>OV702289.1:320568257-323068257 GCA_916181665.1 Avena sativa
CTTTATGCGCAAGTTTGCATTTGCACTTGTGAAAATTACGCCTACGAGCGTTAGCTTAAGTTTTCTGGTCAACACGTTTTCTGAAGTTTTTATGTGGATTCCGGAGTAGTGACTTCTCAGCACTCAAAGCCGGCGATTTTGCTCTTAGGTTCTTGACGGTGCTATTAAGCATCATTACTTGAGGGTTCTTCCGTCTCACGAAAGGTTAATCATACGAACTAGAATAATGGATAAGCCAACACTTTCTTAAAAAATATACACATGTTGGAAACAGATAAGTAGCAGGAAACTTGAGTACAAGTTTTTCTGCCTTAGCAACACATAAGTTTTTCCGCATGCACTTCGCAGAGACATATTTAATACAAAACATTGTTTTTCATGGCTCTGCTGTAGGGGACTTCATGGTGGAATCATAGGGAGAGCCAGGTAGGGAGATCTCGTCAAACTCGGAAGGAGATGGTCTGGACTCAAACGAAGCATTGTCTTCATCAAGGATCTCGGTAGGCACAAAGACATCTGCATTGACCATTTTGGCAATCCTGGTGTCAAAGCCGGAGAGGGAATTCCAAATAGCATCACTATCAATTTCCTTCCCTTCCTTGTCCAGTTTGGGAAAGGCGGAGGTCACCAGATCGATGTCGGCGTTGTCGTACCAGGCCTAAACCAAGGACAGGGTCATCCTTTCACCATCCCGGACGCAAGAGGCTTTCCAGTCCTTGACTTTCTCGGGGGCTCGACGCGGGATTTCCGCATACTTGGCCGATGAGTCTGCCGCCATGATATTTATTCCTAGAGGCTGGGCTATCTCCTTGGCCTAGGTAATGGCAGTGCTGACGAAGTTGCCGGCAAGAATCATGCATTCCTTGGGATCTAGAGCACCTTCACCCATGTTGGCCAAGCCAATGGGAGCTGTGGTTTGCATAAGATACAAGGACCATGGGTACAAACAAATCAAATGATTATCCAAAGTACATAATTGACCAAGATGGGGAAAGTTACCGAAGATGCTCGTCTCCGCTTGCTTGCATGTCTACACCAAGATGTCCTGCTCCTTCTGAACTGTCTTGTACACCTCAAGGTTCCTTGCATTATACTCTTTGGTAGCTTGGTTCTGTTTGTTGAGTTGTGCAATTTCGTTCTTCAGGCGCTGCATCTCGGTGTGAGCAGACTCTTGCAACACCCTCATCGCCTCCTCATGGCCCTTGACGGCATCAGCTAGGTCTTTCTTCAAGATTTTTTTCTCATTGTCGAGCTCTTGAATATGCTTGGATTGCTCGACGATGCTCTAGGACTTAACAATGGTTTCTGTAAGACGGATACCGGAAAGCACTATGAGGAGACGGCAGAAATGAATCCATCAGGAAAAGTAAGGAGCTATTAAAAGAAACAAACTCTAGCTATTTTTGATTTGTTGCTTCAGGAAGGCTATTTTACCATGTTTAAGGTCCAGTTCCTTCTGCAAAGTAGCAAACCTCTCATTGGCGGTGACCCTTCGTCTATTTTCATTCTGCAAACAAGCAAGCATGCTTATTTTCTCTAGAGCATCTAGTCGGAACTATCTGGTTTCAACTACACGCTCGGGGGCTACAGCACAAGATTTTAATCAGCAAGTATGCTACTCTTAGAGCATCTAGCTGGAATCCTTCTATGTTTCCACGTAGACTCTTAGGGGCTATACTATCAATTTCTACTCTTAGTTCTTTGGAGCACTCACGCCAATAACTTTTGTTTATCCACCTGAGAGCTCGGGGCTACAGAGGGATATACTACACAAAATAAAAGAAGTGAAGTTCAAAAAACTTACAATCGCAATAAACTTAAGATTGTTGGCCAGATTGCCATATGCCGTATGGAAGATGTTGGCATTATTATACATGGCATTCGCCTGCACAATGAGATCATCCAGGCACAACGTCGGAGGAGTCGCAGCCAAAGGATATGTTGAAGCCGGACGCATGGATGATGCCCTAGCTTCCTGTTGTGTTTTCAGAACAGTTGATGGCTCAGAGGCTCCCGCCTTGTCCGTTGCCACAACCACCTCTGCCTCTGCCTCTTCCATTACTTGTTTCCCTTTCTCGGTGGCATCCGTAGCCGGAGCTTCAGCCACTTTAGAGGAAGTGCTCTCCTGTGTCGCCTGACCGCTGGGAGCAACATTCGCCTTGATAGAGAGTAACTGGCGCATGCCCTTAAAATGAGGCAAAAAAATATTACCCTCCATGTAGGATGTGGGGAAGCGTGCGAGAGAAGGAAGGATAACCCGGATAAATAGGAGGTAACCCGGCCAGCGAGTAATATCTCAGAATGAGCCAAGGGAATGCCAAGTCACGAGAGCATAGAACTTGGTAGGTTGAACCTGTTGTGTCCTTATCAGCTGAAGTTGCTAAGACCGCACCAGCTTCGGGGACTAATGTCGGGTAGGGTCACGCCGGGGTATAATGGCCGTGTTAGTCAAGGTATGGCAAGGTCAAAGCGTAAGCTGGCCGAGTCACCTCAAGGCAGGCCGACTTACGGGGTGACCGGGCATGAAGGATATTCGTCTAACACTGTCCTGGCCAACATATAATGTGTGTCGGCTAGCCCTTTGAAACATGTTTGCAGGTACTCACAGGGCCGAGTTAACTAGGCCTGAGCCGAGTTACCACTTGGCTTACGAGGGAAGAAAGGAATCTTCTTGGTCAAAGGTTTTCTCTCTCCACTATAGCGTGAGCTTAGAGGACAGAGGGATAGACCAGCGAGTACAGGCCGACAAAGGTGATGTTGCCTGTGTCGGGTGATGTTGGCTAAGTCAGATGACGCAGTGCCGTGGAGGGGCTCAGAGAGGCTTATGCCATGAGTCCGTATTAGCTTAGACAGAGAAAAGAGGAGAACCCGTTTGCTATTTTGGGAGAGGCATATTCAGAGAATATGCCTTCCACGTGTTGCCTAACTTGTAACCTTGCCCCCTATATAAGGAGGGGTAGGATCTCCATAGAGAGGGTCGGTCATTTTTACTAAGGGAAAACCCTAGAGAAGTTGTTGTGGGTAGTGAGAGCAATAGGCTCCTTCCCACGAATAGCTCAAGGAGCCCTTGTAATCCACCATTGATAAGAGAGAAAAACAAGCATCTGTGTGTGGAATAACCACACTATCCCTCCTTGGATTCCTCTAGTGCACATTGGCTCCATCCTTAGCCTATACATGGCATCTGTCGTGCCACCACCATGACAAATCCTTAGTTCGCCTATTTTCTCTCCATCTAGCATTTATGTTAAAAAGAGAGAAAATCACGAAGATGGCGGTTGCGGACCCCTATTACATGACCGAGACCAACTTGCTTCAACGAGAGGGCCAGGATAGTATAAGGGAGTACATTTATGTACTCATGGTGGCTAATAAGGAGGTAGTTTTTGTTCTCGTGCCTTACTATTCCGGGTAAGTTGTCATTCACCAGTATGACATGCTTTCCTGGATTTCCATCATTCTTTCATAATTTCTCTCTTTGAACTATTTTGCACAACAACCAATGAGTCATCATCGTTTTGTATCTACAACACTTCCAAGATATCTAGTTGGACTCTTCAAGTCATATACACCCAAAGAATTACACTGCTCTCAAGAAGGTTCTGAATCAAGGTCTCGCCGGCTACTGCACGAGGGGGGGCTACGTCAAAAAGGTTGTACGGTAGTCAGGCATGATAGGATTCAACCATAAAATAGACTTCTGGTGCCTCAAGCAACCGGTAAACAGTACGAGGGATGGGTACTACATCATCCTTCACATGGAGGAGCTCGAGCAGGAGATTCAAAGACTATAGCTACATGGCGAAGCACTGAAATGGGGCAAAGATTACTCAAATTCCTCTGATGATGTTCTGGGAAGGGAAATCTATTTAATCCAGAAACTTCATGCGACCATCATCTGCAAGGATGTCTGCACAGACCACGGGGAGTTCTACAACGGGCTAGAAACTCGGGAAGAAGTAGAAGAGCTCTTAAATAATCAAGGTGACATCATGCCATTCAACACATTGGGGGGCACCCATTACCGCCTAGGACGACGAGATCTCAGGGTGCTAAATCTCAGCCCGCCTAGTACTACTTTGTTGGTTGTTTAAGTAGTGTGTTGATGAACTTTGTGACTTGTCCAAATGTTCTTCCTAAACTTACAACACTCTAGTTTTGTATCATGAACTTGTGACGTAAAACATTATTGCATGCTATTGTTGAACTTGTGAGTTATGGTGCTCTAAATCATGCATCATTCTTTACTTAGTTGTATCATTTTTATTGCGAACATTTATTTCAACTCTTTTGCTTTTTGCTGCATTCTCCATCTATGTAATATGATGCATCTACCTTGGTAAATAGATGTAGAGGTGTTATGTAGTGTACAGAGGGACGGTTCCTAGAGTTTACGCTGAGTGGACGGATGCTCACGCGCAAGTGAACCATTTCCCGGGCAACATCCATCGATCGTTTCCGAGTGAGGCACTAGCAAGAGCTAGTTACTTGGAGATTCAGAGGAAGAAGAACAATAAGATAAAGAACTACATATTTGTCATGTTGTTGATGCTCATGATGTTTACATTTCTCTATGTCATCATTGTTTAGATTATGACTAGATGATTGCATGCTGTAGGTGCTACTCGATTGAGATCGACTTGTATTACTTTCATTAGACTTCGGGTATTTAGAGAACGAATATTATATGCAAGGGGCAACTACTTTCTACTATGCTCTATATGTATGTATTTGAATATCTGAGTACCTTATACTACCTGCAAAATTCCTGTTTATATGCTGCCACGACCCTAAAATACGGCAGAAATGAAAAAAGGATTAGCTACTAGAATAAAACATTCATAGCGTGGGGGGGAGCATGCTTTAGGTAATTATGTAATATCAGTAGCGTGTGAGGCACGCTGCAGGTACTCGATGTACCTGTAGCGTGGGGGTGGCACGCTGTAGATAGTCTAATTACTTGTAGCGTGGGGGTGCACGATGCAGGTAGTCTATATACCGATAGCATGGAGGGTACACGCTACAGGTAGTTATTATCAGTGGCGCGATACATATAGCGTGGTGGGACACGCTACAAAGTCTAAAAATTGCATGCTATAGATGGCCTATTTTCTACTAGTGTGTGATGGTTATACGTGTTACTTGCTAGACACATGTCCTTAATTAATCCAATTGTTGTTCTATATTCTAGTGCCTTGGGGTTTAAATCATCGAGTTCTTTATGCTTTATGGTATTTAGTACTTATGCATAGAGTTGGTATAAATTGTGCTTCACTAATTATGACAACCAAAATGAATGAAATAAAGAAATTCCAGAACATTTGCTTTCTTGAGTCACTTGATTCTATTGTACTTCACTTTTTTTACCTTACTTGCACTAGTTAGTTTTACTTTCTATATTTACTTTTAGCACTAGATAGTTTTACTTTACGATTTTCTAGTTAGAAGTACTAAAAAGTACCTTGCACCTAGTATATCATTGCATTGCACAAAGGGCCATATAAGTGGGTTATAGGGCTTTGGAGAATAGATAGTTTACCTTCAGCTCCTCGTGCGATCGACAGTCAAATACTTACCGAATGTTCTACACTGATTCCATGCTCTTGGGAATTATCACCCATCACTTAGGATGGAGACTCCGGGGTTCTGGAGGTAGAGACTTCGAGTCCGGGGGGAGACTCTGGATGTGGGGTGGAGACTCCGGATGAAGTCCAAGATCTTGCACTAGTACAAACTCGTTACCTAGAGACTGTGCCTAGAGCCGGTTTACCTCAAAATTACAATCCACAGGTTGTTTTCATCAACCTTAGGCCGTCGTAATTGTTTGAACGCCTCTAACTATCATCTCAAACGGTTTTTAATCTGCACCATCTCTAGTACAAGTCCCCCATCAGCCGGTCTTTAAAAAAAACCTCCTCGAAATTGAACCTAAGACGTCAGAAATTACTGGCCGTCTCTCTAGATCACTCAACCATAGCCAGTTAGAAATATTAATCGCCTCTTAGTGTCTACTGAGGCGGACCATTATGCTGCCTGTCTCGAGAACTAGCGTCATGCACCTTCCTGATGTAGCATGCGTGTTTTTTAGGGAAAGCATGTGCCTGTTGTAAATGCAGTTAGGAAGTGGAGATCGTGGTAGCCCCCCACCCACATGAGTCCACACCCACGTGTCCACTCGAGGACTAGCAATGGTCCCGCGTATATAAACCCACTCGGCCTTCTTCTTCAACGAGCTCATGTCATTTCCCCAATCTATCTAGTCAGCAAATCCCAATCTACATCTTCCGCGTGCGTCGAAACTCCTTAACTTGCACCACCACCCTCCCTTGCTATTCCATGAAGCGTACGCCTGGAGACAAGCCAGAGGTGAAGCTAGTTGGAGGCGTAGTAGTAGATGGCTCGGTCATTGCTGAGCAAGCGGAGGCGGCTTCTCTAGGCATGCACAGCGCTTGTCGCCATGCTGTCGAGGCTTCGAGCTCCTTCCAACCATCGCCATCGAGCAATAGGTGATCGACAACATCATGGTGGCAGCGGCAGATCTGGATGAGGGGCATGCGGAAGGCGGAGGCAACCCGGTGCTCTACATCAATGACCCCATCCTCCACCAAGAAATCATTAATGCACTCGCATAGAAGGATGAGTTCAAGTAGGAGGTCTCTGATGAGGAGTCTGAGGTACTACTTTGCTAGCTTCTCTAGTCGTAGCCATAGACTTCACTGTTCATACGTAGGATTTTCTCAACCGTCTATAGATTCCTTTTCTCTTGATGAAGGGAATATATATGGTTTGAATGGTCGATTTTTTTGGAGATGTGATTATATCTGCTCATCTGCCATCTAGTAAATTTACATTTGCTTGACTTGTTCTTCTTCATACGGTTTTTCTTGTGCTATAAAATTAATCGATCTATAACATTTGATTTAGGGGTTTTATGGTTTGCTAGTTGAGTGTTGATTTCGATACACAACATGCATATAAAATTACATTCTTATTCCTTACTGAGGCCAATGATTCAATTTTTCCCCAAAAGAGTGCAAGGGGAGACACATTGCTAGGGGGATACCCCGGGTAGGGTCACGCCGGGGTATAAAGACCGAGTTAGCCGAGGTACGGCAAGGTCAAAGCAGGTGCTGGCCGAGTCACCTCAAGGCAGGCCGAATCACGGGGTAACCCGGATCAGGGGATGTCCACCTAACTAGGTCTCAGCCGACTTATATCGTAAGTCGGTGAGATATATCTAACTCGTATGCAGGTACAGGTATGACCGGATCTACTATGTACGATCCGGGTTATATCAAGCTTACAAGAGAAGGAAGGTATCTCATTGGTCAAAAGGTGACCACTGAAAGCAGAGCGTGAGCGAAGCGGACAGAGGCCAGGACCACCGAGGCATGGCCGACAAAGGTGACGAAGCCTATGTCGGGTGACGCGGGCGCCGCAGAGGCTCACGTAGCCTCTGCATGGATGACGCTGGGTTAAAGTGGCCCGCTTGGCTTACTATTTTGGGAGGAAGCATATTCCTTGGAATATGCCTCCATGTATGCCCTAATTGGAGACCTAGCCACCCCTATATAAGGAGGGCTAGGGCCTCTATAGAAGGGGTTGAGGTCTACTGGGTTTGTCTGGAAGAGATTGAGCTCTAGTGAGTTGTGTATGTTCCTGAGAGCTAGCTAGTGGTGAGAGTAAGAGAGTTCCTTCTTCCTCCTCCCCCCAATACAGCTCAAGGAACACTTGTAATCTGTGGAAGTGAATCAAATACAAAGCTACTGTGTGTGGAATCACCACACTATCCCTCCCTGGATTCCCCTAGTGCATTTAGTCCCCACCTTTAGCCTATCCATGGTATCTGCGGTGACACCACCACGACAGTTGGTGCCCACCGTGGGGCTAGCAGCGCTAGCAGGGGTGAAGATCCGGACGGGAAACCTCATCGGCACCAGCAAACGCATCGTCTCCAGGCTCGTTCAGTCCTTTGGGGCGCTAGACTTTGTCAGCGACAACGCTGGCTGCTTCGGCAAACATCCTCTTCCACGCAACAGCCTCTTCGTCAAGCTCGGCGCGCACAAGATCTACGTTGTTGTTGATGTGTCGTGTGTTCACCCGCGGCACATCGTCGAAGGAGGCGAGACACCCCTTAGCGTGGTTCACGGGGCGCGTATCACTCGCTCCCCGGACCGTGCCGAGGTGATGATGACTGCTCCTAGCACTGGCGCATGCAAGGATCCGGCACCAGATCCGGAGGTAACGCCTAAGGAACCGAGGAAAAGTAGAGGTCCTCCACTAGAGAGGCCAGAGAATGTGTAGCAGCAAGCAATGGATAGCTTAGCAAACCCAGTAGCAGCAGCGGTAGATCCGGCACAGGCACAGGCCGAGCTAGAGGAAACTAGGCAAAAAATATTAGAGGTTGCAAAAAAGATAGCCATGGATCAGCAGTTGTTGAACATGGCACTGCGTGAGTACGCAAAGGCAAATAAGGTAGATGTTGTAAAAGTGAAAGGGAGAAATCTCATGAGTGAAATGAACAAAGAGGGTGATACTAGGATTGAGGAATCAGAAAACTGTTTGTCCGTGGGGCTGCCGAAGTATAGTACCCCGACAAAAAACCTCAGAGCAGCAGATGCAGCTGCATCCGAGTTAGAGGGTCTGACGGGTGAAGCCGGAGAGAGCTGGGGCCTCCAAGATCGTTCATTCGGCGGTGGGTAACCTGGAGAAATCCGCTGGAGCTGCATCGTCTCCTCATGGTGGTCCTAGGAGAGAAGAAGTAGTAACCTTGGCCAGGAGGAATAAACAGATTGTCCCGTATGACCCGGCAAGGGAAGGGAAAGGAAAAGAAGTGCAGAGAAATGAGGATCAACAAAGTGTGAGCTGAGGTGAAGATGGCCGAGGTAACCGCGACCAAGGCAATGCCGGTCAAGGAAATGCTGTAAACGGCAATGCCGGATAGCGCAACTCGGCATGAGTAGGACAACCGCAACAGCGGAATATACCAAGGCAAGAGCAAAGTGCCGGCCGAGGTATGCAACAGAGAGGTGATCCACAAGAGCAAGACAGATATAATGATGGTGATTCGGAAATGGTGAACGCAGGATACCGAATGTCGGACTATCATGTGATAGGGTCAAGATTGGGGAGCAGGGATTTGATGCCTGACGATGCTAGATTAAAACTGGATCGGCTGTATAGGTCAGAGCAAATTGAATGTCAAGGTCCCCGGGTCCTGCGTGTTTTGGACCCCGGATCATGAAGGAACCTCTGGTACCTAACTTCCAGCTACCTAGAGGCACTAAGACATACGACGACAGTACAAAACCGGAGGATTGGTTGATTAACTATGCTACGGCTATAAAAATTGCTACAGGCAACTTGAGATGGGCTGTGAGATATGTACCCCAGATGTTGGAGGGGCCAGCGAGGGTATGGCTAAAAAATTTGCCACCCAGGAGTATTAACTGTTGGATCGATTTTGAGGAACTGTTTGTCAGCAATTTCTCAAGTACGTATCAGAGGCCGAATAGGCCACAGACCCTAGCAATGTGCAAGCAGAAACCGAATGAGACAGACCGGGAGTTCCTGACCCAGTGGTGTACCGTGCGAAACTCATGTGAGGGTGTGATCGAGTCACAGGCCATAGCGTGGTTTGCGCAAGGATGCAGATATGCAAGCATGTTGTGGCAAAGATTGCAAAGGGATATGCCAACTACGTTGGTAGAGACAATCTGGATCGCTGATTTGTTTGCCTTGGGTGATCCGACTCAACCCAGGTTAATGCCAAGCGAGTCAAACGAGGAATACTACCAGAGAGATGGAGCTGGGTCATCCCGGAGGAATGATTACCGAGGTAAAAGAAGAGATGACAGACCGGATTACCGGTACAGTTCGCAACAAGTTGCTGCTGTGAATGAAGATCAATCCGGTGCAGGAACCAACCAACGTCAGAAAACTGGAGGACAACAATGGACTCCGAGAAATGATGGGAAGAAAACTTGGATGCCAGAGAAAAAGAAACAGTGGCAGGAAAAGAAGGACCGTCCGAGGTATACTTATGAGTCAATGCTGAATCAGCCGTGTAAATTTCACACGCCAAATCCGAGTAACCCAGCGGGTCATACAACAAGGCAGTGTGAGTGGATGCGCAAGATAGAACAAGGTGGTTCGGGAATGCTCAGGCACCTCGGAATGATCAACCTCGGCAGGAGTTACCCCGGTAGCAATTGCTCTCCAGAGAAAACACGCAACTGTTAATGTTGCCTCCCCCTTCGCCGAGGTATGACAACCATGAGAGAAGGGATGCAGTGCATCAAGTGGAGGACCAGCATCAACTGGATCAGTGGTACCCCAGAAACGAGGGAAGGAATGAGTACAGAGAGCATCATCAGAGTTACTGTGCGTTTACCACAGAGGAAACAGATAGGAAAAACTTGCAGCGCCGACACATGGAGGTGAATGCGGTAATGCCCGCAGTGACGAGGTATATGCCATGGTCGGATCAGGAAATCACCTGGAGTATCAAGGATCACCCCAAGCTTATGCCAAGCCCCGGTTCGTATGCGTTGGTGCTAGACCCAACATTCATAGGGCCAAATATCAATGTGAGATTCTCCAAGGTGCTGATAGACAATGGCAGTAGCATCAATATCATGTATGCAGATACAATGTGCAAGTTGGGTATCTCGGAGAACATGCTCCAGGCTACCAGAACGACTTTCCATGGCATTGTGCCAGGCATTTCTTATGAGCCCATAGGCAAGGTCCGGGTTGACGTATTGTTCGGCACGCGAGATAACTGCCGAACTGAGAATTTGGAGTTTGAAGTGGTGAACTTAGAAAGTGTGTATCACACGTTACTCGGTAGGCTAGCACTGAACAAGTTCATGGCAAGTTGTCACATCAATTATCTGAAGATGAAGTTGCATGGGCCGAATGGAGTAATTACCATAGCTGGAGATTTCCGACGTTCCATTGAGTGTGCGTCAGCTGGGTCTAACCTAGCCGAGTCACTCGTGATTGCGCAAGAAATAAGAAAGATACAGGAAGTGGCGGCATTGGCTCAGTCCGCACAGCAGTATATGCCGGCGCTGAGTAACCCGCATGGTAGTGTCTCATTCCAAGCTACAAAAGATACCAAGAAAGTGCCTGTTGATGATATGTTCCTAGAGCGCACCTTAACAATTGGTGCCGGGTTAAATGATAAAAAGGAAAGCGAGCTCATCAACTTCTTCTGTGAGAATCGGGATATTTTTGCTTGGTCCACAAAGGACTTGCAAGGTGTTCCGAGGGAGTTGGCCGAGCACTCTTTGAATGTGAGACCCGGAGCAAGGTCGGTGAAGCAACCTCTCCGCCGCTTCGCCGAAGATAGGAGAAAAGTCATTGGAGATGAGATAGCTCGGTTACTAGCAGCTGGATTTATCATGGAAGTTCTTTACCCGGATTGGCTATCTAATCCGGTGTTGGTGGAGAAGAAGAAGGACGATCCGAATGTGGTAGTGGTTTGGCGTATGTGTATCGATTACACGAACCTGAATAAGGCGTGTCCAAAAGATCCATTTCCACTGCCAAGGATAGACCAGGTCATAGGTTCTACTGCTGGGTGTGAACTGTTGTCATTCATAGATGCGTATTCTGGTTTCCACCAGATACCTCTGAATCCGGATGATCAAATAAAGACTGCATTTATCGCCCTGTATGGGGCTTATTGCTATCGCACCATGCCATTTGGTTTACGTAATGCAGGGGCAACGTACCAAAGATGTATGCAGAAATGTTTGCACGACCAAATTGGTCAAAATGTGCAGGTGTATGTGGATGATGTTGTTATCAAGACCAAGGAAAGCAAAACGCTCCTTGATGATATCAGGCAGACATTCGCGAACCTAAGGAGGTTCCGGATGAAGCTTAATCCGGAAAAATGTACCTTCGGTGTCCCGGCTAGAAAATTACTTGGACTCGTCATCTCCAGCCGAGGTATCGAAGTCAATCCAACTAAAATCCGGGCCATAGAGAGAATGGAACTGCCGAAGTGCCTTAACGATGTCCAGAAGTTCACTAGTTGCCTGGCATCATTAAGTCAGTTTGTATGTCGATTGGGAGAAAAGGCACTGCCTCTCTATCAACTCATGAAAAAGTCGGACAAGTTCATTTGGACGCCGTAGGCCAATGAAGCCTTTATCCAATTAAAGAAAATGTTAGCCACTGCACCAATGTTAGCCTCCCCACTACCAAAGGAGCCAATGTTGCTCTACATAGCCGCAACCAATCGAGTTGTAAGCGCAGTAATTGTGGTAGAGCGCGAGGAAGAGGGTAAGTCAGTGCAAAGGCCAGTATATTACCTAAGCGAGGTATTATCCGCATCTAAGCAAAATTATCCGCACTATCAGAAAGTGGCATATGGTGTGTACATGTCGGCTAAGAAGCTAAAACACTATTTTGACGAGCATCCCATCAAAGTAATATGTGAAGCTCCCATATTCGAGATAATGAGTAACAAGGATGCAAGTGGCAGGATTGTGAAATGGCAATTGAGCTAGCTCCTTATGCGCCACAATATGACAGAAGAGAAGCAATCAAGTCTTAGGCTGTGGCCGACTTTTTTGTGGACTGGGCCGAGGTGCAATATGAACCACCGCTACCAGATCCGAATTACTAGAGAATGCACTTTGACGGGTCAAAAACAAAAAACGGGTTAGGCGCCGGAGTTGTGCTTACCTCGCCAAAAAATGACCAGCTGAAGTATGTGCTGCAGATCCATTTCGCAGCATCAAACAATGTCGCCGAATTTGAGACACTTGTGCATGGGATTAAAGTGGCAAAAGAAGTCGGGATACGTCGGATCCAATGCTTTGGTGACTCGGATTTGGTAATTCAGCAAGTGTCGGGGCTGTGGGACGCTCTTGATCCAAACATGGCATTATACAGATTCCATGTGCAAAAGATATCTGGTTACTTTGAGGGATGCGAATTTCGTCATGTACCCCGGGTGGAAAATGAGGCTGCCGACATATTGTCGAAGCTCGGATCAACCTGACAAGCAGTTCCACCGGGTGTAGCATTAGAACACCTCAGAAAACCATCTATCAGGCTGTCCCCAGAAACCGACTCAATCTACGTCCCGGAAGATCCGGAGTCCGGAGCCGTACCCATGGACATTGACATGGGACGTGGTACGCGAAACCTGGGGACTGCTTCGCAAGACCCGGGGACTATTCAGCATGATCCGGCTGAGGTTATGCTGGTGGATCAGATGGAAATTGATGAGAATGTGTTCCCAATACGAGCCGTACCAGCTTGGGCATTACTCATATTTCAATTCCTGAAAGATGGAACCTTACCCGCTGAGGAGGTGTTGTCTAGGCAAACTCAGAGGAGAGCAAAGGCATACACGATCATCAATTCCGAGCTATACAAAAGGACTGTGACTAATGTCCTCCATAGATGTGTTGACCCAGAAGAAGGGCTTGACATCCTCCGAGATATACATCAAGGGGAATGTGGGCATCATGCCTCGTCTAGAGCCTTGGTAGCAAAAGCTTTCCAGCATGGATTCTACTGGCCAAGTGCCTTAGAACAAGCAGAAGACTTGGTAAGAAAATGCAATGGTTGTTAGAGGTATGCTACCAAGACACATATGCCAATGTTGGAGCTCAAGAACATAACAATCACCTGGCCATTTGCCGTATGGTGTTTGGACATGGTTGGCCCGTTCAAACCAGCGAGGGGAAATATGACTCACATTTTGGTCATGGTTGATAAATTTACAAAGTGGATTGAAGTAAAGCCAATAAGAAAATGTGATGGGGCTACGGCCGTGACATTTCTCAAAGACATCATCTTGAGATACGGTTATCCTCACAGTATCATAACAGATAATGGCAAAAATTTTGCTGAAGGAGCATTTGCACGATTCTGCCGGGATAAGAAGATCCGGCTGGACGTTTTGCCTCAGTAGCCCACCCTGCATCGAACGAACAAGTGGAAAGATCGAACGGATTAGTATTATCCGGGATAAAACCCCGGCTCATTGAGCCGCTGCAAAGATCAGCGGGGTGCTAGATAGAAGAACTACCAGCGATACTATGGAGTTTAAGAACAACTCCAAATCGATCAACAGGCTATACGCCATTCTTTCTGGTATATGGGGCAGAAGCTGTATTACCAGCCGACATAGAGCATGACTCGCCTAGGGTCACCCAATACACAGAAGCCGAAGTGCAAGAAGCCCGGCAAAATGATGTTGATCTGCTAGAAGAAGCGAGAGAATTGGCATTGTTCAAATCCGCCATATATCAGCAAAATCTCCAACGCTATCATAGCCGAAAAGTAAACCCCCGAGTTTTCCGGGAAGGTGATCTGGTACTCCGGTTGGTACAACGTACTGCTGGTATGCACAAGTTATCCCCCCATGGGAAGGGCCATTCATTGTGAGCAAAGCATTGCACAATGATTCTTATTATCTTATCGATGCAAAACCACAGGAGAAGAACAAGGCGGACAGGTCCGGCGAGGAATCTAAGCGTCCATGGAATGTAGCTCTACTTCATCCTTTCTATACTTAGCAGAAAAGTGTATGTATCCAAGTCTCTCATATGTCGGTGTGTATGCCGGCAATGAGTCTATCAATGAAATGTGGGCACCTCAAGCAATAACTCGGGGACTACCTTGAAAATATTTGTTGTCTTCTGTATTTATTATTTATACGTCGGCTGGCGTAAGTTGCTTCTACTTAAGTCGGATTAGTAGTGTGTGAGAACCAAAAACCTAATTCTTCGACTTGCTGCTGTCCAACAAGATTTGGCTTCATAGCAAGCAAGAGAACAAGTTTGGAATTGCGTAGCATATGAAAAACGATTGAGCTAATCCTAAAGTTTCCAAGTATTGTTAAGTCAATTTTTGAAGCTCGGACTCGTAAGTCATAAAACCAAACCAAGGTAGACACGAGCCGAGCCAAGAAATTGGAAGAACGAGAAAATGAATCTCGGGGACTACGCCCAAGTCAATCCAGCATAAAAACTTAGTAGCAAAATATCACTTGTGTGCTTGATACAATTGCACCCGGCATACCGGGGATCTGATGAAATTTAAAGTGTTTATAATCAAGGAGCAGCAGGAGGAGGTAATTCGGCGCCAGCAGGTGCAACCCTAGCCTCAGCTTCAGAGTCATCTGCGTCTTCCTCGACGTCCGAGGCTTCGTCCTCTTCGTCCTCATCCGAGTCATCTTCAACATTTTCAGCATTTTCATCGTCGGCGGCATCTAGGAAGCTTGGTCCCTCGTTCCATTGATGAATGGGGGCGTATTGGATGAAGCTATGGGTGCAAGCCTTGCGCCGAGCTACCCAATCCGGGTCAGTGGACCACCTTGATCCGGTGCGCATGCGCTCAAGGAGTTTGAGGTCAATCTTCTCGTACCACGTAAGCACGCAGTGAAGAACGATCTCAGCTCTGACGCATCCAGCTGATTCTCTCTAGAGATCAAGCTGAGTCTCGCATTCCATGAGTTTGGCAAAAAGAACAGCGGTACTCTCCGGAGTATCTTCTTCAGGCCAAAAGACGTTGAAGATCCGGACTACTACGTCCAAAATATCCTTGCCGTCGTTCTTCACGATCTCGACCATATGGAGTACCCCTCTGCCTGCGGAACTTGGCAACAACCTTGGATGCAATGACATCGCTCTCTGGGAATTTCCCTGAAAAAAAAAGCAAGAGAGGTGAAATAAGTGAGAAGGGTTGACCTGGAGAGATTCATGACAATTGAAGAGAAAAAGAACTTACCAGAAATATGGCTATGAACCCGGGTCAGTTCCTTGGTGCAGTTGTCGCGCCTCTCCCGGAGTTGCACAAGTTCAGCATTCGCCGACTCAAGCTTGACGTTGGCCTCCTTAAATAATTCTTGGTCCTTGGCAATCTAGAGGTCGAGGCGCTCGCGCTCTTCAGTAAAGTCCTGGCTAGCTTTTTGAAGTTCGGATTGGTGCTGTGCTTTCAGCTTCTTCATATCTGCCTTGAGCTTGGAAATCTCATCATCTTTGGTTCGGAGGAGGGCAAGCTCATCATCTTTCTTTTTGAGTTCGGCTTGATGCTTCCCTGCTTGTTCGAGAAAATGCAACATCATATCAGGCACGTGCACACTATCTTCAAGAGATGCTAAAATAGTTTGTTGACCCGGCAAAGCCGAGGTATGAATATTTGCCGATCCAAGAAGAAAAGAGGATAGGGCACAGAGAGAGATTGAGCAGGAATAACTTACCCTTGATCTGCTCCAAGTTTTTCCTCATGATGGTATTCTCAGCCTCCACCCCGGCTGCGAAATCCGAATGATGGATTAGTTCGGGGGAAAAAGATGAAGGAAAATGGAAAAATACCAAGGAAGAAACTTACCCTTTTTCTCGTGTTCAGCGAGAAGGGCACTATGTTTTGCGCGCAGCATCTTGTGAGTATCCAGGAGACGCTGAAACTCAGCGCTCCGGCGATTGGTGGTCACCTGAAAAGAGTACAAAAGGATAGCTTAGTCTTGTGCATATTCGAAGTGTACAAGATCTGGTCCAAGTAGAACTTAACCCGGCTCTAGGTATGTGCATATTCGAAGTGTACAAGATCCGGGCCAAGTGGAACTTAACCCGGCTCTAGGTGTGTGCATATTCGAAGTGTACAAAATCCGGGCCAAGTGGAACTTAACCCGGCTCTAGGTGTGTGCATATTCGAAGTGTACAAGATCCGGGCCAAGTGGAACTTAACCCGGCTCTAGGTGTGTGCATATTCGAAGTGTACAAGATCCAGGCCAAGTGGAACTTAACCCGGTTCCAGGTGTGTGCATATTCGAAGTGTACAAGATCCGGGCCAAGTGGAACTTAACCCGTCTCTAGGTGTGTGCATATTCGAAGTGTACAAGATCCGGGCCAAGTGGAACTTAACCCGACTCTAGGTGTGTGCATATTCGAAATGTACAAGATCCGGGTCAAGTGGAACTTAACCCGGCTCTAGGTGTGTGCATATTTGAAGTTATTAAGGAGCTACGTTAGTTTCCAAAGGAGCATCCGCCCGAGTAACAAGTTACTCCCCCGGAGGCTCGGGGACTAATGGCTATATCACTAATATCTACAACATGTTAAGGAAAAGACAAAGTAACGTACCTCCATCATCCGACCCACAAGGTTAATTGCCTTGGCAACAGTATTCATCTGCGCAGCAAATTCGGTGGGACCGAACTTCTCCGGGAGATCGTCATTGTGGACTAACTCCGCCTTGTTCCATTTATTTACAAACTCGATCAAGGTCATAGGATATCGTTCGCCGCTAAGCATGTGAGGTGCCACTAGACCCTTGGCATGCTCTTCCCTCCTCTCAACCTAGGCAACGGCGGGGCTGGTGTGCAAAACGAGTTGCGCATCAGCTGGCTCAAGAGGGGCGTCCTTCGGCGGTGGAGTCTTCTTCGAAAGCATGGACGCGAGTGTGCGCTGTCCAGCCTCGATTGACGCTGCCCTGGTGGTGTCAGGAGCCTTTTTACCCTTGGGATGCTGCTGAGAAGTTAAAGTTGCTGCAGCAGATTTGCCCTTGGGAGCTACTTTGGTGCTAGCCTTGGCACTGCTGGTGTCTTCTCGCCGAGCCTTGGAAGACTCGAACGAGGCGGAAGGGCTTGGTGCTGTTGATGGCGCTTTTGCTGTTGATGTTGGTGCTGGAGTTGGTGCTAGTGCTGATTTCTGCTTCGGCGCAGGTGCTGAGGGAAGCTCGGTGGTAGGAAGTAGTGGTTGCCGCTGCCTCGGCAGAACCGCTTCCCCCTGCTCTGAGGTTGCCATCCTCTGGACGAGGTGGGCTAGAACCCGGAGCAGCCGCTGAACCCTCCTGAATGGGGCTCAACGGGCGTGAATCGTCGCCACGAGGGGGAGAAGGGCTGTGTCGGAGCGGCGAGGCAATGCCAAATCCACTCTGTGGGACCTCCACCGCGGCCCTGCCGAATCAAATCATGTATGATGAGAAACTATAACAAAAGAAGAACAAGTGTATAGCAAAGGGAGAAACGACTTACTCATCCAAAGTCAGGGGCTCCTTCGGCTTGCGAGCTCTCCGGGCCACGGCCTTAGTCGTGGCCTTGGTGGCAGTTTTGTCCACGGACTTCTTTCGCCTCTTAGCTGGCTGAGAAGGTCCGGAGGAAGAAGCAGATGCGGCCCCCCTTTTCTTCGGCGCGACCGGGACAGGCTCACCCGTGGCAAGGGGAGGATCTTCATGGATCTGCCCACCGGGGTTAGCTGATGTCGGAAAAGCATAAGAAAGGGGGACATCGTCAAATGCCTCCATCACCTTAACGTCCGAATCATCTTCATCGTCGGGCCAATCTCTAATGGAAGAGAGTTTACCGGTGGGTCGCTTGGTCGCGTCCGCCATCGGTAGGAACATCTCCTGATCCGGCTCCTCCACATCCGAGGTGTCTCGATCAGGTGCCCATTTGAGAGAAGGCTCGGTGCCGTCCTCAATGGTTTGCTGAAGAAACAACTAAGGGAAAGAAAAGACAAAAGGATTAAACCTACAACAGAAACCGACATATGATACAATTCGGAGAAAGTTTGGGGCACGAGACTTACCGCGGGGGGAAGCCTATCTCGGCAGAAGTGTTCGATCCACCACGTCCACCCAGCCGAGAAGTCCTTCTTAGTGGTGAAGAGGGCCTTGACCCGGCGGAAGATCTCGGTGTTGCTCAACTCAAATGAGGACGTCTGGTTGGGGTCACGGCACTAGCTCATGTGGCAAACCTTATGTGTATGTTTCTAGAGGGGGGAGATCCGGTTGTGGACGAAAGTAATCATCGTGTCCTTGTTGCGCAACCCCAAGTCCTTCAGCTCCTGGAACCTTTTGTTGACTTGGTTCGCCAGGACAGTGGGCTTCTTGGGCACCGCGTCCCACAGATCCGGATTGGGAAGACCCGGAGCGTAAGGGCGCAGCCGGATCAGATCCCTAGTTGTGCTGTTCCGGACATAGAAGAAGGTTCGGGCCCAGCCCTTGCAGGAGTCAAGCCCCGTAACTCGGGGAAAGATAGACTGTTTCTGGGGGAGATGGAAGCCGTGCCGAACTGCGTGAGCTGCTTGTCCTCAGATTAAGCTGAATGTTCAGAATCACGTTCCGGCGAAGGCCAAAGAACCGGATCCAGAGCTCCTTCGTGGGCCATAGTCCGGCATAGCCTTCAATGGTGGAAGCGAAGGCAGAGAGAGGTGATGGCATTAGCCAGAAGATGATGCAGCTGAAGCTCATATGTGTTGAGCCAGTCGTTGAAGAAATCACTTGCTGGGAGCCCGAATCCACGTTGGGAGTGGGAGAGGAATACCACATACCCACCTGGATTAGGTGAGGGGCAAGCTCCGCAACGGGAAGATGCACGGTGACGCCCTCCCGGATGCGTCGGGTGCGGTATAGCCAGTCAAGATCGTCCTGGCAAACCCAGGACCTAGCCCAGGTGCCGCGGTCGGCGTTCACCGTGTCCTCCTCCATTTCTTGCTCGGCGACGGCGAGCTCCTCTTCAGTCATCTCAAGATCACTGTCCTCACTGGCGCTAGCGACAGTGGGTGACAGTGGCCTGGATAGGCGAGGACCCGTGGCGGAAGAGATGCGGGGAGGTGGCAGCGACGCGGGTGCGGGAGGAAACAGTGCAGCGGCGGCGCAGCAACGCAAGTGCAGTGGCGGCGGTGCTGTCGCTGGAGAGGAAGAAGAAGAGGCAAAGGGGGTGCGAGAGTGGGGAAAAGACCCAAGGGGCGCCCCCACCCCTATTTAACCACGCCCTTAAGGGGTAGTCAGATCGCGCTGTGCGGCCGAGCCACACGGTGTGGCCATGTATAACCTGGATCAACCAATCAGCAGCGAGCCACAGGGAAGACCACAGGGCGCAACAGATCCCATGACGTGACGTTATGATGCAGTTAACGAGGAGGCAGGCATGATGTGACGTGTGCTACAGTGATAACTGACAATTACTGCGGCGGTTACTGGCGCAAGCCCTTAAAATGAGGCAAGGGTAATGATTAACCTCCATGTGGGGAAGCGTACGAGAGAAGGACAAACGACCTGGATGAATATGAGGTGACCCGGCCAGCGAGTGAAAACTCGGAATGTGCCAAGGGAAAGTAAAACCTATAAAATCCGGACTATGAGGTAACTCGGAAAGGGAGCCAGAGGCTCGATAAAATTGAACCTGCTGTGTCCTTAGCGGCTAAGGCAGCTAAGACCGCACCAGCTTCGGGGACTAATGTTGGGGGGATACCCTCGGGTAGGGTCACGCCTGGGTATAAAGGCCGAGTTAGCCGAGGTACGGCAAGGTCAAAGCAGGTGCAGGCCGAGTCACCTCAAGGCAGGCCGAATCACGGGGTAACCCGGACCAGGGGATGTCCACCTAACTAGGTCTCAGCCGACTTACATCGTAAGTCTGTGAGATATATCTAACTCGTATGCAGGTACAGGTATGACCGGATCTACTATGTACGATCCAGGTTATATCAAGCTTACAAGAGAAGGAAGGTATCTCGCTGGTCAAAGGGTGACCACTGTACGCAGAGCGTGAGCGAAGCGGACAGAGGCCAGGACCACCGAGGCATGGCCGACAAAGGTAACGAAGCCTGTGTCGGGTGACGCGGGCGCCGTAGAGGCTCACGTAGCCTCTGCATGGATGACGCTGGGTTAAAGTGACCCGGTCGGCTTACTATTTTTGGAGGAGGCATATTCCAAGGAATATGCCTCCACGTATGCCCTAATTGGAGACCTAGCTACCCCTATATAAGGAGGGCTAGGGCCTCTATATAAGGGGTTGAGGTCTACTGGGTTGGTCTAGAAGAGATTGAGCACTAGTGAGTTGTGTATGTTCCTGAGAGCTAGCTAGTGGTGAGAGTAAGAGAGTTCCTTCTTCCTCCTCTCCCCAATACAGCTCAAGGAGCACTTGTAATTTGTGGAACTAAATCAAATACAAATCTACTGTGTGTGGAATCACCACACTATCCCTCCCTGGATTCCCCTAGTGCATTTAGTCCCCACCTTTAGCCTATCCATGGCATCTGCCGTGACACCACCACGACAATCATGGTGTTAGATTTTTTAGGTATGGTTAGTGAACCTGAGGCAATGTACAACAATATAAGTTATACAATTGATACTTTGGTTCACTAACTCCATCTCTAAAAAAATTATGAGGCCCCAAATTTATTCTACACATATGAACTATGATCTTTGAACTGCTTCTCACTCAGGCCGATGAATGAAATTTGCCCCAAAAGAGTGCAAGGGGAGACACATAAGATGGTGTCAGATTTTTTAGGTATGGTTAATGAACATGAGGCAATGTACAACAATATAAGTTGTGCAATTGGTACTTTGGTTTGCTAACTCCATCTCTTAAAAAATTATGAGGCCCCGGATTTATTCTACACATATGAACTCTGATCTTTGAACTGTTTCTCACTGAGGCTGATGATTGAAATTTACCCCAAAAGAGTGCAAGGGGAGACACATATGATGGTGTCATTTTTTGGGGATGGGTTTGTGAACTTGAGGCAGCAAAATGTACACCAACAATATAGGTTGTGTTGTTGGTACTTTGGTTTTCCAACTTTATCTCTAAAAAAAATTATGAGGCCCTTGATTTATTCTCATATGGAACTATATATATGGTCTTTGAATTTTTTCTGATCTTTGAATGATTTGTATGATGCATATGTATATGCATGGTTTTGATCGTAAGTTGTTTCTACATGTACCTGAATATTGTTTTGTTTTTTGTTATTTATAATTACAATATTTAGGATTGTTTTTGTACCTGAATATGTATATATCTGAATATTTTTTCGTAGGATTACATTTCAAATTCTTATTGTGGCAAATGATTCAAAAATTTTCCAAAAGAGAAGCATACACATTGGTGTCAGATTTTCTCAGTGATGAGTTAGCGAACCTGGGGAAATGTACACGAACAATGGGTTGTACAATTGGTACTTGGTTCACTAACGCCATCCCTGAAGAAACTTATGAGGCCCCCAGATTAATTCTACATTCATAGAACTATGATCTTTGAATTTTTATTTCATGCATTCATAGTGTATAAGAATTACATTTTAGTTTCTCACTAAGGTCGATGATTGAAATTTTCCCCACAGGAGTGTAAGGGGAGACACATATGATGTTGTCGTTTTTTTAGGGATGGGTTGGTGAACATGATGCATCAATGTACACAAACAATATAGTTTGTGTTGTTGGTACTTTGGTTCGCGAACTCCATCTCTAAAAAAATTTATGAGGCCCTTGATTTATTCTCATATGGAACTATATTTCTGATCTTTGAATTGTTTTTGATCTTTGAATGATTCGTATTATGCATATGTATATGCATGGTTTTGATCATAAGTTGTTTCTACATGTACCTAAAGATTGTTTGGTTTTTTGTTATTTATAAATACAATATTTAGGATTTTTTTGTAATGGAATATGTATATCCATGAATATTTTTCATATGATTACATTTCAATTTCTTATTATCGTCAATGATTCAAATTTGCCCCAAAAGAGAGGCAAACACATTGGTGTCATATTTTTTCAAGGATGAGTTAGCGAACCCGGGGCAATGTATAAGAATAATAGGTTGTGCAATTCTTAATTGGTTCGCTTACACCATCCCTGAAGAAAATTATGAGGCCACAATCATTGTTCTACATATACTTTGATCCAATTAATTGTCATTTTGTTGATATGAAATGATATATGAACTGATCAAACTATTGCTGAGATGCATTCTCTTTGATATTAATTTAATATTGTGTTACATATGTTGTCAATTCTTGAGTTGTAATACAATTCAATCATATGTATGAGTTCTAAGTTATGTTCTTAAAAATCAACAGGAGGATTCTGATGAAGTGGACGATAGCAAGTACTCCAGGGGCAACAAGAGCCGCTACGTGCTAAGGTAGTTACGGTGTGGGAAAATCCCTTTCTACCATAGGGGGGAACTGCTTTTCCCATCGTATGGTAGAGCCATCGACACGGACATCGACAACATGATCCAGCACGCGGTGGACGTTGGCAAAAGCTGAGGCCGAAGGCATCAGCCGAAGACCTTGGAGTGGCCCGCAACCTTTGGCAAATTCCTCCGAGATTATGTCAGGACTGACATGTATTCCCTTGAGTAGGCTATCTCGGCCTCCTGCTACTGCCCTTGCTAGGCGTCTCCGTGTCCCGGCCTTGTGCTGCTGCCCCTGCATTTATTTTGTTGAAGTTAATAATTACCTGGTTGCAAGACAATATATCCGTGGTTTCTCTGGTGAATTGAACATCGTCTATATATATTAATCTACTCCTTTATATGGAGTTCCTTAAAATTTCTAGTTTTCAGTTATATTATTGATCATGCTTATGCAGACTACCAAATATTTCTAGTGCTCGATTATATTATAATTATCAAGGAATACATCAACAAGATTTTAAATTGGTGGAAAATTTGTATTGAAGTAACTAAATAATCTCACATTGGCATTAAACATTTCAATTAGTCAAATTCAAAACAGTTGCACCTTACTGCTCTGCAGCATGGTATGAACCTCATTTACTCTTAGGACTCAATTTCACTCTAGCAAGCATGTGTAAACACATTCCTTTGCCTTTAAATTATGAATTATCTCAAAATTTAGGATTAACAAAATCCGGAGTTCTGAATATATCCGGTTGTCCGAATATTCACTAAACGAGACTTCCTTCAAAGAATACATGAAAAAAGGTTATATTAGTGAAAATTTCATAATTAAGTAACCAAATAATCTCACATCGTGATTCAACGTTTGAATTAGTCAAATTCAAAACACTTACGCCTTATTTCTCTGCAGCAAAGCACGTGAACACTACTCGGCATGCCTTTCGGGGTAAAGATCCAAGGTTTGTACTATGCCAATTATTTTCTTCAAATCATGAACCTTATTCAGTCTTAGGGTACTCAAATTCACTCTAGCAAACATGTATACACACCTTTCTTTTCCTTTAAATTATGAATAATTCTCAAATTTTAGGATAATCAAAGACCAGAGTTCCAAGTATATCTGGAGTTCCGAATATTAGTTTTTCAAATTACTAGTCATCAAGTACTTGGCGGCAAAATGTGAAATATTCGAAGAATGAACGTTCTTAGAGACTTTTTACACTTGCAGCCGTCTGGGGATAGTACTTGGCGACAAATATTTTCAGATATGTCCCACTTTTGTTCTTCTCGCCTACCGAGACCACTGTCCACCGCCACCGCCCTTCACCACCACCACCTCTGGTCCCCTGCGGTGCGGACGCTCTCCCTCGCCTCTAAGGACCCCTTCATCGTCCAGGCAGGTATGCGTGAAAACAAAAACCCAAAACCCTAAATCAGCAGCTTCGATTTAGGAATTTTGCAATGGGATTTGCCATTTTTCTTCACAAATTTAACGTTCAGGGTTACCGAGCTACAAAGACCCGGCGGTGCCATCGAGAGATCCTCCCCCAGCTGTCCTGCATCTTTCACTCCCAGCAATAGAGATTTAATTGTCACTTCTACCTATAGAGATTTAATTGTCACTTCATTGGTCTATTTTGATTGTCACTTCATTAGACTGCTTGCATCTTGATTGTATTAATATGCTCTTTGTTTGTATCTATTTTATAGATGGGAACCTGCAGTGATGATGCAGTCCCGCTCTCTAGCGATGACAATTCTCGCATTAGCTTTGGTGGTTCTGAATTCTATCCAACAGATGAAGAGTCCATTGAGAGGATTGAGTTTAGAGGTATCAAAAGAACATAAAAATTGTTGTCATATGTTTTGTATGTGTTTAGACGGTAGACATTAATATTTCACCACATTGAAATTTTTATGTGTTGTTGCATCAGGGCCTCAACACAAGGGGGACACTGATTTTGATAAGAAGAGCCTTTTTGGAAACGACATGTATTTGAAAGAAGTTCATGTAGACTACCTCTTAGACTGGTGTGAACCCAAATTTCCACAAAAAATCAAGTACTAAATCTATAGGTTGCCCTATCCATCTATCATAAAAAGAAGTCCAAGCTGGTAAGATGATATATTCTTGATAATGATCAACAAGCTAGCTTCTGATATTTAAATACTTCTAGTAATCACAAGAATGCTAATTCTGCAAATCTTTGTACTTGCCTAGACATTTGGAGCTGAGTTCACAAGAAAATACCTAAAGAATCGCCTTGATGAACCTATTGATGTCCATGTTTGGCAATTGAAGAGAAAAAATCGAAAGATGGTTAGGATGAAGATGGGAGCTGGGTCAAATTCAATATTGAAGACTGGATGTGAGAAGGTTGTGAGAAGCTTCAACCTAAAGAAGGATAGCATTTTGCTTTTTGCTTTGATGAGAAAGATAACAGAGAGGTACTTATTCTGGTTCAGCAACTTCCACTGGGCGGTCGATTATAAATGCAATCCTGGTTTGTTAGAGAGTACTCATTATGCTAGCTGATTTATTTATGGACTGCACTTTGTATGTACTTCCATAACGTGTAATCGGTAAATTTATATGGATTTCCCCAACTATATATCTGGCTAATGTTAATGTGATCAAGCTGCTATAAGTTTTTTAGTTATTGTGTCTACCTGTTTGCTAAATCCTGATTATGTGTCATGTCAGCTATGATCAAGTTCGAATTAGCATTCTATTATTTAAAATGGTTTACACACACTGGAGACAGTCACTATAAAAGCCGATTCTAAGCAGACTAGTTCTAGAGACGGTCTTTGTTAGAATCTGACTCAGGTCACATGAATATTGGAGACGGTCCCTAATATAGGCCATCTGAGGTTGAGGAGTTCTTGAAAGAAGTCCGAAATACAGGCCGTCTTGGTCTCGTACATGTTAGAGGCGTTTTCCTTTTTGCACCGTCTGAGGTCTCATATCTTAGAGCCGCAAAGAAAACCGGCTCAGGTGGTGTGCTCTTAGAAGCTATGCGCTTGAGCCGGAACAAGAAACCGGATGAGGCCTATAGGGAATTGATGTCTCTAAGTCACGCGTTTGTTTGTAGGTGAGCTTCGAGTGGAGGGAGGCCGAATACTCTAGGGCTTGGGCTGCAGAGACTCCGGCCAGGGCGGAGAATCCGGGGCGATGATGGTGGACACTCAGGTCCTAGAGTCAGCTGCTCTTGTCCATCTTCTTGGGTGACTTGGGGGTGAGCTTATGGTTAATAGCTGGGTACACAAAGGTTGTTTGCATGAAGTAGCAAGCCATTCAGGGTAGTGTCAAAGTCACACATAGATAGGAGCGAATTCACCTTTGGATTACATGACAACTTGGCATAATTTGAAGTGCTTGATATGGTAGTGACTGTAGGTCGGGCTGTAATAATTTATCAAAGCATGAAACTTAAGTTCACTAGGTTCAACTAAGTGCACCAACAACCTATGCTAAGCAACACAAGCAACAAGGTGATAGCAATATAGATTACTTCAGGCACGGTGGCTATCACAATGTAAAGTGCATAAGTAAAGGGCTCGGTTATAGAAATAACCGATGCATGCAGAGACGATGATTTTATCCCAAAGTTCACTTTTAAAGAAGATACGTCTCTGTTTGAGAGGTGTGATGGTGCAATGCTCTCTGAATGCAACAAATGGCTCACCTTGAAGTGTGGTGGCTCAATGCTCACCCAATGTCACACAAGGCCTCACCCCAAGATGTGGAGGCACACAACTCACCGACAACACAAAAGGCTCACCTTATTCTCACGAGTGCACGCCACAAAAGGTGGGTACTCGATCCAATATGGGACAATTGAGGGCAGTCACTGAACCTATACACACTTGGGGCGGTCTCCACAACTCAATTGGAGGCTCCCAAGAATCACCACCAAGGCCTCTAGCTTGAGGAATTTCCACAACTCAATTGGAGGCCCCAAGTGAATGACACCACCACCACACAACCATCTACGGTTCCAAGAACCCAAGATTAACAAGCCCACACGATTGAACTCACCGAATCTCCGTAGAGAACTCAGACCTATGCACCAAATGCAAAAGGCAAGAACTTCACTCCCAAATTCCACCAAAGCTACAAAGGCTATTGGGGAATAAGAGAGGAAGAACACAAGAGGAGAACACTAAACCATCCAATATCTAGATCCCATGGATTCCTTCAGAAAGAAGGGATACGGTTAGGTGGGGTTGTAGATCTAGATCTACTCTCTCAAATCCCTCAAAAAGATGAAAGAATCATAGGATGGGAATGTGAGAGTACGCGCTCTTCAATGTCAAAAATGGAGGGTAGAGAGAACAATAACCAACCAAAAGAGCACAAAGGGGAAGAGGGGCACATATAAAGGGATCTCCAAATATGACCATTTGGGCCATTTACGCGCCTGGCCGGAAGTACCAGTGAGCCACAAGAAGTTCCGGTCAGCCTGGATCCAACGGCTCGAAAGCAGTGGTAGAGACCTAGTTGTAATGCCAGAAGTTTCGCCCGACGCGGGCCAAAACTTTTGGTTGGTACTAACAGTCCACTTCTGGCCAAGTTCTGGTAAAACTTCACGAGAAAATAGAGAGATTACCGCGGGGTGTCATGAGATGAGCGGAAGTGATCCAGAACTTCCACTGGTACTACCAGCAGCAAATGTGCCCTAGCGGTACTTTCGATGAAGCGGTGGGATTACTGCATAGGGAAACTTCAGAACCAAAATTGCAATAACTTCTACATCCGAACTCCAAAATAGATGAAACCAATTTTGTTGGAAATAATGGATATCACCAAGGAGAAAATATCAAGTATATATGTGTGAGATACCTCCCAAGGTGTGGAGTTGGAAAACCAGCAAGATTAAAAACACAATAAGATATTCAAGGGAAATCCATTTTTGATGAACTCGAGATTGTTATGAAGATAACCACAAGCTCTAGATCCTCACATGGATATTATCCAAACAACAAGCAATAAATATGATGCAAGAACGCAAAGGTTTGATCTCTCTCTAAAATATGCATTCGAGTTATTCACTCAAGAGCCTCTCTTAATAGTATGGCTATCTATCCTAAACCCGGTGTCGACAAAAGAAAAAACCTATCAATATCATACCTTTGCCTTGAGGCTTCCACTTGAACTTTATGAAGAGAATATGGCCAAGACGCAATAATAAAGTTGTTATTATCTTATTCCAAGTATATGATAGATGTTTATTTTGCATGCTATAATTGTGTTAATTGGAAACGTTAATACATGTGTGTTTAATAAACAAATATATAGAGTCCTAGTTATGCCTCTCGTATAAACTAGCTCATTGATTAACAGGATGATCAAGGTTTCCTGATCATGGACATCACATGTTGTTAATAACAAGGTCACAACATTGGTGGAATGATGTGATGAACATTCACCTAACGTATAGTAATACGATGAAAGTCATTATGTTTAAATTGCTATAACATCATCGAAGTAACTTTAGTCCTTAGACCATGATATCATGTCAACCACTAACATCGGAAGAGTAACTTTATAACATCAAACGTCACACCATAATGGGGTGACAATAAAGGTGGGTTTAGATACTCCAAAAGTGTTATGTAGAGGCTCATGGATCAAGAATGAGATCTGTCCATCCTGATGACGGAGAGATATACTTAGGTCCCTCTCAGTGATATTGCATTGACCTACCTTACAAGCAAATGATAAGATCACTAAGAATGTTATATCACGAGAAGGAGAAAAGAGTACTTGTCAGTAGCAAGATCAAACTAGGTATGGGGATACCAATGGTCGAATCTCGGACATGTATATCGCGAGAAAAAGGTATTTAGTTTCAACTTCAAAGGTTCTCATGATCACTAGAGTCATCGTTTAATATGTGGGAGTCAGTACGGATCTCTAGGTCCCGCTGCTGATTATTAATTGGACAAGGGTCTTGTTCATGTCTACATTACTCGTGAACCATAGGGTGACATACGCAAGGTATACCTACACCAATTGGAGCAGATATAATACAAGATAAAAGATTTGAAAGCGCTGGAATTATTTTGATAGATTCCAGAATTGTTCCAGGTCAAATTGCTGAAATGGTTTTAGATGTAATATTGAAGTATTACAAGGGAGTTTATACAAATGTTTTTAGTTAAAGTAATTAAAAAATCTGAATAAAATAAATAAAATTGTTTTATTAAATGAGAGATGTATTAAAATTAGTGCAACTTTGAGTGGAGATGGAATTGATGTGGGAATGCTTAGTGGAAGCTCCACTCACATGAATGAGGGAGAGGTGGGGGCACCCACCATGGAATTCGGCCATGGAATGGGGGCCGCCCTCTTCGCCTAATAAAAGGAGGTATCCTCCTCGTCTTCTCTTACACCTCCTCGTGAATGATCTCTCTCCCCTCTAGAATATTCCCCGTGGCTTCAGATTAGCGAAGTACATGTTCTCAAAGGTTTCTCTAGAAGGATTTGCTGCTTCCCCTGCTTTGCTGGAGCGAGGACTCGGAGGTTGTCGGGGTACCGGATCTGTGTGCGATCATGGATGTGCTGCTAGTTTGCGGCGCTCGATTTCATCATGATCTTGAGATTGATAACTGTACGACTACATCATCCACGAGGATAATCTCGTAACACTTTTAGGTCTTCGAGGGTAAGTTCTCTATGTATGTATATCCATCCATTGACTGTATCTAGGTAGATAGATCTTGTTGCTTAGTTGTTCATATCGTAGGGAAAAAATTCTATGTTGTGAACAAAATAGTGGTATCAGAGCCTGATCTATGTGTAGGTGCTTTGCATGGGTAAAACACATATGAATATATGGGTGCTGATGATCATCTTATTGTATCCTTTATGTATTTTGGATATTGGTGGCATAGTGGGATGAAGTAGCCCGGACTAACTTTACATGTCCTCGCACATGAGATCTGTTCCATGCTTGACATGCAACTAGTTTTGCATAAGTGGCTTTTGGGTGTCTATCTCTCCTACTATAGTCAATATCTGAGTTACAACAGGTTGCTAATAATTTTATTATCATCATTGTGGTTCCATGTTCATAGGTAAGAACGGTTCTATCTTTGAAAGCCCTAAGCCACATAAAGCATGCAAAAGATAAATTAGAAGCATCTAGTTTTATTTTTGTTGGGAAAGTGTTATGATATGGTAATGTTATAATTTCAATTATAGTTTGATACTCTTGGAATTATAACAAACAAAAATGTAAGAACCATAGACCTTGTCCTTACATAGATGGAATGATAATGATCATATCATGATGCACAAGATGGTGCTCAAGTGAAAGAACTATATCATACCACTTTTAGCATATGATGTTTATTTGCATGTTATTTTGCTTGTATGGCACTTAGTAGGATTATAAGATGATCCCTCATTTTTAATATCAAGATATAATTGTGGTCTTCCTTTAGTATGCATTGTTAATAAAGTTCGTCGTTCGAGACACCACGTGATGATCGGGTGTGATAGACTATACGTTCTCATACAATGGGTGTAAGATAGTTTGACACACGCGGGTACTAAGGTTCTTACTTGGCGAGCCTAGAATGTACAGACATTTCCTCGGAACACAAACTGAAAGGTAAAGCATGAGTCAGATAGTTGATACGATGACCATATAGATGACCGCCTTTGAAGCTGCACTAATTCAAGTGATGATCAGTCTTGGTGTAGTGAACCTGGTTCATGTAATCACCAAAAAGACATGAGGGGTATTGTTTTTGAGTGGGAGTTCATTTGTAATTTGGATTAGCTAAAATCAATATATCATAAACTTACTCTAAATAAACTTTCAAATTCTGTTGTAGATGGCACCACCTGCTTTTAATTTCAATGTGTTCATGGAGAAAGAGAAACTTGCAAGAAATGGTAGCAACTTTACCAGATGGGCCCTAAAACTAAGGACTCTCCTCACTTCTACACAAAATAAATATGTGATAGAAGCGCCACTAGGCCCCCCCACCACCTGATGATGCTCCTGACGATGTAAAGAGTGTTTACTTAAGTCATCAGGAGGACCACAACATGGTTCACTACGGCAGACTATATGGGCTAGAGCAGGAACTCTAAAAGCGTTTCGAGAATGTGAATGCCTTTGATACCATGGGTGAATTGAAAATGATTTTCCATACCCATGCTATTGTGGAGAATTATGAAGCTTCATAAAAGTTCTTTACCTGCATGATGGAGGAGAACATCTCCGTTAGTGAGCACGTACTCAAAACATCTAGGTACGCCGATAAGCTTATGGCCTTGGGAATAACGATTCCCACTGACTTAGGAATACATCTTGTTCTCCAATCTCTTCCACCAAGCTATAAGAGCTTAGTGATGAACTATAACATGCAGCACATGAAGAAGTCTCTCCCCGAGCTTTTGTCAATGCTTAGGACTACAGAAGTGGAGATTAGGAAAGAACATCAAGTGCTGATGATTAATAAGACCATTGGTTTCAAGAAGGACAAGAAGGGTAAACAGAAGGGTAACTTCAACAAGGGCGGCAAAGCTATGCATGTGCCTGAGAAGAAGGCTTGGGATAACCCAATCCTGATACCAAGTGCTACTATTGTAAGGGGACTATCCACTAGAAGCACAACTCCCCCAAATATCTGGAAAACAATAAGGCCAGAAAGATGAGAAAATTTATATTTGATATACATGTTATTGATGTGTACTTGACTAGTACTCGCAGTATTACCTAGGTATTTGATACTGACTCAGTTACTAATATATCTAACTCGAATCAGGGGCTGTGGAATAGGCGACCACTTAGCAAGGGATGAGGTCACGATGCGTGTCATCAATGGATCAAGAGTTGATGTGATCGCCATCGGAACACTGCCTCTCCATTTACCATCTAGATTAGTTTTAATCCTGAATAATTGTTATCTAGTGCCTGAGTTGAGCATGAAAATTGTATCAGAAAATGCAAGACGGTTATTCGTTTAAGTCGGAAAACAATGGTTGCTTGATTTATATGAAAGATATCTTTTATGGTCATGCACCTCTGATGAATGGTTTATTTCTTTTGAATCCCGATAGTAGTAATACAAATATTCATAACGTAGATGCAAAAAGTATTAAACTTAATGATGATATATCTGCATATATGTGGCACTGCCGTCTAGGGCATATTGGTGTAAAGCGCGTGAAGAAGCTCCATTCCGATGGACTTTTGGAATCACTTGATTTTGAATCATTTGATACATGTGAGACATGCCTTATGGGCAAGATGACTAAAACCTTGTTTTACAATACAATGGAGCGGGCCATAGATTTATTGGAAATCATACATCCTGGTGTATGTGTTCCAATGAGTGTGTCGGCGCGTGGTTGATTTGAGTATATATGGGTATATCTATTTGATGAAACACAAGTCTGAAACCTTTGAAAAGTTCATGGAATTTTAGAGTGAAGTGGAAAAACATTGTAATAGAAAGATTACATTTCTGTGATCTGATCGTGGAGGTTAGTATCTAAGTTAAGAGTTTGGGACACATATGAGAGAGTGTGGAATTGTTTCACAACTCATGCTTCCCGGAACACCACGGCATAATGCTGCATCGGAGCATCGTAATCGTACCTTATTAGTTATGGTTCGATCTATGATGTCTATGACTGACTTGCCACTTTCATTTTGGGGTTATGCACCTTAAACAACTACATTCACTTTAAATTGGGCACTGTCTAAATCTGTTGAAACAATGCCTTATGAATTATGGTTTGGAAACAAACCAAAGCTGTCATTTTTAAAAGTTTGGGGATGTGATGTATATGTGAAGAAACTTCAATCTGATAAACTCAAACCCAAAGAAAAAAAATGCGTCTTCATAGGATGCCCTAAAGAAACAATTAGGTATTCCTTCTATCATAGATCTGAAGGCAAGGTTTTTGTTGGCAAGAATGGATCCTTTCTAGAGAAGGAGTTTCTTGCGAAAGGTGTGAGTAGTAGGAAGGTAGATCTCGACGAGGTTATTGAACTAGTGGCTCAACACTAGACATTGTTCTGGAGTTAACTTCACTAGATGAAGAGGGAACTAATGATAAAGATCATGAAACTCCGAAAGAGGACACTACCGAACCTCGCGGGTCAAGAAGGACATGTGTAGCTCCTGAACTATACAGAAATCCTATAGTAGTGGTGAAGCCATCCGGCTCATGTTGCCCGGACAAAGCCAAAAGAAGCAACCATAGGCAATGTTTTCCCATGCATGGATTAGTACAAATTGTCGTGATTAGCAAAGGGTAATCATTCGACAAGCCCGAGTAGCTTCCTGGGGTCGCTAGCTCTGCCCTTGTCCTATAGCGAATTTCATGGTAGATGGAAATGATGACCCTACGACATATGAAGAAGCGATGATGAGCCTGTATTCCAACAAATGGCTAGAAGCCATGGAATCCGAGATGGGATCCATGTAGGGAAACCGGGTTTTGACCTTGGTGTACTTACCTCACGACCGGAAGGCCGTTGAGAATAAATGGATTTTCAAGAAGAAAACTGACGCTAATGGTAATGTGACCATCTATAAAGATCGACTTGTCGCAAAGGGGTTTTGACAAATTCAAGGAGTTGACTACAATGAGACTTTCTCTCTCATAGAAATGCTAAAGTCGGTAGGATTATGTTAGCAATTGCTGCATTTTTCAATTATGAAATTTGGCAGATGGATGTCAAAACCGCGTTCCTTAGTGGAACATTGAGGAAGAGTTGTATATGGTACAACCAAAGGGTTTTGTAAATCCTAAGGATGCTGGCAAGGTATGAAAACTTCAGCGATCCATCTATGGATAGAAGCATGTATCATGGAGTTGGAATCTCCGCTTTGATGAGGTGATCAAAGGGTTGGAATTTGTCCAAACTTACGGAGAAGCTTGTATTTACAAGAAAGTGAGTGGGAGCTATGTGGAATGTCTAATATTATATGTGGATGACATATTATTGATTGGAAATGATATAGTTCTTTTAAATAGTGTTAAAAGTAAATAACTATTTTTCGATGAAGGACCTTGGTGAAGCATCATACATACTAGGCATCAAAATCTATGGAGATAGATCAATACTCCTAATTGGGCTATCAAAAAGTACATACCTTGACAAGATTTTAAATAAGTTTAAAATGGATGGAAGTAAGAAAGGGTTCTTACCTCTGTTGCAAGGAAAGACATTGGGTAAGACTCAAAGTTTGGCTATGTCAGAAGATAGAGAGGAGATGGATAAGATCCCCTATGCCTCAGCCATAGGCTCTATTATGTAAGCCATGCTATATATACGACCAGAATTGGCACATGCTATTAGTTTGAATAGTAGGTACCAATCTGATCCAGGTTTGGAACAATGGATAGCGGTCAAGAATATCCGTAAGTACTTGAGAAGGACTAAGGACATGGTTCTCGTGTACGGAGGTGAAGAAAAGCTCGTTGCTAAGTTTTATGTTGATGCTAATTTCGACACCGATTCGGATGACTCTAAGTCGCAATTCAGGTATATGTTTCTCATGAATGGAGAAGCAGTTAGTTGAACGAGTTCGAAATAACCCGTGGTGGCGGGATCAACAATGGAGGTGGAACATGTTGTTGCTTTAGAAGCAGTGTAGGAAGCGGTTTGGATAAAGGAGTTCATAACTTAACTAGGTGTGGTTTCCAATGCATTGGACCCAATGGTGATCTATTGTGACAACAACGGAGCCATAGCCAATGCCGAGGAACCGAGGCCTCACAAGAATTCCAAGCATATCAAATGTCGGTTTCACTCCATCCATGAGCATGTCAATGATGGAAATATAAAGATTTGTAAAGTACATACGGATCTGAATGTAGCAGATCCGTTAACTAAAACTCTCCCTAGGTAAAAACATGAATAACACTATAACTCCTTGGGTGTTAGATTTGTCACTATGTAAACTAGATTATTGTCTCTAGTGCAAGTGGGTGGATGAAGGGAATATGCCTAAGAGGTAACAATAAAGTTGTTTGTATATTATTCGAAGTATATGCTAAAAATTTATTATGCATGCTATAATTGTGTTAATTGGAAACGATAATACATGTGTTTTTAATAAACAAATATATAGAGTTCCTAGTTATGCCTCACATATAAAATAACTTGTTGATTAACAAGATGATCAAGGTTTTCTGATCATGGACATTCGATGTTGTTAATAACAGGGTCACAACATTGCTGGAATGATGTGATGAACATTCACCCAAAGTATAGTAATAGAATTAAAGTCATTATATTTACATTGCTATAACATCATGCGAAGTAACTTTAGTCCTTACACCATGAGATCATGTCAATCATCAACACCGAAAGAGTAACTTGATAACATCAAATGTCACACCATAATAGGGTGACAATAAAGGTGGGTTCAGATACTCCTAAAGTGTTATGTAGAGACTCATGGATCAAGATTGGGATTTTTCTATCCGGATGATGGACAGATATACTCAGGGCCCTCTCGGTGATATCACATTGACATATCTTGTAAGAAAGTCATAAGGTCACTAAGAATGTTATATCACGGGAACAAGAAAAGAGTACTTGTCGGTAACGAGAACAAACTAGGTATGGGGATACTGATGCTCAAATCTCGGAAATGTAATATATCGCGAGACAACGGGAATTAGTTACGACGTCAAAGGTTCTCATGATCACTAGAGTCTACGTTGAATATGTGGGTGTCAATACAGACCTCGAGGTCCTGCTATAGATTATTGATCGGAGAGGGGTCTTGATCATATATGCATTATTCATGAACCATAGGGTGACACATTAGTCAGCAGATATGATCGACACCCATATGGTTCACGAATAATGCAGATACGATCGAGACCCCTCTCCTATCAATTATCAGCGGTGGGACCTGGAGGTCCATACTGACTCCCGCATATTCAACAAAAACTCTAGAGATCGTGAGAACTTTTCACGTCGTTACTAAATCCCTTTGTCTCACGAGATATTACATGTGTGAGATTTGGTCATCGGTATCCCCATACCTATTCTGATCCAGTTAGCGACAAGTACTCTTTTCTTGTTCCTGTGATATAACATTTTTAGTGATCTTATCACTTGCTTGCAAGCTATGTTAATGTGATATCACCGAGAGGGACTTGAGTATATCTCTCCATCGTCGGGATGGAGAAATCCCACTCTTGATCCATGAGCCTCAACCTAACACTTTCGGAATAGCTGAACCCACCTTTATAGTCACCCTGTTATGTTATGACATTTGATGTTATCAAGTCACTCTTCCGATGTTAGTGATTTACATGATCTCATGGAGTAAGGCCTAGGAATGCTTTGTATGTTTTTGATGTAGCAATATAAACTTAATGACTAGATCGTATTGCTAAATCTAATTTTGGTGTATGTTTATCATATCATTCTTCTAATAGTATGACCGTGTTATAAACAACTTCCAATATTAATGATAAGGAAACCTTAATCATTTGTTAATCAACGAGCTAGTGCAATGAGATTTGCATTACTAGGAAATTTAGTTTGTTTATTAAACACACATGTATTAACGTTTTTATCATGAGTAAATAATAGCGCTAGATTGTTTTGGCTCAAACAGCTATCCACATCGTTGTGATTCTTTTTGGTCGTGGGATGGAAGCCGAGAAGGACACGCGGAGATGTCGCAATGGAGCCGTGCTATCCTATGAGGCAGGCCCTACTACGAGCCAGGGCGAAAGATTCCTTACCGCAGATGGGTGTACCAAACGTTGATGTACCCTGCGTTGTTGGAAAGTGGACCACACCCGTGACATAGGCCCACCGTCAGCATACGCAAGCAGGATTGGGCTCTGTGAGAGGCGTTCCCAGCACGATACACCCCCACACCCGCCGGGTGGCGGGGCCCACCGAAGGCCGACATGGAGCCGTAAGCCCATACTGGCCACAGACTCTCGTGGATACAGGCCCGCTGGGAGCTGACGTGGTTGCGTTAGCCCATGCTGTGCGCGGTGTTTTTGGACATGGGCCTGCTTATCGGCGGCGTGTCATCGTATACTCTAATTGTGCACAGTATGTCGCGGCAACGGCCCCCTTCTCATTGCCATGATGGGTATGTAAACTATGTACATCTGCGTGTTTACATGGCCAAGTTCCGTCGTGGCGTGTTAGACTCTAGGTATATGCGGTTTGTCGCGGCATCATTCTCCGCTGGATGCTGTCGTTGCCATAGAATCTAAGAAAAATCTGGGCGGCTGCGGGTTCTCACCACGAGAGAGTACCGTAGGTTCCGTCAGCAGCCGAGCTGGCATCGTAATCGGTACCGCTTGAGGTTAATTAGAGGCCGCAGCCATTCTCCGGTTATAAAAGATAGTCCGTTAAACTTTCCTCCCCCCAAAAAATTTATTCTTCCACCACTAATGCCTCTTCCTCTCGCATGCGTGGTTAGTGGCATGCCCCGGTCCAGTGACCCAAAGCCGATGCTGCCACTGCCCATGGGTGTGAGCGGAAATAGCAGGTGTTTAGTCGTCATTGTCTCTCCTCCCTCCTACCACATAGGCGTGCGCTGGTCAAGGTAGTCCATGTCTGCTTCTCCAGTTGCATTTTCTGGAGCAAGCGGCGACGAACGGTCATCGACCTAGGCATATGAACCACGCAGTTTTCTTAATGCACTCCAACAAACGTGTTATCATCTGGATGGTTGTAGCGTGTACAACGTGCATAGTTAGAAAAACAGTATGGTTCATTTGTTCCATGTGTAGGCTTTTGCCCATACCCAATAGCCAAAGGTGAGTGTGTCGTTTGCAGAGACTATTTCTGTTTTTTATTCTCTTTATTTTTCGTTCATTATTTTCTTCCTTTTTCTTTTCTTATTCGCATATTTTCTTTCGTGCCGGAACCGCTTGCCTATCGCAGGGGTTTTGTAAAATGTTGTCGCCGTTGCTTGCCACTACCTTCTTGAGTGGTTGTAGCTTCCTGCATTAACATGCGGTTGTAGTCTCTGCTGGATACGGAAGTGGTAGAGATGTTTTCTATTTTTCTATGCTTTCTCCTATTTTTCGCACTTTCGTTATTCGCTGGTCGTTTTTTCTCTCCCTTACATTTTTTCTTTGCTTTTTGGTCTTCTTTGGCTTTCTCCTCTTTCTTGGTACGATGTCTGGGCCATTATACGCTACTGTGTACTTGGTCAGCTGTGGCATCCCGTGGCAACGTGCGGTTGTAGGCTCTGCTAACCACAATAGTAAAGCTGGAATTCGTCTTCCTACGTATAGTTTTGTCATCTTTTATTTTTATTTTCACATATTAGTTTGTACGGTTTTACATTTATCTCTCCTTTTTATCTATTATTCATATTTTTATTTCTGTCTTTGCAAACTCGGATTCGAGGAACTGATAAAATTCATTTTTTTCATCCTCCTTTACTTTTCATCTCTCTGCCCCAGGTATCTCTTCTTTGTCTCACCTTACAAAAGAATGTGACTTCTCCTTCTCTGTCCACCAGCACACGCGCGAGCAAGTGATGGGAAAGAAGGACGAGAGGTAAAGGTGAAGGTAAATATCTAAAAAACGAGAGAGGAGAGAGGAGGAAGAACAAGAAAGGGACAATGAGTAATTAAATGAATGAAATCCTAATGAAATAAATTGTGCGTATGTGGCAGAAAAGTAAAACAAGAATTAACCGGAATTCTCACAAAAACGAGAGAGTTGTAAGAAAGAGAAAAGGACGACGATGTGCAAATAATGATTAAATAAACAAAATCCTTAAGAAATAATTGTGCGTATGTGGTATAAAAGTAAAACAAACAATGCATCCTTTCTATAAAAAGATAATTAACCGATGTGAACTAAACAAATGAAGAGAGTTGATCGGTGCAAGTTTTGCTCTTTTGTCCATCTGCACTCTGTAAAGCTTGTCGGAAGCGACCAGATGAGACGATTCGTCACGGACTCTGCGTGCAAGAGAATATGGTGAAATATATTTTGTGTAGCTTCTAATGAATTAGCATATGATTTTAGATCCCTCTATCATCGTCGTAGGGTTAGTCTACGTACTAATAACTCGGTAGACTTTTTCCCCTGTCTTCCCCACCAGCGTGTCTGACAAACGATTCAGTGTGGCATCGAGGCGACATGCAAGGCTCTACATGATTGTATGTTGGCATTTTTTTACTGTTTCACCTTCTCGCGTGTCTCACGAACGTGCCATGTGTAACGCCCTCGAATCGGCCATATGCAAGTTTTAGCGCTTCCCGCCAAACCCGCATAGAAACGATTCAAGGACGCCCACCAGACACTTGCGTACGGGTGGAGAACGAAGTAATACCATTACACATTAGTCCACGATGGAACCCACAGAACATATATATATACAACAACGACTCCATGAGTCAAGAATACAGATATATACTATACAAAGATCCAATCACCTTGAAAATGATAGAGCGTCCGACTACAGACAAGATGCAAATGGGGCTAAGAGCCCTGAAGAATAACCAATGGCGTCCATAACCCTGCCCAAGCCAAGCCGGAAGGGTAACCCTGCTAACAACGTCGATCTCAAACCTTCTAAAACAAAAGGAGTGCCGACAAAGGGCAAAGGAAAAAGAGGAGCGTCAGTACTGAGGCCAGTACATGGCGAAGCTAGAATTCGGCGGCTCTCGTCTATATAGGTATGGTGGACTGAAGCGGCAGCGCAGCATGCACTAAACAACCTATAGAGACTCGATGCATCTGTACGCTATTAGAGAGGGATAAGAAAGACCTATTCGGGACCAACCTGATACTAACACCAATCATACCCATCCTGGTATTTCCACCTCGAGACCAAACGAGAAAGTCAAACCAAGGAACTCACACAGTTAGCAGTTTTATTCATTCCGTTATAGTTGCAGCACTTACTGGTCAGATATAGATAGCATCAGTCAACCTGATAGCATAAGTAGTTGGCAGTTTTAGTTAACCATTTGGTTATAATTGTAGTACTTACTAGTCAGATACAATTAGCATGTGACATCCCAAACCCAGCAGTTGTTGGCACTTTTATTTCATTTCATTGGAGTTGCAATACTTACTAGGCAGGTATGACATGACACGATACACCCCAGTTCACCTAGTTGTTGGCACTTTTATTATCCAGTCCATTGTAGTGAAACTGATTACTAGTCACATATTAAGTCAAATTTATAGCACTACTTTAGTTATGCTTGTCTATGATCGAGATACTGTGCTCCAAGTCGTCCATAACCGCGGACACAGCTTTTAGAAAGATTTACCCTGTAGGGGTGCACAAATAGCAACACACACACGATCAACCTCGGAAAAACCAAATCAAAACCCAACGAGGCTTTCACGACAAAGCAATCACAGGATTCATAAAACATTTCAGGGGGCCACCCCACTAAGCTACCCGCAATGAAGTTGGCCGGCTCTGAGATGGACCCATGGTTTGTGTAGACGGCGGTAAACGACTGGGAACCCGAAAGTGTGACTGGGCTTGTCGATACAGCGAAAACGTGTCACGATCCAAAACAGTACAGGTGCTCCACGCACAATCGTAAATAAAACAGTGAAGCATGGGATAAGTACAGGATAGTAATAAAGTCCCAAACTACTTTGTGGCCCCAAGAAATAAGAAATGAATCAAGATCTGGCTAAGGGGGATCCATAGGGTCTCCCGGATGTGGATAGTGCGAATAGTCAAGGAACAAGTATCAAGTACTCGGGACCTATGGGACACAAGTGGACATAAGAACCAAATAGCATATATTGCCCACCGGTGCCTCTTTCATTAGTTGTCCTAGCAATTTAATAGTTGTATTTAAATTCATGATCCTCTCCACCGTAAAGCATATGACAACATACCAACAACTGTGTGGTACTTCACGACACGGGATCACACCTGAGCAAGCGACTATGACTCGCAAGACCATCTATCTACCAAACAACAGGTAATAGGAGGTGTCCAAGGCAATATAAAGGCTGCACGGAATATATCTGGTATGAAACACTAAAGCATCGCAACACGGATAGCAATAGATCAACAGGAAGAAATAAAGACTATAAATGCAAAATAGGTAGAAAGGGGGAGAATGCTCGCCTGGGAAACACTGCCGAAGGTTCATATCCGAAGGACTTGTCGATACTCGCATCAACTCAACTGCCTAATCCGCGAAGAACCAAAGCACTAAAAGAAACACCAGATGCACTATTTAATACTACGGCAGAAGATCAGGCATGATGCATGTATGACATGGCAAAGGTGCGATGCAACTAGGCAATATTAAGTGGAACCGGGGTCCCGACAATTAATTAGATGGTTCATGTTATTTAGATACCCCGCAATTTAAATGTTGTCTTAACAAGGAAAAACATGGTATCGGTTCGCTACACAGATTTAAATGGAGTCCGGAATAAGACTAGAATAGCCCGCATATAGTCTCCATATTTAATTATGAGGTGAATCAATATAATGCCCCCAAACCACCAAACATATATGCAAGCATGAATAATTATATGCAACAAGATATATGGCGAATTATAAAATAGGGTCGGGTTAGGTAGGGCCCACACATTGGGGTTCGGATCCAGGGTCTCGAGGTTCGACGGGGATCGGTCTTCGGGTTGGGGCTTTGGATCCGAGAGGAAGAACTTGGCACGCCGGGCTTCGGTCTTCGGGAATCGTCGGGTTCTCTAGGATCGAGGCCTTCAGATCCAAGATGAAGGCCATGGAGTCCGAGAATGAAACTTAATCATCGGGTTCGTGAAGTAGATCTTCGTGTCGTCGGCTCGTGAGGAAGAACTCTAGTTCGGTGTCTTTATTGTTGGTGTTGAACTTGGGTTCCATCTCGATGATGCCCGACCTCCGTGTAAAAGTTCTTGTCGGTGCAGATATCATCCCGTCTTTTGGTGCTTTGGTCCTTGTTCACCCTGATACTCTTGTCTGCTGGAAGATCTAGATCGAGCATCGCCCAGACGATGTGCAATGGAGGGCCTGGAGATGCACACGTGCACGGAAACAGGTCGTGTACCTGCCCTGGAGAACACGCATGGAGGAAGTCCACGGTCATCCCTTTGACACAAAGGAACAGGCTCTCCCGAACAGTCGCACGCTGCAGAGATAGCTCGCAGCATCAAGCGGTAGCAGGGGAGGCCTACGAGGAAGAGCTTGATGAACTCGATGCGGGACGAAGAGGGCCAAGCACGACGTCAAGGCAGAGACGATCTTGGCGGCTCGGAGGAAGGCGGAGGCAGGGCAAAGCCGCGCGGCAGCGGGCCAAAGGGGGCCTGTAGGGCAGCGGCGCTTGTCCTGGCCGGAGATGCGGTAGAGGGCGGTGACGCCAGGAGGGGAGCGGTCGACAAGGAGGCTTGAGCGACAGCGCGGCCATGCGACGAGGTGGTGGCGCCAGTGGATGAACGACGGAGCTGGTCGCGGTGATGGGGAGATGGAGCACGGCGCGACACGCGGTGGCACACTAGCGCAACCGGCGGCGGCCACGCGCTGCAGACGCGGGGAGCTTGTAGGAGGCAGCAGGGATGGCGGACGGCATCGCGGCCATGGCCGGGAGGCACTGCTGGAGAGCCGGGGCGAGGAGGGCGGTGGTCGTGGCTCTGCAGCAGGGAAGACATGCGCAACGAGGATGGCGAGGCGGCCGAGATCGCGCTGCAGGGGTGGCCGGTGGCTGGCTCGTACCTGGCGGCGGCGGATCCGCTCGAGGGGGGGATCGCACGGGGTTGGTGGGGATTTCATGATGGAGAGAGAGAGGAAGCAGGGTCAGGGGGTGGGGTCGGGTGGCGACAGAGAGATCGAGCGGGGTGGGGTGGTTGTGTACGCGAGATGGGGACGCGGGGTATGTGGTCGCGCGTGCTGCGGTGCATGATCGCGAGCATGTCGACGTGTGCATTGCACGTAGGGCCGACCGGGCCAGGTAGGTGGAGTGTGGGGTGAGTTGATTCGGTCGGGTGTAGCTGCGTGCGCTGGTGAGTGAGTGTGTGGCGGTGGGTAGCGTTAGGGTTAGGACTGGATAGGATTAGGGTTAGACTGGTTCTGGGTAGTAGGTGGCCGGCTGGGCTGATCTTTGGGCTGGCCCAGTCAGCTGCCTCCCCAAACAAAATATTTTATTTTATTAGATTACTATTTTATTTTAAAATCCTTTCGTAAATAGTTTTTAGACAAAATAAAATATCCGAACAAGGCCGAGGTTCGATTTGAAATTAAAAGAGGAGGATATGTCGAAAACAAAAATAGGATTTTGCAAAATAGCTTTAGACAAATAAAAGATCCGAGCGGACCGAGGGTTTTATATTTAAAATAGAGGGGGGTATTTAGAAGACAAAGATAGGCTTTTGGAAAATAGTTTTAGGCAAACAGATGCATGATGATGACGATGCTCAAATGCAATATGGCATGATGACATGAACATGCTGTCATGATGATGCACAAAACAAAAACACAACGATTTTCTAGTAGTGGTTTTACCGGGATGCTACACCATGCTTCCATTAACATAGTTTATATGTCTTCCGTCGTAGCAGAATAGCTCGGTAGACTCTTTTTCCTGTTTAGCGCGCTCACGCGTCTGACGAATGTGTTATGCTGCTATCGATATCTACGGGACAACCATCGTTGCGACAACATAGCTCAGTATGTTTTTTCTACTGTTTCGCACGCTCGTGTGTCTAAGGAATGTATCATGCTACTACCGATGTCGATGCTGGGGCCGCCGTCATGGACTTTGTAGCTCGGTGGAACGTGATGCTGCACCTATACTAGTACACATGCCATCTCTTTAGACCACTCGCTCAATGGCACCGTGTGAGGTTGTGCCTAACGTGCATGCCTACAAGCAATGTCTCGGGTCTCAAGGTTTGCGCAAAAAACCAACCCTTTAAGTGTGTTGTCGGTCAGCCCAACGATCGTTCGTTCATAGTCTTCTGCCCAACGCAACGGAGAATTTACTAGAGGCATCGAGACGTCACCTCTCCTCTTCCTCGTCTTCTCTTCCACTATTTATACCTCCTTCTTCTCTCATATAGTAATCCTCTGTCCTAAGAATGCCATAGATGCTTCTCTTCCCTTATTCTTACAGATGACGCTAGACAATACATAGGGTCGTCTTCTCTTCATCTCCTCTTACCGGTGTCTGGCGGAGCACACAAGACTTCCGTACCAAAGCGGCAAAGATGGTGTTCCTTCTTCGACGGCCACCGAACAAGCAGGGACGGGATGGCATGCCATCCCAATGACTTATGGAGCAATGACATAAAGATGTCGTGGAGGCTCCATCAAGAGCATTAGGCTGTGGAGGTGCAACTAGTAGCATCAAGCCATCGCGGTGCCATCAAGAGCATTAGGCCTTGGAGGTGCCTGATACGATCATTTTACATCATCAATATAGTGACTTATATGATCTGTTTTAAATAATATTTGCCATGATCTATCATTATTTATGCCTTTTTAGTTGATTTGTGGGACTTTCCTACAAAGATCCTTTCATTGATATTTAATTTTTGGGAGGTAGAAAAACTCGTTTTTCATATTTTGTTGTTTCGGGGACCTTATGAATGCCTAAAAATCAAAGGAAAAATACATGATCAGTTTTTCATCAAGAGAAGGACCATGGGCCAAAGAAGCACGAGAGGGTAGCCACGAGGTCCTAAAGAAACCAAGTGGTGCACCCTCCCTTGCTGGACGTGCCACCTAGGCCCATTTCGGCCTCGAGCATCGTCTCGAGTCTTCATTTTGACAGATGCCTCCATCTCTCCAGAAAACCTACGCTATATTTTTCCCACGATTTACAGAGGCAATGGTGGAGTCGAACGTCCTCTCCTACTCTGGGAGAGGGTAGATCCTATAGCATTGGAGCCTCTAGTCAGGGGGAAATCAACGCCATCGTCATCACAACTCCTTCTTGGTATAGGGGGGTGTAATACCTCGCACCCTACGCTCTAATCTCAAGCCTGGATGAACCAAAAGTGGATATGACGTACTACCGTGGGGCCACGCAGCCACACACAATAGGTCCACCTCGTGGACCAAGGCACGGTACCGGCCAATCATCCCACCCATTTTTTAGAACATTGGGACAAGAGCGAGCAGCGTAGTCGACAGTTAAAGCGATCAAAACATACATAAATGAGTATGTATGTCAGTGACATACAATAGACATCAGAGCCACACCATCTAAAAATAATAGAAACATAAGTATTCAACGCCATATGGCAAGATCCAAATATCCTAGGTAGAGATAATTGTTTAGGATACATCCTCATACATCACGCATCAGAGTATCAAGCAGAGGCAGAAAACATGATCCGAGTATGGATAAGAAACAAATTGGCATAAGATGCCTAAAAATAAGCACATTCTGCCCATAGATCTCATGTATCTCCATCCCTAGAATCTCTACACCTGATAGTCGTTGTCATCATCATCAGTCTCTTTGACCCAGTAGCCTTCCTGAGAGTATAACTGTCCATCTGAACCAAATATTTACCGTATGAGACCCTACGGATACTCAACAAGTCTTAATGCATTTAAAGGGGACAACCTGGGGTGATGCAATTGTAGCGAAAGATAATAGCTAAATAGTTCTATAGAGACACGCTACACATCCGCCAAACCAGAGATGGACAGACATTCGTTAATTAGTAGCAATAGTTATATAAGCAACATAGATAACATTACTCGCCCTCCTTCTCACTTAACGATGAGAAGGCGGAAGAACATCCCATTTGTTGTCAATTTTATTAACCATTCCATGAGTATTGCACGATTTACTGGTCATGTATTTATCAAATTAAAGGCGGTTCTTTAGTTATGCTTGTCTATGATTGAGAAACTGTGCTCCAACCGCGGACACAGTTTTCAGAAAGATTTACCCTGTAGGGCTGCACAAATAGCATCACACACACGATCAACCTCAGGAAGAACCAAATAAAACACAATGAGGCCTCACGACAATGCATTCACATGATTCATAAATTATTTCGGGGGGCCATCCCAATAAGCCACCCGCAACGAAGTTGGTCGGCTCCGAGATCGACCTAGGGTTTGTAACGACTGCGGTAAATGACTGGGAACCCGAAAGTGTGACTGGGTTTGTCGATACAGCATAAACGTGGCATGGGGATCCTAAACAGTATAGACGCTCCACGCGCAATCGTAAATAAAGCAGTAAAGCATGGCATAAGTACAGGATAGTAATAAAGGCCCAAACTAGTTTGTGGCCCCAAGAAATAAAGTGCAAATCAAGCTCAGGCCAAGGGGGATCCATAGAGTCTCCCGTATGTGGATAGTGCGAATAGTCAAGGAACATGAATCAAGTACTCGGGGTCCTACGGGACATAAGTGAGCATGGAAGAACCAAATAACAGCTATTGCCCACCGGTGCCTTTTTCTTTAGTTATCCCATTACTACACAGTTTAAGTTGTTTAGGTACCTTGTTATCCAAAGACTCAGACAAACCCTACACATGCAATTCTATGACTCGCATGGCTCAAAAAACTCCTGAAGTAATGGCTCATGGGATTGAGGTACAAGCTTCGGTGGAGTTTAAAAGTAAAGGCTATGCAATACATGGGATTCAATTTAATGCAATCGCGAATCAATGATGCAAGAGTAAGATAGAAGCATAGGTAATATATGTATGCAAGCATGGAGAATTGCTTTCCTAGAAGTTCAGTTGCATAATAGGAAGGATCCTAGTAATACTCCTGAGGCTCCTGGTATCCTCCTTACTCAGTGTCTATCCGGATAAAAACCAAACACACAAGGGCCAAAATAAATACATAGCACAATCATATAAATCATATGAAACAGGAAAACATGGTATGCCATGATGGAATGATGCACAATTGCATGGTATAACATAGCATGTAATGGGTGAGGTGTGGAAACAATAATAACGCACTTTATTAATTAAATTAGGCAGGTTTTACTCCCATAAACAGTCCTGAATATTTAATAATTATATGATGCATGCTTCAATTCATATCATGGAATGCATAATCATAATAGGATCATCGTGTTGATCAATTTAGAAATATCATTTGTTGAATTTGGAATTACGGAATTAAAGTTATAGATTTATTATGAAAAGCCATTTGTTGGTATTTCAATAATTTCAAAATTTTAAATTGCTCAAAAATTATTTTGGATGGCATATTTGAATTCCTGGCATTTTCTAATTCAAAAACATATATCGAAAGTAAAATTTGAACTTATGAATTTAAAACAATTATTAAATGCATGTAATTCAAAAAGGAGTCAAATGTCATAGATTTGACTAGTTAGAGTTGACTCTGGTCAAAATTGTAATTTTGTTGAATTCATAATTAAATTTAAATCATATTTTGATTTGGAAATTTTGTTAGATCCAAAATATTTAAATACTTATGAATTTATTTGTATTTAATCAATTTCTGGGATTATTTTTATTTGAATTTAGAAAATCGCTGACAACTTTTCTCACTCGTGTTGAGTCTACCCATAGAGTATGATGGGTGGGGTCACGGGGCTGGCGGGGCCACTACACACGTGGTCAACAGGGGGCTGACAGGTGGCGATGCGAGGGGCTGATGTTGAGAACATAAAAAGGCAGGGGTGTTTGTAGGAAACCTTCCGGAGGTGCTACTGAAACTGAAACTCTCGTCAGTTGCGCCATGAGATCGAGTTACTTTCTGGTGAAGATTGCGACATAACCACTGGGAATCTTGCTCCACCGCAAAAACCAAAAATGAAGAGGGTGCTACGAGGTACAACTCTCGTTTAGGAAGTTTCTCCCGAAAGGGCTGTATGCACCAGAAAATCGACAATGAATAGAGGTGTTGCACAAGTCTTAGCTACTGCCGCGCTGTTGCTGTCCTGCGGCGTGCGGACGTTGTTGCGGAGGCGCGCGGCGGAAATCCGGTGACAGCGCTATGGTTCAAGACAGTGCAGGGACTATGTAGGTGGTGACCAAGGCGCGGGCGTGCGTGGCGATGGTGGCGACCGTCCTGAGGCGTCTCCTCCTTGTCCAGGACAGCAGAGGGTGCTAGATACAAAGCCGAGCGTTGTTGAGGATGACAAGGCGGCACAGCGTCTAGGCGGAGCGGTACAGGAGAACGCCGTGCACAGCGTCAAGGTCATGGTGTCCGTGTCGAGTTTCTCTTTGCTGGTCTCGGTTACTCATGGAAGTTTGGAGAAGAGATGGGGCATAGGCGGCTGCAGGAAGGGTAGCTAGGGTTTCTGGTTTCCTCCGCTGGGGATTAAGAGGAGGGAGAGGGGGCACGGGGGTAGCGTGAGCAGAAGACGCAGGAATAACCACATGCTACCTGCCGTTGGTCGCAAGAGAGGCAGGGAACAGATATGGAAGAGACAAACAGTGACAGAAGTAGGGGTATGGTCCGGGGAGGTTAGTTTGGGCCAGACCAGGAGTAAGGAGAAGGATCCTGGGTGGGCTATTGTGGACGGGCTAGAGGTGTTGGGCTACAGTAGGTAAGAGCCTTTCTTTTTATTCAGAAATTTTCTTTTTTTGGTTGTTTCAAATCCAAGCAAGTTAATAATTCGAAACCTTTTGAACTTTGTAGATGAATTTGAATACAGAATATTTAGAACAACAAAGATAGGTAAGGGGGCCTAGAAGAGGAGGGTTTATGCAAAGAGGGAGATGGGTAGAATAGATAGGTTTTTATTTGAGTTGTCTTGTTTTGATTAAATTTGAACAAACCAAGAGATTGCAAAGAAGCTTCACAAGGTACCAACTCAATAAAACCAAAGAGGAGTATTAAGGAGGACGAGGGATGGAACATGGTGAATAGTTTGATGTTGATATAGCTTGGGTGCATTCAAATCAGACAAAACCCACAAACAAAAGAATTCAAAAGAGGGGTGGTAGTTTGCTTGCATGTGCCATGCATGTGAATTGTAGGCCAACTCATAATTGTAAAAACAACTATGATCTCATATGGCCATTATACATCCATGCATGCATTCAAAGTTGAACAAACCATGCCAATAATTTAGATCTTCCTACGGTATGAGAATATTTATAATATGCAAGTATATGAATACAAAGGGCCACTAGTGTGTGTTTTCCCACTAGATCAACTTATATCCAACATAGCATCATGCATGAGAATAGAATGAATATAAACATATGGAAGCTTCAAGAGGCATTCTACTCACATAGCATGCAAATGTGGCCATGAGGCTCCACATACTTTATATTGTGAAAACACCCGGATGGGCTGCTGTGGATGGGCCAGAGGGGCTGGGATGCAGCAAGTAAGAGCCTTTCTTTTTATTCAGAAATTTCCTTTTTATTTGTTTTGGTTGTTTCTAATCCAAACAAGTTACTAATTGAAAACCTTTTGAACTTTGTAGATGAATTTGAACAGAGAATATTTAGAACAACAAACATAGGTAAGGGGGCCTAGAAGAGGCGGGTTTATGCAAAGAGGGAGATGGGTAGAATAGATAGGTTTTTAGTTGAGTTGTCTTGTTTTGATTAAATTTGAACAACCCAAGAGATTGCAAAGAAGCTTCACAAGGTACCAACTCAATAAAACCAAAGAGGAGTATGAAGGAGGACGAGGGATGGAACATGGTGAATAGTTTGATGTTGATATATCTTGGGTTCATTCAAATCAAACAAACCGACAAACCAAAGAATTCAAAAGAGGGGTGGTAGTTTGCTTCCATGTTCCATGCATGTGAATTAGGCCAACTCATAATTGTAAATACAACTATGATCTCATAAGCCCAATATACATCCATGCATGCATTCATAGGTGAACAAACCATGCCAAGAATTTGGATCTTCCTACTATATGAGAATATTTATAATATGCACATATATGAATACAAAGGGCCACTACTGTGTGTTTTCCCACTAGATCAACTTATAGCCAACATATCATCATGCATGATCATAGAATGAATAGAAATATATGGAAGCTTCAAGAGGCATTCTACCCACATGGCATGCAAATGTGGCCATGAGGCTCCACATACTTTATATTGTGAAAATACCCGGGTGAGCTGCTGCGGATGGGTCTGAGGGGTTGGGATGCAGCAGGTAAGAGCCTTTCTTTTTATTCAAAAATTTCCTTTTTGTTTGTTTTGGTTGTTTCAATTCCAAACAAGTTACTAATTCAAAAGCTTTTGAACTTTGCAGATGAATTTGAATAGAGAATATTTAGAACAACAAAGATATGTAAGGGGGCCTAGAACAAGAGGGTTTATGCAAAGAGGCATATTGGTAGAATAGATAGTTTTTATTTGAGTTGTCTTGTTTTGATTAAATTTGAACAAACCAAGAGATGGCAAAGAAGCTTCACAAGGTACTAACTCAATAAAACCAAAGAGTATGAAGGAGGACGAGAGATGGAACATGGTGAATAGTTTGATGTTGATATAGCTTGGGTGCATTCAAATCAAACAAAACCCACACACCAAAGAATTCAAAATCGGGGTGGTAGTTTGCTTGCATGGGCCACGCATGTGAATTATATGCCAACTCATAATTGTAAAAACAACTATGATCTCATATGGCCAATATACATCCATGCATGCATTCAAGGTTGAACAAACCATGCCAAGAATTTGGAGCTTGCTACTATATGGGAATATTTATCATATGTGCATATATGAATACAAAGGGCCAATAGTGTGTGTTTTCCACTAGATCAACTTATAGCTAACGTAGCATCATGCATGAGCATAGAATGAGTAGAAACATATGGAAGCTTAAAGAGGCATTTTACTCACATGGAATGCAAAGGTGGCCATGAGGCTCCACGTACTTTATATTGTGAAAACAATAGGGATCATATATGGGAGCATGTAGATTTAAAAGTGGATCCATGTTGTTATATATGAGCTAGACATAAAGAGCCAAAGGAATACAAGTGCTCATATATAGTTTGGACGGTTGAATTGTAAGGTGTTGACAAAGCAAGGGCGGTGGAGTAAAGAAGAGATATGCCCCCAACTCAACTTGGGCATGAAAACATTTATCAAGAAGCAAATACAATATATCAAGAGGCAACTACAAGTGATACAACATAATGCATATGGTATAAGAACCAAATAGAGGGGTTTTTCTATGATGCTCAAATGCAAGGTGGCATGGTGACATGAGCATGATATAATGATGATGCAATAATACAAGTAAGAAGTAGCAATATATAGACTAGGCAAGTAGAATTGCAATTGTTAGACAATTGGGATGCTATAGGGGAGGCCTCTCCATCAACATTTCCATCAGCACCATCTCCATCTCCATCTCCAAGATCCACCTCGTTCCCCTCATAGTTTGTGATTGATTGAACCCCCCGATATTGTCTGAGTGTTATTTACATGTTTGTGATTGGCAACTTGTCTTTATTTGGTGGAGAGATTATATTTTAAGATTGTAATCTAATCCTTATGCCACTGATCCATATCATGTTTGTCACTTGTGAGTAGATCCCCATGTTCCTGAGGACATATGATGAATTGGCTATGATTTCTATGTAGTATGCAATGAGTATTTGGTCAAGTTTTTATCTTTTATGTGGTTCTATGATAGTTTTATGAGAACGTCGACTGCATATTACTTCACCTATGTGGGATCATAGGACTACACTTTAATGCAATGATGAGGGTTGGAAATGACAGAATGACAGGAACTATTTTCCAATACTTTAAGTTACATTAGAGGGATTTATGTCCGGGACCAATGCACTAACTTCTTTGGTGGGATAATTATGTCTTAATGATTCCTATACTTACTCATGAAAATGGCTCTAGGACCCATCATAAGGGGTGTACTTTCTCATATCTATGGATGCACCTAATTTAGGATCCACCCTAAAGTAATGAAACTTTACAAGATGTTCACCATGTTATGTAGCAATTTGAATGCTAAGTAAATCCATGTATCCCTCCGGAATGCTTGCCACATATAAGTTCCCACACACACTTGACCTTGTCCTCTTGCTGAATTGAGGATTGGGCTTTCTCTCATTGAGAGCATTTACTTGTTGCTATTTATTTTCAGTACTTTATTTCACTACAAACTACAAACCCAAAACACAAAAACCACTACACCATTTTATTATTTTACTAACCAATACCCAAAACCCAAATGTAGCAGAACCATTGACTAAAGTTCTCCCTAGGGAAAAACATGATCAACACCAGAACTCCATGGGTGTCATATTTATCACTATGTAAACTAGATTATTGTCTCTAGTGCAAGTGGGAGACTGAAGGGAATATTCCCTGAGAGGCAATAATAAAGTTGTTATTATCGTATTCCAAGTATATGATAGATGTTTATTTTACATGCTATAATTGTATTAATAGGAAATGTTAATACATGTGTGTCTAATAAACAAATAAAGGGTTGCTAGTTATGCCTCTCATATAAACTATCTCATTAATTAACAAGATGATCAAGGTTTCCTTATCATGGACATTGGATGTTGTTAATAACGAGTTCACTACGTTGGTGAATGATGTGATGAACATTCATCTGAAGTATAGCATTACGATCAAAGTCATTGTGTTTATATTGCTATAACATCATACGAAGTAATCTTAGTCCTTAGACCATGAGATCATGTTAATTGCTAACACTAGAAGAGTAACTTGATAACATCAAAGGTCACACTGTAAAAGGGTGACTATAAAGGTGGGTTTAGATACTTCGAAGGTGTTATGTTGAGGCTCATGAATCAAGAGTGGGATTTTTCCACCCCGATGACGGATATATATACTCTGGCCTCTCTCGGTGGTATCACATTAAGATAGCTTGCAAGCAAGTGATATGATCACTAGAATGTTATATCACAGGAACAAGAAAAGAGTGCATGTCGGTAACGAGATCAAACTAGGTATTGATATACCGATGATCGAATCTCGGACATGTAATATACTGCGAGAAAAAGGGATTTAGTTACTAGTGTTAAAGGTTCTCACGATCACAGAAGTCATCGTTGAATGTGTGGGAGACAGTATGGATCTCCAGGTCCCGCTCCTGATTATAGATTTGAGAATGGTCTCAATCATGTCTGCATTATTCGCGAACCGTAGGGTGACACACTTAAGGGATACCAACACCATTTGAAGCAAATATGTTCTAGACAAAAGAATTGCAAAGCACTGGAATTATTTCAATGGACACCAAAATTGTTTTGGGTGAAATTGGTTCTGCATGTGATATTGAAATGTTGCAGGGGGTTTTATGTGAATGTTTGTTAATTGAAGTAATTAACAAAATTCTTAATAAAATAAATAAAAGAGTTTTATTAAATGAGAGTTGCATTAAATTTTGTGGAAATTTAAAGCATGTGAGTGGATTTTTGAGTGGAGTCAAATTTATCTGAGTGGAGCTTCCACCCACATGTATGAGAGCAGGTAGCGGGGCTCCTCCTTGGCCGCCAGCCATGGGAGGGGATTTCCCCCTGCCCTATAAAAGTCTTCCCTCTCCTCCCTCACAAAGCATACCTCCTCATGAAGGATCTCTCTCCCCCTCTAGATATATTCCCCATGGTCTCGGATTAGCGAGATACATGTTCCCGGTGGCATTTCGTTTGGAAGGAGTTGCTTCTTCTGCTGCATCGCTGGAGTGAGGAGGTGGAGGTTGTTTGTTGGCCTGAACGTGTGTGCAATCACGGATGCGCTGCTGAGTTGCGGCACTGGACTATGTCTCTATCCTGAGATCGACAAGTGTTCTACTACATCATCCACGAGTTCAACCTCGTCACACTTTGTCGGTCTTCAAGGATATCTTCTCTATGGATGTATATCCACCCGTTTCTTGTACCTAGTAGATAGATCTTGGCGTATAATAGTTCCCATCATAGGAATTTTCTGTTTTCTATGCTGTGAACCTAACATTTAGTTGTCCAGAATGCAAAAATTAGGGGGAACAAAACAATTTTCCTGCGTGATGATGCAGTGGTTGTTTGCTTGTTTATACTTATGCATCTGATTGTGCAATAGATGATATACTCCTTACCTCACCCTTAGTTGACAAAATCTATTTAAAAAAAGAAATGTCTTGTCTTATTTTTACATATTCTCAAATGCTCTGGCATTTCGAAAAGAAAATCCAAGATTCCTTTGCCTCCACAAATGTTTTAAGTACTCTTTTGACAAGACTATGGAGATAAATATTCTATCATATCACTATATTTTAAAGATAGAACTCCCAAATAATATTCCCTCTAGTTTTCCCAAAACCTTTTACAAAAAAATTAAAATCAAATCTTGGTATATGTTCCAGGGACTCTCACCCACTACAAAACCCAACCCTTTTCAAAATACCCATCGCTACGTCAAGCTAAGCTTGAAGGTACCCTTAGTCGTAGACTTAAGATGTTTGTTAGATGCATTATGGTGATCTTCTTAACTAAGAAGTAGTGTGAGCTAACCTAGGAGCATTCTTTAGCATATAATTTCCCAATGTAATCAACCTCTACTCCATTAGGTATAATCATCAAAACCTAGCAGGGAGATAAACCCTCTCTCTATTAATCAAGATCATCTTGGATATGCTACTAAAAACCCTCTAACATTTGATCCAAGGCATAACGCTACCTCTACCCTTATCCTTGAGATGTAACCCTCAATCTCCTACAATTATCCTTGATAAATGGATCCATTCACCAACTTCCTCAAGCTTGCCTTGGTCCTTAGTCACTCAAATGACCTTGTCTTTTTCCTTAACAAACTCCTTTTTGAATCATTTCCTTCTTATAACCTTTATAGCATAAAGGACCAACTCAAGCCATGAATTCTCTATACTTAACCCACATTTCAATATCACCCACTTGGTGATGAGTTTGGACCATTTCATCCTCTCAAACTCAGCTCCTCTTGTATACTAGTCAAAACCCACAAATGTACCCAAAATTGACTAAGTCTGGATTTGTTATCAACATCCCTTGTTTGAGTCACTCCCTTCTTCAAACCTTGTGAATTTTTGGGAATGCACTTGAAAAATCTTGTAGACAATTACAAATAATTCAAAATCCCACTCTTACCCTTGGCTAGATCATCCTTTGACCCACTTGTTCTTGATGGTTTGTAGGCAAGAAATTAATCTTTTCTGCAAATCTTAGAAACATGCCTACTTTGGCAGAAGGTCCCATTTGTGTGCCATCTTCTTTTGACCAAATATTTTCCTAATTGTATTCTACTCATGAGTGCCTATCCATCCATATCTTCCTTGTCTTCTCAAAACCTACAAGTGAGTTACACTAAGCTATCCATCCTACTTGACCATGCCCTACCCATCAAGACCACTTGACCATTGGAGATTGAGTAAAACACAATCAACTAGACATGAACTAACCAAATCTCTCTTTTCTAAACCACCAAAACCAATATAATAAAGGTCTTAACCACCATAGCACCCTACTCTCACATCTTTGGTCGAAATACCCTGTAGCAGTATTGTAGCACCACTTCGCCCCCCTTGTCTTGTAGCCCTTGGAGTGATTGTGTGAGAGAGAGAGATGTATATCAAAGAAGATGTTGGATCTTTATTGCCTTGCAGCTTTAGTAGGCCATCTCTCCCTCTCTGGTCAGGTCATGACCCCACACACCACCCCTCTACACGACTAAAAGCAGCCCTAGCTACCCTAGCTCTCCTCCCAACCCCCATTTTTTCCTTGGACGAAAAAAATAGGTGAGGGATAGCTTGCAACCTAGTGATACTCTACCCCTCTCAGTTCACCTATGACTCTAACATGACAACAACATCACCCCTATTGACCAACCCGAGCCCTAGCTCCTTTTGATGCCCCTCCATGAGCTCAATCCACCATGGACCGATGTCCTCGAGTTTATAAGCACTAGGTCACCCTAGCACTCTCCCTCTATCTCATTTGCTTCCTCTCCCTCCCACTCAACCTCCCCGAGCTCCACTCTACCTACTTTGCTCTGTCTTGGCTAGGACAAGAAATTGAAGAGCTCTCGGACTTTCCAAATAATCGAGTGTAGCTCCTCATCCTCTACTCCCCTCCCCATGCATGTGGTTTTCCCGAGCTCCCCTTGCTCCCCCTGCATCTAACCCTCTCTCCCTTTTTGCCTAGGACAAACGCCCTGATACTCGTCGTCGACTCCGACAATCTCTTCCTGGTCGACCATACTTGACCCACCATTCTTCGTCAAAACCCCTCATGCCACCCATCCCTAGAGTCATTGTCGACCACCTATTCTCCTCCTCGCCGCCTCTTGAGCCCTCAGGTGAGCTCCCCTCTCATCCCAGACGCTGCCTAGGGTTTCTCCTTGTCGAGCCGAGTTAGAGGAGAAAAAGAGTGCGGGCCGTCGATCTCAACTAGATCTGATAGTCGGCATCCACCCGTACCCTTCAGCTGCTCAAGCCGCTGACCAGTGGGCCCTGCCGCCCGAGATTCAAATCGCCTCTCCCACATGCGCTCGCCGTGATCTAGGCCGGCCTGCCCTGTGTGGCCCATTCTCTTGTAGATCTGGCCCAAATACTTGCTTGCCTCTCTCTTTTCTTTTTTAAAATCCAGGACTGAAGGTTATCTACTAGGATTAAATCAATACAAAAATGTAAAATACACCCAATTGTCTAGATATTTTTTAAATCCACGACTGAAGGTTATCTACTAGGATTAAATCCTCCAAGTTATTACTTGTTGTCCCGAAGGACACTTCCCGTTATGAATAACCTACCATGCCCCTTAGATCGAGAGTATGATGGTTAGCATCCTACCACGTTGGAAACCTCAGATTTGACAAACGAAACTGTTTTGGGGATTACCCTACTACAAATGTGCGGTGACCCAGCATACCACTGCATGATGTAGTACACTATAGTCATTGACATAACACCAATGAAACACCATTCACTAGTATTACATCCCTCAGAGTGGTATAACAGAAACACAGCAGGTCCAAGACATGACTATAGATTACAACTCGACTCTTTACAAATGATCCAGATAATACTCTAGGTTAAAGAGGAAGAAAACAACTTCTTACAAAGAAGAACCAGAAATAATAACTCAGAACTATCTAGCTAATAAGACTAGCAACTAATCTATCTGTCTTGCAATTGCTACTAATGCAATGCTCTAGAAGTAGGTTTTATGGCTAGAGTATCTACTCCTATCTAATCAGGAACTTCGCCTTCACTTCGGTTGACGTATATGTTGGCTTCACTAACTTTGTTGAAGAACTTGAGTTGTTGGTGTTGACATCGTCTTCAAAGGCTTAAAACCTAGCAAGGGTTAAGAAGGTACGGTTGAGTATGATTGTACTCAGTAAGTTCACTAAAAAGGAGTGTTTGATGCACTATCTACAACCATAGACCATAGGTCATAGGCAATGCAGATTTTCGTAAACATTTCTTCAAAGGTTGCTTTTATTCTGAAAACTATGTCTGTCAGCCTTCATAGGTTTACCAGAACTTTCATGGAGTTCCTTTCCTACCATGTTCGAAGATCCTTCCCGGAAGAGGGAGTAACATGTCATAATGCTTACACTCTGCAGAGGTGCATCACTTTTCCCATTAGAGACCTTAAGCTTTGTTGCACGGTTGGGAGTATGTCCCAGTTCAAACTTCCTTGGCTTAAGGCCCAACCTAAGATCCAAGCCCATCACTGCCCTTCTCAGCGACCCCGCATGAAGACACGACTCTCCAGGACATGCCCCACCTTTGTTAAGCCCCTTATAGGACCGGCTAAAACTATGGTAGGCACATGAAGACTCTATGAGACGGTTATGCCCTGGCAAGCTCCCTTAAAGGTCTAGCTAAACCACTGGCAGCCTCTCAAGATAATCTCGACACGAAAAACACGGGAAACTAAGGGGTTCCACCCATGTGCTAGGTTCTCCACGAGAAATCCTCAGCCTCATGATTAGGTCATGCATCCCTGCGAAAGGAAGAAGATCCAGCTGACTTCTTCGTCCCATTCCAAATCTCATGGGTAACGCATATTATATGGTGCTAGAATCACTGGCAACTTTGGTTGATTAAGTCCTAGATGATATCTTCCTGGACAATGGTGTTTCCATTGTCAGTTATGATAGATTAGCTGATCACCCTGGATCAGTAACCGATATTTCAAGTTAATTATGAAAATAGTGTTTTTGACCTTTTTGAAATGCAGGTGATGACAACAATTGAGTTACAAGCATAGAAAATAATCGAAGGACATGAGAAAGTGTGAACTTGCCTTTTGTGATTGCAAGATTATGCACTCATGGTCTTCAAAACAATAGAAGATCCAAAATCTGTAAATAGAATCATTGATCCGATAAGGACGAATGTTTAAATAAGAAAGATGCAATTATGCATAAGTAATGTAATGAAATTTGATAAATGCGAATCCTCGGGATAATCGTCTATGATCTAGGGTTTGGAGCTTATGATGAGTTCTTTAGAATGTGTTGCACTTTTATACCAGTTTCACACTGTCAACACCCGGATTTTTAATTCCAGATGCTTGTTATGCCATACATCGCAATTCCAGGATTACCATTTTTTTGTGAGACATAACAGATTGGTATCATAGTACATCATCCATTACAAACCATAATAAAGGTCTTACAAATAAAGGATCTCATGATCTAGTCTAAATACAATCAAAGCAGCGGAAAGTAAACATAGTAGGGGCTCCATCTTCAGAGTCACAGGCAATGCTGACGATGGGAGATGATCCTAGTTGTCATAGACCTCCTGCTGTCCATCTTCCTGGTAGTCCTCCTCATAGTCTGGCCACAGGAATAGCCAGGGACAAAGCCATGAGTACTCTTTAAGTACTCGCAAACTATCACTAACAAGTAAGGTAGTTCTAGTAGGAATCTTAAGCTCTAGGTTTATTTGCAAAAAGCCAGGTTTATCTCATACTGAGTTTAGAAGTAAAGAAAACTAAGTTAATGTTCTAAATCACTTAAGTGGGAACCTAGTTTTCATGTCCACAATCCTGTTGCGGTCAAGTCAAAGTCATGGTTCAATTCACAAGTCATTTTGAAAACATCTGACAATGGAACAGTATGGCCACTCCAACTGTCCATGATCACAGACGCGGCTATTTGAATAGTTTGACACTCTGCAAAGGTGGTACACTTTCACCACAAATTTCAATATATCCGTCAGGGATAACCCTGAATCATCATACTTAGTATGCGGATAATCAATCATAACCTTTCAATTACACACTCTAGTATAGACACCTCCCCTATGAGCTTGGCCTCCCAGCCATGGCCATCTGCCATCATGGGCACTGCATAGGTGGACATTCACACTCACGAGGTAGCCTCAGCTCAACCTCTTTATGCGAGGGAACCCATACTAAGGCATATAAACTTCCAGTTAAGTCCTACCGAATTCAGAGGTATTGTGGTTGTACAGCAAAATTGGGATGGTATCGCATCCGAACCCAACCATCAGTTTTTATAAAGGGCCAAGGCTCATGCCTCAACATTTTCATCATCAAATCATTTTGTGTCCATAACACATGTCAAAACTTTTCAATAGAATGAACCATCATTCCAAGGTTTTCTTAATCATTTTCACCAAGTATTCCCATCTAAAGTGATCATCTTTTATTCTTAGCACTATCCACTAAATTGAGGGTATTCACTAATGAGTGGTTCTAATCAAGTGTAACTATCCAACTCTAGTTTGATGCCTTTTGATGACATCTAAGTATAACTACTTAGGACTAGTTTTATACTCTTTATAGTATCTATACTATTTTTCCAATACTCACAAAGCACTAACTCAAAGTAAAGAACTTTGATAAAAGTAAAAGAATAAAACTTGCAAGTAAAACTTGGGATTGGTATAATCAAAGTTGTGTAACCAAAGCATGCCTAATGCATCTTGCATAGGTTATCTTGCAAGGATGACATGCATAGTTCTAGCTTGCAATTAGTGATGGCTTGCATAAGTATGACACTTGCAAGTGTTAGCTTGCCTTGAGTAGTGTAGTGGTTGAAGTTTTCTTCTTCTTCTTGGTAGTACTCCTCCTCGTATCCCGGGTCGGTACTATCATCTATAAATGAATACGAGGTACACAATCACCAAACAATACTTAACTATTTCTATTTATCACACTAAGGTTCACACTTGATGATCTAGCATCATCACAAACATCACATGAAATAAAGACCTAATTTTATTGATCTTATTTTGGAAAAGTAATTTCTACTCATTTAAAATACTTAAGATTTAATATTCTCCAATTAAAATATGGGATCATGTGGACACATGTCATCACCACATATTCTCATACTTGGGAATGTGATTTAAAATGGTGGTCATATTTTATAAAGTTTAATATTACGATCTAATACAATTAAAGTAACTAGAAATGCCCATATAGCATTCTTTTAGTACTAGTCCAATGTCACTGGATGTAAACTTAAATATTTTTACATATTCAGATAGATCTTGTCAAATGAGATTTTTGAGAGTTGGAATCAGCTCAAAAGCATTTATGGTAGATTTTTGAAAAATGTTTGAAATTGGAAAATTCTCTGTTTTGTTATTTTTACTATAGGTGATATATAATTTCAAATGATTTGAATCCAACGGGATTAGATAGATAATTTGAATACCTTTCTAAGAAAATTGGAATCATGCAATTTGGTTTAGTGAATCTCTTTGAATTGATTTTAGAATCTACTGACAGAATCTAGTTTTAACCAAAATGGAAAAAATCCTATTTGAATCTACTGGCTCTACACGGGAAACTAACTAGGCCAGCCCAACTGCGCTGCGCTGACGCAGTGGGCTGCTGACAGGACGGTCCCACGCGTCAGCTACTAAACTAAACCGAAATGGTATGATTCAATTTGGGTCGTGCGATTAGACTAAGATCTACGGTTGTGGTTCGTCGTCTCCGGTGAACAACTCCAGTGAGGAACAAACCCTAACGCGACGGTGGGGGTACGTGGGGGCTCACTTGGGCTCCAGCTAAGGTCAGGGATGGGGGCGAACGATGTTGTAGACGACGGTGGTTCGAATGGTGGTCACGGCGGCTCCTGGGGAGGCTCCTAGCTCCGGTTCCTCTTCTCCTCTGCACCGGCAGGCTCCGGTGAAATTCCAGCGAGGGGGTGCTCGCCTTGCTCCGGGGAGAGGTGTGGGAGGTTCTATGAGGAGTGGGGAGTGAGATAGTGTGGTGAATTGAGGCGGAGGTGGCCTCTATTTATACACCAGTAAGAGGGACATTGTGGCATGGGATGGCTCCTCCGATGATGGCGGTACAACGAGCTATTGGCGTGGCTGAGGGTAGGGGGCGACGTGGTGCTCCCTAGCGGTCGTCACAGGATTAATGGTGCGGCACGGGGTGGTCAAGAATGGTAGGGCGCGGGCGGTGCTCTATGCTAAAACGACGGTGTTCGAGACGGCGTACAGTGGCTATGGGTTGCGCGGCGGCGAACGGACATGTCTGGGAGGTAGCTAGTTTCATGGCGAGTGTGTGCATGCGCGGAGAGGGCGAGGAACAGCGTGTGCATGCTGGTCGGCTGAGGCGCTCTGGCGTGCTCTCGGCATGGCGCAGAGAAAATGGGCGCGGCAATTCTGGGTGGTCCATGGCTTGCCTGCGGTCAAGGGTTGGACAGGGGGTGGCGGTGGACGGTCGCCTGTCTCCTGGTCGTTGTGGGAGAGGGCGTCACGGTCTGTGGCGAGCTATCCATGGTCGACCGGTGCGGTGAGCATCGGGCTGCGCTGCACTGGTGCAATGGCCAAGGGGGAAGTGGTCTGGTGCGTTGCTAGGTGCTAGGGGAGACCAGAGGAGTGAAGAGGGGACAAATGGTTTAGTGATCACTGCTCAAAACAGTAGAGTTAGGCAGGGTTTGATCTGTGTCTTCCATGTGTTCGCCCAAATGGCCGCATGAATTCAAATTTGAAATTTTTGAATGAATTTTGGTGAGTGTGTTTTTTACATGCTTCAGTGTCTAAGGTTGCTTGGAAAAGTAAATTGTAATTGGTTTGAGTGGTTTTTGCAAAATGGTGATCTTAGTACATACACTTGATTCAATTTTGAATTGTCCTTTAAATAGATTTGAAAATAGTTTCTGTGAGTTTGTAAAGTGGGCTTGGGTTCACTTTCACTTGGTCTAGCAAGGGGTCAAAATAAATGGAAATGTTTCTGTCCGAAATTCTTTACTAGGAACTCACAAAGTGGCCTAGTGGTTAATTTTGGTCAAAATGACCATTTGATCATATGCTTTATATTTGATTTCCTTATCTTTGGATTTTGTTTTTAATTGGCCTAGATGATGTAGTATTCATCTTTATACCATTTCTTATCATTTGTAGCAAACACACATGGCAATTTCACTCAATCATACACTAATGCAAACCACACATACATTCATATTCAATTTAGTAATAAAAGTTTTTGTTAACCCAAAACTTGGGTACTTAAAACTTGATAATCTTGATTAGTATTTTTGGGGTGTTAGAAACCTGCCCTCCTTAAACAAAATCTCGTCCTGAGATTTAAGAAAAACTAGGAACTAAAGAGATTTGGAAACTCAGTCCTAATGTAATCTTCTAGCTCCCAAGTAGCTTCTTCTTCAGTATGGTTGCTCCACTCCGGGTCCTGGTGGTTCTGAAGGCTTCTTCCAAAATGCGAATGGGTACTTCCCGATACGTTAGATCCTGGTTGATATCTATGGCTCGGTGATCGATGTTTTTGAACACTTCGGTCTTCTCCGGAACTTCTAGGCATTTGCTCTGGCAGTTCTAGTTGATGTAACGAGATATGGAACACATTATGTAACTTTGGTCCTGGTGGTTCTGAAGTAACGAGATATGGAACACATTATGTATGGCTGACATCTCCTCTGGCAGTTCTAGTTGATATGATACTTCTCCTCGACGATTCAAAATCTTGAAGGGTCCAATATATCTGGGGGCTAACTTTCCTTTCAGTTGAAAACGTTGCATTCCTTTCAAGGGTGACACTTTGAGATACACAAAATCTCCGACATTGAAGGTCAGGTCTCTACGTCTCTTGTTAGCATAACTCGTTTGTCTGGATTGGGCGGTATTGAGGTGTTCATGGACTTTGTGAACCTTCTCTTCGGCTTCTCGTAGGATGTCGGGTTCGAAAATCTGACTCTCTCGTACTTGCAACCAATTCAAGGGGGTACGACACTTCCTTCCATACAGAAATTCAAATGGGGCCATTTGCAAGCTGGCTTGGTAACTGTTGTTGTATGAGAATTCTGCAAAAGGCAGACAATCTTTCCATTTTGATCCATATTCTAACACACAAGCTCTCAACATATCTTCTAAGATATGGTTGACTCTTTCAGTTTGTCCATCGGTTTGCGGGTGATAAGCTGTGCTGAAGTTCAAGCTCTCAACATATCTTCTTAGACTTTCTACCAAAATCTTGAGGTAAACTAGGTTCCTCGATCCGATACTATGGTCTTAGGGGTTCCATGCAAACTGACAATTCTAGCAACGTACAGCTCTGCTAGCTTCGAACTCTAGTACGTGGTCTTGCCAGGTATGAAATGGGCTATCTTGGACAGTCTATCAACTATGACCCAAATAGAGTCATTTCCCCTACTAGAGGTAGGCATACCAGTGATAAAATCCATTCCGATAGAATCCCATTTCCATTCCGGAATCTACAATGGTTGCAAAAGTCCTGCGGGTCTCTGATGTTCTGCTTTGACTCTTTGACAGATATTACACTTGGCTATGTAGCTTCCGATTTCTCTCTTCATCTTGTGCCACCAAAATTGCTCCTTCAAATTCTGATACATCTTCGTTCCTCCGGGATGGATAGAATAAAGAGTATCATGAGCTTCTGATAACTTGTTTCAGCTCGGAATCTGCTGGCACACAGATACGCCCTTTGTACCACAAAACTCCTTCTTCATCTTTGGTGAATCCAGGTACCTTCTCTGTACCGATACGATGCTTGATTCCGTCTATACTCGCATTTCCTTTCTGGGCTTCCTTGATCTGACTAAACAAAGTGTAACATCCCAAAACTTCAATCCAAGGTTATCAAGATCAAATCATCCAAAAATAGGGTTAACAAAAACTTTTTCAAATTTAAAATGAAAGCATTCATATATGTGTGCATTTAAAATAGGAGTTGTTTGAATTGCCATGATTGAATGATCCAATGCTTGTAAAATGTTTCTTAGGTGATTTAAACACCATCTACATCATTCCCAAACTTTTCCTATAGAAAATCAAATAAAAAAGAATTAAAAAGGAGGAATGGTCATTTTGGAAAATTTCACTCTCATGCCTACTTTGGCTATTCCTAGTACTCAAAACTTAACAGAAACAATTCTTGATCCTTGCACCCCTTGCTAGTACACATAATGAGGTACCAAGGCCCACCTTTTGATCTATTAAAAACATTCTGTTAACTATTTTAAATGACAGTTTAAAATTGAATCTAATGCATATGCATAGATCACCCCTATTTCAAAAACCATCTCTTTGAGCTCCACTTTCCAAACCCTTGCAACTAGAGACTACCTATCACTAGTGGAGATCACTCAAAAAATTTCAAAAACCAAAATTCAAAACTTCCTTTCATGCGGCCATTTAATCAAACACTTGGCATGCATAATCTCTACTCTAATCCTAGCTCACTGTTTACTACAGGGTTTTGCCCCCAAATTATCTTCATTTATCTCCTCTGTCCCCTCTTGATCTAACCAAACCCCTAACACCCCTCTCCCTTGTCCCTAGTCTCCATGCCATGCCATGCCGAGCCATGCCTGGCCGGCCAACCCTTGCGCCGCTGCAGCAGACCATTCCCTCTTCCCTCGCCATGTCTAGGAGGTAGCCAGGAGCTCACTGCCACCCCCTGTCCCTTGCCCGAGCCAAGAGCAGCAGTGGACCACCGAGTACAAACCGCGCTCAGTGCCACCGCACCATGCCAGTGCTTCCCCCAGAGCGCGCTCGGTCCCCGCTCGCACAGACCGCCCCTTCGCAGCAGCCCGTGCCCGCCGCTCCGCCTCGACCTGGAGAACACCCCAGACACCCCCGCTGGCCGCCGAACGCCTCACAGCCACCGCTCGCCATGGACACCGCTGCCTCTGCCTCTCAGAGCGCCACCTCGCCCAGACCGCGTGCCACCGCCCCTACGGCCGCATTAAATTCATAGAGCACCGCAAGGGGACCGCCCATCGATCGCCACCCCCAGCCATGCCTCTACCTCGCCGTAGCCTTGTCGCCACCGTCGCTTGCCCATCCCCCTTGGTCTCACCGTCGGGCCTATAAAAGGAGGCCTCCCCAGCCTCTTCTCTCCACACCATTCCACTCCCCTCACCTCTCTGAACCTCACCCACCTCTAGCCGGAGCAAGGCGAGCTCTGCCTCGCCGGAATTGGAGCTAGAGCAGCCGCGGCAGGAGGAGAAGGGCGCCGTTGATTGCGACCACCCCAAGCTCCGCTGCAACCGTGCCTCGCCTCGCCATCGTCTTCCATGTTGTTTGCCCGCCTCGCCGACCCCGCTGGAGCCCAGGTACGCCCCCAAGTAGACCCCCACCGAGCCGCTAGGGTTTGAGCTCGCCGGCGACCTGTTCGTCGTCGACGATGACCCTCAGCCTTTGATCTTGCTTCTAATCCTACGGCCCACAGCGCGCGTACCGTTTCGCGTTTTAAGTGCCGCTGACAAGCGGGACCCCCTGTCAGTTGAGCCTCGTGCCGCGGAGCACCACTGGGCCGGCCCATTTCTTTTACCGCGCTAGCCCACCCATTCAAATCTGGATTTTTCTTTTTAGTTAAATCTAGTTTCTGTCCACTATTTCAAAATTCAATTCTGTGAGTTTGACAAATCCAAATAGCATGAAACAAATTTTGCCTGAAAGGTATTAAGATGATCTATCCAAGCCCATTCGATTTAATTCAATCAGAGTTATAGATCTCTGCTAATAAAAATAAGAAGACAAAAACTTTTGCAACTTGCAACATTTTTATAAAATCAACCAAGTTAGCTTTTGAGTTGATTCCAACTCTCAAAAATCACATTTCATCATATCTATCTATATATGTAATAATATTAAGGTTTACATGCAGTGACTTTGGACTAGTACCAAAATAATGCTATATAGGCATTTCTAGTCACTTTAAATCATTAAATAATAAACTTAAACTAAAGTAATATTGATCCAACCTTTAAATCTCATTCCCACATGTTAGAATATGTGGTGAGGACATGTGTCCACATGATAACATATTTTGGTGGTGAATATTAAATTTTAGTTAATATTTCAATGAGTAGAAATTACTTTTCTAAAATAAAAAGGATGAAACTATTGAATTAAAACTTGTGATGTTTGTGATGATACTAGATCATCAAATGTGAGTTTTAGAATGCTAGTTAGCCTAGTTAAGTATTGTTTGGTGATTGTGCACTCCCTATGCATTTATAGACGCTAGTACCGACCAAGCTTTCGAGGAGGAGGAGTGCTATCCAGACGAAGACGAAGAAAACTTCAACCATTGCACCAACCAAGGCAAGCCACCATTAACAGTGCAAGCTACCCTTGGCAAGCTAGCACTATCCAAGATTAACCCTTGCAAGTTAGTACTTGCGAGTGTAGTACTTAGCAAACTAGAATCAAACTAGATGATTTAGCAAAGATGCCTTAAGCATGCTTTGATCACACCCCTTTGACTATTAGTACCCCAAGTCTTAGTTACAAGTTTTACCCCTCTTAGGTTATACCAAGTTCTTTACTTATTTTGAAGGTAGCATAAAAAGTATAAAACTTGACCTATTTAGAACCCTTTAGATGTCATTCTATGGCATGAGATTGAACCCATCTTTTCCACCTTAGTGAACACTCTTAACTTAGTAGTTTAGAGTAGATCAACAACTTGAGTCACTTTAGATGGGAACAATTGGTGAAAATGAATTGTGAAAACCTTGGAATGATGAGTCATTCTATTGAGATGTTTTGACATGTGTTGAGAAACACAACTAGTTTATGATGATGAATATGATGAGGCATGAGCCTTAACCCTTTTTATAAAACTGATGGTTGGATTCGGATGCGATACCATTCCAAATTTACCGTACAACCACATTACCTGAATTGGGTAAGACTTAGCTAGAAATTTATATGCATTAGTATTAGTTCCCTCGTGGGAGAGGTCTGAGCTGAGGCTACCTCTCAATGATGTCCACCTATGCAGTGTCCAAGATGACTGATGGTCATGGTTGGGAGGCCATGCTCATAGGAGAGGTGCTTATACTAGGGTGTGTAAAGGGAAGGTATGTTTGATTATCTGCATACTAAGTATGATGATTCAGGGTTACCCCTGACAAATGTATCAAATCTTGTGGTGAAAGTGTACCACCTCTGCAGAGTGTCAAACTATTCGAATAGCCGTGTTCGCGGTTATGGACAGTTGGAATGGCCATATTGTTTTGTTGTCAGATGTTTTCTAAATATTTTGAAGTAATGATGAATCTTGACTTGACCACAACAGGGTTGTGTTTATGACAAAAGCTTCCCAACTTAAGTGATTCTAGAACTTTACTTTATCTTTCTTTGCTTGAGAACTCAGCTTAGGTTTCAAACTTAACTTTATAGTTAAACATAGATTTAGCACTTTAACTTAGAACTATAGTACCTGTTAATAGTAGTTTGCGAGTACTTAAAGAGTACTCATGGCTTTTGTCCTTGGCTATTCTCATGGACAGACTATGAAGGAGATTATCAAGATGACGGTCAGCAGGACGGCTATGATAACTAGGACTATCTGCCTTCGTCAGCATTGCCTGTGCCCCTGAAGATGGACCCCAGCACTACGCTTATCTTTTATTTCCGCTGCTTGTTGTATTAAAGACTGGATCATGAGATCCTTATTTGTGTACGACCTTATATATGGTTTGTAATGGATGATGTACTATGATATCCTATCCGTTATGTCTCGCAAAAATAGTAATCCTGGGATTGCGAGGTATGGCATAACGGGCATCTGGGATTAAAAATCTGGGTGTTGACAAGTTGGTATCAGAGCCATCCTGACCATAGGAGACCCTAGTTAGAATGGACGTTCAAACAAAAACTTAGTTTCAAAACCAAAGTGAGTATTTCTAAAAAACTATTTCCCCTCTTACCCTTGTGAACTCATTCTTTCTCAAAAATTCATGTTCCTCAAAATTCTTACATTACTACTTAAAATTTGACACACTTGATCACTTCACTAACTTCCTCATCCTTAATTCTTGTAGATGGAGAGTCAGTTCAGCAAGTTTTACCAGTTGGGAAACGGAGGTCCGCTGATCTTCGAGAGGGATCTGGATTCGCTGTCAGAGTTACTGGGACGCCCACATCCGAAGTTTCTTGGAGCTCAACTTCCAGGATCCCCAGGAGGAGACCTACAGTGGCTAGTCACCGCAGATCTTCGAGGAAGCATCGAAGCACCAACTTCCGGGAGAATTCAGTTCTCCGTGAGAGAGAACAACTGGCTAGATGGATTAGCCAGGGCAATGCATGAAGCTCTCGCACGTCTATGTGCCCTCAGCGTCAACAAGATCCAAGGAACCCGTTTTGCCCACTATGCAAGACGTGACTTCATGGGAATGCGGATGGAGATGCCAAGTCACCCAGAGTTGAGGCGTCAAGTGGAGAACCTTGATTTCTTGCTTCATGACAGACATCAGGAACTGGACAATGCCAGGGAGTTAGCCAACCAGAATCGTGCCATCGCCGACCAGAAGGCCCAGACTTTTGCACTGCTCGTCCAAGATCGCCAGTCTCTTTGCTGCCAGCGTGCAAAGAAGGATCACACCATCGCCCGTCTTCGCAAGAAGGTGGCCGACCTCGAGAAGACCGTCAAGGATCAGGAAGCTCAGCTTGCCGCCAAGGAAGAAGAAGATGAGGGTGAAGACATCCAGGGAGATATGGATTCTTACCTCAGCAACGATGAAGATTTTCTGGAAGAAGATGCTTTGGACTTCTACACTGATGATGAAGACTCCGACTTCATCGAAGATGAGTAGATGCACTAGAGCACTGTCGTAGCATGAGATGTATCATCTCATTGTATCGTAGCTTGCAGAATAGTTCTTCAAACACTCTGTTTTCCCCTTTGATTGTTGTGGTGTGTGTTATATCGGGTGCTTGCTTGCATGAATGAAAATGAAGTTAGTTGAAAAACCTGAGTCTAACTCAATGTTTTAGCTTTGAAAACCCAAAACCATGAACCTTAGAATTTCCCTCTTACCCCTATATCTATCTCAATCTTCAGATGACTCGTGGAAACCAAGGAGGGAGCAGCTCGTCGCAGGACCCAATGCTATAGATCTTGCAGAATCTCATCGTGGACCGTGAAGCAAGTCGGGCCGAGCGTCAAGCCAACTTAGAAGCATTGCAGCAGATCGCCCAAATGGCTCTCAACAACCAAGGACATGGAAATCAGGATCACCATGGATCCAAACTCAAAAAAATTCAGAACACAAATCCCCCAATCTTCAACCAATCTAAGAACCCATTAGATGCAGATGACTGGTTACAGACCATGGAAAACAACCTTGAAGTTGCAGGAGTTGATGAAAATGAGAAAGTTCTCTTTGCCACACACTATCTGGCGGGAGATGAAAGAGCTTGGTGGCAATATGAACCATGGCCAGGTGATGACCTGGGAAGCATTCAAAGTCAAGTTCAGCTGCACCCACGTGCCGCAAGGTCTCGTCAATAGGATGAGAGATGAATTCCGCGAATTGAAGCAAGGAAGAATGACTATGGTGGAGTACCGTGACAGATTCTTGTCACTTGCCAGATATGCACCGGATGAGATCAACACAGAGGCCAAGAAGAAGGAGAGATTCTTGAACGGACTTCATGATGAGATGCAGACTGTCCTCGTCAACATCCGTTTTCAGGATCTCGAAGAACTAGTCGACTCTGCCATTTAGATGGAAGGGAAGATTAACCAGGCAAACAACAACCGCAAGCGTCGTATGATGCAGCAGTCTGGATCCAGTAGTCACCAGAAGTACCGTCCCAACCCCTCACCAGGATATGCACCAAGGAACAGCCGACCCCCAAATCCTCGCCCAAGCTACCCCAACCGTAGCGGAGGCAACGTGAAGTCCGGACGAGACAATCACAACTCCGGCAATGCCAACAATTTCAACCGTGCCCCTCCCAAGAGCAACAACAACAACAACAACACTGCACCCAGAACTGGCAGCAATGTTGTACCTGTCTCTGTCAAGGACAAGTCCCAGATCACTTGTTTCGAGTGTGGAGTGAAGGGTCACTACTCCAATGTGTGTCCCAAGAAGACTGCCGCCAATGCCCCTGTGAATGCCCCAGCTCAGCAGCAGCGTCGTGTTCAACCAGGAAGGATATTTATCCCAGGGAACCCTCACAACCGCAACGGTCGTCTCTTCCACATGAACGCAGAAGAAGCCCAGGAAGCGCCAGATGTAGTGCTGGGTATGTTTTCTGTCAACTCAGTTTTAGCAAGAGTATTGTTTGATTCTGGAGCATCGCATTCATTTGTCACCGAAGAATTTGTATGCACTAGTAAGATTCACCCAACCAACCTAAAGCATGTCATCATAGTTCAAATCCCCGGTTTAACTACAAAAGCTAGAAAAATTGCAAAGCTGTACCTATCAGAATACATGGGATAGATTTTTATGCCAACCTAATTGTACTTGGAACCAAAGGATTGGAAGTAGTACTAGGTATGGACTGGATGTCAAGGCATAAAGGACAGATAGACTGTGCTAATAAAGCCATCACCATGACCAGTAGTTTTGGAGTAATAGTAGAGCATATCTCTGAAACCTTACCCCGTCAATTCAAGTGCAACAAGAGTGTAGCCCTGCCCACCATTGACCAAGTCTGAGTAGTCTGTGAATACCCCGACGTATTCCCAGATGAATTGCCAGGTATGCCCCCGGATAGGGATACTGAGTTCATTATCGAACTAATCCTCGGAACCGGACCTATAGCCAGAGACCCTATACCATGAACCCCTCAGAGTTAGTGGAACTGAAGAAGCAGTTGGATGCCATGTTAGCCATAGGCTTGATTCAGCCAAGCGCATCGCCATGGAGATCACCAGTGTTATTCGTCGACAAGAAAGATAGAGGCAACCGTCTGTGTAAAGATTACAGAAAGTTGAATGACGTCACCATCAAGAACAAGTACCCTTTGCCAAAGATAGAGGGTCTATTTGATTAGTTGACTGGAGCCCAGGTATTCTCAAAGATTGATCTTAGGACTGTTTATCACCAACTTAATATTCGTGCAACGGATATTCCGAAGACCGCCTTTACTACTCGTTATGGTTTATACGAGTATACGGTTATGCCTTTTGGATTAACCAATGCCCCTGCTTATTTCATGAATCTCATGAATAAGATCTTTATGAATTTCCTAGATAAGTTTGTAGTTGTGTTTATCGACGACATCCTTATCTACTCCAAGTCGGAAGAAGAGCATGAGCAACATCTGAGAATCATCCTAGAAATCCTGAGAGAGCATCAGTCAAGTTCAGCAAGTGTGAGTTTTGGCTGAAAGAAGTAGGATTCCTAGGACATATTGTGTCTGCCGGAGGAGTCTCTGTTGATCCCACCAAGATCAAAGCCAACCAATCAAACCCAAGTTCGTTCATTTCTCGGATTAGCAAGATACTACCGCAAGTTCGTAGAAGGATTCTCGAGCATAGCCCGACCAATGACCCAATTGTTGAAGAAGGACAAGAAGTTTGAATGGACAGACAAGTGTGAAGCCAGTTTCCAAGAGCTAAAGAAGAGATTGATATCCGCCCCAATTTTGATCGTGCTAGACATCAAGAAGCTGTTTGATGTGTATTGTGATGCATCCAAGATTGCCCTAGGATGTGTATTGATGCAAGAAGGCAAAGTCATCGCGTATCTGTCTCGACAACTGAAGCAGCATGAGCAGAACTATCCGACCCATGATCTTGAGCTAGCAGCCGTGGTTCTAGCATTGAAGACATGGCGTCATTATTTGGTGCGTAATCGCTGTGAGATTTACTCAGATCATAAGTGCCTAAAGTATATCTTCACTCAGAAGGAGCTGAATATGAGACAAAGGAGATGGATAGAGTTAATCAAGGATTATGACCTTGACATTCACTATCACCCCGGCAAAGCCAATGTGGTAGCGGATGCTCTTAGCATATTGCCATGTAGGCTTAACACCATGATCAAGGAGAAGCAACCAAGTTTGTATGAGGAGTTGGAGCAGTTCAGGACTGAGTTAGTTAGCAAAGGATTCCTAGCTAGCATTGAACTTCAACCCACTTTGATTAGCCAAATCAAGTAAGCCCAGAAGGGGAATGAAAGTATCGATGGAATCAAACGTCGTATTGGTACAGGAAAGGTACCTGGATTCACCGAAGACGAAGAAGGAGTACTGTGGTACAAGGGACGTATCTGTGTGCCAGCAGATTCGGAGCTGAAGGAAGTTATCATGAAGGAAGCTCATGATACTCTTTATTCTATCCACGCCGGAGGAACAAAGATGTATCAGGATTTGAAAGAGGAATTTTGGTGGCACAAGATGAAGAGAGAGATCGGAAGCTACATCGCCAAGTGTGACATCTGCCAAAGAGTCAAAGCAGAGCATCAGAGACCTGCAGGACTGTTGCAACCATTGCATATTCCGGAATGGAAATGGGATTCCGTTGGAATGGACTTTATCACCGGTTTACCTACTTCTAGTAGGGGGAATGACTCAATCTGGGTCATAGTTGATAGACTGTCCAAGGTAGCCCACTTTATACCTGTCAAGACAACTTACCAGAGTGCCAAGTTAGCAGAGCTATACATTGCTAGGATTGTTAGACTGCATGGAACCCCCAAGACCATCGTATCAGATCGAGGAACCTAGTTTACCTCGAGATTTTGGCAGAAAGTCCAAGAAGGATTAGGAACCAAGTTGAACTTCAGTACCGCATATCACCCACAAACAGATGGACAGACTGAGAGAGTCAACCAGATCCTAGAGGATATGCTTAGAGCTTGTGTGTTGGAATATGGATCAAAATGGGAAGACTGCCTACCTTTCGCAGAATTCTCATATAACAACAGTTATCAAGCTAGTTTTCAGATGGCACCATTTGAATTCCTATACGAAAGAAAGTGTTGTACCCCTTTGAATTGGTCGCAAGTAGGAGAGAGTCAGATCTTTGGACCCGACATTCTCCGTGAAGCAGAAGAGAAAGTTCACAAAGTCCGTGAGCACCTCAAGACCGCCCAATCCAAACAGAAGAGCTATGCCGACAAGAGAAGGAGAGACATGACTTTCAACGTCGGAGATTTGTATATCTCAAGGTTTCACCATTGAAGGGAACCCAACGCTCTAGTCTGAAGGGAAAATTAGCCCCCAGATATATCGGACCTTTCAAGATTCTGAACCGTCGAGGAGAAGTATCATACCAACTGGAAGTTCCTGAAGAGATGTCAGCCATCCACAATGTGTTCCATATCTCGTTACTTCGCTAATGTCTAGAAGTGCCTGAGAAGACGGAAGTTTTCAAGAACATCGATCACAGAGCTGTGGAAATCAACAATGACCTGACCTATCGAGAAGTGCCCATCCGTATCTTAGAAGAAGCCTACAGAACCACCAGGACCAGGAGTATCAAGTTTCTCAAGATTCAGTGGAGCAACCATACCGAGGAGGAAGCTACTTGGGAGCGCGAAGATTACATTAGGACAGAGTTCCTAGATCTCTTTAGTTCCTAGTTTTCTTTGTAAATCTTGGGACGAGATTTGATTTAAGGGGGGAAGGTTTGTAACATCCCAAAACTTCAATCCAAGGTTATCAAGATCAAATCATCAGAAAATAGGGTTAACAAAAACTTTTTCAAATTTAAAATGAAAGCATTCATATATGTGTGCATTTAAAATAGGAGTTGTTTGAATTGCCATGATTGAATGATCCAATGCTTGTAAAATGTTTCTTAGGTGATTTAAACATCATCTACATCATTCCCAAACTTTTCCTAAAGAAAATCAAATAAAAAAGAATTAAAAAGGAGGAATGGTCATTTTGGCAAATTTCACTCTCATGCCTACTTTGGCTATTCCTAGTACTCAAAACTTAACAGAAACAATTCTTGATCCTTGCACCCCTTGCTAGTACACATAATGAGGTACCAAGGCCCACCTTTTGATCTGCTAAAAACATTCTGTTAACTATTTTAAATGACAGTTTAAAATTGAATCTAATGCATATGCATAGATCACCCCTATTTCAAAAACCATCTCTTTGAGCTCCACTTTCAAAACCCTTGCAACCAGAGACTGCCTATCACTAGTGGAGATCACTCAAAAATTTTGAAACCAAAATTCAAAACTTTCTTTCATGCGGCCATTTAATCAAACACTCGGCATGCATAATCTCTACTCTAGTACTAGCTCACTGTTTACTACAGGGTTTTGCCCCCAAATGATCTTCATTTATCTCCTCTGTCCCCTCTTGATCTAACCAAACCCCTAACACCCCTCTCCCTTGACCCTAGTCCCCAGTCCATGCCATGCCGAGCCATGCCTCGCCGAGCAACCCTTGCCCCGCTGCAGCAGACCATTCCCTCTTACCTCGCCATGTCTAGGAGGTAGCCAGGAGCTCACCGCCACCCCCTGTCCCTTACGTGAGCCAAGAGCACCAGTGTACCACCGAGCACAAACCGCGCCCAGTGCTGCCCCTAGAGCGCGCCTGGTCCCTGCTCGCACAGACTGCCCCTTGGCAGCAGCCCCGCGCCCGCCGCTCCGCCTCGACCTGGAGAACACCCTAAACACCCCCTCTGGTCGCCCAACGCCTCACAGCCACCGCTCGCCGTGGACACCGCCGCCTCTGCCTCTCAGAGCGCCACCTCGCCCAGACCATGTGCCACCGCCCCTACGGCTGCATGAAATTCCAAGAGAACCGCCAGGGGACCGCCCGTCGATCGCCACCCCCAGCCATGCCTCTACCTCGCCGTAGCCTTGTCGCCATCGTCGCTTGCCCATCCCGCTCGGTCTCACCGTCGGGCCTATAAAAGGAGGCCTCCCCAGCCTCTTCTCTCCACACCATTCCACTCCCCTCACCTCTCTGAACCTCACCCACCTCTCGCTGGAGCAAGGCGACCTCGCCGGAATTGGAGCCAGAACAGCCGCGGTAGGAGGAGAAGGGCGACGTTGATTATGACCACCCGAAGCTCCGCCGCAACCGCGCCTCGCCTCGCCATCGTCTTCCACGTCGTTTGCCTGCCTCGCCGATCCCGCTGGAGCCCTGGTATGCCCCCAGTAGACCCCCACCGAGCCGCTAGGGTTCGAGCTCGCCGGCGACCTGTTCGTCGTCGACGACGACCCCCAGTCGTTGATCTTGCTTCTAATCCTACGACCCACAACGCACGTACCGTATCGCGTTTTAAGTGCTGCTGACCAGCGGGACCCCCTGTCAGTTGAGCCCCGCGCCGCGGAGCGCCACTGGGCCGGCCCATTTCTTTTCCCGCGCTAGCCCACCCATTCAAATCTAGATTTTTCTTTTTAGTTAAATCTAGTTTCTGTCCACTATTTCAAAATTCAATTATGTGAGTTTGAAAAATCCAAATAGCATGAAACAAATTTTGCCTGAAAGATATTAAGATGATCTATCCAAGCCCGTTGGATTTAATTCCATTAGAGTTATAGGTCTCTCCTAATAAAAATAAGAAGACAGAAGCTTTTGCAACTTGCAACATTTTTATAAAATCAACCAAGTTAGCTTTTGAGTTGATTCCAACTCTCAAAAATCACATTTCATCATATCTATCTAAATATGTAATAATATTAAGTTTTACATGCAGTGACTTTGGACTAGTACCAAAATAATGCTATATAGGCATTTCTAGTCACTTTAAATCATTAAATAATAAACTTAAACTAAAGTAATATTGATCCAACCTTTAAATCTCATTCCCACATGTTAGAATATGTGGTGAGGACATGTGTCCACATGATCCCATATTTTGGTGGTGAATATTAAATTTTAGTTAATATTTCAATGAGTAGAAATTACTTTTCTAAAATAAAAAGGATGAAACTATTGAATTAAAACTTGTGATGTTTGTGATGATACTAGATCATCAAATGTGTGTTTTAGAATGCTACTTAGCCTAGTTAAGTATTGTTTGGTGATTGTGCATTCCCTATGCATTTATAGACGCTAGTACCGACCAAGTTTTCGAGGAGGAGGAGTGCTATCAAGACGAAGACGAAGAAAACTTCAACCACTGCACCAACCAAGGCAAGCCACCATTAACAGTGCAAGCTACCCTTGGCAAGCTAGCACTATCCAAGATTAACCCTTGCAAGTCAGTACTTGCAAGTGTAGTACTTAGCAAACTAGAATCAAACTAGATGGTTTAGCAAAGATGCCTTAAGTATGCTTTGATCACACCCCTTTGACTATTAGTACCCCATGTCTTAGTTACAAGTTTTACCCCTCTTAGGTTATACAAAGTTCTTTACTTGTTTTGAAGGTAGCATAAAAAGTATAAAACTTGACCTATTTAGAACCCTTTAGATGTCATTCTATGGAATGAGATTGAACCCATCTTTTCCACCTTAGTGAACACTCTTAACTTAGTAGTTTAGAGTAGATCAACAACTTGAGTCACTTTAGATGGGAACAATTGGTGAAAATGAATTGTGAAAACCTTGGAATGATGAGTCATTCTATTGAGATGTTTTGACATGTGTTGAGAAACACAACTGGTTTATGATGATGAATATGATGAGGCATGAGCCTTAACCCTTTTTATAAAGCTGATGGTTGGATTCAGATGCGATACCATTCCAAATTTACCGTACAACCACATTACCTGAATTTGGTAAGGCTTAGCTGGAAATTTATATGCATTAGTATTAGTTCCCTCGCGGGAGAGGTCTGAGGTGAGGCTACCTCTCAATGATTTCCACCTATGCAGTGCCCAAGATGACTGATGGTCATGGTTGGGAGGCCATGCTCATAGGAGAGTTACTTATACTAGGGTGTGTAAAGGGAAGGTTATGTTTGATTATCTGCATACTAAGTATGATGATTCAGGGTTACCCCTGACAGATGTATCGAATCTTGTGGTGAAAGTGTACCACCTCTGCAGAGTGTCAAACTATTCGAATAGCCGCGTCCGCGGTTATGGACAGTTGGAATGGCCATACTGTTTCATTGTCGGATGTTTTCTAAATACTTTGAAGTAATGATGAATCTTGACTTGACCACAACAGGGTTGTGTTTATGACAAAAGCTTCCCAACTTAAGCGATTCTAGAACATTACTTTATCTTTCTTTGCTTCAGAACTCAGCTTAGGTTTCAAACTTAACTTTATAGTTAAACTTAGATTTAGCACTTTAACTTAGAACTATAGTACCTGTTAATAGTAGTTTGCGAGTACTTAAAGAGTACTCATGGCTTTTGTCCCTGGCTATTCTCATGGCCAGACTATGAAGGAGATTATCAAGATGATGGTCAGCAGGACGGCTATGATAACTAGGACTATCTGCCTTTGTCAGCATTGTATGTGCCCCTGAAGATGGACCCCACCGCTATGCTTATCTTTTATTTCCGTTGCTTGTTGTATTAAAGACTGGATCATGAGATCCTTATTTGTGTAAGACCTTATATATGGTTTGTAATTGATGATGTACTGTGATATCCAATCCGTTATGTCTCGCAAAAATGGTAAGCCTGGGATTGCGAGGTATGGCATAACGGGCATTTGGGATTAAAAATCCGGGTGTTGACACAAAGTGGGTTGAAGTTCTATGCTAGCTAAAAATCCTTTGCTAACTAGCTCTATTCTAAATTGCTCCAACTCTTCATGCAAACTTGGTTGGCCTTCTTTAATCAAGCTGTTTAATCTACACGACACTCTACTAAGAGCATCCGCTACCATATTGGCTTTGTCAGGGTGATAGTGAATGTCAAGGTCATAATCCTTGATTAACTCTATCCATCTCCTTTGCCTCATATTCAGCTCCTTCTGGGTGAAAATATACTTCAAACTCTTGTGATCTGAATAAATCTCATAGCGGTTACCCATAAGCTAATGACGCCATGTCTTCAATGCTAAAACTACGGCTACTAGTTCAAGGTCATGGGTAGGGTTGTTTTGCTCATGTTGCTTCAGTTGTCGGGACATATATGCTATGATTTTGCCTTCCTGCATCAACACACATCCGAGACCAATCTTGGATGCATCACAATACACATCAAAAGGCTTTTTTATATCCGGCATAATCAGAATTGGTGCTGAAATCAATCTCTTCTTGAGCTCTTGAAAACTTGCTTCACATTTGTCCGTCCATTCAAACTTCTTATCTTTCTTCAATAACTGGGTCATCGGTCGTGCGATGCTCGAAAATCCTTCAACAAACTCGTGGTAGTATCCCGCTAATACGAGAAATGCACGGACTTGGGTTCGAGTGGTTGGGGCTTTCCATTCTTCAACATCTTTGATCTTGGCAGGATCGACAGCGACTCCTCCTACTGACACAATATGTCCTAGGAATCCTACTTCCTTTAACCAGAACTCACATTTGCTAAACTTGGCATACAACTGATGCTCTCTAAGGGTTTCAAGGATGGTTCTCAAGTGTAGCTCATGGTCTTCTTCTGACTTGGAATAGATCAGAATATCGTCGATAAAAACAACGACAAACTTATCCAGGAAGTTCATAAATTTTTTATTCATGAGATTAATGAAATAAGTGGGGGCATTGGTTAATCCAAAAGACATGAAAGTGTACTCATACAATCCATATCTGGTGGTAAAGGCGGTCTTTGGAATATCCGTTGCACGAATATTGAGTTGATGATAACCAATTCTAAGATCAATCTTAGAAAACACGCTGGCACCAGTCAACTGGTCAAACAGATCCTCTATCTTCGGCAGTGGGTACTTGTTCTTGATGGTGACAACATTCAACTTCCGGTAATCCGTGCACAAACGGTTACCTCCATCTTTCTTATCCGCAAACAATATAGGCGATCTCCATGGTGATGCGCTTGGTTGAATCTGACCTTTCTCCAACATAGCATCAAGTTGTTTCTTCATCTCCACTAATTCAGATGGGTTCATACTATAAGGTCTCTGAGCTATGGATCTAGTTCCAGGAAGGAGTTCAATGATGAACTCGATATCTCGATCTAGGGGGATACCGAGCAATTCATCTTGGAACATGTTGGGGTATTCACAGACTACTCTGACTTGGTCTAGGGTTGGTTGGGCTAGATTCTTGTTGCATTTGAATTGACGGGGCAGCATCTCAGATACATGCTCTACTGATACCCCAGTCCCACTGGTCATGGTTATGGCTTTCTTGGCACAGTCGATTAATCCTTTATGTTTCGACATCCAATCCATTCCTAGTACTACTTCCAAACCTTTGGTTCCAAGTACTATTAGATTAGCATAAAAATCTATTCCATGGATTCTCATAGCTACAGCCTTGAAATTTTTTCTAGCTTTGGTGGTTGAACCAGGTATTTGAACTATCATAACATGCTTTAATTTTGTTGGTTGAATCTTACTAGTTCATGCAAATTATTCTGTAACAAATGAGTGCGATGCTCCAGAATCAAACAACACTCTAGCAAGTACTGAGTTAATAGAAAACATACCCAACACGACATCTGGCGCTTCCTGAGCTTCTTCAGCATTCATGTGGAACAGATGGCTGTTGCGGTTGAGCGAGTTCCCTAGGGAAAATCTCCTTCCAGGCTGAATACGGCGTTGCTGCTGAGCAGGTGCATTGACATTGGTGGCTGCTGGAAGCTTCTTGGGGCACTCATTGCAGTGACCCTTGACTCCACATTCAAAGCAAGTAATCTGGGACTTGTCTTTTCCTACAAAAGGCACAACATTGCTTCTAGTCCTTGGGGCAGTATTGTTGTTGTTGGTGCTATTGTAGTTGGACTTGGGCGGTGCACAGTTGAAGTTATTGGAGTTGCCGGGGTTGTTGCTGTGGTTTCCTCCAGACTTCAGGTTTCCTCCGCTATAAATGGGATAGTTGGTACGGGACATAGGGGGTCTATTGTTTCTTGGGGCATATCCTGCAGACGGGTTGGGGTGATACTTCTAGGTATGGTGGGATCCAGGCTGGTGCATCATCTTACGCTTGCGATTGTCATTGGCCCTTCCACTGGAATGGTAGAATCTACTAGCTCTTCTAGATCTACAAAACGGATGTTGACTAACACAGTCTACATCTCATCATGCAATCCATTTAGGAACGTTTCCTTCTTCTTTGCTTCGGTGTTAATCTCATCAGGGGCATATCTAGCTAGTGACAGAAATTTGTCACGGTACTCAACTAACATCATCCTTCCTTGCTTCAGTTCCCTAAACTCATCCCTCATCCTGGTGACCAAGCCTTGGGGCGCATGGGTCCAGCTGAAATTGATCTTGAATGCTTCCCAAGTCATCACCTGACCTTCGTTCATGGTACGGGTGCTATTCCACCAGGTTCTTGCATCTCCTGCCAGATAATGGTGGCAAACAGTACTTTTTCATTGGCTTCAACTCCTGCGACCTCCAAGTTGTTCTCCATGGTTTGTAGCCAGTCATCAGCATCTAAGGGGTCCTTAGACTTACTAAAGATAGGTGGGTTGGTATTCTGAAAGTTGTTGATCTTGGATCCATGGTGATCCTGGCTTCCGTGACCTTGATTATTGTGGGCGATATGAGATATCTATTGAAGAGTGGCTAGGTTGGCTTGTCGTTCGGCTGTACTGGCTTCATGGTCAGAAACTAGCATTTGCAGAATCTGCAGGATCGGGTCCTGAGATGAACTGCTTCCTCCGGGATTTCCACGAGTCATCTGAAGATTGAGATAGATAATGAGATAAGAGGGAAATCTCTAGGGTTTAGGGTGAACTTGATCTTGAATGCTCCCCAAGTCATCATCTGACCTTCGTTCATGGTATAGGTGCTATTCCACCAGGCTCTTGCATCTCTTGCCAGATAATGGGTGGCAAACAATACTTTTTCATTGGCTTCAACTCCTGCGACCTCTAAGTTGTTCTCCATGGTTTGTAGCTAGTCATCAGCATCTAAGGGGTCCTCAGACTTACTAAAGATAGGTGGGTTGGTATTCTGAAAGTTCTTGAGCTTGGATCCATGGTGATCCTGGTTTCCGTGACCTTGATTATTGTGGGCCATATGAGCTATCTGTTGAAGAGTGGCTAGGTTGGCTTGGCGTTCGGCTCTACTGGCTTCACGGTCAGAAACTAGCATTTGCAGAATCCGCAGCATCGGGTCCTAAGATGAACCGCTTCCTCCGGATTCCACGAGTCATCTGAAGATTGAGATAGATAATGAGATAAGAGGGAAATTTCTAGGGTTCATGGTTTTGTTTCAAAATCTTTAAACTTTGAGTTTGACTCAGGTTTTGCAAACTAACAACTTCCTCTCATTCATTCATTCAAAGAAAACCATACAAACACACACCACAACACAAATAGAAAACATATGGTTTTAAGAACCATTCTGTGAAATTACGATACAGTGGGACCAGTACAACTCACTCTTATGGTAGTGCTCAAGCGCATCTAATCATCATCTATGAAGTTGTAATCATCATCATCAGTTTGGAACTCCATGGCATCATCCTCCAGGTAGTCGTTATCATCGCTGAGGTAAGAGTAAAGATCTCCCTGGATATCTTCACCTTCCTCCTCCTTCGCTTCAAGCTAGATTTCCTATTCACGGATGGTCTTCTCGAGAGTGTCCAGCATCTGGTGAAGACGATTGATGGTGCGATCCTTCTTGTCGCACTGACCACGAAGTGATTGGCGCTCCTTGGCGAGGATGGCGAGGGTCTGGTCCTTCTTGACTGCAATGGCATGGTTGTGGTTGGCGTAGGCAAGGGCATTGTTTAACTCCTTCCTATCATACAACATGAAGTCAAGATTGTCCACCTGGTGTTTCAGCTCTGGGTGTCCTGGCATCTCCAAGGGCATTCCCATAGAATCACGCATTGCGTAGTGAGCAAAGCGAGTTCCCTGGATCTGGTTGATGTTTTGCCCACACATACGGGCAAGAGCTTCATGCATAGCCCTGGCTAATCCATCTAGCCAGTTGTTCTCCCTCAAGCTGAATTGGATCTTCTCTAAAGTGGGTGCTTCCATCTTGCCTCTGATATCTTCAACTATCAGCCACTTTAGATCTCCTCCTACATGATCATTGAGTTGTGCCCCGAAAAATTCCGGGTGTGGGCGCTCTAGATACTCTGGCAGTGCATCTAGATCCCTCTCAAAGACCAGGTGGCCTCTGTTGCCTAGCTGGTAGAACTTGCAATACTGGACTTCCATCTATAAGAATTTAGGGTGAGTAAGTTAGTGAGGTGATCAAGTGTGTCAAATTTTATGTAGGATTGCAAGAATTGTTGAGGAACATAAATTTTTTGGAAAGAATCAAGGATAAGAGTGGGAATAGGTTTTCATAAATACTCACTTCTTTTTTTTTGAAACTAAGTTTTTGTTCGGACGTCGATTCTAACTAGAGTCTCCTATGGTTAGGATGGCTCTGATACCAACTTGTTAACACCTGGATTTTTAATCTCAGATGCCTGTTATGCCATACATCACAATCCCAGGATTACCATTTTTGCGAGACATAACAGATTGGTATCACGGTACATCATCCATTACAATCCATAATAAAGGTCTTACAAATAAAGGATCTCATGATCTAGTCTTAATACAATCAAAGCAGCGAAAAGTAAACGTAGTAGTGGCTCCATCTTCAGAGTCACATGCAATGCTGACGATGGGAGATGATCCTAGTTGTCATAGACCTCCTGTTGTCCATCTTCCTGGTAGTCCTCCTCATAGTCTGGCCATGGGAATAGCCAGGGACAAAGCCATGAGTACTCTTTAAGTACTCGCAAACTATCACAAACAAGTAAGGTAGTTCTAGTAGGAATCTTAAGCTCTAGGTTTATTTGCAAAAAGCCAGGTTTATCTCATACTAAGTTTAGAAGTAAAGAAAACTAAATTAATGTTCTAAATCACTTAAGTGGGAACCTAGTTTTCATGTCCACAATCCTATTGTGGTCAAGTCAAAGTCATAGTTCAATTCACAAGTCATTTTTGAAAACATCTGACAACAGAACAGTATGGCCACTCCAACTATCCATGATCACGGACGCAGCTACTCGAATAGTTTGACACTCTACAGAGGTGGTACACTTTCACCACAAAATTCGATACATCCGTCAGGGATAACCCTGAATCATCATACTTAGTATGCGGATAATCAATCATAACCTTTAAACTACACACTCTAGTATAGGCACCTCCCCTATGAGCTTGGCCTCCCACCCATGGCCATTTGCCATCCTGGGCACTGCATAGGTGGACATTCACACTCACGAGGTAGCCTCAGCTCAACCTCTTTCCGCGAGGGCACCCATACTAAGGCATATAAACTTCCAATTAAGCCCTACCCAATTTAGGTATTGTGGTTGTACGGTAAAATTGGAATGGTATCGCATCCGAACACAACCATCAGTTTTTATAAAGGGCCAAGGTTCATGCCTCAACACTTTCATCATCAAATCATTTTGTATCCATAACACATGTCAAAACATTTCAATAGAATGAACCATCATTCCAAGGTTTTCATAATCATTTTCCCCAAGTATTCCCATCTAAAGTGATCAACTTTTATGCTTAGAACTAGCCACTAAAGTTGAGGGTATTCACGGATGAGGGGTGCTAATCAAGTGTAACTATCCAACTCTAGTTTGATGCCTTTTGATGACATCTAAGTATAACTACTTAGGCCTAGTTTTATACTCTTTATGGTATCTATACTATTTTTCCAATACTCACAAAGCACTAACTAAAAGTAAAGAACTTTGGTAAAAGTAAAAGAATAAAGCTTGCAAGTAAAACTTGGGATTGGTATAATCAGAGTTGTATAACCAAAGCATGCCTAATGCATCTTGCATAGGTTATCTTGCAAGGATGACATGCATAGTTCTAGCTTGCAATTAGTGATGGCTTGCATAAGTATGACACTTGCAAGTGTTAGCTTGCCTTGAGTAGTGTAGTCGTTGAAGTTTTATTCTTCTTCTTCTTGGTAGTACTCCTCCTCCTCGTATCCCAGGTCGGTACTATCGTCTATAAATGAATACGAGGTACACAATCACCAAAAAATACTTAACTATTTCTATTTAGCACCCTAAGGTTCACACTTGATGATCTAGCATCATCACAAACATCGCATGAAATAAAGACCTAATTTTATTTATCTTATTTTGGAAAAGTAATTTCTACTCACTGAAAATACTTAAGATTTAATATTCTCCAATTAAAATATGGGATCATGTGGACACATGTCGTCACCACATATTCTAATACTTGGGAATGTAATTTAAAATGGTGGTCATATTTTATAAAGTTTAATATTACTATTAATAAAATTAAAGTGACTAGAAATGCCCATATAGCATTCTTTTAGTACTAGTCCGATGTCACTGATGTAAACTTAAATATTTTTACATATTCAGATAGATCTTGTCAAATGTGAATTTTGAGAGTTGGAATCAACTCAAAAGAATTTATGGTTGATTTTTGAAAAATGTTTGAAATTAGAAAAGTCTCTGTCTTGTTATTTTTACTATAGGTGATCTATAATTTCAAATGGTTTGAATCCATAGGCTTGGATAGATAATTTGAATTCCTTTCTAATAAAATTGGAATCATGCAATTTGGTTCAGTGAATCTCTTTGAATTAATTTTTGAATCTACTGACAGAATCTAGTTTTAACCAAAATGGAAAAATCATCTTTGAAACTATATGGGCCGGCCCAACTGCACTACGCTGGCGCAGTGGGCTACTGACACGACGGTCCCACGTGTCAGCGACAAAACTAAACCGAAACGATATGTTTCAATCTAGCCCGTGCGATTAGACTAGGATCTACGGCTGAGGTTCGTCGTCTCCAGTGAACAGCTCCGGCGAGGAACAAACCCTAACGCGACGATGGGGGTACGCGGGGGCTCACCTGGGCTCCAGCTAAGGTCGGCAATGGGGGAGAACGACATTGTACATGATGGCGGTTCGAATGATGGTCATGACGGCTCCTAGAGCGGCTCCTAGGTCCGGTTCCTCTTCTCCCCTGCAGCAGCAGGCTCTGGTGAAATTCCGGCAATGGGGTGCTCGCCTTGCTTAGGGGAGAGGTGTGGGAGGTCCTGTGAGGAGTGGGGAGTGAGATGGTGTGGTGAATTGAGGCAGAGGTGGCCTCTATTTATACACCGGCGAGAGGGACATTGCGGCATGGGCTGGCTCCTCCGGCGACGACGGTACAACGAGCTATTGGCGTGGCCGAGGGTAGGGGCGACGCGGTTCTCCCTGGCGGTCATCACAGGCTGAATGGCGTGGCACGGGGCGGTCGAGAATGGTTGGGCACGGGTGGTGCTCTACACGGAAATGGCGGTGTTCGAGATGGCGTACAGTGGCTACGGGTCGCGCAGCGGCGAACGTGCATGTCTAGGAGGTAGCTAGGGTCATGGCGAGTGTGTGCACTCGCGGAGAGGGCGAGGCGCGACGTGTGCGCGCTGGTCGGCTGAGGCGCTCTGGCATGCTCTCGGCATGGCGCAGAGAAAATGGGCACGACGATTCTAGGTGGTCCATGGCTTGCCTGCGGTCGAGGGTTGGACAGGGGGTGGCGGTGGATGGCCGCTTGTCTTCTAGTCGTCGTCGGAGAGGGCGGCACTGTCTATGGCAAGCTGTCCATGGTTGACCTGCATGGTGAGCATCATGTTGCGCTACACTGGCGCAATGGCAAAGGGGAAGTGGTCTGATGCGCTGCTAGGTGCTAGGGAGACCAGGGGAGTGAAGAGGGGACAAATGGTTGAGTGATCACTGCTCAAAACAGTAGAGTTAGCAAGGGTTTGATCTGTGTCTGCCATGTGTTCGACCAAATGGCCGCATGAATTCAAATTTGAAATTTTTGAATGAATTTTGGTGAGTGTGTTTGTCACATGCTTGAGTGTCTAAGGTTGCTTGGAAAAGTCAAGTGGAATTGGTTTGAGTGGTTTTTGCAAAATGGTGATCTTAGTACATACACTTGATTCAATTTTGAATTGTCCTTTAAATAGATTTGAAAATAGTTTCTGTGAGTTTGTAAACTGGGCTTGGGTTCACTTTTACTTGGTCTAGCAAGGGGTGAAAAGAAATGGAAATGTTTCTGTCACAAATTCTTTACTAGGAACTCACAAAGTGGCCTAGTGGTTAATTTTGGTCAAAATGACCATTTGATCATATGCTTTATATTTGATTTCCTTTTCTTTGGATTTTGTTTATAATTGGCCTAGATGATGTAGTATTCATATTTAAACCATTTCTTATCATTTGTAGCAAACACACATGGCAATTTCACTCAGTCATACACTAATGCAAATCACACATACATTCATATTCAATTTAGTAATAAAACTTTTTGTTAACCCTAAACTTGGGTACTTAGAACTTGATAATCTTGATTAGTATTTTTGGGGTGTTACACACACTTGTGCTTCTTATTAAGGCTTGTGAGTGTGTGCAAAACAATATGTAAAAGCAACAAGTAGCATTCAATAGTGAAGCACTCAAGTGTGGAAGGGTACACAAGGACTTCTTCAAGAGGGTTGTTAATTCATTAGAGTTTTTTCATAAATACTTTGGGATTACTTTTAATGTTTCTTAAAAGAATAACTTTTGAGGAAAATGTTACTTTACAAAGGAAAAAAACATTTCAATATAAAGTTACACTTTGTTAGGTTTCTTATTTACTATAAGTATTCAAGAAGAAAATAATTATCATTTTTTAATAGCTATTCTACTAGCAAGTGGAAACTTATATATTTTTAAATATGACATCATGTTACAGGTGGTTTACTTCCTAATTCTCCATAAAGGTGGAGCAAGAGTATGAATAAGTTTTTAAAAAATTTACAAGCTTATTTAAAAGTGTGAGATCATTCACTTTCAATTTAAGTGAATGATGAGCTTAAATGCAATTTTCTATTTAGGAAATTGATGTGACTTATTAAAGAAAGCAATTTTAGATGATCTTATTTATGCGTTAGGGTTTTTAAATCATGTTGAGGAATGGTTAAGAGCTAAATAGCATTCACTTTTATTATGATGTTTAAAATTTACTTAAATTGTTGGTTTAGTTTGGAAATATGATCTCAAAACAGTTTTATAAAGTTAATAAGTTACACTAAATTTTTATTATAGATTCAAGTTATGGATTTGGAATTAGTATTCAGCTATAAGAGAGTTAAGGTTTAGTACCAAATTGTGATTATTTCTTATGTAATAAATGTTTCAAAAGAATTTATAAAATAGGTATTTTATAAAATAGATAAGGATTTATTACTTTAAAATCTTAAAAACCTTTGTAATAGTATTTTCAATATTTTTCTATTAGAGTATATTTATTCAAGATCTAAAAATGATCTTTATTTATTTTTAAGTACTATTCTTATTTTTGTAAAATTCTACAAATGATTAAATGTCTTTGAATATTTTCTTCAGGATTTATTTGTAAAAATTTAAGTTAATATTTTTATAAAATTTGTACATTCATTTTAATACACAAAAAAATTATTTTTATTGATTTTTAAGACTTTTATTCATTTTATGAAATTTCATTTAGGATAATAGTGTTAATATTTATTGGCATTTTACCTGACTAAAATAAGTAAGGTTGTATTTTCCTTAGGTAGCTATTATTTTGTGATCATTTTGATACATTATATATACTTTTATAATTTTTCTATTTTTTTTCTAGAGCTCAAATAAGTTCAGGGGTGTTTTGGTAATTTCCAAAGTTTTATTTTCCTTTGTTAATTAATTCTTGGGTCAGTCCAACCCGGCCCATCTAGCCCACATGGCCTAGTAGGCTTGGTTTAACCCTGACCCTTAGGGTCAGGCCAGCCTATCCGGCCCCTCTCTTTCCTGACCACCCCTCTCCTCTTATCCTCGAAGCCTCCCTGGCGATACCATGGCGATTTTGCCATCGCCCGTCCAATTCTAACCGCACGGCTCGTTGCAGTCGCCGTTACTAATCACCGCCGCTCCACCACTCTTCGCTGCTTCTTCCTATCCATCTTGATTCGACTAATATGTCCTCACGCTCATGGCCTCGACCCCAAACCCTAGTTTCCCCTTCTGCTCAAACACCAACGGGACGGCGGTGCTCGACCGCAACCCTGGTGACTCTCACGGTGGTGTGGTCCGGTGTTATGGCTTGGTGCAGGTTGCACCGCCGCCGGCGCTCCCTGTGCCTCGATGCCACCGAGCCCATTATTCTCCATCCTCGGTCTGCTTCCTCTACTCACGCTTATGCAAGGACTCCGGGTACATTCTTCCTTCTCCTCTCTCTTACACTTTGTCCCTTCTATCTGCTATGCCCTTGGCTAAGGTTGTGAACCCTATCTAGGTTTGTTCTCATTTTAGAATCCACCCTAACTTGTTACTGTTAGAGAAGGTAGAGGTGGATTTGAGTGTGATACTATTGTGAATACAAAGTGAAGATCCTTTTTTCATGCTTGATTACTAATGACAGTAGATTCTGTCAATAGGTTACTACATGAACCTATGCTTACTATTATCTGAATAAGTTGACATATATATTGAGGATGTTGTATGAATTCGTGTCTAGGTTTTACTCAATAAGACATGTTTCTAGGTGATGAGCTGATACCTTGATGTTGGGTTATCATGACTTGATATTGCTCTTTGTTCATCTTAATGTGGACTGTGATGATAGACATGAATGTAAGTCTATGTTTAAACTCAAACCATCTGTTTGAATTCACCCATACACACATGGGTACCTAGTGCTAGGTTTCAACTCTGGTAACAATTCTGCTGAAGTTTTGTATAGATATGTTGCTCTCTGGAGTTACCATGATAGTGAGTGTCACAAAGACACTATACTGGTCATAGAGCTAGAATTGAACTTACTATTTGTTTAAATTACAAATGAGTTAATTTGGAAAGAAACCGCATTCCATTCCTCTGATTGGAAGAATAATCTATTTGACATGTAGTCATGCTTTACAAACCTGGCTTATCTATACTTTTAACAGTATGACATAGAACTCTATAATTTATTCCTAGAATTTTTGTTAGGAAGATGATATGATTCTACATACTGATGGGTTGCAAGCAATAAACGATAGTTTTGGCTTAATATGTGGAAGACACATGGTGAAATGAACCTTATGGTTTAGGTACTTGCATGAATACCATATATACTTATCCTGATGATAGAATTAAGTACTTGAAATGATCTCCCTCAAGGTTAGTTGGAGAAATGATTGGATAATATTATATGGCTGACATAATATACTTGCTATGCTAACAAATCTTCTAATTGATCTGTCAGTTTAGACTGAACCCAATGTTCAGTGAGGATCTTAATACTTTCTTGGAGTTGCTTGTGATAAATAAAATGATTCCTCGATATTGCTTCTAGGAAAATGATATGAATAAACTTCATGCTTATTTGTAGAGATGTTGTGATCTTTTGGGTTTAATATATGATATTGATGATTTAGAAAATGGCTTCTGCTGTTGTGTCTTGCTATTGTGATGCCTCTCTGGAGTGTACAAAAGAGCAAGATGATAACAAGCATGATCTGCTGTTATTCCTTTTGGCTATGCTGCAAGATGAACACATCATTTTAAATGATGATATGAGCAAAGAATGATTTGGGATGGCCCCTTCCTAGGATGCATAAGCTGATGCTATAATTCTTGGATAAGAACATATATTGGTACTCGTTTTCTGTTTACCCAACTTGGTGGCTTTTGCTGCTATAAGATCTGTTGTTGTGGTGGCTCCCATGTGGAGTGTGCACAACAGTAGGGCTAAGTAGCATGATCTACTACTTTCTTTCCCTAAATATTTAATGATGAGTCTTGCATACCACTTGTATGCAAGACTGAGAGTAATTCTTCTACCCACCCAAACTATTCTTTGATCAAGTCTGATAGAAACAATGATTATAATCTCAGGTGGTGATTAACCTGAGGCTTGATCTTTTATGATGTATACTTCTGGATCTTGATCCACTTCTTTTATTATAAGTGGAGATGGTAGTGGTTTTGATGTCCTTTGAGTTCACTGGTTCAACTGCAACTTGTCCTTCTGATATTTTACTCCTCCTCCTAGATGAATCTGCTACTGGTAATACTAAATATTGATGTTGGTGGTGTAGCTTTTGGTTGTTGAAGCATAGAGGATTTGGTGAGATTTGATGTGGTTGATGGATTGGTAAATCTAGGATGAATTGTGGTGTGTTGTTCTCTTAGCATGGAATTAGAGAGGATGGATATGGCTGTGCAGTTTGGCTAGTGTGCTGTGGAGAAACTAGTATTGAGCTAGTTAGCTTCAGCTGCTTTGCTGTGAACAGCTGTGGTTTTAACTCTTCCTCTCTCTCCCTGCTATTGAAAGCACAACATATGCATGTTATGTGTATGCTTCTTGCAAGTGGGACCCTTCCCTTGTGGATCAGCTCAACTAGATCTTTTGCTAGGTATTACTGTTTTACTTCCTACCTTTTTACTAATTTGGTGAAATTTGCCCCTTGGCCTATTAGGTTGCAATGACGCACAACATACTAATAAGAACAGATCCTCTAGTTGGTGAAACGTGCCCCTCATATAAAAGGCTCAATGATGAACAGTAACAGTGCATCTCGCTGTTAATTATGAAAGCACTAATATTAATCCATAACCCTATTTCTCTTTTGTTTCTTTCTGTCTTTCCTTGCAGGTATCAAGCTTAGGAAGAAAATCTTCAGAATATGAAGATTTAGATTAAGAAATGTTTAGGAATTAGTTTAGGACTTCCTTTTTATTGATCCTAATTGGAATCTTTATTTTTGATTATTTTCTAATTCACTTATTCTTTTATTTATCTTTAAAGACAATGTATTATTATCTTTAAAGACAATGTATTATTATCTTTAAAGTTGAATTCCTTTTTTTATAGTTCAACTTTATCCTTTCTATTACTTATATTATTCTGATTGTAATTTTCTTTTTATTTATTAATTGTAAAGGAACAATGGAATGTTACATTCCTTGTTTAATAAAGTTATATTCCTTCTCCTTTTGGAGTTTAAGACTTGTTATTATTTGTACTTGTATTATCTTGAATTCTCATTTCAAACTCTATTTGAATTCAAACACATCTTTTAAATGTTCAAATTTGGAAGACTTTCCCCACTTAAGAGAAAGATAGAGTAGAGGTTATGTCGAAATCTGTCGCACTTGCCTGGATGCTTCCATCATAACAATAGAGATCTCGACCCCGTGTAGCTTCTTTAGTTTTGCGCAAAAATTCCCCGGATTTTATATGCATGAATGCAATGCACACACCTTATCTCAACTTATTCTAAGCTCTAATGCTAGGATGTTACAGTCTCCTCCCCCTTAAAATCAACTTCGTCCCCAAAGTTTGCACTCTCTTACGTTTCGGAATAAGATGTTGACTTGTATTGATCACAATGTTTCTTGAGTTCCCTTGTGATCATCAATGGGGATAATTGTGGTATCCCATATCTAGACCTTTTTCCTTCAATTCTCTTCATTCTTAACAAAATCCAATTGTCGTTTCCAATCTACCACCTAATTCCTTATACTATAATCCCTTGGGTTATGTCTTCGCAGTCCTACATAGGATTGGTTTTGGGATACATTTAACCCAATCCAATCAGAGGGTCCTATTACTCTACACAGGTCTTGACGAGGGTTTAACTCGTCCATGCCCATTGTTATGGACTTGGGTTTTGGAGAAGGAGGGAGCGCTGGAGGCATCAGTCGGCTAGCAAACAAGCACACAGGGACGCAAGGTTTACCCAGGTTCAGGCCTCGTAGAGGTCCCTACTCCTGCTTGTCTGCTCTTGAAATTAATGAAGGAATCGAAGATTACAGGGGCGCGCAGATGCAATCTGGCGAGAGTTGTGGAAACTAAGGTTGTGTGTCCTCCTCGCTGCCCCCTCCTAGCCTTTATATAGATAGGCTAGGTCTTGGGTAGCAGGTCGAGTCGGTTACAGATTAGAGTTTTCCCTTTAAACTTTCTATCTTTAGCTTCTTCTTGTCTCGCAAGCAATCGAGAGTCCGTGGCCAATCGAGTTCTCCATTTGGGCCATGGCAATTCCATGGGCTTCCGCCGTATCAATACCGTATATACTAAACTCGAGTACATGTAGGGTATACCCATGTCAGTAGCCCCCGAGTGTTTTTCGAGTGTTTAGTTCATGTCATAGGGATCGTTGATATGCGTGCCTGATTTAGCCGATGTATCGGTATCAGTTAACTTCATTAGGGCAAAACAACGCAATCTACTCAAACTCGAGTACTCGGACTCGAATTCGGAAAAGTGCTGGCGTAATTTGACTCAGGTCGCGAAGGTCTTACAGGAGTCGAATTCCAGTGTATGGGTGTGAGCACTCGACATGTCCATCAAGGCATGTTCATCGTACCTGCAGGCACGGATATGCTTCTGGTACTGCGCAGCAGATGCATTGCCAGGCCTTATTCAGGTCTTATCTTCACGCTGTAAGCACGACATCTGAGTTTTTTTCATCGCGGAGATGATTCGGGTAACCAAGGAGACACAATCTCTTTGTAGGGATAGTATGAGACGGAATCACCATAGCATTCGAGTGTGGATGTTATCAACACACAGTAGGATGTACAAATAATGATAGGGTGTGCGACTAGCGCTCCCTATGGGAGTAGCTCCCGAGTGCCTAGTTGAGTCGAAGACTCAGGCAGGGACTAGAGAACCTTTGCGACTGCCATCGTCTTTTGTTGCTTGTTGCAGTCGAATTTGCTTCCGGCGCTCCCTATGGGAGGAACCCATGAACCATAATCGAATCGTAGATTTGAGTGGTGGGTATGCCTTTAATGTTCATATTCATGCATAAAAATGAATCGTAGGGTGTGCAACCAGCGCTCCCTATGGGAGTAGCCCCCGAGTGCTTGGTGGAGTCGAAGACTCAAGCAAGGACTTATAGTAGTCGAAATCTTCTGATGCTCAACTTGATGACATCAGTGTTGACGATGTGATGACCTCAGTTGCCCGCGTGAGTGGCTTTGACGGGACATGACGAGCGGTGGGTTCCACTTTCTGACTTTGATTTGACCAGGCATGCGTAATCTTCTATTTTAACTGTGTCTCCTCGATTTCCGCGTGCAATGGAGATAGTGGGGGGCGGTTCGTGTTTTGGCTTCACCACGTGTAGATGGCGATGTGCGCCACGCATCCAGTAGGGTTTCTGCTGGCCGTTGGATGACATCCGCGAGGAGGTTAAGTAGCAGCGCAGCTATGGTAATTTTTCCAATCTGCCTTTCTCTTCTCGTGCCTCCATCGCCATTGCTGCTACTCTCTACTTCCTTGCGCATTTTCCCATCGCGGCACTGCACCAGCTCCGTGTCTTCCCTAGTTACTTCCTCCGTTCTCACCGCCATCGCAAGATGGGCAAGAAGAAGGGAGGCGCCGCCGCTGAGTCTGCCGCCGCCATTGCCGCCGCCAAGAAGAAGGGCGGCTCCGCCACCGTGGGCACCAGCGCCGCCGGTGCTGGGAATAAGAAGGGCGCGGGTACCCGCGTCACCAATGGTGCATGGCGCGCATCCATCATCAAGTCCTCCAAGCTTCATCTCCTGCATCAAGATGGAGTTCTCTCCCCCGTGGAGGACGACTCACGAGTGCCCAGCGTGGAGGTAACTCCTTGTCCTCCTGCTGGTTTCCGAGTGATGTTCCTTGCATTCATCATCCGAGGTATTTCTCTGCCCCGCATCCTTTCTTCAGGGGCCTCCTTTGCTTCTATGGGCTCCAGCTGCATCAGCTGTCCCCAAACTCTATTCTCCACATCTCCTTTGCGAGTGCTGGCTCAGAGTCGAGCCACACTTTGGCCTCTTTAAGAGGATTTTTAAGCTGAAGCGCCAGTCAGCGTCTGGTTCTGTAGTTTACGACGTAGGTGGCTGCGAAATTCATGTCGATTCCTCTGCCACTTATTTCGATATCAAACTCATGGCGTCTGTCCAAGGGTGGAGAGACAAGTGGTTCTACATCCGCGACCAGAAGGCCGACGGAGAGCACTACGGACTCACGCCCTTTGATCCCGCGACGCCATGCAAGAGGAGGCATTCCTGGAAGAATGTAGTGATGCCTGGCGAGTCCGAGGAGACGGAAGTGATATACAAGCGCGTCTACGACCTCGAGAGTCACATGGGTAAAGAAGAGGGAGGCGCCGCCCTTATTCGCACATGGTTGTGCCGTTGTATCCAGCCTCTGCAAGCTAGAGTCCACCCCATGTTCCAATGGGCTGGTGTGAACGATGCCACTCGTGTATCTGCCGATGGCATTTCTGCGGGTGAAGTAGATAAGAGGTTGCGACTGGTGGCGAAGTATACCGCCAAGGAGGTTCTCCCAGGTGAACCAGTCGTGCCTCCCTTCGATGCCTCTGACCCTCCTCCTGAGGTAGAATTGTGCTACGAAGTAGCTTTCTTTGTCAATTGACATTTAGTTCTCGTGTAATGAATTATCCTCTAAATGCAGGATTGGAAGGTGTCTCCCAATTTTCCCCCTCTTCCCGAAGGGGTTATTCCTCGCGAAGTGGATGAAGAGGACGAATCAGAATCGACCGTCCCACTTGAAGAGGAGGAGGGAGCCCCCGAGTCGAGTGATCCGGACACTTGCAAGCGTTCCCGCAGCAAGGACTCGGATGCTTCATCTCCGTCAACTCTAGAAGGCCCTTCTGTTGGTGCAGAGGAGATGATTCCCACCATTCCTGTGTGCTCGATGGCTCCTCCTTCCCGGAAGAAGCTTCGACTGCCAAATTAATCATCGAAGTTGGAGGAGCAGTCCTTCGATCTTGATAGATTTGACTGGTAAGTTTTCTATTAGCGACCTCGCTGTTGGTTTCTTCTTTGAGTTGCCGTCTTTCCTAAAGCTTTTACTTGATTTGTGTTTTAGCCAAGCGGCGTCGTCGTCTTCTGACGACGTCCAATTTGTGAGGGAGTCTAGAGTCATAGACTCCAAGGCCAAGAAGATGGCTTCGCGGTCTCCTTCTCCTCCATTGGCGGCCCACCCCGGGCATAATTCATCCAGTTCCCCATATGCTGGCAAACATCAGATGGTTACTTGGATGACTGTACGCCAGCCTTCTTCAGAGTCAGTGGAGGTCATGTAGGTGTCTTGTAATTGGCAGTCGAATTTATTCTTGGCGCTGCTTTACTTGAACTTTTATTGTCTCCTGATGCAGCTCATCATGAAGGAAGCTGCCTGCCTGGCAGAGCAAGTCCTTGACATGGGTCGACAACATGCGTGATTGGATAATGGCCATCGCATTGTCGAAAGTAAGTCTTGACGTTGTCTTTACCTTTGCAAATTTTGTTGATTCGATTTTGTGACATTCCCTGTATGTCGCAGCTGAGCATAATGAATTACTTCGCCATGCTACTGCACTGGAGAAGACGCTGGCCGCAGCGACAAAGAATCGCGACAAGGCGGTCGCAACTTTGTAGGAGTCGCGGAAGCAGGAGGAGGATCTCCGTGCCTCCTCTGCTAAGAGGGAGAAGTTGTTCGAGGAGCACCTTTTCTCGATTGTCATGTCCCTCTCAGGTCTTATTTTTCATCTGGATATGCCTTGCTCTTCTGTGTTTTGACGTGTGGTTGTTATACTAACACTTTTGTGTATGCAGATGCCAGCGGCTTGAGCTTTGATGCCCAATCGTTGCGCCGCACGGATGCCTTGGTTGGTGCCGTCGCCGTAGTCGAAGACCGCAGCGTATCCCTCTAGGAGACATTGGGGAACACCAAGGATGTGCTCAGTCGCATCCGTGAGGATTTAACTCCCAAGGCCGGACTGATCGGCAACCTCAACGACTTGGTGGAGTCCCTGGCTGGAGGAATCCCTGCTGACTTCAAGAACTCGCAGCGCTCCGTCGGCGCCACCATGGCACTCACAATGGTGCAGGCCCATGGTGTGGAGATGGATCCTGCCGCTATGTCTGAGGAGATGCCTGTCGATGCTGGAGGCCAGTAGGTAGTGTTTGCTCCCTTTGCTGGTAAATGCAAAAATTATGGTCCCTAGCTTATCGAGACACTCGCCAAGTACTCCGAGGAGCGGCATCAAGCGAAGGCTGCGAAGGCTGTGGTGTCTGGGGGTACTACCGGCAAGTCCGTGGCGTCGGAAACTACCACGGATGCGATGAAGCCCCTGAGGCCGAAGTCGAAGTCGAAGAAGCACACTGCTCCTTAGTCTTTATATGTAATAGTTCTAGTGTTTGACCTTTGTGTCTGTGAAACAATGCTTTTATGAGGGTACCCCAGTCAGGACTTTGATATGTTTGAATGCATCCAAGCCTTTCGTCAGTGTATCATTGGCCTCTTATTTTGCTTTTGTTTGATTCGTGATAGGGTACCTCGAGTGGTCCATCGAGTGATCCTCGTGATCCGTCACCCATTGATGAGACCTTGGCATAGGCGCGTTCAAGGGTGGATGAGTTGTCCCTTCTTTAGCGGCTACGCGATCGCGTTAAGCAGCTAGAACGTGAGTTGCCCATCCTCTACGGTAACGCGGATGTATGGAAGTCGAGGGCGGAGAAGGCTACCGCCCGCAAGCAGTATCTATTGGAGGAGCTGACACAGTTGGGCGATCAGTTCAAGTGTTAGCTTTCTGCCCTCTTATCTTTTCTTTTGGTCAATTGCGGCAGTTCCTTGTCTTCATACTTTGCCTTTTTTGCTTGGTGTAGTTGTCAGTGCTCGTCATCCACAGGATGAGAAAGACAGAATCGCCATTCGAATGAATGACCTGACCCAGGAAAAGCTTCAGGCGAGTGGGTATTTTTGGGTGGACAATGATTGTGCGATCACACTTGCGACCCTGCAGGATCGTGCCTCGTGAGTACTCCACTTTCTGAAGAAGGCACACTTGTGGCTGAGGCATATCTACCAGACAATGTTTCCACTGGACGCCGTCCCTTCGAGCCTGTTGGCTCTCATGGCTAAGTTCCAGGATTTGAGTGCAGTTCACGAGTGCGTGCGGTAGCAGTTAGTTGCTGGTGCCAAGGCTGCTTTGTCGTTGGTGCGACTGCACATGCCGGATATAGACTTTGCAGTTGTTGCTGCCGGGCTGCTGACCCCGCTGGAAGGTTCGACCTGGAACATGGTTCCACATTACCAGGCGGTGGATCATCTAGTAGAAGAAATTGTCGACTTCTTTGAGGAACAAACAAACGTTCTTCTGCTGCAACAGTAGTTTATATGAATATGTTGGATGTAATTAGTTTCTATTGATATGTAAGGTATCCTGCACATAATTTTACAAGTGTTGTAAAGATCATATGAATATGTTGGATGTAATTAATTTCTATTGATATGCAAGGAGCTTGCTAGCTTATATGTTTTTTCGAGTGTATTTGTACTCTGTAGTTCCTTTTCGTTAGCCTGACTTAATTTATCTCACAACCTTGCCAACCTGTCAGGGGCGTTGCAAATGGGTTGGTGTTTTATCAAGGGTTCAATTGCTGTTGTGTCAGCTCCTCGGGATACTGTGACTTGTTCGTAGAACGAGGATATAAAGGGTGGCGTAGCCCCCGAGTGATAAGATTGCCAGGAAAACGAGAGAAAAGCACAGAGTTTCGGGGCACTTAGCTTTATTTATTCGCAGAATAGTACGAGGTACAATGTTTGGCTAAGTAGCCTGGCTGAATAGCCTTATTTGTAATGTAAAAAACGACTATGGGTAGAAGCGACGCAGCTGTGCGACCTTCCAGGGGTTGGAGTATGCGACTCTGCTCTCAAAATCTTTAAGGCGATAGGCGCCACCTGGGATTACTTCTGTAATCACGTATGGTCTTTCCCAAGGAGACTTGATCTTGAGGTGCCCTTGCTGCTTCAGTCGCAGGACTAGGTCTCCTTCGACGAAGGATCTAGGGCGTAGCCTTCTGCTATGGTAGTTCTGGAGGTTCTGCTGGTAGATCGTCGATTTTTCTGCTGTGATGTCCCACGCCTTGTCAAGGAGATCGAAGGAATCTTCGAGTTCAAGTGTTGACTCCTGCTCATTGTACGCGACCACCCGTGGGGCTTTAAAGCATATTTCTATGGGTAGCACCACTTCAGCACCGTGCACCACGAAGAACGGGGTATATCCCGTGGTGCTATATGGAGTTGTGTGCAGGCTCCAATGTACGGACTGCAACTCGTCTGGCCAACATCCGGTGGCTTGTTCGAGTGGCCTGAGGAGTAGCTTCTTGACTCCACCGCAGACGAGGCCGTTGGCCTTTTCGACTTGACCGTTGGTCTGTGGATGAGCTACGGAAGCATAGCTTATGTTGATTCCCAGGTTCTCGCAGAATCCTTGGAACTCGTTAGAGGTGATGTTCGTTCCATTGTCCGTGATGATGCTGTGTGGCAGTCCGAAGCGATAGACAATGGACTCGAAGAACTTAACGGCACTAGCTTCTGACTGGTTTGTCACTGGCATGGCCTCTATCCAACTAGTGAATTTGTCGACTGCAACCAGGAGGTAGACATAGCCCCCTCGCGAGGACTTCGGGAGCTTGCCGACCATGTCGAGTCCCCATTGCACGAAGGGCCAAGCCAATGGTATTGGCCGGAGTTCCGCGCCAGGTGCGTGCGGTTTGTCCGCGAATCCCTGGCAAGCATTGCAGCGCTGGACGATGTCTTTGGTGTCGCGCATGGCCGTGGGCCAGTAGAATCCAGCTTGTAGAGCTTTGGCGACGAGGGCACGACTGCTAGTGTGGTGCCCGCAAGTCCCTTCATGGATGTCGAGGAGGACGGCTCTTCCGTCCGTGTTGGAGACGCACCATTTGAGTACTCATGTGATGATGTGCTTGTATAGTTCGCCATTGATGACAGCGAATGCCTTGGATCGCCACGCAATGTGTCGTGTGTCAGTCGAGTCGTCAGGCAGCCTCTTGCTGAGAAGATATGTGATGTAGGGTTGAGTCCAAGATGGCTCGATCATCATTACACCCATTGGTCCCCCGAGTCCTGTGTCGAACTCCATGTCGTCGAGTGCCATTGGCTCATTGGGTGGCATAGCCCCCAAGTCTGTTGATGTGCTTGTTCTCTTCTATATGGCCTTTTGCTTGATGGAGCGTTCGCAGATACGCTCGAGAAATACCCCAGGTGTTATGGGGGCACAGGTGGAGCCAATGTTGGCGAGTGTGTCCGCCTCTTCATTGCTTTCGCGGCCTACGTGCCACAGTTCACAGCCGTCAAAGTCCCCTTTGAGTGTGTCGTGGAGGTCGCGGTAGGCGATCATGTTGTCGTTCAGCGCGTCGCACTCGTGCATCGTTTCATTGACCACCAGTTTGGAGTCACCGTAGATGATGAGCCAATAGGCACCACAGGCTTTTTCCATCCGCATTCCGTGCAACAGGGCCTCGTATTCAGCTTCATTATTGGAGGAAGTGAACTGCATTCGCAGAATGTATTTCAGCTTGTCTCCCCGGGGCGATGTCAGTATGACACCTGCGCCAGCACCGTCCTTTTATTTGGATCCATCAAAGTGCATTGTCCAGAGGTAAGACATAGCTGGTTCTCCATCCAGTGCACGAGGAAATCAGGGAGGACTTGGGACTTGATCGCGTCGCGCATTTCATATGTAATGTCTCGTGGAGACAGCTCGATTCCCCAAAGCGCGACTCGTCCGATGGCGTCGGGGTTGTTGAGGATATTCCCAAGCGGGGCGTCGTTAACCACCACGATTGGGTGCTCCTGGAAGTAGTTGCGCAGTCACCTGGCTGTCATGAAGATGCCGTACGCCAGCTTCTGGTAGTGCGGGTACCGCTGCTTTGTTGGCGTGAGCACCTCGCTAAGGTAGTAGACTGGGTGCTGCACCCCGTGGACCTTGTTTTCCTGGGCTTGTTCCACCACGAGCATCGTGTTGACCACTTGGTTGGTGGCGGAGATTTAGATCAACAGTGGTTCTTTTTCATGTGAGTCACTAGTACTGGCGAGGTGGATAGTATACGCTTGAGGTCTTCGAATGCTTCTTGCGCCTCGTCGGTCCACTTGAACTTGTCAGTTTTGCGGAGAAGTTGGTAGAAGGGCAATGCCTTTTCTCCCATTCGACTGATGAATCGACTGAGCGGCAGGATTCACCTAGCCAGCTGTTGGATCCCTCTTACGTTCTTCGGCTTCTCCATGGCCAGTATGGCTTTTATTTTCTTCAGGTTCGCCTCAATCCCCCTCACGGAGATGAGATACCCGTGTAGTTACCCAGATGGTACGCCGAAGGCGCATTTGTCCGAATTGAGCTTGATCTGGTAGCATTCGAGGTTGGCGAAGGTCACGCGTAAATCATCGATTAGCGAGGCTTCCTCTTTCGTTTTGATGACGATGTCGTCAACATAGACTTGGATGTTGCGACCAAGTTGATTCTTGAGGCAAGCCTGCATGCACCGCTGATAGGTGGCTCCTGCGTTTTTTAGCCCGAAGGGCATTGTGTTGTAGCAGAACACACCAAAAGGCGTCGTAAATGCCGTTTTCTCTTGGTCTTCCTCCTTCATTCAAAATTGATTGTAGCCTGAGTAGGCATCGAGGAAGCAGAGACGCTCACATCCCACGGTGGAGTCGATGATTTGGTCGATTCGTGGCAACGGGAAGTGATCCTTTGGGCAGTGCTTATTCAAGGAGGTGAAGTCCATGCACATCCGCAGGATATCCATGTCTTTTTTGGGCACAAGCATTGTGTTGGCGAGCCAGGTGCTTTCCTTGATCTCGCGTATGAATTTTGCATTGAGTGCGTGCTCGGTGAATTCCCTAGGAACCCCTGGCATGTCCGCTGGACACTAGGTGAAGATTTCCCAGTGCTCACGGAGGAATTCGATGAGCGCGAGTTCCTATGTGGAACTCAAGTTGTTGGTGATGAGGGCCGTCTTGGTCGGGTCCATTGGGTGGACCTGGACTTTCTTCGTGTGCACGGACGAGTCGAAGGACTGGTCGGGTGAACTTGGCCTACTCAGAGGAGGCAGACTATTGTCTGTCGACTCCTTTAGCCTTGCGAGTTCCTCCTGCATGCCGAAGGACTGGGAGATTCTGTTGAATTCCCTATCGCAGCTATCGGACCTTTCAAAGTTGCCGTTGATTGTGATTATGTCGTTTGGACCCGGCATCTTCATCTGCAGGTAGGCGTAGTGTGGCACTGCCATGAACCTCGCAAACGCGACACGTCCGAGGATGAAGTGATATTGTGAAGGCCAGTCGATGTGCTCTCACCGAAAATTTTGCAGCGTGCTGAAGATGACGTCGAGGTTGATTTTGCCCTGGGGATACACGCCTTTCCCTGGGATGATGACGTGGAACGTCGTGTCTAAAACTTCCAGATACATCAGAGGGATCCTCATCGCACACAAGGTATTTGCGAACATGAGGTTAATACCGCTGCCGCCATCCATGAAGACGCGACACTTGTTGAAACCCCTGATCTGCGCCTCGAGTACGAGGGGACAGTGGCCTAGACGAGGAACTTGGCGTGGGAGGTCACGCCTATCGAAGGTGATGCAGGAGTCGCTTCCACTGAGGTACTCAGTGGTGGGAGGTGGAGAGTTTATCGCCAGGTTGACTTGGCGAGTGATGGCCTACTGCACTCGATTTGAGGGACTCCCTTTTTGGATCATCCCCATGTTGCCCACAGGTCGTGGGTATGGTTGTCCTTCGTGATTCTGGACCGGTGCAGCCATGGGTGGTGGTAGTCCGGGCGGTGGTGGAGGAGCTCCATGTGCCACGGTGCCTAGGGCGACACCATAGCCCCTATTGACTGTGTCGCGATTCATCCAGGCCAGACCCTCATGGAGCTTGAGAAACTCGCGGCAGTCCTTGAGAAGGTGGCTGGATTTTTCCTTGTCGTCGTCCTTGTCGATGTAGAAGTGCACATTGCATGGCCGGGATAGTTTGTCCTTGATGATTTTTGCGGGTGCCTCTTCGCGAGTGTGGCGCTACCACACCTGCATGGTTTTCCCGGAGTCGAGGTATCCACCGCTGTGATAGTCGTTGTTGCGGTTGTCGTCGCCTTTGTTGGCATAGCCGACTGCAACCATGTTGACGTCATCGCGGTCATCATAGACGCACATTCGCCGCTTGCCTCGACAGTCGCGTCTGCGCCCGAGGTCGTCGTCATCGTCGAAGTAGGTGCGATTTTTCACCGAATCCTCTCCGTCGGCCCACCGATTCGCAATTTCCATCAGGTGGTCGATTTTTTTGGGCTTCGAGAAGCCCAGCTCCTCCTTGAGATCTATACGGCGAACGCCGCCGTTGAATGCATCGATTGGGCGGTCTTCCGAGATGTTTTCCGTGGAATTTTTTATGATGGACCACCTCTAGATGTACGAGCGTAGCAATTTGCCTGACCTTTGCTGGCAGCTTCTCAGCTCTTCGATTGATGCGCGCCTTTTATAAGTGCCCTTGAAGTTGCGTACAAATCTATAGACCAGCTCTTCTCAGCTATGGATGGATCCACGCGGGAGATTGTTGAGCCATGCGCGGGCGGCTCCCTGTAGCTATAATTGCAGGCATTGCATGGGCATGCTTCGACTCCCGCCATGTAGCTTGACGGAGGAGATGTGGTCCTCCAACCAGAGGTGGTCCTCCAACCAGATCTTTGGGTCTTGTAAGCCGTCAAACTTTGGGTTCTCTGACGGGAGTTTGAACCCTTTAGGCATTCGCTTCTGCCTGATGGCCCTGCTGAAGCATTTGGCGCCATAGAGTTCAGTCTCGTCCTCTTCTGAATCAGTCGAACAAGCACGTCTTGACCTTGTTTTGTCAATTTTGCGCTGCGTGAGGTCATCGCGCGCATCGTAGTCGTGATCGTGACGCTGTGAGTGGCGACGTCGAGACAGATCGTGACTGTCGTCACTGGACGAGGGCGAGGAATAGCGTTTTGCCAGAGCCTTCCTTTTCTTCGGCTCCGGCGTTGGCTCTTTGTCGAGAGCGGCCTCGATTAGCCCCAAGCCCGCGATCGTAGATCGGTGCATGGTAGCTCGGGGATCTCCAGCTGGCGGCTGGTTGTTGAGGAGGTACATGGTGGCCGCTGTCACCGCGGCCTGTGGTGTCTTTGGGACCACGTTGCCCCACGTGTCGACTGTCATAGAGCTGAAGTCGAGGACTTTTGCAGCTTCTATGCATTCTTGCTCGGTGAGATGGGCCATCCGAGATCGCCTCTTATTGGCCACGTACTCATTGCCTTTGGAGGAGGATCCTCCATGGGAGGAGAGCCTAGCTCGTCGAAGACTCGACTCATCCGCCGCCTTTTTACGCGCCTCGAGTTGCGCGATTGTGTTGGTCCATGCAGAGATAAACAAAACTTTTTACCCTACGCAATACTCCCAAGATCCAGTTCAGGTGATAGGCCACAAGATTTACCACTAGACGCGCATTTGCGGAATGTTGATGAAGCGCGTCAGTTGATGTCATGCCAAACGATCCCCATACAGCACGTCTAGATCCCCACAAACCTCCTTGTCTCCAGCGCCGCACGTGCAACACCTGCACCAGTATCCACACGTACAGGAAGGAAGCTCCAGGCAGAGGACTGCTAGATCCTGTCTAGCTCGAAATGGGAGTGGACAAAAGTGACGGCTAGGTCAGGGACAGTCCCTTGTCACTCCACTTATATGCACTCCTAGCTTGGCTCAAAGCTTGAGGCCCATCTAGGCTATGCCCCAGTCTTCCATATGGATCTAATCCACATGGGCTCCTTACCCTTAAGTGTGTGACCCTGTAGGTTCACGTACACCTGGACACAACACGAGTCACCACTCTGAGTCGACAGTTGGTAGCGGCCTCTAGCAAGACGTGTCAACTCCCAAGCGCCGTAAAGTCGGAAGACAAACCTTTCTCAATGTGACTTTCGTCCAAGTCCCTTTGCCTCACGATATATCTTGTCAAGCTATAGGCAAGTAGTTGCCATCCCTTTAATAGCTTAACTCTCTTCTCGTACCACGATATGTGATTCACTGGACTAACTCTTAGTCCGACTCCTCAGTTAACACTTAACTGAGTAGCGCATGGCCATTCTTCCGAATCATAACACACGAGAGGGCCCAGAGAATATCTCTCCATTACGGAGGGGCAAATCCCATCTTGGTAATCCACGTCACGCAGCTTGCTTCACAACCAACCCGAACCCTACCTTTATAACTGCCCATTTACGGAACAACGTTTGATAGGACCTAAGCTGGCAATCCACAACTCGGATCATGCGATCACCTCAGGTCGAAGGATTCCATTGCTTGAGAATACCAATGACAACATGCTCATTGCATCTCAACTGTGGGTCAGTCCAATTCGCTAAACTCTTTAGCCGAATCAGTGTAAGTCGGAATAGCATCTGCATGCCCATGACAAGTGGAACCGAGTCATCAAGCCGACTTTCACACTAGTCTAAGTTCTATGTGCAGCACAACCTCAACGATCAAGGACAACTTAGTATTAACAACATGAATATATAGTTCCACAATCGAATCACATATTCAGTGATACATATTAGTAGTTCATACATGGACAATAACTTTATGAATACATTGGGAATAATATCACACATGATTGCCTCTAGGGCATATTCCCAATAGTCTCCCACTTGCACTAGAGTCAATCATCCGACATCACATGTTTAGGCATCTAATGCCCATATCTCTCAGGTGCGCCTCATGCTTCGGCTGTGGAAGTGGCTTTGTCAACGGATCTGCAATATTTGCATCCGTGTGTACCTTGCATAACTTGATATCACCTTGATCCACGAACTGGCGAATCAGGTGGTACCGCATGAGTATATGTTTGTCCTTTTGGTGTTGTCTAGGTTCCTTGGCTTGTGTGATAGCACCATTGTTGTCACAATACACGTCTAACGGATTGGACGAGCCCTGAACCACACCAAGATCCATGAGGAAATTCCTCATCCAAACGGCTTCATTTGCTGCCTCCGAGGCAGCAATATACTCAGCCTCTGTCGTAGACGCTGACACCGTCTCTTGCTTGGAACTCTTCCATCTCATAGCCCCTCCGTTTATCACAAACACATATCCAGATTGCGAATGAGAATCATCCGAGTCAGTAAGATAACTTGCATCTGTGTAACCCCTTAGACTGAGTTCATCCTCACCTCCATAAACCAGGAACATATCCTTAGTCCTTCTCAAGTACTTGAGGATATTTTTACCTACTTCCCAGTGGATCTCTCCAGGGTCAACCTGGTATCTGCTCACAACACTTAGAGCATAGGAAACATCTGGCCTAGTACAAATCATAGCATACATGATGGATCCGACTGCAGAAGCATACGGAATCGCACTCATCCAACTTCGCTCATCAGTTGTCGAAGGACACTGAGTCTTGCTAAGTTTACGCCATGGGACATCGTTAAGAACCCCTTCTTAGACGATTCCATGTTGAACTTCTTCAACACTTTGTCCAAATATGTACTTTGACTCAATCCAATGAGCCGCCTTGATCTATCTCTATATATCTAGATTCCTAGTATGTAAGTCGCCTCACCCAAGTCCTTCATCAAAAAACTCTTTTCCAGTGATTCCTTGGTCTCTTGCAACATCTGGACATCATTTCCAATCAGTAATATGTCATCCACATATAAGATCAGAAAGTTTACTTTGCTCCCACTAAACTTCTTGTATAAACAAGAATCATGATCACTCTTGATGAAGCCAAACGATTTTACTACCTCATCAAAGCGAATATTCCAACTCCGAGATGCTTGCTTCAACCCATAAATGGATTTCCGAAGCTTGCATACCTTGTCAGCATTAGCCGGATAGACAAAACCCTCGGGCTGTATCATATACACGTCCTCGGTTAAATTTCCATTGAGGAAAGCCGTCTTGACATCCATCTGCCATATCTCATAGTCGAAATAGGCTGCTATAGCTAACATGATCCGAACTGACTTAAGCATCGCCACGGTAGAGAAAGTCTCATCGTAGTCAACTACTTGAACTTGTCGGAACCCTTTCGTGACAAGTTGTTCTTTATAGATAGAAACGTTTCCATCCATATCAGTTTTCTTCTTAAAGACCCATTTGCACTCGACGGGTCTTGCACCGTCTGGTAGATCAACCAAGTTCCAAACTTGATTTTCATCCATGGACTTTAACTCGGATCTCATGGCTCCAAGCCATGACTCCGAATTAGATCCCACCATCGCTTCCGAATAAGTTACCGGCTCATCACTGTTCAACAGTAACACATCACGAACACTTCGCAATCTGGCCGATCTTCGTAGTGTCGGTGCAGTTGTCGGCTCAGGTACCACGACTGGCTCAACCTCCAAGGTTTTTGACGACTCGCTGCTGGCCGGTACCTCTCGAATTTCTTTGAGCTGCACCGTGCTCCCACTGACTCCCTGACTGAGCAACTCTTTCTCAAGGAAGACATCGTTACGAGCGACAAAAACTTTACCCTCTTTTCGGTTGTAGAAGTAGTAGCCCAAGGTTTCCCTCGGATACCCCATGAAAATACACTTATCCGACTTGGTCGTAAGCTTGTCCAACTGAAGTCGCTTGACAATGCTTCAGAACCCCAAATCTTAAGAAAAGACAAACTCAGCATCTTGCCAGTCCACAACTCATGCGGCATCTTCTCTACCGATTTTGATGGTACTCTGTTTAGTGTGAACGCTGCGGTTTCTAGACAATAACCCCAAAATGATAAAGGTAGATTTTTCCGACTCATCATTGATCGTACCATGTCCAACAAGGTCCGATTCCTCCTTTCTGACACACCGTTTCTCTGCGGCGTTCCTGGAGGAGTGAGCTGGGGAACTATTCCACAACTCTTCAGATGGTCATCAAACTCATGGCTCATGTACTCGCCTCCTCGGTCCGACCGAAGAAACATTATTTTCTTGCCGAGTTGATTTTGTACCTCATTCTAGAATTCCTTGAACTTTTCAAAGGATTCTGACTTATATTTCATCAAGTATATATATCCATACCTACTCAAATCATCAGTGAAGGTAATGAAGTACTCATAACCACCTCTGGTTGTCGTGCTCATCGGGCCACATACATCACTATGTACTAGTCCCAATAAGTCGGACGCCCTTTCACAACTCTTTGCAAAAGGTGTCTTGGTCATCTTGCCTAGTAGGCAGGATTCACATGTCTCGAACGACTCCAAGTCAAACGAAGTTAGGCGTCCATCATCATGGAGCTTCTTCAAGCGTTTCCAACATATATGACCAACTCGACAATGCCAAAAGTAAGTCATATTCAAATCATTTGGTTTCAACCTTTTCACATTTATGTTATAGACAGATTCACCCTCAAGATTCATAATAAATAACCTGTCCCGGACGGGTGCAAAGCCGTGAACATATCATTCAAATATAAAGAATAACCATTATTCTTAATATTCGACTCATAACCTTGTCTCATCAAACATGAGGCAGAAATAATGTTTCGACTAAGCACTGGAACATAATAACAATTATTTAGCTCCATTAAGAATCTAGAAGGTAAATGAAGTTGCATCGTGCCGACTTCCAACGTAGCAACTCTTGCTTTGTTGTCGACCCGAATGTCAACCTCGCCTCTCGCCACGCTCCTAGTTCTTACCAGTCCCTGCAACGAGTTGCAGATGTGAATGACTGATCCGATATCATATACCCAAGAACTACCAGGTGCATCGGCAAGATAAATGTCTATAACATTGCAAACAAGGGTACCTGAGCCGGAAGTCACACCTCCACTCTTGGCTTTATTAGCCAGATACTTGCTGCAATCCCTCTTCTAGTGGCCATCCGCCTTGCAATAGAAGCAAGTGGATCCGGCTGCAGGAGATGACTTAGTCCCTGAGGAAACGCTTTGGACCAGGTCCTCAGCCTTACCTCCCGACTTTTCCTTCTTCTTCTTAGTCCAAGAACTCTTGTTGAACTTAGCCTTATTCTGCACCATCAACACTTGACTGGCGCCTTTCTTGAGATCCTCCTCAGCCTGCTTGAGCATCCCATGTAATTCAGTGAGCTTCTTATCCATACCATGCATGTGGTAGTTCGATATGAACTGACCATACGCACTAGGAAGAGAGTTCATAATTATGTCCGTAGCAAACTCTTCGCTAATGGGGTAGCCCAACCTTTCCAGAGATTGAACGTAACCAACCATCTTGATCACATACGGACTCAGTGGATCACCATCCTTAAGCTTGCAGCTCAACAAAGCCTGAGAGACTTGATACCTCTCAGTCTTCGCCTGAGCCTGGAACATACTTTTGAGACTTTTGATCATATCGTAGGCCTCAACATTCTCGAACTGCTGCTGCAAGTCTGGTTCCATGTGAGCAAGCATAAGACAGCTAATCTCCGTAGACTCATCACATGTCCTACGATAGGCATTGGTGGCTGCGACACTCACATTCTCATTCGGCTCATCTGGAAGTGGGTTGTCTAGGACATGGTCCCTCTTTTATTGCTTGAGAACAATTCTCAGATTACGATACCAGTTGGTGAAGTTTGTTCCATTTAGCTTATCTTTCTCTAAGATGGTTCTCAAAGCAAAACTGGAAATTTGAGGGAGACTGCTAGGTGCCATTGATCTACAACAGAAAAATATGCAAAACACTTAAGACATGTATTCATAAAAGAGCAAGCATATTAAAGACTTCAATACTTATGCTCCCACTAGAACCAACACCCCTCCGATGGTTACTTAGTGATTCAGGATCCTAAATAAGCAAGCCGACTAGTGAGCTTTAGCATCACCGCTAGCCGTCAAGTGATCTAGGTAGACAACTCCTTGTTAATCGTATCTCATACGACTCCTGTTGGATGGGTGGCATCACATGCCCCGGTCCCATCCGACTTTTCCCTGAGTCCCACAACCGTTGTGATAGACCCGTCTAGATTACCGAGTGCTTCCGCTGTAAGAGTCCGACTCGAACCCACCTAGTCGAAAAGAATTGGTAGCACCTTAATTTTATGAGCCCACTACCAAAAATGTCTGACTTGTGATAGTGCAGCACTGGCGGGGAAACCTACTAGACTTTTTTGAGGGATTACGTTCTACCAACTATCTAATACAGGTAAAAACAAAGACATAAACATAACATAAAAAAAGCAATTATAATGTGAAATGGTATGGCTCTCTTCATGGCGATCTCCATCTCCACAAAGCTTGTAATTCGACTCGTGTCAACTCTTGTCACGTGCCGCCTTACACCATGTAGCCGACTTGTACATCGACTTGCATGCCATCCGGGTTCTCTAAACAGCTACACTAGCTAGTAATGTAAATTATATAGAGAATCCGACATGTAGGTCGTTATACAATAAAATGACAGCACCTAGGCTCCAGCCGGCTAACAAAACCGTGATACGCATATCACGTATGGATTAGACACATCACATGCACATAAGCCATACCATTCACAACATCATCCTGCAAAAACAAGTTAGGCATAGATACAATATCTACCGGCGTTGTGAAATGCAACGACATCTAAGGCGCTATGACAGGGCGAATCCGTCGGTCCGATTCGACATGGATTTCTTCCTCAGATAAAATAATTTTACCCAAATTAGATCCGTACTCCGATTCGACCAAACTCTTTGATCTTCGATCACCGCATCCGGATTTATGTGTCACAGTCTATCCCGATGGAGGAAGCCGACTAGTAGGGGTATGTCGTTCCACGACCTTAGAAGTTAGATCACGGAAACCAGATCATCCATTCCCCCCGAGTACAGTTGATCCAATCAACTTTGTACAAAACCGATCTATCTCATAGATCGACCACCAAAACTGCAAATAGATCCAATCTAACACCAACTGCATATATCACATATGCAAGATCTCGAGCCTAAAACCAGAAGCTATCGCTCTGATACCACTGTTGGTCCATGTAGAGATAAACAAAACTTTTTACCCTACGCAATACTCCCAAGATCCAGCTCAGGTGATAGGCCACGAGATTTACCACTAGACGCACAAGTGCGGATTGTTGATGAAGCACATCAGTTGATGCCATGCTGAACGATCCCCGTACAGCATGTCCATATCCCCATGGACCTCCTTGTCTCCAGCACCGCACGTGCAACGCCTCCACCGGTATCCACACGTACAGGAAGAAAGCTCCAGGCAGAGGACTGCTAGATCCTGTCTAGCCTGAAATGGGAGCGGAGAAAAGTGATGTCTAGGTCAGGGACAATCCCTTGTCACTCCACTTATATACACTCCTAGTTGGGCTCAACGCTTGAGGCCCATCTAGGCTGTGCCCCAATCTTCCATATGGATCTAATCCACATGGGCTCCTTACCCTTAAGTGTGTGACCCTGTAGGTTCACGTACACCTGGACACGACACGAGTCACCACTCCGAGTCGATAGTTGGTAGCGGCCTCTAGCAAGACGTGCCTACTCCCAAGATCCATAAAGTCGGAAGACAAACCTTTCTCAATGTGACTTTCGTCCAAGTCCCTTTGCCTCGCGATATATCTTGTCAAGCTATAGGAAAGTAGTTGCCATCCCTTTATTAGCTCTCTCTTCTCGTACCACGATATGTGATTCACTGGACTAACTCTTAGTCCGACTCCTTAGTTAACACTTAACTGAGTAGCGCATGGCCATGCTTCCGAATCATATCACACGAGAGGGCCCAGAGAATATATATGTCCATTACGGAGGGGAAAATCCCATCTTGGTAATCCACGTCACGCATCTTGCTTCACAACCAACCCGAACCCTACCTTTATAACTACCCATTTACGGAACAGCGTTTGATAGGACCTAAGCTGGCGATCCACAACTCGGATCATGTGATCACCTCAGGTCGAAGGATTCCATTGCTTGAGAATACAAATGACAACATGCTCGTTGCATTTGAACTGTGGGTCAGTCTGATTCGCTAAACTCTTTAGCCAAAATAGTGTAAGTCGGAATAGCATCTCCATGCCCATGACAAGTGGAACTGAGTCATCAAGCCAACTTTCAAATTAGTCTAAGTTGTGTGTCCAGAACAACCTCAACGACCAAGGACAACTTAGTATGAAGAACATGAATATACAGTTCCACAATCGAATCACATATTCAGTGATACATATTAGTAGTTCATACATGGACAATAACTTTATGAATACATTGGGAATAATATCATACATGATTGCCTCTAGGGCATATTCCCAACAGATTGCATGTAGCTGGCATCTGTACTCCTCCTTTAGTAGCCAATGGTAGCCCATCGGCATGTCCTGTGGCGTGCCGGGGGGCAGAGGATTGCCTCGCAGAGCTTCTCGGCAATGGGCCCACTCGTTGTCGTTGAGTTTGATTACGACATGCTCTCCTATGTGTTCATTCACCATGGTTGGCGGTTCGACTGCCGCTCCGTTGTTGTCAGGCGCGTCGTTGCCACCGTTGGTGGGGCTGCCGTTGGGTGGTTCAGCGTCGTTGGGTAGTCTGGTGCCAGATCTCGGGCTAGCATTTTCACGATTGGCAGTGGTGTCGCCCGCGTTGATGACCGCACACATGAAGTGATTAGGGAAGCTGTTGCTCCTGCAACTTTCAGATTCGGAGTCGTAGGCTCCATCTTCGGTGGCTAGATCACCCAGATCGGATCCGCGACTGCTATCGCTATCCGTGGTCCCAGTTGTTGCCGAGGTGTTGAGCTCGCTGAGGGTGCCGATTGGTGGCGGGAACTATGATGCTGGAGCAATCGCGGGTGCCGTTGGCTGGTTAGGCATGTGAAGCGTGCCCATCTGACCAACCTAGAAGCGGAAGCTCCCAATCGCCAGACTAATTCCATCGCCCACGGACTCAAAAGCCAGGCGAGTGGCCGGCATGTGGAGGGTGAAGTCGAATGCACCGAAGAGCTGGCGAATCTATGCTGTTGCGGAGTTGTAGATCGCGGTTGATGGGGCCGAAGAAGCCGCGACATCAGCACTCCCAATTCCCATAGACGGCGCCAATTGACGAGGGTTTAACTCTTCAATGCCCATTGTTATGGACTTGGGTTTTGGAGAAGGAGGGAGCGCTGGAGGCATCAGTCGGCTAGCAAACAAGCACACCGGGACACAAGGTTTACCAAGGTTAAGGCCTCATAGAGGTCCCTACTCCTGCTTGATTGCTCTTGAAATTAACGATGAAATCGAAGATTACAGGGGCACGCAGATGCAATCTGGCGAGAGTTGTGGAAAGTAAGGTTGCGTGTGTCCTCCTCGCTGCCCCACCTAGCATTTATATAGATAGGCTAGGTCTCGAGTAGCAGGTCGAGTCGGTTACATATTAGGGTTTTCCCTTTAAACTTTCTATCTTTAGCTTCTTCTTGTCTCGCAAGCAATCGAGAGTCCATGGGCCAATCGAGTTCTCCATTTGGGCATTGGCAACACCGTGGGTTCTGCCATATCCGGACCGTATATACTGAAATCGAGTACCTGTAGGGTATAACCATGTCAGGTCTATTTTGGAATACTTTTATATTGATGATTTCTTATAACCTTATGAGAATAAGGCTTAATCTCATCGTAGTCTAATACTTCTTTTCCAACCTGTATTTGGAGATTGAACAAAATACCTCATTTTTACTATTTACTCTCCCCTTGGGGTTTTCTAATTCTCTCCAACATCTAAACATACCGCCATTTGGTTTCTATGGTCTGGACGTTGTTCTATGAGCTAGCCCAACTTCGCCAAGCATCTCGGAAGACGATCGCCTTAACTTCATACTTCCTTAGATCTAACTTAACTTGGTCCAAGTTTTATGCTCTTTAAATCATACAGAGATGACCTAACTAGCTAAACTTCTAGGATACCAGCTATGGATACCACCTGCGAATCCTCCTAGGTGTATGGATTACCCTATGGGTTTCCTACTTCTCACTACTAGCATTCTCTCTGAGTTTTCAGAGCTTGAATACCACAATTCGTTTCAAAACTTCTTCTTTGCACCATTTCAAGTTACTTCAATGAACTTGGTACAACTACTTTATCATCTTCTGAGCAACATCATATACTTCAAGTGAACTTAAGTTCATCCTTTAATGTTACTCCACACCCTTCCTAGACTAGTATTCCTTCTTACTTCTATCTAATAATAAGTTGGGATGGATCTATCCTTCAAAATAGTGCTAATACGCCTCATATTTGGCGTCCTCCATCATGCAAGTCTTCATCTTGGTCTTCGGAACTCGTCACTCCCTTACACGAATTCATTTTTCTATCTAGGTCTATAACATCAAGTAATAACTTGCTGATGCAACATGCATTTGCACACCAACTCAAACTTCATGTACAGATCTAGTCAATCAAGAAGATCCAAGAAAATCCAAGAAACCCAAATGTGGTACATATAACACACATTATTCTAATCCTGGAATATAGTAGTTGAGTAAAACATCTCTAGAATTTAGGATTAGTACTGTAGTATATGACACCTCCTAGTATAGGTTTACTTGGTGATACTTAGCACATAGGTGTTAAACTACTCTTTGTCTCAATATTTACCTAAATTGCTCAATTGCAATTGGAAAATTTGGAGAAAAGTGGTCTCACTTTGGTTCTGACTAACCTCGTATCTTTCTTTTGGGACTACTAAAGACTACCAACTTTCCATTCTATCGTAAACTATCCTCACATGATATCTCAAAACTACTAACAAAATTGTTGTTACTACCTTAATCCAAAAATTATCGTAATGTTATAATAACTATGACTTCTATCATAGACCTACACTGTTCTTTACTTATTGTTGATTCAGAACAAAATTCAACTTCATCACATAGAATTCTCAAGTGAATCTCACATGATTTACTTCCCAGCACATCTACACATGTTTAATGGTCTTCCACATGTAGCCTATCATTACCATCTAATGATAAGATTTTGATACCTTACATGGATCCTATGGATAGACACCATTTAAACTACTCCACAAGATATCCTAATCTTAGTCCTAATATACTTTGATATTTTAACTTACTTAAGACATCTTAGTGGTGGTACACCTATTTAGAGCTGCACTCAAATGACATTTCTCTAGAGAACACATATAACTAATCCTTAAGAAAGATAAAAAAAGTATCCATCTTAACTGTGATAAGGTTTATCCTCAAGTGGGTATCCCTCACAAGCCTTGGTTTAGATAAGATGGCTCCTATAGTTACTATCCAACCTACAGATCTTCCTAAAAGGGTTTGAACCCTAAGGTCAAAGCATATGCTCTGATACTAGCTGCGGTGACCCAACATACCACTTCATGATGTAGTACACTATAGTCGTTGACATAACACCAATGAAACACCATTCACTAGTATTACATCCCTCATAGTGGTACAATAGAAACACAGCAGGTCGAAGACATGACTATAGATTACAACTCGACTCTTTACAAAAGATCCAGATAATACTCTAGTTTAAAGAGGAAGAAAACAACTTCTAACAACGAAGAACCAAAAATAATCACTCAGAACTATCAGTCTAATAAGACTAGCAACTAACCTATCTAGATTGAAATTGCTACTAATGCAGTGCTCTACAGAAGTAGGTTTTATGGCTAGAGTATCTACTCCTATCTAATCAGGAACTTTGCCTTCACTTCGGTTGAGGTATATGTTGACTTCATTGACTTTGTTGAAGAACTTAAGCTGTTGATGATGGTTTCTTGAGCATAAGTTGGTGTTGACATCGTCTTCAACGTCTTAGAACATAGCAAGGGTTAAGAAGGTACGGTTGAGTATGAGTGTACTGAGCAAGTTCACTAAAAAGGAGTGTTTGATGAACTATCTACCGCCATAGACCATAGGTTGTAGGCAATGCAGGTTTTCGTAAACATTTCTTCAAAGGTTGCTTTTATTCTAAAAACTATGTCCATCAACCTTCACAGGTTTACTAGAACTTTCGTGGAGTTCCTTTCCTGCCTCGTTCGTAGCTCCTTCCCGAAACAGGGAGTAACATGTCACAATGCTTACACTCTGCAGAGGTGCGTCACTTTTCCCATGAGAGACCTTAAGCTTTGTTGCACGGCCGGGAGTATGTCCCCATTCAAAATTCCTTGGTTTGAGTCCCAACCTAAGATCCAAGCCAATCACTGCCCTTCTCTGCGACCCCGCATGAAGACACGACCCTCCAGGACATGCCCCACCTCTGTTAAGCCCCTAATAGGACCGGCTAAAACTATGGTAGGCACCTGAAGACTCTATGAGACGGATATGCCCTAGAAAGCTCCCTTAAAGGTCCAGCTAAACCACTAGTAGCCTCTCGAGATAATCTAGACACCAAAATCACGGGAAACTAAGGTGTTTCACCCATGTTCTAGGTTCTCCATGAGAAATTCTCAGCCTCATGATCAAGTCATCCGTCCATGCGAAAGGAAGAAGATCCAGTTGACTGCTTCGTCCCATTCCAAATCTCATGGTTAACCCGTATTATACGGTGCTAGAATCACTAGCGACATTGGTTGATTAAGTCCTAGATGATATATTCCTAGACAATGGTGTTTCCATTCCCAGTTATGATAGATTAGTTGATCACCCTGGATCAGTAACCGATACTTCAAGTTAATTATGAAAATAATGTTTTTGCCCTTTTTGAAATGCAGGTGATGACAACAGTTGAGTTACAAGCATATCATATAATCAAAGCACATGAGAAAGTGTGAACTTTCCTTTTGTGATTGCAAGATTATGCACTCATGGTCTTCGAAACAATAGAAGATCCAAAATCTGTAAATAACATCGTTGGCCCGATAAGGACGAATGTTTAAAGAAGCAAGATGCAATTATGCATAAGTAATGTAATGCAATTTGATAAATGCGAATCCCTAGGATAATCGTCTATGATCTAGGGTTTGGAGCTTGTGATTAGTTCTTTAGAATGTGTTACACTTTTATACCAGTTTCACAATTGTGCATCTTATTAAGGCTTGTGAGTGTGTGCGAAATAATATGTAAAAGCAACAAGTAGCATTCAATAGTGAAGAACTCAAATGTGGAAGGATACACGGGGATTTCTTAAAGAGTGTTGTTAATTCATTAGAGTTTTTAAAGTAATACTTAGGGATTACTTTAATTGTTTCTTAACATAATAACTTTTGAGGAAAATGTTACTTTACAAAGGAAAAAAGCATTTCAATATAAAGTTACACTTTGTTAGGGTTTCTTATTAACTATAAGTATTCGAGAAGAAAATAATTAGCATTTTTGAATAGCTATTCTACTAACAAGTGGAAACTTATATATTTTTAAATATGACATCATGTTATAGGTGGTTTACTTCCTAATGTTCCATAAAGGTGGAGCAAGCGTATTAATAAGTTTTAAATTCTATAACAAGCTTATTTAAGAGTGTGAGATCATTCACTTTCAATTTAAGTGAATGATCAACTTAAATGCAATTTTCTATTTACAAAATTGATGTGACTTATTAAAGAAAGCAATTTTAGATGATCTTATTAATGTGTTAGGGTTTTAAAATCATGTTGAAGAATGGTTAAGAGCTAACTAGCATTCACTTTTATTATGATGTTTAAAATTCACTTAAATTGTTGGTTTAGTTTGGATTTATGATCTTAAAAGAGTTCTATAAAGTTAATAAGTTACACTTAATTTTTATTATAGATTCAAGTTATGGTGTTGGAATTAGTATTCAGATATAAGAGAGTTTAGGTTTAGTACCAAATTATGATTAATTCTTACTTAATAAATGTTTCAAAAGAATTTATAAAATAGGTATTTTATAAAATAGATAAGGATTAATTACTTTACAATCTTAAAACTTTGAAATAGTATTTTTAATATTTTTCTATTAAAGTATATTTATTCAAGATCTTAAAAATGATTTTTATTTATTTTTAAGTACTAGTCTTATTTTTGTAAAATTCTACAAAGGATTAAATGTCTTTGAATATTTGCTTCAGGATTTATTTGTAAAAAATTAAGTTAATATTTTTATAAAATTTTAGATTTATTTTAATACACAAAGATGGATTTATATTGATTTTTAAGACTTTATTTATTTTATTAAATTTCATTTAGGATTTAATAGTGTTAATATTTATTGGCATTTTACCTGACTAAAATAAGTAAGGTTGTATTTTTCTTAGGTAGATATTATTTTTGTGATCATTTTGATACATTACATATATTTTTGGGATTTTTGCATATTATATTCTAGAGCTCAAATAAGTTTAGGGGTGTTTTGGTAATTTCCATACTTTTATTTTCCTTTGTTAATTAATTCTTGGGTCAGTCCAGCCGGGCCCATCTGGCCCACCTGGGCCAATCGTCTTGGTTCAACCCTGACCCTTAGGGTTAGGCCAGCCCATCCGGCCCCTCTCTCTCTCTTGAGTACGCCTCTCCTCTTATGCTCGACGCCTCCCTAGTGATGCTATGGCGATGTTGTCATCGCCCGAACGATTCCAACTGCATGGCTGGTTGTGGTCGCCGCTGCTCCGCCACTCTTTGCTGCTTCTTCCTATCCAGCTTGATTCAACTAATATGTCCTCACGCTCATGGCCTCGACCCCCAAACCCTAGTTTCCCCTTCTACTCAAACACTGGCGGGACGGCGGTCCTTGACCGCAACCCGGGGAACTCTCACGGTGGTGTAGGCATTCGGTGCTAGCGGTGTGGTCCGGTGGTGTGGCTTGGTGCAGGTTGCAGCGCCGCTGGCGCTCCTTGTGCCTCCATGCCACCGAGCCCATTATTCTCCATCACCGCTCTGCTTCCTCTACTCATGCTTATGCAAGGACTCCAGCTACATTGTTCCTTCTCCTCTCTCTTACTAGATGTCCCTTCTATCTTCTATGCCCTTGGCTAAGTTTGTGAACCCTATCTAGGTTTGCTCTCATTTTAGAATCCTCCCTTACTTATTACTGTCAGAGAAGGTAGAGGTGGATTTGAGTCTGATACTATTGTGAATACAAAGTGAAGATCATATTTTTATGCTTGATTTAGAACTACTATAAGTAGCTTCTGTCAATAGGTTACTACCTGAACCTATGCTTACTGTTATCTGAGTAAGTTGACATATATACTAAGGATGTTGTATGAATTTGTGGCTAGGTTTTACTCTATAAGACATGGTTCTGGGTGATGCGTTGATACCTTGATGTTGGATTATCACGACTTGATATTGCTCTGTGTTCATCTTAATGTAGACTATGATGGTAGACATGAATCTAAGTCTATGTTTGAATTCAAACCATCTATTTGAATTCACACATACACACTTGGGTACCTGGTGCTAGGTTTCAACTCTGGTCACAATTCTACTGAAGTTTTGTATTGATATGTTGCTCTCTGGATTCACCATGAAAGTGAGTGTCACTAAGCCACTGTACTGGTCATAGAGCTAGAATTGAACTTACTATTTGTTTAAATTATAAATGAGTTAATTTGGAAAGAACGCGCTTTCCATTCCTCGGATTGGAAGAATAATCTATGTGACATGTAGTCATGCTTTACAAACCTGGATTATCTATACTTTTAACATTATGACATAGAACTCTATAATTGATCCCTAGAATTTCTGTTAGGAAGATGATATGATTCTACATACTAATGGGTTGCAAGCAATAAATGATAGTTTTGGCTTAATATGTGGAATACACATGGTGAACTGGACCTTATGGTTTAGGTACTTGCATGAATACCATATATATGTATCATGATGATAGAATTAGGTACTTGAAATGATCTCCCTCAAGCTTAGTTGGAGAAATGATTGGATAATATTATATGGCTGACATAAGATACTTGCTATGCTAAAAATCCTCTAATTGATCTGTTAGTTCAGTGAGGATCTTGATCCTTTCTTGGAGCTGCTTGTGATAAATAAAATGATTCCTAGATATTTCTTCTAGAAAATGATTTGAATAAACTTCCTGCATATTTGGAGAGATTTTGTGATCTTTTGGGTTTAATATATGATGTTGATGATTTAGAATAATGGCTTCTGCTAGTGTCTCCTGCTATTGTGATGCCTCTCTAGAGTGACACAAGAGCAAGAGCATAACAAGCATGATCTGTTGTTATTCCTTTTGGCTATGGTGAAAACTGAACACATCATTTTAAATGATGCTATGAGCAAAGAATGCTTTGGGATGGCCCCTGCCTAGGATGCATAAGCGGAGGCTGTAATTCTTAGATAAGAACAGATATTGATACTGGTTTTGTGTTTAACCATCTTGGTGGATTCTGCTGCTACAAGATCTGCTATTGTGGTGCCTCCCATGTGGAGTGTGCACAATAGTAGGTCTAAGTAGCATGATCTACTATTTTATTTCCCTGAATACTCAATGATGAGTCTTGCATACCACTTGTATGCAAGACTAAGAGTAATTCTTCTACCCACCCAAACTATTCTTGGATAAGGTCTGATAGAAACAATGATTATAATCTGAGGTGGTGATTAACCTGAGGCTTCATCTTTTATGATGTATACTTCTGGATCTCGATCCATTTATTTTCTTCTAAGTGGAGATGATAGTGGTGTTGATGTCCATTGAGTTCACTGGTTCAGCTGCAACTTGTCCTTCTGATCTTTTACTCCTCCTAGATGAATCTGCTATTGGCTATACTAAATATTGATGTTGGTGGTGTAGCTTCTGGGTATTGAAGCATAAAGGATTTGGTAGGATTTGATGTGGTGGATGGATTGGTAAATCTAGGATGAAGTGTGGTGTGGTGTTCTCTTAGTGTGGAAATAGAGAGGATGCATATGGTTGTGCAGTTTGGCTAGTGTGCTGTGGAGAAACTAGTATTGAGCTAGTTAGCTTTGGCTAGCTTTGGCTACTTTGTTTTAACTCTTCCTCATTTTCTTTTATATATTAATTGTAAAGGAACAATGGAATGTTACATTCCTTATTTAAGAAATTTATATTCCTTCTCCTTTTGGAGTTTAAGACTTGTTATTATTTGTACTTGTATTATCTTGAATACTCATTTCAAATTCTATTTGAATTCAAACACATCTTTTAAATGTTCGAATTTTAATGACTTTCCCCCCTTAAGAGCAAAGATATAGTAGAGGTTATGTCGAAATCTGTCGCACTTGCCTGGATGCTTCCATCATAACAAGAGAGATCTCGACCCCCTATAGCTTCTTTAGTTTTGCACGAAAATTCCCCGGATTTTCTATGCATAAATGCAATGCACACACCTTATCTCAGCTTATTTCTAAGCTCTAATGCTGGGATGTTACAAAATGCTTTGAAAATGTTTTGGTAAAACCCTTATAAAGAGGCATCGTTTCCAAGTGGATGTTTTCAAGAAAGAAATGTGATGAGGAATAATAAGAATGATGAACTTAAGTATGAGAAGGGATGTTCTACGCCTTTACCCGAACAACTTATCCATGCAACCACATTACTCCAGGCACTGGGCTTACCTCGTAGTTTGTTTTCTTTAGCATGGGCAACCCCTACATGTGTTATAGGGGATAAATCCCTCGAACTCCAGGCTTTCCCCATGTAAAGGTCTACGGATCTAGGGTTAGCAGATGTCTCTAACAAGGGCAGGTGCAACAATTGGGTATCTCGCAGATGGTATGAGTTAGTAGTAAGGAAGGAAGTTGAAATAACAAAAGATTATGGTATATCCCAAATTGAGGGTTTGGATATAGGCATGTACGGAAGGGAGGATTATGGTGCAAAGAGCCACAAATGCGTTTCCGAGGAGGTCAAACCCAAAATGGAATGGTGCCTTTGCTAGGGTCGGCAAATGAAAGGTTATGTTTGATTATCCAAACCCCCGTTTACCGTGTGTAGCGGGCCATGGTTGCATCCCGGCGGATGTATTGATTTTTGTGGGTAAAGTGCTCAAACTCTATAGAGTATAATCTATTCGAATAGCCGTGTCCACGGTTAAGGACAGTTGGAAAGGTAATTCCTAGGGGTACCCAAGTCAGGTTTTTGAGAAAGATAAAAAAGGATGTGACTTAGTCACGAGAGAACATGAGGTTGAGATTTTGTTTTGACCATGGATGGACGAAGAAGTTTTAAACGGGTTTTTCTTCTAAAAGTGTTTTCAAAAAGGTTTTGAACAAGGATTTGGAGGTATCCAGATTTTAAAACGGATACATGTTTTCAAAAAACTTTTTAACAAAGATATAGAGATGCCAAATCTACTAGAGAAACTAGGCTTTTCAAAAACAACCATAGTTAGATCTATCTCATCATAGCCAAACTGCATTACTCTTGTTTACCTTATCTTGGTGGATTTGTGAGTACATTCAAATTACTCACTGGCATTGTCCCTAGCTTTTTACTTGGCCAGACTTTCAGAAGCTAGAATATTGAAGGTGGGGTGATGTATGTGCGAGCTAGGCCGTCTTCCCAATCAGTTGCCTGTAGGTTAAGGCATGATTGGGCTCTGCGTTTGATGAAGATCCACTTCTGAATATTATGTAGCCATAATGGTGGCAATGTAAGTCTTGTTTACATTAAGTTATGGATATTGTAATGATACTTGTCGGTTATGTTACATGGCTCACTTGTCATGGGAATGTGGATATGTGCATAACAGGAGTTTCTTTAACTATAAATCCGGGGACCCCATAGTTCCCCTCATAGTTTGTGATTGATTAAACCCTCGGATATTATTTGAGTGTGATTTACATGTTTGTGATTGGCAACTTGTCTTTATTTGGTGGAGAGATTATATTTTCAGATTGTGTTATAATCCATATGCCACTGATCCGTATCATGTTTGTCACTTTTGAGTAGATCCCCATGTTCCTGAGGGCATAGGATGAATTGGCTATGATTTTTATGTAGTATGCAATGAGTATTTGGTCAAGTTTTTATCCTTTATGTGGTTCTATCATGGTTTTATGCGAACGTCGACTGCATATTACTTCACCTATATGGGCTCATAGGGCTACACTTGAATGCAATGATGAGGGTTGGAAAGGACGGAATGATAGAAACTATTTTCCAATACTTTGAGTTACATTAGAGGGATTTATGTCGGGGACCAATGCACTAACTTCAATGGTGGGACTTTTATATCTTAATGATTCCTATATGTGATCATGAAAAGGGCTCTAGGACCCATCATAAGGGGTGTACTTTCTCATATCTATGGTTGTACCTAATTTAGGCTTTGCCCTAAAGGAATGAAACTTGAAAAGATGTTAACCATGTTATGTAGGAGTCTGAATGCTAAGTAAATCCATGCTTCCCTCAGGAACGCTTGCCACATATAAGTTCACACACACACTTGAGCTTGTCCTCTTGCTGAATAGAGCATTGGGCTTTCTCTCATTGAGAGCATTTACTTGTTGCTATTTACTTTCAGTACTTTATTTCGCTGCAAACTACAAACCCAAAACACCAAAACCACTACACTCTTTTATTGTTTTACTTTTCAAATTTACTAACCAATATATTCAGCTCCTCGTGGGTTCGACAACCTTTCTTATTGAAAAGTAATACAATTGATCTCCTGCACTTGGGATCCATCAGTGCCATCAAGATAATCCAACTGTGGAGGTGCCATCAATAGAATCTTTCCACTGAGGTGTCATCAAGATCATCAAGATTAGACTATATTGGGATGAAGAGAATAAAATAGTCCTCCACCAAACGGGTAGAGTAGAGCGTAGATGGTTAGGTGGTCGTGGAGGTGCCATCTAGAGCATCACCTGGTGGAGGTGCCATCAAGAGCATCAAGCCATCAATAAAAGTATGCCAGCTACCAGATGGTTTGAGTAGAAGGTAGATGGTGAAAGTTCCTTCCTGTCATGTCCCTAGAGAGTGCTCACTCTCTTTCTATCACGTAATAATATTTACTTTTTATCTTTACATGTTGTTTATGTTCCTTCGTGTAATGTTTTACTTAGACAAGTAAGATCTATTATGCGATGTCTAGTTAGCAAGCAGAACGTGTACGATAGGATGAAGTATCTACATTTAACATCCTGTGTTGTATTAAAATGACTTGAAAATGTTCCCCAAAAACGCTATCGGTTAGCATTCTGAGAGTAGATCTTTCCTCTTAAACGTGGATGTACCGCGATAGTACCATAAGGCATTTTGCCTATCATCCACGCCCCGAGGGTGCAGAAAGAAGACTAGTTATACAATTCTAGCATGTGAAATAAAAATTTATCATAAACATGGAATAATATAATAGCCATTTTATTATTTCCTCTCGGGCATAATCCCTTTTAGTCTCCGACTTGCACTATAGTCAATAATCTAGTTAAAACTTGTGCATTGAACACATATGTCTTTCTAGTATTTGTTCTTACGCATTTCTTGTGGTAAACCTAATCTCCAGATTTGATATTTTCAGGTTTGTGTGTATCTGCATGTCTTTGTGTCTCTACGCATCACTCATTCTGAAATGAGATGGCATTGTATAATTTTGGTACTTTGTTGAGACCTGAGTTCCCTAGGGTTAAATCATGTTGATACTATTGTCGTACAATATATCTTCATAGTATTATCCTGCTTGGAACTACTCCTAGTTTGATTAACAAACTTCTTGACACAAATGCCCTCCTTAGATGCAACTAGAGAAGTCATATACTCAATCTTTGTTGTAGTATCCATCACAATGTCCTTAACTTTGGAACTCATCCAAATCCATCATGGAACTTTCTTCCATTACATTGTGCCACCTTAACCTATAGCCTAAATTGAGATAAACTTAATTTGTATCTTTGACAAAACTAGTACCAATGTAACACTTTACAATGAACTATATGTCTAGTACCAATGTAACACTATATAATGAACTATATGTCTAGTACCAATGTAACACTTTACAATGAACTATTTGTCACCTCTATATTCATAATATATTCTTAGTTCTTCCAAAGATTATAAGAATATCCTTACTATCGTCCAATGATCAACTTATTTGCCACCCTTGTATATGCTTATAACATTTATAACATAGGTCATATATGGATATGTACATATCATGGTATGATTTATAAAGATATTCATATGGTTTTACTCACCAAGTGTCAAAACACTTAAATATCGTTTCACTCACCAAGTGTTAATACACTTGAATCTTGATTCAAACTTTTCCATGTGGCAAGAACCTTTGTAATCGTTTCCATATTAAACTCATTCAATATTTCATCTATGTATATTTTTCATAACCATATTAACATCTCAATCTATCTATATAGACTTTGATGTCTAATATTCTGGTTTTGCCTAAGTCTTTCATCGAAATCTTAATTTTAATGAAATTCTCAACATGTGTCAATAAAAGATACATCATTTTTAATCAACAACATGTCTTATACATAATGTATTAGAAATATGTCTTAGCACTCCCACTTAATTTCTTGCCAATGCAAGGATCTTCATCATCTCTAATGAAATTAATCATTTTAATTGTTTTCATCATGGTGAAGATTCCAACTCCGTGAAGCTTACTTCATCCAATAAAGTTTTCATACCCTTTTAACATCCTTTGAATTAACAAAACCCTTTGGAACGTGTCACGTACACGGCCTAGGTAACCATTTTATTAGAAGAACATTGTTTTCTTTGTTCAACTACCATATACCAAAATCGCTATATGTAGTGGTTGCTACAATAACCTGCCTAGACCAAATATCGCTATGAACGAACGAATCTTGTAGTAGTCAACTCCTTGAACATTTTTGTAAACTCTTTTCTGACATGTTGAACATTTCATAGATGTGAAACATACATGTCTATTTCTTTATAGATCCCAATATCACCAATAGGTTCCACGCCTTCCAGAGGGTCATCCAAGTTTAGTAACTTGGTTTTTTGTGTATCGAACTATCACGGATTTTTATATCTTCTAGCCATTTGAAAAATTCATGGCCCATCATTGCTTCTTTGTATGTAGTCGGTTCATAATTATCAAACAATAATGATTCAATCTCAAATTTAACTATTTGATTGTTTACTCTACCTACGTGGTTTAATAGGAACTTCGATCTCTATGACCACAACCTTTGAGGTACGGAAGCCATGAGCATTGTAGCCATCTCCGTGACACTTTTCGATGCTGTGCTACTCCGCACATGATGCTCAGGTTCATCAACATAATAAAAGTTCTATTGTCCTCCCCACTTAACTTTTCGTGAGAAATTCCTTCTCAAGAAACTTTACGTTCTAAGCTACAAACACTTTTGTCTTCGGTGTTATGGAGGAATATCCAATAATTTCTTTGGGATAACCTACAAAGACGTTCTTATCCAACTTTGGTTGTAAACATTTTACTTATGCCTAGCATACTAAAATTTAAGAAAAGACAACTCGGGCTTTATCCCAAGTCATAACTCATATGAAGTCAATTCAATGAATCATGATGGTGCTCTTTTTAGTGTAAACTAGGTAGTATCTAAATCTTAATCTTCAAAATAAAATGGCAGTTTTATAAATGAAGCATTTGATCTTACCATGTAAAACAAAGTTTGCTTATATTTATCGGATACTCCATACTCCTATGGTGTTTCTGGAAATGCAAATCAATGGAATGATTCCTCAAATATTAGGTGTTTGCTAAAATTTATAACTCAAATATCTACCTTTATGATCCAATCATAAATTTTTTATTTTCTTGTTATAAATTATATTCCACCTCATCTTGAAAGTCTTTGAACATTTTTCAAATATTTCTTACTTCTTCATCATTAAGTAAATATACACATATATCAACTCAAAGTTCTGTATAAAGTATATGAAGTTGAAATCCATCGCTCATGACTACACATAATGGACTATATGAATCAACATGCACGATGCCCAATAGGTTAGTTTTTCATTCTCCTTTGATATTTGAATGAAGATTTAATTATCTCCAGGAAAGTCTCACAAGCGTAAATTGATCAAAATCAAAGACTCGAAAAATCCATCAACATGGAGTTTCGTCATGTTTTCTTTCCAATATAATTTAAATGGCGATGTCACTCATAAGTGATATTTCAATCATTCGTCTTGCAACATTTTAGCATTAGTGTTATAGATGTGATTTCTTCAACTAGACTTGTAAAAGTTTATCTATCTTCTATGGAATATGATAATTAATTCAATAACCATTACTCTCATAATACCAGAACAAAATAACAATTATTACAACAAATCTTGAACGCTAGGTTTGATGTTAAAGAGAAACACAACAACACTTTATTTGTTTCCGATGAGCATCATCCCATATTCTCTTGCTAGATACTCCGGACATTGCAGTTCATGAATTTTGTTATCCTATATGACACTTTACACCAACCCATTCCGGGATCCAATACCCAAGAATCACATTGTTTAACAGGCAAAGAATACATCCAAAAAATGTATATCATCTATATACCTAAGCTTGACATTTCTAGTCTTTTTCTTTTCTGCCAAATATTTTCCACATTCTCTTTTAGCATTTCCTTTCCTTTTAGAAGAATCTATAAACATCTACAGTGGTGCCATACACATGACAATTAGTGCAAAGCATGTTTAGTCAACCACTATTACCTTTGGACTTGAACTTTTGATGGGTATCACCATCATAGAATGGTTGGCGTTCTTCCAAAAACCATTCTTTAGTAATCTTTTAGTGTAATAAACATTTTACTTACATATTTTATTCATCCTATCATAGCAACTTTCATGATCAAGCTACTATAGTCTATAAGGAAGAATTGCATGTATAATGTTAGTTCCCAAAACCTTTTGGGAGATCAAGAAGCCTAGATCTCCAACCTTCACAAATTCTCATACAATATGAGAACATGTATCTTACTAAAAATTATATTCTATCATATTGCAACCAAGCATTATTTAAGATATCACAATATCTTCCAGACACGATGGTTTCTAAAACAATTCTTTCAGCTCCTAGATAACCTTGATACTGAAATAACTTTCAAATATCAAGGATCATGAAAGCAAGCATGATATTAAGATACTAATGTTGGAACTGTTACTCTTGATTTAATACTGCATATTAAACTTCATGGAGTAAATGGAGTTTTTTGACACCCAAAAAAATATGATACCAATTTTTAAAGTAAATATCCAAAAATTTATAGTTCTATTATCTCAATTAAAATGAAGCGCAATATAGTAAACGAATGCCAGTGACTACAACAAACTATGCAAATTCACTTTGATTTAATTTATGATAAATTGAGTTCAACTTTAATCATATTACTACATGAACTCCCACTCAAAAATAACATCCATCGAGTCATTTTGGTGATTACATGAACCAAATTCACTACACCAAGACCGATCATCGCGTGAATTTGTGCAGTTGCAAAGGCAAGAATCGATATGGTCATCATATCAAATATATCAATCATGCTTTACCTTTCGGTTTGTGTTCCGAGGGCATGTATGTACATGCTTGTGGGGCCACCAGATTAATCCTTTGAGAATACTTGTTATGCATATTACCACGATCCCATCATTAGTTTATTGTGGCACATAACCGGCAAGTATCAAAGTAAACATACATTACTTAAGCAGATACAAGTCATACCTCAATTGCCATTATGGCTACATAGAACATCATCAACGGAACTTTATCAAGCATAAAACTCGAGCCTTGCCTTAACCTACAGGTAGCTGAGTAGGAGGATGTCCTAGCTCACATAGTCATCAACGTCACCTTATTATTCCTTACTTCTCGAATCTGACCAAGTTAATAGCCAGGGACAACGCCAGTGAGTACTTTGAATGTACTCGCAAATCACCTTATGATAATAACAAATAGAGGATATGCAATATGGCTATGGTAGTAGGAGGGCTCCATAAGAGGTTCTTCTCTAAAATAGTGTATCTTGTAGATATAACATCTACATATATTTGATGAAAACATTTGTAAAATGTAACACCCCAAAAACATTAATCAAGAGTATCAAGTTCTAATCACCCAAATCTAGGGTTAACAAAAACTTTTATTCCAAAAATCTATATGAATGCATGTGTGATTTGCATTAGTATATGATTGATTGAATTTGCCATGTTTGATTTCTAATAATGATGAGAAATGGTTTAAAGGTCAATGCTCCACCATCTAGGCCATTTACAAACAAAATCCAAAGAAAAAGAAATCAAATATGAATTAAATAAGGTAATGGTCATTTTGACCAAAGTTAACCACTAGGCCACTTTGAGTGTTCCTAGAAGAGAAATTCTAACAGAAACGTTTCTACTTCTTTGCACCCCTTGCTATACCAAGTAAAAGTGAACCCAAGCGCACTTTACAAACTCACCAAAATTATTTTCAAATCTATTTAATGGACAGTTCAAATTTGAAGCTAGTTCATATGGTAAGATCACCATTTTGCAAAAACCACTCAAATCAATTCCACTTGACTTTTCCAAGCAACCGTAGACACTAAAGCATAAGATTCAAACACTCACAAAATTTCATTCAAAATTTTCAAACTAAATCTCATGTAGCCATTAAGACAAACACCTTGCAGACACTAATCTAATTCTGCCTAACTTCACTATTTGGGGCATTGATCACTAGACCAAATGCCCCCATTACACTCCCCCTGTCTCCCCCAGTGTCTAGCAGCACCAGACACTCTCCCCTTGGCCGTTTTGCACCAGTGCGCCGCCACCCGAAGCCACACTCGCCGGCTGACAGTGGACAGAGCGACAGAGACCATGCCGCCCTCTCCCACGACACGCACCAGACACGCGACCGTCCACTGCTACCCCTTGTCCAAGCCTCGACCAAAGCCTGGCCCCGGACCACCCCAGCAGCGCCATGCCTAGTCTCTCTGCGTCGTACCGAGAGCACGCCAGAGCGCCGCACCCGACCGGCTCGCACAGACCGCGCCTCGCTCTATCCGCGCACGCGCACACTCGCCATGATCACAGCCACCTCCCAAACACGCCCCATTCGCCGTCGCGCGACCCATAGCACCCGTGTGGCGTCTCGAACACCGCTGCTCCCGCGCAGAGCATCGCACGTGCCTGACCAACCTAGCCTGCCCCGTGCCATGCCATTAAGCCAGTGATGATCGCCAGGGAATACCGCACCGCCCCCTATCCTCAGCCGCACCGCTAGCCTCCTGTATTGTTCTCACCGACGAGCCGAGCCCATGCCGCAATGTCCCTTCAACGGTGTATAAATAGAGGCCCCCTCCGCCTCCATTCTCCACACCAACACACTGCCCACTCCTCACTGAGACTCCCACAGCCTTCCCCGGAGCAAGGCGAGCGCCGCTTCGCCGAAATTTGGTCGGAGCCCGCCGCTGTAGAAGGAGAAGGGAGCCGTCGATTGAAGCCGCCCCAGGAGATGCCACGACCACCATTTGAACCGTTGCTGTCGACAATGTCGTTCGCCCCATTGCCGACCCTAGTTGGAGCCCAGGTGAGCGCCACATGACCCCCACCGCCATGTTAGGGTTTAGACCTCGCCAGAGCTGTTCGTCGTCGATGATGAACTACAGCCGTTGGATCGTCTTTTAATCGTAGGGCCTAGATTCAAAGATACTGCTTCGGTTAGTTAGAGTTGCTGACTAGTGGACCCCCCTGTCAGCAGCCCGCTGCACTGTGCTGTGCAGATTGGGCCGGCCCGTTTAGTTTCCCGTGCAGGCCTAGGAATTCAAATAAGGATTTTTCCAATTTAGTTACAACCACATTATGTCAGTAGATTCAAAAATCAATTCAAAGAGATTCTCTGAACCAAATTGCATGATTCCAATTTTGTTAGAAAGGTATTTAAATTATCTATCCAAGACCATTGGATTCAAATCATTTGGAGTTAGAGATAGACTATACCAAAAATAATAAGACAGAGACTTTTTCAACTTCAAACATTTTTCAAAAATCAACCATAAATATTTTTGAGTTCATTCCAACTCTCAAAAATCACATTTAACAAGATCTATCTAAATATGTAAAATATTTAGGTTTACATGCAGTGACATAGGCCTAGTACCAAAATAATGCTATATAGGCATTTCAAGTCACTCTAATTCTATTAAATAATAATCTTAAGGATATGAAATATCATCCACACTTTAGATCACATTCCCATGTATTAGAATATGTGGTGATGACATGTGTCAACATGATCCCATATTTTAATTGGAGAATATTAAATCTTAATTATTTTCAATGAGTAGAAATTACTTTTCTAAAATAAGATTAAGTCTTTAATTCATGTGATGATTGTGATGATGCTAGATCATCAAGTGTGAGCCTTAGTGTGCTAAATAGAATTATTTAAGTATTGTTTGGTCATTGTGTACCCCGTATTCATTTATAGACGATTGTACTGACCCAAGATACGAGGAGGAGGAGTACTACCAAGAAGAAGAAGAAGAAGAAGAAGAAGAAGAAGAAGAAAACTTCAACCACTTCTCTAGTCAAGGCAAGCCATCACTAATTGCAAGATGCATTAGGCACGCTTGGTTATGCAACTTTGATTATACCAATCCCAAGTTTTACATGCAAGCTTTATTCTTTTATTTTACCAAAGTTCTTTACTTTTAGTTAGTGCTTTGTTAGTGATGAGGGTTTAACTCGTCAATGCCCATTGTTATGGACTTGGGTTTTGGAGAAGGAGGGAGCACTGGAAGCATCAATCGGCTAGCAAACAAGCACACAGGGACGCAAGGTTTACCAAGGTTCAGGCCTTGTAGAGGTCCCTACTCCTACTTATCTGCTCTTGAAATTAACAAAGGAATTGAAGATTACAGGGGCGTGCAGATGCAATCTGGCGAGACTTGTGGAAACTAGGGTTACGTGTGTCCTCCTCGCTGCCCCCTCCTAGCCTTTATATAGATAGGCTAGGTCCCGGGTAGCAGGTCGATTCGGTTACAGATTAGGGTTTTCCCTTTAAACTTTCTATCTTTAAACTTCTTCTTGTCTCGCAAGTAATCGAGAGTCTGTGGGCCAATCGAAGTCTTCATTGGGCCGTGGCGACACCGTGGGCTTCCACCGTATCTGGACCGTATATACTAAACTCAAGTACCTGCAGGGTATACCCTTGTTAGTATCCCAGAGTGTCTAGTGGAATCGCAGATTCGACTAGGGACTTTATGAAACCTTTCGAGTGCATGACAGAGTATTTTGTTTATATCATAGGTATTGTTGATATGCATGCCTGATTTAACTGATGCATCGGTATGAGTTAACTGCCTTAGGGCAAAACAACGCAATCTACTCGAACTCGAGTCCCTGGACTCGAATTCGGAAAAGTGCTGGTGTAATTCCACTCAAGCCATGGAGGTCTTACAGGAGTCAAAATCCAGTATAAGGGTGTGCGCACTCGACGCGTCCGCCAAGGCATGTTCATCGTACCTGTAGGCACGGTTATATTTCTGGTAGTGCCCAGTAAATGCGTTGATAGGCCATATTCAGGTCTTATCTTCATGCTGCAAGTGCGGCATCTGAAATTTTTGTCATCGCGGAGATGATTCGGGTGACCCAGGACACGCAGTCTCTTTGTAAGAAAAATATGAGGCGGTGTCGCCATAGACTTCGAGTGTGAATTTTACCAACACATAGTATGATGTACAAATAATCATAGGGTGCGCGACCAGTGCTCCCTATGGGAGTAGCCCCCGAGTGCCTGGTTGAGTTGAAGACTCAGACAGGGACTAAAGAACTTTCGCGACTGTTGTCGTCTTTTGTTTACTTGTTTCACTCGAATTTGTTTCTAGCGCTCCCTACCGGAGTAACCCATGATCCAACACTGAATGGTTGGGTAAGTCTTGAATGTCCATATTCCTGAATAAAAAGAAAATCGTAGGGTGCACGACCAGTGCTCCCTATGGGAGTAGCCCGTGAGTGCTTGGTGGAGTCAAAGACTCGAGCAAGGACTAAAGTAGTCGAAGTCTTCTAGTGTTCAATTTGGTGACATCAGTGCTGACGATGTGATGACCTCCGTTGCCCGCGTGAGCGGCTTTGATGGGACGTGATGAGTGGTGGGTCCCATTTTCTGACCCTGACTTGACCAGGCGTGCGTAATCTTTCATTTTAACTGTGCCTCCTCGATTTCCGCGCGTAATGGAGATAGTGGGGGACGGTTCGTGTTTTAGTCTCTCCACGTGTCGATCGCGATGTGCGCCATGCGTCCAATAGGGTTTCTGCTAGCCGTTGGATTGCATCCGCCAGGGGGTTAAGTAGCAGCGTAGTGGCGGTAATTTCCCATCTGCTCTTTCTCTGCTTTGTGCCTCCATCGCCATTGCTACTGCTTTCTGCCTCTTAGAGTTCGTCCCGTTTCGCAGCGCTGGACCAATTCCGTGTGTTTCCGAGTTATTTCCTCCGCTCGCATCGCCACCGCAAGATGGGGAAGAAAAAAGGAGGCGCTGCCGCTAAGTCCACCGCTGCCATTGCTGCTGCCAAGAAGAAGGGCGGCTCCACTGCTGCGGGCACCAGCACCACTGGCACCGAGAAGAAGAAGAGCGCGGGCACCCGCGTCACCAATGGTGTGTGGCGCACGTCCATCATCAAATCGTCTGAGCTCCGTCTTCTTCATCAATATGGAGTTTTGTCTCCCGTGGTTGGTGACTCGCGAGTGCCGGGCGGCAAGGTAACCCCTTGTCCTCCTGCTGGTTTTCGGGTGATGTTCCTAGCATTCATCATCTGCGGTTTGTCTCTGCCCCTGCATCCTTTCTTTTGGGGCCTCCTTTGTTTCTATGGGCTCCAGCTGCATCAGCTGTCCCCCAACTGTATTCTTCACATCGCCTGCTATATTACACTTTGCGAGTGTTGGCTCAGAGTTGAGCCACACTTTGGTCTCTTCAAACGGCTTTTCAAGATGAAGCGTCAGTCGGCATTTGGCTCCGTAGTCTACGACGTAGGAGGCTGCGGGGTCCATGTCGACTCCTCCATCACAACTTCGATATCAAGCTCATGGCATCTGTCTAAGGGTGGAGAGACAAATGGTTCTACATCCACGAACAGAAGGCCGACAGAGAGCACTTCGGACTCGCGCCTTTTGATCCTGCGATGCCGTGCAGGAGGAGGTATCTTGGAAGAACGTGGTGATGCCCGGCGAGTCTGAGGGGATAGAAGTGATGTACGAGCACGTCTGCGACCTCGAGAGTCGCATGGGTAAAGAAGAGGTAGGTTGTGCCCTCATTCACGCATGGTTGCACCGTCGCATCCAGCCCCTACAGGCCAGAATCCACCCCATGTTCCAATGGGCTGGTGCGGACGATGTCACTCGCGTATCTGCCGATGGCATTTCCGCGAGTGAAGTAGATAAGAGGGTACGGTTTTTGACCAAGTACACTGCCAAGGATGTACTCCCCGGTGAACCAGTCATGCCTCCATTTGATGCTTCTAACCCTCCTCCTAAGGTATGATTGTGCTATGAAGTAGATTTATTTGTCGAGTGCTTCTGATTTTCTTGACGTGTGCTGACTTGTTTTCTGTATGCAGGATTGGAAGGTGTCTCCCAGTTTGCCGCCTCTTCCTGAGGGGGTTATTCCTCGCGAAGTTGATGAAGAGTACGAGTCGGAATCGACCGTCCCATTTGAAGAGGAGGAGGAAGCCCCTGAGTCCAGCAGTCTGGACACTCGCAAGCATTCGCGGAACAAAGATTCGGATGCGTCATCTCCTTCGACTCCAGGAGGCCCAGCTGTTGGTGCGGAGTCGCCAATTCCTGCTATTCCTGTGAGTTCCATGGCACCATCTGCCCGCAAGAAGATGCGGCTGCCGAAGGAGTCGTCGGAGTCAGAGGACCAAACCTTCGATTTTGATAAGTTTGACTGGTAAGTATACAATTCTCATCTTGGTTCTTTTTGGAGTTGCATTTCCTGATGTTGGTTTTGTTCCGTAGTCAATCGGCGTCGTCATCTTCTAGCGATGTCCAATTTTTGAAGGAATCTGGAGTCGCGGACTCCAAGGCCAAGGAAGTTGCTGAGCGAACTCCTCCTCCATTGGCGGCCCACTCCGGGCACAATTCATCAAGTTCTCCACACGCTGTGGAGCACCATATGGTTGTCCGGACGACTGTGCGACAATCGACTTCGGAGTCTCTGGAGGATCACGTATGTGAGATGTTGCTTTTACTTGCAGTCGAATTAATCATCCATGTTATCTTCTGATCCTTTTGTTTTTTCTCCTGTTGCAGCTTATTGTGAAGGAAGCTGCTCTCCTGGCGGAGCAAGTACTTGCAATGGGTCGACAACATGCATTGCGGGACAATCGCCATCGCGTGGTTGAAAGTTAGTATTTTTTGCTTCTTCTTGTTCATCCTTGTGATATTTTTATATACTCGACTGACGGTCTATCTTTGTATGTTTTGTAGCTGAGCATAACGTGCTTCTTTGCGAAGCCGCTTCCCTTGAAAAGACGGTCGCCGCACGGTGAAGTCACGATGAGGCAGTCGCGCGCTTGATGAATCGTAGAAATGCGAAGAGGATTTGCACGCCTCCATCGCTGCAAGGGAGAAGTTGTTCAAAGAACAACTCTTCTCGATTGCCAAGTATCTTTCAGGTATTTGTCCTTTTGTGTCTTGACTGCTTCTTTCTTCAATGTCTTGCTATTGTGCTGACGCTTTGTTTTGTGTAGACGCTGGCGGTTTGAGTTTTGACGCCCAAGTGCTTCGTCGCGATGATGCCTTGGAAGGTGTTGTCGCGGCAGTCGAAGACCGCAACACGTCCATTCAGGTAATGCTGACCAAAGCTAAGGGTGTTCTTAGTCGCATCCGCGAGGAGCTGGCGCCCAAGGCTGAGCTGATTGAGAACTTGGATGATGTCAACACCCGGGTTTTTAATCCCAGATGCCCGTTATGCCATACCTCGCAATCCCAGGATTACCATTTTTGCGAGACATAACGGATTGGATATCATAGTACATCATTCATTACAAACCATACATAAGGTTTTACACAAATAAGGATCTCATGATCTAGTCTTTAATACAACAAGCAGCGGAAATAAACGATAGCGTAGCGGTGGGGTCCATCTTCAGGGGCACAGGCAATGCTGACGAAGGCATATAGTCCTAGTTATCATAGCCGTCCTGCTGACCATCATCTTGATAATCTCCTTCATAGTCTGGCCATGATAATAGCCAGGGACAAAAGCCATGAGTACTCTTTAAGTACTCGCAAACTACTATTAACAAGGGTTACCATTCTAAGTTAAAGTGCTGAATTTAAAGAATAACTATCAAGTTAAGTTTGAAACCTAAGCTGAGTTCTGAAGCAAGAAAAGATAAAATAAAAGTCTAGAATCACTTAAGTTGGGAAGCTATTTTCCTCTACACAACCCTGTTGTGGTCAAGTCAAGGTTCATCATTCATTTCAAGTTATTTGGAAAACATCTGACAACGAAACAGTATGGCCATTCCAACTGTCCATAACCGCTGACGCGGCTATTCGAATAGTTTGACACTCTGCAGAGGTGGTACACTTTCACCACAAGATTCGATACATCTATCAGGGATAACCCTGAATCATTATACTTAGTATGCAGATAATCAAACACAACCTTCCCTTTACACACCCTAGTACAAGCACCTCTCCTATGAGCATGGCCTCCCAACCATGACCATCAGTCATCTTGGGCACTGCATAGGTGGACATCATTGAGAGGTAGCCTCAGCTCAAACCTCTCCCTTGAGGGAACTAATACTAATGCATATAAATTTCTAGCTAAGCCTTACCCAATTTAGGTAATGTGGTTGTACGGTAAATTTGGAATGGTATCGCATCTGAATCCAACCATTAGTTTTATAAAAAGGGTTAAGGCTCATGCCTCATCATTTTCATCATCATAAACCAATTGTGTTTCTCCACACATGTCAAAACATCTCAATAGAATGACTCATCATTCCAAGGTTTTCATAACTCATTTTCACCAAGTGTTCCCATCTAAAGTGACTCAAGTTTGATCTATTCTAAAACACTAGGTTAAGAGTGTCCACTAAGGTGGAAAGGTGGGATCAGTCTCATGCCATAGAATGACATCTAAGGGTTTCTAATTAGGTTAAGTTTTATACTCTTTATGCTACCTTCAAAATTAATTAAAGAACATTGTGTAACCTAAGGGGGTGTGATTAAAGTATGCTTAAGGCATCTTTACTAAACTATCTAGTTTTATTCTAGCTTGCTACAAGAGCTTACTAAAGCATGTTTGCAAGGGTTAGCTTTCCACTAATAGCTTGCCTTGGTTGGTGCAGTGGTTGAAGTTTTCTTCTTCTTGGTAGAACTCCTCCTCCTCGAAGGCTTGGTCGGTACTAGCGTCTAGAAATACATAGGGAGTGCACAATCACCAAGCAATACTTAACTTAGGCTAAGTAGTATTCTAAACCACACAAGTGATGATCTATTATCATCCCAAACATCACAAGTTTTAATTCAATAGTTTCAACCTTTTTATTTTGGAAAAGTAATTTCTACTCATTGAAATATTAACTACACTTTAATATTCACCACCAAATATGGGATCATGTGGACACATGTCCTCACCACATATTCTAACATGTGGGAATGAGATTTAAAGGTTGGATAAATATTACTTTGGTTTAAGTTTATTATTTAATGATTTAAAGTGACTAGAAATGCCTATATAGCATTATTTTGGTACTAGTCCAAAGTCACTGCCTGTAACCTTAATATTATTACATATTTGGATAGATATGATTCAATGTGATTTTTGAGAGTTGGAATCAACTCAAAAGCTAACTTGGTTGATTTTACAAAAATGTTTCAAGTTGCAAAAGCTTCTGTATTCTTATTTTTATTAGGAGAAATCTATAACTCTAAATGAATTAAATCCAACGGGCTTGGATAGAGAATTTCAATAGCTTTCAGACAAAATTAGTTTCATGTAATTTGGATTTGTCAAACTCCCAGAATTGAATTTTGAAACACTGGACAGAAACTATATTCTAACTAAAAAGAAAAACCTAGATTTGAATTTAAAACGTGCGCGGGAACGAAATGGGCCGGCCCACTGCGCTCCGCGCAGCGTCGCGGGCTGGCTTAAGTGAGGGCCCCACACGTCAGTGGAACAGGGGGGTACCGAAGGGGTATGGATGAAATGTGGTCGTGCGATTAGAGGACAGATCGACGTCTCACAGCTATCGTCCTCGTCAGAACAGGACACGACGGGAGCTAACCCTAGCGCGGTCGGTGAGGGTGTAGTGGGGGCGTACCGGGGCTCCAGCGAGGTCGGTGATGCGGGCGAACGATGTGGAAGACGACGGCGAGGCGAGGCATGGTCGCGGTGGAGCTTGGGTGGCCGGAATCAACGACACTCTTCTTCTCCAGAGGCGGCGGCTCCGGCTCCAATTCCGGCGAGCTGCTGCTCCACTTGCTCCGGCGAGGGGTGGTTGAGGTTCAGAGGGGTGAGGGGAGTGGAATGGTGTGAAGAGAGCTTGTTGGGGAGGCCTCCTTATATAGGCGAGCGAAGGGTGCAGAGCGGCATGGGCAGAGCTCGACGTGGGCGACGACACAGCGAGCTAAGGGCATGGGCAAGGTAGGCGGGCGGTGGCCGGTCTCCTGGCGATCCTCTATGGCTTGATGGCGCGGCAAGGGTCTATCTCTATTGGTCGGGAGCGGGCAGTGCACTGGGCGCGGGCGGCGGTGTTCGATGCGGTTCCTCGGGGCTGCTGGTCGCGAGGCTGCGAACAAGGATGTCTGGGCGGTTGTTGGGCCTGCTGCGGCTGCTGCCACGCAAGGCTAGGGCTTGGCGAGCCCGGTGCTGCTCTAGCGGGCGCGACGCTCCGGGGTGATCGGCATGGCGGACAGAGACATGGGCGCGAGCAACTGGGGGTAGTCCTCCGCTCGATTTTGGTCGGGGGCTGGTCGAGGCGGTGCGGTGTGATGGGGCCTGTCTGCCAGCGGGCGAAGGAGAGCGCGGGGCGGCTTTGTGCGAGTTGTCCATGGTCGACCTGGCGCATGGCGTCGGGCGGCTTGGCACTGGAGCAGCTAGGGGAGAGGGAGAGAGAGCTAGGGCCGGGGTTTGAGCTGGGGGGACAAGGGGACGGAGTTAGGCCCAAATGGTGACAAGAAGCACTGCACACTATAGTGTTTTGACAATTGTTTGATCTGTGTCTGCCACCTGTTCGATGAAATGGCCGCAAGAGACCAAAGTTTGAATTTTGAGTTCAAAAATTTTGAGTGATCTCCACTAGTGCTAGGTAGTCTCTGGTTGCAAGGGTTTTGAAAATGGAGCTCAAATACATGGTTTTTGAAATAGGGGTGATCTATGCATATGCATTAGATTCAATTTTGAACTGCCATTTAAAATAGTTTCCAGAATGTTTTTAGAAGATCAAAAGGTGGGCCTTGGTACCTCATGATGTGTACTAGCAAGGGGTGCAAAGATCAAGAATTGTTTCTGTTAAGAATTGAGTACTAGGAATAGCCAAAGTAGGTATGAGAGTTAAATTTGTCCAAATGACCATTCCTTCATTTTAATTCTTTTTGATTTGATTTCTTTTAGGAAAAGTTTGGGAATGATGTAGATGATGTTTAAATCACCTAAGAAACATTTTAGAAGCAAAGGATCACACAATCATGGCAATTCCAAACAACTCCTATTTTAAATGCACACATATATGAATGCTTTCATTTTAAATTTGGAAAAGTTTTTGTTAACCCCATATTTTGGATGATTTGATCATGATAAGCCTGGATTGAAGTTTTGGGATGTTACAAACCTTCCCCCCTTAAATAAAATCTCGTCCCGAGATTTATAAGAAAACTAGGAACTAAAGAGATTTGGGAACTCTATCCTAATGTAATCCTCGCGCTCCCAAGTGGCTTCCTCCTCGGTATGGTTGCTCCACTGAATCTTGAGAAACTTGATACTCCTGGTCCTGGTGGTTCTGTAGGCTTCTTCTAAGATATGGATGGGTACTTCTCGATAGGTCAGGTCATTGTTGATTTCCACTTCTCTGTGATCGATATTCTTGAAAACTTCAGTCTTCTCAGGCACTTCCAAGCATTTGCGAAGTAACGAGATATGGAACACATTGTGGATGGCTGACATCTCTTTAGGCAGTTCCAGTTGATACGATACTTCTCCTCGGCGGTTCAGAATCTTGAAAGGTCCGATATATCTAGGAGCTAACTTTCCCTTCAGACTAAAGCGTTGAGTTCCCTTCAATGGTGAAACCTTGAGATATACGAAATCTCCGACATTGGAAGTCAGGTCTCTTCTTCTCTTGTCAGCATAGCTCTTCTATCTGGATTGGGCGGTCTTGAGGTGCTCATGAACTTTGTGAACTTTCTCTTCTGCTTCTCGGAGAATGTCGGGTCCAAAGATTTGACTCTCTCCTACTTGCGACCAATTCAAAGGGGTACGACACTTTCTTCCGTATAGGAATTCAAAGGGTGCCATCTGCAAACTAGCTTGATAACTGTTGTTATATGAGAATTCTGCGAAGGGCAGGCAGCCTTCCCATTTTGATCTGTATTCCAACACACAAGCTCTAAGAATATCCTCCAAGATCTGGTTGACTCTCTTAGTCTGTCCATCGGTTTGCGGGTGATAAGCGATACTGAAATTCAACTTGGTTCCTAAACCTTCCTGAACTTTCTGCCAAAATTTTAAAGTAAACTGAGTTCCTCGATCTGATACGATGGTCTTGGGGGTTCCATGCATACTAACAATTCTAGCAATGTACAGCTCTGCTAGCTTTGCACTCTGGTAGGTTGTCTTGACTGGTATGAAGTGGGCTACCTTGGATAGTCTATCAACTATGACCCAGATTGAGTCATTTCCCTTACTAGAAGTAGGTAAACCGGTGATAAAATCCATTCCGACGGAATCCCATTTCCATTCTAGAATCTGCAGTGGTTGCAACAATCCTGCAGGTCTCTGATGCTCTGCCTTGACTCTTTGACAAATGTCACATTTGGCGATGTAGCTTCCGATCTCTCTCTTCATCTTGTGCCACCAAAATTGCTCTTTCAAATTCTGATACATCTTTGTTCCTCCGGGGTGGATAGAATAAAGAGTATCACGAGCTTCCTTCATGATAATTTCCTTCATCTCCGAATCTGCTGGTACACTGATACGTCCCTTGTACCACAATACACCTTCTTTGTCTTCAGTGAATCCAGGTACTTTGCCTGTACCAATACGACGTTTGATTCCGTCGATACTTTCATTCCCTTTCTGAGCTTCCTTGATTTGTCTAATCAACGTGGGTTGAAGTTCAATGCTAGCTAGGAATCCTTTGCTAACTAACTCAGTCCTGAACTGCTCCAACTCCTCATACAAACTTGGTTGCTTCTCTTTGATCATGGTGTTAAGCCTACACGGCAATCTGCTAAGAGCATCCGCTACCACGTTGGCTTTGCCGGGGTGATAGTGAATGTCAAGGTCATAATATATAATTAACTCTATCCATCTTCTTTGCCTCATATTCAACTCCTTCTGGGTGGATATATACTTCAAGCTCTTATGATCTGAGTAAATCTCACAGCGATTACCCATCAAATAATGACGCCATGTCTTCAACGCTAGAACCATAGCTGCTAGCTCAAGATCATGGGTCGGATAGTTCTGCTCATGATGCTTTAGTTGTCGAGACAGATACGCGATGACTTTGCCTTCTTGCATCAATACACATCCTAGACCAATCTTGGATGCATCACAATACACATCAAACGGCTTCTTGATGTCTGGCATGATCAAAATTGGGGCTGATATCAATCTCTTCTTCAGCTCCTGGAAACTGGCTTCACACTTGTCTGTCCATTCAAACTTCTTGTCCTTCTTCAATAATTGGGTCATTGGTTGGGCTATGCTCGAGAATCCTTCTACGAATTTGCGGTAATATCCTGCTAATCTGAGAAATGAACGAACTTGGGTTTGATTTGTTGGGGCTTCCCATTCTTCGACATCTTTGATCTTGCTGGGATCAACAGAGACTCCTCCGGCAGATACAATATGTCCTAGGAATCCTACTTCTTTCAGCCAAAACTCGCACTTGCTAAACTTGGCATATAACTGATGCTCTCTCAGGGTTTCTAGGATGATTCTCAGATGTTACTCATGCTCTCCTTCTGACTTGGAGTAGATAAGGATGTCGTCGATAAACACAACTACAAACTTATCTAAGAAATTCATAAAGATCTTATTCATGAGATTCATGAAATAAGCAGGGGCATTGGTTAATCCAAAAGACATAACCGTATACTCGTATAAACAATAGCGAGTAGTAAAGGCGTTCTTCGGAATATCCGTTGCACGAATCTTAAGTTGGTGATAACCAGTCCTAAGATCAATCTTTGAGAATACCTGAGCTCCAGTCAACTGATCAAATAGATCCTCTATATTTGGCAAGGGGTACTTGTTCTTGATGGTGACATCATTCAACTTTCTCTAGTCTGTACACAGATGGTTGCCTCCATCCTTCTTGTCGACGAATAATACTGGTGATCTCCATGGCGATGCGCTTGGCTGAATCAAGCCTGTTGCTAACATGGCATCCAACTGCTTCTTCAGTTCTACTAACTCCGAGGGGTTCATGGTATAGGGTCTCTGGGCTATCGGTCCGGTTCCGGGGATTAGTTCGATAATGAACTCTATATCCCTATCCGGGGGCATACCTGGCAATTCATCTGGGTATTCACAGACTACTCTGACTTGGTCAATGGTAGGCAGGGCTACACTTTTGTTGCATTTGAATTGACGGGGTAAGGTTTCAGAGATATGCTCTACTGTTACTCCAGAACTACTGGTCATGGTGATGGCTTTCTTAGCACAGTCTATCAGTCCTTTATGCCTTGACATCCAGTCCATACCTAGTACTACTTCCAAACCTTTGGTTCCAAGTACAATTAGGTTGGCATAAAAATCTATCCCATGTATTCTGATAGGTACAGCTTTGCAAATTTTTCTAGCTTTTGTTGTTGAACCGGGGATTTGAACTATCATGACATGCTTCAGGTTGGTTGGGCGAATCTTACTAGTGCATACAAATTCTTCGGTGACAAATGAATGCGATACTCCTGAATCAAACAATACTCTTGCTAAAACTGAGTTGACATAAAACATACCCAGCATTACATCAGGTGCTTCCTGGGCTTCTTCTGCGTTCATGTGGAAGAGACGACCGTTGCGGTTGTGCGGGTTCCCTGGGGCAAATCTCCTGCCTGGTTGAACACGACGCTGCTGCTGAGCTGGGGCATTCATAGGGGCTTTGGCGGCAGTCTTCTTGGGACACTCATTGGAGTAGTGACCTTTCACTCCACACTCGAAACAAGTGATCTGGGACTTGTCCTTGACTGCAACAGGTACAGCATTGCTGCGAGTTCTAGGGGCAGTGTTGTTGTTGTTGCTCTTGGGAGGGGCACGGTTGAAGTTGTTGGCTTTGCTGGAGTTGTGATTGTTTCCTTCGGGCTTCACATTTCCTCCGCTGCGGTTGGGGTAGCTTGGGCGAGAATTTGGGGGTCGGTTGTTCCTTGGTGCATATCCTGGTGAGGGGTTGGGACGGTACTTCTGGTGACTACTGGATCCAGACTGCTGCATCATACGACGCTTGCGGTTGTTGTTTGCCTGGTTAATCTTCCCTTCCATCTGAATGGCAGAGTCGACTAGCTCTTCAAGATCCTGGAAACGGATGTTGACGAGGACAGTCTGCATCTCATCATGTAGTCCGTTTAAGAATCTCTCTTTCTTCTTGGCCTCCGTGTTGATTTCATCCGGTGCATATCTGGCAAGTGACAAGAATTTGTCACGGTACTCTACTACAGTAAATCTTACTTGCTTTAGTTCATGGAATTCCTCTCTCATCCTGTTGACAAGACCTTGCGGCACGTGGGTGCGGCTGAACTTGACCTTCAATGCTTCCCAGGTCATCACCTGGCCATGGTTCATGTTGCGGACGCTATTCCACCAAGCTCTTGCATCTCCCGCCAGATAGTGAGTGGCGAAGAGAACTTTCTCATTCTCATCAACTCCTGCAACTTCTAGGTTGTTTTCCATGGTCTGTAACCAGTCATCAGCATCTAATGGGTTTTCAGATTGGTTGAAGATTGGGGGATTGGTGTTCTGAAAGTTTTTGAGTTTAGATCCATGGTGATCCTGATTTCCATGTCCTTGGTTGTTGAGAGCCATTTAGGCGATCTGCTGCAATGTTGCTAAGTTGGCTTGACGTTCGGCCCTGCTTGCTTCACGGTCCGCGATGAGATTCTGCAAGATCTGCAGCATTGGGTCCTGCGATGAGCTGCTCCCTCCTTGGTTTCCACGAGTCATCTGAAGATTGAGATAGATATAGGGGTAAGAGGGAAATTCTAAGGTTCATGGTTTTGGGTTTTCAAAGCTACAACTTTGAGTTAGACTTTGGTTTTTCAACTAACTTCATTTTCATTCATGCAAGCAAGCACACGATATAACACACCACAACAATCAAAGGGAAAACAGATGGTTTGAAGAACCATTCTGCAAACTACGATACAATGAGATGATACATCTCATGCTACGACAATGCTCTAGTGCATCTACTCATCGTCGATGAAGTCGGAGTCTTCATCATCAGTGTAGAAGTCCACAGCATCCTCTGCCAGAAAATCGTCATCGTTGCTGAGGTACGAATCCATATCTCCCTGGATGTCTTCTCCTTCATCATCTTCTTCCTTGGCGGCAAGGTGATCTTCCTGCTCCTTGACGGTCTTCTCGAGGTCGGCCACCTTCTTGCGAAGACGGGCGATGGTGCGATCCTTCTTTGCACGCTGGCGACGAAGAGACTGGCGATCTTGGACGAGCAGTGTGAAAGTCTGAGCCTTCTGGTCGGCAATGGCACGGTTCTAGTTGGCTAACTCTCTGGCATTGTCCAGTTCCTGCTGTCGGTCATGAAGCAAGAAGTCAAGGTTCTCCACTTGGCGCCTCAACTCTGGGTGACTTGGCATCTCCATCGGCATTCCCATGAAGTCGCGTCTTGCATAGTGGGCAAAACGGGTTCCTTGAATCTTTTTGACGCTGAAGGCACATAGACGTGCGAGAGCTTCATGCATTGCCCTGGCTAATCCATCTAGCCAGTTGTTCTCTCTCACGGCGAACTGAATTCTTCCCGAAGTTGGTGCTTCAATGCTTCCTCGAAGATCTGCGGTGACTAGCCATTGTAGGTCTCCTCCTGGGGGTCCTGGAAGTTGAGCTCCCAGAAACTCCGGATGTGGGAGTCCCAGAAATTCTGACAGTGAATCCAGATCCCTCTCGAAGATCAGCTGACCTCCGTTTCCCAACTGGTAAAACTTGCTAAACTGAGTCTCCATCTACAAGAATTTAGGATGAGGAAATTAGTGAAGTGATCAAGTGTGTCAAATTTTAAGTAGTAATGTAAGAATTTTGAGGAACATGTATTTTTGAGAAAGAATGAGTTCACAAGGGTAAAAGAGGAAATAGTTTTTCGTAAATACTCACTTTGGTTTTGAAGCTAAGTTTTTGGGTTTGGACGTCCATTCTAACTAGGGTCTCCTATGGTCAGGATGGCTCTGATACCAACTTGTCAACACCCGGGTTTTTAATCCCATATGCCCGTTATGCCATACCTCGCAATCCCAGGATTACCATTTTTGCGAGACATAACGGATTGGATAGCATAGTACATCATCCATTACAAACCATACAGGTTTTACACAAATAAGGATCTCATGATCCAGTCTTTAATACAACAAGCAGCGGAAATAAACGATAGCGTAGTGGTGGGGTCCATCTTCAGGGGCACAGGCAATGCTGACGAAGGCAGATAGTCCTAGTTATCATAGCCGTCCTACTGACCATCATCTTGATAATCTCCTTCATAGTCAGGCCATGATAATAGCCAGGGACAAAATCCATGAGTACTCGTTAAGTACTTGCAAACTACTACTAACAAGGGTTACCATTCTAAGTTAAAGTGCTGAATTTAAAGAATAACTATCAAGTTAAGTTTGAAACCTAAGCTGAGTTCTGAAGCAAGAAAAGATAAAATAAAAGTCTAGAATCACTTAAGTTGGGAAGCTATTTTCCTCTACACAACCCTGTTGTGGTCAAGTCAAGGTTCATCATTCATTTCAAGTTATTTGGAAAACATCTGACAATGAAACAGTATGGCCATTCCAACTGTCCATAACCGCGGACGCGGCTATTCGAATAGTTTGACACTCTGCAGAGGTGGTACACTTTCACCACAAGATTTGATACATCTGTCAGGGATAACCCTGAATCATCATACTTAGTATGCAGATAATCAAACATAACCTTCCCTTTACACACCCTAGTACAAGCACCTCTCCTATGAGCATGGCCTCCCAACCATGACCATCAGTCATCTTGGGCACTGCATAGGTGGACATCATTGAGAGGTAGCCTCAGCTCAAACCACTCCCGTGAGGGAACTAATACTAATGCATATAAATTTCCAGCTAAGCCTTACCCAATTCAGGTAATGTGGTTGTACGGTAAATTTGGAATGGTATCGCATCCGAATCCAACCATCAGTTTTATAAAAAGGGTTAAGGCTCATGCCTCATCATTTTCATCATCATAAACCAATTGTGTTTCTCAACACATGTCAAAACATCTCAATAGAATGACTCATCATTCCAAGGTTTTAATAACTCATTTTCACCAAGTGTTCCCATCTAAAGTGACTCAAGTTTGATCTATTCTAAAACACTAGGTTAAGAGTGTTCACTAAGGTGGAAAGGTGGGATCAATCTCATGCCATAGAATGACATCTAAGGGTTTGTAATTAGGTCAAGTTTTATACTCTTTATGCTACCTTCAAAATTAATTAAAGAACTTTGTGTAACCTAAGGGGGTGTGATCAAAGTATGCTTAAGGCATCTTTACTAAACTATCTAGTTTTACTCTAGCTTGCTACAAGAGCTTACTAAAGCATGTTTGCAAGGGTTAGCTTGCCACTAATAGCTTGCCTTGGTTGGTTCAGTGGTTGAAGTTTTCTTCTTCTTCTTCTTGGTAGAACTCCTCCTCCTCGAAGGCTTGGTCGGTACTAGCGTCTAGAAATACATAGGGAGTGCACAATCACCAAGCAATACTTAACAGGCTAAGTAGTATTCTAAACCACACAAGTGATGATCTATTATCATCCCAAACATCACAAGTTTTAATTCAATAGTTTTAACCTTTTTATTTTGGAAAAGTAATTTCTACTCATTGAAATATTAACTACACTTTAATATTCACCACCAAATATGGGATCATGTGGACACATGTCCTCACCACATATTCTAACATGTGGGAACGAGATTTAAAGGTTGGATCAATATTACTTTGGTTTAAGTTTATTATTTAATGATTTAAAGTGACTAGAAATGCCTATATAGCATTATTTTGGTACTAGTCCAAAGTCACTGCCTGTAAACCTTAATATTATTACATATTTAGATAGATATGATGAAATGTGATTTTTGAGAGTTGGAATCAACTCAAAAGCTAACTTGGTTGATTTTACAAAAATGTTTCAAGATGCAAAAGCTTCTGTCTTCTTATTTTTATTAGGAGAAATCTATAACTCTAAATGAATTAAATCCAACGGGCTTGGATAGAGAATTTCAATACCTTTCAGACAAAATTAGTTTCATGTAATTTGGATTTGTCAAAATCCTAGAATTGAATTTTGAAACACTGGACAGAAACTATATTCTAACTAAAAAAAACCTAGATTTGAATTTAAAACGCGCGCGGGAACGAAATGGGCTGGCCCACTACGCTCTGCGCAGCGTCGCGGGCTGGCTTAAGTGAGGGCCCCATCCATCAGTGGAACAGGGGGGTACCGAAGGGGTATGAATGAAATGTGGTCGTGCAATTAGAGGACAGATCGACGGCTCACAGCTATCGTCCTCGTCGGAACAGGACACGACGGGAGCTAACCCTAGAGCGGTCGGTGAGGGTGCAGTGGGGGCGTACCGGGGCTCCAGCGAGGTCGGCGATGCGGGCAAATGAAGTGGAAGATGACGGCGAGGCGAGGCGTGGTCGCGGCGGAGCTTGGGGTGGCCGGAATCAACGGCACTCTTCTTCTCCAGAGGCGGCGGCTCCGGCTCCAATTCCGGCGAGCTGCTGCTCCACTTTCTCCGGTGAGGGGTGGTTGAGGTTCAGAGAGGTGAGGGGAGTGGAATGGTGTGAAGAGAGCTTGCTGGGGAGGCCTCCTTATATAGGCGAGCGAAGGGTGCAGAGCGGCATGGGCAGAGCTCGACGTGGGCGACGACACAGCGAGCTAAGGGCATGGGCAAGGTAGGCGGACGGTGGCCGGTCTCCTGGCTATCCTCTATGGCTTGATGGCGCAGCAAGGGGCTATCTCTATTGGTCGGGAGCGGGCGGTGCACTGGGCACGGGCGGCGGTGTTCGACGCGGTTCCTCGGGGCTGCTGGTCACGAGGCTGCGAACAAGGATGTCTGGGCGGTTGTTGGGCCTGCTGCGGGTGCTGCCACGCAAGGCTAGGGCTTGGCGAGGCCGGTGCTGCTCTGGCGGGCGCGGCGCTCCGGGGTGATCGGCATGGCGGACAGATACATGGGCGCGAGCAACTAGGGGTAGTCCTCCGCTCGATTTTGGTCGGGGGCTGGTCGAGGCGGTGCGGTGTGATGGCGCCTGTGTGCCAGCGGGCGATGGAGAGCGCGGGGCGGCTTTGTGCGAGCTGTCCATGGTCGACCTGGCGCATGGCGTCGGGCGGCTTGGCACTGGAGCAGCTAGGGGAGAGGGAGAGAGAGCTAGGACCGGGGTTTGAGCTGGGGGGACAAGGGAACCGAGTTAGGCCCAAATGGTGACAAGAAGCACTGCACACTATAGTGTTTTGGCAATTGTTTGATCTGTGTCTGCCACCTGTTTGATGAAATGGCCGCAAGAGACCAAAGTTTGAATTTTGAGTTCAAAAATTTTGAGTGATCTCCACTAGTGCTAGGTAGTCTCTGGATGCAAGGGTTTTGAAAATGGAGCTCAAATACATGGTTTTTGAAATAGGGGTGATCTATGCATATGCATTAGATTCAATTTTGAACTGCCATTTAAAATAGTTTCTAGAATGTTTTTAGAAGATCAAAAGGTGGGCCTTGGTACCTCATGATGTGTACTAGCAAGGGGTGCAAAGATCAAGAATTGTTTCTGTTAAGATTTGAGTACTAGGAATAGCCAAAGTAGGCATGAGAGTTAAATTTGTCCAAATGACCATTCCTTCATTTTAATTCTTTTTGATTTGATTTCTTTTAGGAAAAGTTTGGGAATGATGTAGATGATGTTTAAATCACCTAAGAAACATTTTAGAAGAAAAGGATCACACAATCATGGCAATTCCAAACAACTCCTATTTTAAATGCACACATATATGAATGCTTTGATTTTAAATTTGGAAAAGTTTTTGTTAACCCCATATTTTGGATGATTTGATCATGATAAGCTTGGATTGAAGTTTTGGGATGTTACAGATGACCTGGTGGAGTCCCTCGCTGGAGGTATCCCCTCGGATTTCAGTAAATCGCACTGCGTGATCGGCGCCACCATGGCACTCACCATGGTGCAAGCCCATGGAGTGGAGATGGATCCAGCTGTAGTCTCCAAGGCGATGCCCGTCGGCGCAGATGGGCAACAGGTAGTTTTTGCTCCCTTTTCAACTGTCTGCGGCAAGTACGGGCCGCAACTCATCAACAGAGTCGCCAAGTATTTTGAGGAGCTTCAGCGAGCCAAGAAGGCGGCGAAGCCTGCGGCATCAGGGGCCGGCGGGAAGTCTGTGGCGTCTGATACCGCCACAGACTCGATGAAGCCTCCGAAGCCGAAGTCCAAGTCGAAGAAGCAACCTTCTCCTCAGTAGTTATATTTGTAATAGTTAATAGCTTGACCCCTTTTGTCTAGAACATGCCACTGGCGGGTGTCTCTGTTAATACTTTGTTATGTTTGAATGCACTTGAGTTTTTGTCCATGTGTTGCTTGGTCTTCTTATTATCTCTTGCTTGGCTTGTTATAGAGCACATCGAGTGGTCCTTTGAGTGAGCCTCGGGATCCGCCATCCACTGATGATACCTTAGCGTAGTCGCGCTCAAGGGTGGATGAGCTATCTCTGCTTTCACGACTACGTGATCACGTTAAGCAGCTGGAGCATGAACTGCCCGTCCTCCGCGGTAACGCGGATGTATGGAAGTCGAGATCGGAGAGGGCCACCGCCCGAGAGAAATATCTAGTAGGGGAGGTGGCGCACTGGGTGACCAGTTCAAGTGTTAGCTTTCTGCCTCCTTATCTTTTATTGTAGTCAATCATGGTAGTTCGTTGTCTTCATACTTTTGCCTCTTGCTTGGTATAGTTGTCCGCAGGCGTCATCCGCAGGATGAGAAGGACAGGATCACCATTCGCATGAACGACCTGACCTAGGAATAGCTTCAGGCAAGTGGGTACTTCTGGGTGGATCATGATCGCGCAATCGCACTTGCGACTCTACAGGATCGTGCCTCGCGAGTGCTTCATTTTCTAAAGAAATCATAATCATGCTTAAGGAATATCTATTAGACAATGTTTCCGCTGGATGTCGTTCCTTCGAGCATGTTGGCTCTCCTTGCTAAGTTTCAAGACTTGAGTGCAGTTCAAGATTGCGTGTGGCAGCAGTTGGTGGCTGGAGCCAAGGCTGCTTTATCGTTGGTGCGACTGCATAGGCCTGATGTAGATATTGCAGATGTTGCTGCTGGTCTGCCGACTCCGCCGACAGGTTCGACCTGGAATATGGTTCCTCATAACTAGGTGGTGGAACGGCCAGCGGAGGAAGTTGTCGACTTCTTCGAGGAACAGACAAACGTTCTTCTGTTGCAATAGTAGTATTAACTTGTATCCTGCACATAAATGTACCAGTGTTGTAAAGTTCATCTATATATGTTGTTTATAATTGATTGACATTGATCTGTAAAGAGCTTGTTAGCTCGTATGTTTTGTGAGTGCGTTGCACTATGCGATTCCTTTTTGTTAGCCTGACTTGTGTTTATCTCAGCATCTCAAAACTACCTATTAAAAAGGAAAGTCTAGTTTTCTCCAAAACACAACTCAATCTTTAGGAACGTTGGCGACCTATATATCATACCCTATCTTCCCACATCAAAAATAAATATTTTTGAAGAGTTTTAATAATTCTTGTTACCCTTTTTCCTAAATGACAGAAATGGGAAAATAAATGTTTTAAATACCTTCCTTCATGAATAAACTCTAGGAAAATTCTCCAAAGTGTGAATCCATATTTGGTGTAACATCCCAGCATTAGAGCTTAGAAATAAGCTGAACACAGGCGTGTGCATACTGCATTGCATTCATGCATAGAAAATCCGGATAATCTTCGCGCTTTTAAATAAAACTTGTCAAAGTGATTGAAGCTTCTCTTAACTTGGTGGAACTAAAGTAGATCATCAAGTTGACTACGATAAGTTTCAATATGACCTTTGCTAAAACCTTACCTTTGGGTAATATATTTTGATCTGAGGGTAGATCAAATGTAGTAAAACTAAGTCACACCACACTACTTAATAAGGAGTACTTGATCTTCTAGAGATCATTACATGGTATTCCATACCACAACTCAAGGATGAATACTTAATCTACTAAAGATGATAGCAAGGTATTATGTACCACAAACCTTGAATATCAAAGTAAGTATATAACTTAAGTAAAGAAAATCTATAACTAAACCTTGATATACTTGCTTGACGTAGTTATTCCTACCATGAGAATCATGGTAGTTTATAAACACTAGCTCTTATTACAAATAGAGTAGAAAGGAAGTCAAGCCAAGACCATCCAGCACATACTCTTAATATTATTTTAAGAGGTGACATTCCTATTTAACTAAGTCCTAGTGTCTATTGATCATCAAGGTGTGTGATTAATGCTTGACCTAGCACTCATTGACTTGTTAACCTTTAGCTTTGACCTATTATATTAACCTTCCAAAGACCTTTAGTAAGTTAATAAGAAGAAGGAACTAGTTATGGTAGAGTGTGCTCTCATCAATGGGATGTGATCCTTAGTGGAGATCAAACCATCTGATGCTGGAGGAGTTAACTTAACTAGAAGAAGTACCCAGAACTCAAGGGTTGAACTAGTAATTGAGGAGCTATGAGAAAGCTAGTAGTATTAGTACATTAGATAACAATCTTGTTAGGGCAAGTGGATATAGACTTAGAATAAGCTTGCTTAACAAGATAAGTCTATAGAGAGACTAATACAAGTTTACCACTTAGTTGAGTATAGATCTTGATCAGACAATTAGAAGCCTAAGTTTTGTATGATCAAAGGATGGTGGTCATTATTCTCAAGTCACTTGGGAATAGATGATTAGGTGTTGAAGAAGAGTTATGAATATACCAAGTTAGGAAAGTCCTAGTAAGCTGAGTCATCTAGCTTGATCATTAGAAGTCAAGCTAGAGCATGGTGAAGTATTTGATGAGTTGTATGGAGTAGTTAGAGGCATATAGCTTAACCAAGTTAATATAAGGACAACTGGTATTATGGGAGTAGTACTATACCTATTTCAAAGGATTGATATCCTTTGTATGTATAGTAAGGATTGTAGTCTTGCAAACCTTGGAAGTAGTTGCAAGATGAAGTTAAGGGAGTTAGTAGATGGAGTTAGCAGTAGCTACATTGATAGGTGTATCAATGGTAGTTAAATAAGAGGAGTTATATACTAGGAGTAAGAATGGAGTAATGTTGAAGTGGCATGACCATGTCATCATATGATGATGGATATGGTGGAATCAGATGATTTTCTTATTCAGGAAGATGAGATCTTTGTGAATAAGATAAGAGAGATTTATATGGAGTATATATAGGAAAGGAATTCCTTAACTATGATAAGCTTAGTGAGGTATTAAGGTAAGGATTCTTTAGAAGCCTTAACCAAAATCCTATCAAGCTAGGATAGAATCATGTCTACCTCTTTGTACAAAAACCCAGGATTAAGTTAGTAGTTAAACCAATTCCTAGTTTTAGGCAGCCAAGGAATAATAGGTCTTGCCAGGTGAGTGTTTATAAATGGAAGTCTTGTCCATCTTATTGTCTTAAACCTGATGAAGAACCTAATCTCATAGGACCATCAAGGTCACATTAGGTAAGTGTTTTGTGGTAATTATAAACTCTACTAATCAAGTAGAATTGGATTTGGCAAATCACCAAATGTGGAGGACCATGAAAACCAAATCATCATATTGTGAACCACAAAGATTAATCCTTTATAATGTATTTAGATAAATCCTTTATGAAGATAAGTAGGAAGAAGATTCTATCTACATGGATAAACATCTCAAATCAGTACCATTAAGATTGTCAAGTGAAACCAGAATCATTTCTATGAAAACTTATTCATAAGAACCCAATTCCTAAAACCCTACTTCTTAGTAATATTTCTTAATGGAAAGGACTTTTAACATAACGCATATATTTTGTGGCTCAATAAGAAATTTAGGGAAGATGATTATAAATTCTACAAACAATAATATTCATGACTTACCAAGTTTCTGTGCATTTTAAATTCTTGTTGAATTCATATTTGAAATAGTTTGTAAAAAATAGAAAACAGAAAATAGAAATGGAAAAGGGAAAAGAGACAGCCAGCCGCACAGCCCACGGCCCAGGTTGTTCTTGCGTTAACCGCCGCTCATGTGTAGCCCAGGAAAATTCGCTCACTTTGCTACGGCCCAGTACTGGCCTAGCCCAGGTACCCTTTCGCTTCGTCGTCTTCGTCGACAACGGCGAAGCAGCTACGTGGCCATGCTGCCGCCGTCGATGCTTGTTGGGGGATACCCCCGGGTAGGGTAACACCAGGGTATAAGGGCCGAGTTAGCCGGGGTACGGCATGGTCAAAAGCAAGTGCTGACCGGGTCACCTCAAGGCAGGCCGAATCACGGTGTGACCCGGCCCATGGAGCATCTCCTTGACAATGGTCCGGCCGGCATAGGATTTATGCCGGCCCTGTCTATTTGTTTTGCAGGTAACTTGGTAAGACGGATTAGCTATATGCTAGCCGGGTTATCTTAGCTTCCAAGAGAAGGAATCCCCCGCTGGTCAAAAGGTGGCTTTATTAGCTGTAGCATGAGCTAAGTAAAGTAAAGAAGAGGACCAGCGGGTCAGGGCGACCAAGATGACACAGGCAAAGCCGGATGACGTAGCACGTGTCTGGTGACGCCAAAAGACAAGGATTACGCCATGGGTTACGTCCAAAGCCTAGATGAGCCGTTAAAGGGAATAACAAAGCATCTGCTTTAGGAAAGGAGCATATTCGTAGAATATGCTGCCACCTGTGCCCTAGAATTGTAACCCGGGCTTCGCTATATAAGGAGCACTAGGGCCTGCATAGAGAGGGACGGTCGATCAGTCAATCATTCTCTGTCTAAGGTAGAACTCTAGGGCTAGTTGACAGGGAGTAAGAGACATCGTCTCCTTCTGCTGAGAGCCTCAAGAGCACTTGTAAACACCATAGATAGAGAATATACAAGAACTTCCGTGCGTGGAATCACCACGTTCTCCCTCCCTGGATTCCCCTAGAACTCATTGGCCCCATCTTTAGCCTATCCATGGTATCTGCCGTGCCACCACCACGACAGTTAGCTCCCACCGTGGGGCTAGTGATGCTAGCAGGGGTGAAAATTCAGACGGGAAACTTCTCAAGCACCAGCGAGCGTATCGTCTCAGCCTTGGTTCAGTGCTTTCGAGCGCTGGACTACGTCAGCGCCAACGTGGGAAGCTTCGGCAGGCACCCTCCACCATGCAATGGCGTCTTCCTCAAGCTTGACGTGCACAAGATCTATGTCGGCGTGGACGAGTCCTATGTTCACCCACGGCACATCGTCGAGGGAGGTGAGCCAGCTCTCAGCGCAGCTCGTGGAGTGTGTATCACTCGCCCCACTAGCAGCGTTGAGGTCCTGATGACCGCGCCATACGCAGGACTAAGCAAAGATCCGGCACCAGAGCCAGAGGTAACACCAAACCAGACCAGGTCTAGGTTTCCCCAGCTAGAGAGGCCAGAGAATGTGCTCTAGCAAGCGATAGATAGCTTAGAAACGCCAATAGCACCTATGGTAGATCCGGCTCAGGCACAAGTTGAGTTAGAGGAAACTAGGTGGAAAATGCTAGCTGGAGCAAAGAAAGTAGCAGAGATGCATCAGTCGTTCAACATCACCTTGAGAGAGTATGCTAAGGAAAACCGTATCGATGGAGTGAAAATCCGGGGCAGGAACCTGATCACTGAGATTGACAAGGAGTACGAACCTAGGTCGGGTCAGACAGCCATGATAGTAATAGGAGGGTTGGATCGGTACAGTACCTCGGCAAAGAACCTCAGGGCAGCAAATGCGGCCGCATCCGAGTTAGAAGGTTTAACCGAAGAGGCCCAACAAAGGCAGCAAGAGAGAGTAAATCACTTGTTGAGAGTTGCATGCCAACAAAATGAAGAAATAAACAAGGCTAACCCGGCACCACCAGGGGCATCACAGGTGGTACATTCGGCCAGAAATAACCCAGCAAGATTCAGAGGAGCCGCGTCGTCTCCGGGTCATAATCCCAGGAGAGAAGAGGTAGTGGACTCCAGAAGAAGAGACAAGAAAATGGTTCCTTATGACCCGGTAAGGGCTGGAAAAGGCAAAGCAGTGCGGGTTGATGAGGACCAGCACAGTACCAGCCGAGGTGTGGCTGCCCGAGGAAACCGTGACCAAGGCAATGCCGGTTAAAGAAATGCTGCCAACGGTAATGCCGGACAACGCGATCCCGTGGGAGCGGGGCAAAATTTATCTCGGACACAGCAACAGTGCGTACCTCGGCAAGAGGGGAGTGCGGGACAAGCAGCACAATAACATCATGCACATCCGGATCAGGAAAGATACAATGATGGTTATTCGGCTATGGTCAATGATGGATACCCTAGACCGGATCACCACGTAATTGGATCACGGCTGGGAAGAAGGAACTTGCAGCCAGATGATGCAAGGCTGAAATTGGACAGGATCTATAGATCGGAGCAAATCGAGATACAAGGTCCACCGGGTCCAGCATGTTTCGGGCCCCGGATCATGAACGAGCCACCAGTGCTGAACTTTCAGCTGGCTAGAGGAACCCGAACTTATGATGGTAGTACCAGGCCAGAGGATTGGCTGATTGACTATGCCACAGCAGTCAAGATCGCAACAGGAAATTTGACATGGGTGGTGAGGTATGTACCACAGATGCTGGAAGGACCAGCGCGAGTTTGGTTGAACAATTTACCACTAGGAAGCGTTAACTGTTGGTTGGATTTCCAGGAGCTATTCGTGAGCAATTTCTCGAGCACCTATAAGATGCCAAATAGACCACAAACCCTTGCGTTATGCCGGTAGAGACCGAATGAGCCAGATAGAGATTTCCTGACTCGGTGGTGCAATGTGCGAAACTCTTGCGAAGGAGTAATTGAATCACAAGCTATTGCGTGGTTCGCTCAGGGATGCAGATATGGAAGTATGTTGTGGCAAAGATTATAGCGAGATATGCCAACTACCTTGGCTGAGACAATCTGGATCACAGATTCGTATGCCTTGGGAGATCCAACGCAACCCCGGTTAATGTCTAGCGAAGCGAACGAAGAGTATTACGACCGAGATGGCACCGGATCGTCAAGGAGGAATGATTTTCGAGGAAAAAGAAGGGATGAGTGTCCGGATTATGGGTATAACTCGCAGCAGGTCGCAGCAGTGGACAGGGATCAATCCAATGCTGGAGCCAGTCAATGCCAAAAAACTGGAGGGCAGAGCTGGCAACAGAAAAATGAAGGGAGAAAGCCTTGGACCCCGGAGCAGAAAAAGCAATGGCAGGAACGTAAGGATAGGCCGAGGTATACTTTCGAGTCTATGTTGGATCAACCTTGCAAATTTCATACGCCAAGCCCGAATAGCCCAGCGAATCATACAACCCGGCAATGTGAATGGATGAGGAAATTAGAACAGGGAAGTTCGGGGAATGCTCAGGCACCTCGAAACGAAGCACCTAGAAATGAAGCACCCCGGCTACAATTACTGACAAGGGGGAATGGACAGCAACTGATGCTGCCACCATCTCCTCCGAGGTATGAGAATCCGGAAAGAAGGGATGATGTACATCAAGTGGGCAATAACCAACAACAAGGTCAAGGTTACAACGAGAATGAGGGACGAAATGAGTACAGGGAACATCACCAAAGCTACTATGTGTTCACCATGGAAGAGAATGACTGGAAAAGCTTGCAGCACCGGCATATGGAGGTAAACACAGTAATGCCAGCGGTGGTGAGGTATATGCCCTGGGCGGATCAGGAGATTACATGGAGTGTGAAGGATCACCCAAAGATCATGCCAAGCCCAGGAACCTACGCTCTGGTCCTGGATCCGACGTTCATCAAGCCAAATCTCAATGTAAGATTTTCCAAGGTATTGATTGACAATGGCAGTAGTATCAACATTATGTACAAGGATACCATGCACAAGTTGGGGATAACAGAGAACATGTTGCAAGCAACAAGGACCACCTTTTATGGCATTGTGCCGGGTATTTCTTGTGAGCCAATTGGTAAAGTCCAGGTTGACGTGTTATTCGGCACAAGAGACAACTGTCGCACTGAGAACTTGGAATTCGACGTGGTGAATCTGGAGACGCTTATCATGCGTTACTCGGCAGGCCAGCGCTAAAAAAATTCATGGCAACTACCCACATCAGTTACCTTAAGATGAAGTTGCCCGTACCAAGTGGCGTGATAACGGTATCAGGGGACTTCCGGCGTTTGATCGAGTGCACCTCAGCCGGATCCAATTTAGCCGAGTCACTCGTGATAGCTCAAGGAAAAAGGAAGATACTGGAAGTGGCAGCATTGGATCAATCCGCGCAACAACATATGCCGGCCCTGACCAACCCGCACGGGAGCGTATCGTTCCAAGCAACTAAGGACATGAAGAAAGTGCCAATCGATGATCAGTTCCCAGAGTGCACCGTGACCATTGGTGTTGGGTTAAGAAGCAAATAGGAAAGCGAGCTCGTCAACCTCCTCCGTGAGAATCGGGATATCTTTGCTTGGTCTACACAAGATCTGCAAGGTGTACCGAGGGAGTTGACTGAGCACTCATTAAATGTAAGACCCAGAGCTAAGCCAGTGAACCAACCACTCCGGCGTTTCGCCGAGGATAGGAGGAAAGTTATTGGAGATGAAATAGCCATACTCCTAGCAGCCGGATTTATCATGGAAGTACTCTATCCGGATTGGCTCTCTAATCCGGTGCTATTGGAGAAGAAGAAAGATGATCCGAACATGGCTGTGGTATGGCGCATGTGTATTGACTACACGAACCTGAATAAGGTGTGTCCCAAAGATCCATTTCCACTTCCTAGGATAGATCAAGTCATAGACTCAACGGCCGGATGTGAGCTACTATCATTCATTGACGCGTATTCTGGTTTCCACCAAATACCCCTGCATCCGGTTGATCAAATAAAGACTGCATTTATTACTCCGTACGGGGCTTATTGTTATCTCACTATGCCGTTTGGATTACATAATGCAGGAGCAACGTACCAGAGATGCATGCAAAAATGCTTACATGATCAGATAGGTTGGAATGTGCAATTCTATGTGGATGATGTGGTAATAAAGACCAAGGAAAGCAATACGCTCCTTGAGGATATCCGGCAGACATTCGCGAACTTGAGACGGTTCCGAATGAAACTGAACCCGGAGCAATGCACCTTTGGCGTACCCGCCGGAAAGTTACTCGGTTTTTTGGTGTCTAGCCGTGACATTGAAGCTAACCCGACAAAAATCCGGGCCATAGAAAGAATGGAACTGCCAAAATGTCTTAACGATGTGCAGAAGTTTACTGGTGGCCTGGCATCGTTAAGTCGGTTCGTCTGTCGGTTGGGTGAGAAGGCCTTGCCCCTCTATCAGCTAATGAAAAAGGCAGACAAGTTCACATGGACGCCACAGGCGGATCTTGCATATCAAGAATTGAAAAAGATGTTATCTACAGCACCAATCCTAGATGCACCACTACCTAAGGAGCCAATGTTTCTCTACGTAGCCGCGACCAACCGAGTTGTAAGTGCAATAATCGTAGTGGAGCGCGAAGAGGAAGGAAAATCCATGCAAAGGCTAGTGTACTATCTGAGCGAGGTGTTATCAGCCTCGAAACAGAACTATCCTCACTATCAGAAGATGGCGTACAACGTATATATGTCGGCCAAGAAACTCAAACACTATTTTGAGGAACACCCCATCAACGTGATATGTGAGGCACCCATTTCAGAGATCATGAGTAACAAAGACACAAGTGGCCGAATAGGAAAGTGGGCAATCGAGTTAGCTCCCTATGCGCCACAATTCGACAGAAGGGATGCAATCAAGTCACAAGTTGTGGAGGATTTCTTTGTGGATTGGGCTGAAATGCAATACGAGCCACCCCTACTAGACTCTAATTATTGGAGAATGCATTTCCACGGATCAAAACTCAAAGACAGGTTGGGCGCCGGAGTAGTGCTTACCTCGCCCAAGAAGGATCAACTGAAGTATGTCCTTCAAATCCAATTCAGTGCCTTGAATAATGTGGCGGAGTACGAAGCATTGGTGCATGGTCTCAAAGTAGCAAAGGAAATAGGGATACATCGGATACAATGCTTTGGAGATTCTGATTTGGTGGTGCAGCAAGTATCTGGAAATGACGCCTTGGATGCTAACATGGCCCTATACAGGATCCATGTTCAAAAGATAAGTGGGTTTTTTGAGGGATGTGAGTTCCATCACATACCCCGAATTGAAAACGAGGCGGCAGATACGCTTTCCAAGTTGGGCTCATCCCGGCAGCCAATCCAGCCAAATGTTGCATTGGAGCACCTGAGAAAACCATCTATCGTGCCCTCACCCGAATCAGATTCCATTTACGTCTCGGCGCTCTCCGGATCAGGAGCTGCACCTATGGAGATAGAATGGGGAAGCACCTCAGCAAACCCGAGGACTGCTTCAGCAAACCCGAGGACTACCTCAGCAAACCCGGGGACTGATCAGCCTGATCCGGCAGGAGTTATGTCGGTGGATGCAATGGAAGTTGATGAGGAACCATTTCTTGTCTGGGCTATACCATCTTGGGCCAAGCCAATATTTGATTTCTTGAAAGAAGGAATTCTACCGGATGATGAGTTAAGCTCAAGGTAGGTCCAGCGAAGGGCAAAGGCCTATACAATTATTAATGCTGAACTATACAAGAGGAGTGTGACAACAGTACTACAATGGTGTGTTGATCCAGAGAAAGGACTTGACATACTCCAGGATATTCACCAAGGGGAGTGTGGTCACCATGCTTCCTCAAGGGAATTAGTGGAAAAAGCCTTCCGACATGGATTTTATTGGCCCGGTGCTTTGGAGCGAGCAGAGGACTTCGTGAGAAAATGCAATGGTTGTCAAAGATACGCCACGAAAACTCACCTACCAATGTCGGAGCTGAAAACTATGCCTATTACATGGCCATTTGCGGTATGGTGCCTAGATATGGTAGGACCATTTAAGCTGGCCAAAGGAGGGATGACCCATATTCTGGTCATGGTTGACAAGTTCACCAAGTGGAAGTAAAACCAATTCGAAAATGTGATGGGGCAACAGCGGTAAGATTCCTCAAGGATATAATCCTAAGGTACGGCTATCCCCATAGCATCATAACTGATAATGGAAAAAAATTCGCCGAAGGAGCATTCGGGAGGTTCTGCCGAGAAAAGAAGATCCGGTGAGATGTCGCCTCAGTCGCCCACCCCGCATCGAACGGGCAAGTGGAAAGATCCAATGGACTGGTATTGTCCGGGATAAAACCTCGGCTCATAGAGCTGCTGCAAAGATCAGCGGGGTGCTCGATAGAAGAACTACCAACAGTACTGTCGAGTTTAAGAATAACTCCAAATCGATCAACAGGCTATACGCCATTCTTTCTGGTAGGGCAAAAGCTGTATTACCAGCCGACATAGAGAATGATTCGCCAAGAGTCACCCAATACATAGAAGCCAAAGTGCGCAAAGCCCGGCAGAATGATGTTGATCTGTTGGAAGAAGCGAGAGAAGTGGTCTTGTCCAGATCCGCCATATATCAGCAAAATCTCCGGCGCTATCATAGCCGGAAAGTAAACCCCTGAGTTTTCCGGGAAGGTGATTTGGTACTCCGGTTGATACAGCGCACTGCTGACATGCATAAGTTACCCCCGCCATGGGAAGGACCTTTCATTGTATGCAAAGCCTTGCACAATGACTCCTACTATCTCATTGATGCACAGCCCTAGGAAAAGAACAAGGCGCATAGGTCCGAAGAAGAATCCAAAAGACCGTGGAACGTAGCACTGCTTCATCCTTTCTACACCTAACTAAGAGGTGAATGTATCCGAACTACTTGTATGTCGGTATGTATGTTGGCGATGAGCTTATCAATAAAAACTTTGCCATCCCGAGCAGAGACTCGGGGACTGCTATAATACTTGTCTCTTGTTTTCGTATTTTTGTGCCGGCTGGGTTAAGTTGCTTATACCTTAGTTGGATTAGTAATGTGTGAGCACCAAAAACCTAACTCTTCAACTTTACTGTTGTCCAACAAGAATTGGCTTCATGGCAAGCAAGAGAACAAGTTTGGAATGGCAAAGCACATGAAAAACGACTAAGGGAAAGAACTTAAGCGGGCCAACATTGGTTTTATGACTAACCCTTAGTTTGTTTTGTTCATTAAATGCCGAATCATTTTGAGCTAATCTCAAGGTTTCAAGTATTGTTAAGTCAATTTTTTGAACCTCGGGGTCGTAAGTCGAAAAACCGAATCAAGGTAGACGCGAGTCGAGTCAAAAATTGGGGAACAAAAAAATGAAACTCGGGGACTTCACCCATGATCATCCAGCAATAAAACTTAGTACAGAACTTAAAATTGTAGCACAACCAAACCAAAGTATTTAAATACATCTGCGCCCGGCATTCCGGGGATCTGATAAATGTGACAAGTGTTTTTCAAGGAGCAGGAGCAGCAGACGAATCATCTGTCGAGGAAGGAGGTACTCCGGAGTGTGGGGGAGGAGTGCTAGCTTCGGCTTCATCCAGATCTTTAGCTCCCTTGCCCAGTTAGGAGTCTTCGCTTTCACTCCCTTCATCTTTAGCTCTAGAGACAATTTCTTCATCAGCAACATCAAGATAACTCGGCCCCTCGTTCCAAGTATGGTAGAAGGAGTACTGGATGATCTTGTTAGCACAGGCCTAGCGGCGCACGATCCACTCCGGATCCTCGCACCACTTAGACCCGTGCGCATGCGAGTGAGCAATGCCAAGTCAATTCCTTCATACCACGAGAGCGCAAATTTTAGAAGAATGTTGGCCCCAGCCCATGCGGCAGATTCCCGCCACAGATGTAGCTGCGTGTCACACTCCATTAACTTGGCGATGAAAGCCGAGCCTTTCTTGGGAATGGTTTCACTGGGCCAGAGGGATCTGAACATCCGTGTTGCCGCCGGGATGATATCTGCGCCATGATTCTTTACCACCTCAAGACGAGCGGTGAGACTCGCCAGAAGATCTTCTGTGGTATAAGGGATTGGCTCGGCACCAAGGGCAGCAGGAATTCCACGTTGTTCATGGGACTAGCGTACGGCAGAGGCAGCGAGTGTATCGCTCTCTGGAAATTTGCCTAAAGATAAAGAAGAAAGATAGTGAACAAAAGGACCAAATCCGGATGGTAGAAGATCAAGCAAGGGCAGAAAACTTACGCATAATTTGGAAGAGGAGTCGCTGAAGCTCGGAATCAACATTGGCATTATGGACCTGGAGTTTCTCGTATTCGGTGGTCACCGACATAAGCTTGACGTCGGCTTCCTCCAGTAGTCTCTTATCCTTGGAGATTTTCGTGGTTAAATGCTCCTTCTCCTCGGCAAACTCCTGGTCGTCCTTCTCCAACTCGGACTGATGCAAGCTCTTGAGCCTTTGAATTTTAGCATTCAGTCGAGTGATCTCCGAGTCCTACTGTTGGAGCCGAGCTATCTCTGCGTCCTTATTTTTCAGTTCAGCCTCATGATTTCCTGCTTGTTCGAGGAAGTGAGTCATCATTTCAGGCATGGTGACACTATCCTCGAGAGCAACTGCAGCAGCACAATGATCCGGAGGACCCAAAGTATGAGTGTCCACCGGATAAAGCAACGAAAATACAACGATCATGTGAAGGGGATAAGTTTACCTTTGATTTCCGCAAAGTTGTTCCTCATGATTATGTTCTCGGCTGCAACCTCGGCTGCATGATTCGGACAACAAATTCATATAGGTCCTAAGAAGTTTGAAGGAACAAGGAAGAGGAAGAATGGAAAATTACCCCTCTTTTGGTACTCCACCAAGACTTTACCATAACACGCGCGAATGTCTTTATAGGAGTCCAGCAGGCGCTGGAACTCAGTGGATCGGAGGTTGGTGGTAATCTGAAATAAGCAAGGAAAAAACAAAGTTCAAAGGCAAGGTAACAACAATTTGAAGTCTACAAGACCCGGGCCAAGTGGAACTTAACCCGGCTCTAGGTGTGTGGATATTCGAAGTCTACAAAACCCGGGCCAAGTGGAACTTAACCCGGCTCTAGGTGTGTGGATATTCGAAGTCTACAAAACCCGGGCCAAGTGGAACTTAACCCGGCTCTAGGTGTATGGATATTTGAAGTCTACAAGACCCGGGCCAAGTGGAACTTAACCTGACTCTAGGTGTGTGGATATTTGAAGTCTACAAAACCCGGGTCAAGTGGAACTTAACCCGGCTCTAGGTGTGTGGATATTTGAAGTCTACAAGACCTAGGCCAAGTGGAGCTTAACCTGGCTCTAGGTGAGTGGATATTCGAAGTACATAAGATGCGGGCCAAGGGAACTAGACCCGGCTCAAAATCTACTAAAATTTGATGTCATTATGAGCAAAAGCTAAGTTCTATGAGAAGCATCCAACCGAATAACAAGTTATTCCCTCGGAGGCCTAGGGACTAGGGGCTATATCTACAAGTGCTAAGTTATGGAAAACATCAACAGCAAAGAAAAATAATTACCTCCATCATCCGGCCAGCTAGGGAGATAGCCTTGGTAGCGGAGTTCATCTGGGCGCTGAACTCGGCTGGGCCGAACTTCTCTGGCAGATCGTCCTAGGGATCAACGAATTCAGCATTGTTCCAGTTTTTCACATACTCAAGGAGTAGTGGACTGTAGCTTTCGCCGCTCATAGAATAGTTTGCCACAAGACCCTTCACGTGGGCCTCCCGCCTGGTGGATTGAGCTGCAGCGGGGCTGGTGTGCAAAACCAGTTGTTGGCTTCCCTCTGATCCAGAGGCAGTAGACCCGGAAGAAGTTCTTTTCGCTGACCCAGAGGTTTTCTTGACTACGCCATATGAAGGTGGAGGAATTGATTGAAAAATATCTGCCACAGAAGGGGTAGACCCGGAGGGAACTGATGGAGCTTTTCCCTTGGGAGGCTTGGAGGCTCTTGCTGCTGTTGATATTGTTGGTGCTGGTGCTGGTGCTACTGGTGTTGGTGCTGGTGCTGCTGGTGTTGTTGGGGGCGGCGCCGATGAAGCTGGCACCACAGGATCTGGCATCGAGGCCGAGGAACCAGGGAGATCCGGCATCGCCGTATCCTGATCCGCCCCACTACCCCCTGCGCCGACATTGCCATCCTCTTGGCAAGGTGGGCTCTGGTCAGACGCAGCCGCGGAGCCCTCTTGAATAGGGCTGAGCAGGCGATAATCGTTGTTGCAGGGGGGAGAGGGACTGCTCCAGAATGGGGAGGCAATGCCGGGGCCACTCTAGGGAATATCCCTAGGAGCTCTGAGAGAAAAGGCACCAAGTCAAAAAGAAGAGTTAATAAGAAACAAAGGCAAACAAAGGAAAAATACAAAGAAGCGGTATTAAAGGACTTACTCGTCCGTGGTAGGAGGAGCCCGAGGTTTGGGCGCCCTCCGAACTGTGCTCTTGGTGGTAGGCTTGGCCGAGGGGTTAACCCCGGACTTCTTTTGCCTCTTCTTGGGCGGCAACGCCTCCGAAGCTGCGGCCGAGGTAGCTGCGCGCTTTTGGGACAGAGCCGGGGCCGGGCCACTAGTTGCAAGGGGAGGAACCTCATGGACCTGATCGTCCGGGTTAGCTGAACATTCGAACATAAGCCAGGTGCGAGTAAGATATGAGAAATGGATCAAATACCTCAAGGACGTCAACGCCCGAGTCATCATCGTCTGGCCAATCCCTTAGAGAAGAGGCCTTACCAGCGCTACGTCTGACGACATCCGGGGTAGGCAGGAAGGCCTCCGGATCAGGCTCCTCCTCATCCTCCTGGGTGCGGTCCGGCAACCACTTGCTCGCCAGCAGCTCACCATCCTCCAGTGGCTGCTGGAGGAATCGCTGAGAACAAAGCAACAATTGACAAGTTACAAGAGTAAAATTGACATATACAGAAGATTCGGAAAACGAGAATGAAAACTCACCTATGGTGGAGGGTTGACCCGGGTGAAGGGCTCGAGTCCCCACTCCCAATCCTCGGAGAACTCCTTCTCTGCATTGAATATGGACTTAACCCGGCGGTAAACCGCCGAGTTATCTAGCTCGAAGGAAGAAGTCCGGTGAGGGTCAAGAGGGCCGCTCAGATAGCATATCTTGTGGGCTCGCTTCTAGAGGGGTGAGACCCGGCTGCGGAGGAAAGTAATCATAATATCCTCCCCTCGGAGTTTCTCCTTGAGAAGCTCCTTGATCCGACGCTCCACTTGATTCGCTAGGGCCGTGGGCCGCTTCGGAATGCTCTCCCAACACGAGGTGTCAGGATGGCCAAGTTTGAAGGGGAGCAACCGGATCAGGTCCTCCTTGGTGGTGTTCCGGACATAAAAGAAAGTCTGAGCCCAGCCCTTGCAAGATTCGAGTCTCGTAACCCGGGGGAACACGGACTATTTTCGGGGAGAAATGGAGGCAGCGCCGCACTGGGTCAAGTGTTTATCCTCTAGGGCACGCTCCTTATCCGGAACAACATTCCTCCGGAGGCCAAAGAACTTGATCCAAAGTTCTTTGGTTGGCTAGAGGCCAATGTACCCCTCAATGCCCGAAGCGAAGGAGGATAGAGAGGTAATGGAGTTTGCGGGGAGGCGATGCGGTTGCAACTTATATGTAGAAATGAAATCGAAGAAAAAATCAGAAGTGGGAAGGTCGAAGCCACGCTAGAAGTGCGATAGAAAAACGATGTACTCCCCAGATTTGGGGGAAGGAGTGATTTCACCAGAGGCAAGGCGGCAGGCGACGTCGGTGGGGATGCGCCGCGTGGCGTGGAGCCAATCGAGGTCCTCCTCACGGACGATGGAGCCATCCCAATAGCCGCACTCGCGGCCCTCCGCTCCTTCCTGCTGCACCACCACCACTGTCTCCGCCTCTGACATGGTGGATTCGAGGTCCTCGAGGGAGTAATCGGAGTAGAGATAGGCGGAGGAAGGAAAGCGGGAAGCGCAAGGCCCCGTGATGGAAAGTGTGAATGGGAACGCGGCACAGATGTGAGTTTCTGCCTAAGCGCGGTCGCGGTGGCGCTCGTGGAGCAGAAAACTGGCGGCGGTGGCGAGGTCGCTGTGAAAGAGAAAGGCTAGGAAGCGCAGAGGAAATGGGGGAACTTCCCCTGAAATCACCCCATGCCTCCTACTTAACCGCGCTGCACGCGCATCGTGGGATCCTATGCAGGTGACGCGCCGCGCGCAACGAGCATGTAAGAGGCCAGAACAACCAATTCGAGCAAGGCCACAAGAGGGGCTACAGGAACAAATGACCCCACAATGTGAAGCAACGTTACGGTTAATGAGGCGCTACAGTGAAGAGACATTTACAGTAGTTATTCCTGACATTGCGACAGTAACCGGCGCATTAAATGCGTGTGGCCCTTAAAATGAGGCAAAATGATGATTACCCCCACGTAGGATGTGGAGAAGCGGACAAGAGAAGGAAAGGTAACCCGCATAAGCAAGCAAAAGACCTGGCCAACAAGGAATAACTCGGAAAGAGCAAAGGGTCGCAAGATGAGAAACTCCGGGATACGAGGTAACTCGGCCTAAGGAGTAAATGATCCGGATATGGGAACCTGTTGTGGCCTTAATAACTAAAAGTTGCTAAGACCGCACCAGCTTCGGGGACTAATGTTAGGGGGATACCCCCGGGTAGGGTAACACCGGGGTATAAGGGCCGAGTTAGCCGGGGTACGACATGATCAAAAGCAAGTGCTGACCGGGTCACCTCAAGGCAGGCCGAATCACGGTGTGACCCGACCCATGGAGCATCTCCTTGACAATGGTCCAGCTGGCATAGGATTTATGTCGGCCCTGTCTATTTGTTTTGCAGGTAACTTGGTAAGCCGGATTAGCTATATGCTAGTCGGGTTATCTTAGCTTCCAAGAGAAGGAATCCCCCACTGGTCAAAAGGTGGCTTTATTAGCTGTAGCATGAGCTAAGTAAAGTAAAGAAGAGGACCAACGGGTCAGGGGCGACCAAGATGATGCAGGCAAAGCCGGATGACGCAGCCCGTGTCTGGTGACGCCAAAAGACAAGGATTACGCCATGGGTTACGTCCAAAGCCTGGACGAGCCGTTAAAGGGAATAAAGAAGCATCTGCTTTAGGAAAGGAGCATATTCGTAGAATATGCTGCCACCTGTGCCCTAGAATTGTAACCCGGGCTTCCCTATATAAGGAGCACCGGGGCCTCCATAGAGAGGGACGGTCGATCAATCAATCATTCTCTGTCTAGTGTAGAACTCTAGGGCTAGTTGATAGGGAGTAAGAGACATCGTCTCCTTCTTGCTGAGAGCCTCAAGAGCACTTGTAAACACCATCGATAGAGAATATACAAGAACTTCCGTGCGTGGAATCACCACGTTCTCCCTCCCTGGATTCCCCTAGCGCTCATTGCCCCATCTTTAGCCTATCCATGGCATCTGTCGTTCCACCACCATGACAATGCTCCGCCGCACTACGATGCGTGCCGCCACCTCTGGAGGAGGGGATAAGAACGCCCGCGTTCTCCTCTATCCGCTCATACCCGTTTCACTCGCTCTCTCGCTCTGTGTCGTTCACACGTAGCGCTTGCCGAAACCCTAGCTAGCAGGTGCCGATGCCCCTGTCGTCTCAGACCTCGCCTCGCTCTGCGGTGATGCCTGGGAGACACGCCACCTCACGCTCATCATCCTCGCGTAGTTGCGCAGGCTTGGGAGGCCGTTCCTGCCCGGAATCGAGCCTCGCATCTCGTCGGCCGTCGTAGCCTCATCGTCGATTGCCTCCACTTCAGTGCTTCTCTGGCCCTGCCGTTTCCTAATGGTTTCTAAACTAATGTAGAATACCCATTAACTCAATAGTTAGGATATTGGTCTCCGTCTAGCTTATACTTTATCTCTATAAGTCTTCACGAAAGAATTTGCGGTACACCCACATAGTTGTGGATCTCCGAAATGAGTCTTCCGACACTATTTGTATTACTTCTATCCTTTTGGACATTTTCGCTTTGGTAAGCCCTATCTCACGAAGCGTCTTGAAAGATGATCTATTAATTTCATACTTCCTTAGATCTAACTTAACTTAGGCCAAGTTTTATTCTCTTTAAATTACACAAAATGACCTACTTAGCTAAACCGCTAGGATACCAGCTACGGATACCAACTACGGATACCAGTTGCGGATCCTCCTAGGTATATGGATTACCCTATAGGTTCTTGACTTACTATTAACATTCTCTCCGAGTTGTCAGAGCTTGAATACCACCTTTATTCCAAGACTTCTTCTTTGCACTTATTCATGATACTTCCATGAACTAGGTACAACTACTTCATTACCTTCTGAACAACATCACCTATCTTAAGTGAACTTAAATTCATCCTTCATGTTGCTCTCCCCCTTTTTTTGTACTTGTATTCCTTCTTGGTACCAACTAATAATAAGTTGGGATTGATTCATCCTTCAAAATAGTGTTAATACAACTTATATTTGGCTTCCTTCTTCGTGCAAGTCTTCATCTTGATCTTCGGAACTCGTCACTCCCTTACACGAATTCCCGTTTCTATCTAGGTCTATAACATCAGGTAATAACTTGATGATGCAACATGCATTTGCACACCAAGTCAAACTTCATGTACAGATCTAGTCAATCAAGAAGATGCAAGAAAAACCAAGAAATCCAAATGTGGTACATATAACACACATTATTCTAAGCCCGGAATATAGTAGTTGAGTATAATACCTCTAGAATTCAGGCTTAACTGTGAAGTATATGAGACCTCCTAGTAAAGGTTCACTTTGTGTTACTTAGCACTTAGAAGCCAAACTACTCGTTGCCTCCATATTTACCCAAACTGCCCAATTGCAATTGCATAATTTTGAGCAAAGTGGTCTCATTTGGTTTTGATAAGGCTCTTACTTTTCTTTTGGGACTACTAAAGACTACCAATCTTCCATTCTATCATAAACTATCCTCACATGATCTCTCAAAACTACTAACAACATTGTATTTACTACCTTAATCCCAAAATTATTGTAATGTTATAATATCTATGACTTCTATCATATACCTACACTGTTCTTTACTTACTGTTATTACTAGATTAGTTACCAAATACTTGTCCTAATTACAGACTTATCATGGTCTCGGAGCTATTCTCACCACGAACTTGTTAAGCTTTACCTATTCATCATGATTAAAGAGCTAACCTCACCATGATAACACTTCTTCTTAGCTTACTATCAATGATTCTTTACAAAATTATACTCCATCACATGGAATTATCAAGTGGATGCCACATGATTTACTTCCAATTGTATCTATACATACTCTGATGGTCCAACTTAAGGTGATACAGTGGTATCAACTAGTGGTAAGATTCTATTGCTTCACATGGATTTTAAATATAGACTCCATCACTAATACTACTCCACATGATATCCTAATCTTAGTCGTAATCTTCTTTGATATTTCAACTTACTTAAAATATCTTAGTGGTGTTATACCTATCTAGAGCTATACTAAAATGACATTTCTCTAGAGAATACCTATAACTAATCTTTAAGAAAGATGATAAGAACATCCAACTTAAGTGTGACAAGGTTTATCCTCAAGTAGATACTCATCACAAGTCTTGGTTTAGATAAGATGGCTTCCTATAGTCACTATCCAATCTACAAATCTTCCTAAAAGGGTTTTAATCCTAAGGTCAAAGCATATGCTCTAATACCAGCTGCGGTGACCCAGCATACCACTGCATGATGTAGTACACTATAATCGTTGACATAACACCAATGAAACACTGTTCACTAGTATTACATCCCTCCGAGTGGTACAACAGAAACACAGCAGGTCCAAGACATGACTATAGGTTACAACTCGACTATTTACATAAGATCCAGAGAATACTCTTGGTTAAAGAGAGAGAAAGAACTTCTTACAAAGAAGAACCAGAAATAACAACTTCGAACTATCTGGCTAAAAGGACTAATATCTAAACCATAAGGCTTGCAATTGCTACTAATGCAATGCTCTACAAAAGTAGGTTTTATGGTTAGAGTATGTACTCCTATCTAAACAAAGACTTTGTCTTCACTTCAGCTGATGTATATTTTGACTTCATAGACTTTATTGAAGAACTTGAGCTTTGAGCAGAATTTGATGTTGACGTCGTCTTCAACAGCTTAGAACCTAGCAAGGGTTAAGGAGGTACAATTGAGTACGAGTGTACTCAGCAAGTTCAATAAAAAAGATTGTATGATGCACTATCTCTATAGCCACAGACCATAGGTCGTAGGCAATGCAGGTTTTCGTAAACATTTCTTAAAAGGTTGCTTTTATTCTGAAAACTAAGTCTGATAGCCTTCATAGGTAGACCAGAACCTTCGTGGGGCTCCTTTCCTGCCACATTCGTAGATCCTTCCCAAAACAGGAAGTAACATGTCACAATTCTTACACTCTGCAGAGGTGCGTCACTTTTCCCACAAGAGACCTTAAGCTATGTTGCACAGCCGGGAGTATGTCCCTGTTCAAACTTCCATGGTTTGAGGCCCAACTTAAGATCCAAGACAATCGCTTCCCTCTCTGTGACCCCATATGTCTGCACGATCCTCTGGGGATGACTACACCTCCATTAAGCCTCCAACTAAGGCAAGCTATAACCATGGTGAGTTCACGAAGACTCTATGAGCTGGTGATACCCCTAGAGGTTCGGCTATACCTCCGGCAGCCACTCATAAATAATCTAGACACCAAAATCGTGGGGCCTAAGGGTGCCCACCCATATGTTGGATCCATACCAGGAATCCCAACGTCACGATAAGGTCATCTTGCCTCCATATGAAAGGAAGAAGATACAACTGACTTCTCTGTCCCATTCCAAATCTCATGGTTGATGCGTAATATACGACGCTAGAGTCACTAGCAACATTGGTTGTTAAGTCCTAGATGATACATTACTGTACAATGGTGTTTCCATTGCGAGTTATTATAGATTAGCTGATCACCCTAGATCAATAACCAATATTTCCAGTTAATTGTGAAAATAGTGCTTTCGAGCTTTTTGAAATGCAGGTGATGACTTGTGACTGCAAGATTATGCACTCACGGTCTTCAAGACAATAGAGTGAAACAATATGTAAACACAACAGATAGTGTGCAATACTAAAGCATTCAAATGGATCATGGTATCTAAAATATTTCTTAAACAAGATTAAGAATCAATTAGAGCTTTTAAAGAAGTGTTCAAGTATCACTTTTAATGTTCCTTAAAAGAATAACTTTTGAGGAAAGATTACTTTTACAAAGTAAAAAGTATTCAAACTTAAAACTAACACTTTAAGGTTTTCTTATTAGCTAAGATTATTAAAGAGGAAAACATTACTACACTAAGCAATCATAGCATAAGTGGTGGAAATTTGCATGTATTAAATAAGGCATCACATTGTAGATGGTTTACTTCTCAACATTCCACAAAGTTAGAATTTAAATGTTATTACTTTAATGAGGTGGTATTTTATTAAAGTTATAAGTGAATAGGATTCTTGTGATGAACAATATCCTATTTTAGTTGATTTTATAATTGGTAAAATCTGTTTAGGAAAATTAAAATACCCTTAATTTGAGATTATAGTTTCAGTAGTTACGTTTTAAAATGTTTTTACCTATTTTTAACTTCACTTAAACATTAATTGACTTGTTAATACATTTTTAGACTTCAAACAAATAATGCATGAGTTGATACTTTTAGTGAATTAAAATAAAAGAAAAGGGTTTAAATAAGATTTATTAGACTTTACCTTTTATTTTACTTCAAAAGCATGAGTTGATACTTTTAGTGTGTAGATTTCATTTTTGTGATCATTTTGGTATATTATAAGTATTTTTGTGATTTTTAAATAATAAGATATGATTTCTACAAGTTTTACCAGTTTATAAACACTTAATAAATAACAAATATTAGTTAACTGATAAAAAATAATTTAAACAAGTTTTTAAATGTAGATTTTGTTTTTATAAAAAATTTGGTATATTATTTATATTTTTCTTATTTACTAATATTAAAATATGAATTTTTAAAGTTTTATTACTTATAAAATCTTTATTAAATAATTATTATTTAAATAATTAAAACAAAAATATTTGATAATAAGGTTAATTTATAGATTTTATTTTTCTAAACATTTTGATATATTATATACATTTTTCTGAATTATAAAACAAAAGATATAGAATTAACAAGATTTAATCATTTTATTCAATTTCTAGAAATTATATTTATATTAAACTTATTTGGTTTTATGTATTTGCTAAACAGATAATACTTTTTATACTAGCACTAACCCTACCCGTAGTCACAGACAGATGGGCCATAGGCCACGGCACCTGCCACGTGGGACAAAAGATTTTTTATACCCTATTTTATTTTACCTAGAGCCAGCGACCGGTGGGCCATTCGCCACGCTGGTGTCTGTCAACACCCGGATTTTTAATCCCAGATGCCCGTTATGCCATACCTTGCAATCCCAGGATTACCATTTTTGCGAGACATAACGGATTGGATATCACAGTACATCATCCATTACAAACCATACATAAGGTCTTACACAAATAAGGATCTCATGATCCAGTCTTAATACAACAAGCAGCGGAAATAAAAGATAAGCATAACGGTGGGGTCCATCTTCAGGGGCACAGGCAATGCTGACGAAGGCAGATAGTCCTAGTTATCATAGCCATCCTACTGGCCATCATCCTGATAGTCTCCTTCATAGTCTGGCCATGATAATAGCCAGGGACATTAGCCATGAGTACTCTTTAAGTACTCGCAAACTACCACTAACAAGTAGTATAGTGCTAAGTTAAAGTGCTAAATCTAAGTTTAACTATAAAGTTAAGTTTGAAACCTAAGCTGAGTTCTGAAGCAAAGAAAGACAAAATAAAGTTCTAGAATCACTTAAGTTGGGAAGCTATTATCATAAACACAACTCTGTTGTGGTCAAGTCAAGATTCATCATTTCTTTCATAAGTCATTTTGAAAACATCTGGCAATGAAACAGTATGGCCATTCCAACTGTCCATAACCGCGGACGTGGCTATTCGAATAGTTTGACACTCTGCAGAGGTGGTTCTTTCACCATAAGATTCAATACATCTGTCAGGGATAACCCTGAATCATCATACTTAGTATGTAGATAATCAAACATAACCTTTCCTTTACACACCCTAGTATAAGCACCTCTCCTATGAGCATGGCCTCCCAACCATGACCATCTGTCATCTTGGGCACTGCATAGGTGGAAAACATTGAGAGGTAGCCTTGGCTCAAACCTCTCCCGCGAGGGAACTAAAACTAATGCACATAAACTTCCGGCTAAGCCTTACCCAATTTAGGTAGTGTCCTTGTACGGTAAATTTGGAATGGTATCGCATCAGTTTTATAAAAAGGTTAAGGCGCATGCCTCAACATTTTCAGCATCATAAACCATTTGTGTTTCTCAACACATGTCAAAACATCTCAATAGAATGACTCATCATTCCAAGGTTTTCATAATTCATTTTCACCAAGTGTTCCCATCTAAAGTGACTCATGTTTTGATCTACTCTAAACTACTAAGTTAAGAGTGTTTCCTAAGGTGGAAAGATGATGGGTTCAATCTCATGCCATGGAATGACATCTAAAGCTTATCTAAATAGGTCAAGTTTTATACTCTTTATGCTACGTTCAACACAAGTAAGGGACTTTGTGTAAAGTAAAGGAAGTAAAGCTTAAAAGTAAGACTTGGGGTAAATACTAGTCCAAGTGGTATGATCAAAGCATGCCTAAAGCATCTTTGCTTGGGTTATCTAGATTGCAAGGATTAGCTTGCATTGTTAATGGTGGCTTGCTAAAGTAAGTTTTGCAAGGGTTAGCTTGCCAATAATAGCTTGCCTTGGTTGGTGCAGTGGTTGAAGTTTTCTTCTTCTTCTTGGTAGAACTCCTCCTCCTCATAAGCTTGGTCGGCACTATCTTCTATAAATACATACGAAGTACACAATCACCAAATAATACTTAACTAGTCTACTTAGTACTCTAAGGCACACAATTGATGATCTATTATCATCACAGGCATCACAAGTTTTATTCAATAGTTTCCTCCTTTTTATTTTAGAAAAGTAATTTATACTCATTGAAAAATTAACTAAGATTTAATATTCACCACTTAAAATATGGGATCATGTGGACACATGTCATCACCACATATTCTAACCTGTGCGAATGTAATTTAAGGGTTGGATCATAATTACTTTGGTTTAAGTTCATTATTTAATGATTTAAAGTGACTAGAAATGCCTATATAGCATTATTTTGGTACTAGTCCAAATTCACTGCATGTAAACCCTAATATTATTACATATTCAGATAGATATGATGAAATGTGATTTTTGAGAGTTGGAATCAACTCAAAATCTAACTTGGTTGATTTTATAAAAATGTTCCAAGGTGCAAATGCTTCTGTTTTATTATTTTTACTAGGAGATATCTATAACTCTAATTGAATTGAATCCAACGGGCTTGGGTAGATCTTTTCAGTAGCTTTCCAACAAAATTGGAATCACTTCATTTGGATTTGTAAATCTCTCTGAATTTATTTTCAAACTAGGGGACAGAACTGAGTTTAAACTAAAAAGAAAAATCCTAATTCAAACTAACTGGGTCGCGCGGGAAACGCTAACAGGCCGTCCCAGTGTCACTCCGCGGCGCGGGGCTCAGCTGACAGGGGGGTCCACCAGTCAGCAACTCATAACGCGTGAAGCTGTACGGGGAATGTGGAGCGTTGGATTAGAGTGGGGATCAACGGCTGGGGATCGTCATCGATGACAAACCTCTCGCCGACGAGCTCTAACCCTAGCGGCTCAGTGGGGGTGCATAGGGAGCGTACCAGGGCTCCAGCGACAACGGCGAGGCGGGCAAACGGACTGGTGGTCGACGGCGAGCTCGGGACGGTCGAGGCAGCTCCGGGGATGGTCGCAATTAGCGGTGGCCTTCTCCTCCAGGTGCGGCATGCTCCGGTGCAATTCCGGCGAACTGCTGCTCCCCTTGCTCCGGCTAGAGGTGTGGTACGATCAGTGAGGTGAGGGGAGTTGAGTGGTGTGCTGAAAATGGCTAAGGGTGCCCTCCTTTTATAGGCTCGACGGCGGAACAGCACGGCATGGCCAGGCGACGGTGGCGACATGGCTACGAGCTGCTAGCGGCATGGCTGCGGGCGGTGATCGACACGCGGTCTCCTGGCGGTGCTCTAGGACTTTAATGCGGGCTTAGGGGCGGTGGTATGCGGTCGGGCGGAGCTGGCGCTCTGAGCGGCAGAGGCGGCGGTGTCCACAACGAGCAGGAGCTGTGAGGCGTTGGGCGGCAATAGGCATGTTCGGCATGCTCCCTGGATCGTGGCGACGCGGTGGGCGCGGGCTGCGGTCGAGCGGCGGCTTGTGCACGCGTGTCGGGCACGACGCTCTGGCGCATGCTCGACATGGCGCAGCTGCTCTGGGCGCGGGGTTTTCTCGGTGGTCCACTGCTTGGCCTGGCTCGAGGAGGGGACAGTGGGCGGTGGTGAGGTGCTGGCTATCTCCTAGACATGGAGAGAGAGGGGGAGGTGGTCTGCTGTGGCGGTGACCAAGTTGGCCGGCGAGGTGGGCTCGGCATGGCATGGCTTTGCCAATAGGGGGTAGGGGAGTGGGGTGTAATTGCATGGTTAGATCATTAGGAGACAATGGGAGCAAATGGGGGTCAAACGGGAGACAAGTTTGGCCAGAACACTATTCAAAATAGTGAATTTGGTTTTGTTTGAAATCTATCCACAAGGTGTTTGATGAAATGGCCGCATGAACTTTACTTTTGAATTTTGAAAAGATTTTTGGTGGGTGTGCTAGTACTAAGCTTGAGACTCTGTGGGTGCTTGGGTTTTGAAAAATGAGCTGGTTTGAGTGGTTTTTGAAATAGTGGGATCTTCCCATATGCAATGGATTCAATTTTCAACTGTCATTTAAATTTAGGGTTTGAATGTTTTTGGCAGATCACAAAGTGGGCCTTAGTACAACATTATGTGTACTAGCAAGGGGTGCAAAGATCCACATTTGTTTCTGTTAAGTTTTGAGTACTAGGAATAGCCAAAGTAGGCATGATAGTTAATTTGGCCAAAATGACCATTCACTTCATTTATTCATTTTGAGTTGTTTTTCTTTGGGAAATGTTTGGGAATGATTTAGATGATGTTTATTTTACCTATAGATCATTTTACAAGCAATGAATCACAGAACCATGGCAATTCAAATCAACTCCTAATTTAAATGCACACACATATGAATGCTTTCATATTTTGAAATGGAAAAGTTTTTGTTAACCCTAATTTTGATGATTTAGATCTTGATAAGGTTGGATTAAAGTTTTGGGATGTTACAGTGTCCACTCGAGCAAAGACTGGTCAACAGCGCTGAGGTGGCAGTGATGTCGTCGGCATGACGTCACGATGATGTCAGCCAAGGATGATCCTCAAATCATGGATCGATCTCTCGATCGGAAGCATGCGAGCAAACATGTGTTAGTGCATTGGACAGAGGACGTCAAGGGAGATAAGCTAGTGGCGGCGCCACTCCAGAATGGTCACTGGAGAGCGGTCACCGACGACGAACAGTGGCGACAGCGTCGGGTGGCCAGGGCGGGAACAACTGAGAAGGTATGGGAGATGAAGGAGAGGTGCGCGAGCACGGGTAGCTCACAGGGAGGTTGAAGGGCGTGATGGCGGGGGCATCGGCACCTGCTATCTAGGGTTTCGGCGAGCGTTGCGCGTGAACGACACAGAGCGAGAGAGCGAGTGAAACGGGTATGAGCAGATAGAGGAGAACAACAGCATTCTTATCCCCTCCTCCAGAAGCGGTGGCACGCATCATAGCGCGGCGGAGCATCGACGGCGATAGCATGGCCACACAGCTCCTTCGCTGTCGTCGACGAAGACGACGAAGCGAAAGGGTACCTGGGCTGGGCCGGTACTGGGCCGTAGCGAAGTGAGCGAATTTTCCTGGGGCTGCACGTGAGCGGCGGTTAAAGCAAGAACGACCTGGGCCGTGGGCTGTGCGGCTGGCTATCTCCTTTCCCTTTTCCACTTCTATTTTCTGTTTTCTATTTTTTACAAACTAATTCAAATATGAATTCAACAAGAATTTAAAATGCGCAGAAACTTGGTAAGTCATGAATATTATTGTTTGTAGAATTTATAATCATCTTCCCTAAATTTCTTATTGAGCAACAAAATATATTCGTTATGTTAAAAGTCCTTTCCATTAAGAAATATTACTAAGAAGTAGGGTTTTAGGAATTGGGTTCTTATGAATAAGTTTTCATAGAAATGATCCTGGTTTCACTTGATAATCTTAATGGTACTGATTTGAGATGTTTGTCCATGTATATAGAATCTTGTTCCTACTTATCTTCATAAAGGATTTATCTAAATACATTATAAAATATTAATCTTTGTGGTTCATAATATGATGAGTTGGTTTTCATGGTCCTCCACATTTGGTGATTTGCCAAATCCAATTCTACTTGATTTGTAGAGTTTAGAATTACCAAAAAAGACTTACCTAATGTGACCTTGATGGTCCTATGAGATTAGGTTCTTCATCAGGTTTAAGACAATAAGATGGACAAGACTTCCATTTATAAACACTCACCTAGTTTCTACTTATCTCTTGGAAACTTTACGTGACTAAGACCTATTATTCCTTGGCTGTCTAAAACTAGGAACTGGTTTAACTACTAACTTAATCATGGGTTTTTGTACAAAGAGGTAGACATGATTCTATCCTGGCTTGATAGGATCTTGGTTAAGGCTTCTAAAGAATCCTTACCTTAATACCTCACTAAGCTTATCATAGTTAAGGAATTCCTTTCCTATATATACTCCATATAAATCCTTCTTATCTTATTCACAAATATCTCATCTTCCTGAATAAGATAATCATCTGATTCCACCATATCCATCATCATATGATGACATGGTCATGCCACTTCAACATTACTCCATTCTTACTCCTAGTATATAACTCCTCTTAATTAACTACCATTGATACACCTATCAATGTAGCTACTGCTAACTCCATCTACTAACTCCCTTAACTTCATCTTGCAACTACTTCCAAGGTTTGCAAGACTACAATCCTTACTATACATACAAAGGATATCAATCCTTTGAAATAGGTATAGTACTACTCCCATAATACCAGTTGTCCTTATATTAACTTGGTTAAGCTACTATGCCTCTAACTACTCCATACAACTCATCAAATACTTCACCATGCTCTAGCTTGACTTCTAATGATCAAGCTAGATGACTCAGCTTACTAGGACTTGTCTAACTTGGTATATTCATAACTCTTCTTCAACACCTAATCATCTATTCCCAAGTGACTTGAGAATAATGACCACCATCCTTTGATCATACAAAGCTTAGGCTTCTAATTGTCTGATCAAGATCTATACTCAACTAAGTGGTAAACTTGTATTAGTCTCTCTATAGACTTATCTTGTTAAGCAAGCTTATTCTAAGTCTATATCCACTTGTCCTAACAAGATTGTTATCTAAGGTACTAATACAACTAGCTTTCTCATAGCTCCTCAATTACTAGCTCAACCCTTGAGTTTTGGGTACTGCTTCTAGTTAACTCATGAGTGAGTTAACTCCTCCAGCATCAGATGGTTTGATCTCCACTAAGGATCACATCCCATTGATGAGAGAACACTCTACCATAACTAGTTCCTTCTTCTTATTAACTTACTTAAGGTCTTTGGAAGGTTAATATAATAGGTCAAAGCTAAAGGTTAACAAGTCAATGAGTGCTAGGTCAAGCATTGATCACACACCTTGATGATCAATAGACACTAGGACTTAGTTAAATAGGAATGTTACCTCTTAAAATCATATTAAGAGTATGTGTTGGATGGTCTCGGCTTGAATTCCTTTCTACTCTATTTGTAATAAGATCTAGTGTTTAGAAACTACCATGATTCTCATGGTAGGAATAACTACGGCAAGCAAGTATATCAAGGTTTAGTTATAGATTTTCTTGACTTAAGTTATATACTTACTTTGCTATTCAAGGTTTGTGGTAGATAATACCTTGATATCATCTTTAGAAGATTAAGTATTCATCCTTGAGTGGTGGTATGGAATACCATGTAATGATCTCTAGAAGATCAAGTACTCCTTATTAAGTAGTGTGTTGTGACTTAGTTTTACTACATTTGATCTACCCTCAGATCAAATTATATTACCCAAAGATACGGTTTTAGCAAAGGTCATATTGAAACTTATCGCAGTCAACTTGATGATCTACTTCAGTTCCACCAAGTTAAGAGAAGCTTCAATCACTTTGACAAGTTTTATTTAAAAGCGCGAAAATTATCCGGATTTTATATGCATGAATGCAATGCACACACCTGTGTTCAGCTTATTTCTAAGCTCTAATGCTGGGACGTTACACCAAATATGGATTCACACTTTGGAGAATTTTCCCGGAGTTTATTCATGAAGGAACGTATTTAAAACATTTATTTTCCCATTTCTGTCATTCAGGAAAAGGGCAACAAGAATTATTAAAACTCTTCAAAAATATTTATTTTTGATGTGGGAAGATAGGGTATGATATATACGTCACCAATATTCCTAAAGATTGAGTTGTGTTTTGGAGAAAACTAGACTTTCCTTTTTAAGAGGTAGTCTTGAGAATTTGTAAAAGAAAGGGATTAAATACTTTTTGGGTCAAAATAATTATGGATAAATTTGATAAATTTTTATATCCAAGGTAGATGATTTCCACATTCTGTATCAATCATTTGCAACCTTTGGTTTTGGAAATCAATCTTGATTTTGGTAGAAAACATGGAATTGATGATCTTTGGCAAAGTTATTTTTATACTATAAAAACTTGGTCGGATCTTAGAGCTCAAAGCTCCCCTTGGATCATTGGCTAGATGGATACATAGACCAATTTATGTAGATCACCATGGTACAAAGTGTTGAGTTTGATCATGATTAAGATTTTCTAGGATTGATGCCAAAGTTGGCTAAAAATAAGGTTGTCATAGCAGAATATTAATTAGCTTCAGAAACGATGTGGGTTTTAGAAGCACAAAGCTTCAATTGGAACAAGTGAAGTATCTATGGATATACCTTCATAATTAGAGCACACTCATGCAAACAGTTGGTGGTCAAAAGAAGTTAATAGGGAGATGTGAGCTTCTACCAAAATAGGCATGTTGGAAAGATTTGTAGGAAGGATTGATTTGTTGCCTTCCAAACCATTAAGAACAAGTGTGTTAACGGATGATCTAGCCAAGGGAAATTGTGTTCCTTGGAATTACCTAATATGGTTCAAGTGCATTTCCAAAAAATGCAAAAGGGTTGAGAAGGAGGGAGTCTCAAAGATGTGATATTGATAATTGTTTTCCAGACTTGGCCATTTTTGGTAGTTTTAGGGTTTTTGACTAGATTATAGAAGTTAGTATTTTTGATTTGTTGCAAGTATCCAAGCCATCATCAACTGGATGATGTTCAAGTGTAGAATGAGTGGAATGGATCCGTGCTTGGAGTTGGTCTTCATTGCTTTGGAAGCTTCTAGAAAGGTTTAACTCTCAGGTGATTTAGTTAAGGGATTAGATAGTCACTTTAGTGACCAAAGGTTATATCAATCTTTGGTAATTAGCTTAGGGTTGATATTATTGGGTTATATAGATACTAGAGGATGAGATCCTAGAGTAGCTCATACTACTTCCTAAGCAGACAAGTCAGACAGCACATCAGGGCAATTCATCAACACAACAGATCAAGGCAATTCATATTGCAAGAAAAAAAAACATCTACTACTATGGATACCTTCAAGCCTAGCTTGAGGTATGGATGGGTATGTTGGAAAGGTTGCGTTTTGAAGTAGTATTTCTACCAAGAGTAGAGTTCAAGGTTTTATAAAAGGTTTTGGAAAACCTAGGGGTAAGAGTGGTTGAAGGTTCTGTCTTGAAAACATAAGGAGATTATATCTTATAGATCTCCATAATTTTGTCAATAGAATCTACTAAAATAGTTACGGTTGCAAGGGCATCTTGGCTCTGATTTGAAATGCCAGAACATTTGAGAATATGAAAAATAAGCCAAGATAGTTTTGTTAAGTAGCTTTTGTAAACTGGGTAAAACTAGAGGAGTATAGCATATACTACACACTCAGATGCATAAACACCAACAAGTAAGTAAGCAAACACTTCATTACTACACAAGAAAAAGTTTTTGGTTCCCCTGATTTTTGCAATTCTAGATAACTAATCAGGGTTGCTGAAAGTGGGATGTTACAGACCTTTCCCTCTTAAAAGAATCGCGTCCCGAGATTTGGGAGAGTAAGGTTAGGGAATTTTGAGTCGGGGTTTGTGCTATGTGTTTCCAGCGTACTAACATAAGGGCTTCATCTTTGAGCGTGATTACTGTATCAGTAGAGGTGAAATTCAATCTTCTTGGATGCTCAAAGAGTTGAGCAAGCTCCAGACATGGTTGCAATGGATGATCTTCTTTTCCTTTCAGACTCGATAAATCAAGGGCCTAGGTTGGGAAAACTACCTCTAATTGGAACTGCGTGGAGTACTCTTCTAAGGGTAGACTCTACAGTATTGATGTCTATTATATAAGGATCTTCAACATTTTAATTAGAGGCTTATCATATCCTATCTAACAATTTAGGATTAAGACTCCGAAGGTTATTTCTGGTGGATGGGTACTATATTTTTAAGGTAGCTTGGAGATAGCGCAGTCCTTCCTTCTTGGAGTAATAGGATGGTGCTTTGAAGATTATCACCAACCTTCCATCTAGAGCTAAATCTTCAGATGTTGTCCACCAACTAGATCCTACAAGACTTGCATACTACTCTTATTTGTACTTAGCCTATCGGAGTAGTTGAATTTTGCAGATCTTCCAAACGGGTTAGAACTAATGGGGTTAGTGAAACTCTGGTCCTTGAGGTGGGTCTTCAGCTAAAGTAATAGAGAGGCTTCGTAGAATCTTCAATTAATATCTCACTTGATGACTCGCGAGTGGATGCTTGGCGATAAGACATCGGCTCTGGAAATCTTTCTGAAGTATCTTTCGGTAAACAGTCTTCGGGATTCGAGTGGGAAAGACGCAGTCTTTCCACCTTGGAGATTTACTCAGGTACTTCGAGAAGGGTGTAGATCTTCTGTCTTGGAGGGTTGGCGTGATGCTAGAGAAAGGATGTATTTCTAGCATCCTGGGTTGAGGTCTTCGAGTGACGCCTATTACTCAAACCTTGTCGTGGATGGTTTCCTAAGGAAGTTTCAAGGAGTTAGCTCAGGGAAAGTTTAGTGGCTAACGACTCATATTGCTAATCTTCAATCAGGTTAGAGGCATCCAGCTTCAGAGAAGTTGTCTTAACTTGAAAAATTGACGTTGCTTCTGCTCGATGGCAGAGTAGACTCATTTTCTTCATGCATCCTAGTCTTCAGGATTTGGATCCTTCCAGACTTCTAGTGAGGAGTTTCCTGTCGGTTTGGGGTAGAGTCGACTAGATTAGTTAGTATTTCTAGGGTTGTTAGAAGTTATACTATATAGAGGGTTAGTGGAGTCAGGTCTTAACTTCTTGTCTTGGTTAGCATGTCTTGTGGTTTCTTGTGGATAGTGAAGATCCTTCGGTGGCAGACTTCCATCTTCAATGGGACCTCTTGGTACTGTCGGCAGTTGAATAGTGGCATGGAGCCTTGGGTGACGAGTCTTGAGGAGTTAGTTTGACGAAGTATGCCATACTGTTGAGGAGAAGTCTTCCTATGGTTCTAACTTTGACGATGTCAAGGTCCTGGTTTCGTGGGATACTCTTCCTCTCATAACTCTCGAGGTTCATACGAGTCTTGTTAGTGATAACTAACATGGAGTGCCTGAGTTCCTAGGTGGTGTATCAATCTGCAAAACCTATTTGACTTGGGGTAAATAAGTTAGGACACGCATACCAGGTGAATAGAGCGAGGGGGTCGCAATGTCCTTCACAAGCAGCACACATCAAGCAACACATGAGGCACGTAGGCAAGCAAACACGGCCGACTATAGTGACCAAGGAGTTAACTACTCGTGATATAGGGGAATCCTATATTAGGACTATCAATCCTAATTGTCATGTTATTGTGGTTTGGGTCACTCTCTTGCGATCTAAATCCTTTGTGGTAGCATTGGACCCTGGTTGATATTGCACCACTCGCTTCTTCTGAGTATGAGGATTCCACTGGTTGGACAATCTTGTAGTCACCTTGTGTTTACCGGTAGTTTCTTATCCTCATCTCGTTCTCATCGTATTCACCGGGTTCTAAGTCCTAGTTGTTTGAAATCTATAGGTTTGAGATTTGGACTAGGGATAGAATAAACCATTTTCGAAATCATTTAAATTATAATAAGGTAAGAAGTAGAATCTTTCGAAAGGCTTTGAGCAAATAGTTTTCAAAGTCTGGTGTTTCCAAAATAGTTTTTATGTCTAACAACCATGCTAACTAAGGTTCTCCTACAGTCAGGATGTCTCTGATGCGAAGTCTATGGGGCCCCGGATTAATCCTCCGAGAATTCCAGTTATGCATACACCAGGATCCCATGATCAGTCGGCTGTGGCACTTAACCGACAAGTATCAAAGTAAACATCCATTACATAAGAGGATACAAGTCATACCTTATTTTCCATTATGGCTACATCAATCAACATAAGCGGAATTACATCAAGTGCAGAGCCCGAGCCATGCCTTAACCTACAGGCAGCCGATTGGGAGAACGTCCTAGCTCGCATAGTCGTCAACATCACCTTATTCATCCTTATTTCTCGAATCTTACCAAGTTAATAACCAGGGACAATGCTAGTGAGTACTTTGAATGTACTCAAAAACCACCTTAAGAGAATAATAATATCAAGTGGACACGCACTATGGCTATGGTAGTAGGAGGGCTCCATGAGAAGTTCTTTTCTAAAATATTTTCTCTTGTAGATATAGCATCTACATATCTTTGTTGAAATTTTTTGGTAAAACATTTTGAAAAGTTTTGGAAAACACTAGGACTGGGTCACCCATTCATTTCCTCCTTCTGGTCATCCCATAACCAAACTCCTTTCCTTCCTTTCCGACCATCCCATGGTCAAAGCATTTCCAAAGCCTTCTCTTTTCTGAATTAATTTTTTTAATCAAAACCAGCATCGCTCTACAGCAACCTTCCCAACCGTCCATGACCGTGGACACGGCTATTCGAATATATTAACACTCTGTAGAGGTTGTACACGTTACCCACACCATCAGGGTACCATGCACTGATTCTACACGGATCGTGGGTCAAGTAACCGATCAAGACTCTCTGGATGCCACTCTAGCATAGGACCTACCTTATGAGTTGTTCCCCTCAACACCAGGTCGTCGGGATCCATGGACCAGACGGAGCTCGGCACTCCATCTTGAGTGTGCACTTTCAATGAGAGACTCATAGTATCACCCGGTCGCTCACATGGGTGGTCCTACTTCCTCTAGGTGACTGTCTAACAATCAACCCTTTTTGTAAAGGAAGCTCGAAATTAGAGGGAGATGATCCCTTATAAGTAGTTGTGAGAATTCCCATACTAGAGTAGCAAACTTCAAGTCCAGCTCTGTCCCATTCCAGAGTAATGTGGTTGCACGGGTTAATTCTTCTGGCAAAACTGCAAAGAAATGGGTGCATTTTCGTAAACCTTTTCCTACATATTTCCTTCAGCATTTTCTAAAACAAAACCTATTTCCTTCCGCAACCCTCTCTTGGTAGGTAAAACCTCACCAAGGTTTACCGTAAAACATTTTTGTAAAACTTTTTTGGGGTCTTCCCATCCTATAGTTTTGCTTCGGCTAAAATGGGGTCTTTAAAGGGGTATGGTGTTATACACTATCTACCATAATAGGAACAAGTAGGTATCGTCAAAGGGGGTTGTACTAAGTAGTACAAATGTGTAATGGTTTGGAGTATCCAAGCTACTACTAGGTATAGATCATCATATAATAAAACAATGTAGTTTTCATAAACAGAAGGTAAAACATGCATAAGTAAAACAGTAGGACAAGGTTTTTGAGTAAGAAGGTGGCTTGATTATGATCAGCAATATGGCAATATGTCTCTGGACTTCTTCTGGGAATACCATAGTAACCATATAATAACCACTTCTTCTGGTCTCCGATATAATCAAACTGATGTCATCAAGGATAGTACATTCAAGCAAACAAGGCCACAATCAACACAAGTCATATAGGCACCATTACAATATAACAAGCAAATATTCAGCACAAGTTTTTGATAGATTGAGTCCGTAGCATTTTGAATTACTTTAATTGCATTGGTGGAATTTCTTCTATGAATTAATTGTCAAAACCCACTTAAAGAAGGGTTTTGTACTAAGGCTTGGGTATGTATGATATCAATGTACAAAAATGATATCATTAGATGGGTATTGAAAATACAAGGCCAACAAAAGTGGTTTCATGATTTTATCAATTTTCATTAAATAGATATGAATTTGCTAGTGGAATAAACCCCAGTTTTGGTGAATAATGCACCAGAAAAGATCTAAAGCTCAATTAAATTTGTCCTCAGAGGGTTTTGTATATATTTTGGTTTGTGATTTTTGAGAGTTTGAAACACCTCGAAATAATTACCAAAATTCCCTTCAAAAAATCCCAAAGTCAGTTCTTCATACAACTTGTCTTTTTAACCAGATTTAATATACAGGCCCAAATGGTATTAGAACAAGTACATTGGATAGGAATTGAAAATATCTTATATTATAAATTGGAATCACTATTTTTGGAGTTTCTAAGCTTATGGAATGATTTATCTAGTGATAATACCACATGCAGAAGTTTTTAATTCATTAAAATTCCTCAGAAACTCAATAATTCTTCAACTCCTATGTTTTGGTTGATCTTGATGAACCACATCCCTGAGAGTTGGAATAAACTCAAAAGGTGATGTAGATCTTCCTAGGGAATTTCCCAAAGTCGGTCTGAATAGATTTTGTTATTTTTGCTAAGGTAATCTATGGCTCAACATGGCCTAAGGTGAAGGTCATATGATAGTTATGTTAATTACTTTCTAGATGAAGTTGGATTCATCTCAAATGGAGATGTATACCCAACTGAGTGATTTATTTATTGCAAAAGATACTATTTAGTAGATTAATTGCCGGAAAATAATTAAGATAAATATTAACATGAGGCTAGCTCTGCATGGTAGAGAAAACCTCATAGAACATGTAAAAATTAGATATAACCACTTGTTGGTACTTTCCATTTTCTTCTGGATTAAAACCTAGGAGTTTATTAACTACATCTATAAGAATTAACAAAAGGACAACGGGACAGGGGCCATTGGGCCAGATCTTATGGTCGTGGGTCGCACAGCGCCGAAGCCTCCCCACCAGACGGATCTACGCATGGGACGCGCGGTTTGAATCCCGTGAGGAGGGGGCCACCTGTCAGCGGTGGAGGGCCCTGAAGGGGTACGGGGCAATGTCGGCCACATGATCAAGTCGTGATCAACAGCTGCATGTTGTCTTCCTCCCCGCGATAGAGAATGGGAGAGGAAACCCTAGGCATGAGGTGGGAGGCGCGGGGGAGCTCACCTGAGGCCTCTTCGGTGACGGAGGAGGGACGAAGGAGCAGCAGTGCACCAAGACGAGCTCACCAAGGGGCGGCATGGGCCGTTTTGGTGGAAGAACCTTGCTCATGTGATGGCGACCAAAGTGATCTTGTCGGAGCTCGACGGTGCCACCAGTGTAGTGGTTCCTAGGCAACAAGATGAGGTTTTTTATATGCAGGAAGGTACAGGGATCTCTGTGCGGTGACATGCGGAGGAAGAAAGGCAAGGGAGTGAGCATACATTTTGGATCTCAAAAATGGCCGAACGACCTTCTCTCCTTTCTCCTGGCTAGGGAAGGGCTGGGAAGGAGCTTTGTGGCTCAAGGGAGGTAGGTGGGGGTGTGGGGAGCGAAATGAGCCATAGAGGGAAGGTTCATGGAGAAGCTAGATGGGGAGGTGAGAGCCAAGGTTTTGTTTCTGTGGGCAGTATGGTGGTCATTTTGGGTCCACATAGAGGCAGAGGGTCGAGTACCTATGTATTTGCAAGCTTTGGCTCTTTCCCCTTGTCATGGCCGAGAGAAAAAGAAATGGAGGAGGTACGGGTGTAAGGTTAGCTACGGTTTGTCCCAGGGTATAGAGGGAGGGTGGCTATGTCTCTTGGTCGAGCAGAAAAGTAGGGGGCTCATGGTTGCTACTATATTGAATAAAAGAGGGAAGTATAGAACATGACCATTGTCTCTCTCTCATACAAACACAAAGGACAAGTGGTGGAGGGGTGCTACAGTACTATACTATAGTGTAGGACAACCAGGAGAGGGTGTGGTTGATGTGGAGAAGTGCTCGCCATTTTTAAAGGGATTTGGATGTGGTTTTGTTCAAGTTTTGCCAAGGTGGCAAGATTAACTATAGTGATGATCAAGAATAAAAGTTTTAATATTTGATATAGGCAAGATGAAATAAGGATACTGGTAGATAGGTATGGTCAATGTGCATCACCAAGAATTATTTGGAATGTATTGTATCATTTTAGATCCTATTTATATCATTTATTCAAATAGTGCTGAAACTGTTTTATGGATTTTATTTTAATATTTTGAGTTGGACAAGGTGGATTTTTGGTTTGAGATGGTCCCAAGTATGGATTCACACTATGTAGAATTTTCCCATAATTTATTGATGAAAGAAGGTATTTAAAATTTTTATTTTCCCATTTCTGTCATTTAGGAAAAAGGGCAAAAAGAATTATTAAAACTCGTGGGAAGATAGGGTATGATATATAGGTCACCAATGTTCCTAAAGATTGAGTTGTGTTTTGGAGAAAACTAGACTTTCCTTTTTAAGAGGGAGTTTTGAGATTTTGTAAAAGAAAGGGATTAAATACTTTTCGGGTCACAAGAATTATGGATAAATTTTGATAATTTTTTATATCCAAGTTAGATAATGTCCACATGCTGTATCAATCATTTGCAATCTTGGGTTTTGGAAATAAAGCTTAATTTTGGGAGAAAACATGGAATTGATGATCTTTGGCAAAGTTATTTTTATACCATCAAAACTTGGTCGGATCTTGGAGCTCAAAGCTCCCCTTGTATCATGGTCTAGACGGATAGATATAATAAGTTATTTAGATCACCATGGTACAAAGTGTTGAGGTTTATCATGATTGAGATTTCCTAGGATTGATGCCAAAGTTGGCTAAAAAATAAGGTTATCCTAGCAAAATATTAGTTAGCTTAAAACACCATGTGGGTTTTAGAAGAACAAAGCTTAAATTGGAACAAGTGAAGTATGGATAGATATACCTTCATCAGTAGAGCACACTCGTGCAAAGATTTTGTCAAAAGAAGTTAATAGGGAGATGTGAGCTTCTACCAAAATAGGCATGTTGGAAAGATTTGCAGGAAGGATTAATTTGTTGCCTGCCAAGCCATCAAGAACAAGTGGGTTAAAGATGATATAGCCAAGGGTAATTGTGGGCCTTGGAAGTCATTCATATGGTCTACTAGATGGTTCAAGTGAATTTCCAAAAATGCACAAAGGTTGAGAAGGAGGGAGTCTCAAAGATGTGATATTGATAACTGTTTTCTAAACAACCATTTTTGGCAGATTTAGAGTTTTTTACTAGATTACAGAAGTTAGTATTTTTGATTGGTTAAAAGGTTCCAAAGCATCATCATTTCTATGATGTTGAAGTGTAGAATGAGTGGAACTGATACATGCTTGGAGTTGGTCTTCATTACCTTGGAAGCTTCTCGAAAGGTTCTATAAGGTGATTTAGTTAAGGGATAAGATAGTCACTTTAGTGACCAGAGGTTAGATCAATATTTGGTAATTAGCTTAGGGTTGGTATTCTTCGGTTAGCTAGATACTATAGGATGAGCTCCTAGAGTAGTTCATACTAGTTCCTAAGCAGACAATTCAAACAACAGATCAAGGCAATTCATATTGCAAGCAAAACACATCTACTACTACGGATACCTTCAAGCCTAGCTTGATGTAAGGATGGGTATGTTGGAAAGGTTGTGTTTTGAATTAGATAATAGTCCCTTGGTATTTCTAACAAGATTAGAGTTCAAGGTTTTATAAAAGGTTTTGGAAAACCTAGGGGTAAGAGTGGTTGAAGGTTTTGTCTTGAAAACATAAGGAGATTATATCTTATAGATCTCCATAATTTTGTCAATAGAATCTACTAAAATAGTTACGGTTGCAAGGGCATCTTGGCTCTGATTTGAAATGCCAGAACATTTGAGAATATGCAAAATAAGCCAAGATAGTTTTGTTAAGTAGCTTTTGTAAACTGGGTAAAACTAGAGGAGTATAGCATATACTACACACTCAGATGCATAAACACCAACAAGTAAGTAAGCGAACACTAAATTACTACACAAAAAAAGTTTTGGTTTGATTTTTGCAATTCTGGATAACTAATCAGGGTTGCTGAAATTGGGATGTTGCAATGTAATTATTTTGTGTTGTAGGGTCACTGTTCTATTACAGATTCTCTCATTGGATATTCTCGAGTTCTAGATTAGGCTTATGCCTGAGTGAGATCTCAGATTTGTCTAGCCTTGATCCTAGGGGTGTCATAGTGACTCCTACAAGCAAGATCGATGGATTATGAAGGCTTTCAATAAGAATGATGCATATACTATTGTTGGCACGTCCATGGATCCTGAGCCCTCCGACACTCTCTCTTTTGGTGTGTGGTCTCAAGGTCTTTGTACTTGGAGCAATTTCGAAGACACCGGTTCTTATCATTCAGCTCGTGGTGAAGGTGTTGCTCTGAAGGAAGGCTCTCAAGATGATGATGATTAGCAATTTGATGATGATGATTAGCAATTCGATGATGAAGAGAGCTATGAGGATGATGATGGTGATGAGGAGGACGAGGATGAGGAAGAAAGCGGATGATTCTCATGGGGATGTAGCATCGCTCTTTTCCCCCTTTTGGTGTCTTGATTCCAAAGAGGGAGAAGTAGCTCTATTTAGGTTGTTCTACCTAGGTTTTCATGGGATGGCACAAGCTTTTCATTTATTTTATTTGCCTCTTCAAATCTTGTACTCGTGTTATCTATTTGTGGTGAACTATGTCTATTTGTGAACTCTGTTTTTGTGTGTGGTAAGACATGCGATGCCTGGTACATCCATCTCTTTATGTGGTAAAGACTATGTTGCTTACTCCCTATATTGTGCTAGTCTTTATCTTCTTTTACCATGTCTTTTCTTTGTGCAAGCTATGGTGAATTTCTTATTGTATATGTTTCATTACTAGAGGGAATTTCCTAGTAAGTGTGTACTTGCATTCAAAAGCAAATTCAAAATTGTGCACATTACTAGAGGGAATCTCATTTATATCTTTCAAACCTTTGCTATACCTATTGTCTTATTTCTTGCAAATACTTTTGTTGTCATCAATCACCCAAAAAGGGGGAGATTCAAAGGGCATCTCTCTCTCTAATTGTTTTGGTGATAATTGTCAACACAAGGATCTTATAACTGTGTGCTAAGATGGTTTCAGTTAAATATGGTGAAAAGCACAATATGGTGGTTGACCCCTCAAAGATTCGACAATATTGTTGAAGAGTAGTTTAAGGATTCCTTAGCTTTATTTTCTAGTTTATTATGGATCCCAGACTATCAAGAGGGGTTACTAGATGGAAGGTGTGTGGGGTTTCTATTCTTTCTCATAGCCCAAATATTTTCCCACGGCCTTCCTACTTTTGCAGAAGTGGTTTCCTCCCAGGAATGTGCTCCTAGTGTCCTGGGTTCGAAGACTCCGGGGTTCAACCTCGGAAACTCCGGTGTGCACAGCATAGAGACTCTAGATGTTGTATCTAGCATAGTTTCCATCCTGGCTATACAGAAGCTACAGACATCAAACCGGAAACTAGTTTGGAGACTACTCTAGAGACTCGTGTGTCTGAGACACAGAAACTGTGGACCGTAGTCTCCGGCCAGCTTTACAGAAGCATTTTCATGTACATCAGAGACTGGCCCAGAGACTTCGGTAGGCCTGTGGCGCCCCGCAAAAACCACTACTAGAAAATCGCATTGTTTTTGTGCATTGCATCATCATGACCACATGCTCATGTAATCATGCCACATTGCATTTGAGCATCGTCATCATCATGCATTCGTTTTCTGAAACTATTTTCGAAAAACATATTTTGTTTTCTAAATACCCCGCCTTTATTTCAAATCCAAAACCGGGGTCTCCGGATTATTTTGTTTCGTCTACCAATGGATTTCAAAAGCCCCGTTTTAAATAAATAAAAAATTTAAATTGTTTTTAGGAGGCAGCCCGCCAGGCCCGAAAGCCCGGCCGGCCACCTCCAAACCCTAGTCTAAAAATATCTAATCCTAATCCTACCTACACCTAATCCTACCCAGTCCCCCCTCCACCTCACCCCGTCCTATCGCAAACCGCCACCTCATCACTTCCCCAACCCCCAGCCACTCCACCTCACCTCCCTGGTCGCCCCTAGCCCCACCCCACGCGGTGGACACACTCGCACCAGCCAAAACCCGCTCTCCCTCCACCACACGCCCGCGCCTGGCCCACCACCGCCCGACACGCCCACCTGCCCTCTCCCGTCGCCCGGACCCACCATCTGGGGGAACCCTGAGACCGCCCCACCTCCTCGATGCCCTGGGCCACGCGACCCCCGCCCCGCATCTCCCTCCTCCCGCCGCCGCCTCCTCGCTCTGCATCCCGCCGCCGGACTTCTCTCCGCCTCGCCAGGAGCCCCGCCGCCGGCCCCATCGCGCGTCCGCGCCCGAGCCGTGCTCGACCCCGTCGCCAGGGCCGGAGCCGTCTTCGGCCGCCACCTTCTCGCCTCGGCCTCCCTCGTCCGTGCCCCCGTCGTCCCCACCAACCCCCATCTCCCCTCTCCTCTCGCTCTCCTCTCTGCGCCATCGGACGCGTCCTCCTCCGCCATGGCCGACCTCGCCTCGACCACCCCCCTCTCCTCCCCGTGCGTCCCCCGAGTCTGAGCGCCTCGGCCCCGTCGCTCGGCCGCCTCTGTGCGCGCCTTCCCGTCCTCGATCTGCGGCCGCCGTCGAGCTCTCCGTGGCCCCGAGCGCCTCCTCGGCCCTTCTCCGACCCCGGGTCCCCCGAGCTCTCCTCCGTCGCCGCCGAGCCCGGCCTCGCCTGGGCCACGCGGGCCTCCGCGACCTCCTCTGCCGCCGTGTCCTCCACCGCCCCGGCGCCCTCCCTCGCTGCGTCCCTCTCCTCCCCTTCCTCTGCGTCCTCTCCTCCTTGGCCGGCAGCACCCCCGGGGCCCGACCTCGCTCTGCCTGGCCTCGTCGCGCCGCCCGCGTCCTGCTGCCCCTTCCTCTCGTCGTCCTCTGGCCGCCTGTGCCACCTCGTCCTCCTGCACGTCGGCCGCCCGCGACCCCCCGAGTGCCGCCTTTCTCTGTGTCCTGGTGTCGTTGAGGCCCCCCGCAGAGCCTCTGCCCCGCTCTGGTTGTTGTTCTGCAGGTTCCCGTCGCGTGTATGTGCATAGTGGGCACTTGTAGACCAACATGTGGTGGGCTTTAATTGCAAACCGTGTCATCGCCAAGTCCAACCTCCACGTGTCGTGTCTGTGTACCAAGCTATGTACCGAGTTGCTGCTTCGGAGATTTTGTGAAGAACCATGGAACCTCAAGATCTTCACCACCCGAAGTGTTCCACCAAGATCGCCATTGACAATGGAACGAAGACCGAACCCGGTGGCTTTTGCTGGACCATCAACAAGATCTACAACGGGACGCCATGACCTTCGTCACTGAACCCGAAGACCGCGGATGCGACATGATCGTCTCGCGGACGCCAAGTCCTTCGGCCCGGAACGCCGACGACCTGACCAAGATCCGAAGACCGAACCCTGGCGCGCCAAGTTCTTCGACCCCAAGGACCGGTCCACAGATGCGACAAGTACTTCTTCCCGGATCCGATGCCCGAGAACACGGAACGACAAGATCACCCACACGGACTCGAGTACCCCGATGCCCCGATCCGAAGACCGATCCCGGCGCCCGAACCCCGAACCACATCGAACGCCAAGATCGTCGATAACCCTATGTGTGAACCTTTTCCCGAGCCCCTATTTTATAAATGCTATATATAAAACTTGTTGCATATTATGGTTCTTTCCGCATGCATATCATGTGGGTTGAGGGCATTATGCCGAGTCACCTCATAATTAAATATGGGGCCCATATGCGGACAAATCTAGTCTTATATTGGTCCCATTTAAATTTGTATAGCGAACCGAAGCCATGTTTTGTCTTGCTAATCCAACATTTAATTTGCGGGGTAGATAAATAACTTGAACCGTTTAATTAAATGTCGGGACCCCGGTTCCGCTTAATATTGCCTAGTTGCATCACATCTGTGCCATGCCATGCATCATATCATAATCATGCCGGATCTCCTGCCGTAGTATTAAATATTGCATCCGGTGTTTCTTCTAGTGCTTTGCTTCTTCACGGATTAGGCCGATGAGTTGATGCGAGTGTCGACCCGATCTTCGGATGAACCTTCGACAATGTTTTCAGGCGAGCATCTCCTCCTTTCTACCTATCTTAATTTTATAGTATTTATTCCCTCCTGTTGCTCTATTGCTATCTGTGTTGCGATGCTCTAGTTTTTCGTGCCCGTGATATCCCTTGCAGCCTTATATTGCCTTGGACACATCCTATTACCTGTTGTTTGGTAGATAGTTGGACTTGCGCGTCGTAGTCGCTTGCTCAAGTGCTGTTGCGTGTCGTCAAGTACCTCAGTTGTTGGAGTGTTGCCGCATGTTTAATGTTGGAGATGATCATGGCTTTAATTACTGTTTAATAACTAAAATTGAAGTAGGTAAATGCAGAGGCACCGGTGGGTAATAGACAATATTTGGTTTTTAACCGCTCACTGGTGTCCCGTAGGACCCCGAGTTCTTGACACCTGTTCCGAGATCGAGAGCGCTAACCACAGGTGGGGTGTGTGGGCACCCCCATCGATTAGTACCTGATTCCAAGTATTGTACTGGGGCCACAAGTAGTTTGGGGCTTTATTACTATTCTGTACTTATGCCATGCTTTACTATTTTATTTAAATTGTGCGAGGTACTGCACCTGTACTGTTTAGGGAAGCGGAGTGTTTTCGCGGTATCGACAAGCCCAGTCACATTTTCGGGTTCCCAGTCGTTTACAGCCACTGACGCAAACCCTGAGTCCGTCTCGGAGACCGGCCGACTTCGTTGCGGGTAGCTTAGTGGGGTGGCCCCCATGTACTTGCTTTGGATCTGGGAAACGTCATGACTTAGGCCCCGCCGACATACCGATGGATGTATGTTAACTGATCTGGCAAAAAGGGTCGAAGTGCGTGTGGATACTTTGGTGCAACCCTGCAGGGTTAAATCTTTTCGAAAAGCCGTGTCCGCGGTTATGGACGACTTGGAGCACAGTTCTCGATCATAGACAACTATAACTAAAGTTTACTGTTATAATTTGACTTGTATCCCATATGACTAGTAAACAGCTCCACTGCAACGGAATGGCTAAATAAAAGTACCAACAACTGCTGGGTTTTGGGATATCTCATGTTAATTGCATCTGACTAGTAAGTGTTGCAACTACAACGGAATGGTTATCTAAAACTGCCCACTGCTCATTATATCAGGATGACTCATGCTATCTATACCTAACTAGTAATTGCTGCAACGATAACTGAATAAATAAAACTACCAACGGTGTGAGTTCCTCGGTTGACTTCCTCGTTTGGTCTCGAGGGGGAAACACCAGGATGGGTATGTTTGGTGGTAGTATCAAGTTGGTTCCGAATAGGTCTTTCTTACCCCTGTCTGATAGCCGCTACTTGTATTGAGTCTCTATAGGTTGTTTGTGCATGCTGCGCTGCCGCTTCAGTCCACCATACCTATGTAGGCGAGGACCGCCGAATTCTAGCCTCGCCGTGTACTGGCCTCAGTACTGACCGCTCTCTTTTTCCTTTGCCCTTTGTCGGCACCCCTTTTGTTTAAGCAGGTTTTGAGATCGACGTCGTTAGCAGGGTTACCCTTCCGTCTTGGCCTGGGCAGGGTTATGGAAGCCATTGGTTATTCTTCAGGGCTCTTAGCCCCATTTGCATCTTGTCCGTAGTCGGACGCTCTATCATTTTTAAGGTGATTTGGATCTTTGTATATTATATCTGTATTCTTGACTCATTGAGTCGCTGTTGTATATATATATCTGTTCTGTGGGTCCCATCGAGGATTGTTGTGTAATGTTATTACTTCGTTTTCCACCCGCACGAAAGTGCCTGGTGGGCACCTTTGAATCGTTTCTATGCGGGTTTGGTGGGATTCGCTGAAACTTGCATAGGGCCGATTTCGAGGGTGTTACAGAGTGGTATCAGAGCTCAGCAGTTACGATACCCCACAAGTCCAGCCTGTAGGATAACCTAGCTAACGGCCGCAGTAGAGTGTCAAAACTATTTTGCAAAAATCGGTTGGATCGATCTGATTAGGTCTGTTTTTACTCCTTACCCCTCTGCTATTCTCCTCTTACCTCTGCGTATTTTGAATCCACTCTCTTACCTTCCTTCAAGTCCAGGATTTCTTGTGGTTGGGTTCCATAGTACCTTCAGGGATTCGCTTCCTCCTTTGGTAACGGTGTTGCTACATCTGGTCTTCATGCTATCCGAGGAATCCTTCGTCTGGTGGACTTCTCTTTGTTCCTTCTCGTGCCTTCTGGTGCTTTCCGACGCGACGACATCATCTATGCCAGATCCGATGCAGAGTCTGCATCACTCCTTGGTTTCTGAACCCCGATTGTCGAGATCTTCAGTCTGATTCCGAGAATGGTTGCACGCTTTTCTACTGATTGTGCAGGGTAATAGTTTGGGTGCGAGATGGATTGGCCCCCATGCCGACTACCCCTTCTATTCGCTTTTGTACATTGAAGTGGATGAGAATGCATCGGTCCCCTCTTTCTGTCGAAGCTAGAGGTGGCTTTATTTGTTGATACCTCTATCTTCGACCTTTTGTTCCCGGAGTGTTCTCTCGACGATCACGGACAACGACCTCTTGTTAGTGGTGTCGCAAGGATCTACACGATGCGAGAAGATTCAGATCGCCGCCCTTCTTCCCGGTACCATGAGGCGGATCTCGAGGGAGAGATCCAATGTTAGTGGTGTCGAATTGTGGCGCCCCGCAAAAACCACTACTAGAAAATCGCGTTGTTTTTGTGCATTGCATCATCATGACCGCATGCTCATGTCATCATTCCACATTGCATTTGAGCATCGTCATCATCATGCATTCGTTGTCTGAAACTATTTTCGAAAAACATATTTTGTTTTCTAAATACCCCGCCTTTATTTCAAATCCAAAACCCGGGTCTCCGGATTATTTTGTTTCGTCTACCAATGGATTTCAAAAGCCCCGTTTTAAATAAATAAAAAATTTAAATTGTTTTTAGGAGGCAGCCCGCCAGGCCCGAAAGCCCGGCCGGCCACCTCCAAACCCTAGTCTAAAAATATCTAATCCTAATCCTACCTACACCTAATCCTACCCAGCGCCCCCTCCACCTCACCCCGTCCTATCGCAAACCGCCACCTCATCACTTCCCCAACCCCCAGCCACTCCCAGCCCTCCACCTCACCTCCCTGGTCGCCCCTGGCCCCACCCCACGCGGTGGACACGCTCGCACCAGCCAAAACCCGCTCTCCCTCCACCACACACCCGCGCCTGGCCCACCACCGCCCGACACGCCCACCTGCCCTCTCCCGTCGCCCGGACCCACCACCTGGGGGAACCCCGAGACCGCCCCACCTCCTCGATGCCCCGGGCCACGCGACCCCCGCCCCGCATCTCCCGCCGCCGCCTCCTCGCTCTCCATCCCGCCGCCGGACTTCTCTCCGCCTCGCCAGGAGCCCCGCCGCCGGCCCCATTGCGCGTCCGCGCCCGAGCCGTGCTCGACCCCGCCGCCAGGGCCGGAGCCATCTTCGGCCGCCACCTCCTCGCCTCGGCCTCCCTCGTCCGTGCCCCCGTCGTCCCCACCGACCCCCGTCTCCCCTCTCCTCTCGCTCTCCTCTCTGCGTCGTCGGTCGTGTCCTCCTCCGCCATGGCCGACCTCGCCTCGACCACCACCCTCTCCTCCCCGTGCGTCGCCCGAGTCCGAGCGCCTTGGCCCCGTCGCCCGGCCGCCTCTGCGCGCGCCTTCCCATCCTCGATCTGCGGCCGCCGTCGAGCTCTCCGTGGCCCCGAGCTCCTCCTCGTCCCTTCTCCAACCCCACGTCCCCCGAGCTCTCCTCCGTCGCCGCCGAGCCCGGCCTCGCCTGGGCCACGCGGGCCTCCGCGACCTCCTCTACCGCCGTGTCCTCCGCCGCCCCGGCGCCCTCCCTCGCTGCGTCCCTCTCCTCCCCTTTCTCTGCGTCCTCTCCTCCTTGGCCAACAGCACCCCCGCGGCCCGACCTCGCTCTGCCTGGCCTCGTCGCGCCGCCCGCGTCCTGCTGCCCCTTCCTCTCGTCGTCCTCTGGCCGCCTGTGCCACCTCGTCCTCCTGCGCGTCGGCCGCCCGCGACCCCCCGAGTGCCGCCTTTCTCTGTGTCCTGGTGTCGTTGAGGCCCCCCGCAGAGCCTCTGCCCCGCTCTGGTTGCTGTTCTGCAGGTCCTCGTCGCGTGTATGTGCATAGTGGGCACTTGTAGACCAACATGTGGTGGGCTTTAATTGCAAACCGTGTCATCGCCAAGTCCAACCTCGACGTGTCGTGTCTGTGTACCGAGCTATGTACCGAGTTGCTGCTTCGGAGATTTTGTGAAGAACCATGGAAACTCAAGATCTTCACCACCCGAAGTGTTCCGCCAAGATCGCCATCGACAATGGAACGAAGACCGAACCCGGTGGCTTTTGCTGGACCATCAACAAGATCTACAACGGGACGCCATGACCTTCGTCACCGAACCCGAAGACCGCGGATGCGACAAGATCGTCTCGCGGACGCCAAGTCCTTCAGCCCGGAACGCCGACGACCTGACCAAGATCCGAAGACCGAACCCTGGCGCGCCAAGTTCTTCGACCCCGAGGACCGGTCCACAGATGCGACAAGTACTTCTTCCCGGATCCAATGCCCGAGAACACGGAACGACAAGATCACCCACACGGACTCGAGTACCCCGATGCCCCGATCCGAAGACCGATCCCGGCGCCCGAACCCCGAACCACATCGAACGCCAAGATCGTCGATAACCCTATGTGTGAACCTTTTCCCGAGCCCCTATTTTATAAATGCTATATATAAAACTTGTTGCATATTATGGTTCTTTCCGCATGCATATCATGTGGGTTGGGGGCATTATGCCGAGTCACCTCATAATTAAATATGGGGCCCATATGCGGACAAATCTAGTCTTATATTGGTCCCATTTAAATTTGTATAGCGAACCGAAGCCATGTTTTGTCTTGCTAATCCAACATTTAATTTGCGGGGTAGATAAATAACTTGAACCGTTTAATTAAATGTCGGGACCCCGGTTCCGCTTAATATTGCCTAGTTGCATCACATCTGTGCCATGCCATGCATCATATCATAATCATGCCGGATCTCCTGTCGTAGTATTAAATATTGCATCCGGTGTTTCTGCTAGTGCTTTGCTTCTTCACGGATTAGGCCGATGAGTTGATGCGAGTGTCGACCCGATCTTCGGATGAACCTTCGACAATGTTTTCAGGCGAGCATCTCCCCCTTTCTACCTATCTTACTTTTATAGTATTTATTCCCTCCTGTTGCTCTATTGCTATCTGTGTTGCGATGCTCTAGTTTTTCGTGCCCGTGATATCCCTTGCAGCCTTATATTGCCTTGGACACATCCTATTACCTGTTGTTTGGTAGATAGTTGGACTTGCGCGTCGTAGTCGCTTGCTCAAGTGTTGTTGCGTGTCGTCAAGTACCTCAGTTGTTGGAGTGTTGCCGCATGTTTAATGTTGGAGATGATCATGGCTTTAATTACTGTTTAATAACTAAAATTGAAGTAGGTAAATGCAGAGGCACCGGTGGGTAATGGACAATATTTGGTTTTTAACCGCTCACTGGTGTCCCGTAGGACCCCGAGTTCTTGACACCTGTTCCGAGATCGAGCGCGCTAACCACAGGTGGGGTGTGTGGGCACCCCCATCGATTAGTACCTGATTCCAAGTATTGTACTGGGGGCCACAAGTAGTTTGGGGATTTTTTACTATTCTGTACTTATGCCATGCTTTACTGTTTTATTTAAATTGTGCGAGGTACTGCACCTGTACTGTTTAGGGAAGCGGAGTGTTTTCGCAGTATCGACAAGCCCAGTCACATTTTTGGGTTCCCAGTCGTTTATAGCCACTGACGCAAACCCTGAGTCCGTCTCGGAGATCGGCCGACTTCGTTGCGGGTAGCTTAGTGGGGTGGCCCCCATGTACTTGCTTTGGATCTGGGAAACGTCATGACTTAGGCCCCGCCGACATACCGATGGGTGTATGTTAACTGATCTGGCAAAAAGGGTCGAAGTGCGTGTGGATACTTTGGTGCACCCCTGCAGGGTTAAATCTTTTCGAAAAGCCGTGTCCGTGGTTATGGACGACTTGGAGCACAGTTCTCGATCATAGACAACTATAACTAAAGTTTACTGTTATAATTTGACTTGTATCCGATATGACTAGTAAACAGCTCCACTGCAACGGAATGGCTAAATAAAAGTACCAACAACTGCTGGGTTTTGGGATATCTCATGTTAATTGCATCTGACTAGTAAGTGTTGCAACTACAACGGAATGGTTAACTAAAACTGCCCACTACTCATTATATCAGGATGACTCATGCTATCTATACCTGACTAGTAATTGCTGCAATGATAACTGAATAAATAAAACTGCCAACGGTGTGAGTTCCTCGGTTGACTTCCTCGTTTGGTCTCGAGGGGGAAACACCAGGATGGGTATGTTTGGTGGTAGTATCAAGTTGGTTCCGAATAGGTCTTTCTTACCCCTCTCTGATAGCCGCTACTTGTATTGAGTCTCTATAGGTTGTTAGTGCATGCTGCGTTGCCGCTTCAGTCCACCATACCTATGTAGGCGAGGACCGCCGAATTCTAGCCTCGCCGTGTACTGGCCTCAGTACTCATCGCTCTCTTTTTCCTTTGCCCTTTGTCGGCACCCCTTTTGTTTAAGCAGGTTTTGATATCGACGTCGTTAGCAGGGTTACCCTTCCGGCTTGGCCTGGGCAGGGTTATGGACGCCATTGGTTATTCTTCAGGGCTCTTAGCCCCATTTGCATCTTGTCCGTAGTCGGACGCTCTATCATTTTTAAGGTGATTTGGATCTTTGTATATTATATATGTATTCTTGACTCATTGAGTCGCTGTTGTATATATATCTGTTCTGTGGGTCCCATCGAGGACTGTTGTGTAATGTTATTACTTTGTTTTCCACCCGCACGAAAGTGCCTGGTGGGCACCTTTGAATCGTTTCTATGCGGGTTTGGCGGGATTCGCTGAAACTTGCATAGGGCCGATTTCGAGGGTGTTACAAGGCCGGAGACTCCGAGGTGCGAACTCCGAAGATTCTAGTATAAGTGTACTCAAATGTATATTGTATCGTGTGCCTGCCGTGAGGTAGGTGCGTGTAATATTAGGGTGAGGACTTCTGTGGGGTGGTGTCCTGGGTCCGGAGACTCCAAGGCATGCACCACAGAGACTCTGGATGTTGTCTCTAGCCTAGTTTCTGTCCTGGCTTTACAGAAGCTACAGACCTCACACCGGCAACTAGACCGGAGACTACACCAGAGACTCAAGTGTCCATGCCACTTCCTTGTGTCCTGAGTCTGAAGACTGTGGGGTTAACCCTGGAGAGTCCGGTGTGTGTACCACAAAGACTCTGGATGTTGTCGCTGTCCTAGTTTCCATCCTAGCTTTACAGAAGCTACAGACCTCACCCCAAAAACTATCTCGGATACTACACCGGAGACTCTGGTGTCTGGGTTACAGAGACGCTAGCACCTAGTCTCCGACTCAGTCTCCGGCCAGGTTTACAGAAGCATTTTCTTGTACATCAGAGACTGAACCGGAGACTCCGGCCAGCCAAAGACTCCGGGGTGTGAACCTCGAAGACACTGGTCTAAGTGGACTCGAACAAATAATTTCTAGGATCCCCTATATATACATATCTTCTACCTCCATCTTAGGTTGCAACTTCCACTCTCCCTCCACCACTACTTCTGAGATTCAAATCACCTAGATCTCCTTCCCTAGCCAATAGAACTTGATGTTGTTTTGGTAATCAAGGGAGGAGGCCTAGATCTATCTTTCCACTGAAGGGATTTGAAATCGCCCACTTTCCATTGAGTTACTTGTTCCTCTTGGGTTGACAAACCCTAGTCGAAATAAGAAGTTGTCCCTAAGCTCATCCTTGTGCGTAAGAGCTTGTGGTGAACTTGAGAGCCTCCAATTCTATTGTGGAGAAGTTCCCCAAGGTGTTGTGAAGGTTTCGGTCACCGCCTTCAAGGACACCGTATAGTGGCTCGTGTGCTTGCTATGAGGTGGGTGCGTGATGGCCCAAAATATATCGAGCTCGTTGGAGAACCCCAAGAGGAAGGTATGATGAGCACAGCAGCAAGTTTTCCCTCAGTATGAAACCAAGGTTATCAATCCAGTAGGAGCAAGGAAACACCCCAAAGGTGTTGCTAGCTGAGCCTTGGCAGGGTGCACTACCGGTGCTAGTAGCAACGTGGAGACCTGCACAACACAACCACCGAACTTTGTCCCCAACTTGTGGTGAGGTTGTCAACCTCACCGGTTTTGCTGAAAACAAAGGATTAAACGTATCGAATGGAAGGAAGTAATAGTTTGCAAAAAGTAAACACAAAGCAGTAAACAGTTGATTGTAGATTGAAAGTAAAAGAAAGGACCGGGGTCCATAGTTCACTAGAGGTGGCTCTCCTTAAGATAGATAATATGCTGGGTGAGCAAATTACAGCGGGGCAATTGACAAACATCGAGAAAGCATACAAGCATATACTACTCATCTTGACTCCTTTGAGATTCGATTGGGCATTACAACATTATACATAGACCGCCATCCACCTGCATCTATGACTAATAATCCACCTTCAGGTTATCATCCGAACCCTCTCCAGTATTAAGTTGCAAGCAACAGATTATTGCATTACGAATTGCGTGTAAAGTAAACAATACGATTGTTCTATGAACAAAGGATTGTTGTTTTCTCCCTAGTAGCAACAACACATCTAGTACCTTAGAGATTTTTGTCACTTCCCCAGATTACCAGAGGCATGAACCCACTATCGAGCATAAATACTAACTCTTGGAGTTGCTAGCATCTACTTGGCCAAGATAGCTACTATCAATGGAAAGCATGCAAGATCACAAATAACAAAGACATGATAGAACCAATAATCAATCTGAAATAGCATCTCAATATCCATCGGATCCCCGCAAACACAACATGCAGAATTACAAATAGATGATCTTGATCATGAACGGAGCTCACGGGATCTAAACATGATAGCACAAAGGAGGAGAACCAGCCATCTAGCTACTACATGGACCCGTAGTCCAGAGATGAACTACTCATGCATCACACTGCAGGCTTGCATGATGATGAAGAAGGCCTCCAGGGTGAATTCCCTCTCCGGCAGGGTGCCGGGAAGAGCTTCAGATCCCTCGCGATCTAGGGATGGAGATGATGGCGGCTACAGATTATTTCGTGGAATTTTGATTGGGTACTTAGGTTTTCCGTATTAGAGGCAATATATAGGCGGAAGGAGAGGCCGAGGGGGTGCCTGGGCTGGCCACACCACCCCTTGGCGCGGGCCTAGCCTGGCCACGTGGCCAGGTGGTGTGGCCGCCCTCTGGCCCTTCTCCATCTTGTATTCTGGCTCCAAGTGTGCCCCGGTAAAATAATAACTTTGGCTTTTGTCCCGTACAATTCCGAAAATATTAATTTTCTGACTTCCTGTAACCAAAAACAGTAGAAAATAGGCAGCTGGCACTGTGGCTCTTGTTAATAGGTTAGTCCAAGAAATCATATGAAAAGTACTCCAAAGTGTGGACAAAACACAAGAAAGTAGATAAAACCAAGCATGGAACATCAAAAATTATAGATACATTTGCAATGTATCAACATCCCCAAGCTTAACTCCTGCTCGTCCTCGAGTAGATAAGTGATAAAAAGAAAGAATAATTTTTGAGGTGACATGCACCATCATAAATTTGATCAAAGTATTTGTAAAACATTCAAAGCTGGGATCATAGTACTTCAATCATAACATGAAAGACAAAGTTCTAGCAATAAGACAAAGAAACTATGATGCAACATGAAAAGGCACAAACAAAAGATTCATGAATAACAATGATTTGCAAGACGTTTGTTTGTTTCACATAAAGAAAACATAGCATAGTAGCATTCAGCTTGTCCCTCATAGAGTAGCAAGTATAAATGCATAGGACACCTTCAAAGTTCATAAGAGTGACTAGATACAAATAGTTTAAAACAAGCAATATCAAGGTATGCATGAATCAACTAGTCTTGGGACAATGCACATAGAACTAAGAATGGCCACTATGCTCTCAAAGTAGGTGCATAAAGATAGAAGGTGGAGACTCAATATAATGGTGGAAGAAAGGCCTTCATAGAAGGAAGCAGATATTCAAGTTTCATAAAGAGCTTCCAAAAATTATGGTATGTATAGCTTTCAGCTCTCATTGCCCCTATCATAAGCATCTTGAAGTGATTAAGGTTAAAGTGAACAAACTATGGTGTACATGCTTGACGAAGTATAAGTTAGAAATCTCATGTCCCTTGAATACGAGGGCCGCTCCTCATGCTACTCAAGTTTAGTCACCGGTAAGTTCTTGTCATCATAAGTACATGTGTATCATAGAGAACCGCCAACGTGGTACCCCTTGCCCGATGATACGGAAGAATCCCCATATCAAAATGACAAGGCAAGCAGACAACAAGCATCTCAGCAATCTTCTTATTTACCATGGGAATATGGTGCTTTTTTCTCTCTTTCCTCTTTCCATAATCTCTTTTTTTTCTTTTTCTCTTTTTTCTCAATATAGGACTCTTTTTTTATAAGAAGAATGCTTCATAGAGAGCTCATTATGGTTACGCTACAGGTTTCCACCATGTCAGCATGGATTAGGCCAGCGGCCCGGGCGTTTCTCTAACACATATACATAACTCCATGGACTTACAAGCTCCCCTTTCATTTCACATCGACGACATCCATAGACAAAAGAGCATGATATCAACTAGGTACAAAGTACCAGTGCAATGTTGAAAGCATTCCCCATGACAGCATGGTTCTGCTAATCCCTAACAAATAAGTGCAAGCATATACAACATAGACGACACAATGGTTCAAGTTTATTAAGGGCAAGAAACATAAAGTGTGCCATCAAGTTTGTGATAGATTTAATCACTAGTTTTCTCATAACAAGTTTAATTTGGAAGATAAACAAAAGCATGAATATACTTGGAATAGCAAATGCTAATAGGTAGATATGGTGGACTCTTTGGAATAACTTGGTTTAGGGAGTTGGATGCATGAGTGGAACTCATACTTGGTTGCGGAGGCTAGCAAAAGACTGGGAGCGATAAACTAAGAGAGCAATAATGGCCATAATCATGCAGAGCGACAAAACATCATTGATCAAAGCATAAAGTGATACTACAAGTTGAAAACTAAAGGATCATAAAGTCTATGGTGACTTGGGATAGTCATAGCATGGTGTGAGCATGTGCCAAGTCAACCCAAATAAAGCATCAAAGGAGAATTACCACAATACTATGCTTTAATATGCTAAAACAACGCATGATTCATCCAAGGCACATTAAGCAATCTCAATTGTTTATAACAAGTCATGCTACAACAAAGAATACTAAGCATAAAGCCAAAACAATATCAAGCATGGCATGACAAAGCATAGGCCATAGTCAAAAACAGGCTCTCTTTACCACTTATGCATGAACTTTCCTACTCTTTTCCAAACCAAACCAAACTATTTGAAAACCAATGTATGAAAGAGGGGGTAAAACCAATTTATTCATCAAACTAAGCAAACAAAGCAAATGAAAAACCAAAACAAAAACGAAAACGAAAAAGAAGACGCTTCAAGAACAACACAACTGTGCATGAAACAATAAAAATGAAGCGTTTGGAAGAAACCTGGGATTTTTATTGATGAAGAGGGGGATGCCTTGGGCATCCCCAAGCTTTGACGCTTGTACTTCTTGAATATTTCTTGGGGTGACACGCGTGGCATCCCCAAGCTTGAGCTTTAGTCCATCCTTCATCTCATTACTCATTCCTTCCATACACCTGGAATTTTTCCTTCATACAAAACTTCACACAATCTTTATTAGCAACATTAGTGCACTCAAGATAATAGGTCTTTAAGGTTCAGTTCCAACAACAATAAAACTTCAATTAAAACACTAGCTACTGTAGCACTTCCCTCAAAAAGCTCAATTCCCCAAAAGAACTCAAAGAGGAACCAACAAGAAGCAAATGCAGAAAATGGCAAAAATCTGTCAAAATAGACCAGCAGGTAAAGACAATTTTTTTCGAAGACCTTATGTTGCTCAAATCAAAACGTGTTGAACTATTAACAACCTGGGGCAGAAGCACAAAAATTCACGCCTCAAAAGGACGTTCAGAGATTTTACATGAATTTTTATGGTGAAGCACAGAAATCTGTTTCGAGACAACAACTTTCCCAATCATTACTTCTCTCTCATTAGAGGTTACTCTTGGCACAAAAGGCAAATTAAAAGGATAAGGAGCGGTTATTACTGAAGTAATAACTTCCAAGACTCATCTAAAACTTTTGGGTTATCTCCCAATAAATACTTTTCTTTAATGCCTTTAAGTTAGACATAAAAAGCAAGAAAAAGGACCAAGGGTTCTCCAATGAAGAAGCATTAAGATCAATACCAGAAATATCTTCAAAGTTCTAGAGGATCCTCTCTCAATGCTCTTAGGTTCACTATTTTCATCAAAAGGGTTTTCAGGAACAATCCAATCAAGATTCTTTTCTATGGCTTCATGCATTGCTACCAGTTTAAAGGGTATTGGTATCTTAGTTTCCTCCCGATTAGGTTCAGTTTTGTTCAACTTTTCTCGTGTACCAACAACATCTACGCATGATCCTAGCATATTGAAACGTTCAAAGACTTTTCTAGCTTCCTTGGCAACATCATAGAATTCCTTAAGCAAGGTTTCAATAATAAAATCCCTCTTTTCAGGGTCCTCAATTTCTTTAAGTTTAAGAAACATTATTTGCATTAAGGGGTTAAGGTTAACAAACCTAGCTTCCAACATGTGAACTAAAGAAGCTGCAGCAATCTCATAGTTTGGAGCAAGTTCTGCAAGGGATCGATCCTCAATATCCTCATGTTTACTAACATGATTAAAGAATTCTTCAATATTATCTTTTCCAATTATTGAACCACTACCTATTGAAAGGTCTTTCAGGGTGAATTTAGGGATCAACATGGGAGCTAAGGAAGAGGTAACAACTAAAGGAGACTTAATTTTTTTGTGTTTTTAAATAAGAAAGCAAACTAGTAAAACTATTTTTTTTGTGTTTTTGATAAAGAAACAAGCAAACAAAGCAAAAGTAAACTAAGCAAAACAAAAACAACAAAGTAAAGAGATTGGTTATGAGGGACTCCCCTTGTGAAGATGTCATTGACTCCCCGGCAATGGCGCCAGAAAATATGCTTGATGGCCCAAAATATATCGAGCTCGTTGGGGAACCCCAAGAGGAAGGTATGATGAGCACAGCAGCAAGTTTTCCCTTAGTATGAAACCAAGGTTATCAATCCAGTAGGAGCAAGGAAACACCCCAAAGGTGTTGCTAGCTGAGCCTTGGCAGGGCGCACTACCGACGCTAGTAGCAACGTGGAGACCTGCACAACACAACCACAGAACTTTGTCCCCAACTTGCGATGAGGTCGTCAATCTCACTGTGTTTTGCTGAAAACAAAGGATTAAACGTATCGAATGGAAGGAAATAATAGTTTGCAGAAAGTAAACACAAAGCAGTCAATAGTTGAATGTAGATTGAAAGTAAAAGAAAGGACCGGGGTCCATAGTTCACTAGAGGTGGCTCTCCTTAAGATAGATAATATGCTGGGTGAACAAATTGCAGCGGGGCAATTGACAAACATCGAGAAAGCATACAAGCATATACTACTCATCTTGACTCCTTTGAGATTAGATTGGGCATTACAACATTATACATAGAACGCCATCCAACTATATCTATGACTAATAATCCACCTTCAGGTTATCATTCGAACCCCCTCCAGTATTAAGTTGCAAGCAACAGATTATTGCATTAGAAATTGTGTGTAAAGTAAACAATATGATTGTTCTATGAACAAAGGATTATTGTTGTCTCCCTAGTAGCAACAACACATCTAGTACCTTAGAGATTACTGTCAGTTCCCCAGATTACCAGAGGCATGAACCCACTATCGAGCATAAATACTAACTCTTGGAGTTGCTAGCATCTACCTGGCCAAGATAGCTACTAACAACGGAAAGCATGCAAGATCACAAATAACAAAGACATGATAGATCCAATAATCAATCTGAAATAGCATCTCAATATCCATCGGATCCCCGCAAACACAACATGCAGAATTACAAATAGATGATCTTGATCATGAACGGAGCTCACAAGATCTAAACATGATAGCACAAAGGAGGAGAACTAGCCATCTAGCTACTACATGGACCCGTAGTCCAGAGATGAACTACTCACGCATCACACCGGAGGCTTGCATGATGATGAAGAAGGCCTCCAGGGTGAATTCCCCTCTCCGGCAAGGTGCCGGGAAGAGCTTCAGATCCCTCCCGATCTAGGGATGGAGATGACGGCGGCTACAGACTCTTTCGTGGAATTTTGATTGGGTACTTAGGGTTTCCGTATCAGAGGCAATATATAGGCGGAAGGAGAGGCCGAGGGGGTGCCTGGGCTGGCCACACCACCCCTGGTGCGGGCTAAGCCTGGTCGCGTGGCTAGGTGGTGTGGCCGCCCTCTGGCCCTTCTCCGTCTCATATTCTGGCTCCAAGTGTCCCCCGGTAAAATAATAACTTTGGATTTTGTCCCGTCCAATTCCGAGAATATTCATTTTCTGACTTCCTGAAACCAAAAACAGCAGAAAACAGGCAGCTAGCGCTGTGGCTCTTGTTAATAGGTTAGTCGAAGAAATCATATGAAAAGTACTCCAAAGTGTGGACAAAACACAAGAAAGTAGATAAAACCAAGCATGGAACATCAAAAATTATAGATAGATTTGCAATGTATCAGTGCGCGGGATAATAGGGTGAGGACTTCTACGGCGCCGGTGGTCGTAGTACCGCCACCCCTCCAACAGAGACATACTTTCCCTTAGAAGGAAGGAACTTCAGGAAACATCTCAATGTCTACTCTTGGTTATTTCTATCCTTTACTCCCTATTATTATTGTTGCTTGATTACTTGTCATATAGGTTCCCTCACCTAGTTGCATGTCTAGATAACTTACTTAGTGTCAAGCCTCAATTTGATAAGAAGTTAAAAATTGAGTAGCGCCTATTCACCCCCCTCCCCTCCTCTAGTCACTTATACTGGTCTTCAACATATTCCCCAAACTTCAGGGAAATTGTTTCCTTCTTGCAATCAATATTTTCCCATAAACTGTTTAAGAATGTTCTTCCAAAAATAATTTGAGAATCGGAATCAGTTGGCATATCAACTACCACAAAATCTATGGGATATATATAAGGCCCAATGTAAATAGGTACGTTTTCAATTCCCATAGGAACTCTCAGTGTTTTATCGGCAAGCATGATTGTCATTTTAGTATTTTCTAGTTCAGCCGGTTCAAGTTCATCTTGAATCCCTAGATAAAATCTATAAGGAATAAGATTCACTGTAGTTCCAATATCGCAAAGGCCGTAATAAGAAGTTTCATGAAAAGTACAAGGAAGTAGAGATTTAATAATATTTTTAGCTTTTACCTTTCCTTCGACGAACTAAGAAGCTTCAGAATCAAGCACAACTATGTTCCAGTGTGCAAACATAGGTAATATAACTTATTTAGTTACTTATCCCTCTTCTTCTATGTTCTCACAAGGCACTTCTTCTAGATTTGCCTCTTCTACTTGTTTTTTACAATTTCCTTCTCTTCCTCCAATTGTTCTGCAAGGATCTGAGCCCTCATATGCTTTTCTGCTATCCTTGGGAAAGGAAGTGGTCCAACGTATTGTGAAATTTCCCTTGGAACCTTATTGGGAATATCAACCACCACTTGCACTTCTTCAACTAGTTTAGGTGGCGGAGTGTACTGAAGCCATTCTTTCCTCGGTGCTCCAATATAGTCTATAAAAGACTAAAGAACTTGTAGTACAATATCATTATCAAGTTGAAATTCATCAGCTGTTTCTTTTACTTTTCCAATGTCTTTATAAGCATTAAGATAAGCACAATCTACTTTTATTCCACCCTTGCCTCCTAAATCAAATCCCCAAGTTTCTCTATTATGATGATTTTTTTCTAGAAGTTTCCAAGATTGTTTGGTGGTGAGGTCCATAAATGACCCACCGGATTATAAATCTATTTCCTTTTTTATATCTTGGTTGAGTACTCCATAGAAAACATGTAAAACATACCCTGATGGTAAATCATGAGGGGGAAATTTATCAACCATACCTTTATATCTTATATAGGCTCTTACTAATCCTTCGCCTGGCCCGTTCTTAAAATTGGTAATTACTCTTATTGCTTCGGGAACCTTTACCTTGGGATAAAATAAAATACAAATTTTATTTTTTATTTTTTCCCAAGTATCAATTTTCTCTGCAGGACAAGTTCTATACAGTGACAAAGCAGTGTTAGTTAGAGGTTGAATAAACAATTTAAGTTTAAATTCATCGTCAGAATAGCCTCTCAATTTAACAGTTCAACATAACTTGGTAAAGAAACTTAAGCGAGGATACGGATCTTCATTAGGATTCATCTCCTACAAAGCTTTGTTTATATGTAATAGAAATTAAGCGAGGATGAATTGCATATTCTTCATCTCCCCCCTTGGGAATTCTTGGACAAATCTATATTAAACCTCCTGAGGTACTTAGTTGCGTTGAGCTTGTTTATAAGCCCAATAGCAGTCATGGTGTTTTACCAGAAACTAGTAAACAACTTTAGTATAATAATTAATAGATCAGCAACTAAGAAAAAAGACCAAAGTCTCTTAGCTCCCTGGCAACGGCGCCAGAAAATAGCTTGATGACTACAAGTGTATAGATCAATTGTAGATAGTTTTAAAAGTAAGAGTATCAAACCACAGATAGCTATTTTGTTAGGGTCTTTATGCCCCTCATCACTATCTGTCCAAGGATACTTAGTAGATGTCCTTAATCTCAAGTAAGGCTGTTTTGAAAGAGTTGTGTTTGGTTGTAAATAGTAAAGAATGTAGTAAAGTAAACATGAGCGTTGGGAACTGTAAAAGAACTTCAGTAAGGTGAAATGTTTTCTGGGATTTAGGATCCACCAATAGCATTTGTATTAGCTATGAGTAGGATGAATCTATGTATTTTTATGACACGTGTGCGGAGAGCTCCAAAATAAGATATGCCTAGAAAACAATCGGTCATCACATCTCTAAATAACCCACTACAAGAATCCCGGTCTGTTGCGACAAAAGGTTTTTTCGCAATTACTACTCAATTGTCGCAATAAGTATCTATTGCCATGACATGGCATTCGTTGCCAACCGCTGCGACAGGACGAATGACAATAGGTTATTTCCACAAAAACCAGATCGTGGCAGAAAAGTGTGCTATTACAACATTCATATGGCAAGTTGCCACATTTTTATCCATGGTAGTTCACCCTTGCTGCCACAATTTGGTTCGTGGCGATAGCTTAATGCAACAGATAATGGAACCGTGGCAATTACTGGTTCATGGTGATAGACATTTATTGCAATAACCTATACCAACACCATATGTTTTATGGAGCATACTTTTCTATGGCAATAGTCAATTGTGACGCATTAGTCTTTCACCCCGAACCACTATTTGTTGTGATAAATTGTTATCACAAAGGAGAAGGTTTCGTGGAAAGAAGTTGTTGCAACAATACAAATGTTTTGTGGCAATAGTCTATTTCATCAAAACAAGGTTTGATGAATAATGGCTACAAATAATAAAATTATAGTGATAAGTTATTGCAACAATGGAAATGTTCCATGGCAACATTCTAGTGTAATGAAAACGGTTATATTTTTCATGGTGCCAACATGTTGCAACTGAAGGTAGTGGTAATTCCGTATTGTAACCAAATAAAATAATACAGGCATTCAATTACATGATTCAAATAATAGGTGATCCACATATCATAGTTCACATAGCAAATATCCATCAAATGAAACTCAAATATAATTTAGCAATCATTCAACATACTAAATGTGCCTTCGTGCCAAGGCTAAATTGTTCTTGGTCTAGAATCTGATCTAGTTAATTATTTAAGTGCCAAGACTATAATTCTTTGGTTCCTGCAATCAATAATTCAAAAAATTATTTAACTCAAGGTAATGAGTCCAACATAACATATGCCATAAAATTATTTCAGTCGAGAGACCAACATAGACATTGCTAAGAGATGAACTATAGGAAAACGATAGTAGGTCTAGGCGCTAGTCAAACTTAGGAGGTTGGAATGGCCATGCTGAAGAAAGAGGAACGACTTAGATTAATCTAGGATATATAGTAAACAAAAATAATGCTTTAGGATATTTGACTGGAACTACCTAGCATAGGGCATTAGATTGGAACCTAGTTGAGACTGGAACAATATAGCACATAGCAATAGTTGAAGGCGATGAATACGATTCAGTAGCATAGCCTGGGGAGAAAAATTTATCGTTTCATATCTAGGCTGCTCGCTATTAGAATCAGCCGTCCGGCAAGATGGATCGGCCAGAGGGGACAAATGCAAATTTGTGAGCAGCCGCAGACTTCTTCTGGTGACTTCCACAATTATGGTGGAGTAGCAGACTACAACTTGACGGAGATGGAAGTGGTTCAATTACCCTCCCACCATACTTGATGGTGATGATGGCCATCCTCGTGGTGGACGAATTCCTTATTGTACACGGCCGAGCAGCAGGACACCACCATGCTCTCCAACTACATTAGATGGTTGGCGTCATGGTGGCCAGCAGTTCGTGGATGTGGTCCAGGGGGACGCCGACAGTAGCTCCGGGAGAGGCGTTGTCCGGCGAGTAGTCATGACCTGCAAAAGATAGACATGAAGCATATTAGGTTGGTGTTTCGCGATGAGCTATCGCAGGCAGAGACAAAGTGATGGTAAAGGCGGCCCCTTTCTGAACCAATACCCTGTTTGGCTCCCTCACTTTAGCAGATGAGGTCGACAGCAGCATCATGTTAGCTGTCCCATGGCATTGTGGTAGTAGACGCAGGTCCGGTGGCATCGTGAAGGACACTTCCATCCCCGGCTCGAGTCAACCGGCCCACGGCGCACCTTCACGGCGTCCTGGTTGCATCGTTTCGGCCACCGCCTTCAATCTGCCGTCCTAGATTGAGTTAGCCGGCTCCAGCACCTCCCCGATGGCACACCTTCTCGGTGTCCTTGTTGTCAAATCCCAGGAGGGATTCAGACGATAAAACTCCCTATGCGGAGTACCCTCGATCAGTGGGGATTTCTACTCGAATCTTTAGCTAACCCTAGACAGGAAAAATAAAGACAAGAGGATAGCTTAAAGCTGATATTATCTTCGATAGCTCTATCTTCCCTCACAGGGGTGGCTTAATAGCCAGTTCATTTATTACAGCTGGTTATAGCAGAAGACAGAGGGGGTAAATGTAAAAGACAGTCATTACAATCATCTGGACCATTGAGTCTAAGTGTCCTCCACAGCCGTTGGATCATCTAGGCATGAAGAAACGGTGGCTTGTCCTAACTGACAGATGAGAGTGCTGACATTGCCCCTTTCTTGAAATGACGCTTGTCCTCAAGTGTCAGCAGTAGGGAACCAGGATTTTAGAGTCACTGAATAGAAAGCTAGGAATACCTTTTTAATGAAATTTGCGTCTTCCCACGAGCAGTCTTCAGGAGTGAGGTTGGTCCATTTGATAAGCCACTGTGTGACCAAGACGCCATTGCAAGGTAGAGATCTTGTCTCAATTACCTGGGCTGGTTCCAGCTTAAGCTTGCCCTCAGTGACCAGTGGTAGGCCTGGTTCTGGAATTGCCTTAAGGCCCAGATGCTTTTTTAACTGGCTGACATGGAATACTAGGTGAATTGTTACCCCTTCAGGTAATTGTAGACGGTAGGCCAGGGTACCCACTTTCTCCAGTACGCGGAACAGTCCAAAGAACTTGCTTGTCAGTTTGATTGAGTGTCGAATGCCAAATGACGCCAGACGGTATGGTTGCATTTTCATGTATACCATGTCCCCCACTGCTAGAGTGCGTTCAGTTCTTTTCTTGTCAGCATGTTTTTTCATTCTGGTCTAGGCTTGAGACAAGTTTTCCTTGAGTTGTTGCAGTTGCTTCTGTTTATCTTGGAGGAATTCTCGAGCATATGTATCTTCAGGTCCTGGTATTGCTACCTCATTAATCAGGGGAGGAGCAAATCCATATAATGCCTGAAATGGTGATGTTTTTAGAGAAGTGTGGTATGTAGTGTTGTACCACCATTCTGCTAGGGGTAGCCATGAAGCCCACTTCTTAGGTTCTTGAAATGCCATACACCTGAGGTAGGATTCCAAACACTGATTGACTCTTTCTGTTTGCCCATCTATTTGTGGATGATAGGCTGTACTCAGGTTGAGCTTCACATTCATTGCCTTGAAAACTTTCTGCCACATGTGACTGGTAAAAATTATGTCTCTGTCCATAATTATGCTGATTGGTGGGCCATGCAATTTGAAAACATGGTCCATAAAAGCATTTTCCACAGTGTTGACAGTATATGGGTGAGATAGAGCAATAAAATGTGCCATTTTGGTCAATCTGTCCACCACTACTAGAATGATCTCTTTTCCATTGGATTTAGGGAGGCCCTCCACAAAATCCATAGTAATGTGTTGCCATGATAAGTCTGGTGGATCCAGGGGTTTTAGTAGCCCAGGGTAAGGACAGTGCTCTGCCTTGGCTCTTTGGCACACAGGGCATTCAGAAATGAATTTCTCAATATCCTTTTTCATTCCAGGCCAGTAGAATATCCTTTTGAGTCTCTGGTAACTAGCTACCATTCGAGAATGGCCCCGAATTGGTGAAAAGTGAAGTGAGAACATAATTTGTTGGTGCAGCTCTTCATCCTTACCAATGTATATTCTACCCTTGTACCTAATGATGCCAGCATGTAGGGAGTAATGTTGTTGACCAGTAGGTGAGATAGCTAGTTGTTGTAGCAATTGTTGGCTGTTGGAATCAGTAGTGTAGCTTTTCTCTACAGATTCAGTCCAACTTGGGGTAATGATAGTGATTGCTTGTAATTGGGCATCTTTCCTGCTCAGGGCATCACCAGCTTTGTTTTCTTTACCCTTCTTGAACTCAATGGAATAATTGAATTCTAATAGCTTTAGCAAGAGCTTGTGTTGCACTCCTTCAGTTACCTTTTGGTCAGTAATGAATTTGAGGCTTCTCTGGTCAGTTTTAATGATCAATTCACTGTCCAGCAGATAATGTCTCCATCTTTTCAGTGCTTCCAGAATTGCCATGGCTTCTTTTTCATATGTGGACATAGCAGCTGCTTTGACCCCAATGGTTCTACTGTAAAAAGCAATGGGCCTGCCCTGTTGCATCAAAACAGCCCCCAGTCCATGTCCACTGGCATCTGTTTCCAAGATGAATGACTGGGAGAAGTTAGGTAGAGCCATCACAGGAGCAGTGGTCAAGCTTTCCTTAAGCATATTGAAGGTTGTAGTTTGTTTTTCAGTCCACAGAAATGAGTCTTTCTTTAGTAGATCATGCAGGGGTCTACAAATAGGCCCATAGTTTCTGACAAATCTTCTGTAATATCCAGTCAGACCTAGGAAACTCCTTAACTGAGTGATGTTTTTGGGTTGGGGCCATTCTTTGACTGCTACTATTTTCTGGGGATCAGTAGCTACTCCCTTTTCAGAGATGACATGCCCAAGGTATTCTACCTGCTGAGATGCAAAGACACACTTGCTTAGTTTAGCATATAGTTGGTGTTGCCTCAGGGTGTGAAGTACTACTTGGAGGTGATTCATGTGCTCCTCTCTAGTCTTGCTGTAAATAAGTATATCATCAAAGAAAACCAGCAGGAATTTCCTCATGTGTTCAGCAAAGACATTGTTCATGAGAGCTTGAAAGGTGGCAGGGGCATTTGTAAGCCCAAAAGGCATTACTAAATATTCAAAATGACCAAAATATGTTCTGAAAGCTGTTTTGTGAATATCTTGGGGCTTCATTCTGATTTGATGGTACCCAGACCTCAGATCTAGCTTAGAGAAATATTTGGCTCCACAAAGTTCATCCAGTAGGTCTTCTATTATTGGAATTGGGAATTTGTCCTTGATTGTTTGCAAATTCAGTTTTCTGAAATCAATGCAAAGCCTCCAGGATCCATCTTTCTTTCTGACCAGGATAGCAGGAGAGGCATATGGGCTTTGGCTTGGTCTGATTACAGAAGATTCCAATAGTTGTTTGATTTGGTTTTCCATCTCTTCCTTTTGCTTGTGTGGCACTCTGTATGGGGTAACTCTAGGTGGAGTAGACCCTTCTTTTAGTGGTATGGAGTGGTCACAGCTCCTTGTTGGGGGAAGGCCAACTGGTTCCTCAAAGACATCCTAAAATTCCTGTAAGATTTCTTGGATGTCTTGTGTAGTCTGGCTCTTGTCTTGGGAAGTAGAGGAGATTGGAAACAGGTAGTATCCTGTAGCTCCCTTGAGTAATGCTTTGGGAAGGTTGTCCATGGACATCAGTTGGATACCCTTCTTCATTGACATGTCATTTAGTACAATTTTGTCCTTCCCATTCCGCTTAATCTTTATCTGCTTGGCTTTGTAATCAAGTTTGACTGGGGTATGTTGATGTAACCAGTCACCCCCAAGGATGATGTCATAACCTTTGAGTGGGAGCACTTTGAAGGAATTGTTGAACTTGTGACCCTGAATGGTGTAGTCCAGTGCTTGCACTTGTGCTCCTGTCTGTAGTGCACCTCCCCCAGCTACAGTGACTGTTTCCATAGTTGTATTTACTGTTGTGCACTGAATTTTGGTGACAAACTTCATGTCTATGAAGGTGTGAGTGCTGCCTGTATCAACCAAAGCAGTAGCATATTTTCCCCCAACTAATATTCTCAGGATAAATGTGTGTTTTCCACTACTCCCTTTTGCTGCTTGGAGAGAAATCTGCATAGCTTGTTCTTGGGGTTTATCTGGATCATTGCTTGTTTCTGCTTCTTCCTCAGGTGGAAGATCATGGAATGTGTCTTCTTCACCTTCCTGTGAAGCCTCTGTAGCCATCAGGTTGAGAGCCTTGTATTGCTGACAACGATGCCCAAAAAACCATTTTTGGCCACAATGTCTGCATAGCCCAGGTTCTTTGAACTTCACCTCAGGTTTCCCTTTTTCTTTGTCAGCTTCCTTCAAGGGAGGGTGATTATCTAAGGGAGGCTTGGTTTTGAACTGAAGATTGCTACTGAAAGAAGGTTTCCCAGTGTTGTGGAAACTGTTAAGTCTTCTTTGTTGGCTGTGAGCAGTTGTTGTTGTTGCTTTTTCCATGTTCCTGGCATATTCCACTGCTTCATGCAATGTAGATGGTTTGAGATTCTTCATGTGATGAGAGATCTCTCCTCTTAAGCCATTAATATAGCACTTGATATAATAAGCCTCCTTAACTTCTAGATTTTGCTTCCTGTACTCAGCTCTCTTTTCCTCAAACTTGTCAGTGTAATCATTTACAGAAGAGAGGCCTTGTTTGATGGTATTGAATTCCTCAACAGCATCATAATCACTGCTTACAGTGAATCTTTGGAGGATTACCTGGGTGAATTGTTGCCAGGATAGGTTTTCTTCTAACACTCTGGAATTCCTGAGCCAGATATCAGCTTTACTAGTGATGTAAAGTTGAGCATAGTCCAGCTTGGCAGCTTCAGGTACATGCACCATGTTAAAGTACTTGGTGCTCATTCTCAACCATTCCTCAGGGTTGGTACCATCAAACCTAGGGAAATCCATCTTTGGTGCTTTGGCTATTGACTTGTAGAATTGGGCATCTCTGTCTATCTCCTGATGCATGTACCCTCTGTAATTGTTACCTCGATCTTGTTCTTGGTTTTGTCTATCAAAGAGCTCCTGTTCAGGATTGTGGTGGTATGGTTGTTGTGGTGGGTTGGGTGGGTAATTTGGGTGATTGGGCCGGTTTGCTGTGTTGAAGTATGGTTGCCAGGTTTGTTGTGGTGGGTGGTAAAATTGGGATGGTGGTGGAATGTACCATTCAGGGTTCTGTGGTGGCATGAATTGTGGGTTTGGGTTCTGGTAGTGGAACTAGAAGTGTGTTTGTGGTGGTGGGAAAGGATGTGCATTTGGAGCATGTTGTTGGTAATATGGGTCCTAGTATGGTTCTTGGTATGGACCCTCAAGTTGGTGCTCAAAGGCGTCCTGTTGCATCTGGTCGTGCTCTTCGTAGTGCTGGTGATTGAATTCGTACCTTGGTTCAGGAGCCTCACTGCGTCGACGCCAATGGGGAGGTTGTGAGTGACCATGCACTGGTTCGGATGCTCCAGGTTGCTGAAACGAGCCTTCCGCATGAGCTGGAATTGGGTCAGCAACCGGTGCCCAGTCGGTGGTCAGCAAGGCTGTGAGGCGCGATAATTGCTCGCTGAGGGTGGAAATCTTCTCTTCCACGTTGTCAACCTTAGAGCCAATTTCCTCGGTGCGCGTGTTGACATGCTCCATGTCCAATTTGAGCGCCGCCAATTTGGCAGCTTCCGCTCCCTCCGTGGTCTTGGATTTCCCCATGTTCCTTCTACCTCGTCACTGGTCTACCGTCGCCTGAGAAGACCGCCTCCGTAAGACACACGAACCAGGTTTGTTGCCGGGATTTTACCACCAGGGAAGATGATCCCCAGCAACCGCAACAAGTCGCCTGATTTGTGTCCGAGCTGTGCCGCCGCCGCCAAGCCGCCGCCGTCGACCACGTCTAATGGACGTCACCGCCACCGTCGCCTCCGTCGACCAACACCCCGCCGCCGCGGTAAGGGTGGGAAGGGTGGGATTTTACGAGAGATCCCAACCACCCTTGCACTACAAACCGGATCACCACCAGATCTGGAGCTAGAATGCTCAAGACCTCGTAGAAAAATTTTGGCCAAAAATCGCTTGCTCTAGATACCAATTGTCAGATCCCAGGAGGGATTCAGACGATAAAACTCCCTATGCGGAGTACCCTCGATCAGTGGGGATTTCTACTCGAATTTTTAGCTAACCCTAGACAGGAAAAATAAAGACAAGAGGATAGCTTAAAGCTGATATTATCTTCGATAGCTCTCCCTCACAGGGGTGGCTTAATAGCCAGTTCATTTATTACAGCTGGTTACAGCAGAAGACACAGGGGGTAAATGTAAAAGACAGTCATTACAATCATCTGGACCGTTGAGTCTAAGTGTCCTCCACGGCCGTTGGATCATCTAGGCATGACGAAACGGTGGCTTGTCCTAACTGGCAGACGAGAGTGCTGACACTTGTGGCATCGTGTCGGCCGGCGCCTCCCTGCTGCCGTCCCAGATGAAGTCAGCCTGCTCTAGCACCTGGCAGCCGACGCACGTTCTCGTCGCTGCCCTGCGAATGTTTAGGGGAATGAGGAAGAGAAGTGTCAGGCCTCCTAGGTGCTCGATGCGTGGTCTGTTGTCGAGGATGCGCCACTAGACACCGAGCTGGATCGATGGGAGGAGCAGGAGGTGGATCGGATCTAGAGGAGGCGGGGTACATCTGGTGGAGGCGGATGAAGAAGGATAAAGGGATAGGGTTATATCGATGAATGGACTTTGAGGAATTTTGGGCTCCAAGGAAAGCGGTATTTTAACTCGCGGATTTCTGAAAAGAACGTCGCGTGGCCTCTAATTAGAGGAAAATATTAGCGGCAACGTCAAATTCTATACAAAACCATATAATAAAGACATGATTTTCTAAACGGAAAGTCTGTTTTAGCTCTGAACCAAGTGCTCCATGCATATTAAAAAAAAATACACTTAGTTTCAAAAAATCTTAAAACAAAATTGTAAAAGTTGTTAATGATGTATCCCACAAACATGCAAAATCTCATTCGAAATGCTTTGTGTTCCTAGCTACAAAAAACTGACCAAGTGTGACTTTTTGTGTGATTTGAAATCACTATATTATAGATCAACAATTTTATCATTTTTGTGTAGCTTAAAGTACGCATTATTGCGAATTAAGATTTTGCATGTTTGTGATATAAATCAAGAACTACATTCTAATTTGTTTTTAGAACTTTTTTGAACTCAAAAAATATGATTTTTATATTTAAAAAAGGGATCACCGGTCGCGAGGTGCACCATAATCTCCACTCTTTACAATGCTTTGACTACGCGTCTCACATCCTCCAGCTCGTATACACTATGTCCCCAGAACAAGGAAGACAGAACTGAGGGCTTCACCAGCCATATTTTTCCAGATGAGTCCTCCACTATTTTCTCCCCTTTGTTCTCTTTCTGGTTGTACTCCATTGATATCGTCTTTCTCGTGTGAAAACGCAAGGTACCCCTTCTGTGAAATAATATCTAAAATTTCAAACGATTTCTGTCTCGCTGTCTTTGTTCGGCCGTCTATCACATATGACTTGGCATGCACAATTTGAAAAAGTAGGTTGCGAACTGCACTCACTAGATGGCCCTAGTTATTTGAGCTAATACACAGAAAAAGGAGAGAAAAGGAGCAGACCATCATAGTTGTGGTCTTGTCAGAACAAAATTGTGCCACAAAACTGATAGGGAATGACATTGTCTACTAGACAATAAAAACATTATATTAAAGATTCCCTCATTATGTAGATTAAATAGCACCGTGAAATATTACATCTTAACTTGGAAACTATGTGGCACTAATGGATGTCATGCCCAAATATGCAAGCTTTCTTGTTTCTCCGTTGAAAAAAAGTAAACATAATAAAAAAGTTCAATAAAAAGAAAAAAATTAGCGATATGCCACTCTTGGTATCATTGCAATATCTTGTTCCTTTTTGCAATGGTAGGGGATTGTTACAATATGTTCTACTACATATTACCATGGATACTCAACTGTTGCAATATGTAATAGTTATTGCAATAAAATAAAGTTGAGGCAAAAGATGTGCTATTACGACCATTGGGCGTTTTGTTGCAATACGAAGACATTTTCTGCAACAATATTTGGAATTACCGCGACATGGAAAAATTGTTGCAGTATCTTTCTGGATGTTGTCACATAGATTTATTTTGTTGCAATACCTAGTCTCTATTGCAAAAAAGTTACTAAATCATACAACAAAATAGGACCGTGGCAATATCGATGTCATATTTACAAACACGATACAATTTGTTGCAATATATGCCCTCTATTGCAAAAAAAAAGTACATAGCGCCATAAAACGAAATTGTGGAAATATGTAGGTCCTATTAGCGCGAATTAGAATTTTGTGGTAATATTGCATTTTATTGCAACAAACGACAAATGTAGCAATAGATTTTGTTGCGATAGACCGAAATATTTGTAGTGACCATTGGAACGATCTTTGGCGACCACCTATGGATCCATTGCAATTAAAGGTTACCTCATGGATATCAGTATGAGCTTAGTGAGTCTCTCCTTATCCCCCCATCCATATGGTAGAGCACCTAACATGGTATGTCACTTCACGCCGTATGCAAAACCATACATACAAGGGTAGTTCTTTCTTTAGTCCTGAAGGCAAATATTATGTGGTTGACTTAACATAATATCTAGTTACAAAACTAACACATAATCATAGCACAAAGTTATAGATCATCTTCATTTCATATTATTATATAGCTGGGGTTTCTCCATCTCCCCAAGAATAAGATAAACTACTCACACGTGGAGATAGTCAACAACATCATCATAATAATATGGATGGAATCAAAGTATATGGATGAATTTGAGTACAAATCTACAGTATCAATTACAATTATATCTAATGAGGATAAGTAAGATGGACAATGATGTTGGTGATGGAGATACAATGGTTGATGGTGGAGGGGATGATGCTTTGTCCTCCAATGATCCATGTAGCAGCGGGGATGATGCATTTCTGCAAGTTCCTCCTCCAGATCCCTTCTAGAGGTGAAGTTTCAGCGTTTCTAGTGTCTGTGAATATCGTATCTCAGATCCATGTGTGCGAGGTGAAAGTATTTGATGGGGCGAGGCTGCTAGAGGCATGTACAGGTGTGCGGTACACGGGATTCGCCCGTACTGATGCTCGTTACGACCCTAGATGCTTATCCTCGGGTCCTCGGGTCCTCATATTGGAGAATATAATTTTGCAGCCCGAAAGTTGAGATGCCAGTTGATTTTAATCTCCGTGATTTGAAAAGTTGGGGGACAATTGCCGAGAGGGGTCTTTCGAGTGAACAGTGGCCAAACAAAATATTTTTGAATCTTCCCCGTTAAGTCAGGATATTCCGTTACACTAGTTCCTGCTGTGCTCCTTCTTAGCCACCCTGCATGTGTCATAGGGGCAAATCCATTACTGTACTTTCCTAACTCGCGACACGGAATCTGGCTGCGGCGGCTATGGTCATTTTTCTCCCTTCCCCAACACTAAATCCGGCGGCGGCGGAGGTCCTTTTTTCTCCCTCCACTGACACTAAATCCGGTGGAGTCGAAGGAGGCGGCGACCCAGCATGTATTGCAAGGCAAAGGTGGTAGGTACGTCGATGACTGATTCGGGTCCGTCGGAGCCAGAGTCTGGGGCTCAACGCCAAGCAGCGGCGAGGTCTTCAGCCTCGGTTAGCGAGGAGATAAGCCAAAAGTCTACTACCAAGGTACCTACGAGCAGCAGGTTGAAGATAAAAGCAAGACCGGTGGCGGATTGTTCGGCGGTGGTGCGGGGATGCGGCACCCAGATCTCAAAGAAAACAACACGGGTGAAGAGCGAGAGGTAAAATTTTCTTATCTGTGCCTTATCTTACAAGTAGATTAGTTACTGCAATATAGAATCGAATGAATTGAAAAGCCCCTTTTTTAATCAAATTAGGCACATCTTCGATACAACGGACATATATGAGTTCATAGTTCTTGTCCACCAGTACACTGCAAAACTAGATTTTGGTTGCGAGAGAGTTGTGTTCAGGCAGGATGTGCATCTACATGTGAATTGCAAACAGGTTGTGTCTGTTTCACAGCTGGTAGATATGCTTCATGCTAGGATTCCTTGGGGATCCAGATAGAGGACAAAATTTGTTTGGCGCAACATGAGTGATACCTATATGCAAATTGAGCACTCCATGAGCTTCATATGGTTTGGGACTGTTGTGCAGCTGATCGTAAGGTAAAAGTTGAAGCGATGATTGATTATATGTATGCAGGTAATGGAGATCTTGCTGCTAGAGATTCGGCTCCTCGAGACTATGGACCAATATATGCTAATATAGTTAAGTTTACCATACACATAGAGGTGGATTCATACATGGCAAAACATGATGACGGAGTTAATAAGCCAATTTCATCATGTATTGTGGAGATCATGACGGAAATACAGGTTTAATATTTGAAATAATAATATAGGAAGAGGAAACCTATTAGGTAGGAGACAGTAATCTAGTGAAAGGGCATGGTATTTATTAAAATATTATAACATGCCAATTTAGTCAATGTTGCAGCGGTGATGCACTTCACTTTCCCCACACTTTCGTTCTGTCTCTCACTTACCTCCTCTCTCTTTGTCCTCATCGTTACCGACGCCAACGCATTCACCATGCTGTCCTGGAACAACGAGGATGACCAGTCAAGCAGCGATAGCCTTCTCTCCGAGATCGAGTCTTCCTTCCCTGATGTGAGTTCCCCTATTTTCTTGGCTAGGATTAGGCATTTGTAATTCCCTTGATCTGAGCTCCATTTGTGCATGCAATCGTGTTCAATTACAGCTTTGTGTTTCCTTTTAGGTACCACGGACGATCTACGACCCCGAATGGGTGGGCCTAGATCTCGATGGAGAAGTACCATGTGACCATGGGCTAAAATTGAGGAGATATGTTGCATTCGAAGGCAGTAACACTAGAAGAAGGTTTTCGGGCTGTCCAAATCAGGTGTGTTTACATTATATTCAACGGTGACATGAAGAAAAATGTATCGTGTTATGTTCATAACACGATAGTGTGTGTTTTTGTAGGTTGGTCTGGTGTGTAAAGCAGTACAGTGAGTGGATCTTGAGTGGCCAGATGCACTTAAGAAATGTTTGGCCCAGTTATGGGAGATTTATGAGTTGGAAAGGTCGGGGAGATTCACTGATGCTTGTGATGCAGCTGAAAAAAATGTCAAGTTGTCGATACGTAATAAGGAGCTGGAACAAGAAATCAAGAATTTGCAGTCAGAACTAAGTGACACAGTCAATGGGATCCTGGTTATGGGAACTACATAGAAGCTTCAGGATAGTCACATGTTGATGATTTAGAATGCAGAAGAGGAGAGGGATCAGCTCAGGCAAGACAAGGAGAAGCTAGAGTACTACATTGCAGATCTATTGAAGGAACTGAAGAAGGCGATCGAGGTTAACAAGGACAGACTATAGAGGATAAAGAAAATTTTAGATGAATAATTTATGCCTCAATGCCTAAAACTAGTTAATTGTAAGACTTGCGGTTGCGCTTTCTTAACTAAGACAAACTCAATCCTCGAGCAAATTAATTTCAGACGAACACATATTGTGCATAGAGTTAAGTTCACGTTTACAAAATCACCAGTACAGAGGATAAAACAGGTAGTTCAGTACTAAATAGACATATGTTGGGTTTAAGCGAGCCTGGCCCGGAGCTGCTCGTTTTCCTTCCTAAGATCGATCAGGTCCACTTTGGTCTTTGCCTGCTCCTTCAGTACTTGGATGTGCGCCTCCCGTAGATTCCAGCGCTCCGTCAGGAATTCGAGATGTTGGTCCATAACCTTATGATTTTCCTCCATGATACCCTTCATGATCTCCGTCTGCTTACTAGCCGAGGTGTGACCTTCCCTATGAAGTTTCTCCCAGTCAGCGTTTAACTCCTTCAGTTTCTAGCACTTGTCAAAAAGGACCACGACATCAGCACGCAGGTGGTCAAAGGCCAGCTTCTAAGAATTCTGCTTCTCCCTTTGGATGGCTATCTTGTCATTTAGCCAGGTCGCCAGGTCCAGGTTGAGATTTTGCCTCTTTCGCTGCAACAAAAATATATAGTATGGTTTGTTCAGTTCACAAGGACAAGGTGGTTAGTTTCCATAATTAACTAAATCAACTTGTGGCACAGTCATAATTTCAAGGAAGAAGTAATCTAAGACTAATCAATATTTTATGAATCGACTAGTGGCACTGTCATAATTTCAATTCAAAGAAAATGAGGTTTTTCTGTAGTTTAGTGTACTATGGGTTTTACCATGTCACCAAATAGTAGTGGCAATATCATAATGCAGAAACCCATATCCATATACAGAATGGAAAGAGCTCATGGTGTCCATTCATGAACTTGAACACCAACACATGTCCAAATAGATAAGGAGTTACTCTAGGATTCCTTAAATGCACGATATATATATATATTACAAAAAAGAGTGGAGCACGAACTAATATTCAATCCCCCTCTAATGGGAATCAGACTTGGGCATTGCCCCGATACTCCTCAAAACAAGCCCTTAGCTCCTTGTTCTCTTTTCGAACACCCTCGAGTACGGTGATCCCTCACCTCATGTCCTCCTTCATCTCTTTCACTGCATCCAGGCAATGGTTCATGTCATGGTAAGCTTGGATGGCAGTCTTGGTTTCGTCGACACGTCCTATGAGTGCATCGGTGATTTCATCCTACAGGAGGGTGAATCTTATCTGGAGAATATTCTTGTACTCCATGAGCTCGTTGATTATCTTGATGGCCTCTTCTTGCCTATTCAAGTTGTGGCCGAGCAGGTTTGCAGCCTCACGATGTCACGTGCCAAATCTAGCGAGATCTCCTTCTACATAGATAAACGCTTGTCTAGGCTCTCATTATCATGGGTGAGGGAGCGTGCAAGCTCATGTTGGTTGTCAATCTTGGCACTAATCACGACCACCTTGTCACGGTACTCGACCTTCGATCACCGCATCGTTCATGTTATTTGAAATAGAATTTGTATAATTACACTCCAGGTTCCAGGTGCATACTAATACAAATCACAAAATCCCCATTGAATCTATGAATAGCAGTATTAAAAAAGACCAAGAGATCTAGTCATAATCACGAAAACTAATCCAAATTACAAAATCCACATTGAATCTATGAATAGCGTATTAAAGAAAGACCAAGAGATCTAGTCCTAATCATGAAAACTAATACAACTTGCAAAAAACCCCAATACGGGGCAGACACGATCTAAGAAATCCACATTAATACTCGAAGAAATAACAGTGTGGAAATTTGTTACCTTGCTGATACGTGGAATAGGGACAAACAGGTCCTGCAACGCCGCCGTCATGGTGGATTCTGGGTCCACGGCCGGCCTGTAATACGTAGAAGAGGGAGAGCAAGCAGAAGAAGAAAAACAAGCGAAAGAAGAATAAGATCATGATGGAGAAGGAGATGGAGAAGAAGTAGAACGAGAAGACTGTACCAGGAGGAGACCTCGTCTGCTGGAACATTCGGCGCCATTGTCGGGAGAGATTGGGCCTTAGTGAGAGGGGGGCTTGAGGGGCTGGTAGAGCAAGAACTGCCAGGCGGCAAGCTCTCTCCTTTTTCTCCAAGAGAATGGTCGACCGGCCTCTCCTCAGGGGAGCCATGGCTTGTAGGGGGAGGGAGGTGCTGACAGGAGGAAGAAGAGAGTGGTGGCCTTAGTGTGGGAGAAGAGTTAAAGAGTATACGGTGTGGTCCAGTAGTATTATACAAGACCACCGTATACCTTCTCAAAAAAACAGGGATAGGGAATCGATGAGACTCGATTGGACTTGTGTTTATTGCGATGGACAGTTCAATGGTCTTCGGGTATATAATAAAAGGAGTGGGACCTTCCCCTTAAAAATGAGTAGGGCCAGGTGGTTATCATGGGCAACAACATGCAATTCTCGCATGCGTGCATCATGTGTTGACGGGGCAATGACCCGCGCAACTGCTACATGATCATGTCGGCACATCTAACTCCATGTCGATAGACATGAATGTTGAGCTCCGTCGACAGGCACACACGGGATATTTATGAGTCTAAAATACGATGTGCCACTTTTGTTGTGATCAAATTATGTTCAGTACGTGAGATAATACATTGTTTTAATAATCGACAAATGCATGCGCATACACGACACATGAACTGACACGTAAAACCGCTGCTCACCCCTTGATCAGATCGGCACCCAACTCTATGTACCCGCCATCGCTCATTCCGAACAACTTCATCGATCTACAATGGCCCCTCACCGTGGAAATGGCAGATCTAAGCCGGCCACTGACCGTCTTGCGTCCCCTGCTGTTCGAGGCATCATTCGTGCCCACAAGTCTCCAACTGAGGCACCACGTCGTGTCCAACCGCACCAGGATCTATCGACATCGGCACTCGAGGACACCTTGATGTCGAAGTTCGTACCAGCCGAGCAGGAGGAGCATGGTGCACCTACAGCGATGGTCGAGTGCAAAGCAGCCGCCAAGAGCCAAGACGGGGGTGCGTGTTGCACCGGCGAGTACGGACAACAAGAGGACGAGAGGAAGACCTACAAAACCACCATGAAGAAGACCAGGAATAAGAGAGGAGACAACTATGTGGATGACTCTGACTCGGCCAAGCGAGGAGGCGTTCATAGATCAGTTGGAGGCAGAGGCGGAGGAGAGTGACGTGGACCCGTAGGACTACGAGGAGGAGGAGGAGGAGGAGGAGGAGGACTCCGACGAGGACAGAGCGCGCATATACGAAGAAGGGCACGGTGACGATTCATTATAAGAGGACACGGACGACAGCGATGGCATGGACAGTGAGGGTGACGATGACGACGATTGAGAAGACGATGACTAGGCATCACCCACACCAGATGGAGACGGAGCGTTTACATTTTTTTTAGATGGTTTTCATTTGTTTATGGAGGTAAAGTATCGCTAGCACGGATAGAGAGGTGGCACAGATAGAGAGGGGTTATCCTACCCCTTGGATCACAGAGGATCAACGGTTGGTGGGCACGATCCGCGTGACATCCGTGTCAACCAATTAGGGCGTAGCAGCCAGAGTGAGCGCAAGTTTATGATTTTGTGAGAGAGCAAAACACACTAAGGGCACTACAAGAATCCCAGTCTATTAAAAAAATATCGCTACAACTAACTTTTGTTGCAATAAAATGCAATATTACCACAAAATTCTAGCCCGTGGTAATAGGGTCCACATATTGCCACAGTTTATTGCCACAGTTTAGTTTTGTCGTGGTAAATGCCTCTTTTGTTGCAATAGACTAGAAAACTTTGGCACGGCGACGCGCCGCGCCCGTAGTGATCATGAGACGATCAATTCTTTGGTTAGTCGCCTTAAGGTAGCCTCATTGTTTGATTGTTTGCCAAAAGAAAAGGTTAGCCAATTTATATAAAATGATACAGTAACACAAATTTCGTGATATCAAATGAGCATCCAGTGTAACATAAGTGTAACATAACAGAGTAGTTCATACAGTTGGTACATCCGGATATTTTTCAATGTTCACACGAACAAATACATGGAGAAGGAATAATACCATAATGAGAAATCAAATGTATGCAATATTTCATAGTGGTCCCGCTTCAGCCTATGATGAGATTCTAACCCTTTTGATTGTTCTTGATGGCACTGTTCACCATGTAAAGTCAATCCTCAACCTTCATGGCTTTCCTTGCAAAAAATTAACTCCAATAGAGCTGGAGATATCTATAAGAATTTGTGTGTAGGAACAGTCACAACCTCACAAAAATGCAAACCAAATATGTTACTACAAAAATGTTATATGGGTTGGCGATCTCCAAATATAGGTGCATCAATGTAATGCGTTTGGGCTTCCATGAAAAAGTATTTCAGGTTGTTTGTCTTGTGATCTGCATAACCATGGTATGTGATAGGCACAGGAAGGATGACCGCAGAACCGAGATAAGGATTTATTGATGTAGCTGATGTAGCACCATTTTAGTGAAGTCGTGCTGCTGAAGCTATGTACTGATATCATGATTTACAAGTCAGGGTAAAATTGAGAATAAGGTAACAATAATAATAAAAATAGTTTGCTTGTTAAATAGAAGTAATATCTATAGAGAAATACCTTAGATTTGTTGTTGAACTTGAGCACCTGACACCTAACATTATATGCATGTGACGGCCATAACACAGCATGTGTTGTGTTGGGCCGTAGAGGGTCGGACATGCTCTAGTTTGTCACTACCATACGTTGAAGGACACTATGGCTCTAGGCCCAGCCCCGGTGCCCTGCACATCATCTCCGCAATTCACCAAGCTCTTTTCAGGTCAGCTAGCTAATAATCGTGTGATCATATAGACGGAAATAACAGTATTCAACTGAACTAATCATAATTGTGAAAATAAAATTTATTGTGTATGATAAACCTGAATATTACTGCTTAGCTAGCTACTAGTTAGTGATCATATTCTTATTTGACTGATTCAAACTCATAATAACAGACTCTAACTCTAGAGCTCGAAGGTATCCAAATTCAGATGAGGTTGTAACCGCGAGGGCCATTGAGGAGCACATACTCAACGATTGGCACAAGTGAGAGCACATTCATAAAATTAAAAAAATTATAAGTTCACGCTATTTTCGGTGTAATCCGTAACAGGTCAAAAATGAACTCTTATAAAAAACACAAAAGAAATCAAACAATAGGGAAAAAAATTAGATGAAAAAATAGTGTATATACCTGAATTTAACAAACCGATGTCATGATTACTTCATCGTCCTTGACTACTAAGTGGGCATCCAATAAACCATCACAAAGTCCTGGGCTACTAAGTGAACACCCAATAAACCATCACAAAGCTGAGCAGCATCGAGAAACTTGAGGCCTTATCTGGCAGCAACAGTAGGAAACGTGAAGTGTTCTGCTAGACACTGGTTAAAGGCATGTAAACAGATCTTATTTTTCCAAAATGAAAATAACAAATCTACAACATCGATGGTCACAATTAGCACAAACCGAGACAGAGGATTGTAGGCAACACAAATTAATCCACACGATAGTTGGAAGCTTCCCTAAACTTGACACCTCAAAGAGCCAGACGTTAGTTACACATTTTGTTTTGTTTGTGTTATCATAAATTAAATATATAAGTATGTGCAGGTTGAGTGTTTTAATAGGTAGACAAATGTGTTATTTACGTGTTAGACATGTCTAAAACTGATAGATCTAACCTTAGACGCAAGAAGCGGGCTTTATTTCATATTGAAGCTCATAAGCAACATAGGGGTACCGATGTTTCTTCAAATAAATAAAAATGTACATCGAGCAAACTTCAAACAAAAATACATCGAGCAATAGACCAAGTTCAGTACCACAAGAAACTGGCATGTTACATGATCAAGATAAAAAACCAATAACGTCAAAATAAGCTAACTTATGACGATCACATGGTAACCTTGTTCGACTGCCTCAAAATCGATGCTTGCAATCATTTAGATTGGAGAGATCTAAGAAAAGGCACAACTTTGTATTCAACACTTATAAGTGGCTGGATTATTAAATAATTAGTTTAGTCAATATAGACAACCATATTATATATATATTAATTTTATACAGGAGTTATATTTGATATATTTTAAATTATTCATTAGTTTAATAAAATTTAGAAGAGAAGGTATGGCTAGAAGTTGCCATGAATCTTTACATAAAAGCAAGATCTAATACGTAATCATGTTTGATAATTTCTGTACATCAAAATGAAAATAGAAGTTATGATATTTCTTTTGGACCCACTTAGTCGATGGAACCCGCTTGTTCATTAATCATAGAGCATGCTCCAAGTTAAGGGCACTGAAATTTTTGTTAACTCGTGTAGAAATTGTAGAACATGTATCAATTGACACAAGCATCTCATGTATTCTTGAGATATGCAAATATATTGAAAAGCAAATTCAGTTGTAGAGCCTAATAGGGACCAAAATCAGCTTATTCTACTTTGTTTCAGGTATACATACATGTTAATTGTTGAAATGGCACGAAATGCTGCCGTTTATCGCAAGGCGCGGCCATTTCTCGCCATGTTAGCGCTTCACACTTTTCGTTTAGCGATTCTTCCGTTCGGTTACTGTAGATTCTGGATTCTTGCCAATCGCTCTGCGCCATGTCATCACATGCCTCGTGGGTCTTCTCTTTTTCAATTCCTTTTTTTCGCCATCCTCCCCTGATTTTTTCCAGTCAAAGCAGTGAGGATGATATGACATCTTCGTGTAGTCCCACATAGGAGTGTATCTACCCACGCCGCCCCCTCTCTCTCACCCCCGTCGTCCTACGCGCTCACCTTCTCCTTATCTTTCTCACCACTGAAAAAGCGTGGCGGCAGATGGGTGCGCGATGTCGGGGGCGATGTTGAATCGGTATTGGGCAGGTTCAAGGTGAGGAAGCAGAGGCGGCCGACGCTGGATGCGGGAGCTGGACGGGAGGTGGTGACCTCGTGAGTGTAGGGGTGAAGGGAGAGTAGGTGAGAGGTAGAGCTCGAGAACGGAGGGGCCTTCTCCTTTTTAATTCCTTTTTTTCCGTCACCCGTCTCTGATTTTCCAGTCAAAGCAGGGAGGATGATGCAACATCTTCACATAGTCCCGCATAGGAGCGTCTCTACCCGCGCCGCACCCTCTATCTCACCCCTAACGTCCCATGCACTCACCTCCTCCTTATCTTCCTCACCACCGACAAAGCATGACGACGGACGGGTGCGCGAGCTCGAGGACGATGTTGAGCCGGTACTTGGAAGGTTCGCGGCGAAAAAGCAGAGACGGCCGATGCTGGATGTGGGAGCTGGACAAGAGGCGGTGGCCTCGTGTGTGGAGGGAGCGGAGGGAGCGGAGGTGATAGGGAGAGCTCCGGAATGGAGGGGCGGTATAGGTTTCTAGGGGAGATGGAGGAGGAAAAGGAATGGACAGGAGATCGAGACTCGGGAGCTCGGGTGGAGGGGAACAGGATCAGAGATGGGGGGTGGGGTAGGGGTGGGACAAGAGGAGCTCGTAAGAGTTCGGTCAACACCTAAAACTACATGGTTGAGATGACTAAGAGTGAAGATCAGACGGCGAGAAACGCGTGCGCGGGCGGCAGATAGCTTAGGCTCAAACTATAGTATAATGTGATCCCTTAAGGAGAATAAGCCTTTATTCTGATAACAATGGAAAAGTGGATATTAATTTAGCTGGTTAGATTAAGATAATTTTGAACTCTAAGGGAATCAACATACTTTTGAAATGAAGAGCACAATTCGTAGTAAATAAAAATGGCTATCGGACCAAAATACAAATTAGTGTACGATGCAATCCTTAAGATTGTAAGTAGACTAAAGTTTTATCTCTGAGAAAGCATATAATGGCATGCCAGGATAAAACATGCACTTAAACCAAAACCCCGACAAAAGGACACGTGAGCCAACAGATATTTCTGCGGATCAGCTTACTTCACTTGCTCAAACATTTAGATGTGCTGAGGAATCCCTACCCTTTACACATCTTGGGCTGCAGCTGGACACGACATGGCCATCTGTTCAAGACCTCTCCCCAATTACAGATGAGCTGGAATGACGCCTAAGTGCAAGCGCCAGATTCCTTGATTATGGAGGACAGCACATCAAATATAAGTATGTAACCAGTCATTTAAACATTTGTGGAGGAAAGACCAACATCACATGCTATACAAAAATAAGAAGGTAACTGTCTTACATCAAACTGGAGCTGGAGCAAATGTACAATGAATCAAGGCATTCCTCCAAGTAGCAGAGCTCTGTAGCAGAGCTCTGCCAATATTTAAGTTAACACACAGCCAGAAAATAGTACTCCCTCCGATCCAAACTAGTTGACTTAGAATTGTCACTTGTTTTAGTGCTAGATACCTTCGAATTTAGACAAAACCATGTCAACTAATTTGGGTCGGAGGGAGTATCTTAACAATCCACATGGACTCATTCCAGTTACTGCAAGTGTTAAATAGAACTTGCAAGTAAACATCATCCGTGAATATGTGACAGTCGATCTATCAGAAAGCCATATCTTCAGGATCTGGGACGACACGATAGGGCTAGTCTTGAGCAGCCAACTCTTGCAAGTGTTCAATGAGAACTTGTAGACAAACATCATCGGTGAATATGATTTCAGATCCTTCAGAAAGCTGTGATTTCTGCGTCACAGTCTCACAGCTGGATTGAATGGGGCTAGTAAGAACCTGGCCTAGCTCCCATGCTGGTCCTCGTCCTCGCCAGTACCAGTTGCTGCTCGACCTGCCAAGAGGGAAGTGGCACACTGCCGCGGTGCCCTGGAGCCCGCCGCTCCCTTTACCGCCAGAAGCCGGTAGTGGATTCAGGACGCGCTGGCGGCCAGAGTCCGACACATTTTGGTAGCCATCGAGCCGCGAACGCGCCAGCGAAGGCAGATATTCTCCCGTGCGGCCGTTGCTGCGCTCGTCGACAAAGGCAGAAGAGGTGATGCTGGAGAAAGAGAGGAAAGGTAGAATACGGAGTTGTCAGGAGATGTACCTTCGCACCGACGTGCATAGCCGGCCGGCGGTCACCGGAACCGTGGTCGACGCGACCGTCTCCTCTTTGATGCCCCCCTGCCCGCCGTACCGCATCCATGCCGACAGCGTCGCAACCACCCGGGGGGCAGACAAATCGACTCGCGCCGTTGTGAGCGGCGCCGACTGCCGACTGCCGGACGCTTCCCGGGACCGGTGTTCCCGCGGTGAACCGCACCACCTCGCAGCGATGGGAAGGAGGACCAGGCGTGGGGATTGAGGGCGGCGACGGGCATGGGAAACGTGCAAGCAAGAAGCGGTCCACAGTTCACGATGCCCCTCGATGGTTCTCAGGTTCTATCAAAGAGGTGCGGGGAGAGGCCACGCAATTATCGAGAGGCAATACGTGGCGCGCAGCTGTCGTGACGACAGGGTAACCGGTGACAGACAGCTGATACGCAGCGGTCTAACCGGGAAATCAAGGGGAGTCCAGCGGAGAGAAACCGGTAAGAGCATGTTCAATAAGAGAGTCCACTGCTAATAGGTTAGCTATTCGATGCCTATAAGGTAGTTTTTAATTAGTACTTAATTAGATAAAGCATGCATGCAATTGATGCTAGGCAGTATGCAGTCTTCTTACATCGTTTGATGTCAGCCCGGCGATAGCCAAAGGGCCGGCTTCCTCTTCTCTCCTCGTTTATTTCTCTTTCACATAGAATTCAGATGACATGGCAAGTACTATAGCCAATTAAGTAGATATTATTGTACTTTCTCTAACAGAAAATAAACCATCTACCACGGGGCTACGTACGCGTCAAGCAGCGATTGGCTTAAATCAGGAATGAACAGTAAACGATAGTGGCATATCGCTTCCGATTGTAACGATATTCTCTATAGTGGCATATCGCTTCCATTTTTTATAGTGGCATATCGCTTCCGATTGTAACGATATTCTCTATGGTTAAAAAAAAACAACGTATTATAACGATATTCTCTATAGTGGCATATCGCTTCCGATTTTTTATTTGTTTATTATATAACTTTTCTCACCAAAAATCATGAGAAATCTATGCAACACTCATAGTTTAATTTTCACTTGCTTCCTGCTAAATTGGTAGTAGTTTCTTAAAATATGAAAAATCGCCAGAAAAATGCAATACCTAAGACATAAGTTTTTTATTTTTTATTTTTTTTTGAATTTTCTATATAGTTTGACAATATGGTCAAAAAAATTGCCGAGTACAAATACAGTGGGCAAACTATGTTTATTTTCGATTTTGCCAAGAGTTTTTTAAAACTCAGCGAAGATTAGGATGAGCGCCACCCCTTGATCACGCTTAGATTGGAGGATCGGCTAGATAGGGCGTGGATCGATGACATGGCAAACTCATCACCCGAGGACCCCCACCACCTCTCATCCCTCACGCGTCCTCCCCTCCCTCGCGATGCAATCTCCTCCCCAATTCTCTCTCGTGTCCCTAGGTAGCGCCGCCCCCACCAAATCCCCGCAGTCGCGCAAAGCCTAGCCTGCCGGCTGACATGGAGGACGATGAGCCCGGCGGCCTCTTAGTCCTCCAGCTGCACCGCCGAGATGGGGAGGCCTTCATCCTACTCCTGCTAGCTGCTCTCCTCTTCGATCTGACAGCTACGAAAACGCCGGGGATGACGAGCTGCAGCAGCAGGCAGCGGCGTTGGAGGCTAGCAAGCGACACGCCCGCCGCGCCGAGCAGCAACCGGAGGTGCTCCACCTATTATCGACAAGCACCGGCGACAACGGCAAGCAGGAGCGGGGATGGCAAGTGGGGAACGGAGCGGCGGCGACGACGATCGTTAGGTACTGCTCCATCTCGATCTCTATCATCGGGTCTAGCAAGAGGCGCTGCCGTGGCCTCAAACAATTACTATGAACTAGTAATTCCCGTACAACTTTCAAGAACCATTAATTCCCATGATTCCTCCAAAAAAATGTTGCCGTTCGGGAATAGAGTAGAGGACAAAGCTGACTAGTTGTTTCGGCTGTCTCACACATAAGCTTGATAATCAGGATTCTCCTTGTATAGAGGACAAACCTGACCACTACGGAACTTGATTTAAACATGCTATGTCTAGGTAATTAGCGGGTCCTAGAAAATCATTGTATTAATGTATTTGAGGCAACCACAAAAACACTTAATTTATATACTCCCTCCGACCCATATTAGTTGACTCCAATTTAGACGTATCTAGACAAGTTTTTGTGATAGATACATCCAAATTGAAGTCAACTAATATGGATCGGAGGGAGTAATATAAATAAGAACAGTATCTAGTTTCCTTCATGGCTTATAATTTTATACTGAGTTTTTGTCTATACATTTAACTTGCATTTGGGTATACTATAATTGGTACCAAGTAGCTCATTGTAGCCCCCGGTAAAACTACTACTAGAAAATCGCGTGTTGTTTTTTATTTTGTGCATTATCATGACCATATGCTCATGTCATCATGCCACATTGCATTTGAGCATCGTCATGTTATCATGCATCTGTTTGCCTAAAACTATTTTTCAAAAGCCTATCTTTGTTTTCAGAATATCCCCGTCTTTATTTCAAACCAAAACCCTGGTCTCTTTCGAATATTTTATCTTTCTAAAAACAGATTACAAAAGCCTTTTAAATAACTAAATAAAATTTATATTATTTTTGGGAGGCAGTCAGCCAGGCCCAAAAGCCCAGCCGGTCACCTCCAACAAAACCCTAGCTACCCTAACCCTAAAGCCCTACCTAACCCCAACCCGCCGCTGCCGCTGGACGCAGCCAGCACACACACGCGCGCAGCTGCTCGACACGGCCACGTCAGCCACCTACCACACGCCCATGCGAGCCAGCCCAACCCCGCACGCCTCACTCACCCTGGACCCACCACCCTGACACGCTCGCTCGCCCGCCTCGAACCCAACCCCGCGCCACACGTCGCCGCCCTTGACCCCGATCCCAACGCGCGCCTCGCGCTCCTTGTCTGTTCCTCACGACGTATGCCAAGATGTATTTTATTGTATAAAAGACGTAGTTTCTATTTTTTAAATCTTTTTCTATTTTCTATTTGAATCCCTTTATCAGTCTTGCCCTTGGTTTTTAAGTTCTACCTAGTTTTGCCTTTAGTTCTTAAGTTCTACTCAATTTTCCCCTCTCTTAGTCACAATCTCTCACACGTGTGCTCATCTTCGCTGCTATGCTCTGATTGGTTGAGACAATTGTCACGCGGACAGGATAACCCCTATATCTGTCGGGGCACCCCTCTATCCATGGAAAATAACGAGTTTGCCACCGGTACTTTAACTCCCTAAACAAATGAACTTGAATATAATTTGAAGGGAACATGTTCAGAGGTGTATAATTTGTGCATTACATTTCACTCTATGAAAATGATAATATCTCAAGATTTTCTTAGCACAATATTATCACGTATTAAGTGCGATTTTAAAGAGTTCAAATGTGTATAATTTTCGTATATGCAAGTTTATACATTACATTCCACTCTATGAAAATGGGGGGAGAAAATGATAATCTCTCAAAATTTTGCTAGCACATCATTATCTCGTTATTAAGTGTGATTTCACATTGTTCAAAGGTTTAATTTTTTTGTATACGCAAGTTTATGCATTATATTTCACTCCATCGAAATGATAAATGATCAGGATTTTATTAGCACAACATTATCATGTCCTAAGTACAATTTCAAAGAGTCCAAAGGTGTATAATTTTCGTATATGCCAGTTTATGCATTACATTCCACTGTATGAGAATGATAATCTCTCAAGATTTTCTTAGCACAACATTATCATGTATTAAGTGCGATTTCAAAGAGTTCAAAGGTGTATAATTTTCGTATATGCAAATTTATGCATTACATTCCACTCTATGAAAATAATAATCTCTCAAGATTTTCTTAGCACAACATTATCACGTATTAAGTGCGATTTCAAAGAGTTCAAAGGTGTATAAACTTCATATATGCAAGTTTATGCATTACATTCCACTCTATGAAAATGGGAGAGAAAATAATAATCTCTCAAAATTTTGTTAGCACATAAAGTGTTCAAAGGTTTATAATTTTCGCATATGCATGTTTGTGCATTACATTCCACTCTATGAAAACGATAATCTCTCAAGATTTTCTTAGCACGACATAATCACGTATTAAGTGCGATTTCAAAGAGTTCAAAATTTGTATAATTTTCATAAATGCAAGTTTATGCATTATATTTCACTCCATGGAAATGATAAATGATCAAGATTTCATTAGCACAACATTATCATGTCCTAAGTACGATTTAAAAGAGTTCAAAGGTGTATAATTTTCGTATATGCATTACGTTTCACTATGTGAAAATGAAGCGAGAAAAAGGGTCGTCGTCACCGGAGAAGAAGAAGAAAGGGGAGGCAACGGCACGAGCGTGGGCGCAGGGCTAGCTCGGGGTCCCATCTTGCAACACCAACCTGGGTAAGTTGTGGGTCTAGTTCTCACGTAGATAAGCTGTGGGTCCGATGCTGATCTGGATAAGTTGAGAGAGGTGTCCACTACGGGAACCGACTGAACGCGGCCCCACTTGTCAGCATGTAACAGCAAGGGTACACAACGAGACCCGACAGAATGCGGCCCTACTCATCAGCACATAATGGCGAGGGTCCACTACATGACCTGACTGAATGCCGCTCCGCTTGTCAGCATGTAACGGCAAGGATGACAGATGGCGAGTTTCATACCATGTGAGAGTTTCATACAAGGAGATGAGCAAAAGGGAGGAAAAACTAAGAGGTTGGGGGAAAACTGAGTACAACTAACGAACCGACGGTACGAAAACAAAAATCCCTATTTTCATACCTTCCTTGTTAATTCTTTATTTGGGAAAGGCGATGTTGGGGCAATGGCAGTGTAGCATCCCAATTGTCTAACAATTGCAATGCTACTAGCCTAGTCTAGATACATGCTACTTCCTATATATAAATGTTGCATCATCATTATATTATGCTCATGTCATCATGCCACCTTGCATTTGAGCATCATATAAAACCCCTTTTTGTTTAGTTCTTATCTCATATGCATTGTTAATTGTATTTGCCTCTTGATATTGTATTTGGGTCTTGATATATTGTTTAATGCCCAAGTTGAGTTGGGGGCATATCTCTTATTAACTCCACCACCTTATAATTCCACCATCCAACTAAATATGAGCTTGGCATTTATTGGTTTTACTTCTAGCTCATGTGGGTTGGGATGGATACAATCCTTTTCCACATGCTCTCATCTTAGCATCATGTTGTTTTCACATCATTGATATATGAGAGCCACTTGGCCACCTTTGCATGCCTTGTGAGTGGGACCCTTTCTCCTAGCTTCCATATGGATTATCATGGAATTATGCTCATGTTGGAATATTTTGGGACTATTGATCATCTAGTGGAACATACACACTAGCATGTCCCATTTTATTTCAAACATGGCCATCTCCATCTATTCCACTTGGGACCTTCCTTTTAATTCTTTTTGCTTGGCTTTTATCCCAATTTTGGGAATGCATAATAATAATGCCATGTGATAATATTGTTTTCACAAGAATCAACATGGCAATAAATATTTTGCATGGGCCATGCAAGTACCACCTTTTGTTTGTCATTTGGATTTTATTTGGAATTTTGAGTGGATCATCTCTACCTCTATCCTTCTTTTGGGCTTGGTCTTAGTTGATCTTGCTTAAAACCATATCACCACCTCTCCCTCTTTTTGGTCTAGCTTGGGTTTGATCTTGTTTTTGCTTGAGCTTGCCAAAAAGGAGAACCATCTCCCTCTCCCTCATCTAACCATCTTACCCCATCATCACCATACCCCTTACCCCATCCTGGCTAAACCCTAAACCTACCCCACTCCCTCTTTTCCATCTATGCCGAGCCTCTCCCACCTGGCCACCCTGGCCCACCTAGCTACCCCTTCCCACACAAGCCCTAACGCGAGACACTATCTAACCTAACCCGAGCATGCCCTAGCCCACCCTAGTTCTCCTCTCCTCTCCTTTTCTCTCTCTCTCTGCCGAGTAGGTCCCCCGCGACCCTGCCCCGCCTTGACCGCCATCTGGCCCACCTGCCATACCTCTGCTCCACCCTAGCTACCCCCAGCCCGAGCAGCACGTGAGGTGGAGGAGGAGGAAAGGTGCACGCCACCTTTTTCCCAGCCGGGCCACCCCATGTGCTCCCCCCTCTGTCCTCGACCTTATCTACCCCTCTCCCCCTCTCTGTTACCCTCCTAGATCCGTTCCAAGGCCCTGCCCTCTCCCCCTCTTCTCCACCGCCTCCGTCTACACCATCGTCGACAGACCTCGGCCTCCTCTCGGCTACATCGTACCAGGCGGCGGGCGCGGCGTCCAGGTGTCGAGGAAGGACGAGTCGACCACCTGTACCGCCCCTGTACACGGAGACGAGCAGGAGGAGCCCCAGAACCGTTGCACCTGCCGAGCCCGAGCCGAAACCCTAACCTCGTCGTCCGTCTGCGTCGTCGTCGATCGCCAGCGCCCCAAGCCGATCCAGCTCCACCCACATCTCCTCGGTGAGACCCCAAACCCCCTAGACATGCGCTGCCTCGCTGTCGCCGGCCGGATCCGTAGTTCGTTTTGCCGAACAGCCTCTGTGCGCCGTGGTCGCGAGCCTCTGCCGTCCCTGCGGCGCCCCACACCCTACCTAGCCGCGCAAGCGTAAGCCAGCACAACCCCCTAGCCACCCCAGCGGTAGCCGCCGCCGCTCGCACGCGCGCGGTCGCGAGTTCGAGCCCGCGCGCCGCGCTCTGTCGCTGGCGTGCATCGATCTGTCGACAGAGCACAGAGAAGATCCACAGTGGCAGCGGCTATTTTGCACAAAACCCCTTCTAGCTCCTTACTTCTAACCCGCGGTACCATCGGCCCCACCTACCAGCCTCCAGATGCTTTTTACAAAAGGGTACCCAGGTTTTCGAGATTCCAACCCGCAGTCCCCGTGGTGCAGCGTGGCACTCCCCTTGGTCGCCGCTGTCATGTGGGCCTGCGAGGTCGACGGCCCCACCTGTCGGCCTCCTGGGTTAGCCATCCGCGCAGTGAGAAAAGCCCCAGCACGCATCGTGTTGCCCAGTCAGCAGATGGCCCCACTCGTCTGTGGCTATGGCTGGGTCTGTCTGTGTATAAAAAGTTTTTTCCTGTAATTTGTTTTAATTCAAACTTATTTCAAATTAATTCAAATTCAAAACTAAATCTGTTTTTAAATAACTTTTAATTTATAAACCCAAATAATGCAAATAATATATGTTTTCAAATCAGAAAAATGTGAGGATTTCAAATATGCCATCCAAAATATATTTTGACCACTTAAAATTTCAAGTTGATTAAAATTACAATAAAATGCCCTTTTGTCTTAAATAATTAATAACTTTTGTTTTATAAACCCAAATTTAACAAATAATATGTCTAAAATTATTAGCTCGACGAGATCTTTCTGTTTATGCATTCCATGGTTTGTTTTGAAGCATGCATCATATAAATATAAAGTGGACAGCAACTAATATGAGGATAAAATGGGGCCAAAACTCAATCAAATGATTTATTCTTGTATTCCACACCTCACCCATGCCATGCTACTTTATTGCCATGCAAATTGTGCATCATTCATCATGGCATGATTGTTTGCTTGTCGCATTTTATTCATATGCTTGCGCACTTTATTTATGTTGGCCCTTGTTTGTTTGGTTCTTCTCCGAATAGACGCTGAGCAGGGGATTTACCAAGAGAACCAGGAGCACTACCCAGATCCTTCTCTCGCTTCAACTGAGCTGCCAGGCAAGCACTACCACATGCTTGCATACATATAGTACCTATTGCCTCTTTCTTATTCTTGCATCATTGAGTCGCGATTGCATTAAATTGAATCCCAAGTATTGCATAGCCTTTACTTTTAAACCCCACCGAAGCTTGTTCCTCCATCCCATGAGCCATTACTGCAGGAGTTGTTTGAGCCATGCGGGTCGTAGAACAGCATGTGTAGGGTATGTGAGTGTCTGATGGATAACGAGGTACCTAAACAACTTAACCTGAGTAGTAATGGGATAACTAATGAAAGTGGCATCGGTGAGCCATATTCGCTATTTGGTTTTTCAGGCTCACTTGTGTCCCGTAGGACCCTGAGTACTTGATTCCTGTTCCTTGAATATTCGCGCTATCCACATCCGGGAGGCTTATGAACCCCCCTGAGCCAGAGCTTGATTCATTCTTATTTCTTGAGGGCCACAAACTAGTTTGAGGTTTTATTTACTATCCTGTACTTATGCCATGCTTTACTGCTTTATTTAAATTGTGCGAGGTACTGCACACTGTACTGTTTAGGAAAGCGGAGTGTTTTCGCGGTGTCGACAAGCCCAGTCACATTTTCAGGTTCCCAGTCGTTCACAGCCATTGACGCAAACCTTGAGGCCGTCTCGGAGTCAGCTAACTTCGTTGCGGGTAGCTCAATGGGGTGGCCCCCTGAAATATTTCTGAATCCTGTGATCGCTTTATCGTGACTGCCTCGTTGGGTTTTGATTTGGTTTTTCCGAGGCATATCGAGTGTGTGTTGCTATTTGTGCACCCCTGCAGGGTAAAACTTTCTGAAAGCCGTGTCCATGGTTATGGACGACTTGGGGCACAGTTTATCGATCATAGACAAGCATAACTAAAGTACCGCTTTTAATTTGACTAGACTAGGTACCTGACTAGTAAATAGTGCAACACTCACGGAATGGATAATAAAACTGCCAACGGATGGGGGGGTTGTTCGTCCGCTTCCTCGTCGGTAAGCGAGGAGGAGGATGGATCTGTTAAGATTACCGTTATAACTGTTGTTATAATTTCACGGACATCCGTCTATCTCTGGTTAGGCGGATGGTTAGCGAGTATCTATAGAATTGTTAGGGTTTATCTTTCGCTGCAATTGCGTCACCCCAGGTTGAGTCCCCTTTAGCGGCATAAAGACTTGCTGAGTACCCCTAGGGTCTCACACGATAAATTATTGGTTCAGATGAACAGGTAAACTCGCAAGATGGATACTGGGTGGAGGAGACGGACGATGTGGGCAACGATCATTCGGTGTAGAGATTCCGGGAACGGGGATCCGTGAGATCTGTGGGCGGGATGTGCTTATTTATGGGGCATCTTATGCCGATTTGCTTCTTATCCATACTCGTATTTGTCTTCCGCTTCCGCCTGATACTCTGATGTTTGATGTATGAGGAGATATCCTAAACTATTATATCTATCTAGGATATTTGGATCTTGCCGTATGGCGTTGCTATATTTCCTTTCTTTTTAGATGGAATGGCTCTGATGTACTATTGTATGGTGGCTTGCATACATACTCATTTGTGTATGTAGTTGATCCCTTCGCCTGCCGATTACGTCGCCCGTTCTTGTCCCGATGTTTGGAAATGGTTGGGACGGCCGAAAGGTCTACCTGTGAGTGGCATTTGGGCCCCACCGTACTATTTCAACCATTTCTGCTCATCCAGGCTTGTAACTAGGAGCGTAATTCACCGAGGTAGTTACAGGCAGGCACCAAGATGAGTCTAATTCATATGGCCTTGCATCTAGAGATGGAGCACAAGGTAAACTTGGGGGCCTTGCTCATCCAGCACTTTCGCCGCCAAAGGTGAGCTTCCGCGGGGGACATTCATTGTGGCGGGTTGATCACACAGATTGCATACACAAACGAATTTGTCCTACCACAGGAAAGAATTGTGGCTGGCAGTAAGGACCTGGATAACATGCATATGGCTAGCACCAAGTTCATGGGTGTCTATAGGCCAGAGCATTCCCTCCGTGCTTACCGGTTTTATTTTTCTCCTAACGGTGATCTCCACCAAATCCTGCTTCCTTTTGTCCAAGCTTTTGGTTTGCCAGGTAAACAAAGTTGGGTCCTCACTAAGGAGGAGTTCCAGTAGGAACTGATCCTCTCAATAAGGACTGTGCCACCAGGTGGCCATCCCAACTGGGAAAATGCATCCGCTGGCCAACAACAGCAGGTATGAAGAAGGAGGAGGCTAGCATGGCGTAGGATGGGACGACTTTGGCCAACAACACCACCACCAACAGCCTTTCCACCAACATCAACAACAAGGTATGCCTCCACCATAGCTGGGATTCAACTATGTCCTGAGGAGCGATTTTGACCAGGTGGTGCATCGCATTGACAACATAGAGAACACGTTGCATGATGCGAACGCCAACATAGTCAACCTCACTCAAGACTTCACATCTTTCATGACCGACTTTCCAAACCGCTACATGGCCTTCCCGTATCAGCTGCTGCCACCTGACGGTAGTGACAATTGATTCTTGTTAGGCAAAATCCTAAGCTTGGGGAGGTTAAACTCCTCGCACCTTTTTGCATTCATATTTTTCTTTCTTCTTTTTATTTGTTTGTTTTTGTTCCAATGCATGTTTACTTTCAGTTTTTCATTTGATAAAACAAAACCCAAAAAAATATTAGAGTATTCTCTAGAGTTACTTGTGCAAATTTCTCTCGGCTCTTGTTGATTCTTTCTGCGGGTTACTCAATTCTAGTGATCGAGATATGGGACGAACGTAAAGAGTTGACTCAAGTAGAAGATGAACGAGTAAGAGGAGGTACCACATTCCTATTTTCCTCTTCCCGTAAGCTTATTCATGAACATTTTATGTCCATTCAGTTGCACTCGATATTGATTCCATGCTTAGTTCGTTATCTTTTAGAATTTGAGCTCAAAGGCTTTTGTCACCTCTTTGGTTAAGACTTTCGCCAATTAAATCAGTTTGAAAAACAACTCTTGTGATTTTATTCCAAACTTTATAGAACAACAGAAAGTGTCCATCGACAAATTTGGTGCCATACTTTTATCTTAAGGGATTAATCTTAGTAGTGCTCAACCCCACATACTGATCGTTGACTTGATGATACCTTCTAAAAAAGAATTGCTTGATGGAATGAACCTTTTAGAGTAGGAGAGGAGATGCCAAATTTTGTATTGACTTGATATATTAATAAAAGAGGAGAGAAAATAAAAAGGAAACAAGAAAACAAAAGTACTTTGTTTCAAATACACACCTTTGGGATGCCAACAACTCCGCTAGCTTTTGAACGATCTATGGTATAACCCCGGATTTCGGCTGTGAGTTGATGGCATGAGTGGCATATGTGTCACTATATGGGCAAAATTATTGGTATTCCCAATAGGTTGTGTAGGAGTTCACAAAATAAATATTCGTTGATCCTTGAGAAGGAAAAAGAAAAAGATCCATTGTCAAGATATGAGCTGGAACACTTTCGATACCTTTTTATTATTGGCATCACCTCACTACCTAAAATGTGCAATTAGAGTTCTTGATAAGAAAGGAAAAGATGAGGTATTTGATAGCCGCGATTATCAAAGTGGGTGATTAATGAAAAATCTCTAAGTTTATCCTTCTTTTGACATCTACATGTGCACCCTTAATTTTTACTTAAGCAGTATGGCTTAAAAACATTTTTACTCTCATAACAAGAGAGGCGCTGCAAGAATTTGATTTGTAAAGCTTCGCCAAATTTTTAACAATCTCATTTGAGTTATAAGAACTATTAGCTAGCAAATTACTTGTGTTTAGGGATCAAGCTTAAGTGCAACTATTCAGATATATTATGCTCGTGTTCAAGGTTGCAGGATTTGAGACGATGGAATATGATACAACCTCGAACTTGTAAGTCTTTATCTTGATTCAATTCTTTGCTATTATTTATTATAGCTTTTTCACTCGAGGGCGAGTAACCGCTAAGCTTGGGGATGTTGATAGATCTAAATTTCATCACTTTTTACCATTGGTTTTCCTCTTGTTTATACCTGGATTTCCCTGAAGATTGTGCGTTTCACTAACATTAATGTCACAGTTAGTGAATCCTTGGTTTATTGTGATGGTTTTCAGGCAATGAACATTTATTGAAGATCTAATTGTATTTATGGGCTAATTACACCAGAATAAGCAAATCCCCAATTGGAGCCACTTTCATTGGAGGCGTCAGCACACATAACAACCACTAGTACGGTCAGGGCGCGCTGGTACCGTCCGCCTGTACTACCCACCAACACCTTTATTATTTCAATACAAGCAACTTTCGTAAAGGGGGAGAGACGAGAAGAACCACAGAACATAAGTTATAGCCACCACAAGCCATCTAGAGGGAGAGATCGGATCTGAAAGAGGAGAAGAACTTCACCTCGTTCTCCGACGATCTTCAACCTCAAAACCACACACTCCACCATCATTCCATCATTACTTAGACAGAGATTGGCACTTGTAAGATTAGGGTTTGATACTTTGATCTACGTTCGAATTGTATTTGATCGGATCTTTAATCGCTATTATGGTTTACTAGAATAACTTTGAGATGATTTATATTTCAATACACTTGTGCCTTTGATTTGTCTACCTCTCATGTCCGAGTAAATCCCCATAGGCATAGGAGATGTAGGGGATTAGTGAGATGTGTTGTGCCTCCTTTAATTCCATCCAGTTGTGATTGTTGCAATGTTATTTAAATAGTGAGAATGAATATCTATGTTTGCCTAATGCGTGTTATATAATTTAATGGCCCAGGTAACATGATCCAAAGATCTCATAGGTATGAACTTGTATGCTAGTAATTCGGCGACCCCCGAGTGACACGGCCGATATCAAAGAAGAGCTAGCACTACCCGAGGACAACAAGGAACCACCAAGATTAAAGCCTTGATCCGGTTGAAAGACCTTAATTAATGTGCTGACCATGGCCGTGGTAACATGCAGATGGATCATTGGGATTGGGAAGTATTGGCCATGAGGACTCCTAGACGGTATATGGGTTGATTGCCTACTTACTTATAAATAAGAATTATCATTATCACTTATTCTGCTTATTCCATTTGGCACTTTAACTATCACCATGAACTGATTCTCTTCGCGCCTAACTTCTCATCTGTAGGACCTTTACACACCTTTCACATCTTTACTTTCATGCAATTTACTTATTTCCTAAGCAAGTTCCTCTATCTCTTATTCACCACTTCCATCATCAACATTTGTAGTCAATTCAAGACTTGTGACACCTTGGGTGCGATAGAACCGCGGCATAAAAACACTTTCCTAGGCTCCTCGTTGGGATCGATATAAAAACTGGAATTAATACTTCCACAAAAACATTCTTTGACGAACTTGTGCACTTGCAGGCTATCATGCATCCTCTGTCGCACTGGTGCAACATGCAATGTGGAAGCTGCTTTTCTATATGCTTTTGGTCTCTGTGACCATATTGGTGTCATTGCATGTGCTATTTTCCTAAACCACATGGATCCCACTAGTGTCGTTCACCCACATGACCACATTTTATGTGTTCTTTTCACAAACCACATTGATCCCACATGACGCCACAAACTCAAGCGGATTCCGTGGTGTAGCCTCTGCCACACTGGTGCAGTATGCAATGTGGAAGCTGCCTTCCTATTTGCTTTTGGTCTCTGTGAGCATACTTGTGTCATTGCATGTGTTCTTTTCCTAAACCATAGGGATTCCACTAGTGTCATTGACCCACATGACCACATTGCATTTGTTCTTTTCATAAACCACTTTGATCCCACATGAAAACACACACTCCAGTGGATTCTGTGGTGCAGCCTCTGGCACACTGGTGCGACATGCAATGTGGAAGCTGCTTTCCTATGTGCTTTTGGTCTCTGTGACCATACTAGTGTCATTGCATGTGTTCTTTTCCTAAACCACATAGATCGCACTAGTGTCATTGACCCACATGACCACATTGCATGTGTTCTTTTCATAAACTACATTGATCCCACATGACCACACAAACTCCAGTGGATTCTATGGTGCAGCCTCTGCCACACTAGTGTAGCATGCAATGTGGAAGATGCTTTCCTATGTGCTTTTGGTCTCTATGACCATACTAGTGTCATTGCATGTGCTCTTTTCCTAAACCACATGGATCCCACTAGTGTCATTGACCAACATGACCACATTGCATGTGTTCTTTTCATAAACCACATTGATCCCACATGACCACACACATTCTAGTGGATTCTGTGGTGCAACCTCTACCACACTCGTACATCATTGAATGTGGAAGATGCTTTCCTATGTGATTTTGGTCTTTGTGACCATACTGGTGTCATTGCATGTGTTCTTTTCCTAAACCACATGGATCCCACTAGTTTCATTGACCCACATGACCACATTGCATGTGTTCTTTTCATAAACCACATTGATCCCACATGACCACACAAACTCCAGTGCATTCTGTGGTGTAGCCTCTGCCACACTGGTGTATCATGCAATGTGGAAGCTGCTTTCCTATGTGCTTTTGGTCTCTATAACCATACTGGTGTCATTGCATGTGTTCTTTTCCTAAACCACATGGATCCCACTAGTGTCATTGACCCACATGACCACATTGCATGTGTTCTTTTCATAAACCACATTGATCCCATATGACCACACAAAATCCAGTGGATTCTGTGGTGCGGCCTCTACCACACTGGTGCAGCATGCACTGTGGAAGCTCCTTTCCTATGTTCTTTTGGTCTCTGTGACCATAATGGTTTCATTGCATGGGTTCTTTTTCTAAACCACATGGATCCCACTAGTGTCATTGACACATGACCACATTGTGTGTGTTCTTATAATAAACCACACTGATCCCATATAACCACACACACTCGAGTGGATTCTATGGTATAGCCTCAGCTACACTATTGTAGCATGCAATGTGGAAGCTGTTTTCCTATGTGCTTTTGGTCTCTATGGCCATACTGGTGTTATTGCATGTGTTATTTTCCTAAACCACATGGATCCCACTAGTGTCATTGACCCACAAGACCTCATAGGATGTCTTGTTTTCATAAACCACATTGCTCCCACATGACCACACATACTCCAGTGGATTTTATGGTGCAGCCTCTGCCCCACTCGTGCAACATGCAATGTGGAAGCTGCTTTCCTATGTGCTTTTGGTCTCTATGACCATACTGGTGTCATTGCATGTGTTCTTTTCCTAAACCACATGGATCCCACTTGTGTCATTGACCCACATGACCACATTGCATGTGTTCTTTTCATCAACCACATTGATCCCATATGACCACACAAACTCCAGTGGATTCTATGGTGCAACCTCTGCCACACTGGTGTAGCATGCAATGCGGAAGCTTCTTTCCTATGTGCTTTTGGCCTCTCTGACCATACTGGTGTCATTGCATGTGTTGTTTTTCTAAACAACATGGATCCCACTAGTGTCATTGACCCACGTGACCACATTGCATGTGTTCTTTTCATAAACCACATTGATCCCACAAGACCACACACACTCCAGCGAATTCTATGGTTTAGCCTTTAACACACTAGTGCAGCAACCAATCTGAAAGCTGCTTTCCTATGTGATTTTGGTCTCTATGACCATACTGGTGTCATTGCATGTGTTCTTTTCCTAAACCACATGGATCCCACTAGTGTGATTGACCCACATGACCACCTTGGATGTGTTCTTTTCATAAACCACATTGATCCCACATGACCACACAAACTCCTGTGGATTCTGTGGTGCAGCCTCTGCCACACTGGTGTAGCATGGAATGTGGAAGATGCTTTCCTATGTGCTTTTGGTCTCTGTGACCATACTAGTGTCATTGCATGTGCTGTTTTCCTAAACCACATGGATCCCACTAGTGTCAACCAACATGACCACATTGCATGTGTTATTTTAATAAACCACATTGATCCCACATGACCACACACACTCTAGTGGATTCTGTGGTGCAACCTCTACCACACTCGTGCAGCATGCAATGTGGAAGCTGATTTCCTATGTGCTTTTGGTCTCTATGACCATACTGGTGTCATTGCATGTGTTCTTTACCTAAACCACATGGATCCCACTAGTGTCATGGACCCAAATGACCACATTGCATGTGTTCTTTTCATAAACCACATTGATCCCACATGACCACACAAACTCTAGTGGATTCTATGGTGCAGCCCCTGCCACGCTGGTGTATCATGAAATGTGGAAGCTGCTTTCCTCTGTGCTTTTGGTATCTGTAACCATACTGGTGTCATTGCATGTGTTCTTTTCCTAAACCACATGGATCCCACTATTGTCATTGACCCACATGACCATATTGTATGTGTTCTTTTCATAAACGACATTGATCCCATATGACCACACAAACTCCAGTGGATTCTGTGGTGTAGCCTCTGCCACAATGGTGCAGCATGGAATGTGGAAGCTGCTTTCCTATGTGCTTTTGGTCTCTGTGACCATACTTGTGTCATTGAGTTGTTCTTTACCTAAAGCACATGGATCCCACTAGTGTCATTGACCCATATGACCACATTGTATGTGTTCTTTTCGTAAACCACATTGATCCCACATGACCACAGACACTCTTGTGGATTGTGTGGTGCAGCCTCTGCCTCACTGGTGCATTATGCAATGTGGAAGCTGCTTTCCTATGTGCTTTTGGTCTTTGTGACTATATTGGTGTCATGGCATGTGTTATTTTCCTAAACCACACGGATCCCACTAATGTCATTAACCCACATGACCACATTGCATGTGTTATTTTCATATACCACATTGATCCCAGATGACCACACAAACTCCAGTGAATTCTGTGGTGCAACCTCTGCCACACTAGTGTAACATGCAATGTGGAAGCTGCTATCCTATGTTCTTTTGGTCTTAGTGACCATGGTTTGATACATGGGTACACTAGTGTCATTGCATGTGTTCTTTTCCTAAACCACATGGATCCCACTATTGTCATTAACTTACATGACCATATTACATGTATTCTTTTCATAAACCAAATTGATCCCACATGACCACACAAACTCTAGAGGATTCTGTGGTGCAGCCTCTCCCATACTGGTGCAACATGCAATGTGGAAGCTTCTTTTCTATGTGCTTTTGGTCTCTATGACAATACTAGTGTCATTGCATGTGTTATTTTCCTAAAACACATGGATCCCACTAGTGTCATTGACCCACATGACCACATTGATCCCACAAGACTACACACACTCCAGCAGATTCTGTGGTTTAGCCTCTGCCACACTGGTGCAACATGCAATGTGGAAGCGGCTTTCCTATGTGCTTTTGGTCTCTCTGACCATACTGGTGTCATTGAATGTGTTCTTTTCCTAAACCACATGGATCCCACTAGTGTCATTGACACACATGACCACATTGCGTGTGTTCTTTTCATAAACCACACTGATCCCACATGACTACACAAACTCTTGTGGATTCTATGGTGCAGCCTCTGCCACAATGGTGCGGCATGCAATGTGGAAGATGCTTTCCTATGTGGTTTTGGTCGCTGTGACCATACTGGTGTCATTGCATGTGCTATTTTTCCTAAACCACATGAATCCCACTAGTGTCATTGACCCACATGACCACATTGCATGTCTTCTTTTTATAAACTACATTGATACCACATGACCACACACACTCCAGTCACTAGAAGAAAAGTTTCCTTCCACAACAACTTGTCCGGACTGTTGTCGTAGAAGGTGCGTCTTTGGTGGCGAAATTCTCGGCTCGGCCGTGGCCGATGTAAAACTTTTTTCCGGTTCCGCGGCCCTCTACTATGACGAATCTGCTAAAAACATGGAGGAAGCTCAGCTGACGTGTGGAAGAAGCAAGATTTTCGTTTCCTCACGCGATGTTGACTCACCAAAGTCTTTTGAGGCGTGTGGATCCCGGATGTCATTGTCTCTAGTGGACCATACTTTTCGGTCACGCCTCCCTGATTTGAACTCGATAATGTTGCTCGATGCGTCTGCCGTTTAGTCAGGCTGCTAGGTCCCACATGTCAGCCTCTCATTAGAAGGATCTTGTGTATGATGGAATTTTTTCCTTCACTCCCGCTACCCTGTTCCGAAGTTGATAGCGCTGCTCAATGCATCTACCATCTAATCAACCTCCTGGTACCCACATGTCATCCTTTCATTAGAAGAAACGTGTGTATGATGGAATTTTGCCTTCACTGGCGCTACACTGTTCCGAAGTTGATAGCGCTGCTCGACGCATCTACCGGTTAACCAACCTCCTGAGCCCCTCATGTCATCCTCTCATTAGAAGAAACGTGTGTATGATGGATTTTTTCCTTCGGTCGCGCTACCCTATTCCGAACTTGATAGTGCAGTTTGATGCATCTACCGTTTAATCACGATGGTGGGCCCCACATGTCATCCTCTCATTAGAAGAAACATGTGTATGATGTATTTTTACCCTCTATCGTGCCTTCGTGTTCCGAACTTGATAGCGTTCCTCGCTGCATCAGCCGTTTATTCAGGCTGGTGGGTCCCTTATGTTAGTCTCACCTTAGAAGAATCGTGTGTATGATGGAATTTTTTTCTTCTCTAGCGCTACCCTGTTCTGAACTAGATAGCGTTGCTTGACGAATCTTCTGTTTGCTCACGCTGCTGGGTCCCCCATTTCAGCCTCTCATTACAAGAAACGTGTACATGCTGAACTTTTTTCTCGCTCGCGCATCCCTATTTCGAACTGGCTACATTGCTCGATGCAGTATCTGTATAAGGTCGTGCTGCTGGGTCCCACATATCAGCCTCTCTGTAAATGAAATGGGCCTATGATGGACTTTTTTGGCCATGTCCACTGTTTTGACCTTGGCAACTTGCTGGGCCCCAGATTGTCAACCACCTCTATGCAGGAAATGTGTCTATGTGGGTCCCAGCTGACAACCTCTATTTGAAAGAAACATGTGTATGTTGGACTATTTTTTCGGGTCCCAAATGTCAGCCTCAGAGTACAAAAATTCTCATAAAGGCTGAATTAAAAATATTCTGGGCTAACTGGGGGGATGCCCTATTCGTCATGGCTTACATTCCATGGGCTCACTCCTAAATTGAATGGGCTATGGTCGGTAGCCACAAGACCATGAAAATGCCGAATTAGAAGCTATTGGGCTATGCTTGGGGCTGATAGGCTAATTTCATGGGCTATGCTTGGGCCTACTGGGTCTGACATGTCATCTTCTCTATAAGTGCAACGTGTGTATGATGGATTTTTTTTCGGTCGCATCCGCTGTTTTCACCGTGGCAGCCGTGTATGGTCTTACTACTAGGGCCCTTATGTCAGCCTCTCTGGCATGTTCTGGCTTGTGGGTCCCTGATGCAGCCTTGTATGTTCTGTCTGGTGGGTCCCCGATGCGAGCCTCTCTCTACAAGTATTGGAACTTTTTTTGAACCCACCCTCAAAACAAACTCTAGGGATGCTACATGCTGGTGGGTCCATGATGGAAGCCTCTCCGTAATGCGATATTGCTAGAAGAAAAAAAAATGTAAATCCAAGATACGATTCGAACAAAATACCTTCAAATAAAATAAACGTAAACTGAGTGTGTTGCCACTACAAAAAAGATATTTATAGACTAAATATCATTAAACTTTTATTATTATTAAAATATATATATTAGTCTTCTTAAAAATATTTTGTGTGTCTATGTTTATATCTTTTAAAATATAAAAGGGCAACGCTCCTGGCATCTCAATTTATAAAATGCCACATAATGGAGTATTTTCTTAAAAACATGGGTAGGTAGATTTTTTTTTATTTTGAGAGGTGGGGGGCAATGCCCAAAAGGCCGAATTAAAAAGAGTTTGGCTATTCTACATAGGCTGCTCTACGTGGGTTATACTCCGTAGGCTATGCTCCATGGGCTGCATTCTCAAATTTTAGTGGGTTGTGCTCAGTAGTCCCCTCATCCCTAAAAGGAGAAATTAATATGTTCTCGGCTATGCTCCATGGGATCCTTTCTCAAATTTCACTGGGCTATGGTCAGTAGTCCACTGACCCTGAAATGACAGAATAAAAATGTTCTGGCTAAAGAGGGGCCGAATGAGCTACTAGATTTCTTCTCCTGGTTAATAAAAAATGCATTGTGATGTGCCCGGTCGGATTCGAAACAAAGACCTTAGAGAGGGAGGGGAAAGCGATAATTCTTTTTAGGATCTATTCATGTCAAAATTCAGCAGTACAGAATAAGGTAGAAAAATTATCAACAGATTTGAAGTTCATATTCAGGAGCACTTGACCAATTCAGCAGCATTTCAAAAGTGACCAATTCAGCAATATAGACAATAAAATACAATAGCAGTACAGAGAGAACCGGTTTTTGTTTCAGCTCTAAAAACCTTGTCCCGCAATCAGTTTGTCCTTTTCACCAAACACACTCGACCATTGGAGCAAGTAAAACTGACGATCAAGTCTACTTTGGGTACCTTCTTCTCACATCAATGCCTGTGTGACCCTCGTATGCAACCCAATATGCGCAAGTCTCATCTAGATTGTGACACGTCCATGTTTCAAAAGAAAAGCAAGACTATCAGTATTAGTTCCACAAATGGCTTTAGTAATAGTAACGACAGAACATTTGAGAGATTCAGTAGCTTTCCTGCTTGAAATTCAATAGCAGTACAGAGATAATAAGTTCTTGTTCCATCTCAAAAATCCTTGGCGCACGATCAGTTTGCCCTGTTCTCCGAATAGGCTCGATCATAGGATTCTCCCCCGCGATTGATGCATATTGAGTAATGCAGGCCGGTAATATGAGATGGTTCACTGCAGAACATAAAAGAATGTTTTTCCTCTGGATGATGCCCGGCACCTCCCAGCTCCTAGGCATGGAGGAACTGCAGATTGTACGGGTCCAAAACCCCAGCTCTATTGTCGGGTATTAAGCAGTGCTCAGCACATTTTACAAGGGCGACGAGCATGCGTCCGGCCTGACGCACACGACGGATCCGTTGATGTTGCTCAACTCGCGCATGTCAAATAGCAGAGCAAACACCGTACCATCGTCCTTTGATCCGATCTTCTCTACTCTCGTTGAGCGCGGTGCCAACAACGACTGAGAGATGTACCTGGAGTTTCTAAAGGAAGTAAGATTCAGCGGACTAAATTGTAGCATGCTAAATGTTATAACAAAAAATGATAAAGTAAATATGAGTAACGAGACTACGATAAAACATACGTAGTACTCCCTCCGTTTCAAATATAAGATGTTTTAGCTTTTGTGAAATGAGTGTATCTAGACCCCTTTTAGTATATGGGTTTACTCTAAACTACACACTAAAAAGAGTCTAGATAAACTTGTTGCACAAAAGCTAAAACATCTTTATATATTTTGAAACAGAGGGAGTAGATACGGAGTACATGTGCAAGGCCATTGTTTTAAAGGAAAAGCTACTTGATCTAAGAAAGTAGTGCTAGCTCTGAGTACAGAGAGCCATGTTTGAAAGGAAATGCTCGACCATTGGAGCATGATAAACTGACAATGAATGCTTGTGTGACCCCCATATGGAACCCAAAATGCCCAAGTCTTATCTAGGTTGCGACAAGTCCATGTTTCAAAAGAAAAGCAAGACTATCTACTGCCCTTGATTTAAACAAGTACACTACATCAGTATCAGTTCCACAAAATGTTTTAGTAATAGCAATGACATAAAATTTGAGAGATTCAGTAGCTTTCCTGCTTGAAATTCAATAGCTGTATATAGAGAATCAATTCTTGTTCCAGCTCAAAAAACAGACTCTATCATTGGAGCAAGCAAATCTGACAATCAAGTGACAATGCCTGTGTGACCCTCCATATGCAACCCAAAATGCCCAAGACTCATCTAGATAATTGTGACAATGCTAACTTTCAAAAGAAAAGCAAGACAAACTGCTGCACTTGATCTAAACAAGTAATAGTACATCAGTATTAGTTAAACAAAATATTTTAGTAATAGCGACGACAGAATAAAGGCAAAGCAAGACCATCTCCTGTCCTTGGCCTAAAAAAGTACTACCAGTACCGGTATATAGTAGTACAAAATAGTCCAAAGTACAAGAACTAGTGCTATACTAGTACTACTCTGCATCCAAAATACAATCTCCAGTACATGTACGTCTGTGGTATGTAGTGAAAGTGGGATAAACAAATCTGAGGTAGTAGAATGGTCAATTTGGAATTCTCCCTCGCGATGGATGCATATTGAGTAATACAGGCCCTGGGTCTGAGAAGTTTGAAGGTACACCACCATGGAATGCTTTTCCTTCTGCATGATGCCAGACACCGTCCTGCTCCTAGGAGTGAAGGAATTGCGCACTGCACCCTCCCAAAACCCAGCCTCTGGTGACGGGTGATAGATGGTGAACTGCACATTGTACAAGGGCGACGAGCACCCGTCCGACCTGACGCACACGACGGATACGATGATGTCGCCCCACTTGAGCATGTCAAATAGCACAACGAACATCGTACCATCATTCCTAGATCCGATGTTCTCTAGTCTTGATGAGCGGGTGCCAACCGCGGCTGAGAGATGAACCTGGGATTTCTAAAGGAAGTAAGAATCGACGGACTAAATTACAGCATGCTAAATATACATATAAGAAGTTCTCAGGCGCCTGAGATCTAGGCACTCCCAAGAAAAAAACAGAGCCATGTTTCAAAGGAAATGCTAGATCATCTCTAGCGTTTGATCTAAACAAACTTGAACGACAGATCATCATCAGAATCATGATGGTCATATTTGCCATATCCCACATTGTGGATGCAAAATGAGTAATCCAGTGTGAACCTATCATGTTTCTTAATCAGGAAATTAAGTTAATCTTCAGTAATCCTGATGGAGGCCGGCGACACGCTGCTCTTCGGCTCGAAAAACAGGCTATCTTCATCGAACTCCTCCATGTCCTCTCCAATCATTGAAGGTTTATAAAAGTGCAACTCCAGCATGTACCCTGGAAACAAGCACGCCGCCGACCTGACGCACTTGATGGATACGGCGAGGCCATAGTCGAGCATGTCAAATTGCACGGTGAACAATGTACCATTGTCCCTGGATACCACGGCCTCTACTCTCCATGACCTAGGTGCCAGCAAAGGCTGAGAGATGTACATGTGTTCCTCGCCATAGTGGAAACTCTGCACTTCAATTGAGTGGGCTTTTTCAAGGTGACCTAGGAGCACTGTGGGCGGGGCGGCGAACTCACAGCCAGGATCAATGCAGTTGCACGGGCCATCTAGGCACGCCATCTTGTGGTTGAGGAAGTCGTGGAAGGCGACCAATGTCCCGTAGCCGTCATTGGGGCATTTTCTATCTTTTCTGCCGACGACAGCCGGACAGCGCTGGTAGTGTCCATACACATAGCGATTTGTCCAAAGGCGTTGTCGCTGACCTTGCTCCAGCCACCGTACCGAATGTTGTGCATCGAATCTGCCATTGCGTCCGGATGGATTGGGGGCGAGGGTGGATTAAAATATGATTGTTGGGGTTTCTTGGAGGAGAGTGATGGAGGGCTGCAAGAACCGATGTAGCGGGCGAGAAATGGCTAGGAAAATTTAGGAAGTGCAGCGCTCGAGAGGATCCAAAATGCGGCTAGCCAACGTTAGCGAATGGGGATCGCTGGAGATGGGGAAGATGTGAGGCTCTTTGAATGAGGGGTGTTAATTTTGCGTGTTCCCTCGTCGGTCTTTTGAAGTGGATCGAGGACACCTGTTAGAGTTATAGCTAGAGTGCTAGACTAGAAAGCTATCATGTCCTAGCTCAGTATTGTATCGTCTCGTCACGTAGACTGTGTTTTAGGAAAGGACGTGAACCCACATTTCTCCCCTCCCTGCTAGATAGCGTGCACCGTAGAATCACTTTTCTAGCACGCGAAGGATTTGAACCCACATGCCAAAATAAAAGGACGTCAATCCTCAAGCCAGCTCACCCAACTCTGATAAATAGGACTACTAAAAACCTATAATAATAGGTGAAGCTCAAAAAATAATTATAATTTTGAGCGACGTCCATAGAATATCCATTGTATATTTGGTTCTTATACTTTATGTCATGCAGTACGGAGTAGTAATCAACCTATTAGCTACCTAAAAGTACTCGCCATGCTCTAGAGAAATGACGAAAAACATTCTCTAATTATTGAGAAGTGTGTTTTGAGGTTTGTGCATATCTTTTAGTATGCTAAAGACTATCAATAGTATCTTCTAGATCCTAGAATGGATAATTAAGATCCAACGGTACTTTATGGACGTACCTCGAAATTATAATTATTTTTCGGGTTCACCTATTATAATTTTATATAAACTAGTATAAGGCATGTGCCACACAAGTATATACTGTATGAAATGTGATTATTAAGTTGTTATAAACCAATAGTCTTGTTTGAGAAAAATGCATACATTAAGTCTATTAATAATAACTATCTACACATATTGAGAATACAATCTACTATGCTATGAATATTTTTTGGGTGGGGGGGTGGCATGATGGTTCTAGAACACGGTGGAGTTTGCTCTAGGTAGTACTCAACACGAATCCACCTGCTCTGAACCATTGGATATAATAACCCAACGGTCAGGATTGGTACTATGGATCCAATTTAAAACTGTTCCTTTATATTAGTAGAGAAAAATGATATGACATATACTTCTACTATCTGATTCTCAAGTGTAAGGCATGTGCAACTTACTAATAAGATATATAACATGGATAACTTTGAACATCGATCATCGGATATAGATTGACAGATTCCAACATGTCTAATTGTTGGAAATTTTCAAATTCAAGAAAGAATCTACCGTGCTTACTTGTAGTTCAAATTTGACCTACTATTTTTAAATCGACATAAAGTTATTTGAGTGCATGGATGTAGTTAGCTTATATAGGGAAGCTTGAAACGTCCTAAGACTAGGGAATTGTAACAAAACATGTTCGCGTTTTCTGAAAATCGGGTGGTGGCACTTTATTTTTTGACTGGGGTATGTCCCGAAGAAGTGAGATTCTTCAATAATTAACACAGCTAGTGCATGTGTACATGTTACACCAAGGACCTTAAAAAAGTGAAAATTGCATCCAAGTCCATACATTTAACACAAAGGACCCTACAATCAAGCAATTAAAATTAGTAGTCGGGTCCTGCTCCTCCATCACGGAGCTGAGCCATGCTCTTCGTAGTGCCTTGCAAGTGAAACTCACATAATATACAGAAGCATGACATGTCATTAGTATATAACATTGTAATAGGTAAAGCTTGAAATATCTATGAATTTGAGCCACGTTTCTAAAGTATGAGTGTTTATTTGGTTCTTGCACTTTATATCATGTAGAAATAAACATTTATTAGCTACCTAATAATTGAAAATTTTAGAACCATGGTCTAGAGAAACAATCACGAAGATTCTAGAATGATGGATAAGTGCGTTTTGACGTTTTTCTACATATATATCTTATCTCATCTTACCACTATATAGTGTACGAATAACTTTGAATATTGACTGTTGGATCAATACTCGGGAATCCCAACATTTCCAACCATTGGATATTCTTTTCCATTCTAGCATCTAGAAGATTTTATTGATAGTCTTCATCGCAATGAATGGTATGTACAAAACTCAAAACACACTTCTCCATCATTCTAGAATCTTCTCCCTCGTTTCTCTAGACCATGTTACCAGAATTTTCAAGTTTTAGATAGCTAATAATCGTTGACTTCTAAATGATATACAAAGTACAAGAACCAAATATACACCCATACTTTTGATATTGATCAAATTTATATTTTTGTATGCTTTACCTATTAAAGTTTTATAGAGTGATGATATGTAAGACGTCTATTATCTGAGTCTCACGTGTTGATCAAAAGGGACGTGCCACACAAGTATATACTATATGAAATGTGATATAACAAACGTTAAGTTGTTATTAACCAATATTCTTGTTAGAGAAAAAAATGCATACATTAAGTCTATTAGTAATAGCTATCTATCTGTATTGAGAATACATCCTACTGTGTTATGAAATTTTGGGGGTGGTGAAATCATGGTTCTAGAACATGTTGGAGTTTGCTCTAGGTACTATTCAACACGAATCCAACTTCTCTGAACCATTGGATCTAACAGCCCAACGGTCAGGATTGGTGCTATGGATCCAATTCAAAACTGCTCCATTATAGTAGTAGAGAGAATACAACCTACTATGCTATGATATTTTGGGGGTGGTGACATGATGGTTCTAGAACATGGTGGAGTTTGCTCTAGGTACTATTCAACATGAATCTAGGTGCTCTGAACCATTGGATCTAATAGACCAACGGTCAGGATTGGTGCTAAGGATCCAATTGAGAACTACTCCATTATCTTACCACTATATAGTGTACGAATAACTTTGAATGTTGACCGTTGGATCAAGATTCGCGAATCCCAACATTTCTAGCCATTGGATCTTATTTTACATTCTAGCATCTAGAAGATTCTATTGGTAGTCTTCGGCATAATGAATGCTAGGCACAAACCTCAAAACACACTTCTCCATCATACTAAAATCTTCTCCTTTTTTCTCTAGACCATGTTATCAAAAATTTAATGTGTTAGGTAGCTAATAATCTTTGACTTCTACATGACATACAAAGTACAAGGACCAAATATACACCCATACTTTATAGATGTTGATCAAATTTATAATTTATTGTGCTTTACCAATTATAATTTTATATAGTGATGATATGTCATATGTCTACTATCCGAGTCTCACATGCAAGGCACGTGCAACTTACTAGTAATAGTAGAGATAGAGATATGATGTCGATATGGTCATCCTTTGAATAACCTTCATTCCCGATGATTGGAAAGGAAGAGAAAAATTCGAAAGTTTGAAATTCTACTAATTTTTGCCGCTAATTCCCGGTTCCTTCCTATGTACACCAACGCACACGCCGGAGACACATCTGAGCCGCCATACCTAGACACACATGCACAGTGCTGTGGACAAGAGAGTGCTGAGATGGATGGTGAGGCAGCGACTAAGAGCAAAAAAATAAATTTGTTTTGTTTTGAGTGCACATAAGTCCTGGAATTTCTAGAGTGTGTATGTTGTAAAGGCTATAGTACCTCATGTCAGGAACCCATTATAATTCTGCTCTGACATCGCACCGCCTTCAAGTGCCATGTCATGCTGCCCTCCCGCCCTTCCTCCCTTTTATACTTTGAGATCCTCTTGCTCTTCGGTTTTTCCCACATCTCACTAGTACCTCCATCCCAAAGCTTAAGGCCCCGTTTGGAATGCAGGAATGCAAAACATAGGAACAGAAAAACCGCAGGAATTAAGATATCATGTATGCTCAATTCCTATAGGAATCAATACCACGGGGAAAAAATTAGGGTGTCGTTTGGATGTCACACAGGAAAACCGCATGAATTGTATACACAAGGAGATGAAACATGAGGTTATACCTCATGTTATTTTTCCTAGAAAATTCCTATTAAATAGCCTATACCATAGGAATTTCAAAGGAATCTTAGATACCTATTCCTTTGTTCCAAACGACACCATACGAATTTTTCCAATAGGAATCCTATCCTCCAAATATCCTATGATTTTCCTTTGTTCCAAACAGGGCCTAAGGCTTTTTTTATAAGTCGAGCTACGAAAAGTTTGACCAAACTTCTGACAAAATATATCAAGAACTACTGTATGATATTAGTAGGATTCGTGAGTCTTGATCCAACAATTAATATTCAAAGTTTTTTGTACACCATATAGTGTTAAGATAGTGGTAATGGTAAGACTAGTACTTGCTTAACAAAAGAAAACGACGCACTTCTCACTTTCAGCAGATCTTGTTAAAGAAGATGCACGAATCTACCAGATGCAGGTACTGTATCATAAACTATATATGACGTCAATATGGTCATGACCTTGGCTATTTGGGTCAAAACAAGGAATGTTCATACACCGTAGGCCAATACACATTGTGAAGGAGTGAGAGCATTTTTTTGTATTCAAAGGTGTCAAAACACATGTTTCTCGTTTTTTCTTAGCCCTATATAGTGTACAAATAACTTTGATATTGACCGTTGGATCAAGACGCGAATCCCAGCATTGTTAGACATTCGATCTTCATTATTTCCATTTTAGCATCGAGAAGATACTATTGATAGTCTTTCTTTTCTTATCTTATCACTACTAGTAAAAGGCACGTGCCACACACGTACATACTATATGAAATGTGATTTAACAAATATTAAGTTGTTATTAACCAGTAGTCTTGTTAGAGAAAAATGGATACATTAAGTCTATTAATAATATATCTACACATATTGAGAATACAACCTACTGGGCTACAAAATTTTGGGGATGGTGACATGATGGTTCTAGAACATGGTGGAGTTTTCTCTATGTACTAATCAACACGAATCCAACTGCTCTGGACCATTGGATTTAACAACCCAATGGTCACGATTGGTGCTATGGATCCAATTCAAAACTGCTCAATTATCTCTAACTATTATGATGGAGTAGTTTTGAATTGGATACATAGCACCAATCCTGACCATTGGAATATAAGATCCAATGGTTCAGAGGAACTAGATTCGTGTTGAAAATTACCTAGAGAAAACTCCACCATGTTCTAGAACCATCATACTTTAAGTCTTGTTAGAGAAAAAATGCATACATTAATAAGTCTATTAATAATAACTATCTACATATATTGATAATACAACCTACTGTGCTATGAAATTTTGGGGGTGGTTACATGATGGTTCTAGAACATGCATGGTGGAGTTTGCTTTAGGTACTATTCAACACGAATCCATCTACATTGAACCATTGGATCTAACAGCCCAACGGTCAGGATTGGTGTTATGGATCCGATTCAAAACTGCTCCATTATAGTAGTCGAGATATAGTGTACGAATAACTTTGAATATTAACCGTTGGATCAAGACTCGCGAATCCCAACATTTCCAACCGTTAGATCTTCTTTTCCATTCTAGCATTTAGAAGATTCTATTGATAGTCTTCATCACAATGAATGCTATGCACAACATTGAAAACACACTTCTCCATCATTCTAGAAACGTCTCCCTCGTTTCTCTAGACCATGTTACCAAAATTTTCAAGTTTTATATAACTAATAATCGTTGACTTCTATATGATATACAAAGTTCAAGAACAAAATATACACCCATACTTTATAGATGTTGATCAAAATTATATTTTTATGCTTTACCTATTACAATTTTATATAGTGATGATATGTCAGACGTCTATTATCCCAGTCTCACGTGAAGGTCACATGCAACTTAGTAGTTTATATATAGTGTGCGGACAACTTTGAATATTATTGACCGTTGATTCATGACCCGTGAATCCCAACATTGCTGCTAATTATTGGATCCTCTAATCCATTCCATCATCTAGAAGATACTATTCATAGTCTTTGTTATCTTATCTTACCACTATATAATGTATGAATAACTTTGAGTATTGACCATTGGATTAAGACTCACGAATCCCAACACTGCTAGCCGTTGGATCTTCTTTTTTCCATTCTACCGGGTGGTGGTACTTTTTTTGACTAATAAGGTATATGTCCCGAGGGGGCGAGATTCTTCAATTAATTAACACGATAAGTGGATGTGTACATGTTACACCAAAGACCTCAAAAAATGAAAAATACATCCAAGTTCATACATTTAGCACAAAAGACCCTAAAATCAAATACTTGCAAATTTTGTAAACATGGTCTATAGAAACGAGGGGGGAGATTCAAGAATGATGGAGAAGTGTGTTTTGAGGTTTGTGCATATAGCATTTCATTGTGATGAAGACTATTAATAGAATATTCTAGATGTTAGAATGGAAAAGAAGATCCAACGACTAGAAATGTTGGGATTCGTTAGTCTTGATCCAATAATTAATATTCAAAGTTTTTCATACACCATAGTGTTAAGATAGTGGTAATGGTAAGGCTAGTACTTGCTTAACAAAAGAAAACAGCGCACTCCTCATTTTCAGCGAATCTTGTTGAAGAAGATGCACGAATCTACCAGATGCGGGAACTGTATCATAAAGTATACTAGTAAGTTGCACGTGCCTTGCACGTGAGACTTAGATAGTAGACGTATGACATATTATCATAACTATATAAAATTATAATTGGTAAAGCATAATAAATCATAAATTTGATCAACATCTATAAAGTATGGGTGTATATTTTGTCCTTATACTTTTTATCATCATATATAAGTCAAAGATTATTAGCTACCTAACACATGAAATTTTTGATAACATGGTCTGGAGAAACAAGGGAGAAGATTCTAATATGATGGAGAAGTGTGTTTTGAGGTTTTTGCATAGCATTCATTATGCCAAAGACTATATCAATAGAATCAATGGTTCAGAGAATCTGGATTCATGTTGAATAGTACCTAGAGCAAACTCCACCATGCATGTTCTAGAACCATCATGTCACCACCCCCAAAATTTCATAGCACAGTAGGTTGTATTCTCTCTACTACTATAGTGGAGTAGTTTTGAATTGGATCCATAGCACCAACCCTGACTGTTGGGCTATTAGATCCAATGGTTCAGAGCAACTAGATTCATGTTGAATAGACGTACATAGAGAAAACTGAACCATGTTTTAGAACCATCATGTCACCACCCCCAAAATGCATAAATTAAGTCTACTAATAATAACTATCTAGACATATTGAGAATACAACCTACTGTGCTATGAAATTTTGGGGGTGGTGACATGATGGTTCTAGAACATGGTGGAGTTTGCTCTATGTACGTACTATTCAACACGAATCGAGCTGCTCTGAACCATTGGATCTAATAGCCCAACAGTCAAGATTGGTGCTATGGATCCAATTCAAATTAAAACTGCTCCATTATAGTAGTAGAGATATGATGTCAATATGGTCATGACCTTGGATGTTTGGGTCAAAGCCAGGAATGTACATACACCGTAGGCCAATACACATTGTGAAGAAGCCAGAGCATTTTTTTTTGTTTTAAAAGGTGTCAAAACACATGTTTCTCATTTTTTCTTAGCACTATATAGTGTACGAATTTTTTTGAATATTGACTGTTGAATCAAGATGGGAATCCCAACATTGTCACATGTTGGATCTTCATTTCCATTTTAGCATCAAGAAGATACTATTGATAGTCTTTCTTTTCTTATCTTACCACTATTTTTTATATATAGTGTTCGAACAACTTTGAATATTGACCGCTAATTCATGACCCACGAATCCCAACATTGCTGCTAGTTATTGGATCCTCTAATCCATTCCATCATCTAGAAGATACTATTGATAGTCTTTGTTATCTTATCTTACCACTATATAACGTATGAATAACTTTGAGTATTGACCGTTGGATCAAGACTCGCGAATCCCAACAATGCTAGTCGTTGGATCTTCTTTTTTCCATTCTACCGGGTGGTGGTACTTTTCTCTACTACTATAATGGAGCAGTTTTGAATTGGATCCATAGCACCAATCCTGACCGTTGGGCTGTTAGATCCAATGGTTAAGAGTAGCTGGATTCGTGATGAATACACCTAGAGAAAACTCCAACATGTTCTAGAACCATCATTTCACCACCCCAAAAATTTCATAGCATAGTAGGATGTATTCTCAATATGGGTAGATAGCTATTACTAATAGACTTAATGCATGCATTTTTTCTCTAATAGTAGTACTGCGAATGACGATCTATTGAATATCCTTTCCCCTGAATGTTTGTGAAGAAAGTGAAAATTTCGAAACCGGGAAAGTTTGAATTACTACTCTATTGTAAGGACCAAAATGGTTCCCACCAACGAAGCTGACGAACACGCCAGAGAAAGACACAGAGCCACCGACACAAAGCAGGTTGTCGGTCGATGTGCGTGCATGGCGCCATGTTGTGGACGAGGGAGAGATCAGCCGACCAGGGTGTGGGGGTGTTGATGGGGGAGTGAAGGAGAGGGAAAAACATTTTTATTTTGCTTGCATATATATTGTGGTCCTGAAATTTACTCTACTCATTGTACCCTGTACCTCGTGTCAGAAACCCATCCCAGCTTTGCTCTGACATCACACCGCCTTCAAATCCTAATCTTCGCAGCTCTCTCGCTACTTCCTCTGTGCTCATAGTCTCTTCTCGCTTATTATTTTTCTAACAAAAAAAGGAAATAAATTCTTCTTACTTGATTTTCAGAAAATAAATTCATGTCACTTGGAAAATTGAAATTGATTATTTTTTGTTTTTAATATCTTCAATTATTCTAAAAATATGGCCAAATTTGTCGGCATGCAAATTCCTTGATATGGGATCATGAGCATAAAGTTTGATGTTGAGATATGGCATTGACCTTGTGGTCGTTCGCCTTGAAATCCAAGATTTTTTCATACTCTTTGACAACTATGCTTAAATTCATTGAAATTTCACCAGTTACTTTTAGGTTAGCATTTTACACGGTTGGTGGGAGTACATTCTACATCAAGGACCTAAAAAAGGGAAAATTACATTGAGGTCCACACATTTCGCACAAATGACCCTATAATTGAGCAAAGAAAACAGTCGGGTTCGGCTCCTTCTCGAGAGTGTAGCTGATCAAGCCACACTCTTCATACTACTTCATCTTCGATTGTTTTCAAAATATGGCCAAATTTGTCAGCATGCAAATTCTTGGATATGGGATCATCAGCATAAAGTCTGATGTAGAGATATGGCCTTGACCTTTTGGTCGTTCATCTTGAAATACAAGAATGGTTAATACTCATTGACAACTAAGCTTAAATTCATTTAAATTTCACCACTTAATTTTAGGTTAGAACTTTACACGGACGATCGGAGTACATTTTACATCAGGCACCTCAAAAAAGCAAAAATTACATCGAGGTCCATACATTTAACATAAAGGACCCTAAAAGGAAATATTTCTCGTTCGGCTCCTTCTCAAGAGATCAGCTGATCTGAGCCAAACTCTTGATACTACTTCATCTTCGATTGTTTTCAAAACATGGCCAGATCTATTGCCATGCAAATTCTCTGACATGGGATCATCATCATCATATAAAGTATTATGTTGATATGGCCTTGACCTTGGTCGTTCGGCTTGAAATCCAAGAATGTTCATACTTGTTGATAAGTAAGCTTAAAATTGTCTAAATTTCACCACTTACACTTTTAGACCTAAAAGGGGGGAAATTACATCGAGGTCCATAATTGAGCACAAAGGACCCTAAAATTAAGCAAGGAAAATAGTCGGGTTCGTCTCCTTCTCGAGAGAGTAGCTAATCGAGCCATACTCCTCTTCATACTACTTCATCTTCGATTGTGTTCAAAATATGGACAAATTTGTCGGCATGCAAATTCTTGGATATGGGATCATTAGCATACACTATGATGTAGATATTGCCTTGACCTTGGTGGTTCATCCTGAAATACAAGAATGCTTCATACTCATTGACAACTAAACTTAAATTCGTTTAAATTTCACCACAATACTTGTAGGTTTGAACTTTACATGGTCGATCGAAGTACATTTACATCACGGACCTCAAAAAAGCAAAAATTACATAGAGGTCCATATACATTTAGCATAAAGGACCCTAAAAAAATCTGGTCTGGCTCATTCTCGAGAGATCAGCTGATCTGAGCCAAACTCTTATTACTACTTCCTCTTCGATTGTTTTCAAAACATGGCCAAATTTGTTGCCATGCAAATTCTCTAACATGGGATCATCAACACAAAGTATAATGTTGATATGGCCTTGACCTTGGTCATTCGGATTGGAATCCAAGAATGCTCATACTCATTGAAAAGTAAGCTTAAAATATTCTAAATTTCACCACTTAAACTTTTATACCTAACAAAAGGGGGTAATTACATCGAGGTCCATAAATTTATCACAAAGGACCCTAAAATTAAGCAAGGAAAACAGTCGGGTTCAACTCCTTCTCTAGAGATTAGCTGATCGAGCCATACTCTTCATACTACTTCATCTTTGATTATTTTCAAAATATGGCCAAATTTGTCGGCATGCAAATTCTTGGATATGGGATCATCAGCATAAAGTATGATGTAGATATGGCCTTGACCTTGGTCGTTCGTCTTGAATACAAGAATGGTTAATACTCATTGACAACTAAGCTTAAATTCATTTAAATTTCACCACTTACTTTTAGGTTAGAACTTTACACGGTCGATCGGAGTACATTTTACATCAGGGACCTCAAAAAAGTAAAAATTACATCGAGGTCCATATACATTTAGCATAAAGGACCCTAAAAGAAAAAAATCTGCTTCGGCTCATTCTCGAGAGATCACCTGATCTGAGCCAAACTCTTAATACTACTTCTTCTTCGATTGTTTTCAAAACATGGCCAGATATGTTGCCATGCAAATTCTCTAACATGGGATCATCAGCATAATGTATGATGTTGATATGGCCTTGACCTTGGTCGTTCGGCTTGAAATCCAAGAATGTTCATACTCGTTGACAACTAAGCTTAAATTCGTTTAAATTTCATCATTTTCTATTAGGTTAACATTTTACACGGTCGGTGGGAGTACATTTTACATCAAGGACCTAAAAAAGGAAAACTATTACATCGAGGTCCCTACATTTAGCACAAAGGACCCTAAAAGGAAAACTTTCTAGTTTGGCTCCTTCTCGAGGGATCAGCTGATCTGAGTCAAACTCTTCATACTACTTCTTCTATTGTTTCAAAATATGGCTAAATCTCTTGCCATGCAAATTCGCTGATATGGGGTCATCAACATAAAGTATGATGTTCATATGGCCTTGACCTTGGTCGTTCGGCTTGAAATCCAAGAATGTTCATACTCGTTGACAAGTAAGCTTAAATTCATTTAAATTTCACCACTTACACTTTTTAGTTAGAATTTTAAACGGATGGTGGGAGTACTACATTTTACACCAAGGACATAAAAAAGGGAAAATTACATCTAGGTCCATACGTTTAGCATAAAGGACCCTAAAACCAAGAAGGGAAAAAGTCAGGTACGGCTCCTTCTCGAGAGAGCAGCTCATCGTGCCATACTCTTCATACTAGTTTTAACTAAGGTATATGTCCTGAGGGAGCGAGATTCTTCGATTAATTAACACGGTAAGTGGATGTGTACATATGTTACAGCAAGGACCTCAAAAAAATGAAAAATGCATCCAAGTCCATACATTTAGCACAAAGGACCCTAAAGTCAAATACTTGAAACATTTGGTAAGATGGTCTATAGAAATGAGGGGGAGATTCTAGAATGATGGAGAAGTGTGTTTTGAGGTTTGTGCATATAGCATTTCATTGTGATGACAACTATCAATAGAATCTTCTAGATGCTAGAATGGAAAACAAGACCCAACAGCTGGAAATGTTGGGATTCCTGAGTCTTGATCCAACAATTAATATTCAAAGTTTTTCGTACACCATATAGTGTTAATATAGTGGTAATGGTAAGACTAGTATACTTGCTTAACAAAAGAAAACATCACACTGCTCACTTTTAGCATATCTTGTTGAATAAGATGCACGAATATACCAGATGCGGGAACTGTATCATAAACTATATATGATGTCAATATGGTCATGACCTTGGTTGTTCGGGTCAAAACCAGGAATGTTCATACACCGTAGGCCAATACACATTGTGAAGAAGCCAAAGCATTTTTTTGTATTCAAAGGTGTCAAAACACATGTTTCTCATTTTTCCTTAGCATTGTATAGTGTACAAATAACTTTGAATATTGACCATTGGATCAAGACTCGAATCCCAACATTATCAGACGTTGGATCTTCATTTCCATTTTAGCATCGAGAAGATACTATTGATAGTCTTTCTTTTCTTATCTTACCACTATTATATATAGTGTGCGGACAAAAGTATGAAAATAAATTTATGCAAATTTTTTAAAATTATATGTCTGTATTTTTTTAATAAATATATGCATGTATTTGAACTATTAATGACGGACAAAATGTTTTTATTGTCTAGTGTCTAAAAAATTAAGCATCATTGAAAATCGGGGCGTAAGTGTGAGATGTTTTCTTTTCTCCGTTGCTTTGGATCACTTTTGTCCATCAGATGAATATTGGGTGGTAGATACAGGGGGCATGTTGATCCGAGTCCCCCTAACAGTGGGCACGTGGAGTAGTAGTTGAACAATTCCCAAAAACACTTAAAATCCAAAATATAAAGATTAGCAACAAAGATAGTTTACAGCCAAAATACACCTTTCCTAGTGCCAAAAGAGACCCTGCCTACGACTACTACTACATTAACTAGTAAACGAGTGGTAGTTTTCTACAACTAAATTAACTAATAATACATCATTACCATCACATTAGGATTACTTAGCCAAAGATTAAGATCAATTCATCATGTCGATGCAAACGCAGAAAGACAACACCTTGATCGTCCCGTACTGTCCATCAGCCGCGGTAATGTACTGCGGTGGCACCGTGAGGAACATCAGATCTTCAAGGCCAACACTGCCGGGAGACGCGTAGCTCGTTGGCTCAATGACCCCATTAAGGGTGTCCATCGAGAAGTCCGCTGGCGACTGCGGGCCAGTCGTGCACAACTTCACCCTGTACCGGGTCCACGAGTACGAGGCCGCCCTGACGCAAACGAGGAAACGGCAGCGGCCTGGCCAAGCTCACCGATGATGAGGCTGAACATGGTAGCATCATCACTGTAGACGATGACCATGGATGGTGGAAAGGACGGTAACGACATCGTTACTATACACTCCATGGGTTGGCCGTACGATAGCCTATGCACTTGTACCTTGTGGACGCTGTTGAGGTGCAAAAGGAGCTCGACCGGCGAGGCGGTGAATATGCAGTTGACCTCCGTGCAGCCGCACGGGCTGTACGGGCACGCGGCCTTGTGGTCGTCGAGCTCGTGGTAGGCGACCATGGTGTGGCAGCCGTCGTGGGGGGGCATAGAACTATTATCGGCGCTAGCTCGTCTTTGTCCATCACTGGCTAGCTCTTGGTGGAATCCACCAACACGCCTAGTGTTGGAGTGGTTCCCTAGAAGCTTGGCTCGCCGATGTAGTGCCCGTAGTCCTGAATTTTTATGCAGCATTGAGTTTTTCTTGAATGAAGGCTGCAGAAAGTTGACAAGTGAGAGTAAATCAGGCACTTATTACCCTGTACAGTACTATACCAGACAAACAGATCCTACCCACATGAGTGGTAAGAAGGTCTATGCCTTTTTTTGGAAATGGAGAAGGTATACACGTAGAGAGAGACGGAGAAACCTGGGGCCTGGTGCAAAGTGTACAGTGCTGCGGGGGAGAGAACGAGGACTGCAAGCATGTCTTCAACACCATCTGCATTTTATTCTATCTTCTTGTCTCTTCTGGCTCTTTCTTTCTCGGCATGGCAGACTCGTTTCTCTTCTCCATTTCTTTCTTGTGGTTAAAGATTGTCTAGATACAGAGTAGTAGTACTAGTAGTACATTTGAACTAGTACTCCAGTAATATGGATTATATGTCTTTTTATACTCGAGTTGTACGACTAGTACTCCAATAGTAATACATATGTCTTTTTTACTATACTACTACTCTACTAGGTAGGCATCTGCGGGCGGTGGGTTGCGGGCGGTGGTGGCTATTTGCTGCTTTTTACTACTCCTAGGGCGGTGGGCAATGATGGTAGTAGGGTTCTAGTAGTACGGAGTAGTACTCGAGTACTCCTAATCACTGATTCATGAAGTAAGACTTCAGTAGTGTACTGCAGTCCTGTACAGCTCATATCAATCTGTCATCATACCACGGTTCCTAGGGAGACGCCAGAGACATAGGTGCTCAAATGCACGTCCCATGTGGGCTCCGATGCCTAGCGATTGGATAAAGCCTTGCTGCCTGACCACATAGCCAAGGCAATTTATTTTGCTACTCTATACTATTTCTCGGTGTGTTTCGAAATTAAGTTCACACCTTGCGATAATTTGTTTAGTGGACCCATTAGGCAGTCAATGTATCAAGAACGAGTGAGAGTTGTTTGGAAAGATTAAACTTCTTGCTAAGAATATGCATGCCTAGAAATTTGACCATGTTTTGAAAACAATCAAAGAGGCTATGACTCACTGTGTTTTGAAATTTGGTTGTGTTTCGAAATTAACTTCACACCTTGCGATAATCTATTAAATGGACCCACCACCAGGCAGTCAATGTATCGAGAACGAGAGAGAGTTGTTTGGCAAGATTCAACTTCTTGCTAAGAATATGCAGGGCTCGAAATTTGACCGTGTTTTGAAAAGAATCAAAGAGACTATGACTCACCGTGTTTTGAAATTTTGGTTATGTTTCAAAATTAACTTCACACCTTGCGATAATGTGTTTACTGGACCAACCACCAGACAGTTAATGTATCAAGAACGAGTGAGAGTTTGGAAAGATTCAACTTCTTGCTAAGAATATGCATGCCTTGAAATTTGACCGTGTTTTCAAAATAATCAAAGAGACTATGACTCACCGTGTTTTGAAATTTTGCCGGTGTTTCGAATTTAACTTCACACCTTGCGAAAATCTGTTCAGTGGACCCACCACCAGGCCGTAGTCAATGTATTGAGACGGGTGAGAGTTTGGAAAGTTTCAACTTCTTGCTAAGAATATGCATGCCTAGAAATTTCACCGTGTTTTGAAAACAACCAAAGAGACTATGACTCACCGTGTTCTTAAATTCTGGTTGTGTATCGAAATTAACTTCACAACTTGCAATAATCTATTCACTAGACGCACCACCAGGCAGTTAATGTATCGAGAATGAGTGAGAGTTTGGAAAGATTCAACTTCTTGCTAAGAATATGCATGCCTAGAAATTTGACCATGTTTTGAAAATAATCAAAGAGACTATGACTAACCGTGTTTTGAAATTTTGGCTGTGTTTTGAAATTAACTTCACACCTTGCGAAAATCTGTTCAGTGGACCCACCACCAGGCAGTCAATGTATGGAGATGAGTGAGAGTTTGGAAAGATTCAACTTCTTGCTAAGAATATGCATGCCTAGAAATTTGACCGTGATTTGAAAACAACCAAAGAGACTATGACACACCGTGTTTTGAAATTTTGGCTGCGTTTCGAAATTAACTTCATACCTTGCGATAATCTGTTTAGTGGACCCACCACCAGGCAGTTAATGTATCGAGAACGAGTGAGAGTTTGGAAAGATTCAACTTCTTGCTAAGAATATGCATGCCTAGAAATTTGACCGTGTTTTGAATACAATCAAAGAGGCTATGACTCACCGTGTTTCAAAATTTTGGCCGTCTTTTGAAATTAACTTCACACCTTGCTAAAATCAGTTCAGTGGACCCACCACCAGGCAGTCAATGTATGGAGACGAGTGAGAGTTTGGAAACATTCTACTTCTTGCTAAGAATATGCATGCCTAGAAATTTGACCATGTTTTTAAAACAACTAAAGAGACCATGACTCATCGTGTTTTGAAATTTTGGCTGTGTTTCGAAATTAAGTTCACACCTTGCCATAATCTGTTCAGTGGACCTACCAGGCAGTCAATGTATCAAGACCGAGTGAGAGTTGTCTGGCAATATTCAACTTCTTGCTAAGGATATGCATGCCTTGAAATTTGACCGTGTTTTGGAAACAACCAAAGAGACTATGACTAACCGTATTTTGAAATTTTGGCTGCATTTCGAAATTAACTTCATACCTTGTGATAATCTATTCAGTTGACCCACCAGGCAGTCAATGTATCGAGAATGAGTGAGAGTTGTTTGGCAAGATTCAAGTTCTTGCTAAGAATATGCATGCCTCGAAATTTGACCGTGTTTTGGAAACAATCAAAGAGACTATGACTCACCATGTTTTGAAATTTTGGCTCTGTTTCGAAATTAACTTCACACCTTGCTATAATCTGTTCAGTGGACCCACCACCAGGCTACAGTTAATGTATCGAGAACGAGTGAGAGTTTGGAAAGATTCAACTTCTTGCTAAGAATATACATGCCTAGAAATTTGACCGTGATTTGAAAACAACCAAAGAGACTATGACTCACCGTGTTTTGAAATTTTGGCTGCGTTTTGAAATTAACTTCATACCTTGCGATAATCTGTACAGTGGACCCACCACCAGGCAGTTAATGTATCGATAACGAGTGAGAGTTTGGAAAGATTCAACTTCTTGCTATGAATATGCATGCCTAGAAATTTGACCATGTTTTGAAAACAATCAAAGAGGCTTTGACTCATCGTGTTTCGAAATTTTGGCTGTGTTTTGAAATTAACTTCACACCTTGCAAAAATCTGTTCAGTGGACCCACCACCAGGAAGTCTATGTGTGGAGACGAGTGAGAGTTTGGAAAGATTCTACTTCTTGCTAAGAATATGCATGCCTAGAAATATGACCGTGTTTTGAAAACAACCAAAGAGACCATGACTCACCGTGTTTTGAATTTTTGGCTGTGTTTCGAAATTAACTTCATTCCTTGCCATAATCTGGTCAGTGGACCTACCAGGCAGTCAATGTATTGAGAACGAGTGAGAGTTGTCTAGCAAGATTCAACTTCTTGCTAAGAATATGCGTGCGTCGAAATTTGACCGTGTTTTGGAAACAACCATAGAGACTATGACTCACCGTGTTTTGCAATTTTAGTTATGTTTCTAAATTAACTTCACACCTTGCGATAATCAGTTCAGTGGACCCACCAGGAAGTTAATGTATCAAGAACGAGTGAGAGTTGTTTGGCAAGATTCAACTTCTTGCTAAGAATATGCATGCCTCCAAATTTGACCATGATTTGGAAACAATCAAAGAGACTATGACTCACCATGTTTTGAAATTTTGGCTCTGTTTATAAATTAACTTCACACCTTGCGATAATCTGTTCACTGGACCCACCACCAGGCCACAGTTAATTTATCGAGAACGAGTGAGAGTTTGGAAAGATTCAACTTCTTGCTAATAATATGCATGCCTAGAAATTTTGACTGTGTTTTGAAAACAATCAAAGAGACTATGACTCACCGTGTTTTGAAATTTTTTCCGTGTTTCCAAATTAACTTCACACCTTGCAAAAATCTATTCAGTGGACGCACTACCAGGAAGTCAATGTATCGAGACAAGTGACAGTTTAGAAAGATTCAACTTCTTGCTAAATATATGCATGCCTAGAAATTTGACCGTATTTTGAAAACAACCAAAGAGACTATGACTCACCATGTTTTGAAATTTTGGCCGTGTTTTGAAATTAACTTCACACGTTGCAAAAATCTATTAACTGGACCCACCAGGCAGTCAATGTATCGAGAATGAGTGAGAGTTTGGAATGATTCAACTTATTGCTAAGAATATGCATGCCAGGAAATTTGACCGTGTTTTGAAAACAATCAAAGAGTCTATGACTCACCGTGTTTCGAAATTTTGGCTGTGTTCCAAAATTAACTTCACACCTTGCAAAAATCTGTTGAGTGGACCCACCACCAGGCAGTCAATGTATGGAGACAAGTGACAGTTTGGAAAGATTCAACTTCTTGCTAAGAATATGCATGCCTAGAAATTTGACCGTGTTTTGAAAACAAACAAAGAGACTATGACTCACCATGTTTTCACATTTTGGCTATGTTATGAAATTAACTTCACACCTTGCGATAATCTTTTTAGTGGACCCACCAGGCAGTCAATGTATCGAGAACGAGTGAGAGTTGTTTGGCAAGATTCAACTTCTTGCTAAGAATACGCATGCCTCAAAAGTTTGACCGTGTTTTGAAAACAATCAAAGAGACTATGACTCACCTTGTTTTGAAAGTTTGGCTGTGTTTCGAAATTAACTTCACATCTTGCAATAATCTGTTCAGTGGACCTACCAAGTAGTCAATGTATCAAGAACGAGTGAGAGTTTTGAATGATTCAACTTATTTCTAAGAATATGCATGCCTAGAAATTTGACCGTGTTTTGAAAACAATCAAAGTGGCTATGGCTCATCGTGTTTTGAAATTTTGCATGCATTTCAAAATTAAATTAACACCTTACGAAAATCTATTCACTGGACCCACCATGCAGTCAATGTATCGAGAACGAGTGAGAGTTTGCAATGATTCAACTTATTGCTTAGAATATGCATGCATGCCTAGAAATTAGACCGTGTTTTGAAAACAATCAAAGAGACTATGACTCACCGTGTTTTGAAATTTTGGCTATGTTTCAAAATTAACTTCACACCTTGTGATAATCTGTTTAGTGGACCTACCAGGAAGTCAATGTATCGATAATGAGTGAGAGTTTGGAATGGTTCAAATTATTGCTAAGAATATGAATGCCTAGAAATTTGACCGTGTTTTGAAAACAATCAAAGTGGCAATGGCTCACCGAGTTTTGAAATTTTGTGTGCATTTCAAAATGAACTTCACACCTTGCAAAAATCTGTTCATTGGACCCACCAAGCAGCGAATGTATCGAGAACAGTTGAGAGTTTGGAATGATTCAACTTATTGCTAAAAATATGCATTCCTAGAAATTTGACCGTGTATTGAAAACAATCAAAGAGGCTATGACTCCCCGTGTTCCGAAATTTTGGCTGTGTTCCGAAATTAACTTCACACCTTGCGAAAATATGTTCAGTCGACCCACCACCAGGTAGTCATTGTGTGGAGACGAGTGAGAGTTTGGAAAGATTCAACTTCTTGCTAAGAATATGCATGCCTAGAAATTTTCACCGTGTTTTGAAAACAATCAAAGAGACTATGACTCACCGTGTTTTGAAATTTTTTCTGTGTTACAAAATTAACTTCACATCTTGCAAAAATCTATTAAGTGGCCCACTACCAGGAAGTCAATGTATCGAGACGAATGACAATTTAGAAAGAATCAAATTCTTGCTAAAAATATGCATGCCTAGAAATTTGACCGTATTTTGAAAACAACCAAAGAGACTATGACTCACCGTGTTTTGAAATTTTGGCCGTGTTTCGAAATTAACTTCACACCTTGCAAAAATCAGTTCACTGGACCAACCAGGCAGTCAATGTATCGAGAACGAGTGAGAGTTTGTAATGATTCAACTTATTTCTAAGAATATGCATGCCTAGAAATTTGACCATGTTTTGAAAACAATCAAAGAGTCTATGACTCACCGTGTTTCGAAATTTTGGCTGTGTTTCGAAATTAACTTCACACCTTGCGAAAATCTGTTCAGTGGACCCACCACCAGGCAGTCAATGTATGGAGATGAGTGACAGTTTGGAAAGATTCAACTTCTTTCTAAGAATATGCATGCCTAGAAATTTGACCGTGTTTTGAAAACAAACAAAGAGACTATGACTCACCATGTTTTGAAATTTTGGCTATGTTATGAAATTAACTTCACACCTTGCGATCATCTTTTCAATGGACCCACTAGGCAGTCAATGTATCAAGAACAAGCGAGACTTGTTTGGCAAGATTCAACTTCTTGCTAAGAATATGCATGCCTCGAAAGTTTGACCGTGTTTTGAAAACAATCAAAGAGACTATGACTCACCGTGTTTTGAAACTTTGGTTGTGTTTCGACATTAAATTCACACCTTGCGATAATCTGTTCAGTGGACCTACCAGGCAGTCAATGTATTGAGAACGAGTGAGAGTTTGGAATGATTCAACTTATTGCTAAGAATATGCATGCATAGAAATTTGACCGTGTTTTGAAAACAATCAAAGTGGCTATGGCTCACCGTATTTTGAAATTTTGCGTGTGTTTCGAAATTAACTTCACACCTGCGAAAATCTGTTCACTGGACCCACCAGGCTGCCAATGTATCGAGAACGACTGAGAGTTTGGAATGATTCAACTTATTGCTAATAATATGCATGCCTAGAAATTTGACCGTGTTTTGAAAACAATCAAAGTGGCTATGGTTCACCGCATTTTGAAACTTTGCGTGCGTTTCGAAATGAACTTCACACCTTGTGAAAATCTGTTCACTGGAACCACCAGGCAGTAAATGTATAAAGAACGAGTGAGAGTTTGGAATGATTCAACTTATTGCTAAGAATGTGCATTCCTGGAAATTTGACTGTGTTTTGAAAATAATCAAAGAGGCTATGACTCACCGTGTTCCGAAATTTTGGCTGTGTTTCGAAATTAACTTCACACCTTGCGAAAATCTGTTAAGTGGACCCACCACCAGGTAGTCAATGTATGGAGACTAGTGAGATTTTGGAAATATTCAACTTCTTGCTAAGAATATGCATGCCTAGAAATTTGACCGTGTTTTGAAAACAAACAAAGCGACTATGACTCACCGTGTTTTGAAATTTTGGCTGTGTTTCAAAATTAACTTCATACCTTGCGATAATATTTTCAGTGGACCCACCAGGCAATCAATGTATCTAGAACAAGTGAGAGTTTGGAATGATTCAACTTATTGCTAAGAATATGCATGCCTAGAAATTTGACCGTGTTTTGAAAATAATCAAAGAGTCTATGACTCATCGTGTTTTGAAATTTTGCGTGCGTTTCGAAATTAATTTCACACCTTGTGAAAATATGTTCACTGGACCCACCAGGCAGTCAATGTATCAAGAACGAGTGAGAGTTTGGAATGATTCAATTTATTTCTAAGAATATGCATTCCTAGAAATTTGACCCTGTTTTGAAAACAATCAAAGAGGCTATGACTCACTGTGTTCCGATATTTTGGCCGTGTTTCGAAATTAACTTCACAACTTGCGGAAATCTGTTTAGTGCACCCACCACCTGTCAGTCAATGTATGGAGCGAGTGAGAGGTTGGAAAGATTCAACTTCTAGCTAAGAATATGTATGCCTAGAAATTTGACCGTGTTTGGAAAACAAACAAAGAGACTATGACTCACCGTGTTTTGAAATTTTGGCTTTGTTTCGAAATCAACTTCACACCTTGCGATAATATTTTCAGTGGACCCACCAGGCAGTCAATGTATCGAGAATGAGTGAGAGTTTAGAATGATTCAACTTATTGCTAAGAATATGCTTGCCTAGAAATTTGACCGTATTTTGAAAACAATCAAAGTTTCTATGGCTCACCGCATATTGATATGTTGCGTGCGTTTCGAAATTAACTTCACACCTTGCGAAAATCTGTTCACTAGACTCACTAGGCAGTCAATCTATCGAGAACGAGTGAGAGTTTGGAATGATTCAACTTATTGCTAAGAATATGCATGCCTAGAAATTTGACCGTGTTTTGAAAACAATCAAAGAGGCTATGACTCACCATGTTTTGAAATTTTGACTGTGTTTCAAAATTAACTTCACACCTTGCGAAAATCTATTCAGTGGACCCACCGCCAGGCAGTCAGTGTATGGAGACGAGTGAGAGTTTGGCAATATTCAACTTCCTGCTAAGAATATGCATGCCTCGAAATTTGACCGTGTTTTGAAAACAATTCTAGAAAGCAAAACGGATTCATAAACAACCTCACAAATTTCAAATTATAAAAAGCAACACAAAGAGCCTCACAATTTTCAAAATATAAAATGGAAGAGAGAGGAGAGAGGGAAAATCAATTTTCTATTTCTTGTGGGCAACCCACAAGTTTGAGGTGCGTCTTAATGCTGATGTAGTCGCAGGTGCCTCGGCGTTGAGTATCGATGGGACCGAGGCTATCTAGGGCTATGATTCTGATGTTTGCGTGTTTGTTGGATTCTTTTGGCTTATATAGACCGATGTTTCGTGCTTGCTTGATTTTGCAGGCAACACAGCCTTTTTGATGTGCCGCGGTGATGGCTAGGGGATAGTGGAGAGCATGTGGCACATTGGGTGCAGTTGAGTTTTCAAATAAATGTGACATTAAATTATTTCAAATCAATGCCCCGAAAATGCTGCGCAAGGAGATGATTTATGTGGACTGTATAGAGGTTATTTTTTATCCATGGACTTTGATATACTACTAATCTGTATTTCACTTATAATGTTTGATATTAGTAATTAAAGAATACATGCGGGTTCCCAGGCTTCTTCCTTTTAGTATTAATTACCTGAATTCACGTGAGTAATTAACGTGGGTTTCTCTATATTGGCACCCTTCTTTCCTCGAATGCATGTATAAATTAAGGGGAGGAAGTAATTTCACCTTCCTCGGTAATACAAGAGGTTTTATTGCGTCGCAGTGGAAGATGAAATGACAACGGAGTACTTATGCTAGTACTAGATTGCAAACATCGTTCCAATTTCTACTTGATAATACTAATATTCAATCTCCAAACATTATTACAAAAAGTAAGTAGAGGTGAAATTAAACAAAATTAATCCTAAGACTTCTTCGTCTTCTTGGATCTGGATCCTTCCTCTCTCACCTTCATGCTGGCGTCATCTTTCCGCTTCCCGTGGCATCCCCCAGCTCTCGCCGTCTTCTTCTTCTTCTTCAATCCTCCCACCTACTTCTCCTTCCTCTTCTCATTGTGGATGAGGGCAGGATCGAGTGCACTCTTCTTGGAGACAAAGTCGAGAAATGGCCATAAATCTTACGATCCCTCATCCTCTTGCTCGTGCTTCCTCTTCTTCTTGCCGATGGAGGATGGATCGAGTGAACTCTTCTTGAAGACGACGTCTCCTTCATAGTTGAAATACCAAGAATCCTCCTTCCCCTCCTCCTCCTCCTCCTCTTTGCTTTCTGCCAGCGGCGTCCCCTCCATCAGATGACGGTAAGCAGGGTCCTCGTTGAAAAAATTACCTTCCTGTGTGTCGAAATAGTACGGCCCGTCAACGGACTCCTTGCAATCACCATGGTAGGGACTGATATCCCCGTTCGCCCGTACGTTGGACTCGTCAATGGAGGTGCACTGATCAGAGCAGCTGCGCAGCATTTTTGTGTGTGTGGTGGCTTGGCTGGCCTAAAGGGACAGGGAGAGACAAAGAGAGTTCTTCGATGTGTGCGTTGTGCCTGGATGGGATAGGTGGTCGTTGTTGATGGCCCCTGAAAAAGGCTTTCTCGGGACATCCAGGAGTTGCCACGTGCCGTAGGAGCAGCCTGGCAGTTCCCTTCCATCGTTTTTATACTCCCTTCCATCGTTTTTTCACAAAAGTTCCCTTCCATCGTTGAAACAAGATCGAACGGTTGGTACTCCTTCGCCCCGAGAGCATCAACAGCGAGGATATTGCAAGTACCACCACATGTTGGGGAGGTTTTTGCACATAACAACAACCATAGACCTTTTCTACGCAAAATACAAGCATTTTCTGTAATCGTTGCACATAATACATAACTAGTCATTGAATGTTTCTTAGTTTTTTTGGAAAACGTTTCATAGTTAATTATATAATATAGTAGTAAAATATAATTCTTATCTAAATTAATAATAGGTAAAGCTCAAAAAATAATTATAATTTTGAGCCACATCCATAAAATATCTGGTGTATTTTTGGTTCTTGTAAGTTGTATCATTTAGAAATCAACCTATTAGTAGGTACATAATTCCCGACATGCTCTGGAGAAATGATGTATAGATTCTATAATGATGGAAAGTGTGTTTTGAGGTTTATGCATAGCGTTTATTGTGCTAAAGACTATATCAATAGAATCTTCTAAATGTTAGAGTGGAAGGAAAATCCATCGGTAAGCAATGTTGGGATTTCCAATCTTTATCCAGTGGTTAAAGTTCAAAGTTATTCGTACACTATATATTGGGTATGCTAAGATAATTAAATGTATAACATGTCATTAGAACCTATGTGGTTTTTGCACAGCGTTCATTGTGCTAAGGATTATCGATAGAATCTTCTACATGCTAGAATGGAAAAAAGATTCAAGAGTTAACATTGTTGGGATTTGCCAGTCTTGATTCAATTTTCATTGTTCAAAGTTACTCGTACATTATATAGTGGCAAGATTTGCAAGAAGTCACACGCTACTTCCTACTAGTAAAAGGCACGTGCCACACTCGTATATACTGTATGAAATGTGATTTAATGAACATTAAGTTGTTATTAACCAATAGTCTTGTTAGAGAAAAAAGGCATACCTTAAGTATATTAATAATTACTATTTACACATATTGAGAATACAACCTACTGTGCTATGAACCTTTTTTTGCAGGGACGGGGGGTGACATGATGGTTCTAGAACATGGTGGAGTTTGCTCTAGGTACTACTCCTTCAACATGAATCCAGCTTCTCTGAACCATTGGATCTAACAGCCCAACAGTCAGGATTGGTGCTATGGATCTAATTCAAAACCGCTCCATTATAGTAGTAGAGATAATTCGAAAACATTGGCGATGATGCTATATGTGGATGACCGAACAACTTTTAGATAATCTCAAGGAGAAACAGGGCCGCATGTATCAATGAGCGTGAATGGACAATAAGAGTTGTGAGGACAGATTACTTGTGGGGCCAAGCAACCCCACATTTCTTTTTTTTTAATGAGCTTACCTCATGGGTGACTTTGATGTTGTTGCTCAGGGGCACTATATTATTCATGTTAGCGGAATAGTGGATTCCCAAAATTTTCTTTTAAACATAAGGTTGAACACTCCTAGCCATAGTGATTCAAAATTTATCAGTAAAGGAGATTTATTTATTGGGTGGCCGAGTGGTTGACTCCAGACGTCATTGTCATGTACTCCCTCCGTTCAGAAATACAAGGAGTTTTAGCTTTGTGAATCAAATGTATCTAGACGTCATTTAGTGTATAGGTTCGTAGAGGTTTGGAGTGAACCTTTACACTAAAAGGCGTCTAGATACATTTATTTCATAGAGCTAAAACGTCTTATATTTCGGAACGAAGAGAGTAGACATGATTTTTGCTAGGAAGGGCAAACACTAATGAATGCTTATAGGAAGGCTAGGAAATTGGAAACTATGTTCCATTGATAAACCTTTGCCCTCCTCTTCCTAGAGTCAGAGTTTAGCAATTCAATACAAAAAGGTTGTTGGACATGCTCCAAAGCCCAATAATTTTTATTTTTAAATAAGAAAAATAGTGATTAGCTCGAATAATTAATTGCGGTCTATGTATATTGTACTACTATACTTCATAGAATATGCTATGTGTGCATGAGTGAAAAACTTTCGAAAAACCTGAAGGAAAACGTGGCCGCATTAATGAATGAGCGTGAAGTAAGGCTGGCAATGGGTAGGGTATGAGTAGGGTAGAACAATATCATACCCACTCTCATTTAGTCAATGGGTAGAAAATTTTACCCATACCCGTACTCGCGGGTATAAAACTTTACCCATGCCCGTACCCATGAAAAATATCGAAGTTTAGAAGCCAAAGTATCATACTCTTCCCTAGGTTGCTTGGCCCCATAGGTTGTAACTCTACAGGTAAGTTTTACTACTATGCCAGTTTCAATGGGTAGGGTATGGGTCTATCTACTCGTGCCCGTACCCACGACTTAATGGGTTAGGGTATGGGTATTACCCATGGGTATAAAATTGTGCCCATACCCTACCAACACGGGTACAGTACCTGCAGGCACCCGTGGGTAAAATTGCCATCCTTAGCGCGAAGGGACAATAAGAATTGTGAGAACAAAGTACTTGTGGGGCCTAGCAACTTTCACATTTTCGATGAAAACACCATCGCTGCTTACCTTATGAGTGGTTTGATGTCGTCCCTCAGGCGCTAGATTATTCACGTTAGTGAAATAGTGGGTTCCCATATTTTTGTTTAGAATAGAAGTATGAACACTCCCAACCATAGTGATTGAAAAGTTATCGATAAAGGGCGCTTTACTTTTTTAAAGCTCAGGGCGCTTTATTATTACACTCGATTCCTCATACCACTGGCCTACCATTCTGCTATTATTAGTTGGACTATGGATACAAAATTTCACTCGAGTTGGTTGGGGCTTTAATCATAATTTTCGTGCTCACTACCTGTCTTGGTGACAACATATTCATATGCATCATCGTTAATGAATAGATATAATACAGAAATATATCAATGCCATAGTATTTTAGTACCTACCAAAGTAATACTTCAGTTTTCTCTCTTCGCAGTTTCTTCAAAAAGGGGTCTAACCTCTTTCTAAATTATTTTAAAAAACATAGTTTTGGAGAATACTTTAGTTTAAACCCCTATTATTTGTTGGAACAAAACACTAAAAGGTATTCAATAGTTCAGTTTATTCAGAACTCAAAATGTTTTCTAAATAATTTAAAAATACTTTGATGCCAAACTCGGCCTTAATATCTGAATCGAGCCAATCTGGGCCATGGATGATCAATATTTAGATGCCAAATGGCCAAAATGGGCCCTTAATTTCTGAATTGAGGCAGTATGGGCCATGGATGATCACCGATGTGCCTGTCGGCCTTTGATTCCAGGGAGTACAGCTTACCAATTTACTACTACTTGGACTATACATGAATCTGAATTTAGTCGAGTGGGAAAATCTCGCACTATCCAATGTTTCAAAAATCTTGGAATCCCCCTTCTACCCCTAGTGATGTATGTTCGTTGGGGCTTCAATCGTAATTTCCCCGTTCAGTACCTCTATACCCCACCCCTACCACCGACCCCCCCACACCCACACCCACACCCACACACAATCCTCGCCCCCAGCTGCGTTATCCCTACAGAAAACCCTAGATCTACCTTCACCGCCTTAGATCTGATTCACCGTTGTCACCGTGCACTGCACCAGATCTGCTTCACTGACCCACTCTCCTGGCGCGCCGAACACATTCCCACCACCAGGAATCTGCTTCTTCGCTGCTATCGTCCAGGGCTCGGAGGAACCCTTGTTCTGCTTCACTTTCGCCCACAAGCACCACAACTGCAGCACCCTCGACAACCTCGACGTCACCACCCAGGATTCGCATGATGCCTAAACACCATCGCGACCGAGGTAACCATATCTCCTTGGAGTTTGGTAAGATAAATATGTAGCAGTTAACTGTATTTCGTATTGATGCTACTTTTGTAGTAACTTACAAGTACTATACTTGTTACCAGTATCTTCCTAAATAATTTTTTTGTAGCCAGGTTTAACCGTAAGGCATTCAACTGTGATTTTGTATGTCATGGCGAAATATGAGTCAGCCAACGGTTAACACATTTGTTTCCATTATCTACTTTAGTAAGTGTCCATATGTGATGCGGTTATAATTTCTCTCTGGCTTGGCATAGGCTATGGAACTAATTGTTATTTCTTGCTTGATTCTTTTGTCCTGTGTATGCAGTACACATTTACATTTGTTATACTGCTTCCAATAAGATGTCTGTTTCATTTTCTTCTGCTTACCCCACTATTCCTAACCGTTTGTTATTGTTACGCAATGAACAGGTGTAGTTTACACTAGCAATCATAGAATGAATGACCCCTATAATCTCGTAAGTATCACTTCATGCTAACATCTGTGAGACTGGAACCTTTTTGTGTTTACTATTCACTGCACCATTATGTAGAGGACCCACACTGAATTATGGAGACCACCAGTCCAATTACTTGATGCAGCAGATATTGTCGATGAACATACCTATAACAAGATCAGCAACCCTGAGACTCTACATAGAGCTACTGTAAGGACGCCCCCCTTTTTTAAGGTTTAAGTCCCTTGGTGTTATGCCATTGACTCTTGTTGAGTTGTTATTTTTGTCGGAGGCACTAGGGTGATTAAAACAAGGCCAGAAATGTAACGAAATCCAATATAACAGAAAAGGAATAATCATAAAGAACCGCCCACTTCAAATCTCACTCTGGTATCTACACGTGTATGGCTATTTTAATACGAGGCACATGATAGTACACTTTGTCTTTGGACAAATAATCAAAAAATTTAAACATTCTAACTGTTCGTTAGATTGTTTGACCATTTCTCTAAAATGATTTGGCCCGTCTATTAGAGGCACCTGTCTGCATGAGGTCCTTGTGTTGAGTGCTTACATTGCTATAATAGACCAAATAATGTTTTGAAAATCTTTGAGAATGAACATGGTAGTTTTGTTTCTTTGCATGATGTTGTAACTTATTTTATCTTAGTTTCAGCCTTCATCAAGTAGATCGGTCATTTCACAGGGCAGAAGTGACAGTTGCACACTATCTCATCCCTCTATGAAGTCAATTGTTCTAGTTATTCTAGAAGAAAGAGATGTATGATGACCTGCCATTACTAATTGCTTTCTTCCTTTTAGCAAAAGGACTGATTTGAAATTTGATGGTTTTTGTTTTCCTTGGTAATTATGTTATATGACGTTTCTTTTTGTTTTAGGTTGCAAATATAAATATGAAGGCAGAACAGAAAACAACTACCTCAAGTGTAGATCTCTTTGGACAGAGCAGCAGTGGCAGTGCGTATTGCTCACGTAGGTACACGATCTCGGCTGCTCCATACATTCCAGCAGAAAGAGTTTTTGGTGCTGCACTCCAAGATGCACTTGATGTAGTTGGACAGGAAGCCAACAGAACAGATGCAGTAGTCTCCATAGCAAGGAAGGAGTTAACTGAGTTGAAAAACAGGCAAGCTTTGACGGATAATATACTTAATTATATCCTCAACAAGTCTCGTGGTAATCCCGTTGTTACCTGTGAGGCGGCGCGAGCTCCCTAAAAGGAACATTTTTGAAACTAAGATTATATTGTTTATCGGCTCTATTGTACTCCGATGATGCTTTATGAGCTATAGAATTTTTCAGGACTGTAATAATTTACTAATTTTCTAGTTATAAGTTTTTTTCTGCAGTTCCAGAATTTATTTAGCATTTTAGAGAACTTGTGTTCTTTGTTCCACCTTTATGTCCTAGCAATGGATCTAAGTTAGATAGGCTTAAACAGTAGCAGGCCCACAATGTTTTATAAGTCCTTAATGGGCCACCAATCAACAGTGATGTGCCTACACTGAGGCCATTATATGTAGAATATGACCCCAAAAGAACATAACAGTAAGAGGCCACAAAAGTGAAATGCCAAAACAGTGAAAGGCCAGAACAGTGAAAGGCCAAAACAGTGAAAGGCCAGAACAGTAAGAAGCCAGAACAGTAAAAGTCCAGAACAGTGAAAGGTTAAAATAGTGAAAGGCCAGAACAATGAAAGGCCAGAACAGTAACAGGCCGGAAACAGTAACAAGGCCAGAATAGTAGGAGGCCAGAATAGTAGAAGGCCGAAATAGTGAATGTCTAGAACAGTAAAGGGCCGTAACTGTAGAGGGCTGTAAGGGCCCACGATGGGTGCAAGAAACTTGACAGGCCGACAGAAGGCCTTAATAGTAATGGACAGACTTGGCCCAGGCTGAGAATGGGCCGCACAGTATTGGACCAAGGTGGGCCTTTTGTAGACTGAAACAGTGTCGGGCCTGAAAGTTCACGGGCCACGGATGTCTACACTAGTTGGCCCATTTCAGACAGTGCAGGACGAAACAGTAACATGAGATCTCCTTATTGGGTTCCCCTAATGGGCCGACCCAGTTAGTATTTAGCAGGCCTTGGCTGGGCCTGGCTTCTGCCACGGTTTATACGACCGTTAATGGCGGTAACTGGCTGCTAACAATGGCTGCCACGTGGCAGTTTGCATGACGTCAGCAGTCAAATAGCAAACAGATCTACGACGGAACAAGTTTTCGTGGCTGAAGGTTGTGATCCGCCACGGTCAGGAAAAAACCCGTGGTAGATTCTTTTGTGACGGGGCGTTTACCATGAAGGCTATCTGTCGTAGAGGACTTTTTAGCCACGAAAAACAGGCTTTCAACCATGAAAATCGTCCATTGTAAAATCCAACTTTTCTTGTAGTGAGTGGATTCTATGGTGCAGCCTCTGCCACACTCGTGCAACATGCAATGTGAAAGCTGCTTTCCTATGTGCTTTTGGTCTCTGTGACCATACTGGTGTCATTGCATATGTTCTTTTCCTAAACCACATGGACCCCACTTGTGTCATTGACCCACATGACCACATTTCATGTGTTCTTTTCATCAACCACATTGATCCCATATGACCACACAAACTCCAGTGGATTTTGTGGTGCAGCCTCTACCACAATAGAGCATCATGCAATGTGGAAGCTTGTTTCCTATGTGCTTTTGGCCACTCTGACCATACTGGTGTCATTGCATGTGTTATTTTCCTAAACCACATGGATCCCACTATTGTCATTGACCCACGTGACCACATTGCATGTGTTCTTTTCATAAACCACATTGATCCCATAAGACCACACACACTCCAGCGGATTTTGTGGTTCAGCCTCTAACACACTAGTGCAGCATGCAATGTGGAAGCTGCTTTCCTATGTGATTTTTGTCTCTATGAGCATACTAGTGTCATTGCATGTGTTCTTTTACTAAACCACATGGATCCCACTAGTGTCATTGACCCACATGACTACGTTGCATGTGTTCTTTTCATAAATGACATTGATCCCACATGACCACACAAACTCCAGTGGATTCTGTGGTGCAGCCTCTGCCAAACTGGTGTAGCATGCAATCTGGAAGATGCTTTCCTATGTGCTTTTAGTCTCTATGACTGTGTCATTGCAGGTGCTCTTTTCCTAAACCACATGGATCCCACAAGAGTCATTGACCAACATGGTCACACACACTCTAGTGGATTCTGTGGTGCAGCCTCTACCACACTCGTGCAACATGCAATGTGGAAGCTGCTTTCCTATGTGGTTTTGGTCTCTGTGACCATACTAGTGTCATTGCATGTGTTATTTTCCTAAACCACATGGATCCCACTAGTGTCATTGACCCACATGACCACATTGCATGTGTTCTTTTCATAAACCACATTGATCCCACATGACCACACAAAATGCAGTGGATTTTGTGGTGCAGCCTCTGCCAGACTAGTGCAGCATGCAATGTGGAAGCTTCTTTCCTATGTGCTTTTGGCCTCTCTGACCATACTAGTGTCATTACATGTGTTATTTTCCTAAACCACATGGATCCCACTAGTGTCATTGACCCACATGACCACATTACATGTGTTCTTTTCATCAACCACATTGATCCCACATGACCACATGCACTCCAGTGGATTCTGTGGTTCAGCCTCTGCCTTACTAGTGCATCATGCAATGTAGAAGCTGCTTTCCTATGCGCTTTTGGTCTCTGTGACTATACTGGTGTCATGGCATGTGTTCGTTTCCTAAACCACATGGATCCCACTAGTTTCATTGACCCACATGACCACATTGCATGTGTTCTTTTCGTAAACCACATTGATCCCGCATGACTGCACAAACTCTAGCGGATTGTGTGTAGAAGCCTCTACCACACTAGTGCCGCATGCAATGTGGAAGATGCTTTCCTATGTGCTTTTGGTCTTTGTGACCATACAAGTGTCATTGCATGTGTTATTTTCCTAAACAACATAGATCCCACTAGTGTCATTGACCCACATGACGACATTGCATGTGTTCTTTTCATAAACCACCTTGATCCCGCATGACCAGACACACTCCAGTGGATTCTGTGGTTTAGCCTCTGCCACACTGGTGCAGCATGCAATGTGGAAGCAGCTTTCCTATGTGATTTTCGTCTCGTTGACCATACTGGTGTCATTGCATGTGTTATTTTCCTAAACCACATGGATCCCACTAGTGTCATTAACCCACATGACCACATTGCATGTGTCCTTTTCATAAACCACATTGATCCCACATGACCACACAAACTCTAGTGGATTCTGTGGTGCAGCCTCTGCCACACTGGTGCAACATGCAATGTGGAAGTTGCTTTCCTATGTTCTTTTGGTCTCTGTGACCATGGTTTGACACATGGGTCCACTAGTGTCATTGCATGTGTTCTTTTCCTAAACCACATGGATCCCACTACTGTAATTAACCCACATGACCACATTGGATGTGTTCTTTTCATAAACCACATTGATCCCACATGACCACACAAACTCTAGTGGATTTTGTGGTGCAGCCTCTCCGACACTTGTGCAGCATGCAATGTGGAAGCTACTTTCCTATGTGCTTTTGGTCTCTGTGACCATACTGGTGTCATTGCATGTGTTATTTTCCTAAACCACATGGATCCCACTAGGGTCATTGACCCACATGACCACATTGCATGTGTTCTTTTCATAAACCACATTAATCCCACACTACCACACACACTCTAGAGGATTCTGTGGTGTAGCCTCTGCCATAATGGTGCAACGTGCAATGTGGAAGCTGCTTTCCTATGTGCTTTTGGTCTCTGTGACCATGGTTTGGCACATGGGTCCACTGGTGTCATTACGTGTGTTCTTTTCTTAAACCACATGGATCCACTAGTGTCATTGACCCACATGACCACATTGCATGTGTTCTTTTCATAAACCACATTGATCCATGATGTATGCAAGAGCACAAATCATTTGTAGAAAGTTTCGAAGTTCAGATATCGATCCCACAGGGAGCCCAAAGGTAAGTGTTTAGTGATGAAGTCTCTGTCACACCCGAAGTTGTCACAGGTCTTCGAGTGAATTGACTGCAAGTGTTGCAATAAGAATGGGATTTTTATTAAATGCGATAGATTTAAATAGAATTAAAATGTAAACTTCAGAAATATAAAGAATAAAATTAAAGAACGACTTTGCTTGTTTGTTGTTTCCTACAGATGGTAAAAGAAGGCGCGGGGAGATTGAGTTCATGGTGATAGTGACTATGCCAGGTGGATGAGTGGTAAATGTAACAATTATAATCTTATAGATATATGTGTAGGCGAGTAACCCATAATTAGCCAGAACTCCTCTTGGTAGATTTCATCCCAACTTGAATTATCCTACTAGCCTCCTACCAAAACCATGGTCAGACACTAGACAATTAAGACCCTTCAAGTCACTTAGCGATTAATCTCCTTTGATCGGACTAATGCAATAAGCACAATGGTTACTCGTTATCCTCGAGTCAACTAGCTTTCCATTGATATCCCCGTGTCACCCAGGGGTCACTGGTCCACTAGCGAACAAGACCTCATCTTTGTAGAACAAAGTATCATGTTGTCTGGGCCCTTAATTGGACAACAAGCATTAGGCATCCCATAGATAGTCAAGCACACATAATATAGTAATTAGAATCAATCACAAACTAATGGAAAATATATGAAGGAACATCACATCTCACCAATCCCCTACATCTCGCACGACGAAGGGAAATACTCACACATGAGAGAAGAACGGATCATCAATATAATCAAATAAAGGGAATTTGTCTTTGTATTACCGGGGGGATCCACAATAAGAATAGAAAAATGTAACATCCCAAAACTTTAATCAAGGTTATCAAGTTCCTAATCGCCCAATTTAGGGTTAACCAAAACTTTTTATTATTAAAAATATTATGAATGCATGTGTATGTTGCATTAGTATAGAATTGAGTGTAAATGCCATGTTTGATTGTTCTAATTGTTGTGAAATGGTTCAAAGGAGAATGCCACATCATCTAGACCAATTACAAACAAAATCCAAAGAAAAATAAATCAAATAAGATTAAATAATGCAAATGGTCATTTTGCCCATTTTAATTCACTAGGCCACTTTAGGTGTTCCTAGAAGTCATTTCCTAACAGAAACAATTCTAGATCTTTGCACACCTTGCTAGTACAAGTAAAGATGTACCAAGGCCCACTTTACAAACTTACAAAAACATCTAACAAAGCAATTTAAATGACATTTGAAAATTGAATCCAATACATATGTGAAGATCCCACTTTTGCAAAAACCCACCAAACCAACTCCACTTGACAATCCCAAGCAACCAGAGACTCTCAAGCATAAGTGCAGATCACACACCAAAAATCTTTCCAAAATTTCTTTCGGCCATTTTCTCAAACACTTGGTGATCACAGAATTAATTGCCTAACTATTACTGTTCTTGATCAATGCCTTGTCCACCATTTTGCCCCATTACACTCCCCTTGTACCCTCTAGTCCCAACCAACACCCTAGCATCTCACCCCATTGCTATATGTGCCGGTGCCGAGCCACCCAAGCCCCTCCATGTCGGTCGATCATGAACTGCTCACAGCAGACCAACTCCAGCTCGCACATGATGTTTATGAGGTAGGCGAGACCACACCGCCCCTCTCTGTCCCTTCCCCGAGCGCTGCCAGGCCATGGACCACCGCAGAACATCCGCGCCCCGTGCGTCTGCGCCATGTTAAGCACGCGCCAGAGTACTGCACCCGACCAACCAGCACAGACCGTGCCTCGACCGCAGCTCGCACGCACTGCCTCGCCACGACCCCATGAATCGCCTAGACATGCCCGTTCGCCGCCGCTTCACCCGCAACCACCATACGCCGTGTCGAATGCCGCTTTTGCAGCGCATAGCATCAGACGGTCCTGACCAAATGCCACCACCCCTAGCCGCGCCTTTAAGCCATAGAGGACCGTCAGGGAGCACTACGTTGACCGCCGCTCGCAGCCTTGCCAATAGCACCCCGTAGCCATGTCGCCACCGCCGCCTGACCATGCTGCTCGGTCCCTTCGTCGAGCCTATAAAAGAAGGCCTCCCCCAGCCTCAATCCTCACACCATCTCACTCCCCTCTCACCACTGACCACCTCACACTTATCCCCAGAGCCAATCAAGCTACAGTTCGTCGGAATTTCGCCGGAGCTTGCCGCAGTAGAGGAGAAGAGGCGCCGTTGATTGCGACTGCCCCAGGAGCCGCCGCGACCACGCCTAGAACCGCCATCGTCTACCAGCCCGAACACCCCCTTCGCCGACCCTAGATAGAGCCCAGGTAAGCCCCCACGTATCCCCACAGTGCCGCGTTAGGGTTCGTTGTCGCCGGAGCTGTTCACCGGAGACGACGAACCATAGCCGTCGATGTCGTTCTAATCGTGAGGCTAGGATTGATAGATACCATTTCGGGTTTTAAGAGCTGCCGACGTGCGGGAGCGGGACCCCCTGTCAGTCGCCCGCTGCGTTGCGGAGCGCCACTGGGCCGGCCCGTTAGTTTTCCCGCGCTAGCCCACAGATTCAAATAAATGTTTTTCCATTTAGGTTTAAACTAGATTCCGTGCCTAGATTCAAAAATCCATTAAGAGAGTTTCACTTAACCAAATTGTATGATTCAAATTTTGCTAGAAAGATAATTAAAATATCTACCCAAGTCCGTTGGATTTAAATCAAATGGAGTTAGACATCACATATAGCAAAAATAACAAGACATAGACCTTTCTATATTCAAACATTTTACAAAAATCAACCATAATAGCTTTTGAGTTCATTCCAACTCTCAAAAATCACATTTGACCATACCTATCTGAATATGTAATAATATTTAGGTTTGCATGCAGTGACTTTGGACTAGTACCAAAATAATGCTGTTAGGGCATTTCTAGTCACTTTAAATCTATTAAAGAATAATCTTAAACTTTGTAAAATGTGACCAACACTTTAAATCACAATTCCATGTATTAGAATATGTGGTGATGACATGTGTTCACATGATCCGGTATTTTAATTGGAGAATATTAAATCTTAAATATTTTCAATGAGTAGAAATTACTTTTCTCAAATAAAATAAATGAAACTAGTTCTTTAAATCTTGTGATGAGTGTGATGATGCTAGATCATCAAGTTTGTGCATTAGTGTGCTAAATAGACTAGTTAAGTATTGTGTGGTGATTGTGTATCCCGTATTTCATTTATAGACGATAGTACCGACCAAGTCTACGAGGAGGAGGAGTTCTACCCCGAACAAGACAAAGAGAACTTCAATCACTGCACCAATCAAGGCAAGCCATCATTATTAAGCAAGCTATTGTTAGCAAGATAGAACTAAGCAAGTTAACACTTGTACCCTTAACTTAAGAAAATACTCTAGGCATGCTTTGGTTATGCATTTTGATTTATACCCATCCCAAGTTTTACTTGCAAGCTTTACTTTTGCTTTACCAAAGTTTCTTTACTTTTAGTAATGCGTTGTGAGATTTTTGGAAAGTAGTATAGATAGCATAAAGAGTATAAAACTTGGCCTATACTAGATCTCATTCTATGGCATGAGATTGATATTAGCATGCCACCTTAGTGAACACTCTTAACTTAGTAGCTAGTGCTAAGCATAAAACTTGATCACTTTAGATGGGAATACTTGGTGAAAATTCTTATGAAAACCTTGGAATGATGAGTCATTCTATTGAGATGTTTTGACATGTGTTGAGAAACACAAATGGTTTATGATGATGAAAATGTTGAGGCATGAGCCTTAGCCCTTTATAAAAACTGATGGTCGGGTTTGGATGCGATACCATTCCAATTTTACCGTACAACCACAATACCTGAATTGGGTAAGGCTTAGCCGGAAGTTTATATGCACTAGTATGGGTTCCCTCGCGGAAGAGGTTCGAGCTGAGGCTACCTATTGATATTGTCCACCTATGCAGTGCCTAGGATGGCAGATGGCCATGGCTGGGAGGCCAAGCTCATAGGAGAGGTTCTTATATTAGAGTGTGTAAAGGAAAGGTTATGATTGATTATCCGCATACTAAGTATGATGATTCAGGGTTATCCCTGACGGTTGTGTCGAATTTTGTGGTGAAAGTGTACCACCTCTACAGAGTGTCAAACTATTCGAATAGCCGCGTCCGCGATCATGGACAGTTGGAGTGGCCATATTGTTCCGTCGTTAGATGTTTTCAAAATGACTTATGAAATGAATTGTGACTTGACTTGACCAGAACAGGGTTGTGACTATGAAAACTAAGTTCCCAACTTAAGTGATTTATAACTTTATTTTACCTTTCTTTGTTTCTGAACTCAGCTTAGGTTTCAAATTTAGCTTACAAATAAACTTAGAGCTTAGCATTCCTACTAGAACTACCTTACGTGTTAGTGATAGTTTGCGAGTACTTAAAGAGTACTCATGGCTTTGTCCCTGGCTATTCCCGTGGCCAGACTACGAGGAGGACTATCCGCAAGAAGGACAGCAGGACGGCTACAACAATTAGGATCATCTCCCATCATCAGCATTGCCTGTGACACTGAAGATGGAGCCCACCGCTACGTTTATTATTCCGCTGCTTGTTTGTATTAAGACTGGATCATGAGATCCTTTATTTGTATAAGACCTTATTATGGTTTGTAATGGATGATGTACTGTGATATCCAATCTGTTATGTCTCACAAAAATGGTAATCCTGGGATTGCGATGTATGGCATAACAAGCATCTGGGATTAAAAATCCGGGTGTTGACAAGTTGGTATCAGAGCCATCCTGATCATAGGAGACCCTAGTTAGAATGGACGTCCGAACAAAAACTTAGTTTCAAAACCAAACAAGAGAGTATTTATGAAAACCTATTTCCACTCTTATCCTTGAGATTCTTTCAACAAAATTCATGTTCCTCAAAAATTCTTACATTACTACATAAAATTCGACACACTTGATCACCTCACTAACTTACTCATCCTAAATTCTTATAGATGGAAGTTTAGTATTGCAAGTTCTACCAGTTGGGAAACGGAGGCCAACTGATCTTCGAGAGGGATCTTGATGCACTGTCTGAGTACCTTGAGTGCCCGCATCCGGATTTTTTCGGAGCTCAACTCAAGGATTTTTCCAAGAGGAGATCTACAATGGCTGATAGTTGCAGATCTTCGAGGCAAAATGGAAGCACCCCTTTCCGAAAAGATCCAATTCACCGTGAGAGAGAACAACTGGCTAGATGGATTAGCCAGGGCTATGCATGAAGCTCTTACCCGTCTGTGTGGGAAAAATGTCAACTTGATCCAGGGAACTTGCTTTGCTCACTATGAAAAGCATGATTCTATGGGAATGCTGTTGGAGATGCCAAGTCACCCAGAGTTGAAGCGCCAAGTGGAGAATCTTGACTTCCTGCTGTATGATAGACAGAAGGAATTGGACAATGCTAGAGCCTACGCCAACCACAAACTTGCCATTGCTGCCCAGAAGGACCAGACTTTCGCCCTGCTGCTGGCTCGTGGTTGATGTAGAGCTCAATGGGAACCCCAAGAGGAAGGTATGATGAGCACAGCAGCAAGTTTTCCCTCAGTTATGAGACCAAGGTTTAATCGAATCAGTAGGAGCAAGGAAACGCCCCAAAGGTGTTACTAGCTGAGCTTTGGCAGGGCGCACTACCGACGCTAGTAGCAACGTGGAGACCTGCACAACACAACCACAGAACTTTGTCCCCAACTTGCGATGAGGTTGTCAATCTCACCATGTTTTGCGGAAAACAAAGGATTAAACGTATCGAATGGAAAGAAGTAAAAGTTTGCAGAAAGTAAACACAAAGCAGAAACAATTTATAGATTGTATGTAAAGAAAAGGACCGGGATCCATAGTTCACTAGAGGTGGCTCTCCTTAGATAGATAACATGCTAGGTGAAAAAATTACAGCGGGGCAATTGACAAACACTGAGAAAGCAATACATGCATATACTAATCATCTTGACTCCTGTGAGACTTGATTAGGCATTACAACATAATACATAGACTGCCATCCAAATGCATCTATGACTAATAATCCACCTTCAGGTTATCATCCGAACCCCCTCCAGTATTAAGTTGCAAGCAACAGATTATTGCTTTACGAACTGCGTGTAAAGTAAACAATACAATTGTTCTATGAACAAAGGATCGTTGTTTTCTCCCTAGTAGCAACAGCACATCTAGTACCTTAGAGATTTCTGTCACTTCCCCAGATTACAAGAGGCATGAACCCACTATCTAGCATAAATACTAACTCTTGGAGTTGCTAGCATATACTTCGCCAAGATAGCTACTAACAACGAAAAGCATGCAAGATCTCAAATAACAAAGACATGATAGAATCAATAATCAATCTGAAATAGCATCTCAATATCCATCGGATCCCCGCAAACACAACATGTATGGATTACAAATAGATGATCTTGATCATGAACAGAGATCACAAGATCTAAACATGAAAGCACAAAGGAGGAGAAACCAGCCATCTAGCTACTACATGGATCTGTAGTCCAAGGATGAACTACTCACGCATCACACCGGAGGCTTGCATGGTGATGAAGAAGGCCTCCAGGGTGAATTCCCCTCTCCGGCAGGGTGCCGGGAATAGCTTCAAATCCCTCCCGATCTAGGGATGGAGATGACGGCGGCTACAGACTCTTTCGTGGATTTTTTGATCGAGTACTTAGGGTTTTCATCCCGAGGGCAATATATAGGCGGAAGGAGAGGCCGAGGGGGTGCCGGGAGCCACCACACCACCCCCTGGCGCGGGCCAGACCTGGCCATGTGGCCAGGTGGTGTGGCTGGCCCCTGGCCCCTCTCCGTCTCATATTCTGGCACTTGATCTCTTCCGGAAAAATAGGCACTTCGGCTTTTGTCCCGTCCAATTTCGAGAATATTCATTTTCTGACTTTCCTGGAACCAAAAACAGCAGAAAATAGGCAACTGGCACTGTGGCTCTTGTTAATAGGTTAGTCCAAGTAATCATATGAAAAGTACTCCAAAGTTGGAACAAAACACAAGAAAGTGGATAAAACCAAGCATGGAACATCAAAAATTATAGATACATTTGCAATGTATCAACATCCCCAAGCTTAACTCCTGCTCGTCCTCGAATAGGTAAGTGATAAAAAGAAATAATTTTTGAGGTGACATGCACCATCAAAGACTTGATCAAAGTACTTGCAAAACATTCAAGGCTGGGATCATAGTACTTCAATCATAACATGAAAGACAAAGTTCTAGCAATAAGGAAAGAAACTATGATGCAACATGAAAAGGCACAAACAAAAGATTCATGAATAACAATGCTTTGCAAGACGTTTGTTTGTTTCACATAAAGAAAACATAGCATAATAGTATTCAGCTTGTCCCTCAATAGAGTGGCAAATATAAATGCATAGGACACCTTCAAAGTTCATAAGAGTGACTAGATACGATAGTTTCAAACAAGTAATAACAAGTTATGCATCAATCAACTAGTCTTGGGACAATGCACGTAGAACTAAGAATGGCCACTATGCTCTCAAAGTAGGTGCATAAAGATAGAAGGTGGAGACTCAATATAATGGTGGAAGAAAGGCCTTTGTAAAAGGAAGTAGGGATTCAAGTCTCATAAAGAGCTTCCAAAAATTATGATACTTAAAGCTTTCAGCTCTCATTGCCCCTATCATAAACATCTTGAAGTGATTAAGGTTAAAGTGATCAAACTATGGTGTACATGCTTGACGAAGTATAAGTCAGAAATCTCATGTCCCTTGTATACGAGGGCCGCTCCTCATGGTACTCAAGTTTAGTCACCGGTAAGTTCTTGTCATCGTAAGTACATGTGTATCATAGAGAACCGCCAACGGGGTACCCCTTGCCCGATGATATGGAAGAATCCCCATATCAAAATGACAAGGCAAGCAGACAACGAGCATCTCAGCATTCTTCTTATTTACCATGGGAATATGGTGCTTTTTTCTCTCTTTCCTCTTTTCATAGTATCTCTTTTTTTATTTTTCTTTTCTCTTTTTTTCTCAATATAGGACTCTTTTTTTTATAAGAAGAATGCTTCATAGACAGCTCATTATGGTTACGCTGCAGGTTTCCACCATGTCAGCATGGATTAGACCAGCGGCCCAGGCGTTTCTCTAACACATATACATAACTCCATGGACTTACAAACTCCCCTTTCATTTCACACCGACGACATCCATATACAAAAGAGCATGATATCAACTAGGTACAAGTACCAAGTGCAATGTTGAAAGCCTTCACCATGAAAGCATGGTTCTGCTAATTCCCAACAAATAAGTGCAAGCATATATAACATAGAAGACACAATGGTTCAAGTTTATTAAGGTAAAGTAAAGTAAAGTGTGCCATCAAGTTCGCGAGAGCTTTAATCACTAGTTTTCTCATAACAAGTGGAAGGTAAACAAAAGCATGAATGTACTTGGAATAGCATAAGCTAGTAGGTAGGTATGGTGGACTCTTTAGAATAACTTGGTTTAGGGAGTTGGATGCATGAGTGGACTCATACTTGGTGGTGGAGGCTAGCAAAAGACTGGGAGCGACAAACTAAGAGAGCAATAATGGCCATAATCATGCAGAGAGACAAAACATCATTGATCAAAGCATAAAGTGATACTACAAGTTGAAAACTAAAGGATCATCAAGGCTATGGTGACTTGTGACAGTCATAACATGGTGTGAGCATGTGCCAAGTCAACCCAAATAAAGCATCAAAGGAGAATACCACTATACTATGCTTTAATATGCTAAAACAACGCATGATTCATCCAAGGCACATTAAGCAATCTCAATTGTTTATAACAAGTCATGCTACAACAAAGAATACTAAGAATAAAGCCAAAACAATATCAAGCATGGCATGACAAAGCATAGGCCACAGTCAAAAACGAGCTCTTTTTACCACATAACCATGAACTTTCCTACTCTTTTCCAAACCAAACGAAACTATTCGCAAACCAAAGTGTGAAAGAGGGGGTCCAACCAATTTATTCAGAAAAATAAACAAACCAAAGCAAACTAAAAACCAAAAAAAAAACAAAAAAGAAGATGCTCCAAGAAAAAACAACTGTGCATTAAACAATAAAAACGAAGCGTTTGGAAGAAACCTGAAATTTTTATTGATGAAGAAGGGGATTGCCTTGTGCATCCCCAAGATTTGACGCTTGTACTTCTTGGATATTTCTTGGGGTGACACGCGTGGAATCCCCAAGCTTGAGCTTTAGTCCATCCTTCATCTCATTACTCATTCCTTCCATACACCTGAAATTTTTCCTTCATACAAAACTTCACACAATCTCATTAGCAACATTAGTGCACTCAAGATAAATAAGTCTCAAGGTTCAGTTCTAACACCAAATAAACTTCCATTATAACACTATCTACTTAGCACTTCCATAAAAAAGCTCAATTCCCCAAAGGAACTCAAGAAGGAACTAACAAGAAGCAAATGCAGAAAATGGCAGAAATCTGTCAAAACAGACCAGCAGGTAAAGACGAATTTTTTAGAAGACCTTCTGTTGCTCAAATCAAAAAGTGTTGAACTAACGAAAGTTAGATAACAACCTGGGGCAGAAGCACAGAAAATTAAATCTCAATCCGACGTACAGAGATCTCTCAGTAATATTTACGGTGAAGCACATAAATCTGTTTCGGGACAGCAACTTTCCCAATCATTACTTCACTCTCATTAGAGGTTACTCTTGGCACAAAAAGCAAATAAAAAGTATAAGGAGAGGTTATTACAGAGGTAATAACTTCCATGACTCATCTAAAACTCTTGGGTTATCTCACAACAAGTACTTTTCTTTAACGCCTTTAAGTTAGGCATAAAAAGCAAAGAAAGAATCAAGTGTTCTCAAATGAAAAGCATTAAGACCAAATTTTGTTTTCATAGGAGAAGCAAAAGAAATCTTTTCTCTCTTTTTAGGAAAGTGTTCTATACCTTTCTTGAGTGGGAGTTGATATTTAATGGTGCCTTCTTTCATATCAATGATGGCACCAACAGTTCTAAGAAAAGGTCTTCCCAAAGTAATAGGACAAGAAGCATTGTATTAAACATCCAAAACATAGAAATCAACGGGGACATATGAATCATTAACCATAATAAGGACATCATTAAGACTCCCCATGAGTTTCTTTTTAGCATTAGCATCAAGTGGGACATTCAAATAGCAATCTACAAGAAGAGGCAAATCAAGCATATCATAAATCCTTCTAGGCATAATAGAAACACTACTATGAAGATCACACAAAGCTTTGAAATCAAAGTCATTCACTTTCATATTAATGATGGGTTCCCAACCATCTTCTTGATTTATAGGAATATAAGCTTTATGTTTCATCTTTTCTTCTTTAATCTTTATGAGAGCATCAGTAATGTGTTTTGTAAAAGCCATGTTCATAGCGCTAGCATTAGGACTTTTAGCAAGCTTTTGTAGGAACTTAATAACTTCAGAGATGTTGTAACCATCAAGATCAAAATCAACTTTATCATCTAAAGTAGTAGAACTATTAGTAGCCTCAACACTAGTGGTGGTAATAGTAGAAACACTAATGTTTCTAGCAATTTAATTTTCTCTTTCCCACTTAGCATGTAATTCAGCTAATAGTCTAACATTTTCATCAATTCTTACTTGTATGGCATTAGTAGCTGCAAATGGATTCTCATTAGTTTCAGGTTTAGCAGCCATTTTATTAATCAATGAAGATTGAGCTTCAGACAAAGATGATATATTTCTTTCAGCATTAGAGAGTTTCAATTGTAAACTAGGAATTTCCCTATTTAGACTCTCAAGTTGATGGCTAATGTTCTTCAAAATGATAGATTGTTCCTCCATAGTTTTAGTAAATAGTTTATTTTTCTCATATTGCATTTGCATGAAGTTTTTAGTGGCTCTTTCAACTTCTAAAATTCATCCTTCACTAGGTAATTCAGGTTTACCGTTATAGCCATAAGTATTACTAGGAGGGTAGGCCCTATAATTGTTGTTACCAAAATTGTTCCTATTAGCATTATTACCATAAGCATTGTTGCCAAAATTGTTATTTCTTATGAAGTTCACATCAACTTTCTCTTCTTGAGCAACCAAAGAGGCTAAAGGAACATTATTTGGATCAATATGGGCTTTCCCATTAACAAGCATGGACATAATAATATCAATCTTATCACTCAAGGAGGAGGTTTCTTCAACATAATTTACCTTCTTACCTTGTGGAGCTCTCTCAGTATGCCATTCAGAATAATTAACCATCATATTATCCAATAGTTTTGTTGTAGCACCCAAAGTGATGGTCATAAAGGTACCTTCAGCAGCTGAATCCAATAGGTTCCTTGAAGAATAGTTCAATCCTGCATAAAAAGTTTGGATGATCATCCAAGCAGTCAGTCCATGAGTGGGACAATTCTTTACCAAAGATTTCATTCTTTCCCAAGCTTGAGCAACATGCTCATTATCAAGTTTTTTAAACATCATGATTTCACTTCTCATGGATATAATCTTAGCAGGAGGATAGTATTTTCCAATAAAAGCATCTTTGCATTTAGTCCAAGAATCAATACTATTCCTAGTTAAGGATTCAACCATTCTTTAGCTTTTCCTCTCAAAGAGAAAGGAAACAATTTAAGCTTAATAATATCACCATCTATACCCCTATGCTTTTGCATCTCACAAAGTTCAACAAAGTTATTTAGATGGGAAGCAGCATCTTCATTATCAATACTAGAAAATTGTTCTCTCATAACAAGATTGAGCAAAGCAGGTTTTATCTCAAAGAAAGTATTTTCAGCCACAGGTGGAGCAATAGGTGTGCTCATAAAATCATTGTTGTTGGTGCTAGTGAAGTCACACAACTTAGTGTTCTCAAGAGTAGTCATTTTTTTGGGTTTTCAAATAAGAAAGCAAACTAGTAAAACTAATTTTTTTGTGTTTTCGAAGAACAAAACAAGCAAACAAAGCAAAAAGACACTAAGCAAAACAAAAACAACAAAGTAAAGAGGTTGGTTATGAGGGACTCCCCTTGTGAAGATGTCCTTGACTCCCCGGTAACGGCGCCAGAAAAATCTTTGCTGGCTCGTGGTTGATGTAGAGCTCGTTGGGAACCCCAAGAGGAAGGTATGATGAGCACAACAACAAGTTTTCCCTCAGTTATGAGACCAAGGTTTAATAGAACCAGTAGGAGCAAGGAAACACCCCAAAGGTGTTACTAGCTGAGCTTTGGCAGGGCGCACTACCGGTGCTAGTAGCAACGTGGAGACCTACACAACACAACCACAGAACTTTGTCCCCAACTTGCGATGAGGTTGTCAATCTCACCGTGTTTTGCGGAAAACAAAGGATTAAATGAATCGAATGGAAAGAAGTAAAAGTTTGTAGAAAGTAAACACAAAGCAGAAACAGTTTATAGATTGTATGTAAAGAAAAGGACCGGGATCCATAGTTCACTAGAGGTGGCTCTCCTTAGATAGATAACATGCTGGGTGAACAAATTACAGCGGGGCAATTGACAAACACGAGAAAGCAATACATGCATATACTAATCATCTTGACTCCTGTGAGACTTGATTGGACATTACAACATAATACATAGGCCCCCTTCTTTTCAGCTTCTTGGGCAGCTTCTCCCAGAAGCTATCCTCCACCAGCTTCTCTCAGAAGCTCATTTTCAAAATTCGTTCAAACTTCTTAACTAGTAGTTTCAACGCCAATTTAAAAGTATAAACGATTTTGGCAGATGAGATTCTGGATGAAGCTGGTCGAGGGTAGCTTCTGGCAGAAGCTGCCCGAGAAGATGAAAAGAAGGAGGCCATAGACCGCCATCAAACTGCATCTATGACTAATAATCCACCTTCAGGTTATCATCCGAACCCCCTCCAGTATTAAGTTGCAAGCAACCGATTATTGCTTTACAAACTGCGTGTAAAGTAAACAATACAATTGTTCTATGAACAAAGGATCGTTGTTTTCTCCCTAGTAGCAACAGAACATTTAGTACCTTAGAGATTTCTGTCACTTCCCCAGATTACAAGAGGCATGAACCCACTATCGAGCATAAATACTAACTCTTGGAGTTGCTAGCATCTACTTGGCCAAGATAGCTACTAACAACGGAAAGCATGCAAGATCTCAAATAACAAAGACATGATAGAATCAATAATCAATCTGAAATAGCATCTCAATATCCATCGGATCCCCGCAAACACAACATGTATGGATTACAAATAGATGATCTTGATCATGAACAGAGATCACAAGATCTAAACATGAAAGCACAAAGGAGGAGAAACCAGCCATCTAGCTACTACATGGATCTCTAGTCCAAGGATGAACTACTCACGCATCACACCGGAGGCTTGCATGGTGATGAAGAAGGCCTCCAGGGTGAATTCCCCTCTCTGGCAGGGTGCCGGGAAGAGCTTCAGATCCCTCCTGATCTAGGGATGGAGATGACGGCGGCTATAGACTCTTTCGTGGATTTTTTGATCGGGTACTTAGGGTTTTCGTCCCGAGGGCAATATATAGGTGGAAGGAGAGGCCGAGGGGGTGCCGGTAGCCACCACACCAGCCCTGGCGCGGGCCAGGCCTGGCCGCATGGCCAGGTGGTGTGGCCGGACCCTGGCCCCTCTCCATCTTGTATTCTGGCACTTGATCCCTTCCGGAAAAATAGGCACTTTGGCTTTTATCCCGTCCAATTCCGAGAATATTCATTTTCTGACTTTCCTGGAACCAAAAACAGCAGAAAATAGGCAACTGGCACTGTGGCTCTTGTTAATAGGTTAGGCCAAGAAATCATATGAAAAATACTCCAAAGTTGGAATAAAACACAAGAAAGTGGATAAAACCAAGCATGGAACATAAAAAATTGTAGATACATTTGCAATGTATCACCTGCTCGTCAAGGATCATCAATCACTTCGTCGGCAACGTGAGAAGAAGGACCCCACCATCACTCATCTTTGCAAGAAGATGGCCGACCTCGAGAAGACCATCCAGGAGCAAGAAGCTCAGCTTGGAGCAAAAGAAGAAGAAGAAGAAGAAGGTGAGGACATCTAGGGAGATATTCACTCATACCCCAGTGATGACAATGACTATCTAGAGGATGATGCCATGGACTTCTACACCGATGATGATGACTCCGATTTCATCGATGATGAGTAGATGCACTTGATCATTATCGTAGGAGTGAGATGTACCGGTTCCATTGTATCTTAGCTTACAGAATGGTTCTTAAAACCATCTGTTTTCCTTTCATGTTGTGGTGTGTGTTTGTATTGTGTGCTTTGATTGAAGGAATGAATGAGAAGGAGTTAGTTGCAAAACCTGAGTTTAAACTCAAAGTTTTAGCTTTGAAAACAAAACCATGAACCTTAGAACATTCCCTCTTACCCCATTATCTATCTCAATCTTCAGATGACTCGTGGAAACCAAGGAGGAAGCAGCTCATCGCAGGACCCGATGCTGCAGATTCTGCAGATGCTAGTTTCCGACCGTGAAGCTAGTAGAGCAGAGCACCAAGCCAATCTAGCCACCGTGCAACAGATCACTCAGATGGCCCACAATAATCAAGGCCATGGAAATCAGCATCATCATGGATCCAAACTCAAGAACTTCTAGAATACCAATCCCCCTATCTTTAGCAAATCTGAAGACCCGTTAGATGCAGATGATTGGTTGCAAACCATGAAGAATAACCTAGAAGTCGCAAGAGTTGACGCCAACGAGAAGGTACTTTTTGCCACCCACTATCTGGCAGGAGATGCAAGAGCCTGGCGGAATAGCACCCGCACAATGAACCACGGTTAAGTGATGACGTGGGAAGCTTTCAAGGTCAAGTTCATCCGCATCCATGTGCCGCAAGGTTTAGTCACCCGGATGAGAGATGAGTTCAGGGAACTAAAGCAAGGCAGGATGACGGTAGTGGAGTACCGTGACAGATTTTTGTCCTTAGCAAGATATGCCTCTAATGAGATCAACACTGAAGCCAAGAAGAAGGAAAGATTCCTGAACGGACTGCATGATGAGATGCATACGGTGTTAGTAAACATCCGTTTTGATGATATCGAAGAGCTAGTCGACTCTGCCATCCAGATGGAAGGGAAGATCAACCAAGCAAATGACAACCGCAAGCGCAGAATGATGCATCATACTGGGTCCCACAATACCCAGAAGTATCGCCCCAACCCATCCGCAGGATATGCCCCAAGGAACATTAGACCCCCAATGTCTCACCCAAGATACCCCAATCGTAGCGGAGGAAATGTGAAGTCCGGAGGAAACCACAACAACAACCCCGACAACTCCAACAACTTCAACCATGCACCACCCAAGTCCAACAACAACAACAACAATACTGCCCCAAGGACTGGAAGCAATGCCATGCCGGTTGCAGCCAAAGACAAGTCCTAGATAACTTGTTTTGAGTGTGGAGTGAAGGGTCACTACTCCAACGAGTGTCCCAAGAAGCTTGCATCCACCACCAATGTGAATGCCCTAGCTCAGCAGCAACGCTGTGTTCAGCCCGGAAGAAGATTTGCCCCAGGGAATTCGCTCAACCGCAATGGCCATCTGTTCCACATGAATGCTGAAGAAGCCCAGGAAGTGCCAGATGTCATGTTGGGTATGTTTTCTGTTAACTTAGTATTAGCAAGAGTGTTGTTTGATTCTGGAGCATCGCACTCGTTTGTTACCGAAGAATTTGCATGCACTAGTAAGATTCACCCAACCAATTTGAAGCATGTTATGATAGTTCAAATACCTGGTTCAACCACCAAATCTAGAAAAAATTGCAAGGCGGTACCTATCAGAATACATGGGATAGATTTTTATGCCAATCTAATAGTACTTGGAACCAAAGGTTTGGAAGTAGTACTAGGAATGGATTGGATGTCGAAACATAAAGGATTGATCGACTGTGCCAAGAAAGCCATCACCATGACCAGTAGCTCTGGAGTATCAGTAGAGCATGTAACTGAAACCTTGCCCCGTCAATTCAAATGCAACAAGAGTATAGCCCTACCCACCATTGAGCAAGTCAGAGTAGTCTATGAATACCCCGACGTATTCCCAGATGAATTGCCCGGTATGCCCCAGATCGGGATATTGAGTTCATTATTGAACTAATTCCTGGAACTGGACCCATAGCTCAGAGACCTTATAGCATGAACCCATCGGAGTTAGTGGAGCTGAAGAAGCAACTTGATGCTATGCTGGAGAAAGGCTTGATTCAACCAAGCGCATTGCCATGGAGATCGCCCGTTCTGTTTGTCGATAAGAAAGATGGAGGTAACCGTTTTTGCACGGATTACTGGAAGTTGAATGATGTCACCATCAAGAACAAGTACCCACTGCCCAAGATAGAGGATTTGTTTGATCAGTTGACCGGTGCCAAAGTGTTCTCTAAGATTGATCTTAGGACTGGTTATCATCAACTCAAGATTCGTGAAATGGATATTCCAAAGACCGCCATTACCACTAGATATGGATTGTATGAGTATACGGTCATGTCTTTTGGATTAACCAATGCCCCCGCTTATTTCATGAATCTCATGAATAAGATTTTTATGAACTTTCTGGATAAGTTTGTTGTTGTGTTTATCAATGATATTCTTATCTATTCCAAGTCAGAAGAAGACCATGAGCAACATTTGAGAACCATCCTTGAAACCCTTAGAGAGCATCAGTTGTATGCCAAGTTTAGCAAATGTGAATTTTGGCTGAAAGAAGTAGGATTCCTCGGACATATTGTGTCTGCAGGAGGAGTCGCCGTTGATCCCGCCAAGATCAAAGATGTTGAAGAATGGGAAGCCCCAACCACTCAAACCCAAGTCCGTGCATTTCTCGGATTAGCGGGATATTACCGCAAGTTCGTAGAAGGATTTTCGAGCATCACAAGACCCATGACCCAACTATTGAAGAAAGACAAGAATTTTGAATGGACCGACAAATGTGAAGCAAGTTTCCAAGAGCTCAAGAAGAGATTGATTTCAGCCCCAATATTGATTATGCCAGATATCAAGAAGCCTTTTGATGTGTATTGTTATGCATCCAAGATTGGTGTCGGATGTGTGTTGATGCAAGAAGGCAAAGTCATAGCATATCTGTCTCGACAACTGAAGCAACATGAGCAAAACTACCCTACCCATGATCTTGAACTAGCAGCTGTAGTTTTATCTTTGAAGACATGTCGTCATTTCCTTATGGGTAATCGCTGTGAGATTTATTCAGATCACAAGAGCTTGAAGTATATTTTCACTCAGAAGGAGCCGAATATGAGGCAAAGGAGATGGATAGAGTTAATCAAGGATTATGACCTTGACATTCACTATCACCCCGGCAAAGCCAATGTGGTAGCGGATGCTCTTACTAGATTGCCATGTAGGTTAAACACCATGATCAAAGAAGCCCATCCAAGTTTGCATGAGGAGTTGGAGTAGTTTAGAACGGATCTTGTTAGCAAAGGATTTTTAGCTAGCATTGAACTTCAACCCACTTTGATCAGTCAAATCAAGGAAGCCCAGAAGGGAAATGCAAGTATCGACGGAATCAAACATCGTATTGGTACAGGAAAGGTACTTGGATTCACCGAAGATGAAGAAGGAGTTCTATGGTACAAAGGACGTATCTGTGTGCCAACAGATTCGGAGCTAAAGCAAGTTATCATCTAAGAAGCTCATGATACTCTTTATTCTATCCACCCCGGAGGAACAAAGATGTATCAAAATTTGAAAGAGCAATTTTGGTGGCATAAGATGAACAGAGAAATTGGAAGTTACATCGCCAAGTGTGATATCTGTCAGAGAGTCAAAGCGCAACATCAGACACCTGCAGGACTATTGCAACCATTGCAGATTCCGGAATGGAAATGGGATTCCATCGGAATGGACTTTATCACCGGTTTGCCTACTTCTAGTAGGGGCAATGACTCAATTTGGGTCATAGTTGATAGACTATCCAAGGTATCCCATTTTATACCGGTCAAGACAACCTACCAGAGTTCGAAGCTAGCAGGGTTGTACATTGCTAGAATCGTCAGTTTTTATGGAACCCCCAAGACCATAGTGTCGGATCGAGGAACCCAATTTACCTCAATATTTTGGCAGAAAGTCCAAGAAGGATTAGGAACCAAGTTGAATTTCAGCACAACTTATCTCCCGCAAACCGATGGACAAACTGAAAGAGTCAACCAAATCTTAGAAGATATGTTGAGAGCTTGTGTGTTAGAGTATGGATCAAAATGGGAAGATTGTCTGCCTTTCGCAAAATTCTCATACAACAAAAGTTATCAAGCCAGTTTGCAAATGGCCCCATTTGAATTTCTGTATGGAAGGAAGTGCGTACCCCTTTGAATTGGTCGCAAGTAAGAGAGAGTCAGATTTTTAGACCCGACATCCTACGAGAAGCCAAAGAGAAGGTTCACAAAGTCCGTGAGCACCTCAAGACCACCCAATCCAGACAAAAGAGTTTTGGTGACAAGAGACATAGATACCTGAGTTTCAATGTCGGAGAATTGGTGTATATCAAAGTTTCGCCGTTGAAAGGAATGCAGTGTTTTCAGCTGAAAGGAAAGTTAGCCCCCAGATATATTGGACCCTTCAAGATTCTAAATCGTCGAGGAGAAGTATCGTATCAACTGGAACTGCCAGAGGAGATGTCATCCATCAATAATGTGTTCCATATCTCGTTACTTCGCAAATGCTTAGAAGTGCCAGAGAAGACCAAAGTGTTCAAAAACATCAATCATCGAGCCATAGATATCAACAAGGATCTGACATATCATGAAGTGCCCATCCATATCTTGGAAGAAGCCTTCAGAACCACCCGGATCCGGAGTATCAAGATTCTCAAAATTCAATGGAGCAACCATACCGAAGAAGAAGCTACATGGGAGCGAGAAGATTACATTAGGACTGAGTTTCCAGATGTCTTTAGTTCCTAGTTTTTCTTAAATCTCGGGACGAGATTTTGTTTAAGGGAGGAAGGTTTGTAACATCCCAAAACTTTAATCAAGGTTATCAAGTTCCTAATCACCCAATTTAGGGTTAACACAAAATTTTTATTATTAAAAAAATTATGAATGCATGTGTATGTTGCATTAGTATAGAGTTGTGTAAATGCCATGTTTGATTGTTTTAATTGTTGTGAAATGGTTCAAAGGAGAATGCCACATCATCTAGACCAATTACAAACAAAATCCAAAGAAAAAGAAATCAAATAAGATTATATAATGCAAATGGTCATTTTGACCATTTTAATTCACTAGGACACTTTAGGTGTTCCTAGAAGTCATTTCCTCACAGAAACAATTCTAGATCTTTGCACCCCTTGTAGCACAAGTAAAGATGTACCAAGGACCACTTTACAAACTTACAAAAACATCTAACAAAGCAATTTAAATGACATTTGAAACTTGAATCCAGTACATATGTGAAGATCCCAATTTTGCAAAAACCCACCAAACCAACTCCACTTGACAATCCCAAGCAACCAGAGACTCTCAAGCATAAGTGCAGATCACACACCAAAAATCTTTCCAAAATTGGAATATAAATTTCTTTCGGCCATTTTATCAAACACTTGGTGATCACAGAATTAACTGGCTAACTATTACTGTTCTTGATCAATTCCTTGTCCACCATGTTGCCCCATTACACTCTCCTTTTCCCCTCTAGTCCCAACCAGCACCCTACCATCTCACCCCATTGCTGTATGCGCCAGTGCCAAGCCACCCAAGCCCCTCCATGTCGGTCGATCATGAACCGCTCGCAGCAGACCAACCCCAGCTCGCACATGATGTCTATGAGGTAGGCATGAACACACCGCCCCTCTATGTCCCTTCCCCAAGCGCTGCCAGGCCATGGAGCACCGCAGAACAGCCACGCCCCGCGCGTTCACGCCATGCCGAGAACGTGCGAGTGTAGCGCCCGACCAACTAGCACAGACCGCGCCTCGACCGCAGCTTGCGTGTACTGCCTCGCCATGACCCCAGGAAGCGCCCAGACATGCCCGTTCGCCGCTGCTTGACCGACAGCCACCATGCGCCGCGTCGAACACCACTTCTACCGCATAGAGCATCGGACGCTCCCGACCAAATGCCACTACCCTAGCCGTAGCTTTAAGCCGTAGAGGACCTCCAGGGAGCACTACGTCGACCGTCGCTCGCAGCCATGCCAATAGCACCCCATAACCATGTCGCCACCGCCACCTGACAACGCCGCTCGGTCCCTTTGTTGAGCCTATAAATGGAGGCCTCCCCCAGCCTCAATCCTCACAGCATATCACTCCCCTCTAACCACTGACCACCCCACACTTCTCCCCGGCGCTAATCAAGCTGCAATTCGCCGGAGCTTGCCGCAGCCGAGGAGAAGAGGCGTTGTTGATTGCGACTACCCCAGGAGCCACCACGACCATGCCTAGAACCACCATCGTCCACCAGCCCGAACGCCCCCTTCGCCGACCCTAGATGGAGCCCTAGTAAGCCCCCACATACCCCCACCGTGCCGCCTTAGGGTTCATTCTCGCCCGAGCTGTTCACCGGAGACGACGAACCACAACCATCGATCTCGTTCTAATCATGAGGCTAGGATTGATAGATACCATTTCGGGTTTTAAGAGCCACTGACGTGCCGGACCCCCCTGTCAGTCGCCCTCTATGCCGCGGAGCGCCACTGGGCCGGCCCTTTAGTTTTACCGTGCTAGCCCACAAATTCAGATAAATGTTTTTCTATTTAGGTTTAAACTAGATTCTGTGCCTAGATTCAAAAATCCATTTAGAGAGTTTCACTTAACCAAATTGCATGATTCAAATTTTGCTAGAAAGATAATTAAAATATCTATCCAAGACCGTTGGATTTAAATCAAATGGAGTTAGAGATCACATATAGCAAAAAATAACAAGACAGAGACTTTTCTACATTCAAACATTTTTCAAAAATCAACCATAATATCTTTTGAGTTGATTCCAACTCTCAAAAATCACATTTGACCATACCTCCCTGAATATGTAATAACATTTAGGTTTGCATGCAGTGACTTTGGACTAGTACCAAAATAATGCTGTTAGGGCATTTCTAGTCACTTTAAATCTATTAAAGAATAATCTTAAACTTTGTAAAATGTGACCAACCCTTTAAATCACATTCCCATGTATTAGAATAAGTGGTGATGACATGTGTCCACATGATCCCATATTTTAATTGGACAATATTAAATCTTAAATATTTTCACTGAGTAGAAATTACTTTTCTCAAATAAAATAAATGAAACTAGTTATTTAAATCTTGTGATGAGTGTGATGATGCTAGATCATCAAGTGTGTGCAATAGTGTGCTAAATAGACTAGTTAAGTATTGTGTGGTGATTGTGTATCCCGTATTTCATTTATAGACTATAGTACCGACCAAGTCTACGAGGAGGAGGAGTTCTACCCCGAAGAAGACGAAGAGAACTTCAATCACTGCACCAATCAAGGCAAGCCATCGTTATTAAGCAAGCTATTGTTAGCAAGCTAGAACTAAGCAAGTTAACACTTGTCCCCTTAACTTAAGCAAATGCTCTAGGCATGCTTTGGTTATACATTTTGATTTATACCCATCCCAAGTTTTACTTGCAAGCTTTAATTTTGCTTTACCAAAGTTTCTTTACTTTTAGTAATGCTTTGTGAGATTTTGGAAAGTAGTATAGATAGCATAAAGAGTATAAAACTTGGCCTATACTATATGTCATTCTATGGCATGAGAATGAGATTAGCATCCCACCTTAGTGAACACTCTTAGTAGCTAGTGCTAAGCATAAAACTTGATCACTTTAGATGGGAATACTTGGTGAAAATGCTTATGAAAACCTTGGAATGACGAGTCATTATATTGAGATGTTTTGACATGTGTTGACAAACAAAAATGGTTTATGATGATGAAAATGTTGAGGCATGAGCCTTAACCCTTTATAAAAACGGATGGTTTGGTTCGGATGCAATACCATTCCAATTTTACCGTACAACCAGAATACCTGAATTGGATAAGGCTTAGCCGGAAGTTTATATGCATTAGTATGGGTTCCCTCATGGAAGAGATTTGAGCTGAGGCTACGTCTTGATATTGTCCACCTATGCAGTGCCTAGGATGGCAGATGGCCATGGCTGGGAGGTCAAGCTCAGAGGAGAGATGCTTATACTAGAGTGTGTAAAGGAAAGGTTATGATTAGTTATCCACATACTAAGTATGATGATTCAGGGTTATCCCTGACGGATGTATCGAATTTTGTGGTGAAAGTGTACCACCTCCACAGAGTATCAAACTATTCGAATAGCCGCGTCCGCGGTCATGGACAGTTGGAGTGGCCATACTGTTCCGTCGTCAGATGTTTTCAAAATGACTTATGAAATGAATTGTGACTTGACTTGACCACAACAGGGTTGTGACTGTGAAAACTAAGTTCCCAACTTAAGTGATTTAGAACTTTATTTTACCTTTCTTTGTTTCTGAACTCAGCTTAGGTTTCAAATTTAGCTTGCAAGTAAACTTAGAGCTTAGCATTCCTACTAGAACTACTTTACTTGTTAGTGATAGTTTGCGAGTACTTAAAGAGTACTCATGGCTTTGTCCCTGGCTATTCCCGTGGCCATACTACGAGGAGGACTATCCGGAAGAAGGACAACAGGACGGCTACGACAACTAGGATCATCTCCCATCGTCAGCATTGCCTGTGACACTGAAGATGGAGCCCACCGCTACGTTTATTATTCCGCTGCTTGTTTGTATTAAGACTGGATCATGAGATCCTTTATTTGTGTAAGACCTTATTATGGTTTGTAATCGATGATGTACTGTGATATCCAATCTGTTACGTCTCGCAAACATGGTAATCCTGGGATTGCGATGTATGCCATAACATGCACCTGGGATTAAAAATTCGGGTGTTGACAAAACATATCCAACACAATTCAAGATGGGAAGAAATAATATCAAACCCTAGCTTGCAAGGTGGAGATCCCTCTCTCTCTCAAGTACAAGTAGTGGCTATGGGGGTGTATTGGCTAGGAGGTCGAAGATCATGGAGCGATATGAAGAACGTCTTCTCCTTATTCTCCGGATATCTTCTTCTCCCTTATGGATGGTATGGCGGCTGCTGTGTTATGTTTTTTCTCCCCTTCCCTTCATGGAAATTGTATCTTTTGACAAGACAGAGGCGGCGACAACTATATGGCGGGAATTATACGGCCGGAGAAATATTCCCGCCATATAGTTGCTTGTTAAAGCTTCTGTGAGCTCCCCTCGCGTGCTTCCAAAGTGAGACTTGCTTGTTTTCTCCAGAATATTGTATTTCTCTAGTTAAACCCTTCTATTGACATTCAGAACCTGAAACACACATTAAAAACCAAGTTTTCTTCGTTACCGAAGTATTAGCGTTAGGTAAAGCCAGAAAACGATCAAATCTAGGAGAAAATCTTCAATAAAAGCCATAAAAATGTGTCGAATCTCATAGCTATCAACTCCCCCAAGCTTAGATGTTGCTCGCCCTCGAGTGAGAAGGAAATAAGGAAGAATAGTGGAGATTCGAAACTGAAAATAAAAGAACTCACAAGTTCAAATTGGTGTCAAATTATTTTCTTCACAATCCCTACAATCTCAAATATGATCATACAAGTATTCACAAGATTGCACTGAGTCCACTTCCTAACCACGTATATCTTGTTAGCAAATAAATCATATGCCCAATCAAATGTCGAAAGTTTAACTAGGAAAGTGAGACAAATTATTTTGGTCCCTCTCTTTATAGAGAGATGAAAACTTTTTGTTCTTGTTTGTTTAACTAATTAAGAGTACTCAAGTTGGCATCAAAGCATATATTTTAAGAACAACTCATCTATCCCATGTCAAAATTTCATGACTATCAAAGCACCTCTTTCTTCTCTTTTGCCTTTCAAAAACTTTAGCTCTTTAATAGAGAAATCATGCCACTATTTTTATCATGTTTAATTAGGGCTATGTTGTGCACTCGTGACCATGCCAATAAATAATTGTTGAGCAATAATGGGACATAGGAGTACTAAAACTTCACTTGGAACGTGAAACCATGATGAGACTAAATTTTTTACCCATCATAGCATTGCTACTATAGACATGTACATAACTCAATAGCCGAAATCAAGTGGTTTCCCACATTTAGATTGTTTGTTGGCCAGCGGAGTTAATAGTTCCCCATGGAGCACGATAGAGTTGTAATGACACGCATAAAGCAATATCTTACAGTAATTATTATAAAAAGTGGTGGCATAATTTATACTACTTCGAAGCATCCATTTTATCAAACAATTTCAATCAAGGGTACTATCAAGTCTATTTGTATTAAGCTCAAATGGAATGGAGTGGTTCCAAAATTAAATTCTTCGTGCTAAACATGTACTCAAGTCATCTTTCAAACGCCTTTTCTTGTTGTAAAAATGTAGGAAGTATTTTAAACCAAGTTCTTTCCTCATTATTTCAAAGCTATAAAGAGACACTAGCAAAGGAATAGAATTTATAGGATAACAACCTAAGTGGGGAGCGACCGCAGTGCAAGCGAGTAAATATTTGAAGGATCAATTTAAGGTTGCAGAAAGGATGATGAAAGGAATATGATACCTCTTTTGGCTTGCTTCGTTCCCGTATTTAAGTCGAACCCCATCTATGTTTCCCTATTGCCAAGTCACCTGAAATTAAGCAATCTCCGAGAAGAACAAAGAAAAAACTTGCAAATAAAATTACAATTTTTTTTGTATTTTTGGTTTAGTCATGCAAAGATGAAAATAAACAAGTAGATTTGAAGTAATAAAATAAATCAAAATAAGAAAATAAAAATATGAATGCAAAGTTTGGAGGTTTTCAAACCTCCGCCAAGCTTAGGCGATTTCCAGGCTCAGTTGTTGCCGTCATTTGGCGGCTGGTGCGGATACTGCTGGTAGAAGTCGGGGAAGTTGTGAGTCAAAGTGTTCCCATCTTCATTCACATCCTGAAGAGTGTGGTCGGCCTCCCCAACGTGTTGGTTGAGCTGCTGGAACTCTTGATAGGGGACGTAGTTGTACCCCTATTGAGGCTGGTTGGGCCACGGGGCCCAAGCTCCTCCTTGCTGCTGCTATCCCTCCCAAGTAGGGTTGTGTCCCTATTCTTCCTCTTGCTCCTGCTCCTCATCATCCTGCTGTCCTTCATCTTCCTCTTCCTCGGGCTGGAGCTCGGCCAAGATCTCCGTCACTTGGTCCTTGGTGAGGATCCAAGTGTTCTTGTCCACAATTGAGAAGGCCTAGGGGCAGGGCAACTGAACCTGATCACCATGTACATCATCAAGATAACTAAATTGATATGCTTGGAGCCTCCGGTTAGCATGGTAAACACCAAGGAATCCTCAAGAAGTCAAATATTTGATGTCCATGAGTTTAGAGCCATCAACAGGTTCCATAATAGGTAGTGCAATGTTCAATGCATAGGCAAGGTGGGTTACCAATCCACCAATGTGAATATCACCTTTGATCTTGTTGCTTTGGTGGCGGAAGTGCTGGATAAGTAGAGTTGCAGGACTGGGGCTTTGCAGTGAAGTGGGGAAGAGAGCCTTGGTGATCATTGCCATGTCCGCATTGGCCATGGAGCCTGTGTCACCTCTCCCCAGTAGTGTGTTGGCGAGGAACAGAGCATAGTAGCGAATGGTTGGGTTCTAGATGGTGGACATCTTCTTCTGATAAAAGTGCTTGCCACCATTAACAGAAATAACCTCCCAAGTCGTTCCACTTGTGATGCTATAGAGGTTAGTAACATTGGGCTACCCAGTATGAGGGAAGCTGAAAGCATTGCAAAATTGTTTGAAATTTATTTCATAGTGCTCCCACTTCATGGTGAAGCTTATCGTGAACATGTTACCTTTCTCCTTGTGGTCATCATAGAAGGAGGCAAGGAACTCATGGGTAAGTTCGGCATAGGTGTCGTGGCTTGCAAAGCCAAGTAACGCCAACCCAGCTCTGCTGCGCATGAGGTCAAAGTCCTCCTTCAACCCTGCCACGGTGAGAAAGTTGTGGTCGGCCCAACGTGTGGGCAGCATCCTCCTCGATGAGACAATGTCCAACTTGGAGTTGCATGTAGCTCGGGACCCCGAGCTTGAGCCCTCACCCCGTTGGTGCTTGCTCGAACGAAAGAGGTTACCGATTTTGTTCATCATGATGCATGATCTGTTGATTGCCCCACTCAAACGAACGAAATCCACAAAGAATCAAGAGTTCTAGGTGGATTTTGAGAGGTTTGGAGAGAGAATATGAGAGAAATAATGAGGAGAGGAGGAAGATCTAGCCACCCCGGTGCGATTTTGTGGTCGCACCGAACTATACGGCCGGAACTATACTGGCGGGTGATGTTGCTCCGCCCATATAGTTGTGGCAGCGCCGCCAACTAGTGTTTCTTTATACAAAAAAGTCTATACAGGCACAACTATACAGTCGGATCACAGTGATCCTGCCGTATAGTTGGTCGTTAAACCGTCTGCCTCTCGAGATAAATTTCTAAAATTGGCGTCGATATCTATACGACTGGAACTATACAGCCAGAATTTTTATTCCCGCCGTATAGTTGGTCATTAAACTCTTAGTACCTTTGGGATGAAATTCTACGAAGGCATCAATATCTATACGACCAGAACTATACGACCGGAATTTTTATTCCCACCGTATAGTTGGTCGTTAAACTCTCAGTACCTTTCATAATTTTTTTGTACGAAGGCATCGATATCTATACGACCGGAGCTATACGATCGGAATTTTTATTTCCGCCGTATAGTTGGTTGTTAAACTCTCTGTGCCTTTGAGGAAAATTTGTTGATGGCAAAGATAACTATACGACCGTAACTATATGGCCGAAATTTTTATTCCCGCCGTATAGTTGGTCATTAAACCATCAGTAGTCATCAAAAAAATTATATTTCTTCGAGGATACCTTCTTATCCCATTACTTAGCGAAATACCAAGTTTTTAACAGAAAATTGATAGTAAAAACTATCGACCAACATTAGCATATTAAAAGAAATTTTTTAGCTTCTGTAAATAGAAAACTCAAACTTTTATTCTTATTATTATTCTCTACTCATTCAATCGATGTTCCTACTACTTTTTGACAGCTGCATCTTCACGGGCGCGCTTCCGCAAGAATGTCTGTGAAAAAGTGGTGGGAATGCGACGAACTTCTAAATTGACGAAAATGGGTTGGCTCCCATTAAGCATTTACTAAGAATGGTTGAATAACTCAACCTCTTCTCTCTTCTCGAATTCTTACCTTTGGTTGCCCCTTATCAATGGCACTTACCACATGAACTTGTTTTGCTGGTGGAACATATCTTTCTCCTTCTTCTAGCTTTTTTGGAAAATATCGGATGATTTCAGCATCATAAACATTGAGGATTATCTTCCTTTCTGCACAATCTACTGATGCACCTGCAGTACTGAGGAAGGGTCTTCCAAGTATTATAGATAATCTTTCATCTTCTATCATTTCAAGAATAATAAAATCAGTGGGAATAACATGCTCATCTATCTTAAGTAACACATCCTCAATCATACCAACGGGATATTTAGTGGACTTGTCAGCCATCTGTAAAGTGATATTATTAGGAGAATACTCCCCTAATCCTAACCTTTTATTTAGTGGACCATGGTAATCCTAACCTTTTAGGAGAATTACACTAACTCCTGCTCCTAGATCACATAAGGCATTGTGAATATCTATTTTACCCATTGAGCATGAAATAGTTGGTATTCCAGGATCTCCAGACTTAGAAAATAGCTTTCCATTAGCAGGATAGCTAGTTACCATGGCAATAGTTTCAGTTATTTCTTTCTTTCTACTAAGAATATCACAAAGGAATTTACCATAAGTAGGAACTTTGATTGCATCCGCAAATGTAATTTCCAGACGAAGGTCACTAAGTGCCTTTTTAAAAGAATTATAAATTACCTCATCCGGTGCTTTCTTTTTTTGATCTGGATAAGGAAGCTTTTTCTCACCTGACTTACTCTTGTCTTTTACCTTTTTTGGGGGTTCAGGCTCTTTTGTTGCTTTCTTTTCTTGTTGCTTATTGCTTTTCTTCTTTTCTACTACAACAACTTCATCTTCCTTACTTATTTATTTATCTTCTCTTGGATCAACCGTCTCTGCATCAGAGTCATAATGATCATCTTGTGCATCATTTTGGTCCTCCTTGGTTTTCTCTTGCGTCTCAGTTTCATCTTGAGGATCCACCAACGTATCATCTTCTTGCCTTACTTCGAGCAAGGCTTTTTCCTTGCACCCTTTTTCAGCTTCTTATTCCGGTGGTCCTAAGGGTCCTGTAACAACTGCACCCCTTCTTGTGACAACATTAGCAGAAACATGATTATCTTTGTCTTCACGAAGAAAAATTTGATACCCAGATGCTATTTGTTCACATTGGGTTTCAATCATACTAAGTATTAATACTTTTACTTATTGGCCTATCTCATCATAACTTTCTGTGAGTTCTGCCAAAATCTTTTTATGTTTTTGGAAATGCTTATGCAAGTTATTATGAGATTTTACTTGTCGATGTTTTAATTCTTGAAAAACTTTTCTAGTTTCGTCTTCTTCAGTTAAAACTTTCAAGAAATCCTCTTTGTTTTCCTTAGCAAGTTCAGAAGGTATACCTTTTCTTTCATAGTTTTACGCACCTCAGGCATAAGATCGGGAGTTATCCGAAGTATCCCTTTTTCCGGCTTAGTGCCAAAATCAGGATTATATAAAGAATCATTCTTAGCCCTAGTAGACATTAATTCCAAACATTCTTTAATTGTTAAAGTATTTATTGATCATCCTGCTAAGAAGTCAAGCAATTCTCTACATTGAGTATTGAGACCATGGTAAAATAAATGGCAGATTTTTAGTTCACAATAGCCATGATTAGGAATACTATTGATCATTCCAAAGAATCTTTCCCATGCTTGTGGGTAGTTTTCCCCCATGTTCTGACTAAAGTTGCCCATGTTCTTTCTTAGTTCAGTTACCTTTTTAAAAGGATTAAACCTGTTTAGGAATTTAGTAATGCAGTTTCGCAGCATTTAATGTAATGGCGAGGGAGAGAGTATAACTAGTCTAGAGCTTTACCTTTAAGAGACCATTGAAATAATTTAAGACAAGAGAAGTCTCTGGGTAAACCTTTTGGTCCAAGCGATGTTATCACATCGTTGAATTCTCTAATGTGTCTTCCTGGGTCTTCATCTTCCCTTCCACTGAAAGCTTTCTCCTACAAAATTTTAATGATTCCACCATCAAATCGATATTCTCTAACTCCAGGTTTAGGGAACTCTATTGGTTGTTTAAGAAATTCAGAACTTGGAGCACTGTATTCCCTGAGAGTTTTCTCAGGTTTCATAGGAGTTGTCCTATAAATAGACATGATTTCCATAATATCACTCAGGTTTTTATCTTCAACTTTATTTGATCTTAAAAGATTTTCAATAATTTCTTCGTGCGTCTAAGCAGGCAAGCGCTCAATATAATCCGGCAGGTAGGTCCTACCAGAGCGTGTAGACCCTTTGTCTCCTAAGGAGAACATTTTGTAGTAGCAATACGTGAAATGTCAAAAGATAAACACTTAGCGGTTAGCTCCCCAGCAACGGCGCCAGAAAATAGCTTGATGTCTGCAAGAGCACAGATCGTCTGTAGCTAGTTTCGAAGTTCAGATATCGATCCCATAGGGAGCCCAAAGGTAAGTGTTTATTTATGAAGTCTCTGTCACACCCAAAGCTGTCATAGGTCTTTGAGTGAATTGACTGCAAGTGTTGAAATAAGAATGGGATTTTGATTAAATGCGATAGATTTAAATGAGCTAAAATGTAAACTTCAGAAATATAAAGCATAAAAGTAAAGAACGACTTTGCTTGTTTGTTGTTTCCTGCAAATGGTGAAAGAAGGCGCGGGGAGATTCAGTTCATGGTGATAGTGACTGTGCCAGGTGGATGAGTGGTAAATGTAACAATTATAATCTTATAGATATATGTGTAGGCGAGCAACCCATAATTAGCCGAAAGTCCTCTTGGTAGATTTCATCCCAACTTCAATAATCCTACTAGCCTGCTACCAAAGCCATGGTCATACACTAGACGATTAAGATCCTTCAGGTCGCTTAGCGATTAAGCTCCTTGGATCGAACTAATGCAATAAGCACAATGGTTACTCGTTATCCTCGAGTCAACTAGCTTTCCATTGATATCCCCGTGTCACCTGGGGGTTGCCGGTCCACTAGCGAACAAGATCTTATCTATGTAGAAGAAAGTATCATGTTGTATGGGCCCTTAATTGGACAACAAGCATTTGGCATCCCACAGATATTCAAGGACACATAATAAAGTAATTAGAATCAATCACAAACTAATGGAAAATATATGAAGGCACATCACATCTCACTAATCCCCTACATCTCCCACGCCCAAGGGAATTACTCACACATGAGATAAGAACGGATCATCAATATAATCAAATAAAGGGAATTTTCGTCTTTGTATTATTGTGGAGATCCATAATAAGAATAGAAAAATATCCAACACAATTCAAGATGGGAAGCAACAATCTCAAACCTAGTCTTGCAAGGTGGAGATCCCTCTCTCTCAAGTACAAGTAATGGATATGGGGGTGTATTGGCTAGGAGGTCAAAGATCGTGGAGCGAGATGAAGAACGTCTTCTCCTTCTTCTTCGGATCTCTTCTTTCTCCCTTCTCGATGGTATGGCGGCTGTTGTCTTTTGTTTTTGCTCCCCTTCCCTTCATGGAAGTTGTCCCTTTTGACAAGACAGAGGCGGCGGTAACCATACGGCAGGAACTATATGGTCGGAAAATATTCCCGCCATATAGTTGCTCGTTAAAGCTTCTGTGAGCTACCCTCGCATGCTTCCAAACTAAGACTTGCTTGTTTTCTCCATAATATTGTATTTCTCTAGTTAAATCCTTCTGTTGATGTTCAAAACCTGAAAAACACATTAAAAACCAAGTTTTCTTTGTTACCGATGTATTAGCGTTAGGTAAAGCTAGAAAACAATCAAATCTGGGAGAAAACCATCAATAAAAGCCATAAAAAATATGTCGAATCTCATAGCTATCAATCCACATGACCACACACACTCAAGTGGATCCTGTGGTGCAGCCTCTCCCACACTAGTGCAACATGCAATGTGGAAGCTGCTTTCCTATGTGCTTTTGGTCCATGTGACCATACTGGTGTCATTGCATGTGTTCTTTTCCTAAACCACATGGATCCCACTAGTGTCATTGACCCATATGACCACATTGCATAGGTTATTTTCATAAACCCAATTGATCCCACATAACCACACAAACTATAGTGGATTCTGTGGTGCAGCCTCTGCCACACTAGTGCATAATGCAATGTGGAAGCTGCTTTCCTATGTGCTTTTGATCTCTGTAGCCATGCGGGTTTCATTGCATGTGTTCTTTTACTAAACCACATGGATCCCACTAGTGTCATTGACCCACATGACCACATTGCATGTGTTCTTTTCATAAACCACATTGATCCCACATGACCACACAAACTCCAGTGGATTCTGTGGTGCAGCCTCTGCCACACTAGTGCAGCATGCAATATGGAACCTGCCTTCCTACATGCTTTTGGTCTTTGTGACCATGGTTTGACACATGGGTCCACTAGTGTCATTGCATGTGTTCTTTTCCTAAACCACATGGATCCCACTAGTGTCATTAACCCACATGACCACATGTCATGTGTGCTTTTCATAAACTACATTGATCCCGCATGACCACACAAACTCTAGCGGATTCTGTGGTGCAGCCTCTCCCACACTGGTGCAACATGCAATGTGGAAGCTTCTTTACTATGTGCTTTTGGTCTTTGTGACCATACTAGTGTCATTGCATGTGTTATTTTCCTAAACCACATGGATCCCACTAGTGTCATTGACACACATGACCACATTGCATGTGTTCTCTTCATAAACCACATTGATCCCACACGACCACACAAACACTAGTGGATTCTGTGGTGTAGCCTCTGCCGCACTGGTGCAAGATGCAATGTGTAAGATGCTTTCCTCTATGCTTTGGTCTGTGTAACCATACTTGTGTCATTGCATGTTCTCTTTTTCCTAAACCACATGGATCCCACTAGTGTCATTTACCCACATGACCACATTGCATGTCTTCTATTCATAAACCACATTGATTCGACATGACCACACACACTCCAGTGGATTATGTGGTGCAGCCTCTGCCACACTCGTGCAGCATGCAATGTGGAAGTTGCTTTCCTATGTGCTTTTGGTCTCTGTGACCATACTAGTGTCATTGCAAGTGTTCTTTTCCTAAACCGCATGGATACCACTAGTTTCAGTAACCCACATGACCACATTGCATGTGTTATTTTCATAAACCACATTGATCCCACATGACCATGCAAACTCCAGTGGATTTTGTGGCGTAGCCTCTGCCAGTGTAGCATGCAATGTCGAAGCTTGTTTCCTATGTGCTTTTGACCTCTCTGACCATACTGGTGTCATTGCATGTGTTATTTTCCTAAACCACATGAAGCCCACTAGTGACATTGACCCACATGACCACATTGCTTGTGTTCTTTTCATAAACCACATTGATCCCACAAGACCACACACACTCCAGCGGATTCTGTGGTTCAGCCTCTAACACACTAGTGCAACATTCAATGTGGAAGCTGCTTTCCTATGTGATTTTGGTCTGTATGACCTTACTGGTGTCATTGCATGTGTTCTTTTCCTAAACCACATGGATCCTACTAGTGTCATTGACCCCACATGACCACATTGCATGTGTTCTTATCATAAACCACATTGATCCCACATGACCACATTGGATGTGTTCTTTTCATAAACCACATTGATCCCACATGACCATACAAACTCTAGTGGATTATGTGGTGCACCCTCTGCCACACTGCTGCTGCATGCAATGAGGAAGATGCTTTCCTAGGTGCTTTTGGTCTGTGTGACCATACTCGTGTCATTGCATGTGCTCTTTTTCCTAAACCACATGGATCCCACTAGTGTCATTGACCAACATGACCACATTTCAAGTGTTCTTTTCATAAACCACATTGATCCCACATGACCACACACACTCCAGTGGATTCCGTTGTTCAGCCTCTTCCACACTAGTGCATCATGCAATGTGGAAGCTGCTTTATTATGTGATTTTGGTCTCTATGACCATTCTGGTGTCATTGCATGTGTTCGTTTCCTAAAGCAGGTGGATCCCACTAGTTTCATTTACCCACATGACCACATTGCATGTGTTCTTTTCATAAACCACATTGATCCCACATGACCGCACAAACTCCAGTGGATTCTGTTTAGCAGCCTCTACCATATTGGTGCATCATGCAATGTGGAAGATGCTTTCCTATGTGCTTTTGGTCTCTGTGACCATACTTGTGTCATTGCATGTGTTCTTTTCCTAAACCACATGGATCCCACTAGTGTCATTGACCTGCATGACCACACTGCATGTGTTCTTTTCATAAACCACCTTGATCCACCATGACCACACACACTCCATTGGATTCTGTTTTAAGCCTCTACCATAGTGGTGCAACATGCAATTTGGAAGCTGCTTTCCTATGCGCTTTTTGTCTCTATGAGCATGGTTTGGCACATGGGTCCACTGGTGTCATTGCATGTGTTCTTTTCCTAAACCACATGGATCCCACTAGTGTCATTGACCCACATGACCACATTGCATGTGTTCTTTTCATAAACCACATGGATCCACATGACAACAAACACTCTAGTGGATTCTATGGTGCAGCCTCTACCACACTAGTGCAACATGTAATACGGACACTGCTTTCCTATATGCTTTTGGTCTCTATGACCATACTAGTGTCATTGCATGTGTTCTTTTCCTAAACCACATGTATACCACTAGTGTCATTGACCCACATGACCACATTGCATGTGTTCTTTTCGTAAACCACATTGATCCCACATGACCACACAAACTCTAGAGAATTTTGTGGTGCAGCCTCTACCACACTAGTGCAGCATGCAATGTGGAAGCTTGATTCATATGTGCTTTTGGCCTCTATGACCATACTTGTGTCATTGAATGTGTTCTTTTCCTAAACCACATGGATCCCACTAGTGTTATTGACCCACATGACCACATGTCATGTGTTCTTTTCATAAACCACGTTGATCCCACAAGACCACACACACTCCAGCGGATTCTATGGTTCAGCCTCTAACACACTACTGGAGCATGCAATGTGGAAGCTTCTTTCCTATGTGCTTTTGGTCTATTTGACCATACTGGTGTCATTGCATGTGTTCTTTTCCTAAACCACATGGATCCCACTAGTGTCATTGACCCACATGACCACATTGCATGTGTTCTTTTGGTAAACCACATTGATCCCACATGACCAAACAAACTCCAGTGGATTCTATGGTGCAGCCTCTGCCACACTCGTGTATTATGCAATGTGGAAGATGCTTTCCTATGTGGTTTTGGTCTCTGTGACCATACTAGTGCCATTGCATGTTCTCTTTTTCCTAAACCACATGGATCCCACTAGTGTCGTTGACCAACATGACCATATTCCATGTGTTCTTTTCATAAACCACATTGATCCCACATGACCACACACACTAGTGGATTCTGTGGTGTAGCCTCTACCACACTCGTGAAACATGCAATGTGGAAACTGCTTTTTCCTATGTGCTTTTGGTCTCTATGACCATAGTGCTGTCATTGCATGTGTTCTTTTCCAAAACCACATGGATCCCACTAGTGTCATTGACCCACATGACCACATTGTATGTGTTCTTTTCATAAACCACATTGATCCCACATGAAAACACAAAATCCAGTGGATTTTGTCGTGCAGCCTCTACCACACTAGTGCAATATCCAATGTGGAAGCTTCTTTCCTATGTGGTTTTGGCCTCTTTGACCATACTCGTGTCATTGCATGTGTTTTTTTCCTAAACCACATGGATCACACTAGTTTCATTGACCCACATGACCACATTGCATGTGTTATTTTCATAAACCACATGGATCCCACATGACCACACACTCAAGTGGATTTTCTGGTTCAGTCTCTGCCACACCAACATCATGCAATGTGGAAGCTCCTTTCCTATGTGCTTTTGGTCTTTGTGACCATACTGGTGTCATTGCATGTGTTCGTTTCCTAAACCACATGGACCTCACTAGTTTCATTGACCCACATGACCACATTTCATGTGTTATTTTCATAAACCACATTGATCCCACATGACCATAAAAACTCCACTGGATTCTGTGGTGCAGCCTCTGCCACACTGGTGCAGCATGCAATGTGGAAGATGCTTTCCTATGTGGTTTTGGTCTCTGTGACCATACTAGTGTCATTGCATGTGCTCTTTTTCCTAAACCACATTGATCCCACTAGTGTCATTGACCCACATTATCACATTGTATATGTTCTTTTCATAAACCACATGGATCCCACATGACAACACAAAATCTAGTGGATTCTGTGGTGCAGTCTCTCCCACACTTGTGCAACATGCAATGTGGAGGCTTCTTTCCTATGTGCTTTTGGTATCTGTGACCATACTGGTGTCATTGCATGTGTTCTTTTCCTAAACCACATGGATCCCACTAGTGTCATTGACCAACATGACCACATTGCATGTGTTCTTTTCATAAACCACATTGATCCCACATGACCACACAAACTCCAGTGGATTCTGTGGTGCAGCCTCTGCTACACTGGTGCAGCATGCAATGTCGAAGATGCTTTCCTATGTGCTTTTGGTGTTTGTAACCATACTGGTGTCATTGCATGTGTTCTTTTCCTAAACTACATGTATCCACTAGTGTAATTGACCCACATGACCACATTGCATGTGTTCTTTTCATAAACCACCTTGACCCCACAAGACCACACACACACCAATGGATTCTATGGTTCTGCCTCTGCCACACTAGTGCATCATGCAATGTGGAAGATGCTTTCCTATGTGCTTTTGGTCTCTTTGACCATACTGGTGTCATTGCATGTGTTATTTTCCTAAACCACATGGATCACACTAGTGTCATTAACCCACATGACCACATTGCATGTGTTCTTTTCATAAACCACATTGATCCCACATGACCACACAAACTCCAGTGGATTATATGGTGCAGCCTCTGCCACACTAGTGCAGCATGCAATGTGGAAGCTTCTTTCCTATGTGCTTTTGGTCTCTGTGACCATGGTTTGACACATTGGTCAACTAGTGTCATTGCATGTGTTCTTTTCCTAATCCACATGGATCTTACTACTGTCATTGACCCACATGATCAAATTGCATGTGTTCTTTTTATAAACCACATTGATCCCACATGACCACACAAACTCCAGTGGATTCTGTGGTGCAGCCTCTCCCACACTGGTGCAACATGCAATGTGGAAGCTTCTTTCCTATATGCTTTTGGTCTCTATGACCATACTGGTGTCATTGCATGTGTTCTTTTCCTAAACCACATGGATCCCACTAGTGTCATTGACCCACATGACCACATTGCATGTGTTCTTTTCATAAACCACATTGATCCCACATGACCACACAAACTCCAATGGATTCTATGGTGCAACCTGTGCCACACTAGTGCAAGATGCAATGTGCAACCTGCTTTCCTATGTGCTTTTGGTCTTTGTGACCATGGTTTGACACATGGGTCCACTAGTGTCATTGCATGTGTTCTTTTCCTAAACCACATGGATCCCTCTAGTGTCATTAACCCACATGACCACATTGCATGTGTTCTTTTCATAAGCTACATTGATCCACTTAACCACACACACTCCATTGGATTCTGTGGTGCAGCCTCTCCCACATTGGTGCAACATGCAATGTGGAAGCTGCTTTCCTATGTGCTTTTGGCTTCTATGACCATATTGGTGTCATTGCATGTGTTCTTTTCCTAAACCACATGGATCGCACTAGTGACATTGACCCACATGACCACAGTGTATGTGTTCTTTTCATAATCCACATTGATCTCACGTGACCCCATAAACTCCAGTGGATTTTGTGGTGCAGCCTCTGCCACACTAGTGCAGCACCCAATGTGGAAGCTTCTTTCCTATGTGTGTTTGGCCTCTCTGACCATACTGGTATCATTACATCTGTTCTTTTCCTAAACCACATGGATCCCACTAGTTTCATTGACCCACATGACCACATTGCATGTGTTATTTTCATAAACCACATGGATCCCACATGACCACACACACTCTAGTGGATTCTGTGGTGCAGCCTCTTCCAGACTGGTGGGGCATGCAATGTGTAAGCTTCTTTTTGTCTCTGTGACTATACGGGTGTCATTGCATGTGTTATTTTCCTAAACTACATGTATCCCACTAGTGTCATTGACCCATATGACCACATTGCATGTGTTCTTTTCATAAACCAAATTGATCCCACATGACCACACATAATCTAGTGGATTCTATGGTGCAGCCTCTGCCTCACTAGCGCATCATGCAATGTCGAAGCTGCTTTCCTATGTGATTTTGGTCTCTGTGACCATGGTTTGACACATGGGTCCACTAGTGGCATTGCATGTGTTATATTCCTAAACCACATGGATCCCACTAGTGTCATTGACCCACATGACCAGATTTTATGTGTTATTTTCATAAACCACATTGATCCCAGATAACCACATAAACTCTAGTGGATTCTATGGTGCAACCTCTGCCAGACTGGTGCAGCATGCAATGTGGAAGATGCTTTACCATGTGCTTTTGGTCTTTGTGACCATACTGGTGTCATTGCATGTGTTCTTTTCCTAAACCACATGGATACCACTACTGTCATTGACCCACATGACCACATTGCATGTGTTATTTTCATAAACCACATTGATCCCACATGACCACACAAACTCCAGTGGATTCTGTGGTGCAGTCTCTCCCACACTTGTGCAACATGCAATGTGGAGGCTTCTGTCCTATGTGCTTTTGGTATCTGTGACCATACTGGTGTCATTGCACGTGTTCTTTTCCTAAACCACATGGATCCCACTAGTGTCATTGACCCACATGACCACATTGCATGTGTTATTTTCATAAACCACATTGATCCCACATTACCACACACACTCTAGTGGATTATATGCATGGTGTAGCCTCTTCCACACTAGTGTAGCATGCATTGTGGAAGTTACTTTCCTATGTGCTTTTGTTCTCTGTGACCATGGTTTGACAGATGGGTCCACCAGTCTCATTGCATGTGTTCTTTTCCTAAACCACATGGATGCCGCTAGTGTCATTGACCCACATGACCACATTGCAAACATTGCATGTGTTCTTTTCATAAACCACATTGATCACAATGACCACACAAACTCTAGTGGATTCTGTGGTGTAGCCTCTACCACACTAGTGCAGCATGCAATGTGGAAGCTAATTTCCTATGTGCTTTTAGTCTCTGTGACCATGTGTTAACACATGGGTCCACTGGTCTCATTGCATGTGTTACTTTCCTAAACCACATGGATCCCACTAGTGTCATTGACCCACATGACCACATTGCATGTGTTTCTTTTAATAAACCACATTGAGCCCACATGATCGCACACACTCCAGTGGTTTCTATGGTGCAGCCTCTGCCACACTGGTGAACCATGCAATGTCGAAGCTACTTTCATATGTGCTTTTGGTCTCTGTGACCATGGTTTGGCACATGGGTCCACCGGTGTTATTGCATGTGTTATTTTCCTAAACCACATGGATCCCACTAGTGTCGTTGAACCACAAGACCACATTGCATGTGTTCTTTTCATAAACCACATTGATCCACATGACCACTGATGTCTACGCACTTCTATTCTTGTAGAAAGTTGTTGGGCCTCCAAGTGTAGAGGTTTGTAGAATAGCATCATGTTTTCCCTTAAGTGGATCACCCAAGGTTTATCAAACTCAGGGAGGAAGTGGTCAAAGGTATCCCCTCTCAAGGAACCCTGCAATCAAGATACAAGAAGTCTCTTGTGTCCCCAACACACCCAATACACTTGTCAGGTGTATAGGTGCACTAGTTCGGCGAAGAGATACTGAAATACAAGTGGTATAGATAATTATAAGTGGTAACGGTGATAGAAACAAGCTTGATGGCGTGGAAGAGACTAAAGTAAAACTGAAATAAAGATAGATGCAAGCAAACATGTAATAGATCTAATAGCATACGGTGTTTCAGTGCTTAGAAACAAGGCCTAGGGATCATACTTTCACTAGTGAACACTCTCATATAAATATATTCTTCTTTATGATACTACGCTGAACTACTCCCCGGTTGGACACTCTAATCGCTGGTAGGGCTATAACAGCACACCTCAAAGTAAGCCTTTCCCATCTAGATAACCCCACACTGTCACCTTGAGCACTAGATGGTTCCAACAAACACCACAATTTCATAAAGACATCCAAATCCAAATATAACTCATAACAAGTATTTGTAATATCTAGCCTAAGTGCCACCATGGTGTGCACACTGTCAACTTCACACACATGGGGAGAGCAGAGATCTATTAAAGCACTTGAGTAGCAAGGTAGATCTATAGATTACAAGTTCATGATCACAATATGATCATGGATAGAGAGAGAGATATGAACACATAGCTACCGGTAGAACCCTTAGCCTCGAGAGAGAACTACTCCCTCCTCATCATGGGAATCAGCAATGGAGATGGAGATGGTGGTGGAGATCGATGGAGATGGCTCCGGGGCACTTCCCTGTCCCGGCAGGGTGCCAGAACAGAGACTTTCTGTCCCCCGAATCTCCCCTTCGGTGGCGGCGGCGCTACAGAATTTTTCGTGGCTGGAGGCTTGACTATTTAGGGTTTTTGCATCGGGAGACATCTTATCGGCGAAGAGGCAAGGTCGATGGGCGGCCAGGGGCCCACACCATGCCCTGGCGCGGCCTGGGATGGCCCGCGCCAAGGGGGGTGTGGCCACCCTGTGGCCCCTCTCCGTCTCATCTTCTGGCTCCGTGAGTCTTCCGGTAAAATATCGACTTTGGCTTTTGTCCGGTCCAATTCCGAGAATATTCATTTTCTGACTTTCCTGGAACCAAAAACAGCAGAAAACAGGCAGCTGGCACTGTGGCTCTTGTTAATAGGTTAGTCCAAGAAATCATATGAAAAGTACTCCAAAGTGTGGATAAAACACAAGAAAGTGGATACAACCAAGCAAGGAACATCAAAAATTATAAATACATTTGCAATGTATCAACATCCCCAAGCTTAACTCCTGCTCTTCCTCGAGTAGGGAAGTGATAAAAACAAAGAATAATTTTTGAGGTGACATGCACCATCAAAAATTTGATAAAACATTCAAAGCTGGGATCATAGTACTTCAATTATAACATGAAAGACAAAGTTCTAACAATAAGGCAAAGCAACTATGTTGCAATATGAAAAGGCATAAACAAAAGATTCATGAATAACAATGCTTTGCAAGACGTTTGTTTGTTTCACATAAAGAAAACATAGCATAGTGGCATTCAGCTTGTCCCTCATAGATTAGCAATCATAAATGCATAGGACACCTTCAAAGTTCATAAGAGTGACTAGATACAAATAGTTTAAAACAAGGAATATCAAAGTTATATCAATCAACAAGTCTTGGGACAATGCACATAGAACTAAGAATGGCCACTATGCTCTCTAAGTAAGTGCATAAAGGTAGAAGGTGGAGACTCAATATAAAAGTGGAAGAAAGGCCTTCATAGAATGAAGCAGAGATTGAAGTTTCATAAAGAGCTTCCAAAAATTATGGTACTTATAGCTTTCAGCTCTCATTGCCCCTATCATAAGCATCTTGAAGTGATTAAGGTTAAAGTGAACAAACTATGGTGTACATGCTTGAAAAAGTATAAGTTAGAAATCTCATGTCCCTTGAATACGAGGGCCGCTCCTCATGCTACTCAAGTTTAGTCACCGGTAAGTTCTTGTCATCGTAAGTACATGTGTATCATAGAGAACCACCAATGGGGTACCCCTTGCCCGATGATACAGAAGAATCCTCATATCAAAATGACAAGGCAAGCATACAACGAGCATCTCAGCAATCTTCTTATTTACCATGGGAATATGGTGCTTTTTTCTCTCTTTCCTCTTTTAATAATTTCTTTTTTTTCTTTTTCTCTTTTTTTCTCAATATAGGACTCTTTTTTATAAGAAGAATGCTTTATAGACAGCTCATTATGGTTACGCTGCAGGTTTCCACCATGTCAACATGGATTAGACTAGCAGCCCAGGCATTTCTCTAACACATATACATAACTCCATGGACTTACAAGCTCCCCTTTCATTTCACACCGACGACATCCATAGACAAAAGAGCATGATATCAACTAGGTACAAAGTACCCGTATAATGTTGAAAGCGTTCCCCACGACAACATGCTTCTGCTAATCCCCAACAAATAAGTGCAAGCATATACAACATAGAGGCACAGTGGTTCAAGTTTATTAAGGGCAAGAAAAGTAAAGTGTGCCATTAAGTTCGTGAGCGCTTTAATCACTACTTTTCTCATAACAAGTTTAATTCGGAAGGTAGATAAAAACATGAATATACTTGGAATATAATAAGATAGTAGGTAGGTATGGTGGACTCTATGGAATAACTTGGTTTAAGGAGTTGGATGCATGAGTGGAACTCATACTTGGTTGCGAAGGCTAACAAAAGACTAGGAGCGACAAACTAAGAGAGCAATGCCATAATCATGCAAAGCGACAAAACATCATTGATCAGAGCATAAAGTGGTACTACAAGTTGAAAACTAAAGGATCATAAAGGCTATGGTGAATTTAAGATAGTCATAACATGGTGTGAGCATGTGCTAAGTCAACCCAAATAAAGCATCAAAGGAGAATACCACAATACTATGCTTTAATATGCTAAAACAACGCATGATTCATCCAAGGCACATTAAGCAATCTCAATTGTTTATAAAAAGTCATGCTACAACAAAGAATACTAAGCATAAAGCCAAAACAATATCAAGCATGGCATGACAAAGCATAGGCCACAGTCAAAAACAAGCTCTCTTTACCACTTAAGCATGAACTTTCCTACTCTTTTCCTAACCAAACCAAACTATTTGAAAACCAATGTATGAAAGAGAGGGGTCCAACCAATTTATTCAGCAAACTAACCAAACCAAGCAAACGAAAACGAAAAAGAAGACGCTCCAAAAAACAACACAACTGTGCATGAAATAATAAAAATGAAGCGTTTGGAAGAAACCTAGGATTTTTATTGATGAAGAAGGGGATGCCGTGGGCATCCCCAAGCTTTGACGCTTGTACTTCTTGGATATTTCTTGGGGTGACACGTGTGGCATCCCCAAGCTTGAGATTTAGTCCATCCTTCATCTCATTACTCATTCCTTCCATACACCTGGAATTTTTCCTTCATAGAAAACTTCACACAATCTTTATTAGCAACATTAGTGCACTCAAGATAATAAGTCTTTAGGTTCAGTTATAACGCTAATAAAACTTCTATTAAAACATAAGGTACTGTAGCACTTCCCTCAAAAAGCTTAATTCCACAAAAGAACTCAAAAAGGAACCAACAAGAAGCAAATGCAAATAATGGCAGAAATCTGTCAAAACAGACCAGCAGGTAAATACGCATTTTTTCGAAGACCTTCTGTTGCTCAAATCGAAAAGTGTTGAACTAACGAAATTTAGATAACAACCTGGGACAGAAGCACAAAAATCCACGCCTCAAAAGGACGTACAGAGATTTTACACGAATTTTTACGGTGAAGCATAGAAATCTGTTTCGGGACAGCAACTTTCCCAAGCATTACTTCGCTCTCATTAGAGGTTACTCTTGGCACAAAAAGCAAATAAAAAGGATGAGGAGAGGTTATTACTGAAGCAATAACTTCCAAAACTCAACTAAAATTTTTAGGTTATCTCCCAATAAGTACTTTTCTTTAACGCCTTTCAGTTAGGCATGATAGTTTGAGAAGATGCTCACATAAGAAATATGAGTTTAAGTAAAAGAGAGCATCAAGAAGCAAATTCAAAGAACATTTAAGTATAACCCACTTCCTATGCATAGGAATATTGTAAAGAAACAAGTCATGAAAGCACAAAGCAGCAAGCATAGGAAAGCAAAACAAGTGCAACCTCAAGACTTTCAACATAAAGAGGGGAAACTTAATATTATTGAGATGCATAAAACCATGTTTCCCTCTCTCATAATAACTTTCAGTAGCATCATGAATGAAATTAACAATATAACTATCACATGAAACATTCTTATCATGATCCACATGCATAGAATTAATACTCCCCACATAAGCATAGTCATTCTTATTAATTATAGTGGGAGCAAATTCAACAAAATAGCTATCATTATTATTCTCATCACCATAATCATCAAATATAGGAGGTATTGTAATCATAATTAATTTTCTCCTCAATAGTAGGTGGACTGAAAATATCATATTCATCATTGTAATCATCATATATTGGAGGTTTGGTATCATCATAAGCAATAGAATAGCTATATTCCAAAGCTGTGGAACTAAAAAGATCATTTTCATAAAAACTAGCTTCCCCAAGCTTAGACTTTTCCATAGCATTAGAAATAATGGTGTCCAAAGAATTCATACTAACAACATTGCTATTATCATGCAAATAAAGTTCCATAGGTTTTTTAATTTTCTCTTCAAACGCTTCATGTCCTAACTCAAGATAAATACTGTAAAGCTCTCTAATTTTGTTGTTGTTTTCCATTAAGCCTAACTAGTGAAAATAAGAACAAGAAACAAAAAGACAAATTTGCAGAATCTAAAGGAAATAACTTCGAGCACTCACACCGGAGGATGTGAGTACCTTTTACCTTACCTCCCCGGCAACGGCGCCAAAAAATACTTGCTGGCGCGTGGTTGACGTGGGAGCTTCTTCTTCTTCAGTCCACGGCAACGGCACTAGAAGATAGCTTGATGTCTACGCACTTCTATTCTTGTAGACAGTTGTTGGGCCTCCAAGTGTAGAGGTTTGTAGAACAACAGCAAGTTTTCCATTAAGTGGACCACCCAAGGTTTATCGAACTTAGGGAGGAAGTGGTCAAAGGTATCCCCTCTCAAGCAACCCTGCAATCAAGATACAAGAAGTCTCTTGTGTCCCCAACACACCCAATACACTTGTCAGGTGTATAGGTGCACTAGTTCGGCGAAGAGATAGTGAAATACAAGTGGTATAGATAATTATTAGTGGTAACGGTGATAGAAAATAGCTTGATGGCGTGGAAGAGACTAAAGTAAAACTGAAATAAAGATAGAAGCAAGCAAACATGTAATAGATCTAATAACAAACGGTGTTTCAATGCTTAGAAACAAGGCCTAGGGATCATACTTTCACTAGTGAACACTCCCATATAAATATATTCTTCTTTATGATACTACACTGAACTACTCTCCAGTTGGACACTCTAATCATTGGTAGGGCTATAACAACACACCTCAAAGTAAGCCTTTCCCATCTAGATAACCCCACACTGTCACCTTGAGCACTAGATGGTTCCAACAAACACCACAATTTCATAAAGACATATAACTCCAAATATAACTCATAACAAGTATTTGTAATCTCTAGCCTAAGTGCCACCATGGTGTGCACACTGTCAACTTCACACACATGGGGAGAGCAGAGATCTATTAAAGCACTTGAGTAGCAAGGTAGATCTATAGATTACAAGCTCATGATCACAATATAATCATGCATAGAGAGAGATATGGACACATAGCTACCGGTAGAACCCTTAGCCTCGAGAGAAAACTACTCCCTCCTCATCATGGGAATCAGCAATGGTGATGGAGATGGTAGTGGAGATCGATGGAGATGGCTCCGGGGGCACTTCCCCGTCCCGGCAGGGTGCCGGAACAGAGGCTTTCTGTCCCCCAAATCTCCCCTTTGGTGGCGGTGGTGCTACGGAATTTTTCGTGGCTAGAGACTTGACTATTTAGGGTTTTTGCATCGGGAGACATCTTATAGGAGAAGGGGCAAGGTCGATGGGCGGCCAGGGGCCCACACCATGCCTTGGCGCGGCCTGGGCTGGCCCGCGACAAGGGGGGTGTGGCCACCCTGTGGCCCCTCTCCGTCTCGTCTTTTGGATCCGTGAGTCTTCCGGTAAAATATCGACTTTGGCTTTTGTCCGGTCTAATTTCGAGAATATTCATTTTCTGACTTTCATGGAATCAAAAATAGCAGAAAACAGGCAACTGGCACTGTGGCTCTTGTTAATAGGTTAGTCCAAGAAATCATAAGAAAAGTACTCCAAAGTGTGGACAAAACACAAGAAAGGGGATAAAACCAAGCATGGAACATCAAAAATTATAAATACATTTGCAATGTATCAACCACACACACTCCGGTGTATTGTGTGGTGCAGCCTCTCCCACACTGGTGCAACATGCAATGTGGAAGCTGCTTTCCTATGTGCTTTTGGTCTCTATTACCATACTGGTGTCATTGCATGTGTTATTTTCCTAAACCACATTGATCCCACTAGTGTCATTCACCCACATGAACACATTGCATGTGTTCTTTTCATAAACCCAATTGATCCCACATGACTGCACAAACTGCAGTGGATTCTATGGTCCAGCCTCTACTACACTGGTGCAGCATGCAATGTGGAATCTCCTTTCCTATGTGCTTTTGGTCTCTGTAACCCAACTAGTGTCATTGCATGTGTTATTTTCCTAAACCTCATGGATCCCACTAGTGTCATTGACCCACATGACCACATTGCATGTGTTCTTTTCATAAACCACATTGATCCCACATGACCATACAAACTCTAGTGGATTCTGTGGTGCAGCTTCTGACACACTGGCGTAGCATGCAATGCGGAAGCTGCTTTCGTATGTACTTTAGGTCTCTGTGACCATACCGTTGTCATTGCATGTGTTATTTTCCTAAACCACATGGATCCCACTAGTTTCATTGACCCATATGACCATAATGCATATGTTATTTTCATAAACCACATATATCCCACATGACCACACACACACACTCTAGTGTATTGTTAGGTGTAGCCTCTGCCTCACTGGTGGTGCATGCAATCTGGAAGCCGCTTTTCTATGTGCTTTTGGTCTTTGTGACCATACTGGTGTCATTGCATGTGTTATTATCCTAAACCACATGGATCCCACTAGTGTCATAAACCCACATGACCACATTCGATGTGTTCTTTTCATAAACCACATTGTTCCCACATGGCCACACAAACTCTAGTGGAATATGTGGTGCAGCCTCGGCCACACTTGTGCAACATGTAATGTGGAAGCTGCTTTCCTATGTTCTTTTGGTCTCTATGACCATACAGGTGTCATTGCACGTGTTATTTTCCTAAACTACATGGATCCCACTATTTTCATTGACCCATATGACCAAATTGAATGTGTTCTCTCAATAAACCATATTGATCCCACATGACCACACACACTCTAGTGGATTCCGTGTTGCAGTCTCTGCCTCACTAGTGCAACATGCAATGTCGAAGCTGCTTTCCTATGTGATTTTGGCCTCTGTGACCATACTGTTATCATTGCATGTGTTCTTTTCCTAAAATACATTGATCCCACATGACCACGCAAACTCCAGTGGATTCTGTGGTGCAGCCTTTGCCACAGTAGTGCAGCATGCAATGTGCAACCTGCTTTCCTATGTGCTTTTGGTCTCTATGACCATACTGGTGTCATTGCATGTGTTCTTTTCCTAAACCACATGGATCCCACTAGTGTCATTGACCCACATGACCACATTGCATGTGTTCTTTTCATAAACCACATTGATCCCACACTACAACACAAACACCAGTGGATTTTGTGCCGCACCTCTGCCACACTGGTGCAACATGCAATGTGGAAGCTGCTTTCCTATGTTCTTTTGGTCTTTGTGACCATAGAGGTGTCATTGCACGTGTTATTTTCCTAAACTACATGGATCCCACTATTGTCATTGACCCATATGACCACATTGAACGTGTTCTCTTCATAAACCACATTGATCCCACATGACCACACACACTAGTGGATTCCGTGGTGCAGTATCTGCCTCACTGGTGCATCATGCAATGTCAAAGATGCTTTCCAATATGATTTTGGTCTCTGTGACTATACTGTTGTCATTGCATGTGTTTTTTTCCTGAACCACATGGATCCCACTAGTGTTATTGACCCACATGACCACATTTCATGTGATCTTTTCATAAACCACATTGATCCCGCATGACCACATAAACTCTAGTGGATTCTGTGGTGCAGCCTCTGCCACACTAGTGTACCATGCAATGTGCAAGCTACTTTCCTATGTGTTTTTGGTCTCTGTGACCATACTGGTGTCATTGCATGTGTTCTTTTCCTAAACCACATGGATCCCACTAGTGACATTGAACCACATGACCACATTGTATGTGTTCTTTTCATAATCCACATTGATCCCACGTGACCCCACAAACTTCAGCGGATTTTGTGGTGCAGCATCTGCCACACTAGTGCAACATCCAATGTGGAAGCTTCTTTCCTATGTGCTTTTGGCCTCTCTGACCATACTGGTATCATTGCATGTGTTCTTTTCCTAAACCACAGGGATCCCACTAGTGTCATTGACCCACATGACCACATTGCATGTGTTATTTTCATAAACCACATGGATCCCACATGACCACACACACTATAGTGGATTCTGTGGTGCAGCCTCTTCCAGAATGGTAGGGCATGCAATGTGGAACCATCTTTTGGTCTCTGTGACCATACGGGTGTCATTGCATGTGTTATTTTCCTAAACTACATGGATCCCACTAGTGTCATTGACCCATATGACCACATTGCATGTGTTCTTTTCATAAACCAAATTGATCCCACATGACCACACACAATCTAGTGGATTCTGTGGTGCAGCCTCTGCCTCACTAGCGCATCATGCAATGTCGAAGCTGCATTCCTATGTGATTTTGGTCTCTGTGACCATACTACTATCATTGTATGTGTTATTTTCCTAAACTACATTGATCCCACTAGTGTCATTGACCCACCTGACCACATTTCATGTGTTATTTTCATAAACCACATTGATCCCACATGACCACATAAACTCTAGTAGATTCTGTGGTGCATCCTCTGCCACACTGGTGCAGCATGCAATGTGGAAGCTGCTTTTCGTATGTGCTTTTGGTCTTTGTGACCATACTGGTTTCATTGCATGTGTTCTTTTCCTAAACCACATGGATACCACTAGTGTCATTGACCCACATGACCATATTGCATGTGTTATTTTCATGAACCACATTGATCCCACATGACCACACAAACTCCAATGGATTCTATGGTGCGGTCTCTCCCACACTTGTGCAACATGCAATGTGGAGGCTTCGTTCCTATGTGCTTTTGGTATCTGTGACCATACTGGTGTCATTTCACGTGTTCTTTTCCTAAACCACATGGATCCCTGTTGGGTTCGCAGCATAGAAAACAAAAACTTTCCTACGATGAGAACTATACGCCAATATCTATCTACTAGATACAGAGCAATGGGTGGATATACATCCATGGAGAACTTACCCTCAAAGACAACTGAGTTTTGTTAACGACTTGGAACTCATGGATGATGTAGTCGTACGCTTGTCGATCTCAAGATCGTGTGGAAGTCCGAGCACCGCAAATCAGTAGTGCATCCATCCTCGCACACATGTTTAAGGAGCGTGCCCCACCTCTTCCCCATTCATGTGGTGGAAGCTCCACTCACATCGATTCAAGCTCCACCCACAATTCCACTCACATGCATTAAATTTCCACCAAATTTAATGCACCTCTCAATTAATAAAACTCTTTTATTTATTTTATTCAGAATTTTGTTAATGACTTTAATTAACAAACATTCACATAAAACCCCTTGCACCATTTCAATATCACATGCAGAACCACTTTCTGCAATTTCACCCGAAATAATTCTGCTTTCTATCGAAACAATTCATGCACTTTGCAATCCTTTCGTCTGAAACATATGTGCTATAAAATGGTGTCCGGCAACCCTTAAGTGTGTCACCCTACGGTTCACGAATAATGCAGACATGATTGAGACTCCTCTCAGATATATAATCAGAAGCAGGACCTGGAGATCCATACTGACTCCTGCACATTCAACGATGACTTCTTTGATCGTGAGAACCTTTAACGCTAGTAACTTAATCCCTTTGTCTCATGATATAATACATGTCCGAGATTCGATCATCGGTATCCAAATACCTAGTTTGATCTCGTTACCGACATGCACACTTTTCTTGTTCCCGTGATATAACATTATAGTGATCACATCACTTGCTTGCAAGCTATCTTAATGTAATATCACCGAGAGGGCCCAGAGTATATCTATCCATCATCGGGATTGAAAAATTCCACTCTTGATCCATGATCCTCAACATAACACCTTCGTAGCACTGAACCCACCTTTATAGTCACCCTGTTACGGTGTGACGTTTGATGTTATCAAGATACTCTTCTGGTGTTAGCAATTAACATGATCTCATGGTCTAAGGACTAAGATTACTTCATGTGATGTTATAGCAATGTAAACATAATGACTTTGATTGTAATGCTATACTTCGGATGAATGTTCATCACATCATTTCACAAATGTTGTGACCTCGTTATTAACAACATCCAATGTCCATGATCAGGAAACCTTGATCATCTTGTTAATCAACGAGCTAGTCTGGAAGAGAGGCATAACTAGGAACCCTTTTTGTTTATTAAACACACATGTATTGACGTTTCCTATCAATACAATTATAGCATGCAAAATAAACATCTATCATATACAAGGAATACATAATAACAACTTTATTATTGCCTCTCAGGGCATATTTCCTTTAGTCTCCCACTTGCACTAGAGATAATAATCTAGTTTACATAGTGATAAATCTAACACCCATGGAGTTCTGGTGTTGATCATGTTTTGCCCTAGGGAGAAATTTAGTCAACGGATCTGCTACATTTAGGTCCGTGTGTACTTTACAAATCTTTATATCTCCATCCTTGACATACTCGCGGATGGAGTGAAACTGGCGCTTAATATGCTTGGAATTCTTGTGAGACCTTGGTTCCTTGGCATTGGCTATGGCTCCATTGTTGTCACAATAGATCACCATTGGGTCCAATGCACTAGGAACCACACCTAGTTCCGTTATGAACTCCTTCATCCAAACCGCTTCCTGCGCCGCTTCTGAAGCAGCAACATATTCCGCCTCCATCGTTGATCTAGCCACCACAGGTTGTTTGGAACTCCTCCAACTAACTGCTGCTCCGTTCAAGAGAAATACGTATCCGGATTGAGACTTAGAGTCATCCGGATCGGTGTCAAAACTAGCATCGACATAACACTTAGCGACTAGCTCTTCTTCACCTCCGTATACAAGAAACATATCCTTAGTTCTTCTCAAGTACTTAAGGATATTCTTGACCACTATCCAGTGTTCCGAACCTGGATAAGATTGGTATCTACTAGTCAAACTAATAGCATGTTCCACATCCGGTCTTGTACATAGCATGGCGTACATTATACAGCCTATGGCTGAGGCATAGGGGATCTTATCCATTATCTCTCTTTCTTCCGCCATAGCTGGACTTTGAGTCTTACTCAATGCCTTGCCTTGCAACATAGGTAAGAATCCTTTCTTACTTCCGTCCATATTAAACTTCTTTAATCTTATTAAGGTATGTACTCTGTGATAGTCCAATTAGGTGTCTTGATCTATCTCTATAGATTTTAATGCCTAATATATATGAAGCTTCACCAAGGTCTTTCATCGAAAATTTGCTGTTTAGATAACTTTTAACACTATTTAAAAGATCTATATCATTTCCAATCAATAATATGTCATCCACATATAATATCAGAAATTCCACATTGCTCCCACTCACTTTCTTGTAAATACAAGCCTCTCCATAAGTTTGGACAAATCCAAACTCTTTGATCACCTCATCAAAGCGGAGATTCCAACTCTGGGATGCTTGCTTCACTCCATAGATGGATCGCTGAAGTTTGCATACCTTATCAGCATCCTTAGGATCGACAAAACCCTTAGTTTGTGTCATATACAACTCTTCTTCAATATTACCATTGAGGAACGTAGTTTTGACATCCATCTGCGTTATTTCATAATTGAAATATGCAGCAATTGCTAACATAATCCTAACCGACTTAAGCATCGCTACAGGAGAGAATGTCTCATCGTAGTCAACTCCTTGAATTTGTCGAAACCCCTTTGCGACAAGGCGAGCTTTATAGATGGCCACATTAATATCAGCATCAGTTTTTCTTTTGAAAATCCATTTATTCTCAATGGCCTTTCGATCATGAGGTAAGTCCACCAAGGTCCAAACCTGGTTTTCGTACATGGATTCCATCTCGGAGTTCATGGCTTCTAGCCATTTATTGGATTCCGAGCTCATCATCGCTTCTTCATACGTCGCAGGGTCATCTATTTCATCAATCATGAAATTCATAACAGGATTGCCATACAGTTCAGGAGATGCACGTGTCCTGCTTGACCTGCGAGGTTTGGTAGTGTCCTCTTTCAGAGTTTCATGATCAATATCATTATCTGTCTCTTCATTAGGTGAAGTCAACTCTGAAACAACTTCTGGTGCTGTGCTACTCGCCATTTCATGAAGAGGAGGTTCAATAACCTCTTCGAGTTCTACCTTCCGACTACTGACACCTTTCGCGAGAAACTCCTTCTCAAGAAAGGATCCATTCTTGGCAACAAAAACCTTGCCCTCGGATCTGTAATAGAAGGTATACCCAATCGTTTCCTTAGGGTATCCTATGAAGACACAGTTTTCTGCTTTGGGTTCGAGTTTATCCGGCTGAAGTTTCTTCACATAAACATCGCATCCCCAAACTTTAAGAAATGACAGCTTAGGTTTGTCTCCAAACCATAATTCATACGGTGTCGTTTCAACGGATTTAGATGATGCCCGATTTAAAGTGAATGCAGCGGTTTCTAGTGCATAACCCCAAAATGACAGTGGCAAGTCAGTCAGAGACATCATAGATCGAAGCATATCCAATAAAGTACGATTACGATGTTCTGACACACCATTACGTTGTGGTGTTCCGGCAGGCGTGAGTTGTGAAACTATTCCACAATTTTTCATATGTGTGCTAAACTTGTAACTAAGATACTCTCCTCCATGATCGGACCGCAGAAATTTGATCTTTCTGTTATGATGATTTTCCACTTCATTCTGAAATTCCTTGAACTTTTCAAAAGTTTCAGACTTATGTTTCATCAAATAGATATACCCGTACCTACTCAAATCATCCGTGAAAGTAACAAAATAACGATATCCACCTCGCGCTGACACAATCATTGGTCCACACACATTAGTATGTATGATTTCCAATAAATCTATCGCCCGTTCCATTGAACCGGAAAACAGCGTTCTAGTCATCTTGCCCATAAGGCATGGCTCACAGGTATCAAATGATTCAAAATCAAGTGATTCCAAAAGTCCATCAGAATGGAGTTTCTTCATGCTTTTAATGCCAATATGACCTAGACGACAGTGCCACATATATGTAGATATATCATCATCAAGTTTAACCCTTTTAGCATCAACACAATGAATATGCATAATAGTACTATCGAGATCCAATAGAAATAAACCATTTAACACAGGTGCATGACCATAAAAGATATTATCCATATAAATCGAACAACCATTGTTTTCAGATTTAAAGGAATAACCACGTTGCATCAAACACGATCCGGATACAATGTTCATGCTTAGTGCAGGCACAAAATAACAATTATTTAGATTTATCACTAATCCCGACGGCATATGGAGAGGCAGCGTTCCGACGGCGATCACATCAACTCTTGATCCAGTGCCAACCCGCATCGTGACCTCATCCCTTGCTAGTTGTCGCTTGTTCCGCAGCCTGTGAATCGAGTTACATATATTAGCAACTGATCCCATATCAAATACCCAGGTGCTACTGCGAGTACTAGTCAAGTACACATCAATAACATGTATATCACATATACCTTTGTTTGCCTTGCCGGCCTTCTTGTCCGCCTAATACTTCGGGCAGTTACGCTTCCAATGGCCAGTCCCCTTGCAATAGTAGCACTCGGTATCAGACTTAGGGACAACTCGGGGTTTCTTTTCAGGCGCGGCAACAGATTTGCCACCCTTCTTTCCCTTCTGCTTGCCTTTCTTGTCCTTCTTGAAACCGATGGTCTTGTTGATCATCAACACTTGATGTTCTTTCCTAATCTCCACTTCTGCAGTCTTAAGCATTGATAGAAGCTTTGGAAGAGACTTCTTCATGCCCTGCATGTTATAGTTCATCACGAAGCTCTTGTAGCTAGGTGGCAGAGATTGGAGAACACGATGTATGCCTAAGTCAATGGGAATCGTTATTCCCAAGGACACAAGCTTATCGGCGTACCCAGATATTTTGACTATGTGCTCACTAACGGAGCTGTTCTCCTCCATCATGCAGCTAAAGAACTTTTCAGAAGCATTATAACTCTCTACGGCAACATGGGTATCGAAAATCATTTTCAATTCTCCCATGGTATCAAAGGCATTGCCATTTTTGAAACGCTTTCGAAGTTCTGGCTCTAGCCCATACAATATGCCGCAATGAACTAAGTTGTGGTCCTCCTGACAAGTTATATGGACATTCTTTTCCTCGTCAGGGGCATCACGAGCTGGTGGGGGGCCTAGCGGCGCCTCTAGCACATATTGCTTTTGTGCAGCAGTGAGGAGAATCCTCAAATTCATAGCCCAGTTGGTGAACTTGCTACCATTCACAGCAAATTTCTCTTTCTCCATGAACACATTGAAAATAAAAGCAGGTGGTGCCATCTACAACAGAATTTGTAAAGTTTATGTAGAGTAAGTTTATGATAGATTGAGTTCAGCTAATCCAAATTACTAATGAACTCCCACTCAAAAACGACATCCCTCGTGTCTTTTTGGTGATTACATGAACCAAATCCACTACACCAAGTCCCATCATCACGTGAGTCGGTGTAGCCTCAACGGCGAGCATCTATATGGGCATCATATCAACTACATGACTCATGCTTAACCTTTCGGTCCATGTTCCGAGGCCATGTCTATACATTCTAGGCTCGTCAAGTAAGAACCTTAGTACCCGCATGTGTAAAACTGTCTTACACCCATTGTATGAAAGCGCGGAGTCGAGTACACCCGATCATCAAGTGATGTCTCGAAACATGATCCATAGAACGGTGCATACTGAAGGAAGAACACATTTTATCTTGATATCTAAATGAGGGATCATCTTACAATGCTACCAAAAGAGCCAAACTAGCAGAATAAGATGCTAACATCTAATGTGTAAAGTGAGATGATATGGTCCATGCATTTGATCTCTATCATTTGCATCGTGGTATGATCTCTATCATTCCTTTGTGTGTAAGGCCAAGGTCTATGGAACTTACACGTTAAGTGTGTTGTTAGAGTATCTATCATACATCTACTTACAACAATACCATATCAAGACACTAGCCCAACAACGATCTAAACTAGATACCTCTAATTTATCAATTGCAAGTTTTACGTGGCTTAGGGCTTTCGGAGATAGACCGGTCTTACCTACGAACATGAACCACAACGAGGATAACCAAGTTATTAGCAACTCATTGTAAATCAGATATTGACTATAGTAGGAGAGACATACACCCTCTAGCCACTTATGCAAAACTAGTTGCATGTCAGTCGTGGAACCGGTCTCATGTACAATGACATGTAAGGTTGGTCCGGGCCGCTTCATCCCACTATGCCACCAATATCAAAAATACATAGAATAACATGATCATCATTGCCCACATATAAACATATGTGTACTAACCGTGCAAAGCACCTACGCATAGATCAGGCCCTGATACCACTGTTAGGTTCACAGCATAGAAAACAAAAAATTTCCTAGGATGAGAACTATATGCCAAGATCTATCTACTAGATACAGAGCAACGGGTGGATATACATCCATGGAGAACTTACCCTCGAAGACAACAGAGTTTTGTTAATGAGTTGGAACTCGTGGATGATATAGTCGTACGCTTGCCGATCTCAAGATCATGTGGAAGTCCGAGTGCCGCAAATCAGCAGCGCATCCGTCCTCGCACACACGTTCAAGCCACCAGACAACCTCCACCTCCTTGCTCCAGCAAATCACTGGAAGCAGCAACTCCTTCCAGACACAAGGCCACCGGGAACATGTATCTCGCTAATCCGAGACCATGGGGAAATATCTAGAGAGGGAGAGAGATCCTTCACGAGGAGGTGTGCTTTGTGAGGGAGGAGAGGGGGGCTCCTCCCCTACCATGGCCAGCGGCCAAGGAGGGTGCCCCCACCTCTTCCTCATTCATGTGGTGGAAGCTCCACTCACATCAATTCAAGCTCCACCCAAAATTCCACTCACATGCATTAAATTTCCACCAAATTTAATGCAACTCTCAATTAACAAAACTCTTTTATTTATTTTATTCAGAATTTTTTTAATTACTTTAATTAAAAAACATTCACATAAAACCCCTTGCAACATTTCAATATCACATGCAGCACCACTTTCTGCAATTTCACCCGAAACAATTCCAGTTTCTATCGAAACAATTCCTGCGCTTTGCAATTCTTTCGTCTGAAACATATGTGCTCCAAAATGGTGTCCGGCAACCCTTAAGTGTGTCACCCTACGGTTCGCAAATAATGCATACATGATTGAGACTCCTCTCAAATTAATATATAGACAGAATCTAGTTTGTTCTACCTTGTAATGTGATGCTTCATGCATCATTCTATAACATTCTTTTATATGGTCAAAAAATAATCAGAAGTGGGACCTAGAGATCCATACTGACTCCTGCACATTCAACGAAGACTTTTGTGATCATGAGAACCTTTAACGCTAGTAACTTAATCCCTTTGTCTCATGATATAATACATGTCCGAGATTCTATCATCAATATCCAAATACCTAGTTTGATCTCGTTACCGACATGCACTCTTTTCTTGTTCCCGTGATATAACATTCTAGTGATCACATCACTTACATGCAAGCTATGTTAATGTGATATCACCGAGAGGGCCCAAAGTATATCTATCCGTCATCGGGATTGACAAATTCCACTCTTGATCCATGAGCCTCAACATAACACCTTTGTAGCACCGAACCCACCTTTATAGTCACCCTGTTACGGTGTGACGTTTGATGTTATCCAGATACTCTTCCGGTGTTACCAATTAACATAATCTCATGGTCTAAGGACTAAGATTACTTCGTATGATGTTATAGCAATGTAAACATAATGACTTTGATCGTAATGCTATACTTCGGATGAATGCTCATCACATCATTTCACAAATGTTGTGACCTCGTTATTAACAACATCCAATTTCCATGATCAGGAAACCTTGATCATCTTGTTAATCAACGAGCTAGTCTAGAAGAGAGGCATAACTAGGAACCCTTTTTGTTTATTAAACACACATGTATTGTCGTTTCCTATCAATACAATTATAGCATGCAAAATAAACATCTATCATATACAAGGAATACATAATAACAACTTTATTATTTCCTCTCAAGGCATATTTCCTTCAATCCCACTAGTGTCATTGACCCACATGACCACATTGCATGTGTTATTTTGATAAACCACATTGATCCCACATTACCACACACACTCTAGTGGATTCTATGGTGTTGCCTCTTCAACACTAGGGTAGCATGCATTGTGGAAGCTACTTTCCGATGTGCTTTTGTTCTCTGTGATCATGGTTTGACACATGGGTCCACCAGTGTCATTGCATGTGTTCTTTTCCTAAACCACATGGATCCCACTAGTGTCATTGACCCACATGACCACATTGCATGTCTTCTTTTCATAAACCACATTGATCACACATGACCACACAAACTCTAGTGGATTCTGTGGTGTAGCCTCTACCACACTGGTGCAGCATGCAATGTGGAAACTACTTTCCTATATGCTTTTAGTCTTTGTGACCGTGGTTTAACACATGGGTCCACCTGTCTCACTGTATGTGTTATTTTCCTAAACCACATGGATCCCACTAGTGTCATTGACCCACATGACCACATTGCATGTGTTTCTTTTAATAAACCACATTGATCCCACATGACCACATACACTCCAGTGGTTTCTATGGTGCAGCCTATGCCACAATGGTGCAACATGCAATGTGGAAGCTACTTTCCTATGTGGATTTGGTCTCTGTGACCATGGTTTGGCACATGGCTCCACCGGTGTTATTGCATGTGTTATTTTCCTAAACCACATGGATCCCACTAGTGTCATTGACCCACAAGACCACATTGCATGTGTTCTTTTCATAAACCACATTGATCCACATGACCACACACACTCCGGTGTATTGTGTGGTGCACGCTCTCCCACACTGGTGCAACATGCAATGTGGAAGCTGCTTTCCTATGTGCTTTTGGTCTCTATGACATACTGGTATCATTGCATGTGTTATTTTCCTAAACCACATGGATCCCACTAGTGTCATTCACCAACATGAACACACTGCATGTGTTCTTTTCATAAACCCAATTGATCCCACATGACCGCACAAACTGTAGTGGATTCTGTGGTCCAACCTCTGCTACACTAGTGCAACATGCAATGTGGAAGCTCCTTTCCTATGTGCTTTTGGTCTTTGTAACCAAACTGGTGTCATTGCATGTGTTCTTTTCGTAAACCTCATGGATTCCACTAGTGTCATTGACCCACATGACCACATTGCACGTGTTCTTTTCATAAACCACATTGATCCCACATGACCATAAAAACTCCACTGGATTCTGTGGTGCAGCTTCTGACACACTGGCGTAGCATGCAATGTGGAAGATGCTTTCCTATGTGCTTTTGGTCTCTGTGACCATACTGGTGTCATTGCATGTGTTCTTTTCCTAAACCACATGGATCCCACTAGTGTCATTGACCCATATGACCACATTGCATATGTTATTTTCATAAACCACATATATCCCACATGACCACACACACTGTAGTGTATTGTGTGGTGTAGCCTCTGCCTCACTAGTGATGCATGCAATCTGGAAGTCGCTTTCCTATGTGCTTTTGGTCTCTGTGATCATACCGGTGTCATTGCATGTGTTCTTTTCCTAAACCACATGAATCGCACTAGTGTCATTAACCCACATGACCACATTGCATGTGATCTTTGCATATACCACAATGATTCCACATGACCACACAAATTCCACTGGATTTTGTGGTGCAGCCTCTCCCACACTGGTGCAGCATGCAATGTGGAAGCTTCTTTCCTATGTGCCTTTGGTCTCTCTGACCATACTAGTGTCATTGCATGTGTTCTTTTCCTAAACCACATGGATCCCAGTAGTGTCATTGACCCACATGAAAACATTGCATGTGTTATTTTCATAAACCACATTGATCCCACATGACCACACAAACTCCAATGGATTCTATGGTGCAGCCTCTTCCACAGTGGTGCAGCATGCAATGTCAAAGCTGCTTTCCTATGTGCTTTTGGTCCCTATAACCAGACTGGTGTCATTGCATGTGTTCTTTTCCTAAACCTCATGGATCCCATTGGTGTCATTAACCCACATGACCACACTATGTGTGTTCTTTTCATAAACCACATTTATCCCACATGACCATACAACCTCCAGTGGATTCTGTGGTGCAGCCTCTGCCACACTGGTGCAGCATGCAATGTGGAAGCTGCTTTCCTATGTGCTTTTGGTCTCTATGACCATAGTGCTGTCATTGCATTGTTCTTTTCCAAAACCACATGGATCCCACTAGTGTCATTGACCCATATGACCAAATTGCATATGTTCTTTTCATAAACCACATTGATCCCACCTGACCACACACAGTCTAGTGTGTTGTGTGGTGCAGCCTCTGCCTCACTGGTGCAGCATGCAATGTGGATGCTGCTTTCCTGTGTGCTTTTGGTCTTTGTGACCATACTGGTGTCATTGCATGTGTTATTTTCCTAAACCACATGGATCCCACTAGTGTCATTAACCCACATGACCACATTGCATGTGTTCTTTTCGTAAACCACATTGATCCCACATGGCCATGCAAACTCTAGTGGATTCTATGGTGTAGCCTCTGCCACGCAGGTGCTTTCCTATGTGCTTTCCTATGTGCTTTTGGTCTTTGTGACCATGGTTTGACACATGGTTCCACTAGTGTCATTGCATGTGTTCTTTTCCTAAACCAAATGGATCCCACTAGTGTCATTAACCCGCATGACCACATTACATGTGATATTTTCATAAACCACAACGATCCCACATGACCACACAAACTCTAGTGGATTATGTGGTGCAGCCTCTCCCACATTTCTTCAACATGCAATGTGGAAGCTTCTTTCCTATGTGATTTTGGTCTCTTTGACCATACTAGTGTCATTGTGAGTGTTATTTGCCTAAACCACATGGATCCCACTAGTGTCATTGACCCAAATGACCACATTGCATGTGTTCGTTTCATAAACCACATTTATCCCACAAGACCACACACTCTCCAGCAGATTCTATGGTTCACCCTCTGCCACACCAGTGCAACATGCAATCTGGAAGCTACTTTCCTATGTGCTTTTGGTCTCTATGACCATATTGGTGTCATTGAATGTGTTCTTTTCCTAAACCACATGTATCCCACTAGTGTCATTGACCCACATGACCATTATGCGTGTGTTCTTTTCATAAACCACGTTGATCCCACATGACCACACTAATTCCATTGGGTTCTGTGGTGCAGCCTCTGCCACACTAGTGTAACTTGCAATTAGGAAGCTGTTTTCCTATGTGCTTTTGGTCTCGGTGACCATACTGGTGTCATTGCATGTGTTCTTTTCCTAAACCACATGGATCCAAGTAGTGTCATTGATCCACATGACAACATTGTATGTGTTATTTTCATAAACCACATTGTTCCCACATGACCACACAAACTACAGTGGATTCACTAGTGCAGCCTCTGCCACAGTGGTGCAGCATGCAATGTGGAAGCTGCTTTCCTATGAGATTTTGGTCTCTATGACCATACAGGTGTCATTGCATGTGTTCTTTTCCTAAACCACATGGATCCCACTAGTGTCATTGACCCACATGACCACATTGCATGTGTTCTTTTCATAAACCACATCCATCCCACATGACCACACAAACTCCAATGGATTCTATGGTGCAGCCTCTGCCACACTACTTCAACAAGCAATGTGGAAGCCGCTTTCCTATGTGCTTTTGGTCTCGGTGACCATGGTTTCGCACATGGGTCCACTAGTGGCATTGCATGTGTTATTTTCCTAAACCACATGGATCCCACTAGTGTCGTTGACCCACATGACCACATTGCATGTGTTATTTTCATAAACCTCATTGATCCCACATGATCACACAAACTCTAGTGGATTTTGTGGTGCAGCCTCTCCCACACTTGTGCAGCATGTAATGTCGAAGCTTCTTTCCTATGTGCTTTTGGTATCTCTGACCATACTGGTGTCATTGTATGTGTTCTTTATCTAAACCACATGGATCCCACTAGTGTCATTGACCCACATGACCACATTGCATGTGCTATTTTCAGGAACCAGATTGATCCCACATGACCACACAAATTCTAGTGGATTCTGTGGTGCAGCCTCTGCCATAGTGGTGCAGCATGCAATGTGGAAGCTAGTTTCCTATGTGCTTTTGGTCTCTATGACCATACTGGTGTCATTGCATGTGTTCTTTTCTAAAACCACATGGATCCCACTAGTGTTATTGACCCACATGACCACATTGCATGTGTTATTTTCATAAACCACATCCATCCCACATGAACACACAAATTCTCATGGATTATGTGGTGCAGCCTCTGCCACAGTGGTGCAACATGCAATGTGGAAGCTACTTTCCTATGTCCTTTTGGTCTCTGTGACCATGGTTTGACACATGGGTCCACTAGTGGCATTGCATGTGTTATATTCCTAAACCACATGGATCCCACTAGTGTCATTGACCCACATGACCACATTGCATGTGTTATTTTCATAAACCTCATTGATCCCACATGACCACACAAACTCTAGTGAATTCTATGGTGCAGCCTCTCCAACACCTGTGCAGCATGTAATGAGGAAGCTTATTTCCTATGTGCTTTTGGTCTCTGTGACCATACTGGTGTCATTTCATGTGTTCTTTTTCTAAACCACATGGATCCCACTAGTGTCATTGACCCATATGACCACATTGCATGTGTTATTTTCATAAACCACATTGATCCCACATGACCACACAAATTCTCGTGGATTATGTGGTGCAGCCTCTGCCACAGTGGTCCAGCCTGCAATGTGGAAGCTGCTTTCCTATGAGATTTTGGTCTCTATGACCATACAGGTGTCATTGCATGTGTTCTTTTCCTAAACCACATGGATCCCACTAGTGTCATTGACCCACATGACCACATTGCATGTGTTCTTTTCATAAACCACATCCATCCCACATGACCACACAAACTCCAATGGATTCTATGGTGCAGCCTCTGCCACACTAGTGCAACAAGCAATGTGGAAGCCGCTTTCCTATGTGCTTTTGGTCTCGGTGACCATGGTTTCACACATGGGTCCACTAGTGGCATTGCATGTGTTATTTTCCTAAACCACATGGATCCCACTAGTGTCGTTGACCCACATGACCACATTGCATGTGTTATTTTCATAAACCTCATTGATCCCACATGATCACACAAACTCTAGTGGATTTTGTGGTGCAGCCTCTCCCACACTTGTGCAGCATGTAATGTCGAAGCTTCTTTCCTATGTGCTTTTGGTATCTCTGACCATACTGGTGTCATTGTATGTGTTCTTTATCTAAACCACATGGATCCCACTAGTGTCATAGACCCACATGACCACATTGCATGTGCTATTTTCAGGAACCAGATTGATCCCACATGACCACACAAATTCTAGTGGATTCTATGGTGCAGCCTCTACCATAGTGGTGCAGCATGCAATGTGGAAGCTAGTTTCCTATGTGCTTTTGGTCTCTACGACCATACTGGTGTCATTGCATGTGTTCTTTTCCAAAACCACATGGATCCCACTAGTGTCATTGACCCACATGACCACATTGCATGTGTTATTTTCATAAACCACATCCATCCCACATGAACACACAAATTCTCATGGATTATGTGGTGCAGCCTCTGCCACAGTGGTGCAGCATGCAATGTGGAAGCTACTTTCCTATGTCCTTTTGGTCTCTGTGACCATGGTTTGACACATGGGTCCACTAGTGGCATTGCATGTGTTATATTCCTAAACCACATGGATCCCACTAGTGTCATTGACCCACATGACCACATTGCATGTGTTATTTTCATAAACCTCATTGATCCCACATGACCACACAAACTCTAGTGAATTCTATGGTGCAGCCTCTCCAACACCTGTGCAGCATGTAATGAGGAAGCTTATTTCCTATGTGCTTTTGGTCTCTGTGACCATACTGGTGTCATTTCATGTGTTCTTTTTCTAAACCACATGGATCCCACTATTGTCATTGACCCATATGACCACATTGCATGTGTTATTTTCATAAACCACATTGATCCCACATGACCACACAAATTCTCGTGGATTATGTGGTGCAGCCTCTGCCACAGTGGTGCAGCATGCAATGTGGAAGATACTTTCCTATGTGCTTTTTGTCTCATCTGTAACACCCCTATTTTAGTTAATGTTAATTAGGGTTTGTTTGTGCATTCATGAGCATCATTATTTTGCTAAGAAATAAAAATGCATGCAAAAAGAAGTAATGTAAAACCCTAATCCCCTCCCTCTTTGAAAATGATTTCAAAATGGTTTTGAATATTTTGAAAACCACCAAAATAGTGGAGCCCAAATTGACTAAGAGGGCCCCACAATATTTTACTAGTTTTATAAAAGCTTCTGGTATTTATGAAATACCCAAAACAGGTCTCAAATGAAAAATACAAAAGAGAGAACAGGAAAACAGATTTCAGAAAAAGAAAAAAGGTTTTTGTTAAAAAAATAGAGCCAGCGAGTTCTAGGCCGGCCCATCTCTTCCTCTCCCTCTCTACCTTCTGTGAGCAGCAGCTAGCAACCCAGCATCCAGCCCACCGCGGTCTAGTACCCCTTCGACCCCCTTCTGTCGTCTTCCTCCTCCGGCCAAGCAGCTGCCGGGCGACACTGACGTCATCGATCTCTCAGCGTCGCGATTCCTGCCGCCATGCCACGTCCCCGCGAGCATAAGGACCGCCTGACCCTCTCTCTTGTCCCTATCCCCTCACTCGCTCTCCTGGTATCTCTCTCCCTCTTCCCAGACTGCTCCCGAACCCTAGCTTGCCGGTAACCGCAGAGCCCCGCCTCTCCCGAGCTCCCCTCGCCGAATTGTTGCCGCCGTTGGCCTCACCTCGTCCTCCTCTTCCTCCTCATCGAAGCACGTAAGATGGGATGCCCTCTGTCGCTGGATTCGAGCCGTCGTTGCCAACTCTGACCACTAGCTGTCCTCATTGCTCCCGACCTTCCCCGGCCTCGCTGACCCCTCCGACGCCTCCATGGTGAGCTTCTGGTCCCGCTAGACCCCTCCTTTCTCTCCCTCTCGCTTTGTAGCAGCTGGCCATCCTTACCCTGCAAGCCCCGTCGCCGTGCACCGCCGTAGCCCATGCTCCGGTGACCAGCTAGTAGCGGTGCCGCCAGGTTTAGGCTCCCCGCGCCATACTCTTTCGAACGAGACCAAGCCCGCTTCCCAGTTTGCCCTCTATCGCCGCCCCGCGCCGCCGTCTGGTGCGCTCTCCGGCGAGCTGACGTGGCTCCCATGTGGAGTCCCACATGGCGCCGCGTGTGCCTGATGTGGGCGCTGACCAAGCCTCGCCAGCATGGCATACTGACCTAGCCACATGGCCCAGCCGTTAGTGACTAGGGCTAGACACAGCCCAAGTGAGATAAGTCCCTGACCTCGTAGTGACGTCAGCCTCCACCTATGCTGACGCAATAAATCTTTTAAAATAGTTTAATAATTTCAGAAAAAGGTTTAATCTTATAAATTTAATATTTAATTATTTATAAGTCAGAAAAATGTGTATAATATATCAAAAAATGTTTAGAAAAACAAAATCTACACAATAGACTTATAATCATGCATTGTTCAACAACTTTCATTACAACTTTAATTAGAATAACATCTGAACCCTCGTAGGTGATTCCGGGGTCCCTCCTGTATTAGGGTTTGGACCCTTCGGATCCCGCTTAAATTGCCAAGCATGATTTAGGGTTTCATTTCAATACAATTTAACTTGTCATATCATCATCCTTACTTGAGCATTGCATCGATGCCATGTGTTGATTGTTGTACCCCCTTTCTTTCCGGTGTTTGCTTCTTCCCGGTAGAATACAATATTGAGATCGAGATCGAAGACCGAGATCAACACCATCGAAGATCGACGAATAATACTTGACCAACTATAATCAAGTCAAGTACAAGGCTTCCGAAGATCTATATTTGGGTATCAACAAACAAGGGAAGCATAGCCCCACCATTATACAATCCTATGATTTCGAAAGTATTTCATTCTGCCATGATGCATACGATTCTACTATGGTCTTTTATCGATAGATAGAGTATCCTATCTGTTGCATTACTCCCTTGATCTTATATTACCTGATCCACTGCTCCTAACTAGGTTTTGGCTTGTGTGCATTGCTAGAGCTTATATTTGTGTCTTGCTTAGCCATGCATAGCTGTCAGTTCTGTTTCATCCAGATGATGTATCAGATGCAGAGAATCTAGTATGACAGGAGAATGAGGTATACTGATGAGGTAAGATTAGTGGTAAAGGTTAAACCTGCTAAGGCTTGTATGGGAGGCCACGGTGGGATGTGGTTTTTCTAGTCCCATGCTCGCCACCATTAGGACCCGAGTTCTTGCCCTCGGAACCAAGACGAGCGTAAAGCTAGACGGGGCCTAGAAAACCTCACGAGTAACTAACTTGCCTAGTAGATTCCATGAGTCACATAGTTCGGCGTTCCATTCGACATATGCGTAGAAAACATTTTGAAATATTTGGCGGGTGAAGGTGCATCATAACAGGTACGTAAGCGTGGCCAGGGTTGCTTGGGGTAGATGGCGCCCCTGGTAAACCAACCCCGACTCACATCTCTAGGGACCGGCTTCAGGATTTGACCCGTTACGACGGAACCATCCTTAGGGCATGACTCATGGTCTCGGAGAAATCAAGGTAAAGGTCATGTCCAACCACCCTCTGCCAGCGTTCAAGGAAGAGGGCTAATCATTGTGGCATTAAGAGTCGGTTGGTATGTGTGGGTAAAGTTGTACACCCCTGCAGGGTTAAATCTTTTCGAAAATCCGTGTCCACGATTATGGACCACTTGGGAATGAACGTGAGATCATAGAGAACTATAACCTAATCGTAAAACTTGGCAACTAATGTTTGTTAAGGATGCTTCCTCATGGGTACGAGGGGGTGATCCTAGTTGTGAGATGAGGATTACTTTGGTGGATATCAAGATCATGATCAATCTTCGGAGATGTCACTCTCTTATCCTCTTTTCAAATATTCTGATTAGACGAGCTTGTTCTCCCTCTTGTTTTATAAACAAAGATGGCTTTATGCAAAATAACCCCACCAGCCATAAGTCTTGCGGAGTACACCATGTACTCACCCTTGCTTTGTTGATACTTTCAGAGTAAGTGTTACCATGAAGACGAGTTTGGTACGACATCGACACCGATGAGTAGTTTGGGGTTCCCGGCCGGCAGCCTGGAATCTATGGGCTGGGACGTCATCGTTATGCTTCTAGCCTCTTAGGCCATTTGTTAAGTTTGCTATACTTAATAGCATAATTTTCCTTCCGTTGTTTGATGTTTGTGGTCAGAGACCTCTGCTTGTAATATTTTGGTTCTTTGCTCAGTTATGAGCTTGCTATAATAATTTTTGTGTCGCAGCATTACTGTTGTGTTACCGAATTCTCACCGGATATCCTCGAGCTCTAGGTTAAGCTTATGTCAGGCTAAGGTCTGAGGTTTGTTTAGCCCTGATCCTAGGGGTGTTACAGTTTTTGGTATCAGAGCAGTACCAACCATAGGAAAACCTTGCTATTGGTCGATGTTGAGTCTAGTGTTTGTGAAAATTATTTCAAAGATGAAAACTATTTGCGAAAACTCTAGTATGCTTCTTTTGCTCCTTATCTAGTTTTGCTCTAACTCTGGGTCATCTTACCTTGTGTCGATTTGAAAAAAAATTGATATCTCTTCTAGTATTTCAAAGCTTAGGTGCATTCTTGGCAGGTCGTTTCTCAGCCAGTTGAACTAGCGTTGAGTTCTCTAGAATTGCGTGTGTTGTGAATTCCTTGTGTACCCTTTGCTCTGCTTCATCTGAGAGATTCCTTTCCATCATGATCTCTCTACCTTATGGACCCACAATATTATATTGAAGGATCCATAATATTCTTTTCTAGGTTTCGATGTTTCATTTTGCCTCTTGTGCCTCCTTTTTATTTGTTTGGGTACTTTAGAAGTTATTTCTTCTCTTGGAAGCTAACTCATGATTACTATCTTGTAGTGTAAGTGGTGTCACTCAAGTAGTAGTTACTTCTTTCTCGGGTTTAACCCTTGGACTTGAACCAAAGATTCCGGATTGTGCTGGATTATAGTGTAATGAACCTTGTACATGAAGTTGATATTTAACCCAAGGTCTATTCTGTTGTCCCCTATCGTAAATGCTTAAACATTACCTTAGGATGGCTGGTACTAGAATTCTAGCCTTCAAGCTTGTGGATATTGTCGTGATTAAATTTCGACAATTCAGGACTTCCCCTACCACTAGCTATGGCAGATGTTCTTTAATGGAACCAAATAGATCACGACAAGAGTACTCCTCATTAGTCTTGCATCAATACTCGTGACTCTGCCACACCCTCCCTTATATGCATTGGTTTATGGAAGATTGATAATCCATGCATCCACATCTCGGGATTCAATCCTGAGCATGTTCCTTCCCCTTGTTATTTCCGACCTTTGTCTACCAGTTGGTAGCCAAGTAGTAATGTGCATTAGTGTCTTCCGATGCAAGATACTCTTGTGGTCCGTCAAGACAAACCATTTTGGAATGTCAGGAGAAACAAACTCCAGTACCTTGTTATATCTAGGACCAGGTCAAAGTGTTGTAGTCCGCACATTAAGAGGCATGATTAGCTTCTATCTGTTCTACCTTAGAGTATCACACCCTTTTACACTAAGAGGTTGTGTTGAGTCTCATGACCTTCTTAATGAAGTGATGCTCTTACATATTCTTAACCACCCTTCCTTAGAGACCTTGTGCTCATGAATGATGCGTGTGCGTAATAATGTGGCCATCTGAGATTCTTAGAAATTATTATTGCTTTGAACTCCAAGGACATATTTGTGTAATTCTTGGTGTGATGGTTATTATTATATCACTAAGCAAAGTTTGACTGTGTTACCAAGTCCATTATATAGGTACACTCTCTTTGGTCAAAGAGTTAGCCTTGATCCGAAGCTCTGAGACTATGTCTCTTGCCTTACCAAGCAAGTTTCCTCTCAAACTAAGTGACATATCGGTGGTTCGTGATATTCTAGATGTCTGCTAGAAGTATCGCCATGTTGCCACATGACCGTGTTGTCAAGTTCTTGAGCAAGCTAGTTCTCTGAACTGCTCCTGTCTCCAAGGATCCGTACTAGATACCCTTGAACTAGTTGGTTAAGCTTAAACAACAACTTGGAGAGTTGTAAGACAAAAGTTCTATCTGACCTAGTTCTTATTAAAGGGATGTCTAGTTTCGTTCGTGCTTAAGAAAGATAATATTTCCTTCATGCATATGTTATCTCCCATCGCCCTTGATTTGATTTGGGTTATTGTCAAATCAAACTCAGTTCCAAGGACTATCTAGATGATGTTGCTACTCGTGATGTTTCACTTGAGTACATCCTCATGTTCTTTGGTCTGACCAATACTTTGCCATGTTTGGACAACATATGAGTTCATCCAATTGGAGTATCTCGATAAGTTTGTTGTTGAGCCCATCGATGATATCCTTATCTTCTCCAAGCTAAAATAGACTCATATGAAACATTTGGCATTAATGTTGGAAACTTTCTAAGAACCATCTTCGGGTTATCTTGAAGTATTGTGATCTGGATGTTAGAAGTGACTTCTTCGATTCATGTGTAATTCTTGAAAGATGTCGCCATGGATTCGAGTAGAGTTAACTCCATATCTTCAGGACACAGTTGTATTGCCTTGCAAGTACTTCAGGTATAAGAAATTGTCATTTGAAAATTGTTATTACATGGGTCTAGCAATCTAGCTCAGTCTATTGGAGCTTGTCACTGTAGTCCATGTCTTGAGAATCTAGTAACTTTACCTTTACGGTAAATGTTGCAAACTACCTATTCGGACATGCTGAGTCTGAAGTATCATTCCACTTAACCGAATCTGAACCTCAAGCAGATATGATGGTTTGTGTTCTTCAAGGTTTTGACATAGGTATCTTTGTAAATCCGGCAAGATTGATGTAATGGTTGACACAACTAGTCGGAATGCCTATCGTCAAATTCTCTTGAATCAGCAAATAGCAACCACTCTTCATGAGGCTCCTTATATGATTTAATTATAGGAGTTGTGATTATGGTTTCCTTTGTCTCCGAAGTCTGAACCTTACTTAATGTTTGGTGTCTCTAACATTAAGGAGAACATTTAAAGTAGTGTTTCTAAATGTCTCTCGGTCGATCCTCCAGACCCTTTTATGTTGGTAAGCATCTTGTTATGCCAAGTAAATGAAGTCTGAGAATCAAGTTTCTTTTTGCTCGTGTCATCAGGAATCTTCTTACTTAATCATCTTGGTGGTGTAAAGTGATATCGCAATCTTTGGCAAAGACTTTCATAATCATGGATGAATAAAGAGTTTCCTTTGTATCTCGATCATGTTTATAGAGTGACTATGATTTTGGTAAACATCAATTCCTCTTGTTAATGTTCCTTGTGACTCCTACGAGTCCTCGCCACAAAACACCTTTCTATCTTGGCCTTCTGTTGAATGAAGAGTGATCCTTCTGTATCAAAAGTAGTTCAACAGCTTGGTTATCCGTATCCATGTTACCCTGGAAGCTCTACTTAAGCCGTCTAGTGGAGTTTCATTTCTCGAAGTCTGTGGTCATGTTCTTTCTGTTGTAAGCTTTTCTTTTTAGAAGCTTAAGCTCTTCTGAAGCTCCATGGTCTCAATCCTTATGAAGATCAATTATCTAACCACTTAAAACCTTCTTCTCTTGTTTCCTTCGCTACCTTGATGTGTTTCAGATTTGTCATCTCAGAGTTGTTTGGAACACTCCATCATGAGTTGACCACGAGATACACTATGTGTTGTTTATGGTGTTTCCCTCTTATCCTTAGAAGTGACCCTGTTTCTTTCTCCCTCTATCTCTTTTCCTACCTTTGGAATCTCGGGTCGAGATTCTCGTAAGGGGGATAGAGCTGCAACACCCCAGTTTTAGTTAATGTTAATTAGGGTTTGTTTGTGCATTCATGAGCATCATTATTTTTCTAAGAAATAAAAATGCATGCAAAAAGAAGTAATGCAAAAACCTAAACCCTAATCCCGTCCCTCTTTGAAAATGAATTCAAAATGGTTTTGAATATTTTGAAAACCACCAAAATAGTGGAGCCCAAATTGACTAAGAGGGCCCCACAATATTTTACTAGTTTTATAAAAGCTTCTAGTATTTATGAAATACCCAAAACAGATTTCAAATGAAAAATACAAAAGAGAGAACCGGAAAACAGATTTCAGAAAAAGAAAAAGGTTTTGTTAAAAAAATAGAGCCAACGAGTTACAGGCCGACCCATCTCTTCCTCTCCCTCTCTGCCTTCCGCGAGTAGCAGCCCAGCATCCAGCCCACCGCGGCCCAGTACCCCTTCGACCCCCTTCAGTCATCTTCCTCCTCCATCCAAGCAGCTGCCTAGTGACACCGGTGTCGACGATCGCTCAGCGTCGTGATGCCCGTCGCTGTGCCACGTCCCCACGAGGATAAGAACCGCCTGACCCTCTCTCTCGTCCCTATCCCCTCATTCTCTCTCCTGGTATCTCGCTCCCTCTTCCCTAGAGATCTCCCGAACCCTAGCTCCCCGGTAACCACAGAGCCCCGCCTCTCCCGAGCTCCCCTCGCCGAATTGTTGTTGTTGTTGGCCTCGCCTTGTCCTCCTCTTACTCCTCATCAAAGCGCACAAGATGGGATGCCCTCTGTCGCCGAAATCGAGCCATCGTTGCCAACTCCGACCACCGGCTCTCCCTGTCGCTCCCGACCTTCCTCGGCCTTGCCGACCCCTCCGACGCCTTCATGGTGAGCTTCTGGTCCTGCTGGACCCCTCCTTTATCTCCCTCTCACTTTGTAGCCGCTGGCCGTCGTTACCCTGCAAGCCCCGCCGTCGTAGCCCGTGCTCCGGTGACCAGCTAGTAGCGGCACCGCCAGGTTTAGGCTCCTCGCGCCGTTCTCTTTCGAAAGAGACCAAGCCCGCTTCCCAGATCGCCCTCTATCCCCGCCCCGCGCCGCCGTCTGGTGCACTCTCCAGCAAACCGACGTGGCTCCCGTGTGGAGTCCGACGTGGCTCCGCGTGTGCCTGACGTGGGCGCTGACCAAGCCCCGCCAGCGTGGCATACTGACCTGGCCACAGGGCCCAGCCTTCAATGACTAGGGCTAGACACAACCCAAGTGAGATAAGTCCCTGACCCCGTGGTGACGTCAGCCTCCACCTATGCTGACGCATTAAATCTTTTAAAATAGTTTAATAATATCAGAAAAAGGTTTATTCTTATAAATTCAATATTTAATTATTTCTAAGTCAGAAAAATGTGTATAATATATCAAAATGTTCACAAAAACAAAATCTACACAATAGACTTATAATCATGCATTATTCAACAACTTTCATTACAAGTTTAATTATAATAACATATGAACCCTCCTAGGTGATTGCGGGGTCCCGCCTGTATTAGGGTTTGGACCCTTCGGATCCCGCTTAAATTGCCAAGCATGATTTAGGGTTTCATATCAATACAATTTAAATTGTCATATCATCATACTTCCTTGAGCATTGCATCGATGCCATGTGTTGATTGTTGTACCCCCTTTCTTTCCGGTGTTTGCTTCTTCCCGGTAGAATACGATATTGAGATCCAGATCTAAGACTGAGATCAACACCATCGAAGATCAACGAATAATACTTGACCAACTGTAATCAAGTCAAGTACAAGGCTTCCGAAGATATATAATTGGGTATTAACAAACAAGGAAAGCATGGCCCCACCATTATACAATCCTATGATTTCGAAAGTATTTCATTCTGCCATGATGCATACGATTCTACTATGGTCATTTATCGATAGATAGAGTATCCTATCTGTTGCATTACTCCCTTGAGCTTATATTACCTGATCCACTGCTCCTAGCATAACTAGGTTTGGCTTGTGTGCATTGCTAGAGCTGATATCTGTGTCTTGCTTAGCCATGCATAGCTGTCAGTTCTGGTTCATCCAGATGATGTATCAGATGCAGAGAATCTAGTATGACAGGAGAACGAGGTATACTGATGAGGTAAGATCAGTGGTAAAGGTTAAACATGCTAAGGCTTGTATGGGAGGCCACAGTGGGATGTGGTTTTTCTAGTCCAATGCTCGCCACCATTAGGACCCGAGTTCTTGCCCTCGGAACCAAGACCAGCGTACAGCCACACGGGGCCTGCAAAACCTCATGAGTAACTAACTTTCCTAGTAGATTCCATGTGTCACATAGTTCAGCGTTCCATTCGACATATGCAAAGAAAACGTTTTGAAAGATTTGGCGGGTGAAGGTGCATCATAATAGGTAGGTAAGTGTGGCCGGTGTCGTCGGATTGATGACAATTACGCCATGAGGGGGTCCTCGAGGTGTACGGAAGAGAGGGGTGTGAGACATACGGTGTTCCGGGACGGTGAGCACACAAGTTTACCCAGGTTCGAATCCGCTGGCTTTGGACGGATCCTACTCCTGCTAGCAATCCACTAATACGGCAGAGCCGGAATATGGGTTACAAGGGTCCGCCTGTGCGAGTTGAAATTGTGATTGTAAGGGGTGCCCTAAAGGCTCTCCCTAGGACGGCTTATATAGATATCCGGCCTAGGGTTTATAGGAGAGATCTATCTGGCTACGATTAAGAGTCGGTTATAGAGTACATCTTGAACTACAAGTAACAGTATGAGCCTAAGTCGGTAAGTCTTATGGACCTTCCCGTAGCCGGACTAGACTCTGTCTCTTCTCCCTGACTGGGCCGCCCGTGAAGCAAAGCTCTAACCCGAAGTGGGCCACCCTGGCCAGTGAGGAACTGTGAGGATACCCGGAAAGTATATCCCCAACAGTAGCCCCTAGAAGTCTCCAATATCCAAAGTTGGATTCATCATCGTCTAGCATGATCTTCGGCTTGCAGAATCTTGAAGGGTTCCTGAAACTTCAAAACAAAAGATACGATCCGAGTCTCAAAAGTAAGTCAGACCTATCAGTACTTTATTCGGATTTTCCAGCTTGATATTCAAACTAAGCCGGAACTTGGTCTCTAACGTCATCTAACACTGGTCATGCTCAAGTCACGTCACTGACAAACATCCTGTCAGCACGACCGTTGGTGGGTCCATCGTTCGTGGAACCGAGGCGCCATTTCAATGCGTACACGGAGATCGAGGCGACGTAATCATCGCGTGGGACCTTCCTAGTTCTTTCCACGACACGTGGCATATTTAATATGGCTTTTGCACGTATCTTGGCACGGTTAGGTGGTTATAAGGGGTGAGGATTATCTTTCCCTCATCTTCACCAATTCCCCGTGCCGTTTATTCTCCTCCACTTCTCCCTTGCACACAGAGCTCCCCTGCTTCCCAGATTCCCAGTGCCGCCCACCTAAGGTCACCGGCACACCGGAGGAATGGCTTCATCTTCATCATCTGGCTTGGCTGGATCCGCAGGGGCGGAGATGGCGGCGGCGGTGGCAGAGAAGGAAAGCAATCGCGGGGTCTGGATCCCCTGCGTCCTCGACAACGAGAAGCTCCGCGATGTGGAGAATGAAGGGCTCCTTCGCGTCAGCGACTGGCGGAGTGGTTTCGGTGAAACCATCCCCAATCTTCACGCCGACGAGCGGGTGCACTTCGGCACCCACCTCGACAGAGGTTTGTATTTCCCTCCCTCGAAATTCTTTTCCGAGGTGATAGATCATTATGGTGTTCAACTTCACCATCTTCCCCCCAACTCCATCTTAGAGATGAGCGCCTATGCGGCTTTGTGTGAGGGATATATCGGCATCAGGCCGAGTCTCACTTTATTCCGGTTCTATTTTCATGTCTGTAGAAAATCCATCACTGCCGGTAATCCTTATATTACTAGCACAATTAGCCTTTCAGTTAGACGCGAGCGTTTTTATCCTCGCATTTTAGCTAGTGAGTCGGTCAAACAGTGGCCGACCACCTTCTTTTACCATAAGGATATTCCTACTCCTGGCAAAGCTACTGCTTTGCTGGCTTTCATCGACGGAGCCGCCACGGCCCTAACATCTTGGGACGAGGCTCCTCCGGCTCTTAGTGACGATCTGATCCTCACTAAGAGGCGGATCGAATATCTAATGAAGCACAAGGGCCTGAGAGGGTCCGACTTGGTCCAATCTTGGGTCGCACGCTGGATCCAACCTCTCCAGCACCACGACGACCGTCTGATGCATATCATCATAGCGTCGAAAAATGACTCCCTCCGCATCAGTCCCAAGGCTTTAAAGCCATAGGATTACATAAGCCAAATCAAATGGCTGATAAAGGAGCGGATCGAGAGAAAGATCCCGGATTTGTCCCTGGACATGCACATAGCGGAAGACCCTGTAGTGCCGGTAAGCTTCAGCAATAAACCCTTTTTATATGTTTCACCTTTAATTTGTTTTGCAATACTGAGATATTATCTTCTTTTTAGCTTGCCGACCTCCCCGAGTCAGAACTAGCTCCTATCGAGGGATATCCTCTGGAGTTTTCTCAGGAGGAAGAACGGGTCCCACTGACGGACGTTGTGCCTAGGAAGCGCAAGGCTCTGACAGTGGCTATCGGCACAAAGGAAGTGCCAGTCATGAAGACGTAACTTTCCACACAACTTCCGCCTTTGTACTTTGCTCGTAATTTCTTCCGAGACATAATGTTCTTTATCCTATTACTTTCTCAGAGCTAAGCATCTCATCAAGGGCAAGGGGAAAGGAAACATCTTGAAGCCCCTGCGTCAGACGAAGCTAACCATGGCTTCTCCTGCCGCAGCTCCTCCAACTCCTGCCCCTCAGCCTTCCGCAACACCAGTGATTACTCCATCGTTGGTTGTCGCAGAAGATCCGGCTCCCTCAACAGGGCCAGCGACCCTTGAGTCGTAGATTGACGCCACCATGGGTGGCTCACGATTTGATAAGCGTGAACCCTCTTCGGGTAATGATCCCTCGATAGAGACTTTCGCCGGAAACCTCCTGAATAATATGGGACTTGCCAAATTTGGCTTGTCTCAGAAATCTGCGGAGGAAATCCAGTGGATGGCCCGGCAATGCCTGGAAAGCCGTAATCTCTCTGCCGAAAAAGAAGCACAAGAAGCGGAGGACGTGAAGTACTCCGATCTTCTTGAACAAGTCTGCCTTCGTGACGAGGGACTAAGAGCTGGTGAGCTTCCACCACCTCCGATTATTCCACTCACCCTCACCAAGAAGGTTACCACTGAGGTGAACATGTGCCTGAGAAAGCTCACACATGAACATCATGTAAGTCAGAATTCCAACTCACGTTTTTCTTTATTGTACTTTATATCATATCCTCTAGCCCCTAAGCATGAAGTTGGATGTACAATCTGGGTTTATGCTTCGTTAGGATGCCAAAGAATGATCTAGTGTAGCCCCCAAGGCACATGCTGATATTCGCTACAATATTAGCCTGAGTCTTCAGTAGACTTCTGACTCTGGGTATTTTGACTTATAGAAAGTTAATTCATATAACAAGGATCTGTTGAAGAATGTCTGCAATAAGCGGAGAGACATCAAAGCTCTCCGACTTAAGAATGCTAGGCTGAAGGTTTCCAAGGATGAGGCCGAAGGTAAACATTCTGAGACTCAAACCTTGACTTGTGTTTTCATTGTCGAATATTGTTTGCTGAACTGTTGTTCTTTTTGACTTACAACACTGATAAAGCAGTCCTGTGCTATGATCGAAGAGGCCGAAAATCTGAAGACCCTGGTGGTGGAAAACAAGGATCTCCGCCAATCTTGACCAGCTTAAGGCGGATCATGAGAAGAGCATAGCTCAAGTTCTCGAATCCTCCTCCATGGCCACCATGGAGCGTGATCGCAAGATTTCACTTCACGAGCAGAAAATTTCGGATCTCAACGACAAGCTCTGCAGAGAGAAGGACCTTTCCGAGGCACTCCGGGTTAAACTCCGGAGTCTTCGAGAAGAGAAAACCAAAGTTGACGACGTCATCTTTGGTATGTTTTCCATCTTTCTAACTTGTTTACATTCTTCGACTCTTTCGATGTCGGATTTACTTAACCATTTTGTGTTTATATGCATAGGTCCTCTGAACTTATCGGAATCCACCTCTGTCGAGCCTCGCACCCACCAGCTTACCCAAGTCGGTGATTTCGTTCATGACTTCCGCCAATCCATCGAGGATATTGGCGAAGTTCTCAGGGTTCCGGACATGCATAGCATGTCCGACTTTCAGGTGCGAGACAAAGCAAAGGAGATGCCGCAGCTTGTCCAAGACTGGAACATGTCCTACGCGAGATCCGCGGCACAGAACGCTCTTACCATGGTCATGAGCCACCATGGAAGCATGGAAATCTGGCAAGTGACCAGAGGGTATTCTACTGTGGATGAAGACGGCCAGGAGCAAGATATCAAAGCCATCATGGACTCCTGCGCCGCGTAGCTGACTTAACTAGCTACGACACTCCCTTCTTCACCCACGTGGACACGCCGCCTCCGCCTCCCGAAGAAACATCCGAAGTTTCCGACAATGGACAAACCATATCGGATTTGGACATCTCGGATCGTTATCAGGGCGTGGCTGATGTGTCCAGCGAGCTGGCAGCTCCTACCTCCTCTCCTGCATCATAGATTATCAGAAACAAATGTATTATTCTGAAAACATTATGGGCTTGTAAATATGTAGTATGATACTTTTGCTAGTGTTAAGCTTTTAATCTATTCAGCACTTTTGGCTTAAATTTTTGTGCGCCTGAATTTTTTGCATAAGCACTTATACTTTTTTGTCTATACTTATCGTTTATCTGGCTTTCCGCCTCATCCCTTTCGTTAGCTGGCTAAACTTTCAGCACGGAAACTTTGCCGAGCAACGGAGCTCAATTGCTAAACTAGTTTAAACTCGGAAACAAAGCCAGCTTCCAGTACCAACAATTCACTACTCGGAAAATGCCCGCATCCGGCAATCAGACAAATAACCAAAGTATAGACTAGAAACTTTAGAGTTATACCTGAAGGTAGCATTTTTAGAATCGGAAATCTAAACCAGAACAAACATGAGCACAAAGTACTTTCAAGTATTCTGGGATTTTCGACTATGACATGATCATTCGGAAATAAGATGGTAAAAACTTCTCAGAAAAAACTTGAGGCAACCAAAACTTTTATTTCTCACAGAACATGTACATATGTATGATTTACAAAGAAGGATAAACTAAGAATAAAAGGGACGTAGCTAAGCAATATTCCATGGTCTATCTAACTCATTCGGATTTGTACTGCCTCCAGCTCTCTTTCTCTTCTTAGTAGCAGGTCTTTCTTTGACTGGCCTCATATCAGTTAAGTAGTATGAACCATTGTGCAATACTCGACTAACTAAAAATGGCCCTTCCCATACTGGGGAAAGTTTGTGCTTTCTTTGTTGCACAAGCCGGAGAACCAAATAACCTTTATTGAAAGATCTGTTTTTGACTCTCTGGCTATGATACTTGCGTAACTTCTGCTGATAGGTTGTTGATCTCATTTCAGCAACGACGCGAACTTCTTCGACTAACTCGAGATCATTTTGTCAAGAAATCTCGGCATCCTCTTTGATATACGCGTCCACTCTAGGAGAAGTGTGAATCAAATCACTAGGAAGAACTGATTCTACGCCATAGACCAAGAAGAAAGGTTTGTATCTGGTTGACCTGTTTGGAGTTGTTCGTAAACTCCATATTATAGAAGGTAATTCCTCTGCCCAAGCCCCCGTAGCACGTCGTAGTGGTGCTTTGAGTCTCGGTTTTAGGCCTTGTAGGATTAAACCATTTGCTCTCTCGACTTGTCCATTAGCCTGTGGATGTGCGACTAACGCAATGTCAAGCCGGATATTTTGTTCGTTGCAGAATTCAGCCAATTCTCCCATAGAGAAATTACTCCTATTGTCCGTGATAATAATATGCGGATAACCATACCGGATTATAACATCCTCGACAAATCTTTTGGCTGTTGCTCCATCACAACTAGTGATGGGTTTAGCCTCAATCCATTTGGTAAACTTATCCACCATCACTAAGAGGTGAGTAAATCCACTTGGAGCCTGTTTAAACGGTCCTACCATATCAAGCCCCCAGACCGTGAAAGGCCATGTTATAGGTATTGTTCACAACTGATCAGCCGGAATATGAGCTCGTTTGGCGTATTTTTGGCAGCACTTGCACGTCTTGACCAGCCGTTCGTCATTTGCCTTGGCTGTAAGCCAGAAAAAACCGTGTCTAAAAGCTTTTGCCACTAAAGATTTGGCTGCAGCATGGCGACCATACTCGCCTTCGTGGATTTCTCTTAAGATTTCCACTCCTTCTTCCAAAGATACGCAATGCTGAAAGACCCTAGGCATAATCCGCTTATAGAGCTCACATTTAACTATAGTATAGGATTTTGCTCGTTGGATAATCTGCCGGCTCAAAACCTCGTCTTCAGGTAATTTTCCATCTACCAGGAAGTCAAGGTAGGGTTGAGTCCAGCTGGGAATTACAACCAAAACTGCTATTAGAGGTGAGTCGGATTTGGTCGGATATTCCTCATCCACTCCTTTTATTTAGGGAACTTTGAGGTGCTCTAAAAAAGCGCCATCCGGAACCTCTTTCCGTGTAGAGCCTATCCGAGATAATGCATCTGCTTCCTCATTTTCTGCTCGAGGGATGTGTTGAATCTCAAACCCTACGAACGATTTAGATAAATCATCCACGACAGCTTTATATGCTGCCATGTGCTTATTTGCATTACAAATATCTGACACTTGCTGAGCAACAAGATCCGAATCTCCATAACACATCAAACATCGGATGCCGATATCCTTAGCAATCCGGATTCCATGTAGCAGTGCTTCATACTTGGCAATATTATTTGTCGCTGTGAAGTGGATCTGCAAAACGTATACAAGTTTATCTCCTTGAGGTGATTTGAGCACCACACTAGCTCCCGAGCCCCCGCGAGCCTTAGACCCATCAAAATATAGGGTCCAATATTCCGACTCAGGGAGGGTCATATTCTCCTTCGTCTCTATCCAATCAGCAACAAAGTCGACAAGGAATTGGGATTTGATTGCTGTTCGAGGTTTGTACTCAATATCGAAAGCTGAGGGCTCGATGCCCCATTTGGCGACGCGCCCTGTGGCGTCAATGTTGTTGATTATATCTCTCATGGCAGCTGTGCTCACCACGGAAATTGGATGCTCCTAAAAATAATGTCGTAACTTACGAGATGCTAGGAACACACCATAAGCTAGCTTTTGATAGTGCGGATACCGTTGTTTCGATTCTCTCAAGACCTCGCTGACAAAGTAAGTTGGACGCTGCACCAAGTGTTCCTGATTTTCCTCTGGTCTCTCCACTACCATAACGATACTGACGACTTTGTTTGTCATAGCAAGGTAGAGCAACATCGGTTCCTATGGCTCCGGCGCAGCAAGGATAGGAGCAGATGAGAGTACTTTCTTCAGGTCTTGTAGTGCGGCTTCAGCTTCGTCGGTCCACACAAAATCCTTGGTCTTTTTCACCGAGCCGGCTTACAAACCGACTGACTGCAGCAATGCAACCAGTTAGTCTTTGTACGTCCTTCAGGCGGGTTGGCCTGGAAATATTAAGTATAGCCTTGATTTTGTCTCGGTTCACCTCTATGCCTCTTTGAGACACGATGAAACCTAACAATTTTCCGGCTAGAATTCCAAAGAAGCATTTCTTCGGATTAAGCATTATGTTGTATTTTCGTAGATTGGCGAACGTTTCCTCCAAGTCGGAAATCAATGTTTCCTTCTTTTTGGACATCACCGCAATATCATCCACATATGCATGAACATTGCGTCCAATTTGTCGTGGAGGCAACGCTACATTGTGCGTTGGTACGTAGCTCCTGCGTTCTTCAGCCCAAAGGGCATCGTAACAAAACCGAAGGTTCCGAATGGGGTTATGAATGAAGTTTTGACTTTGTGAGATTCCTTCATCCGGATTTGGTGATAACCGGAATATGCGTCGAGAAAACAGAGGAGTTCTGAGCCTACCATAGAATCGATAACTTGATCAATCCTAGGCAGAGCGAACGGATCTTTGGGACAAGCTTTGTTCAAGGCGGTATAATCAACACACATCCTTAAATCAGTGGTGTCCTTTTTAGGGACCATTATAGGATTGGCCGACCACTCAATGTGGATGACCTCTTCTATGAATCCAGCTAACTCGAGTCGTGCTAGTTCCTTAGCTATTGCCTTACGCTTTTCATCGCCGAAACATCGTAAGGACTGTTTGATGGGTTTAGCATTCCGGTTTACATTTAAAGAGTGCTCGGCAAGTTCCCTAGGTACTCCGGTCATGTCAGATGGCTGCCATGCAAAGATATCTTGATTTTCTTTGAGGAACTTGATGAGCGCGCTTTCCTATGCGCTATCTAGGCCTACGCCTATCTGGGTCACCTTGGAGGGGTCATCATCCTTCAACAGCGTCTTCTTCGTCTCTTCTGATGCCTTGAACTCCAGATCCGACTTTGTCACCTCCTTCTTCGTTGCGGGCATCTTAGACAGGTCTATGCTCTTCTTGATATCCTGGTACTCCTGGGCGTGCAGCACGGCTTCAGCAAAGGCGGCATTTCTATCCTTGCACTCTCACGCTTTCTTTGGGTCTCCCTTGATGGTGATCACGGTGTTGGGACCTGGAATTTTCATCATATTGTAAATGTAACACGGGCGAGCCATAAAAGCCCAGTAAGTCGGACGTCCGAATATAGCATGGTACACGCTCTTGAACGGGACCACTTCGAAGGAAAGTGCCTCCGCCCGATAGTTCTTTGGAGTTCCAAAGGTAACATCCAAAGTGATTTCTCCTAGGGAATTTGCTTGTCTTCCTGGGACAACCCCGTGAAAGATCACAGAGCTGTGGTTCAGCTTGGTCTCCAAGATCTTCATCTGGTGTAGCGTTTCGACATACAGAATATTAATACTGTTGCCACCGTCCATGAGATTCTTGGAGAAACCATAACCGTCAATAAGTGGATTGACGAGTAAGGCGTATTTTCCTCGCCTGTGCAACTTAGGCGGATGATCAGCGCGATCAAATGTGATTGCCACTTCCGACCAGTCCAAGAATTGGGAGACAACTGGAACTGTTGCATTGAGATGTAACACTATCTTTTTGACCTTTGCTGGTTGAGATCCGAGGAAGGTGACACAAGTGTCTTTCTTGGTCGGAAATTTTTTCTTCCCTTCCGACTTGGGATTTGAAGCATCAGCTTCCTCCATGTCGGAATCTTCCTTGGTCTCTTTATCTTTTTCGAGATTCTTCTTTCCCTTCTTCCGCTTAGCTTTGTAGCCAGTGGTATCATCTCTCTTAATGTCGTCATTGAAACGACACTCGGTGTTTGTGTGGGACAAGCCCCCATTGGCGTCTAAGTGATGCACACATGGGTTATTGGCAATGTTGGCCCAAGAGTAGGTTTTTCTGGGTAGCTAGTCTCCTCTACCCTGGACTCTTGATGTCCCACAACCGTGGCCGCAGCCACCGCCATGTCCTCCTCGTCCTCCAGACCCGAAAGTAGCAGTGCCCACTGCTGTTTCCGTGTTGGGTTTCTCTTCCGAGGTATTCTTGCACTTCTGAGCTTGTTGCTTTGGTTGTTTTGCTGACTGTGGCACAGCCAGGGCATTGAGTAATCCCTCTGCATCGTCGTCAGCATCTGCATACTTGCTCGCTATTTCTATCATCTCTCCCAAATCAGTGACTTTGTCACACTTCAAGCGATGACGTAGTAAACCAATTGGGAGACCTGCAATGAAAGCTTCAATCATAGTTTGGTCATTTACTCCTTCACAGGAGTTCTTGGTGTCGATCCATCATCCGAGATAATCCCGGCAAGTTTCTCCGGCTTTCTAGGTGCAACGCTGTAGGTCTCCGACCATGCAGGGCCTCCGGTATGTGCCTTCGAAATTCCTAAAGAACGCACTTTGCATGTCATGCCAGTTGTGGATGGTGTTTTCCGGAAGTTCTTTGAGCCATGATCGTGCCGTCTTCCGCAACATGAGTTGGAGATATCGGGTTGCGACCAGGCTGTTTCCGCCTTTGGCAATGCAGCAAGCTTGGAAGAAATCTTGTAGCCAAGTATCTGGCCGAGCTATACCGTCGTAGGCTTGAATATGTCTTGAGATAGCGAATTCTTCCGGGAATCTTGTAGCTCTTATGCGTGGTCGGAAGAACTTTGGGCCCACGTATATGTCATCATTTTCATAGCGTCGTGCTTCTATATTGGAGTTTATCCTGTGCCTTGCGTCATTTGGGGATAAAGATCGTCCCGAGTGATGGCTATGGTTGTGGTGCCTTGGAGCCAGACTTCAGCTTGTGCCACCACCTCCTCCACCACGATGCCCTCCTTGGCCTCCTTGGGAGCCGTTGTGATGGCTACTTGGTGGAGAGGGTGGAGCAGCTGGGTTATTTCCGGCCGATCGCCGGCCTCCATCCAGAGCGTCATTATTCTGGTTCTGAGGAGGGTCTTCATTGTGACGAGCCCCATGCCGGCTTGACTCGGCACGGTGTCCATCGTTCCTTCGTCCGTCATCCGGACGGCTTGCATGTCTAGGAGGTGGCATTCTTTGTCGGTCCTCCTCCCGACGTTTCTCTTTATCTTCTTCCCTGTGGTCCTTTGACTCTCGCTGGGGAGGGTTCCTCGGATTCAGTGCAGCAATTTCCTCTTGCTCCACAACTAGGTTAACGTTACGCTAGTCACGAGCAGCTTTGTGGTGATGTCCTGAAGATCTGGTTCTTGAGTGGTTGTCTTCCCGATGGTCGGAACGATGTTGCTGTTCCGAAACACGTTGGGGTCTTACGTCAGCCCATGCCGGATCTGTGCGACATTGGTCAGAATCTGACACCAGTTTTTGACTTCCGGACAGGGCGACCTTTTGCTGCTCCAGTCCTTTGTTGAGTAGTTTAATTCCCAACCGGATCTGCTCCGGGCCTGGATTAGCCGATAGGATTTCTATAGCCGCAACGGTGTTCTATACTGGCGTTGGATACACCCAATCTCCGTTGATGTCGCGTCGAGGCATACCAAGTTCTCCTCCGAAAAGGACTTTCTGAATCTGCGGGAATTGGTTTTCCCGGTCTTCTGGTGTTGCCTGGAGTTGTATTTCTCCGCAGATGCCATGCGTTTCTTTTCCTCCTCAATGTTTTTGGCTTCATCGAGGAGTACTTGACGACGCGCTTCTAGGGCCTGTGCCCTATCGTTCATCTCTTCAGCAGTAAGTTCTGCAGCTGTAGGAATAGGTGTGGTTAATGCAACATCGATGAGTTTATGCGCACCTTTAGTGATCACGTGTCCATCCACCGACTCTTCTTTGGGCTCGTCTAGGATAAACGCTCCATCCGAGTCTTCCTCGTATTCCTCGGCAATCACCTCCTCCGCCGAAGGGTCTTTCTCGGGGGTCTTGTTCTTCTTCTTTGCCTTCTTGGCAGTGCCGGTAGGAATGACGGCTTTGGGTCCATTTCCCAGAGTCAAGCTCTAATCGGTACTTTCGGACATCTGGACCTCGGGATTATCTCCGATTTCCATGTCATCCTGCACTATGGGAGAGTTTTCCTTGGATCCTTCATCTATGGCTTCTTCTTCCTCTGTAGCTTTGGAGTTATACTCCTCTTCATATTTTGCGGAGAACTTTCGGAAGTCTGCTGACGTCATCGATTCATCTAAGGATGCGGGTTCGTCGGTGTTTGTTCCGATTGCCTCCAGCACAGAGTCGGTGTTGTCTCCAGCATCGGCAGAGCCGGATCCGCATCCCACATATCTGATAAAGTGCGATGCCCCCTCCTGAGATAACCGCCGTCTTCATAGTAGGCTTTGTCGAAACATCTGATGGTTTCGAGGATTTCATCCACGCCTGAGTTTTGCATCATCATGCGCCTTAGTGTGTATCTCAGGAAAGGCCTGTCTATTCCGGCGTCATCAGAGCCGGAACTAGCGTTGTTGTTGTCCTCCTCCTGGATTTCGACTTCAGCGGGTGAGTCGATCTGGGATTCAATCTCTCCAGGGAGATCCACTCCAGATTCAACTTGGACCGCCAGGTCTGCTTCAGGCTCGGATTTCTCCACTGTCTCCACAACTGGTGCGGGCTGGGTGGGATTAGGGTTTTCTGAGATCCGGAACTCTACCGCCTCCGCGAACAAAGGGGATCTAGAAATTTCTTCAACCTCTATCATGACCGCGAGGGTGGGTAGGGCAGGTTCAACAAAGCTTATGTAAACATCGATCTTGCCAAAAGACATGATGGTGTAGGTAGTCACAGCCTCCCTAGCCGGAATCCAGGTCTCATCAAGAACGATGAGAGGGACGTCGTTGGCGTAGAGGATGCGACCGATGGCAATAGTCTTGCTAATTCTGATTGTTGCAGATTCCGCTCGGAACACAGATCTGAAGCTCACTTGCCCCATGGTGGGCGCCAACTATCATCGGATTGATGACAAGTACGCCATGAGGGGGTCCTCGAGGCGTGCGTAAGAGAGGGGTGTGAGACGTACGGTGTTTCGGGACGGTGAGCAAACAAGTTTACCCAGGTTCGAATCCGTCGTCTTTGGACGGATCCTACTCCTGCTAGCAATCTAGTAATACAGTAGAGCCAAAATATGGGTTACAAGGGTTTGCCTGTGCGAGTTGAGATTGTGATTGTAAGGGGTTCCCTAAAGTCTCTCCCTAGGATGGCTTATATAGATATCCGGCCTAGGGTTTACAGGAGAGATCTATCCGGCTACGATTAAGAGTCGCTTACAGAGTACATCTTGAACTACAAGTAACACTATGGGCCTAAGTCGGTAAGTCTTCTGGACCTTCCCGTAGCCGGACTGGACTCTGTCTCTTCTCCCTGACTAGGCCGCCCGTGAAGCAAAGCTCTAACCCAATGTGGGCCACCCTGGTCAGTGAGGAACTGTGAGGATAACCGGAAAGTATATAACCAACAGTCGGGGTTGCTTGGGGTAGATGGTGCCCCTGGTAAACCAACCTTGACTCACATCTCTTGGGACTAGCTTCGGGATTTGACCCGTTACAGCAGAACCATCCTTAGGGCGTGACTCATGGTCTCGGTGAAAGCAAGGTAAAGGTCATGTCCAACCACCCTCTGCCGGCCTTCCAAGGAAGAGGTCTAATCATTGTGGCATCAAGAGTCGGTTGGTACGTGTGGGTAAAGTTGTACACCCCTGCAGGATTAAATCTTTTTGAAAAGCCGTGTCCACAGTTATGGATGACTTGGGAATGAACGTGAGATCATAGAGAACTATAACCTAATCGTGAAACTTGGCAACTAATGTTTGTGAAGGATGCTTCCTCATGGGTACGAGGGGGTGATCCTAGTTGTGAGATGAGGATTACTTTGGTGGATATCAAGATGATGATCAATTCTTCGGAGATGTCACTCTCTTATCCCCTTTTAAAATATTCTGATTAGACGAGCTTCTTCTCCCTCTTGTTTTATAAACAAAGATGGCTCTATGCAAAATAACCCCACCAGCCATAAGTCTTGCAGAGTACACCCTGTACTCACCCTTGCTTTGTTGATACTTTCAGAGTAAGTGTTACCATGAAGACGAGTTTGGTACGACATCCACACCGATGAGTAGTTTGGGGTTCCTGGCCGGCAGCCTGGAATCTATGGGCTGGGACGTCATTGTTGTTTGATGATTGTGGTCAGAGACCTATGCTTGTAATATTTTGGTTCTTCGCTCGGTTATGAGCTTGCTATAATAATTTTTGTGTCGCAGGGTTACTGTTGTGTTACCAAATTCTCACTGGATATCCTCGAGCTCTAGGTTAAGCTTATGTCAGGCTAAGGTCTAAGGTTTGTTTAGCCCTAATCCCGGGGGTGTTACATCTATGACCATACTGGTGTCATTGCATGTGTTCTTTTCCTAAACAACATGGATCCCACTAGTGTCATTGACCCACATGACCACATTGCATGTGTTCTTTTCATAAACCACATTCATCCCACATGACCACACAAACTCCAGTGAATTCTGTAGTGCAGCCTCTGCCACACTAGTGCAACATGCAATGTGGAACCGCTTTCCTATGTGCTTTTGGTCTATGTGACCATGGTTTGACACATGGGTCCACTAGTGGCATTGGATCTATTCTTTTCCTAAACCACATGGATCCCACTGGTGTCATTGACCCACATGACAACATTGCATGTGTAATTTTCATAAATCACATTGATCCCACATGACCACACAAACTCTAGTGGATTATGTGGTGCAGCCTCTCCAACACTTGTCCAACATGCAATGTGGAAGCTTCTTTTCTATGTGATTTTGGTCTCTATGACCATACTGGTGTCATTGCATGTGTTCTTTTTCTAAGCCATATGGATCCCACTAGTGTCATTGACCCACATGATCATATTGCAAGTGTTCTTTTCATAAACCACATCGATCCCACATGACTACTCACACTCTAGTGGATTCTGTGGTTTAGCCTCTGCCACACTAGTGTAGCTTGCAATGTGGAAGTTGCTTTCCTATTTGCTTTTGGTCTCTATGACCATACTGGTGTCATTTCATGTGTCCTTTTCCTAAACCACATGGATCCCACTAGTGTCATTGACCCACAAGACCACATTGCATGTGTTCTTTTCATAAACCACATCCATCCCACATGACAACACAAACTCCAGTGGATTCTATGGTGCAGCCTCTGCCACACTAGTGCAACATGCAATGTGGAAGCCGCTTTCCTATGTGCTTTTGGTCTCTGTGACCATGGTTGACACATGGGTCCACTAGTGGCATTGCATGTGTTATTATGCTAAACCACATGGATCCCACTAGTGTCATTGACCCACATGACCACATTGCATGTGTTATTTTCCTAAACCTCATTGATCCCACATGACCACACAAACTCTAGTGGGTTCTGTGGTGCAGCCTCTCCCACACTTGTGCAGCATGTAATGTGGAAGCTTGTTTCCTATGTGCTTTTGGTCTCTGTGACCATATTGGTGTTATTGCATGTGTTCTTTTTCTAAACCACATGGATCCTACTAGTGTCATTGACCCACATGACCACATTACATGTGTTATTTTCATAAACTACATTGATCCCACATAACCACACAAATTCTAGTGGATCTTGTGGTGCAGCCTCTGCCACAGTGGTGCAGCATGCAATGTGGAAGTTGCTTTTCTATGTGCTTTTGGTCTCTATGACCATACTTGTGTCATTACATGTGTTCTTTTCCTAAACGACATGGATCCCACTAGTGTCATTAACCCACATGACCACATTGCTTGTGATCTTTTCATAAACCACAATGATCCCACAAGAACACACAAACTCAAGTGGATTATGTGGTGCAGCGTGTCCCACACTGGTGCAGCATGGAATGTGGACGCTTCTTTCCTATGTGCTTTTGGTCTCTGTGACCATACTAGTGTCATTCATGTGGTCTTTTTCCTAATCCACATGGATCCCACTAGTGTCATTGATCAACATGACCACATTGCATGTGTTATTTTCATAAACAACATTGATCCCACATGACCACACACACTCTAGTGGATTCTATGGTGCAGGCTCTACCACACTCGTGCAGCATGCAATGTGGAAGCTGCTTTCCTATGTGCTCATTCTCTCTGTGACCATACTGGTGTCATTGTATGTGTTGTTTTCCTAAACCACATGGACCCCACTTGTGTCATTGACCCACATGACTACATTGCATGTGTTCTTTTCATAAACCACATTGATCCCACGTGACCACACAAACTCCAGTGGATTTTGTGGTGCAGCCTCTGCCACACTAGTGCAACATGCAATATGGAAGCTTCTTTCCTATGTGTTTTTGGCCACTCTAACCATACTGGTGTCATTGCATGTCTTCTTTTCCTAAACCACATGGATCCCACTAATTTCATTAACCCACATGACCACATTGCACGTGTTCTTTTCATAAACCAAATTGATCCCACATGACCACACGCACTCTAGTGGATTTTATGGTTCAGCCTCTGTCACAGTGGTGCATCATGCAATGTGGAAACTGCTTTCCTATGTGCTTTTGGTCTCTGTGACCATACTGGTGTCATTGCATGTGTTCGTTTCCTAAACTACATGGATCCCACTAATTTCATTGAACCACATGACCATGTTGCATGTGTTCTTTTCCTAAACAACATTGATACCACATGACCGCACAAACTCCGGCGGATTCTATGTAGCATCCTCTGCCACACTAGTGCCACATGCAATGTGGAAGATGCTTTCCTATGTGCTTTTGGTCTTTGTGACCATACTGGTGGCATTGCATGTGTTCTTTTCCTAAACCACATGGATCCCACTAGTGTCATTGACCCACATGATCATATTGCAAATGTTTTTTTCATAACCCACATCGATCCCACATGACCACTCACACTCTGGTGGATTCTGTGGTTTAGCCTCTGCCACACTAGTGTAGCTTGCAATGTGGAAGTTGCTTTCCTATTTGCTTTTTGTCTCTTTGACGATACCAGTGTCATTGCATGTGTTACTTTCCTAAACCACATGGATCCCACTAGTCATTAACCCACATGACCACATTGCATGTGTTCCTTTCACAAACCACATTGATCCCGCATGACCACACAAACTCCAGTGGATTTTGTGGTGTAGCCTCTGCCACACTAGTGCAACATACAATGTGGAAGTTGCTTTCCTATGTGCTTTTGGTGTCTATGACCATGGTTTGACACATGGGTCCACTAGTGTCATTGCATGTGTTCTTTTCCTAAAGCACATGGATCCCACTAATGTCATTGACCCACATGACCACGTTGCATGTGTTTTTTTCATAAGCCACATTGATCCCACATGACCACACAAACTCCAGTGGATTCTGTGGTGCAGCCTCTTCCACACTAATGCAACATGCAATGTCGAAGCTTCTTTCCTATGTGCTTTTGGTCTCTATGACCATATTGGTGTCATTGCATGTGTCTGTTTCCTAAACCACATCAATCCCACTAGTGTCATTGACCCATATAACCACATTGCATGTGTTCTTTTCATAAACAACATTGATCCCACATTACCACACACACTCTAGTGGATTATGTGGTGCAACATGCAATGTGGAAGATGCTTTCCTATGTGCTTTTGGTCTCTCTGACCATGGTTTGGCACATGGGTCCACCTCTGTCATTGCATGTGTTCTTTTCCTAAACCAGATGGATCCTACTAGTGTGATTGACCCAAATGACCACATTGCATGTGTTCTTTTTATAAACCACATCGATCCCACATGACCACAAACAATACAGTGGATTCTATGGTGCAGCCTCTCCCATACTGGTGTAGCATGCAATGTGGAAGCTGCTTTCCTATGTGCTTTTGGTCTCTTAGACCATACTAGTGTCATTGCATGTGTTATTTTCCTAAACCACATGGATCCCACTAGTAAGTAACCCACATGACCAGATTGCATGTGTTCTTTTCATAAACCATATTGATCCCACATGACCACAAAAACTCCAGTGTATTTTGTGGTGTTGCCTCTACCACACTGGTGCCGCATGCAATGTGGAAGCTTCTTTCCTATGTGCTTTTGGTCTCTGTGACCATGGTTTCGACACAAGGGTCTACTAGTGTCATTACATGTGTTCTTTTCCTAAACCACATGGATCCCACTACTGTCATCGACCCAGGTGACCACATTGCATGTGTTATTTTCATAAACCACATTGATTCCAAATGACCACACAAACTCTAGTGGATTCTGTGGTGCAGCCTCTCCCACACTACTTCAGCATGCAATGTGGAAGCTTCTTTCTTATGTGCTTTTGGTCTCTATGACCATACTAGTATCATTTCATGTGTTCTTTTCCTAAACAACATCGATCCCACTAGTGTCATTGACCCACATGACCTCATTTCATGTGTTCTTTTCATAAACAACATTGATCCCACATTACCACCCACACTCTAGTGGATTCTATGGTGCAGCCTCTACCACACTGGTGCAGCATGCAATGTGGAACATGCTTTCCTATGTGCTTTTGGTCTCTGTGACCATGGTTTGGCACATGGGTCCACCGATGTCATTGCATGTGTTCTTTTCCTAAACCACATGGATCCCACTAGTGTCATTGACCCACATTGCATGTGTTCTTTTTATAAACCACATCGATCCCACATGACCACAAACAATACAGTGGATTCTGTGGTGCAGCCTCTCCCACACTGGTGTAGCATGCAATGTGGAAGATGCTTTCCTATGTGCTTTTGGTCTCTTAGACCATACTAGTGTCATTGCATGTGTTATTTTCCTAAACCACATGGATCCCACTAGTAATTAACCCACATGACCATATTGCATGTGTTCTTTTCATAAACCATATTGATCCCACATGACCACAAAAACTCCAGTGTATTTTATGGTGTTGCCTCTACCACACTGGTGTCGCATGCAATGTGGAAGCTGCTTTCCTATGTGCTTTTGGTCTCTGTGACCATGGTTTCGACACAAGGGTATACTAGTGTCATTACATGTGTTCTTTTCCTAAACCACATGGATCCTACTACTGTCATTGACCCAGGTGACCACATTGCATGTGTTATTTTCATAAACCACATTGATCCCAAATGACCACACAAACTCTAGTGGATTCTGTGGTGCAGCCTCTCCCACACTACTTCAGCATGCAATGTGGAAGCTTCTTTGTTATGTGCTTTTGGTCTCTATGACTATACTGGTATCATTTCATGTGTTCTTTTCCTAAACAACATCGATCCCACTAGTGTCATTGACCAACATGACCTCATTTCATGTGTTCTTTTCATAAACAACATTGATCCCACATTACCACCCACACTCTAGTGGATTCTATGGTGCAGCCTCTACCACACTGGTGCAGCATGCAATGTGGAAGATGCTTTCCTATGTGCTTTTGGTCTCTGTGACCATGGTTTGGCACATGGATCCACCGGTGTCATTGCATGTGTTCTTTTCCTAAACCACATGGATCCCACTAGTGTCATTGACCCACATTGCATGTGTTCTTTTTATAAACCACATCGATCCCACATGACCACAAACAATACAGTGGATTCTATGGTGCAGCCTCTCCCACACTGGTGTAGCATGCAATGTGGAAGCTACTTTCCTATGTGCTTTTGGTCTCTTAGACCATACTAGTGTCATTGCATGTGTTATTTTCCTAAACCACATGGATCCCACTAGTAATTAACCCACATGACCACATTGCATGTGTTCTTTTCATAAACCATATTGATCCCACATGACCACAAAAACTCCAGTGTATTTTGTGGTGTTGCCTCTACCACACTGGTGCCGCATGCAATGTGGAAGCTGCTTTCCAATGTGCTTTTGGTCTTTGTGACCATGGTTTCGACACAAGGGTCTACTAGTGTCATTACATGTGTTCTTTTCCTAAACCACATGGATCCCACTACTATCATTGACCCAGGTGACCACATTGCATGTGTTATTTTCATAAACCACATTGATCCCAAATGACCACACAAAATCTAGTGGATTCTGTGGTGCAGCCTCTCCCACACTACTTCAGCATGCAATGTGGAAGCTTCTTTCTTATGTGCTTTTGGTCTCTATGACCATACTGGTATCATTTCATGTGTTCTTTTCCTAAACAACATCGATCCCACTAGTGTCATTGACCCACATGACCTCATTTCATGTGTTCTTTTCATAAACAACATTGATCCCACATTACCACCCACACTCCAGTGGATTCTATGGTGCAGCCTCTACCACACTGGTGCAGCATGCAATGTGGATGATGCTTTCCTATATGCTTTTGGTCTCTGTGACCATGGTTTGGCACATGGGTCCACCGGTGTCATTGCATGTGTTCTTTTCCTAAACCACATGGATCCCACTAGTGTCATTGACCTACATTGCATGTGTTCTTTTTATAAACCACATCGATCCCACATGACCACAAACAATACAGTGGATTCTATGGTGCAGCCTCTCCCACACTGGTGTAACATGCAATGTGGAAGCTGCTTTCCTATGTGCTTTTGGTCTCTTAGACCATACTAGTGTCATTGCATGTGTTATTTTCCTAAACCACATGGATCCCACTAGTAATTAACCGACATGACCACATTGCATGTGTTCTTTTCATAAACCATATTGATCCCACATGATCACAAAAACTCCAGTGTATTTTGTGGTGTTGCCTCTACCACACTGGTGCCGCATGCAATGTGGAAGCTGCTTTCCTATGTGCTTTTGGTCTCTGTGACCATGGTTTCGACACAAGGGTCTACTAGTGTCATTACATGTGTTCTTTTCCTAAACCACATGGATCCCACTACTGTCATTGACCCAGGTGACCACATTGCATGTGTTATTTTCATAAACCACATTGATCCCACATGACCACACAAACTCTAGTGGATTCTGTGGTGCAGCCTCTCCCACACTACTTCAGCATGCAATGTGGAAGCTTCTTTCTTATGTGCTTTTGGTCTCTATGACCATACTGGTATCATTTCATCTGTTCTTTTCCTAAACAACATCGATCCCACTAGTGTCATTGACCCACATGACCTCATTTCATGTGTTCTTTTCATAAACAACATTGATCCCACATTACCACACACACTCTAGTGGATTCTATGGTGCAGCCTCTACCACACTGGTGCATCATGCAATGTGGAAGATGCTTTCCTATGTGCTTTTGGTCTCTGTGACCATGGTTTGGCACATGGGTCCACCGGTGTCATTGCATGTGTTCTTTTCCTAAACCACATGGATCCCACTACTGTCATTGACCCACATTGCATGTGTTATTTTAATAAACCACATTAATCCACATAACCACACACACTCAAGAGGATTCTGTGGTGCAGCCTCTCCCACACTGGTGTAACATGCATTGTGGAAGCTGCTTTCCTATGTGCTTTTGGTCTCTATGACCATACTGGTGTCATTGCATGTGTCCTTTTCCTAAACCACATGGATCCCACTAGTGTCATTTACCCACATGATCACATTACATGTGTTCTTTTCATAAACCACATTGATCCCATATGACCCCACAAACACCAGTGGATTCTGTGTTACGGCCTCTGCCACACTAGTGCAGCATGCAATGTGGAAGCTGCTTTCCTTTGTGTGTTTCGTCTCTGTGGCCATACTGGTGTCATTGCGTGTGTTCTTTTCCTAAACCACATGGATACCACTAGTGTCATTGACCCATATGACGACATTGCATGTGTTATTTTCATAAACCACATTGATCCCACATGACCACGCACACTATAGTGTATTCTGTGTTGTAGCCTCTCCAACACTTGTGCAACATGCAATGTGGAAGCTTCTTTCCAATGTGCTTTTGGTCTCTGTGACCATACTGGTGCCATTACATGTGTTATTTTTCTAAACCACATGGATCCCACTAGTGTCATTGACCCACATGACCACATTTCTATTGGAAATATGCCCTAGAGACAAATAATAAAAAGGATTATTATCATATTTCATAAAGTTTATGATTAAGTTTTATATGATGCTAGAACTGTATTGATAGGAAATGCCAATACACGTGTGATATATAAACCCCAGTGAAACTCTAGTCACTGATTCATTGGTCAACAGATGATCAAGGTTTCCTGATCATGTGGCATTTATGCCAGTTGGAAATGGAGTCATCTTATTCTAAGAATGATATGATGAACTAATACCCAACCTAAACATTGTGACCCGATCATGTCACGAAGGTCAAGTTAAGATGATTAGAATAGACCTAGTATACTATTCCTTAGACCCTAAGACTATATCAATGACTATCTCCTGAGAATTCTTAGATAGCATCAAACGTCACTTATGATAGAGTGATCATAAAGGTGTGTTCAGGTATTCGAAGGAACCGTAGAGGCAATATATGTCAAGAGCAGGATTTGTCCATCCGCGTGACAGAAAGATACTCAAGGGCCCACTCGGAGAAGTTGTATCCAATAGCCGTACAGCGTGTGATTTGATCACAGGGATATCACTTATCGAAACGAGTCAAGTAGCATTGTTCGGTAACGAGATTGAACACGACATGGTGATTTCACTGAATAGGACTCGGGAAATGCAAGTACCGAGAGACAAAAGGAATAAGACGCACCAGTCACGGTTCAAACGACGGAAATCTTCGTGGAATGCACAGGGGTCACATGGCCATCCAGGTCCCTCTGTCGATCATTGGTCCAGGAGTGTCCCGACCATGTTTGAAATGTTCCTGAACCATGGGGTATCACTCTTAAGGGCTTTATGATGCTTAGAGAGTGTTTATAGGATCGGTAGAATCACTGAAGAAGAGAAGAGAGAAAACCAGAAGGGTTTCGGTAAGTCCGGAGGATGTTCGGAGTGGAGGTGGAAGGTTTTCCATAGCCACAAAGATTGAATAATATGTGAATGAATGTTAAATATTGATTTAATCATTTATTCATAATTATTTAATAAAATAGAAATCAATTAAATGTCAAAAAGGCTTAATGGGCCAATTCCAGAGGGAGAAGGGCCCATGAGGGAAAGGCAAGAGGAGAGAAAGCGGAAGGGGTGGCCGGTTGGGCCTAGCCCCCCTCACCCCCCGCGCGGGGCCCACCTGGGCCGGCCCGTCTCTGCCCCCGTCTCCCCTCCTTTAGTACCTCCCTGTCCCCGTATATATAGTGGAGTATTTTAACCAGAAAATACACACAATATTCAATAAAGGTTTCCTCACTTTTGGGGAGACCTCCAATTTATATTTCTCTCTCTCTCTCTCTCTCTCTCTCTCCTGTGACCGTGGTCCCAAGTTCGGACTGCACGAACGAGAGACATCTTCACCGTGGAGTACCGTCGCGCTACGAGATTTGGATCCAGGAGCTCTACTTCCACAACTGCTGCTGGATCGAGGAAGCGGGAGTCATCGCCAGGCTACGGACATGTGGAACTCCCCGTGAGGTGTAACACTTGGGGGACTAGGAGTCGTTGGAGCCGTAGGAGCGGAAGGACTTCAACACAACCTTGAGGTCGGCTTCAGATCGTCTACATCAACCACGCTCCACGCTCTCCCGAGCATTGACAATGCTTTTCGGTCTTCAAGGATAAGTTTGCGAAAAGACCCTCCCTTTACTGCATTACTAGTAGATAGGTCCTAGCAGCATTAGGGGTTTAGGGGCTTAGGGTAAAATTTTATTGTTTTCATACACGAAACCCTACAGTGGTGTCAGAGCTAGATCTATGAGTAGTAATGCTAGTACGGGTAGAAAACACGAGATGTAGCGTGTGGGCATTGATCTTTTAGTTGTTACCCTCCCATGTGTACTTGTGTATACCATAGTTATTCTTGATGAAGCGGCCCCCAACCGACTTTACGTGTTCATTCACGAGACTGGTCCATGCTTGACATACGGCTTGTACCGTATAAAGTGGATTTGGGGGGTGTCTGTCTCTCTTGCATTATTTGGTATGCCATTTGTAATGGACGGCCCTGAAAGGGTTGTAGTATAGACAACTACTGGATTAGTGTTGTGGTGAAACTTCGTAGGTAAGAACGGTTCTTGTGCGAAAGCCCATTCATCCACGTAAAACATGCAAAAGATAAAGTAGAGGCGTCTAACTTTGTTTTGCAGGGGGCGTTGCTTTGTGATATCGTTGTGGCAAAGGTAAAGTGCTTACCTTATGGGATGGAGTAGTAGTAGATAGTCACGAAGGTGACGGACTACCACGCCGGAAAGACACCAGTACCCTGGTGTCTGCGGCACCGTAACCCTGGCACCAGAATCGGGTGATGCCAGATGGAGATCACGATGTGAAGGACCATATCACATCGCGTTTACATTTAATGTTATTGTTTGTATATCTTATTGTGTGCTAGTATTAGATACTCGATGGTAGCCTAATAAGATGATCCTTGTTAAAAGTTACCAATGATTGTGGTCCCCCTTAGTGTGCACCACCAAGAAAGTTCTTTGGTATGAGGCAGCGTCGTGATGATCGGGTGTTAGACATATCTACATTCATGTTGCACAAGGAATACACTAAGGTTGAGTTGGCGAGCCTAGCATGTGTAGACATGGCCTTGGAACATGGATGGTCGAAAGATCGAGCACGAGTCACATGAATGATGTGACCGACGTATAGGCATCCACCCTAGCACCCACATTGATGGCCGTGATGATCGGGGGAGATGTGGGGAAAAGGGGTCGTGTTATCACTAGAACCCTTCAGGGGATAGGTGTTTTTAGTGGAGTTATTGCATTAATTAATTTGATTATAAACTTAGTATAAATTCACCTTTTGCAATTATAAATGTAGAAAATGGTTCTCCCCGAGATTACCTTCCCTATTGACGATTGGTTAAAAGGAGAAAAGCTCAAGTTAGATGGATCCAACTTTTCTATGTGGGTCATGTGTATTCATGATCTCCTTAGAAAGAACAACGTGGCGGACTACATGATTTACGAGATGAATTTGGAGTCCCCTATTTTCATGAGACCTAGGAGCAGCAGGATCACCGCTGCTATCGTTGTGTGATGGCCACATTCATATCAGTGATGATGTGCCTCGGGATGGATGATGGTCTGTGGCCGATTGTGTAAAGTCTTAATCCCCAGACGGTTATGGCACATCTTATATCACATTTTGTGGAACAAGTGCGCATATGGGAGTATGAGCTAATGGGAGATTTCCTCTCCATAAAGATGGAAGAGAACTCTTCACTTGACGATCACTTGGTACGCATATATGATGCGTACATGAGTCTTTTATACTTCCTAGACAACTGGTTCAGAAGCTCTTTTGCAATTAGCGTGTTGCTGCGGTCGCTACCACCAAGCTACCAAGCACTTGCCAGGATTTGCATTATGAGAGGTGACGCAGAAACACAGGATTTCCACGAGTTCATATCACATTTTAGGGATGTGATGGTTGAACCCATTGTCGCAGAGGTCATCTATGAAAAAGGTATATATTTGATATAAAGTTTTATAAATGTTATAATCTTGCAAACACATGTTGCAGTGTTAAGTATATTTGATACTTGTTCTGTTTTGCTGAAAATAGGTCTTTCTGCATCAGAGGTGCTTGCCGGAGAGGAGGTGACGTTGCGTGTTGATGGCGAACATGATGATGGTGGCCAAAGACACTCTCCCTCGATGTTTATCACTTAGTTTATGGTTTTGGATAGTTATTGTAATCGTTCGATGGATATGTGAACTTTATTAGTGTGTCTCACACTTTGTGAGATGGTTATTCATATGAGTTTGTAACAAACAGTTGTTCCACTTTTATGAATGATTTATATTCGTGTTCATATCTTGTTCGATTATATGTGAATTATCCTTGTTATTGAAACTAATTGATAATAAATTAACATTTGTAAAATATTGAAAATGCCTTAAAATTACCCAACTTAATGATATGTTCATTAATGAATGAAACCATTGTTTAAATTCAAAGTTATATTGATAATATGTGAAAGACACTTGTATTCTTGTCACATATAAATCATGCTTAAGTTTGGCAAGATAACTTAAACACCGTGTATTACATGAATACAAAGTGCTTGATGAATTGTTAAAGGATAATACATATTCGATGTATTGTAGTTTAACAAAATGGTTATTATCACTAAATGATTGTTTGAATTTGTAAAAGAGTTTACCAAAGGAAACATAAGTACGAAACTATTTGATATGATCAAAGAATTTCATAAACAAAGGGTATTAAAGATAAAGGGGAATCTAATTACTACAATTGGATCAATAGTAATAAAATTCGACTTTATAAGATCGATAAAAGAAAATTGTGGAATGCAATGCATTTGCAATGTCAAAATTCTAAGCATCACAAATATGATATTAGATATCAAATGGGTGAATAGATGGCACCGAATAAATCGTGGTAGTATAGATGTAAAAGACCAATACTTAGAAATAGTTAGCACTCAATTAGAATATATAGTGAACCATATAATTCATGACATCGACACGATATATTGTATGAATCATCGTGGGAAGTTTTGGGGTTATTCGATATAACCAAAACAATAGAGAATAAGTACTTATAGAGTATTCATTGTAAATTATGAATACGATATACATAGCTAGAACCAAAAGGAAAGCAAAACTAGTATTGCTTTGATTTTGGTGCATTCTCGAGAAAGTTCATATTTAGTGATATTTCTCGATTATGGAGCTAATGGGAAATAGTGAAAAACATTATGAGGATTCAAAACCTGCATCAGAGTGTTGAGAAGAGCAATGGAAAGCACTCCTGAACGATACTCTTCACAAAGAAAAAAATCAACGATAATGATCATTGTGTTTTCCCCACTAGTGTTTTCACTACATAAAGTAGGATTCAAAATGCAGCCCATATATTGTATGGAGGTATTTGTGAATCATTTGTCATGATTATCGGAATATGACATACCTAAGAACTACTAAGGAAATAATGGTAAACTCGATTTATGAGAAATCCTAGAGGCAAAATTAACTTAAGATTAAAAAGCGATTCGTTGCTGAATCTTACAAGTAAAGGGGTTACTTGAATTTCCCCAAATTACTGCAAAGCCATAGTGGAAAAGGAGGTGAATGACAAAAGCACAATTTGTCATGAGTAATGTATTGAACAAATTCAAATGAATTTGATTCAAGTGAGCTGAAAGTCTAGTGGATTTAAAACTAGTAAGGTACTAGTATCTCATAGTAAATATCTCAGTTTGATAATTTATCAAAGGATTTTGAAATCGTTCAAAATAGTGAGTGGATATGCGATTTGCACGAAATTGAGTGGGAGCTATGAAAGTCTTCCTAAGTCAATATGTGAATGACATATTTTTGTGTGGGAACAATATAAGTCTTGAACTCAAATGTGTCAGGAACATATTTTGAGTGGGAGCAAAGTAAGTCTCAAATTCAAATATGCAGGAACATACGTTGAGTAAGAGTAGTGACTCATACCCAAATATGTTGGGAACATATTTTGAGTAGGAGCTTAGAGGAGTGATTCTTAAGTGTTTCTACGACAAATTAAGAATAAAAGCGCAAGTACCAATAAATAATGATTTACAAGGAGTATAAGTTTATAATAAGTATATTGCGATATTATGTAGTATTCCTTAAAGGATTCTAAAAAGAGTTTTAGAATAGAAGTTAATTAAGGAACTGGTCCTTGATACCTCAAATTAGGAATAGAATTAAGTCTAACATCAATGGTTGAAACAAAGAAGAGGATGATGATCATCCACTATGTTGAGACATGGGTCCTATCTTACAAAACCATGATGATAACTTACCAAAAAAATTCCTACGATGAGAACTACACGCCAAGATCTATATACTAGATACAGAGCAACGGGTGGACATACTATAACACCCCGTCCACTCCTGGGCCCGGGGGGTGTCACTCCTGGCAGCTTAATAGGATATCTAGACTGACCCCACAGACCAACACTAGTGTTTTCTACGCACTTTGTCCTCACTCGTGCGCACCCGGTTACCCACTTCCCGGTCGGTCACCCATCCTAGAATTGCTCTAGGCCAAGCACGCTTAACCTTAGAGTTCTTTTCGAATGAGCTTCCGAAAAAGAAGTTGCAACTTGTTGATATGGGTATCCTATCAATCCTATTAAGCCATGTGCCTGGATATCACATACACCCACCCTTTAGAAGATCGATGCCCTCATCGATCAAGCACACCCCAGGAACGTTCCCTCTTGGCACGCATCTGTGCGTCTAGTGCCGGCACATGTGCCATGCCGTGTCCACTCCAGGCCACACGCGCCATGCTCCACATGTCCCGCCACTGACCCGCACACACCCGTGTAATCGCAAGGGTAGGCTCTGATACCACTTGTAACACCCCTTCCACTCCTGGGCCTGGGGGGTGTCACTCCTGGCAGCTTAAAAGGATATCTAGACTGGCCCCACAGACCAACACTAGTCTTTTCTACGCACTTTGTCCTCACTCGTGCGCACCCGGTTACCCACTTCCCGGTCGGTCACCCATCCTAGAATTGCTCTAGGCCAAGCACACTTAACCTTAGAGTTCTTTTCGAATGAGCTTCCGGAAAAGATGTTGCAACTTGTTGATATGGGTATCCTATCAATCCTATTAAGCCATGTTCCTGGATCTCACACATACATCCATGGAGAACTTACCCTCGAAGACAACGAGTTTTGTTAACGAGTAGGAACTCGTGGTTGATGTAGTCGTACGCTTGCCGATCTCAAGATCATGTGGAAGTCCGAGCGCCACAAATCAGCAGCGCATCCGTCCTCGCACACACGTTCAAGCCACCGAACAACCTCTACCTCCTCGCTCAAGCGAATCAGCGGAAGCAGCAACTCCTTCCCAATGCAAGGCCACTGGGAACATGTATCTCGCTAATCCGAGACCATGGGGGAATATCTAGAGGGGGAGAGAGATCCTTCACGAGGAGGTGTGCTTTGTGAGGGAGGAGAGGGGGCCTTTTATAGGAGAGGGGAGGCTCCTCCCCTACCATGGCCAGCGGCCAAGGAGGGTGCCCCCACCTCTTGCTCATTCATGTGGTGGAAGCTCCACTCACATCAATTTTGACTCCACCCAAAATTCCACTCACATGCATTAAATTTCCACCAAATTTAATGCCACTCTCAATTAATAAAACTCTTTTATTTATTTTATTCAGAATTTTCTTAATTACTTTAATTAACAAACATTCACATAAAACCCCTTGCAACATTTAAATATCACATGCAGAACCTCTTTCTGCAATTTCACCCGACACAATTCCGGTTTCTATCGAAACAATTCCTGTTTCTATCGAAACATTTCCTGCGATTTGCAAACCTTTTGTCTGAAACATATGTGCTCCTGAATGGTGTTCGGCAACCCTTAAGTGTGTCACCCTATGGTTCGCGAATAATGCAGACATGATTGAGACTCCTCTCAGATCAATAATCAGAAGCAGGACCTAGAGATCCATACCGACTCTTGCACATTCAACGATGACTTCTGTGATCATGAGAACCTTTAACACTAGTAATTTAATCCCTTTGTATCATGATATAATAGATGTCCGAGATTTGATCATTAGTATCCAAATACCTAGTTTGATCTCGTTACCAACATGCACTCTTTTCTCGTTCCCGTGATATAACATTCTAGTGATCACATTACTTGCTTGCAAGCTATCTTAATGTGATATCACCGAGAGGGACCAGAGTATATTTATACGTCATCGGCATTGACAAAATCCACTCTTGATCAATGAGCCTCAACATAACACCTTCGGAGCACTGAACCAACATTTATAGTCACCCTGTTACGGTGTGACGTTTGATGTTATCAAGGTACTCTTCCAGTGTTAGCAATTAACATGATCTCATTGTCTAAGGACTAAGATTACTTCGTATGATGTTATAGCAATATAAACATAATGACTTTAATCGTAATGCTATACTTTGGATGAATGTTCATCACATCATTTCACAAATGTTGTTACCTCGTCATTAACAACATCCAATGTCTATGATCATAAAACTTTGATCATCTTGTTGATCAACGAGCTAGTCTATAAGAGAGGCATAACTAGGAACCCTTTTTGTTTATTAAACACACATGTATTGACGTTTCCTATCAATACAATTATAGCATGCAAAATAAACATCTATCATATACAAGGAATACATAATAACAACTTTAATATTGCCTCTTAGGGCATATTTCCTTCAGTCTCCCACTTGCACTAGAGACAATAACCTAGTTTACATAGTGATAAATCTAACACCCATGGAGTTCTGGTGTTGATCATGTTTTGCCCTAGGGAGAACTTTAGACATCGGATGTGCTACATTCAGGTCCGTGTGCACTTTACAAATCTTTATGTCTCCATCCTTGACATGCTCGCGGATGGAGTGAAACCGACGCTTAATATGCTTGGAATTCTTGTGAGACCTTGGTTCCTTGGCGTTGGCTATGGCTCCATTGTTGTCACAATAGATCACCATTGGGTCCAATGCACTAGGAACCACACCTAGTTCCGTTATGAACTCCTTTATCCAAACCGCTTCCTGCGCCACTTCTGAAGCAGCAACATTTCCGCCCCCGTCATTGATCCAGCCACCACAGGTTGTTTGGAACTACTCCAACTAACTACTGCTCTGTTCAAGAGAAATACGTATCCGGATTGAGACTTAGAGTCATCCGGATCGGTGTCAAAGCTAGCATCAACATAACACTTAGCGACTAGCTCTTCTTCACCTCCGTATACAAGAAACATATCCTTAGTTCTTCTCAAGTACTTGAGGATATTCTTGACCGCTATCTAGTGTTTCGAACCTGGATCAGATTAGCATACATTATAGAGCCTATGGCTGAGGCATAGGGGATCTTATCCATTATCTCTCTTTCTTCCGTCGTAGCCGGACTTTGAGTCTTACTCAATGTCTTGCCTTGCAACATAGGTAAGAACCCCTTCTTACTTCCGTCCATATTAAACTTCTTTAATATCTTATCAAGGTATGTACTCTGCGATAGCCCGATTAGGCGTCTTGATCTATCTCTATAGATTTTAATGCCTAGTATATATGAAGCTTCACCAAGGTCCTTCATCGAAAATTTGCTATTTAGATAACTTTTAACACTGTTTAAAAGATCTATATCATTTCCAATCAATAATATGTCATCCACATATAATATTAGAAATTCCACATTGCTCCCACTCACTTTCTTGTAAATACAAGCCTCTCCATAAGTTTGGACAAATCCAAACTCTTTGATCACCTCATCAAAGCGGAGATTCCAACTCCGGGATGCTTGCTTCAGTCCATAGATGGATCGCTGAAGCTTGCATACCTTATCAGCATCCTTAGGATCGACAAAACCCTTAGGTTGTATCATATACAACTCTTGTTCAATATTACCATTGAGGAACGTAGTTTTGACATCCATCTGCCATATTTCATAATCAAAATATGCAGCAATTGCTAACATAATCCTAACCGACTTTAGCATCGCTACGGGAGAGAATGTCTCATCATAGTCAACTCCTTGAATTTGTCGAAACCCCTTTGCGACAAGTCAAGCTTTATCAATGGTCACATTACCATCAGCATCAGTTTTTATTTTGAAAATCCATTTATTCTCAACGGCCTTTCGATCGTGAGGTAAGTCCACCAAGGTCCAAACCTCGTTTTCGAACATGGATTCCATCTCGGATTTCATGGCTTCTAGCCATTTGTTGGAATCAGGGCTCATCATTGCTTCTTCATATGCCACAGGGTCATCTATATCATTAATCATGAAATTCATAACAGGATTGCCGTATAGTTCAGAAGCTGCACGTGTCCTTCTTGACCTGCGAGGTTGGCAGTATCCTCTTTCGGAGTTTCATGATCATTATCATTAGCTCTCTCTTCATCAGGTGAAGTCATCTCCGAAACAACTTTCGGTGCTGCACCACTCGCCAATTCATGAAGAGAAGGTTCAATAACCTCTTCAAGTACTACCTTGCGACTATTCACACCTTTCGCGAGAAACTCCTTCCCAAGAAAGGATCCATTATTGGCAACAAAAACCTTGCCCTCGGCTCTGTGATAGAAGGTATACCCAATCGTTTCCTTAGGGTATGCAATGAAGACGCATTTTTCCGATTTGGGTTCGAGTTTATCCGGCTGAAGTTTCTTCACATAAACATCGCATCCCCAAACTTTAAGAAATGACAACTTAGGTTTGTTTCCAAACCATAATTCATACGGTGTTGTTTCAACGGATTTAGATGGTGCCCTATTTAAAGTGAATGCAGCGGTTTCTAGTGCATAACCCCAAAATGACAGTGGCAAGTCAGTCAGAGACATCATAGATCGAACCATATCCAGTAAAGTACGATTACGACGTTCCGACATACCATTATGTTATGGTGTTCCGGCAGGCGTGAGTTGTGAAACTATTCCACAGTCTTTCATATGTGTGCTAAACTCGTAACTAAGATACTCTCCTCCACGGTCGGACCGCAGAAATTTGATCTTTCTATTACGATGATTTTCCACTTCATTCTGAAATTCCTTGAACTTTTCAAAGGTGTCAGACTTATGTTTCATTAAATAGATATACCCGTATCTACTCAAATCATCCGTGAAAGTAACAAAATAAAGATATCCACCTCGCGCCGACACACTCATTGGTCCACACACATCCGTATGTATGATTTCCAGTAAATCTATCGCTCGTTCCATTGAACCGGAAAACGACGTTCTAGTCATCTTGCCCATACGTCGTGGCTCACATGTATCAAATGATTCAAAATCAAGTGATTCCAAAAGTCCATCGGAATGGAGTTTCTTCATGCGTTTAACGCCAATATGACCTAGACTGCATTGCCACATATATGCATATATATCATTATCAAGTTTAATCCTTTTAGCATCAACATTATGAATATGCATAAAACTACTATCGAGATCCAACAGAAATAAACCATTCAACATAGGTGCATGACCATAAAAGATATCATTCATATAAATTTGAACTGCCATTGTTTTCAGATTTAAACGAATAACCACTTTGCATCAAACATGATCTGGATACAATGTTCATGCTCAGTGTAGTCACCAAATAACAATTATTCAGATTTATAACTAATCCCGACGGCATATGGAGAGGAAGCGTTCCGACAGCGATTACATGAACTCTTGATCCATTGCCGACCCGCATCATGACCTCATCCCTTGCTAGCTGTCGCTTGTTCTACAGCCCCTGAACCGAGTTACATATATTAGCAACCGATCCAATATCAAATACCCATGTGCTACTGCGAGTACTAGTCAAGTACACATCAATAACATGTATATCACATATACCTTTGTTTGCCTTGTCGGCCTTCTTGTCCGCCAAATACTTGGGGCAGTTGCGCTTCCAATGGCTAGTCCCCTTGCAATAGTAGCGCTAGGTATCAGACTTAGGGCCAGCTCAGGGTTTCTTTTCAGGTGCGGCAACAGATTTGCCGCCTTTCTTTCCCTTCTGCTTGCCTTTCTTGTCCTTCTTGAAACCGGTGGTCTTATTGATCATCAACACTTGATGTTCTTTCCTAATCTCCACTTCTGCAGTCTTAAGCATTGACAGAAGCTTGGGAAGAGACTTCTTCATGCGCTGCATATTATAGTTCATCACGAAGCTCTTGTAGCTAGGTGGCAGAGATTGGAGAACATGATGTATGCCTAAGTCAATGGGAATCGTTATTCACAAGTACACAAGCTTATCGGTGTACCCAGACATTTTGAGTACATGCTCACTAACAAAGTTGTTCTCCTCCATCATGCAACTAAAGAACTTTTTAGAAGCATTATAACTCTCTACGGTAGCATGGGTATCGAAAATTATTTTCAATTCTCCCATGGTATCAAAGGCATTGCCATTTTCGAAACGCTTTAGAAGTTCTGGCTCTAGCCCATACAGTATGCCGCAATGAACTAAGTTGTGGTCCTCCTGACGAGTTATATAGATGTTATTTTCCTCGTCAGGGGCATCAGGAGATGGTGCGGGGCCTAGCGGCGCCTCTAGCACATATTGCTTTTGTGCAGCAGTGAGGAGAATCCTCAAATTCATAGCCCAGTTGGTGAAGTTGCTACCATTCGCAGCAAGTTTCTCTTTCTCCATGAACACATTGAAATTAAAAGCAGGTGGAGCCATCTACAAAAGAATTTGTAAAGTATATTTAGACTAAGTTTATGATAGATTGAGTTCAACTAATCCAAATTACTAATGAACTCCCACTCAAAAAGGACATCCCTCATGTCCTTTTGGTGATTACATGAACCAAATGCACTACACCAAGTCCGATCATCACGTGAGTCGGTGTAGCTTCAAAGGCGACCATCGATATGGGCATCATATCAACTATATGACTCATGCTTAACCTTTCGGTCCGTGTTCCGAGGCCATGTCTGTACATGCTAGGCTCGCCAAGTAAGAACCTTAGTATCCGCGTGTGTAAAACTGTCTTACACCCGTCGTATGAAAGTGTAGAGTCGAGAACACCCGATCATCACGTGATGCCTCAAAACACGATCCATAAAACGGTGCATACTTAAGGAAGAACACATTTTATCTTGATATCTAAATGAGGGATCATCTTATAATGCTACCAAAAGCGCCAAACTAGCATTATAAGATGCAAACATCTAATGTGTAAAGTGAGATGATATGGTCTATGCATTTGATCTCTATCATTTGCATCGTGGTATGATCTCTATCATTCCTTTGTGTGTAAGGCCAAGGTCTATGGAACTTACACGTTGAGTGTGTTGTAAGAGTATCTATCATACATATACTTACAACAATACCATATCAAGACACTAGCCTAGCAACGATTAAACTAGACGCCTCTAATTTATCAATTGCAAGTTTTACGTGGCTTAGGGCTTTCGGAGATAGAACCGATCTTACCTACGAACATGAACCACAACAAGGATAACCAAGATATTAGCAACTCGTTGTAAATCAGATATTGACTATAGTAGGAGAGACAGACACCCGCTAGCCACTTATGCAAAACAAGTTGCATGTCAGTCGTGGAACCGATCTCATGTACGATGACATGTAAGGTTGGTCTGGGTCTTTTCATCCCACTATGCCACCAATATCCAAGATACATAGAAGATGCAATAACATGATCATCATCGCCCACATATAAACATATGTGTACTACCCGTGCAAAGCACCTACGCATAGATCAGGCTCTGATACCACTGTTGGGTCCGCAACATAGAAAACAAAAAATTTCCTACGATGAGAACTACATGCCAAGATCTATCTACTAGATACAGAGCAACGAGTGGACATACATCCATGGAGGACTTACCCTCGAAGACAACAAGTTTTGTTAACGAGTAGGAACTCGTGGTTGATGTAGTCGTACGCTTGCCGATCTCAAGATCATGTGGAAGTCTAAGCACCGCAAATTAGCACCACATCCGTCCTCGCACACACATTCAAGCCACCGGACAACCTCCACCTCCTCGCTCCAGCGAATCAGCGGAAGCAGCAACTCCTTCCAGACGCAAGGCCACCAGGAACATGTATCTCGCTAATCCGAGACCATGGGGGAATATCTAGAGGGGAAGAGAGATCCTTCACGAGGAGGTGTGCTTTGTGAGGGAGGAGAAGGAGGCCTTTTATAGGAGAGGGGGGGCTCCTCCCCTACCATGGCCGGCGGCCAAGGAGGGTGCCCCCACCTCCTCCTCATGCATGTGGTGGAAGCTCCACTCACATAAATTTTGACTCCACCCAAAATTCCACTCACATGCATTAAATTTCCAACAAATTTAATGCCACTCTCAATTAATAAAACTATTTTATTTATTTTATTCAGAATTTTGTTAATTACATTAATTAACAAACATTCACATAAAACCCCTTGCAACATTTCAATATCACATGCAAAACCTCTTTCTGCAATTTCACCTGAAACAATTCCGGTTTCTATCGAAACAATTCTTGTATCTATCGAAACATTTCCCGCGCTTTGCAAACCTTTTGTCTGAAACATATGTGCTCCTAAATGGTGTCCGGCAACCCTTAAGTGTGTCACCCTATGGTTCGCGAATAATGCAGACATGATTGATACTCCTCTCAGATCAATAATCAGAAGCGGGACCTGGAGATCCATACTGACTCCTGCACATTCAACGATGACTTCTGTGATCATGAGAACCTTTAACGCTAGTAATTTAATCCCTTTGTCTCATGATATAATACATGTCCGAGATTTGATCATCAGTATCCAAATACCTAGTTTGATCTTGTTACCGACATGCACTCTTTTCTCAATCCCGTGATATAACATTCTAGTGATCACATCACTTGCTTTCAAGCTATCTTAATGTTATATCACCGAGAGGGCCTAGAGTATATCTATCCGTCATCGGGATTGACAAATTCCACTCTTGAGCCATGAGCCTCAACATAACACCTTCGTAGCACTAAACCCACCTTTATAGTCATCCAGTTACGGTGTGACGTTTGATGTTATCAAGATACTCTTCCGGTGTTAGCAATTAACATGATCTCATGGTCTAAGGACTAAGATTACTTTGTATGATGTTATAGCAATATAAACATAATGACTTTGATCGTAATGCTATACTTTGGATGAATGTTCATCACATCATTTCACAAATGCTGTGACCTTGTTATTAACAACATCCAATGTCTATGATCAGAAAACTTTGATCATCTTGTTAACCAACGAGCTAGTCTATAAGAGAGGCATAACTAGGAACCCTTTTTGTTTATTAAACACACATGTATTGAAGTTTCCTATCATTACAATTATAGCATGCAAAATAAACATCTATCATATATAAGGAATACATAATAACAACTTTATTATTGCCTCTCAGGGCATATTTCCTTCATTTATTTGTACTCTAGTGCAAGTGGGATACTATTGGAAATATGCCCTAGAGACAAATAATAATAAGGATTATTATCATATTTCTTAAATTTTATGATTAAGTTTCATATCATGCTATAACTATATTGATAGGAAACGTCAATACACGGGTGTTATATAAACAACCAGGGGTTCCCGGTGAAACTCTAGTCAGTAGTTCATTGGTCAACAGATGATCAAGGTTTCCTGATCATGTGGCATTTATGCAAGTTAGAAATGGAGTCATCTTATTCTGGGAATGAGATGATGAACTAATAAAAAACCTAAACATTGTGACCCAATAATTTCACGAAGTTCAAGTTATGATGATTAGAATAGACCTAGTAGACTATTCCTTAGACCGTGAGACTATCAATCACCGTCTCCTGAGAATGCTTAGATAGAATCAAACATCACTTATGACAGAGTTGATTATAAAGGTCTATTCAGGTATTCGGAGGAACCATAGAGGCAATATATGTTAAGAGCGAGATTTGTCCATCCACGTGATGGAAAGATACTCAAGGGCCCACTCGGAGAAGTTGTATCCAATAGCTGCACATCGTGTGATTTGATAACAGGGATATCACTTGTCGAAAGGAGTCAAGTAGCATTGTTCGGTAACGAGATTGAACACGACATGGTGATGTCATTGATCAGATCTCAAGCAATGCAAGTATCGAGAGACAAAAGGAATAAGACGCGACATTCACGGTTCAAACGACGAAAGGTCTTCGTGGAATGCATAGGGGTCACATGGACATCCAGGTCCCTCTGTTGATCATTGGTCCGAGAGTGTACCGACCATGTCTGGAGTGTTCCTGAACCATGGGGTATCATGCTTAAGGGATTGATGATTCTTAGAGAGTGTTTAGAGGATCAGTAGAATCACTGAAGAAGAGAAGAGAGAAAACCAGAAGGGTTTCAGTATGTCCGGAGGATGTCCGGAGTGGAGGTGGAAGGTGTTCCATAGCCATGCAGATTGAATAATATGTGAATGTTAAATATTGATTTAATCATAATTATTTAATAAAAGAGAAATCAATTAAAGGTCAGAAAAGGCTTAATAGGCCAATTCCGGAGGGAGAAGGGCCCATGAGGGAAAGGCAAGAGGAGAGCAAGGGGAAGGGGGTGGCCGGATGGGCCTATTCCCCCCCCCCCCCGCGCAGGGCTAATGAGTGCATAATTGCATCATGTTTTATATTATTATTTTGCACTGTAGTTGTAGGATATTGGTATTTTACGATGTTCGCACGCACATTTTATGTCTATTTTCACCAGGATCGGGACAAATGATGGATACAATGGATACAATTCTTGGACCAGTTGTATTGGGGAGAAAAGGAGTAAAAAACAATGTAAATGGCTTATTTAGGAAATATCAATAACACTAGAAGAAAACCCAAAGTGATCAAGGCATCCAGAGAATTTGACGACAAATTATACGACATGAATAATTTTCTGGCCGTATAGTTGGTGCCACCACCGCCTCCTCATATAGTTTTACCATGTGCAACTAGATCATGGAGACAACATACAGAACAACCAGAAATCACCGAAACCTCACCTCCGGAAGGCATCTGGAGGGGGAACTCATCCACCGGGGATCCATCTTCTCCCTGTGCAGATCCGAGAGGCTAAGGCATCGATCTTCATCATCAACCGCTGCATCACCACCATCGCCATCCATCCCATCTACATCTTCTATAGATCTTGTTGTAATTTCTGTACTCGTTGTGGATTTAAATAAGTACTATTCATCTATGATAGATTCTATTATGATTGCCATGATGTTGATTGCCTCCATCTCTGAGTAGATCATTAGTTCTTGGGAGATGGAGAAACCCTAGTATGAGATTACGATAAGATAAAGTTTATTATGATATTCATCGCCGTGACCATGTGTTAGATTGTCTTCATCTTGATATTGGGAGAAGTCGACCTCTTAATATTTGCCTCTTGTGGGGACTTGATGGAGGGAACTACTTGTTGGTAGACGGAGGTGTGTTAGCACTTACAATGACTATAAAGCTATTGGCACCTCTTACGTATCAACTTGGGAACCGAGGAAACTCACGGAATACTATCCATGCCATGGGATACGTCCTACGGGAGTAAGTCCCTTAATAGCGTTGTAATTCGATTGATGTCGATTGCTGACTGTTGTGGTTATGAGGATGATGTGAGCAGTGGTTGCTGCCTATTTGTGAAAATATAGAGTTCCTCCCACACATACACAGTTGAGAATGTTCATGATAATAATCTTTACCTTAAATCTTTATAATGCTAGAGGTGTATCCTCTACTCCCTGAGAACGCCTTTTCCTATTGCAGTTCCAATCTCTTTTACATACGCGAGACTTACGTTCTATGTTGAGTTGTTTTACTTTTCTTATTGTTCTCTTATACCAAAAACCCCAAAACACCCTTTTACACAATACTCGCATTTTATCTTGTTACTTAGACTTTATTTAGCATTTCAATTGTAGTATTTAATTCAAGAGTTATTATACTTTAGACTCCTGCTCCCTGTGGGATCCATATCTTTATTTTGAAACTAGATACAAACGATCTATGCACTTGCAGTCGTCAGGGGCCCACTAGGGCCGGCCGGCGGCTGCCCCCTCTCCCCTCCTTTAGTCCTACCCCGTGACTTTGAGGGAGGTAGTACCTCCCCCTCCCCCTATATAGTGGGGTATTTTGACCAAAAAATAAAGGTTTCCTCACTTTTGCGGAGACCTCCAATTGATCTCTCTCTCTCCTATGACCGAGGTCCCAAGTTCGGACTGCACGAACGAGAGATATCTTCACTGCGGAGCGCCATCGTGCTGCGGGATTGGGATCCAGGAGCTCTATTTCCACAATTGTTGCTGGAACAAGGAAGCGGGAGTCATCGCCAGGCACTAGACGTGTGTAACTCCCCGCGAGGTGTCACATTTGGGGCACTAGGAGTCATTGGAGACGCAAGAGCGCAAGGACTTCAACACGACCTCGAGGTTGGCTTCGGCTCGTCTACATCAACCATGCTCTCTAGAGTGTTGACAACACTTTTCGGTCTTCAAGGGTAAGTTCGCGAAAAGCCCCTCCTGTTATTGTATTACTAATAGATAGGTTCTGGCAGCATCAGGGGTTCAGGGGCGTAGGGTAAAATTATATTGTTTTCATATGCGAATCCCTACCTGGTTCATGTGTTCTTTTCATAAACCACATTGATCCCACATGACCACACAAACTCTAGTGGATTTTGTGATGCAGCCTCTGCCACACTGGTGCAGCATGCAATGTGGAAGCTGCTTTCCTATGTGCTTTTGGTCTCTATGACCACACTTGTGGCATTGCATGTGTTCTTTTCCTAAACCACATGGATCCAACTAGTGTCAATGACCCACATGACCACATTTCATGTGTTCTATTAATAAACCATATTGATCCCACATGACCACACAAAATCCATTGGGTTTTGTGGTGCAGCCTCAGCCACACTAGTGCAGCATGTAATGTGGAAGCTGCTTTCCTATGTGCTTTTGGTCTCGATGACCATACCGGTGTCATTGCATGTGTTCTTTTCCAAAACCACATGGATTCCTCTAGTGTCATTGAGCCACATGACCACATTGCATGTGTTATTTTAATAAACCACGTTGATCCCACATGACCACACAAACTCCAGTGGATTCTATGGTGCAGCCACTACCACACTAGTGCAGCTTGCAATGTGGAAGCTGCTTTCCTATGTGCTTTTGGTCTCTCTACCATACTTGTGTCATTGCATGTGTTCTTTTCCTAAACCACATGGATCCCACTAGTGTCATTAACCCACATGACCACATTGCATGTGTTCTTTTCATAAACCACATTCATCCCACATGACCACACAAACTCTAGTGGATTCTGTGGTGCAACCTCTGCCACACTAGTGCAACATGCAATGTGGAAGCTACTTTCCTATGTGCTTTTGGTCTCTGTGACCATGGTTTGACACATGGGTCTACTAGTGTCATTGCATGTGTTCTTTTCCTAAACTACATGGATCCCACTAGTGTCATTAACCCACATGACCACATTGCATGTGTTATTTTCATAAACCACATTGATCCCACATGACCACATAAACTCTAGTGGATTCTACAGTGCAGCCTCTCCCACACTAGTGCAGCATGCAATGTGGAAGCTTCTTTCGTATGTGCTTTTCGTCTATATGACCATACTAGTGTCATTGTATGTGTTCTTTTCCTAAACCACATGGATCCCACTGGTGTCATTGACCCACATGACCACATTGCATATGTTATTTTCATAAACCATAAACACTCTAGTGGATTCTGTGGTGCAGCCTCTTCCACACTAGTGCAACATGCATTCTGGAAGCTGCTTTCCTATGTGCTTTTGTTCTCTATGACCATGGTTTGACACATGGATCCACTGGTGTCATTGCATGTGTTCTTTTCCTAAACCACATTGATCCCACTAGTGTAATTGACCCACATGACCACATTGCATGTGTTCTTTTTATAAACCACGTTGATCCCACATGACCACACAAACTCAAGTGGATTCTGTGGTGCAGCCTCTACCACACTGGTGCAACATGCAATGTGGAAGTTGCTTTCCTATATGCTTTTGGTCTCTGTGATCATACTAGTGTCATTGCATGTGTATTTTTTTTCCTAAATCATATGGATCCCACTAGTTTCATTGACCCACATGACCACATTGCATGTGTTCTTTTCATAAATCACATTGATCCAATATGACCACACAAATACTAGTGGATTCTGTGGTGTAGCCTCTGCCACACTGGTGCAGCATGCAATGTGGAAGCTGCTTTCCTATGTGCTTTTGGTCTCTGTGACCCTACAATTGTCATTGCATGTGTTCTTTTCCTAAACCACATGGATCCCACTAGTGTCATTGACCCACATGACCACATTGCATGTGTTCTTTTCATAAACCACATTGATCCCACATGACCTCACAAACTCTAGTGGATTCTGTGGTGCAGCCTCTACCACACTGGTGTAGCATGCAATGTGGAAGCTGCTTTCCTATGTGCTTTTTGTCTCTCTGACCATACTGGTGTCAGTGCATGTGTTATTTTCCTAAACCGCATGGATCCTAGTAGTGTCGTTGACCCACATGACCCATTGCATGTGTTCTTTTCATAAACCACATTAATACCACATGACCACACACACTCCAGTGGATTATGTGGTTCAGTCTCTACCACAATGGTGCAACATGCAATGTGGAAGCTGCTTTCCTATATGCTTTTGGTCTCTGTGAACATACTGGTGTCGTTGCATGTGTTGTTTTCCCAAAAAACATGGATCCCACTAGTGTCATTGACCCATATGACCACATTGCATGTGTTCTTTTCATAAAGCACATTGATCATGTTGGAGATATGCCCAAGAGGCAATAATAGAGTGGTTATTATTATATCTTTGTGTTTATGATAAATGTTTACATCCCATGCTATAATTGTATTTTTAAGAAACACTAATACTTGTGTGTTTTGTAAACATAAAAGAGTCCCTAGTAAGCCTCTTGTTGAACTAGCTTGTTGATTAATAGATTCAAGGAGTTGACTACGATGAGACTTTCTCACTAGTAGAGAAGCTAAAGTCTGTGAGGATTTTGTTAGCAATCGCTACATATTTCAATTATGAGATTTGGCAGATGGATGTCAAAACGGTGTTCCTTAATGTTGTCATTGAGGAAGAGTTGTATATGTTACAACCCAAAGGTTTTGTCAATCCTAAAGATGCTGACAAGGTGTGCAAGCTTCAGCGCTCCATTTATGGACTGAAGCAAGCATCCCGGAGTTGGAATCAACATTTTGATAAGGTGATCAAAAACTTTGGATTTATACAAACTTATGGAGAAGCTTGTTTTTACAAGAAAGTGAGTGGGATCTTTGTAGCATTCCTGGTACTATATGTGGATGACATATTGTTGATTCAGAATGATATAGAACTTCTTGAAAGTGTCAAATCCTATTTGAATAATAGTTTTCAATGAAGGATCTTAGAGAAGCGGCATACATTTTAGGCATCAAGATTTATAGAGATAGATCAAGACGCTTAATAGCGCTTTCACAAAGTACATACCTGGACAAGGTTCTAAAGAAGTTTAGAATGGAAGAAAGCAAGAAAGGGTTCTTGTCCATGTTGCCAGGTAAGACCTTGAGTAAGACTCAAAGTCCAGTTACGGCATAAGATAGAGAGAAGATGAGTAAAATCCCCTATGCCTCAGCCATAGGTTCTATCATGTATGCCATGCTATGTACGGGACCGGATATTGCACATGCTGTTAGTTTGACCAGCAGATATCAAAGTGATCCAGGAATGGAACACTAGATAACAGTCAAAAATATCCTAAAGTACCTGAATAGGACTAAGGATATGGTACTTTCTTATGGAGGTGACGAAGATCTCATTGTAAACAGTTACACCGATGCTAGTTGGAACACTGATTCAGATGACTCTAAGTCATAGTCTAGATACATATTTATTTTGAATGGTGCAGTAGTGAGCTCGAGGAGTGCCAAGCAAAGCGCTGTGGAAAAATATTCAATTGAATCGAAATACATAGCTGCTTCGGAGGCTACACAAGAAGCGATATGCATAAAGGAGTTCATTACTGAGCTTGGTGTGGTTCCTAGTGTGTTGGACCCGATGGCCATCTATTGTGACAACATGGGTGCCATAGCTAATGCACAAGAGACAAGGTCACACAAGAAGCTGAAGCACATCAAGCTACATTTCCATGCTATCGTGAGTATGTCCAATATGGTGACATAAAGATTTTGCAAAGTACGCACTGATCTGAATGTGGCAGATCCATTGACTAAACCTCTCCCTAGAGCAAAGCATGACCAACACCAGAATGCCATGGGTGTTAGGTATATTACCATGTAATCTAGATTATTGACTCTAGTGCAAGTGGGAGACTATTGGAGATATGCCCAAGAGGCAATAATAAAGTGGTTATTATTATATCTTTGTGTTTATGATAAATGTTTACATCCCATGCTATAATTGTATTATTAGGAAACACTAATACTTGTGTGTTCTGTAAACATAAAAGAGTCCCTAGTAAGCCTCTTATGGAACTAGCTTGAGATGATCATGGTTTACTAATCATAGACATTGGATGTTATTAATAACAAGATCATACCATTAGGAGAATGATGTGATGGACATACACCCATAGTAAGCATAGCATAAGATCAAGTCATTAAGTTTGTTTTGCTACAAGCTTTGAAATACATAGTAACCTAATCCTTCGACCATGATATTATGTTAATCACCATCACCGGATGAGTGCTTTGATGACATCAAACGCCACTTCATAACTAGGTGGTTATAAAGGTGACATTAGGTATTCTGAAAGTATGTGTTGAAGAACATGTATCAAGAATGGGATTTGTCCATCCATATGACAGATAGATATGCTCTAGGCCCTCTCGGTGGAATGTCATCCAATTAGCTTGTAGGCATGTGACTAGGTCACAAGGGATGTCATGCCACGGAACGAGTAAAGAGTACTTATCGGTAACGAGGTAGAACTAGGTATCGAGATACCGATGATCGAACCCCGGATAAGTAGAGTATCGCATGAAAAAAGAAATCAGTGTCGTATGTTAATGGTTCTTTTGATCACGAAGTCATCGTTGAATATGTGGGAGTCAATATGGATCTCGAGGTTCCGTTATTGGTTATTGATTGAAGAAGTATCTCGGTCATGTCTACATAGTTCATGAACCGTAGGGTGACACACTTAAGGTTCGATGTTGTTTAAGTAGATATGAAATATGAGTTGGAGACCGAATGTTGTTCAGAGGCTCAGATTGGATCCAGGACATCACGAGGAGATCCAAAATCATCCAGAGAATAAGATTCATATAATGGAGATCACTTTCTAGGTTTCGGAAAAGTTCTAGAGTATTCGCATGAAGCTTCTAGAAGGTTTTGGAAGGTTCCGGAAGGTTCTATGGAGTTTACTTGAAAACCAAGAAAGAAAGGTGCAAGACTTGGGGGGAGAAAACTCCCCCCTTCCCTTGTGCGTCGGCCCTAGGAGGGCAAAGGGGGCAACCCTAGGCCGGCCCCTCTATATAAGGAGGGGAGGCGCCACCCCTCCCCCTTGCCCCTTCAAACCAAAATCCTAGTCGCGACTCTTCTCCTCTTTCCTCCTGCTCCGGGTTATGTGAAGCCCTGCAGGATTTCTTCTCCACCACCACCACCACGCCGTCGTGCTGCTAGGATTCCGTCGATGTCTACTACATCCGTTGCCCGCTGGAACAGGGAGAGGATCGTCTACATCGACTCCATACGTGTGACCGTGTGCGGAAGTGCTGCCAGAAGGTGGCGCTGGCCGGATCGCCTACTCGATCTTGAGATCGGCAAGTGATCATCTACCTCAACCACGAGATCCGATATCGCTCAAGGCTTTGGATCTACAAGGGTTAGTATAGATCTATCTCGTTGCACTTATCTCATAGATTAGATCTTGGCTTTTCCATAATTTGGATCTTGGGTTTATTCGTTCTTGCGATAGATTTTTTTTGTTTTCCATGAAACAAACCCTACAGATCCCACATGAACACACAAACTCCAGTGGATTCTATGGTGCAGCCTATGCCATACTAGGGTAGCATTGATGACTGGAAGTGCACAGATCGTTTGTAGCTAGTTTCAAAATAAAGATATCGATCCCACAGGGAGCAGAAGTCTAAAGTCTAATAACTCTTGAATTAAATAGTACAATAGAAATGCTAAATACAATAGAAATGCTAAATAGTACAATAGATGGGATGGATGAAGATGGTGGTGATTCAGCGGCTGATGATGAAGATCGATGCCTTAGCCTCCCCGATCTACGCAGGGTGAAGATGGATCCCTGGTGGACGACTTCCCCATCCAGATGCCTTCCGGAGGTGAGGTTTCAGCGATTTCTAGTTATACTGTATGTTGTCTCTCCGATCCAGTTGCATGGGGTGCAACTATTTGAGGAGACGGCGGTGGTGCCAACTATACGGCGGGAACTATATGGCCGGCAAATTAATTCCTGTCGTATAGTTGGTTATTAAACCTTCTGGATTCCTCGATCGCTTCGGGTTTTCTTCTAGTGTTATTGATATTTCCCAAATAAGCGATTTACATTGTTTTTGACTCCTTTTCTCCCCAATACAACTGCTCCAAGAATTGTGTCCATTTAATTCATCATCTATCTTGATCCTGGTCTAAATAGACATAAAATGTACGTGCAAACGCCATAAAAAACCAAGATCCTACAACTACAGTGCAAAATAATAATATAAAACATGATTAAAATATGCACTCATCAAGCATGTAATGTGGAAGATGCTTTTCTATGTGCTTTTCGTCCCTATGACCATACTGGTGTCATTGCATGTGTTCTTTTCCTAAACCGCATGGATCCCACTAGTGCCATTGACCCACATGACCACATTGCATGTGTTCTTTTCATAAACCACATTGATCCCACATAACCACACACACTCCAATGGACTCTATGGTGCAACCTCTGCCACACTCGTGCAACATACAATGTGGAATCTTATTTCCTAGGTGATTTTAGTCTCTATGACCATATTGGTGTCATTACATATGTTCTTTTCCTAAACCACATGGATCCCACTAGTGTCATTGACCCACATGACCACATTGCATGTTTTCTTTTCATAAACCACATTGACCCCACATGAAAACACAAACTCTAGTGGATTTTGTGGTGCAGCCTCTTCCACGCTAGTGTAGCATGCAATGTGAAGATTCTTTCCTATGTGCTTTTGGTCTCTGTGACCATACTAGTGGCATTGCATGTGTTATGTTCCTAAACCACATGGATACCACTAGTTTCATTGATACACATGACCACATTGCATGTGTTCTTTTCATGAACCACATTGATCCCACATGACCACACACACTCAAGTGGATTCTATGGTTCAGCCTCTACCACACTAGTGCAGCATGCAATGTGGAAGCTGCTTTTCTTTGTGATTCTGGTCTCTATGACCATACTAGTGTCATTGCATGTGTTCTTTTCCTAAACCACATGGATCCCACTAGTGTCATTGACCCACATGACCACATTGCATGTGTTCTTTTCATAAACCACATTGATCCCACATGATCACACAAACTCCAGTGGATTCTGTGGTGTAGCCTCTGCCACACTAGTGCAGCATGCAATGTGGAAGATGCTTTCCTATGTGCTTTTGGTCTCTGTAACATATTGGTGTCATTGGATGTGTTCTTTTCCTAACCCACAAGAATCCCACTAGTGTCATTGACCCACATGACCACATTGCATATGTTCTTTTCATAAACCACATTGATTCCACATGACCGCATACACTCCAGTGGATTCTGTGGTGCAGACTCTACCACACTGGTGCAGCATGCAATGTGGAAGCTGCTTTCCTATTTGCTTTTGGTCTCTATGACTGGTGTTATTGCATGTGTTCTTTTCCTAAACCACATGGATTCCACTAATGGCATTGACCCACATGACCACATTGCATGTGGTCTTTTCATAAACCAAATTGATCCCACATGACCACACAAACTCTAGTGGATTCTGTGGTGCATCCTCTGCCACACTGGTGCAACATGCAATGTGGAAGATGCTTTCCTGTGTGCTTTTGGTCTTTCTGACCATACTGGCAGCATTGCATGTGTTCTTTTCCTAAACCACATGGATCCCACTAGTGTCAATGACCCACATGACCACATTGCATGTGCCACATTGATCCCACATGACCAGACACACTCCAGTGGATTCTGTGGTGCAGCCTCTGCCCAACTGGAGAAGCATGCAATGTGGAAGTTGCTTTCCTATGTGCATTTGGTCTTTGTGACCATACTAGTGTCATTGCATGTGTTATTTTCCTAAACCACGTGGATCCCACTAGTGTCATTGACCCACATGACCACATTGCATGTGTTCTTTTCATAAACCACATTGATCACACATCACCACACAAAGTCTAGTGGATTCTGTGGTGCAGCCTTTGCTACAATGGAGCGGCATGCAATGTGGAAGCTGCTTTCCTATGTGCTTTTGGTCTCAGTGACCATAGTGTTGTCACTGCAAGTGTTCTTTTCCTAAACCACATGTATCTCACTAGTGTCATTTACCCACGTGACCACATTACATGTGTTCTTTTCATAAACCACATTGACCCCACATGACCACACAAACTCTAGTGGATTCTATGGTGTAGCCTCAGTCACACTCGTCCAGCATACAATGTGGAAGCTGCTTTCCATTGTGATTTTGGTCTCTGTGATCATACTAGTGCCATTGCATGTGTTCTTTTCCTAAACCACATAGATTCCACTAGTGTCATTGACCCACATGACCACATTGCATGAGTTCTTTTCATAAACCACATTGATCCCACATGATCACACAAACAATCGTGGATTATGTGGTGCAACCTGTGCCATAATAGTGCAGCATGCAATGTGGAAGATGCTTTCCTATGTGTTTTTGGTATATGTACCATACCGGTGTCATTGCGTGTGTTCTTTTCCTAACCCACAAGGATCCCACTAGTGTCATTGACCCACATGACCACATTGCATGTGTTCTTTTCATAAACCACATTGATCCCACTTGACCACACACAATCTAGTGGATTCTGTGGTGCAGCCTCTACCACACTGGTGTAGCATGAAATCTGGAAGTTGCTTTCCTATGTGCTTTTGGTCTCTGTGACTGCTGTCATAGCATGTGTTCTTTTCCTAAACCACATGGATACCACTAGTGTCATTTACCCACATGACCACATTGCATGTGTTCTTTTCATAAACCAAATTGATCCCACATGACCACAAAAACTCCAGTGGATTCATTGGTGCATCCCCTGCCACACTACTGCAACATACAATGTGGAAGTTGCTTTTCTATGTGCTTTTGGTCTTTCTGACCATACTGGCGATATTGTATTGTTCTTTTCCTAAACCACATGGATCCCACTAGGGTCATTGACCCACATGACCACATTGCATGTTTTATTTTCATAAACCACATTGATCCCACATGACGACACACACTCCAGTGGATTCTATGGTGCAGCCTCCGCTACAGTGGTGCGACATGCAATGTGGAAGCTGTTTTCCTATGTGTTTTTGGTATCTGTGACCATACTGGTGTCATTGCAAGTGTTATTTTCCTAAACCACATGTATCCCACTAGTGTAAATTACCCACATGACCACATTAAATGTGTTCTTTCATAAACCACATTGACCCCACATGACCACACAAGCTCTAGTGGATTCTATGGTGCAGCCTCTACAACACTAGTGCACCATGCAATGCGGAAGCTTCTTTCCTATGTGCTTTTGGTCTTTGTGACCATAGTTTGACACATGGGTCCACTAGTGGCATTGCATGTGTTTTTTTCCTAAACCACATGGATCCTTCTAGTGCCATTGACCCACATGACCACATTGCATGTGTTCTTTTCATAAACCACATTGATCCCACATGAGCACACAAACTCCAGTGGATTCTGTGGTGCAACCTCTGCCACACTTGTGCAGCATGCAATGTGGAAGATGCTTTCCTAAGTGCGTTTTCTCTCTGTGACCATACTGGTGTCATTGTATGTGTTCTTTTCCTAAACCACATGGATCCCACTAGTGTCATTGACCCACATGACCACATTGCATGTGTTCTTTACATAAACCACATTGATCCCACATGACCACACGCACTCCAGTGGATTCCGTGGTTCAGCCTCTGCCACACTGGTGCAACATACAATGTGGAAGCTGCTTTCCTATGTGCTTTTGGTCTTTGTGACCATACTGGTGTCATTGCATGTGTTCTTTTCCTAAACCACATGGATCCCACTAGTGTCATTGACCCACTGACCACATTGCATGTGTTCTTTTCATAAACCACATTGATCCCACATGACCACACACACTCAAGTGGATTCTATGGTGCATCCTCTGCCACACTGGTGCAACATGCTATGTGGAAGATGCTTTCCTATGTGCTTGTGGTCCCTATGACCATACTGGTGTCATTGCACGTGTTCTTTTCCTAAACCACATGGATCTGGCTAGTGTCATTGACCCACATGACCACATTGCATGTGTTCTTTTCATAAACCGCATTGATCCCACATGACCACACTAAATCCAGTGGATTCTATGGTAGAGCCTCTTCTACAGTGGTGCATCATGCAATCTGGAAGCTGCTTTCCTATGTGCTTTTGGTCTCTGTGACCATACTGATGTCATTGCATGTATTATTTTCTTAAACCACATGTATCCCACTAGTGTCATTGACCCACATGACCACATTACATGTGTTCTTTTCATAAACTACATCGATCCCACATGACCACACAAACTCCAGTTGATTCTATGGTGCAGCATCTGCCACACTAGTGCGACATGCAATGTGAAGGCTACTTTCCAATGTGCTTTTTGTAACATCCCAGTTTCAGCTACCCTAACTAGTTGTCCAGAATGCAAAAATCAGGGGGAACAAAAACTTTTTCTTGTTTATTAGTGCAGCACTGCTTGATTGATTGTTTGTGCTTGTGCATATGAGAGTGTATCTTATGACACTCCTTACCTCACCCTCAGTTGACAAAAGCTATTTACCAAACCTATCCTGGCTCAACTTACATATTCTCAAACGTTCTGGCATTTCAAAACATGAGCCAAGATGCTTGTGCAACCAAAACTATTTTGGCAGCTTCTATTGACAAAACTATGGAGAGATATATAATATAACCTCCTTATGTTTTCAAGACAGAACCTTCAAACTACCCTTACCTCTAGGATCACCAAAACCTTTTTGTAAGCTTTTAAAATTCTAATCTTGGTAGAGATACCAATGACTCTCATCTTGCTACAAAACTCAACCTCTTCAAAATGCCCCAACCTCACCTCAAGCTAAGCTTGATGGTAACCCTAGTAGTAGTGGATTAGTTTATAAGATGAGTTGCCTTGATCTGCTGACTGATGATTTGCCTTGATCTGCTGTTTGTCTTGTTTGCTTACGAAGTAGTATGAGCTGCTCTAGGAGCTCATCACTAGGATCAGGAGGCTTCCAAATCACCCCATCCTAGGAAAGATATCCAAGCAAGATCAAATCCCTATTTACGAGGTGATCATCCAAAATCCTTACCCGATCAATCCTACAGTGATCCATTCTAGAAGCTTCCAAGTCAACAATGACCCACACCAAGCATGGATCCCTTCTACTCAATATACACTTCAACACCATCCACTTGATGATTCTTTGTTACATTTCAACCCCTCCAAAAATATTCCCTCTCTTACTCTAGTCCAAAATCCTCAAAACTGCCAAATTTGTCTAGAAACAGTTTCAACATCACCTTTTTGAATGCCTCCCTTTCTCAACCCTTGTGCATTTTTGGAAATGCATATGAACCATATAGTTAACCATCATAAGGACTACCAAGGACCACTTTTGCCCTTGGTTATATCATCCTCAAACCCACTTGTTCTTGATGGTTTTGCAGGCAAGAAAATAACTTTTCCTGCAAATCTAGTCATCCTGCCTACTTTGGTAGAAGCTCACACCACCATCCAATCTTCTATGGACCCAATCTCTGCATGGTTGTGATCTACTCATATAGGTATATCAAAATCTACTTCACTTGTTCCAAGTGGATCCTTGAGCTTATTAAACCCACATGGTTTATAAGGCATCCTGACTCATTTTGGTATGGCAGCCTTATTTTCAACAAAGTTTGCCACCATCCCCAGATCACCTCAAAGGCAATTAATTCAAACTCTTTCAGCCATGTTCATATATATGACTTGGTATATCTAATCATCTATACCTCTCATAAACATGAACACTGAACTCCAAGATACAACCATGTTTAGGTGGTGTAAAAATAACATCACCCTAGATCCTCAATTCCATGTTTCTCCATCTAATTCAAGTTGGAATTCCATTCCACCAGGTTGCAAATGCTTGCTACACCTTGTCTACACCCTCTACCTTGATCATCAAGATTTATCAAATATTCTCCATAATTATTATGGCCCCAAATCTATTTAATTCCTTTAATAGTCAACATCTCAAAAACCCTCTCCTCAATGGAAAGTTTGGTTTTTGTCAAAACACTTCCCCAACTTTTGGCTCATGTGAATCCCATATATCCTACCATATCTTCCCATCTCAAAAATAATTATTTTTGAGAAGCTTTATTATTTCTTTTTGCCCATTTTCTTAAATGGCTGAATTGGAATAATAATTGTTTTAAATACTTTCAATCCCCAATAAATCTTGGGAAAATTCCCCTAAGTGTGTATTCACATTTGGGACCCTCTAAAACAAGAAACCAACCTTGTCCAATATAAATTTATCAAATGATCTTCTAGAAACCAGTTCTTCCCTTTTTGAATAAATGGATTTATAAGGACTAAAACCCCTTATTAAAATCTCAATTAAATCCTAGGAGTCTACCTTGACCTCATCTATCTACCAGTACCATTTCCTCCTCTAGTCCAATGCAAGTTTTTGAAATTCCTTCACAACCATCTATCCACTCAATTTAGCAACTCTAACTAGTATTGAGTAAAAACAAGATCAAACCCCCACCAATCTTGCTCAATGCACCTCCTCAGCACCAGGACACTCCCCTGGTCGACCAGCACCGTAGCTCCACCTCAGCCCTTCCCATTTTACTCTTGTACTAGTAGAAAGAGAGAGAGAGAGGGACAAATAAATCTTACAAGATTTACTCCAAGTAATTACCCTAGCTGTCACAGCTCTCCAGCATGACCAAAACCCCTTCATACCCCTCTCCACCGTTCCCTGGACCAATCCCGGGCCAGCATTCCCTCTCCACCATGTCCAAATTGGTCATTTACTCCCTCTAGCTTCCCTCCTTGGTATAAAGGCTAGGAGCCACCCCAGCCAGCTCCCTGCCCCTCATTTGCCCCCTCTCCCTTACACTCACTCTCCCTAGGCTCCACTCCCTCTCCCCTGCCCTGTGTTGTCTAGAGGAAGAAGAAGAGGAGCTCTCGGCCTCCTCAAGAAATTGAGCAAGGCTCTCTCCTCGTTGCTCCCCCTCCTCTGCATGTCGCATGGTCGACTCCCCTACGTCTCCTCTACCTAACCCTATGCCTATTTTTGCTCAGGACCGACTCCTCCGTCCTCGCCGTCGAGCTCCGACGAGATCATCCTCGGCCACCGTCACGCGAGCTACCTCTAGTGGACCACCACCGCCGTGCCGCCCCTCGATCTGCTCACCATCGTCGACTGCGTCGCCCTACACCCTCCTCGTCGCCTCCCAAGCCCTCTAGGGAGCTCCTGCCTCCCTCTTCGACGATCTAGGGTTCCGCCGCCGCGGACTTTGCTCTGTCGAGGACGACGACGCTCGGTCGTCCATCCCCACTTAATCGAACAGCCAGATCTGGCCGATACCGCTTCGTCTACCCTCGCTCGCTGACCGCTGGGCCCTGCTTGCCAGGTTCAAGCGCTGGCTCCCACGCGCTGCGTCGCCCTGCCGTGGGCCGAATCCACCCCATGCGGCCCATTTCCCCTCAGATCCATCCCAGTTGCTCTGTCTTTTTTTCTTTTTATTTCAGATCCAGAAAAAGACTAGTAAGATTAAATCCGTTTGAAAATGGAAATAAAATCCAAATACCCATATTCAAATTTCTGGTGGTACCCTGTTGTTTTCTCAATCATGCAGAAGCAACCCCAAGTCAAAAATAAATTCCATTATTTGTTGGTAATTATTCTGCTGCCAGGTGTACTTCACACTAATTAATTTCCTCAGAGAGTTCTACATCTCCATTTGGGGAGAAGCCAGGCTATACTAAGAGGTATTTGATATACCTATCATCTAGCACAAGTCCTATGTCAAGGTGAATAGTAGTGTGCCTTTAACAAAAATAACAACAATATTATTTATCTTCCTTGGATAAATTCTCTAGGCCAAAAAAATATGGTATGGACCTGATTCCACCTCCTAGTACACCCTAGTATCTAAAACTATCAATCCCCAGTAGCTCAGAATTTATTGACCTCTAGTTAAACTTTAGTGATTTAAATACTTCTGTAAGGGGTATTTTCACTAAATAAATCTCTCCAGGAGTTTGACAACTCCAAAAAGAGTGAATCCAAATCTCACAGAAAGGTATTCTAAATACCTACCACATGCCCTTGGAATCAACTCATTAGATTCGATATAATTTATCTGATGAAAAAGAGAAAAACCTTACAGAACTGCCTTTGGGAATTTCCTGAGGGCATTATGGTAATTATTTTGACAAGATTCCAACTCTAGGTGGTTCAGTATATCAAGCAATACCTAACCACCCAAGGGAATAATTTTTGGAGCTCCAGATAAATTCTGGTGAATTATTTCGTCAAACTAGAGTTTAATCCACTATAAAAATCATATCTAAATCTAGGTAATTGATAATCAAGTGAAACCACTTGTGTTGGTTTTGCGTTATCAATACCTATCTGAGGATATCATGGTTGCACATTGGTATCCTACTAACCTCAGAACCCCAATCCATGTTCATGGTATTTCTACTAGACATCTATCCTCCAAGAGAAAAACACTACAATGGCAATCCAGTAAAATTCCACTTCTAGTAGCCCACTCCTCCAAACCTACCAAGTTCAGTAGTATTCCTTATGTTTACATGCTGTATGGATTGATGCATGTATGCCCTGTATTGATTGTGGTATTGTCTTCTTGCATGTGTACCCGATGACGACGATATTATGAGGGTTTGACGACAAGAAGGAAGGGACTTCTTATTATTATTTATCTAGGTATTCTTGGTTATCTAAAGAAGTTCAGGGACTTATTGCTAATCACAGGCAAGCCACCCTTTCCCGAATTCTGATACTTGTCCTATTGATTTATTACCTGCTTTGTATCTTCTTTATAAAATGCATTATCTACCTGCATGTCTTGTTTTATAAATACTGCACTAATAACTTGGTTCCTCCAAGTTATGACTGTGTGTCCATCGTGGCACCACCCTGATGTACCTACCATTTTATCCCTTTAGACTGAGAGTAGGATGGTCAGCATCCTACCTCATTGAAAACCCCGGTTTTGAGAAAATGAACTGTTTTGGGATTTACCCCACAACAAATGATTCAAAACTGTTTCGTAAAACCCTTGGGAAGAGGCATCGTTCCCAGCGGATGTTTTAAACAACAAAAGTGGTGATGATGAGAAATGAGGAAAAGAAGGGATGTTCTACGCCTTTACCAGAACAATTTTATCAGTGCAACCACATTACCCAAGGTGTTGGGGCTTAACTCGTAGTTTGTCTGCATTAGCCGAGGCAGCTTGTACCATGCTTAGAGGGAGAGATCCCTTGAATTCCAGGCAGGTGCTACCAGATCTCGGATCTAAAGCCCGTTGCTTGCTTCGGCAAGAGTGAGCCTGTTCTAGCAGGAGGTCGGTGCAACAATTGGGTCTCCCGCGGATGGTATGACTTAGGTGGTACGGAAGGAAGTGGAGTCACCAGATTAAGGTATACGCCAAGTTGCGGCTTGGGTATGCGCGTGTACGGAAGGCAAGACTATGGCTGGGAGCCACATACTCGTTGCCGGGGAGAACAAACCCAAAAGGAAAAGCAGCCTTTGCTAGGGTCGACAAGTGAAAGGTTAGGTTTTATTATCCGGACCCCCATCTACAGTTGTAGTGGGTCGTGGTTGTATCCTGGCGGATGTATTGATTCTTGTGGGGAAAGTGCGCAAACTCTGCAGAGTGTAATCTATTCAAATAGTCGTGTCCACGGTCAAGGACAGTTGTAAAGGTGCTGGCTAGGAGTACCCAAATGGATGAAAAGGATGATGGTTCTGAGGGAACCTGAGTTCGAAAGCTTGTCTTCACCAGAGGTGATCAAAGAAGTTTAAAAAGGGTTTTTATTCCAAAACTATTTTCAAAACTCTTTTTCAACAAAGATGTGGAGTTGTCTTGACTTATAAAACAAAGGCACGTTTTCAAAACTCTTTTTCAACAAAGATATGGAGATGTCATAACTACAAGGGGTAGTCTAGGTTTTTCGAGAATAACCTCAGATAGAGATATCTCGCCACAACCAGACTTGTGTTTCCTTATTTCATTTATCCTGGTGGTTTGCGAGTACATTCAAAAGTACTCACGACTTTTTCCCTGGCTATTTACTTGGCCAGACTTTCAGAGGTTCGACATCGGAAGATTAAGGTGACGTCCAGCGAGCTAGGCCATCTTCCCAGTCAGTTGCCTGTAGGTTGAGGCACGATTGGGCTCTACGCATGATGATGTTCTGCGGCTAAAGATGTTGTAGCCATAATGGCATTTATGTAAGTCTTGTAATCCATTATGTTTTGGATGTTGTAATGATACTTGTCGGTTATGTTCCACGGCTCACTGATCATGGGAACATGGAGATATGCATAACAGGGATTTCTCGAATGAATAATTCGGGGAGCCCACACTTTTGATCTCTCTGACCATGGTTTGACACATGGGTTCACTAGTGGCATTGGATGTTTTCTTTTCCTAAACCACATGGATCCCACTAGTGCCATTGACCCACATGACCACATTACATGTGTTCTTTTCATAAAGCACATTGATCCCACATGGCCACACAAACTCCAGTGGATTCTGTGGTGCACCTCTGCCACACTGGTGCAACATGCAATGTGTAAGATGCTTTCCTATGTGCTTTTCCTCTCTCTGACCATACTGGTGTCATTGCATGTGTTCTTTTCCTAAACCACATGGATCCCACTAGTGTCATTGACCCACATGACCACATTAGATGTGTTCTTTACATAAACCACATTGATCCCACATGACCACACACACCCAAGTGGATTCTATGGTGCAGCCTCTGCCACACTGGTGCAAAATGCAATGTGGAAGCTTCTTTCCTAGGTGATTTTGGTCTCTATGACCATACTGGTGTCATTACATGTGTTATTTTCCGAAACCACATGGATCCCACTAGTTTCATTGACCCACATGACCACATTGCATGTTTTCTTTTCATAAACCACTTTGATCCCACATGACCACACAAACTCCAGTGGATTCTGAGGTGCAGCCTCTACCACACTAGTGTAGCATGCAATGTGGAAGCTTGTTTCCTATATGCTTTAAGTCTGTGTGACCATACTAGTGCCATTGCATGCGTTCTTTTCCTAAACCACATGGATCCCACTAGTGTCATTAAACCACATGACCACATTGCATGTGTTCTTTTCATAAACCATATTGATCCCACATGACCACACAAACTCTTGTGGAATCTATGATGCAACCTCTTCTATAATGGTGCGACATGCAGTGTGGAAGCTGCTTTCCTATGTGCTTTTGGTCTCTGTGACCATACGGGTGTCATTGCATGTGTTCTTTCCCTAAACCACATGGATCCCTCTAGTGCCATTGACCCACATGACCACATTGCATGTGTTCTTTGCATAAAGCACATTGATCCCACATGACCACACAAACTCTAGTGGATTCTGTGGTGCAGCCTCTAACACACTGGTGCAGCATGCAATTGGAAGATGCTTTCCTATGTGCTTTTGCTCTCTATGACCATACTGGTGTCATTGCATGTGTTCTTTTCCTAAACCACATGGATCCCACTATTGTCATTGACCCACATAATCACATTGCATGTGTTCTTTACATAAACCACATTGATCCCACATGACCACATACACTCCAGTGGATTCTATGGTGCAGCCTCTGCCACACTGATGTAGCATTTAATGTGGAAGCTGCTTTGCTAGGTACTTTTGGTCTCTATGACCATACTGGTGTCATTGCATGTGTTATTTTTTGAAACCACATTGGTCCCACTAGTTTCATTGACCTACATGACCACATTGCATGTTTTCTTTTCATAAACCACATTGATCCCACATGACCACCCAAACTCTAGTGGCTTTTGTGGTGCAGCATTTGCCACACTAGTGTAGCATGCAATGTGGAAGATGCTTTCCTATGTGATAGTGGTCTCTATGCCCATACTGGTTTCATTACATGTGCTATTTTGCTAAACCACATGGATCCCACTAGTGTCACTGACCCACATGACCAGTTTGCATGTGTTCTTTTCATAAACCATATTGATCCCACATGACCACACAAAATCGAGTGGATTTTTTGGTGCATCCTCTACCACACTAGTGTGGCATGCAATGTGGAAGCTTCTTTCTATGTGCTTTTGGTCTCTCTAACCATACTGGTACCATTGCATGTGTTCATTACCTAACCACATGGATCCCACTAGTGTCATTGACCTACATGACCAAATTTCATGTGTTCTTTTGATAAACCACATTGATCCCACATGACCACATACACTACTGTGGATTCTATGGTTCAGAGTTTGCCACACTGGTGCAACATGAAATGTGGAAGCTTCTTTCCTATGTGCTTTTCGTCTCTGTGACCATATTGGTGTCATTGCATCTATTCTTCTCCTAAACCACATGGATCCCACTAGTGTCATTGATCCACCTGACCACATTGCATGTTCTCTTTTCATAAACCACATTGATCCCACATGACCACACAAATTCTGTGGTGCAGCCTCTACCACACTAGTGTAGCATGCAATGTGGAAGCTTGTTTCCTATATGATTTAAGTCTGTGTGACCATACTAGTGCCATTGCATGCATTCTGTTCCTAAACCACATGGATCCCACTAGTGTCATTGAACCACATGACCACATTGCATGTGTTCTTTTCATAAACCACATTGATCCCACATGACCACACAAACTACAGTGGATTCTGTGGTGCAACCTCTCCTATAATGGTGCGACATGCAGTGTGGAAGCTGCTTTCCTATGTGCTTTTGGTCTCTGTGACCATACTGGTGTCATTGCATGTGTTCTTTCCCTAAACCACATGGATCCCGCTAGTGCCATTGACCCACATGACCACATTGCATGTGTTCTTTTCATAAAGCACATTGATCCCACATGACCACACAAACTCCAGTGGATTCTGTGGTGCAGCCTCTGTGACACTGGTGCAACATGCAATTGGAAGATGCTTTCCGATGTGCGTTTGCTCTCTGTGACCATACAGGTGTCATTGCATGTGTTCTTTTCCTAAACCACATGGATCCCACTAGTGTCATTGACCCACATGATCACATTGCATGTGTTCTTTACATAAACCACATTGATCCCACATGACCACATACACTCCAGTGGATTATATGATGCAGCCTCTGCCACATTGATGTAGCATTTAATGTGGAAGCTGCTTTGCTAGATACTTTTGGTTTCTATGACCATACTGGTGTCATTGCATATGTTATTTTTTGAAACCACATGGGTCCCACTAGTTTCATTGACCTACATGACCACATTGCATGTTTTCTTTTCATAAACCACATTGATCCCACATGACCGCACAAACTCCAGTGGATTTTGTGGTGCAGCCTCTGCCACACTAGTGCAACATGCAATGTGGAAGATGCTTTCATATGTGCTTTTGATCTTTGTGACCATACTGGTGTCATTGGATGTGATCTTTTCCTAAACCACATGGATCACACTAGTGTCATTGACCCACATGACCACATTTCATGTGTTCTTTTCATAATCCACATAACCACACACACACTAGTGGATTATGTGGTGTAGCCTCTGCCACTCTGGTGCAGCATGCAATGTCAAAGCTGCTTTCCTATGTGCTTTTGGTCTCTGTGACCATACTGGTGTCATTGCACGTGTTCTTTTCCTAAACCACATGGATCCCACTAGTGTTATTGATCCACTTGACCACATTGCATGTGTTCTTTTCATAAACCACAATTATCCCAAATGACCACACAAACTTCAGCGGATTTTGTGGCGCAGCCTCTACCACACTGGTGCATCGTGCAATGTGGAAGATGCTTTCCTATGTAATTTTGGTCTTTGTGACCATACTGGATTCATTGCATGTGTTCTTTTGCTAAACCACATGGATCCCACTAGGTTCATTGACCGACATGACTAGATTTCATGTGTTATTTTCATAAACCATAGTGATACCACATGACCACACAAACTCCAATGGATTTTGTGGTGCAGCCTCTGCCACACTAGTGCAGCATGCAATGTGGAAGCTTCTTTCCTATGTGCTTTTGGTCTCTCTGACCATACTGGTGTCGTTGCATGTGTTCTTTTCCTAAACCACATGGATCCCACTAGTGTCATAGACCCACATGACCACATTGCATGTGTTCTTTTCATGAACCACATTGATCCCACATGACCACACACACTCAAGTGAATTCTATGGTTCAGCCTCTGCCACGATATTGCAGCATGCAATGTGGAAGGTGATTTCCTATGTGCTTTTGGTCTCTATGACCATACTAGTGTCATTGCATGTGTTCTTTTCCTAAACCACATGGATCCCATTATTGGCATTGACCCACATGACCACATTGCATGCGTTCTTTTCATAAACCAAATTGATCCCACATGACCCCACAAACTCCAAAGGATTCTGTGATTCATCCTTTGCCACACTAGTGCAACATGCAGTGTGGAAGCTGCTTTCCTATGTTCTTTTGGTCTCTATGATCATGCTGGTGTCATTGCATGTATTCTTTTCCTAAACCACATGGATCCCACTAGTGTCATTGACCCACATGACCACATTGCATGTGTCCTTTTCATAAACCACATTGAACCCACATGACCACACAAACTCTAGCGGATTCTGTGGTGCAGCCTCTGCCACACTAGTGCAGCATGCAATGTCGAATATGCTTTCCTATGTGCTTTTGGTCTCTATGACCATACTCGTGTCATTGATGTGTTCTTTTCCTAAACCACATGGATCCCACTAGTGTCATTGACCCACATGACCGCATTGCATGTGTCCTTTTCATAACCCTCATTGATCGCACATGACCACACAAACTCTAGTGGATTCTATGGTGCTGCCTCTGCCACACTAGTGCATCATGCAATGTGGAAGATGCTTTCCTATGTGCTTTTGGTATCTGTGACCATACTGGTGTCATTGCATATGTTCTTTTCCTAAATCACATGGATCCCACTAGTGTCATTTACCCGCATGACCACATTGCATGTGTTCTTTTCATAAACCACATTGATCCCACATGGCCACACACACTCGAGTGGATTTTCTGGTTCAGCCTCGGCCACAGTAGTGTAGCATGCAATGTGGAAGCTTCTTTCCTATGTGCTTTTGGTCTCTATGGCCATACTTGTGTCATTGCATGTGTTATTTTCCTAAACCACATGGATCCCACTAGTGTCATTCATCCAAATGACCACATTGCATGTGTTCTTTTCATAAACCAAATTGATCCCAGATGACCACACAAACTCCAGTGGATTCTATGGTGCATCCTGTGCCACACTGGAGCAGCATGCAATGTGGAAGATGCTTTCATATGTGCTTTTGGTCTCTGTGACCATACTGGTGTCATTGCATGTGTTCTTTTCCTAAACCACATGGATCCCACTAGTGTCATTGACCCACGTGACCACACAAACTCTAGCAGATTCTGTGGTGCTGCCTCTACCACACTGGTGCAGCATGCAATGTGGAAGATGCTTTCATATGTGCTTTTGTTATCTGTGACCATACTGGTGTCATTGCATCTGTTCTTTACCTAAACCACATGGATCCCACTAGTGTCATTGACCCACATGACCACATTTCATGTGTTCTTTTCATAAACCACATTGATCCCACGTGACCACACACACTCTAGTGGATTCTGTGGTTCAGCCTCTGCCAGACTAGTGCAGCATGCAATGTGGAAGCTGCTTTCCTATGTGCCTTTGGTCTCTGTGACCATACTGGTATTATTGCATGTGTTCTTTTCCTAAACCACTTGGATCCCACTAGTGTCATTGACCCACATGAGCACATTGCATGTGTACTTTTCATAAACAACATTGATCCCACATGACCACACAAACTCCCCCGGATTCTATAGTGCAGCCACTACCATACTAGTGCAGCCTGCAATGTGGAAGATGCTTTCATATGTGCTTTTGGTCTCTATGACCAAACTGGGGTCATTGCATGTGTTCTTTTCCTAAACCACATGGATCCCATTATTGTCATTGACCCACATGACCACATTGCATGCGTTCTTTTCATAAACCAAATTGATCCCACATGACCACACAAACTCCAGTGGATTCTGTGATTCATCCTTTGCCACACTAGTGCAGCATGCAATGTGGAAGCTGCTTTCCTATGTTCTTTTGGTCTCTATGATCATACTAGTGTCATTGCATGTATTCTTTTCCTAAACCACATGAATCCCACTAGTGTCATTGACCCACATGACCACATTGCACGTGTCCTTTTCATAAATCACATTGACCCCACATGACCACACAAACTCCAGCGGATTCTTGGTGCAGCCTCTGCCATACTAGTGGAGCATGCAATGTCGAATATGCTTTCCTATGTGCTTTTGGTCTCTGTGACCATACTCGTGTCATTGATGTGTTCTTTTCCTAAACCACATGGATCCCACTAGTGTCATTGACCCACATGACCACATTGCATGTGTTATTTTCATAAACCACATTCATCCCACATGGCCACACACACTCGAGTGGATTTTGTGGTTTAGCCTCGGCCACACTAGTGTAGCATGCAATGTGGAAGCTTCTTTCCTATGTGCTTTTGGTCTCTATGGCCATACTAGTGTGATTGCATGTGTTATTTTCCTAAACCACATGGAACCCACTTGTGTCATTGATCCAAATGACCACATTGCATGTGTTCTTTTCATAAACCACATTGATCCCAGATGACCACACAAACTCCAGCGGAATCTGTGGTGCATCCTGTGCCACACATGAGCAGCATGCAATGTGGAAGATGCTTTCCTATGTGCTTTTGGTCGTTGTGACCATACTAGTGTCATTGCATGTGTTCTTTTCCTAAACCACATGGATCCCACTAGTGTCATTGACCCACGTGACCACACAAACTCCAGCAGATTCTGTGGTGCTGCCTCTGCCACACTGGTGCAGCATCCAATGTGGAACATGCTTTCATATGTGCTTTTGGTATCTGTGACCATACTGCTGTCATTGCATGTGTTCTTTACCTAAACCACATGGATCCCACTAGTGTCATTGACCCACATGACCATATTTCATGTGTTCTTTTCATAAACCACATTGATCCCACGTGACCACACACACTCTAGTGGATTCTGTGGTTCTGCCTCTGCCAGGCTAGTGCAGCATGCAATCTGGAAGCTGCTTTCCTATGTGCTTTTGGTCTCTATGACCATACTGGTATTATTGCATGTGTTGTTTTCCTAAACCACTTGGATCCCACTAGTGTCATTGACCCTCATGACCACATTGCATGTGTACTTTTCAGAAACAACATTGATCCCACATGACCACACAAACTCCCGCGGATTCTATAGTGCAGCCACTACCACACTAGTGCAGCCTGCAATGTGGAAGATGCTTTCCTATGTGCTTTTGGTCTTTGTGACCAAACTGGGGTCATTCCATGTGTTCTTTTCCTAAACCACATGGATCCCATTATTATCATTGACCCACATGACCACATTGCATGCGTTATTTTCATAAACCAAATTGATCCCACATGACCACACAAACTCTAGCGGATTCTGTGATTCATCCTTTGCCACACTAGTGCAGCATGTAGTTTTGAAGCTGCTTTCCTATGTTCTTTTGGTCTCCATGATCATACTGGTGTCATTGCATGTATTCTTTTCCTAAACCACTTCGATCCCACTAGTGTCATTGACCCACATGACCACATTGCATGTGTCCTTTTCATAAACCACATTGATCCCACATGACCACACAAACTCCGCAGATTCAATAGTGCAGCCTCTACCACACTGGTGCACCCTGCAATGTGGAAGATGCTTTCCTATGTGCTTTTGGTCTCTGTGACCAAATTGGTGTCATTGCATGTGTTCTTTTCGTAAACCACATGGATCCCACTAGTGTCATTGATCCACATGACGACATTGCATGTGTCCTTTTCAGAAACCACATTGATCCCACGTGAGCACACAAACTCCACTGGATTCTATGGTGCATCCTCTGCCACACTGGTGCAACATGCAATGTGGAAGATTTTTTCCTATGTGCTTTTGGTCTCTATGACTATACTGGTGTCATTGCATATGTTCTTTTACTAAATCACATGGATCCCACTAGTGTCATTGACCCACATGACCACATTGCATGTGTTCTTTTCATAAAACACATTGATCCCACATGGCCACACACACTCGAGTGGATTTTGTGGTTTAGCCTCGGCCACACTAGTGTAGCATGCAGTGTGGAAGCTTCTTTCCTATGTGCTTTTGGTCTGTATGGCCATACTAGTGTCATTGCATCTGTTATTTTCCTAAACCACATGGATCCCACTTGTGTCATTGATCCAAATGACCACATTGCATGTGTTATTTTCATAAACCACATTGATCCCAGATGACCACACAAACTCCAGCGGATTCTGTGGTGCATCCTGTGCCACACTAGAGCAGCATGCAATGTGGAAGATGGTTTCCTATGTGCTTTTGGTCTCTGTGACCATACTGGTGTCATTGCATGTGTTCTTTTCCTAAACCACATGGATCCCACTAGTGTCATTGACCACACAAACTCCAGCAGATTCTGTGGTGCTGCCTCTGCCACACTGGTGCAGCATGCAATGTGGAAGATGCTTTCATATGTGCTTTTGGTATCTGTGACCATACTGCTGTCATTGCATGTGTTCTTTACCTAAAACACATGGATCCCACTAGTGTCATTGACCCACATGACCATATTTCATGTGTTCTTTTCATAAACCACATTGATCCCACGTGACCACACACACTCTAGTGGATTCTGTGGTTCAGCCTCTGCCAAACTAGTGCAGCATGCAATGTGGAAGCTGCTTTCCTATGTGCTTTTGGTCTCTGTGACCATACTGGTATTATTGCATGTGTTCTTTTACTAAACCACTTGGATCCCACTAGTGTTATTGACCCACATGACCACATTGCATGTGTACTTTTCATAAACAACATTGATCCCACATGACCACACAAACTCCCGCGGATTCTATAGTGCAACCACTACCACACTAGTGCAGCCTGCAATGTGGAAGATGCTTTCCTATGTGCTTTTGGTCTCTGTGACCAAACTGGGGTCATTCATGTGTTCTTTTCCTAAACCACATGGATCCCATTATTGTCATTGACCCACATGACCACATTGCATGCGTTCTTTCATAAACCAAATTGATCCCACATGACCACACAAACTCCAGCGGATTCTGTGATTCATCCTTTGCCACACTAGTGCAGCATGCAATGTGGAAGATGCTTTCCTATGTTCTTCTGGTCTCTATGATCATACTTGTGTCATTGCATGTATTCTTTTCCTAAACCACTTCGATCCCACTAGTGTCATTGACCCACATGACCACATTGCACGTGTCCTTTCCATAAACCACATTGATCCCACATGACCACACAAACTCCCGCGGATTCTATAGTGCAGCCTCTGCCACACTGGTGCACCCTGCAATGTGGAAGATGCTTTCCTATGTGCTTTTTGTCTCTGTGACCAAACTGGTGTCATTGCATGTGTTCTTTTCCTAAACCACATGGATCCCACTAGTGTCATTGGCCCACATGACCACATTGCATGTGTTCTTTTCATAAACCACATTGAGCCCACATGACCACACACACTCGAGTGGATTCTATGGTTCAGCCTCGGCTACACTGGTGTAGCATGCAATGTTGAAGATGCTTTCCTATGTGCTTTTGGTCTCTTTGGCCAAACTGGTGGCATTGCATGTGTTCTTTTCCTAAACCACATGGATCCCACTAGTGTCATTGATACAAATGACCACATGGCATGTATTTGTTTCATAAACCACATTGATCCCACATGACCACACAAACTCCAACGGATTCTGTGGTGCATCCTATGCCATACTGTTGTAGCATGCAATGTGGAAGATGCTTTCCTATGTGCTTTTGGTTTCTGTGACCATACTAGTGTCATTGCATGTGTTCTTTTCCTAAGACACATGGATCCCACTAGTGTCATTGACTCACATGACCACATTGCATGTGTCCTTTTAATAAGCCACACTGATCCCATGTGACCACACAAACTCCAGTGGATTCTGTGGTGCTGCCTCTACCACACTGGTGCAACATGCGATGTGGAAGATGCTTTCCTATGTGTTTTTGGTTTCTGTGACCATACTAGTGTCATTGCATGTGTTCTTTTCATAAACCACATGGATCCCACTAGAATCATTGACCCACATGACGACATTGCATGTGTTCTTTTCATAAACCACATTGATCCCACATGAGCACACAAACTCTAGTGGATTTTGTGGTTCAGCCTCTGCCACACTAGTGCAACATGCAATGTGGAAGATGCTTTCCTATGTGCTTTTGGTCTCTACGACCATACTGGTGTCATTGCATGTGTTCTTTTCCTAAACCACATGGATCCACTAGTGTAATTGATACAAATGACCAGATTGCATGTGTTCTTTTCATAAACCACATTGATCCCACATGACCACACAAACTCTAGTGGATTCTGTGGTGCACCATATGCCATACTGGTGTAGCATGCAATGTGGAAGATGCTTTCATATCTGCTTTTGGTCTCTGTGACCATACTGGTGTCATTGCATGTGCTCTTTTCTTAAACCACATGGACACCACTAGTGTCATTGACCCACATGACCATATTTCATGTGTTCGTTTCATAAAGCACATTGATCCCACATGACCACACACACTCCAGTGGATTATGTGGTTCAGCCTCTCCACACTAGTGCAGCATGCAATGTGGAAGCTGCTTTCCTATGTGCTTTTGGTCTCTGTGACCATACTGGTTTCATTGCATGTGTTCTTTTCCTAAACCACATGGATCCCACTAGTGTCATTGACCCACATGACCACATTGCATGTGTACTTTTTATAAACAACATTGATCCCACATGACCACACAAACTCGCGCGGATTTTGTCATGCAGCCTCTGCCACACTGGTGTAGCATGCAATGTGGAAGCTGCTTTCCGATGTGCTTTTGGTCTCTGTGACTATACTGGTGTCATTGCATGTGTTATTTTCCTAAACCACATGGATCCCACTAGTGTCATTGATCCAAATGACCACATTGCATGTATTCTTTTCATAAACCACATTGATCCCACATGGACACACACACTCGAGTGGATTCTATGGTTCAGCCTCGGCCACACTAATGTAGCATGCAATGTGGAAGCTGCTTTCCTATGTGCTTTTGGTCTCTATGGCCATACTGGTGTCATTGCATGTTATTTTCCTAAACCACCTGGATCCCACTAGTGTCATTGATCCAAATGACCACATTGCATGTGTTATTTTATTTTTTTGAGGTGAAACAGTAGGGGAAAAATCCCCACTTCAATTTTTATTATAAGATATAGGTATATTACAATGAATAAAATGATCTAAGGTAGATCAAAACAGAAGTAAAGCATTCTAAGATGGGTAAAGTTTTCCCTATCCCTGATCTAATTGCTGGTTAAGCCAGGCTTTGAATTTCTCCTTGTATTTTCCTTTGATTCTGAATTGTAACCATCTCATTTTTTGATAGAAGATTGCTTTCCATCTCTCAATTGTGGGTCTTTTTTCATTAAAAATCTTCTCATTTCTGCATATCCAGATACCCCAGGTAGTCATGATAATTATCTACATTGCAAATGGTAACTGTAATTTTTCTTTGATGTCTGAAAGCTTCCAATCCAGTTAGGTTTGCAGCTCTGTTTCTGTAAATATGGTCCCAGCATTTCTTGGCAAATGGACATTCCCCAAAAAGATGACTTACTGATTCTTCCAAGTAACAGTTGGATGTTACAGAATTGTAGTCAGGTAGGATGAACTGCTTTCTTTTCAGAAGATTCCTTGTATTCAATCTGTCTAGAAGCAAAAGCCAGAAGAAGAACTTGTGTTTATTTTGGCAGGAGGTTGCCCATACCCAAGAGAAGTGTGGTGGTGATGGTGAATATCCAATCATGGCAGAGTAGGCCTTTTTTACTTTAAAATTATCTGACCCCCAAATATAGGTCCAATTATCCTAGGTATCCCCCTGAGTGGTATGCATGAATTCATGGGATCTTTCTTCCATGACAATAAACTCGGAGTATGCTTGTTGAGAGAGTGATAGGTGAAAATTATCCTCAAAGTAGTCAGCATGTAAGAAGTCATGTACACTGATATTTGAACATTTAGCATAGGACAGAAGGTGAGGGAATTTATTCATCAAGCATTCATCTTGCCAAAGGTCAGACCAGAAATATGCAGACTTTCCTGAATTCAGATTGCACTTAGCCATGCCTTTAAAATTATCAATTAATTTGATATGAGATTTCCACCAGAATGATCCTTCCATGCTTCTTCCAGGTTGTTTTCCATTTTGTAGTAAGTTTCCCATATTAGATGAACCCAAGGGATGTCATGGTGATTGTAGAATTTGTCCAAGTTTTTTAGAAGGAGGGCAGTATTTTGGATCTGTAGATTTAGTACTCCTAGACCCCCCTGATTTTTTGGACGGCAGATTTTATCCCAAGACACCAGGGCCTGTCCTTTTGCTTGAACATCTTCAGTCCTCTTTCTCCATAGACAATATCTCATGTATTTTATAATTTGATCCTTGATGGCAATTGGAACTTCCAAACAGCTCATGAAAAATAAAGGAAGTGAGGACAGAATAGATTTCACCAGTTGCAATTTTCCTCCATAATTCAAGAAATCACCTATACCACATAATCTTCTTTCAACTCTTTGCACAATGGGTAGAAAGTGCTCCATAGATGGTTTTGAAATGCCTAGTGGTAAACCAAGGTAGGTGAAAGGGAGGCAACCAGTTTTATAGTTGATTGTCATAGCAAAGTGCAATAATCTATCATTACATATGTTTATTGGCATCATGCTAGATTTCAAATAGTTGACTTTGAGTCCAGTGGAGCTTGCAAAAGTTTGAAGAAGTGCTTTCAAGCATAATAATTGAGCAGCATCTTCCTTAAGTACCACCAATGTATCATCAGCATATTGTATAACAGGAAAATCACGGTTGGGTGGTCCCTCTATAGGTGGTGTTAGAATGTTCATATGCATGGCCTTATTCAGGACAAATTGAAGAAGGTCTGCAGCAAGAACAAATAGTAATGGTGAAAGGGGGTCTCCTTGTCTCACACCTCTCCTGCAATAGAAATTTTACCAGGCACACCATTTAGTAAGATTTCAGAGGTTCCAGATTCAAAGATCATTTCTATCCATTTGATCCATTACCTTCCAAATCCTCTAGCTTTAAGGATATTTATGATGGCAGAGTGATCAATTGTATCAAAAGCCTTCTCAAAATCAAGTTTTAGAATAAGAATTTCCTCCTTTGACTTGTGGAATTGGAATAGGTTTTCAAATGCCCATCCAATGCAATCTTGAATAGACCTATTATTCAGAAAACCATATTGATTTTTATGCACCAATTCTAGAATAACAGATTGCAGTTTATTTGCAAGAAGTTTGGTAATTATTTTGAATACACAGTTCAATAGGGAGATTGGTCTGAAATCAGCTGAGGTAGAAGGGCATGTGACTTTAGGAATGAGAGTAATGTAGGATGAGTTAATGCTCTCAAGGGAAACTTTCTCATTGAAGAAATCATGAATCAGTAATTTGATATCATTTCCAATGATTGACCAGCAGCTTTTGATAAATTCATTATTAAAACCATCAGGCCCAGGTGATTTGTCATTTGGTAAATCAGACATAACCTCCTCAATTTCCTTGTCAAGAAAAGTTTTTCAAGTGAATTCTTCATCTCATCAGTCATTCCATTTCCATAGAAATCTGCTAGGTTATAATGCATCTCAGTTTTGATTGATGTACCCATTCTTGCTATGAAATCATTCCAAAGAATATCATTCTTGTCGTAGTGATTGAAAAATTCCTGTCCATTTTCATTCTTGATCATTGAGATATAATTGTTCCTATAACTGATGGTAGCTTTGGAGTGAAAAAAAATTGTGTTTTCATCCCCAAGTTTCACCCATTTAATTTTTCCTCTTTGTTTCCAATAGGTGTTTTGGTTCTGAAGAAGAGAGATAATATGAGATTTCAGGATGTCTTTGAGGTGCCATTCATTGATGGTTAATGTTCTAGATTTTTCAAGTAGATCCAGAAGATCAATGGTGTCATTCACCTTAGCAATTTGGTCCCTTAGGCAAGGTAATTGTTTGGCCCATATCTTGATGCCTCTCCTCACATTTTTCAACTTGGCACATATTCTTTTTGCCAAATCCTGATAATTCACTGGTATATTCCAGGCATTTTGTACAATCATCTTAAACTCAGAATGGTGAAGCCAGTAATTTTCAAATCTAAAGATTTGTGCCTTGGGAATGTTAGTTCCAATAGAGATGACACAAGGAAGATGATCAGATGTAGGCTTGGATAAGGGGGTGACCAAAGTGTAAGGGTATTTGGTTGTCCATGAGCTATAAGTAAAGAACCAATCAAGTCTTTCTAGAAGTGGGTCTTTTTGCATGTTACTCCAAGTGAATTTCCCTCCTTTCAGTGGTAGCTTAATAAGTCCCAGGTTGCTGATAGCATCATTAAAAAGCATAGTTTCATTAACACCCCCCCACTTTTATTTCTATCAGTAAGTCTTCTGATAATATTAAAATACCCTAAGACAAGCCAGTCAACATTATCAGGCATAGTGATGTTTGAAAACCAGTCCAAAAATTCAATTTTCCTATCAGCTTGACATGGACCATATATATTTGTAAGAGTCCAGGAGTCATTGGATAGTTGTGAGGTGAAAGTGACAAATGTGGAGAATTCATTTTGAAAAGCTCTGATGCCATTAAATAATGAACTACACCATATGATGATGATACCCCCAGAGGCACCAATTGAAGGTAGGAAGTCAAAGCTGTCAAACTTGTTTGGACAGAACTTCTTTAAATAATTGGTATCAAAGTTTTCTCTCTTGGTTTCTTGGAGACAAATGATATCACATTCAGATTCCATGATTTTGCTTTTTAATGCCAGCCATTTTTTCTCAGAGTTAATTCCTCTGAGGTTCCAGTTCAGAATCTTCAAATTTCTGTTGTTACTCAGTGATAAACAGGTTGAGTGAGTAATGTGGTGACACAAGGTTTGTAGTCACACAAACAAGATTGAAAATATCATAGAGTACTGAGTTCATAAACATGCATAGCATCATATAGGTCTTAAACAACTCATAACAGACACCAAATGTAAATGATCCAGCCACAAAAGGATAGAAGTTTGTAGACATTAACAACATTATTTAGGTGCTTTCTTCTTAGACTGCTGTCCACAGGATTCAGCAGTACCACCTTTATTCTTGCTTGGAAGGTTTGATTCAGAACCAGTCTTCTTTAGTCCACGTTTACCAGGTGGCTTGATGATCAAATCATTGATCTTGCTCTTCTTCAGCAACCTTTTCTCAAGTTCCCCCCTCCTTAACCTTGCAAAATGAATCAGCAAGGTTCTTAACAACTTTATTGCTGAGACAAGGTGGTGTAGCATTGCAATAGAGACAATTAGAATCAGAACAATTCACATGGCTTTTAAACCCCCCATTAAAATTCACAATTCTGGGGCTCCTTCTTACCTCAGAGTCCACCATTGGTTCTTTACCCTTCCTCCTCTTTGTAGGAGCATTTGGCACCATCATGCATGATGGGGAATCATTCAGGCAGTGAGGAGGCATCTGTCCAACACATTCATCAGGAATAATGAAAGTGAAAGTATTTTCTTCTGCAATTGGATCTTTAATAATATCCCAAAGGGGAGAGGTAAGAAAGTGCCTTGCCCAACTGAATTTTCCAGGAGTGATGAGCAAGAGGGTGATAAAGTTAAACCAACTTACAGGGATGTCACATTGCAGTTTGCCTTTGTCAGGTGAGGGATTAATGTGTGGAGCAAAGAATCTGTCCCATATTTCAAGGCCTTGCTTTGAGAAGGTATGTCTAGGAGATAGTATTTCAGAGGAATTGACAAATGGGATGATGGCCATTCCAACTTGCAGATGTGCCTCATTGGGGGAGATAAGGTTTGTGTCCTCAATCATCCAGTCATCTTGTTGATTACCTTCATTAGCATGTTTGTTGTCCTCCTCATCATCCTGGTAATTTTGCAGAATATTAAGCAGTCCTTCTCCCATGCCCACATCCTGGTTAGCATTAGCAATATTTTGTTCCACTTCAATATCCTCAGCACCCTGGACAGATGCCTTGTCACTGTCAGATGAAATATTGGCTACAGGGATTGAACCAGTAACAGCACTGTCAGCCTCCTGAGGTGGAAAATTCAGGTTATCAATAGGCATGTCAACACCCTCAGCAATCACAGGTCCTTGGACAACATTCCAGTTCCCCCAGCCAGCATCAAGTTGTTGAGGAGCAGGTTCAACCCATTGGTCCCATCCACCAATGTCCCCTTCAGGTTGTGGAGGAGGTGGTGGTGGAGGGGGGCCAAAGATGGGTCCCACCACAGGTAGGGGATGAGGGTTAGCACCATCATCAGGCAGTGGGTCCTCATCAGGTGGGCCCCCTCCCAAGAGATTGCCGTTTAAAATTTCAACAGAGAAAGTCCATGATTCTATTTCCACAAGGTCTCCAATGGTGAATCTCACACTTTTAGGAACATCTAAAAGGTCAGTGACTCTGAGTTTGGCAATGATCCCGCCCTTGTGCTCAGGGTCCCTTTCCTAGAGTAGCACCTTACCAATATCAGAGAAGACTGCATTCAGGTCTTCAGTGTGCCAGTGATCAAGTGGAGGACCCAGAAGCATAACCCAACATTCATTGTTAAATTGAGTCATACGCCAGTTAATTCCCTCATTGTGCCTAACAAAAGAGATTGCAACATCCTGGAAGGGGATTGGACCCGTAGAAATTAACCGATCTCTATCGCTGACATTTGTAAATTGAACATATGCAGAGCCAAATGGGAAATCTAGAATATCACGAAAATTAACACGAGCTTCATTGAAAAAGAAATCTTGCAACACATCTCTGATATTATCAAAAGGAACTGGACCAGGGGGAAGGGGATGGATGTGCACAATGGCATACTGTTCATGTGCCCTTGGTCGATGAGGAACCACCACCCTCTTGAACTGATTCCGGCCAGCCACCTGCATAATCTCGAAGCCATGGGGTAGGAAAGGCTGAGGGTCAAGTGGAATGTTTGCCATTGCATCGGCGGTTGTCGCCGGCGACGAGCAGAGCAAGGAAGTTGGGGTTTCTGCAGGCGTGGGAGTTGAGGAGGCAGGGGGTTCGGGCGAATTCTTTTTTTGGGCAAGAGCAAAATCTTTAAGACAGTCGTACACCCTGGGCCACGAAACTTGCGGCGTGACATGGGCCTTGAACCAATGCAGGTAAGATTTGTCGGCCCAGGGACAAGAAGGGAAAGTTGAAAATTTCAAAAATGGCAATAGACCAGGCAATTTGATTGTGGTCGATTCGTTGACTGCAGTTGATTTCTCACCCCCATTAACTTGACCATTAATCACAATTTCCGCAAATGACGTACCTGGTACCACTCGTTTAATGTCACCTTTGATATGAGCATTATTGCATGTGACCGTTGACGTCGGCGAACCAATGTGATCAAAGACAGAAATCGTATTTTTTTATATGAAACAAAAGTCCAATCCTTGTCTAATTCTTTGTAATATTCTTTCTATTCGAATTTCCAATTTGGGCCTCCATCACCCCAAAGGTTGATCTTCAAGATAAATGATTCATCTGAGAAAGAACCAGAATTATAAATTTCAAAACCCACAGCTCTTGATGCAACAGAGAACCTAAAGGTTCTATCTTGTAGGATCTTGACTTGAAATTTTGATGCTTGTCCCCCAAAACATGCTTGAAGAACAATACCAATAGTATGAACATCAATCTTAAAATTTGCACGACCAAAAGAGCCAACTAGGAAGAAAGGCCTTCTGCGAAAACCTCCATAGAAATTGATTTGATGACCAAATTTTTTGAACATATTTATCTCAAAAATCTTCCCTTTAGAGAAATCCAATGAGGTGCAATTGTTGTGCTTGTCCGATGATGCAAGAGGCACGTCGACAATTTGAGCACCCACCACCACCCTTTTGATGACAAGGTCCAAAGTCATACCAAAGGAGATTTTCTCATTTTGAAGAAGGAATCTAGCATCAACAACCACCTTGTCATGATTTAACAACACAATCCGCTTAGCAAGAGAATAAAGGACCAAAAAACCAGGAGCTTTGTCCAATTCATTAGATGGCAAGGAAGAGCTAGTAACATGCCACATAAGTTTCAAATCTTCAATCTTGTTATCAAAATCATGAGAAGTCCCAAGAAATCCAGAAGATGGTGTCGAAATATCATTGATCCTTGCAAGATGAGAGGGGAACCTCACCACAGAACCAATGATGAGAACCTCCCCATTTTACATGCTTCTACCCTCAAGTGGTAAACCGTTGGCATTGAGAATGACCAACCAGCGATTATCCGAGAGAACCAGAGATCTAACAAGGAACTTACCATCGGTGGAGCTCCCGGAATAGGTGATTTTCCAACCACCACCAGATGAATTTAGTGAAAGAGATCCCATGATTTGGTGTGCGACGGTGCCAGAGTGGTGCCGGCGAGATCCGGTGGGAGGGTCCTCAATGAGGCATGCCTGAAAATCCGTCATTAAAAGCTTTATTGTACATGTGTTATTTTCATAAACCACACTGATCCCACATGACCACAGAAGCTCCACAGGGCCACACACACTCGAGTGGATTCTGTGGTTCAGCCTCTACCACACTGGTGCAGCATGCAATGTGGAAGCCGCTTTCCTATGTGGTTTTGGTCTCCGTGACTATATTGGCGTCATTGCATGTGTTATTTTCCTAAACCACATGGATCCCACTAGTGTCATTGAACCAAATGACCACATTGCATGTGTTCTTTTCATAAACCAAATTGATCCCACATGGGCACACATACTCGAGTGGATTCTGTGGTTCAGCCTCGACCACACTAGTGTAGCATGCAATGTGGAAGTTGCTTTCCTATGTGCTTTTGGTCTCTATGACCATACTGGTGTCATTGCATGTGTTACTTTCCTAAACCACATGGATCCCACTAGTGTCATTGATCCTAATGACCACATTGCATGTGTTCTTTTCATAAACCACATTGATCCCACATGACCACACAAACTCCAGCGGATTCTGTGGTGCATCCTATTCAACACTAGTGCCGCATGCAAGGTGCAAGATGCTTTCCTATGTGCTTTTGGTCTCTGTGACCATACTGGTGTCATTGCATGTGTTCTATTCCTAAACCACATGGATCGAACTAGTGTAATTGACCCACATGACCACATTGCATGTGTTCTTTTCATAAACCACATTGATCACACATGGCCACACACACTCGAGTGGATTCTGTGGTTCAGCCTCTGCCACACTGGTGCAACATGCAATGTGGAAGCTGCTTTCCTATGTGCTTTTGATCTCTGTGACTATACAAGTGTCAATACATGTGTTATGTTCCTAAACCACATGGACTCCACTAGTGTCATTGATCCAAATGACCACATTGCATGTGTTGTTTTCATAAACCACATTGATCCCACATGACCACACAAACTCTAGTGGATTCTGCGGTGCATCCTATTCAACACTAGTGCAGCATGCAAGGTGCAAGATGCTTTCCTATGTGCTTTTGGTCTTTGTGACCATACTGGTGTCATTGCATGTGTTATTTTCCTAAACCACATGGATCCCACTAGTGTCATTGACCCACATGACCACATTGCATGTGTCCTTTTAATAAACCACATTGATCCGACATGACCACACAAACTGCAGTGGATTCTATGGTGCTGCCTCTGCCACACTAGTGCAACATGCAATGTGGAAGATGCTTTCCTATGTGCTTTTGGTCTATGTGACCATACTAGTGTCATTGCATGTGTTTTTTACATAAACCACATGGATCCCACTAGTGTCCTTGACCCACATGACGACATTGCATGTGTTCTTTTCATAAACCACATTGATCCCACATGGCCACACACACTCGAGTGGATTCTGTGGTTCAGCCTTTGCCACACTGGCGCAGCATGCAATGTAGAAGCTGCTTTCCTATGTGGTTTTGGTCTCTTTGGCCATATTGGTGTCATTGCATGTGTTATTTTCCCAAACCAGCTGGATCCCACTAGTGTCATTGATCCAAATGACCACATTGCATGTGTTCTTTTCATAAACCACATTGATCCCACATGACCACACAAACTCCAATGGATTCTGTGGTGCATCCTATTCAACACTAGTGCATCATGCAAGGTGCAAGATGCTTTCCTATGTGCTTTTGGTCTCTGTGACCATACTAGTGTCATCGCATGTGTTCTTTTCCTAAACCACATGGAACCAATTAGTGTCATTGACCCACATGACCAAATTGCATGTGTTCTTTTCATAAACCACATTGATCCCAAATGGCCACACACACACTCGAGTGGATTCTGTGGTTCAGCCTCTGCCACACTTGTGCAGCATGCAATGTGGAAGCTGCTTTCCTATGTGCTTTTGGTCTCTGTGACTATACTGGTGTCATTGCATGTGTTATTTTCCTAAACTACATGGATCCCACTAGTGTCATTTATCCAAATGACCACATTGCATGTGTTCTTTTCATAAACCACATTGATCCCACATGACCACACAAACTCCACTAGATTCTGTGGTGCATCCTATTCAACACTAGTGCAGCATGCAAGGTGCAAGATGCAAGATGCTTTCCTATGTGCTTTTGGTCTCTGTGACCATACTAGTGTCACTTCATGTGTTCTTTTCCAAAACCACATGGATTCCACTAGTGTCATTGATCCACATGACCACTGTCGGGGGGATGACCTCCGGATACCCCAACCAGACAAGAATCACGGCAGTTGGATCGTGTTCGACTGGCTGAGCGCAGCCGGACAAAAGCAAGTCAAGCCAGATACCTCACGGTAACCAGAACAGCGAGGAGCAGCAAGGCACGGGACCGGCTACATCTGGGTAGGCGGACTCAATCAAGAGGACAGAGCGACGTGCTGCACAGTGCACGGTACTACCTGATACGATGACAAGACACGCAACTACCCGGCCATACCGAAGACTTTGCGGGGTGACGCAGGAACAGTTGCCAGATGCTGACGACGGGCTCGCACGGCGTTCACTATAGCCACGATGACCTTACCGCTTGTACCCTGATGGGATGTAAGTGTACTATAGATGACCAGCCGGCTGGGGCCCGCCTGTGGGGCCTGCCAGCAGGACTGGCCAGTAAGACCGTTGCCTCTATGCCTATATAATGAGAGGCAAGGTTCCCGTAGAAGGGGTTGGTCTTAGTGCATTTAAGGCAGTAGCTAGAGAATACAGCTCAAGGAGCGATTGTAGCCCGTATACCACTCATAATCAGATCGGCAGGAGTAGGAGCTTTACCTCATCATGAGGGCTCTGAACCTGGGTACTTCCTGTGTCCAGCTACACTTGTTTGTATCCAATCCCGCCTGTGGACGTCGTCGATAGCTTCCCTGCTAGTCCCCACACCTCTATCTAACCTGCTTAGGTACTGCCGTTCCCAATACAACGACAGTTGGCGCCCAACGTGGGGCAAGATGGCTTCGACCAGAGTCACATTCCGCACGGGTCCCTGCACTTCATCCGGTGAGCGCGTGGCCTCCGACCTGGTGCTCATGCTCGGCAAGTTTTACTGCGTCATCGACAACGCTTCCTGCTTAGCCGGAACCTCGTTCCCGGCAAACGGTTCTATCCTGCTTTTTGGCGACCTTCCCATCTACATCACCACCGTGCCGGAGCGTTTCCCTAGGGAGATCGTTTCCGTCGCGGAGCTGCTGCACCTGGGCAGCAGCGCCTCTGTCGCCCGTTGTGGCATCGAGGTAATGATGGCCGGCTCCAGCTCTCACCCCTACCAGCCGCGGGAGCGAGGCGCGGACGAGGGTGGAACTTCTGCGCCACCACAGTCCCGAAACCCGGCGGAGGAGGCCATCGACCGGCTCCTCACACCGGTTAACCTCGGGGATAACCCGGAGGAGGCGGAGGCCAACTTCGCCATGGAGAGACAGCTTCTCCTCTAGGAGGCCATGGAGCTAGCTACGATCCGCAAGCAGATCGAGATCACCCGGCGCGAGTATGACCGTGCACACGGCTTCACTCCGACTACCGTGGAGCCGAGCCGGCGCGGGCAAGTGCGACGCCGGGTGGCGACCTAGGCGGTAGGATGGAGAAGGATGGCGAGCCAGATCCGGCACCCGCTCTCATCCGGCCCACCTACAGCACGCCCATCAAGAACCTGCGAGCGGCGCGAGCTGTAGCACGCGAACTGCCCAAACCGGAGGGCGAGGAGCGAGCCCGCCAGCATGCTCGGGTGCAGGAGCTCCTCCGGATCGCGGACGAGCAAGTTGATGCCAACCGGCAGATGCAGGAGGACCCAACTGCTCCAAGGGAAGCAAGCTGCCCGCCAACAGCAAGGGCGCGCCCCGCGACACCCAGCAGGCGTCATCTCCTCCGGCCAAGGCTAGCAGCAAACGTCGCGGTTTTGGCAGCAAGGGCTAGCCACGCCAGGAGGAAACGGTGAACAGCACCCCACCGCCTCACCCTCCACCAACCGGAGCACCAAGACCTACCGGTTCCCGTCTCTCGGGCCGGGTAAGAGCGCCCAACCCGGATCATCTGGATGCCCGTGACCGTATCGAGCTCCTCGCTCAAGCGCGCGTCATGAAAGAGGAAGACTCCACCAGACCAGTTTGTTTTGGACCCCACATCCGGAATGAGCCGTTTCCAGATAAGTTCACCCTACAAAGGGACACCCCCAAGTACGATAGCACCATGAAGCCGGAAGATTGGCTGACTGACTACGCCACGGCAGTCGGCATCGCCCATGGGAACAAGCGCACGGATGTGCGCTACATACCCCTTATGCTAACCGGGTCAGCGAGGACATGGCTCAACAGCCTCACGCCCAACAGCATCAACGCCTGGCTAGACTTTGAAAAGGTGTTTGTCCGCAACTTCAACGGCATGTACAAGCGTCCGGGCCGCCCGCACGACCTGGCCCTATGCATCCAGGGCGACAGCGAGACGGACCGCGACTACCTAGCCAAGTGGACGGAGTTGCGCAACACCGTTGTGGGCATCCTGGAGAGCCAGACCATCGGCTTCTTCATCGAGGGATGCGGAGAAGGCACCATGCTTTGCCACCGGCTACTGTGTGATGAGTCGAAAACCATGGCGGAGCCCATGACGGTTGCGAACCAGTATGCTACGGCGGATGCCGCCATGAAGAAACCCCTCCGAGTAAGTGCTGATGGGCGTCCAACTCCGACGGAGCCGGCTCGCGACCGTCCGAGCAATCCGGTTGGAGAACTCAGATCCTCCAGGCACCACGGCAATGACAACTGGTTCCATAGGGACCGCCAAGCCGGATAGCAGAAGCCCCGCTACCACCCGCGGCAGGTCAATGTTGTGGATGGCGCGCGCGACGCGCCGGCTAACGATGCAAGAAGGCAGAAGCTGCAGCTCACCTTTGACAAGATGTTTGACGGCCCATGCAAGAAGCATAGCGGTCCCTTCAAGCCGGCTACGCACACCACCTGGAACTACAGCTGGACCCGCCAGCTAAAGGACCAGGGGCAACCAGCAACGTCTTCCGTCGCCCCCTCTGGTGGACCACCACCACTGGCTAGGGGAACCGGTAATGATGGTAATGGCATGCAACGGCGGCAACAACAATAACCGCTACCCCCAGCCGCACGCGGCCTACCACATTTTTGAGACGGAGCTAGACGACAAGCACAACCGTAGGTGACGCTCCAAGGAGGTCAACGCCATCGTCTCCCTAGTCCCCCAGTACCTGAATTGGTCGAAGACCCCCATCACCTGGATCCAGGAGGATCAACCAGAGTAGCTTTCGATTCCCGGGGGCTACGCCATGGGGCTTGACCCCCTCATCGTCTTCAACAAGAGCACCTGCCGCTTCTCGCACGTCCTCATCAACGGAGGCAGTAGCCTCAACCTTCTCTACCGGTCTTCGTTGGAGAAGCTGGGCATCCGTGAGTGCGACCTGCGCCCGACTACCACAACGTTCCACGGTGTACTACCAGGACCGGCTTGCGCCCCGCTGGGTAAAATCTAGCTCGACGTCATATTCGGGACCGAGGAGAACTTCCGACGTGAGCCGATATGGTTCGAGGTGGTGAACCTGACGAGCTCCTACCATGCTCTCCTCGGGTGCCCCGCCCTCGCCAAGTTCATGGCCGTCCCCCACTACGCGTATCTCAAGACGAAGATGTCGAGACAAAACAGCGTGATCACCGTCTCTGGCTTCTTCAGGCGGTCGATGGAGTGCGCCTCAGCCGGCTCCAAGCTGGCAGAGGCCCTCATCATAGCAGCGCGTGATCATGCGCAATGTGGCCATGGCCCAGAAAGAAATGCCGGCTAGCAGCAAGCCGGCTGGGGAAGCAGCTTTCCAGCCGGCAAAGGAGACGAAGAGGATCCTGCTCGACCCCTCCGACCCGACCAAGTTCGTCACCATTGGTGCCAACTTGGACAGCAAATAGGAAGGCGCGCTCGTTGACTTCCTCCGTGAGAATCCGGACATCTTCGCATGGTCACCCAAGGACATGCCAGGTGTGGCGAGGGAGTTTGCCGAGCACTCACTTCATGCGCGGCCGGCTGCCAAGCCGGTCAAGCAGCCTCTATGCCGGTTCGTATAGGAGAAAAGAAAGATTATTGGTGATGCGATCACCCGGCTCCTTGTAGTCAGGTTCATCATAGAGATGTACCACCCAGACTGACTGGCCAACCCAGTCCTGGTGTTGAAGAAGAACAAGACTTGGTGCATGTGTATCGACTACACCAGTCTGAACAAGGCGTGCCCGAAGGACCCCTTCGCCTTGCCCCATATCGATCAAGTCATCGATTCCACGACCGGCTGTGATTTGTTGTCCTTCTTGGATTGTTACTCCGGTTACAATCAGATCCGGCTAGATCGTACTGACCAGATAAAGACATCGTTTATCACCCCATACAGGGCTTTTTGTTATGTAACCATGCCTTTCGGTCTGAAAAATGTAGGCGCTACCTATCAGCGTTGTATACAGAAATTCTTACACTCACAGATCGGCCGAAACGTGCATGCGTATGTGGACGATGTGGTCATCAAGACCAAGGAGAAGCGTACCCTCCTCGAGGACTTGGGAGCGACATTCGGGAACCTCCACGAGTACCAAATGAAGCTGAACCCGGAGAAGTGTGTCTTCGGAGTCCCATCCGGCCAGCTACTCGGTTTACTCGTCTCACAACAAGGAATCGAGGCGAATCTGGAGAAGATTGCGGCCATCGAGAGGATGCAGCCGCCCACGAGCTTGCTTGGAGTCCAGAAGTTCACCGGATGCCTAGCCTCCCTCAGCCATTTCGTCAGCCGGTTGGGGAAGAAGGCACTTCTGTTGTACCAGCTGATGAAGAAGACGGACAAGTTCTCCTGGACCTCGTAGGCCAACGCTACTTTTCATGACCTCAAGCGCATGCTATCCACAGCGCCGGTTCTAGCCATGCCGGTTAGCAAGGAGCCGATGTTGCTCTATATAGCAGCCATCAGCCGGGTCGTCAGTGTTGTCCTAGTGGTGGAGCGCCCCGAGGAAGGCAAAGCTCAGCTGGTTCAAAGACCCGTCTACTACCTCAGCGAGGTTCTCTCCCTCTCCAAGCAGAACTACACCCACTACGAGAAGATGTGTTATGGCGTGTACATGGCTTGCAAGAAGCTCAAGCACTACTTTCAAGAGCATCCGATTAAGGTCGTGTGCACCACACCCCTTTCAGAAATCATCGGTAACAAGGATGCCACCGGCCGAGTCGCCAAATGGGACATCGAGCTCGCCGCCTACTCCATCCAGTACAAGCCCCGACTCACGATCAAGTCGCAAGCTCTGGTGGACTTCCTCGTCGACTGGGCCGAGACCCAGTACCTCCCACCGGTTCCTGATTCGGACCATTGGAGGATGCACTTCAACGGTTTGAAGATGCTCGGGGGCTTGGGAGCCGGCATCGTTCTCACCTCGCCCAAAGGAGATCGGCTGGAGTACGTCCTCCAGATCCACTTCAAGGCCTCCAACAACGTTGCCAAATACGAGGCGCAGGCACATGGCCTCCGGCTAGCTAGGGAGATTGGTGTCAATAGGATCCTTTGCTTCGGTGATTCGGATCTGGTGGTGCAGCAGGTATCCGGAGATTGGGATGACCGCGATGCAAACATGGCCCTCTACCAGTTCCACATACAGAAGCTCAGCGCCTACTTCGACGGATGTGAGTTTCATCATGTCCCTCGCGTCAACAACGAGGCAGCCGATTCACTCGCGTGAATCGGATCCACCAGGCAGGCGTCCCCCCAGGGGTCTCCTTGGATCACCTATGCAAGCCCTCCATCAACCCGTCCCCCGAGTTGGATTCCATTATCTGGGCAGGGAGTGCTCCGTCTGACAGCACGGCAGACGCGGAGCCGGCAGAACCTACGAAGAAGAAGGCCCGCACCAACTCTGGCAAGCCCGTACCCTCCGGCTTGCAAGACCCGGGGGCTGCCGACTTGTCAAGCGGCTCGGGGGCTACCGTCCTTGTACCTCATCCGGACGACCCCCCGACGTCCATCAACCGGAGAGTGGAAGCATCCACACTATCCGGGAGATACCATCCTGGGCGCAGCCCTTCATGGACTATATCGCCAATGGAGAGCTCCCGGATGATGAGGTGGAGGCCAGGCAAATCCGGCGCCACACGCACACGTACACCATCATCAACAAGGAATTGTACAAGCGCAGCGTATCCGACATCTTCCAAAGGTGTGTCGATGTGGACACGGGCTACCGGCTGCTCAAGGACATCCACCAGGGTGAGTGTGGGCATCACGCTTCATCCAGGGCAATAGTCGCCAAGGCGTTCCGCCACGGCTTCTATTGGCCCACCGCCCTCGAGGATGCCGAGCAGCTAGTCCGCGCGTGCAACGGGTGCCAATGCTTCAGGCAGCTCAGACACATGCCGGATTTGGTACTCAAGACCATACCGATCACCTGGCCCTTCGCTGTCTGGGGCCTCGACATGGTTGGCCCCTTCAAGCGGGCGCGCACATGCATGACCCATCTGCAGGTGGCGGTGGACAAGTTTACGAAGTGGATAGAGGCCAAGCCTATCCGGAAGCTCGACGGGGCGACAGTTGTCATCTTCTTCACCAACATCATAAACCGGTTCGGCTACCCCAATATCATCATCACCGACAACGGCACGAATTTCACGAAGGGGGCCTTTGCCTGGTTCTACAGCAACAAGGGCATCCGGCTGGACCTCACTTCCGTTGCGCACCCGCAATCCAACGGGCAAGTTGAAAGGGCAAACAGCCTAGTGCTAGCCGGCATCAAGCCACGCCTCATCGAGTCCTTGGAGCGGTCGCCCAGATGCTAGATCGAAGAACTTTCGGCTGTGCTATGGAGCCTCCGCACCATGCCGACTAGGTCAACCGGCTTCACCCTGTTCTTCCTCGTCTATGGCTCGGAAGCCGTCCTTTCCGCGGACATCAATTTTGAATCACCACGCAAGGTCCTCTACAATGAAAAGGCCAACCAGGAGGCGCGGGAGGATCGGCCCTGTACCAGCAGCACTTATGCCACTACCATTCGAGCCGGATCTGCCCCATCACATTCCATGAGGGCGACCTGGTTCTCTGGCTGGTGCAAGACACGAAGGGCATGCACAAGCTATCGCCGCCCTGGGAGGGTCCATTCATCATCAGCCGGGCGTTGCCCAACGATTCCTACTACCTCATCGACATGCAGCAGCCGTGCAGGAACAAGATGGACAAGTCGGACAAGGAGACAGAACGCCCCTGGAACACGGCCCTGCTCCGCCCGTTTTACACCTAGTCACCAGACAGTGTATGTATCCCGCAAACCCTATGAATGAAAATGCGGACCCCCACGAGATGCTCGGGGGCTCCTTATTAGAAATTACTGTGTACTTGTTTCCGGTTCAGTTTTTCCGGCTCCGGCAACCCCTACCCGGGGGCACGCCGGCTGGCCCGACCTGCTAAATCAACAAACCAGCTGAGTAGTGTGCGATGATGTCAGAGGCCCACTCTTCATCTCAGCTACAGACCGTGACCCGGCTGTCCGGATAGCAAGAGAAAAAGCCCGAGGCATTGCACATGAAAAACAGGGAGGAGATGCGACAGATTGGGTGTCCTGGCCTTGCTACCAATCCAGCTACCAACCCGTCAGTACCGTGCACACTGTATTGTCAGCTCCCTTCGATTCTGGCTGCAGACCGCAACCCGGCTGCCCGGCAAGGATGCAGCGTAAACAGCAGAGCACACGGGAAAGTGGCTAAGTGTCTAGAGAGGAACAAGCTAGTTTTTGAAAAAAAAATCCGCTTTCCGGCTAAAAGCCGCTACCTTAACCAACTAACCTATTGACGGGTAGGAATGTATGTATGTTTGTTTTTTGTACGACTGCGTCGAGTTGGAATTCAAGAAGAAGGAAGATTCGAAGTCCTTGCCTTCATCAAGCACTCCGAATCTCGGGGGATACACCTGCTGGGTGCGCTCGCGCGCCACCAATGGAATCTTGTAGTCTCCGACCGGCTAAAGGAGTTAGCCGGATATTTGGAGCCCAGGTGAGGGCAAGGGCAGGAAGAAAAGAAGAAGATTCAAAGTCCTTCCCTCCATCAAGCGCTCCGAATGTTAGGGGCTACACCCACTAGGTGCACTCGCACGCCCCCAGTGGAATCTTGTAGTTTCCGAACGGCTAAAGGAGTTAGCCGGATATTTGGAGCCTAGGTGAGGGCAAGGGAAAAATGAAAAGAAGAAGATTTGAAGCACTTGGCTATGCCAGCTACTCCGAATCTCGAGGGCTACACCCAGTAGGTGCACTGACGCGCCCCAACTGGAATGGAAGTTCCCCCGGCTGCAGGCGTCTAGCCAATAGAAGTAACCAGCTAGAGATGTCTAGCCGGACAAAAACTAAAGACTTGAGGAAAGAAAGAAGATTCGAAGAACCTGGCTACGCCAGCTACTCTGAATCTCGGCGGCTAAACCTAGTGGGTGCACTGGCATGCCCCCACTGGACCTGGAGTTCCCCCGGCTAAAGTCGTTCAGCCGAGTGAAGTCATCCGGATGAATTCAATCGGTGAAATATCAAAACTTCCAAGCACACAAAAATCACAAGTTGGAAGCAAGCCAGAATAGTTCAGACTGGATATAAAAAGAGAGGGAGACAAAGCTCCCATGAGTTCACCCGACGTCAGAGTCAGCCGGCACAAATAATAAGGTTAAAACAAGACAAATAACAAATACACTCGGCATTCCGGGGATCATATCTAGGCAGCAGGGCCTTTGCCGTGCGGAGGATCCCGGCCAGAAGCAATTTCTGGAGGAGGAGGCACGTTGGCTGAACCGGCTCCGGTGTCCCCACCGGTCGGCTGTGACGAGGCTTCCGCATCCGGAGTGCCCGTGGACTCTGAGTCGGTGAGGACCTCATCAACGTCCGCGTAGTCGGCAGTCTTGATGGCGAAGGCCCGGAGCTTCGGATGGGCCTGGCGGATGGCGGCGAGGTCAGCGTCGGCACAGAAACCTCCGTCGATCTTCTCGACATGGGCGTCCTTGTACCAAGAAAGCATCAAGGCCAGGGCCATCTCCGCCCTGGCTCGTGCTGCCAGATCCCTCAGCCGGTCGACGGTAGCCGGGACCTCCGCCACCTTGGCCGCCAGCTGCGCCATCTTCTCCGGAACCGGAGCATCCGGCCACAGGAACATGAAGATGGCATGTGTCGCCTGGCGAAGTTTGGCAGCCTCCTCGCCAAGGAGGACGACCAACTCCTAGGCAGTCGGTTGCTCCCTCGGCCAGTACTCCTACAGCCAGTTATACTCTAGCAGGTCTACACCGGGATAAAAAGCTGTTAGAAGAAAGGAACGTTAGATCCGGCTACCGGATCTGGAAAGACGAAGGGAGTTGAAGAGAAAACTTACCCTTCGCCGTGTACCCGACCTGCATCAGCTCCTCCAAAACGGCCTTCTCCTGAACCATCAGTCGTTTGACCTCCTTCTCTTGGTCCTTGTTCTAGGCCTCGAGGAGGTCAAAGGCTTGGGCCCGGCTGGCGAGGGTGGCATCGTGCTCCTTGATGGCGGCCTCCAGGACGTCCACCCTGGCATGCCAGTCCTTATCCTGCAGCCGAAGCGTAGAATTGGACTTGCTCAGCCGGTCGTTCGCCTTCTTCAAGCGATCGATTTCCCGCTGAGTGCACACCATGATGGCTGCAAAAAGCCGACTATCAGCAAAAAAAGAAACGAAGAAACAGAAAGACCAAAGTATCTAACTGAGGTCCTGTTAGCAGCCGCAAGCTTCTGCTCTAGGGTCCGGTTGTCACGGACTGCGGCCTCGAGCTGCCGGATCTCCTTCACCACTAGCTCGAGGGTGGCGGCAAGGTCCACCAGCGAAGCGGCAGAGGAGGCATCATCATCGATGGTGTTGGCAACCAGCGATTCCTTCGCCTCGGCCACCACCGTCCGCCACTCCTCCCCCGGCTCGTTATTGGAGTTGTCATTGTCGACAACCACGAGCTCCTTGTCAGTGGCGGCCCTCCATGCCGCCGCGGGGGAACTACCTCTACTTTGTGAGGTGGTCACAACCATTTCCAGTTGCACCACCATGGTCGACGGAGAGTCCCCTGCTCTGGATGTGGCAGCCGGATCAGCTTGAGGCGGTGGCAGATGCGGGTGGCGCGGTGTCCGGCGCGCGGGGCGGCGAGCCAGTGGGCGCCCGCGCCGGGCTCGCAGCACCAAAGGAAACCAGCGTGCTGGGCAAGAGAAGACAGAAAAGAAGCAAACAACAAGTAAGCCAAAGACAGAAAAAGAGAGCACAAAGAACAGAAGAGAAGCAACAAGGCCCAGCGAATAAGCTTACCCCGGCACCACGGGGGCTCGCCCCTTCTTGCAACCAAGGGTGCTGGTCCGGCTCCTCTTGGGGGCTGGCTCCTCCACGGCGGGCCGGCTGGCCCCGCCCCTCCTCCACTGGACCGGCTGGAGCCACCCCCACCGGCGCCAGACCGGCTAGAATCACCATCCATCGTGCAACGATGAGTCGGCTCGGGAGCCTGCGCGGCCCCCTCCTCCTCGTCAACCTCCTCGTGGGGGTCGGCGGCTGGCTCGTCATTCCGGCTGGGGAACATGTCGCCGTCCCCATCCGACTCCTCGCCGGACCGGCGAGCACGTGGCTCGGGCAGGTTAGGCATGAAGTTCTGGAGAGGGGTCTCGCCCTCCTCTCGGAGGATGCAGGAGAACATCTGCCAAGAAAAAAGAAGCACAGGATATTAGCCGGACGGCAAAAATTGCAAGAAAGAAAATCCGGCTAGCAAGACTTACCCGGGACGCGCGGTTGTCGCGGCTATAAGGGACTAGCCTGAACTTCCAGCCTTCCGGCAGCCGCTCCTTCGTGATTGTCCACACCCACTCCTTCAGGTTTTGGTAGCGGGGATCACGGCGGGACAGCCGGGTTGGGTCCAGCCGGCCGGATTAGAAGCACATCTTGTGCGCACGCTGCTGTAGTGGCATCATAAGCCTGGACATCCAGCTGAGGGTGATGTCCAGGCCGGTCAAGCCGGCGGTGACGAGGGCGCGCATGCGCTGCAGCATCGCATCCGAATCCGCCTTCTTGCCGTATATCTTTAGATCCCACTACTGCCGGCTAGATTCCATGTCCTGGAAAGCCGGCAGGTTGATTCGGTCCTTGGCGGTGAGGTTGCGGACGTAGAAGTACGACTGTTGCCAAAGTCGCACTGTGTCCTACAGCCGGAACTTGGGGTAGTCGGTCTGCATGCGGGAGTAGATGGAGGCGCCGCCGCACGTCACTAGCGGCCCCTTGGTGAACTGGACCTACGGCCGGACTCGGAAGAGCCAACAGAAGAGCCCGAGATCCGGCTGGATCTCGAGATAGCTCTCGCAGAAGGCCACAAAGTTCGCCAGCGTCCTGATGGCATTGGCGCCTAGGTGGTGGAGGTGGAGGTCGAAGAAAGCAAGAAAAGTGAGGAAGAAAGGATGCACCGGCAGCACGAAGCCACGGGCAAGATGCGATAGAAATATCACCCGCTCCCCCTCCGCCGGGTGCGGTGATTCCTCTCCCTCCGGCGCCAGCCGCACCTCCACCTCCGTGTCTGGCGGCAGTACGCGGGTGACGTGGTACTTCTGGATGTGCTCCTCTATCACAGAGGAGCTACACCAGGCTCCACCTTCGGTGGCCATCTCTAGCTCGCTGGGAGGCGCTCTGGTGGAGGAGTGGCGGTGGCCCGTACCACCAACGATGCTAAACTGGCGACGCGGCGGACTACAGTAGCAGCAGCAGCGAGCGAGGCGACACGAGGAAGGCAAGGGTGCAGGAGAAGATTGGGGAAGCAGCGAATGGAGGGACGAACCGCTCTCCCAGGGCGGCCCTTTAAAGACCCAGAAGCGGAACCGTCTGCGGTGCCACGTGGCGCCTGCCTAGGCGCACCCCGCTCCCCACACTGCGTAGGATCCTTTGCGCAGGCATGAGATGCGCAGACGATCCAGGAGTAGAAACCGAAGAGGTAGACGACAGTTCCCGAGGCGACGTGCGACGGGACGTTATGCTGCCTGCCGTAGTGTAATGATGGCGTGTGCGCACGTGGCTGGCGTCAGCACTAACGTCACCGGTAGCGCAACCGCCAGGCGTAGCCAGTCGCAAAATTCAAAGTTGGAGAGGACCGCGTGCACATTTTACCTAAGGGTGAAATCTACACGCGCTCGGGGGCTAGTGCCGGGGGGATGACCTCCGGATACACAGAAAAGACACACGGCAGTCAGATCGCGTCCGGCTGGCTGAGCGCAGCCGGACAGAAGCAAGTCAAGCCTGCTACCTCACGGTAACCGGAACGGCGAGGAGCAGCAAGGCATGAGACCGGCTACGTCAGCATAGCCAGACTCAATCAAGAGGATAGAGCGACGTGTTGCATAGTACATGGTACACCCTGGTACGATGACAAGACTCGCAACTATCTGGCCATACCGAAGACTTTGTGGGGTGACGCGAGAACAGTGGCCAGATGCTGACGACGGGCTCGCACGGTGTTCACTGTACCCATGATGAACTTACCGCTTGTACCATGATGGGATGTAAGTGTACCGAGTACTGTAAATGACCAGCCGGCTAGGGCCCGCCAGCTGGACTGGCCAGTAAGACCGTTGCCTCTCTGCCTATATAAGGAGAGGCAAGGTTACCATAGAAGGGGTTGGTCTTAGTGCATTTAAGGCAGTAGCTAGAGAATACAACTCAAGGAGCAATTGTAGCACGTATACCACTCATAGTCAGATCGGCAGGAGTAGGAGCTTTACCTCATCACGAGGGCTCCAAACCTGGGTACTTCTTGTGTCTAGATACACTTGCTTGTATCCAATCCCGCATGTGGACGCCGTTGATAGCTTCCCTGCTAGTCCTGACACCTCTATCTAACCTTCTTAGGTACTATAGTTCCTAATACAACGACAACCACATTCCATGTGTCCTTTTAATAAACCACATTGATCCCACGTGACCACACAAACTCTAGTGGATTCTGTGGTGCTGCCTCTGCCACACTGGTGCAGCATGCAATGTGGAAGATGCTTTCCTATGTGCTTTTGGTCTCTGTGACCATACTAGTGTCATTGCATGTGTTGTTTTCCTAAACCACATGGATCCCACTAGTGTCACTGACCCACATGATGACATTGCATGTTTTCTTTTCATAAACCACATTGATCCCACATGAGCACAAAAACTCTAGTGGATTCTGTGGTTCAGCCTCTGCCACACTAGTGCAGCATGCAATGTGGAAGATTCTTACCAATGTGCTTTTGGTCTCTGTGACCATACTGGTGTCATTACATGTGTTTTTTTCCTAAACCACATGGATCCCACTAGTGTCATTGACCCACATGACCACATTGCATGTGTTCTTTTCATAAACCACATTGATCCCATGTAACACCCCAGTTTTAGTTAATCTATTTGTGCATTCATGAGCATCATTATTTTGCTAATAAATAAAAATGCATGCAAAGAAATTAAAGCAAAACCCTAAAACCCTAATTCTTCCCTCTCTTTGAAACCTAATTCAACAAAGTTTGAATTTTGAACACTCCCAAAATTGTTGGAGCCCAAATTGAATAAAAGGGCCCCATAGTATTTTATATAATCTACAAAATCCTCTGGTATTTTAAAAGTATACAAAACCATTTTGTATTTGGAATTGCAAAAGGAAAATAGAAAATAGAATTGAAAAAGGGTTTTAGAAAAAAAAGAGCAGCAGCCGCAGTAGGCCGGCCCAGCTTCCTTACCCTCTATCTTCCGCCACAGTAGCCCAGTAGCAACCGCTCCTACTACCTTTGCCACAGCCCAGCTTCAGCTCACGCCAGCCTGTCCGCTGCCCAGACCCCTTCAGCTCACGCCAGCCTATCCGCTGCCTAGACCCCTTCAGCATCTCCTTTCCTGCGTCGTCTTCTATCATGACGGAGGAAGCTCCTCCGTGTCGCCGTCCCCGCCGCCCTTCTGCGCCAGGATCCTCGCCGACACTACGATGCACGCTATCAACGTCATTTGTGCCTACAAGTACCTCGAGTTGCCGCAGACGAACCCTAGTTCCCCGTTTTCCCTATCCCTCTCTGGCCGAAAGCCCTAGCTACCATCGCGCTCGAATTGCCATCGTCTCCCGTTGCCCCAAGCCACACCGCGGCCACCGTTGGAAGCTCCGTGTCACCATTGTCATCCTCGTCGATCCATGAAAGCTGGGAGGACCCCGTTTGACCAGAATCGAGGTCGACCCCAACTCCGACCGTCGTGATTGCCGTCGTCGATTCTCCGCCATCCGCGCCCGCCTTGCCTCCCCGACACCACCATCGTGTTCATGGTGATATGTTGGTCCTTGCAGACCCCTCCGATTCGTCCCTCCTGCTCTGTATCATCACCTCGTCGTGCACCTGCAAACACCGCCGCTGTCCGTCGTCGGGTATTCCGCTCTAGTGACCCCCTGTAGGCGGAGCCGCCCTTATTCGGTTCAGCGTGAAGCGCTGAGTCGACCACTCCAGACCCCGCTCAGCCGCGCACGCCCAGACGCCAGCCCCACGCTCGATCTGGAGGTTCGCCATTGCTGACGTCAGCATGACGCAATATCCGCCTTTTCTTTTATTTAATTGTTTTGTAAATTGTTTTCTGGGATATAATAAATACCCTGTGGGCCCTATCTGTCAGATTTTAATTAATTTTGGAAAATAATTTCTGTAATTGATAAACTTATGACATGTGGGTCCAGGTTGGAAATAATTTATATAATTCCAGAAATGTTTAATTGTTTTAAAAATGATTTAAAATGGATTTAAAATGAGAAAAATCATAACTAATTCATTTTTAATCAGAAAAATATGAATAATATATCAAAATGTTCAGAAAAATAAGATCTACACTTTAGGATCAATATCATGAAATGTTCAACAACTTTCAAGACAAGTTTAATTAGAGAACTAAATGAACCCTCATAGGTGATTCCGAAGTCTCTCCTGTATTAGGGTTTGGACCCTTTGGATCCCGCTTAAATTGCCAAGCATGCTTTAGGGTTTCATTTCAATACAATTTAACTTGTCATATTATCATCCTTGCTTGAGCATTGCATCGGTGCCATGTGATGATTGTTTCCCTTTCTTTCTAGTGGTTGCTTCTTTCCGGTAGAATACGATATCGAGATCGAGATTGAAGACCGAGATCAATACCATCGAAGACCGACGAACAATACTTGACCAACTGTAATCAAGTCAAGTACAAGGCTTCCGAAGATCTATATCTGGGTATCGACAAACAAGGCAAGCATAGCCCCACCATTATACAATCCTATGGTTTCAAAAGCATTTCAATTTTTGCCATGATGCATATGATTCTATTGTGGTATTTTATCGATAGATAGAGTATCCTATCTGTTGCATTACTCCCTTTGAGCTTATATTACCTGATCCACTGCTCCTAGCATAACTAGATTTGGCTTGTGTGCACTGCTAGAGCTTTTATCTGTGTGTTGCTTAGCCATGCTTAGCTGTCAGTGCTGGTTCATCCAGAAGATGTACCAAATGAAGAGAATCTAGTATGATAGGAGAACGAGGTATACTAATGAGGTAAGATCAGTGGTAACGGTTAAACATGCTAAGGCTTGTATGGGAGGCCACAGTGGGATGTGGTTTTTATAGTCCCATGGTCGCCACTACTAGGACCCGAGTTCTAGCCTCTTGAACCAAGACGAGCGTATAGCCACACGGGCCCTAGAAAACCTCACGAGTAACTAACTTGCCTAGTAGATTCCATGAGTCACATAGTTCAGCGTTCCATTCAACATATGCATAGAAAATGTTTTCGAAAGAGGAGGTGAAGGAGGTGCATTCATACAGGTAGGTAAGCGTGGCCGGGGTTGCTTGGGGTAGATGGCACCCTTGGTAAACCAACCTCGCCCACATCTCTAGGGACCGACTTCAGAATTTGACCCGTTACGGCGGAACCATCCTTAGGGTGTGACTCATGGTCTCAGCGAAAGAAAGGTAAAGGTCATGCCTAACCACCCTCTACTGGCCTTCCAAGGAAGAGAGCTTATATAGTGGCATTAAGAGTCGGTTGGTACGTGTGCGTAAAGTTGTACACCCCTGGAGGGTTAAATCTGTTCGAAAAGCCATGTCCACGGTTATGGATGACTTGGGAATGGACGTGACGATCATAGAGAACTATAACCTAATTGTAAAACTTGGCAACTAAGGTTTCAATGTGTGCTAAAGGATGCTTCCTCATGGGTTTGAGGGGGTGATCCTAGTTGTGAGATGAGGAATTACTTTGGTGGATATCAAAAGATGATGATCAATTCTTCGGAGATGTCGGTCTCTTATCCCCTTTTAAAATATTCTGATTAGACAAGCTTCTTCTCCCTCTTGTTTTATAAACAAAGATGGCTTTATGCAAAATAACCCCACCAGCCAAAAGTCTTGCGGAGTACACCCTATACTCACCCTTGCTTTTTTGATACTTTTGTAGCAGAGTAAGTGTTCCCCTGAAGACAAGTTTGGTACGACATCGACACCGACGACTAGCTTGGGGTTCTCGGCCGGCAGCCTGGAATCTATGAGCTGGGACGTCATCATTATGCTTCAGGCCTCTTATGCCATTTGTTAAGTTTGCTATACTTAATAGCATAATTTGCCTTCCATTGTTTGATGTTTGTGGTCAGTGACCTCTTCTTGTAATATTTTGGTTCTTCGCTAAGTTATGAGCTTGCTATAATAATTTTGGTGTCGTAGGGTTACTGTTGTGTTACTGATTTCTCACTGGATATCCTTGAGATCTAGGTTAAGATTATGCCAGGCTAAGGTCCTGATTCGTTTAGCCCTGATCTTGGGGTTGTCACAGTTTTTGGTATTCGAGCAGTACCGACCGTAGGAAAACCTTGCTATTGGTTGATGTTGAGTCTAGTGCTTGTGAAAACTATTTCAAAGATGAAAAGTATTTGCGAAAACTCTGCTATGCTTCTTTTTCTCCTTGTTCAGTTTCTCTCTAACTCTAGGTCATCTTATCTTGTGTTGAATTTGGACAAAGTTCTGATATCTCTTCTAGTCTTTCAAAGCTTAGGTGCCTTCTTGGCATGTCGTTTCTCCGCCAACTGACCTAGTTTAGAGTTCTCTAGAGTCAGTGTGTGTTGTGAATTCCTTGTTTCCCCTTGCTCTGCTTCAATCGAGAGATTCCTTTCTATCGTGATCTTGCTATCTTATGGGTCCACAACATCATGTTAATGGTTTCACAGTATTCTGTTCTAGGTCACAAGGTTTCCTTTCACCTCGTGTGCCTCCCTTTTGTTTGCTTGGGTACTTCAGAAGTTCTTTCTTCCCTTGGAAGCTAACTCGTGATTACTATCTTGCAGTGTACGCTGTGTCACCCAAGTAGTAATTACTTCTTTCTCGGGTTTTATCCATCGGACTTGAACCAAAGATCCCAGATTGTGCTGGATTCTGGTGTTATGAATCTTGTACATGAAGCTGATCTTTAACCCAAGATCCATCTGGTTGATCCCTGTTGTTAATGTCTAAACATTACCTCAGGATGGCTGGTACTACAATTCTAGCCTTCAAGCTTGTGGTTATTGTTGCGATTGAGTCGTTACGATTAAGGACTTCCCCTACCACTAGCTACGGCAGATGTTCATTAATGGAACCAAATAGATCATGACAATAGTACTCCTCATGAGACTCATATCTATATTCATGACTCTGCCACACCTCTCCCTTCTTTGCATTGGTTTTCGGAAGATTGTTAATCTATGCATCCATATCTCGGGATTTTGTCCTAAGCAAGTTCTTTTTCCCCTTGTTGTTTCTGACCTTTTGTCTACCAGTTGGTAGCCAAGAAGTAATTTGCATTAGTGTCTTCCGATGCAAGATACTCTTGTGGTCCATCATGACAAAACATTTCGGAATGTCAGGAGAAACAAACTCTAGTACCTCATTATATCTAGGACCAGGTCAAAGTGTTGTAATCTGCAGATTAAGAGGCGTTGATTAGCTTCTATTCTGTTCCATCTTAAGGCATCACACCCTTTTATATTAAGAGGTTGTCTCGAGTTTCATGATCCCTTAATGAAGTGATGCTCTTACATATTTTACCACCCTTCCTTCAAGCTTTCGCGCTCAAAAATGATGCGTGTGCGTAATAATGTGGCCATCTGAGATTCTTAGCAACTCTTATTGCTTTGAACTCCAAGGACATTTGTGTCATTCTTAGCATGATTGGTTAACCATATCACTAAGTGAAATTTGACTGTGCTACCAAGTCTGCTACTCTGGTACACTCTCCTCGGTCAAAGAGTTAGGCTTGATCCGAAGCTCTGAGACTATGTCCCTTGCCTTACCAAGCAAGTTTCCTCTCGAACTAAGTGACATATCGGTGGTTTGTGATATTCTGGATGTCTTCCTAGAAGTATCACCATGTTGCCACATGACTGTGTTGTCCAGTTCTTGAGCAAGCAAGTTCTCTAAACTGCTTCTGTCTCCAAGGATCTATGTTGGATACTCCTGAACTAGTTGGTTGAGCTTAAACAACAACTTGGAGAGTTGTAAGACAAAAGTTCTATCTGACTTAGTTTATCTTAAAGGGATGTCTAGATTTGTTTGTGTTGAAAAAAGATAGTATTTCCTTCGTGGATATGTTATCTTCCCTGCTTTTGATTTGATTTGGGTTATCGTCAAATCAATCTCAGTTCCAAGGACTATCTTGATGATGTTGCTACTCATGATGTTTCACTTGAGTACATCTTCATATCCTTTGGTCTAACTAATACTTTGCCATGTTCACACAACATATGAGTTCATCCAATTGGAGTATCACGATAAGTTTGTTGTTGACCCCATCGATAACATCCTTATCTTCTCCAAGCTAGACTAGATTCATATGGAACATTTGGCATTAATGTTGGAAAACTTTCGAGAACCTCCTTCGTGTTATCTCGAAGTATGTGTTCTGGATGTTAGAAGCGATCTTCTCTGATTCACGTGCAATTGTATAAAGATGTCGACGTGGATTCGAGTAGAGTTAACTCCATATCTTAAGGACACAGTTGTATTTTGTTGCAAGTACTTGATGTATGAGCACTTCTTCTCCAACAAGTTGCAAATACATGGGCCTAGCAATCTAGCTCAGTCTTTTGGAGCTTAACACTGTAGTTCATATCTTGAGATCTAGTGACTTTACCTTTGTGGTAAAAGTTGCGCACTTTCTATTCAGACACGCTAAATCTAAATTATCATTACACCTAACTAGATCTGAATCTCAAGCAGATATGATGGTTAGTGTTCCTCAAGATTCTGACATAGGTTTCTACGTAAGTCCGACAAGATTGATGTAATGGTTGACACAATTAGTCGGAATACCTATTGTCATATTCAGTTGAGTCAGCAAATAACAACCACTCTTCATGAGGCATCTTCTATGAGTTAATTATAGGAGTTACGCTTATGGTTTCCTTTGTATCCGAAGTCTGACCTTCACTTAATGTCTAGTATTCTAAACATCAAGGAGAACATTTAAAGTAGTGTTGATAAATGTCTCTCGGTCGATCCTCTAGACCCTTTCATGTTGGAAAGCATTTGTTATGCCAAGTAATTGAAGTCTAAGAATGAAGTTTCTTTTTCCTCATGTCATCAGGAATCTTCTTATCTATTCATCTGGTGGTGTAAAGTGATATCACAATCTTTGGCAAAGATTTTGATAAACCTGGATGAATAAAGAGTTTCATTCATTTCTCGATCATGTTTAAGAGTGACAATGATTTTGGTAATCAGGAAGTTCTCTTGCTACATGTTCCTTGTGACTCTTATGAATCCTCACCACAAAACAACCTTTCTGCCTTGACCTTCTGTTGAATGAAGAGTAATCCTTCTGTATCAAAAGTAATTCAACAGCTTGGTTATCCATATCTCTGTAACCTAAAATCCCTACTTAAGCCATCTAATAGAGTTTCGTATCTCGAAGTCTATGGTCATGTTCTTTCTGTTGTAACCTTCCCTTTTCGGAAGCTTAAAACTCTTCTGAAGCTCCATGGTCTCAATCCTTACGAAGACCAGTTATCTATTACCTTGAAACCATCTCCTTTTGTTTCTTCCACTACCTTGATGTGTTTCATGCTTGTAATCTCAGAGTTTTTTTGAACACTCCATTCATGAGTTGACCATGAGATACTCTGTGTGTTGTTTAGTGTGTTTCCCTCTTATGCTTATCAGTGACCCTGTTTCTTTCTCTCTTTATCTCTCTTCCTACCTGCGGAATCTTGGGTCGAGATTCTCGTAAGGGGGATAGAGCTGTAACGCCCTAGTTTTAGTTAATATTAATTAGGGTTTGTTTGTGCATTCATGAGCATCATTATTTTGCTAAGAAATAAAAATGCATGCAAAGAAATTAAAGCAAAACCCTAAAACCCTAATTCTTACCTCTCTCTGAAAACCCATTCAAAATAGTTTGAATTTTGAACACTGCCAAAATTGTTGGAGCACAAATTGAATAAAAGGGCCCCATAATATTTCATATAATCTTCAAAATCCTCTGGTATTTTAAAAGTATCCAAAACCGTTTTGTATTTGGCATTGCAAAAGGGAAATAGAAAACAGAATTGAAAAAGGTTTTCAGAAAAAAAGAGCAGCAGCCGCAACAGGCTGGCCTAGCTTCCTTCCCCTCTATCTGCCGCCGTAGTAGCCCAGCAGCAACCGCTCCTACTACCTTTGCCGCAGCCCACGCTAGCCTGTCCGTGTCCCATACCCCTTCGGCCTCTCCTTTCCTGTGTTGTCTTTGATCCCGACGGAGGAAGCTCCTCCGTGTCGCCATCCCCGCCGCCCGTTTGTGCCAGGATCCTCGTCGTTGCTGCGATGCGCACTACCGATGTCCTCTGTGCCTACAAGTACCCCGAGTTGCCACAGACAAATCCTAGTTCCCCGTTATCCCCATTTCCCTCTTTGGCCGGAAACCCTAGCCACCGCTAGCTCGAATCACCATCGTCTCCGATCGCCCCAAGCCGCAACGAGGCCACCGTTGGAAGTGCCATGTCGCCATCGTCATCCTTGTCGAGCCACGCAAGACGGGAGAATCCCGTTTGACCGGAATCGAGGTCAACCCCAACTTCGGCTGCCGCGATTGCCGCTGTCGATTCTCCGCCATCCGCGCTCGCCTCGCCTCCCCGACACTGATACATTGCAAATGTATCTAGAATTTTTTATGTTCCATGCTTGGTTTTATCCACTTTCTCGTGTTTTTTCCACACTTTGGAGTACTTTTCATATGATTTCTTGGAGTAACCTATCAAGAGCCATAGTGCCAGCTGCCTGTTTTCTGTTGTTTTTGGTTCCGGGAAAGTCAGAAAATGAATATTCTCGGAATTGGACGGGACAAAAGCCAAAGTGCCTATTTTTCCGGAAGTCATCAGATGCTACAATAAGAGACGGAGAAGGGCTGGGTCCCGGCCACACCACCTGGCCGCGCGGCCAGGCCTGGCCCGCAACAGGGGGTGGTCTGGTCGACCCCAGCACCCACTCGGCCTATCCTTCCGCCTATAAGATGCCCTCAGGACGAAAACCCTAAGTACCCGATCAAAAATCCACGAAAGAGTCTGTAGCCGCCGTCATCTCCATTCCTAGATTAGGAGGCATCTGAAGCTCTTCCAGGCACCCTGCCAGAGAGGGGAATTCACCCTAGAGGCCTTCTTCATCACCTTGCAAGCCTCCGGTGTGATGCGTGAGTAGTTCATCCTTGGACTATGGATCCATGTAGCAGCTAGATGGCTGGTTCTCCTCCTTTGTGCTTTCATGTTTAGATCTTGTGAGCTCCGTTCATGATCAAGATCATCTATTTGTAATTCTGCATGTTGTGTTTGCGGGGATCCGATGGATATTGAGATGCTATTTCAGATTGATTATTGATTCTATCATGTCTTTGTTATTTGTGATCTTGCATGCTTTCCGTTGTTAGTAGCTATCTTGGCCAAGTAGATGCTAGCAACTCCAAGAGTTAGTATTTATGCTCGATAGTGGGTTCATGCCTCTAGTAATCTGGGGAAGTGACAGAAATCTCTAAGGTTCTAGATGTGTTGCTTCTACTAGGGAGAAAACAACAATCCTTTGTTCATAGAACAATCGTATTGTTTACTTTACACACAATTCGTAAAGCAATAATCTATTGCTTGCAACTTAATACTGGAGGGGATTCGGATGATAACCTGAAGGTGGATTATTAGTCATAGATGCAGTTGGATGGCGGTCTATGTATAATGTTGTAATGCCCAATCAAATTCTAAAGGAGTCAAGATGATTAGTATATGCATGTATTGCTTTCTCGATGTTTGTCAATTTCCCCGCTGTAATTTGTTCACCCAGCATGTTATCTATCTTAAGGAGAGCCACCTCTGGTGAACTATGGATCCTGGTCCTTTTCTTTTACATACAATCTATAAATTGTTTACTGCTTTGTGTTTACTTTCTACAAACTATTACTTCCTTCCATTCAATATGTTTAATCCTTTGTTTTCAGCAAAACCGGTGAGATTTACAACCTCATCGCAAGTTGGGGACAAAGTTCTATGGTTGTGTTGTGCAGGTCTCCACGTTTCTACTAGCACCGGTAGTGCGCCCTGCCAAGGCTCATCTAGAAACACCTTTGGGGTGTTTCCTTGCTCCTACTGATTCGATTAAACCTTGGTTTCATAACAGAGGGAAACTTGCTGCTCTGCTCATCATACCTTCCTCTTGGGGTTCCCCAACGAGCTTGTTAATACACGAGCCATCAAGCATTTTTCTGGCGCCGTTGCCGGGGAGTGAAGGACATCTTCACAAGGGGAGTCCCTCATAACCAGTCTCTTTACTTTGTTATTTTTATTTTGCTTAGTTTACTTTTGCTTTGTTTGCTTGTTTCTTTATCAAAAACACAAAAAAATTAGTTTTACAAGTTTGCTTTCTTAATCAAAAACACAAAAAAATGACTACTCTTGAAAACACTAAGTTGTGTGACTTCACTAGCAACAACAACAATGATTTTATGAGCACACCTATTGCTCCACCTGTGCCTGAATATACTTTCTTTGAGATAAAACCTGCTTTGCTCAATCTTGTTATGAGAGAACAATTTTCTGGTATTGGTAATGAAGATGATACTGCCCATCTAAATAACTTTGTTGAACTTTGTGAGATGCAAAAGCATAGGGATGTAGATGGTGATATTATTAAGCTGAAATTGTTTCCTTTCTCTTTGAGAGGAAAAGCTAAAGAATGGTTGAATTCCTTAACTAGGAATAGTATTGATTCTTGGACTAAATGCAAAGATGCTTTCATTGGAAAATATTATCCACCTGCTAAGATTATATCTATGAGAAGTGAAATAATGAAGTTTAAAAAAATCTGATAATGAGCATGTTGCTCAAGCTTGGGAAAGAATGAAATCTTTGGTAAAGAATTGTCCCACTCATGGACTGACTGCTTGGATGATCATCCAAACCTTTTATGCAGGATTGAACTATTCTTCAAGGAACCTATTGGACTCTGCTGCTGGAGGTACCTTTATGACCATAACTTTGGGTGCTGCAACAAAACTTCTGGATAATATGATGGTTAATTATTCTGAATGGCATACTGAGAGAGCTCCACAAGGTAGGAAGGTAAATTCTGTTGAGGAAACTTCCTCCTTGAGTGATAAGATTGATATTATTATGTCTATGCTTGTTAATGGGAAAGCCCATATTGATCCAAATAATGTTCCTTTAGCCTCTTTGGTTGATCAAGAAGAGCAAGTTGATGTGAACTTCATAAGAAATAATAATTTTGGCAACAATGCTTATAGGAATAATTTTGGTAACAACAATAAGCCATATCCTCCCAACAATGGTAATGCTTATGGAAGTTCCTACAACAATAATAGGAGTGCACCCTCTGAACTTGAAGTTATGCTTAAAGACATTATTAGTAAACAAACTACTTTCAATAAAACTATTGAGGAAAAACTCTCTAATGCTGAAAGTAATATAGCATCTTTGGCTGAAGCTCAATCTTCTTTGAATAAAATGGCTGCTAAACCTGAAACTAATGATAATTCCTTTGCAGCTACTAATGCTATACAAGTAAGAATTGATGAAAATGTTAGACTATTAGCTGAATTACATGGTAAGTGGGAAAGAGAAGATGAAATTGCTAGAAACATTAGTGTTTCTACTATTACCACCACTAGTGTTGAGACTAGTAATAGTTCTAATACTTTAGATGATAAATTTGATTTTGATCTTGATGGTTGCAATATCTCTGAAGTTATTAAGTTCCTACAAAAGCTTGCTAAATGTCCTAATACTAGTGCTATGAACATGGCCCTCACAAAACACATTACTGATGCTCTCATAAAGATTAAAGAAGAAAAGATGAGACATAAAGCTTCTATTCCTATAAAACAAGAAGATGGTTGGGAACCCAGCATTAATATGAAAGTGAACGACTTTGATTTCAAAGCTTTATGTGATCTTGATAGTAGTGTTTTTGTTATGCCTAGAAGGATTTATGATATGCTTGATTTACCTCCACTTGAAGATTGTTATTTGAATGTCCCCCTTGATGATAATGCTAAAAGAAACTCATGGGGAGTCTTAGTGATGTTCTTATTATGGTTAACAATGCCTATGTCCCTGTTGATTTCTATGTTTTAGATGTTGAATACAATGCTTCTTGTCCTATTACTTTGGGAAGACCTTTTCTTAGAACTGTTTGTGCCATTATTGATATGAAAGAAGGCACCATTAAATATCAACTCTCACTCAAGAAATGTATAGAACACTTCCCTAAGAAGAGAGAGAAGATTTGTTTTGCTTCTCTAATGCAAACAAAATTTGGTCTTAATGCTTCTTCATTTGAGAATACTTGATTCTTTTTCTTGCTTCTTATGCCTAACTTAAAAGCGTTAAAGAAAAGTACTTATTGGGAGATAAACCAAAAGTTTTAGATGAGTCTTGGAAGTTATTAATTCAGTAATAAACACTCATTATCCTTTTTATTTTCTTTTTGTGCCAAGAGTAACCTCTAATGAGAGAGAAGTAATGATTGGGAAAGTTGCTGTCCCGAAACAGATTTCTGTGCTTCACCATAAAAAATCGTGTAAAATCTCTGAACGTCTTTTTGAGGCGTGAATTTTTGATCTTCTGACCCAGGTTGTTATCTAACTTTCATTAGTTCAACACTTTTTGATTTGAGCAACAGAAGGTCTTCGAAAAAATTCGTATTTACCTGCTGGTCTGCTTTGACAGATTTCTGCCATTTTCTGCATTTGCTTCTTGTTGGTTCCTTTTTTAGTTCTTTTGGGAAATTGAGCTTTTTGAGGGAAGTGCTACAGTATCTAGTGTTTTAATGGAAGTTTATTTGGTGTTAGAACTGAAACTTAAGACTTATTTATCTTAAGTGCACTAATGTTGCTAATAAAGATTGTGTGAAGTTTTGTATGAAGGACTTAGGTGTATGGAAGGAATGAGTAATGAGATGAAGGATTGACTAAAGCTCAAGCTTGGGGATGCCATGCGTGTCACCCCAAGAAATATCCAAGAAGTACAAGCGTCAAAGCTTGGGGATGCCCAAGGCATCCCCCTCTTCATCAATAAAAATCCCAGGTTTCTTCCAAACTCTTCATTTTTATTGTTTCATGCACAATTGTGTTGTTCTTGGAGCGTCTTCTTTTTCGTTTTTGTTTTGGTTTTTCATTTGCTTGGATTTCTTAGTTTTCTGAATAAATTGGTTTGACCCCCTCTTTCATACATTGGTTTTTAAATAGTTTGGTTTGGTTTAGAAAAGAGTAGGAAAGTTCATGCTTATGTGGTAAAAAGAGCTTGTTTTTGACTGTGGCCTATGCTTTGTCATGCCATGCTTGATATTATTTTGGCTTTATGCTTAGTATTCTTTGCTGTACCATGACTTGTTATAAACAATTGAGATTGCTTAATGTGCCTTGGATGAATCATGCGTTGTTTTAGCATATTAAAGCATAGTATAGTGGTATTCTCCTTTGATGCTTTATTTGGGTTGACTTGGCGCATGCTCACACCATGTTATGAATATATCAAGTCATCATAAGACTTTGTGATCCTTTAGTTTTCAACTTGTATTATCACTTTATGCTTTGATCAATGATGGTTTGTCGCTCTGCATGATTATGGCCATTATTGCTCTCTTAGTTTGTCGCTCCCAGTCTTTTGCTAGCCTCCACAACCAAGTATGAGTTCCACTCATGCATCCAACTCCCTAAACCAAGTTATTCCAAAGAGTCCACCATACCTACCTACTAGCTTATGCTATTCCAAGTATATTCATGCTTTTGTTTACCTTCCACTTGTTATGAGAAAACTAGTGATTAAAGCTCTCACGAACTTGATGGCACACTTTACTTTTCTTGCCCTTAATAAACTTGAACCATTGTGTCATCTATGTTGTATATGCTTGCACTTATTTGTTGGGAATTAGCAGAACCATGCTTTCATGGGGAATGCTTTCAACATTGCACTTGGTACTTTTACCTAGTTGATATCATGCTCTTTTGTATATGGATGTCGTCGGTGTGAAATGAAAGGGGAGCTTGTAAGTCCATGGAGTTATGTATATGTGTTAGAGAAACGCCTGGGCCGCTGGTCTAATCCATGCTGACATGGTGGAAACCTGCAGCTTAACCATAATGAGTTATCTATGAAGCATTCTTCTTATAAAAAAAGAGTCCTATATTGAAGAAATAAGAGAAAAAGAAAAAAAGAGATTATGAAAAGAGGAAATAGAGAAAAAAGCACCATATTCCCATGGTAAATAAGAAGATTGCTGAGATGCTCGTTGTCTGCTTGCCTTGTCATTTTGATATGGGGATTCTTTCGTATCATTGGGCAAGGGGTACCCCGTTGGCAGTTCTCTATGATACACATGTACTTACGATGACAAGAACTTACCGGTGACTAAACTTGAGTAGCATGAGGAGCGGCCCTCATATACAAGGGACATGAGATTTCTGACTTATACTTCGTCAAGCATGTACACCATAGTTTGTTCACTTTAACCTTAATAACTTCAAGATGCTTATGATAGGGGCAATGAGAGCTGGACGCTATAAGTACCATAATTTTTGGAAGCTCTTTATGAGACTTGAATCCCTGCTTCCTTCTATGAAGGCCTTTCTTCCACCATTATATTGAGTCTCCACCTTCTATCTTTATGCACCTACTTTGAGAGCATAGTGGCCATTCTTAGTTCTATGTGCATTGTCGCAAGACTAGTTGATTGATGCATATCTTGATATTGCTTGTTTTAAACTATTTGTATCTAGTCACTCTTATGAACTTTGAAGGTGTCCTATGCAATTTTATTTGCTACTCTATGAGGGACAAGCTGAATGATATTATGCTATGTTTTCTTTATGTGAAACAAACAAACTTCTTGCAAAGCATTGTTATTCATGAATCTTTTGTTTGTGCCTTTTCATGTTGCATCATAGTTTCTTTGTCTTATTGCTAGAACTTTGTCTTTCTTGTTATGATTGAAGTATTATGATCCCAGCTTTGAATGTTATACAAATACTTTGATCAAGTCTTTGATGGTGCATGTCACCTCAAAAATTATTCTTTCTTTTTATCACTTACCTACTCGAGGACGAGTAGGAGTTAAGCTTGGGGATGTTGATACATTGCAAATGTATCTATAATTTTTGATGTTCCATGCTTGGTTTTATCCACTTTCTTGTGTTTTGTCCACACTTTGGAGTACTTTTCATATGATTTCTTGGACTAACCTATTAACAAGAGCCATAGTGCCAGCTATTTATTTTCTGCTGTTTTTGGTTCTAGGAAAGTCAGAAATTGAATATTCTTGGAATTGGACGGGACAAAAGCCAAAGTGCCTATTTTTCCGGAAGTCATCAGATGCCAGAATACGAGACGGAGCAGGGCTGGGGCCCGACCACACCACCTGGCCGCGCGGCCAGGCCTGGCCCGTGCCAGGGGGTGGTCTGGCCGACCCCAGCACCCCCTCGGCCTCTCCTTCCGCCTATAAGATGCCCTCGGGACGAAAACCCTAAGTACCCGATCAAAAATCCATGAAAGAGTCTGTAGCCGCCATCATCTCCATCCCTAGATCAGGAGGGATCTGAAGCTCTTCCCGGCACCCTGACGAAGAGGGGAATTCACCCTGGAGGCCTTCTTCATCACCATGCAAGCCTCCGGTGTGATGGGTGAGTAGTTCATCCTTGGACTACGGATCCATGTAGTAGCTAGATGGCTGGTTCTCCTCCTTTGTGCTTTCATGTTTAGATCTTGTGAGCTCCGTTCATGATCAAGATCATCTATTTGTAATTCTGCATGTTGTGTTTGCGGGGATCCGATGGATATTGAGATGCTATTTCAGATTGATTATTGATTCTATCATGTCTTTGTTATTTGTGATCTTGCATGCTGTCCATTGTTAGTAGCTATCTTGGCCAAGTAGATACTAGCAACTCCAAGAGTTAGTATTTACGCTCGATAGTGGGTTCATGCCTCTGGTAATCTGGGGAAGTGACAGAAATCTCTAAGGTACTAGATGTGCTATTTCTACTAGGGAGAAAACAACAATCCTTTATTCATAGAACAATCATATTGTTTACTTTACACGCAATTCGTAAAGCAATATTCTGTTGCTTGCAACTTAATACTAGAGGGGGTTTGGATGATAACCTGAAGGTGGATTATTAGTCATAGATGCAGTTGGATGGCGGTCTATATATAATGTTGTAATGCCCAATCAAGTTCCAAAGGAGTCAAGATGATTAATATATGCATGTATTGCTTTCTCGATGTTTGTCAATTGCCCCGCTGTAATTTGTTCACCCAGCATGTTATCTATCTTAAGGAGAGCCACCTCTAGTGAACTATGGATCCCTGTCCTTTTCTTTTACATACAATCTATAAACTATTTACTGCTTTGTGTTTACTTTCTGCAAACTATTACTTCCTTCCATTCGATACGTTTAATCCTTTGTTTTCAGCAAAACTGGTGAGATTGATAACCTCATCGCAAGTTGAGTACAAAGTTCTGTGGTTGTGTTGTGCAGGTCTCCACGTTGCTACTAGCACCGGTAGTGCGCCCTGCCAAGGCTCAGCTAGCAACACCTTTGGGGTGTTTCCTTGCTCCTACTGGTTCGATTAAACCTTGGTTTCATAATTGATTGAAACTTGCTGCTGTGCTCATCATACCTTCCTCTTGGGTTTCCCCAACGAGCTTGTTAATACACGAGCCATTAGACACCACCATCGTGTTCGTGGTGAGCTGTTGGTCCTTGCTGACCCCTCCGATTGGTCCCTCCTGCTCTGCATCATCACCTTGTCGTGCTCCTGCAAACACCATCGCCGTCCACCGTCGGGTACGCTACTCAAGTGACCCCCTACAGGCGGCGCCGCCCTTATTTGGTTCAGAGTGAAGCGCTGAGTCGACCACACCCGCTCCCGCTCGGCCGCGCACACCCAGACGCTAGCCCCATGCTCGATCTGGAGGTTCTCCATTGTTGACGTTAGCATGGCGTCAGCATGACACGATATCTGCCTTTTCTTTTATTTAATTGTTTTGTAAATTGTTTTCTGGGATATATTAAATACCCTATGGGCCCTATCTATCAGAGTTTTATTAATTTTGGAAAATAATTTCTGTAATTGATAAACTTATGACATGTGGGTCCAGGTTGGAAATAATTTATATAATTCCAGACATGTTTAATTTTTTAGAAAATGATTTAAAATGGATTTAAAATGAGAAAAATCATAACTAATTCATTTTTAATCAAAAAAATATGAATAATTTATCAAAATGTTAAGAAAAACAAGATCTACACTTTAGCATCAATATCATACATTGTTCAACAACTTTCAAGACAAGTTTAATTAGAGAACTAAATGTACCCTCGCAGGTGATTCCAAAGTCTCTCCTGTATTAGGGTTTGGACCCTTCGGATCCCGCTTAAATTGCCAAGCATGCTTTAGGGTTTCATTTCAATACAATTTAACTTGTCATATCATCATCCTTTCTTGAGCATTGCATCGATGCCATGTGTTGATTGTTTCCCTTTCTTTCTGGTGTTTGCTTCTTTCCGGTAGAATACGATATCAAGATCGAGATCGAAGACCGAGATCAACACCATCGAAGACCGACGAACAATACTTGACCCACTGTAATCAAGTCAAGTATAAGGCTTCCGAAGATCTATATCTGGGTATCAACAAACAAGGCAAGCATAGCCCCACCATTATACAATCCTATGGTTTCGAAAGCATTTCAATTCTTGCCATGATGCATACGATTCTATTGTGGTATTTTATCGATAGATAGAGTATCCTATCTGTTGCATTACTCCCTTTGAGCTTATATCACCTGATCCACTGCTCCTAGCAAAACTAGATTTGGCTTGTGTGCACTACTAGAGCTTTTATCTGTGTGTTGCTTAGCCATGCTTAGCTATCAGTGCTGGTTCATCTACAAGATGTACCAAATGCAGAGAATCTAGTATGATAGGAGAACAAGGTATACTGATGAGGTAAGATCAGTGGTAAAGGTTAAACATGCTAAGGCTTGTATGGGAGGCCATAGTGGGATGTGGTTTTTGTAGTCCCATGCTCGGCACTACTAGGACCCGAATTCTAGCCTCTTGAACCAAGACGACCGTACAGCCACACGGGGCCTAGAAAACCTCACGAGTAACTAACTTGCCTAGTAGATTCCATGAGTCACACAGTTCGGTGTTACATTCGACATATGCATAGAAAATGTTTTCGAAAGAGAAGGTGAAGGAGGTGCATTCATACAGGTAGGTAAGCGTGGCCGGGGTTGCTTGGGGTAGATGGCGCCCCTGGTAAACCAACCTCGCCCACATCTCTAGGGATCGACTTCAGGATTTGACCCGTTACGGCATAACCATCCTTAGGGCGTGACTCATGGTCTCGGCGAAAGCAAGGTAAAGGTCATGTCCAACCACACTCTGTCGGCCTTCCAAGGAAGAGGGCTTATCTAGTGCAATTAAGAGACAGTTCGTACGTGTGGGTAAAGTTGTACACCTCTGAAGGGTTAAATCTTTTCAAAAAGCCGTGTCAACGGTTATGGACGACTTGGGAACGGACGTGAAGATCATAGAGAACTATAACCTAATCATAAAACTTGGCAACTAAGGTTTCAATGTGTGCTAGAGGATGCTTCCTCATGGGTACGAGGGGTGATCCTAGTTGTGAGATGAGGAATTACTTTGGTGGATATCAGAAGATGATGAGCAATTCTTCGGAGATGTCGGTATCTTATCCCATTTGAAAATATTTTGATCAGACAAGCTTCTTCTCCCTCTTTTTTTATAAACAAAGATGGCTTTATGAAAAATAACCCCACCAGCCATAAGTCTTGCGGAGTACACCCTATACTCACCCTTGCTTTGTTGATACTTTTGTAGCAGAGTAAGTGTTTCCCTAAAGACAAGTTTGGTACGACATCGACAACGATGAGTAGCTTGGGGTTCCCAGCCGGCAGCCTAGAATCTATGGGTTGGGACATCATCGTTATGCTTCAGGCCTCTTAAGCCATTTGTTAAGTTTGATATACTTCATAGAATAATTTGCCTTCCGTTGTTTGATGTTTGTGGTTAGTGACCTCTGCTTGTAATATTTTGGTTCTTCGCTCAATTATGAGCTTGCTGTAATAATTTTGGTGTCGCAGGGTTACTGTTGTGTTACCGATTTCTCACTAGATATCCTCGAGCTCTAGGTTAAGCTTATGACAGGCTAAGGTCTGGATTCGTTTAGCCCTAATCCCGGGGGTGTCACATCCCATAGGACACACACACTCGAGTGGATTTTATGGTTCAGCCTCGGCCACACTAGTGTAGCATGCAATGTGGAAGCTGCTTTCCTATGTGCTTTTGGTCTTTGTGGCCATACTGGTGTCATTGCATGTGTTATTTTCCTAAACCACATGGATCCCACTAGTGTCATTGATACAAATGACCACATTGCATGTGTTCTTTTCATGAACCACATTGATCACACATGACCACACAAACTCCACTGGAATATGTGGTGCATCATGTGCCACACTGGTGCAGCATGCAATGTGGGATATGCTTTCATATGTGCTTTTGGTCTCTATGACCATACTGGTGTCATTGCATGTGTTCTTTTCTTAAACCACATGGATCCCACTAGTGTCATGGACCCACATGACCATATTTCACGTGTTCTTTTCATAAACCACATTGATCCCACATGACCACACAAACTCCAGTGGATTCTGTGGTGCATCCTATTCAACACTAGTGTAGCATGCAAGGTGCAAGATGCTTTCCTATGTGCTTTTGGTCTCTATGACCATATTGGTGTCATTGCATGTGTTCTTTTCCTAAACTACATGGATCCCACTAGTGTCATTAACCCACATGAACATATTTCATGTGTTCTTTTCATAAACCACATTGATCCCATATGACCACACACACTCCAGTGGATTTTGTGGTCTAGCCTTTACCACACTACTGCAGCATGCAATGAGGAAGCTGCTTTCCTATGTGCTTTTGGTCTCTGTGACCATACTAGTGTCATTGCATGTGTTATTTTCCTAAACCACATGGATCCTACTAGTGTCATTGACCCACATGACCACATTTCATGTGTACTTTTCATAAACAATATTGATCACACATGACCACACAAACTCCCGCGGATTATGTGCTGCACCTTCTGCCACACCGGTGCAGCATGTAATGTGGAAGATGCATTCCTATGTGCTTTTGGTCTCTGTGACCATACTGGTGTCATTGCATGTGTTCTTTTCCTAAACCAAATGGATCCCACTAGTGCCTTTGACCCACATGACCACATTCCATGTGTTATTTTCATAAACCACATTGATCCCACATGGCCACACACACTCGAGTGGATTCTGTGGTTCAACCTCAGCCACACTAGTGTAGCATGCAATGTGGAAGCTGCTTTCCTACGTCCTTTTGGTCTCGCTGACCATACTGGTGTCATTTCATGTGTTATTTTTCTAAACCACATGGATCCCACTAGTGTCATTGATCCAAATGACCACATTGCATGTGTTCTTTTCATAAATCACATTGATCCCACATGACCACACAAACTCCAGTGGATTCTGTGGTGCATCCTGTGCCACACTAGTGTAGCATGCAATGTGGAAGATGCTTTCCTATGTGCTTTTGGTCTCTTTGACCATACTGATGTCATTGCATTTGTTCTTTTCGTAAACCACATGGATCCCACTAGTGCCATTGACCCACATGAGCACATTGCATGTGTCCTTTTCACAAACCACATTGATCCCACGTGACCACACAAACTCCAACAGATTCTGTGGTGCTGCCTCTGCCACACTGGTGCAGCATGCAATATGGAAGATGCTTTCCTGTGTGTTATTAATCTCTGTGACCATACTGGTGTCATTGCATGTGTTCTTTTCATAAACCACATGGATCCCACTAGTGCCATTGACCCACATGATGACATTGCATGTGTTCTTTTCATAAACCACATTGATCCCACATCAGCACACGCACTCCAGTGGATTTTTTGGTGCAGCCACTGCCACACTGGTGCAGCATGCAATGTGGAAGATGCTTTCCTATGTTCTTTTGGTCTGTGTGACTATACTGGTGTCATTGCATGTGTTCTTTTCCTAAACCACATGGATCCCACTAGTGTCATTGACCCACATGACCACATTGCATGTGTTCTTTTCATAAACCACATTGAGCCCCCATGACCACACACACTCGAGTGGATTCTGTTGTTCAGTGTCAGCTACACTTGTGTAGCATGCAATGTGGAAGCTGCTTTCCTATGTGCTTTTGGTCTCTGTGGCCATACTTGTGTCATTGCATGTGTTATTTTCCTAAACCACATGGATCCCACTATTGTCACTGATACAAATGACCACATTGCATGTGTTCTTTCCATAAACCACATTGATCCCACATGATTACATAAACTCCACTGGATTCTGTGGTGCAGCCTGTGCCACACTAGTGTAGCATGCAATGTGGAAGATGCTTTCCTATGTGGTTTTGGTCTCTACGACTATACTAGTGTCATTGCATGTGTTCTTTTCGTAAACCACTTGGATCCCACTAGTGTCCTTGACCCACATGACCACATTGAATGTGTGATTTTCATAAACCACATTGATCCCACGTGACCACACAAACTCCAGCGGATTCTGTGGTGCTGACTCTACCACACTCGTTTAGCATGCAATGTGGAAGATGCTTTCCTATGTGCTTTTTGTCTCTGTGACCATACTGGTGTCATTGCATGTGTTCTTTTCATAAACCACATGGATCCCACTAGTGTCATTGACCCACATGACCACATTGCATGTGTTCTTTTCATAAACCACATTGGTCCCACATGACCACACACACTCTAGTGGATTCTATGGTTCATCCTCTGCCACACTAGTGCAACATGCAATGTGGAAGCTGCTTTCCTATGTGTTTTCGGTCTCTGTGACCATACTAGTGTCATTGCATGTGTTCTTTTATTAAACCACATGGATCCCACTAGTGTCATTGACCCACATGACCACATTGCATGTGTTCTTTTCATAAACGACATTGATCCCACATGACCACACAAACTCCAGCGCATTCTATGGTGCAGCCTCTGCCACACTGGTGCAACATGCAATGTGGAAGATGCTTTCCTATGTGCTTTTGGTCTCTCTGACCATTTTGGTGTCATTGCATATGTTCTTTTCCTAAAACACATGGATCCCACTAGTGTCATTGACCCACATGAGAACATTTCATTTGTTCTTTTCATAAACCACATTGATCCCACATGACCACACACACTCGAGTGGATTCTAGGATTCAGCCCCGGCTACACTATTGTAGCATGCAATGTGGAAGCTCCTGTCCTATGTGCTTTTGGTCTCTGTGGCCATACTAGTGTCACTTCATGTGTTATTTTCCTAAACCACATGGATCCCACTAGTGTCATTGATCCAAATGACCACATTAGATGTGTTCTTTTCATAAACCACATTGATCCAACATGACCATACAAACTTCAGTGGATTCTATGGTGCATCCTCTACCACACTAGTATAGCATGCAACAGGCAAGATGATTTCCGATGTGCTTTTGGTCTTTGTTACCATACTGGTGTCATTGCATGTTTCTTTTCCATGTAGTCTACATGGATCCCACTAGTATCATCGACCCACATGACCACATTGCATGTGTTCTCTTCATAAACCACATTGATCCCACATGACTATACAAACTTCAATGGATTATGTGGTTCAGCCTCTGTCACACTGGTCTAGCATGCAATGTGGAAGCTACTTTCTATGTGCTTTTGGTCTCTGTGACCATACTAGTGTCATTGCATGTGTTCTTTTCCAAAACCACATGGATCCCACTTGTGTCATTGACCCACACGACCACATTGCATGTGTGCTTTTCATGAACCAAATTGATACCGAATGACCACACACACTCCAGTGGACTATGTGGTGCATCCTATGCCACAATGGTGCAGCATGCAATGTGGAAGACGCTTTCCTGTGTGCTTTTGGTCTCTGTGACCATAGTAGTGTCATTGCATGTGTTCTTTTCCTAAACCACATGGATCCCACTAGTGTCATTGACCCACATGACCACATTGCATGTGTTCTTTTCATAAACCACATTGAGCCCACATGACCACACACACTCGAGTGGATTCTATGGTTCAGCCCTAGCTACACTAGTGTAGCATGCAATGTGGAAGCTGCTTTATTACGTGCTTTTGTTCTCTATGGCCATACTGGTGTCGTTGCATGTGTTATTTTCCTAAACCACATGGATCCCACTAGTGTCATTGATATAAATGACCACATTGCATGTGTTCTTTTCATAAACCACATTGATCCCACATGACCACACAAACTCCAGTGGATTCTGTGGTGCATCCTGTGCCACACTGGTGCAACATGCAATGTGGAAGATGCTTTCATATGTGCTTTAGGTCTCTGTGACCATACATGTGTCATTGCATGTGTTATTTTCCTAAACCACATGGATACCACTAGTGTCAATGACCCACATGACCATATTTCATGTGTTCTTTTCATAAACGACATTGATCCCACATGACCACACACACTCCAGTGTATTTTCTAGTTCAGCCTCTTCCACACTAGTGCATCATGCAATGTGGAAGCTGCTTTCCTATGTGCTTTTGGTCTCTGTGACCATACTGGTGTCCTTGCATGTGTTCTTTTCCTAAACCACATGGATCCCACTAATGTCATTGACCCACATGACCACATTGTATGTGTACTTTTCATAAACAACATTGATCCCACATGACCACACAAACTCCCGTAGATTCTTTGGTGCAGCCTCTGCCACACTAGTGCGGCATGCAATGTGGAAGATGCTTTCCTATGTGCTTTTGGCCTCTCTGACCATACTGGTGTCATTGCATGTGTTCTTTTCCTAAACCACATGGATCCCACTAGTGTCATTGATCCACATGACCACATTGCATGTGTTCTTTTCATAAGCCACATTGATCCCACATGGCCACACACACTCGAGTGGATTATGTGGTTCAGCCTGATGAGTGCATATTTGCATCATGTTTTATATTAATTTTTTGCATTGTAGATGTAGGATCTTGGTATTTTACGGCGCTCACGCGCACATTTTATGTTTGTTTTCACCAGGATCAGGAGAGATGATGGATCCAATGGGTACAATTATTGAAGCAGTTGTACTATGGAGAAAAGGAGTCAAAAACAATGTAAATCGCTTATTTGGGAAATATTAATAATACCAGAAGAAAACCAGAAGCAAACAAGGGAGGCAGAGGGCGCAACGACCAACTATACAGCGGGAGCATCACTTTCGCCCGTATAGCTCGGGCCGTATAGTTGGCACCGCCTCCGCCTCGTCAAATAGTTTCACCACGTGCAATTGGTTTGGAGAGACGACATACAGAACACCCAGAAATCGCGAACACCTCACCTCCGGAAGGCATCTGGAGGGGGAACTCATCTGCCAGGGATCCGTCTTCACCCTGCGTAGATCCGGGAGGCTAAGGCATCAATCTTCATCAACCACCACTGCATCAACACCATCTTCATCCATCCCATCTACATATTGTCTAGATGTTTTTGTAATTCTTATACTCCTTGTGGATTTATACCAGTACTATTCATCTATGATTGTTTCCATTACCATTGTCATGATGTTGATTGCCCCCATGTCTGAGTAGATCTCTAGTTCTTGGGAGATGGAGAAACCCTAGCATATGACTGAGATGAGATAGAGATTATTATGTTATACATCATTATGTGTACGTGTTAATTGTCTTCATCTTGATATTTGGTAGAAGTGCACCTTCCTAATATTTGCCTCTTATGGGGACTCGATGGAGGGGATTACTTGTTAGTAGATGGAGGGATGATATCGCTTACTATGACTATAAAGCTGTTGTTATTCATTACATACTAACTTGGGGAACCAAGGATAACTCATCAAGAAATGTCCATGCCACGGGAGAAATACCGTAATAGCGCGGTAATGCAATGGTTGTCGGTTACTGTTTGTTGTGGTTATGAGGACGATGTGTGCAGCGGTTGCTGGCAAATCATCCATATATGGAGCTCCTCCCACATAGATACACACTATGAGAATATTCGTTACAATACTATCGATTACTTAGTCTACATTGCTAGCGGTGTATCCACCACTCCTTGAGAACGCCTTTTCCCTATTGTAGTTCCAAAGTTCTATTACACACGCGATTCTTACTTTCTGTATTAAGTATTTCTTTACTTTAAATTACCTTATTCAACCAAAAACCCAAAAACAACTCTACTTATCTTGCATCTTAAAGTTATTTCTTAAGTATTTTGTTAAGTTATAGTTAAAAGCATTTTAGTCTTTCTCCTACTACTCCTTGTGGGATTGATATCTTTATTTCAAAACTAGCTACAAACAATCTGTGCACTTGCAGTCATCAAGCTGTTTTCTGGCGCCGTTGCCGGGGAGCTTAGTGCTATAAGTTACTTTACGTTTAGTTATTTACTTTTGTTGTACTAATTTTTACTTGAGTTGCAGGACCACAACAATGGACAATACTCAGCGTTTAAACCAGCATGATGCAGTAAGGAAAATGGGTTCGCCCATGGACGCTTTTATAACTATCAATAAAAGCATAAATCTGGATGGAGTCGAGATCCATCCTTTATTATTAGAATTATTACATTCTAAGAAACTTGTAGGAACCAATGAATAAAGTCCATATGGACACTTACAATTCTTTGAAGACATTCTCAGTTCTTTTATTTTTGATGACTGTAATCTGGATATGGTTAAAATCTAGTTGTTTAGACAAACTCTCTCTAATAATGTTTGCGACGGGTACAGATCTTTTTGTGCAGAAGCACCAAGAACTTGGGAGGAATTGACAACTAAGTTCCTATCAAAATATTACTCTGAAAGCAAAGCTCACAGGATGAGAGGTATTATTATCAGTTTCAAAAATAATCCTAGTGAAGTCTTATACGAAGGATATCTAAGGTATAAAAGTTATCTAGATAATTGCCCCCATCATCGTTTGCCTGGTTGGTTAATCACCCATACATTTTATGGAGGGCTAAATATTGAAAATAGGACGAATCTAGACACTTCTTCAAATGGCAGTTTTCTATCTTACACCTATGATGAGGCTTGGAATCTAATAATAAAAATGAAAGAAGCAACTGAAAATTCTAAAGATAAGGAAAATATTACAAATAGTTTTTCAGAATATGCTTGCTTTAATGATTTCCTTGTAGATGACAGGACAGATACAATGATTGAAACCCTCGGTATTGATTCTTACTCAGTAAAGAAATTTTTTGAGAATTATGCAGGGCATTTGCAGGTATCTACAGAATGGGAACCTCGTAAACCTCTCGAAGAAAACAAGCATGCAAGAGCACTAATGGAAGAGTTCTCCTTGATACCTATACAAGGAATCTTTGAAAAAAGACAAAGAGAGGAAGAACAAATAAAGAAGAGATTGAACAAACCAGAAAGGAATTCGGAAGCTACAAATATAAATAATATTATAATAAAAGACCTTATGGAGGCACGAATAGTGGAGGATGAAGTGGTTAGGTTAGACCGTGAACCTTCGGAATTCATCCAAGGTAAGGTTCGTGGTAACGAAACTTCAAAACCTATGACCACTATATATTGTGGAGAAACTTTATTATATAGAATTTGTGAACAAATTTCCACCATAAATATTATGCCGTCGTCACTTTATCAAGAACTTCGCTACAACTTAAATAATCCAGATGTTGAACCGGTAGACACTATTATTAAATTGTCTAATAGAACCAATATAAAACTAGAAGGGTAATCAGGAATATGTATGTCTTTATTAGCTCACTCATGTACCCCCATTTTCATATTCTTGATATGCCTCTCGATTCTTTTTGCCCTATTCTTTTAGGCAGGCCTTTTATTTCCATCACCAAAGCTCGAGTGGATAATCAGAAGGAAATCATTTCAATAAAGTTTGGAGAAGAGGAAATGACATTCTACTTCGCCAAACTAAAGAAGAGGCCATATGAAGTGGAGGATATCATGGAAGAAAAGACGATTGCCAAGCTAGCGGTAATTCATTTTAGTACTCCACAAGATGAATTAGAAAGGAGCTTGATTAATTGGGAAGAAGCACCGGATAATGACAAGAAAGAAGACATGGATGATTACCTTGATTCAATTCTGGAAGCACAAAATCCACATGACTATGAAGAATTGGTAAGAACAGGAGATGAAGAACCTCCACCAATAGAATTGAAAAAACATCCAAATGATATGAGGTATGAGTTTTTAGATAATGAAAATAAATGTCCTATTATTATTAGCAAGAATCTATCATAAAATGAAACGAATAAACTCATTTTAGTTTTGGTTAAGCATCGTGAAGCCTTTGGATACACACTGAGTGATATTAAAGGAATAGATCCATCTACTGTAACACATAAGATTACCATGCTTGATGATGCTAAACTCGTAGTAGATACACAGAGAAGGCTTAATCCTAAGATGAAGGAAGTAGTAAGAAAAGAAGTTATATGCTTACTTGATGCTGGCATAATATATCCTATTTCTGACAGTAAGTGGGTTAGCCCAGCTCATTGTATACCAAGACAAGGTGGTCTTGATGCTGCTGTGAATGAGGAAGGTGCGCTAGTTCCTGTGAGACTAATTGTAGGATGTCGTATGTGCATTGACTTTAGGAAACTAAACCATGAGACACAAAAGAATCATAAACATATACGGTTCATGGATAAAATTCTAGAAAGACTTAGTAATAATTCTTATTTTTGTTTTCTTGATGGTTATTCTAGATATTCTCAAATTGCCATACAACCAGAAGATCAAGAGAAAACAACTTTCACTTGTCCTTATGGCACATACGCTTATAGATTAATTCCATTTGGCTTATGTAATGCAGCAGCAACTTTTCAGGAATGTGTTATAAAGATTTTTATTGATTTTGTTGAGAAGACTATGCAAGTCCTAACAAACGATTTTGTCGTTTGTGGAACAACTTTTGATAATTTTCTCTACAATCTAACCAAAGTTTTGCAGAGATGCAGGCAATCAAACTTGGTTTTAAATTGGTAGCAATGTCATTTCATGGAAAGAGAAGGTAAAGTTTTCGGGCACAACATTTCGGAGAAGGGAATATAAATAGATAAAACTAATATAAATGCTATAGAAAATCTCCCAATACCTTAGGACATTAAAAACTGAAAAATGTTTCTGGGACATGCAGGATTTTATAAGCGGTTTATAAAAGATTTTGCTAAACTAGCTATGCCCCTTACCAATCTTCTTGATAAAGAAACTCCATTCTATTTAGACCATGACTATATTGCAGCTTTTGAGAACCTTAAAGATAAACTACTTTCAGCACCTATCATGCAACCTCCAAAGTGGGATGAACCTTTCGAAATTATGTGTGATGCTAGTGATTATGCTTTAGGGGTTGTGCTGGGACAACGAGATGGAATGAATTTGAATGTTATTTATTATGCTAGTAGACCTCTTAATAAGATTCAGAAACATTATGCTACTAAAGAAAAAGAGTTTCTAGCTATAATTGTTCTTGCGACAAATATAGATCTTACATAATTAATTCTAAGGTAATAATTCATACGGATCACCAAGCTTTGTGTCACCTGCTTGTTAAAAGGGATGTTAAACCAAGGTTGATTAGGTGGGTTTTATTACTACAAGAATATGACTTGCAAATAGTAGATGTGAGGGGTAAGGATAATCCGGTAGAAGATCATCTCTCTGGGATGGAGGGAATAATTAATGGCCCCGTACCTATTAATGAATCATTTCCTAGAGAATATTTAGCAAAGGTAGAAGTTGCTGATCCATGGTATGCAGATTATGCTAACTATCTAGCAACAAATTTTTAACCTCCAGGTATGTCAAGAAATCAAAGAATGAAGTTCTTTAATGATCTTAAATATTACTTTTGGGATGATCCGTATCTATATCGTCATGGACTTGACGGAATGATCCCAAAGTGTGTTCCTAATCATGAAATGAATGCAATATTGAAGGCTTGTCATGACAGTCCATATGGAGGGCATCATGCAGGTAAAAGGACTACTGCAAAGGTACTTCAATCTGGATTCTATTGGCCCACCCTGCTCAAGGATGCACACATGTATGTGGAATATTGTGATGCTTGCCAAAGAAGAGGTAATATAGGTAGGAGACAAGAAATGGCGATGAATTATAGTCTAATAATTTAACCCTTTGATGTATGGGGAATGGATTACATGGGTCCATTTACAGAGTCAAATGGTTATACTCATATTCTTGTTGCTATTGACTATGTTACTAAGTGGGTTGAAGCTATCCCAACAAATCACGTAGATGCAGCTACCTTAGTGAAGATGATCAAGGACATCATATTCCCCAGGTTTGGAGTTCCTAGATTTTTAGTTACTCACGGTGGTTCTCATTTTATGAAAGGGACTTTCAGGAAAATCCTCAGCATGGAGTAACTCACCGCATTGCTTCACCATATCATCCCCAAACAAGTGGTGAAGTGGAACTCTCAAATAGAGAGCTGAAGACCATACTCGAGAAGACGGTAGATAAATCAAGAAAAGACTAGTCATACAAGTTAAATGACACTTTATGGGCATACCGTACTGCGTTTAAAAATCCAATGGGTATGACACCTTATAATATGGTGTACGGTAAGGCATGCCATCTACCATTAGAACTAGAACACCAAGATTTTTGGGCAATCAACAATTAAAATTATGATCTCAAAGCAGCAAGGGGAAAGCATTTATTAGATATGCATGCTTTAGATGAGTTTAGAAGCGACGCCTATGAGAATGCTAGGTTGTTTAAGGAAAAAAGTTAAAAGATGGCATGATAGAAAAGCAGATAATAATTTTTTTTAAATTGGAGACAAAGTGTTACTCTATAATTCTCGTCTTAAGTTGTTTCCAGGAAAACTCAGATCAAAGTGGGAAGGTCCATATGTAGTTGAAGAAGCGTATTCGTCGGGAGCAGTGAAGCTCCAAGGAAAAACACCCTCTCTTGCATGGGTGGTAAATGGACAAAGCTTGAAGCATTATTGGGTGAAAGAAGATATAAGTGCAATCACTATGGAGTTGAGCACCCCTGAAGAAGTGATAAAGCGAAAATATACGAAGAACGGCAATTACAAGAAGAATGGACTCAAGACAGAATGAGCGGTACTACGGTCAAGCTATTGACCATAAAAGAGCGCTTCATGGGAGGCAACCCATGTGAAATAAAGGTTGAGTAAGTGAAATGATATTTACTATCCTAATCATTTTTGGTGTTCGTTTACAACATAAGGTACATTTTACCGTGTGTTAATGTCTACAGGTCAATACATTGAAAAGGGAAAAAGTCAGAATGTTATGGGAAATCTCATGGACAAATTCATGATCACCTAAAGATTTCTGACCGGAGTCTCCGGTGTGCAAACATCAGAGTCTCCGGTGTGGTCCGGAGATTCCCCAGGAATTCTCTGTGTGTGGCCTATACTTGGCCCAGGGACAAACTGTGTGGTGGTCCGGAGATGGATCTGATCTCGGCCGGAATATCCAGTGTGTCCCCCTAGACCAGAGTTTCTGGTGTGGACACACCGGATTCTCCGGTGTCTATGGTCCGGAGTTACGGCCATAGTCTCCGGAGTGGATGCCAAGCACCTGCCCGAGCCAGCCAGAGATGCGGTCCGGAGATAGACCGGAGGTGGGGCGGAGTTTCCGGCCTGGGTGGAGTCTCCGGTGTGATTGGTCCCCAACGGTCAGAAAACGGTTCACAAGTGTGTGGCCTAGCTGCTCGTTCCAGAAAAGCAAGACCACACCATTAGTGCCACCAAAACTCCAAGATCTCTTCATCCAACCACCCAAAGTCATTGATCTTTGGGGAATTGGAGGAAGAGGCATCGATCTACAGCTTCACCAAGAGAGATCTTCATTTCCCCCTCATTCACTTGAGGGACCCTTGCTCTAGGGTTTCTTTGGAAACCCTAAGCCTTGTTTTAGTTAATTTGATTCTTACTAGCTTGTCTTTGATTGCTTGACAGCTAGCTTGTATTTGGGAGCCTCCAATTAGGTTGTGGATGTGTGCCTCGAACTTGTTGTAAAGGTGCCGGCTTCCACCTCGAAGGTTGTCATATAGTGAAGAGGTGAATCGAACGCGTTGGGGTGAGCTTCATCAGAGAACAAGGGAGGCCTCTCGTGGCGTTGGTGGTTTGAAACCACCCCCTCTCCAAACGTAGACGTACTTCCCCTCAAAAGGAAGGAACTACGGGAAACAAATCCTTATGTCTCCGCGTGCTCCACTTTGGTTACTTCTATCCTTTACCGCACTTTACTTATCTAGTTCTTGCTTAGTGTTTGTGCTAGATTGACAAATAGGTAAATTCACCATAGTTGCATGATCTATAGAATTTACCTTTTGTGTCAAACCCTAGCTTGAAAAAGAGTAAAATTTGAAGTAGCACCTATTCACCCCCCCACTAGGTGCCCATACGATCCTATCAATTGGTATCAGAGCCTCGTCTCTTTATTCGGGCAACTCAGGAGATGAGGGAGGAGTGAGGCTAGCAACTCGGTGACCATGGTAGATCTCAAGAATTTGGAAACAAGCTTGAGCTCTACCTTGGGCAACGAAATCCAACAGTTGCGTCAACTTGTTGAGCAACTTGTTATGAATAAGCCAGCCTCACCTCCTACCTCTCAAGAGGAAACACCACCCAACCCAAAGGCAAATGCTCCGTCTAAGCCTATAGGTGAAGTGGTGGGGGATGAACATAATTCCACTGACTCGACCAACAAAAGGGGTGATGGCAAGGAAGAGCACCATGCGGTTCCCGGATGGTACTCTCCCAACCCTCCAATCCCTCATCCACATATAAATAATAGAGGTGACCCACCTAAGTTAGCTGCACATACCTTTGCTCAATGTCAAGTTTTAATGAAATCTCATGTGCGTAGCTCTTGCATTGATTTGTGGAATATTATTGAAGAAGGACTCAAGATTGAGGATCCAACCAACTTGACTAGAAGAGAAGTGGTCAATAGCCAAATCAATGCGACTGCCTTGCACATGATCCAACTTGGAGTGGGATCAAAGGTTTTTCCCCACATTGAGCACTACAATACCTCCAAGGAAGCTTGGGATGCTCTCATTGACTTGTTTGTTAGCAACGAGAGCATGAGAAGAAATAGGTATGATGCCTGAAGCAATGAGGCTAAAGGATTCTTTATGAAGGATAGTGAGGATCATGAAGACATGTATCAAAGACTCAAATCCACAGCCACCGCCTTCAGGAATGTTGGTGCCTCTCACATTGATGATGCTTGGATCAAGAGGAAGTATGTGAGTGCTCTCATGCCTTTTGAGCTCACTGACTTGAAGAGTCTCCAAGGAAGACACAACTACCACCTCATGACCTCCAATGAAGTTATGCAAGAGATGGCCGCTTTCAAGGTTGCTACCAAGAATGCCAAAGACGCCCGTGCTCGTGCCATTGGAATGAGTAGTGGTGTCAATCTTGCCTTGAAGGCCAAGGTTGTGGCGTATGATGAAGATGAAGGGAGTGATGAGGGACTTTCAGTGAGCCACCCTGAAGATGTCAAGGTTGCTTATGGTGAATACATGGCCTTCTATGCAAGAAACTTTTGGAAAGACCCCACCAAGGCCAAGATGGAGATGCAACGAAGAAGCAACCCCAGTGGGAGAAGAGACAATGGGTCTAAGTTGAGAACTTGCTTCAATTGTGGTGACCGCTATCACTTTGTTGCCAGTTGTCCTTATGAGAAAAGAGAAGATCATGGGGGTAAACTTGTGTCAAAGAATACCTCCAAAGCTCCTTACAAGAAACCTTTCATCAAAAGGAATTCCACCAGCAAGAAGTCGGGTGAAATTGTCTTGATAACACATGAAGAATTCTCCTCCGACAATGATGATGAGGAATATGAAGAAGAGGAAACATCAAGTGGTGTGGCAGCTCTTGCCACTACTTCTACACCTACATTCTCACTCTTCGACTCTCCAAATGAGAATATCTCCAACAAGAACGTCACTTGCCTTATGGTAAGAGGAACGGAGGTATTATCATCATCACACCCCACCTCCTTAGTTGATGAGGAATTTGATGATGAGTTATCCCTTGAGGTCAAAAAGGAATTAGTTGATTTTGATGTGTTTATGACAACTTGCAGGGGGAGCACAAAAAACATTTTGTGGACCTCTTAAATCAACTTGCACACACGTAAGAGCTCCTAGATGAGAGATGTAAATTAGGAAGAGAGCACATGATTGAGGTAGAAGCTCAAAATGATGCTCTAGAAGAAGAAAAAGAGACTAGGATGTCTCTTGAAACTAAACTTGAAGGGCTTGATGAAGAAAATGATCTCATTATTAATAAACTCATCAAGGAACGTGACCATGCTATTGCTAAATATAAAAAGGCAAAAAAGGACAAGATTAAGTCTGGTGTTGTTCATGAAAAACTTGCCGAGGACTTTAGGATGCTTGAGAAGGCTCACAAGGCCTTGGAGAGTGAACTCTTGTTACTCAAAAAGTCTTGTGAAAAGCCTCAAACTCAATTGACCAATATTCCTTCACCTAGTACTTTCATTCCTTCTAGTTGTACAAATATACTTGAAGAAAATGCTAGGTTGAAGGGGCGCTAGCTAAGTCCACCTTACCCAAAGGAAACAAGTCAATTGATGACCTCTTGAGTAAGCAGAGGTCAAATAGTGATAAAGGGGGCATTGTGTTTGTCTCTAAAGGCAAGAAGAAGAAGAAGAAGAACAAGAACAAGAAGAAGAAGAAGAAGGCCAAGCCCGCACAAGAAAAAGACAAGGTCATTGTGGGTAGTAAGACCATGAATGGAGAAACTATGTCTCATGATGACTTTGCGGGAAGTGCTAACCCTAACTATGTATTGATGCGTGATTATTATGGTGATGCATATGCACAATATGTTGGCCCATTTGATGGTTATATTGCTTGGTCTATTTGGGTTCCCAAGACCCTTGTTTCTAACAAAAGAGGACCCATTGAAAAATGGGTACCTAAAAACTTGTTTGATCATTTGTAGACCTATGCTTCCGGAGGGTCAAAATGGGTGCTTGATAGTGGATGCACAAGTCATATGACCGGAAGCGCATCTAGTGTCAAGGAGTTGAGACTAAATGTTAATCAAATATCCGTGACATATGCCGACAAGTTAAAGTCTAAGGTAATGGGTTTTGGCAAAGTTGTGGTTGCACATGATATCACTCTCATGGACGTCATGCTTGTTGAGCCCTTGGCTATAATTTACTTTCAGTCCATGCTCTTGGAAAGATGGGTGTTGCCGTCTTTATTGATAATGATATTGTGATTCACATGTGGAGCAAGTCTCTAAAGGTCGCTTTCGTTGGGTACATCGAAAATGACTTGTATGTGGTGGAGTTTTTGGGGAAAACCACTACAAGTGCAATGTGCCTATTTGGAAAGGACGATGTGGGTTGGTTATGGCATCGCTGTCTAGCCCATGTCAACATGAGAACTTTGCAAAGCCTCCACAAGGATGGTCATATTGTTGGACTAAAATAAAATGTTTGCTTTGCCAAAGATCGTGTTTGCAGGGCATGTGTTGAAGGAAATATGCATGATTCTCCCCACAAGCCAAATAACTACATCAAGTCCAAGAGGATCTTGGAGCTCCTCCATGTGGATCTCTTTGGTCCTCCATCTCATGCAATCCTTGGTGGGGAGAAATATTTCTTGGTGATTGTTGATGACTACTCAAGATACACTTGGGTATATTTCTTCAAGCTGAAAAGTGAGACCCAAGAAAACTTCATTGACTTCATCAACATGGCTCAAATTCAACACAATGTCCATGTGTTAACAATAAGAAGTGACAACAGTACCGAGTTCAAGAACTACACATTGAATAGCTTTCTTAGCGATGAGGGAATAAAACATCAATATTCCGCTGCATATACCCCTCAACAAAATGGTGTAGCTAAGAGGAAGAACCGGACTCTTATTGATATGGCAAGGACCATGTTGGCGGAATTTAAATCTCCATACAATTTTTGGGCTGAAGCAATCTCCACCGCATGACATGCATCAAAACATCTCTACGTCCGTAAAAAATTGATCAAGACTCCACATCAAATCCTTACCGGTAACAAGCCCAATGTTTCATACTTCCGGGTGTTTGGTTGTAAGTGTTTCTATCGCATTAAGGGTGTTCGTTTGTACAAATTTGATCCCAAAGCTTTAGATGGTATTTTTGTTGGTTATGGTCTCGAATCCGACACTTATAGAATCTATTACAAGCTCTCTGGAGTTGTCATAGAATCTTGTAGTGTGGTTTTTGAAGAATATTATGGTCCCCAAGGGAGGCGTGTTGATGTCTGTGATGTAGATGATGAAATGCCTCAGGATGCCATAGGAAGAATGGGTGCGAGATTCATCCGCCCTGTTGAGGAACCCCTTATGGAGGATCGAGAAGAACTATGCTCTACTCAAGTGGATCCCTCATCTTCACAACATCAACAAGTTTCTATCGAAGAGGACAATGACCCAAGCCAAAGACAAGATGTGGACCCTCAACCAGATGATCAGCAAGAAACCTCTAGCCAGGAGGTGCTTAAGCCTCCATTTGCCAGAATGTCCAGCGGTGCTAAGTCTATTACACAAGGAAGATCTGTAGAAACTGCCATAAGGGAAGCCCAACGCGTATCTAGAAATATGCCTGATCAAGACAAAGGTCAATCTTTGCCTCTTGAAGAAGAGAATGATTCCAAGGATGATCAGGGTCAAGTTAATGGTCAAGACGAGGACCAAAATGATGAAGTGGTCCCCACAAGAAACAACAAGGAGATCGAAACTCGTCACCAAGCTAGAATGGATATAATATTGGAATTAAGAGACCACACTCTTGAGAATGTGGTAGGAGATCTAAGAAGAGGGATATCCACTCAAGATCAACTGAAGAACTTTGGTGAACACCAAGCACACATTTCCATGGTGGGACCAAAGAAAGTATGGGAAGCTCTTGAAGATTCGGACTGGTTGGATGCAATGCACAAAGATCTCAACAACTTTGAGAGAAACAACTTATGTAAGTTAGTTGAAAAGCCAAAAGATTGCCGCAATGTTATAGGCACCAAGTGGATATTCAAGAACAAGCAATGTGAGCATGGAATTGTTGTGAGGAACAAGGCAAAAGGGTTCTCTCAAATTGAAGGCATTGACTATGGAGAGACATATGCACCCGTGGCTCGCCTTGGGTCCATCCATATCCTTCTTGCTTATGCGGCACATCATAACTTTAAATTACAACAAATGGATGTAGAAAGTGCATTTCTTAATGGTCCATTGCATGATTTGGTATATGTAAAGCAACCCCCGGGGTTTGAGGATCCAAAGTTCCCAAATCACATCTACAAACATGATAAGGCGCTCTATGGACTCAAACAACCCCCACGCACGTGGTATGAGCACCTTAGAGAGTTGTTGTTAGACCGTGGGTTTGAGGTTGGGAAAATCGATCCCACTCTTTTACTAAGAAGGTCAATGGGAGATTTTTGTATGCTAAATATATGTTGATGATATTATCTTTGGCTCATCTAAAAAAGCTTTTAATGATGAATTCTCAAAGCTTATGACTAATAGGTTCGGGATGTCCATGATGGGAGAATTGAGGGTATTTCTTGGCTTTGAGATCAAGCAAGTAAGAGGAGGGACATTCTTCAACCAAGCCAAGTATACTCAAGATATGCTCAAGAGATTCAACATGAAAGATCTAAATGGATCCCCCACTCCCATGGCAACAAAGACCCATCTTGAACTAAACCCAAATGGTAAAGATGTGGATCAAAAGGTATATCAATCCATGATTGGTTCTTTGCTTTACCTTTGTGCATCTAGTCCCGATATTGGGTTGAGTGTAGGAGTGTGTGCAAGATATCAAGCGGCTCCTAAAGAAAGCCATTTGATGGCGGTCAAGAGAATCTTTCAATATTTGGTTCATACCCCAAACTATGGTATTTGGTATCCTAGGGGCTCAACTTTCTCTCTTTGTGTATACACGGATTCGGATTGGGCTGGTGACAAGGATGATATAAAATCAACCTCCGGGGCTTGCCAATTCCTTGGGAGGTATTTGGTGTGTTGGTCTTCTAAGAAGCAAAATTGTATATCTCTCTCCACCGCCGAAGTTGAGTATGTGGCAGCTGCTAGTGCTTGTACTCAATTGAGTATGGATGAGGCAAACTTTAAAGGAATAGGATGTCCATTGTAACAAAGTGCCTCTTCTATGTGACAATGAAAGTGCTATCAAGGTTTCCTATAACCCAGTGGATCATACAAGGACAAAGCATATTGAGATTCGTCATCACTTCATTAGAGATCATGTTGCTCAAGGTGATATTGAGCTATCCTATGTGTCAACCAAAGACCAACTTGCGGACATTTTCACGAAGCCACTTGATGAAGCAAGGTTTTGTTATTTGAGGAATGAACTAAATATCGTAGATTCTAGGAGCTTGACTTGATCACCTTGCATACTCACCTATGTCTTGACCCTTATTTGGTTTAGGTGCAGGAATGGAAATAGGGGGAGTGCGATCCTAATACATTGGACTATCCCTCCCCCCATAATGCCAACATTTAGAAATTCAATTATCTTAATATCATTTTGTGATATGTGAGATTCATTGATGAGTAGTGGCCATGAACCTAAGGATAACTCTTTGCGGTGTCATGCCACAAACTCTTACATGGTGGTCACGGCCACAACCCCTTCTCAAAGAAGGATTGGTTCTTGTGTTGGGTTGTTGACTAATATAAGTTTCACATTGCCATTTGTATGGATGCTCATTGCCTTTTTGTTCTTCATAGTTTGAAATCTTAACCTAAGCCTGTCTCCATTCCCTAAAAACATTACTTCCAACATATATGTCCCCAATAATTATACCTAGCTGCTTTTGGTTGAAGAGGACCGGAGTATCCGGTGTGCATACACCAGAGTCTTCGCTATAGGCCGGAGTCTCTGGTGCAGATCAGAGTCTCCGATCTAGGGGGTATTCGGGTTGTGACTTAAGGGGGCCAGGGTGAGAGAGTCACTTAGACTCTTTCTTCCACCCCGACCCCCACCCTCACAAACCTCCTCCTCCTCCTCCACAACTGCTACCTGGAGACCGATTTGCCGCCGAGATCCGTCGTGACACCGGCCAACTCCACCCTCTCCACCCTTGGGACCTTCCCCTCTGATGGAATTGTTCCAATGGACAGATCTGGTATAGTTTCCTCAGTTGGGGTTTGCAGCATAGAAAACAAAAAAATTCCTATGATGGGAACTATACGCCAAGATCTATCTACTAGATACAAGCAACGGGTGGATATACATCCATAGAGAACTTACCCTCTAAGACAAAAAAACCTTTTTTAACGAGTTGGAACTCATGGATGATGTAGTCGTACACTTGCCGATCTCAAGATCGTGATGAAGTCGAGCAGGTCCGGCTCTAGCACGTCCTTCAGATCCAGCTCCAGCAAGTCCAGCACCACCAAGTCCAGCACCGCAAAGAAGTGGTGCATCTGTGATCGCACACACGTCCGGTACCCCGACAGCCTCCATCCCTCGCTCCAGCAAAGCAGCGGAAGCAGCACTCCTTTCCAGATAAAGCAACCGGGAACATGTATCTCGCTAATCCGAGACCATGGGGGAATAATACTAGAGGGGGAGAGAGATCCTTCACAAGGAGGTGTGAGGAAGAAGGAGTGAGAGGGGGACCTTTTATAGGAGGAGGGGAGGGTGTCCCTTCACCTCCCCCGTTCATGTGGTGGTAACCCCCTCCACATTAAAATGCTCCTTCACATTCTCTTTTAAAGTCTCCACTTTAAATGCATTAAATTTCTCCAATTTAATGCTCTCTCATTTAATAAAACTCTTTTATTAATTTTACTCAGAATTTTTTTAATTACTTTAATTAACAAACATTCACATAAAACCCCCTGCAACATTTCAATATTACATGCAGAACCAATTTCAGCAATTTCACCCGAAACAGTTTCAGTGTCTATTGAAATAATTCCAACGCTTTCTTAAATCTTTATCTGAAACATATTTGCTCCAAATGGTGTCAGTATCCCTTAAGTGTGTCACCCTACGGTTCGTGAATAATGCAGACATGATCGAGAACCCTCTCCGATCAATAATCAGCAGCAGGACCTGGAGATCCGTACTGACTCCCACATATTCAACGATGACTCTTGTGATCGTGTGAACCTTTAACGTTGTAACTAAATCCCTTTGTCTCGCGATATATTACATGTCCGAGATTCGATCATTGGCATCCAAATACCTAGTTTGATCTCGTTACTGACATGCACTCTTTTCTTGTTCCCGTGATATAACATTCTAGTGATCACATCACTTGCTTGCAAGCTATTTCAATGTGATATCACCGAGAGGGCCTAGAGTATATATATCCGTCATCGGGATGGACAAATCCCACTCTTGATCCATGAGCCTCAACATAACACCTTCGTAGCACTGAACCCACCTTTATAGTCACCCTGTTACGGTGTGACGTTTGATGTTATCAAGATACTCTTCCGGTGTTAGCAATTAACATGATCTAATGGTCTAAGGACTAAGATTACTTCATATGATGTTATAGAAATATAAACATAATCACTCTGATCGTAATGATATACTTTGGATGAATGTTCATCACATCATTCCACCAATGTTGTGACCTTGTTATTAACAACATCCAATGTCCATGATCAGAAAACCTTGATCATCTTGTTAATCAACAAGCTAGTTTATATGAGAGGCATTACTAGGAACTTTGTATTTTTTTATTAAACACACATGTATTAATGTTTCCAATTAATACAATTATAGCATGCAAAATAAACATTTATCATAAACATGGAATAAGATAATAACCACTTTATTATTGCCTCTCGGGCATATTCCCTTGAGTCTCCCGCTTGCACTAGAGTCAATAATCTAGTTTGAAAAACTTTGCGTATTGAACACATATGGCTTTCTAGTGTTGCATATACGCGATTGCTAGTGGTTAACATAATCTCCGAATCTGACAGTTTCAGGTCCGTGTGTATTTGCATGTCTTTGCGTCTCTACGCATCACTCATCTTCAAATGAGATGGCATTGTATAAATTTGGTCCTTTGGTGAGACCTTTAGTTCGTTCGGGTTAAAATATGTTGATATTATTGTCATACAATATATCTTCATAGTATTAGCCCACTTTGAACCACACCTAGTTTGATAACAAACTAATTAACACAAATGCCCTCCTTTGCTGCTACTATAGCAGTCATATACTTAGCCTTTCATTGTAGTATCCGTCACAATATCTCAACTTTGGAACTTATCCAAATCCATCATGGAACATCCTTTCCATTACATTGTGCCACCCATAGTCTAAATTGAGATAAATTTAATTTGTTTCTTGTGACAAAACTAGTATCAATGTAACACTTTACAATGAACTACCTTTAACTATTTGTCACTTATACATGATATATTCTTAGTTCTTCCAAAGCTCATAAGAATATCTTTACTATTGTCCAATGATCATCTTATGAATCATTCTGGTATGTGCTCATAACATTTAGAGAATAGGACATATCTGGATATATACATATCACAGTATAATCGATCAAAATCATCATGTGATTTTACTCACCATGTGTTGAAACACTTGAATCTTGATATAATCCTTTCCATGCAGCAAGAACCTTTCTTGTTGTTTCCATATTGAACCCTTTCAATATCTCATATATGTATGTCTGGCACAACCATATTAGCGCCTCAATCTATCCATATAGATATTGATGCCTAATATTCCGGTTTTGCCCAAGTCTTTCATCGAAATCGTATTTTAATGAAATTATTAACTTGTGTCAATACAAGATACATCATTTCCAATCAACAATATGTCCTCTACATAATGTATTAGAAATATGTCTCAGCGCTCCCACTTAATTTATTGCAAATGCAAGTATCTTCATCATGTTCGATGAATTTAAAATCTTTTAACAGTTTCATCATGGTGAAGATTCCAACTCCTCTATGCTTACTTCAACTATTGAAGTTTGCATTCCCTTTTAGCATCCTTTGAATTAACAAAACCCTTCGGACCGTGTCATGTACACGTCCTAGGTAACCATTCTATTAGAAGAACATTGTTTTGTTTGTTCAACTACCATACATCAAATTATATGTAGTGGTTGCTACATTAAGCCGTCAAGACTAAATATCGCTATGAAAGATCATATCTTGTCATAGTCAACTCCTTGAACATTCTCGTAAACTTCTTTCCGACATGTCGATTATTTCATAGATGTTAAACATCCATGTCTATTTCTTTATGGATCCAAACACGACCGATAGGCTTCATGCCTTTCTGGAGGGTCTTCCAAGTTCAGAAACTTGATTTCTCGTGTATGGATACTATCACGGATTCTATGACTTCTAGTCATTTTATGGAGTCAGGGCCCATCATCGCTTCTTTGCATTTAGTCGGTTCATCATTGTCAAAACAATAACGACTTGCTTATCAAATCACACTATTTGATTCTTACCGACCCACATGGTTCAATAGGAACTCTAATCTCCGAGATCACAACCTTTGTAATCACGGGAGCCATGAGCATTTTTTTTGAGGATGAACAGTGAGCAAAATCCCACTGCAATTTTTATATTAAATTATAAGTAGTGTACAAGAATAATTACAAAGGCCTAACTAACAAAGGAAAAAAACTAAGTCTGAGATTGGAGCCAAGCTTTAAAGTTTTCAGCAAGGTCTCTCTTGATTCTGAAGCTAATCCATGTTAGATCTTCCTTATAAATTGCCTTCCAATTGTTGAAACTTGGTCTTTGATTGTTGAAAATCTTATTATTTCTGATAATCCAAATCCCCCAAGCAGCTAGGATGATGATTTCCATAGCAAAGGGTAGATGCAATTTCTCCTTAATATCTTCAATGGCCTCAAACACTGATAAACCCCTGTGCCTTTGTGGGCAAATAAAGTCCCAACAGTTTTCAGCAAAAGGACAAGCCCAGAATAAATGAGAAAGGGTTTCTTCTTGTGAACATTCCATAACAGCACAAGAATAAGACTTGAGTTGCATATTTATTCTTCTAAGGAGATTCCTTGTGTTCAAACGGTCATGAAGTACCTTTTAGGCAATTCAGTGTTTTTGCAAAGTGATCCACTCCTGTATTGTCCAGATTGATGGGTATTAGACTTGATTTTTGATAATTGACATTCAGTCCAGTTGAATCAGAGAAAGTGTTTAGCAATGATTTTAGACAGATCAATTCTTTGACATCAGCTTTCATGACCAAAAGTGTGTCATCAGCATACTGAATTACAGGGAAATCAGGGCATGCAGGGCAGTTGAGAGGGGCGGAGATTAAATTTGGATTCATTGCTTTATTCATGATGGACTGGAGTAAGTCAGCAGCAAGAACAAACAGGAGTGGTGATAAAGGGTCCCCTTGTCTAACTCCTCTTTTATAGTAAAATTTCTTCCTAGGAATACCATTTAGCAGAACAGATGACGTGTCAGAACTTAGTAACAGTTGTATCCATTTTATCCACTTGTCTCCAAAACCTCTTGCCTTGAGGATCTCAAGTAATGCAGAATGCTCAATCTTGTCAAAAGCCTTCTCAAAATCCAGTTTTAAAACAAGAATCTCCTCCTTTGATTGGTGACATTGGAAAAGATATTCAAATCCCCATCCAAGGCAACCTTGTATAGATCTTTGTTGTAGGAATCCATATTGATTTTTATGGACAAGTTTTAAAATAATCTTTTGCAATCTATTTGCCAGAATTTTAGTGATGATTTTTAGCACACTATTGAGAAGAGATATGGGTCTGAAATCTGAGGGAGTCTCAGGGCAACTCTTTTTAGGAATAAAAGTAATGAAAGAGGAGTTAATGCTCTCAAGAGAGATTTTCTCATCATAGAAGTCTTGTATCATCTTTTTTATGTTTTTGCTAATTATAGGCCAACAGCATTTGATGAACTCATTATTAAAACCATCTGAACCAAGGGACCTGTCATTGGGTAGATCCTTCACAAGATCATCAATTTCTTTCTCTAAAAAGGGGGATTCCAAACTCTCTCTTAAGTTTGAACTCATGCCATCTCCAAAATAATCAGCCAGGTTGAAATGCATAGTAGTATTGTCAGAAGTGCCCATTCTATTTTTGAAAGCATTCCATAATAAAGCAGCTTTACCCTCATGATCAGAGATTTCATCCTGATTAGCATACTTGAGAGCAGAAATGTAATTATGTCTATAGTTGATAGTTGCCTTTGAGTGAAAGAACTTTGTGTTACCATCCCCAAGTTTGACCCATTTAATCTTCCCCCTTTGTTTCCAATAGAACTTTTGGTTCTGTAATAAGGTAATGACATGTGATTTCAACATATCTCTCAGGTTCCATTCCAGTATATTCAGACATCTAAACTCTTCAAAATTATCCAGGAGCTCAATGACCAGATTAACCTTGTCAATCAGTTGTTTGAGGCAAGGTTTTTTGCCAAAGCTTTAAGCCTCTTCTCACATTTTTGAACTTAGCATTTACATTCTTTGCACTGTCATGGTAAGCAACTAGGATGTTCCAAGCATTTTGAACAATACCAAGAAAATCATTGTGCTGTAGCCAGTAGTTTTCAAATCTAAAAACATTTGTCTTGGGAATTTTGGTACCAATGTTAATAACACAAGGAGTGTGATCAGATGTAGGTTTGACTAAAGGATAAACAAATGTTGATGGGATCCTTTTGCATATTGCTCCAGGTAAATTGTTTTCCTTTCAGAGGTAACTCAACCAATCCAAGATTACTGATAGCTTCATTGAATAGTAACATATCATTGATATCACCTCCTCCTTTATTTCTATCAGAAGGTTTTCTTATTAAATTAAAATCTCCCACCACAAGCCAATTCACCCCATCATTAAAATCAGTATTATGAAACCACTTAATAAAAATAGCTTTTCTATAAGGGTCACGGGGGCCATAGATGTTGGTAACATACCAGGTTTCATTATATAAGTTGGACTGAAGCTTGATGGAAATAGAGAAGTCATTTTTAAATTCCAGGTTCCCAGAGAATAGAGTCCCATTCCAAATAGTGATAATTCCACCAGATGCACCAACTGATGGCAAAAACTCAAATTTATTGAATTTTATAGGGCAGAATTTCTTTATGTACTCAAGGTCAAAGAAATCTCTTTTTGTTTCTTGCAGGCAAATGATATCACATCCTGATTCAACAATCTTATCAAATAGAGCTACCCATTTTTTCTAGAGTTTATCCCTCTAATATTCTAGTTCATAACTTTCCAACTTATTTTGTTATCCATAAAAAACTATGTGATGTAGATCTATTTTAGGAAGCAAAGTATACTTCCAGACAGAATAGATGGCAAAGTAGTGAAAGTAAATTTCAGAATATTCAGGGAGCCATCTCATCATCCACAGAAAGCAACATTGCATCAAAAGGAAAGAGAGACTAGGTCTATTACAGTTCCCATGACAACAAGAGTAGTTCCAGCCACCTCTCTGATAAAATAAGATGTAAACCATTTAAAATTATTTCTTGGGTGGCTTCTTGTGCTACTGAGAGCCAACTCCAGCAAAAGTATTTCTCTTTCCAATGACCTTGTCAGAGCTTGTAGCAGGTTCTTTCCCTTTAACAACACTGGATGAAGAATTTCTTGTACCTGGTGCTACCTTCACCTTCTCAACAATCTTACTTTTTTTGAGTAGCCTCTTTTCAATTCCTTCCTCAGCAACCTTGCAAAAGGAGGTAGCAAGCTGTTTAACAATTTTTTTGCTAATATCAGGTGGAACAGCATTGCATGTAAGACAGTCTTTGCTAGTACAATGAGCATGATTCTTAAAACCATCATTTAATTCAATGATCCTAGGACTCCTTCTCACCTCATTTTCAACAAGAGTAGAAGTTCCCCTCCTCTTCCTTATGGGGGTAGCAGGTGAGCTGGGGGTTCTCTGAGCATTAGTTCCAAGAATACTACCCCCCTGAAGAATACAAGTAGGTGCCGATTGAGTAACACAAGTATCAGAAATAGAGAAAGGGATTGTCTGCTCATTTAGACTGGGCTCCTTTAAGATATCCCACAAAGAAGATTGTAAGAAATGATTTGTCTAGTCAAATTTTTCAGGTGTCAAGAGTAATAGAGTGATGTAATTGAACCAACTTACAGGGATATCAAAGTTTCTAACCCTGCCATTTACTTTGCAATGAGGAGCAAAAAATCTGTCCCATAGTTCTAATCCTTGTTTTGAGAAAGTCAATTTTGCAGCATGAAGATCAGGAATCTGAGAAAAATGAGTATGCACAAACCCATCCTGGAAGTGAGCCAAGTTGGGTGAAAGCATCTCAGAGTCATCCAGGAACCCTCCTGGGTTATCCAAATTAATGTTATCAGAGTTATCCACATTCTCAACCTCTTCTGATTCTGAGTTGTAAGCATTCATTAGCTGTTCCAAACCTTCTCCAAGTGCTGCATTCAGATTTTCTTGTAGGACCTCTTCCTCATGAAAGATAAGATTGTTATTTTGGGACAGACCCCCACTGCTTTCAGAGCTATTGTGAGCATGGACAGAAGAGGAAATGGTAACAACACAGTTGTCCTGTGGGGGAGGATGCAAGGGATCCTCAGGTAAGACATCCTCCATAATTGCATCTAGAAGATGGTTGAAAGCATCATTAGGCTGATTATGTTGGTTTTCATTCTGATCATTTCCCATAGCCCAATGCCCCCAACCTTCATCATCATTGTTATCAGCAACCATAGGATTGACTAGAGGTGGCACAAAATTATTGGCAGTAGGGTTTAGGTTGGGGATTGGGTGAGGGTCAATCCCCTCATCAGGCAATGGGTCCTCATCTGGTGGGCCACCCCCAAGCATATTCTGCAATAAAACCACTATAGAGAAGGTCCAGGACTGAGAATCAGGAGCATCTCCTTCAGTGAACCTGACACTCTTAGGAATGTCCTCAAGATCAGTGACTCTGACCATAGCCATGATTCTACCTTTGTGGTTGGGGATGTTTTCCCACATAATGAGTTTGCCAAAATCAGAGAAAATAGCATCTAGATCCTCTGTATACCAGTGATCAAGGGGTGGACCAACAAGAAGAACCCAAACTTCCCTATTAAACTGAGACCTTCTCCAATTGATTCCTTCATTGTGTTTGGAAAAGGAGATGTATACTTCTTCAAACAGAATGGGGCTTTCTCTAATTAACCTGTCTCTGTCACTGGTCAGCACAAATTTGACATATGCAGACCCAAAAGGACAAGCTTGAATGTCCCTAAAACCCACATGCATCTCATTGGCAAGAAAATCTTGCAGAACCTCTTCAATGTTTGCAAACAGAATCTGACCTGGAGGAACTGGGCAATGGTGGCGATGACGTATTGTTCATGAAGCAGAGGTCGGTGGGCCACGACCACCCTCTTGACTCCGACACGACCAGGAATCTGAAGAATCTCGAAGCCTTGAGGAACGAAAAGTCTAGGATCAATGGGAATGTTCGCCATTGCTGCTGGTGAAGTGGTCGGCGAAGCAGAGCCAGGAGGAGAGCAATCAGCGGAACTGGGGTTTGTACCAGGCGAAGAAGGCGAGAAGACAGGGTCTTGATTCTTTTTTCCTTTAGAGAAAATATTGAATTCCCTAAAACAGGAAAACTGCCGGGGTTCTTGGTCTTTGAACCAAGTAAGATAGCTATTATTGGGCCAAGCCCGTTTAGGGAAAGAGGCAAACTCCCGAAAAGGCAATTTTTGCTGATTATTTGCTGCCGAATTAACGCCCAGGTTGACCTGGCGTGGCCCATTAAACGCAGGCGGGAAAGACGCGTTGGCCGAATAATTATCATTAACTTTGCCATTTAAGCAAATGGCTTGATTGGCGCCCTGAGATGAATGCCAATTAAGCCGTCCAACGGGAATATTATTGGGGGAGGAAAGGAAATTCAAATTTTCTGAATTGGCGTTAGGCAAGGTCAGGCGATTCAAAACCGAGTTTTCACTTTCTTTTTTGAGACCACAGTCCATTCCGAGGACAATTCTTGATAATATTTTTTCTCCTCAGCTTGCCAATTAGGACCACCATTTCCCCAGAGATTAAAAAAACATTCAAACATATCTCCTGAAAAATTACCCATATTGTATATTTCAAATCCCACAGCTCTGGAGGCAACCGAGAACTTAAAAGTTCTATCATGCAAGATTTTGACACGATAGGAAGAAGCCTTTCCTCCAAAAATAGCCTGGATGGCCAATCCAACAGAATGAATATCCAGCTTGAATTTTGCTCTTCCAAAAGAAATAACCAAAATGAATTCTCTTCTCTTGAAACCCCCAATGAAGTTGACTGCATAACCAAACTTTTTCAAGATGTCAGCTTCAAAATTTAGGCCAACATGGAAATCCAGGGCAGGCGCAGGAACACGAGTATAAGCCTTTGAGTTATCTAGAGTTTTAACATTGGCAGATTCTAACGATTTCAAAAGAGCTTGACCTCCCACAATAACTTTATGAAAAGGCATAACAATGATACTACCTATATCAAATGACTCTTCCTTCAAAAGAAACCTTGCATCAAGAACTGTTTCCTTATGATCGATCAAAATAATTCTTCTAGCCTGAGGTCTTAGAATAAGAAAAGCATCTCGCATGGACTTGGCATCAGAGTTAATAGGTCCACAAGTGACTTTCCATCTCAAAGGGGGAATAACCAATCCTGAGAAAGATCGAGGAGATCTAGGACCAGATTCATGAACACCAACTTGCAACTCATTGATCCTAACCAAATGAAAAGGGGGACGTACTACTGTGCCGATATTGATGGATGTAGGAGTAGTAGGTGGGCAAGCCAAAATTCTCGATTCCAATGGTAAGATGTGTAACATCCCAAAACTTTAATCCAAGCTTATCATGATCAAATCATCCAAAAATGGGGTTAACAAAAACTTTTCCAAATTTAAAATGAAAGCATTCATATATGTGTGCATTTAAAATAGGAGTTGTTTGAATTGCCATGATTGATTGATCCAATGCTTGTAAAATGTTTCTTAGGTGATTTAAATATCATCTACATCATTCCCAAACTTTTCCTAAAGAAAATCAAATCAAAAAGAATTAAAAAGAAAGAATGGTTATTTTGACAAATCTAACTCTCATGCCTACTTTGGCTATTCCTAGTACTCAATTCTTAATAGAAACAATTCTTGATCTTTATACCCCTTGCTAGCACACATAATGAGGTACCAAGGCCCACCTTTGGATCTGCTAAAAACATTTTTTTAGCTATTTTAAATGACAGTTTAAAATTGAATCTAATGCATATGCATAGATCACCCCTATTTCAAAAACCATCTTTTTGAGCTCCATTTTCAAAACCCTTGCAACCAGAGACTACCTATCACTAGTGGAGATCACTCAAAAATTTGGAACTCAAAATTCAAAACCTTTTCTCTTTCGGCCATTTTGTCAAACACCTTGTTCGCAAGATCATTAAGGCCTAACTATTACTGTTTTGGGCTGATTTTGTCTAGCAATTCTATAGTGCTTTGATCATATTGTCCCTCCTCAAGCCAGATCAGACCAACCCCAGCCTCTTCTCTACCCCCTAGCCGCACTGCACTGCCATGCCGAGCCCTCTCTTGCCAGCTGACTGTGCACTTGCAGTAGCAGCCCTCTCCAGCCCCTCTCCTCATGTCTCGTAGCTTGCCAGTGGTCCAGCTCCACCGCCCAACCAGCCCCAGCCCAGAGACAGAGGGCAGAGCGGCCAGGAACCGCCGCGCCTGGAGCTTGTCGAGCAGGCCGACGCCGCCCCCAGAGCGCGCACTGTCCCCGCTCGCACAGACCGCCCCTTGGCAGCAGCCCGCGCCCACCGCTCCGCCTCGACCTCGAGAACACCCCAGACACCGCCGTTCGTCGCCCAAAGCCCCACAGCCACCGCTCGCCCTGCACACTGCCGCCTCTGCCTCTCAGAGCGCCACCTCGCCCAGACCGCATACCACCGCCCCTACGGCCGCATTTAAATCCTAGAGCACCGCCAGGGGACCGCCCATCGATCGCCATCCCCAGCCATGCCGCTAGCTCGTCGTAGCCATGTCGCCACCGTCGACCGCCCATCCCGCTCGGTCTCACCATCGGGCCTATAAAAGGAGCCCTCCCCAGCCATTCTTCTCCACACCATTCCACTCCCCTCACCTCTCTAAACCTCACCCACCTCTCGCCGGAGCAAGTGGATCAGCAGCTCACCGGAATTGGAGCCAGAGCCGCCGCCTCTGGAGGAGAAGGGTGCCGTTGATTGCGACCACCCCAAGCTCCGTCGCGACCACGCCTCGCCTCGCCATCGTCTTCCACTTTGTTTGACCGCCTTGCTGACCCCGCTGGAGCCCTGGTACGCCCCCAGTAGACCCCCACCGAGCCGCTAGGGTTTGAGCTTGCCGGCAACCTATTCGTCGTCGACGACGACCCTCAGCCGTAGATCTAGCCTCTAATCGCACGGCCCACAGCGCGTGTACCGTTTCGCGTGTTAAGTGCCACTGACACGCAGGACCCCCTGTCAGCTGGGCCCCGCACCGCGGAGCGCTACTAGGCCGGCCCATTCCTTTTCCCGTGTTAGCCCACATATTCAAATCTGGATTTTTCTTTTAGTTTGAATCTAGTTTCTGACCACTAGTTTGAAAATCAATTCAGAGAGTTTTAGAAATCCAAATTGCCTGAAACCAATTTTGTCTGAAAGGTATTAAAATGATCTATCCAAGCCTGTTGGATTGAATTCAATTAGAGTTATAGATCTCTCCTAATAAAAATAAGAAGACAGAAGCTTTTGCAACTTGAAACATTTTTATAAAATCAACCAAGTTAGCTTTTGAGTTGATTCCAACTCTCAAAAATCACATTTCATCATATCTATCCAAATATGTAATAATATGAAGGTTACATGCAGTGACTTTGGACTAGTACCAAAATAATGCTATATAGGAATTTCTAGTCACTTTAAATTTTTAAATAATAAACTTAAACCAAAGTATTATTGATCCAACCTTTAAATCTCATTCCCACATGTTAGAATATGTGGTGAGGACATGGGTCCACATGATCCCATATTTTGGTGGTGAATATTAAATTTTAGTTAATATTTCAATGAGTAGAAATTACTTTTCCAAAATAAAAAGGTTGAAACTATTGAATTAAACTTGTGATGCTTGTAATGATAATAGATCATCAATTGTGTGATTTAGAATGCTACTTAGCCTAGTTAAGTATTCTTTGGTGATTGTCTACTCCCTATGTATTTATAGACGCTAGTACCGACCAAGCTTTCGAGGAGGAGGAGTTCTACCAAGAAGAAGAAGAAGAAGAAGAAGAAGAAGAAGAAGAAAACTTCAACCACTGCACCAACCAAGGCAAGCTATTAGTGGCAAGCTAACCCTTGCAAAACATACTTTACCAAGATATGGTGAGCAAGCTAGAATAAAACTAGATGGTTTAGCAAAGATGCCTTAAGCATGCTTTGATCACACCCCTTTAACTATTAGTACCCCAAGTCTTATTGACAAGTTTTACCTCCCTTAGTTTACACAAAGTTCTTTACTTAATTTTTGAAGGTAGCATAAAGAGTATAAAACTTGACCTACTTAGAAACCTTTAGATATCATTCTATGGCATGAGATTGATCCCATCTTTCCACCTTAGTGAACACTCTTAACTTAGTACCTTAGTATAGATCAAAAACTTGAGTCACTTTAGATGAGAACACTTGGTGAAAATGAATTATGAAAACCTTGGAATGACGAGTCATTCTATTGAGATGTTTTGACATGTGTTGAGAAACACAACTGGTTTATGATGATGAAAATGATGAGGCATGAGCCTTAACCCTTTTATAAAACTGATGGTTAGATTCGATGCGATACCATTCCAAATTTACCGTACAACCACATTACCTGAATTGGGTAAGGCTTAGCTGGAAATTTATATGCATTAGTATTAGTTCCCTCACGGGAGAGGTTTGAGCTGAGGCTACCTCTCAATGATGTCCACCTATGTAGTGCCCAAGATGACTGATGGTCATAGTTGGGAGGCCATACTCATAGGAGAGGTGCTTGTACTAGGGTGTGTAAAGGGAAGGTTATGTTTGATTATCTGCATACTGAGTATGATGATTCAGGGTTATCCCTGACAGATGTATCGAATCTTGTGGTGAAAGTGTACCACCTATGCAGAGTGTCAAACTATTCGAATAGCCGCGTCCGCGGTTATGGACAGTTGGAATGGCCATACTGTTTCGTTGTCAGATGTTTTCTAAATAACTTGAAAGGAATGATGAACTTTGAATTGACCACAACAGGGTTGTGTTGATGATAATAGCTTCCCAACTTAAGTGATTCTAGAATCTTACTTTATCTTTCTTTGCTTCTGAACTCAGCTTAGGTTTCAAACTTAACTTGATAGTTAACTTAGATTCACTACTTTAACTTAGAATTATACCCCTTGTTAGTAGTAGTTTGCGAGTACTTAAAGAGTACTCATGGCTTTTGTCCCTGGCTATTATTATGGTCAGACTATGAAGGAGATTATCAAGATGATGGTCAGCAGGACGGCTATGATAACTAGGACTATCTACCTTCGTCAGCATTGCCTGTGCCCCTGAAGATGGACCCCACTGCTACGCTTATCGTTTATTTCCGCTGCTTGTTGTATTAAATACTGGATCATGAGATCCTTATTTGTGTAAAACCTTATGTATGGTTTGTAATGGATGATGTACTGTGATATCCAATCCGTTATGTCTTGCAAAAATGGTAATCCTGGGATTGCGAGGTATGGCATAACGGGCATCCGGGATTAAAGATCCGGGCGTTGACAAGTTGGTATCAGAGCCATCCTGATCATAGGAGACCCTAGTTAGAATGGACGTCCAAACCAAAAACTTAGCTTCAAAACCAAAGTGAGTATTTATGAAAAACCATTTCCCCTCTTACCCTTGTGAACTCATTCTTTCTCAAAAATACATGTTCCTCAAAATTCTTACGTTACTACTTAAAATTTGACACACTTGATCACTTCACTAACTTCCTCATCCTAAATTCTTGTAGATGGAGACTCAGTTCAACAAGTTTTACCAGTTGGGAAACGGAGGTCAGCTGATCTTCGAGAGGGATCTGGATTCACTTTCGGAGTTACTGGGACGCCCACATCCGGAGTTTCTTGGAGCTCAACTTCCAGGACTCCCAGGAGGAGACCTACAATGGCTAGTCATCGCAGATCTTCGAGGAAGCATTGAAGCACCAACTTCTGGAAGAATTCAATTCTCCGTGAGAGAGAACAACTGGCTAGATGGATTAGCCAGGGAAATGCATGAAGCTCTCGCACGTCTATGTGCCCTCAGCGTCAACAAGATTCAAGGAACCCGTTTTGCCGACTATGCAAGACGTGACTTCATGGGAATGCCGATGGAGATGCCAAGTCACCCAGAGTTGAGGCGTCAAGTGGAGAACCTTGACTTCTTGCTTCATGACCGACAGCAGGAACTGGACAATGCCAGAGAGTTAGCCAACCAGAACCGTGCCATTGCCGACCAGAAGGCCCAGACTTTCGCACTGCTCGTCCAAGATCGCCAGTCTCTTTGTCGCCAGCGTGCAAAGAAGGATCGCACCATCGCCCTTCTTTGCAAGAAGGTGGCCGACCTCGAGAAGACCGTCAAGGAGCAGGAAGCTCAGCTTGCCGCTAAAGAAGAAGATGATGAGGGTGAAGAAATCCAGGGAGATATGGATTCTTACCTCAGCAACGATGATGATTTTCTGGCAGAGGATGTTGTGGACTTCTACACTAATGATGAAGACTCCGACTTCATCGACGATGAATAGATGCACTAGAGCACTATCGTAGCATGAGATGTATCATCTCATTGTATCGTAGCTTGCAGAATGGTTCTTCAAACCATCTGTTTCCCCTTTTATTGTTGTGGTGTGTGTTGTATCGTGTGCTTGCTTGCATGAATGAAAATGAAGTTAGTTGAAAACCTGAGTCTAACTCAAAGTTGTATCTTTGAAAACCCAAAACCATGAACCTTAGAATTTCCCTCTTACCCCTATATCTATCTCAATCTTTAGATGACTCGTGGAAACCAAGGAGGGAGCAACTCATCGCAGGACCCAATGCTGCAGATCTTGCAGAATCTCATCGCAGACCGTGAAGCAAGCAGGGCCGAGCGTCAAGCCAACTTAGCAAGATTACAGTAGATCGCCGAAATGGCTCTTAACAACCAAGGACATGGAAATCAGGATCACCATGGATCTAAAGTCAAAAACTTTCAGAACACCAATCCCCCAATATTCAACCAATCTGAGAACCCATTAGATGCTGATGACTGGTTACAGACCATGGAAAACAACCTCGAAGTTGCAGGAGTTGATGAGAATGAGAAAGTTCTCTTTGCCACCCACTATCTGGCAAGAGATGCAAGAGCTTGGTGGAATAGCATCCGCAATATGAACCATGGCCAGGTGATAACCTGGGAAGCATTCAAGGTCAAGTTCAGCCACACCCATGTGCCGCAAGGTCTTGTCAACAGGATGAGAGATGAATTCCGTGAACTGAAGCAAGGAAGATTGACTGTGGTAGAGTATTGTGATAAATTCTTGTCACTTGCCAGATATGCACCGGATGAAATCAACATGGAGGACAAGAAGAAGGAGAGATTCTTAAACGGACTGCATGATGAGATGCAGACTGTCCTCGTCAATATCCGTTTCCAGGATCTCGAAGAGCTAGTCGACTCTGCCATTCAGATGGAAGGGAAGATTAACCAGGCAAATGACAACCGCAAGCGTCGTATGATGCAGCTGTCTAGATCCAGTAGTCACCAGAAGTACCGTCCTAACCCGTCACCAGGATATGCACCAAGGAACAACCTACCTCCAAATTCTCGCCCAAGCTACCCCAACCGTAGCGGAGGCAATGTGAAGTCCGGAGGAAACAATCACAACTCCGGCAATGCCAACAACTTCAACCGTGCCCCTCCCAAGAACAACAACAACAACACTGCACCCAGAACTGGCAGCAATGTTGTGCCTATCACAGTCAAGGACAAGTCCCAGATCACTTGTTTCGAGTGTGGAGTGAAGGGTCACTACTCCAATGAGTGTCCCAAGAAGACTGCCGCCAATGCCCCTGTGAATGCCCCAGCTCAGCAGCAGCATCGTGTTCAACCAGGAAGGAGATTTGCCCCAGGGAACCCGCACAACCGCAACGGTCGTCTCTTCCACATGAACGCAGAAGAAGCCCAGGAAGCGCCAGATGTAGTGCTAGGTATGTTTTCTGTCAACTCAGTTTTAGCAAGAGTATTGTTTGATTCTGGAGCATCGCATTCATTTGTCACCGAAGAATTTGTATGCACTAGTAAGATTCGCCCAACCAACCTGAAGCATGTAATGATAGTTCAAATCCCCGGTTCAACAACAAAAGCTAGAAAAATTTGCAAAGCTGTACCTATCAGAATACATGGGATAGATTTTTATGCCAACCTAATTGTACTTGGAAGCAAAGGATTGGAAGTAGTACTAGGTATGGACTGGATGTCAAGGCATAAAGGACTGATAGACTGTGCTAAGAAAGCCATCACCATGACCAGTAGTTCTGGAGTAACAGTAGAGTATATCTCCGAAACCTTACCCTGTCAATTCAAGTGCAACAAGAGTGTAGCCCTGCCTACCATTGACCAAGTCAGAGTAGTCTATGAATACCCCGACATATTCCCAGATGAATTGCCAGGTATGCCCCCGGATAGGGATATTGAGTTCATTATCGAACTAATCCCCGGAACCGGACCTATAGCCCAGAGACCCTATACCATGAACCCCTCAGAGTTAGTAGAACTGAAGAAGCAGTTGGATGCCATGTTAGCAACAGGTTTGATTCAACCAAGTGCATCACCATGGAGATCACCAGTGTTATTCGTCGACAAGAAAGATGGAGGCAACCGTCTGTGTATAGACTACAGAAAGTTGAATGATGTCACCATCAAGAACAAGTACCCCTTGCCAAAGATAGAGGATCTATTTGATCAGTTGACTGGAGCTCAGGTATTCTCAAAGATTGATCTTAGGACTGGTTATCACCAACTTAAGATTCGTGCAACGGATATTCCGAAGACCGCCTTTACTACTCGCTATGGTTTATACGAGTATACGGTTATGTCTTTTGGATTAACCAATGCCCCTGCTTATTTCATGAATCTCATGAATAAGATCTTTATGAATTTCCTCGATAAGTTTGTAGTTGTGTTTATCGACGACATCCTTATCTACTCCAAGTCAGAAGAAGAGCATGAGCAACATCTGCGAATCATCCTAGAAACCCTAAGAGAGTATCAGTTATATGCCAAGTTTAGCAAGTGTGAGTTTTGGCTGAAAGAAGTAGGATTCCTAAGACATATTGTGTCTGCCGAAGGAGTCTCTGTTGATCCCACCAAGATCAAAGATGTCGAAGAATGGGAAGCCCCAACAAATCAAACCCAAGTTCGTTCATTTCTCGGATTAGCGGGATATTACCGCAAGTTCGTAGAAGGATTCTCAAGCATAGCCCGACCAATGACCCAATTGTTGAAGAAGGACAAGAAGTTTGAATGGACAGACAAGTGTGAAGCCAGTTTCCAGGAGTTGAAGAAGAGATTGATATCAGCCCCAATTTTGATCACGCCAGACATCAAGAAGCCGTTTGATGTGTATTATGATGCATCCAAGATTGGTCTAGGATGTGTATTGATGCAAGAAGGCAAAGTCATCGCGTATCTGTCTCGACAACTGAAGCAGCATGAGCAGAACTATCCGACCCATGATCTTGAGCTAGCAGCCGTGGTTCTAGCATTGAAGACATGGTGCCATTATTTAATGGGTAATCGTTGTGAGATTTACTCAGACCATAAGAGCTTGAAGTATATCTTCACCTAGAAGGAACTGAATATGAGGCAAAGAAGATGGATAGAGTTAATCAAGGATTATGACCTTGACATTCACTATCACCCGGCAAAGCCAATGTGGTAGCGGATGCTCTTAGCAGATTGCCGTGTAGGCTGAACACCATGATCAAAGAGAAGCAACCAAGTTTGTATGAGGAGTTGGAAAGTTCAGGACTGAGTTAGTTAGCAAAGGATTCCTAGCTAGCATTGAACTTCAACCCACTTTGATTAGCCAAATCAAGGAAGCCCAGAAGGGAAATGAGAGTATCGACGGAATAAAATGTTGTATTGGTACAGGCAAAGTACCTGGATTCACCGAATACGAAGAAGGTGTACTGTGGTACAAAGGACGTATCTGTGTGCCAGCAGATTCGGAGCTGAAGGAGGTTATCATGAAGGAAGCTCACGACACTCTTTATTCTATCCACCCCGGAGGAACAAAGATGTATCAGGATTTGAAAGAGCAATTTTGGTGGCACAAGATGAAGAGAGAGATCGGAAGCTACATCGCCAAATGTGACATCTGTCAAAGAGTCAAAGCAGAGCATCAGAGACCTGCAGGACTATTGCAACCATTGCAGATTCCGGAATGGAAATGGGATTCCGTCGGAATGGACTTTATCACGGGTTTACCTACTTCCAGTAGGGGAAATGACTCAATCTGGGTCATAGTTGATAGACTATCCAAGGTAGCCCACTTCATACCAGTCAAGACAACCTACCAGAGTGCAAAACTAGTAGAGTTGTACATTGCTAGAATTGTTAGTCTGCATGGAACCCCCAAGACCATCGTGTCAGATCGAGCAACCCAGTTTACTTCAAGATTTTGGCAGAAAGTTCAAGAAGGTTTAGGAACCAAGTTGAACTTCAGCACCGCTTATCACCCGCAAACAGATGGACAAACTGAGAGAGTCAACCAGATCTTGGAGGATATGCTTAGAGCTTGTGTGTTGGAATACGGATCAAAATGGGAAGACTGCCTGCCTTTCGCAGAATTCTCATATAACAACAGTTATCAAGATAGTTGGCAGATGGCACCATTTGAATTCCTATATGGAAGAAAGTGTCGTACCCCTTTGAATTGGTCGGAAGTAGGAGAGAGTCAGATCTTTGGACCCGACATTCTCCGAGAAGCAGAAGAGAAAGTTCACAAAGTCCGTGAGCACCTCAAAACCGCCCAATCCAGACAAAAGAGCTATGCTGACAAGAGAAGGAGAGACCTGACTTTCAATGTCGGAGATTTCGTATATCTCAAGGTTTCACCATTGAAGGGAACTCAACGCTTTAGTCTGAAGGGAAAGTTAGCTCCCAGATATATCAGACCTTTCAAGATTCTGAACCGCCGAGGAGAAGTATCGTATCAACTGGAACTGCCTGAAGAGATGTCAGCCATCTACAATGTGTTCCATATCTCGTTACTTCGCAAATGCTTGGAAGTGCCTGAGAAGACTGAAGTTTTCAAGAACATCGATCACAGAGCTGTGGAAATCAACAATGACCTGGCCAATCGGGAACTACCCATCCGTATCTTAGAGGAAGCCTACAGAGCCACCAGGACCAGGAGTATCAAGTTCCTCAAGATTCAGTGGAGCAACCATACCGAGGAGGAAGCTACTTGGGAACGCGAAGATTACATTAGGACAGAGTTCCCAGATCTCTTTAGTTCCTAGTTTTCTTTGTAAATCTCGGGACAAGATTTTGTTTAAGGGGGGAAGGTTTGTAACATCCCAAAACTTTAATCCAAGCTTATCATGATCAAATCATCCAAAAATGGGGTTAACAAAAACTTTTCCAAATTTAAAATGAAAGCATTCATATATGTGTGCATTTATGGAGTTGTTTGAATTGCCATGATTGATTGATCCAATGCTTTTAAAATGTTTCTTAGGTGATTTAAACATCATCTACATCATTCCCAAACTTTTCCTAAAGAAAATCAAATCAAAAAGAATTAAAAAGAAAGAATGGTCATTTTGACAAATCTAACTCTCATGCCTACTTTGGCTAGTCCTAGTACTCAATTCTTAACAGAAACAATTCTTGATCTTTATACCCCTTGCTAGCACACATAATGAGGTACCAAGGCCCACCTTTGGATCTGCTAAAAACATTTTGTTAGCTATTTTAAATGACAGTTTAAAATTGAATCTAATGCATATGCATAGATCACCCCTATTTCAAAAACCATCTTTTTGATCTCCATTTTCAAAACCCTTGCAACCAGAGACTACCCATCACTTGTGGAGATCACTCAAAAATTTGGAAATTAAAAACTTTTCTCTTTCAGCCATTTTGTCAAACACCTTGTTAGCAAGATCATTAAGGCCTAACAATTACTATTTTGGGCTGATTTTGTCTAGCAATTCTATAGTGCTTTGATCATCTTGTCCCCCCTCAAGCCAGACCAAACCAACCCCAGCCTCTTCCCTACCCCCTAGCCGCACTGCACTGCCATGCCGAGCCCTCTCTCGCCGGCCGACCGTGCACTTGCAGCAGCAGCCCTCTCCAGCCCCTCTCCTCATGTCTCGCAGCTTGCCAGTGGTCCACCTCCACCGCCCAATCAGCCCCAGGCCAGAGACAGAGGGCAAAGCGGCCAGGAACCGCCGCGCCCGGAGCTTGTCGAGCAGGCCGACGCCGCCCCCATAGCGCGCACTATACCTGCTTGCACAGACCACCCCTTGGCAGCAGCCCACGCCCACCGCTCCGCCTCGACCTGGAGAACACCCCAGACACCCCCGTTCGCCGCCCAAAGCCCCACAGCCACCGCTCGCCGTCGACACCGCCGCCTCTGCCTCTCAGAGCGCCACCTCGCCCAGACCGCATACCACCGCCCCTACAGCCGCATTTAAATCCTAGAGCACCGCCAGGGGACTGGACATCCATCGCCATCCCCAGCCATGCCGCTAGCTCGCCGTAGCCATGTCGCCACCGTCGACCGCCCATCCCGCTCGGTCTCACCGTCGGGCCTATAAAAGGAGCCCTCCCCAGCCATTCTTCTCCACACCATTCCACTCCCCTCACCTCTCTGAACCTCACCCACCTCTCGCCGGAGCAAGTGGAGCAGCAGCTCGCCGGAATTGGAGCCGGAGCCGCCGCCTCTGGAGGAGAAGGGTGCCGTTGATTGTGACCAGCCCAAGCTCCGCCGCGACCACGCCTCGCCTCGCCGTCGTCTTCCACTTTGTTTGCCCGCCTCGCCGACCCTGCTGGAGCCCTGCTACGCCCCAGTAGACCCCCATCGAGCCGCTAGGTTTCGAGCTCGCCGGCGACCTGTTCGTCGTCGACGACGACCCTCAGCCGTAGATCTAGCCTCTAATCGCACGGCCCACAGCGCGTGTACCGTTTCGCGTGTTAAGTGCCGCTGACACGCGGGACCCCCCTGTCAGCTGAGCCCCGCGCCGCGGAGCGCCACTGGGCTGGCCCATTCCTTTTCCCGCGTTAGCCCACAGATTCAAATCTGGATTTTTCTTTTAGTTTGAATCTAGTTTCTGACCACTAGTTTGAAAATCAATTCAGAGAGTTTTAGAAATCCAAATTGCCTGAAACCAATTTTGTCTGAAAGGTATTAAAATGGTCTATCCAAGCCCGTTGGATTTAATTCAATTAGAGTTATAGATCTCTCCTAAGAAAAATAAGAAGACAGAAGCTTTTGCAACTTGAAACATTTTTATAAAATCAACCAAGTTAGATTTTGAGTTGATTCCAACTCTCAAAAATCACATTTCATCATATCTATCCAAATATGTAATAATATTAAGGTTACATGCATTGACATTGGACTAGTACCAAAATAATGCTATATAGGCATTTCTAGTCACTTTAAATCATTAAATAATAAACTTAAACCAAAGTAATATTGATCCAACCTTTAAATATCATTCCCACATGTTAGAATATGTGGTGAGGACATGGGTCCACATGATCCCATATTTTGGTGGTGAATATTAAATTTTAGTTAATATTTCAATGAGTAGAAATTACTTTTCCAAAATAAAAAGGTTGAAACTATTGAATTAAACTTGTGATGATAATAGATCATCAATTGTGTGTTTTAGAATGCTACTTAGCCTAGTTAAGTATTGTTTGGTGATTGTCTACTCCCTATGTATTTATAGACGCTAGTACCGACCAAGCTTTCGAGGAGGAGGAGTTCTACCAAGAAGAAGAAGAAGAAAACTTCAACCACTACACCAACCAAGGCAAGCTATTAGTGGCAAGCTAACCCTTGCAAAACATACTTTAGCAAGATATGGTTAGCAAGATAGAATAAAAATATATGGTATAGCAAAGATGCCTTAAGCATGCTTTGATCACACCCCTTTAACTATTAGTACCCCAAGTCTTATTGACAAGTTTTACCTCCCTTATTTTACACAAAGTGCTTTACTTAATTTTTGAAGGTAGCATAAAGAGTATAAAACTTGACCTACTTAGAAACCTTTAGATGTCATTCTATGGCATGAGATTGAACCCATCTTTCCACCTTAGTGAACACTCTTAACTTAGTACCTTAGTATAGATCAAAAACTTGAGTCACTTTAGATGGGAACACTTGGTGAAAATGAATTATGAAAACCTTGGAATGACGAGTCATTCTATTGAGATGTTTTTACATGTGCTGAGAAACATAACTGGTTTATGATGATGAAAATGATGAGGCATGAGCCTTAACCCTTTTATAAAACTGATGGTTAGATTCGGATGCGATACCATTCCAAATTTACCGTACAACCACATTACCTGAATTGGGTAAGGCTTAGCTGGAAATTTATATGCATTAGTATTAGTTCCCTCACGGGAGAGGTTTGAGCTGAGGCTACCTCTCAATGATGTCCACCTATGCAGTGCCCAAGATGACTGATGGTCATGGTTGGGAGGCCATACTCATAGGAGAGGTGCTGGTACTAGGGTGTGTAAAGGGAAGGTTATGTTTGATTATCTGCATACTGAGTATGATGATTCAGGGTTATCCCTGAAAGATGTATCAAATCTTGTGGTGAAAGTGTACCACCTCTGCAGAGTGTTAAACTATTTGAATAGCCGCGTCCACGGTTATGGACAGTTGGATTGGCCATACTGTTTCGTTGTCAGATTTTTCTAAATAACTTGAAAGGAATGATGAACTTTGACTTGACCATAACAGGGTTGTGTTGAAGATAATAGCTTCCCAACTTAAGTGATTCTAGAATCTTACTTTATCTTTCTTTGCTTCTGAACTCAGCTTAGGTTTCAAACTTAACTTGATAGTTAACTTAGATTCAGTACTTTAACTTAGAATTATACCCCTTGTTAGTAGTAGTTTGCGAGTACTTAAAGAGTACTCATGGCTTTTGTCCCTGGCTATTATTATGGTCAGACTATGAAAGAGATTATCAAGATGATGGTCAGCAGGACGGCTATGATAACTAGGACTATCTACCTTCGTCAGCATTGCCTGTGCCCCTGAAGATGGACCCCACTGCTATGCTTATCGTTTATTTGCGCTGCTTGTTGTATTAAAGACTTGATCATGAGATCCTTATTTGTGTAAAACCTTATGTATGGTTTGTAATGGATGATGTACTGTGATATCCAATCCGTTATGTCTCGCAAAAATGGTAATCCTGGGATTGCGAGGTATGGCATAACGGGCATCTGGGATTAAAAATCCGGGTGTTGACAAGATGTCTCCACCTTAGCCCCACCGTGCTAAGTAGGTGGGAAAGCCAAAATAGTGTTTATGGATGTGATTTCTCCCACTAGACTTGTAAAAGTTCATCCATACTTTATGGAATACGGTAATTATTTGAACAACCATTGTTCTCGTAATACTGGAACAAGATAACAATTATTAAAAAAAATCTTGAAGGCTAGGTTTGACGGCAACCAAAAACACAATAACACTTTATTTGTTTTCTATGAACATCATCACTTATTCTCTTACTAGTTACTTAGGTCAATGCAGTTCATGAATTGCGTTGTCATGTATGACACTTCATACCAACCAATTCGGTATCCAATACCGATATCCAATACCTAAGAACCACATTGTTTAACAAGCAAGGAATACAACCATAACATGTATATCTTCTATATACCTAAGCTGAACATTTCCAACTTTTTATTTTCTGCCAAATATTTTATAGATTCTCTTTCAGCAATTCCTTTTCCTTTTAAAAGAATCTATCAACATCAATTGTGGTGTCATTCACATGACACATAGTACAAAGCGTATATAGTCAAATACTAATACCTTTGGACTTGCACTTTGGAGTGAATCACCATCATCAAATGTTTGGTGTTCTTTCAAAAAACCATTCTTTAGTAATCTATTAGTGTAGTAAACATTTTACTTACATATTCTATTTATCCTTATCATGACAACTTTCATGATCAAGCTACTATAGCCTATAAGGAAGAATGACGAGTATAATTTTAGTTCCCGAAACCTTTTTGGGAGATTCGGATGCTTAGCATCTCCATCCTTCACAAAACTGTCTTACACCCGTTTGTATGAAAGCACTGAGTCGAGTACACCCGATCATCACGTGATGTCTCGAAACATGATCCATAGAATGGTGCATACTTAAGAAAGAACACATTTTATCTTGATATTTAAATGAGGGATCATCTTATAATGCTACTAAAACGCCAAACTAGCAATATAAGTTGCAAACATCTAATGTGTAAAGTGAGATGATATGGTCCATGCATTTGATCTCTATCATTTGCATCGTGGTATGATCTCTATCATTCCTTTTTGTGTAAGGCCAAGGTCTATGGAACTTACACATTGAGTGTGTTGTAAGAGTATCTATCATACATCTACTTACAACAATACCATATCAAGACACTAGCCCAGCAACAATCTAAACTAGACGCCTCTAATTTATCAATTGCAAGTTTTACGTGGCTTAGGGCTTTCGGAGATGGAACCGGTCTTACCTACGAACATGAACCACAACGAGGATAACCAAGTTATTAGCAACTCGTTGTAAATCAGATATTAACTATAGTAGGAGAGACAGACACCCGCCAGCCACTTATGCAAAACTAGTTGCATGTCAGTCGTGGAACCGGTCTCATGTGCGATGACATGTAAGGTTGGTCCGGGCCGCTTCATCCCACTATGCCACCAATATCCAAAATACATAGAAGATGCAATAACATGATCATCATCGCCCACATATAAACATATGTGTACTACCAGTGCAAAGCACCTACGCATAGATCAGGCTCTGATACCACTGTTGGGGTTCGCAACATAGAAAACAAAATAATTCCTACGATGCGAACTATACGCCAAGATCTATCTACTAGATACAAGCAACGGGTGGATATACATCCATGGAGAACTTACCCTCGAAGACAAAAAATCTTTGTTAACGAGTTGGAACTCGTGGATGATGTAGTCGTACACTTGCTGATCTCAAGATCGTGATGAAGTCCAGCAGGTTCGGCTCCAGCAAGTCCAGCACCACCAAGTCCAGCACCGCAAAGCAGCGGTGCATCCGTGATCGCACACACGTCCGGTACCCTGACAACCTCCGTCCCTCGCTCCAGCAAAGCAGCGGAAGTAGCAACTCCTTTCCAGATAAAGCCACCGGGAACATGTATCTCGCTAATCTGAGACCATGGGGGAATAATACTAGAGGGGGAGAGAGATCCTTCACGAGGTGGTGTGAGGAAGAAGGAGTGAGAGGGGGCCTTTTATAGGAGGAGGGGAGGGTGTCCCTTCACCTCCCCCATTCATGTGGTGGTAACCCCCTCCACATTAAAATGCCCCTTCACATTCTCTTTTAAAGTCTCCACTTTAAATGCATTAAATTTCTCCAAATTTAATGCTCTCTCATTTAATAAAACTCTTTTATTAATTTTATTCAGAATTTTTTTAGTTACTTTAATTAACAAACATTCACATAAAACCCCCTGCAACATTTCAATATTACATGCAGAACCAATTTCGGCAATTTCACTCGAAACAGTTTCAGTGTCTATTGAAATAATTCCAGCGCTTTCTTAAATCTTTATCTGAAACATATTTGCTCCAAATGGTGTTGGTATCCCTTAAGTGTGTCACCCTACGGTTCACGAATAATGCAGACATGATCGAGAACCCTCTCCGATCAATAATCAGCATCGGGACCTGGAGATCCGTACTGACTCCCACATATTCAACGATGACTCTTGCGATCATGTGAACCTTTAACGCTGTAACTAAATCCCTTTGTATCGTGATATATTACATGTCCGAGATTCCATCATTGGCCTCCAAATACCTAGTTTGATCTCGTTACCGACATGCACTATTTTCTCGTTCCCGTGATATAACATTCTAGTGATCACATCACTTGCTTGCAAGCTATTTCAATGTGATATCACCGAGAGGGCCTAGAGTATATCTATCCGTCATCGGGATGGACAAATCCCACTCTTGATCCATGATCCTCAACATAACACCTTCGTAGCACTGAACCCACCTTTATAGTCACCCTGTTACGGTGTGACGTTTGATATTATCAAGATACTCTTCTGGTGTTAGCAATTAACATGATCTCATGGTCTAAGGACTAAGATTACTTTGTATGATGTTATAGCAATATAAACATAATGACTCTAATTGTAATGCTATACTTCGGATGAATGTTCATCACATCATTCCACCAATGTTGTGACCTTGTTATTAACAACATCCAATGTCCATGATCAGAAAACCTTGATCATCTTGTTAATCAACAAGATAGTTTATATGAGAGGCATTACTAGGAACTTTGTATTTTGTTTATTAAACACACATGTATTAATGTTTCCAATTAATACAATTATAGCATGCAAAATAAACATTTATCATAAACATGGAATAAGATAATAACCACTTTATTATTGCCTCTCGAGCATATTCCCTTCATCCTCTATCCATGAACCTAGGGTTCATCCCCTTTGTTTGTTTTGAGTTCCGTACTAGTTTGTCCCTTGGAACAACATGCATGTGTGCACTACATCGCACTAGTCTCGTACCTCTGCCCAATCTGCTGGAATCACTCTCATTTGCAGTCTCCTGTGCAAATCGACATCTCTAGACCGCAGATTTTGGTTGGTCAGTCCGGAGACTCCGGTCCAGGATGGAGACTCCAGTTTGTCTAACCAGAAACTTCGGTATAGGCCCAAGATTCCACTGTTGCACTCCGAAGACTCCGGTGTAGATTGCCTCCAGCACATCCGGCATAGCTATGAGGGTCTTGTGCCTATCTCCTGGACATATATGCTTACCCCCATGCTACCCTCCTATCTCTATGTTCATAGGTGGCTCTGGTTCTCGTCGTGGTCGCACCAAGGCCAAGTACAAAAGAGCGGATCCTCAATTTGATGAAGAAGCTGGGAAGTATATTATTCCTCCATCCAACCCCAGGCAGCAGACCAGAGATGCTGAGTATATGAGAAAGAACCGAGAACGGATTGAGGAGGAGAACCGGGCCAAGAGGGCCAAGTATGACATTTTGCAGTCTCTTGCTCACATGTCCAAGAAGGAGTTCCGAGAGCTTCGGAAGACCAATTTCTATGAGCTGCCAAGAACTAGTGAGGATCCTTGTTATTGGAGGAGGGAACAGAAGGTATTTATGACTGATGTCTACCGCAAGATCACCAAGTCCCCAGTTTGTCCTCAGAGGTACATGGAGCTTGAGTACATGCGTGCCAACAATTACTTTGCAGATGTTGTGTGGATCACAGAAAATCTTGGGCTACATAAGCTCATGGAGCTCCGAGAAGATTACATCATTCTCCTTATCCAAAAACTCTATGCCACTTTGGTGTTTGGGACTGATCAAGCAAAGTCCATGACTTGGATGTCAGGCGATGTTTGCTGCATAGCTACTTTCTTTGACTTTGTCGGGGTCATCAATGAGACCTTTTAGGGTGTTGCTGTTCGTACGGACATTATATGCATGATGCTGCTCTTGGAGAGAGCAAGACCAAGTTGGCTCCTCTCTATGACAGGGATGCTGTTGTCGGTGAGGCTAAGGGCCTCAAACCTCTATACAACCTGCTGCTCAGATTATTCCACCATAGTATCTCTCCCAGTGCTGGCAATGATGATGCCATTAGATGTGGGTTTGTCAACGTACTTCGCCATGCTCACAAGATATATCTTGCTGGTCCTGATTCTAATGGGTTTGCTATTGATGTGATGGATTACATTTTTAGGAGATGCACCATGCTATTCTCTATAGGAAATCTCCTCCATATGCTCCTCTTGTGATGAGGCTTATCAACACTCAGACTCATGGTTCACCACTTTCTCTACCTCCCAACCTTACAGAACATGCCTTGGTGTCTCTGCAGAAGAAAGGGAAGATGGTGACTAGACAACTGTTTGAGAGTGAGGATGAGGAGATATCTAAGGCTGAGCGTGCTCCTACCCCTCCTAGGGGCTCCAGGAGGAAGAATACCTCCAATATTCCCATGCCTATAGTCACACGTGAGGTTGTCAAGGAGAAAATCAAGAAGGCATCCTTTTGTGAGAAGACCCTTTGTTGCATGAATGTTGACATTCGTAAGGGACAGCATGATGCTTGCAAGAGCAACCGCAGGATTGAGAAAATTCTCAAAGAAATCAAGGCTCAAGGTGAGGAAGAAGAGGAAGGTGAGTCCGAGTACAATGATGAACATGGAGCTGAACCATCTGTAGAGTCTAATCACACACTTTCCTTTAGGGCTTGGAATGCCATGAATGCAAGCCTAGTTAACTGGCAGACCTTCTCTAAGGTTACTTCTGGCATTGCACCTTAGGGCACCTCCTCTTCTCGCCCTCATGGCAAAGGGCCACAGACTTTTGTTGTTGATGATGATTATGATCAGGATAAGGATGAGGATGATGATGACGATGATGACTCCGAGTGATCTTTGGGACAATAGCTGGCACTTTTTCCTTTTCGGTGTTTCGATGCCAAAGGGGGAGAAGTTGTCCATTAGGAGCATCGGGATTTGCATGGGTTGAGCTATCATCTTTATATCTTTATTTTCGAACATTTAATTTCATTTGGTTATTGTGAGACTTATTTGGCGTATGTGAAGTATTGTTGTGTGTGGACATATCTATGCATGTTCCTTATTCTAATATCTATCCATTACCTGACATATCTATGCTTGTATCCTTTGTTTATCTTGTTGCACAATGTCAGGGGGGGTCATAACTATTTTATCACCAATTCCATGCAAAACCTAGTGTTGTCATCGAACACCAGAAAGGGGGAGATTGAAAGGACATTTACTGTCCTAATATGTTTTGGTGTTCGTTAACAACATAAGGTATATTTTACTATGTGTTAATGTCTATAGGTCAATACATTGAAAAGGGAAAAAGTCAAAATTTTATGGGAAATCTCATCTCCAAATTCATGATCACCTCAAGATTTATGGCCGGAGTCTCCGGTGTGCGAACATCAGAGTCTCCGGTGTGGTCTGGAGTTTCCCCAGGAATTCCCGGTGTGTGGCCTGTAGTTGGCCCAGGGACAAACTGTGTGGTGGTCTGGAGATGGACCGGATCTCAGCCAGAATTTCTGGTGTGTCCCCCCAGACCGGAGTTTCCGGTGTGGAAACACCAGCGTCTCCGGTGTCTATGGTCTGGAGTTACGGCCAGAGTCTCCAGAGTGGACGCCAAGCACCTGTCCAAGCCAGCTAAAGATGTGGTCCGGAGATGGACCGGAGGTGGGGCGGAGTTTTCAGCCTAGACCGGAGTCTCCGGTCTGCTAGACCGGAGTCTCCGGTGTGATTGGTCCCCAATGGTCAGAAAACGGTTCACAAGTGTGTGGTCTATAAATAGGGGACCTCATCCCTTTCCTCCATCTGCTCGTTCTAGAAAAGCAAGACCACACCATTAGAGCCACCAAAACGCCAAGATCTCTTCATCCAACCACCCAAAGTCGTTGATCTTTGGGGAATCGGAGGAGGAGGCATCGATCTACAGCTTCACCAAGAGAGATCTTCATTTCCCCCTCATTCACTTGAGGGCCCCTTTCTCTAGGGTTTCTTTAGAAACCCTAAGCCTTGTTTTGGTTGATTTGATTCTTACTAGCTTGTCTTTGATTGCTTGATAGCTAGCTTGTATTCGGGAGCCTCCAATTAGGTTGTGGATGTGTGTCTCGGACTTGTTATAAAGGTGTCGGCTTCCACCTCGAAGGTTGCCGTATAGTGGAAGAGGTGAATCGAACCTGTTGGGGTGAGGTTCATTGGAGAACAAGGGAGGCCTCTCGTGGCATTGGTGGTTTGGAACCACCCCCTCTCCAAACGTAGACGTACTTCCCCTCAAAAGGAAGGAACTATGGGAAACAAATCCTTGTGTCTCCGCGTGCTCCACTTTGGTTACTTCTATGCTTTACCGCACTTTAATTATCTAGTTCTTGCTTAGTGTTTGTGCTATATTGACATATAGGTAAATTCACCATAGTTGCATGGTCTAGAGAATTTACCTTTTGTGTCAAACCCTAACTTCAAAAAGAGTAAAATTTGAAGTAGCACCTATTCACCCCCCCCCCTCTAGGTGCCCATACGATCCTTTCAGTAATTTTTTAAATTTTCAGTTAAAGTCTAGTTTGAGTATTGTTTTTAAAGACAATTATCCATGCTCTCGCAAAGAAGAAGGAATATTGATGATGCCAAAATTGGTCGAAAGTCTAAGCTGATATTTCTCTCTCAAAACTCGATATTTCATTAAGTTTCAGATTAATAAAGAATACTTGGAGAAGCAGAAAAATTTTGGTGGACACAGAAGGTTTAACGACCAACTATATGGCAGGAATAAAAATTCTAGATGTATAGTTCCAGCCATATAGTTGTTGCAACGTCAACGCTTCCATCCACAAAAGGTACTGAGAGTTTAACGACCAACTATACGGCTGGAATTAAAAATTCCGCATGTATAGTCGCAGTCGTATAGTTATCAACCCTTCTTCAAAAAAATTGTCCAGAAAATAAAGAGTTTAACGACCAACTATACGGCCGGAATTAAAAATTCTTCCCGTATAGTTGCGGTCGTATAGTTGTCTACACCTTTGACAAAATAATTTTTGGAATACTGAGAGTTTAACAACCAACTATACGGCCGGAATTAAAAATTCCGCCCGTATAGTCGTGGTCATATAGTTATCGACCCTTCTTCAAAAAAATTATCAAGGAAATAGAGAGTTTAACGACCAACTATACGGCCAGAATTAAAAAATTCCGCCCGTATAGTTCCGGCCGTATAGTTAGGTTCCATCGTAGATCTGATATATAGTCGGTTCACAACTATATGGTGGGAGCTATACGGGTTGCGCCCGTATAGTTGCTCGTTACGCAAGGTGGCTAGGGTTTTTGACCCCTCCTTTTAAAGTTGATCGCATCTAACCTTTTTCATTAAGTTTTCGCAGAGCTACATCCTCCAGCCTCGAAAAATCCTCGCTGTCCCTATACAAGCCCTCTAATAAAATCCGTCCAGCAAAGACATGCATCCCTTCCACGTCAACCAGATCTAGAAGAAGAAATATGAGAATCCCTTGAAGAGGATCGAGGAAGCAGAACCTAAAGGATCGTCGTCATAATCCATCCTGGAGATCAAGCCTCTCCCAAATTGGGAGGACCTATTCCCACAGAGGATGGAGATGGTGAGACAAGCTGAGCGGGGAAGGAAAAAGGATGAGTACCTCCCTAATCCTTATCGCTACAACGTAGGATCCTATTATAAACCTCCTCTTGGTCCATCACCTCTTAAACCTAAGAAGATGTGGTAAGATGAGATTCATGATAAGATCTGTGAGTTAGCAAAGGCTTCTAAAGCATGCGTTGAATCAATTGGAGAGGGGATTCACTCCTACTGGATGATGAGAAAAGACCTTGAGAAGAAGGTCGATGCGATCGATGGTAGAGTTGGTTTCTTGATTAAAACTGTCTTTGAGTTAACAAATGAGAAGAAATTCTTCAAGAGGAAAATGTTGAAGCTCCAATACGACATGGCCAAGCTCAGCATTCGCTTTGAAAGCATAGTTAAAGCGGACAACATAAAGGAAGAAGGCGACGCTCCATCTACCCAAGAGGAGGAATAGGTACCCACAAGGAGTTAATTGATCCCGCCTGGCTTGATTCCAAGCTTGGAGAGATCTTTAAAGACCTTGTAATCTTTCTTATAAGTTTTATATCACAGTTTTTACATTAGTTCAAACTAGAAATAAAGTTTGCATCATTAGAATTCCCTTCAGGAATAGTCGATCCCTTTTATGAAATTCCGAGTTTATTGTTATATATGGAGCAATATTGAGTTTGTGTTTGCTTTATTGATATATGAATGGCTTGAGTATGATTTTACTTGCACTTGATGATAGCAATAGGAGTCTTCCAAACTATTGGTATTAATGGAACACATAAAGATAATTTGGTAAATATGTTGTAAGTCTACGGTTTGATTCACAAAGAAAAAATTATCTATTCAATTAAGTTAAAAGAGAAACCTTGAACAAAGGAAAATGAAAGTGCTACAAAATAGAGTGAGAACAAGTCGAGATAGAATCTCCAAGTCATAAGAATGCTTCATATACAGTTGGAATTTGATAATTGAGATCGTTGAACTTTTAATTCCTACATAAGGTGGAATATATGGCTAGATCCTTTACACAACACTTAAAACAAAAGTGTGAGCATATATGCAAAAGAAAAGAAAAAGAAAGAAGAAAAAAAGCGAATGTGCAAAGAGAAAATAGGCATATACCACTGTATTATAGTATCACAAAGAGACACTTTTGAGATTTTCAATCCCAAGTGAATATGTTGATCCTAAAACACTTGGGACTACCTCGTTAACTCATTCGGTTGAACCAGATGCTTTTAGATTATGTTGAGATTTATCTTTTATGGACTGTTAATAACTAAGGTGTGGAAGCCTTCCAATACTATTTAGATGGTTCGAGTAAGGTACTATTCATGAACATATTCCCCTGTATCGTACATGATAAACACATGCTATAATTGCCTCATTTATTTTATCGACTCAGCTTCATGAATATGAGGATCACATCCATTAAGCTAAAAAATTGCTCGGGACGAGAAAGAGTCTAAACTTGGGGAACTTGATGAGTGCATATTTGCATCATGTTTTATATTATTATTTTGCATTGTAGATGTAGGATCTTGGTATTTTATGGCCCTCGCGCGCATATTTTATGTCTGTTTTCACCAGGATGAGGACAAATGATGGATCCAATGGGTAAAATTATTGAAGCTGTTGTACTGTGGAGAAAAGGAGTCAAAAACAACATAAATCGCTTATTTGGGAAATATTAATAATACCAGAAGAAAACCAGAAGCGAACAAGGGAGGCAAAGGGCACAATGACCAACTATACGGCGGGATCATCTCTTCCGCCCGTATAGCTTCGGCCGTATAGTTGGCGCCACCTCCGCCTCATCAAATAGTTTCACCCTGTGCAATTGGTTCGAAGAGACGACATACAAAACACCCAGAAATCATGAAAACCTCACCTCCGGAAGGCATCTGGAGGGGGAACTCATCCGCCAGGGATCCATCTTCACCCTGCGTAGATCCGAGAGGCTAAGGCATCGATCTTCATCAACCACCGCTGCATCAACACCATCTTCATCCATCCCATCTACATCTTGTCTAGATCTTGTTATAATTCATATACTCGTTGTGGATTTATACAAGTACTATTCATCTATGATTGTTTCCATTACCATAGCCATGATGTTGATTGCCTCCATGTCTGAGTAGATCTCTAGTTCTTGGGGAGATGGAGAAACCCTAGCATATGACTGAGATGAGATAGAGATTATTATGTTATACATCATTATGTGTACGTGTTAATTGTCGTCATCTTGATATTAAGGAGAAGTGCACCTTCCTAATATTTGCCTCTTATGTGGACTCGATGGAGGGGATTACTTGTTAGTAGACGGAGGGATGATAGCACTTACTATGACTATAAAGGTGTTGTTATTCCTTATGCACTAACTTGGGGAACCAAGGAGAACTCATCAAGCCATGTCCATGCCACGGGAGAAATCCCATAATAGAGCGGTAATGCGATGGTTGTCGGTTACTGTCTGTTGTGGTTATGAGGATGATGTGTGCATGGGTTGCTAGCAAATCGTCCATATATGGAGCCCCTCCCACATACATACACACTATGAGAATATTCATTATAATACTCTCGATTACTTAGTCTAAATTGCTAGCGGTGTATCCACCACTCCCTGAGAACGCATTTTCCCTATTATAGTTCCAAAGTTCTATTACACACGCGATTCTTACTTTCTGCATTAAGTTTTGCTTTACTTTAAATTACCTTGTTCAACCAAAAACCCAAAAACAACTCTACTTATCTTGCATCTTAAAGATATTTCTTAAGTATTTCATTTAGTTATAGTTAAAAGCATTTTAGTCTTTCACCTACTGCTCCCTATGGGATCAATATCTTTATTTTGAAACTATCTACAAACGATTTGTGCACTTGCAGTGATCATAGCCTCGGCCACACTAGTGTAGCATGCAATGAGGAAGCTGATTTTGCTATGTCCTTTTGGTCTCTATGGCCATACTAGTCTCACTCCATGTGTTATTTTCCTAAAACATGGATCCCACTAGTGTCAATGATCCAAATGACCACATTGCATGTGCTCTTTTCATAAACCACATCGATCCCACATGACCACAAAAACTCAAGTGGATTCTTTGGTGCATCATGTGCCACACTAGTGCAACATGCAATGTGGAAGATGCTTTCCTATGTGCTTTTGGTCTCTGTGACCATACTGGTGGCATTACATATGTCCTTTTCATAAACCACATGGATCCCACTAGTGTCATTGACCCACATGACCACATTGCATGTGTCCATTTCATAAACCACATTGATCCCACGTGACCAGACAAACTCCAGCGGATTCTGTGGTGCTGCCTCTGCCACACTGGTGCAACATGCAATGTGGAAGATGCTTTCCTATGTTCTATTGGTCTCTATGACCATACTAGTGTCATTGCATGTGTTCTTTTCATAAACCACCTGGATCCCACTAGTGTCAGTGACCCACATGAGCACATAGCATGTGTTTTTCATAAACCACATTGATCCCACATGACCACACACACTCGAGTTGATTCTATGGTTCAGCCTCGGCAACACTATTGTAGCATGCAATGTGGAAGCTGCTTTCCTATGTGCTTTTGGTCTCTGTGGCCACACTAGTATCATTGCATGTGTTATTTTCCTAAACCACATTGATCCCACTAGTGTCATTGATCGAAATGACCATATTGCATGTGTTCTTTTCATAAACCACATTGATCCCACATGACCACACAAACTCCAGTGGATTCTATGGTGCAGCCTCTGCCACACTAGTATAGCATGCAATGTGCAAGATGCTTTCCTATGTGATTTTGGTCTTTCCGACCATACTGGTGTCATTGCATGTGTTCTTTTCCTAAACTACATGGATCTCACTAGTATCATCGACCCACATGACCACATTGCATGTGTTCTTTTCATAAAACACATTGATCCCAGATGACCATACAAACTCCATTGGATTATGTGGTTCAGCCTCTGCCACACTGGTCTTGCATGCAATGTGGAAGCTGCTTTTGTATGTGCTTTTGGTCTCTGTGACCATACTAGTGTCATTGCATGTGTTCTTTTCCAAAACCACATGGATCCCACTAGTGTCATTGACCCACATGAACACATTGCATGTGTTCTTTTCATAAACCACATTGATCCCAAATGACCACACACACTCCAATGGATTATATGGTGCATCCTGTGCCACATTGGTGCAACATGCAACATGGAAGATGCTTTCTTATGTGCTTTTGGTCTTTCTGACCATACTGGTGTCATTGCATGTGTTCTTTTCCTAAACCACATGGATCCTACTAGTGTAATTGACCCACATGACCACATTGCATGTGTTGTTTTCATAAACCACATTGAGCCCACATGACCACACACACTCGAGTGGATTCGGTGGTTCAGCCTCGGCTACACTGGTGTAGCATGCAATGTGGAAGATGCTTTCCTATGTGCTTTTGGTCTCTGCGTGTAGATATACAAAAACTTTTCCCCTACGCGGTACTCCCAAGATCTAGCTCAGGTGATAGGCCACGAGATTTTCCACTAGACGCATCGGTGCGGATTGTTGATGAAGCGTGTCAGTTGATGCCGTGCCGAACGATCCCCGTATAACACGTCCAGATCTCCACGGACCTCCTTGTCTCCAGCGCCGCACGTGCAACGCCTCTACCGGTATCCACACGTACAGGAAGGAGCTCTAGGCAGAGGACTGCTAGATCCTATCTCGCACGAAATGGGAGTGGAAAAAGTGACACCTAGGTCAAGGAAAATCCCTTGTCACTCCACTTATATACACTCCTTGTGGGGCCCAATGCTTGAGGCCCATTTAGGCTGTACCCCAATCTCCATATGGATCGAATCCACATGGGCTCCTTTCCCTTAAGTGTGTGACCCTGTAGGTTCACGTACACCTGGACATAACACAAGTCACCACTTCGAGTCGATAATTGGTAGCGGCCTCTAGCAAGACGTGCCAACTCCCAAGCACCGTAAAGTCATAAGACAAACCTTTTCTCAATGTGACTTTCGTCTGAGCCCCTTTGCCTCATGATATATGTTGTCAAGCTATAGGCAAGTGGTTTCCATCCCTTAAATAGCTCGATTCTCTCTTATCGTTCCGTGATATATGATTCACTTGACTAACACTTAGTCCAACTCCTTGGTTAACACTTAACCAAGTCGTGCATGTCCATGCTTCCGAATCATATCAAATGAGAGGGCCTAGATAATATCTCTGCATTACGGAGGGGAAAATCCCATCTTGGTAATCCACATCACGCAGCTTGCTTCACAACCAACCCAAACTCTACCTTTATAATTGCCCATTTACGGAATAGCGTTTGATAGAACCTAAGTTGGCGATCCACAACTCAGATCATGCAATCACCTGATGTCAAAGGATTCCATTGCTTGAGACTGCAAATGACAACATGCTCGTTGCATCTCAACTATGGTTTAGTCCGACTCGCTAAACTCTTTAGCCGAATCAGTGTAAGTCGGAATTGCATCACCATACCCATGACAAGTGGAACCGTGTCATCAGCCGACTTGCACATCGGTCTAAGTTGTGTGTCCAGCACAACCTCAATGACCAAGGACAATCTAATATGAACAATCATGAATACATAGTTCCACAACTGAATCATGCATTTAGTGATACATATCTGATGTTCATATAACGACAACTTTACTTTATGAATACTTTGGGAATAACATCATACATGATTACCTCTAGGGCATATTCTCAATAGTATCCCACTTGCACTAGAGTCAATCATCTGACATCACATGTCTAGGCATCTAATGACCATAGCTCTCATGTGCGCCTCATGCTTTGGTTATGGTAGTGGCTTTCTCAATGGATCCGCAATATTTGCATCCGTGTGTACCTTGCATAACTTGATATCACCTTGATCCACGAACTGGCGAATCAGGTGGTACCGCATGAGTATATGTTTGTTCTTCTGGTGTTTTCTAGGTTCATTGGCTTGTGCAATAGCACCACTGTTGTCACTATACACGTCTAACGGATTGAACGAGCCTTGAACCACACCAAGATCTATGAGGAAATTCCTCATCTAAATAGCTTCTTTTGCTGCCTCCGAGGCAGCAATATACTCAGCCTCTGTCATAGACGCAGACACCATCTATTGCTTGGAACTCTTCCAGCTCACAACCACTCCGTTTATTACAAATACATATCCTGATTGCGAACGAGAATCATCCGAGTTAGTGAGATAACCCGCATCCGTGTAACCCCTTACACTGAGTTCATCCTCATCTCCATAAACCAAGAACATATCCTTAGTCCTTCTCAAGTACTTAAGGATATTTTTAGCCGCTGCCTAGTCGATCTCTCCAGGGTCAGCCTGGTATCTTCTCACAAAACTTAGAGCATAGGAAACATTCGTCCTAGTACAAATCATAGCATACATGATGGATCCGACTATATAAGCATACGGAATCGCACTCATCCAACTTCGCTCATTAGTTGTCAAAGGACACTGAGTCTTGCTAAGTTTTACGCCATGGGACATCGGTAAGAACCCTTTCTTAGATAATTCTGTGTTGAACTTCTTCAACACTTTGTCCAAATATGTACTCTGACTCAATCCAATGAGTCGCCTTGATCTATCTCTATAGATCCGGATTCCTAGTATATAAGTCGCCTCACCCAAGTCTTTCATCAAAAAACTCTTTTGCAATGATTCTTTGGTTTCGTGCAACATATGGACATCATTTCCAATCAATAATATGTCATCCACATATAAGATCAGAAAGTTTACTTTGCTCCCACTAAACTTCTTGTATAAACAAGAATCATGATCACTCTTGATGAAGCAAACGATTTGACTACCTCATCAAAGAGAATATTCCAACTCCGAGATGCTTGCTTCAACCCATAAATGGATTTCCGAAGCTTGCATACCTTGTCATCATTAGCTAGATCGACAAAACCCTCAGGCTGTATCATATACACGCCATCGGTTAAACTTCTATTAAGGAAAGCCGTCTTGACATCCATCTGCCATATTTCTTAGTCGAAATAGGTTGATATAGCTAACATGATCCAAACTGATTTAAGCATCGCTACGGGTGAGAAAGTCTCATCGTAGTTAACTCCTTGAACCTGCCGGAACCCCTTCGCGACAAGTCGTGCTTTATAGATAGAAACGTTTCCATCCATATCAGTTTTCTTATTAAACACCCATTTGCACTCGACGGGTCTTGCACCGTCCGGCAGATCAACCAAGTTCCAAACTTGATTTTCATCCATGGACTTTAACTCGAATCTCATGGGTCCAAGCCACGACACAGAATCAGATCCCACCATCGCTTCCGAATAAGTTGCCGGCTCGTCACTGTCCCACAGCAACACATCACGAACACTTTGCAATCTGGCCGATCTTCGTAGTGTCGGTGCAGTTGCCAGCTCAGGTACCACGACCGACTCAACCTCTAAGGCTTTTGCTGACTCGCTGCTGGCCCATGTCTCTCGAATTTCTTTGAGATGCACCATACTCCCACTGACTCCCCGACTGAGAAACAATTTCTCAAGGAAGACACCATTTCGAGTGACAAACACTTTGCCCTCTTCTTGGTTGTAGAAGTAGTAACCCAAGGTTTCCCTCGGATACCCCACGAAAATACACTTATCCGACTTGGTTGTAAGCTTGTCTGACTGAAGTCGCTTGACAAAAGCTTCACAACCCCAAATCTTAAGAAAAGACAAACTCGGCTTCTTGCCAGTCCACATCTCATGTGGTGTCTTCTCTAACGACTTTGATGCTACTTTGTTTAGTGTGAACGCTACAATTTCTAGACAATAACCCCAAAATGATAAAGGCAGATCTGTTTGACTCATCATTGATCGTACCATGTCTAACAAGGTCTGATTCCTCCTTTCTGACACACCGTTTCTCTATGGTGTTCCCGGAGGAGTGAGCTGGGGAACTATTCCACAACTCTTTATATGGTCATCAAACTCATGGATCATGTACTCGCCTCCTCGGTCCGACCGAAGAAATTTTATTTTCTTGCCTAGTTGATTCTATATCTCATTCTAGAATTCCTTGAACTTTTCAAAGGCTTCCGACTTATGTTTCATCAAGTAGATATATCCATACCTACTCAAATCATCAATGAAGGTAATGAAGTACTCATAATACCTCTGGCTGTCGTGCTCATCGGTCCACATACATCACTATGTACTAGTCCCAATAAGTCGGACGCCCTTTCACAAATCTTTGCAAAAGGTGTCTTGGTCATCTTGACGAGTAGGCGGGATTCACATGTCTCAAACCACTCCAAGTCGAATGAAGTTAGGAGTCCATCATCATGGAGCTTCTTCATGCATTTCCAACTTATATGACCAAGCCGACAATGCCAAAAATAAGTCATATCCAGATCATTAGGTTTCAACCTTTTCACACCTATGTTATAGACATATTCACCTTCAAGATTCAAAATAAATAACCCATCCTGGACAGGTGCAAAGCCGTCAAACATATCATTCAAATACAAAGAACAACCATTATTCTTAATATTCGACTCATAGCCTTATCTCATCAAACATGAGGCAGAAATAATGTTTTGACTTAGGACTCGAACATGATAACAATTATTTAGCTCCATTAAGAATCCAGAAGGTAAATGAAGTTGCATCGTGGCGACTTCCAACGCAGGAACTCTCGCTTTGTTGCTGACTCGAATGCCATCCTCGCCTCTCGCCATGCTCCTAGTTCTTACCAGTCCTTGCAATGAGTTGCATATGTGAATAACTGATCCGGTATCATATACCCAAGAACTATTAGGTGCATCTACGAGATAGATGTCTATAACATTGCAGACAAGTGTACTTGAGCCGGAACTCACACCTCCACTCTTGGCTTTATCAGCTAGATACTTGCTGCAATTCCTCTTCTAGTGGCCATCCGCCTTGCAATAGAAGCAAGTGGATCCGGCTGCAGGAGATGGCTTAGTCCCTGAGGAAGCGCTTTGGACCGGGTCTTCAGCCTTACCTCCCGACTTTGCCTTCTCTTCTTCTTAGCCCAAGAATTCTTCTTAAACTTAGCCTTATTCTGTACCACCAACACTTGGCTAGTACCTTTCTTGAGATCAACCTCTGCCTGCTTAAGCATCCCATGTAATTCAGTGAGCTTCTTATCCATACCATGCATGTGGTAGTTCTATATGAACTGACCATATACACTAGGAAAAGAGTTCCGAATTATATCTATAGCGAACTCTTTGCTAATGGGGTAGCCAAGCCTTTCCAGAGACTGCACGTAACCAACCATCTTGATCACATGCGGACTCAGTGGATCACCATCCTTAAGCTTACATCTCAACAAAGCTTGAGAGAATTGATACCTCTCGGTTTTTGCCTGAGCCTGGAACATACTTTTGAGGCTTTCAATCATATCGTATGCCTCAACATTCTCGAACTGCTGCTGCAAGTCTGGTTTCATGTGAGCAAGCATAAGACAGCTAATTTTTGTAGAGTCATCACATGTTCTATGGTAGGCCTTGGTTGCTGCGACACTCTCATTCTCATCCGGAACATCTAGAAGCGGGTTGTCTAGAACATGGTCCCTCTTTTATTGTTTGAGAACAATTCTCAGATTACGATACCAGTTGGTGAAGTTTGTCACATTAATTTTATCTTTCTCTAGAATGGTCCTCAAAACAAAACTGGATAACTAAGGGAGACTGCTACTAGGTGCCATTATCTACAAAAGAAATATGCAAAACACTTAAGACATGTATCCATAAAAGAGCAAGCATATTAAACATTTTAATACTTATGCTCCCACTAGAACCAACACCCCTCTGATGGTTACTTAGTGATTCAGGACCCTAAATAAGCAAGTCGACTAGTGAGCTTTAGCATCACTGCTAGCCGTCAAGTGATCTAGGTAGACAACTCCTTGTTAATCGATTCTCATACGACTCCTGTTGAACGGGTGGCATCACATGCCCCGGCTCCCATCTGACTTTTCCCCGAGTCCCGCAACCGTGTGATAGACCCATCTAGATTACCGAGTGCTTCCGTTGTAAGATTCCAACTCGAACCCACCTAGTCGGAAAGAATTGATAGCACCTCAATTTTATGAGCGCACTACCAAAAATGTCCGACTTTTGATGGTGTAGCACTGGCAGGTAAACCGACTAGACCTTCTTTAAGGGATTACTTTCTACCAACTATCTAATAGAGGTAAAAACAGAGACATAACAATAACACAAAATAAAGCAATTATAATGTGAAATGGTATGGCTCTCTTCATGGCAATATCCATATCCACAAAGCTTGTAATTTGACTCGTGTCAACTCTTGTCACGTGCCGCCTTACACCATGTATCCGACTTGTAAATCGACTTGCATGCCATCCAGGTTCTCCAAACAGCTACACTAGCTAGTAAAGTAAATTACATAGAGAATCCGACATGCGGGTCGTTATGCAATAAAATGACAACACCTAGGCTCCAGCCGGCTGACAAAACCGTGATACGCAGATCACGTATGGATTACACACATCACATGCACATAAGCCATACCATTCACAACATCATCCTGCAAAAACAAGTTATGCATAGATACGATATCTACCGGCATAGTGAAACTCGCAACGACATCCAAGGCGCTACGACAGGGCGAACTCGGCGGTCCCTCGCGGGTGCGGGCAGCACCCCTGTGCAGATCTAATCTAATCTGCATTCCGAACCATGGATTCCTTCATTGGATAAAAAACGTCTACCCAAATCTGATCCCTATGCAGATCTGACTAATCTCATTTATCATCCGCACTTGATCTTCCATGCACCCCTGAGTGCGATTGATCCAATCAATCTTGCACAAAACCGATCTATCTCATAGATCGACCACCGAAACCCTAAGTGGATCCTATCCACCACCTCGTGCATATCACATATGCACAGATCTAGAGCCTAAAACTAGAAGCTTTCTCTTTGATACCATTGTTGGGCCATGCAGAGATAACCAAAAACTTTTCCCCTACGCGGTACTCCCAAGGTCCAGCTCAGGTGATAGGCCACGAGATTTACCACTAGACGTGCAGGTGCAGATTGTTGATGAAGCACGTCAGTTGATGCCGTGCCGTACGATCCCCGTACAGCATGTCTAGATCCCCACGGACTTCCTTGTCTCTAGCTCCGCACGTGCAACGCCTCTACTAGTATCCACACGTATAGCAAGGAGCTCCAGGCAGAGGACTGCTAGATCTTGTCTAGCCCGAAATGGGAGTGGAGAAAGTGATGGCTAGGTCAGGGACAATCCCTGGTCACTCCACTTATATACACTCCTAGCTGGGACCAACGCTTGAGGCCCATTTAGGCTGTACGCCAATCTCCACATGGATTGAATCCACATGGGATCCTTTCCCTTAAGTGTGTGATCCTGTAGGTTCACATAAACCTGGACACGACACGAGTCACCACTCCAAGTCGATAGTTGGTAGCAGCCTCTAGCAAGACGTGCCAACTCCCAAGCGCTGTAAAGTCAGAAGACAAACCTTTTCTCAATGTGACTTTCGTCCAAGTCCCTTTTCCTCACGATATATCTTGTCAAGCTATAGGCGAGTTGTTGCCATCCCTCAAATAGCTCGACTCTCTCTTCTCATTCCGTGATATACGATTCACTAGACTAACACTTAGTGTGACTCCTTGGTTAACCCTTAACCAAGTCGTGCATGGCCATGCTTCCGAATCATATCACACGAGAGGGCCTAGAGAATATCTCTCCATTACGGAGGGGCAAATCCCATCTTGGTAATCCACGTCACGCATCTTGCTTCATAACCAACCCGAACTCTACCTTTGTAACTGCCCATTTACGGAATAGCGTTTGATAGAACCTAAGTTGGTGATCCACAACTCGGATCATGCAATCACCTCAGCTCAAAGGATTCCATTGCTTGAGACTGCAAATGACAACATGCTCGTTGCATCTCAACTGTGGGTCAGTCCGACTTACTAAACTCTTTAGCCGAATCAGTGTAAGTCTGAATAGCATCACCATGCCCATGACAAGTGGAACTGTGTCATCAGCCAACTTACACATCGGTTTAAGTTGTGTGTCCAGCACAACCTCAATGACCAAGGACAATCTAATATGAACAATCATGAGTACATAGTTCCACAACTGAATCACGCATTTAGTGATACATATCCGATGTTCATATAAGGACAACTTTACCTTATGAATCCTTTTGGAATAACATCATACATGATTGCCTCTAGGGCATATTCCCAACATTGTGGCCATACTAGTGTCACTGCATGTGCTATTTTCCTAAACCACATGGCTCCCACTAGTGTCATTGATACAAATGACAACATTACTTGTGTTCTTTCCATAAAAAACATTGATCCCACATCACCACACAAACTCCAGTGGATTCTGTGGTGCATCCTGTGCCATACTAGTACAACATGCAATGTGGAAGATGCTTTCATATGTGCTTTTGGTCTCTATGACCATACTGGTGTCATTGCAAGTGTTCTTTTCCTAAACCACATGGATCCCACTAGTGTCATTGACCCACATGACCATATTTTATGTGTTCTTTTCATAAACCACATTGATCCCACATGACCACACACACTCTAGAGGATTCTAGGGTTCAGCCTCTGCCACACTAGTGCAGCATGCAATGTGGAAACTACTTTCCTATGTGCTTTTAATCTCTGTGACCATACTGGTGTCATTACATGTGTTCGGTTCATAAACCAGATGGATCCCACTAGTGCCATTGACCCACATGACCACATTGCATGTGTACTTTTCATAAACAACATTGATCCCACAGGACCACACAAACTCCCGTGGATTATGTCGTGCAGCCCCTGCTACACTGGGGCAGCATGCAATGTGGAAGATGCTTTCCTATGTGCTTTTGGTCTCTATGACCATACTGGTGTCATTACATGTGTTCTTTTCCTAAACCACATGGATCCCACTAGTGTCATTGACCCACATGACCATATTGCATGTGTTCTTTTCATAAACCACATTGATACCACATGGCCACACACACTCGAGTGGATTCTGTGGTTCAGCCTCGGCCACACTTGTGTAGCATGGAATGTGGAAGCTACTTTCTTATGTGCTTTTTGTCTCTATGGCCATACTTGTGTCATTTCATGTCTTATTTTCCTAAACCACATGGATCCCACTAGTGTCATTGATCCAAATGACCACATTGCATGTGTTCTTTTCATAAACCACATTGATCCCACATGACCACACAAACTCTAGTGGATTCTGTGGTGCATCCTATGCCACACTAGTGCAGCATGCAAGGTGGAAGATGTTTTCCTATGTGCTTTTAGTCTCTGCGACCATACTGGTGTCATTGCATGTGTTCTTTTCCTAAACCACATGGATCTCACTAGTTTCATTGACCCACATGACCACATTGCATGTGTCCTTTTCATAAACCACATTGATCCCACATGGCGACACAAACTCAGGTGGATTCTGTGGTGGTCCCTCTACCAAACTAGTGCAGCATGCCATGTGGAAGATGCTTTCCTATGTGTTATTTGTCTCTATTACTATACTGGTGTCATTGCATGTTTTCTTTTCGTAAACCACATGGATCCCACTAGTGCCATTGACCCACATGACCACATTGCATGTGTTCTTTTCATAAACCACATTGATCCCACATGACCACACGCACTCTAGTGGATTCCGTGGTTCAGCCGCTACCACACTAGTGCAGCATGCAATGTGGAAGCTACTTTCCCATGTGTTTTTGGTCTCTATGACCATACTGGTGTCATTGCATGTATTCTTTTCCTAAACAACATGGATCACACTAGTGTCATTGACCCACATGACCACATTGCATGTGTTCTTTTCATAAACAACATTGATCTCATATGACCACACAAACTCTAGCGGATTCTGTGGTGCAGCCTCTGCCACACTAGTGCAGCATGCAACATGGAAAAAGCTTTCCTATGTGCTTTTGGTCTCTGTGACCATATTGGTGTCATTGAATGTGTTCTTTTCCCAAACCACCTGGATCCCACTAGTGTCATTGACCCACATAAGCACATTGGATGTGTTGTTTTCATAAACCACATTGATCCCACATGACCACACACACTCAAGTGGATTTTGTGGTTCAGCCTCGGCTACACTGTTGTAGCATGCAATGTGGAAGCTGCTTTCCTATGTGCTTTTGGTCTCTGTGGCCCTACTTGTGTCATTTCATGTGTTATTTTCCTTAACTACATGGATCCCACTAGTGTCATTGATCCAAATGACCACATTACATGTGTTCTTTTCATAAACCACATTGATCACACATGACCACACAAACTCTAGTGGATTCTATGGTGCAGCCTCTACCACACTAGTACATCATGCAATGTGCAAGATGCCTTTGTATGTGCTTTTGTTCTTTGTGACCATACTGGTGTCATTGCATGTGTTCTTTTCCTAAACTACATGGATCCCACTAGTATCATGGACCCACATGACCACATTACATGTGTTCTTTTCATAAACCACATTGATCCCACGTGACCACAAAAACTCCAGTGGATTGTGTGGTGCATCCTGTGCCACACTAGTGCAGCATGCAATGTGGAAGAGGCTTTCCTATGTGCTTTTGGTCTCTGTGACCATACTAGTGTCATTGCATGTGTTCTTTTCGTAAGCCACATGGATCCCACTAGTGTCATTAACCCAGATGACCACATCGCATATGTCCTTTTCATAAACCACATTGATCCCACGTGACCACACAAACTCCTGTGGATTCTGTTGTGCCGCCTTTGCCACACTAGTGCATCATGCACTGTGGAAGATGCGTTCCTATGTGTTATTGGTCTTTGTGACCATACCTGGAGTCATTGCATGTGTTCTTTTCATAAGCCACATGGATCCCACTAGTGTCATTGACCAACATGGCCACATTGCATGTGTCCTTTTCATAAACCACCGTGATCCCACATGACCACACAAACTCCAGTGGATTCTGTGGTGCTGCCTCTGCCACACTGGGGGAGCATGCAATGTGGAAGATGCTTTGCTATGTGCTTTTAGTCTCCATGACCATAATGGTATCATTGCATGTGTTATTTTCCTCAACCACATGGATCCCACTAGTGTCATTGAACCACATGACCACATTGTATGTGTTCTTTTCATGAACCACATTGATCCCACATGACCACACAAACTCTAGTAGATTCTATGGTGCGGCCTCTACCACACTAGTACAACATGCAATGTGCAAGATGCCTTCGTATGTGCTTTTTGTATTTGTGACCATACAGGTGTCATTACATGTGGTCTTTTCCTAAACTACATTGATCCCACTAGTATCATCGACGCACATGACCACATTGCATGTGTTCTTTTCATAATCCATTGATCCCACATGACCACACACACTCCAGTGGATTTTGTGGTTTAGCCTCTGCCACAATAGTGTAGCATGCAATGTGGAAGCTGCTTTCCTATGTGCTTTTGGTCTCTGTGACTATACTGGTGTCATTGCATGTGTTCTTTTCATAAACCACATGGATCCCACTAGTTTCATTGACCCACATGACCACATTCCATGTGTTCTTTTCATAAACCACATTGATCCCACATGACCACACACACTCGAGTGGATTCTGTGGTTCAGCCTCGGCTAAACTGTTGTAGCATGCAATGTGGAAGCTTCTTTCCTGTGTGCTTTTGGTCTCTGTGGCCACACTGGTGTCATTGCATGTGTTATTTTCCTAAACCACATAGATTCCACTAGTGTCATTGGTCCAAATGTTCGCATTGCATGTGTTCTTTTCATAAACCACATTCATCCCACGTGACCACACAAACTCCAGTGGATTCTGTGGTGCATCCTGTGCCATACTAGTGCAGCATGCAATGTGGAACATGCTTTCATATGTGCTTTTGGTCTCTATGACCATACTGGTGTCATTGCATGTGTTCTTTTCCTAAACCACATGGATCCCAGTAGTGTCATTGACCCACAAGACCATATTTCAGGTGTTGTTTTCATAAACCACATTGATCCCACATGGCCACACACACTCCAGTGGATTCTGTGTTTCAGCCTCTGCCATACAAGTGCAACATGCAATGTGGAAGCTGCTTTCCTATGTGCTTTTGGTTTCTGTGACCATACTCGTGTCATTGCATGTGTTCATTTCCTAGACCACATGGATCCCACTAGTGTCATTGACCCACATGACCACATTGCATGTGTACTTTTTATAAACAACATTGATCCCACATGACCACACAAACTGCCACGGATTCTCTCGTGCAGCCTCTGCCACACTGGTGCGGCATGCAATGTGGAATATGCTTTCCTATGTGCTTTTGGTCTCTATGACCATACTGGTGTCATTGCATGTACTCTTTTCCTAAACCACATGGATCCCACTAGTGTCATTGACCCACATGACCACATTGCATGTGTTCTTTTCATCAACCACATTGATCCCAGATGGCCACACACACTCGAGTGGATTTTGTGGTTCAGCCTCAGCCACACTAGTGTAGCATGCAACGTGGAAGCTGCTTTCCTATGTGTCTCTGGCCATACTGGTGTCCTTGCAAGTGTTATTTTCCTAAAGCACATGGATCCCACTAGTGTCATTGATCCAAATGACCACATTGCATGTGTTCTTTTCATAAACCACATTGATCCCACATGATCACACACACTCCAGTGGATTCTGTGGTGCATCCTGTGCCACACTAGTGCAGCATGTTAGGTGGAAGATGCTTTCCTATGTGGTTTTGGTCTCTGTTACCATACTGGTGTCATTGCATGTGTTCTTTTCCTAAACCACATGCATCCCACTAGTGTCATTGACCCACATGACCACATTGCATGTGTCCTTTTCATAAACCAAATTGATCCCACATGACCACACAAACTCTAGCAGATTCTGTGGTGCTGCCTCTGCCACACTGGTGGAGCATGCAATGTGGAAGATGCTTTCCTATGTGCTTTTGGTCTCTGTGACCATACTGGTGTCATTGCATGTGTTCTTTTCATAAACTACATGGATCCCACTAGTGTCATTGACCCACATGACCACAAGGCATGTGTTCTTTTCATAAACCACATTGATCCCACATGACCACACACACTCCAGTGGATTCTGTGGTCCAGCCTCTTCCACACTAGTGCAGCATGCAATGTGGAAGCTGCTTTCCTATGTGTTTTTGGTCTTTGTGACTGTACTGGTGTCATTGCATGTGTTCTTTTCCTAAACCACATGGATCAGACTAGTGTCATTGACCCAAATGACCACATTGCACGTGTTCTTTTCATAAACAGCATTGATCCCACTTGAACACACAAACTCTAGCGGATTCTGTGGTGTAGGCTCTGCCACACTTGTGCAACATGCAATGCGGAAGATGCTTTCCTATGTGCTTTTGGTCTCTATGACCATATTGGTGTCATTGCATGTTTTATCTTCCTAAACCACATGGATCCCACTAGTGTCATTGATACAAATTACCACATTGCATGTGTTATTTTCATAAACCACATTGCTCCCACATGACCACACAAACTCCTGTGGATTCTATGGTGCATCCTGTGCCATACTGGTGCAGCATGCAATGTGGAAGATGCTTTCATATGTGCTTTTTGTCTCTGTGACCATATTGGTGTTGCATGTGTTCTTTTCCTAAACCACATGGATGCCACTAGTGTCATTGACCTACATGACCATATTTCATGTGTTCTTTTCATAAACCACATTGATCCCCCATGACCACACACACTCAAGTGGATTCTGTGGTTCAGCCTCGGCTACACTGTTGTAACATGCAATGTGGAAGCTGCTTTCCTATGTCCTTTTGGTCTCTGTGGCCACACTGGTGTCATTGCATGTGTTATTTTCCTAAACCACATGGATCCTCCTAGTGTCATTGATACAAATGACCACATTTCATGTGTTCTTTTCATAAACAACATTGATCCCACATGACCACACAAACTCTAGTAGATTCTATGGTGCAGCCTCTACCACACTAGTAAAACATGCAATTTGCAAATGCTTTCATATTTGCTTTTGGTCTTTGTGACCATACTGGTGTCATTGCATGTGTTCTTTTCCTAAACTACATGGATCCTACTAGTATCATCGACCCACATGACCACATTGTATGTGTTCTTTTCATAAACCACATTGATCAAACATGACCATACAAACTCTAGTGGATTATGTGGTTCAGCCTCTGCCACACTGGTCTAGCATGCAATGTGGAAGCTGCTTTCCTATGTGCTTTTGGTATCTGTGACCATACTAGTGTCATTGCATGTGCTCTTTTCCAAAACCACATGGATCCCACTCGTGTCATTGACCCACATGACCATATTGAATTTGTCCTTTTCATAAACCACATTGATCCCACATGACCACACAAACTATAGTGGATTCTGTGGTGCATCATGTGCCATACTGGTGCATCATGCAATGTGGAAGATGCTTTCATATCTGCTTTTGGTCTCTGTGACCATACTGGTGTCATTGCATGTGTTCTTTTCCTAAACCACCTAGATCCCACTAGTGTCATTGACCCACATGACCATACTTCATGTGTTCTTTTCGTAAACCACATTGATCCCACATGACCACACACACTCTAGTGGATTCTGTGGTTCAGCCTCTGCCACACTAGTGCAGCATGCAATGTGGAAGTTGCTTTCCTATGTGCTTTTGGTCTCTATGACCATACTGGTGTCATTGCATGTGTTCTTTTCCTAAACCACATGGATCCCACTAGTGTCATTGACCCACAAGACCACATTTCATGTGTACTTTTCATAAACCGCATTGATCGCACATGACCACACACTCGAGTGGATTTTGTTGTGCAGCCTCTGCCACACCGGTGCAGCATGCAATGTGGAAGATGCATTCCTATGTGCTTTTGGTCTCTATGACCATAATTGTGTCATTGCATGTGCTTGTTTCCTAACCCACATGGATTCCACTAGTGTCATTGACCCACATGAGCACATTGCATGTGTTTCTTCATAAACCACATTGATCCCACATGACCACACACACTCGAGTGGATTCTGTGGTTCAGCCTCGGCTACACTGTTGTAGCATGCAATGTGGAAGCTGCTTTCCTTTGTGCTTTTGGTCTCTGTGGCCACACTGGTGTCTTTGCATGTGTTATTTTCCTAAACCACATGGATCCCACTAGTGTCATTGATCCAAATGACCACATTGCATGTCTTCTTTTCATAAAACACATTGATCCCACATGACCATACAAACTCCACTGGATTCTATGGTGCAGCCTCTGCCACACTAGTACAACATGCAATGTGCAAGATGCTTTCCTATGTGCTTTTGCTCTTTGTGACCATACTGGTGTCATTGCATATGTTCTTTTCCTAAACTACATGGATCCCACTAGTATCATCGACCTACATGACCACATTGCATGTGTTCTTTTCATAAACCACATTGATCCCACATGACCATACAAACTCCAACGGATTCTGTGGTTCAGCCTCTACCACACTCCTCTAGCATGCAATGTGGAAGCTTCTTTCCTATGTGCTTCTGGTCTCTATGAGCATACTAGTGTTAATGCATGTGTTCTTTTCCAAAACCACATGGATCCCACTAGTGTGATTGACCCACATGACCACATTTCATGTGTGCTATTCATAAACCACATTAATCCCAAATGACCACACACACTCTAGTGGGTTCTGTGGTGCATCAAGTGCCACACTGGTGCAACATGCAATGTGGAAGATGCTTTCATATATGCTTTTGGTCTTTTTGACCATACTACTGTATGTGTTCTTTTCCAAAACCACATGGATCCCACTAGTGTCATTGACCCACAAGACCATATTTCATGTGTTGTTTTCATAAACCACATTGATCCCACATGACCACGCACACTTGAGTGGATTCTGTGTTTCAGCCTCTTCCACACTAGTGCAACATGCAATGTGGAAGCTGCTTTCCTATGTGCTTTTGGTGTCGGTGACCATACTGGTGTAATTGCATGTGTTCATTTCCTAGACCACATGGATCCCACTAGTGTCATTGACCCACATGACCCCATTGCATGTGTACTTTTGATAAACAACATTGATCCCACATGACCACACAAACTGCCACGGATTCTATCGTGCAGCCTCTGCCACACTGGTGCAGCATGCAATGTGGAAGATGCTTTCCTATGTGCTTTTGGTCTCTATGACCATACTGGTGTCATTGCATGTACTCTTTTCCTAAACCACATGCATCCCACTAGTGTCATTGACCCACATGACCACATTGCGTGTGTTCTTTCCATAAACCACATTGATCCCACATGGCCGAACACACTCGAGTGGATTCTGTGGTTCAGCCTCAGCCACACTAGTGTAGCGTGCAATGTGGAAGCTGCTTTCCTATGTGCTTTTGGTCTCTCTGGCCATACTAGTGTCATTGCAAGTGTTATTTTCCTAAAGCACATGGATCCCACTAGTGTCATGGATCCAAATGACCACATTGCATGTGTTCTTTTCATAAACCATATTGATCCCACATGATCACCCAAACTCCAGTGGATTCTATGGTGGATCCTGTGCCACACTAGTGCATCATGTAAGGTGGAAGATGCTTTCCTATGTGGCTTTGGTCTCTGTGACCATATTGGTGTCATTGCATGTGTTCTTTTCCTAAACCACATGCATCCCACTAGTGCCATTGACCCACATGACCACATTGCATGTGTCCTTTTCATAAACCAAATTGATCCCACAAGACCACACAAACTCTAGCAGATTTTGTGGTGCTGCCTCTTCCACACTGGTGGAGCATGCAATGTGGAAGATGCTATCCTATGTGCTTTTGGTATTTGTGACTATACTAGTGTCATTGCATGTGTTCTTTTCATAAACCACATGGATCCCACTAGTGTCATTGACCCACATGACCACATTGCATGTGTTCTTTTCATAAGCCACATTGATCCCACATGACCACACACACTCCAGTGGATTCTGTGGTTCAGCCTCTTCCACACTAGTGTAGCATGCAATGTGGAAGCTGCTTTCCTATGTGTTTTTGGTCTTTGTGACCATACTGGTGTCATTGGATGTGTTCTTTTCCGAAACCACATGGATCAGACTAGTGTCATTGACCCAAATGACCACATTGCATGTGTTCTTTTCATAAACCACATTGATCAAACATGACCATACAAACTCCAGTGGATTCTGTGGTTCAGCCTCTGCCACATTGGTCTAGCATGCAATGTGGAAGCTGCTTTCCTATGTGCTTTTGGTATCTGCGACCATACTAGTGTCATTGCATGTGCTCTTTTCCAAAACCACATGGATCCCACTAGTGTCATTGACCCACATGACCACATTGAATTTGTGCTTTTCATAAACAACATTGATCCCACATGACCACACAAACTCTAGCGGATTCTGTGGTGCCGCCTCTGCCACACTGTTGCAACATGCAATGTGGAAGATGCTTTCCTATGTGCTTTTGGTCTCTGTGACCATACTGGTGTCATTGCATGTGTTCTTTTCCTTAACCACATGGATCCCACTAGTTCCATTGACCCACATGACCACATTGCATGTGTCCTTTTCTTAAACCACATAGATCCCACATGACCACACAAACTTCAGCGGATTCTATGGTTCAGCCTCGGCCACACTAGTGTAGCATGAAATGTGGAAGCTGCTTTCCTATGTGCTTTTGGTCTCTCTAGCCATACTGGTGTCATTGCAAGTGTTATTTTCCTAAAGCACATAGATCCCACTAGTGCCATTGATCCAAATGACCACATTGCATGTGTTCTTCTCATAAACCGTATTGATCCCACATGATCACACAAACTCCAGTGGATTCTGTGGTGCACCCTATGCCACACTAGTGCATCATGTAAGGTGGAAGATGCTTTCCTATGTGCCTTTGGTCTCTGTGACCATACTGGTGTCATTGCATGTGTTCTTTTCCTAAACCACATGCATCCCACTAGTGTCATTGATCCACATGACCACATTGCATGTGTCCTTTTCATAAACCAAATTGATCCCACATGACCACACAAACTCCAGCAGATTCTGTGGTGTTGCCTCTTCCACACTGGTGGAGCATGCAATGTGGAAGATGCTTTCCTATTAGTTTTGGTGTTTGTGACTATAGTGGTGTCATTGCATGTGTTCTTTTCATAAACCACATGGATCCCACTAGTGTCATTGACCCACATGACCACATTGCATGTGTTCTTTTCATAAATCACATTGATCCCACATGACCACACACACTCCAGTGGATTCTGTGGTTCAGCCTCTTCCACACTAGTGTAGCATGCAATAATGGAAGCTGCTTTCCTATGTGTTTTTGGTCTCTGTGACCATATTGGTGTCATTGGATGTGTTCTTTTCCTAAACCACATGGATCAGACTAGTGTCATTGACCCAAATGACCACATTGCACGTGTTCTTTTCATAAACATTATTGATCCCACATGAACACACAAACTCTAGCGGATTCTGTGGTGCAGCCTCTGCCACACTGGTGCAGCATGTAACACGGAAGATGCTTTCCTATGTGCTTTTGCTCTCTATGACCATATTGGTGTCATTGCATGTTTTATTTTCCTAAACAACATGGATCCCACTAGTGTCATTGATACAAATGACCACATTGCATGTGTTATTTTCATAAACCACATTGATCCCACATGACCACACAAACTCCAGTGGATTCTATGGTGCATCCTGTGCCATACTGGTGCAACATGCAATGTGGAAGATGCTTTCATATGTGCTTTTTGTCTCTGTGGCCATATTGGTGTTGCATGTGTTCTTTTCGTAAACCACATGGATCCCACTAGTGTCATTGACCCACATGACCATATTTCATGTGTTCTTTTCATAAACCACATTGATCCCACATCACCACACATAGTCAAGTGGATTATGTGGTTCGTCCTCGGCTACATTGTTGTAACATGCAATGTGGAAGCTGCTTTCCTATGTGCTTTTGGTCTCTGTGGCCACACTGGAGTCATTGCATGTGTTATTTTCCTAAACCACATGGATCCTACTAGTGTCATTAATACAAATGACCACATCGCATGTGTTCTTTTCATAAACCACATTGATCCCACATGACCACACAAACTCTAGTAGATTCTACGGTGCAGCCTCTACCACACTAGTATAGCATGCAATTTGCAAATGCTTTCATCCTTGCTTTTGGTCTTTGTGACCATACTGGTGTCATTGGATGTGTTCTTTTCCGAAACCACATGGATCAGACTAGTGTCATTGACCGAAATGACCACATTGCATGTGTTCTTTTCATAAACCACACTGATCAAACATGACCATACAAACTCCAGTGGATTCTGTGGTTCAGCCTCTGCCACATTGGTCTAGCATGCAATGTGGAAGCTGCTTTCCTATGTGCTTTTGGTATCTGCGACCATACTAGTGTCATTGCATGTGCTCTTTTCCAAAACCACATGGATCCCACTAGTGTCATTGACCCACATGACCACATTGAATTTGTGCTTTTCATAAACAACATTGATCCCACATGACCACACAAACTCTAGCGGATTCTGTGGTGCCGCCTCTGCCACACTGTTGCAACATGCAATGTGGAAGATGCTTTCCTATGTGCTTTTGGTCTCTGTGACCATACTGGTGTCATTGCATGTGTTGTTTTCCTTAACCACATGGATCCCACTAGTTCCATTGACCCACATGACCACATTGCATGTGTCCTTTTCTTAAACCACATAGATCCCACATGACCACACAAACTTCAGCGGATTCTATGGTTCAGCCTCGGCCACACTAGTGTAGCATGAAATGTGGAAGCTGCTTTCCTATGTGCTTTTGGTCTCTCTAGCCATACTGGTGTCATTGCAAGTGTTATTTTCCTAAAGCACATAGACCCCACTAGTGTCATTGATCCAAATGACCACATTGCATGTGTTCTTCTCATAAACCGTATTGATCCCACATGATCACACAAACTCCAGTGGATTCTGTGGTGCACCCTATGCCACACTAGTGCATCATGTAAGGTGGAAGATGCTTTCCTATGTGCCTTTGGTCTGTGTGACCATACTGGTGTCATTGCATGTGTTCTTTTCCTAAACCACATGCATCCCACTAGTGTCATTGACCCACATGACCACATTGCATGTGTCCTTTTCATAAACCAAATTGATCCCACATGACCACACAAACTCCAGCAGATTCTGTGGTGTTGCCTCTTCCACACTGGTGGAGCATGCAATGTGGAAGATGCTTTCCTATTAGCTTTTGGTCTTTGTGACTATAGTGGTGTCATTGCATGTGTTCTTTTCATAAACCACATGGATCCCACTAGTGTCATTGACCCACATGACCACATTGCATGTGTTCTTTTCATAAACCACATTGATCCCACATGACCACACACACTCCAGTGGATTCTGTGGTTCAGCCTCTTCCACACTAGTGCAGCATGCAATAATGGAAGCTGCTTTCCTATGTGTTTTTGGTCTCTGTGACCATATTGGTGTCATTGGATGTGTTCTTTTCCTAAACCACATGGATCAGACTAGTGTCATTGACCCAAATGACCACATTGCACGTGTTCTTTTCATAAACAACATTGATCCCACATGAACACACAAACTCTAGCGGATTCTGTGGTGTAGCCTCTGCCACACTGGTGCAGCATGCAACACGGAAGATGCTTTCCTATGTGCTTTTGCTCTCTATGACCATATTGGTGTCATTGCATGTTTTATTTTCCTAAACCACATGGATCCCACTAGTGTCATTGATACAAATGACCACATTGCATGTGTTATTTTCATAAACCACATTGATCCCACATGACCACACAAACTCTAGTGGATTCTATGGTGCATCCTGTGCCATACTGGTGCAGCATGCAATGTGGAAGATGCTTTTATATGTGCTTTTTGTCTCTGTGACCATATTGGTGTTGCATGTGTTCTTTTCCTAAACCACATGGATCCCACTAGTGTCATTGACCCACATGACCATATTTCATGTGTTCTTTTCATAAACCACATTGATCCCACATCACCACACATAGTCAAGTGGATTATCTGGTTCGTCCTCGGCTACACTTTTGTAACATGCAATGTGGAAGCTGCTTTCCTATGTGCTTTTGGTCTTTATGTCCACACTGGTGTCATTGCATATGTTATTTTCCTAAACCACATGGATCCTATTAGTGTCATTGATACAAATGACCACATTGCATGTGTTCTTTTCATAAACCACATTGATCCCACATGACCACACAAACTCTAGTAGATTCTATGGTGCAGCCGCTACTACACTAGTACAGCATGCAATTTGCAAATGCTTTCATATTTGCTTTTGGTCTTTGTGACCATACTGGTGTCATTACATGTGTTCTTTTCCTAAACTACGTGGATCCTACTAGTATCATCGACCCACATGACCACATTGCATGTGTTCTTTTCATAAACCACAATGATCAAACATGACCATACAAACTCCAGTGGATTATGTGGTTCAGCCTCTCTCACATTGGTCTAGCATGCAATGTGGAAGCTGCTTTCCTATGTGCTTTTGGTATCTGCGACCATACTAGTGTCATTGCATGTGCTCTTTTCCAAAACCACATGGATCCCACTAGTGTCATTGACCCACATGACCACATTGAATTTGTTCTTTTCATAAACAACATTGATCCCACATGACCACACAAACTCTAGCGGATTCTGTGGTGCCGCCTCTGCTACACTATTACAACATGCAATGTGGAAGATGCTTTCCTATGTGCCTTTGGTCTCTGTGACCATACTGGTGTCATTGCATGTGTTCTTTTCCTTAACCACATGGATCCCACTAGTGCCATTGACCCACATGACCACATTGCATGTGTCCTTTTCATAAACAACATAGATCCCACATGACCACACATACTCCAGGAGATTCTATGGTGCTGCCTCTGCCACACTGGTGCAGCATGCAATGTGGAAGATGCTTTCCAATGTGCTATTAGTCTCTTTGACCATACTGGTGTCATTGCATGTGTTATTTTCCTAAACCACATGGATCCCACTAGTGTCATTGAACCACATGACCACATTGCATGTGTTCTTTTCATAAACCACATCGATCCCACATGACCACCCAAACTCCAGTGGATTCTATGGTGCAGCCTCTACCACACTAGTGCAGCGTGTAATGTGGAAGCTGCTTTCTTATGTGTGTTTGGTTTGTATTACTGGTGTCATTGCATGTGTTCTTTTCCTAAACCACATGGATCCCACTAGTGTCATTGAACCACATGACCACATTGCATGTGTTCTTTTCATAAACCACATAAATCCCACATGACCACACACACTCGAGTGGATTTTGTTGTGTAGCCTCTACCACACTGGTGCAGCATGCCATGTGGAAGCTTCTTTCCTATGTGTTTTTGGTCTCTATGACCATACTAGTGTCATTGCATGTGTTCTTTTCCTAAACCACATGGATCCCACTAGTGTAATTGACCCACATGACCACCTTGAATGTGTGATTTTCATAAACAACATTGATCCCACATGACCACACAAACTCTAGCGGATTTTGTGGTGCAGCCTATGCCACACTGTTGCAGCATGCAATGTGGAAGATGCTTTCCTATGTGCTTTTGGTCTCTGTGACCATACTGGTGTCATTGCATGTGTTCTTTTCCCAAACCACATGGATCCCACTAGTGTCATTGACTCACATGACCACATTGCATGTGTCCTTTTCATAAACCACATTGATCCCACATGACCACACAAACTCTAGCGGATTATGTGGTGCTGCCTCTACCACACTGGTGCAGCATGTAGTGTGGAAGATGCTTTCCTATGTGCTTTTAGTCTCTATGACCATACTGGCGTCATTGCATGTGTTATTTTCCTAAACCACATGGATCCCACTAGTGCCATTGAACCAGATGACCACATTCCATGTGTTCTTCTCATAAACCACATCGATCCCACATGACCACCCAAACTCTAGTGGATTCTATGGTGTAGCCTCTGCCACACTAGTGCAGCGTGCAATGTGGAAGCTGGTTTCTTATGTGTTTTTAGTCTGTATTACTGGTGTCATTCCATGTGCTATTTTCATAAACCACATTGATCCCACATGAAGACACACACACTCGAGTGGATTCTGTGGTTTAGCCTATTCTGCACTAGTGTAGCATGCAATGTGGAAGCTCCTTTCCCATGTGTTTTTGGTCTCTGTGACCATACTAGTGGCATTGCATGTGTTCTTTTCATAAACCACATGGATCCCACTAGTGTCATTGACCCACATGACCACATTGCATGTGTTCTTTTCATAAACCACATTGATCCCACATGACCACACACACCTGAGTGGATTCTATGGTTCAACCTCTTCCGCACTAGTGTAGCATGCAATGTGGAAGCTGTTTTCCTATGAGTTTTTGGTCTCCGTGACCATACTGGTGTCATTGCATGTATTCTTTTCCTAAACCACTTGGATCAGACTAGTGTCATTGACCCACATGACCACATTGCATGTGTTATTTTCATAAACAATATTGATCCCACATGACCACACAAACTCTAGCGGATTATCTGGTGCAGTCTCTGCCACACTGGTGCAGCATGCCACGTGGAAGATGCTTTCCTATGTGCATTTGGTCTCTATGGCCATACTGGTGTCATTGCATGTGTTATTTTCCTAAACCACAAGGATCGCACTAGAGTAATTGATACAAATGACCACATTTCATGTGTTCTTTCCATAAACCACATTGATCCCACATGACCACACAAACTCCAGTGGATTCTATGGTGCATCCTATGCCATACTGGTGCAGCATGCAATGTGGAAGATGCTTTCATATCTGCATTTGGTCTCTGTGACCATACTGGTGTCATTGCATGTCTTATTTTCCTAAACCACATGGATCCCACTACTGTCATTGACCCACATGACCATATTGCATGTGTTCTTTTCATAAACCAAATTGATCCCACATGACCACACACACTCCAGTGGATTCTGCGTTTCAGCCTCTACCACACTAGTGCAACATGCAATGTGGAAGCTGCTTTCCTATGTGCTTTTGGTGTCTGTGACCATACTGGTGTCATTGCATGTGTTCTTTTCCTAAACCGCATGGATCCCACTAGTGTCATTGACCCACATGACCACATTGCATGTGTACTTTTCATAAACAACATTGATCCCACATGAGCACACAAACTCCCACGGATTCTGTCGTGCAGGCTCTGCCACACTGGTGCAGCATGCAATGTGGAATATGCTTTCCTATGTGCTTTTGGACTCTATGACCATACTTGTGTCATTGAATGTACTCTTTTCCTAACCCACAAGGATCCCACTAGTGTCATTGACACACATGACCACATTGCATGTGTTCTTTTCATAAACCACATTGATCCCACATGGCTACACACACTCGAGTGGATTCTGTGGTTCAGCCTCGGCCACACTAGTGTAGCATGCAATGTGGAAGCTGCTTTCCTATGTGCTTTTGGTCTCTATGGTCATACTGGTGTCATTGCATGTGTTATTTTCCTAAAGCACATGGATGCCACTAGTGTCATTGATCCAAATGACCACATTGCATGTGTTCTTTTCATAAACCACATTGATCCCACATGACCACACAAACTCCAGTGGATTCTGTGGTGCATCCTATTCAACACTAGTGCAGCATGCAAGGTGCAAGATGCTTTCCTATGTGCTTTTGGTCTCTATGACCATATTGGTGTCATTGCATGTGTTCTTTTCCTAAACCACATGCATCCCACTAGTGTCATTGACCCACATGACCACATTGCATGTGTTCTTTTTATAAACCACATTGATCCCACATGACCACACAAACTCCAGCGGATTCTGTGGTGCTGCCTCTACCACACTGGTGCAGCATGCAATGTGGAAGATGCTTTCATATGTGCTTTTGGTCTCTGTGACTATACTGGTGTCATTGCATGTGTTCTTTTCATAAACCACATGGATCCCACTAGTGTCATTCACCCACATGACCACACTTCATGTGTTGTTTTCATAAACCACATTGATCCACATGACCAGACACACTCTAGTGGATTCTGTGGTTCAGCCTCTTCTGCACTAGTGTAGCATGCAGTGTGGAAGTTGCTTTCCCATGTGTTTTTGGTCTCTGTGACCATACTAGTGTCATTGCATGTGTTCTTTTCCTAAACCACATGGATCAGACTAGTGTCATTGACCCACATGACCACATTGCATGTGTTCTTTTCATAAACAACATTAATCCCACATGACCACACAAACTCTAGCGGATTCTGTGGTGCAGCCTCTGCCACACTGGTGCAGCATGCAAAGTGGAAGATGCTTTCCTATGTGCTTTTGGTCTATGTGACCAGATTGGTGTCATTGCATGTGTTATTTTCCTAAACCACATGGATCCCACTAGTGTCATTGATACAAATGACCACATTGCATGTGTTCTTTTCATAAACCACATTGATCCCACATGACCATACAAATTCCAGTGGATTCTGTGGTTCAGCCTCTGCCACACTAGTCTGGCATGCAATGTGGAAGCTGCTTTCCTAGGTGCTTTTGGTCTCTATGACCATACTAGTGTCATTGCATGTGGTCTTTTCCAAAACCACATGGATCCCACTAGTGTCATTGACCCACATGACTACATTGCATGTGTGCTTTTCATAAACCACATTGATCCCAAATGACCACACACACTTTAGTGGATTTTGTGGTGCATCAAGTGCCACACTGGTGCAGCATACAATGTGGAAGATGCTTTCCTATATGCTTTTGGTCTTTTTGAGAATACTGGTGTATGTGTTCTTTTCCTAAACCACATGGATCCCACTAGTTTTTCGAAAGCATTTACTTAGAGTAAGAGAAGAAGTAGAACTTTTTGAAACTCATTAAGAAACTAGTTTTCGAAACCCGGGGTTTTCAAAAATAAGGTTCCCGTCTAGCGACCATGCTAACTAAGGTTCTCCTACAGTCAGGATGGCTCTGATACTAAGTCTGTGGCGCCCCCGGATTAATCCTCCGAGAATTCCTATCATGCATACAACCACGATCCCATGATTAGTTAGTCGTGGCACATAACCGACAAGTATCATTACAACATCCGAGATATACCGAAATACAAGACTTACATAAATGCCATTATGGCTATACCGTCTTCAGCAGTGGAACATCATTGCGCACAGAGCCCAATCATGCCTCAACCTTGTAGCACCCCGGTAAAACCACTACTAGAAAATCGCGTGCTGTTTTTATTTTGTGCATCATCATGACCGCATGCTCATGTCATCATGCCACATTGCATTTGTGCATCGTCATGTCATCCTGCATATGTTTGTCTAAAACTATTTTCTAAAAGCCTGTAATTGTTTTCTAAATATCCCCTGTCTTTATTTCAAATTAAAACCCCGGTCTCTTCCGGATATTTTATTTGTCTAAAAACAAATTACAAAAGCCTTTTAAATAAATAAATAAAATTTATATTATTTTTTGGGAGGCAGCCAGCCAGGCCCAAAAGTCTAGCCGGCCACCTCCAACAAAACCCTAGCTACCCAACCGAAACAAAACCTAAACCTGACCTAGTACCACACCCCACCGCCACCACCAGCTGCAACACACGCACGCAGCGGCAGCTGCCAGGCCACACACCAAGTAGTGCATAACACCCACACTTGGACTCGGTCACGCAGCACGCACGGCGCACCGACGCGGACACGGGATCCTTGCCTCGTCTCTCACACCTCACGCACAACACGAGGGAGCCGCCTGGACGTGATCCTAATGCTCCTCTCGATCCCCTCCCTCGCACACACCGCCCTCACCGCGTCCACCCGCATACGCAACCCGACAACCTCGATCCCCACGCCCCGACCACCCCACCCCGCGTACGCCCACCTACCGCCTCGCTCGCATCGCAACCTCTGATCCCGCCCGCTCCCGCACATCACCTGCCTGGCCCCATCTCGCACGCCCCGCAGGCCGCAACCCTCTCTCCTCGCGATCCCCAATCCCCGTCCTCCTCGTTTCCGTCTGCAGGCAGCCGCCACTGCCCGCATGCCCTCTGCCGTCGCTGCTCGCCACCCAGGGTCGTCCCCTCCAGGTCTCGCCTCGAGCCCAACCCCACCGCCGGAGTTCCACGCCTAGCCCCGCCGTTGTTCACGCTCGACAGCACCACCGCCCTCTGACCGAACCCCTACATCGCCACCTCGGTTTCCCGCCGCCGTCGCCCCGCAAGCTCTCCCTGCTTCGCGTTGCCGGCCGCGACCTGTGTCGCCTCTGCCTCTACGCGCCTTCTGGAGTCGCCTCGTTGCCAAGCTCCGGCCGCCGCCGTCCTCTGTGCTTTCCCGCCTACGACCGAGCTCTCCCTGGCCATGGCACCTTCGTCCGCCTCCTTTGCCCCAGCCCCTGCTCTTCCATGCTGCGTCGCTCCGATCGATCTCCTACTCCACCAGCGAGGCCTGCCACCTCGAGCCCGCCTTCTTGTGTCGTCCTCCCCGTCGCCCTTCTGCAGCCTGGCACCGTCCGCCCGCGCCTCCTACACGCGCGCGTCTGCGGTCGTCTCTGCTACGGCAAGTGCTGCTACCGCCTCCCTATGTTGGTATCGCATGGGAGCCCCCCAAGGTCACTGCCATCGTGAGTTCAACACCCAGATGTCGTGTCTCCTCGATCTTGCATGATGGTCTACGTTCGGTGTGTTGTTGCCAAGATGTTGATGTGGTGGCACAATGATGTTTGTTCTGTTTCGCTATGAAGTGTGGCGCTAATGCGGTGACGGTGGTATGTGGATCCAGAGACAGAGTGGTGGTGCTTCTCTCTGTTATTATGCTCGTCATCGACACAAGATGGTGGTGGTGATGTTGAAGCGGCTCGTGTAGTACTACTCCGATTAGTTCCGCCTTGAGATGACCCAGGTCCGACACCAACAAAGTACGGGCGAAAGAACTTCGACACGGAACACCAAGATCTCCTTATCGGATTTCCAGATTCCGTCTACCCCAAGACCTCGGACCCGATGGTCGAGACCCCGAAGACGCCTCCTTCATGGAACACCAAGAGCTCGATCCCGAGGATCCGAAGACTGATCCTAAACCCGAACTCCTCGGAACCCCAATATCTTCGGACCTTGATGTATGCCCCTTTTCTGAGGCTCGTATTTTTATAATATATGATATCTACCTATTGCATATAATTGTACATGCTTGCACCCATATGTTGTGGTTTGGGGGGCATTATGCCGATTCATCTAATAATTAAATATGGATCTCATATGTGGGCTATTCTAGGCTTATATTGGCCCCATTTAAATTTGTGTAGCGAACCGATACCATGTTTTGCCTTGTTAAGACCACATTTAAATTGCGGGGTATCTAAACAACATAAACCATCAAATTAATTGTCGGGACCCCGGTTCCGCTTAATATTGTCTAATTGCATCGCATCTTTGCCATGCCATGCATCATATCATAATCATGCCGGATCTTTTGCTGTAGTATTAAATAGTGCATCCGGTGTTTCTTTTAGTGCTTTGCTTCTTCATGGATTAGGCTATTGAGTGGATGCGAGTATCGATAAGTTCTCCGGTGTATCTTCGGCAGTGTTTCCCAGGCGAGCAATCTCCCCCTTTCTACCTATTTTGCATTTACAGTCTTTATTTCCTCATGTTGATCTATTGCTATCCGTGTCGCGATGCTTTAGTGTTCCGTACCAGATATATTCCGTGCAGCCTTTATATTGCCTTGGACACCTCCTATTACCTATTGTTTGGTAGATAGATGGTCTTGCGAGTCGTAGTCGCTTGCTCAGGTGCGATCCCGTTTCGTGAAGTACCACACAGTTGTTGGGATGTTGTCATATGCTTTACGGTGGAGAGGATCATGACTTTAAATACAACTATTAAATTGGAGGGACAACTAATGAAAGAGGCACCGGTGGGCAATATATGCTATTTGGTTTTTCATGTCCACTTGTGTCCCGTAGGCCCCGAGTACTTGATACCTATTCCTTGATTATTCGCACTATCCACATCCGGGAGACCCTATGGATCCCCCTTAGCCAGAGCTTGATTCATTTCTTATTTCTTGGGTCCACAAACTAGTTTCGGGCTTTATTACTATCCTGTACCTATGCCATGCTTTACTGCTTTATTTACGATTGTGCGTGGAGCACCTGTACTGTTTTGGATCGTGACATGTTTTCGTTGTATCGACAAGCCCAGTCAAACTTTCGGGTTCCCAGTCGTTTACCGTCGTCTACACAAACCCTAGGTCCATCTTGGAGCCGGCCAACTTCGTTGCGGGTAGCTTAGTGGGGTGGCCCCCGGAAATATTTTATGAATCCTGTGATTGCTTTGTCATGAAAGCCTCATTGGGTTTTGATTTGGTTTTTCCGAGGTTGATCGTGTGTGTGTTGCTATTTGTGCACCCCTGCAGGGTAAATATTTCTGAAAGTCGTGTCCGCGGTTATGGACGACTTGGAGCACATTATCTCGATCATAGACAAGCATAACTAAAGTAGTGCTATAAATTTGACTTAATATGTGACTAGTAATCAGCTTCACTACAATGGAATGGATAATAAAAGTGCCAACAACTGGTGGAACTGGGGTGTATCGTGTCATGTTATACCTGCCTAGTAAGTATCGCAACTCCAATGGAATGAAATAAAAGTGCCAACAACTTCTGGGTTTGGGATGTCACATGCTAATTGTATCTGACTAGTAAGTACTGCAACCACAACTGAATGGTTAAATAAAACTGCCCACTACTTATGCTATCAGGATGACTCATGCTATCTATACCTGATTATTAAGAGCTTCAACTATAATGGAATGAATAAAACTGCCAACTGTGTGAGTTCCTTGGTTTGACTTCCTCGTTTGGTCTCGAGGGGGAAATACCATGATGGGTATGATTGGTGTTAGAATCAGGTGGGTCCCGAATAGGTCTCTCTTATACCTCTCTCATAGCCGACAGTTGCATCGAGTTTGTATAGGTTGTTTAGTGCATGCTGCGCTGCCGCTTCAGTCCACCATACCTATGTAGGCGAGAGCCACCGAATTCTAGCCTCGCCGTGTACTGGCCTCAGTACTGACGCTCCTGTTTTCCCTTTGCCCGTTGTCGGCACCCCTTTTGTTTTAGCAGGTTTGAGATCGACGTTGTTAGCAGGGTTACCCTTCCGGCTTGGCCTGGGCAGGGTTATGGATGCCATTGGTTATTCTTCAGGGCTCTTAGCCCCATTTGCATCTTGTCCGTACTCGGACGTTGTATCGTTTTCAAGGTGATTTGGATCTTTGTATTGTATATCTGTATTCTTGGCTCATGGAGTCGTTGTTGTATATATATGTTCTGTGGCTTCCATCATGGACTAATGTGTAATGGTATTACTTCATTTTCCACCCGCACAAAAGTGCCTGGTGGGTGTCCTTGAATCGTTTCTATGTGGGTTTAGCGGGAAGAGCTAAAACATGCATAGGGCCGATCTGAGGGTGTTACAAACCTACAGGCAACTGACTAGGAAGACGTCCTAGCTCGCATAGTCGTCCACTTCACCTCTTCTTGATATCTGACCAAGTTAATAGCCAGGGACAATGCCAGTGAGTACATTGAATGTACTCGCAAACCACCTTAAGATGACAATAATATGAAGAGGACATCCATTATGGCAGTGGTAGTAGGAGGGATCCAAGAGAGGTTCTTTTCTCAAATAGTTTCTCTTGTAGATATAGCATCTACATATCTTTGTTGAAAACCTTTGTAAACATTTTGGAAACCTTTTTGAAAAGTTTTTGAAAAACATCAGGACTGGGTCACCCATTTGTTCCTTTCTCCCGGTCGTCCCACGACCAAACTCCTTTCATACCTTTCTGACCATCCCATGGTCCAAACCTTTCTCCTTTTCGACCATCCCATGGTCAAAATATTTTCAAAGCCTTTGCTTTTCCAAAATCCTTTTTGAAAACAAACCAGCACCACTCTATAGCAATCTTCCCAACCGTCCATGACCGCGGACGCAGCTATTCGAATAGATTTACACTCTGCAGAGGTTGTACACTTTACCCACACCATCTGGGTACACTACCCTGATCTTCACCGATCGTGGGTCGAGTAACCGATCAAGACTCTCCGGATGCCCACTCCAATATAAGTGCCTACCCTATGAGTGTTAATCCCCTCAAAATTGGGACGTCGGGTACCGAGGACCAATCAGAGCGCTTTTTCCACTTCTCGAGTGTGCGCTTTCAATGAGGGGCTCATAGTAACGCGTGGAGGTCAGCAGACCCTTCATTCCTTCTCTAGGTCGATGTCCCACATGGACCCTTATGTGAGAAGGCCCATCCTCCAGGGATCGAGACCCCCTGTAGTAGTTACGAGGCAGCTTATACCAGAATAAACAACCATCAAATCCAGCCATGTCCCATACCAGAGTAATGTGGTTGCAAGGGCTAATTGTTCTAGCAAAACTGCAAAGAACCGGGCGCATTTTCGTAACCCTTTTTCCTCCATCTTTCCTTCAGCGTTTTGTAAAACAAAACCTTCTTCTTTTTCAACATCTCTTGGGAGGTCCCACCTCACCAAGGTTTTATCATAAAACATTTGGTAAAACTTTTTTCGGGGTCTTCCCATCCTCTAGCTTTGCTTCGGCTAAATCGGGGTCTCCAAAGGGGATATGGTGGATATGCACCATCTATTCTACTAGGGACAAGTAGGTATCACCAAGGGGGTTGTACTTAATAGTACAAGAGTGTAATAGTTCAGAGGAGCCAAACCACTACCATATATACATCAACATATAGTAAAACGATGCAGTTTTAATAAACAGTAGATAAAACATGCATAAGTAAAACAGTGGGATAAGGCTTATGAGCAAGAAGGTGGCTTGTCTGATGATCAGCAATATGGCAATATGTCCCTGGACTTCTTCTTTAGATAACCAAGAATACTAATACCAATACTATAACCAACTTCTTCTGGTCTCCGATACAATCGCATCTATCGTCGATACAGATCACATGCAAGCAAACAAATGACATAATCAACACCAGGCATACAAGCACCAATACAAAACAGCAAGCAATTGAATAGTACCAAATTAAGATTCAGGTGATTTTGAGAGTATTGGATTTAGGAGATTGAGATGGCCTTGGAGAAGGGAATGAACATCTCTTAGGGTTTTATAGCACAAGGACTACCTAAGAGGGGTTTTGGGACCAAGGACCTATTCTGTATGACACCATTGTGTAAAAATGATACCAACAGATAGGTGTTGATAAAATGAAACCAACAAAAGTGGTTTCACTATTTTATAACTTTTCTTTATTTAGTTATGATTTTTCTAGTAGAATAACTTCTAGTATTAGGGAATAATTCACCAGAAAAGTTCTGGAGCTCCAAAAATTATTTCCTTGGAGGGTTAGCTGGGGTTTGATGTACTTGTTCACCAAGACTTCGAATCAAGTCAAGATAATTACCAGAATGCCCTCAGGAAATTCCCAAAGGCAGTTCTGGAGCTGTTTTGTCTTTTTCACCAGATTAAATCTACAATGGCTATTGATATGATTCCAAGGGCACATGGTAGGAATTTCGAATACCTTTCTGTAGAAATTGGAAGCAACCTATTTGGAGTTGCAGAGCTATTGTGGTCAAATTATTGGTGAATTAACCATGCAGAGAACAGATTAATTCACAATAATTCAACTGAGGCTTAGAAAAGTATGGGCTCTTGGGTTTTGATAGATATTGATGGTCCCCTACTCTGGGAGTTGGAATTAGCCTAAGAGGTTGTCTAGATATGCCTAGGGAATTTTCTAAAGTCAGATTGTGACTGTTTTTGTTATTTTTACTCCAGGAGAATAAAATCTCCACTTGGATTGAGGCCAAGGCCATGAGATAGGTACAGGTAATACCTACCAGGGGAACTTGGGTTTACCCCATTTGGAGTTGTGAAACTCACAGGGGGATTTTTTGTAGTGGAATAAGATACATTTTAGTAGCAGATTTATTATAATTAATAAGGGCAATAACTGAGGCAGCCAAGGGTACTGCATGTTCAAGAAAACACTCAGGAACCCTAGGAAATTTTGATCTAGGCAGTTGGAGTCATCTCTATTTTCTTTTGCATTTAAAGTAACAGGGTTAATTTTAGATCTGTAAATGAAATCAAAAAGAAAAAAGGGGGCAGAGGCTACTGGGCTAGGATCTAGGGCAGCTGGGCCTCGCGGAGCCAATTCGGCCCAACCCAGGGCGGGCTGCGCCAGCGGGAGGCGGAAATCAAAACCGCGGGGTGGGGCCCGCCTGCCAGCAACGGAGGGACGACGAGGGGGGTACGGGGGATCTCGACCGCTCGATCTAAATGAGATCGTCGGTGCTTGGCCATCATCTCCGCAGAAAGAAGCTCTGCCACGTGGAACCCTAGCTGGGAGGGAGGAGGGATCGGGGAGGCTCACCTGATGGCGGAGAGGAGCCGGGGAGGGTCCAGGGAGATGCGGTGGCTGACGACGAGCCCAGAGAGGGGCGGCACGGGGTGGTTTGACGCCGGTGCAGGGCTCGCATGAGGATGCCCGAAATGGAGGGCGTCGGTGGTCAACAACGTCGCCAATAGAGAGGGTCCTGACCAAGATAGGGGGAGGGTCAGGGAAGGTAGGAGGACACCGGAGGATGACATGCAGAGGAAGGGGAGCGAAGGGGAGGGAGCTTAGCTCAAATCCATGGAGGAGGCTGAGGTGCTTCTCTCTCCTTCTCTTGAGCAGGATAGAGCAAGGGGGAGGAGAGGGGCTCTAGGGAGGTGAGTGGAGGGGAGGGGAAGCAAATGGAGGGGCAGGGCATGCTGGGAGGGCCTCTAGCCCATTTATACCGAGGTGAGAGCTTAAGAAGGGGAAATGTCCATCTTTTACATGGAGGAGGGTAGAGCTGGCTGGTGATTGGTCTAAAGGGGAGGTAGGGAGGGGTCAGAGGGGGATCTGGTCGTGCTGAGAGGGGTAGCTGGCCTGATGTAGCTACATTTCCCACCAATTGTAATTACCACACTCTCTCACCCTCAAAATATCCCCAAGCACTAAAGACAAGGGGAAGAAGGTTGCTACAGTGGTGCTACAGTGCAGTTCGAGCAGAGGGGGAAGAGGTGTGTTGTGCAAGTTTGTTTGACCAGAATGGTGAAGGTTTGGTGGGTTTTTGATTTGAGGATTGGCTTACTTGGCAATTTTGATCAAATAGGTGGTTATGAAGGAAGTCCAAAAACTTGCATTGGACCAGATGAGGAAATGGTACTGGGAGATAGATGAGGTTAAGGGACCTCTCTAGGAATTATTTGTGATTTTTCTAAGGATTTTAAGTCCACTTAAAATCATTTATTAAAAAAGTACAGAAGTAGTTTCTAGAAGATCATTTAATAATTTTACATTGGACAGGTGGAGTTTTTTACTTGAGATGGTCCCAAATGTGAATACACACTTAGGGGAATTTTTCCAAGATTTATTGTGGCTTAAAAGTCACTACTAGGAAACAGCTTATAGATAGACAAGATATTCAGTGGCGCATATGTAAAAATATGCGCCACGGATATATATCAATGGTGCACTAGAAACAATGCGCCACAGAAGTTTGGCACTTCAGTGGCGCACGAAACCAATATGCGCCACAGAAGTCCATATTTCTGTGGCGCATATTTTCGTTTGCGCCACTGAAGTCTCAAACTTCTGTGGCGCATATAGACGTATGCGCCACAGAAGGTTGATGGGACCAAGCAGCAAAAAAGGAGGAGAAACTTTTGTGGCGCATATGTCCATATGCGCCACAGAAAGTGATGTTTCTGTGGCGCATATAGGTGAATGCGCCACAGAACAAGCATATAGGGGGGGAAAACAGATCCCCCCCTCCCCCCCCCCCCCCCCCCCCCGTGGATCGCCTTTTCAGTTTTGTAAAAAATAAACAAAAATGATAGAAACTTCAAAAAAATAATTCCTTTAAGTTGTAGTTAGATTTTAGGGTATAGATCTAGACAAAATTGAAAAACATGAATTTCGATGTATTTTGCAAAAATAGGTCATGGCACGGTAAAACGGCTCTAACTTTTGCATACGATGTCGGAAAAAATCTTTAATCTATCAAAATGATCGTATCGAAATTCCCTACTCGAATTCAACCACCTACGGTTGTTCTAAATTTTACAGAATCCCCAAATTCGAAAACAGTAAAAAGTTATTTAGGTTAGAAGATTTTTTACTACAAAAAAATAAAAAAGGGGGAGAAACTTCTGTGGCACATTTCCCCCATATGCGCCACAAAAGTCTTGGGCGGGATTCAAAATTTGAATCCCGCCAGCACCCTTTCTCCCTCCCTTTTTCCTTTTTCTCCCCCTCCCCACTTCTTCTCCCCTCCCCACTTCTCCTCCTCTCCACACTTCTCCTCCCCTCCTCTCCTCCACACTTCTCCCCTTCTCCTCCCTCCTCCTTCTCCACTCTCCGGCGACCTCCTCCTCCTCCTCCACCACCACTAACTCCGGCGACCACCTCCTCCTCCTCCTCCTCCACCACCAACTCCGGCGACCTCCTCCTCCTCCTCCACCACCACCAACTCCGGTGACCTCCTCCTCCTCCTTCTCCTCCTCTTCCACCACCAACTCCGGCGAGCTCCTCCTCCTCCTCCTCCACCACCACCAACTCCGGCAACCTCCTCCTAGACCTAGCCACCGCCCGCCACCACCACCACCACCAACTCCGGCCAGATCCAACCAGATCTAGATCTGGCCCAGTTTTTTTTGAAATTTGAAAAAAACTTCTATGGCGCATATTGGCCATATGCGCCACAGAAGTTTGAGATCTGGCCCGCCTTTTTTTTTGAATTTTGGAAAACAACTTCTGTGGCGCATATTGGCCATATGCGCCACTGAAGTTTGAGACTTTTGTGGCGCATTTCGAAATGCGCCACTGAAGTTAGTTATCAGTGGCGAGGTATCAGTGGCGACTAACAAATGCGCCACAGATGTTCAAAAAATGTGCGCCACAGAAGAGCTATTTCCTAGTAGTGAGTATTTAAAACTATTATTATTCCAATTCATCCATTTAAGAAAATGGGAAAAAAAGAAATAATAAAGCTCTTCAAAAATATTTATTTTTGAAGTTGGAAGATAGGGTATGATATATGGATCTCAATTGAGCCAAAAGTTGGAGAGGTGTTTTGGCAAAAACCAAACTTTCCTTTGTAGTAGGAGTTTTGAGATTTTGTCTATTAAAGGAAATAAATAGATTTGGAGCCATAATAATTAGGGATAATATTTGATAAATCTTGGTGACCAAGGTAGGTGATTTAGGCAAGGTGTAGCAAGCCTTTGCAACCTTGGGATTGGAGAATCCAAGTTGATTTTGGTGGAATACCCTAGATTAAGGATCTGGGTGTTGTTAAATTCATACCATCAAAACCAGGTTGGATCTTGGAGTTCAGAGCTCCCCTTGGGGCATGGGGTATATGGATGGATAGACCAAGTGATGTAGATCACCATGGTGTATAAGTTTGAGCTTGATCCTGCTTGAGCTCACCAAGACAGGCTTTCAAACTTTGAATAAAATAAGCCTGCCAAAGCAGATTATCAACTAGCCTTCAAAACCTTGTGGGCTTAATAAGCACAAGGATCCACTTGGAACAAGTGAAGTAGATATTGATAGACCTATATGAGTAGAACACAACCATGCAAAGAGTTGGTCCATAGAAGGTTGGATGGTGGTGTGAGCTTCTATTAAAGTAGGCATGTTGACTAGATTTGCAGGAAAAGTTATTTTCTTGCATGCAAAACCATCAAGAACAAGTGGGTTTGAGGATGATCTGACCAAGGGAAAGAGTGATACTTGGTAGTACTTAGTATGGTTAACAAGATGGTTCATATGCATTTCCAAAAATGCACAGGGTTGGGAAAGGGAGGCATTCGAAAAGGTGATGTTGGAAATAGCTTTCTAGACTTGGCCAAATTTGGCAGATTTAGGGTTTTTAACTAGAATGTGGGTGGTGATGATTTTGATGGGTTTCAAGGTACCAAAGCATCATCAGGTGGATGTGGTTGAAGAGGATATTGAATAGAAGGGATCCATGCTTGATATTGGTCCTCATTGACTTGGAAACCTCTAGAAGGAATATCTTCAGATTTGATCTGGTTAAGAGTTTTAGATGATCACTTGGTGCTAGGGATCAGATCCAGATTGTATTCTAGCTTAGGGTGGGATGATTTGGAAACATCTTGATCCTAGTGATGAGTTACTAGAGTAGCGCATACTATCTCCTAAGCAGACAATTCAAACAGCAGATCAAGGCAACTCATCTTACAAACAAATCAACTACTACTGGGGTTACCACCAAGCTTAGCTTGAGGTAAGGATGGGTATTTTGAATAGGTTGGAGTTTGAACAAGGTAAGGTCCTTGGTATCTCTACCAAGAGTAGAATTCAAAAGCTTACAAAAAGGTTTGGGAGATCCTAGAGGTAAGAGTGGTTGAAGGTTCTGACTTGAAAACATAAGGAGATTATAATAGGTTGCTCTCCATAGTTTAGGGAAGTAGAAGCTACTAAAATAGTTGGTTTTAAAAAGGCTTCTTGGCTCAGGTTTTGAAATGCCAGAACATTTGAGAATATGGAAATTAAGCCAAGACTGTTTTGATAAGTAGCTTTTATCAACTGGTGTTAAGGTAAGGGTTATCATCTAATGCACATTCATATGCATAAGCATATCCAAACAGCAAGCAGACACTTCAGCATTAAACACGAAAAAGTTTTTGTTCCCCCTGATTTTTGCATTCTGGACAACTAATCAGGGTTGCTGAAATTGGGATGTTACACTTTCCATAAACCACATTGATCCCACATGACCACACAAACTCCAGTGGATTCGGTGGTGCATCATGTGCCATACTGGTGCAGCATGCAATGTGGAAGATGCTTTCATATGTGCTTTTGGTCTCTATGACCATACTGGTGTCATTGCATGTGATCTTTTCCTAAACCACATGGATCCCACTACTGTCATTGACCCACATGACCATATTTCATGTGTTCTTTTCATAAACCACATTGATCCCACATGACCACACACACTCAAGTGGATTCCATGTTTCAGCCTCTGCCACACTAGTGCAGCATGCAATGTGCAAGCTTCTTTCCTATGTGCTTTTGGTGTTTGTGACCATACTGGTGTCATTGCATGTGTTCTTTTCCTAAACCACATGGATCCCACTAGTGTCATTGACCCACATGACCACATTGCATGTGTCCTTTTCATAAACAACATTGATCCCACATGACAACACAAACTCCCACGGATTCTATCGTGCATCCTCTGCCACACTGGTGCAGCATGCAATGTGCAATATGCTTTCCTATGTGCTTTTGGTATCGATGACCATACTGGTGTCATTGCATGTACTCTTTTCCTAAACCACATGGATCCAACTAGTGTCATTGACCCACATGACCACATTGCATGTGTTCTTTTCATAAACCACATTGATCCCACATGGCCACACACACTCGAGTGGATTCTGTGGTTCAGCCTCGGCCACACTAGTGTAGCATGCAATGTGGAAGCTGCTTTCCTATGTGCTTTTGGTCTCTATGGCCATACTGGTGTCATTGCATGTGTTATTTTCCTAAAGCACATGGATGCCACTAGTGTCATTGATCCAAATGACCACATTGCATGTGTTCTCTTCATAAACCACATTGATCCCACATGATCACACAAGCTCCAGTGGATTATGTGGTGCATCCTGTGACACACTAGTGCAACATGCAAGGTGGAAGATGCTTTCCTATGTGCTTTTGGTCTCTGTGACCATAATGGTGTCATTGCATGTGTTCTTTTCCTAAACCACATGCATCCCACTAGTGTCATTGACCCACATGACCACATTGCATGTGTCCTTTTCATAAACCAAATTAATCCCACATGACCACACAAACTCCATCGGATTCCGTGGTGCTGCCTCTGCCACACTGGTGCAACATGCAATGTGGAAGATGCTTTCCTATGTGCTTTTGGTCTATGTGACTATATTGGTGTCATTGCATGTGTTCTTTTCATAAACCACATGGATCCCACTAGTGTCATTGACCCACATGACCACATTGCATGTGTTCTTTTCAGAAACCACATTGATCCCACATGACCACACACACTCAAGTGGATTCTGTGGTTCAGCCTCTTCCGCACTAGTGTAGCATGCAATGTGGAAGCTGCTTTCCTATGTGTTTTTGGTCTCTGTGACCATACTAGTGTCATTGCATGTGTTCTTTTCCTAAACCACATGGACCAGACTAGTGTCATTGACCCACATGACCACATTGCATGTGTTCTTTTCATAAACAACATTAATCCCACATGACCACACAAACTCTAGCGGATTCTGTGGTACAGCCTCTGCCACACTGGTGCAGCATGCAACGTGGAAGATGCTTTCCTATGTGCTTTTGGTCTCTATGACCATATTGGTGTCATTGCATGTGTTATTTTCCTAAACCACATGGATCCCACTAGTGTCATTGATACAAATGACCACATTGCATGTGTTCTTTTCATAAACCACATTGATCCCACATGACCACACAAACTCTAGTGGATTCTGTGGTGCATCTTGTGCCATACTGGTGCATCATGCAATGTGAAAGATGTTTTCATATGTGCTTTTGGTCTCTATGACCATATTGGTTTCATTGCATGTGTTCTTTTCCTAAACCACATGGATCCCACTAGTGTCATTGACTCACATGAGCATATTTCATGTGTTCTTTTCATAAACCACATTGATCATACATGACCACACACACTCGAATGGATTCTGTGGTTCAGCCTCGGCTACACTGTTGTAGCATGCAATGTGGAAGATGCTTTCCTATGTGCTTTGGGTCTCTGTGGCCACACTTGTGTCATTGCATGTGTTATTTTCCTATACCACATGGATCCTACTAGTTTTATTGATCCATTTGACCACATTGCATGGGTTCTTTTCATAAACCACATTCATCCCACATGACCACACAAACTCCGGTAGATTCTATGGTGCAGCCTCTGCCACACTAGTATAGCATGGAATGTGCAAATGCTTTCCTATTTGCTTTTGGTCTTGGTGACCATACTGGTGTGATTGCATGTGTTCTTTTCCTAAACTACATGGATCCCACTAGTATCATCGACCCACATGACCACATTGCATGTGTTCTTTTCATAAACCACATTGATCCCACATGACCATACAAACTCCAGTGGATTATGTGGTTCAGCCTCTGCCACACTGGTCTGGCATGCAATGTGGAAGTTGCTTTCCTAGGTGCTTTTGGTCTCTGTGACCATACTAGTGTCATTTCATGTGTTCTTTTCCAAAACCACATGGATCCCACTAGTGCCATTGACCCACATGACCACATTGCATGTGTGCTTTTCATAAACCACATTGATCCCAAATGACCACACACACTCTAGTGGATTTTGTGGTGCATCAAGTGCCACACTGGTGCAGCATGCAATGTGGAAGATGCTTTCCTATATGCTTTTGGTCTTTTTGACCATACTGGTGTATGTGTTCTTTTCCTAAAACACATGGATCCCACTAGTGTCATTGACCGACATGACCACATTTCATGCGTTCTTTTCATTAACCACATTGAGCCCACATGACCACACACACTCGAGTGGATTCTTTGGTTCAGCCTCGGCTACACTGGTGTAGTATGCAATGTGGAAGGTGCTTTCCTATGTGCTTTTGGTCTCTATGGACATACTGGTGTCATTGCATGTGTTATTTTCCTAAACCACATGGATCGCACTAGTGTCATTGATACAAATGACCACATTGCATGTGTTCTTTCCATAAACCACATTGATCCCACATGACCACACAAACTCCAGTGGATTCTGTGGTGCATCATGTGCCATACTGGTGCAGCGTGCAATGTGGAAGATGCTTTCATATGTGCTTTTTGTCTCTGTGACCATACTGGTGTCATTGCATGTGTTCTTTTCCTAAACCACATGGATCCCACTATTGTCATTGACCCACATGACCATATTTCATGTGTTCTTTTTATAAACCACATTGATCCCACATGACCACACACACTCGAGTGGATTCTATGTTTCAGCCTCTGCCACACTAGTGCAGCATGCAATGTGCAAGCTACTTTCCTATGTTCTTTTGGTGTCTGTGACCATACTCGTGTCATTGCATGTGTTCTTTTCCTAAACCACATGGATCCCACTAGTGTCATTGACCCACATGACCACATTGCATGTGTCCTTTTCATAAACAACATTGATCCCACATGACCACACAAACTCCCACGGATTCTTCCGTGCAGCCTCTGACACACTGGTGCAGCATGCAATATGCTTTCCTATGTGCTTTTGGTCTCTGTGACCATACTGGTGTCATTGCATGTACTCTTTTCCTAAACCACATGGATCCCACTAGTGTCATTGACCCACATGACCACATTGCATGTGTCCTTTTCATAAACCACATTGATCCCACATTCCGTATCAGAGGAAATATATAGGCAGAAGGAGAGGCCGAGGGGGTACCTGGGGCGGCCAGACCACCCCCTGGCGCGGGCCAGGTGGTGTGGCCGGGCCCCAGCCCCTCTCCGTCTCGTATTCTGGCTCCAGGTGTCCCTCGGTGAAAAACTGACTTTGGCTTTTGTCCCGTCCAATTCCGAGAATATTCATTTTCTGACTTTCCTGGAACCAAAACAGCAGAAAACAGGCAGCTAGCACTGTGGCTCTTGTTAATAGGTTAGTCCAAGAAATCATATGAAAAGTACTCCAAAGTGTGGAAAAAACATAAGAAAGTAGATAAAACCAAGCATGGAACATCAAAAATTATGGATACGTTAGCAACGTATCAACATCCCCAAGCTTAACTCCTGCTCGTCCTCGAGTAGGTAAGTGATAAAATGAAAGAATAATTTTTGAGGTGACATGCACCATCATAAACTTGATCAAAGTATTTGTAAAACATTCAAAGCTAGGATCATAGTACTTCAATCATAACATGAAAGACAAAGTTCTAGCAATAAGACAAAGAAACTATGTTGCAACATGAAAAGGCACGAACAAAAGATTCATGAATAACAATACTTTGCAAGACATTTATTTGTTTCACATAAAGAAAACATAGCATAGAAGCATTCAGCTTGTCCCTCATAGAGTAGCAAACATAAATGCATAGGACACCTTCAAAGTTCATAAGAGTGACTAGATACAAATAGTTTAAAACAAGCAATATCAAGGTATACATCAATCAACAAGTCTTGGGACAATGCACATAGAACTAAGAATGGCCACTATACTCTCAAAGTAGGTGCATAAAGGTAGAAGGTGTAGACTCAACATAAAAGTAAAAGAAAGGCCTTCATAGAAGGAAGTAGGGATTCAAGTCTCATAAAGAGCTTCCAAAAATTATGGTACTTATTAGCTTCCAGCTCTCATTGCCCCTATCATAAGCATCTTGAAGGTGATTAAGGTTAAAGTGACACAACTAAGAGGATATGCTTGACAAGTTATAAACCGAAATCTCATGCCCCTTACTTACGAAGACCGAACCTCATGTTACTCAACTTTAGTCACAAGTAAGCTCTTGTCATTGTAAGTACATATGTATCATAGACAACCGCCAATAGGGTACCCCATGCACATGATACATGAGCTATCCCATAATCAAAATGACAAGGCAAGTAGACAATGAGCATCTCAACGATCTTTTTATTTGCTATTTGCATAGGTTTTTATTGAGGATGCTTCATAGAGTGCTCATTATGGTTATGCTGCAAGTTTACACCATGATTAGGCATGGCTTAGGCTAGCGGCCTAGGCGTTTCTCTAACAAAAATACAAACTCCATGATCTTACAAGTTCCCCTTTTATTTCACACCGTCGGGATCCATAAGCAAAAGAACATGATATCAACGGGGTACAAAGTATAGGTGCAATTTTGAAAGTGTTCCCCATGATACATGGTTATGCTAACTTCAACTTATAAAGCGCAAGCATATACGCAACAAAGATGGACGCAATGGTTCAGGTTTATTAAATGCAAAAAAAAGTAAAGTGTGCCATCAAGTTCGTGAGAGCTTTAATCACTAGTTTTCTCATAACAAGTTTAATTTGGAAGTTAGACAAAAACATGAATATACTTGGAATAGCATATGCTAGTAGGTAGGTATGGTGGACTCTTTGGAATAACTTGGTTTTAGGAGTTGGATGCATGAGTAGAACTCATACTTGGTTATGGAGGCTAGCAAAAGATTAGGAGCGACAAACTAAGAGAGCAATAATGGCCATAATCATGCAGAGCGACAAAACATCATTGATCAAAGCATAAAGTGATACTACAAGTTGAAAACTAAAGGATCATAAAGGCTATGGTGACTTGGGATAGTCATAACATGGTGTGAGCATGTGCCAAGTCAACCCAAATAAAGCATCGAAGGGGAATACCACAATTCTATGCTTTAATATGCTAAAACAACGCATGATTCTTCCAAGGCACATTAAGAAATCTCAATTGTTTATAAAAAGTCATGCTACGTCAAAGAATACTAAGCATAAAGCCAAAACAATATCAAGCATATCATGACAAAGCATAGGCCACAGTCAAAAACAAGCTCTCTTTACCACTTAAGCATGAACTTTCCTACTATTTTCCAATCCAAACCAAACTATTTGAAAACCAATGTATGAAAAGGGGGTACAACCAATTTATTCAGCAAACTAAGCAAATGAAAAACCAAAATGAAAACGAAAAATAAGATGCTTAGAGAACAACACAACTGTGCATGAAACAATAAAAATGAAGCGTTTGGAAGAAACCTGGGATTTTTATTGATGAAGAGGGGGATGGCTTGGGCATCCCCAAGCTTTGACGCTTGTACTTCTTGGATATTTCTTGGGGTGACATGCGTGGCATCCCCAAGCTTGAGCTTTAGTCCATTCTTCATCTCATTACTCATTCCTTCCATACAAAACTTCACACAATCTTTATTAGCAACATTAGTGCACTCAAGATAATAGGTCTTTAGGTTCAGTTCCAACACCAATAAAACTTCAATTAGAACACAAGCTACTGTAGCACTTCCCTCGAAAAGCTCAATTCTCCAAAAGAACTCAAAAAGGAACCAACAAGAAGCAAATGCAAAAAAATGGCAGAAATCTGTCAAAACAGACCAGCGGGTAAAGACGAATTTGGTCGAAGACCTTCTGTTGCTCAAATTGAAACGTGTTGAACTAACGAAAGTTATATAACAACCTGGGGAAGAAGCACAAAAATTCACGCCTCAAAAGGACGTACAGAGATTTTACACGAATTTTTACGGTGAAGCATAGAAATCTGTTTCGGGATAGCAACTTTCTCAATAATTCCTTCTCTCTCATTAGAGGTTACTCTTGGCATAAAAAGCAAATAAAAAGGATAAGGAGCGGTTATTACTGAAGTAATAAATTTCAAGACTCATCTAAAACTTTTGGGTTCTCCCAATAAGTACTTTTCTTTAACGCCTTTAAGTTAGGCATAAGAAGCGAGAAAAAGAATCAAGTGTTCTCAAATAAAGAAGCATTAAGAGCAAATTTTGTTTTCATAGGAGAGGAAAAAGAAATCTTGTCTCTTCTTAGGGAAGTGTTCTATACCTTTCTTGAGTGGGAGTTGATATTTACTGGTGCCTTCTTGCATATCAATAATGGCACCAACAGTTCTAAGAAAAGGTCTTGCCAAAGTAATAGGACAAGAAGCATTACATTCAACATCCAAACCATAGAAGTCAACGGAGACATAGGCATTGTTAACCATAATAAGAACATCATTAATACTCCCCATGAGTTTCTTTTTAGCATATCATCAAGTGGGACATTCAAATAACAATCTTCAAGTGGTGGAAAATCAAGCATATCATAAATCCTTCTAGGCATAATAGAAACACTACTATCAAGATCACATAAAGCTTTGAAATCAAAATCATTCACTTTCATATTAATGATGGGTTCCCAACCATCTTCTTGTTTTATAGGAATAGAAGCTTTATGTTTCATCTTTTCTTCTTTAATCTTTATGAGAGTATCAGTCATGTGTTTTGTAAAGGCCATGTTCATAGCACTAGAATTAGGACTTTTAGCAAGTTTTTGTAGGAACTTAATAACTTCAGAGATATTGCAACCATCAAGATCAAAATCCTAATTATCATCTAAAGTAGTAGAGCTATTACTAGCCTCAACCCTAGTGGTAGTGATAGTAGAAACACTAATGTTTCTAGCAATTTCATCTTCTCTTTCCCACTTAGCCTGCAATTCAGCTAATAGTCTAACATTTTCATCAATTCTTACTTGTATGGCATTAGTAGCTGCAAAGGGATTATCAATAGTTTCAGGTTTAGCAGCCATTTTATTCAAAGAAGATTGAGCTTCAGCCAAAGATGCTATATTTCTTTAAGCATTAGAAAGTTTCTCCTCAATAGTTTTATTGAAAGCAGTTTGTTTACTAATAAAATCTTTAAGCATAACTTCAAGTTCAGAGGGTGCACTCCTATTATTGTTGTAAGAATTTCCATAAGCATTACCATTGTTGGGAGGATATGGCTTATAATTGTTGTTACTAAAATTGTTCATGTAGGCATTTTTGCTAAAATTATTATTTCTTATAAAGTTCACATCAACTTGATCTTCTTGAGCAACCAAAGAGGCTAAGGGAACATTATTTGAATCAATGTGGGCTTTCCCATTAACAAGCATAGACATAATAATATCAATTTTATCACTCAAGGAGGAGGTTTCTTCAACAGAATTTACCTTCTTACCTTGTGGAGCTCTCTCAGTATGCCATTCAGAATAGTTAACCATCATATTATCTAGAAGCTTTGTTGCAGCACCCAAAGTAATGGTCATAAAGGTACCTCCAGCAGCAGAATCCAATAGGTTTCTTGAAGAATAGTTCAATCCTGCATAAAAAGTTTGGATGATCATCCAAGCAGTCAGTCCATGAGTGGGACAATTCTTTACCAAAGATTTCATTCTTTCCCAAGTTTGAGTAACATGTTGATTATCAGATTGTTTAAACTTCATTATTTCACTTCTCATAGATATAATCTTAGCAGGAGGATAGTATTTTCCAATAAAAGCATCTTTGCATTTAGTCCAAGAATCAATACTATTCCTAGTTAAGGAATTCAACCATACTTTAGCTTTTCCTCTCAAAGAGAAAGGAAACAATTTAAGCTTAATAATATCTCCATCTATATCCCTATGCTTTTGCATCTCACAAAGTTCAACAAAGTTATTTAGATGGGCAGCAGCATCTTCATTAGCAATACCAGAAAATTGTTCTCTCATAAAAAGATTGAGTAAAGCAGGTTTTATCTCAAAGAAAGTAGCTTCAGGAATAGGTGGAGCAATAGGTGTGCTCATAAAATCATTGTTGTTGGTGCTAGTGAAGTCACACAACTTAGTATTTTCAAGAGTAGTCATTCTTTTGTGTTTTTAATAAAGAAAGCAAACTTGTAAAACTAATTTTTTTGTGTTTTTGATAAAGAAACAAGCAAACAAAGCAAAAGTAAACTAAGCAAAACAAAAATAACAAAGTAAAGAGATTGGTTATGAGGGACTCCCCTTGTGAAGATGTCCTTGAATCCCCGGCAACGGCGCCAGAAAAAGTACTTGCTGACTCGTGTATTAATGAGCTTGTTGGGGAACCCCAAGAGGAAGGTATGATGAGCACGGCAGTAAGTTTTCCCTCAGTTATGAAACCAAGGTTATCAATCCAGTAGGAGCAAGGAAACACCCCAAAGGTGTAGCTAGTTGAACTTTGGCAGGGCGCACTACCAGTGCCAGCAGCAACGTGGAGACCTGCACAACACAACCACAGAACTCTGTCCCCAACTTGCGATGAGGTTGTTAATCTCACCGGTTTTGCTGAAAACAAAGGATTAAACATATCGAGTGGAAGAAAGTAATAGTTTGCAGAAAGTAAACACAAAGCAGTAAATAGTTGATTGTAGATTGAAAGTAAAAGAAAGGACTGGGGTCCATAGTTCACTAGAGGTGGCTCACCTTAAGATAGATAACATGTTGGGTGAACAAATTACAGTGGTGCAATTGACAAACATTGAGAAAGCATACAAGCATATACTAATCATCTTGACTCCTTTGAGTTTAGATTGGGCATTACAACATTATATATAGACCGCCATCCAATTGCATCTATGACTAATAATCCACCTTCAGGTTATCATGCAAACCCCCACCAGTATTAAGTTGCAAGCAACGGATAATTGCATTATGAATTGCATGTAAAGTAAACAATACGATTGTTCTATGAACAAAGGATTGTTGTTTTATCCCTATTAGCAACAACACATCTAGTACCTTAGAGAATTTTGTCACTTCCCCAGATTACCAGAGGCATGGACCCACTATCGAGCATAAATACTAACTCTTGGAGTTGCTAGCATCTACTTGGCCAAGATAGCTACTAACAACGGAAAGCATGCAAGATCACAAATAACAAAGACATGATAGAATCAATAATCAATCTGAAATAGCATCTCAATATCCATCGGATCCCCGCAAACACAACATGTAGAATTACAAATAGATGATCTTGATCATGAACGGATCTCACAAGATCTAGACATGATAGCACAAAGGAGGAGAATCAGCCATCTAGCTACTACATGGACCCGTAGTCTAGAGATGAACTACTCACGCATCACACCGGAGGCTTGCATGATGATGAAGAAGGCCTCCAGGGTTAATTCCCCTCTTCGACAGGGTGCCGAGAAGAGCTTCAGATCCCTCCTGATCTAGGGATGGAGATGACGGTGGCTATAGACTCTTTCGTGGATTTTTGATTGGGTACTTAGGGTTTCCGTATCAGAGGCAATATATAGGAGGAAGGAGAGGTCGAGGGGGTGCCTGGGGCGGCCAGACCACCCCCTGGGGCGGGCCAGGCCTGGCCACGCGGCCAGGTGGTGTGGTCGGGCCCCAGCCCCTCTCCATCTCGTATTGTGGCTCTAGGTGTCCCTCGGTAAAATAATGACTTTGGCTTTTGTCCCGTCCCATTCCGAGAATATTCATTTTCTGACTTTCCTGGAACCAAAAACAGGCAGTTGGCACTATGGCTCTTGTTAATAGGTTAGTCCAAGAAATCATATGAAAAGTACTACAAAGTGTGGACAAAACATAAGAAAGTAGATAAAACCAAGAATGGAACATCAAAAATTATAGATACATTTGCAATGTATCAACATCCCCAAGCTTAATTCCTGCTCGTCCTCGAGTAGGTAAGTGATAAAAAGAAAGAATAATTTTTGAGGTGACATGCACCATCATAAACTTGATCAAAGTATTTGTAAAACATTCGAAGCTGGGATCATAGTACTTCAATCATAACATGAAAGACAAAGTTCTAGCAATAAGACAAAGAAACTATGTTGCAACATGAAAAGGCACAAACAAAAGATTCATGAATAACAATGCTTTGCAAGATGTTTGTTTGTTTCTCATAAAGAAAACATAGCATAGTAGTATTCAGCTTGTCCCTCATAGAGTATAAAACATAAATGCATAGGACACCTTCGAAGTTCATAAGAGTGACTAGATACAAATAGTTTAAAACAAGCAATATCAAGGTATGCATCAATCAACAAGTCTTGTGACAATGCACATAGAACTAAGAATGGCCACTATGCTCTCAAAGTAAGTGCATAAAGATAGAAGGTGGAGACTCAAAATAAAAGTGGAAGAAAGGCCTTCATAAAAGGAAGTAGGGATTCAAGTCACATAAAGAGCTTCCAAAAATTATAGTACTTAATAGCTTTTAGCTCTCATTGCCCCTATCATAAGCATCTTGAAGTGATTAAGGTTAAAGTGAACAAACTATGGTGTATATGCTTGACGAAGTATAAGTTGGAAATCTCATGTCCCTTGAATACGAGGGCCGCTCCTCATGCTACTCAAGTTTAGTCACCGGTAAGTTCTTGTCATCGTAAGTACATGTGTATCATAGAGAACCGCCAACGGGGTACCCCTTGCCCGATGATACGGAAGAATCCCCATATCAAAATGACAAGGCAAGCAGACAACGAGCATCTCAGCAATCTTCTTATTTACCATGGGAATATGGTGCTTTTTTCTCTCTTTCCTCTTTTCTCATATCTCCTTTTTTCTCTTTTTTCTCAATATCTGACACATTTTTTATATGAAGAATGCTTCATAGACAACTCATTATGGTTACGCTACAGGTTTCCACCATGTCAGCATGGATTAGACCAGGGGCCCAGGCGTTTCTCTAACACATATACATAACTCCATGGACTTACAAGCTCCCCTTTCATTTCACACCGACGACATCCATAGACAAAAGAGCATCATATCAACTAGGTACAAAGTACAAGTGCAATGTTGAAAGCGTTCCCCATGACAGCATGGTTCTGCTAATCCCCAACAAATAAGTGCAAGCATATACAACACAGACGACACAATGGTTCAAGTTTATTAAGGGCAAGAAAAGTAAAGTGTGCCGTCAAGTTCGTGAGAGCTTTAATCACTAGTTTTCTCATAACAAGTTTAATTTGGAAGGTAGATAAAAACATGAATATACTTGGAATAGCATATGCTAGTAGGTAGGTATGGTGGACTCTTTGGAATAACTTGGTTTAGGGAGTTGGATGCATGAGTGGAACTCATACTTGGTTGCGGAGGCTAGCAAAAGACTGGGACCGACAAACTAAGAGAGCAATAATGGCCATAATCATGCAGAGCGACAAAACTTCATTGATCAAAGCACAAAGTGATACTACAAGTTGAAAGCTAAAGGATCATAAAGGCTTATGGTGACTTGGGATAGTCATAACATGGTGTGAGCATGCGCCAAGTTAACCCAAATAAAGCATCAAAGGAGAATACCACAATTCTATGATTTAATATGCTAAAACAACGCATGATTCTTCCAAGGCACATTAAGCAATATCAATTGTTTATAAAAAGTCATGTTGCAGCAAAGAATACTAAGCATAAAGCCAAAACAATATCAAGCATGGCATGACAAAGCATAAGCCACAGTCAAAAACAAGCTCTCTTTACCACTTAAGCATGAACTTTCCTACTCTTTTCCAAATCCAAACCAAACTATTTGAAAACCAATGTATGAAAGAGGGGGTCCAACCAATTTATTCAGAAAACTAAGCAAATCAAAGCAAACAAAAAACCAAAACGAAAAACGAAAAAAGAGACGCTCCAAGAACAACACAACTGTGCATGAAACATTAAAAATGAAGTGTTTGGAAGAAACCTGTGATTTTTATTGATGTAGAGGGGGATGCCTTGGGCATCCCCAAGCTTTGACGCTTGTAATTCTTGGATATTTCTTGGGGTGACACGCGTGGCATCCCCAAGCTTGAGCTTTAGTCTATTCTTCATCTCATTACTTATTCCTTCCATACACCTGAAATTTTTCCTTCAAACAAAACTTCACACAATCTTTATTAGCAACATTAGTGCACTCAAGATAATAAGTCTTTAGGTTCAGTTCCAACACCAATAAAACTTCCACTAAAACACAAGCTACTGTAGCACTTCCCTCAAAAAACTCAATTCCCCAAAAGAACTCAAAAAGGAACCAATAAGAAGCAAATACAGAAAATGGCAGAAATCTGTCAAGACAGACTAGCAGGTAAAGACGAATTTTTTATAAGACCTTCTGTTGCTAAAATCAAAAAGTGTTGAACTAATAAAAGTTAGATAACAACCTGGGGCATAAGCACAAAAATTCACACCTCAAAAGGACGTACAGCGATTTTACACGAAGTTTTACGGTGAAGCACATAAATCTGTTTCGGGACAGCAACTTTCCCAATCATTACTTCTCTCTCATTAGAGGTTACTCTTGGCACAAAAAGCAAATAAAAAGGATAAGGAGCAGTTATTACTGAGGTAATAACTTCCAAGACTCATCTAAAACTTTTGGGTTATCTCCCAATAAGTACTTTTCTTTAACGCCTTTAAGTTAGGCATAAGAAGGAAGAAAAAGAATCAAGTGTTCTCAAATGAAAAAGCATTAAAACCAAATTTCTTCCCCTTACCTATCTTACTTTTATTCTTAACCTTGGGGAACTTGTGAATGCTTGGTGGAGAAACAAAGCGCATGGTGCCCTTTTCCACATCTATTATTGCTCCAAGGAGCTTCAATAGGGATCTTCCAAGTGTGATTTGTCCTTTTCCTACACATTCAATAACAAGATAATCAGTAGAAACCATTTTCCCTAGGATCTTTGTAAACACTCCCTCAGCTATTCCAATGGGTAATATTGTGGCATTATTAGCAAGAAAAATTTCTTCTCCTCCTTCAGAAAGCCCCGAAAGATTCAAAGATTCATAAATATCTTTGGGCATAAGACAAAATTCAGACATGATATCACAACGAGCATGAAAAGTTTCATTGTTTATAGCAATCTTTACTGTGGGAAGCCATTCGGAGGGTTCGGAGTTTATTGTAACATAGTTGTGATGCTCTCTAAGCATATTATAGCAATCTTTCAAACTAGCAGTGCTGGTCTCAAGAGTATTCAATCTAGCAAATATGTTTATGAAAGAAGAATCAGTTTTGCTAGGCAAGTTGTAAGTAAAGACCAACTTATTTATGGCATTAACAACATCATCCTCATTGCATTGGAGGAAATCTCCTCCCACAACAGCATCTAAAGCATATCTATATCAAAGAGCAATTCCAAGGTAAAAACTGCTAAGCAACAAGCTTTGAGTCATTTTAGGCTCAGTTTTTTCATGTAGATCAGAGATTCTAGACCAAGCTTCTTTGAAACTCTCTTCAATTCCTTGTGTAAAAGTGAAAATCAGTTCCTCAGGTGACATAGTGATTGGAGCAATGCTAGACATAATAGCCACTTAAGATAGGAACTAATTTTTTTTGTGTTTTCAATAAAGAAAGCAAACTTGTAAAACTAATTTTTTTGTGTTTTTGATAAATAAACAAGCAAACAAAACAAAAGTAAACTAAGCAAAACAAAAATAACAAAGTAAAGAGATTGGTTATGAGGGACTCCCCTTGTGAAGATGTCCTTGACTCCCCGGCAACGGCGCCAGAAAAATACCTTGATGGCCCAAAATATATCGAGGTCGTTCAGGAACCCCAAGAGGAAGGTATGATGAGCACAACAGCAAGTTTTCCCTTGGTATGAAACCAAGGTTTAACCGAACCAGTAGGAGCAAGGAAACACCCCAAAGGTGTTGCTAGCTGAATGTTGGCAGGGCGCACTACCGGTGCCAGCAGCAACATGGAGACCTGCACAACAAAACCACATAACTCTATCCCCAGCTTGCGATGAGGTTGTCAATCTCACTGGTTTTGTTGAAAACAAAGGATTAAACGTATCGAGTGGAAGAAAGTAATAGTATGCAGAAAGTAAACACAAAGCAATAAATAGTTGATTGTAGATTGAAAGTAAAAGAAAGGACCGAGGTCCATAGTTCACTAGAGGTGGCTCTCCTTAAGATAGGTAACATGTTGGGTGAACAAATTACAGCGAGGCAATTGACAAACATTGAGAAAGCATACAAGCATATACTAATCATCTTGACTCCTTTGGAACTTGATTGGGCATTACAACATTATACATAGACCGCCATCCAACTGCATCTATGAATAATAATCCACCTTCAGGTTATCATCCGAACCCCCTCCAGTATTAAGTTGCAAGCAATGGATAATTGCATTACGAATTCGTGTAAAGTAAACAATACGATTGTTCTATGAACAAAGGATTGTTGTTTTCTCCCTAGTAGCAACAACACATCTAGTACCTTAGAGATTTCTGTCACTTCCCCAGATTACCAGAGGCATGAATCCACTATCGAGCATAAATACTAACTCTTGGAGTTGCTAGCATCTACTTGGCCAAGATAGCTACTAACAATGGAAAACATGCAAGATCACAAATAACAAAGACATGATAGAATCAATAATCAATCTGAAATAGCATCTCAATAACCATCGGATCCCCGCAAACACAACATGCACAATTACAAATAGATGATCTTGATCATGAACGGAGCTCACAAGATCTAGACATGATAGCACAAAGGAGGAGAACCAGCCATCTAGCTACTACATGGACCCGTAGTCCAGAGATGAACTAGTCACGCATCACACCGGAGGCTTGCATGATGATGAAGAAGGCCTCCTGGTGAATTCCCCTCTCCGGCAGGGTGCCGGGAAGTGCTTCAGATCCCTCCCGATCTAGGGATGGAGATGATGGCGGCTATAGACTCTTTCGTGGATTTTGAACGGGTACTTAGGGTTTCTGTATCAGAGGCAATATATAGGCGGAAGGAGAGGTCGAGAGGGTGCCTGGGGCGGCCAGACCACCCCCTGGCACGGGCCAGGCCTGGCCGCGCGGCCAGGTGGTGTGGCTGGGCCCCAGCCCCTCTCCGTCTCGTATTCTGGCTCTAGGTGTCCCTCGGTAAAATAATGACTTTGGCTTTTGTCCCGTCCAATTCTGAGAATATTCATTTTCTGACTTTCCTGGAACAAAAAATAGCAGAAAACAGGCAGCTGGCACTGTGGCTCTTGTTAATAGGTTAGTCCAAGAAATCATATGAAAAGTACTCCAAAGTGTGGACAAAACATAAGAAAGTAGATAAGACCAAGCATGGAACATCAAAAATTATAGATACATTTGCAATGTATCATGGTGGAGTAATACATTGCAAATGTATCCATAATTTTTGATGTTCCATGCTTGGTTTTATCTACTTTCTTGTGTTTTGTTCCAACTTTGGAGTACTTTTCATATGATTTCTTGGACTAACCTATTAACAAGATGCCACAGTGCCAGTTGCCTGTTTTCTGCTGTTTTTGGTTCTAGGAAGTCAGAAAATGAATATCCTCGGAATTGGATGGGACAAAAGCCAAAGTTACTATTTTCCCGGAAGACTCACGGAGCCAGAAGGGGAGTCGGAGAGGGGCCACAAGGTGTCCACACCCCCCTTGGCACGGGAAACCCTAGTCCACGCCAGGGCATGGTGTGGGCCCCCTGGCTGGCCACCGACCTTGCCTCCTTTGCCTATATATTCCTCCCGAGGCATAAACCCTAAATAGTCAATCAGAAATCCACGAAAAGTTCCACAGCACCGCTGCCACCGAAGGGGAGCTTCGGGCGATAGAAAGTCTCTGTTCTGGCACCCTGTCAGGACGGGTAAGTGCCACCGGAGCCATCTCCATCGATCTCCACCGCCATCTCCATCACCATTGCTGATTCCCATGATGAGGAGGGAGTAGTTCTTGCTCGAGGCTAAGGGTTCTACCAGTAGCTCTATGTTCATCTCTCTCTCTATGCATGATCTTATTGAGATCATGAGCTTGTAATCTATAAATCTACCTTGCTACTCAAGTGCTTTAATAGATCTCTGCTCTCCCCATGTGTGTGAAAGTCACAGTGTGCATACCATGTTGGCACTTAGGCTAGAGATTACAAATACTTGTTATGAGTTATATTTGGAGTTAGATGTCTTTATGAAATTGTGGTGTTTGTTGGAACCATCTAGTGCTCAAGGTGACAGTGTGGGGTTTTCTAGATGGGAAAGACTTACTTTGAGGTGTGCTGTTATAGCCCTACCATCGATTAGAGTGTTCAACCAGAGAGTAGTTAAGAGTAGTTTCATAAAGAGAAGATATTTATATGAGAGTGTTCACTAGTGAAAGTATGATCCCTAGGCCTTGTTTCTAAGCACTGAAACATTGTTTGCTATTAGATCTATTACATGTTTGCTTGCTTCTTTCTTTATTTCAGTTTTACTTTAGTCTTTTCCACGCCATCAAGCTATTTTCTATCACCGATACCACTTATAATTATCTATACCACTTGTATTTCACTATCTCTTCGCCGAACTAGTGCACATATACACCTAACAAGTGTATTGGGTGTGTTGGGGACACAAGAGACTTCTTGTATCCTGATTGCAGGGTTGCTTGAGAGGGGATACCTTTGACCACTTTCGCCCTGAGTTCGATAAACCTTGGGTGATCCACTTAAGGGAAAACTTGTTGTTGTTCTACAAACCTTTGCACTTGGAGGCCCAACAACTGTCTACAAGAATAGAAGTGCGTAGACATCAAGCTATTTTTTTGGCGCCGTTGCCGGGGAGGTAAGGTAAAAGGTATTCACACCGGAGGATTAAAGAAGAAGAACCTCCCACGGCAAACGCCTATTTTCTAGAGCCGTGGCCGGGGAGGTAAGGTAAAAGGTACTCACATCCTCCGGTGTGAGTGCTCGAAGTTATTTCCTTTAGATTCTGCAATTTTGTCTTTTTGTTTCTTGTTTTCACTAGTTAGGCTTAATGGAAAACAACGACAAAATTAGAGAGCTTTATAGTATTATAAATTGAGTTAGGACATGATGTGTTTGAAGAGAAAATTAAAAAACCTATGGAACTTTATTTGCATGCTAATAGCAATGTTGTTAGTATGAATTCTTTGAACACCATTATTTCTAATGCTATGGAAAAGTCTAAGCTTGGGGAAGCTGGTTTTGATGAGCATGATATATTTAGTCCCCCAAGCATGGAGGAGACAATTTACTTTGATGATACTATGCCTCCAATATATGATGATTACAATGATGAATATGATATTTTCAATCCACCTACTATTGAGGATAAAATTAATTATGATTACAATATGCCTCCTATATTTGATGATTATGGTGATGAGAATAATAATGATAGCTATTTTGTTGAATTTGCTCCTACTACAATTAATAAGAATGACTATGCTTATGTGGAGAGTAATAATCATTTTATGCATGTGGCTCATGATAATAATGTGTTATGTGATAGTTATATTGTTAATTTTATTCATGATGCTACTGTAAGTTATTATGAGAGAGGGAAACATGGTTTTATGTATCTCAACAATATTAAGTTTCCCCTCTTTATGTTGAAAGTCTTGAAGTTGCACTTGTTTTGCTTTCCTATGCTTGTTTCTTTGTGCTTTCATGACTTGTTTATTTACAAGATTCCTATGCATAGGAAGTGGGTTAGACTTAAATGTTCTTTGAATTTGCTCCTTGATGCTCTCTTTTACTTCAATTCATATTTCCTATGTGAACATCTTCTCAAACTATCATGCCTAACTTAAAGGCGTTAAAGAAAAGTACTTATTGGGAGATAACCCAAAAGTTTTAGATGAGTGTTGGAAGTTATTACTTCAGTAATAACCGCTCCTTATCCTTTTTATTTGCTTTTTGTGCCAAGAGTAACCTCTAATGAGAGAGAAGTGATGATTGGGAAAGTTGTTGTCCTGAAACAGATTTTTGTGCTTCACCGTAAAAATTTGTGTAAAATCTCTGTATGTTCTTTTGAGGCGTGAATTTTTGTGCTTCTGTACCAGGTTATTATCTAACTTTATTTAGTTCAACACTTTTCTATTTGAGCAACAGAAGGTCTTGGAAAAAATTTGTCTTTACCTGTTGGTATGTTTTGACAGTTTTCTGCCATTATTTGCATTTGCTTCTTATTGGTTCCTTTTTGAGTTATTTTGGGGAATTGAGCTTTTTGAGGGAAGTGCTACAATAGCTTGTGTTTTAATGGAAGTTTTATTGGTGTTAGAACTGAACCTAAGACTTATTATCTTGAGTGCACTAATGTTGCTAATAAAGATTGTGTGAAGTTTTGTATGAAGGAAAATTTTCAGGTGTATAGAACGAATGAGTAATGAGATGAAGGATGGACTAAAGCTCAATCTTGGGGATGCCACACGTGTCACCCCAAGAAATATCCAAGAATTACAATCGTCAAAGCTTGGGGATGCCCAAGGCATCCCCCTCTTCATCAATAAAAATCCCAGGTTTCTTCTAAACGCTTCATTTTTATTGTTTCATGCACAGTTGTGTTGTTCTTGGAGCGTCTTCTTTTTTGTTTTCATTTTGGTTTTTTGTTTGCTTTGGTTTTCTTAGTTTTCTGAATAAATTGGTTGGACCCCTCTTTCATACATTGGTTTGCAAATAGTTTGGTTTGGTTTGGAAAAGAGTAGGAAAGTTTATGCTTATGTGGTAAAAAGAGCTCATTTTTGACTGTGGCCTATGCTCTGTCATGCCATGCTTGATATTGTTTTGGCTTTATGCTTAGTATTCTTTGCTGTAGCATGACTTGTTATAAGCAATTGAGATTGCTTAATGTGTCTTGGATGAATCATGCGTTGTTTTAGCATATTAAAGCATAGTATAGTGGTATTCTCCTTTGATGCTTTATTTGGGTTGACTTGGCACATGCTCACACCATGTTATGAGTATTCAAAGTCACCATAGCCTTTATGATACTTTAGTTTTCAACTTTTAGTATCACTTTATGCTTTGATCAATGATGTTTTGTCGCTCTGCATGATTATGGCCATTATTGCTCTCTTAGTTTGTTGCTCCTAGTCTTTTGCTAGCCTCCACAACCAAAGTATGAGTTCCACTCATGCATCCAACTCCCTAAACCAAGTTATTCCAAAGAGTCCACCATACCTACCTATAGCTTATGCTATTCCAAGTATATCCATGCTTTTGTTTACCTTCCAAATTAAACTTGTTATGAGAAAACTAGTGATTAAAGCTCTCACGAACTTGATGGCACACTTTAATTTTCTTGCCCTTAATAACCTTGAACCATTGTGTCTTCTATGTTGTATATGCTTGCACTTATTTGTTGGGGATTAGTAGAACCATGCTTTCATGGGGAACTCTTTCAACATTGCACTTGGTACTTGTACCTAGTTGATATCATGCTCTTTTGTATATGGATGTCGTCGGTGTGAAATGAAAGGGGAGCTTGTAAGTCCATGGAGTTATGTATATGTGTTAGAGAAACGCCTGGGCCACTGGTCTAATCCATGCTGACATGGTGGAAACCTGTAGCGTAACCATAATGAGCTATCTATGAAGCATTCTTCTTAAAAAAGAGTCCTATATTGAGAAAAAAAGAGAAAAGACAAAAAAAAAGATACTATGAAAAGAGGAAAGAGAGAAAAAAGCACCATATTCCCATGGTAAATAAGAAGATTGTTGAGATGCTTGTTGTCTGCTTGCCTTGTCATTTTGATATGGGGATTCTTCCATATCATCGGGCAAGGGGTACCCCGTTGGCGGTTGTCTATCATACACATATACTTACAATTACAAGAACTTACCGGTGACTAAACTTGAGTAGCATGAGGAGCGGCCCTCGTATACAAGCGACATGAGATTTCTAACTTATACTTCATCAAGCATGTACACCATAGTTTGTTCACTTTAACCTTAATCCCTTCAAGAAGCTTATGATAGGGGCAATGAGAGCTGAAAGCTATAAGTACCATAATTTTTGGAAGCTCTTTATGAAACTTGAATCTCTGCTTCCTTCTATGAAGGCCTTTCTTCCACTTTTATATTGAGTCCCCACCTTCTAACTTTATGCACCTACTTTGAGAGCATAGTGGCCATTCTTATTTCTATGTGCATTGTCCTAAGACTTGTCGATTGATGCATAACTTGATATTGCTTGTTTTAAACTATTTGTATCTAGTCACTCTTATGAACTTTGAAGGTGTCCTATGCATTTATATTTGCTACTCTATGAGGGACAAGCTGAATGCTACTATGCTATGTTTTCTTTATGTGAAACAAACAAACGTCTGGCAAAGCATTGTTATTCATGAATCTTTTGTTTGTACCTTTTTCATGTTACAACATAGTTCCTATGTCTTATTTTTATAACTTTTTCTTTCATGTTATGATTGAAGTACTATGATCCCAACTATCAATGTTTTACAAATACTTTGATCAAGTCTATGATGGTGCATTTTACCTCAAAAATTATTCTTTATTTTTATCACTTACCTACTCGAGGACGAGCAGGAGTTAAGCTTGGGGATGTTGATACATTGCAAATGTATGCATAATTTTTGATGTTCCATGCTTGGTTTTATCTACTTTCTTGTGTTTTGTTCCAACTTTGGAGTACTTTTCATATGATTTCTTGGACTAACCTATTAACAAGATGCCACAGTGTCAGTTGCCTGTTTTCTGCTGTTTTTGGTTCTAGGAAGTTAGAAAATGAATATCCTCAGAATTGGACAGGACAAAAGCCAAAGTTACTATTTTCCCGGAAGACTCATGGAGCCAGAAGGAGAGTCGGAGAGGGGCCACAGGGTGGCCACACCCCCCCCCCTTGGCATGGGCAACCCTAGGCCGCGCCAGGGCATGGTGTGGGCCCCCTGGATGGCCATCGACCTTGCCTCCTTCGCCTATATATTCCTCCCAAGGCATAAACCCTAAATAGTCAATCAGAAATCCACGAAAAGTTCTGCAGCGCCGCCGCCACCGAAGGGGAGATTCGGGGGACAGAAAGTCTCTGTTTCGGCACCCTGCCAGGACGGGGAAGTGCCCCCGGAGCCATCTCCATCGATCTCCACCGCCATCTCCATCACCATTGCTAATTCCCATGATGATGAGGGAGTTGTTCTCTCTCGAGGCTAAGGGTTCTACCGGTAGCTATGTGTTCATCTCTCTCTCTCTATGCATGATCTTATTGAGATCATGACCATGTAATCTATAGATCTACCTAAAGGAAATATGCCCTGAGAGGCAATAATAAAGTTGTTATTATGTATTCCTTGTATATGATAGATGTTTATTTTACATGCTATAATTGTATTGATAGGAAACATCAATACATGTGTGTTTAATAAACAAAAAGGGTTCCTAGTCAGCTTGTTGATTAACAGGATGATCAAGGTTTCCTGATCATGGACATTGGATGTTGTTAATAACAAGGTCACACCATTGGTGGAATGATGTGATGAACATTCATCTGAAGTATAGCATTACGATCGAGTCATTATGTTTATATTGCTATAACATCATACGAAGTAATCTTTATCCTTAGACCATGAGATCATGTTAATTGCTAAAACCGGAAGAGTATCTTGATAACATCAAACGTCACACCGTGACGGGGTGACTATAAAGATGGGTTCAGTGCTACGAAGGTGTTATGTTGAGGCTCATGGATCAAGAGTGGAATTTTTCAATCCAGATGACGGATAGATATACTCTGGGCCCTCTCGGTGATATCACATTAGGATAGCTTGCAAGCAAGTGATGTGATCACTAGAATGTTATATCACGGGAACGAGAAAAGAGTGCATGTCGGTAATGAGATCAAACTAGGTATGGAGATACCGATGATCGAATCTCGGACATGTAATATATCGAGAGACAAAGGGATTTAGTTACAAGCGTTAAAGGTTCTCACGATCACAGGAGTCATCGTTGAATGTGTAGGAGTCAGTACGGATCTCCAGGTCCCGCTGCTGATTATTGATCGGAGAAGGGTCTCGATCATGTCTGCATTATTCGCGAACCGTAGGGTGGCACACTTAAGAGTTACCGGACACCATTTTGGAGCACATATGTTTCAGACGAAAGAATTGCAAAGCGCGGGAATTGTTTCAATAGAAACCGGAAATTGTTTCGGGTGAAATTGCAGAAGGTGTTTCTGCATGTGATATTGAAATATTGCAAGGGGCTATATGTGAATGTTTGTTAATTAAAGTAATTAACAAAATTCTGAATAAATTTAATAAAAGAGTTTTGTTAAATGAGAGAGCAATAAATTTGGAGAAACTTAATGCATTTAAAGTGGAGACTATAAAAGGGAATGTGAAGAGGCATTTTAATGTGGAGGAGTTACCACCACATGAATGGGGGAGGTGAGGGGTCACCCCCCCATGCGCCGGCCATGGAGAGAGGGGGCACCCCCCCTCCTCCTATAAAAGGCCACCCATTCCCTCCTTCATCCACACACCTCCTTCTGAAGGATCTCTCTCCCCCTCTAGAATTATTCCCCCATGGTCTCGGATTAGCGAGATACATGTTCCCGGTGGCATTTCGTCTGGAAGGAGTTGCTGCTTCCGCTGGATCGCTGGAGCAAGGAGCTGGAGGTTGTCCGGTGGCTTGAACGTGTGTGCGAGTGCGGATGCGCTACTGAGTTGCGGCGCTCGGACTTCCTCACGATCTTGAGATCGGCAAGTGTACGACTACATCAACCACGAGTTCCTACTCGTTAACAAAACTCGTTGTCTTCGAGGGTAAGTTCTCCATGTATGTATGTCCACCCGTTTGCTTTGTACCTAGTAGATAGATCTTGGCGTGTAGTTCACACCGTAGGAAATTTTTTGTTTTCTATGTTGCGGACCCAACAGTGGTATCAGAGCCTGATCTATGCGTAGGTGCTTTGCACGGGTAGTACACATATGTTTATATGTGGGCGATGATGATCATGTTATTGCATCTTCTATGTACTTTGGATATTGGTGGCATAGTGGGATGAAGCGTCCCGGACCAACCTTACATGTCATCGTACATGAGACCGGTTCCACGACTGACATGCAACTTGTTTTGCATAAGTGGCTGGCGGGTGTCTATCTCTCCTACTATAGTCAATATCAGATTTACAACGAGTTGCTAATAACTTGGTTATCCTCATTGTGGTTCATGTTCGTAGGTTAGACATGTTCTATCTCCGAAAGCCCTAAGCCACGTAAAACTTGCAAGTGATAAATTAGAGGCGTCTAGTTTAGATCGTTGCTGGGCTAGTGTTTTGATATGGTATTGTTGTAAGTAGATGTATAATAGATACTCTTACAACTCACTTAACGTGTAAGTTCCATAGACCTTGGCCTTACACACAAAGGAATGATAGAGATCATACCACGATGCAAATGATAGAGATCAAATGCATGGACCATATCACCTCACTTCACACATTAGATGTTAGCATCTTATATTGCTAGTTTGGCGCATTTGGTAGCATTATAAGATGATCCCTCATTTAGATATCAAGATAAAATGTGTTCTTCCTTAAGTATGCACCGTTTTGTGGATCGTGTTTTGAGGCATCACGTGATGATCGGGTGTTTTCAACTCTACGCTTTCATACAATGGGTGTAAGACAGTTTTACACACGCAAATACTAAGGTTCTTACTTGACGAGCCTAGCATGTACAGACATGGCCTCGGAACACGGACCGAAAGGTTAAGCATGAGTCATATAGTTGATATGATGCCCATATAGATGCTCGCCTTTGAAGCTACACCGACTCACATGATGATCGGACTTGGTGTAGTGGATTTGGTTCATGTAATCACCAAAAGGACACGAGGGATGTCGTTTTTGAGTGGGAGTTCATTAGTAATTTGGATTAGTTGAACTCAATCTATCATAAACTTAGTCTAAATATACTTTACAAATTCTGTTGTAGATGGCACCACCTGCTTTTAATTTCAATGTGTTCATGGAGAAAGAGAAACTTGCTGCGAATGGTAGCAACTTCACCAACTGGGCTATGAATTTGAGGATTCTCCTCACTGCTGCACAAAAGCAATATGTGCTAGATGCGCTGCTAGGCCCCCCACCAGCTCCTGATGCCCCTGACGAGGAAAAGAATGTCTATACAACTCGTCAGGAGGACCACAACTTAGTTCATTGCGGCATACTGTATGGGCTAGAGCCAGAACTTCGAAAACGTTTCGAAAATGGCAATGCCTTTGATACCATGGGAGAATTGAAAATGATTTTCGATACCCATGCTGCCGTAAAGAGTTATAATGCTACAGAAAAGTTCTTTAGCTGCATGATGGAGAAAAACAACTCCGTTACTGAGCACGTACTCAAAATGTCTGGGTACGCCGATAAGCTTGTGTCCTTGGGAATAACGATTCCCATTGACTTAGGCATACATCGTGTTCTCCAATCTCTGCCACCTAGATGCAAGAGCTTCGTGATGAACTATAATATGCAGGGCATGAAGAAGTCTTATCCCGAGCTTCTGTCAATGCTTAAGACTGCAGAAGTGGAGATTAGGTAAGAACATCAAGTGTTGATGATCAATAGGACCATCGGTTTCAAGAAGGACAAGGAAGGCAAGCACAAGGGAAACAAGGGTGGCAAGTCTGTTGCCACGCCTGAAAAGAAACCCCGAGCTGGCCTTAAGTCTGACACCGAGTGCTACTATTGCAAGGGGACTGGCCATTGGAAGCGCAACTGCCCCAAGTATTTGGCGGACAAGAAGTCCGGCAAGGCAAACAAAGTTATATGTGATATACATGTTATTGATGTGTACTTGACTAGTACTCGTAGTAGCACCTGGGTATTTGATACGGGATCGGTTGCTAATATATGTAACTCGGTTCAGGGGCTGCGGAACAAGCGACAAATAGCAAGGGATGAGGTCTCGATGCGGGTCGGCAATGGATCAAGAGTTGATGTGATCGCCGTCGGAACGCTGCCTCTCCATATGCCATCGGGATTAGTTATAAACCTAAATAATTGTTCTTTGGTGCCTACACTGAGCATGAACATTGTATCCGGATCGTGTTTGATGCAAAGTGGTTATTCATTTAAGTCTGAAAACAATGGTTGTTCGATTTATATGAATAATATCTTTTATGGTCATGCACCTATGTTGAATGGTTTATTTCTGTTGGATCTCGATAGTAGTATTACGCATATTCATAATGTTGATGCTAAAAGGATTAAACTTGATAATGATATATCTACATATACGTGGCACTACCGTCTAGGTCATATTGGCGCTAAACGCATGAAGAAACTCCATTCTGATGGACTTTTGGAATCACTTGATTTTGAATCATTTGATACATGTGAGCCATGCCTTATGGGCAAGATGACTAGAACGCCGTTTTCCGGTTCAATGGAACGAGCGACAGATCTATTGGAAATCATACATACTGATGTGTGTGGACCAATGAGTGTGTCGGCGCAGGGTGGATATCGTTATTTTGTTACTTTCACGGATGATTTGAGTAGATATGGGTAGATCTATTTGATGAAACACAAGTCTGAAACTTTTGAAAAGTTCAAAGAATTTCAGAATGAAGTGGAAAATCATCGTAACAGAAAGATCAAATTTCTGCGGTCCGACCGTGGAGGAGAGTATCTTAGTTACGAGTTTAGCACACATATGAAAGACTATGGAATACTTTCACAACTCACGCCTACCGGAACACCACAACGTAATGGTGTGTCAAAGCGTCGTAATCGTACTTTATTGGATATGGTTTGATCTATGATGTCTCTGACTGACTTGCCACTGTCATTTTGGGGTTATGCACTGGAAACCGCTACATTCACTTTAAATAGGGCACCATCTAAATCCGTTGAAAAGACACCGTATGAATTATGGTTTGGAAACAAACCTAAGCTATCACTTCTTAAAGTTTGGGTATGCGATGTTTATGTGAAGAAACTTCAACCGGATAAACTCAAACCCAAAGCGGAAAAATGCGTCTTCATAGGATACCCTAAGGAAACGATTGGGTATACCTTCTATCACAGATCCGAGGGCAAGGTCTTTGTTGCCAAGAATGGATCCTTTCTTGAGAAGGAGTTTCTCATGAAAGGTGTGAGTAGTCAGAAGGTAGAACTCGAAGAGGTTATTGAACCTTCTCTTCATGAAATGGCGAGTAGCGCAGCTCCAGAAGTTATTTCGGAGTTGACTTCACCTAATGAAGAGAGAGCTAATGATATTGATCATGAAACTCCGAAAGAGGACACTACCGAACCTCGCAGGTCAAGCAGGACACGTGCAGCTCCTGAACTGTACGGCAATCCTGTTATGAATTTCATGATTGATGAAATAGATGACCCTGCGACATATGAAGAAGCGATGATGAGCCCGGATTCCAACAAATGGCTAGAAGCCATGAAATCCGAGATGGAATCCATGTACGAGAACCAAGTTTGGAACTTGGTGGACTTACCTCACGACCGAAAGGCCGTTGAGAATAAATGGATTTTCAAAAGAAAAACTGATGCTGATGGTAATGTGACCATCTATAAGGCTTGACTTGTCGCAAAGGGGTTTCGACAAATCCAAGGAGTTGACTACGATGAGACATTCTCTCCCGTAGCGATGCTTAAGTCGGTTAGGATTATGTTAGCAATTGCTGCATATTTCGATTATGAAATATGGCAGATGGATGTCAAAACTGCGTTCCTCAATGGTAAGATTGAAGAAGAGTTGTATATGATACAACCTAAGGGTTTTGTCGATCCTAAGGATGCTAATAACGTGTGCAAACTTCAGCGATCCATCTATGGACTGAAGCAAGCATCACGAAGTTGGAATATCCGCTTTGATGAGGTGATCAAAGAGTTTGGATTTGTCCAAACTTATGGAGAGACTTGTATTTACAAGAAAGTGAGTGGGAGCAATGTGACATTTCTAATATTATATGTGGATGACATATTATTGATTGGAAATGATTTAGATCTTTTAAACAGTGTTAAAAGTTATCTAAACAGCAAATTTTTGATGAAGGACCTTAGTGAAGCTTCATATATATTAGGCATTAAAATCTATAGAGATAGATCAAGACGCCTAATTGGGCTATCGCAGAGTACATACCTGGATAAGATATTAAAGAAGTTTAATATGGACGGAAGTAAGAAGGGGTTCTTACCTATGTTGCAAGGCAAGACATTGAGTAAGACTCAAAGTCCGGCTACGGCGGAAGAAAGAGAGATAATGGATAAGATCCCCTATGCCTCAGCCATAGGCTCTATAATGTATGCCATGCTATGTACAAGACCAGATGTGGCACATGCTATTAGTTTGACTAGTAGGTACCAATCTGATCCAGGTTCGGAACACTGGATAGCGGTCAAGAATATCCTTAAGTACTTGAGAAGAACTAAGGATATGTTTCTTATATACGGAGGTGAAGAAGAGCTAGTCGCTAAGTGTTATGTCGATGCTAGCTTTGACACTGATCCGGATGACTCTAAGTCTCAATCCAGATACGTATTTCTCTTGAACGGAGCAGCAGTTAGTTGGAGGAGCTCCAAACAACCTGTGGTGGCTGGATCAACAATGAAGGCGGAATATGTTGCTGCTTCAGAAGCAGCGCAGGAAGCGGTTTGGATGAAGGAGTTCATAACGGAACTGGTGTGGTTCCTAGTGCGTTGGACCCGATGGTGATGTATTGTGACAACAATGGAGCCATAGCCAACGCAAAGGAACCAAGGTCTCACAAGAATTCCAAGCATATTAAGCGCCGGTTTCACTCCATCCGCGAGCATGTCAAGGATGGAGATATAAAGATTTGTAAAGTGCACACGGACCTGAATGTAGCAGATCTGTTGACTAAAGTACTCCCTAGGGCAAAACATGATCAACACCAGAACTCCATGGGTGTTAGATTTATCACTATGTGAACTAGATTATTGTCTCTAGTGCAAGTGGGAGACAGAAGGAAATATGCCCTGAGAGGCAATAATAAAGTTGTTATTATGTATTCCTTGTATATGATAGATGTTTATTTTACATGCTATAATTGTATTGATAGTAAACATCAATACATGTGTGTTTAATAAACAAAAAGGGTTCCTAGTCATGCCTCTCTTATAGACTAGCTTGTTGATTAACAGGATGATCAAGGTTTCCTGATCATGGACATTGGATGTTGTTAATAACAAGGTCACACCATTGGTGGAATGATGTGATGAACATTCATCTGAAGTATAGCATTACGATCGAGTCATTATGTTTATATTGCTATAACATCATACGAAGTAATCTTTATCCTTAGACCATGAGATCATGTTAATTGCTAACACCGAAAGAGTATCTTGATAACATCAAACGTTACACCGTAACAAGGTGACTATAAAGATGGGTTCAGTGCTACGAAGGTGTTATGTTGAGGCTCATGGATCAAGAGTGGAATTTGTCAATCCAGATGACGGATAGATATACTCTGGGCCCTCTCGGTGATATCACATTAGGATAGCTTGCAAGCAAGTGATGTGATCACTAGAATGTTATATCACGGGAACGAGAAAAGAGTGCATGTCGGTAACAAGATCAAACTAGGTATGGAGATACCGATGATCGAATCTCGGACATGTAATATATCGAGAGACAAAGGGATTTAGTTACAAGCGTTAAAGGTTCTCACGATCATAGGAGTCATCGTTGAATGTGTAGGAGTCAGTACGGATCTCCAGGTCCCGCTGCTGATTATTGATCGGAGAAGGGTCTCATGTCTGAATTATTCGCGAACCGTAGGGTGGCACACTTAAGAGTTACCGGACACCATTTTGGAGCACATATGTTTCAGACGAAAGAATTGCAAAGTGCAGGAATTGTTTCAATAGAAACCGGAAATTGTTTCGGGTGAAATTGCAGAAGGTGTTTCTGCATGTGATATTGAAATATTGCAAGGGGCTATATGTGAATGTTTGTTAATTAAAGTAATTAACAAAATTCTGAATAAATTTAATAAAAGAGTTTTATTAAATGAGAGAGCATTAAATTTGGAGAAACTTAATGCATTTGAAGTGGAGACTTTCAAAGGGAATGTGAAGAGGCATTTTAATGTGGAGGAGTTACCACCACATGAATGGGGGAGGTGAGGGGTCAACCCCCCCCCCCATGCGCCGGCCATGGAGAGAGGGGGCACCCCCCTCCTCCTATAAAAGGCCACCCATTCCCTCCTTCATCCACACACCTCCTTGTGAAGGATCTCTCTCCCCCTCTAGAATTATTCCCCCATGGTCTCGGATTAGCGAGATACATGTTCCCGGTGGCATTTCGTCTGGAAGGAGTTGCTGCTTCCGCTGGATCGCTGGAGCGAGGAGGTGGAGGTTGTCCGGTGGCTTGAACGTGTGTGCGAGTGCGGATGCGCTGCTGAGTTGCGGCGCTCGGACTTCCTCACGATCTTGAGATCGGCAAGTGTACGACTACATCAACCACGAGTTCCTACTCGTTAACAAAACTCATTGTCTTCGAGGTTAAGTTCTCCATGGATGTATGTCCACCTGTTTGCTTTGTACCTAGTAGATAGATCTTGGCGTGTAGTTCACACCGTAGGAATTTTTTGTTTTCTATGCTGCAGACCCAACACTACCTTGCTACTCAAGTGCATTAATAGATCTCTGCTCTCCCCATGTGTGTGAAAGTGACAGAGTGCATACCATGGTGGCACTTAGGCTAGAGATTAAAAATACTTGTTATGAGTTATATTTGGAGTTGGATGTCTTTATGCAATTGTGGTGTTTGTTGGAACCATCTAGTGCTCAAGGTGATAGTGTGGGGTTTTCTAGATGGGAAAGACTTACTTTGAGGTGTGTTGTTATAGCCCTACCATCGATTAGACTGTTCAACCGGAGAGTAGTTAAGAGTAGTATCATAAAGAGAAGATATTTATATGAGAGTGTTCACTAGTGAAAGTATGATCCCTAGGCCTTGTTTCTAAGCACTGAAACATTGTTTGCTATTAGATCTATTACATGTTTGCTTGCTTCTTTCTTTATTTCAGTTTTACTTTAGTCTTTTCCACGCCATCAAGCTATTTTATATCACCGATACCACTTATAATTATCTATACCACTTGTATTTCACTATCTCTTCACCGAACTAGTGCACCTATACACCTGACAAGTGTATTGGGTGTGTTGGGGACACAAGAGACTTCTTGTATCTTGATTGCAGGGTTGCTTGAGAGGGGATACCTTTGACCACTTCCTCCCTGAGTTCGATAAACCTTGGGTGATCCACTTCAGGGAAAACTTTTTGCTGTTCTACAAACCTCTACACTTGGAGGCCCAACAACTGTCAACAGTGCGTATACATCATGCAGCCTGTACCACACTGGTGCAACATGCAATGTGGAAGATGCTTTCCTATGTGCTTTTTGTCTTTATGACCATACCGGTGTCCTAAACCACAAGAATCCCACTAGTGTCATTGACCAACATGACCACATTAGATGTGTTCTTTTCATAAACCACATTGATCCCACATGACCACACAAACTCTAGTGGATTCTGTGGTGCACCCTCTACTACACTAGTGTATCATGCAATGTGGAAGATGCTTTCCTATGTGCTTTTGGTCTCTAGGACCATATTAGTGTCATTGCATGTGTTCATTTCCTAAACCACATGCATCTCACCAGTGTCATTGACCCACATGACCACATTTTATGTGTTCTTTTTATAAACCACATTGATCCCACATGACCACACACATTCTAGTGGATTCTATGGTGTAGCATCTGCCCTACTGCTGCAGCATACCTGTAGAGATAATTGACCATGATGCCCTGTACCCACATAAGACGATGCATACTCTTTTATACTCTCTAACCTGAACATATAACGATTGACCTTCTTTCAGTAAAAGCATACCTGCACAGATAATTGACCATGATGCCCCCACTTTGTTCAATGCCCTTCTCAGATTGGTCGGCCATCTAATTTATTCTCTCAATCATCTGGCATAAAAGTGGTGTCAAGATGTTATGTAAGGCTGCTGAATTATAGCCAATCCTTCAAAAGTCAAATAAGTAAAGCCTGGAATTCATATAAGTGAAATAGCAGTAGTGGAAGATCGCATTATAACTTTCCTTCATAAGGTTGTGTAGTAGAAGGTAATTCCAGGCAACGGCTCTGTCAACAATTTTTGCATTAACTGGTCAATCAAGCAGCAAGCTACGTACAGAAATGACAATTTTGTGGTTAGCATTGAACATGGTGTTGTGATGTATTAACCATGACAAACCACTTCAAAATTAATTGTGTTCCCTGTTTTATGGAATAATAAGTCAGAATAGAGGAGCACATATATTAGAATGGCAATTATACAGTATATGAGAATTTTGCTAAGCCGATAGTGTTCTGTCTATGTTATTCCTTGCTATCACAAAAGATTAAAATCAGGTGATTCTGTCTTAAACCAAGTAGGAAAGAATCAAGATTAGACCAAACAACATGAAAGTCTGCTATTAAAGCAAAAAATCAAGCATGTAGCAATGCACGAAACTATTGCATCATCTAAAGGTATAATAGGGGAGAGCCCTAGCTAGATCCTCAGTGATTAGCACATATTGACCATTGGATCGAGCCCCTAGGAGGGATCCGGACCGTTGATTCACGCCTGGACATTTTTGTCCTCACAAGATATTCTGCTGCATGCACTCCGAATTGCACACTAGTGCTTCTGCGTGAACAAAGTTGTTTTGCCAGCTGGTCCTGGCCCCGCTTCTCAGCGTGTTATTTTTATGTTTGTGGTGTATTTTTTGGCGTGTCACAGGCCGACGTGGGCAGGCCAAACTTTCCCAATCCTTTCTCGTGTCCCTCCCACCCAATCCCCAACTCCTTTCGTCTCCTCCCCCATTCGCTGCTGCTTAGTCTCCTCCTCCTCGTGGAACCCTGGCCACCTCTCCTCCTATCCCTTACCTCCCCTGTCTCTTCCTAGCTAGCCCACTCCCTCGCGCCAACGCCTCCCCTCTACCTGCCTCCTGCGAGCGGGCTGCCCCGCATCGCTCATGAGCAGCAGCATTAGAGTGCCCATGGCGTCTAGGTCGCCTCCCGCAGCAGCGGCGCCAGCGGCGCCTTCTCCGGGTCTAAGCCACCATCGGGGAATACACCTTTGAGGGAGTGCGAGAGCACGTGGATGGGGCAAAGCGCCCAGGAGGTGGACATGGCTGCATCGTACGGGACGAAGCAGAGCGCACACGGCCATGAGGCCCATCGCAGGCTGGCAGGAGCCAACGACGAGGAGGGGGCGTAACTCAAGGTCGGAGGGGTAGAGGCACGAGTCACTGTCTTCCTCGGTGTGTCCCCTGGCCATCTTCTTTGTGGACGGCGGCCATCACAACCACAACTTGATCTCGATGATCCCATGGGCGAGAAGGAAGTGCACATGCTGCCACGTCCATACCACACTGCCTCTTCTTCCAGGTTCCTCTTCCTCCATTTATTTGTGTGTGCTCTGATGTAGAGGCATATGAAGGCAACATGTTTGATGATATGTGTATGAGACATGCAATTGTTTAATTGGGGATTATTTTACAGGTTATCAACTATGAGTTGGGGCTGGTTATGGGGAGGGTGCACATAGACCGAGTACTCAGTGGACGCTTGGTCAGGGAACCATGCTTGCTAAGTCACTAAATATTTGTTCTATACATAGCTGGGATGCGGGAGTGGTTCTCTATGCAAGTAGATATTCTTACTGATATGGTAGTAACCAAAGCATGTCCCGCTAAATTGACCTTGTTGTTTTCTAGAATCCTTTGGTGTTGATTTTCTACTCACACTGAATATTTTGTTTCATGGCCGAGGTAGAGATGGATTTGGGGAAGAAGAGAGGGGGTAGTGTAGGCTGCCGCTTGCGGATGTCGCCGTGACATCTCTGGGAGGTATGGCTGGTGGCTACTAGGAGCAGTGCAACCCGCTTCTCGCAATATTTTGTTTCTCATCTGCAATACATGGTAGTGTAAATTGAAGGAGATATGCCCTAGAGGCAAATAATAAATAGGTTTTTATTATCATAAATCAATTAGTTTATAATAGTTTCATATTGTGCTATAACTGTGCCAAGTAGAAACATTGGTACAGGTGTGGTATGAAATAACCAAGTCCCTAGTAGCCTCTATTCATACTAGTTCGTTGGTCACGAAGATGATCTGGGTTTCAAGATCATGGGCATTTATACCGACTGACAACGGGATCATATCATTGGAGAATGATATGCTTGGACATTCCTCGAAGGATTGCAACACGATCAAGTTATATAGTTCATTGTTGCAACAGCTATACCTAGACTCCTTCTCCTTAGACTATGAGATGATATCAATCATAGTCTCCCGAGAGTGCTTAGATAGCCTCAAGCGCCACTTGATAATACAGTGATTATAAAGGTGTGTTCAGGTACTCGGAGGAACTGCAGAGGCAATATATGTTAAGAGCGGGATTTGTTCACCCACATGACGGGTAAAGATACATACGGCTGGCTTGGTGAGATTACATCCATGAATGTTGCAACATGTGACTAGGTCACGGGGATGTAATATCACGGTAACAAGAAGACAGAACTTGTTGTGAACGATATTGAACAAGGCATGGGATACCAATGATCAGATCTCGGACAAGTTGTATCAAGAAACAAAAGGAAGAGGATGCTACATTTAGCGGTTTAAACGACATTGTCATCAGGAATGCATAGGGGTCACATGGACATCCCTGGTCCCTCTGTTGATCATTGATACAGATCATGTCTAGAGCATTCCCAAACCGTGAGAGGATACACTTAAGGGTACGATGAGAGCGATCATTCATAAGACAGAATCACAGTAGAGAAAGAGAGAAAGTCGGAATTGTTCCGCGGAGAGATCCGAAGTTGTTCGGAGAAAGAATAAAGGAAAAGACCAGAAAAGTGTTTTCGGATAAATGGGAATTTAAATATATATTTATTATATGTTAATTGTGAATTAATATATTCTAAATAATATTTAAGTTAAGATTTATAAAAGCAACTTTTATATTAGGCCAAATCCCGGAAAGAAAAGGCCTAGAAATAAAACTGCAGAAAAAGAAATGGAAAAAGGCAAAACAGCCAGCCCTGTGGGCGGCGGATAATCGCCACTACACAGGGCGGCGTGTAAATGGGCCGTGCCAGGCGCCGGGTCGCGCCGAGCTGGGCCGCCACCGCAGCAGCCGGCCCACCCAGGCTCTTCCTCGCCAGGCCGCCGCACAGGCTACAGGGAGCTGGGCCGCCAGGGTGAGCCGGCCCACCCGGGCCGCAGGATCCAGCGGGCCACGGGGGGTGGCCAGCCCACCCGGGCTCGCCTCACTAGGCCGCCATCGCAGGGACAGCTGGGCGCAGGGTGGGTCACACCAAGTCCCACCCGGCCAACCCCTGTTGTTTCCCCTTTTTATTTTATTAGCCTTTGGTTATTGGCCTAGGATTTGGCCCATCCGGCCAGGACGAAAATGCCTGATATTTTCTCTTTATTAATAGTCCCACATGGCTAACCCAATGGGGAGGGCACACCCCCTCCGCCTATATAAAGGGGTGCCCATGGGTGGGATTAAACACACAATTGGAGAAGTCCTTTGGTTGACTTCCTCCTTCCCTCTCTCTCTAGTCCTTGAGACCATGGCCCCAATTCTGGGCTGTGCGATCAAGGAACATCTGCAGTACGCCGTTGCGCTGCAGGGATTCCTAGCCGGATATCAACTTCCGCACTCCCGGTGGGATCGGGGAGCTGGAGGTCTCATCGTGCATCGGATGTGTACGAAGACACGAGGCGCAACACTTGGGGCACTTAAATGTCGTGAGCCGAAGCTGTTGCACGATGAAGATGAAGAAGGAGCAAGGGGTGACCTGCGAGGAGCTTCGCGACCTTGAGGTCGGCTACGAGTACGACTACATCAACCACGTTCCCCGCGGAACGTTAACCGCGTACGGTCTACAAGGGTATGTATTCTCTATGCTCCGGCTGTTACCGCATTACTACATAGATAGATCCTAGGCAAGTTTTGGGGTTACATCGTAGGAAATTTTTTGTTTCCTACTGCGATCCCCAATAGTGGTATCAGAGCCAATCTATGCGTAGGAGTGATGTACGGCCAGTACACACAAGTTTTATGCGGGCATTGATCCCTTAGTTGTTACGCTCTAACCTGCACTTGTTTATATCGCGGTATTGTTTGATGAAGTGGCCCGTACGCGTATTCGTACGCGAGACTGGTTCCACGCTCAACATATGGCTTGTACCGTATAAGTGGCTAGCGGGTGTCTGTCTCTCATTCAATAGTTGATATAGAATTTACAACGGAGGGTCCCGAAAGGGGTGTAATAGAGACAAATGTTGGATCCATGTTGTGGTTGGAAAGTTCGTAGTTTAGAAACGGTTCTAGTGCGAAAGCCCTAACAACCACGTAAAACTTGCAATAGATAAAGTAGAGGCATCTAACTTTATTTTGCAGGGGGGCATGTGATTATGATATGGCTTTGGTCGTTACAAAGGTAAAATAGTTTACTTTTCTGTTGCTAAGTAGTATAGTAATAGTCATCGTTCCGATGAACGACCTGGTGGAGGCGTCGTGGACTTGGCGTCAAACCAAGGGCAAGATGGAGATCATGCCGGAGCGCTCGATGGAGATCAAGGCGCAAGAAAGACCATATCATATCACATTATACATATGATGTTGATACCTGTTTTACATCTTATTGTGTGCTAGTATTTAGATACTCAACGGTAGCAAATAAGATAATTCCTATTGAATTCCAATGTTTCGTGTTCCCCTTGTGTGTGCACCACCAAGGAAGTTCTTCGGTATGAGGTGCCCTGCGGTGAGTAGGGGTCAGACATATCTACGTTCGCATATAGTGGGTGTAAGCCATGTTGCACAGCAAATACACACAAGTTAGATTTGGCGAGCCTAGCACGTTACAGAGATGTGGCCTCGGAACACAAGAGATCGAAAGATCGAGCATGAGTCACATGGATGATGTGATTGGCATTAGTGAATGTCTACCTTTGATAATGCACTGATGGCCGTGTAACACGGGGGAGGTGCAGAGGATAGGGATCATGCGATCACTGAAATCGTCCAGGGGATGACAATTTCAGTGGAGACCAATTATAACTTGATCTCTTATTATAAACTTAGTCTAGATGTCTGTTTGCAAATATCTTAGTAGATCTTGGCCTATCCCATTGAGGTCCTTTGCGACCATGGGAATATATTGCTTAATATGGAACTTAGCAAAAGGGTCCAACTTCATAGATTAATACCCACGCCTAAGGGATATCCTCATAAAAGGTGATCTTCTCTTCTTGATACAATAACCATTAGGAGATAATTCGATGACTCCAAAATGTTTGAAAAACACTTAGCGATCTTGCATTAGAGTTGAGAACTCTTAGAAGGTCTTGATTGCAGATGGAGGTCATGGATGAAAAGGTATATGTAAGTTATACAAATTATAAATGTGGTTTTTGCAAAACTCGTTGCAGTTTGCAAAGTATTTGATACTTTTTCCGTTTTGTGAAAACAAGAGGATCTGCTTGAGAATTGCTGGTTTTGAGGCAACATGACTTGATGACGGCAAGCAAAACAGTTGATGGCCGACATCACCTTTTTCCTCACAATTTGTCATTTGGATTAGTGAACTTGAATATAATTTTGTAATCCTTGTTTTGTGTGTCTTGCTTTTGGCAAGACGATTATTCATATGAACAAGTTACAAACCAGTTTGTACTATTCTTATGAACAATACCTTATGGTCACATTGCGATTACAAACAAGTTATTCTCATCACTATGTTAATGATAATAGTTTAAACATTTATGAAGGATTAGAATGCTAAAAGATATCCAAAGTTTAATAATGAAAGGACACTACAGTTTAAGTCATTTTAGTTATTGTAGGTTCTTTATGAAAGATCGGGGTCCTAGATGCTTAATCTAGAGACTTTGCAAAACCATGCCTCTTGGGCAGAATGACTAAAACTCCACATTCTGGTAAAACGGTGATATCCGAAGAAATGTTGAAACTTATACATAATGATGTATCATATTTTCAACAAGTAGTGGAAATCATTTATTGTGGACTTAAGTGAATAAGTGTATTTACTTAATGAAACATGAAGTTATGAAATGATTTGAATTGTTCATAACTAAATGGGATATTGAATTAACTGAATTAACAAGTCTCTTCGATTTGATCGACACGACTAAACTATTCAAGTTAAGTTTAGCATAAAAGGAACTTGTGAAAGATGTTTCACAAATTATGATAATTGGATGAATTCAAACTTTGTTGAAATATCTAAACATCATAATCATTATGTATTAAGATACATATGGTATAATATCATCCCTTATAGGGGTTATAGTTATCGTTTAAAGCTAGAGATCAAAATAAGCAAACACTCATTTGAAATACAAAGGAACATCTAAAAGATTCGTGGAAACAACACCATAAGTGTTATGGAAGTTCGAGTTTCTGGATATTTCGACAAGTCGAAGTCGTGGCGAATAAACAAGTCTTTGTAGAGCATTCTTAGGAAGCTATGAATGCATCTTCCATAAAGGGGCAAACCTGTTGTTGTCCTAAGTTGACGTGTCTTGATGAAGATACAGGTGGAAGAAAGTAAAAGATCAAAAACAAGGTATTAGACCTTGCCTCCGAATTGTTGAGTGGCGCAGCGGAATTTGTTTCGTGAAACCAAACTCTACAAATAGACGAGAAACCAATGATAATGATCATAAAGTTTCAGTGAATACTTTTACTAAAGAAAGTAGGATTCAACTATATATTCTAACAAGTTTGTGGAATTATATTGTTGATTCACTTGTCATGTTTTGAACAAGACATACCTACGAATTACAAAGAAGCGTGATGGACCGAAGTGCGAGAAATGAATGGTCATTGAAATCTCGTTAGTGGAATTTCCGTTTTGATGGTGATCAAAGAATTTTTCAATGTCCAAGATTATCGAGAGGACCTAGATTTGAGTGGGAGCAAATCAGCTTGGCTCATTCATAATATGTAGCTAACATATTTTGAGTGGGAGCTAAGTGAAATCCCTGGATCTCAAACATGAATGTCATATTTGAGTGGGAGCGTGAAATCATTCTGGGATATGTGGACAACATATGTGAATGATGTGATTGGTGTTAATAATATTTAAGTTAGATAAATAAGGATGAAGTTGAAGTTATTAAACAAAGAGATCTATCGAGATAGATTGGTGAGTTTAATAAACACTGAATGTCGAATGCTTCCTGGACTTGATTCTAAAAGATGTTCAGAATGTCCTAAGACAAGATTCTGAAGTAGCTCAGAATGGAACTAGGTAAGAAAGAAGTTATTACTATATGAAGAATTGAGTTAGTATTGCAACTATGGTTGAAAGAAAGAGATGCGTTGCATCTCCTATGCCTCAGTCATAGGTTCTTCATATAACCATGTTATATACTCGACGTAATGTGACCCGAAGTCCTGGTTGATAGGACAAAGTCTTAAATGTAAGAACGTGTCTTTAAGTGATTCCTGAGTTGATCACTGAACCAGAATTAAGTTTGTACTTAAGTAGCAAGAAGCAATGTTAGTGGCATAGTTGCATTATATGCACTAGGATCTACATAGATATAGAAGTATAAAAGCTCCATCTGATGTGATGTATAATGTTGTGGCGGGGCTAGTTCACTTTTAACATAGAATGATGTGTCCTAGGGCCCAGTGCCCATGAGAAAGCCCTCGAGGTTCATCTAAAGTCACTGTAAGCTCCTAGAATCCGGCCTCGTTCTGCTACCTTGACTATAGTATATACACAAATGATAGCAAAGTGTGTTTCGAAGTTTAGATGACAACGGTGAAAACGACCGTCATCATAAACACTAGAAACAAAAGTCTCTCTTTGTTGCCAAACAAATAGTTCGACCCATTATAAGATAATGGTGTCAATGTCAAAATTAGGAAGACATTAATGATTTGCAAAAGACATAATGATCTGGTAAAACAGAACATGGACATGACGTTTCCCATGAGCATGCATGATCTGTAAACGCATATGGTATATGGTTTATACGAGTAAAATGCGAGCTGGATTATTTATACTCCAGTGTAAGTGGGAGACTGAAGGAGATATGCCCTAGAGGCAAATAATAAATAGGTTTTTATTGTCATATCTCAATTAGTTTATAATAGTTTCATATTGTGCTATAATTGTGCCAAGTAGAAACATTGGTACAGGTGTGGTATGAAACAGCCAAGTCCCTAGTAGCCTCTATTCATACTAGTTCGTTGGTCATGAAGATGATCTGGGTTTCAAGATCATGGGCATTTACCGACTGACAACGGGATCATATCATTGGAGAATGATATGATTGGACATTCCTCGAAGGATTGCAACACGATCAAGTCATATAGTTCATTGTTGCAACAGCTATACCTAGACTCCTTCTCCTTAGACCATGAGATGATATCAATCACAGTATCCCGGGAGTGCTTAGATAGCATCAAGTGCCACTTGGTAATACAGTGGTTATAAAGGTGTGTTCAGGTACTCGGAGGAACTGTAGAGGCAATACATGTCAAGAGTGGGATTTGTTCACCCACATGACGGGTAAAGATACATACGGCCGGCTTGGTGAGATTACATCCATGAATGTTGCAACATGTGACTAGGTCACGGGGATATAATATCACGGTAACAAGAAAACAGAACTTGTTGTGAATGAGATTGAACAAGGTATGGGATACCAATGATCGGATCTCGGACAAGTTGTATCGAGAAACAAAAGGAACAGGATGCTACATTTAGCGGTTCAAACGACATTATCATCAGGAATGCATAGGGGTCACATGGACATCCCTGGTCCCTCTGTTGATCATTGATACAGATCATGTCTAGAGCATTCCCGAGTTGTGAGAGGATACACTTAAGGGTACGATGAGAGCGATCATTCGTAAGACGGAATCATAGTAGAGAAAGAGAGAAAGTCGGAATCGTTCCGCGGAGAGATCCGAAGTTGTTCGGAGAAAGAATAAAGGAGAAGACCGGAAAAGTGTTTTCGGATAAATGGGAATTTAAATATATATTTCTAATATGTTAATTGTGAATTAATATATTCTAAATAATATTTAAGTTAAGATTTATAAAAGCAACTTTTATATTAGGCCAAATCCTGGAGGGAAAAAGGCCAGAAATAAAACTGCAGAAAAAGAAATGGAAAAAGGCAAAACAGCCAGCCCTGTGGGTGGCGGATAATCGCCACCACACAGGGCGACGTGTAAATGGGCCGCGCCAGCGCCGGGTCGCACCGAGCTGGGCCGCCGCCGCAGCATCCGGCCCACCCAGGCTCTGCCTCGCCAGGCCACCGCATAGGCGCCAGGGAGCTGGGACGCCAGGGTGAGCCGGCCCACCCGGGCCGTGGGAGCCAGCGGGCCGCCGGGGGTGGCCAGCCCACACGCGCTCGCCTCACCAGGCCGCCGTCGCAGGGATAGCTGGGCGCGGGGTGGGTCGTGCCAAGTCCCACCCGGCCAGCCCCTGCTGTTTCCCCTTTTTCTTTTATTAGCCATTTTCTGTTTTGGCTATTGGGCTAGGATTTGGCCCATCCGGCCAGGCCAAAAATGCCTGATATTTTCTCTTTATTAATAGTCCCACATGGCTAACCCAACAGGGAGGGCACACCCCCTCCGCCTATATAAAGGGGTGCCCATGGGTGGGATTAAACACACAATTGGAGAAGTCCTTTGCTTGACTTCCTCCTTCCCTCTCTCTCTAGTCATTGTGACCATGGACCCAAGTCTGGGTTGTGCGATCAAGGAACACCTGCAGTACGCCATTATGCTGCAGGGATTCCTAGCCATATATCAACTTCTGCACTCCTGGCGGGATCGGGGAGCCAGAGGTCTCCTCATGTACCGGATGTGTACGAAGACACGAGGCGCAACACTTGGGGCGCTTAAATGTCGTGAGCCGGAGTTGTTGCACGATGAAGATGAAGAAGGAGCAAGGGGTGACCTGCGAGGAGCTTCGCGACCTTGAGGTCGGCTACGAGTACGACTACATCAACCACGTTCTCCGCAGAACGTTAACCGCGTACGGTCTACAAGGGTATGTATTCTCAATGCTCCGGCCGTTACCGCATTACTACATAGATAGATCCTAGGCAAGTTTTGGGGTTACATCGTAGGAAATTTTTTGTTTTGTGCTGCGATTCCCAACATAAATATCCATTTGCACCAAAACTTCTATTTTTACTTTTAGAGACTAAATGAGTATGAAACAACGAATGTGATGCTGATCCCTAGAGCCATAATATGTTTTTGAATTTCCTTTCGAGCTTATTTTTATGTCACATAGAAACTTACAATATCCAATACATATCAAGCTACTCTATCTTATGTGAGCATACTTTTATGTCATAGATCAGCTACTGTATTTATTTATTTGGCATAGTTACATTTTTTCTTGTAATTTACAATATCCAGTACATATTAAGGACCAAAATGACCGTGCTCCATTTCTCTTGAAATCTAATCGTTTATGTTACATTGTTTTTTTTCGAAATGGGAATTACCCCGGCCTCTGTATCGATAGATACAAATATAAATTATTACATCACGGGTCACACAATGTCGTGACATGGATCAGCCAAAGAAAAATAGAAGATCGAATGGGATGCATCTATATCAAAAGGATAAGCGAAGATCAAAACGCCAACTGAATTGGTTGTATATATCCCGTGCAACCGATTCCAACCGGCAACATCCAATATCCAAAGTCTGGCGCTGCTCCATTGGTTGTAGGTATGACCATATACGGATCCAATGTGTTGCTAATGGAATAACCTGCATAAATGAAGAAGTTTTTGCATTATTAAATATATAATCATTTCGCACATTCCATATGGCCCAAAGTACAGCACATACGCCTACGCGAATCTGCACTTTCTCATGCTTAATAACCCCTCTTAGCCAATTCCCAAATAGGTTTGTTATATTTGTTGGGGGTGTAATATTGAAGGCCATATGAATAATACCCTTGAGTTTGTTAGCTTCCAAACGAAGTCGTCAGGCTGATCCGTTAATTGGACATTCATGAGGCGCCCGACTAGATGTAGCCACCTTGTCCATTTATTACCGGTTAATGACCGTCTAAAACTGATATTCAATGGTGTAGTAGACAAGACATCGGCAACGGAGACTTGTTTCCGTTGAGCAATGTTGTAGAGAGAAGGGTATTGTTGGGATAAAGGCTCGCTTCCCAACCACGGGTCCTCCCAAAAACGAGTGTTCTCTCTATTCCTTATTTTAAAGAGACACCGCTGAAAGAAATCATCTTTAATTTTCATAAGTCCCTTCTAAAAAGGTGAGTCATTCATTTTTACCTTTACTTGTGGCAAAGATTTGGAGTGCAAATACTTATTCTGAACCAATTCATACCAAACACCCTCCCCGGATAAGAGCTTGAACAGCCATTTACTTAACAAACATTTGTTTTTGAGTTCTAGCACTTCCACTCCCAGCCCCCCTTGATCCTTAGGTCTACAGATTATGTTCCATTTAGTTAGCCTATATTTCTTTTTATGCCCATCGCTTTGCCAAAAGAATGTGGATCTGAAAAAATCTAGTCTTTTTCGTACCCCTATAGGTACTTCAAAGAAAGATAGCATAAACATTGGTAGGCTGGTTAAAACAGAATTGATCAAAACTAGCCGATCACCATAGGATAAAAGCTTGCCTATCCAGCTAGAAAGCTTTTTTTCAAAATGATCTTCTACTGGTTTCCACTCCCCATTCCTTAATTTATGATAATGAATTGGGATACCCAAATACTTGAAAGGGAAAGATCCGGATTCACAACCAAAAAGGTTCCTATATTCGGCCTCCACCTCTTTGGCTCGACCAAAACAGAATAACTCGCTTTTATGACAGTTTATTTTGAGACCGGATAGTTGCTCAAAGATACATAGGATTAGTTTCATATTTAATGCCTTTTGCATATCATGTTCCATAAATAGAATTGTATCATCAACGTACTGAAGTATGGACACCCCCCGTCAACTAGATGAGGTATTAGACCAGCAACTTGTCCATCCTCCTTGGCTCTAGCTATCAAAATAGCTAACATATCCGCAACAATATTAAAAAGAATAGGTGAAAGTGGATCGCCTTGCCATAAACCTTTTTTAGTTTGAAAATAATGACCTATATCATCATTAACCCTAATCCCAACACTACCGTGACTCACAAAATCTTGTATCCATCTACACCATGTTGGATGGAAACCCTTCATTCTTAGCACTTGTTGTAAAAATGGCCATTGAACCTTGTCATATGCTTTTTCAAAGTCTATTTTGAGTAGCACACTATCAAGTTTCTTTCTATGGAGTTCGTGAATTGTTTCATGTAAAATTAGAACACCCTCAAGAATATGTCATCCCGGCATAAAGGCCGTTTGGGTCGGTTGAATCACCTTATGTGCAACCTCTGTTACCCGATTAGTTCCTACTTTGGTAAAGATTTTGAAACTAACATTTAGCAGGAAAATGGGACGATATTGTTGAATTTGAATGGCATTTTCTTTTTTGGGAAGTAATATTATTGTACCATAGTTTAAATGGAATAATGGTAGCTCCCCTCGTTGAAATGCAGCAAACATATTCATCATGTCAACTTTCAATATTTCCTAAAATTTCTAATAAAACTCTGTCGGGAACCCATCAGGTCCAGGTGCTTTGTTTTTCTCCATTTGTATAATAGCTTCGTGTACCTCCTTTTCTACAAAATCAGCAGTAAGAATGTCGTTTTCTTCACGAGAAATTTGAGAAATATCATCGATTTGATTTTCTATCAGGGTGAAATTATTTGTGGCCTCTTCCCCAAAAAGTTTCTTATAGAACTCGGTGATATATGTTTTGAGATTTTCTTGTCCCAAAATAGTACCTTCCTCTTGTCTGAGCTGAAAAATTATTTTACGCCTATGCTTTCCATTAGCTATTAAATGGAAATACTTTGTGTTGTTACCCCTTCCTGGACATGTTTAACTTTTGCTCGTTGCGCCCATTTAGATTCTTCATCTCTTCTGAGCGATGCTAATTTTTCATTCGCTTCTCTCATCTCCACTCTCTCTCTACGTTGGTTAAAGGAGTAGTTTCTGCCTTCACATCTAAGGATTCTATAACAAGTAACAGCCGCTCTTTTTCTTTCTTATATACACTACTTATATTTTGAGCCCAACCTCTTAAAAAATTATGAAGGTGGCGTATCTTATTTTGCCAAACCTCCAACGGGTTATTTCCTCTAGTTATCGCTGCCCACTCTTTTGCGACTAGTTGGAAAAATCGATCTTGCCGTAACTAAGCTAGTTCAAAAGAAAATTGTGATTTGTTCCCCCTGTGAGCTTGTTCACCGGAATCAAGAAGCAGCGGCGTACGATCGGAGCCAACTCGAGTCAAAGCCTTGACACTAACTAGAGGGAATTTTTGTTCCCAAGATACACTAGCCAAGACTCTATCTAGCTTTTCATATGTTGGGGTTTCTTTTCTATTAGCCCAGGTGAATTGTCTTCCTGATAAAGCTATCTCTCTCAGATCAAGACTCTCAATAATAGCATTAAAGATGAAGGGCCATCTAGTATCAAATTTGTCGTTATTTTTCTCCTCTTGTCTACGCAAAATGTTAAAATCTCCCCCTACTAACAAGGGCAGTGGATCATTCTCACAAATGCGTACTAACTCGGCTAAAAACTGCCCTTTTTGTGCATCTTGGGCTGCCCCATAAACAGCCACCAGAGACCACTCAAAACTATCGCCTTTTAAGGTCAGGTGAAACTTTACACACCTATCTCCCGTGGTTACGTTATTAACTTTCAAGGTTTGGGCATTGAATCCGACCAGAATTCCACCTGATCTCCCTTGAGGTGGCAAACAGTACCAAATAAAATCCAACCCGCCGGACAAGTTTTTCAAAAAAGGGGCAGAGAAGTTGTCTCGGCCAGTTTCTAAGATGGCAAAGAAATCAAGTATATTTTCTCTGATATTTTCATGAACTACCGCATGCTTTGCAGTATCCCTGAAGCACCCACTATTCTAAAAACTTTCTTTTAGTGACATTAAAATTACTTATTAATTCGAGCACTTCTGCGTACACCTGACACTTGTGTTTTTTTATTTTTTTTGCCCTTTTAAAAGAAGCAATGGGAATATTTATATCCTTATGATCCAAGGGGTCTTCATAACCTTCTTCTATCAGATCAACAGAAAGTTCTTTTGCTTGTTCTAGAGCCATACTATTTAAAGATTCATCCCCTTGCTTCACTTTATCTTCATTTTTTTAGCATTATTAAAGTTCTGTGCAAGTCAATATCCTTAATTGACTGAACCGATGCAACAACTTGGCTAGGAGACGCTCCCAACGAAACACCTAGCTGAGACGCCCTATCAATAATAACCTCATTTGAAAAAGATGCAATGGAATATTTTGATGTAATTTTAGTACCTGTGGGTAAAGCGTGATCACGAGATTCAGCCAACTTCTTGGCTCTGTTCATTTGGGTATCTTCAGCATTATATTGTGCCCGTACACGGTCGCTTGAACGTATCCCCTTGGCCTCCGCCATAGGGATTCCACCGTAAGCGATGACCTCCTCCTGCGAGTAACGCCCTCCAAGGAACACTCATGTTCCTCGTTGGGATGCTGGATGAGAGATATTGTGCACACTCCCTCCTGGAGTGTACGGTGCAGCCTGGGACCGAGGTGAGGAGGGAAAACTATATGCCATCGTAGGCATCGACGGCCGTGAACCCAAAGGAGAAGCAGGCGGCGAAACTGAACTTGCTGAAGATCGCGGCTCGAGTGATTGTTGCTCAAGAGACGCAACGACAGACTTCTCTATCGAGGTAAGATAAAAGCACACTGCATCAGTATCCTCTGTCACTACTGCAGGAGAGCACACGCCTGCATTAGACTCCGCCATATCTGTTGCAACTGGCACATCATGATTTGTACCCGTAATCAGCTTGCCTGTGTCGATACAATCAGTCTTTTCTTGGCGGAAGCATGGTGGTGCTGAGCTAGCAAGTGGTGACGGGAGGCTATCCTCTTCGTCCTCAACTCGATCGCCCCACAGCCTGCGAGGTTGGAGCGTCAACAATTTTCCATCCGAGCGGGTATGGATGGGAGACGTGACGAGAAAGGCTCCAAACTGCAATGTAATTGCTTGCTTTCCAATCAGATTTGTGTTGCCATTATGTGGAATCTGATTAGCAGAAGAGTCATTGCCCTCTTGTGGTTTAGAACCATCAGGCACGTGCTTTTCTTTGTCTTCTTTGTGCTGCTTGTCATCTTCATCAGCCGGAGCTTCATGCATGATAGTATCACCAGAAAAAGTACCATTAGCCCCCTCGACCTCAAAAGTAATACCATAGCCTTCTCCTTCATACATGTGATCTGTACCGCTTGGAATGTAATCGACGCTAGTACATTCCACCAACATTCTTACCACCCCATGAGCACAAGTGTAAACCATATCAATCTCTTTGGCTCTTCCAATCAATGAACCGATAGCAAACAGTGCTAGATAGTCACAACAAAGCTTATATGGACATCCAGAGACACGAACCCAAGCCTCTTCAAGCCTATACTTGTCAACAGGTGTTGAAGACCGTTCCTGAAACTTTAATACTATGTTTGTATTCTCAAGGGGAACCCTTGAAATCTTCCGCAGTCGAGTAAGATCGGCCTTGGTTGGAAAGATGGTATGAAACGAGTTCTCACCGGCTGGTGTAAGAACCCACTGATATCTCCCTGGAATGATCCAACCTAGCTCCTTGACAACTTCTTGAGCCGTCAGCGTTCCACCTTGTACTGTGATTCTTCCCACCTTTCCACTGTCATGTTTGAATTTAATTTCATCAGAAGCAGGGATATCATAAAACATCAACTCACTGCGACATAGACCATAAGCAATAGATGTGGGCTTGGGCATCTTGTGAAGATGACACTCTTTCGCATCATGTGAGGCCTTTTCAAAATAAATACACAAGATTGTAGTGCACTCATCAGCCATGTGCCCATTCAACTCACATCTATAACATAAGGGTCCATCAGATTTGTTTGCATTCTTGAGCAGAGCATCCGGAGCAATAGCAGCGACTGCCGCCACCGAGGAAGTTGTATGCGGCTGCACTTGAGGCATATTAGGCTGCTGGATCGTAGTACCAACCGTTTTGTGAAGGACCGCCTGCTCCTCGGCTGGAGGAGCCTCAATCGGATGGTGATTTGGCCTACCAGCAGAGGGGTGAAAGTTGCGCCCACGGTACACATTGCGCTGCCTGCCATTGTTCCTGTTTGCATAGAACTGAGGTCTGTATTGACGATGATATCTAAAATCGCCCCCTGATCACTAGGCCCTTGATTATAGCCCTGACGGCCCTCACGACCATCATGCTGGCCCTCATCAAAAGATCCAAAGGCACCTCCAAAGCCCTCATTATTCAAGCTATATTGATCTTGTCTCCATGTCCCAGAGTTATTCCCAAAACCTTCATTCGAGCTAGATCCGAATTCAAACCTGGGATTATTTTCACGGAGCGGCTGCGGATTATAGCCCTGGGAACCACGGCCACCAGAATTACCTACGCCATGCCCCCCACCATTTGCTGGTCCTTGTGCGAAAGCGCCTGGTCGTAGGTTCTGCTGCCTCGGCTGTTGCAGCTGGTTGCCGTTGACAACATCAGGAGATGAGCAGGACGCCGCCACAGCCTTTGCCAGCGGCCGGTTTTGGGCCCTCTCTCCATAAGGAATGTGCTAAAATGTAGACTCAAGAATTTTGCTTGACCTACGAGCTATTTTAGATCACACTAGTTTACATCCTTGCCTCACTTCCCTTGCTTTCGGTCTATATGGTTAAGGAAGGTGTGGTATGGAAGAAGATGAAGTTGTACATAAGATTAGGCCCTAATCCTGATGTTCTACAAGTAATAGTCTGAATTTTGGTTCGAGTTTCTCATGAGGTTGTAGCACTCCGAATTGTTTTAGTCATGCACTTTTATCTCATGAAGGCTGAATTATATTTGTATTTTTGTTGAATGTTTCAGGGCTAGGGTTCTCTATTAAGAAGGAAATTAAACTGAAACATATGTTTTAGATTTCAAAGAGAAGATCAGAACTAAATTATGTCCTAGCAATGAGAATTTCTTTTCGATTGGATGGTGGCAGAAGAAATATAACATGATCATTGAAGTTAGTGGGATTTCCAAATTGCAGCCAGGTGCCTTTCACCCTGATTGTATGTAGCTTCAACTCGAATAGTATATGTATTTTCTAATCTCTATAAATTCTAGAACAATTATAGCATAAATGTTGGTCGGTCATGGGTTTGTTCTTCTTGATATACTAATCTGTCTTTGTGCTATAGCAGCTGAACTTATATAGGATTTCAACTCTGAAATAGCATAAAAATGTTCTTCAAATCTCACTTTCTCATAGTTGTAGTGTAGATCAGTTCATGCTATAAAATTTAATATTTCACCTGTTCAAATTTTCCAAGATATACTAAGCATTATGTTGCAAGTTGGTTTTACTTTTTTTTGGAAGGACAAAATGACTGGAGACCAATAGTATCAAGGTATTTCTTATTCTTTTGCCACTATGATTCATTTGCAGCTACCCGTTCTTTTGTTTTTGAAGGAAAATAGTTATGTGTCCTTGCAAAGGGTATGTTCTGAAATATTTATATGTCCTTGTCTATTTTGACTTCTTTCTAACTAAAAATTCTTGGTGACAATATGGTGGAAGAAAGTTGTTTTAGGCCAATGGTTCACTTTCAATTTTTAGCTAATTTTCCTTTCACTTTGGATGGTGAAAGAAATGTAATATAAGCGCTGCATTCCCTTGCTTTTATGCATTGTTCCTATGATGTGTTGCACATGGTTTCACACATGGTAACAATACTTATATTTATTTTCCTAGACACACAGAAGCAAAAATGTGTGTAAATATCATTTGTAGAATTAAAAGTCACTATTTTGCATCTAAGAATCATTAGCTATTCTCTATGGAGCTCAAAATGTATTGACTGCAGAACTGTAGGTTAACTTTCTAACTATATAAGTTCACTGATTTTATGCTTCATAGCTTCACCTTCAATCATCCTCGATAATTTGAAACGTGTTTGCTTCTTTCTTAGTGCTCGCTCAACATCTTAGTTAACTGGGTCTAGGCAAGATAGGATGTACTATGGCAACACACTCTTAGTTTCTTCAGGTACTCTTGCTAATAGGGTTGTTGCCTGCTGACCCATAGGTATTATCCATATTATTTGTAGCCATCTCTCATAGGTGTAGTTCATAATGATTAGTATGGACATTGGTTATTATAATTAGTGGATTACTGTAAGTCTCCGTCTTTTAACCAGGCTGCGACACAAAATATTATGGGTTCACTGATTTGGTTAGTTGGAGTGTGAACAGTTGGTAAAATAGTATATGGATCATTAAAGATATACATAGCTTTGGAGCATTACTTATGCCATTATAGTGCCATGTGTTCTCTCAGTTATTTTTGAGAATCTGTTCTACTATTGATTTTGCTTTGGTTGTTATTCTCTATTTTCCTAAATATGGCGCCTTTGCTTCATCTTCTCCACCTCCCATTTGAAGTTTATTTCTTTGATTGTATCAAGGTTCCAAAGATAAAAGCATAGCAAAGCGAACTACCGTATAGAACAAATCTATTTATAGTTCAAGAGAAAATGCTGTGCAACGTACCTTTTGTACATCCTTGGCTACCTGGTCACCAGCCGTTGTAGACAAGGATATCTGATTCATGCCTTTCCTAAGTAAATTACATGCATATCTGAAAAAGAAGAAATGAACATATGTTCAGAGGAAAAACATCGTCACTCTTAACAAGAACCAGAAAGAGCTTATGTTCATTGTAGTACTTAGGATTATAGAATTTTTTTATAAGAACAACTCTTAAATAACTTATCCTATGTTAAATGCAGTTTCCATCTTATCACCCGTTAGAGCCCAGATTTTGAGACCTACTTGTGCCAAGCGATCGATGCATTGAGGAACCTGATAGAACATGAAAAATAACATAGCAAGTCAAAAAAGCTACTAGCATGATAGTAGGACTAGCAACAAAAGTTCACAAGTAAATAATCAACCAGTTATTCTTACCCCTTTTTGTAGTTTGTCCTCTACAACTGTTGTGCCAACAAGAATCAGTTTCCTTTCAATCAAATCTAGAACCCTCTTGAGTTGCAATTCCCTATCAGACCCGATATACTACCTTCGCTTAAGAAACCCTGCATTCCAAGAAGCAATGTCATCTCGATGTGAAGTGATACGGCAAGGTTATTGTTCAAAGCTCCAGGTCAGGACCATGTTATAGACTAAGCTTAACTTATCTGCATCTATTGTTTTTTACCATTGACTGAATATCTTCTCGTGGGTACACAAATAGATATGCACATGTATAACTAAGGGAGAGTCGATCAAACACTGTTACTCATTCACACACTATAGTTCTTTCTTGAACCTGTACTAACACGAGTGACATTTGTCATTTCTCCAGGAAAGTATTATACGTGCTCTTCTTCTCCATTAAACTTAAGTTATTACTTATTTACTTATGTGAATACTGTCATAAGTTTTGAAGAGACTTTCAGGTATTAATTTCATAAAGAGTTCCTTAAATCTGGGAAGAAACTTTCATCTTACATGACTAGCAATATCTATATTTCCTTGCATATTTATCTTGGAGGAAGAGTAGACCAAAAGTTTGTAGTAATCCCCTTCCCAAATGTGAATTCTCAAAGTGCCACTATAGACGTAAGTCTACCAAAAAAGGTAATTTTGTTTAGAAAGGTGGGCTTGAAAATTGGGAGGGGTACTTCGTGTTGAAATGATCTTGCAGTATCATCTTCTCACAACTAAAAGGTTCAGTGGATCAAAGTCTTCAATTATTGACCAAGTGGTGATTCTGATAGCCGTGATTCTGTACTCTGTACAGTAAATGAGATGTGCATTGCTGGCCTCCTATTGACAACTTTTTATTGTAACGGAAGTCTAGTTTGTTCTTTAGAGTTTATATCATCGTGCATAATTCAGTTTCTTATTTCAGACTTTTCTAATGCTTATTCCGAAGCACAGACATGTGTATGTTGCTGGATATTGGAGACTTATTGAAATTTTTGCATTGTTTCATGTCATCTAAAGTTAGTGGACATTGGAGACTTATTTGTTGTTAATCTAAGCAATCAATGGGACAAATCTTTCATAGTAAACTGTATGTTTTGTAGACCGTGAAACACAATGAAGAAATAGCAGTATTTGCTACAATGTGGAATGCCAAGCTGAGTTGAAAAGGGGAAGCTAGAATAATTTGCAGAACCACTGTAGATTCAAATATTCCGAGCCTATGATCTTGGATTAAGAAATTAGCACCATGAGTGTCTATTGACCTGTCGGTGCCAAGTAAATTTGGTTTCCCCCATGCCTACGATGATCCAACTGACCAAATTGGTTCAATTTTCAGTCTCGGTTCAGACTACCATCTGAAAACTGAACCCAATAGTAGTTTTAAAGACAAAAATGGAACTGCAGCAAACATGTAATGCATTTGAGCTAGCTCAACACACCGAATTGTCTGCTAAGTCGGAAATGCACTTGACTTTCAGCATTTAGGATTATATTTCTCTATTTTGCTTGACAATTGAACAACAGGCGGAGTACCGAAGATTACCTATCGTGGTGTAGAGGATGATGAATTTGAAGAGGCCAGGGGCGGTGCCGAAGGGCCGGTGTGGCAACACCCTTATCACGATGCTGAGGACGGCAACATCCAGCCACCGATTAGCACCTTCGCTGCGTCCGCCCCTGCTGCGTATAGAGACCACCATCGCCCCCGGCCCCGGGTGCCGCCTTGTGAAGTGATTCAAGGGAGGAGGCTGAGGCGTGGGGAATAGAGTGGAGGTAAGAAGATCGTAGGAGAAGTGGTGGGATTTGTTGGCGCCGTCATCTTGGTCCGGATTTGCGTCCCTGTCGAGTGAGGGAAAGGAATGAGGAATTGAGGACTAAGGATGATAAGAAGACGAGGGGAAGGAGTGAGTTGCTAGTTGCCATGCTCTAGCCTACAGAAGCTCTTCCAGTTCTTGCCTGCTGCACTCGAGCCATTGAAACAGAAGCTACACCCGCCCAGACCCGGGATCCACCTCCTCTCTAGCTGCGCTTGAGTTAGTAAGCCGCTACCCATTCGTGGAAAGATGGAAGGGACAGTGGCAGGAGGAGCTTCGACATGAGAGAGAGTATGGGGTCCGGGAGCAACTGGGCCACGATGGAACGATTTCATCCCCACCAACCTCGATGCTCTTCTTCAGGAGTCCGACTAGAGGAAGAAGTGAGGAATCGGGAGCGGAGGCGTCTGATACGGTGGGAGCACGAACATGACGCAGGCATAGGAAAATACCTGACCAAACACGCGGCAAAATAGCTATTTTCAAATGCCAAAAGTATTTGCAAAAAGTATGCCCGTACATCTCCGCAAAATATGTGCATGGCAGAAGTTTTGTGAAAAAAGAATAATCTTTTACCCCTTGAAAAGATTAAAAAATACATCGTATTTGCGACACTGGAATTTTGTCCATTTTCAGAGCATATTTGCATGAAAATTTCAATGCATATTTTTTGCACCTTGCATATTTTGTACAGATGTGCACCGTGAAATTTTAGTTTAGAATTTTTTAACTTTCATAAACATGTTTAACATACATTTAAAAAAATCAGGGGCATCTGCCCTATGCCCCTGAGTTCAGGTCATCCTGGCAAGCCCCATCCTAAAATGAGATGTTCTCCCCAGAAAATGACAGACAGTTCTTGTCCGGATTTTTCTGTTTGTTGAAAAAAATATTGTCTGGACTGATACGGTTAGGCATTCCAATACACGGTTACGCGGTCCATCCCCTCACGGGGAGCAAAGAAAACACCGACATGGCCTAGCCTGGCTATCTGTGCGCTTCTTCGTCATTACAGATGACGTCCGGTATATTTTGGTAGATTTGGGTGACTGCCGAGAGATTGGATTCAACGCCCCCGAACGAGGAGAGTCAGAGCAAAGTCAAATATAGCACATATTGTGCAGATATAGAATATTTTTTATAATTTCATTGATCATATTGGATAGACATTAATCAATTTTAAGATATTGTGCGGTTGCCCATATACATGGCTATATGTTGTTGTCTTTTATATACGCACGATTTTCATAATGTCATGTTTGTCCTATAAAAAAGAATGTAATATATTTGCATGTCAAAGAGAACAAAATTAAAATCTCGTCGCAATGCACATGCACGTTTCATAGTGTAATTAAATTTGAAACCAAATTTATTTCCGTATGCAAGTAACCTGACTTGATACTTTTGTTTTATTTTTGGAAAACGCGCTGGGAATTGGACTGCACGCAATTATTCTACCTGCTCTTTTCAGCTTTACTACCTCGAGTTACCATGCTCTATCCGTGAACCTACTAATTTGTATTGCATTATTATCTTAGTATGATAATTGTGAAGCCTTTCGATTCTCCTTAACAAATGTTAGTTCTATATCTAACCAACTACAAATATTTCATCCCTATATTATTTACCTATTCCCTGCTTTTGCTCAATAATTTGCAAAGTTACCTTCTCCAGAACTCAGATTCATATTGCAGAATATTAATGTATTTTTTTTCATATGGACATAGTTCTTTTGTTAGCATTCAGATTTATTAGCCAATTCTTTTGGTGTCATTGTAGAGTATTATGTTGAACATGTTTTACATATGTTCCTCGTGTATATTTTGCATGTCTACAGTATTGGTAATAACTAATCCAGCAAACATATCATCAAGATCAATATATGTGAGGTAACATATATGCCAACATCAGTTGGTTGGTAATGATCTACGCTTTGTCTCTGTATTTGCATAGTAATTTTCATCTTTTCTCTTTGCTTGGCAATTAGGCAGAACCAGCAGGGGCGTGGCTACGAGGTCGCCACTGATGGGGCCTACTTGTGTGCAGGTATGCCAGTCTCACCATAAGCTCCTCTTTTCATCTCACATCCTATCTATTTCGGGCACCATTGGATGTGTCGAGGCGAGCGCACATGAGGATTCAACCTCTTTGTCAGTGACACATGCATGTGAATGGTAGCGGCATAATCATTGACCTAGAAGTCCCTACTTTTGGCTTTGCCGAGCTAACTTGCAGAGCCACGCTGATATGTACCACGTGCCGCTGTTGTTCTTCGCATCACACGAGAGATCCTTGCTGCTGCGTTCTCCATCCCCTCTCTCTTTCTTGGGCGCATGCATCCCGCTACTCCTTTAGAACTGGCAAACTCACGTGTGTCCTAGCTAGCTTGATAGATCTAGCTATGGCGTGCTAGCTTGCTTGATGTTCTAGATTGTGCGATAGTCCTGGTTTTGCAACATACTTGATCTAATCAGGTTGTTTCTTTTCTGAAAAATACTAGGTGTGATGTCTGAGCTATAGATCGAGGAGATTTAGGGAACCATCACTACAGCGTGACTTTAGCAAGGGCGGATCCTCCGCCGCCAGGCTTCTATCCCGCATTGCCAAGCTGTATCAAATCCCCTCCTTAACCTGCTGTGTAGAGTTGGTTTGTTTCTCCTCATTTGGTTGTCTTAGGCAGAACGTTGACTACTACTATGGCCTGTCGAGGCCGGTTCCTCTCCTCCATGTGCCCTTGTGTCACATCCCAAATTTTTCTGAATTTTGAAATGTGAACAAAATCAAACAACCAAGAAAATAAAGGATGAAATCTAGGGGGGAAAGAAACTTTTTGTTCTTCTATTGGAACCTTACTTAAATAAAAAGAATTTTGAATGAGGAAGCGACAAACAAATTATCCAAATATAAAATTCAATCATCCATGACATGTATCTTGTCAACCCCTAAAAAAAGGATAGACCCGAAACCTAAACACTAATAAGAGAAATCACCATCAAGTTCAATACAAGACTATGGCTTTGTCCCATATAAAAATTGAGCAAGAGCATTCCTAATGATCTATAAGAAAAAATATCAAAATTACAAAACCATAGGAATTGGTTTCACCCTATTTGGAGCCATAGATAAAAAGATATGGTTTATTTAAGAAGAAAGGAAAAGAAATATGAAATAAGAAAATTCCAAGGCCAATAACGCACCTACCAAAACTCAATAACTAAATGAAATAAAAGTATTCTTAAATAGTTTCTAAAGATAATTATTAAATACAATTATACAAATGATAATCACCTTTTTGTTTGTTGAAACTATAAATCAAAATATATAATTTATTTGGTAAAGAGAAAAAGAGATGGGATTATATTGCAAAGTCAAGATAAGCCATATCTAAAATCCATGTCTAAATGGAACAAAATTATATTTAAATAACATATAATGGTAAATAATTATTTTATAAAACTTTGTAAATTAGTTTGACCCTTTTTGGAGTTTTAAATAAAAAGATATGAAGGAAAGTAAGTAAGTAAAAAAAAAGAGAACCATGTAGATCAAAGTAAATATTTATAAATGATATTGTTTGAATTGGATAATAAATAAGATAGATAATATTCTAAAATGATCTTGTTGATTTTACAAATTTTTGGAAATTTAAATGGATTCATTTTAAGCTCTAAATCAAAAGTTATTGAAAAAACAGAAAAAGAAAAAGAAAAACGAATAAAAAAAAGAGCCGACCTAGCCCAACTGTGGCCACCTGAGAGCAGCCCAACCCGCCCAGCTATCCTTCCTCTATTTTTTTCCCTTCATGTTATTTTATTTTGGGTCTCTTTCTTTTTCTTGGCCCATCTTGACATAGTCAATCGATGCTCTTCTTCTTCCTCGTGCACGTACAGACACTTACAACCATGGCCACTGTACCTCTTTTCCTCCCTCTCCCATCAATTCTAGTGGATCTCTCCACTGGCAATCAACACGAAACTTGTTGGAAATTTAATGGACAACCCGTTCAGGCAATTAACTTCCCACTTTGCTGACTTAATTTCTCCGAAACGACACCGTGAACCGAATGCCACCGGTCGGCATACGTCTCTCGATCTCCCTCCCTAGACCATATCAAGACGAACCGAGAGAAGCAGCGGGTACCTCTAGTCCTGCTCCTTCACTTTCGTTCCTAAACTTTCTCGAGAGGATGTCTCTACGATCCATACCAGTGATGCCAAGATCAACCAAAAACCGGAGTTCATCGTCAGATCTTGTCGTCCACGGTGAGCAACTTATCAATTCCTCGAACCAGAATACTCTTCTCATCGTTGCCTACCTCCAGGACATGATGGTGCAACTTATTTTTGCAGTTCGCCGCGTCGCCGACGTTGTACGTTGCTCCAGCCAAGGATTTCTCTCTCTCTTGGACTCTACAAACGACGCCATGGTCACCATCGTGTTCGCCTCGATGTCCTCTACACCGTCAACGTATTCTTCAACTCCGGATACGTTCCTAGTGACGAGAACGGCAACGCCAAGCCCGTGCCCGCTATTCCGACGATCTCTCCGGCGAGCTATTCCGGTGAGCACTCTATTCCGGTGAGCACTCTTAGTCCGTCCGATCTTCATCTAACGGTCAAAATAGATCACTTAAACGAAGGGGTACCGGCCTATCAGATTTTGCCATGTGGCGTAGCTTTATCTATTTTCGGAATTATAGACAGAAAATCATAGAAATTCTAAAAATCATATCTTTAGTTCTGTTCATCCAAATTTAGCAAATAATATGTCTATGGATTCACAAAAATGAGTAGAACACAGTAGAGCAACAATTCGGTACTTTTGTGATGGTTAAAATTACGTTTTATACAGAATCATTTGTGGAGTATTTTGAGTATAAAAATTGTTGTGTAAATTATTTTTGAGTGAATCCTTTTGCAAATGGTTGTATATTAAATCCTCTGTACTGTAGGATCTTAATAAAAGTTTAGTTTAGTACTTAGGATTTGCGTAGCATCTGTTAGTCAAGTGTGGCTTATTTTAGTGTTATAAAATGTTTTAAATAATCTCTTTGCACTAAAATTATTACAATTAACATCCACCTTATATAAAGGACCAGTAGGTGTTTGTAGATTTTAGAACCTTGTTGTAACAACTTGTTCAATAAAATATCTTGTTGCATGCTTGCATGCATTTCATTATATTCATGTGTTGTTTTGTGATGCTAGTTTTGTGAGTGCTTTTTGCTTGATTGTATTGTTGTAGACTTTGAGGAGTATAATATTTGAAAGATCAAGAAGAGTACCTAAATATTCTACTACCAAGGCAAGTGGCACTATCATCAAGTCCTACTGTTTTCACTATACTTAGTGGATTTTTGTAGTATATGCATGATAGACTATATTATTATGCTATGCTATATCTCCTATGTAGAATAGGAAATGGTAGTTTCTACTTGGTAGGTGAAACATCACAAGATTAGAAATGCTTTGCCTGCTATAGTTTTCGGGGTGGAATATCATATTATGATTATATGGAGTATTGGAAAATATATGTTTTCTATAACAAAACAAGTACTTAATGAAACACCTGGGTGGAAATGGGACTTGCTTGGATTATGTTGAGTGGTTACTCAGGGGCCATATCTATGGTCGGCTGGTGTATCGCACTTGTGGACGGCCACCCGGGAACAAAGAGATTGGAGACGTTCTTGTCGCGAAGCTTCTAGTGCAGCCACATGGCATATGGGCTCTGCCTTGACCGACTAAGTTGCGAGAACTCAGCCAGACGGACAGAGGGTGGTAGTGATGATAGGATGGAACACGTCTGTGGTGGTCTGAGGGATTGCTTCTAAAAAGTCTCGTCTCGATGCATGTCGAGTCTTGTGGGGAAAGTGCACCACCTCTCGAGAGGGTAAAACTAAGTACATAGCCGTGTCCCCGGTTATGGACAATTTCTGAGCATCAAGACAATGAAGCAGAATCAAGAATCTCATCATTCTAATTTCCTAAGTTAAAACTTGATGGGTGAACAAGGGCTGTTGGTTCATTGATTTCTATCAATGGAACCTAGGTTCACTGATTTCTATCAGTGGTACCACTATGTTGTGATTGGACATATTACCTGGAGGGTATCTAGTGTAACTTAGTTGAGAATAAGTGTTGCAAACTATTTATAAAAAGTTAGGAAAAAACTTTCTTGCTGCAAACTAGCCAAAGCTCTACCTGGTCAGATATGCATGTAGTAATAGGTTCCACTTTATATCCATATACTAGTGACACTTGCCAATACAATTCAAAATGTATTGACCCTTGTGGCTGTAACTTATCATGTTGCAGGATTACTTGATGATAGTGAAGTTTGATGAGTAGGGGTTACGAGTCTTCACCCAACATGTTTGCCTGTGGCACATGAATATGAAGGACTCCATGCTTTATAGTTATATCTGCTGCTTTGTAATGAGATAGCCATATGAGCTATGTAAGTTGTAATGAACTATTTTTATTCCTGGATATGCGATGTAATATGACCTTTGTTTCTTGATATTACATCTTAAATTGTGGGTTTTAGCTATTCGATCCAGGGACTAGCACTATAAACATGGATCTGCACCTTAACAGGTTCAGGTCCTGACAGATGGTATCAGAGCATTGTGTTGCCTGTAGGTTCGTAACCCTAGGATTTGGACAACCCCTTTAGAAAAATAAGAGTTGAATTTACTCGAAGTTATTTACAAATAATCTTGTAAATCCTTTCCTTAGTTTCTATATCTCTCCTTTTTTCAACTTGATGACAAATGACTTCAACACCATCACCGCAAAGGACTTCAACTTCATCCCAAAGGACCTTCAACTTCATCATTGCAAAGGGCCTCAACTTCATCATCACTAAAGAGTTCATCTTCAGCATCACCAAGGATTTTAGCTTCAACATCACCAAGGACTTCAACATCACAAAGGACTTCAGCTTCAGCATAGATAAGGACTTCGACTTTAGCATCATCAAGGACTTCATCTTTAGCATGGCTAAGGACTTAAGTCTCAACACCCAAAGGAATTTCGCTTCAGGATCCAATGAGGACTTCAAGACCACCTACTTTGGATTTGGACTTCTCAACATCGTCAAGATACTAAATCAACATATCTCCATCACCAAAAGAAGCCGGGAGGAGAAGTTTTAGAAGGAAGATTTATTCTTCAGTAATTCTAGGACTTAGAAATTTTATATAGGATCCTGTTGATAATAGGAGCAATGAACTACTTAGGAAATGATGATATACATGCCTAACTCAAGGAGAGGGACAAGGCATTCTAGGATCAAGAAGAGAAGTCAAGATCAATGGAGGAGAAGTTCAGGATCATACAAGGATTTCAAGAAAGAAGAGAAGTTCAAGTTTTGTAGTAAATAAGATGAGAGAGAAATCGGGAAAGATCTTAGGATTAGAAACTTATCTATTATAGTTTTACTAGGTTATATTAGCTTTTGTTCTCGTGGAACTATCTTGATTCATTTGGTATCTTCAAGAAGTCTATCAAGGAAGACAACAACAAGACAATGGGACTTTGAATATTCACCAACTTGGAACCTCACTCTACGAGAAGTGCTGCATGGAGGGATATTGAAGAACTTGGAGAATTACTTAGGCATAGACTGCACAACACTTGGAAGGACTTCAAGGAAGATAAGAAATATACTCAAGACCTGGAGACTACGGAAACTCAACTTAGGAGGACCTTGTGACAAGATGACATAAGGACACCTTGATCTCATTCCTAATGCATTAGCTATGGAGAAGGATGGAATAATCCCAAGGGAATAATATCAAGTAGAACCCTATAGTTGGACCACCACATTAGTTATTCGTTTACATAATCAATTTTGTGATTGTTTATGGGTCATACCAATCTATGTGGTATGGCAATAATATTTGTTTCCCTAAGTGATGATTGAACTTTGTTGTTGAATGCATGATTGATATTGCTTGCATATTGCTTCGTGTGAATTGTTGTGTATGAATATATCTTTCCCTAGGAATCTTTTGTCTATTCTAATCCCAATCCCAATCTAGCCCAAGCAGATGACTTATCCAAGAATCTATCCAAGAAACCAAAACTCCATCATCAATCTCGAGATGACCATTACAATACAACTGCTAACAACTCAAGCAAAGTTGAATCAAGTGACAACCCAGTTCTTAGCCAACAACTGCAACAACACTAAGTTAGACCCAGAAATGTGAAAGTTCTTGGGATCCCAATTCCAATTGTTACAAAGGATGACCAATCAGATGATCAACATGATCAACAACCCTTTCCAGAGAGACCATGACAACAATGAATCCAAGGATAAACTTGTGGAAAGACCACGAGCCAAAAAAAATCTATGGAGACATAGGACACTTATAAAGAGCTTACTGACCAATTCCCTAATTGTGAGAGTGCTCCATATCTCAAGTTATCGTGTTCCCAGTGTGAATTCATTGATCATGTCCCTGTCCAATGCCACATCTATCTTATAGTTCAAAAGATAAAACATCAAGTCAAGGATGGAATACATCAAGCCTTCAGGAAGACCCATAAAGATCCAAGATCCAGGATGAAGGTCGAAGCAATAGTCGAACCTCAAGAGACAACTTAGTCAAATTCCTTTTAAGGGTCGTAGTACCCTAGCTATCCTGAAACCCAACCTATTGTTTCTAGCCTTCCCGAATCTCGGGACGAGATTCCTTTTAAGGGTGGTAGCCTGTCACATCCCAAAAATTTCCGAATTTTGAAATGTGAACAAAATCAAACAAACAAAGAAAATAAAGGATGAAATCTAGGGGGGAAAAGAAACTTTTTGTTCCTCTATTGGAACCTTACTTAAATAAAAAGAATTTTGAATGAGGAAGTGACAACCAAATTATCCAAATATAAAATTCAATCATCCCTGACATGTATCTTGTCAACCCCTAAAAAAAGGATATATCCGAAACCTAAACACTAATAAGAGAAATCACCATCAAGTTCAATACAAGACTATGGATTTGTCCCATATAAAAATTGAGCAAGAGCATTCCTAAATGATCTATAAGGAAAAATAACAAAATTACAAAACCATAGAAATTGGTTTCTCCCTATTTGGAGCCATAGATAAAAAGATATGGTTTATTTAAGAAGAAAGGAAAAGAAATAAGAAATAAGAAAATTCCAAGGCCAATAAAGCACCTACCAAAAATCAATAACTAAATGAAATAAAAGTATTCTTAAATGGTTTATAAAGATAATTATTAAATAGAATTATACAATTGATAATCACCTTTTTGTTTTTTGAAACTATAAATCAAAATATATAATTTATTTGTTAAAGAGAAAAAGAGATGGGATTATATTGCAAAGTCAAGATAAGCCATATCTAAAATCCATGTCTAAATGGAACAAAAGTATATTTAAATAACATATAATGATAAAGAATTATTTTATAAAACTTTGTAAATTAGTTTGACCCTTTTTGGAGTTTTAAATAAAAAGATATGAAGGAAAGTAAGTAAGTAAAAAAAAGAGAACCATATAGACCAAAGTAAATATTTATAAATGATATTGTTTGAGTTGGATAATAAATAAGATAGATAATATCCTAAAATGATCTTGTTGATTTTACAAATTTTTGGAAATTTGAATGGATCCATTTTAAGCTCTAAATCAAAAGTTATTGAAGAAAACAGAAAAAAAAAGAAAAACGAATAAAAAAAGAGTCGACCCAGCCCAACTGTGGCCACCTGAGAGCAGCCCAACCCGCCCAGCTATCCTTCCTCTATTTTTTTCCCTTCATGTTATTTTATTTTGAGCCTCTTTGTTTTTCTTGGCCCATCTTGACAGAGTAGATCGATGCTCTTCTTCTTCCTCGTGCACGTATACACACTTACAACCATGGCCACTGTACCTCTTCTCGTCCCTCTCCCATTAATTCTAGTGGATCTCTCCACTCGCAATCAACTTGTTGGAAATTTAATGGACAACCCGTTCACGCAATTAACTTCCCACTTTGCCGACTTAATTTCTCTGAAATGACACCGTGAACCGAATGCCACCGGTTGGCATACGTCTCCCGATCTCCCTCCCTAGACCATATCAAGACGAACCGAGAGAAGCAGCGGGTACCTCTAGTCCTCCTCCTTCACTTTTGTTCCTAAACTTTCTCGAGAGGATGTCTCTACGATCCATACCAGCGATGCCAAGATCAGCCAAAAACCAGAGTTCATCGTCAGATCTTGTCGTCCACGGTGAGCAACTTGTCAATTCTTCGAACCAGAATACTCTTCTCATTGTTGCCTACCTCCAGGACATGATGGTGCAACTTATTTTTGCAGTTCGCCGTGTCGCCGACGTTGTACATTGCTCCAGCCAAGGATTTCTCTCTCTCTTGGACTCTACAAACGACGCCATGGTCACCATCGTATTCGCCTCGACGTCCTCTACGCCGTCAACGTATTCTTCAACTCCGGATACGTTCCTAGTGACGAGAACGGCAACGCCAAGCCCGTGCACGCTATTCCGACGATCTCTCCGGCGAGCTATTCCGGTGAACACTCCTAGTCCGTCCGATCTTCATCTAACGGTCAAAATAGATCAATTAAACGAAGGGGTACCGGCCTATCAGATTTTGCCATGTGGCGTAGCTTTATCTATTTTCGAAATTATAGACAGAAAATCATAGAAACTTCTAAAAATCATATCTTTAGTTCTGTTCATCCAAATTTAGCAAATAATATGTCTATGGATTTACAAAAATGAGTAGAACACAGTAGAGCAACAATTCGGTACTTTTGTGATGGTTAAAATCACGTTTTATACAGAACCATTTGTGGAGTATTTTGAGTATAAAAATTGTTGTGTAAATTATTTTTGAGTGAATCCTTTTGCAAATGGTTGTATATTAAATCCTCTGTACTGTAGGATCTTAATAAAAGTTTAGTTTAGTACTTAGGATTTGCGTAGCATCTGTTAGTCAAGTGTGGCTTATTTTAGTGTTATAAAATGTTTTAAATAATCTCTTTGCACTAAAATTATTACAATTAACATCCACCTTATATAAAGGACCAGTAGGTGTTTGTAGATTTTAGAACCTTGTTGTAACAACTTGTTCAATAAAATATCTTGTTGCATGCTTGCATGCATTTCATTATATTCATGTGTTGTTTTGTGATGCTAGTTTTGTGAGTGCTTTTTGCTTGATTGTATTGTTGTAGACTTTGAGGAGTATAATATTTGAAAGATCAAGAAGAGTACCTAAATATTCTACTACCAAGGCAAGTGGCACTATCATCAAGTCCTACTGTTTTCACTATACTTAGTGGATTTTTGTAGTATATGCATGATAGACTATATTATTATGCTATGCTATATCTCCTATGTAGAATAGGAAATGGTAGTTTCTACTTGGTAGGTGAAACATCACAAGATTAGAAATGCTTTGCCTGCTATAGTTTTCGGGGTGGAATATCATATTATGATTATATGGAGTATTGGAAAATATATGTTTTCTATAACAAAACAAGTACTTAATGAAACACCTGGGTGGAAATGGGACTTTCTTGGATTATGTTGAGTGGTTACTCAGGGGCCATATCTATGGTCGGCTGGTGTATCGCACTTGTGGACGGCCACCCGGGAACAAAGAGATTGGAGACGTTCTTGTCGCGAAGCTTCTAGTGCAGCCACATGGCATATGGGCTCTGCCTTGACCGACTAAGTTGCGAGAACTCAGCCAGACGGACAGAGGGTGGTAGTGATGATAGGATGGAACACGTCTGTGGTGGTCTGAGGGATTGCTTCTAAAAAGTCTCGTCTCGATGCATGTCGAGTCTTGTGGGGAAAGTGCACCACCTCTCGAGAGGGTAAAACTAAGTACATAGCCGTGTCCCCGGTTATGGACAATTTCTGAGCATCAAGACAATGAAGCAGAATCAAGAATCTCATCATTCTAATTTCCTAAGTTAAAACTTGATGGGTGAACAAGGGCTGTTGGTTCATTGATTTCTATCAATGGAACCTAGGTTCACTGATTTCTATCAGTGGTACCACTATGTTGTGATTGGACATATTACCTGGAGGGTATCTAGTGTAACTTAGTTGAGAATAAGTGTTGCAAACTATTTATAAAAAGTTAGGAAAAAACTTTCTTGCTGCAAACTAGCCAAAGCTCTACCTGGTCAGATATGCATGTAGTAATAGGTTCCACTTTATATCCATATACTAGTGACACTTGCCAATACAATTCAAAATGTATTGACCCTTGTGGCTGTAACTTATCATGTTGCAGGATTACTTGATGATAGTGAAGTTTGATGAGTAGGGGTTACGAGTCTGCACCCAACATGTTTGCCTGTGGCACATGAATATGAAGGACTCCATGCTTTATAGTTATATCTGCTGCTTTGTAATGAGATAGCCATATGAGCTATGTAAGTTGTAATGAACTATTTTTATTCCTGGATATGCGATGTAATATGACCTTTGTTTCTTGATATTACATCTTAAATTGTGGGTTTTAGCTATTCGATCCAGGGACTAGCACTATAAACATGGATCTGCACCTTAACAGGTTCAGGTCCTGACAGATGGTATCAGAGCATTGTGTTGCCTGTAGGTTCGTAACCCTAGGATTTGGACAACCCCTTTAGAAAAATAAGAGTTGAATTTACTCGAAGTTATTTACAAATAATCTTGTAAATCCTTTCCTTAGTTTCTATATCTCTCCTTTTTTCAACTTGATGACAAATGACTTCAACACCATCACCGCAAAGGACTTCAACTTCATCCCAAAGGACCTTCAACTTCATCATTGCAAAGGGCCTCAACTTCATCATCACTAAAGAGTTCATCTTCAGCATCACCAAGGATTTTAGCTTCAACATCACCAAGGACTTCAACATCACAAAGGACTTCAGCTTCAGCATAGATAAGGACTTCGACTTTAGCATCATCAAGGACTTCATCTTTAGCATGGCTAAGGACTTAAGTCTCAACACCCAAAGGAATTTCGCTTCAGGATCCAATGAGGACTTCAAGACCACCTACTTTGGATTTGGACTTCTCAACATCGTCAAGATACTAAATCAACATATCTCCATCACCAAAAGAAGCCGGGAGGAGAAGTTTTAGAAGGAAGATTTATTCTTCAGTAATTCTAGGACTTAGAAATTTTATATAGGATCCTGTTGATAATAGGAGCAATGAACTACTTAGGAAATGATGATATACATGCCTAACTCAAGGAGAGGGACAAGGCATTCTAGGATCAAGAAGAGAAGTCAAGATCAATGGAGGAGAAGTTCAGGATCATACAAGGATTTCAAGAAAGAAGAGAAGTTCAAGTTTTGTAGTAAATAAGATGAGAGAGAAATCGGGAAAGATCTTAGGATTAGAAACTTATCTATTATAGTTTTACTAGGTTATATTAGCTTTTGTTCTCGTGGAACTATCTTGATTCATTTGGTATCTTCAAGAAGTCTATCAAGGAAGACAACAACAAGACAATGGGACTTTGAATATTCACCAACTTGGAACCTCACTCTACGAGAAGTGCTGCATGGAGGGATATTGAAGAACTTGGAGAATTACTTAGGCATAGACTGCACAACACTTGGAAGGACTTCAAGGAAGATAAGAAATATACTCAAGACCTGGAGACTACGGAAACTCAACTTAGGAGGACCTTGTGACAAGATGACATAAGGACACCTTGATCTCATTCCTAATGCATTAGCTATGGAGAAGGATGGAATAATCCCAAGGGAATAATATCAAGTAGAACCCTATAGTTGGACCACCACATTAGTTATTCGTTTACATAATCAATTTTGTGATTGTTTATGGGTCATACCAATCTATGTGGTATGGCAATAATATTTGTTTCCCTAAGTGATGATTGAACTTTGTTGTTGAATGCATGATTGATATTGCTTGCATATTGCTTCGTGTGAATTGTTGTGTATGAATATATCTTTCCCTAGGAATCTTTTGTCTATTCTAATCCCAATCCCAATCTAGCCCAAGCAGATGACTTATCCAAGAATCTATCCAAGAAACCAAAACTCCATCATCAATCTCGAGATGACCATTACAATACAACTGCTAACAACTCAAGCAAAGTTGAATCAAGTGACAACCCAGTTCTTAGCCAACAACTGCAACAACACTAAGTTAGACCCAGAAATGTGAAAGTTCTTGGGATCCCAATTCCAATTGTTACAAAGGATGACCAATCAGATGATCAACATGATCAACAACCCTTTCCAGAGAGACCATGACAACAATGAATCCAAGGATAAACTTGTGGAAAGACCACGAGCCAAAAAAAATCTATGGAGACATAGGACACTTATAAAGAGCTTACTGACCAATTCCCTAATTGTGAGAGTGCTCCATATCTCAAGTTATCGTGTTCCCAGTGTGAATTCATTGATCATGTCCCTGTCCAATGCCACATCTATCTTATAGTTCAAAAGATAAAACATCAAGTCAAGGATGGAATACATCAAGCCTTCAGGAAGACCCATAAAGATCCAAGATCCAGGATGAAGGTCGAAGCAATAGTCGAACCTCAAGAGACAACTTAGTCAAATTCCTTTTAAGGGTCGTAGTACCCTAGCTATCCTGAAACCCAACCTATTGTTTCTAGCCTTCCCGAATCTCGGGACGAGATTCCTTTTAAGGGTGGTAGCCTGTCACATCCCAAAAATTTCCGAATTTTGAAATGTGAACAAAATCAAACAAACAAAGAAAATAAAGGATGAAATCTAGGGGGGAAAAGAAACTTTTTGTTCCTCTATTGGAACCTTACTTAAATAAAAAGAATTTTGAATGAGGAAGTGACAACCAAATTATCCAAATATAAAATTCAATCATCCCTGACATGTATCTTGTCAACCCCTAAAAAAAGGATATATCCGAAACCTAAACACTAATAAGAGAAATCACCATCAAGTTCAATACAAGACTATGGATTTGTCCCATATAAAAATTGAGCAAGAGCATTCCTAAATGATCTATAAGGAAAAATAACAAAATTACAAAACCATAGAAATTGGTTTCTCCCTATTTGGAGCCATAGATAAAAAGATATGGTTTATTTAAGAAGAAAGGAAAAGAAATAAGAAATAAGAAAATTCCAAGGCCAATAAAGCACCTACCAAAAATCAATAACTAAATGAAATAAAAGTATTCTTAAATGGTTTATAAAGATAATTATTAAATAGAATTATACAATTGATAATCACCTTTTTGTTTTTTGAAACTATAAATCAAAATATATAATTTATTTGTTAAAGAGAAAAAGAGATGGGATTATATTGCAAAGTCAAGATAAGCCATATCTAAAATCCATGTCTAAATGGAACAAAAGTATATTTAAATAACATATAATGATAAAGAATTATTTTATAAAACTTTGTAAATTAGTTTGACCCTTTTTGGAGTTTTAAATAAAAAGATATGAAGGAAAGTAAGTAAGTAAAAAAAAGAGAACCATATAGACCAAAGTAAATATTTATAAATGATATTGTTTGAGTTGGATAATAAATAAGATAGATAATATCCTAAAATGATCTTGTTGATTTTACAAATTTTTGGAAATTTGAATGGATCCATTTTAAGCTCTAAATCAAAAGTTATTGAAGAAAACAGAAAAAAAAAGAAAAACGAATAAAAAAAGAGTCGACCCAGCCCAACTGTGGCCACCTGAGAGCAGCCCAACCCGCCCAGCTATCCTTCCTCTATTTTTTTCCCTTCATGTTATTTTATTTTGAGCCTCTTTGTTTTTCTTGGCCCATCTTGACAGAGTAGATCGATGCTCTTCTTCTTCCTCGTGCACGTATACACACTTACAACCATGGCCACTGTACCTCTTCTCGTCCCTCTCCCATTAATTCTAGTGGATCTCTCCACTCGCAATCAACTTGTTGGAAATTTAATGGACAACCCGTTCACGCAATTAACTTCCCACTTTGCCGACTTAATTTCTCTGAAATGACACCGTGAACCGAATGCCACCGGTTGGCATACGTCTCCCGATCTCCCTCCCTAGACCATATCAAGACGAACCGAGAGAAGCAGCGGGTACCTCTAGTCCTCCTCCTTCACTTTTGTTCCTAAACTTTCTCGAGAGGATGTCTCTACGATCCATACCAGCGATGCCAAGATCAGCCAAAAACCAGAGTTCATCGTCAGATCTTGTCGTCCACGGTGAGCAACTTGTCAATTCTTCGAACCAGAATACTCTTCTCATTGTTGCCTACCTCCAGGACATGATGGTGCAACTTATTTTTGCAGTTCGCCGTGTCGCCGACGTTGTACATTGCTCCAGCCAAGGATTTCTCTCTCTCTTGGACTCTACAAACGACGCCATGGTCACCATCGTATTCGCCTCGACGTCCTCTACGCCGTCAACGTATTCTTCAACTCCGGATACGTTCCTAGTGACGAGAACGGCAACGCCAAGCCCGTGCACGCTATTCCGACGATCTCTCCGGCGAGCTATTCCGGTGAACACTCCTAGTCCGTCCGATCTTCATCTAACGGTCAAAATAGATCAATTAAACGAAGGGGTACCGGCCTATCAGATTTTGCCATGTGGCGTAGCTTTATCTATTTTCGAAATTATAGACAGAAAATCATAGAAACTTCTAAAAATCATATCTTTAGTTCTGTTCATCCAAATTTAGCAAATAATATGTCTATGGATTTACAAAAATGAGTAGAACACAGTAGAGCAACAATTCGGTACTTTTGTGATGGTTAAAATCACGTTTTATACAGAACCATTTGTGGAGTATTTTGAGTATAAAAATTGTTGTGTAAATTATTTTTGAGTGAATCCTTTTGCAAATGGTTGTATATTAAATCCTCTGTACTGTAGGATCTTAATAAAAGTTTAGTTTAGTACTTAGGATTTGCGTAGCATCTGTTAGTCAAGTGTGGCTTATTTTAGTGTTATAAAATGTTTTAAATAATCTCTTTGCACTAAAATTATTACAATTAACATCCACCTTATATAAAGGACCAGTAGGTGTTTGTAGATTTTAGAACCTTGTTGTAACAACTTGTTCAATAAAATATCTTGTTGCATGCTTGCATGCATTTCATTATATTCATGTGTTGTTTTGTGATGCTAGTTTTGTGAGTGCTTTTTGCTTGATTGTATTGTTGTAGACTTTGAGGAGTATAATATTTGAAAGATCAAGAAGAGTACCTAAATATTCTACTACCAAGGCAAGTGGCACTATCATCAAGTCCTACTGTTTTCACTATACTTAGTGGATTTTTGTAGTATATGCATGATAGACTATATTATTATGCTATGCTATATCTCCTATGTAGAATAGGAAATGGTAGTTTCTACTTGGTAGGTGAAACATCACAAGATTAGAAATGCTTTGCCTGCTATAGTTTTCGGGGTGGAATATCATATTATGATTATATGGAGTATTGGAAAATATATGTTTTCTATAACAAAACAAGTACTTAATGAAACACCTGGGTGGAAATGGGACTTTCTTGGATTATGTTGAGTGGTTACTCAGGGGCCATATCTATGGTCGGCTGGTGTATCGCACTTGTGGACGGCCACCCGGGAACAAAGAGATTGGAGACGTTCTTGTCGCGAAGCTTCTAGTGCAGCCACATGGCATATGGGCTCTGCCTTGACCGACTAAGTTGCGAGAACTCAGCCAGACGGACAGAGGGTGGTAGTGATGATAGGATGGAACACGTCTGTGGTGGTCTGAGGGATTGCTTCTAAAAAGTCTCGTCTCGATGCATGTCGAGTCTTGTGGGGAAAGTGCACCACCTCTCGAGAGGGTAAAACTAAGTACATAGCCGTGTCCCCGGTTATGGACAATTTCTGAGCATCAAGACAATGAAGCAGAATCAAGAATCTCATCATTCTAATTTCCTAAGTTAAAACTTGATGGGTGAACAAGGGCTGTTGGTTCATTGATTTCTATCAATGGAACCTAGGTTCACTGATTTCTATCAGTGGTACCACTATGTTGTGATTGGACATATTACCTGGAGGGTATCTAGTGTAACTTAGTTGAGAATAAGTGTTGCAAACTATTTATAAAAAGTTAGGAAAAAACTTTCTTGCTGCAAACTAGCCAAAGCTCTACCTGGTTAGATATGCATGTAGTAATAGGTTCCACTTTATATCCACATACTAGTGACACTTGCCAATACAATTCAAATTGTATTGACCCTTGTGGCTGTAACTTATCATGTTGCAGGATTACTTGATGATAGTGAAGTTTGATGAGTAGGGGTTACGAGTCTGCACCCAACATGTTTGCCTGTGGCACATAAAGATGAAGGACTCCATGCTTTATAGTTATATCTGCTGCTTTGTAATGAGATAGCCATATGAGCTATGTAAGTTGTAATGAACTATTTTTATTCCTGGATATGCGATGTAATATGTCCTTTGTTTCTTGATATTACATCTTAAACTGTGGGTGCTAGCTATTCGATCTAGGGACTAGCACTATAAACACATGGATCTGCACCTTAACAGGTTCAGGTCCTGACACCTTGTGCCCAAACTATTTAGCCCATCTATGCCTGATGCACCACTGCGGTGACTTCAAGGTATTGATGCTTGCACCCTGCAACCTTCCAGACCCCATTTCTATTCGTAGCTATACTACCGATTCAAGAGTTGGAGTTGATTGTATATATGATTTACAGAAGGGTGAGTTGCTAGTTTTTTTTGCCTCAGGTTGAATTCAAGAAAACATCCATGGGATGTAAGATCCAGAAGCTTAGCATCTCAAGTGAGCACCATGTGTACATCATGTCTTGGCCTGATAGAGTGTGTTAATTTTTTATTTGTATGCACAAATATATTCTCGATGGATATCAATTGTTTCTTAAATCATAGGGAATGATGCGAGATAGGAAAAAATAGATGTATCTTGGCCCTACAACTCTACCTTGATGGTGGGTTTACTTTGAGTGATGCATGCACTGTTTTAGATCAAATAGTTTTAATTGGTGTTCATAGTATTATCTGATTTCATTCACCCGCATTTTAGAACCTGGAGGTGAGTGATGATAGATAGGATCATCATACGAGAGCTAACAACACCATATATAAAGCTGTTCATGGCTAGCTGATCTAGGGAAAGTTCGTGGGGTACCATTAGAAGAGAGTATCTCATACTCCCTCCGTCCCAAAATATAAGGCGTCTAAGGATTGACTAAAAGTCAAACCTTACTAACTTTGACCAAATATTTAGAAAAAAATATCTATATCTACAATATTGAATAGACATATTAAGAAAATATACTTTGTAGTGAATCTATTGATATTATTTTAGTATTATAATTTTTTATATTTTTGTGTATAATCATGGTCAAACTTAAAAAAATGTTGACTTTTGACTAATCCTTAGGCGCCTTATATTTTGGGATAGAGGGAGTATTAGGCTTGAACCTAAACCATTTTATTAGTAATTTTTCTGCTTCTGCCTAAGATCTTCATTTGTGAGGATTACTTTTTGCAATGGCATACTTCAAATTCAATGTCAAACCTGGAGGTTCTTTCACTGCAACATTCTTTGGATTAAAAAAGCAAAGTGCCCACATAATTGTACTTGTGCTATAGGCTGTGGAGGTTGTCATGAGTCATTTATTAATGGAATTTTGGAGCAAGAGAAATATACGGTGTTGCCATGTGATAAACACACATGCCATTTATTTCTTGAAAGTTCTCTTGTGTTCTTCATTTTCCACTTTAGATTTGTTCTCTGTAATCTCTAATTGCAAATAGTTTTTTCATGATTTAGTATTATCAAATTTAGTCTATACCACCCGTATGAAAAAAGCTATTTGTTAAGATATCCTTTTATTTAAATGTTCCTCATGTCTGGCATAGTTACCACTCCACTAATGTCTCATTTACCATCCTCTGCACCAGGTGCGCACTATGGACGTCATCAATATCTCACCATCTAAGGTAATACTCAACACCATGATGGATGAGCTGCAACATTGAAGGTTGATGATACAACACTGTTGTCACTAAGATGATCACTTCTTCTCTTAGTACTGTTTGGAACCCGAGTATCATTGAAAGAGCATGTTTCATGAACTAATGATGACACATATAGGTTACATCCATTCCATGGTCTCGGTTCGAGTAAAAACAGCATCACGCCTTATAGTCCCTCCACCACCAACTTTCTGTCCTATGTTGTAGTCGGTTACATTCCATTCTACCGCCATGCATGTAAATAGTGTAAGCTAGTGGCATCTACCTTATTGCATGCACTCGGTTTTTATTTAGAACCAAATAGTTCCCTATATTATCTATGTTTATTTGGCAGCTGACTACTTAATTATTGTGTTTTGTCTGACCTTTCTTTTCATCTTTGAATTATTGTCGATCCATAAAGCACCTCCCATAATTCCTTCTTGGATCTCATACTTCTGTACGAGTTGCAACAGAAAATTTACAAACACGTTTATCTTTTTTCCATTTTTTATTAGCATCATATACAATAGGAACCGATGCGACAGCCACGGGGTCGTGCGCCAAGGCGCACCCCTAAATCTAGTTTGCAAGAATGTTGGGTCATGTCAACAGAATGTACACATCCTTTCAATGGTGGATGCGCTCAATGAGAATACAGAGATTTTTCACCTATAGCTCGCAAAATATGAGCAATAATGGTTTTAGGTCCAATCCATTGCATAAACAAAAATTTCCTACAGAACAAATAGCTTGGTACATTAATTTAAGGGCAGAACCTTATTCTCATACAGAGAAAACGGAATTCAAAAAGCAGATCTAGAACATCCCTAACCTAATACAGATAATAACCGTCCAAAATAACATAGAGAGGATAGAGAAAAATGAAGGAGTTATGCCCTAGGAGCAAATAATAAAGTGTATTATTTGATATATCTCCTATATGTTAATAATACGTTTCATGATGTGCTATAACTGTGTTAATGCGAAACGTTAATACACGTGTGGTATGTAAACAAACCATGTCTCTAGTTATCTCTAGCGAACTAGCTCATTGGTCATAAGGATGATCTAAGTTTCAAGATCATGGGCATTTATGCTAATTGACAATGGGGTCATGTTATTGGTAGAATAACATGATAGACAAACATCCGCTCGTTATATCTTAAATGAGATCTAGTTATAAAGTTCACCATTGATGATAAAACACAGAGAACCTCGCAGTCTGATCCTTTGACGGTGAGGTAATACAAATCACCATTCCAGAAGAAGCTTAGATGGTTATCAAGAATCATCTCGTAACAAGGTGATCAAAAAGGTGCCACTCAGGTTTTCTGAAGGGATGCGTAGAGGAGTACATATCAAGACCAGGATTTGTCTAGTCCATGTAACGGACAGATACATGTGGCCATCTCGGTGATGTTGCATTAATGAAGCTTGCAAGCATGTGACTTGGTCGCGGAATGCAACGACACAAGAACGAGTAAACAAGTTCATTGGTAACGAGACCGAACTAAGGTATGGGCATACCGAAGATCAAGTCTCGAATGAATTAGGTATCATATGACAAACGGAATGGGAAACGACTATCTCACGGTTCGAGCGATTGTATTCATGAAACGCACAGGGGTCACATGGCCATCCAGATCGATCTGTTGATCATTGATGTGAGAATAGTCTCGATCATGTCCGGAGTGTTTCTGAACCGAAGGATGTCACGCTTAAGGATAGGGACGCTTAGGGTAGATGAGGTATCGTAGGAGAAATAGAGAAAGAGAAACCGGAATAGTTCCGGGTAACATCCGATGGAGATCGGAAGGGGTCCGGAAGATGTTCCGGAGTGAAGGAATAATACAATATGTATATTTGAGTATTAATTGGAGAATTAATATTAAATATATATTTTTATTTTATTATTAAAGGCATCATAATGCTAATGGGCCTCACCGGAAGGGAGGCTCAATAGGGCATGGCGCCTGGGGAGAGGGGGCCAGCCGGCCTAGGCTTAGTGGGCCTCCCCAATGGGCTACCCCTAGGTGACTGGCGGGTGTGGGGGTTAGTCCCACACCGTCTGGCCCTAGGGTGGTGCGCCCCCCCCTCCCACTATATATAGGGGTCTCCCATCCCCCTTTGGAATCACCCCATTACCTCTCATTCTCTCTGTCTCACATCCATTGAGGACTTCTCCATAATATTGGGGAGGACCTCGTGGGTGAGTTCTCCACCTTCACACCACCGTCGTGTCATCTACGATCCGACATCTACTTCTTCCACTGTTCGGCTGGATCCAGTCCGGTTGACGTCTCCTACACCGGACGTGTGACGAACTTCGGAGGCACCACACTTGGGGTGATGCTCGTCTTCATCAATATACGCCTTCCTGCGTAAGGCATGCCTCGGTCTTCAAAGGTATAAATACCGTATCCCTTCTTTGTTACTTATGTCTACATAGTATAGATCCTGGTATTAGTGTTCGAGTAGATATAATTTTTTGTTTTCTGCTACGGAACCTTATAGTGGTACCAGAGCGGGTCTATGGGTAGACATGTCGTATGAATAGAACACATAGTGATATGTGGACATTGATTCTCTAGTTTCTACCCTCTTTAATGTTATTGTTCATATCGCGACACTGTTTGATGAAGCGGCCCCCAACCGACCTCATGTGGTGATTCACGAGACTGGTCCATGAATCAAAGTGGCTTAGGGGGGTGTATGTCTCTCTACAGTAGTTAATATGGAATTGACATTGGAGGGCCCTGAAAAGGGAAGAAGAACGACATCATTGAATCCATGTTGTGGCTCCACGTTCGTAGGTGGGAAGGGGTTCTACTGCGAAAGCCCTAAAGCCGCGTAAAACTTGCAATAGATAATATAGAAGCATCTATCTTTATTATTGCATAGGGACAAGTATTATAACATGGCAATGACAAGTTTATGAAACTTTCATTGAAGATATTGATGATGATCATAATGCTATATCCATGTCATAACACTTTACTTTTGAAGTATTACTTATTATGCTGATATACTTAGATTAGACGGTAGCATAATAAGATAATCCCGCGTAGTATTCCAGTTATCATATTCCCCTTGTGTGTGCACCACCAAGAAAGTTCTTCGGTATGAGGCGCCCTGCGGTGAGTAGGGGTCAGACATATCTATGTTTGCATACAGTGGGTGTAAGCCATGTTGCACTACGAATACACACAAGTTAGAACTGGCGAGCCTAGCACGTACAGAGACGTGGCCTCAGAATACAGGAGACCGAAAGGTCGAGCATGAATCACATAGTTGATGTGATCGACATTAGGGAATGTCCACCTTTGATACTGCACTGATGGTCGTGATGATCGGGGGAGGTGCAGGGGATAGGGATCATGTGATCACTAAACGAGTTGAGGGATGTTCGTTTGAGTGGGAGTTCTTTAGTTTTAAGTTCGAATACATGATTAAAACTTGATCTCATTATTATGAACATGGTCTAAACACTTTGCAAATCCATTGTAGATGTCTCGCCCACCCACCTTCAACCTTAGCACTTTCCTCGAGAAGGACAAGCTGAAAACTGATGGAACCAACTTCACCACATGGTTCCACAATCTTAGGATCCTCCTAGTCCCCTACAAGTTGACTTATGTCATCGAGGCTGAGCTTCCGGCTAAGCCTGCAGATTCCACCTCCGAGGACGAAAAGAATGTCTGGCAGTCCAAGGCGGACGATTTCTCCCTCATCCAGAGTCGAATGCTCTATGCCATGGAGCCGGAGCTTCAAAAGCGTTTTGAGAAGATGAATGCTTTTGAGATCATTGAGGATCTCAAGGCCGTCTTTGCTCCACGGGCTCGTGTAGAGAGGTATGATGCTTTCGAGCTCTTCTTCTCTACTAAAATGGAAGAGCACAACATTATTAGTGAGCACGTGGTCAAAATGTCTGGCTACGTTAAGCGTTTGAACGCCCTGGATTGCAAAATCTCGGAGGAGCTCGCGATTGATAGGGTGCTGCACTCGCTGCCCCTAGCTATAAGAGCTTTGTGATGAACTACAACATGCAAGGGATGACTAAGACCCTTGCTGAGGTGTTCGCCATGCTCAAAACTGCTGAGGCTGAAATCAAGAAGGAGCACATGGTGTTGATGGTAAACAAGACCACCAACTTCAAGAAGCCAGGGCAAAAGGGGAAAGGCAAGGGTAAGAAGTCTAAGAGGGATGGCAAGATTGTTGCCAGCACCTCAAATACTGCCAAGCCTTGCCCTAAGCTCGGCACAACGTGCTACTACTGCAAAGGGGATGGGCACTAGAAACGCAACTGCCCCAAGTACCTTGAAGACAAGCGAGCCGGCAAGATAGCCGCCAAGGACAAAGGTATATATGATATACATGTTATTGATGTATTCCTTACAAGTGCCAGGAGTAACACCTGGGTATTTGATACCGGATCTGTTTCTCACATTTGTAACTCTCAGCAGGATCTATAGAGTAAAAGGCGCCTGAGGAAGGACGAGGTGACGATGCGCGTCGGCAATGGTTCGAGAGTCGAAGTGATGGCCGTCGGCACCCTGCATCTCCGTCTGCCGTTAGGATTATTGTTGGTTTTGAATAAATGCTACTATGTACCCGCATTGATTATGAATATTGTGAGTGGATCTTGCTTGTTGCAAGACTGTTATTAGTTTAAATCAAGAACAAATAGTTGTTCAATTTATATGAATGATGTTTTCTATGTTCATGCTCCTGTGTGTGATGGTTTATTCTTACTTGATCTTGATTGTAATACACACATCCATAGTGTTGATGCTAAACGTTGTAAGCATAGTGATGATAATTCCATGTTTATGTGGCATTGCCATCTTGGTCACATTGGCGTAAAGCGCATGAAGAAGCTTCATTCAGAAGGGCTTCTTGGATCATTGGATTTCGAATCCCTTGATACATGTGAGCCGTGCCTCATGGGCAAGATGACTAGGACACCATTCTTCGGGATAGTGGAGAGAGTTGTAGACCTACTGGGAATCATACATACGGATGTATGTGGACCAATGAGCGTCTCAACGTGCAATGGTTATCGTTACTGTGTTACCTTTACTGACGACTTAAGCAGATATGGATATATCTACTTAATGAAGCACAAGTCTGAAACCTTTGAAAAGTTCAAGGAATTTCAGAAAGAAGTAGAGAATCAACTTAACAAGAAAATCAAGCATCTTCGATTGGATCGAGGAGGCGAGTATTTGAGTTATGAGTTTAATATGCACTTGAAGGACTGTGGGACTATCCCACAGCTTACGCCAGCCGGAACACAACAACGCAATGGTGTGTCGGAACGTCGTAACCAAACCCTATTAGATAGTGTGCGGTCCATGATGTCTTTAACTGATTTGTCTGTATCTTTTTGGGGGTACGCATTAGAAACCGCCGCTTTTATTTTAAACCGAGCACCATCCAAATCTGTGGAGACAACCCCATATGAGATATGGTATGGGCAGAAGCCAAAGTTGTCATTTCTGAAAGTTTGGGATTGTGAGGCTTACGTTATGAAGCTGTAGCCTGACAAACTCGAACCGAAATCAGAAAAATGTATCTTTGTGGGATATCCAAGGGAAACCGTTGGGTATACTTTCTACAACCAAGCCGAAGGCAAAACGTTTGTCGCAAGAACCGACACCTTTCTCGAGAAAGAGTTTCTTGTAAAAGGAGTGAGTGGAAGGAAAATTGAGTTAGATGAAATTGTTGACCCTTCTCTCCAAATTCCGAGTAGCGCAACGGAAGCTGTTCCGAAACCGCTCTCCAACATGGAGGAAGAGCCCATTGATGATGATCAAACCAACGACGTCGAGACTCCTGAGGTTTGCAGGTCTACAAGGGTTCGTGCAACTCCTGATTGGTATAGTAGCCTTGTAATGTCTGTCATCCTAGATGAACAGGAAGAACCTGCAAACTACAAAGAAGCTATGGATAGTGCTGACTCTGAGAAATGGCTAGAAGCTATGAAATCCGAAATAGGATCCATGCATGAAAACCAAGTTTGGACCTTGGTAGATCTTCCAGAAGGCCGCAAGGCTATGGAAAATAAATGGATCTTTAAGAAAAAGACAGATACGAATGGTAATGTGACCGTTCACAAAGCTCGACTTGTCACAAAGGGTTTTCGACAAATTCAAGGAGTTGATTACGATGAGACTTACTCTCCCGTAGTGATGCTTAAGGCTGTCCGGATTTTAATAGCAATTGCTGCACATTTTGACTATGAAATTTGGCAGATGGATGTCCAGACCGCATTCCTCAATGGTCACATTGATGAAGAGTTGTATATGATGCAACCAAAAGGTTGTGTTGATCCTAAGGATGCTGGAAAGGTATCCAAGCTTCAACGGTCCATTTATGGATTGAAGCAAGCATCTCGAAGCTGGAACCAACGTTTTGATCAAGTGATCAAGAGTTTTGGATTTGTCCAAAATCAACAAGACTTCTGCGTTTACAAGAAAGCGAGTGGAAGCTCGGTTGTTTTCTTGGTAGTATATGTGGATGGTATTACTCATGGGAAATGATGTGGATCTTATGAAAAGCGTGAAAGCGTATTTGAGTAACCAATTTTCCATGAAGGATCTAGGTGAAGCTGCATACATATTGGGAATCAAGATCTATAGAGATAGATCAAGGCACCTAATTGCATTAAGTCAGAGTACTTACATCGAAAATATTTTGAAGAGGTTCAAAATGGAAAACACCAAAAGGGGTTTCACACCCATGATGAAGAATTGCAAAATGAGTATGACTCAATGTCCTGTAACGTATGATGAAAGAGAAAAGATGTCTTACATCCCCTATGCCTCAGCCATAGGATCTATCATGTATGCAATGTTAAGTACACGACCTGATGTGGCATTGACTCTTAGTTTGACGAGCTGATACCAAAGTAATCTAGGACCAGATCACTGGACAACTGTAAAGAATATCCTAAAGTATATGAGAAGAACAAAGGATATAATCCTAATCTATGGAGGAAGTGATGAATTTCTAAACGTAACGGGTTACGTGGATGCAAGCTAGAACTCAGATCATGATGACTCAAAGTCTCAGACAGGATTTGTGTTCCTAGTGAATGGTGGGGCGGTAAGCTGAAAGAGTAAGAAGCGGCCGGTGGTGGCACAATCTTCAATGGAGTTTGAATACATTGCTGCGGCCGATGCAGCAAATGAAGCTGTTTGGCTAAGGAATTTCGTCATTGAACTAGGAGTTTTTCCAAATGCGCAAGACCCCGTGACGATCTATTGTGATAACACGGGTGCTATTGCAAACACAAGGGAACCAAGAACTCATTCCACAGCCAAACACATCAAGCTTAGATTTCATGTCATCCGACAGAATGTTGACGAAGGTGAAGTCAAGATTTGCAAAGTAGATACGAAACTGAATATGGCAGATCCTTTGACTAAATCTCTCCATCAGGAAAAGCACGAACAACACTGAGATTCCATTGGTGTTAGGTTCTTTCCTATTGTAAACTAGTTTTGTTTATACTCTAGTGCAAGTGGGAGACTGAAGGAGTTATGCCCTAGAGGCAAATAATAAAGTGTATTATTTGATATATCTCCTATATGTTCATAATACGTTTCATGTTGTGCTATAACTGTGTTAATATGAAACGTTAATACATGTGTGGTATGTAAACAAACCTGTCTCTAGTTATCTCTAGCGAACTAGCTCATCGATCATGAGGATGATCTAAGTTTAAAGATCATGGGCATTTATGCCAATTGACAATGGGGTCATGTTATTGGTAGAATAACATGATAGACAAACATCTGATCGTTATATCTTAAATGAGATCTAGTTACAAAGTTCACCATTGATGATAAAACACAGAGAACCTCGCAACATGATCCTTTGACTGTGAGGTAATGCAAATCACCATTCCGGAAGAAGCTTAGATGGTTATCAAGAATCATCTCGTAATAGGGTGATCAAAAAGGTGCCACTCAGGTTTTCCGAAGGGATGCGTAGAGGAGTACATATCAAGACCATGATTTGTCTAGTCCATGTAACAGATAGATACATGTGGCCATCTCGGTGATGTTGCATTAATGAAGCTTGCAAGCATGTGACTTGGTCACGGAATGCAACGACACAAGAACGAGTAAACAAGTTCATTGGTAATGAGACCGAACTAAGGTATGGGGATACCGAAGATCAAGTCTCGAATAAATTAGGTATCATATGACAAAGGGAACGGGAAACTACTATCTCACGGTTCGAGCGATTGTATTCATGAAACGCACGGGGGTCACATGGCCATCCAGGTCCCTCTGTTGATAATTGATGTGAGAATAGTCTCGATCATGTCCGGAGTGTTTCCGAACCGAAGGATGTCACGCTTAAGGGTAGGAACGCTTAGGGTAGATGAGGTATCGTAGGAGAAATAGAGAAAAAGAAATCAGAATAGTTCCGGATAACATCCGATGGAGATCGGAAGGGGTCCGAAAGATGTTCCGGGGTGAAGGATTAATACAATATGTGTATTTGAATATTAATTGGAGAATTAATATTAAATATATATTTTATTTTATTATTAAAGGCATCATAATGCTAATGGGCCTCACCCGAAGGGAGGCCCAATAGGGCATGGCGCCTGGGGAGAGGGGGCCAGCCGACCTAGGCTTAGTGGGCCACCCCAATGGGGCCCACCTAGGGCCGGCGGCTGCCCCTAGGTGGCCGGCGGGTGTGGGGGTTAGTCCCACACCGCCTGGCCCTAGGATGGTGCGCCCCCTCCCACTATACATAGGGGTCTCCCCTCCCCCTTTGAAATCACCCCATTCCCTCTCATTCTCTCTCTCTCATCCATTGAGGACTTCTCCGTAATATTGGAGAGGACCTCGCGGGTGAGTTCTCCACCTTCACACCACCGTCGTGTGATCTGCGATCCGGCATCTACTTCTTTCGCTGCTCGGCTGGATCGGAGTCCGGTTGACGTCTCCTACACCGGACGGGTGACGAACTTCGGAGGTACCACACTTGGGGTGCTGCTCGTCTTCATCAATATACGCCTTCCTGTGTAAGGCGTGTCTCGGTCTTCAAAGGTATGAATACCGTATCCCTTCTCCGTTACTTATGTCTACATAGTATAGATCCTGGTATTAGTGTTCGAGTAGATAGAATTTTTTTGTTTTCTGCTACGGAACCCTACAAAAAAGGCTAATACACATGCATTGGTAGTTCACCGGAAAGAAAATCCTTAATATTGATTACGCAGCATGAAAACATACACCAGGTAAAACCTTAACCTGCATATATGCATGTAGTGTGAGGAACCATCCTTTAGATCTAGCTCCACCATAGTAGAAAAAATAAATTAAAAAACAAAATGAATCTGAAATATTATGCAAATAAATGATGATGGGTTCATATTACATCGGCAACACTATATAGACCTTCACTCTACCAAACTATTCGTGGACAACATTTGCACAATTTTAATATCAACAATTGTAGCATGTTGAATGCCATATTGGTTTGACGCCATATTTGATGGTTTGTGATTGAGGCTTCTATTCCAGTAATATAGAGTCTTCATATTGGCGAGTAACTGAATACATCTAATGCTATAGACAACACCTTCAGAAAAAGGACATGTGTTCCCCTGGAAAGGTATAAGTAGGATATACCTACACTGAAGAGGACACCGACTGAAGAGGACACCGCCGCTGCTGTAGGGGTGCAAGACAATATGGCATCAGAGCAATGGAGAACAGTTGACACGGGGCCACCAAGGTTAATTGTAGTGGTAGAAAACTCCATGCCATCAAAGTTGGTGTGAACGGATCTCAGCCTGGAGCAACACGAATGACCAAAGAATAAATTAAAAATTAAACACCGACCCCAACCTGAACAGCGAAAAAATCGATAGTAGAATACGGTAGCTAGAGGATAACATGGTGCATGAGACCACAGCCATGCGAGAAGACCAAAACCAACAACATCAAGGCCGAATAGAAAAGACGATCGGTCTTAACCAATATGAACAGGATTCAGGATTCATGAGCAGCGAGAAACTAATTTAACCATAAATCGGGTACAACATCCACTAAATAGATTCCTTGAGAAGTAGATGAAAAGTAATCTACAAAAACAAAAATAATTCATAGGTGGAGCTTGGACCTGGGCCTCGATGCACAACTTCGGGAGGGTGCCGTCCGCGTGCCATGTTGCACCACCGCTGCTCTAATCCATGGAGGTGGGTGGCTACTCTTGGAGGGCGAGGAGGAGAAGGGGTCGAGAGATCATTGCACTCTTGGATCCTGAGAATTCTGCCACCTCCATCGCTGAAGAGAAGGGGAAAGGAGCACTGCTACTGCCACTGCACTCCAAACTCCATCCGCCATGCAGCCACCGCCGGCCGGGCCACATGTCACCGGCGCCGCCATGGAAGGGATCCCAGGCGCGGCGACCAGGTGTAAGAGAAGAACAGTGGCTGGGAAAAATCGATCTGCGACCTTGCTGCTCCACAACTAGGGAACAAATTTGGTCCGAGGAGAGCAGGGGCATAGCCACCCGTCGTGGTGGCCGGTGATTGGAGGCGGCGGCGGTGGGCTCCTATGTGGAGAGAGAGAGGTGGAAAGAAACAGAGTGGGGCCATGGGGGTTAGATAGGAGAGGAGCGAAGATATGGCTTTAACATACACCGAGCGCCTTGGGCCCACAAGCAGCGGCGGACGGCCTCAGCTTGCGCCGTAGATGGCCTCCGCGCCCGTGCATATGTTCAGGCTTAAGCCTTTAGATAATGTACTAACTAAGATCTAAGACTATAGTTAATAAAGAAACTAATCTAATCCTTGTTAGCTGCTATCTAAGGCAAATGGGAGTCACATTTATGTTACGGAAAATGTTCCTTTCGAGCTAGCTGCTCATCTATATCTTCTTATAAAGTAGACCCCCACTAAGAGTCATTTAATTTGTCTATCTTAACATGCAGCCTAGCCACATCATCTCATATTCCCAACCGTTCAATCCTGAGCTCATGGACGTCCGATTCTAAGCTCACGGCTCCCATTTCCATTCCTTGCCCATGTAGGCATTGTGACACGCTTGCCGGCACATTGTTTTTTCTCCTAATAGAAGAGAGTCTTTTCGTTATGAATATCCCACAATCAATCTCTACAGTTTCCATAAGAATAAATGCCCTCCATATATGGGTACCTTTGATTTAGTGTGCATCAGTTCAGCCACAAACCCCATAAATTTCCTCTCGGCGCATTCCAGCCTGACTCGATTAGGATCAATATGAAGAGACGCAAGAGGTACAATAGGACCTAAGAAATCAAGGAGCTACCTCAAAGAGATCCTCATAGTAGTGTTCCTCGCCGGCCGGCTGGCACCGTCTTCGCAGCATTACGTTGCCCATGCGGTATGGTGATGGTCATAACTTCCCATCGTTTATCTATTGTAGAGCATTCTTGATGTCGCTTCTGTCCAAGAGTGCTGGCTTTAGACATTTGACCTCCAACACAAGGTGCTCCAAGATAAGCCAGAAATCGGGTTCCATCCCTTCTGATTATGTATTTATGTCTCTTGAAAATTTATCTGTTTCATCATGTTTAATTCCAGGATTACATCAAGTTTTGTCCACCATGGAGCACTAGATCTTCAGGTTCATTCCTAAATTTCAGCTGGTTAGATTGATCCCTTGACAAGCCTTTTATATTCTCAAGTATTTGACTAATTGATATCTATTTGCTTCAAGTCAACATCATGCATACAAAGATCGATCTCTAGGTGATAATAAGGCTTTTCCAATTGTACTAATTTTGATTTTTTTGCTCTCTCTCTTATGTCCCGCATTATATTGTTACACAAATGCAGCAGGTACCGACCAGTCAGTGACCAATGGTCTCCTCCATTACTAATGATGGTTCTGTTCATCTTCCGTGCGCTTGCACACACAACATCATCGAGCCCTCTTGCTGCACATCTTGAATCATTTCTCACATGTAGTGCCTCCAACTTACGATGCCGCCAGGCCACATGTAGATTTGACGATCCGTGCTCAACCCAAAGCTGTGCTGCGACTTACACTACATCATGTTCTCTCTCTTTCTCTCTTCATGTTTCTGCCAAACTTCTTGCAAGGTTGTATTAATTTGCTTTGATTTTTTCGATTTAGCTTACTGAGTGAAGTAAGGAGTATTACCTAGAAATATTTTCAACTATTCATTCAACGAACCTTCGCAACAATCTGTTTTATTTTCAGCATGTCTCCATATATAGATGCCATGCATAATTTGCACTCTCTTCGGGTCATCGGTTTAGTCAGCACACAATAGAGGAGTAATATTTTTGTGTCCTTTTGTCACATGATACACGTTCAACTTTTCAGGCAATAGCTAATATTACTTTGTAGACCCCACCGCAACGCACGGGGTATCCTTCTAGTTTGCTTGAGTTTTGAGGTTTTATCTGTACGGTTGTACCTATGCTAAGGCTAGCTAGTCTATACATTTATACATCTATATATACTATATACATTTCTGTCAACCAGTTTTTTAATGGACGATTTTGCCCATGATGTTTTGGAGATATTACCCGTCATGCCATCGCTAAGTTTAACTGAACCATTTCTTTGGAAAAAAAGCCCCGACCTGCTGCTCCTTCTACCGTCGCCGGATTGGATTGCTCCAAATCCCCTGCTATTCCACCCCCACCGCCACCTCCAAGCTCTTCCATAGGAGACCGTCCACCGACGGGAATGGAGGCGGATGCACTAGGAGGCGGTGGCGTATCGCATACACCCCAGAGATCCGGCCTTGGAGGGGATGGAGACTGTCCACCGACGGGGTTGGAGGCGGATCCACTGGGTGGCGGCGGCGTCTCGCATCCACCCGAGAGATCCATCCTTGGAGACCGGATATGGCGTATGGCGGCGCCTCGCTGGTGGCACTGTAGAAGCTGCGCCATTTTTCCTTCATGTTGGCTCGTCGTTGCCGAGGAGTTCCGGAGGCGACTATGGTCTCGGCGCATCGACGCCGGCAACAACCATCCTTCAACGCTCGCTCCATGTCCGGTTAGGTAGATGCAGTTTCCCTTCTCCATCTGATGTTGGTGGCGGTGGGTTGTGTCAGGGCTGGGCATGTAGCGGTCGCTGCTTCTGGCAGTTGGAGCCTGAGCTATTGCAGATCTAGCGCCGCCGACGACTTGGACTTATAGCTGCAGGCACCACCCTGCTAATGGGTCACTCTAATCCTCAACAATCACAACCCCAAGAAATTTATAGTGCTAATTTTCTATTCTTTAGGCTAGCCTTCCATGGCCCCTCTATTTGTTGACTTCGGAGGGAATGAGAGGATGCTACACAGGGAGTTTCCACTCAAATTTTTTTATCTTGTTGATGACTATCAATGGAGTACAATATTATTTGAAAACAAAATTGTGGAGTGCAGATTTTGTCCAACTTATTTTGCCATGTAATTTGCTGGGAGTAAGTAGTAACTGTTCAGATCTCTGAGTTCACAAAGGATGCTACTAATGCTTATGCAAGTTTGGTTCAGTTGATAGCCTGTAAGATTTTTTATCATAATATTCTTTGCACAAACATATAGTTCCTTGTACTATAATAAATAGCAGATTAGTCCTACTCATACATTAGTTATTTATGTAGTGCAATGCCAAGATTTAGAAGAGAATTTTATCTAAAGAAATTCAGTTTTTTCTACTGAGTTCATTGAGTTGAAGCCTTCTGATCTAATCTCCTCTCTTCCATCTCTTTCTAGTTGCACGTTGAAGGTTCAGAGCTAACAGTTATGGTGCATTGTATAACAAGATGACTCTGAAGCTCAATTGCAAGAAAAGGGCATCCGAGCTGATGTAGTTTGTTGCATGCAGAATTTACAGGCAAGTTGATTTTTCTACACCTCTAGAAAACGTATTATTAAAGCTTTGCTAATCCTCAAAGTTTATCGTTGTTCATAGATAGTTATGATTTTGAAACCTGGAGGCTATTTCCTTGGCATAAGTCCTGATTCATCTACACTATGGTATGGCCATCTCATGGATTTTCTGTTACGTACGTCTTATTATAATTTTTCAAACCTGGGCTTTCAACTTTAACTTTATTACTATCTAATATTTAATATATGCTTGCCAATTCAAATTTAGCTTGAACAACTCTATTCTGAGTGGTATTTTTTATAGGACAAAATTTCAAAAGAATGTGGGGCTTCACATAATAAGGGTCCGAAGACTGTTTCAAATAGTATCCGCTCCAAGAACTACCCAATTACCTTTCAAGTTGAGGACAACCTTATATAAATATAAATACGCTCAAAATAATTTGCTATCTTCATGTATCATTACCACATGCTGAAATGGTTCAGGTTTCCTTTGTAAAGAAGTACCAACTCAAATTTGAAAACCAAGCGATGTTTGAGAATCATTGATTGGTCCACTTTCCTAGCATTATGAGGTTACCACTTTCTCACTCATTGCCAACATTTTGTTGTATAGTATTCCGTTAATGTAAACTTCTGTTCAGTCAAAAAATCTTACAAAATCAACCCTCGAAGCTGACTTGTTTTTAATTCTGAGCAACACCGGAACATAAGATTAATTCTGTGGTCGTAGAACTTTTTATTTGCAACTCTTTTTATTTGCAACTCTGCAATTTTTTTGTTTTTACGAGTACCGAAGCCACCATAGGTATGCATATATGTCTTTGATTCTAATGGAAGTTTCTCATCAGAGTTTCATTTCGCCGCTGCTGCTCACACCTCCAGCAGTTGTTGAGCCTCGGCGAGCCTCTCCCTGCCTCCTATCGTGGTAGTCCACCCGCTCACCGATCTAGCCGCCCGACGCCTCGCACCGCCGGGTCGCCCACATTCCGAATCGCAGGTCCCTTAGACCCGGCTGAACGCCATGCCTAGGTTGAAGAGTTCCAGTGTGTGGTTGCTGGCTGACCCATAACTTGACAAGCTCCATTGCTAGATCGTTGTCGCTGCTGCACATAGTCATCCGGCGGTGTCCACTGCTCTATAGCGCAATAGTTAGATTTGTTAGAAACAGTAGTTTCAGACTTTCAGTGTACACAGAGTAGTCCAGTGTACAGAAAGTTAGCATTTCATTCTTTTAAAAAATGTGGTGGATCGAGAAAGTAGTGCTACATTTCATTCTTTTCAAAAAGGTTGTGAAGTGGTACATGATATTACAAGTCGGCAGTTACACAGACGAGAGGTATGAAGTGAAAAGGATGAAACTTGGTAGTGCATTATGACACTAAACTATATTTAACGATGCAACAAGATGATGGGAAACTGAATATCTTTTTGTTTGCTGCAGGATAGTGTTGTGCTCAAAGAAAACATGGCAAGGGCTATGTTTAAGCAGTTTGGACCTATGCTGTATAGCAGGTATATACATAGAGCAAATATCAAGCAATGATCATATTACAATAATGGTTTGATCCTGGTTACCTGCAATAGTGGCAACGGTAAGATGGGTTTGTGTAGGTGATAAAATAAGATATATGGTAGAACCAGCTAATCTACCAGGTCTAGGTCGTAGATTGTATGGGTGGAAGGGAGGACTGAGAGGAGCTGGACGTCGCCGACGGCATGTCGGCGCCGTGGTTGCGAGGAAGAGGAGGCGGCAGCGCTGGGGAGGCGGCGACTAGGGTTCAAGGCCGAATCCTCAAGGAGTCGGCAATAATAACTCTGATTATTGCTTAATCTGAAAAGTCTGATTACAACTCTTTATATAATAAAATAAATGGGCTAAGCCCCTAATTCGACCCACTAGCAGGCTTCCGCCGGCTGTACATGAGGCCGGTCATAACATCTCTCCCCGCCTCGACAAACAGCTCGTCCTCGAGCTGAATATCCGGAAACTGCTGGCGGAACTCGTCGAAGATCTCCCAAGTAGTGTCATCCACCAGAAGGACTGTTCACTGCACCAGGACATGCCAGACGTCACGGCGCTTCTGCGCCTTCAGCACCTTCTCCGGGCTCGGCAACAGACGACCCTCGGCCGTAGGAGGTAGAGTCGGCGGCGTGGCAGGTGGGTCGCCACGGTAGGCCTTGAGCAAGCCCACATGGAACACGTCGTGAAGGCGAGACTCCTGCGGCAACTCCAGCCGGTAGGCGAGAGTCCCGATGCGCTCCAGCACACGAAAAGGCCCAGCGTAGCGAGGTACCAACTTGCGCTTGGCGCGCGGGTCCAAGGACTGCGTCGTCCTGTGAAGGAGGCGCAGCCACACCCAGTCACCCTCTGCGAACTCCGCCTCGCGATGATGAGCATCATAGTACTTCTTGGCCATCTGCTGTGCTTGGAGAAGGCGTTGGCGCTCCTCGGCCAAGATCTCGTCGCGGGTGCGGAGCAAGGCACCCGCAGCCTCAGTCCGGGCCGTCCCGTCCTCAAATGGTAGCATCGGCGGAGGCGGACGGCCGTATACCACCTCGAAAGGCGTGGTGTGCAGGGCGGAGTGATAGGAGGTGTTGTAGCAGTACTCCGCCCACGCCAACCAGTCCACCCAAGCGCATGGACGATCACCTGTAACACAGCGCAGATACATCACAATCACCTTGTTGACCACCTCCGATTGACCGTCCGTCTGCGGGTGGAACGCCGTGCTCAGGCGGAGCTTGACACCGGCCAGCCGAAAGAGATCCCGCCAGACATGTCCAGTGAACACCGGGTCACGGTCGCTGATGATCGACGACGGAAACCCATGGAGGCGCACGATGCCGTCGAAGAAGGCGCGTGCCACGGACGCGGCGGTATACGGATGGCTGAGCGCAATGAAGTGCGCGTACTTGGAGAAGCGGTCGACCACCGTGAGGATGACAGACTTGCCCCCCACCTTGGGCAACCCCTCAATGAAGTCCATGGAGATATCCGCCCACACCTGCGAGGGCACCTCGAGGGGCTGAAGAAGACCCGTTGGTCGTTGCGTCTCCGTCTTGTTGCGCTGGCACGTTACACACGTCCGCACCCAATCTTGCACCAGCGCTTTATCACCCGGAATGTAGAAGTCGGCACGAAGACGATGGAGGGTTTTCTGCACACCCTCATGGCCAGCCGAATGCGCCAACGTCAAGACCTGATGGCGAAGGTCGTCGTGGTCGGGCACAAAGAGACGGCGCACATGGAGGAGCAGTCCGTCAGTCACGTGCCAGGGCGCCTCCAGCTCGCCGGCGTCCAGGCGCCGGCGTCCAGGCGCCGTCGGAGGCCCTGCGCATCGTCGGCGGTCACCGTGGCCTGGCGTATGTTGTCGATGAGCGCGAATGATGGCCCGGAACGGATGCACAGGACCACTCCCGAGGTCTCGGCGTCCCCCGCAAACACCTCCGTGTCGCGACGCGACAGTGCGTCGGCAACCGTATTGAGACGGCTGGGACGGTACTCAACCGTGAAGTCATAGCCAAAGAGCTTGCTGATCCACGGGTGCTGCGGAATTGTGGAGAGACGCTGGTCCAGCAAGAACTTGAGGCTGTAGTGTTCCGTGCGCACGCGGAACGACCGCCCCCAAAGTTAAGGTCGCCAATGTCGCACGGCCTGGACCAGCCCGATCAGCTCGCGCTCGTATGCACCAAGCTTGTGGTGGCGAGCGGCGAAGGGGCGGCTGAAGAAGGCCAGCGGTCCTTCACCCTGGTGGAGGACGGCGCCGAACCCAATGCCGGAGGCGTCGCAGTCAACCACGAAGGGGCTATCGAAGTCCGGCATCTGCAGCACCGGTCCCATCGTGAGTGCCCGCTGGAGGGCCTGGAACGCCTCCGTGGCCTCCGCGTCCCATGCGAAGGCGTCGCGGTGCAGAAGGCGCGTCAGTGGCGCGGAGATGAGGCCGAAGTCCCGGATGTATTTCTGGTAGTAGCCCGCGAGGCCCAAGAAGCCGCGTAGGGCGCGCGGCGACTGCGGACTTGGCCACGCAGCGACGGCAACGACCTTATCCGCGTCCATCGCAACGCCCTCCGCTGAGATGACGTGTCCCAGGTATGCGACGGAGGTCGTGCCGAACGAGCACTTCGAGCGCTTGAGGTGAAGATGATGCGCCCGAAGCTCGTTGAAGATGATGGCGATGTGCTGCAGGTGTTCCGCCCAAGATGCACTGTAGATAAGAATATCATCAAAGAAAACCAGGGCAAAGCGGCGTAAGTAGGGGCTGAGCACGTCGTTCATGAGGGCCTGGAATGTCGCCGGAGCGTTGGAGAGGCCGAATGGCATCACCAAGAACTCGAAGTGGCCGTGGTGCGTCCGGAACGCCGTCTTCTCAATGTCGTCCGGATGCATCCGCACCTAATGATAGCCGGAGCGGAGGTCGAGTTTGGTGAAGAAGCGTGCCCCATGGAGCTCGTCCACGACGGGTATGGGAAACTTGTCCTTGGAGGTGACGGCGTTGAGGGCACGATAGTCGATGCAGAATCGCCACGTGCTGTCGGGCTTGCGCACAAAGAGCACCGGTGCCGAGAACGGCGACGTCGAAATCCGGATAATGCCCTGCGCGAGCATCACCGCCACTTGGCGCTCGAGCTCGTCCTTCTGCAGCTGGGGGTAGCGGTATGGGAGCACGACGACAGGCGCCGTATCCGGCAGCAGGTGGATGTGGTGGTCACAGGCCCGCGCTGGTGGGAGGCCCTGTGGCTCGTCAAAGATGTCGCTGTGCTGCTGCAGGAGGTCGGCCAGCATGGGGTGCGCCTCGTCGAGGGTGGCCGCCATGAGCTGGAGCTGTGGGGTCACAGGACCTGTACCACCGATGCCCGTCCATTGGACTCGACGGCCTCCCTCGTGCCAGAAGATGAGGGTCAGCGCGTCGAAGTCCCAAAGTATGGGGCCTAGTGTGGACAGGAAGTCGAGGCCGAGGATGAAGTCGTAGCAGCCCAGGTTGATGCCGACGCAGTCGATGGCGAAGCGCTCGTCGCCGATGAGGGTCGGGACCTGCCGCGCCATGCCCAGGCTTGCCAGGCGGTCCCCGTTGGCGACGGTGACGCGGAACTGCTCGGCACCCGACGGCTGGAGTGCGAGGCGGCGCAGGGTGTCCCCGGACATGAAGTTGTGCGTCGAGCCCGTGTCCACCAGGGCGGTGAGGCGCTCCCCGTTGATAGTTACCGGAAGCAACATAGTCTTGGTCGTCTTGATGCCCGCCAATGCGTGGAGGGAGACGACGAAAGCCGTTGCGTCAACCGGCCCGTAGGTTGTAACGCCGGCTTCGGAGATAGTCGTGGCCTCGAGCTCCGCGGCTAGGGCCTCCACCTCCCCGTCATCGACGGTCTCCAACTAAAACAGGCGGGCGCACACGTGACTCGGCGCATAGGTCTCGTCGCAGTTGAAGCACAACCCCTTGCGGCGCCGATCGAGCTGCTCGGCCGCGGTGAGGCGACAGAAGGGGCGCGTCGGCGCCGACGCAGCCGCAGGGGCGGGTGGTAGGGTGGGACGTGTTGGGGCAGGGGCCACCGGGGCCGGGCGAGGTGGGGGTCGCGCCCCGCGGCCCGAGAAAGTCTCCTGCATGGCGATGGCGCGCTGCTCGTAGGCGCGTGCATAGTACATGGCCGTCTGCAGGTCTTGTGGTTCGCACATCTCCACGTCGACGCGGATGTGGTCGGGTAGGCCCCCGATGAAGAGCTCGGCGCGCTGGTGAGCCGTGACGCCAGGCGCATGGCACGCCAATGTCTAGAAGCGGTCGGCGAAGTCCTGCACCGAGCCTGTGAAGGGAAGACGTCCGAGCTCGGCCAGCCGGCTACCGCGTACCGGGGGTCCAAAGCGCAGGAGGCACAGGTCACGGAAGCGCTCCCACGACGGCATCCCGCCCTCGTCTTGCTCGAGGGCGTAGTACCACGTATGGGCGGTGCCACGAAGGTGGTAGGAGGCGATCCAGGTATGGTCCGATGCCAGTGTCCGCTGCCCCCGAAAGAATTGCTCGCATTGATTGAGCCAATTCAGGGGGTCGACGGTGCCGTCGTAGGTGAAAAACTCGAGCTTGGTGAAGCGGGGTGGCTGCTGGACGTGCGAAACAGCGGCGTAGGCTCCCTCAGAACGACCCAGCGCTGCGGGGGGAGAGTAGGTCGGCGCCATAGATGTATACGGCTCGCCGTACCCGGTGAATCCCCCGAAGGCGGCGGCTGGCGCCGACGCGGTTGGCTGCGGCGCGGTCGGCTGGACGTGCGCCGTCTTGTACGTAGACTGGTCGAGCCAGGCAGGCAGCTGCGACGACGATGGTGAAAACTTGATCTGCGTGATCGGGATCCCCTGCTGCAAGGTGACGGCTGGCGGCGGCGGTGGTGGGGGCGGTGTGAAGGGCGCGGCGGCCGGCGGTGGTGGCGGCGCGGTGAACTCCTGGAGGAAGGCCCGAAGATTTGCGACTGCCCAGGTTAGGTCGCGGACAGTCGTGGAGACCTCCTGCTGCGAGAGGAGAGGGGCGGGTTCGGAGGGCGGCGCGGTCTGGCCCGCAGCGGCCGGTCCCGACGTGGCCGGCGGCGACTCCATGGAGTCGGGCGCGCCGGAGGTGGCGATCGCGGCGGAGGCGGTGGGCAATCCTATAGACATCGAGCCTAAGCTAGCTGATACCAAATTGGTAGAACCAGCTAATCTACCAAGTCTAGGTCGTAGATTGTATGGGTGGAAGGGAGGACGGAGAGGAGCTGGACGTCGCCGACGGCGTGTCGGCGCCGTGGTTGCGAGGAAGAGGAGGCGGCGGCGCTGGGGAGGCGGCGGCTAGGGTTCAAGGCCGACTCCTCAAGGAGTCGGCAATAATAACTCTGATTATTGCTTAATCTGAAAAGTCTGATTATAACTCTTTATATAATAAAATAAATGGGCTAAGCTCCTAATTCGGCCCACTAGCAGGCTTCCGCCGGCTGTACGTGAGACCGGTCATAACAAGATATTTATTTAGGTCATAGGTGAATATGCAACTTCAAATCATTGATGACAAAAAATGATACACGGTGACATACATTGCTGGTAGTGTTTACAGTAGGCCTAATAGACTTTTCTATTTTTGTAACCATTTAGTTTAGCTTTTTTTTGCGTGAAAAAAGATTGGATTGTGTAGTCAATACTATAGTATTCTCTCACATTGGGCTATATTGGATACGTTGTAGTCTAAAAGGATTTTGATGGTGCTTCTCCGCAATAATGTGTGTGTTTCAATATGAGTCAAAAACGATGTGTATATATATCAATAGGTTTGATTTATTTATTATCTTGGGGGTCAGATCTTTTTTTACCAATTACAATATTTATGCACATTTAAAAAAAATGAAGGTAAGCCTGTTGACCTTTGCATCTAGAGTTTGAGTGATGATAAGTATTTTAAGATTGTGAACGCCATATTAATTTATTATATTTAGACCCGGTGCAACGCACGAGCATTTTTCCTAGTTAAAGTACAAAAATAGAATGGTAAACTGTGATCTTTGAGTTAAAATTTTGGTAGATATATCCATAATTGCGAGCAGGTTTCCATAATTTTCTTTATAATATGTTTAAATACTTACAGAGGCATACATTATTCAATCATGCAAGATTCTATTGTTTGTTACTGTATAGGTTTTAATCTTTCTGTCCACAATGAGCTTGTGAGCCGACATGGATAAGGCATTCTAGATTTCAGATGAATCAGTTGGTCAAGACAGCTATTTGTACTCGAGTTTGAGAGTTATTTCGGAAATGGTGATGTTTGCAAGCTATTAAATATTATATATGTTTTCTTTGTGCTATAGTTTTGCAAGGTTGTTTCCTGGAATGTAATCATGTAATCACTACTTCTGCATGGTTGTTTACAAACTGTTGTCAAGCATTGTGATTTTCCTATCAGTTAATTGCACTCATCAGTACAATGAGATACATGCAATATGCATACACCCTGCCCCTATCCAGTGTGCAGTGCATCTATCCAGTATGTCCATCTCTATATTGCCTTTTCTATGTTAAAATAGAACAATGTTGTTTATCTGCTGACGTACAACATGAAGGATCTCCTAATTTGTATTAGTTTTCTTATAAAACAGGTTGATGTTGATGAAAGCATTTGGTAGGAGTTGGAAGAAGCCATGATCCCATCAACTGTTTCTAGAACTAGCTTTTGACAGGAGCATAATGTGCCATGTGTTTGAACTTTGATGTGGAGCATATAGTTGAACGTGTGTCCGTGCATTCTACCAAATATTTGGTTATGGAATGGTTATTTGATAGACAATTATGTATTATTGCAAATATTGAATTTTTACTAGAGTAACTATTTCCATCGTCATAGTGAACCAGTCCAATTGTTCATGGCAAATAAGCAAAAACGAAATGAACCAATCCAATTTTCCCCCCTTTTATTTGACGATCATGATAATTTGTATCATTATCTTGCAAGTTCCTATCATTTTCTTGCAAATTACTATCATTATAGTGTAAAAATGGATGGAAACAAATGTGAAACATGTGTGAAGAATTGATGGAAACAACTACTATTATCATCAAACATGGGCGAAACTAATATTTTTGACACAAATGTTTAAAATTTAAACTAGTTTCACTTAACTCTAGTCAAATATGTGAAACCTTGAGAAAACTTATCTTTAACTTGAGTGAGCTATACCAGGAACTTGAGGGAAACATGAGTTAGACCTTGGTAAAACCCTAAGGAGACCTCCTATCAACCTGACTAAAATCGCGCCACCCGCGCCTCTGTCGCAGCCACCTCGTGCGTCCCTTGTCACTCGTGGGCCGCCTTGTGCGGAGCCCGCCAACATGCATGAAACAACATCAAACCATTATGAAATTGGTGGAACCACCAAATCTATTTATGAAACAATTTAAACCACATCGAACCTCAATGAAATGACTGAACAACAACAAACGAAAGCACATCAAACCTTTTCAAAACAATTTAAACCACTTTTTGGTTTTGAATTAGGTGGAACCAGCAAGACTTTTATGAAATAATTGGAACCGCATCAAACCTTTATGAAATAATTGGAACCACATAAAACATTTATTAAACACATGGAATCAACAAAGCTTTATGAAACAATTGGAGCCACAACAATCATTTATGAAAAAACTTGATCCACATCAAGCATTTTTTAAATAATTGGAACCCCATCAAACGTTTATGGAATAATTGAAACAACATCAAACCTTTATGAATAATGTGGAATCACCAAATCTTTATGAAACAATTGAAACCACAACAATAAAACAAGTGGAACTATGAATACCTTTATGAAACCTCATCAAACCTTTCAAAAACAATTGACCAAAATAAATGGAACATTTATGAACCTTGGTCCACCCTTTTTGGACTATTTGGAAACATCTCAAAGAAATTGAAACAATACCAACCATTTTCAAACTATTTTTAAATGCTTCCTAAAACAATTGAAACCGCATTGAACCTTGTTAATGAAAAAGTGAAAACACATCAATACTTTATAAAACAATTGAAACCACGATTTTGGTTTTGAATCTAGTGGAACCACCAAACCTTTATGCAACAATTGAAACCACTTCCAACATGCATGAAACAATTTCAAACAACATCAAACCTTTTTGAAGTTTGTGGAACCTCCAAACCTTTATTAAACTCGGTCATTTCATCACCTTTTTAGTTCTTCCATCAAAGTCTCATGTCCTTGAATTTGTTTCATAAATGTTCCGTAAAGGTTTCATAAAGATTGAGTGTGAAAAAGTTTTCATAAACCTTTCATACTTGTTTCACAAAGGTTTCATAAAGAATGAGTTTCACAAAGGTTTCATAAATGTTTCATAAAGAATGAGTTTCACAAAGGTTTCATAAATGTTTCATAAAGAATTAAACTTGTTTCATCAAGAACGAGCTTCACAAAGGTATCGATAATGTTTTTTCACAAAGATTTCATAAATATTTCATAAAGGTTTCATAAAGAATTAAACTTGGTTTCATAAAGGTTTCATAAAGAATAAGTTTCACAAAGGTATCATAAAAGTTTCATATTTATTTTCACAAAGGTTTCATACTGTTTACAGAAAGGTTTAATAATTGTTTCATAAAGGTTTCCTAACAAATGAAACTTGTTTGTTTCCCACAGTTTTTAATCGTTTCACAAAGGTATCATAACTCGTTCATTTAATGGTGTTTTTAGTTGTTCCATCGAATTAACGTGTCCTTCAATTTTTTCATAAAGGATCGAGGTTGTTCCATTTATTTGAAAAGTTTGCATGTTGTTTCACTAGTTTCATAAAGGTCACAATAAGGTCTGATATTGTACCAAATGTATCATATTTTCCCATTGTTTCCTAAAGATATGGTGTGGTTTTCAGTTTGTTGTTTCCACTGTTTCAGAAAATGTTTCCCAAAGGTTTCATAAAGAACTAGTTTCACAAAGGTTTCATAAATGTTTCATAAATAATAAGTTTTACAAAGGTTTCATAATGGTTTTATACTTGTTTCACAAAGGTTTCATATTGGTTTCATAATGTTTTCATAACTTATTTGATTTACAAAGGTTTCATAACTTGTCGAAAGCACATCAAACCTTATTCATTTCATCGTGTTTCACAAATGTTTCATAAAGGTTTCACAATAAATAATGAGTTTCACAAAGGTTTCGTAATGAATGAGTGTCACAAAGGTTTCATACTTGTTTCACAAAGGTTTCATAAGGGTTTCATAAAGGTTTTATAAAGAATGAGTTTCACAACTATTTCATTAAGGTTTCATAAAAATGAGTTTCACAAAGATTTCACAAAGGTTTCATAGTGCTTTGAGAAAGGTTTCATAACGAATGAAATTTGTTCGTTTCCCAAAGGTGCAATAACTCGTTCATTTCATCGTCCTTTCGTTTTTTCATCGAAGTATCGTGTCCTTAAATTTGTTTCATAAAGGTTCCATAAAGGTTTCATAAAGGTTGAGTGTCGCAAAGTTTTCATAAAGGTTTCAAAAAAGTTTCTTCACTTTTTCACAAAGGTTTCATAAAGAATTAGTTCACAAAGGTTTAGACGTTTCACAAAGTTTTCATAAAGAATGTATTTCACAAAGGTTTCATTAATGTTTGACAAAGGTTTCTTACTTTTTTCACAAAGGTTTTTTAATGGTTTCATAAAGGTTTCTTAGCAAATGAAACTTTTATTTTTCACACAGGTTTCAATCGCTTCAGAAAGGTATCATAACTCATTCGTTTCATCGTGTTTCACAAAGGTTTCATAAATAATTAGTTTCACAAGGGTTTCATGAAGTTTTCGTAAAGAATGAGTGTCACGACGACTTCATAAAGGTTTCATACTTATGTCACAAAGGTTTCATAAATAATGAGTTTGACAATGGTTTCATAAAGTTTTCATACTATTTACACAAAGGTTTCTTAATTGTTGCATAAAGGTTTCATAACGAATGAAACTTGTTCATTTCCCACAGGTTTCAATCGCTTCACAAAGGTATCATAACCCATTCGTTTAATCGTGTATTTAGTTGTTCCATCGAATTGATGTGTCCTTCAATATTTTCATAAAGGATCGAGGTTATTCCATTTATTTCAAAAGTTTCCATGTTGTTTCACAAGTTTCATAAAGTTTACAATAAGGCCTGATATTGTACCAAACATATCATCTTTTTCCCACTGTCTCCTAAAGATATGGTGTGGTTTTCAGTTTTTTGTTTCGATTGTTTCAAAATCTTTCCCAAAGATTTCATAAAAAACTATTTTTTCAAAGGTTTCAAAAATGTTTCATAAATAATGAGTTTCACAAAGGTTTCATACTTGTTTCACTATTCTATTCACCCGGGAGGAACAAAGATGTATCAAGATTTAAAGGAGAAATTTTGGTGGCACAAAATGAAGAGAGAAGTCGGAAGCTATATATCCAAGTGTGATATCTGTCAGAGAGTCAAGGCGGAACATCAGCGACCCGCAGGACTTTTGCAACCATTACAGATTCCGGAATGGAAATAGGATTTTCTTGGAATGGATTTCATCACAGGTTTGCCTACATAGTAGGGGAAATGATTCTATTTGGCTCATAGTAGATAGACTATCCAAAGTAGCTCGTTTCATACCAGTTAAGACTACTTATCAAAGCTCGAAGCTAGCAGAGTTATACATTGCTAGAATAGTCATTCTGCATGGAATCCCCAAGACCATAGTGTCAGATCGAGGAACCCATTTTACCTCAAGGTTTTGGAAGAAAGTCCAAGAAGGATTAGGAACCAAACAGAACTTCAGCATAGCTTATCACCCGCAAACTGACGGACAAACAGAAAGAGTAAACCATATACTAGAAGACATGTCGAGATCTTGTGTTCTAGAATATGGATCTAAATCGGAAGAATGTCTGCCTTTCGCATAATTCTCCTACAACAATAGTTATCAAGCCAGTTTGCAAATGCCCCCCTTTGAATTTTTGTATGGAAGGAAGTGATGTACACCCCTGAATTGGTCACAAGTAGGAGAGAGTCAGATATTCGGACCCGACATCCTACGAGAAGCCGAAGAGAAGGTTCACAAAGTCCATGAACACCTCAAGACCGCCCAATCCAGACAGAAGAGTTATGCTGATAAAAGATGTCGAGACCTGACCTTCAATGTCGAAGATTTTGTGTATCTCAAAGTATCACCCTTGAAAGGAATGCAGCATTTTCAACTGAAAGGGAAGCTTTCCCCCAGATATATTGGACCTTTCAAGATTTTAAGCGGCAGAGGAGAAGTATCCTATCAACTGGAACTGCCTGAGGAGATGACGCTATACATGATGTGTTCCATATCTCGTTACTTAGGAAATGCCTAGAAGTTCCGGAGAACATCAAAGTTTTCAAGAACATCGATCACAGAGCCATAGATATCAACAAGGATCTAACTTATCGGGAAGTGCCCATTCGTATTTTAGAAGAAGCCTTCAGAACCACTCAGACCAGAAGTATCAAGTTTCTCAAGATCCAATGGACTAACCATACCGAAGAAGAAGCCACTTGGGAGCAAGAAGATTATATTAGGACGGAGTTTCCCAATCTCTTTAGTTCCTAGTTTTTCTTGTATCTCAGGACGAGATTATGTTTAAGGAGGGAAGGTTTGTAACATCTCAAAAATATTAAACAAGCTTATCAAGTTCAAATCACCCAAGATTAGGGTTAACAAAAACTTTATTTCTTAAACCCATATGAGTGCATGTGTGATTTATATTAATGCATAATAGAAGTAGCTAAGTGTTTTTTGGTGATTGTGCACCTCGTGTGTATTTATAGATGCTAGTACCGACCCGAGCTACGACAAGGAGGAGTACTTCGAGGAAGAAGAAGAGAACTTCAACAACTGCACTCAACAAGGCAAGCTATCAGTGCAAGCTAACTAATTCAATATGCACTAGGCATGCTTGGTTATGCAACTTTGATATACCCATCCCAAGTTTTACTTGCAAATTTTACTTTTCCTTTTACTAAAGTTTTCTTACTTAGTTAATAAATTGTGATTAGTGGAAAATAGGATGGATCCCATCAAGATCATAGAACTAGTCTTGGATACTTATACTTGATTAGCGCCCCTCAATAGTGATACCCTCAACACTAGTGGCTAGTGCTAAGCTAAAACTTGATCACTTTAGATGGGAACACTTGGAAAAAATGATAATGAAAACCTTGGAATGATGATTCATTCTATTGAAATGTTTTGACATGTGTTATGAAACACAATGGTTTGATGATGAAACTGAATGAGGCATGAGCCTTGACTTTGATAAAAACTGATGGTTGGGTTCGCATGCGATACCATTCTAATTTTACCGTACACCCACATTACCTAAGTTGGATAGGTCTTAACTAGAAGTTTATATGTCTTAGTATGGGTTCCCTTGTAGAAGAGGTCGAGCTGAGGCTGCCTGTGAATATGATTGTCCACCTATGCAGTTCTCGGGATGGTAGTTGGCCATGGCTGGGAGGCCAAGCTCATAGGGGAGGTGCCTATACAAGGGTGTGTAATTGAAAGGTTAGGATTGATTATCCGCATACTAAGTATGATAACTCAGGGTTATCCCTGACGGATGTATCGAATCTTGTGGTGAAAGTGTACCACCTTTGCAGAGTGACAAACTATTCGAGTAGCCGTGTCTGCGATTATGGACAGTTGGAGTGGCCATACTATTCCGTTGTCAGATGTTTTCAAAATGACTTGTGACTTGAACTATGACTTTGACTTGACCATAATAGGGTTGTGAACATGAAAACTAGATTCCCATTTAAGTAATATAGAGAACTAAATTAGGACTTTACTCTTTATGGCATTCTGAAATAAACCTGGCTTTTTGCAAACGAACCTAGAGCTTAAGATTCCTACTAGTTTTACCTTACTTATACTAGTGATAGTTTGCGAGTACTTAAAGAGTACTCATGGCTTTGTCCCTGGCTATTCCCATGGCCAGACTATGAGGCGGACTACTCGGAAGATGGACAGCAGGAGGTCTATGACAACTAGGATCATCTCCCATCTTCAGCATTGCCTATGACTATGAAGATGGAGTCTACTACATTATATTTCCACTGCTCTAGTTTGTATTAAGACTTGATCATGAGATCAACTATTTGTAAGACTATTATGGTTTGTAATGGATGATGTACTATGGTACCAATTCTGCTATGTCTCGCAAAAATGGTAATCCTGGGATTGCGATGCACGGCATAACATGCATCTGGACTTAAAAATCCGGGTGTTGACAAAGGTGTTCGACTAAATGGCCGCATGAGATAAAGATTCAAATTTTTGAATGAATTTTGGTGGGTGTGTTGGTCACATGCTTAAGTATCTCTGGTTGCTAGGGATTTCCAAATGGTGTTGGTTTGAGTGGTTTTTGCAAAATGGTGATCTATGCACCTATACTTGATTCAATTTTGAATTGTCTCTCAAATAGGTTTGAAATTGGTTTCTGTAGATTTGTAAAGTTTGCCTGGGTTCATTTTTACTTGGTCTAGCAAGGGGTGAAAATAAATAGAATTGTTTTTGTTGGAAATCTTTTACTAGAGATGCCCAAAGTAGGCTAGTTGCTAATTTTGGCCAAAGTGACCATTTGATCATATGCTTCATATTTGATTTTATTTTTATTTGATTTTGTTTGGAATTGACCTAGATGATGTGGTATTCATCTTTAAACTAATCCTTATCATTTATAGCAATCAAACATGACAAAGGCAAGCTTTCATGCATTAGTAGAAATCACACATGCACTCATATGGGTTTAAGAAATAAAGTTTTTGTCAACCCTAACCTTGGGTGATTAGAACTTGATAAGCTTGTTTAATATTTTTGAGATGTTACAAACCTTCCCTCCTTAAACAGAATCTCGTCCCGAGATTCAAGAAAAACTAGGAACTAAAGTGATTGGGAAACTTTGTCCTAATATAATCTTCTCGCTCCCAAGTGGCTTCTTCTTCGGTATGGTTACTCCACTGGATCTTGAGAAACTTGATACTTCTAGTCTGGGTGGTTCTGAAGGCTTCCTCCAAAACACGAATGGGCATTTCACGATAAGTTAGATCCTTGTTGATATCTATGGCTCTATGATCGATGTTCTTGAAAACTTCGGTCTTCTCCAGAACTTCTAGGCATTTCCTAAGTAACGAGATATGGAACACATCATGTACGGCTGACATCTCCTCAGGCAGTTCCAGTTGATAGGATACTTCTCCTCTGCGGCTTAAAATCTTGAATGGTCCAATATATCTAGGGGCAAGCTTCCCTTTCAGTCGAAAACGTTGCATTCCTTTCATGGGTAATACTTTGAGATACACGAAATCTCCGACATTGATGGTCAGGTCTCGACGTCTTTTATCAACGTAACTCTTTTGTCTGGATTGGGCGGTCTTGAGGTGTTCATGGACTTTGCGAACTTTCTCTTCGGCTTCTCGTAGAATATCGGGTCCAAATATCTGACTCTCTCCTACTTGCGACCAATTCAGGGGTGTACGACAGTTCCTTCCATACAAAAATTCAAATAGGGCCATTTGCAAACTGGCTTGATAACTATTGTTGTAGGAGAATTCTGCAAAAGGAAGACAATCTTCCCATTTAGATCCATATTCTAACACACAAGCTCTCAACATGTCTTCTAGTATTTGGTTTACTCTTTCTGTTTATCCGTCGGTTTGCGAGTGATAAGTTGTGCTGAAGTTTAGTTTGGTTCCTATTCCTTCTTGGACTTTCTTCCAAAACCTCGAGGTAAACTGGGTTCCTCGATCTAACACTATGGTCTTGGGGGTTCCATGTAGACTGACTATTCTAGCAATGTATAACTCCGCTAGCTTCGAGCTTTGATAAATGGTCTTGACTAGTATGAAATGAGCTACTTTGGATAGTCTATCCACTATGACCCAAATAGAATAATTTCCCCTACTAGATGTAGGTAAACCTATGATGAAATCCATTCCAACAGAATCCCATTTCCATTCCGGAATCTACAATGGTTGCAAAAGTTCTGCGGGTCGCTGATGTTCCGCCTTGACTCTTTGACAGATATCACATTTGGCTATGTAGCTTCTGACTTCTCTCTTCATTTTGTGCCACCAAAATTGCTCCTTCAGATCCTGATACATTTTTGTTCCTCCTTGGTGAATAGAATAAAGGGTATCATGGGCTTCCTGCATAATGACTTGTTTTAACTCTGAATCTGCTAGCACACAGATACGTCCTTTATACCAAATAACTCCTTCTTCATCTTTGGTAAATCCGGGTATCTTCCCTGTTCTGATACGACGCTTGATTCCATCAATACTTGCATGTCCTTTCTGGGCTTCCTTTATCTGACTGATCAGGGTGGGTTGAAGTTCTATGCTAGCTAGAAATCCTTACCTAACTAGCTCCATTCTAAAATTCTCCAACTCCTCATGCAAACTTGGCTGGTCTTCCTTAATCATGGTGTTTAACCTACATGGTAGTCGACTAAGAGCATCCGCTACCACATTGGCCTTGCCGGGGTGATAGTGAATGTCAAGGTCATAACCTTTATTAACTCTATCCATCTCCTTTGCCTCATATTCAACTCCTTCTAGGTGAAAATATACTTCACACTCTTGTGATCCGAATAAATCTCACAGCGGTTACCCATGAGGTAATGACACCATGTTTTCAAGGCTAAAACCATGGCTGCTAGCTCTAAATCATGGATGGGATAGTTCTGCTCATGTTGCTTCAGTTGTCGGGACATATAGGATATTACTTTGCCTTCTTGCATCGACACACATCCGAGACCAATCTTGGATGCATCACAATATACATCAAAAGGCTTCATGATATCTGGCATGATCAAAATTGGGGCTGAAATCAATCTCTTCTTAAGATCTTGAAAACTTGCTTCACATTTGTAGGTCCATTAAAATTTCTTATCTTTCTTCAACAGTTGGGTCATCATCCTTGCGATGCCTGAAAATCCTTCCACAAACTTGCGGTAATATCCCGCTAATCCAAAAAATGCGTGGTCTTCGGTTTGAGTGGTTAGGGCTTTCCATTCTTCAACATCTTTAATCTTGGCGGGATCAAAGGCAACTCCGCCTGCCGACAAGATATGGCCTAGGAATCCTACTCCCCTTAACTAGAACTCACATTTACTAAACTTGGCATACAACTGATGCTCTCTAAGGGTTTCAAGGATGGTTCTTAGGTGTTGTTCATGGTCTTCTTCCGACTTAGAGTAGATTAGAATGTCATCGATAAAAACAATGACAAACTTATCCAGGAAGTTCATAAAAATCTTATTCATGAGGTTCACGAAATAAGAGGGGGCATTGGTTAATCCAAAAGACATGACATTGTACTCATACAATCCATATCTGGTGGTGAAGGCGGTCTTTGGAATATCCGTTGCACGGATCTTCAATTGATGATAACTGGTTCTAAGATGAATCTTAGAAAACACTCTGGCACCAATTAGTTGGTCAAACAAATCTTCTATCTTTGGCAGTGGGTACTTGTTCTTGATGGTGACATCATTCAGCTTTCGGTAATCCATACACAAACGGTTGGCACCATCCTTCTTATCGATAAACAAACCAGGTGATCTCCATGGTGATGCACTTGGTTGTATCAAACCTTTTCCCAACATATCATCAAGTTGCTTCTTCAGCTCCACTAATTCAGATGGGTTTATACTATAAGGCCTCTGAGCTATGGGTCCAGTTCTAGGAACTAGTTCAATGATAAACTCGATATCCCGATCTGGGGCATACCGTGCAATTCATCTGGGAACACATTGGGGTATTCACAGACTACTCTAACTTGGTCTATGGTGGATTGAGCTAAACTCTTGTTGCACTTGAATTGATGGGGCAGCGTCTCAGACACATGCTCTACTAATACTCCGGTGCTACTGGTCATGGATATGGATTTCTTGGCACAGTCGATTAATCCTTGATGTTTTGACATCCAATCCATTCCTAGTACTACTTCCAAACCTTTTGTTCCAAGTACTATTAGATTGGCATAAAAATTAATCCCATGTATTCTGATAGGTACAACCTTGCAAAATTTTCTAGCTTTGGTGGTTGAACAAGGTATTTGAACTATAATAACATGCTTCAAATTTGTTGGTTGAATCTTACTAGTGCATGCAAATTCTTCTGTAACAAACAAGTGCGATGCTCGAGAATCAAACAACACTCTTGCAAGTACTGAGTTAACAGAAAACATAACCAGCATGACATCTAGCGCTTCCTGGGCTTCTTAGCATTCATGTGGAATAGAGGGCCGGTACGATTGTGCGGGTTTCCTAGGGCAAACCTCTTTCCAGGCTGGACACGACGTTGTTGTTGGGCAGGTGTAGTAACACTGGTTGCTGCGGCAAGCTTCTTGGGGCACTCGTTGGAGTAGTGACCTGTGACTCCACATTCAAACCAAGTGATCATTGACTTGTCTTTCCCTGCGACAAGCACAACATTGCTTCTAGTCCTTGGGGCAGTATTGTTGTTGTTATTGTTGCTATTGTTGGACCTTGGCGGTGCATGGTTGAAATTTTTGGGGTTGCCGGGGTTGTTGTGGTTGTTGTGGCCTCCGGGCCTCGGGTTTCCTCCGCCATGATTGGGATAGTTCGGACAGGTCATAGGGGGTCTGTTGTTTCTTGGTGCATATCCTGCAGACGGGTTGGGGCAATACTTCGAGGTCTGGTGGGGTCCAGGTTGGTGCATCATACGATGCTTGCGGTTCTCACTGGCTTGGTTGATCTTTCCTTCCATCTAGATAGCAGAATCCACTAGAGCTTCAAGGTCATCAAAGGGAATGTTTACTAACAGTGTCTGCATCTCATCATGCACGACATTCAAGAATCTCTCTTTGTTCTTCGCTTCCGTGTCAATCTCACCAAGGGCATACCTAGCCAGAGATAGAATTTTTTCACAGTATTCTACCACAGTCATTCTTCCCTGCTTCAGCTCCCTGAATTCATCTCTCATCCTCTTGATCAAACCTGGCAGCACATGGGTCCTGCTGAACTTGAGTTTGAATTCTTCCCAAGTCATCATCTGACCTCTGTTCATGGTACGGGTGTTGTTCCACCAAGATATTGCATAGCCTTCTAGATAGTGGGTGTCAAACAGTACCTTCTCATTGGCATCTACTCCTGCCACTTCTAAGTTGTTTTCCATGGTTTGCAGTTAGTCATCAGCATCTAAGGGCTCTTCTGATTTGCTAAACATGGGCGGGTTGGTGTTTTGGAAGTTCTTGAGTTTGGATCCATGGTGATCTTGGTTTCCATGGCCTTGATTGTTATGTGCCATCTGGGCTATCTATTGAAGAGTGGCTAGATTGGCTTGACGTTCAGCTCTACCGGCTTCACGGTTAGAAACTAACATCTGCAGAATTTGCAGCATTGGATCCTAGGATGAGCTGCTTCCACGAGTCATCTGAAGATTGAGATAGATCATAAGACAAGAGGGAAATTTTCTATGGTTTATTGGTATGGTTCAAAAGCTTTTAAAACTTTGAGTATGACTAAGGTTTGAACACTAACAACTCCTTCTCATTCATTCATTCCAAGCACACAATACAAACACACACCACAACTACGGAAGAAGATGGTTTTAAGGACCATTCTGTGAAGCTACGATACAGTGGGACCGGCTACAACTCACACCTACGATGGTGCTCCTGTGCGACTACTCATCATCAAGATTGTTGGGCTCCTCGTCATCAATGAATTATGTGTCATCCTTGTCACTGTGGTCCTCCATGGAAACGTCCTCCAGGTAGTCATCATCATCACCGAGGTAAGAGTGAATATCACCACGGATATCTTCACCTTCCTCCTCCTTCTCCTCCAGCTGGATCTCCCGGTCACGGATAGTCTCCTCCAAGGTGGATATCTTCTGACGAAGATGGACGATGATGCGATCCTTCTTGTCACGCTGGCGATGAAGTGACTATCGCTCCTTGGCGAGAATGGCGAGGGTTTGCTTCCTCTTAGTGGCTTCATCATGATTCTAGTTAGCATAGGCATGGGCGTTGTCCAATTCCTTCTGAGTCTCGTGCAGCATGAAGTCCATGTGGTCCACATGATGCTTGATCTCTGGATGTGCCGGCATGGCCAAAGGCTATCCCGTAGAGTCACGTCTTACATAGTGGACAAAACGGGTGCCATTGATCTGGTTGATGTTTTGTGCACACAGACGAGCAAGTGCCTCCAGCATTGCCCTGGCTAGATCGTCTAACCAGTTGTTCTCCCTGACGCTGAACTGAATCTTTTCCGAAAGATGTGGTTCCATTTTGCCTCTCGGATCTGCAACTATCAACCACTATAGTTCCCCTCCTTGTTGGTCATTGAGCTATGCTCTGAAGAACTCCGGGTGCGGGCGTCCAAGATACTCCGAGAGCTGATCCAAATCCCTCTCAAAGATGAGCTGTCCTCCGTTGCCCAACTGGTAAAACTTGCTATATTTGACCTCCATCTATAAGCAATTAAGATGAGTAAGTTAGTGGGGTGATCAAGTGTGTAAATTTTTATGTCGAATTGTAAGAGTTTTGAGGAACATGTGAACTCCTTTTTGAAAGAATCTCAAGGGTAAGAGTGAGAATAAGTTTTCATAAATACTCAATTAATTTGTTTTGAAACTAGGTTTTTTAGACGTCCATTCTAACTAGGGTCTCCTATGGTCAGGATGGCTCTGATACCAACTTATCAACACTCGGATTTTGAAGTCCAGAAGCCTGTTATGTCGTACATCGCAATCCCAGGATTACCATTTTTGCGAGACATAACAGAATTGGTACCACAGTACATCATCCATTACAAACCATAATAGTGTTACAAATAGTTGATCTCATGATCAAGTCTTAATACAAATCAGAGCAGCGGAAATATAACATAGTAGACTCCATCTTCATAGTCGCAAGCAATGCTGATGATGGGAGATGATCCTAGTTATCATAGACCTCCTGATGTCCATCTTCCAGGTAGTCCTCCTCATAGTCTGGCCATGGGAATAGCTAGGGACAAAGCCATGAGTACTCTTTAAGTACTCGCAAACTAGCACTAGTGTAAGTAAGGTAAAGCTAGTAGGAATCTTAATATCTAGGTTTTATTTTCAAAAAGGCAGGTTTATTTCAGAATGACTTAAAGAGTAAAGACCTAATTTAGTTCTCTAGATTACTTAAGTGGGAATCTAGTTTTCATGTTCACAACCCTGTTGTGGTCAAGTGAAAGTCATTGTTCAAGTAACAAGTATTTTTGGAAATATCTGACAACGGAACAGTATGGCCACTCCAACTGTCCTTAACCGCGGACGCGGCTATTCGAATAGTTTGACACTCTACAGAGGTGGTACACTTTCACCACAAGATTCGATACATCCATCAGAGATAACCCTGAATCATCATACTTGGTATGCGGATAATCAATATTAACCTTTCAATTACACGCCCTAGTATAGGTACCTCCACTATGAGCTTGGCCTCCCAGCCATGGCCAACTACCATCTCGGGAACTGCATAGGTGGACAATCATATTCACGAGGCAGCCTAAGCTTCACCTCTTTTCGCAAGGGAACCCATACTAAGACATATAAACTTCCAGTTAAGCCCTACCCAACTCAGGTATTGTGGGTGTACGGTAAAATTGGAATGATATCGCATCCGAACCCAACCATCAGTTTTTATCAAAGTCAAGGCTCATGCCTCTTTCAGTTTCATCATCAAACCATTGTGTTTCATAACACTTGTCAAAACATTTCAATAGAATGAATCATCATTCCAAGGTTTTCACAATCCTTTTCTCTAAGTATTCCCGTCTAAAGTGATCAAGTTTTAGCTTATCACTAGCCACTAGTGTTGAGGGTATCACTATTGAGGGGTGCTACTCAAGTATAAGTATCCAAGACTAGTTCTATTATCTTGATGGTAAACATCCTATTTTCCACTAATCACAATTCATTAACTAAGTAAGAAACTTTAGTAAAAGGAAAAGTAAAGCTTGCAAGTAAAACTTGGGATGGGTATAATCAAAGTTGCATAACCAAGCATGCCTAGTGCGTCTTGAATAGGTTAGCTTGCATTAGTTAGCTTGCACTTATAGCTTGCCTTGTTGAGTGCAGTCATTGAAGTTCTCTTCTTCTTCCTCGAAGTACTCCTCGTCGTCGTATCCCGGGTCGGTACTAGCGTCTATAAATACATACGAGGTACATAATCACCAAACAACACTTCACTATTTATATTTAGCACCCAAAGGATCACTCTAGCTGATCTATCATCATCTCAATCATCACATGAAATAATGACACATTCTTATTTATCTTATTTTGGGAAAAGTAATTTCTACTCATTGAAAAATACTTAAGATTTAATATTCTCCAATTAAAATATGGGATCATATTGACACATGTCATCACCACACATTCTAATACTTGGAAATGTGATTTAAAGTGGTGGTCATATATTACAAGGTTTAATATTACTATTTAATAATATTAAAGTGACTAGAAATTCCTATATAGCATTCTTTTAATACTAATCCATGTTTAATATCCGTCAAACCAAATCCTTTTACATATTCATATAGAGCATGGCAAATGTGATTTTTGAGAGTTGGAACCAACTCAAAAGCATTTATGGTTGATTTTATAAAAAATGTTTGAAGTGGTAAAAGTCACTGTCTTGTTATTTTTAGTATAGGTGATATATAATTTCAAATGGTTTGAATCCAATGGTAGTGATTAGATATTTTCAATACCTTTCTAAAAAAATTGGAATCATGCAATTTCGTTCAGTACAACTCTTTGAATTAAATTTTGAATACAGCTATAGAATAGGGTTATTAACTAAATGGCAAAATTCTATTTGAATCGTTGGGCTATGCGCGGGAAAGAACTTGGGCCGGCCCAACTGCACAGCACGCGCGCAGCGGGCTGCTGATAGGTTGGTCCCATGCATCAGTGGATCTATCTAAATGAAATGGTACCAGCTAATATCAGCGCTACAATTAGAGCAAGATCGACGGCTGAGGTTCATCGTCTATGTCGCAGGGGTCTCGCGGGATTCTAAACCTAGCGGCACGGTGGGGGTCATCGGAGGCTTACCAGGGCTCCATCTTGGTCCGAAGATGGAGGCAAATGGGCTGGTAGATGACGGTGAGTCGAACGGTGGTTGTGGCGGCTCCTGGGGTGGCTCCAATCGACGGCGCCCTTCCTTCACTGCAGCGGCGGGCTCCAGCCAAATTCCGGTGACGTGGTGCTCACCTTGCTTCGGGGAAGGGTCTGGGATATTTCTGAGAGAGAGAGGAGTGGAATGGTGTGCCATTTGAGGTCTGGGGAGGGTCCTATTTATACACTGGCGATGGAGGCAGGGCGGCATGGCTCGGGCTCATTGGCGACGCTGCTACAGGTCGCGATAGGAATGGCGGATGGCATGGGTCGACGCGGTGGACTGCGGCGATCGTCACACGCGTGATGGCACGACAAGCCGCGGTCTCAGTCGGTCGGGAGAGGTTCGTGCTCTGTGCGGGTACGGTGGTGTTCGTCATCGAGTATGGTGGTCACGGGGCGCGCGTCGGCGAATGGTCATGTCTGGGAGGTGGCTGGTGACACGGCAAATGCGGGTACATGCAGAGAGAGCGAGGCACGGCGTGGCTACACGAGGAGGCTTCAGTGCTCTAGCATGCTCTCGGCATGGCTGCGAGTTAAATGGGCGCGACTGCACTGGCTTCTCCACTGCTCGCCGTTGGTCAAGGGGTGGATAGAGAGGTGCGGTGAGCTCACGCCTGTCTTCTCGTGGTCGTGGAAGAGGGCGGCGCGACGTGTGGTGTCATGTACATGGTCGACCGACATGGACCTCCTCGGGTACGACATGGCACTGGTGCAACAACGAAGGAGAGCTGCTCCATTGCACGACCAGGTACTGGGGTGATCATGGGTGAGTTACTGAGGCTAATTGCAGTACAATTGGTGAGCAATTGAGTGATCACAAACAGTAGATAGTTGGTAATCTGTACTTGATACGTCCAAAACGTATCTACTTTCCCGAACACTTTTGCTATTGTTTCTCCTCTATACTTGTGTGATTTGGATGCAACTAATGCGAACTGACGCTGTTTTCAGCAGAATTACCTTGGTGTCTACTTTTTGTGCAGAAAATCAACTATCAGGAAAAATCCCGAAAAATATGCCAAAAATCCTATTTCACCCGAAGACTCCAGGAGCCAGAATACGAGACGGAGAAGAGCCCTGGGGTGGCCACACCACCTGCTGGCACGGGCCAGGCCAGGACGCGCCAGTGGGTGGTGTGGGCCCCCCAGGCACCCCCTCGACCTCTCTCTTCGTCTATAAGGAGCCTTCTGACCTAAAAACTTCGGGGGGTTTGTCGTTTTTCCAGAAGGAGTTCCGCTCCGCCGCCACCACCAGATTCCACGAAATAGGACCAGAAACTCCGTTCTGGCACCCTGCCGGGACGGGGAATTGGAGGAGATCATCACCATCATCATCACCATCGCTTCTCCATCGACCATCCATGTTTCCCCCATCTATGAGTGAGTAATCCCCTGCTGTAGGCTATGGGGATAGTAGGGATTGGATGAGATCATTCATGTAATGGCATCAGATTGTTAGGGCATGGTGCCTAGTATCTTTTATTAGTGCTTTATGACTTTGTTGCAACTTGTTGTGCTTAATGCTTGTCACTAGGGCCCGAGTGCCATGATTTCAGATCTGAACTTATTATTGATTCATCATGATAGTATTGTTTTGGGTCTTATCTACAAGTTGTATACACACGTCATTGTCCAGAACCTATGGCCCCGAAGTGACAGAAATCGGGATAACCGGAAGGGAAAGGTTTTGATGTGAGGATCACATGTGTTCACGGAGTGTTAATCCTTTGCTCCGGTGCTCTATTAAAAGGAGCACCTTAATTGCCAGTAGTTCCCTAGAGACCCCACTGCAAACGGGCTGGCAGGACAAAAGATGTTGTGCAAGTTCTCATTGCGAGCATGTATGACTATATATGGAACACATGCCTAGGATTGTCTAGTACTTGGATGCTTTATCTTATTTATCTGCAATTGCCCTATGTTCTGATTGCTATGTGAATTTTCTTGTCCATGCAACGCCCGTCCATCCATCCCTATGCCTACCGCACTCGAATCCCACTGTTTACTGCTTTTGTTACTACTGCCTTTGCTTTACTACTGCTGCTACTTTACTATTCCTACTACAAAACTGTTGCTACTGATAAACTGCTATGAGCAAGATTGTTTCCAGGTGCAGCTGAATTGACAACTCAGTTGTTAAGGCTGATAAATATTCTTTGGCTCCACTTGTGTCGAATCAATAAATTGGGTTTCACTTCCGTCGAAAATACTGCGATACACCCCCTATACTTGTGGGTCATCAAGACTATTTTCTGGTGCCGTTGCCAAGGAGCATAGCTTTATTTTTCAAGTTCACTTGGATTCTCTATTGTTCGCTGCTATCCATCCATCATGGGTAAGTCTCGTGATGGCAAGGTTCCTATTTTACCATCCACTACAAGAAGAGGTACGGTTCTGAACACCTCTACTGCTCTTGATTCACCGTCTGTTTTGAGTAAGTTCCTTACACCACCACATACACATGCTACACACACTGCTACTACTGTTGAATCTGAAACTTTTGATACTTATGATGCTGCTTCTATTGTGCTTGATAAGAGTGGTTCATTAGGTCTGTTCCTAGATGCTACGATTGCTAGAACTATAGTTGGAAATACCAAAACTCCTAATGTAGACACTGCCACACCTGTTAGCTCACCTGAGTCTAGTAAGAGTTATGATGCTGAAGAAGATTATGTTGCGATGACTGATGAGTTTATTGAAGAATGTAGGAACACCCATGATAGGAGCGCTGCTAAGAATCTCTTTGAGAGGCGTACTGTTAGACCCAAATTATCTCCTGGTGCTAAGTTTTCTGCTTCTCCCATAAACATTATAGATGAAGATTATGATTTCTCTCTCGATCTATCTTACATAGCTATTGTTGAGAAAGAACCTTTTTGTGCGACTAAGAATGAAAGTGCGGTAGCACATATGAATGAACTTTCTACCATGAGTGGCTTGTTTTCTGATGATATTAAGATGCGTACTTACTTTGTTGCTAAGATTTTCTCCTTTTCGCTGCAAGGAGAAGCTAAAACTTGGTTTAGTAATTTACCTCCTAGATCTATTGATAGCCCTGAGTGCTTGATTAGTACTTTCCTGCAGAAATATTTTCCTCCCAGTGCTAGACATGCTATTTTGCAGGAACTTTTTGATTTTAAACAGGGAGAAAAAGAGGTATTGCCTGAATCTTGGGCAAGGTTTTGTGCTTTGATTCATGCACAGGCTAGAAGTCCATTACCTAAGAATGAGCTACTTGATATATTTTATAATGGACTAACCGAAGAATCTAGGCCATACCTAGATAGTTGTGATGATTGTATTTTTAGGAATAGGAATCCTAAGGAAGCTGAGGAACTAATGGCTAAAATAAGCAAGAATTATGAAGATTGGACTCCTCCTAAACAAGCTATACCTGAAGTAATTGTACCTGAACCATCTATTCCGGTGCCTATTCCAACATCAAAGAGGAGGGGAGTTATTGAATTAAATGATGAAGTGATGAAGGAAGCTAAGAAATGTCTTAAGGAGAAGGGAATTAAAGCTGCAGATGTCAAGAATTTACCTCCTATAGAAGAATTATGTAAGCCTATTCCCTATTCATCCACTATTGAGGTACACTCTCTCCAACACTTTGATGAAGGTGATATCCCTTACTTGAAGCCTCCTCATCAATGCTTAGAAGAATTTGATATCTTTATTGTTAAGCAAGATAACTTTAATAAAAGGGTGCAAAATCATCTAATGGAAAACACTAGAGCTATTGTTGAGTTGAAAGATATTGTGGAAAGAACCTCCAATGATGTTAAAATGATTGTTAAACACTTTCAAATGGTTCAAACTCAAATAGATCAACTTGTTAAAGTGCAAAACGACTTGCTAGTTAATGCTGCTAAAGAAAAACATGCCTATGAAATTAGAACTAGAAGTGGAGCTGCTACCCAGGATCCTCTATATCCTGAGGGGCATCCCAAAAGAATTGAGCAGGATTCTCAACAAGCTGAAATAGCGGTTCTACTCGTAAGAAAAGAAAAAAGAAACATAAAACTGTTGTAGAACCCTCTGAACCTGCTGTAGATCCTAATAGTATATCTATCTCTGATGCTGAAACTGAAAGTGGTAATGAAGAAAATGAAGTTCCTAATGAAGAAAAAGTTGAAGAAGAACCTGAAAAGCACACTAAGAATACTAAATACACTAAAGAAGATTTTATTGCTAAGAAACATCATAGTGAAAGAGAACCTTGGGTACAAAAACCTATGCCTTTCCCTGATAAGAAACACAAGTCAAAGGAAGCTGAACACTATAATAAGTTTTGTGAGTGGATGAAGCCTTTATTCTTGCAAATTCGTTTGACTGATGCTATTAAATTGCCTCCTTACTCAAAGTATATGAAGGACATTGTCTCAAATAAAAGGAAGATCCCTAATGAAGAAATCTCTACTTTGCTTGCTAATTATTCCTTCAATGGTAAGGTTCCTAAGAAACTTGGAGACCCAGGGATTCCAACTATCCCTTGCTCTATTAAGAACAGTTATGTTAGAACTTCTTTGTGTGATTTGGGAGCTGGAGTTAGTGTTATGCCCTTCTCTCTCTATAAGAGGCTTCAGCTTGAAAAATTGATACCAACTGATATATCTCTGCAAATGGCTGATAAATCTACCACTATTCTTGTGGGTATATGTGAGGATGTACCTGTTCAGGTAGCTCACAATTGCTTGATATTAACTGATTTTGTTGTGCTTGAAATGCCTGAAGATGATAATATGTCTATTATTCTTGGGAGACCTTTTCTTAATACTGCAGGAGTTGTTATTAATTGTAATCAAGGAAAGATGACCTTAAATGTTAATGATAAGGAACATACTGTCTATTTCCCCAAGAAGATTGAAAGGACTTATGGTTTGAATTCAATTGAACATGTTGAAGGCATTCAAGTTGGAGAAATATATTGTCCCATACCAAGAGAAAAATTTGAAACTATTATGATTGGGACCATTGCTATCAAGGTTAAGGTAACATAATCATTAGTGGAGTACAAAGTTTTGTCTCATATGCAATTGTTTTGGTAGCAAGACTTGATCAACCTTGCTAACAAAAGGATTCCATTGAACAAAACAATGTTTTCATTATGATTATCTCCGTTTATTTCTATCCTTTGCATTTTAGTTTTTGCTTTTGTTTAGTTTTCTTTGTGTTGTTAGTTTGTTTGCATGCTAGAACTTCTGTAGTTCTAGCCTTGTTTTGTCCTTGCATCATGTTTCCAAAAAAGAAAAAAATCTGTCTGTCAGAAAAATCATTCTTCTATTTCTGAAAAAAGCCCAAAAATAAAGTGTCTCGAAAAATTCCAGAAAATTCATATTAAATTTTTACGTGAAAAAAGGGGCAAAGGAGTACCTGGTAGGTACCAGGGGGCCCACCAGGCAGGCACACCATGTGGTGGCGCGGCCAGCCCTAGGTGGCGCCATGCCCTGGTGTGGGCCACCCCTGGCCCCCCACTACTTCTCTCACCTGCCACTTTCTTCTCTCTCCCGAGTAAGCTCCAGTTCATAGCTCAAAATCGCGTTCTTTCTGTGGTTGCTCTCGATTTCTTCGATCTCCTTGCTCAGCCCATCTTTCTTGCTGAAATTTGGAGCAATTGTTCCTTGGTATGTGACTCCTCCCCTTGTCCAAGTAGATTTGTATTTAGTGGATTATATGTTGAGTATTTTGCTGTTGTAGGTGACTGGTTATGAGAGCTTGTAAGCTTGTTTGATGCTTAGATATATAGTTTTGATGCATGTTTAGGCCTCTTGCAAGTCCCTATGAGTAGAATCCTTTATTATATTTACTTTGCAATCACTTGTTTAATAGGTGTTTAAATTTCAGAATACCAAGCATGAACAACCATACTTTTGGAGAAATATTTGAGAGTGATGCACCTAGGAGGTCGAGGCCCTCAAGAATAGCCTCTCAAGCTAGGCCATCATACAATGAAGATCTCATTGCAACTCGTATTGGCAGTGAAAGGGATGATGGGGATGCTCACCCATCCTCTTTTCCTTGTTTTACTTTCTTACAAGCTGCAGGTATTCTTGATGATTTCTTGCTACTGATTGAGAGGGTTGGCCTAACCTCTTATATGCAAGAAGAGAGTGCACAGTATGCTATGCTCACCAAAACTTTTGTTGAGAGCTTCTCATTTACTAACACATCCTATCATTCCACTGTATCCTTTAAAATCTATGATATGCCCTTCACCATGCCTTTGGAGAGATTTTGTAGTATTGTAGGTGTGCGTATGATAGGGACCGTGAAGAAAATTCAAGGGCGACCTGCTGATTTGTTGGAGCTTTACCGAGGGGTGACCAATGATGATGACTGCGTGGCGCAGCGCGGAAAGATAAGAAATATCCAACTCCCTACTCTTAGATACTTTGCATATTATCTTGCCACTAGTGTATTGGGTAGGGAGAACACTAGTAATATCTCCAATTATTATTTAGCATTCCTTGCTGCTGCGCTCAACAATGATACTCGGTACAATCTTGGCTCGCTTATTGCTCGTCGCCTAGCTGCTAGGGCGCCTATCTATGGGGGCATCATTGCCTCGCGTGTAGTCGATGCATTAGATCTTTCGGTGGCTCCTGATGATGTTATGCTAGCACCACAGAGGCTCGACCTTGTTGCCATGAAAACTCATCACTTTGTCACTTCTACCTCTGATTTGAACAATCTAGTATAAAGGATGCTTTTCACTGATGGGGATGAAAGGGAGATCCTTTTGCCACAGCCTGCTTTATTTAGTGTTGACAGGAGACCGTGGTCGCGCTCCAAGGAGGAGGTGGACGAGCAGCTTCGCTTGTTAGGTTTCCACGAGCAGCACCAGGAGGACGTGCCCTCCTATGTTTACTCCGCACATTACGGAGGGGCGTACTCGGGCTCGCACCAGGACGAGGGTACCTCCTCATCGTACCCCAGGGACACTTCATCCTGGCCAGCTTGGGATTGATACCCACTTAGGCCAAAAGCCTAAGCTTGGGGGGAGGTACGCCGACACCGCACTCATCTCCATATCATTTTGCGTCGGTACTTTGTATATTCACGTTTTTGTTCTCTTTTTAGTTTTCGTTCTTCTTTGCTTTTGCTTTCTAAAAACACAAAAAGACCAAAAATATTTTTGTTGTTTCTCTTTGGTTTGCTTCTTCTTTTTTCCTTGGTTTGCTTTTCCCTTTTTGTTTTGTTTGAACTATTCGAAAAACCCAAAAAGATTTTGCTTTGCTTGTTTTTATCTTTTGGTTCTTGTTTAAAAATTGAAAACACCAAAAATATTTGTCGTTCTTCTTTGGTTTTTGCGAGTTTGCTACAGGGTTCGGCAGCTCTCAATGGATTATTGGTTTCATATTATTATTCAAGCCACACAAGTGAAGAGCAATAATGAGGATTAATGACAACTTGAGGCATGGTAAGAGGCTGGTAACGAACTCTACTTGTTTTCATTTTTGTACATATACTCATCATTGTGGGCGTGCTTAGTCTGTTCATGTAGAGTGTATGTTATCTTTGAATGCTTAGTAGTTCTTGCTTTCTTGTGATTAGCTCCAGCCCGTTAATAGTTTGTAGAATGTCTCATGAATGTTTGCTTGCATTACTCTATTCATGAATTGGTATGACACCGTGGTATCCTACTCTGAATGTTTCATTTGAATTGACTTGGCACATGCTCATGCATGCACATGACTGTGATAATCAGTTAAGCCTTGATGAATTATTTTGCCTTAAGGATCTTGAATCACTTTCATGCCATGAGTAGTCCTGTTTTGTTGCAAGCATGATAATGACAGCTATTGCTCTCTCGTTTGTCGCTCCCTCACTTTTGCTAGCCTTCACTTCCACTGAGTGTTTTACTCATGTTTCCAACTCCCTAAACCAAATATTTCCAAAGTGTCCACCATACCTACCTATTAGCATCGTTTGCTATCTCCGTGCATATTCAATATGCCTTGTTTTCTTCCGAATAAAATGTTTGCTTGTTATGAGAAAGTTAGTTAGTAAAGCTCTCACGAACTTGATGGCACACTTTATTTTCTTGCACTTAATAAACCTGAACCATTGCGTCCTTCTTTGTTGCGCATATGCTTGCGCTTTATGAGTTGAAGTTAGCAGAACCATGTATCATGGGGACTGCTTTCAACGCTTCATAGGTACTTTGTACCTAGTTGATATCATGTTCTTTTGCTTATGGATCCCGACGGTGTGAAATAAAAGTGGAACTTATAAGATCATGTAGTTTGTATGTATGTTAGAGAAACGCCTGGGCCGCTAGCCTAAGCCATGCCTAATCATGGTGGAAACTTGCAGCATAACCGTAATGAGCATTCTATGAAGCATCCTCAATAAAAATCTGTGCACATAGTAAATAAAAAGATTGTTGAGATGCTCATTGTCTGCTTGCCTTGTCATTTTGATTATGGGATAGCTCATGTATCATATGCAAGGGGTACCCCGTTGGCGGTTCTCTATGATACATATGTTCTTACAATGACAAGAGCTTACTTGTGACTGAAGTTGAGTAGCATGAGGATCGGTCTTCGTAAGTAAGGGGCATGAGACTTTGATTTATAACTTGTCAAGCATATCCTCTTAGTTGTGTCACTTTAACCTTAACCATTTAAAGATGCTTATGATAGGGGCAATGAGAGCTCAAAGCTAACAAGTACCATACTTTCAGCATTTGGAAGCCTTTCAAATTATTCAAAACCTTTTCTTCTACTTGTTGAGTCTCCACTTATTCTTTGAGCACCTTCTTGAGAGCATAGTTGTCATTCTTTGTGTTTGTTCCAATACTTGATTATTTGTGTTATGACTTTGATGCTTGTATCCTTGATATCTTTACTTCTAGTCATCACTTGAACTTCAGAGGTGCCTTGGCATTCATAATCAAAGGCAAGCGAGATACCACTCTATCATACCTTTTTATGAGCATTGTAATGTTGCTTATGTTTGTGTTTCATGCTACTTATTATTCTTGAGTTGGAATCTCTTCATAGCTTGCAATAACTATTAAGTAGACTCAGTTGCATACTCTTTATTATGAATTGTCTAGGTAGTTGATCACATTGCTGAGAATATTTACATCATATGAAGCAAATGTGTTCGTGAAAGTTCTTTTATCGCACTCAGTTTTCAACTGAATTGCTTGAGGACAAGCAATAAGCTAAGCTTGGGGGGAGTTGATACGTCCAAAACGTATCTACTTTCCCGAACAGTTTTGCTATTGTTTCTCCTCTATACTTGTGTGATTTGGATGCAACTAATGCGAACTGACGCTGTTTTCAGCAGAATTGCCTTGGTGTCTACTTTTTGTGCAGAAAATCAACTATCAGGAAAAATCCCGAAAAATATGCCAAAAATCCTATTTCACCCGAAGACTCCAGGAGCCAGAATACGAGACGGAGAAGAGCCATGGGGTGGCCACACCACCTGCTGGCGCGGGCTAGGCCAGGCCGCGCCAGGGGGTGGTGTGGGCCCCCCAGGCACCCCCTCGACCTCTCTCTTCGCCTATAAGGAGCCTTCTGACCTAAAAACTTCGAGGGGTTCGACGTTTTTCCAGAAGGAGTTCCGCTCCGCCACCACCACCAGATTCCACGAAACAGCACCAGACACTCCGTTCTGGCACCCTGCTGGGACGGGGAATTGGAGGAGATCATCGCCATCATGATCACCATCGCTTCTCCATCGACCATCCATGTTTCCCCCATCTATGAGTGAGTAATCCCCCACTGTAGGTTATGGGGATGGTAGGGATTGGATGAGATCGTTCATGTAATGGCATCATATTGTTAGGGCATGCTGCCTAGTATCTTTTATTAGTGCTTTATGACTTTGTTGCAACTTTTTGTGCTTAATGCTTGTCACTAGGGCCCGAGTGCCATGATTTCAGATATGAACTTATTATTGATTCATTATGGTAGTATTGTTTTGGGTCTTATCTTCAAGTTGTATACACATGTCGTTGTCCGGAACCTATGGCCCCCAAGTGACAGAAATCGGGATAACCGGAAGGGAAAGGCTTTGATGTGAGGATCACATGTGTTCACGTAGTGTTAATGCTTTGCTCCGGTGCTCTATTAAAAGGAGCACCTTAATTTCCAGTAGTTCCCTAGAGGCCCCGCTGCAAACGGACTGGCGGGACAAAAGATGTTGTGCAAGTTCTCATTGCGAGCACGTATGACTATATATGGAACACATGCCTAGGATTGTCTAGTACTTGGATGCTTTATCTTATTTATCTGCAATTGCCCTATGTTCTGATTTCTATGTGAATTGTCTTGTCCATGCAACGCCTGTCCATCCATCCCTATGCCTACCACACTCGAATCCCACTGTTTACTGCTTTTGTTACTACTGCCTTTGCTTTACTACTGCTGCTACTTTACTATTCCTACTACAAAACTGTTGCTACTGATAAACTGCTATGAGCAAGATTGTTTCCAGGTGCAGCTGAATTGACAACTCAGTTGTTAAGGATGATAAATATTTTTTGGCTCCCCTTGTGTCGAATCAATAAATTGGGTTTCACTTCCCTCGAAAATACTGCGATACACCCCCTATACTTGTGGGTCATCAGTACTCTGTCTGCTAGGTGTTTCACTAAATGGCCGCATGAGATAAAGATTCAAATTTTTGAGTGAATTTTGGTGGGTGTGTTGGTCACATGCTTGAGTATCTCTTGTTGCTAGGGATTTCCAAATGGTGTTGGTTTGAGTGGTTTTTGCAAAATGGTGATCTATGCACCTATACTTGATTCAATTTTGAATTGCCTCTCAAATAGGTTTGAAATTGTTTTTTGTAGATTTGTAAAGTTTTGCTTGGGTTCATTTTAATTGGTCTAGCAAGGGGTGAAAAGAAATAGAATTGTTTCTGTTGAAATCCTATACTAGAGATGTCCACAGTGGGCTAGTGGCTAATTTTGGCCAAAGTGACCTTTTGATCATATGCTTCATATTTGATTTTCCTTTTATTTGATTTTGTTTAGAATTGACCTCGATGATGTGGTATTCATCTTTAAACTAATCCTTATCATTTATAGCAGTCAAACATGACAAAGGCAAGCATTCATGCATTAGTAGAAATCACACATGCACTCATATGTGTTTAAGAAATAAAGTATTTGTTAACCCTAATCTTGGGTGATTAGAACTTGATAAGGTTGTTTAATATTTTTAAGATGTTACATAGTGTCATACAAGGCCTAAGTAATTAGGTTGTAGGAGTATCTCATATGGAACTTGGTTTCATTGGCTCGACTCCACCACATTCTATAGGATTCAAAGGATTTCCAAAGGAATTCCATAGGATTCCAATCCATAGTAATCTTTTCGATAGAATGTGTTTGTTTCAAAGGAATAAATCCTACAAAACTCCTATTCATTGCTTCCCTACACTACAATCCTTTAGGATTTATAACAAGAGGTGAGACATCTTGGAAAAATTCCTATGTGTCTATGACATGTACCTAAACCGTATAAAATTTCCTGTGTTTTTTCTGTGGTGCAATTAAACACCTTATCTTACCGATTCCTGCAATTTTCATTCTATAGGATTATAAGTGAGAACGAGGCAATAGCCTAGTGGTTGGGTCGCAGTTGGTGCATCCAAACGGCCAGAGTTAGATCCATGTCAGGGACGAATTTCTAGAATTCTCACGCCGACCCGCTTCTACTATATCAAAAGTGTCTAGTTCCTCCTAGCATTGTTTCATCTATTTTATAAGTGTCATGTCATTCTATTCCTGTGATGACCCACAAGTATAGGGGGTGTATCGCAGTATTTTCGATAAGTAAGAGTGTCGAACCCAACGAGGAGCAGAAGGTGGTGGCTAGTGGTATGGATCAGGAATTCTCTGCAAATACTTAGCAAACGGATTTTTAGGGGTTTTTGATAAAGCAAGTAAACAAAATATGAGTAAATAAAAGACAGTAGGAATAAATGTAGCAAGTGGCCCAATCCTTTATGCAGCAAAGGACAAGCCAGTTGTATGACTTAAGATGACCAAACATTCTCGAGGACACATGGGAAGACTGTCAAGTGTTATCGCTTCATATAGTTGATTAATGTTCTTTAGCTTGCTAAGTGTTGTGTGGGTGAACCTGTGCTAATGTACCGACCTTCCTAGGACTAATACATACTTGTGATTATACCCCTTGCAAACATCCGTAAGTACAAGAAAGTAATTAAGGTAGAAACCTAACCACAACTTTAAACTCTAAGACCCGTATATCCCTTGTGCAATGGTTTCCTAACGGGGGTTCAGGTTTCTGTCACTCCGACAACCCCTACGATTAGTAGCCAAATACACAATGCATTCCCCTAGGCCCATATAGGTGAAGTGTCATGTAGTCGATATTCACACGACACCACTAGAAGAAGTACACCACAACTTAAATATCAAACTATTGAATCTTTCTCAACACAACTCCAGAGGATAATATATGCCAGAGGGGAGTGCCAGGGGTGGACCAGGGCGGCCACACCACATGGTGGCGCGGCCTAGGCTGGCCCGCGCCAGGGGGTGGTGTGGGCCCCCTGTGGCCCATCTCCATCCCCCCTTCTGGCTTCCTTCATCTTCTGGAAAAATAGGATTTTCCATGTATTTTCCCGGATTTTCTGATCTTCGCGAATTTTGCCTCCAAACAGCACCTTTTCCATCAGATTCCTGACTGCAGCGGTCCATGCTCCAAAAGTCATCAACCATGCAAAAATAGATGAAATAACATAAGTATCACCTCTTAATACGAAATATATCAATGAATAACAGTGAATTATGACATAGAATTGTGATGCAAAATGGACATATCATCCTGCACTTCTCATATTCCTATGTTTTACAAATCCCTTGAATCGAACGAACCCTAAATACAAGTATAGCCAACAACTTGATTGTATAATACACTAGTTACCTCTAAAGGTTTACTGTACTTACACATGACTACTTTATGTGTAAATGGCCGACCTCACATACTCACAAAGTTCCTAGGAGCAATATGGCCAACCATGTATTAGGAACATACTATCTTGGTTGCCACGAGGAATGATAAACACGAGTTTTGATAACTTCAGTAAAAAATCCTTCGCAATATGGCCTAGTGGCCTACCATGTAGGAACATACCTTGGTTTGAAGCCAAACAACCAAGGTATGACCATATTTACATTGTAATTTATGATAAGGTCCCCTTATTCGATATATTGGCGCATCTTGGAGTGGTAAACAATGTTTATTACAATTGTAATATTCCAATTTTTCTAACTAGAAAAATCATTTACAATTTTCCAAGTAACTGTTTTTGTAAGCAAGCACACGTGGAATAAGGCCCATATGACAACCCCATTTTTTCACACATAGTGCACACAATTTTATGGTCATTTCCCACGTTATATGAATTAACGAGCTAGCTAATTTTGCCACTCAACTCCCTCTATCGATTTACCAAAATTATGTCAAACTTGAACTACGATCGTATGATAGGCTGCTCGCTCCCAAGCTTCGCCTACAAAGTGGTGGATCCAAATGGTGCCTAGGGCAAAGAATGGACCACCTTAAGATTTCTAAATAGCCTATATATTATACTAAAAAATAAAAACATTATTAAATGAAAAATTGCCCCTGTTGGACTGCCCTCACATTTTGAGATGGATCCGCAAAATCGTTTTAAGGGACCCAAGTTAATCAATACAATATCGACAAACACTAGGAGGTTTGAAAGATTCAACTTGCAAAGAATTTACATGTTGGCCGACCAATTCCGGCGAGTTTTAAAAAAATAAGAAAATAACAAAAAAACTATAGTACTTGCGCACGATATCCTCTTGCATGAATCTCCACCTGCCATGCCAAATAATGGAAAGCTTTAGTTTACATAACTCTTGAGAGTATTTTTTTGCAATATGGCATACCATGTACGAACATGATTGGGTTTTAAAACAAATGGCCATGCTTATGTGATAATAATGCCGTATTCGGTAAATGCGCATCTGGGCATGATATGGTAAATAATGTAGATTATTTAACAAAGTACATGGCAAATAATTAAGGCTCATAAAGCTAGCTACTAGCCTTCCATTTTTACACAAAAGCGGACCATATTTTATGGAAAATTCTCTAATTATATGAACTTTTGACTTTTTAGCTAATTTCAACCACTTAAAATACTTTTTGTTGATTTATCAAAATCATATCAAATTTTAACTATGACTGCATGATAGGTTGCTAGCTCTCTAATTTCACGTAAAATCTCTTTAAGGTACTAGAGTATTCAATCTATAAAAAAACAACTAGATGTTTGAAACCATCAATTTCTTTCAAAGAATTACACAACGGCTGACAAGGTTGAACTAGTTATGATTTTTTTCCAAGAAAAATAAAGAAAAATCAAAATAATGTATAACTTATGCTTCGTGTTCTCTTGAGCGTATTAGTTGTGATAAGTATGAGTTTTGATTACTTTAAAAAACCTTTCTTTGCAATATGACCTACCATGTTGTGAAGATGCTTAGCTTCCAAATCAAATGACTAGGGTCATGGCTATATCTACATTGCAGTAGACGAATATTGTGCCCATATTTAGTAGATGAGCGCATGTTGGTATGAGAGAATGTGTTTACAATCGTAGTTTCCAACTTCCACAAACAAAAAATATTTTTCAATTTTGTAAGTGATGTACAATGTTTATTTGTTAAGTTAGTATACAAAGAATAAGGCCTAGAATGGTAATACCCCATTATTCGGACATCGCAGACCATGTTTATGGGCTATTTTGAAGTAATAACATGAATTCTAATATGTCTAGTAGCTATTTTCTCTAATTGGAACTAATTCATGTCGATCTACCAAAATTATATATATCAAATATGCACGATGAGTGCGTTATAGGTTACAAAATCGTTTAAGGTACCCAAGATTTGAATATATAAAAACCACCATCAGTTTTGAAAAATTCAACTTCTTGCAATGTCAATTGACACAAAATTCATCACTATTCGTCCTTATAATCACTATAATTATGTCCTCGCTGCTGAACTTGAAGGTAAATCATCATAGATCCCTGCTCTTCGCTCTCTTCTCTACCTATCCCCTCTTAGAAAGCTTCGTAGCACCCATCAGGTGTGCGTAGTGCTTACGCGTATAATTATAGTTCAATGAGTACTAGTCTGGCGGTTCTACTACATATGAAACCTAGCGGTAGAGAGAAAGCAGACCCCCATCGTGTGAGCCATGTTTTTTCTACAAGATAAAATCTAGTACGATCTAAAAATTTATCTCCCAATCCTCATATTTGATTTTTATTCTCGAATAAGATCGCATAGAACATCACATGAATATTTAGTTTTTAGATGTGGAGCTTCATCAAATCTTATCGCATAACGTTGAATATTCAACGTTGGATCAAGACTCGCAAATTCCAACATTGCCAACCATTGGATCTTCTTTTCCAGTCTAGGATCTAGAAGATTCTATTGATAGTATTTAGCAGAATGACAATGTGCAAACCTGAAAACACACTTCTCGGTCATTCTAGAATCTCCTCCGTCATTTCTCTAGACCATGGTCTAAAAAATTTCAAGTATTAGGTAGCTAATAAACGTTTATTTCTACATGATATAAAGTACAAGAACCAAACATACAGCGTTACTTTATAGATGTGGCTCTTTCATTTTTTTTTTGAGCTTTACCTATTATAGAGGAAACTTTTATGTAGTGATGATATGTCATACTTTATTATTATGTGAGTCTCACGTGCAAGGCACATACAACTTACTAATAAAAGGATGGTGCACAAATACAAAGAGGCTGCTAATCTTGTCCAACTAAACCAGGAATTTGTAGATAAGGCCTCAAAATATACAAAAATGACCCTAGTATAGAAAGAAAAGGCGTAATCAGGTAGAGCTTCATTGATTATCAGCGGTGGTATATAAAAGAAGGGCACGTCTCGAGGCCGGATCAGAGAGTCCTCATATCCCCCCACCCAAATCACAATGCTTGGGACGGTCAATCTGAAGATGGCAGCCATCATTCTCAACAGTTCCTCCTGCTCCTAGTCCCTCAAGCCTCGGCGGGTCTACAAGGTCTCTCCATTTCTCCCTCATAAACCATTGATTTTTCTTTTGTCGGTTCGTTTGTGCAACTATTTTATTTTTCGAACTTCCATTTCTATAGTGTGTGGATATTCACCTAGTATGCCACTGCTGCATCCGAAAGATCACCTCCTTCCAGAAGTGCGAGCACCCTAGCGGGGATTCACCCACGAGCCCGCCATGGACGTCGTCCTATTAGTGGCTAGGGTCGAGTGTGCCTACAAAGGCTGCAGTAGTTTGCTGCCCTACTACGAACTCCACGAGCACGAAATCACATGCTGGTATGATCCTTTCACTTGCACGAAGACCGGATGCAACTTCACCGCCAGTGCTCATCACCCACCTCGAAGCGGTGCACTCGATCCAAGTGCACAAGATCTTGTAGGCCACTACCAAAGCGTTCCATGAGCTGGTGCCACTGTCGGGCGAGGCGTCCCGCCAGCTCATACTCGTCTGGGAGGAGGATGGAGCCGTGTTCGCCCTGACGATTGGCACGGTAGGCACGGTCCCCCTCGTGTCTGCGGTCTGTGTTAGGGCCACGATGTGCGACTTGCCGATGTACATGGTGAGGATGTGGGTGGAATGCCCGTCGCTGCTCTCCTGGACGGACTGCAGGAGGAGGACCAGCACCGTGATGGTGTAGCTCGATGCATCGAGCTCTGAAGCCGGGCAACATCGCATTTTTGGACCTTATGTCTTACCTGGCGGTGTCGCTGCATTACCTGGTCGGTCCTACTACATCAAAGTAGATGCGTTTCTTCTTCCGCATCGAGTTTTAGTGGTGATGTAAGATGCTATTAATTGGTTTAATTGCAGAAAGATCGTTTACATACCAGGAATGGTGGATTTTGTAGTAGTACTCTATCTCTGTCCCAAGAAATAAATCTCCCTTGTTTTTCTTGTTTTTTGTTTGACCAAGATTTACTCTAAATATATATAAAGAATATGGGTACTGTACAAAATTAACATCGTTGGAAACCGTGTTTCAATACAAATTCAGTGATACAAATTTAACACAATATAAGTAAATTTTAGTTGGTCTATTTATTCGGTCAAACTTTACTTTGGAGTGCGCGTGTGCTTTATTCCTTGAAACGGAGGCAGATGAGTTTGGTGGATGTACTCTCCTGAGTATTTTTCATGAAGTCTTAACTTCCGATGGGTTGGGGATGTACTCTGTTGAGTAGTAAGCTGAATAGGATTATTAGGCTCTCTGTTTAGGATTATAAGGCCAGAGGGCCAATTCTCAATACTACCAAGTAGATGAATTATTCACTCTAATTAATTTATGCATGCACCACTAGTTTTACATGCATGAGATGCTAGATAAAAATAGGGAACATGATGAGAGATGAAACAACATGCATTGGGAGACTAAGAGAAAAGAGAGATATCTAAATTAATGAGTCACGGGAATTAAGACAATAAAGAAGATAGGTCTTATAATTTCTACCAATTTTAAAAAGCTCTATGGCCTAATAATCCCAAACAGAGGTAGGAGTACTACTCAACATACATTCAGGAGTACTAGTATGTAGTAGTATTACAATAGTGGAGTACGGTAGTAGTAGTACTCCCTTCCGATTCATATTAATTATCACTGGATTGGATGTACTCGTATCTAGCACTAAAACATGTCTATATACATCCATTTTCGCGACAAGTAAATATAGCCATTTTTGGAGTAGTACTAGTTTGGTTGGAAGAAATCATACTCTTTCCGCAGTAGGGATGGTGGTTTTTTGCTAGTAGTAGTACTAGTACATACTAGGTAGTAGTACTATATATGTTTATATAGTACTACTCAATATACATTCGGGCAATCGACAAAAAATCATCTTGCGGTTCTACTGCTACAGTGCTACTAGTAGTTTTTGAGGTGCACATTCACCCTATTCTTTCAGCAGTACTCCGCCCTTCAGCAGTATAAATGGAATTACTCAAAGAAAGTCTCTACCACTATAAAATTATAAATACCCAGAAATGTAAAAGGCCATAATAGTAAATGGGTAGAATAGGAGCGGACCCTGTGGCCTGTAGGAACAGTAACGGGCCGGCGGCAGGCCTTAACAGTGCCTGACCTACTGGTGCATGCCCCTAATGGGCTGCATATTATTCTACCAAAGTGGGCCTTCTTTAGTCCGAAATAGTAACGGGCCTAAAATCGTACGGGTCGTGGATGGTTGCATTAATGGGCCCACATCAAACAGTACATGGTGAAACAATAAAGGGTTGTAATCTTATTGGGCTCTCCTCGTGGGCTAGCCCACTTAACAATTAGCAGGCCTTGGCAGGGCCAGGCTTCTACCACATTTTTTGTGACCGTTAATGATGGTAACTAGGCATTAAGGGTGTTTGCCACGTGGCATTTTGCATGACATCAGTAGTCAACACGACTAGCAAACAAATCTATGACGGAACAAGTTTTCGTTGCTAAATGGTGTGATCCGCCATGGTCAAATAACCGTGGTAGATTCTTTTGTGGCAGGGCTTTTACCACGAAGGAAATCCGTCGTAGAAGACTTTTTAACCACAAAAAATGGACCTTCAACCACGAAAATCGTCCCTTGTAAAAGCCAACTTTTCTTGTAGTGCTCCTCGCAACAGGGGTACCTGGGAGGAAACCCTAGAGAGGTTCGAGGCAGCACGGGTGCTCACCTTGGTCTTCCCTTTCTAAGCGGAGGGGGCCAGGCGACATGGCGTGAGGAGGTGGTCCTGGAGAAGGGCAACAGCGACAGGTTCTGCGTCGGAAGAATCGTTGCGCGCAAGTTCCCGAGATGGACATCGTGGTTCTCATCAGCGACGGAGGTTGGAGCGTGCCTAGATCCAAGAAAAAGGGGCATGTTAGATAGATCTCGGCAGGAGAGTGACATTCAAGTAGATAGAAGGGTCAGTGAGTGACGGAGAAGACATCGTCTTGCTTGCACGCCTGTAGCACCTAGGCAGTTCTCCTCTTCTCCAGAGCAGTAGAGAAGAAGAGAGATCTGGTGCTCCGAGGAGAGGAGAGAGTGAAGCTAGAGGAGTAAAAGGAGGGAAAATTGGGTGGATGGGGTGACCTGGGACCTTATCCCGAGTTGGAGTAGCTCACAGTGGACTTTGTCCACTAGGAAAAAAGGGAGGGGTGTTGAGCATGGGTTGGTCGAGGGAGGCGGTGGAGAGGGTGGTGTGGGGTTGGTGAATAGAGGACAGGTGTTGGTTTTGCCTTAAAAGAGTTGGGGTGCTCTCCTCTCCACCTCGGGTGGATTTAAGAAAAGGTTAGGGAGAGTATCTAGGGCTAGATATGGAGGTGGTTTAAGGATGCAAAGGGGTGGTGTGGGTCCTGGTTCACGGGCAGAGGAGTGGAGGAAGGGTGGTGGCTACTGTGGTATTTAATATGTGCAATATTTTTGAGACATCAGTGTCCCTCTCTCTCACTTTCCAAGCACAAGAGGTCAAAGAGGAGAGAGTGCTAAAGGGCTAGGATATAGTAGCATGACCAAAGAGTGGTGTGAGGGTTCTATATGGATTATTGGCCAAGATTTGGGATGGTTTGGGGATTTTGCAAAGTATAGAAGAATAGTTAAATTCACTTTTCTCACCTCTTCTCAAATTATCTCAAGCACAAGGTCAACTTGAGCGGTGGTGAGGAGGGGCATGGTCAGGAGGTGAGGGGGGATTGAGTAAGGATCACTAGTTGAGGTTTGAGGAGAATTCAATTTATGAAATTTGAAATTTGATTGAGTTTGGTGATCTAGGGCATCACAATGTCATACCATCAAATATGCTAGATTATCAAGCTCAGAGCTCCCCTTGGATCATGGGGTATATAGGTTGATAGACCACATGATGTAGATTATAATGATGCAATATTTGGTCCAAAACATGTTTGGGTTATTATATATTAAAGGCCAAACTTAGTTGTTTTTATGGTTGTCAAAACAAACTATCTTCTTTCCTCCCAAACCATGTTGTTTTGAGGAGCTCAAAGATTTACTGGGGACAAGGAGTATATGGTGTGATATACTAGGTTGAGTATATCAAAACCATGCAAATAGTTGGCCAAGAAAGGGTGATATGGAGTTGGGAGCTTCTACCAAAGTTGGGATGTTGAAATAGTTGACAGAAACACATTATTATCTTTACTACAAAACAATCAAGGACTAGGGGTCCAAGAAGGATTTATCCAAGGGCAAAAGTGTGGTTTGGAAGTACACATAATGGTTTGATTGCATTTACATAAGTGCCCATGGATTAATATAGATAGGGACTCAAAGGTGGGATCCTGATAATAGATTCGGACTTAGTCAAATTTTGACTACTTTAGGGTTTTTGACTAGGTATAAGATCTAGGGGTTTTGGTGGGATGCAAGGTTCCAAATTCATCACCAAGTTAATGAGGTTGAAGTGTAGATGGAGTAGAAGGGATTCATACCTAGAATTGGTCTCCATTGATTTTGAAACTACTGAAATGACTTTACTCAAAACTGATCTTGTTAAGGAATTAGAGGGTTAATTTAATAATTAGAGATCAAGACAAGCTTGGGAATCTAGATATGAGGGTTCCTTGATCAGATAAATTATGTATGATGGTAGAGTACATCACAAGTATGAGTATAGTGTAGTGCATTGCCTAGGGATCAAGAGTAAGAGTTTTAGTTGGAGCTCAGAAAAGGGTGAGCCTGATAACCAGGGGAAGATGGTCTTCCCACAAGAATTTTGATAAATTCACCTCAAGAGGTTTAAAGGTATCATTTTTTTTTGGCTAAGTTACTACAGGGTGATCTCCTAGAGTAGCTCATACTAACTCCTAATCAAACAAGTCAGGACAAATCCTGCTTAAGACAGCAGATCAGGGTAATTCACACAACCATCTCAAGAGAAATACCAACACACACATGCATTAGGTCTAAGGAAGAGAGGCTTTGAAAGGTTAGTGTTTTGTATAAGGTGAGATTCCTTTGGCACTTCTACCAAGAGTGTAAAATAATTCCTTTATAAAAGATTTTGGAAAGACTAGAGGTAAGGATATTTGGAAGGTTCTATCTTGAGAACATAAGGAGATGGCATCATATAGATCTCCATAATTTTGTCAAGAGAAGCTAAGAAAACATTGGTTGTTTCATAGGAATCTTAGCTCTTGTTTTGAAATGCCAGAACATTTGAAATATGTAAAGTAAGCCAAGACATTTTATTTTCTTAAATAGTTTTTGCAACTGATGGGGAGGTAGAGAAGTATCCTAACTACTACATAATCAAGAGGAATGAGCACAAGCAAGCAAACAACTATTTCACCACTAAGCAAGATTTTTTTTGTTCCCCCTGATTTTTGCACTCAGGACAACTAACAATGTTACGGAAAGTGGGGTGTTACAATATCAATTTGATTCAACATAATCCCAGCCACAATTCACATATGCGTGATATCGAGCATAAACCATAAGCTATCTCTCTAATACCATGGTTGGGCCACGCAGAGATAAAAAACCTTTTTCCCTACTCGGTACTCCCGAGATCTAGCTGAGGTACCAGGCCACGAGGATTACTGATACAACGTATCTATAATTTTTGATGTTCCATGCTTGTTTTATATCTACTTTCTTATGTTTTGTCCACACTTTGGAGTATTTTTATACACTTTCTAGGACTAGCCTATTAACAAGATGCCACAGTGCCAGTTGCCTGTTTTCTTCTGTTTTTGGTTCCAGGAAAGCCAGAAAATGAATATTCTCGGAATTCGACCAGACAAAAGCCAAAGTCGATATTTTACCAGAAGACTCACAGAGCCAGAAGACGAGACGGAGAGGGGCCAGGGGCTAGACACACCATGTGGTGGCGCGGGTTCCCCTGGCCGCGCCACTAGGTGGTGTGGGCCCCTAGTCCATCCTCTGACATCGCCCTTTCGCCTATAAGAAGCCTCCGATGCAGAAACCCTAAATAATCCAGCCTCCAGCCATGAAAAGTTTCGCAGCACCTCCGCCATCGAAGGGGAGATTCAGGGGACAGAAAGTCTCTATTCCGGCACCCTTCCGGGACAGGGAATTGCCCCCGGAGCCATCTGCATCGATCTCCACCACCATCTCCATCGTCGTTGCTGATTCCCATGATGATGAGGGAGTAGTTCTTCCTCGAGGCTAAGGGCTCTACCGGTAGCTATGTGTTCATCTCTCTCTCTATGCGTGATCATATTATGATCATGAGCTTTGTAATAAAGTAGATCTACCTTGCTACTCAAGTGCTTTAATAGATCTATGCTCTCTCCCCACGTGTGTGAAGTTGATAGTGTGCACACCGTGTGGCACTTAGGCTAGAGATTACAAATACTTGTTATGAGTTATATTTGGAGTTGGATGTCTCTCTGAAATTGTGGTGTTTGTTGGAACCATCTAGCGCTCAAGGTGACAGTGTGGGATTATCTAGATGGGGAAGGCGGACTTTGAGGAGTGTTGTTATAGCCCTACCACGGATTAGAGTGTCCAACCGGAGAGTAGTTCGGAGTAGTATCATGAAGAGAAGATATTTATATGAGAGTTTTCACTAGCGAAAGTATGATCCCTAGGCCTTGCTTCTAAACATTGAAACACCATTTGCAACTAGATTTGTTACATGTTTGCTTGCTTCCATGTTTTTGCCTTTAGTCTTTTCCTCCAGTCAAGCTCTTTTCTGGCACCGTTGTCTTATATCCATACCACTTGTATTTCACTATCTCTTCGCCGAACTAGTGCACCTATACACCTGACAAGTGTATTGGGTGTGTTGGGGACACACGAGACTTCTTGTATCTTGATTGCAGGGTTGCTTGAGAGGGATACCTTTGACCACTTCCTCCCTGAGTTCGATAAACCTTGGGTAATCCACTTAAGGGAAACTTACTGCTGTTCTACAAACCTCTGCACTTGGAGGCCCAACACTCCAACAACTGTCTACAAGAATAGAAGTGCGTAGACATCAAGCTATTTTCTGGCCCCGTTGCCGGGGAGGTAAGGTAAAAGGTACTCACATCCTCCGGTGTGAGTGCTCGAAGTTATTTCCTTTAGATTCTGCAATTTTGTCTTTTTGTTTCTTGTTTTTATTTTCACTAGTTAGTCTTAATGGAAAACAACAAAAAAATTAGAGAACTTTATAGTATTTATCTTGATTTAGGACATGAAGAGTTTGAAAAGAAAAAATTAAAAAACCTATGAAACTTTATTTGCATGCTAATAGCAATGTTATTAGTATGAATTCTTTGAACACCATTATTGCTAATGCTATGGAAAATTCTAATCTTGGGGAAGCTTGTTTTGATGAGCATGGTATTTTTAGTCCCCCAAGCACGGAGGATAAATTTTACTTTGATGATACTATGCCTCCAATATAGGATGATTACAATGATGAATATGATATTTTCAGTCCACCTTCTATTGAGGAGAAAATTAATTATGATTACAATATGCCTCCTATATTTGATGATTATGGTGATGAGAATAATAATGATAGCTATTTTGTTGAATTTGCTCCCACTATGATTAATAAGAATGACTATGCTTATAGGGAGACTAATAATTATTTTATGCATATGGCTCATGATAAGAATGTTTTATGTGATAGTTATATTGTTAATTTTATTCATGATGCTACTAAAAGTTATTATGAGAGAGGGAAACATGGTTTTATGCATCTCAATAATATTAAGTTTCCCCTCTTTATGTTGAAAGTCTTGAAGTTGCACTTGTTTTGCTTTACTATGCTTGTTGCTTTGTGCTTTCATGACTTGTTTCTTTACAAGACTCCTATGCATAGCAATTGGGTTAGACTTAAATGCTCTTTGAATTTGCTTCTTGATTCTCTCTTTTACTTCAATTCATATTTCTTATGTGAGCATCTTCCCAAACTATCATGCCTAACTTAAAGGTGTTAAAGAAAAGTACTTCTTGGGATATAACTCAATAGTTTTCTTGAGTATTGGAAGTTATTACTTCTGTAATAACCTCTCCTTATCCTTTTTTTATTTTGATTTTTATGCCAAGAATAACCTCTAATGAGAGGGAAGTAAGATTTGGGGAAGTGCTGTCTCGAAACAGATTTTTGTGCTTCGCTGTAAAATGCTTGAAAAATCTCTGTATGTCGGATTGAGCTATAATTTTTTGTGCTTCTGCCCCGGGTTGTTATCCAACTTTCGTTAGTTCAACACTTTTCGATTTGAGCAATACAAGGTCTTCGAAAAAATCGGTTTTCACCTGATGGTCTGTTTTGACAGATTTCTGCCATTATTTGCATTTGCCTCTTTATCGATTTCTCTTTGAGTTCTCTTTGATCACTCGAGATTTTAGAATGAATTTATACCGTATCTTTTGTGTTTTAATGGAAGTTTTACTTGTGTTGAAACTGAACCAAAAGACTTATTATCTTGAGTACACTAATGTTGCTAATGAAGATTGTGTGAAGTTTTGTATGAAGGAAATTTTAAAGTGTAGGGAAGAGTAATGGAATAAGATGAAGTATGGAAAAAAGCTCAAGCTTGGGGATGCCACCCGTGTCACCCCAAGAAATATTCAAGAAGTACAAGCATCAAAGCTTGGGTATGCCCAAGGCATCCCCTTCTTCATCAATAAAAATCTCAGGTTTCTTCCAAACACTTCATTTTTATTGCTTCATGCACAGTTGTGTTGTTCTTGGAGCGTATTCGTTTTTATTTTTGGTTTTCGTTTGCTTTGTTTTCTTGAATAAATTGGTTGGACCCCCTCATTCATACATTAGTTTTCTAAGAAGATTGGTTTGGATTGGAAAAGAGTAGGAAAAGTTCATGCTTAAGTGGTATAAAAGGAGTTTGTTTTTGACTGTGACTTAGACTCTATCATGCCATGCTTGATATTGTTTTGGCTTTATGCTTAGTGATTTTTGCTGTAGCATGACATGTTATAAACAATTGAGATTGCTTAATGTGCCTTGAAAGAATCATGCGTTGTTTTAGCATATTAAAGCATAGTATTGTGGTATTCTCCTTTGATGCTTTATTTGGGTTGACTTGGCGCATGCTCACACCATGTTAAGACTATACCAAGTCACCATAGCCTCTATGATCCTTTAGTTTTCGACTTGTAATATCGCTTTATGCTTTAATTAATGATGTTTTGTCGCTTTGCATGATTATGGCCATTACTGCTCTCTTAGTTGGTCGCTCCCAGTCTTTTGCTAGCCTCCATACCAAGTATGAGTTCCACTCATGCATCCAACTCCAAATAAAACCAAGTTATTCCAAAGAGTCCACCATACCTACCTATTATAATTTTCTATTCCAAGTATATTCATGTTTTTATCTACCTTCCGAATTAAACTTGTTATGTGAAAATTAGTGATTAAAGCTCTCACGAACTTGATGGCACACTTTACTTTTCTTGCCCCTAATAAACTTGAACCATTGTGTCATCTATGTTGTATATGCTTGCACTTATATGTTGGGGATTAGTAGAACCATGTTGTCATGGGGAACACTTTCAACATTGCACTTGTACATTGTACCTAGTTGATATCATGCTCTTTTGTTTACGGATGTCATCGGTGTGAAATGAAAGGGGAGCTTGTAAGTCCATGGAATTATGTATGTGTGTTAGACAAACACCTAGGCGGCTGGTCTAATCCATGCCTAATCATGGTGGAAACCTGCAGCATAACCATAATGAGCAATCTATGAAGCATTCTTCTTATAAAAAGAGATATAGATTGAGAAAAAAGAAAAAAAGATGAGAAAAGAGGAAAGAGAGAAAAAAAGCACCATTTTTCCATGGTAAATAAGAAGATGTTGAGATGCTTATTGTCTGTTTGCCTTGTCATTTTGATGATTCTTCCGTATCATCGGGCAAGGGGTACCCCGTTAGTGGTTCTCTATGATACACATGTACTTACTATGACAAGAACTTACCGGTAACTAAACTTGAGTAGCATGAGGAGCGGCCCTCGTATTCAAGGGACATGAGATTGCCAACTTATACTGTCAAGCATATACTTCATAGTTTGTTCACTTTAACCTTAATCACTTCAAGATGCTTATGATAGGGTCAATGAGAGCTGAAAGCTAATAAGTACCATAATTTTTGGAAGCTCTTTATAAGACTTGAATCCCTGCTTCCTTCTATGAAGGCCTTTCTTTTACTTTTATGTTGAGTCTCCATCTTCTATCTTTATGCACCTATTAAGAGAGCATAGTGGCCATTCTTAGTTTAATGTGTATTTTCCCAAGACTTGTTGATTGATGCATAACTTTGATATTGCTTGCTCTTGAACTATTTGAATCTAGTCACCCTTATGAACTTTGAAGGTGTCATATGCATTTATGTTTTGCTACACTATGAGGGACAAGATGCATGCCACTATGCTATGTTTTCTATATGTGAAACAAACAAATGTCTTTCAATGCATTGTTATTCATGATATTTGTTTGTATCCTTTCATGTTGCATGCATAGTTACTATGTCTTATTGTTAGAACTTCATCTTTCATGCTCATGTTTAGAGTATTTTGATCCCAGCTTTCAATGCTTGCAAATGGTTTGATCTTGATTGTGATGGTGCATGTCACCTCAAAAATTATTATTTTTATCACTTACCTACTCGATGACGAGCAGGAGTTAAGCTTGGGGATGTTGATACGTTGCAAACGTATCTATAATTTTTGATGTTCCATGCTTGTTTTATATCTACTTTCTTATGTTTTGTCCACACTTTGGAGTATTTATATACACTTTCTGGGACTAACCTATTAACAAGATGCCACAGTGCCAGTTGCCTGTTTTCTTCTGTTTTTGGTTCCAGGAAAGCCAGAAAATGAATATTCTCGGAATTGGACCAGACAAAAGCCAAAGTCGATATTTTACCGGAAGACTCACGGAGCCAGAAGACGAGACGGAGAGGGGCCAGGTGCTGGCCACACCATGTGGTGGCACGGGTCCCCCCTTGCCACGTCACCGGGTGGTGTGGGCCCCTGGTCCACTCTCTGACATCGCCCTTTCGCCTATAAGAAGCCTCTGATGCAGAAACCCTAAATAATCCAGCCTCCAGCCACGAAAAGTTCCGCAGCACCGCCGCCACCGAAGGGGAGATTCGGGGACAGAAAGTCTCTGTTCCGGCACCCTGCCAAGACAGGGAATTGCCCCGGAGCCATCTCCATCGATCTCCACCACCATCTCCATCGTCATTGCTGATTCCCATGATGATGAGGGAGTAGTTCTTCCTCGAGGCTAAGGGCTCTACCGGTAGCTATGTGTTCATCTCTCTCTCTATGCGTGATCATATTGTGATCATGAGCTTTGTAATCAAGTAGATCTACCTTGCTACTCAAGTGCTTTAATAGATCTCTGCTCTCTCCCCACGTGTGTGAAGTTGACAGTGTGCACACCGTGTGGCACTTAGGCTAGAGATTACAAATACTTGTTATGAGTTATATTTGGAGTTGGATGTCTCTATGAAATTGTGGTGTTTGTTAGAACCATCTAGCACTCAAGGTGACAGTGTGGGGTTATCTAGATGGGGAAGGCAGACTTTGAGGAGTGCTGTTATAGCCCTACCATGGATTAGAGTGTCCAACCGGAGAGTAGTTCAGAGTAGTATCATGAAGAGAAGATATTTATATGAGAGTGTTCACTAGCGAAAGTATGATCCCTAGGCCTTGTTTCTAAACATTGAAACACCGTTTGCAACTAGATCTGTTACATGTTTGCTTGCTTCCATCTTTTTGCCTTTAGTCTTTTCCTCCGGTCAAGCTCTTTTCTGGCACCGTTGTCTTATATCCATACCACTTGTATTTCACTATCTCTTCGCCGAACTAGTGCACCTATACACCTGACAAGTGTATTGGGTGTGTTGGGGACACAAGAGACTTCTTGTATCTTGATTGCAGGGTTGCTTGAGAGGGATACCTTTGACCACTTCCTCCCTGAGTTCGATAAACCTTGGGTAATCCACTTAAGGGAAACTTACTGCTGTTCTACAAACCTCTGCACTTGGAGGCCCAACAACTATCTACAAGAATAGAAGTGCATAGACATCAATTACAATTAGACGTGTAGGTGCGGATTACTGATGAAGTGTGTCGGATCCAATACCCTAATCATTGAAGTGTTGAACATACAACACTCTGCCGATATCCACATGTGCGAGGAGGAGCTCTAGCGGCGGACTTCTAGGTCCAGTGTGGCGGTTGGACGAAGTGGGTCTAGGGTTTCCAACACATGGAAGTGTCTAACCACTCCCTTTGGGCATCATGTGCCCTTGTATATATAGGGAGTGAAATTGGGCTACATAACATTTGTGGCCCAAACACTAAGGCCATATACAAGTCATCCTGAAGCAAGACCTTATCTCAAGAGCTTGTCTCAACTCACTGACCTAGTCTGTGTCAGGTCCAGGTCCAACCCGACCGACACACCTGCTCCCATTCTTAAGTGTGTGACCCACACCCTCATGGCGACTTGGACATGATTGGAGTCCAGCTCATAATCGATCAATCGATAGCAGCTCCTAGCAGAACATGCCGACTCCCAAGTGCCATAACGTCAAGATGACATACCTTTAAATTTGACTTAGGTCCGAGTCCCTTTTGACTCATGATATACCTTCTCAAGCTATGGGCAAAAAACCGTCATCCCTTTAATATATCAACTCTCTACTCAATCTGTGATATGTGTTTCATCTGACTAAACCTTTAGTCGATCGCCCTGGTTAACACTTAGACGAGTCACGCATGGCCATGCTTTTGAATGATATCACACGAGAGGGCCTAGAGAAAAACTCTCTAGTCGGAGGGGCAAAATCTCATCTTAGTTATCCACATCACGCAGCTTCTCTCAGTCGACCCGGACTCTGCATTTATAACTTCCCTATTACAGAACAACATTTGACAGAACCTAATTTGGTTGATCCACAACTCGGATTGTTCGTCAAACTCAGGTGTAAGGATTACATTGATTGAGACATACAAATGATGACTTGCTCATTGTATCTCCATATGGGTATGTACGACTCGCCTATCTCTTTAGTTGAATCCACGTAAGTCAGAATAGAATCACCATACCCATGACTAGTGGAACCTAGTCATCAGCCAACTTTCACATTAGTCTAAGTTTTGTGTCTAGCACAACCTCAATGACCAAGGACACCTAGTATGACAACATGAATATATTAGATGTTACATATTATATGTTCATACTAGGACAACTTAATTACTTTATGAATACATTAGGAATTACATCATACATGATTTCCTCTAGGGCATATTCCCATAAAGAGAGACGTGAATTGACGAACGAGAGGCATGTATTATGACTCCCACTTCCAAAGTTTTAAATGCTTATACTAGTTGATTGTATTGTTGAGATTTTATACTAGTGGGAGCAAGTCTAGATAGTTAGAGTAAACCTTTTGTTTGCATGAATAGTTGGTTAAGTAAGATTTTATTCTAGTTCTTGTAGCTAACCGAGTCTTACCTTGGAAATAATTTTGCTAAACAAATAGAATAATAAAAAGTCTCAAATCATGAATTGAGTGATGTTTAATTGTCTTAAGAGTTTAGCCTTGAAGATACTCAACTCCACATATATGATGATAGACTCAATGGTACTCTTAAAGGGATTTTGTTCGAAGGAATGAATGTTTAGTGGTGATCAAGATGTTCATCAAAGTAAGATATTGCTTTACGCATGTCTGACAAAATTGTCACACTCCTGGAATGCCACGACTCCACTAGCCTACAAGTGATTCATATTTAGGAAACAGTTGGATTTTGGCTACAAGTTGAATGAATATTCATTGCAGGTAACTGCTATAATGGTTTAAATTATAGCACTCTCATGGTCTGCATTGCAAGAAAAAGATGAATAACCCTTTTGTGTGGAATGATTACAGAAGTATATCCTAGCCTACATAGTCCGGTTAAACTCACTAAGTTTTGGTATGGTCTCATTACTACTAAACTAAAGTTCTTGAAAGATAAAGAATGGAAAATAAGTATTTGATAGTCTTGATTTATTAATGTGGCCGTTATATAATGAAACACTCCAATGATTTGCTTCTTTTGACATGATGTCTCACTCTTAAATTTTTAATGCATCTTCTAGTGTTCCTTGAAAACCTGACAGTTAACTAGAGGAATTGGAATAAGTGTTTTCTCATCTAGTTATTATTGCTTATGAATTATTTTCTTTAATATTCTACCCTTGATACCAATTGCATAATATTTTTGGAACTACTATTTCTATCCTAAGCTTCCAGGTTACATAAGTGGTTGGTGCATGAAGCTACCAATTGTAAGCAAACACACTTTTTTGCTGATTTGGTTTAAATGCTAACATCCTTATGATTTTTGTTTCTTTCTTGCCTGAGGGCGGTGAATGTTTAAGCTTGGGGATGTTGATTTCCATAAAAATAGCCATGTATCTCCGTGTTTGAATCACATATTTGTCAAGTGTTTGATAAAATATCTCTATGAACTGACTAATTATTAGAATGGCGACTCCCCCTCTAGCGACTCCCAGGGCGGCCCATGGAGATTCCATCTAGATCCTCGTGTGCATCATGGATCCTCAAGCCTTCGGATCATCTCTTGACTTCTCCAATGGCCTGGCCTTCTCCAACAATATTTGATCATATTTCTCCACTCATGTTCACCTGCTTTCCTCTGATCATTCTTTCGACCTTGTTGTCTCTTTCGGTCGGGCCAACTTTTTCTTAGACTCTGTTCATGTCACCTTAGCCCTTGAATCCTTCCTAGGGGGCTATATGAACTTCCTCGATGTTTCCATTGTTTGGGACCGTCTTTTCAATTTTTTAGTATCATCCAAAGCGGTTGGTTTCATGATTTTCAACCTTAAATCATTCTCTTGACATGCTTTCATTTCTTTCTTTCATGTCTAGGGCTTTGTTGGTCCAAATTGACACAAGGAATACACATCATGGCTCTCAGAGAAATCTAATGAATGGACATATGTCATTTGAAACATACAATAGATGAAAGATTCCTTATATACCATGAAGACCATCCACAGAACATTGTTGCAGGAGGATGGAAACGGAATCCTAACAGTACAACGAATCCCAACCACGAGAAATCCTGGACTTGAAGAAAGGTAAGAGAGCATATTCAAAACATGCAAAGATAAGAAAGAGGAGACTAAGATAAATGTAAGGAGTAAAAGCATACCTAATCAGATCTATCCAACCGATTTTTCAAAAAACGTTTTGACACTCTACATCGTCCGTTAGCTAGGTTATCATATAGTCTGGACTAGTGGGGTATTGAAAACCAAGGATCTAATACCACTTGCAACACCCTCGAATTGGCCCTATGCAGATTCTAGCAATTCCCGCCAAACCTGCATAGAAACGATTCAAAGATGCCCACTAGGCACTTGCGTGCAGGTGGAAAATGAAGTAATATCATTACACAATAGTTCACGATGGAACCCACAAGAACATATATATATATCTAACAACGACTCAGCGAGTCAAGAATACAAATATACATTACAAAGATCCAAATCACATTGAATCAATGAAGAATAACCAATGGTGACCATAACCCTTCCTAGGACAATCTAGAAGGGTAACCTTGCTAACATCATCGAACTCATACCTGTCAAAGAAAAAGGGGTGCCAACAAAGGGCAAAGTAAAAAGGGAGTGGTCAGTACTGAGGCTAGTACATGGAGAGTCTTAGAATTCGGCTATTCTTGCCTTCATAGGTGTGGTGGACTTAGAGGAAGCAAATCATGCACTAAACATCCTATAGAGACTCGATACAATTGTAGGCTATTAGAGAGGGATAAGAGAGACCTATTCGGATCTAACCTGATACTACCAACAACATAACCCATCCTAGAGTTTCCCCCTCGAGACCAAACGAGGAACTCACATAGTTGGCAGTTTTATTCCAGCATTCCATTGAAGTTGCAATACTTACTAGTCAGATATATAAAACATATGACATTTCAATACCACCAGTTGTGGACACTTTTAATTAATCATTTAATTATAGTGGACTTGATTACTATTCATGCCAAAGTCAAATTTATATCACTACTTTAGTTTGAGTTGTCTATGGTTGAGACAATGTGCTGCAAGTAGTCCATAACCGCATGCATGGTCTTTCGAAAAGATTTACCCTACAGGGGTGCACCAATAACAACACACACATGATCAACCTTGTGAAAAACCGAATGAAAAGCAATGAGGCATCACGACAAAGCATTCACATGATTCAAAAATGATTTCGGGGGGCTCCCCACTAAGATACCCGCAACAAAGTCAGCCAGGCTTCAAGACGGACCCAGGGTGTGTGCCAATGGCGGTAAACAACTGGGAACCAGAAAGTGTGGCTGGGCTTGTCGATACTGTGAAAACATTCCACATTCATAAATAGTAGAGTAGTAAACCGCTATCCTCGAGCAACAGTAGCAAATAAATAAGTGAAACATGGCATAAGTACAGGATAGTAGGAAATCCTCAAACTTGTTTATGGCCCCCAAAAATAAGATGTGAATCAAGCTCATACCAAGGGAATCCATGGGCCCACATGTGGATCGTGCGATAGTCAAGGAATAGGCATCAAGTACTCGGGTCCTAGGTGGACACAAGTGGGCGGGATAAAAGCCAGATCTCAACTATTGCCCTTGGGTGCCTCTTTATTAGTTTTATCTATTCCCAACATTTTAATTATCAAGTTGTAATCATAACCATGATCATATCCACCATTAAGCATGTGCCAACCTCCAAAAACTATCGAACTCAATTACTCGATCAACACCTGATCAAGAAACTATGACTTGTAGGACCAACTATCTACCAAACAACGGGCAATAGGAAGTGACCAAGGCAATATAGGACGCAAGGGGATAAATGGTACGGAAACTAAAGCATCTCAACACGTTTAACAATAGAGACATGTACAGCCATAAAGCGAAAATAGGTAGCAAGGGGGAGAATGCATGCCTAGGAACCATAGCCGAAGATACATCTGAAACACTTAATGAAGCTCGCATCGACTCAATGTCCTAATTCAGGAAGAAGAAAACCACTAGAAGGAACAACGAATGCAATATTTAATACTACGGCAGAAGATCTGGTGTGATCATGATATGATGCATGACATGGCATATGCGGTCTAACTTAGCAATATTAAGCGAAATCTGAATCTCGGCAATTAATTGGTGGTCCAAGTTGTTTAGCTACCCCACAATTTAAATGTTGAATTAACAAGGCAAAACATGGCATCGGTTTGCTACAAAAATTTAAATGGAATGGGAATAAGACAAATATATCCTACATAAACACTCCATATTTAATTATTAGGTGGATCATTATTTAACCCGAAACCACATGATATGTATGCAAGCATGTATGATTTAATTCCAACAAGTTGTATATATCATTTATCAAAATAGGGACAGGTTTAGGTTGGGGTCAAACGTTTTGATTCGAAGGTCTTGGATCCAATGAGTCTTCGGACTTCGAGATCGGTCGTCTACATGATCCATGAAGGCCCTCTTCATTTTCCATGTAGGATGGCTTCATTTTTTTCATGTAGGCGACCTTGGAATCCTTCATGAAGATCTTGGGTCATCGTCTTCGATGATCAATGATGAACTTGAATGTAGGTGTCTCGCTGGGGAAAGATCTGTCCAACAATAGTCGAAAGGGTTCCATGAGCAAGCAGCTCGTATTGTACTAGGGCTATACCACCACCATCTGATCGTGTTCAACACCATCTTGACACGCCATAGGCAAGATCCCGAAGAGGACAGCATGGTCACTACCTTCACCAGCACCACATCAACTTCTCACCAGCAACGCATCAATGAGGAGCCCCATCAAGGAAACAAGCTCGAGCAGCAACAGGGTCTCGCACAGGCAGACAAGCAAACTCACAAGTAGGAGAGGACGTCCCGGAAGGAGAGAACACTTTACAAGACGAGGACATGCATCGTGCAGTGTCAGCTAGAGCTTCTTGTGGCATTGGTCGCGTGAGAGTTGACCTAGAATAGCTCTGAGTCACCGGCGAGCAGCATGTGGCAGAAGGGAGGTGTTGTGGTGCTCGTGGCCGTGTTTGGAGAGCGAGGAAGAGGCCGATGAGGCAAGGAACCTGCAGGAGCAGCAACATCCGCTGGACACGGGAAACAGTGGCTGAGGCGAGGCCCTATAGATGAGCGGAGAGGGGCTCGGGGAAGCGGTCGAGTCAGAGGTCGATCGCATGGGGAGATATTGAGGAGAACCACCTGGAGGCGGAACTCAAGGTGGAGCTGGTTAGCTTGCTGCAGAGAGGCAGCCACAGAGTCAGGCAGCCATGGCGGCGCTGGACAGGAGGTCATGTGCTTCCGTGTAGCAGCGGGAACGGCGAGGTCACCATGTCGATGATGACAGGGCACGCGGAGCCAAGCTTGCTGAGGGAGGAGGTAGCGCTCGGGCTTGATGGGGAGGAGGTCCCGGTGACATGAGCGATGGAGGAAGGCCACAGTTAGGCGGCGGTTGGTGGCGATGGAGCTCGTGGGAGGCGCACAGATGATGCCTGGTTAACTGTGGTGGGGTAGCAGCGAGGCAAGCAAGGGTCGAGACAGGCGGCTCCTGGGGCACGAGGTTGGGACCACGAGCTTTGGCCCGGCCACGGGCTCCTAGGAGCACTGCAGATCACCGGAACGGCACGGGGCGAAGTAGAGCAGAGGCATCGGGGAACAAGGGAATGTGTTTGTACAAGGAAGAAAGGTGATGATCGGATTCTTCTTGCTTCGTGTATCCTCGCGACATCACTAACAAAGATTCTTGTTCCATTTTGAAATCTTCAACACCACCAACAAAAGTGTGGCATCCCGCTAAAACCACTACTAGAAAATCGTTGTGTTTTTGTGCATTGCATCATCATGACCGCATGCTCATGTCATCATGCCACCTTGCATTTGAGCACCGCCATCATCATGCATGGTCTGTTTGAAAACTATTTTTGAAAAGTCTGGTTTTGTTTTCTAAACGCCCCGTCTTTATTCAAATACAAAACCCGGGTCTCCGGAATATTTTGTCTCGTCTACAATTGGATTTTAAAAGCCTCGTTTTAAACAAATAAAAATATTTATTTATTTTTAAGGAGGCAGCCGCCAGGCCCGAAAGCCCGGTCGGCCACCTCCAAACCCTTGTCTAAAATACCCAGACAAACCCTACCCTAATCTACCTCACCCCTAACCTAATCTACCCTAGCTGACCACCCTAGCTAACCACCCAGCTAGCCGCCTGCAGCAGCACACACGCACACACGCGTTAGCACACCACCACTCGCGCGCACCCCACCTGCCGCTCAGCCAGCCGGTCCCACACCCTGCACGCCTCCCTACTCCACCTGGTCGCCAGCCACCACCCCTCCACCTCACCCCGACCACTCTCAGGCCGCCACCTCACCTCCCTGGCCCCACCTGGCCACCTCCCCACCGCCCTCTCCCGACCAGGTGCCTCGGAATCCTGCCCCGTCCCCGGCCCCACCGTCCTCATGCACCGCTCCACTCACCAACCCCCAGGTCCACCTCCCCCGCCAGCCAACGCCCCGCTCGCCACCTGCCTCCCTCGGGCCCACGCGGGAGAGACCCGCCTCTCTCCCCTGGCTCTCTTCTTTGCCACCTACCACCCACCTTCTCCACCTCGTGCCGAGCAGCCGCCGGCCTCTTCCTCCCTCGTGCCCCGCCTCCGGCCACCTCTCCCCTCCGCTGGGCCGGCCTTGGCCGCCCCTAGCGCCGCCTCCCTCCGCCTCCCTGGCTCGCGCGAGCACCTGCCGCTCTCCTTGCCAACGACCTCGCCGCGGTTTCTCCCTCTCCTGCTCCGGCACCGGCCGGCCTCGACCTCAGCGTCGTGCACCCTTGCTCCCTCCTCGCCGACCGACTGCCGCCGAGTTTGCCCTGCCTCCATCGGGAGCTCCGCGTCGGCTCCCATCCGTCGTCCCCGCCGCTGCACCTCGACCCCGACCCGCACGTGGCCGCCCTCCTCCTCGTCGCGCGAGCCCGGCCCCGCGGCGCCTCTCTCTACCGCTTCGTAGGCCCCTCTCCACCGCCAAGCTCGCCAGTTTCTGCCTTCCAAGATCGTCTCCCAGGTCGCGCTGCCGACCCTCCTTCCGCCAAGCTTCCTCGACCCCACAACCCCAAGCCTCCGTCTGTACGCCCCGCCTTCGGCCTCCGCGGTGCTTGTTGCTCTGCAAGTCCCCGATGGAATAGGGAGCTCGAGTGCACAGTAGAACAAAAGCTGGTTTGTGGACCTTTTCCCAAACGTGTCACCACCAAGTCCAGGATCTGCGAGCCGTGTTGGTACACCCTAGTGCTGCTACGAGGATTTTTCACCAAGATCTTCAAAGACAACCGAAGCCCATTCAAGTTTGACACGGACCATGCAAGACCGTCAACATGACCCGAAGACCGCGGATGCGACAAGATCGTCTCTCGGACGCCAAGTCCTTCGGCCCCGGAAAACCGACGACCCGACCAAGATCTGAAGACCGAACCCTGACGCGCCAAGTTCTTTGACCCCGAGGACCGATCCATCGGACGCGACAAGACCTCCTTCTCGAACGCCAAGACCCGAACCCGAAGACCGCCAAGATCGCCACCGGAACACCAAGCTCTCCTTCCGTTGTCCGAGAACGATCCTGTTTCTCGATCCTCGTCAAACCCTGGATCCTGAGACCCAGACCCGAACCCTCGGAAACCAAGATCTTCCAAACCCAGATGTGTGCCCCTAAGCCCCTATTTTTATAATATGACATTATCAACTGTCGCATAATAAATTGTTCATGCTTGTATACTTGTCATCTGGCAGGTTGGGTTAAGTAGTCGATTCACCTAAATTAAATATGGAGTCTCTATGCGGGATATCTTTGTCTTATTCCGGACTCCATTTAAATTTGTGTAGCGAACCGATACCATGCTTTGCCTTGTTAATACAACATTTAAATTGCGGGGTACCTAAATAACTTGAACCGTCTAATTAATTGTCAGGAACCCGGTTCCGCTTAATACTGCCTAATTGCACCGCATCTGCATCATATCATAATCATGTCGGATCTTCTGCCGTAGTATTAAATATTGCATCCGGTGTTTCTTCTAGTGTTTGCTTCTTCGCGGATTAGGCCGATGAGTTGATGCGAGTGTCGACAAGTTCTCCGGATATGAACCTTCGGTAGTGTTTCCCAGGCGAGCATCTCTCCCCCTTCTACCTATTTTGCATTTATAGTCTTTATTTCCTCCTGTTGATCTATTGCTATCCGTGTCGTGATGCTTTAGTTTCCGTGCACCAATTATATCCCGTGCAGCCTCTATATTGCCTTGGACACCTCCTAATACCTGTGGTTTGGTAGATAGCTGGTCTTGCGAGTCATAGTTGCTTGCTCAGGTGCGGTCTCGTGTTGTCGAGTACCACAGTTGTTGGAATGCTGGCAGATGTATTATGGTGGAGTTGATCATGACTTTAAATACAACTATTAAATTGTTGGGATAACTAATGAAAGAGGCACCGGTGGGTAGTATATGCTATTTGGTTTTTATGTCCACTTGTGTCCCGTAGGCCCCGAGTACTTGATACATGTTCCTTGACTATTCGCACTATCCACATCCGGGAGACCCTATGGGATCCCCCTGAGCTAGAGCTTGATTCATTTCTATTTCTTGGGGCCACAAACTAGTTTGGGGATTTATTACTATCTTGTACTTATGTCATGCTTTACTGCTTTATTTACGATTGTGCGTGGAGCACCTGTACTGTTTTGGATGCGGAGTGTTTTCGCGGTATCGACAAGCCCAGTCACACTTTCGGGTTCCCAGTCGTTTATAGCCATTGACGCAAACCTTGGGTCCGTCTCGGAGCCGGCCAACTTCGTTGCGGGTAGCTTAATAGGGTGGCCCCCTGAAATATTGTATGAATCCTGTGATTGCTTTGTCGTGAAAGCCTCGTTGGGTTTTGATTTGGTTTTTCCGAGGTTGATCGTGTGTGTGTTGCTATTTGTGCACCCCTGCAGGGTAAATCTTTCTGAAAGCCGTGTCCACGGTTATGGACGACTTGGAGCACAGTATCTCGATCATATACAACCATAACTAAAGTAGTGTTATAAATTTGACTTAATATGTGACTAGTAATTCAGCTTCACTACAATGGAATGGATAATAAAAATGCCAACAACTGGTGGATTTGTGGTGATCTGTGTCATACTATACCTGCCTAGTAAGTATTGCAACTCCAATGGAATGTGATAAAAGTGCCAACAACTGCTGGGTTTTGGGATTCCTCAGGACAATTATATCTGACTAGTAAATGTTCCAACTACCACGGAATGGTTAATTAAACCGACCACTACTTATACTTCAGGATGACTCATGCTATCTATATCTGATTAGTAAATGCTGCAGCTATAACGGAATGAGTAAAATTGCCAACTGTGTGAGTTACTTGGTCCGACTTCCTTGTTTGGTCTCGAGGGGGAAATACCAGGATGGGTATGTCTGGCGTTAGCTTTAGGTTGGATTCGAATAGGTCTTTCTTACCCCTCACTAATGGCCGCCGGTGATACCGAGTCTCTATGGGTTGTTTAGTGCCGCTGCACTGCCGCTTCAGTCCACCATACCTATGTAGGCGAGATCCGCCGAATTCGAGCCTCGCCGTGTACTGGCCTCAGTACTGACGCTCCTCTTTTTTCCTTTGCCCTTTGTCGGCACCCCTTTTGTTTGAGCAGGTTTGAGATCGACGTCGTTAGAAGGGTTACCCTTCCGGCTTGGCCTGGGCAGGGTTATGGACATCATTGGTTATTCTTCAGGGCTCTTAGCCCCATTTGCATCTTGTCCGTAGTCGGACGCTCTATCGTTTTCAAGGTGATTTGGATCTTTGTTATAGTATATCTGTATTCTTGACTCATGGAGTCGTTGATGTATATATTTGTTCTGTGGGTCCCATCGAGGACTGTTGTGTAATGGTATTACTTCGTTTTCCACCCGCACAAAAGTGCCTAGTGGGCGTCCTTGAATCGTTCCTATGCGGGTTTGGCGGAAAGGGCTAAAACTTGCATAGGGCCGATTCGAGGGTGTTACAAAAAGGGTGTTGCTCATGTTCATCGAGAGAACACTCTAGAGAAACAAAAAGTGAAGGTAGAGGTCTTGATAGATAAGGCCACCTGTAACGTCCATAGAATGAGTACAAATTGTATTGATCCACCAATTCAATGTACAAGAGTGAATGATAATAGTAGTGGTATGGTAGATACTCCATCCCGCACCCAAAGCATTATTCTGAACATGGATAGTAGAATTGTGCAATCCAACTCACAGGATTCAGATTGAAGACCTTGAGAAGCAATATTCGAGAGGCTTCAGAAAGCAAAGAAGTGATGCAGGATATTTATCGGATCTTATGTAGATGATGTCGTCTTGTTGGAAAACACTGGAAGGTGTAAAGAAAAAATTTAGTGAATTTTGTGTCAAAGGAAACATACAACATATGAAAGATTCCTTATATAGCATGAATAGCATGAAGACCGGGCGTAGAACACCATTGTAAGAGGAAGGAAACATAATCCTAATGATACAACAAAACCCAACCACGAGAAATCATGGACTTGAAGAAAGGTAAGAGAGGAGATTCAAAACATGCAAAGATAAGAGGAGAATAAGATAGAGGTAAGGAGTAAAATCATACCTAATCAGATCTATCCAACCGATTTTTAAAAAATAGTTTTGACACTCTACATCGTCTGTTAGCTAGGTTATCCATAGGTTGTACTAGTGGGGTATCGAAAACCAAGGTTCTGATACAACTTATAACACCCTCGAATCGGCCTTATGTAGATTTTAGCAATTCCCACCAAACCCACATAGAAACGATTCAAAGATGCCCACCAGGCACTTGCGTGCGGGTGGAAAATGAATTAATGCCATTACACCATAGTTCACGGTTGGTTCATGATTTTCAACCATAAATCATTCTGTTTCCATGCTTTCATTTCTTTCTTTCATCTCTGGGGCTTTGGTGGTCCAAATTGGTTCAAGGAATACACATCATGGCTCTCAGAGCAATCTAATGAATGGACATATGTCATTCGAAACATACAATGGATGAAAGATTCCTTATATAGCATGAAGACCGGCCGTAGAACATCATTGCAGGATGATGGAAACGGAATCCTAATGGTACAACGAATCCCAACCACGAGAAATGCTGTACTTGAAGAAATGTAAAAGAGCAGATTCAAAATATGCAAATATAAGAAAGAGGAGAATAAGATAAAGGTAAGGAGTAAAAACATACCTAATCAGATCTATCCAACCGATTTTTTTAAATAGTTTTGACACTCTACATCGTCCGTTAGCTAGGTTATCCTATAGGCTGGACTAGTGGGGTATCAAAAACCAAGGCTCCCATACCACTTGTAACACCCTCGAATCGGTCCTATGCAGATTTTAGTGATTCACGCAAACCACATAGAAACGATTCAAAGATGCCCACCTAGCACTTGCGTGCAGGTGGAAAACGAAGTAATACCATTACGCAATAGTTCACGATGGAACCCACAAGGACATATATATATATAACAACAACTCAGTGAGTCAAGAATACATATATTCATTACGAAGATCAAAATAACATTGAAAATGATACAATATCTGAGTACAAATAAGATGCAAATTGGACTAAGAGTCCATAAGAATAACCAATGGCATCCATAACTATGCCCGGGCAAATATGTAAGGGTAACCTTGCTAACATCGTCGAACTCAAACCTGTCAAATAAAAAGGGTTGCCGACAAAGAGCAAAGGAAAAAGGGAGCGGTCAGTACTAAATCCAGTACACAGTGAGTCTTAGCAGTCGGCGGCTCTAGCCTACATTGATATGGTTGACTTAGCGGGAGTAAAACATGCACTAAACATCCTATAGATACTCAATACAACCATCTGCTATTAGAGAGGGATAAGAGAGACCTATTCGGATCCACCTGATACTAATAATAACATAATCCATCCTAGAGTTTCCCTTTGAAACCAAACGATGAAGTCATTCTGAGGAACTCACACAGTTGGCAGTATTATTCCAGTATTCTATTGGAGTTGTAATACTTACTAGTCAGATATAGACAACATATGACATTTCAATACCACCAATTGTTGGCACTTCTAATTAATCATTTTATAGTAGTGGAGCTGATTACAAGTCATGCCAAAGTCAAATTTATAGCACTACTTTAGTTTGAGTTGTCTATGGTTGAGACACTGTTCTCCAAGTAGTCCATAACCATGGACATGACTTTTTTAAAAGATTTACCCAACAGGGGTGCACAAATAGAAACACACACATGATCAACCTCAGGAAAAACCAAATGAAAAGCATTGAGGCATCACGACAAAGCATTCACATGATTCAAAACTAATTCCGGGGGGGAACCCCACTAAGCTACCCGCAATGAAGTCGGTCAGGCTTCAAGATGGACCCAGGGTTTGTGCTGATGGCTGTAAATGACTAGGAACCCAAAAGTGTTTCTGGGCTTGTCGATACCATGAAAACATTCCACATTCCTAAATAGTAAAGTAGTAAACCACTCTCCTTTAGAAACACTAGTAAATAAACCAGTAAAACATGGCATAAGTACAGGATAGTAGTAAAACCCCAAACTAGTTTGTTGCCCACAAAAATAAGATGTGAATCAAGCTCATACCAAGGGGGTCCATGGGCCCACATGTAGATAGTGCGATAGTCAAGGATGAAGCATCAAGTACTCGGGTCTTTGGTGGACATAAGTGGGAGAGATAAAATCCAGATCTCAACTATTTCCCACTGGTGCCTCTTTATTAGTTATATCTATTCCCACCATTTTAATTATCAAGTTGTAGTTATAACCATAATTATCTCCACCATTAAGCTTGTGCCATTCTCCAACAACTTTAGAACTCGATGACTCGATCAACACCTGAGTAAGCAACTATGACTCGCAAGACCAACTATGTACCAGACAACGGGCAATAGGAAGAAACCAAGGCAATATAGGATGGAAGGGGATAAATGGTACAGAAACTAAATCATCGCAACATGGATAGCAATAAAGAGAAGTAAAGCCATAAACAAAAAATAGGTAGTAAGGGGGAGAATGCTCTCCTTGGAACCATAGCCGAAGATACATATAACACACTTCATGAAGCTCGCATCAACTCAATGTCCTAATCCGAGAAGAAGCAAAGAACTTGAAGGAACACCGAATGCAATATTTAATACTATGACAGAAGATCCGGTGTGATCATGATATGATGCATGACATGACATATGCGGTCTAACTTAGCAATATTACACGGAATCTGAATCCTGGCAATTAATTAGGAGGCCCAAGTTGTTTAGGTATCCCACAATTTAAATGTTGAATTAACAAGGCAATAATGGCAACGGTTCACTACACAAATTTAAATGGAATCAGAATAAGACAAATATATCCCACATAAACACTCCATACTTAATTATTAGGTGGACCATTATTTAACCCGAAACCACATGATATGTATGGAAGAATGTATGGATTAATTGCAACAAGTTGTATATAGCATTTATCAAAATATGGACGGGTTTAGGTCAGGGTCACATGTTTCAGTTCAAAGGTCTTGGATACAAAGGGTCTTCGGTGTCCGGGATTGGGGGTCTACGCGATCCATGAAGGCGATCTTCGAGTTGCATGTAGGAGAGCTTCATTTTTTCTTGTACACGACCTTGGAATCCGTGACAAAGACCTTGGGCCATCGACTTCGATGTTCAATGATGAACTTGAATGTACTGGTCTCTCGGCGCCAAAAGATCTGACCAACAACCGTGGGCAGGGTTCCATGAGCAAGTGGCTTGTTTTTTTTCTTGGGCTATACCAACACCATATGAGCATGTTTAACACCATCTTGACATGCCACATGAAGGATCCCGAAGAGGAGAGCACGGTCACTACCTTCACCAACACCACATCAACTTCTCACCAGCAACGCATCAACAAGGAGCCGCACTGAGGAAACGAGCTTGAGCAGTAGCGGGATCTCGCACAGGAAGAGAAGCAAACTCGCAACTAGGAGAGTACATTCAGGAAGGAGAGAACATTGTACAGAACAAGGATGGGCATCGTGAGGCATCAACTAGAGCTTCTTGTGGCATTGGTCATGCGCGAGTTGACCCAGAATAGCTTTGAGTCACCGCCGAGCAGGATGTGGCAGAAGAGAAGCGTTGTGGTGCTTGTGGTCGTGCTTGGAGAGGGAGGAAGAGGAAGGTGTGGCAAGGAACCTGTGGGAGCAGTGACATCCTCTAGATGCGGGAAGCGGTTGCGTAAGCGAGGCCCTGTAGATGAGTAGAGATGCACTTGGGGAAGCGGTCGAGCCAGAGGTCGACCGCACGGGGCGAGATTGAGGAGAACCAAGGGAGGCAGAGGTCAAGGAGGCATTAGTGAGCTTGTTGTAGAGAGGCCGCCACGGGAGTCAAGCAGTCGTGGCGATGTTGGATAGGAGGTTGTGTGCTTCCGTGCAACAGCGGGGAAAGGCGAGGTCACCATGTTGATGATGACAGGGCACGCAGAGGCAAGCTTGCAGAGGGAGGAGGCGGCGCTTGGGCTTGACGGGGAGGAGGTCCCGGCAACGTCATGTGATGGAGGAAGGCCATGTTTAGGTGCCACGCAGGACGATGCCTGGTTAACGGTGGTGGGGTAGCGACGAGGCGAGCGGGGGTCAAGGCGGGTGGCTCCTGTGGCGCGCGATTGGGAGCTTTGGCCTGGCCACGGGCTTCTGGGGGCATTGCCGAGCACCGGAACGGCATAGGGAAGAGTAGAGTAGAGGCACCGGGGAACAAGGGGATGGGGTTTTTGGTGTACGGGACATCGATAGAAGAGGCATTCTGCAAGCGCGGAGAGAGGGGATCACGGTACGGCAGGAGGCGGACGGTACGTGCAGGGCGGGTGTGTCGCCTCGCTTGCCTATGGTGCGTGAGTGTGTACGGCGAGCGAGTGTGTTCATGTGGTGTTGTGTGAGTTGGGGTGCGTGTTTTGGTGTGGTGTCTGACCGGGGTCTGGGTGCGTGACAACTTGAGGCTGTGGGGTGTCATGTGTGTGTGTCGTGTGTGGCGGCGGGGTGGCTCGGTGTAGCTAGGGTTTTTGTGTGGGTGTTTAGGATTAGGGTTTGCTTGGTCAACCGGCTGGGCCTAAGCGGTTTAGGTCTAAGATTTATTTATTTAAATCATTTTTTGTAGATACATCTATAATTAGTTTAACACAATTGAAATATAAGAAATAATAGGTTTTGATTTGAATATAAGAGGGGATGATTTAGCAAACAAAATAGGGGTTTAATAAAATACTCTTAGGGACAAAACCATGCATGATGATGTAATGATGATGCGAAAAATAAAACAGCACGTGATTTTCTAGTAGGGTAATTCTCGGGGTGTTACACCTACTGCTACACATGGTGATGCTACACCTGCTGCAGAGGTGGAACCTATTGTCAACACACCTTCACATGATGATCCTCCCTAGACTGAAAGGCAACCTTGCCCCTATGAGGGAGGCAGTAGACTCCTTTACTATTGTTCATGATGTGCTTGTTAACCTGGTGAAAAATTCCCCTGCAATTATTAGCAATATGGACATGGATTCTATTATTGGGGCAGGCATTCAGATTTTTGATGTTGAGACAGAATAAGGTAAAGAGAGAAAATGTATGATTAAAGTTTACTCTGAGCCTGAACCAAAGGTTGTTTCATCAATGGTGATCACTAAAGTTGTTGATGAGGTGGGGGCTACACCCATTACTATTCATGCCAGCAGCTCCAGTAATATCCCCACCCCCAAGAGGAAGATTGATACACCCAAAGATGTCATATTTGTGCGCGGGAGCAGAAGAATTGCAGGGTCATGTGCTGGCTACAAAGATCAAGAGGTAGCCGAGATGGCTTCCTAGAAGGAAGCTGAGATGGAAGCCGTGAAGGATGCAGAAGGTAATAAATACACCATGGTGAACACCTTGGGAAAAGGAAAAAAATATTGCCTAGAATTTGTCTCGTGATTTTGATGTTGATATCATTGTTGAAGATGCTCCTCCCCCACCTGTTCTGCCCATCAGCACCATCCAAGCCATTGGCATGCACTAGTATCAGATACCTCCTAGTGAGGTTACTGAAGACAAGCTCCATGCAACCAATGGCTAATAATGTGTAACCCACATATTATATATCCTCATTCATTCCATTATGATGGGCATATATCCATTCACTTTTGTTTTGATTATCAAGTCAGAAACATTTATATTTCATGTTGGCCTATAAGTACCTTTTTGGATCCAGACAAACTTATGCTAGTTATTTATGTTTGCTTTGTTACACTTCAAGTGTGCTATTATTCCTTCGCTTTCTGTTTAATGGGCTGTGATGTGTAATGTAATTTTTTTGTTAATGCTTCTGAAACATGGAGGATGGACTATAGCCTAAATACTTTCACTCATCTGTTGATCATATTAGTGACTCAGTATAGCTACTTGATTAATCCTGTAGCTACAAGATCATATAAACACATTTGTTATAATGATTAGGCACTAAAGTATACTTGACAGGAACTTAAGAGGGATTAACTCCTAGGAAAGGAATGATGATATTAGAGACAAAGTGGATAGAAGTAATTGTAGTATTATGTGTTTTCAAGAAACCAAAAGAGCATTCTTTGATCACTCCTACCTTAGAAAAGTTTGTCCAAAGAGATTTAGTCACTTTACTTACACTCCATCAATTGGCAGCTCTAGGGGATTAATTACTATATGGAATGGTAGTTTATTTAATGGCAATTTGATCAGTCAATCTAGATTCCATGTTACTATTCTATTAACATGCAATATGTCTGGCCTAATCTGGAATGTGACAAATGTGTATGGACTAGCAAACAATGAAGATAGAGCTGAATTCCTAGACTGGCTTGTCAATATTCATTCTACCAATCTTCAATATTGGATAATCATGGGTTATTTTAACCTAATAAGAAGTCTTGATGATAGGAACATATATAGTGGGGATTCAAATAATATGATGCCTTTTAATAATTCCATTCAAGGAGATGATCTTGTTGAAATCCCATTGAAAGGAAGGTCTTACACCTTCAGTAGATTGAGAAATATGTAGGACAATCCACTGCTAGAAAAAATCGACCGGGTCTTCACTTCAGTAGATTGGACAACTAAATTTCCTAACACCATGGCAATCCCACTAGCTAAAATTGGATGTGATAATGTTCCAATTAATCTTGAGATTAGTACATCTATACCAAAGGCTTAGTTATTCAGATTTGAAAACTTTTGGTTTGGATTTGATGGATTTCATGATATTGTCAAGAACTTATGGGAAAATGATTTTGGGAAACAATATGAGCTCTCTATCTTAACTATAAGGAAAAATATTGGAGAGCGGGTTTGAATAAATGGAGCAAGAACCCATCCAAACTGAATTCGGTCATAGAAAACATTAATTATATTCTTTCCTTCTTGGATGACCTTGAAGACTAGAGAAGCCTTGATACCCATGAAAAAAACCATGAAGATCCTACAAAATCATATTTAGAAACTTATGGAACCCAAGAGGATTTATTGGAGAATAAAAGCTAATGGTAAATGGGCAAGGCTAGGAGATTAAAACACTAAAACAATTCATGTTGTTGCCTCTCAAAATTATAGAATGAACAATATTACTTTTATCAAGATCAATAATGATGTTTGTATTTCTAGCCATGAACATAAAGCAGTAATCATATGGAATTCTTACAAAGAAAGATTGGGTATATCTGAATACCTTGATATGAGTTATAATCTCAATGAAATTGTCCAGCAATATGATATGTCCCACTTGGATCATCCATTCAACCTAGAGGAAATTGAGATGGTAATTAAGGAAATTCCAATTGATAAATCTCCAAGTCCAGCTGGTTTCAATGGTCTCTTCCTTGAAAAATGCTGGCCAATTATTATAGATGATTCTATCAATCTAGTGAATTATTTCTACATTGGCAATATCAATATACTCCTTTGGTACATGCCATCAGTACAACCTTTATCACTTTGATCCCTAAGATCAATGAACTTGAAACCATGAATGGTTTCAGGCCTATCTCTTTGGTGAGCCCACCTATGAAATTTATCACAAAATTAATGTCTAACAGATTGCAAAAATAAATTATACCTATTGTTCATGAAACTAATATGGATTTATCAAAGATGTTGCGTCTCGCCAACGCGGACACCGGGGAAGTTGGGCACCCCCTATTTGTTAAATAGTGGGTACAGAGGCGTTCCGGCCTCAACATCGACGAAGGAACCTGCTGATACGAGCACACAACACACACAAAGCACACATAGTAATTTTTTACCCAGGTTCAGGTCGCCCTTTGGCTAACAACCCTAAGTCCTTCTTTGGTGGATTATCTAGGGTGGATCGAGGTACAAGAAGATGATCTCTACGGTGCCGGGGAGCCACTTTCTCTCTAACTTCTACACTTTCTGGGCTTCCTCTTTCTTTCTTCTATCACTTCTCTACCTCTCTTCGTTCTCTCTGGCACGGAGGAGGATATCACCTCTATCTCTCTCTATCTACTCTTCACAAGCTCTCTTCTCCTCTCCCAACTCTCGAACCCTTTGATCTCTCAAAACTTTCCCTCCTTGGTCTCTCCCTAAAACTCTCCTCCAAACCTCTCTCCAAAAAACCTCTCCCAAGAACCCCCTATTCCTACGACCAAGTGCCTCCTTTTATACTCCAAGGGGTCACTACAAGGGCCAGCATGGAGCACCGCCAAGGGTGTTCCCGGACTCAATCGCGGAGCGCCACGTGGTCTTCAGGAAGATAGGCGGTGCCTATGGCCAATGGATGGCCAAGGGCGATGCACAGGCGCACTTGATGGCTGAGTGACAGCTTAGGCTCCGAGCTGTCACTCCTGTCGGTGGCGCGCTGCAGCGGACTGTAGCACCATGATGATGTCTAGCAGAATTGGTGCATCGCCAGTTCCCAAGGCCGGGCCTGACACGTCTTGTCAAGCTCAGTTGACTCTAGCTCCCGGGCCATGCCTGGCCCAGGAGAAGTGTTTCCATGGTCCTTCTGAGGTTCAGTTGAGGCTTCTCATTGGCTTCATTATCGCCAATCATGCCTTTACCTCCTTCTGAGGCAACCCTTGAAAGGAGGGGCCGGACCGCCTTGCACACGTCGTTGTCTTTTCCTCCTTGTCCACGCCCAGCTGGTGGAGTGAGGCTTGTCGTGTAGCGTTCGTCTCATCCATAGGCACCTAAATCATAGTTGATACTTAGTTTGTATATGTTCATCATTCCAATACCATACTTGCTTGGAGCACACGGTGCTTGCATCCTTGCGACGCCCTTATCGGCTAGGCCACACATTCACTGAGTCGCTGACCGGTGGGTCCTAGCCCACGCGCTACGACGCAATGCAAGGGATCCCCGATATCATTACGCCGACAGAAGCCCCCGAGCGAGGGCCGGCAACTTGCAACCCTGGCAGTGGTATGACAAATAGGCCGTTGCTAGGGTTCGCCCTTCATTAGCGCGTGGGCCCAGTCCTCGTAGTAGGGAGCGTGACATGACTGGATGGCACACTTCCCATCCTGCAGAGCTGTCGTGTGCGCACCTTCGCACTCAAGTGGCTGCAGGACTGCCGCGTTACGCCTTGGCTTCCGCGGCAACCCACGTCGACGGCACCCGCTTCGATTCCTGTAAAATGATTTTTGTGGGGCGCGATTGTTTCCCTCCTGTGATCCTGCGAGGTGGGCAGCAACCGTTCCTCCTCCTTGTTTGTTATAAAAGGGAGGGAAGGAGCGGGGCTGTGGCTTACTCTCCACTTCCCTCGTACCCTTTCCTTTCATAACTCCCTTCTCGATGGAGAAGACGATGGCGTCGGGCAGCTCCGGTGATGATGATCCTCCTTCTCTGGTGGGGGAGATGGCGTCGGCCACGTCAGAGAGGCCATGTCATAGGTGCCGAGGCCGCCACATCTCCTCTATTGTTGGCGCAGATCTCCCGCAACCGCATGCTGAGGCCTCTCCCTACCGTGACCGCTGGGGAGGCGGTAGCAGAAGGGGAGGCCCTCCCGGTCACCATTCTCCTTCAAGGCGTGGACGCAGCCCCTGGCGCCGGGGCCGAAACGGATGGTAGGAGCCTAACGGGTACTCTCCTCCCCCACTGCTCCGTAGCACGGAAAGTGATGATGAAACGGCAGGCCTTATTGGCTTCGAGTTTCTCGTCTTGCTTCCAATGAACTTCAAGTGGTGGTTGCGCCTGCCAGACTTGTTCACGGAGGAGCTCAGAGAGCACCCCTCGTGCGAGCTCCGGATGCGCGAGGGTAGCAGCGACCAGCCCATCTGGGACTTGCAGAGGTGGGTTGATGGCGCCAATAGCCTGTAGTTGTGTGACAGGTGGCCGAACTTTGCGGCCCACTATGAGCTGAAGGTTGGTGACACCCTGAAGTTTCACCATCACGGCAGGGGCCGCCTGTCGGTGAAGACCATCGACGACACCCTCTACCGCCGAAGCTATTAACCGTCGCTTGTCTTCGGCTGGGATCTCAGTGACGCCTGAGGCGGGGCGCCATGCTGAGCGAGTGACGCAGTCACGCGCGAGGTGAAGGAGGGTGTGCGGGCTCCTCCCTTGTGTCGTCGACTTTCGGCTCTCTCCTTTATGCCTGGGGTCCTCGTCGAGCCATTTGCTGCACTATACATTTCTCAAATGTAATGCCAATTGGCTATTATCAACATATTTACCTTTTCCTTTGCGTTATTTGCTCTTTTCCCTGCCGTATCGTGCTGATAGCTGTCCTTGATTTGTCTGTCCTTTGCCGCCTTTATGCCACCAGGGGGCCCGTGGGGGCATTATTCATCGTGTCAGGTGCCTTGCTCCTGTTACCTTGGTTCCAACCTTGCAGTCAACTCATGCCTTACTTGCAGGGCCAGCCACCCCTGGAAGCCGCGTGTTCGCTGCTACTCCCATCTGGCGGTGACCCTTACACCCTCGCCAAGACCTTGCCTTGGCCTCTTCTTTCTTATCCATCTGCTGCTCATCCTGAAACACGATGAACACACCTTACGGCATCTTACCCATCCCTTAGGTTTAAAATAGGGTGTCATGTGCTTGATCAGGGCACGTGGCGTTGCCAACTCGGGGGCCTGCCATGGGAGGTGTGTCTTCGCGATTTAGTGCTCGTCGGCAATGCCTAGAGCACAACGCTCATACCTCAGAGCGGATCATGAGAGTACGATGTTTCCTAGCCTGGTAGTCTTTGTTACCCATGTCTGGTCCTGAGAAGATCCAAAGGAATGAAAAATCCCGAAAAAGGTTGGGCAAATGAAAATGGGCGGAAAAACGAGAGCAACAGATTCTCATTCCAAAACAGGGGCAGCACCCGGGTTACAAGCGGTTTACACATAGGCGGGCTAGGCCAGATACGCTAGTATTCATCGCATTTGCCGGGAGCACTACACTCACTCCCTGGCTTTTGGTTGTCGGGAGCATCACGCACGCTCCCGAGCTTTCAGTTGCCGGGGGAACCTCCACTCACACCCGAGCTTTTAAGGTTGCCAGGAGCACCACACACGCTCCCGGGATTTCATTTGCCGAGGGAACCTCCACTCACACCTGGGCTTTTAAGGTTGCCAGGAGCACCACGCATGCTCCCGTGCTTTCATTTGTCGAGGGAACCTCCTTTCACACCCGGTCTTTTAAGGTTGCCGGGAGCACCACGCACACTCCCGAGCTTTTTAGTTGGTAGGGTGGATGCTAGAACTATTTAGCTTACTCGGAGATCCCCCAGTACCAGAATTTTCATCGGGACTAAGTTCCAAAAAGGGTCGCAGCCTTTTCTCGGGTGAGCCGGGAATCGGGGCAAAAGGTTGGTCTGAGTTGGACAAAGGGTCAGTGTGAGTCATAGGAAAAGTGGTGCCTGCCAGTTTGAACAGTTGTTTAGAGCAGAACACGGCATCCCTCCTATCACCTTTAATGGTCAAGGTCCCCCATGAGGAGAGAAGCTTGAGCAAGTTGTAGGCATGGTGGGAGACCACCATGAACTTTTCCAAGGCAGGGCACCCTATTATGCCGTTATACGGTAGGGCAATGTTCGTAACACCGAACATGATGTCTCAGTGCGGTAGTTGCCTTGAGTGTCGAATGTGACAGGAAGTTCGATCTTCCCCCATGGCTAGATAACTCACGGGTTTACACCCAGATTTGACCCGTAGGGGCTAACTGATCCTCCACGATCTAGAGCTTATCCAATAGCTTTGCCGAGAGGATGTTGAGGCCAGCCCCTCCATCCACCAGCATCTTGGTAACTTTGACATTCTTTATGATGGGGGAGACCACTAGGGGTAGCGTGCCGACCCCGGCGATGCGGTCCAAGTGATCTCCTGCATCAAAGGTAATCAGCCCATGAGACCACCGAAGTGGCCGCTGCACCTCTGGGCTGGGCTGTACGGTGCACAGTTCATGAGAGAAACGCTTAAACTCCCCATGGGAAGTCATGGTGTAGGCTCCTCCGTGTGCACACGCACAATCCTGTACTTGTAGGTACTGTCCGCACCCGTCGTTGTCGCCGCCTTGGTTGACAGCAGGGTCGTTGTCACGCGGTTGAGGGGCTGCGTTGCCGCGACCCCCTCCGTGCTCGCTATTGCTCTATCTCCACTGCCCCCATCTCCACCTCGTGCAGCGCCCATGTTGCCCTTGTGACCTCCGGTGGGGGAGCCTAGGCCAGGCTGGATGGGGCAGACCTTCGCATGATGGCTGGCCTTATTGCAACGGTAACACTTCCCGAAGGCACCGTTGGTCCCCTGCTCAGCGATGCGCCTCTTCCGTCCCTCAACGTAACCGAGGACGGAGCATCAGTTCCGAGCGTCATGATTGTCGGACTCGTGCACAGGGCACCACTTCCCCGTGGCGGGCTTGGCAGCCGCCACTTCTTCCTCTGGTTTGGTCTTCTTTTCATCCTTGGTGGGAGCAGTAGGCTCTGTAGCCAAAGCCAGTCAGAGGCCCTGCTTACGCGAGATGCTCTTCTTTGCAGCAGTGCTTCCTAGGTCTGCTGCTCTAGTGGCTTCCCGGGGAGGATCATCGGGTGCAAGGCGGCCTTCCTCTGCTAAGGAGCAGAGGTCAACCAACACCCACAACTCATGGGTGCTCTTGACAGGATGCATGTTAAGCTCTTCGTGCATCTAGCTATCACGCACATTCATGGTGAACACGCCAATAATGGTGTCATCCTCCACCTCCAGAATAGTGTGTGTTATCTGCAAAAATCGCAGCATGAAGTCCGGTAGCCGCTCACCACTCCCCTAGACCACTGTGTGGAGCTGAATGAGTGTTCCTGGGCGCTTGAAGGCTCCCTGGAACACACTCACAAAGCGGGTACACAACTCAGCCCAGGAGTGAATGGACTCCTTACGTAGATGCATGAGCCAAGACAAGGCCATGCCATTAGGTCCATTGGAAACCAATTGGTCATGACCTTCTCATCAACACCCGTAGCCACCATTGCGGTGGAGTAGATGGCCAGAAACTCCTTCGGGATGGTATTGCCTTCAAAATTGACGGGACAATGGGATGGAATTTCGGTGGCCACGCCACCTACCGTAAAGCAGGAGAGAAGGCGGGGCAGACGCTTCTGTATCCCAAAGACATGATCCCTACCTCAGCTGCGCCCTGCGGATTAGGGACGACTGCACCCGCAGCCTTTTGACGTAGTTGCAGCAGGTAATCTTGAATGAGCGCCTCGTTCACCATGGCAGAATCGCCTTGGCACCCTTCGACGTGCCTGTGCACGGGGTCAGCAGATGGCCCCATAGAGACATGATCTTGTTCTACGGGTCTCGGGGCATCAACCCCCAAGTGGCCCATGACATGGTTGTCGGGTCTCCTTCCACTGTTGTGGGGTCCAGCAGCCCCTGGCCCGGGGCAGCGTTCCTAGAACACGGCCTCGGGGCAGGGTTTTGCATAGGCCCTGCAGCGGTGGTGGGAGCATGCTCCGCCCCACGCCTCGGCCCTAGGTTGTACTGGGAACGAGCGCGGGTGAACTCTTGATGCAGCCTAATGAACTCTAGCTGCGCGTCGAGGTCGTCCCTCCATGCCGCATACTCCACCGTCCCAGGAGCTGGTGGATGTCGAACTATGGCACAGGCAATAGCGACTGCTTCCCCTAGAGTTCGCTTCCTAGAGCGATGGGACTGGGGTTGGCGGCTAGTACTTGGCACTGTGAGGTGAGTGCCGACGTGAGCTGGGGTTGCTACGTGCTGGGCCGACGTGTGATGCTCCAGCTTGGGGTCGGCTCCTCCGGTGGTGGTACCTCTCGTGTAGCAGCGCCTCCGCCAGCATGATCGCCTTCCTCAACTGTGGGGTGCGGTTGTGACCGTGGGGTGCAGTTGCGCTTGGCCCTGGACGCTGGTCGGCGCCTACAATGGTAGTCATGCATCGTGCATGAGGCTTGGCATCCAATCCCCCAGTCGTGGGAAGGGCATGGGGGCGAGTCTGTGCATCGGGCAAGTCTACCGTGGCAGGGTCAGTCCCGAGGCCAGCACCTCTCCTTGGTGCAATGGCTGGAAATGGCGTGGTCGATGTCGATGTTGAACACGAAGACAAAACAGACGTAGGTGATGATGACGATGATGACGATGAAGCTCACGAAGCCATTGATAATTAAGCTAATTGTCGAAGCCAAAAATGCGAGCACCCTCCTACCTAGCACGCAAGATGTCGTGTCTTGCCAACACGGATACCGGGGATGTTGGGCACCCCTATTTGTTCGGTAGTGGGCATGAAGGCATTCTGACCTCAACATCAACAAAGGAACCTGCAGATGCGAGCACATAGCACACACAGTCATTTTTTACCTAGGTTCGGACCGCCTTTGGCTAACAACCCTACGTCCTGCTTTGGTGGATTATCCGGGGTGGATCGAGGTCAAGAAGATGATCTCTACGGTGCCGGCGAGCCGCTTTCTCTCTAGCTTATACACCTCCTGGGCTTCCTCTTTCTTTCTTCTCTCACTTTTCTACCTCTCTTCCTTCTCTCTAGCAGGGAGGAGGATATCACCTTTATCTCTCTCTATCTTCTCTTCACAAGCTCTCTTCTCCTCTCCCAAATCTCAAACCCTTTGATATCTTAGAACTCTCCCCCTTGGTCTCTCCCTAAAACTCTCCTCCAAACCTCTCTCCAAAACACCTCTCCCAAGAACCCCCTATTCCTAGGGCCAAGTGCCTCCTTTTATACTCCAAGGGGTCACTACAAGGGCCAACATGGAGCACTGCCAAGGACGTTCCCGGGCTCAATCATGGTGTGCATTGCGGTCTACAGGAAGATAGGCGGTGCCTGTGGCCAATGGATAGCCAAGGGTGCTGCACAGGTGCACTTGATGGATGAGTGTTAGCTCAGGCTCCGAGTTTTCACTCCTATCGGTGGCACGCTGCAGTCCATGATGATGTCCAGTGGTGCTGGCGTGCCGCCACTTCCTAAGGCCAGGCCTAACACGTCCTATCAGGCTCAGTTAACTCCGGTTCCTGGGTTGCGCCTGGCCCAGGAGAAGTGTTCTAATGGTCCATCAGAGGTTCAGTCATGGCTGCTCCTTGGCTTCGTTGTCCCCAATCGTGCATTTACCCTCCATCTGTGGCAGCTCCGGGAAGGAGGGGTCAGACCGCCTTGCGCGCGTCGTTGTCTTTTCCTCCTTGTCCGTGCCCAACTGGCGGATCGAGGTTCGTCGTGTAGCGTTCATCTCATCCATAGGCACCTACATCATAGCTGATACTTAGTCTTTATAGGTTCATCATGCCAAGACCATACCTGCTTGGAGCACACGGTGCTCGCATCCTTGCGACGCCCTTGTCAGCCAGGCCACGCATTCGCTGAGTCGCTGACCAGTGGGTCCTAGCCCACGCGCTATGGCACAATGCGAGGGACCCCCGATCTCATTACGCCGACAAAAGGAAAATCAATTCATGATTGCCTTGATTGGAATTTTGAATATCTACACTTATGCCATTTATCTAAGAAACCAATTATTATCATGAAGACTGACTTTGAAAAGGATTTTTAAAAGTTTGAGTATAAGGCTATCATTGCTATGCTCTAGGATAAAGGATTTTGTCCTAAATGGATATCCCTCACTACTGCTATTTTAACCTCTGCATCCACATCAGTTCTGCTAAATGGTGTGCCTGGAAAGAAAATAATATGTAAAAGAGGAGTGAGATAGGGAGACCCTCTATCTATTTGTCAATATAGTTGATCTTCTTGATGTTGTGATAAACCATGCTTGGCAATCAGGGGAAATCAATCTTCTATTGGACCATGATTATGGCCAAAAATACCCTATTGTAGAATATGTTGATGATACACTTCTCATCATGCATGCTGATTTAGAATAGAATGAAGGATTTATTACTTCAGTTTTCTTAGGCAAATAGATTAAGAGTCAACTTTAACAAAACTTCACTAGTCCCTATTAATAGTCCTTCGTTACTTGCTCAAGAACTAGTTGATAGATTTGACTGCATAGTGGAGAGCCTACCCTTAACATACTCGGGGCTTCCTCTGGGTACTACTAGATCATCAGTGGATGATTTAATGCCTATTGTTTCAATATTGATAGAATATTAAATGGAATTTCTTCTTTCCTATCATACACTAGTAGATTGATGCTCCTAAATTCTGTACTCAATTCATTACCTATGCATGAAATGTTCTCACCTAAGGTCCCTATTACTATTTTTGTGCACTTTGAGAAGGGTGGCGGACAATTTCTATGGCATGGTAAAGACATTCAGAAACAGGGAAGATGCCTTGCAAGGTGGGAACTAGTCGGTAGACCAAAATAACAGGGAGGTCTTGGGGTACTGAACTTAAGAACACAAAACCAAACCATGGGTGAAATTATTATGCCAAGCTCATTACTCTAGGAACAATGCTCCACAGACATTGTGCCCCAAAGGGTCATTTTGGTGAAAAGACTGTATGACCACTATGATAGCTATAGACATCTGGATGTGTGTCATATTGGTTCTAGAAAGAAATGTTATTATGGAAGGATACTTGGAATAATAATACAATGGAAATAAAATATCCACACATCCATTCATTTGCCAAGAATGCCAACATTAATATGGAAAGAGCAATACTAGCTGCTCACAATAACTTCTATGATCTCTTCCATCTCCCATTGTCAGTTATTGCTCATGATGAACTGAATAGCCTAAAGGAGGAACTTGTCCTAATACCTATCACTATGGATCAGGAAAAATGTGTTTTCCCTTGGGGGCAATCCTATCATACAAAAAAGGTTTACAGAGCAATTATGGGTGAACACTCTACACCCCATCCCATCCGAGACATTTGGAAAACATGTAACCTTCCTAAACAAAAATTGTTTATGTGGCAGCTACTCAATATGAGGTTAAACACAAAGGATTTGATGACCAGGAATTTGTTTTGTTGAATTTCAAGATTGTATCCTATGTGAGACCTGCCCACAGGAGACTCTGTTTTACCTATTGTTCGACTGTAGTTTCAGTGAAAGCTTCTGGTGGTCCTTGGATATTGAATGGAACTCTGACATGAGCTTTCATCAAATGGTTCTGGATGCAAAAAGCAGATATTCACCTGACTTTATTATGGAGATATTCATTACTGGTTTCTAGAGCATATGGGATCAGAGAAATTTTTATATATTCAAAGATCTACTTCCATATACTAGTATATGTCTTAGCTTTTTTAAGAATGATTTTAGCCTTATTATGCATAGAGCTAAGCCTAGTCTCAAGGAGGGTATGTAGTCATGGCTTGACACTTTGTAGTCCCTATAAGGGTACATAATACCCTACACCATTGTACATTTTCCATCAAAAATTTATAAAATGACACAGTAGGAATCTTCCCTACTGTTTTTCATCAAAAAATGAATAATTATTGCATATATGTGAAAATCTTCTTCTTGATCTTTCTCCTTGCAGAATTGGGCACTTCTACAAAGAAATCTGGAGCAATTAATGGACAATTACGTGTTTCCAATATTCCCAAGTCAATGGTGCTTCGAAGAATGCATCCAAATATTTTAACGAGCACCTGTACTGGCAAGTACCTCCCATATGGATCGCTCGTATGATGTGTCGGACTCTTCGCCAAGTCAACCCTAGCAACTTTTGTGAAGAGGACTATGTAAGAATCGGCTCACAACTAGCAAAAATCTAATTCTAGTTTGCAAAACACATCCGAATTTATTTGCATCTAAGGAGAGAATATCCCATTTCATCACCATATGTAGCCACAACTTCTCTCCCTCCTCCATCTACACTCCATAGACATAATCATATACTTGTAATATTTATCTCATCACGTTTGGTGGCATTGTAAGATTTTTTTCATTTGTCTTAAGAATTTTCAATACAATGTTTATGATTGTTGATCGAATCATGTGTGAGTAGTCCACACGGGATGAGGACTAACGCATAGCCTCATAGCAATAATGTGAAAATTCTAACACCATGAGATATCGTGATTGAATGTTAGATTTATTCTTTTATATTCATGTATTTTGCATCGATTGAAGGACTTGTCAGGTACCCAAGGCCTTGAGAACATGTATTAAGGTGAGATGGGTTGTGATCATCTTCTAAGCGTGAAACCTAGTGACAGCAAGGGAACTACAATATTTTTCTAGAGATCCATTTGGGACTAGCGGTAACATTATTGATCATAATTCTCTGGTATGTTTTACTTAATAACTGCATAACCTCATGCGACAGTGGTCTATTGGTTGGATAAAATTCTATAGTAAGCATTGCTGATAAATACTATAGTATTTATGGACGTACCACCTATTATCTTCATAAATATTAGATCACAACCCATGAACGAGCTGATTAAGTTTATTTTTATCCTAGCATATGTGCATAGCTACAGGTGAACCCTTAGCTCTGTCCTATTTCCATATATTGATACAAAACCGTAAAAACTAAACGTGAAGGGTCTGGTAAGCAAAAATACTACTCCCTCTATCTAGAAATAACTAACTTGGATTTGTCTAGATTCGAATGTATCAATACATTAAAATGCGTCTAGATACATTCGAATCTAGACAAACCCAAGTCAGTTATTTCTAGATGAAGGGAGTATGATTTTTCGAGGTACTGTTTAAAGTAATCTTACACCAAGCGAATGCTTCACTAAGATTCAATAATCCTAAGTCTACTAGGGAAAAATAAGCTATAGTACAATCCATAATATGGATGGAAGGTGTCAATCATCAATGTTCTTAATGATTTCGGGGATTTTCTAAACAATCCCCTCTTTTTTGGTTCTAACTTTGTCTCCTTTTATTAGTATTTTGAGTTTTAAAGAGCTACAGAACTCCAAAAAGGGAAAGGTTAGAGATGATGCTTCAAAATTTTAGAGATGAACAAAATGATCTAACATGGGCTACCAGGAGAGAAATAGGCTAGGAAAGAGGGTCCACCCCTGGAAGTGACATACATGCTCTTTCCCACCTGGTTTCTTCGATGCCATCTCCACCACCATCCTATTTATTTTCACCTAAAACCTTCTAAAAAGGTTCCCCGATGCGATCTCAGAACATATAGAGGTGGAAAGCAAAAAACATGAAACAAAGAGTCTGTAGTCCTCCACCAGAGGAAGACTATAGGGGAAATACTGCCAAAATCGCCTTCGGTAGCCTCTACTCCTTCACCAACACCGTTTCGTCGCTCTCCACCATGAGAGGGGAGTAGTCCACCCCATTGGGCTATGGGTTTGTGGTGGTAAGTTGATCCAAAATCTCCATGTATGATCATATTTTGTGCCTTGCATGATTATGGATCTATCTAGGTAATTCCTATGGAGGATATTGTGTTATGAGATAATACTTGTTATGCATTTACCGTTGTGTTGAGACTTTATGGTTTGTCATACTATGGTAATACATCTATGATATGTGTGATGGTTTGATCTATACATAATGCATTGTTTACCCATGGCATGAGGTGCATGACAATATCCACCGTTAAATGGAAAGTGTAAGTAGATGGGAGAGATGTGAAAGCATAATTTATAAATAATTGCACTAGTATTTAGAGTGTTTACCATTAATAAGTATGATGTATGTAGCGAGGCATGGCCGAGTGACAAACAACAGATGTGTCGAGTGATATCAACGATGCAGCCAAACATCCTTTATCTTTGGGTAAAAGGGGAAAGTATGATATGGTGGAGCGACAACAAACCACACGTCAGCTTTACGAGCGTAGCATGGTAACACATATGAGTACTTCTTTCAACTATGTGTTGTATGACTTTTATCATCTATAACATGATCAACGCCATAGATGGAGTGAGAGGATTGAGTGAACCCATGAACCCGTTTCGATTGTTTCTATAAGAGAAAAACTTTGTCTAGTACTCTTGCATTGAAGAGGATTGGGAGACTTTTACATTACTATTTTGGAACACTTTACTTTCTTGTATTAAATCAACCGCCTTGTTCATTTAACTTGTTTACTTCGTAAACAACTAAAACTTGTGACACTTTAGTTGGAGAGAATAAATAGCTTTTTCTTCTTGCTCATGTGGATCGATGTTAATCCCCAAGCGTAGGGAATCACTTTAGTACAATTTAGTAAGTATTTAATTGTTGAACCCATGAGGAGCTGAAGGTAAACTATATAGTATCTAGAGTCCTATAACCCACGTATATGTCCTTTTATGAAATTCAAAGAACTAGAGTGTGTAGGGTACTTTTTACTTATAACTAGAAAATGGTAAAGTGTTAAAAGTAATAACAAGAAGTAAACTATTGCAAGTAAAGTAAAAGCAAGTAAAGTAATAGGTAACTCAAGGGATCAAGTGTTTAGGCAAATTGTTATTTCATTCATTTGGTTGTCACAATTAGTGAAGCACATGGATAGTATTTTTATTGTTTATTCTAGAGAGGAGCCATAAATAGGTGTAGCCAACTTACTAAACAAATAAATCACTAATGATTCATCCTAAGGACATTTTCATGAGAAAACAAAGGATTCATTAAGACATAAAATCCAACCACAAAATAAATTCCAAGGTCCCCATAACTTATCCCCCTGTTAGTTAACCATGAATTAACATAGCATGCATTTTAAGACTTGGGACATAGTTTTTGTCAATCTCTGGTCATCCCTCCTCTATCAACATGTTATTATAAAACCTTATGCATCCCCCAACATATGTGCGCACTCATATATTAGTCATAAGATCATCATAGAATATAACATATACTTGTATGCAACCAACAACGAACTATTTCACAATTGCCATACACAGATCACTTCAAACATAGTCATAGATATACAATAGATCATGGGAAAAAATAGATTGCATCACACATCATGTCTACCATGATATTACAATAGAGGGGTGGAGAGGATCTAGTTGTAGATGTTCATGATGACCACGTCTGTGGAGCTCCTGGATTAATCCTCCGACAATCCCTATTATGCACACCACCACGATCCCATGATCAGTCAGTCGTGGCACATAACCGACAAGTATCAAAGTAAGCATCCAAACTTAAGAGGATACAAGTCATACCTTAATGCCTTTATGGCTATATCAATCAACAGCAGTAGATATTCATCAAGCGTAGATCCCGAGCCATGCCTTAACCTATAGGCAATTGACGGGGAGAACATCCTAGCTCGCATAGTGATCAACTTCACCTTCTTCTCCATATATGACCAAGTTAATAGTCATGTACAATGCCAGTGATTACTATTGAATGTACTCGTAAACCACCAAGATAAGGTAAACAATATAATGCAATTTTGGCTATGGAGAGATAGCTCTATCTATGGTTGTTTTTGGAAAAGCCTAGCTTTCTCTTGTAAATATGGCATATCTATATCTTTGTTGCAGAGGAGTTTTTGAAAACATGTCTCCATTTTGAAAATCAAGATATCTCCATATCCTTGTTGAAAACCTTTTTGAAAATAGTTTTAGAGAAAACCCCCTTCTTAAAACATCTTCGACCATCCATGGTCAAAACAAAACCTCATCCTCATGTTCTCTCGTGACCAAGTCACATCCCTTGTATCCTGCTCAAACCATCACTTGGATACTCCTGGCAATCACCTTTCCAACCGTCCTTGACCATGGAAACGGCTATTCGAATAGATTATACTCTGCAGAGTTTGTACACTTTACCCACAAGAATCAATACATCCGTTGGGATGACATCATGGCCCGCTACACCGCGTGTACGGGGGTCCGGATAATCAAACATAACCTTTCATTTATTGTCCCTAGTACGGGCACTTTCCCTATGGTTGCTTAGTTCCCCCGGGGACGAGTACCCGACTCCTCGAGTCCGAATCTCCCTACCTCACTTCCTGAATCATTTCCCCTTCCATACTCCCATAAACTGTACCATCTGCATGAGATCCATAGTTTCTGCCGACCTTTGAATAGACAATACAACCTTTCGGGTATGACTATACCCTAAGTGGAAGGAAGTGGCTTCGGGGGCCTCGAACCCCTTTCTACACGTTATGGAGTAGCTCATGCTAAGGAAAAAAACTACGTGCTAAGCCCCAACTCATGGGGTAATGTGGTTGCACGGATAAGTTGTTCTGGTAAAAGACTAGAGCATCCTTTCTCACCTCAAGTTCCTCATTCTCATCCTTCCTTGTCACTTTTCTTTCTTTAAAACATCCACTTGGAAAGATGCCTCTTCCCAAGGGTTTTTCCAAAACATTTTTGAATCGTTTAGGGTGGGGTAATCCCCAAAACAGCTTTGTTCATCAAAACTGGTGTTTTCAACGAGATAAGATCCTAACCATCATAATCCCGGTCTAAGGGGTAAAGGATAGGTACACACAAAGGTGGGTGTCCAATGGGACACCAAGTCATAACTTGGAGGAGCCAAGTTATTAGCGCGATAATAGTAAAACAAAACATGCCTAATAATAATGCAGTTTATAAAGGAGGTATAGAACATGTAATAAAAGGACTAGGACAATTATCAGAATTCAGGAATGGTGGCTTGCCTGGTATCAGCGAGATGTTCCTGGACTTCTTCTTAGAATACCATACCAACCAATAATAACCATCTCCTTCTAGTCTCCAATATAATTGCAACTATCATCGTCAAGGATAATACATGCAAGAAAACAAAGCCACAATCAACACATTGCATTCAAGAATCACTACAATACAGCAAGCAAACATACAACACATCATTCATTTCAGTAGGTTTTGATGGATTGAGTTTGTTGCCATTAGAAACATTGGAGTGACTTTGTGGAACTTGTTTAATGATTTAATTGCCAAATACCACCTCATGAAGGGGATTTGACTAAGGATTGGGTTTGTGTGATATAAATGTGGTAAAATGATGTCATTAGGTAGATATTGACAAAAAAGGCCACCAAAAGTGGTTTCATGATTTTATCAATTTTCTTTATTTAGTTATGAATATTTTAGGGGAAATAACCCTGGTTTAGGTGAATAAATCTCCAGAAAAGATCTGTAGCTCAAGCAGGTTTTTCCTCAGTAGGTTTTGTGTATATTTAAGTGTGATTTTTGAGAATTGGAATCACCTCAAAATAGTTACAAGAATGCCCTTGGGAAATTCCCAAAGTCAGTTCTGTAGTATATTTGTCTTTTTAACCAGATTTATTTTACAAGTCCAAATGGGATGAGATTAATGAAATTGGATAGGTATTGTAAAAACCTTCCAATAGAAATTGGAATCACTACTTTTGGAGTTGCTAAGCTACTGAAATGATTTATCTAGTGATAAAACCTCATAGAGAAGTATTAATTCCTTAATAAAGGATCTAGACCAAGTGATGTAGATCACCATCGAGCAAGGAGTTGAGGTTTATCATGATTGAGTTCTCCAGGGATTGATGCTAAAAATTGAATAACTAATGGTGCCAAAACAGATTATCAAATAGCCTTCTAAACCATGTGGGTTTTAGAAGCACAAGGATCCCATTGGAACAAGTGAAGCAGGGATTGATAGACCTTTATGAGTAGAACACAAACATGCAAAGAGTTGGTCCAAAAAAGATAGTATGGAGATGTGAGCTTCTGCCAAAGTAGGCTAGTTGATAAGAATTGTAGAAAAGATTATTTTCTTGCCTGCAAAACCATCAAGAACAAGTGTGTTGGAGGATGATGTAACTCCTAGTTACAAGCCTGGATGAGCAGAAATGGTTGAAATAGTACGGTGGGGCCCAAATGCCACTCACAGGTAGACCTTTCGGCCGTCCCAACCATTTCCAAACATCGGGGCAAGAACGGGCGGCGTAATCGGCAGGCGAAGGGATCAACTACATACACAAATGAGTATGTATGCAAGCCACCATACAATAGTACATCAGAGCCATTCCATCTAAAAAAGAAAGGAAATATAGCAACGCCATACGGCAAGATCCAAATATCCTAGATAGATATAATAGTTTAGGATATCTCCTCATACATCAATCAACAGAGTATCAAGCGGAAGCGGAAGACGAAATCCGAGTACGGATAAGAAGCAAATCGGCATAAGATGCCCCATAAATAAGCACATCCCGCCCACAGATCTCACGGATCCCCGTTCCCGGAATCTCTACACCGAATGATCGTTGCCCATATCGTCCGTCTCTTCCACCCAGTATCCATCTTGCGAGTGTACCTGTTCATCTGAACCAATAATTTATCGTGTGAGACCCTAGGGGTACTCAGCAAGTCTTTATGCCTCTAAAGGGGACACAACCTGGGGTGACGCAATTGCAGCAAAAGATAAACCCTAGCAATTCTATAGATACTCGCTAACCATCCGCCTAACCAGAGATAGACGAATGTCCTTGAATTAATAACAACAGTTATAACAGTTATAATGGTAATCTTAACAGATCCATCCTCCTCCTCGCTTACCGACGAGGAAGCGGACGAACAACCCCCCATCCGTTGGCAGTTTTACTATCCATTCCGTGAGTGTTGCACTATGTACTAGTCAGATACCTAGTCTAGTCAAATTAAAAGCGGTACTTTAGTTATGCTTGTCTATGATCGAGAAACTGTGCTCCAAGTCGTCCTTAACCGCGGACACGGCTTTCAGAAAGTTTTACCCTACAGGGGTGCACAAATAGCAACACACACTCGATATGCCTCGGAAAAACCAAATCAAAACCCAACGAGGCAGTCACGACAAAGCGATCACAGGATTCAGAAATATTTCAGGGGACCACCCCATTGAGCTACCCGCAACGAAGTTAGCTGACTCCGAGACGGACTCAAGGTTTGCGTCAATGGCTGTGAACGACTGGGAACCCGAAAATGTGACTGGGCTTGTCGACACCGCGAAAACACTCCGCTTTCCTAAACAGTACAGTGTGCAGTACCTCGCACAATTTAAATAAAGCAGTAAAGCATGGCATAAGTACAGGATAGTAAATAAAACCTCAAACTAGTTTATGGCCCCAAGCTCTGGCTCAGGAGGGTCCATAAGGCCTCCCGGATGTGGATAGCGCGAATAATCTTGGAACAGGAATCAAGTACTCGGGGTCTTACGGGACACAAGTGAGCCTGAAAACCAAATAGCGAATATGGCTCACCGATGCCACTTTCATTAGTTATCCCATTACTACTCAGGTTAAGTTGTTTAGGTACCTCGTTATCCATCAGACACTCACATACCCTACACATGCTGTTCTACGACTCGCATGGCTCAAACAACTCCTGTAGTAATGGCTCATGGGATGGAGGAACAAGCTTCGGTGGGGTTTAAAAGTAAAGGCTATGCAATACTTGGGATTCAGATTAATGCAATCGCGACTCAATGATGCAAGAATAAGATAGAGGCAATAGGTACTATATGTATGCAAGCATGTGGTAGTGCTTGCCTGGCAGCTCAGTTGAAGCAAGGGATGGATCTGGGTAGTGCTCCTGGTTCTCTTGATATACCCCTGCTCAGCGTCTATTCGAAGAAGAACCAAACAAACAAGGGCCAACATAAATAAAGTGCACAAGCATATGAATCAAATGCATCAAGCAAACGATCATGCCATGATGAATGATGCACAATTTGCATGGCAATAAAGTAGCATGGCATGGGTGAGGTGTGGAATACAAGAAGAAACCATTTTATTGAGTTTTAGCCCCATTTTAACCTCATATTAGTTGCTGTACACTTTATATTTATATGATGCATGCTTCAAAATAAAACATGGAATGCATAAACAGAAAGGTCTCGTCGAGCTAATCATTTTAGACATATTATTTGTTAAATTTGGAGTTATAAAACAAAAGTTATTAATTATTTAAGTCAAAAGGGAAATTTATTGTAATTTAAAACAACTTGAATTTTTAAGTGTTCAAAATATATTTTGAATGGCATAATTGAATTCCTCATATTTTTCTGAGTTGAAAACATATATTATTTGCATTAATTGGGTTTGTATTACTAAAGTTATTTAAAAACAGAAAAAGAATTTGAATTTGAATTAATTTGAAATAAGTTTGAATTAAAACAGATTACAGAAAAACTTTTGTCACTCGCTCTAACCTAGCCACAGCCAATGACCAGTGGGGTCATGCTGACTGGGCGTCCACGCGCGCAGAAAAACCTTCTGCCACCGCGGCTGCTGCTAGCCTCAGAGACCGACGGGTGGGGCCAGAGCACTCGCGGGCCCAGATGCCAGCGGCGGGACCGCGCGGGGACTGACAGGTGGCCAAACGGGAGCGCGGGTTGAGGATTAAAAACCTGGGGTGCCTTTCTGCAAAGAACGACTACGGCTGACAGGTGGGGCTCTGCGGACCGCGGTTTGCGGAAAAGAAAAAGGGTGGGGGTTTTCTGCAAAACTACCACGCCGTACTGTGGATCTTCTTTCTCTGTCTCGCGCGACCGATCGATGCGCGTCTGGCGCGGGCGCGGCGCACGGGATTCGATCCCTGGACCTGGCGTGCGCGCGCGGAGGCGGCAGCCACTGGGCTGGGGGCGGGTTGGTGCTAGGAGGGCGGACGGGGCCTAGCTAGGTTGTCTGCGAGGCGCGGAAGCGAGCGGACAGAACGAGCAGCGGCGCGCAGAGGGTGCTCGATGAAACTAACGGCGAGCACAGGCGACGGCGGGGGAAACGGAGGTGTCGGGGAGGTTGGACAGCTCACCGTGGGGCCGTCGGTGTAGGTAGATCGGGCAGAGGAGCTGGCGATCGCCGGCGATGCAGACGACCAGAAGATCTAGGGTTAGCGTCGGTGCAGCGCTGGTGCTGGTGGCTCCGGTCCGTCTCCTCCTCGTCGTCGGGCACAGGGTGATGCGGTGGAGCGTCGTGACCTTCCTCGACACCAGCAGACGCCTCGCCACCGGCCGGTTTGTGTGGAGGAGAAGGAGGCCGACGGTGGTCGGCGTCAGGGGTAGACGGTGGCGGGGGAAGGCAGGGAGAGAGGGGACGGTCTGGGGTAGATCTGGGGGACAGAGGCGAGCCAGAGGATGGTGGTAAGGCAGAGGGGAGAGGGAGGCGCCGTTGGGGAGGGGTAGATGGAAAAGGTGGCCTCGTCCACCTTTTTCCTCTCCTTCTTCACGTGGTAGGCTCGGGCAAGACCAGGGTCGGGGTAAGGGGAGCTGCCAGGTGGGGTAGGGCAGGCCAGGGTCGGGGTGGTTCGGGCTGGGGCCCCTAGGGCAGAGAGAGAGCAAGAGAGGGAGAGGGGGTAGCCTCGGGTAGGGTTTAGGTTTGGAGCTAGGCTCGGTTAGAGGGTAGCTAGGGCAGGGGTGGGTGGCCAGGGAGAGAGGGTGGCCGGTGGGGCCAGCTAGGGTTTGGTTTAGAGGGGTGACTCGGCTAGAGAGGAGAGAAAGAGGGGAAGGTGGTAGCTTAGGGTTTAGCTAGGATGGGGTATGGGTTTAGATAGAAAGGTGAAGAGAGAGGGTGAGATGAGAGAGAGATGAGGGGTGAGGTTTATTGTTTTGTCAAGCTCAAGCAAGATCAAGCAAAGAGCAAGCAAGAACTAGACAAGGAAAAGAGAGGGTGAGGTGGTTTAAGCATGATCAAAATAAGATCAAGCTAAAAGAGAGAGATAGAGAGATGAACCACTCAAGATGAAAATCAAATAAAAATCCAAAGGACTAGAACAAGGTGGTTCTTGCATGGGCCATGCAAAAATGGAAATTTCCATGATTAAATCCTGTGAAAACAATAATATTAATCATGGCACCATTCTTATGCATTCCCAAAGTTGGAATAAAACCAAACAAAAGAATTGTAGAATAAGTTCCAAGTGGACTAGATGGGGATGATCACATTTGAGTATAATTGGGACTTGCTAGTGTGTATATTCCACTAGATGTTTAATAGTCCCAAAAATATTCCCACATGGGCATAAATCCATAATAATCCATATGGAAGCTAGGAAAAAGGGTCCCACTCACAAGGCATGCAAAGATGGCCATGTGGCTCTCATATAACAATGATGTGAAAACAACATGATGCTAAGATGAGAGCATGTGGAATAGAATTGGATCCATCCCAACCCACATGAGCTAGAGGTAAAACCAATAAGTGCCAAGCTCATATTTAGTTGGATGGTGGAATTATAAGGTGGTGAAAAGAAAGGGTGGTGGAGTTAACAAAAGATATGCCCCCAACTCAACTTGGGCATTAAACAATATATCAAGACCCAAATACAATATCAAGAGGCAAATACAATTAATAATGCATATGAGATAAGAACCAAATCAAAAAGGGTTTTGTATGATGCTCAAATGCAAGGTGGCATGATGACATGAGCATGATATAATGATGATGCAACAATTATATATTTGAAGTATCCATTATATTACTAGACCAAGTAGCATTACAATTGTTAGACAATTGGGATGCTACAGATGACCTAGCCAATGGCAAGAGTAGGCATTGGTAGTCCTTATGATGGTCTGTAAGATGGTTCAAGTGCATTGCCAGAAATGCACAAGGGTTGGAGATGAGAGGGACTTAAAGATGTGATTCTGATAACCTTTTTCCAGACTTAGCCAAATTTGTCAGCTTTGGGGATTTTGACTAGAATACCATAGTTAATGTTTTGGATTTGTTGCACGGTTCCAAATCATCATCTAAGGGATGATGGTGAAGTGTAGATTGAGTAGAAACGATCAATGCTTGATATTGATCTTCATTGACTTGGAAGCTTCTAGAAGGGATTAACTCTAGGCTGATTTAGATAAGGGATTAGATAGTCACTTTAGTGACTAGGGATCAGATCCAGCTTTGTAGGCTTGGTTAAGGTTTGTATTTTTTTTCTTGGTTGGGTCCTATAGGATGAGCTTCTAGGGTAGCTCATACTACTTCCTAAACAAACAAGTCATACAGCAGATCAAGGCAAATCATCAGACAACAGATCAAGGCAATTCAAACTAATACTAGGGTTACCATCAATCCTAGCTTGAGATAAGGATGGGTAGTTTGAAAGGGTTGGAGTTTGAATAAGGTAAGATCCTTAGTACTTCTACCAAGGATAGAATTTAAAAGCTTTGTAGAAAGGTTTTGGAAAACCTAGAGGTAAGAGTAGTTGAAAGTTCTGTCTTGAAAACATAAGGAGATTATATCTTATAGAGCTCCATAATTTTGTCAATAGAAGCGACTAAAATAGTTTGGTTTGCAAAGGAATCTTGACTCAGGTTTTGAAATGCTAGAACATTTGAGAATATGTAAAGTGGGCCAAGACAGTTTTGTTAAATGGCTTTTTCAACTGATGGTGAGGTAAGGAGTAATGATATGCTATACATTCAGATGCATAAGCACAAACAAACAACATCCAAGCACTACATTACTAAATAAGAAAAAGTTTTTGTTCCCCTGATTTTTGCATTATGCACAACTAATCAGGGTTGCTGAAATTGGGATGTTACAATGCCGGAGGGGGATGGAGGCAACCGGAGGCGATTCTGGCAGAGGTTCCCCCTCCGATCTCCGCTGACGGTGGCCTGTAGACTCTCTATTTCATGTTTTTTATATCCACCTCCGTATGTTCAGATGCACGTCGAGGACCCTTTTATAGAAGTTTTTAGGTCCATACATAGAGTTTTGTGGTGGAATCGATGTCATCCGAGCAACAAGGCCCAAACAGAGGTTGGCGGTGTGGTCTCACTATGGGCCCACACCACTATGCCTCTTTATGGGCCCATGAGGACCATGGTGACCTCTTGGTTCTCCAGCTGCTTCATTTCGTGAAAAATAACCCTAAAAAAATCCTTGGTCCTTTTGAGTTTGTTTAGGTCCCTAAAAGATAAAAATACACAAAACAAGGTTTTCCTGTCCTAGAGAGTTAGAACCAAAGGAGAGGGTATTGTTTAGAAAATAACAAAAATGAGTGTAAAACATGGATCTAACATTCTATAAGATGGAAATATATGGGAATATGTGTCCATAAACTACAAAGTTCATGTATGCATTTTACATTCATTAATCGATACCCTACTTGAACATTGACATGTACTAAAGTGATCCCCTGCTCTTCAGGGTTATCACATGACTAGTAATTAGTGCAACTGCTAACTGTGTGAGTGCCTCTAGTATTTCTCCATTGTGGTTAAGCAATAGGGGTGCTGATTTTGCCAGGTTATGTTTAGCATTAGTGCTATGTTGGTTCCAAATAGGGCACTCTTATCCCTCTCTAATAGACATAAGTTGTATTGTGTCTCTATAGGTTATTTTAGTGTATGCTTTGCTGCCGCTTAAGCCTACCATATACATGTAGGTGAGAGCGTCCGAATTATAAGTATCTCTAAGTACTTTCCTCAGTATTTACACTCATTTGCTTTTCCCCCCTTTTTTGGCAGCCGTTTGCCCGACTTTGACATGTATGAGATTAATGATGTTAGCAAGGTTACCCTTCTAGCTTGGCCTAGGCAGGGTTATGGACTCCACTGGTTATTCTTCAGGACTCCTAGTCACATTTGTATTCTTATTCATAATAGGACGATGCATCGCTTACAATGTGATTTGGATCTTTGTAATGTAAATCTTTGAATTCTTGACTCGTTGAGTCATTGCTATATATATATATATATATATATATTTCTTGTAGGTTCCATCATGAACTATTTTGTAATGGTATTACTTTGTTTTCCACCCGCACCTAAGTACTTGGTGGGTGTCATCGGATCTTTTCTATGCGGGTTAGGTGGGAATATTTAAAATCTTCATAGGGCTGATTCGAAGGCGTTACATGACCCATATGTTTTCTTCTTCCTTAGGGTACGTCTTTTCAGGGTCAAGAAGTGGCCCTTTCAGTCATCCAAGGGAGCTCTCCAGCTCCTATCTAAGCCCGGGAGGCACACCTGGCTCGTTTGTTGGACTGGGACCGTTAGCGATGACCCCTGGGTTAACTTCTTCCACAGAGATAAACTCAGCAGGACTGGGAAGAGGTGCTTCCAGACATCCAGGGGCGTTCTCCATCTCCTCACTAAGCTCCAAATACGTGCATGGCGTAGTCGTAGAACCGGGGCCATCAGCGATGACCTTTGTGTCATCTTCTTCCCTTATCATGACAAGCACTACGCTAACCACCTGGGTCGTGGCGGCAATGTAGAGAAAGAGGGGATCCCCTGAGTTGGGAGACACAAGCTAGGCGGGATAGACATGTAATGCTTCAGGTCTTGGAAGGCATCTTCCTCTTCTAGTGTCCAGTTAATGGGGCTCGTTTTCTTCAAGAGTTTCAAGAAAGGTATAGATCATTCTCCTAGCAGGATATGAAGTGTCCAGGGGCCGTGATATAACCGTTGGGATGCTGCACATCCTTGATCTACCTAGGATATTCCAATGTTTCGATGGCCTTGATATTGTAGGGGGGGCTCAATTCTCTAGTGAGATACCAGGAAACCGAGAAGCTTGCCTGATGGAACCCTAAGAACACATTTTTTAAGGTTCAGCATGAGGTTGAACTTGCACAAGTTACCGAATGTCTCGTTCAGTTCTTGAAGCAAGGATTCCTAGTTCTTGGTATTGACCAAGATATCATCGATGTAGGCCTACACATAGCCAGATCAGCACGGCGTGCTGGAATGTAGCTCTGACATTATTTAATCCTAGGGGAATGCAACTGTTGCAAAATCACCCTTCTAGAGTGATGAAGGCCATCATATCTTTGTCTTCTTTCGCCATATTGATTTGGTGATATCTATAACAGGAGTCGAGGAAGCATAGAAAGTCGCAACTAGCCATGGAGTCGGCTATCTGGTCTATCCGGGGCAACAAGAATGGGTCGTTCGGATATGCCTTGTTCAAGTCTGTGAAGTGGATGCACAACCGCTTGTTTACGTTGTAAGGTTTGGCACCACTAAGGGGATGGAAACCCACGTCAGATTTAGGAGTTCCTTATAACATTGGCCTTCTTCAGCTTCCTAAACTCTGAGATGATGAAGCCTTGTTTTTCATGTGATTGGCATCGGACCTTCTGCTTCACTTGGTGAGCTTTAGGGCATACCGCTAGATGGTGTAACCACCTCCCATGGTATCCAGAGAAGTTCGGATGGGTCCCAATAAAACACGTCCGATTTATCCCAAAGGATTACGACATGTTTACCTTGTGTTTTTTCATTAGTAGTTGTAGGATTTTGGTATTTCACCGCGCTCACATGAACCTTTTATGCTTGTTTCACCAGGATCCTAGAATTAAAGGATTTGGTAGACAAATCAATTGAAGCATTCATTTTTTTGGCGTAAATATGACAATTGGAAGTTTTAAATACCTTCCAAACATTAACCCACACACCTTGGAAGAAAGGCCAACTCGCAGAGGGAAGCCTAGCGCATTAACGAACATTGGTATGGGAGCAGCCCGGCCGTACCGAGTACCCATACCATGCAACATCGAAGCTACCTGGTCAAATAGTTTCACCCCGTGCAGAAAGATCTGAGATCCGACATTTAGAGACACCATAGTTCGCATAAACCTCACCCTCGGAAGCGATATAGAGGAGGAACTAGCATAGGGGCTTTGATCCTCACCGCTATGAAGATCCTTGGAGGCCTAGGCATCATCTTCTTCATCAACCTCTACCACTCCATCATCATCACCAATCCTTCATCTCCATTATATTCATCTTGTTTTATTTCCTGAACTATTTTTTGTGGAATTACACAAGTATTCATCCATCTATTTGTACTCCATGCATATTTATATAATGATGTTGATTTCCTCCATTTGTGAGTAGTTTACCTTATTCTCGGTGAGATGGAGAAACCCTAACAACATTATGAATTTAAATAAAGATGATCTAAAACTTTATTCATGTATATGTATTAATTTTCTTCATTGATGTTATGTGAATGTCGAACACGTAACATTTCCTCTGGGATAAGGGAGGAAACTAATCTTGAGTATGTGATGGTGTGAAGGTGCTAAGTGACATATTACATTGGATCATTATTCATGTATTCAAGGGAGATAAGAGCGAGGACTCACAAATCATAATCCATGACCATAGGGTTAAACTTTAATTGTTTGGGACGGGGTGGATGGCATATGATCACAACTATATGGGAGATGAAATATAAGATGACTGGTCTTTTAGAATTTAACATGGAGCTATACTAATGATGATTAACTCAATTGCTAGTGGTGGATCCAATACTCCCTGAGAACGCTTTAGCTCTATTGCAGTTCCCATTACTTTACATCGCGAACTCATTTCTCTATTTACTTGCATTAGTTTAGTATTGTTTTGTTCACACACATACATTCTCAAAACACCTCTACTTGAAATCAAAGACAACCCACAAGCACTCTTTGGTAAATAAACTGGCCGAGGGGCATTAAGACCTTTACAAATATCTCTTTGTGGTTCGATACTCTTATTTCACTACAAACGATCTATGCACTTGCAGTCATCACTCGTGCGACTAGCCCCAATCATGAAAGGATTGCCACCATCTTCGAGAAGCGAGACCTTCTTGGTTAGGTTGTTGTCCTCGACCAGACGCCTCTTTCACGTGGGTGATGAGTCCGACTCCTTTGGTCCCCATGATCCCTCGAGCACCGCCGCTGCGGTTTCTCGGTAGAGCTACTCCACGAAAAAGACGACGTCCCGAGAATCAGCGGTGATGGTGATGACGCCCCGCTTGGCTGGAAACTTCATGGCATTGTACCCATGGTGCGTCACGTCCATGAACATAGACAGAGAGGGTCGCTCGAGAATGTCCTTGTACGGAGGTGAATTTCCAATACGTCGAAGGTGATGCTCTCCATGTAGAAGTTGTCCGGGATTCTGAAGGTGATGGGTAGCATGACCTACTCGAGTAGATGCGTGGCCCCGGTTTTAATCCCCAGGAACGCAACCGTGGGGAGTAGTTGGCCCACCGGGATCTGTAGCTGCCTCAGGAATTGGGTGGACAAGAGTTTCAGGCCTGCACCTCCGTCCACGAGCATCTTGGTCACCTTAATGTTGTTGATAGTCGACGAGAGTATCAACGTTAGGATTCCCTCACCCGAGCTGCGGTCGGGGTGGTCCTAGGCTTCGAAGGTGACCAGAATGCCTAACCATTTGAAAGGGCGATGTGCTTCCTTGCTAGGATGCATGACGCAAACCTCTCAATTCAGTCACTTAAACGGTGATAGGAGGGCAAAGGCGTCCCCCTAGATGCTTAGCAAATCACGAATTTCGAGGTGGTACCAAACTCGGCCACGAAAGCACCTCAGCTTGACGACATTATGTCCATCGACTGATCTTAAAAATGACACTAATAAATCATCGAACAAGGGGACATAATAAACCTCGGCAAAAAAAAACCCGGCCCGACAGGTCCGACCTGACCCGGCCCAAAGAATCCTGGCAGGGCCGGGCCAAAGTTTATTGTCGAACCGGGCTTGGGCCAGTGGTTTTGACCCCAACGATCGGGCCAGGCTCGGTCCTAGCATATCGGCTATTTAAAGCGCGAGCAGGCCAGATCGTCGGACCAGCACGAAACTTTCAAGTTTTTTAGGTGTCGGGCCAGGTTCAGGTCCAAATATTTGGGCGTCAGGTACTTTGGCCCGGCCCGGCCTGAGAAGTGCCCAGCTAAAGGACAGAACAGTCCAAAAAAGGACGCAAGGGAACTCACCCTCGTCCAGTGTATAAAGGGATAGCGAATCAAGGGTCGCCAAGGAGGCCACGCAGCTCCCACACTGCAACCCCTTCCCTCAAAAAAAAAAAAGCAACCTCAACCCCTCGTGCACACCCCACCGGCCGGACAGCAAAAAGAGAAGAGCAACACTTCCAAGCACCAAGCATCTACTCTTATCCCCTCTATTCTTCATCCCACTCCGTCCCCACCCCTCGTGCGGTGCTGCTAGCCTGCGTGGACTTCATCGCTCTCGGTCGGTTCGGTTCTCGGGTGATCGATCGTGCGCTGAATTCTTGCTTCTTGCACGAGCCAGGCCAAGCTAGGCGCAAGGAAGAATTAACCTGAGAGAGAATTCCAGCAATGGCACTTCAGCTCCAGGCCCCGTCGCTGCTGCCCGCGCCGGCGGGCAGGCCCGCACTCCGGTCGTCGTCCTGCGAGCGGCCGTTCTCAGTGCGGATTCCGGCGCCGGGAAGGGCAACGTCGACACGGACACTGTGCGGTTCGGCGGCGTCGCGTCGAAGCAAGCCTACATCTGCCGGGACTGCGGGTAAGCCCGCTACACGCGCCTGAATCTGGATATGGTAAAGCGAACTCATTAATCCTTGGTTTTGTATCGCTCCGCTCATACGATCTCGTGTGTCTCCGTGCATTTCGCGTATGTTGCAGGTACATATACAAAGATAGGACACCGTTTGAGAAGCTGTCCGATGACTACTTCTGCCCCGGTGAGAATAATTAACCTACCTAGTACTAGCTCACAAGCCGGGATTGTTTAGCATGGTAACCTTTGTCATAGATATATATTGTATCAAAACTAATTATATAATCGGCTTAATAAATAGCTAAACAAATACTTCCTCCAATCCAGAAATAAGTGACTTTCATTTTTCAAAATTCACATGTATCTAAACACGTTTTAGTGATACATATGAATCTAAACAAACCAAAGTCACTTATTTCCGGACAGAGGGAGTAGTGAAAAGTTTACAACTCCAATGGTAAAATAGATATGTAAGAGCTGGCTAGAATTAACGCAGCCTTCATACGTCTCAGTTCAATCTTAATTTTCGTTTCTGTCATAGTGAAAACTGTAAACGTTCTGAAGATACTTGATACTTGACGATACATCAGTAACATGTAGTGCTACTTAACTAGAGGTTCAAACGTCGTTAACCATTTTTCAGACTTGACGTTTTCTCTGTTAGTATATGTACGTACGTGGGGAGCTTGTATTCATATTTTGGATAGGAAGGGATCTAGAACAAGCAATAGGAAAAAATCAAATTAACCATTTTGTGAATGCTTGTGCTCATATATGCGCCGTTGCTTGGTTATTTATAAGAGCAAGTACAGCAGGACGCCGATAGCCCACCCGATAGAAAGTATAGGGGAGAGAGAGTGAAAAACAAAACTCAAACAGCTCGCCTACACACGTCCCCAATGAATCATGCCCTCAACCCACCCCTCCTTCTCCCTTATATATTGGGGGAGTGGAGGTCTCCCCTATACATGGGGTCTACATGGATGATGGATGAGTGGGTTGTTGGGTGAAAAAACCCAGATAAAATGGGTTCTTCTTTGTTAAAATATATGTTGTAATGATATATGGAGAATAATTTAGGATAGCTGCTGGAGATAAGCAACATTTAGCAAAGAATCTTTTTAGGAGAGGCCCCTACATACACAGGAGATGGCGTTAATTCCAACCACTGATCTCCTTTGCTTATGCAGTCTGTGCCGCTCCCAAAAGAAGATTCAGGCCGTACGAACCACCGGTTGCAAAGAACGCTAATGCCACCGTTGCCCGGAAGGCGAGGAAGGAGCAGTTGAAGAAGGACGAGAGTGTGGGGTAAGGAACTATGACTCTACAAGAAGATAAAAAGGAATCAATTAAGTTGAGTTTTTCATTCACACGCATTAAGTCAGTGCTGTGGTAGATTGATGATGAGCTTCGCCCTGCAGGAATGCTTTGCCTATTGGTATCGCGATCGGGATCGTTGCACTTGCCGGCCTGTTCTTCTACCTGAACAGTGTATACTAGATGAAGACAAGCAGGAAAGAGGAAAAAATACTACTGTAGAACGGTTCATGTCAAGAACTAAAGCAGTTTAATACGGGTCGTTTTGTACGTATGTGCATGTTCATATAGAGCAGAGCATGTTTGGTTGGTCCAAAACTAGACATACTAAAATATTGAATGAGGTACTATTGTGATATTTTGACTCTTGTTAATTTGGTGATAAATTGATCACCAACCTGCCTTGAAATCTGCATTTTTTTCCGAAATAGGAAGTAAAGCCCCGGCCTCTGCATCAATCGATGCACACAACCCAATTTATTTCAATAGTTCAGAAAATTCAGTATGATACAATCATGGATCACATAAGGTTGAGATATGAATCAACCATCTAAAGATACAAATCAGGAAGAGACTAAACATCGAATCTCCAACAAAGACACTAGACAAGCAAAGATAGAGACAAAATATCAAGCCTCCTAAAACGTTGCCAGCCAGCCTGGATATAGAAGTCCTGAGCGACCGTCAGGAGAATATTGCATTCAGTAGCCATAGATTCCCGTTGATCCGACGGGAGGAGGCAGGACCATAGCTGAATCCAATGAACCGCCAAGCGAATAACCTGCAAAAAGTTAGAATCCTTCGAACGGTAAAAAATAATATCATTTCGACAATTCCAAATCGACCAACATATTGCGGATACACCAATACGAATTTTGTTTTTGTCAGTCTTTTCAACACCATTTAGCCGATTTCCAAACATATTGGTAATATTGGATGGAGGTAGAATGTTATAGGTAAAATATATCATGCGCCAAACAATTTGAGCAAACGGACATGCAAGAAATAGGTGTTCAATTGACTCCCTGGAATCACAAAAACAACATTTCTGACAACCCTTCCAATTTCGTTTTGCTAGGTTGTCCTTAGTTAACAACACTTTATTACTAAGGAACCACATGAAAATTTTAATCTTTAGAGGAATTTTAATCTTCCAAAGATAGGATTTGAGCTACCTAGTGTGTCCATTTATAAAATCAAGGTACATAGACTTAACATTAAAGACTCCCGATTCCGTAAGATTCCATTTAAATTTATCGGACTCATTTGATAGTCTTACGTTCATTAGGCGCTCACAAAGTTGTATCCACTCATTCCATTTAATCCTTGTCAAGTTTCTTCTAAAGGCAATATTAAGAGGAGTTTAAGAAATAACATCTGCCACAAGAACATTTTTTCTTTGGACGATGTTGTAAAGGTTAGGATAACGGTCAGCCAGTGCCCTATCACCTAGCCATCTATCTTTCTAGAATCGGACTGTCGTGCCATTGCCTACCAAAAATGACCATGTTGGAAGAAATCACTTTTGACTCCCATAAGCCCTTTCCAGAATTGAGAATCGGAAGGCTTGGCTTCTACTTGTGAAAGAGTTTTTGAATGTAAGTATTTATTTTTTAGAAGTTCCTGCCAAACACCCTCTTAATGCAACAATTTAAATAACCATTTACTGAGAAGACATCTATTTTTGATTTCAAGGACTTCGATGTCGAGACCCCCCCAGTCCTTAGGACGACATAGTATATTCCATTTTGAAAGGCGGTATTTCTTTTTATTTTCATCGCACTGCCAGAAAAACCGAGACCTATAGAAATCCAAACGCTCTCTTACCCCAATAGGCAATTCAAGAAAGGAAAGCATAAACATCGGTAAGCTCGACAATACCGAGTTTATTAGGACAAGTCTATCTCCATAAGATAATAACTTACCCTGCCAGCATCCCAATTTACCAGCAAAACGATTTTCTACCGCATTCCACTCCGCATTTGTTAGCTTTATATAATGAATTGGAATCCCAAGATAACAGAAAGGAAGAGATCCCGATTCATAGCCCATGATCTGTTTATATAAGTGCTCATCCTCTTTTGCTTTCCCAAAATAGAAGATCTCACTCTTGTGAAAATTTATCTTTAACCTAGACAATTATTCAAAAATACACAAGATGAGTTTCATGTTAACCGCCTTGTCTAAATCGTGTTCCATGAAGAGAATAGTGTCATCCGCATATTGAAGGATGGATACCCCATCCTCAACCAAATCAGGGATGAGGCCACCAATTTGACCATCCTCTTTGGCTCTAGCAATCATAATTGCGAGCATATTGCCAATAATATTAAAGAGCATTGGTGATAACGGATCCCCTTGCCTTAGACCTTTCCTAGTTTAAAAATAATGGCCAATATTATCATTCACCTTAATGCCCATACTATCCCTTTCAACAAAATATTTGATCCAGCCACACCATTTTGGATCAAAGCCCTTCATACGCAGCGACTGTTGTAAGAAGGACTATTTAACTTTATCATAGGCTTTTTCAAAATCAATTTTTAGAAGGACACCATCAAGCTTTTTCCTGCGAAGTTCGTGGATTGTCTCGTGAAGAATGACGACTCCTTCAAGAATATGGCGTCCCGGCATAAAAGCCGTTTGGGAAGGTCGTATAATTTTCTGTGCAAGCTCAGTAATTCAATTCGTTGCGACCTTTGTAAAAAATTTAAAACTCACATTTAGTAAACATATTGGTCTGTACTGTTGGATTTGCACAACATTTTATTTTTTGGGGAGAAGAGTAATAACTCCGAAGTTCAATTTGAATAGAGGAAGATCTCTAGAATGAAGTTGGCGAAACAGAGCCATAATATCTCCTTTCATTTTTTCCTAGAAACGTTGGTCAAACTCCGCTGGGAACCCATCTGGTCCCGGGGCCTTGTTATGCTCCATATCAGAGATCGCCTCCCACACTTCCTTCTCAGTGAAGTCAGCAGTAAGAATAGCATTTTCTTCCTGTGATAACTGAGGGATATCACTAGTGCTATCTTCCATCATTGAAAAAGAATTCGGCACTGGAGAACCAAACAAATTTTTATAATAATCAGTGATGTAAAGTTTTAGATTATCATCCCCAACAATCGTACCATCTTCTTGTTCTAACTGATTTTTTTTTCCTTTGATGTTTTCCGTTAGCGATCAGATAAAAGTATTTAGTGTTATTTCCTCCCTCCTGGACGTGCTTAACTTTAGCCCTTTGAGCCCATTTGGCCTCTTCGTCTCTTCGAAGCTTGTTAATACCTTCATTAGCTTTTCTCAATGTCTCTCTCTCATCAGAAGAAAGAGTTGTTAATTCAGCCTTAATATCGAGGTCATCTATAATCGCCAAAAACCTTTCTTTCTCTTTTTTATATTTACCACTCATGCACTTTGCCCAACCTCTCAAAAAATGCCTCAAGTGACGAATTTTGTTTTGCCATTTTTCCATAGGCGATGTGCCCTTGGTTACGGAATTCCACGCTTTAATCACCATTTCGTCAAAACCCTCCGGACTGAACCAGGATAATTCAAAAGAAAAGTGAGCCTTATTCCCTAAATGCGCTTGGATGCCTGAATCGATCAAAAGGGGAGTATGATCAGACCCAGCACGGGTCAGAGAATGCACCGAAACCAAAGGAAACTTCTGCTCCCAATCCACGCTTGCAAGCATGCGATCAAGTTTTTCAAAGGTTGGTATCTCCCTCCGGTTAGCCCAAGTAAATTGCCTCCTAGAAAGTGCAATCTCACGAAGGTCTAAGTGATCGATAATGGCATTGAACATGGACGACCAGCGAGGATTAAAATTATCATTGCTTTTATCTTTGGGTCGACGCATGATATTGAAATCCCCTCCCAGCAACTTTGGAACAGGTTCAGCATCACATATACAAACTAGTTCTAACAAAAATTCAGGTTTAAAGGCATCCTGGATGGCTCCATACACCGGAATCAGCACCCATTCAAATCCATTAGCCTTAGAATGCATATGAATTTTAACACTAAAATCTCCAGCCGTAACCCTATTGACTTGCAAGGTAAGATTATTTATACCAACCAATATTCCTCCTGACCGCCCACGAGGCGGTAAACAAAACCAAGAGAAATCTCGGCCTCCGGTTAAATGATTAAGGAATTGAACTGTAAAATTTGATCGCCTAGACTCAAGCAGCGCAATAAAGTCTAATTGATATTCCCTAATCGATTCCTGAATGAAATTATGCTTCATGGTATCCCTCAAACCACCACTATTCCAAATCATTCCTCTAAGACCTTGTATTTTTCTTAGACCTTTTGGTGCTAATACGATGCACTTTTACGCACATTTAAATTATCATACACTTTCTTAGCTCTGGAACTTTTTTGGGACACAGCCGGAACCATTGTTCCTTCCAAATCCCCAACCTCATGTTCCCCTTCTACGACAAGATCTTCACAAAGAGTAGACAATCTAGAAACAACAAGACTATGAGCTCCATCAATTGGAACTTCAGAATCAATCTTTTTGAGAATTGTTAACGTTTTTTGGATTTTGTTATCTTTAATTATCTTAGATGACTCAGTCTTTTTAGATTCCGAATTTTCCAAAGAAACACCCATTTTCTCCGCTCTGTCAATTATCTCGTCATTGGAAAAATGCATGACAGAAAATTTAGGAAGCAAATTGGTACCTTGGCCTTGGAGATCATCACGACGTTGAGTAAGCAACATTGCTCACTCCATCTGCGTCGCATCGGCATTAGGCTGCGCACGCAGCCACCCACTCGATCTAAGCCCAGCATCAGCATACGCCGGGATACCACCGAAGGCCACAACCTTCTCCTTTGACATCGGCATCGCCATACCCAACTGTCCTGCCTCCTCAGGACCAACGCATCGCCGGGGCGGCATCGGAGAGCGACGCAGTGGGGAGGCAGAATGCAGCACCGGGGATGGAGGGCCGGCCATCTTGCTCGGAGGCATCGAAGGGAGCCCCAGCCCAACACGCCCAGGCGAGCAGCCAGAAACCGCCGTAGGGCCGAGCTCAACTTGATCCTTCAAAAAGGGCTTCACCTGGCCCGACTTGCCACCGGTCGGGGAGCACGGTGAAACACGCACACTAGGATGCATCTGCTCTGCGGGCTGCTCCAGGACAGCAGAGATGTTGCATGGGATGCGCGGCGTAACGACATCCATCGCGGACGCATCCGATACAACAGACCTAGTTGGCCCACTGAACAAAGAAAGAGAAGCAATAGGTTTGAAAAAACAAGAATTTCCATTGAACTTTGAGCAGACATTGTTTTTAGCATTTATGTTTATAGGTTCTAACCTTGCTGGTGCTGAGAGGCTGCACTCCCCTTCTTCCACCATTTGAGCCCAAGATTTTTTTACCGGAGAAAAACGCAGGCTAGGATCAATAGAACCAAACTGAACCTTCTGAACATGATTGTTATTCACGGCTGAAGTAACCATCTTCTCTTCTACTTGAGCAGATTTTTTTGCTTTAGAATTCTTACCAGAACCATCAGCCCCTCCGTCTTTCTTAGACTCCCCATTTGCATCATCATCCTTATGATTTGCGTCCACCATAGTATACCTCATTATTTTCAGCCGGAGGTATCCTACCCTCCACTTCAAATCTCAACTTGTAGAATTCCCCTTTGATCTGAATATCCATCTTGTTGCAAACGAGTGAGGGATCAAGGCAAGTAATAAATATTCTCAAGATATCATGTTGCCCGGTAAAGGCCATATCAACATCCAGTGTCTTGCCAAAAAGCTCTCCAAGTGCCCATAGCCCAAGAAAATCATCTAGAGCAGCATTCGGAAGATCATGCATTCTCACCCATATATTTTCAGCCTCCCAACAAGACTTAATATCTCTCTCTCAGAAATCAAACTTCAAAGAAATTTTAGTTTCTGGATCAGTGTAGGAACCAAAGTGTTGGGCTCGGACTAGATCCAATTTGCTTGGGAAATTTACCCTATACACATTTTCCTCCATCAAACGTACATCCCATTGATATTGATCATCAGGAACAATCCATTGAAGCTGAGTAATAATCTGAGGAATAGTCATTTTACTATTAGAAACCGTCACTTTACCCATTCTTGTATTCTCCAACCTTGGTCTACATGCTCCAGAAAGTGGAAATCCCCACAAAGTAAGGTCTTCATGGGCCATACCATGGGCAACCATGGCAGGTTTAGGAGCATGAATCAGGTGACAATCCCTCGTTTTGTGGCCGACCTTATTGCAACAATCACAAAGAATAGCAGTGCGGTCGTTTAGACAATGGCGAGGATCACCACACCGAAAACACTTTGGGATTTTTTTCAGATTTCTGGCCGCCATTGTGTGAGAATCTTCATCCCCCTCAACCTCCATCGGGGTAACATCAGTATTCTTATGCATCGGGAGTATCCCAGCCACTGCGAGAAAAGACTGCTCCGGAGTTCTGCCCGCCGCGTTCTGCCGCGACACACAAACAGACTATTGCGGCAGCTCATCCTGCCACGGCACAGACTTCCGGGGCTCTTGGATCGGCTCGCCTGCCTGCCGCGTCACCTCGGATGACTGACTAGCGCCAAATTCCTTCCGTGGCCGGGCCTTCCCCTGTCGCTGAGTACCGGGAGCTGGCTGAAGCCGTGCACATCAAAATCTCCGCGTCCATCAACATCCCCCGCGGTGCCGCTCGATCCTCCGTCCACAAAGTTTGGACCTCCATGGCCACCATCGGTGAGATCAATCTCTTCTCCTCAGAGACGCGGCACCCGGTCTCGATCAAATATCGGATCAGTTCTTTAGACTAGATCCAAATTTCGAAATTCTCTTAGTATAGATTAGATCATAGATCCGGTTACCTTTTCCAATTCTATAGATTAGATCGTACAATAAATTCCTACGCATGATCTTACTCCGACGCAGATCAGTGCAAAAAATCGCTTCAAGTCCATCTACTAAAGGCGGCGCATTGCAAGCCAGCTACCCGACTTCAACGTGCGCGCGCGAGCCGCCACGCTACATCCAGGAGGCAGCGAACCGGAGCATGCAACAGCATCGAACGGCAATCAGTACTAGCAGGCCACGCACGAGTGCATGACCATGTACTATACCAGGTGTGCATCAATCAAATTTGATTTGGCTAGCTTCACTTCATTGTTGAGGTGCAGCAGCGTGCCGTCTCTGCTCGCGATCGACTCCAAATCCTGTCCCGACTCCACGACGCCAGCGACTTGCACAATGGGACATCGGGAGGGCCCATGGGTCAACGTGCTCGGACGCGATCTACATCAAACCGAGTACATCAACTACACCATGCTTCGGACTACAACGACTCACGACATCAACTGTACGACTACATCGCCAAACTATAAAATGCAAGATTTTCGTCGAGCACCTTCACGGAGCAGCGACATCAACATCATTCACACGCTAGGCCGTTGTGGAACACGACTTCGCCAACTTCTCCGGCAACACGACATCGACACCATCGTCGCCACAAGGGACGCCTTGAAGCGACGATCTACGTCGTCACGCCTGCTACAACATCACCGCCAAATTATCGCCAAGGTCTACATCATTGTGGTCTTCATCAACATCTTTGTCGACACACACCGACGCCGCTGCTACATCGTCCACGCGATAGACATACAACCACGACGCCCTCTGACAGTACACGTACTACAAGGCACGACGACGGCATGGCTGCGTCCACGACCCCTACGACGGCTTCAACCGCGGCCACGGCACCAACGACTGTATCAACAAACCGGCTTCACAATTGTGATGCCCCAACGACCACGCATACGGTTCTAGCAAAACCGTGTGTGCTCGGTGACTTCCTCCTGTCCTAGCAAAACTGGTGGTCTCACATATGACCACGTTCGCAAGAGACGTCCCCGACGGTACCTCTACAAGGTGCAAAACGTCCACAACTATAACTCCGTCAACAACAACAACAACAACAACAACAACAAAAACGCGCAATTTTTTGCACCTCCGGCAATAGCGGCCACACAACATACGACGACTACGACATCGACTACACCCACCTCGATCACGGCTACATCACGATCGGCTACCTCGACATCAACATCAAGAACAACATCTACAGCAACTCAAGAACTCCAGTCAACAGCGTTCGCGTCATCACTTGCGCCCACGCCGCTCTCGCTGTGACTGCGAGAGGGAAGAGAGGCACCAGAAGGGGACGCAGTCATCGTCCCTAGGTGCTAGCCATGATCATGCCCACGTAGGTGATGATGACAAGGAGGTGAAGACGACGAAAGCGCAAGACTTCAAATCCAGTAGCAAGTGTCCGCTTCACTCCCGCTACGACGGAGGTGGAATGTTAGGATACGTACATAATTAGAGATAGACTAGGACTTTAGAGATCATCTTGTACTCCAAATCTACCTACCCATTGTAACTCTATATATACCCTCCACGAGGGTCAAATCAATACACAATAAAATATTAGGGATTCTATATTTTCTACACAACACGCTTATTCTCGATCTCTGTTCAATAGGAAAAACTGGAGATCACCTAGCTGCCACAGACAAACTAGTGTTTTTGCATTTATGCGACGAGGTACCGCTAGCTTTTGCCCCTCATCAGGCCCTCACAAATAAGTACTTGTTTCTTCTCTCCGTTTTTGGTTCGTCTGTGCAACGGGGGATTTCCATCTATTGCTGCCATGTACAGCACATTTTGGAGTACATCACCGAGTCCATGATGCTTCCGATCAGGTTCGGGTATGTTCGCTTTCTTATAGCCTTTTTGGCCATTTCGGCAACCCGGACCAATGGATGCAGCCCCTAGTTCATCTTTTGCGACCCGTTTGGTTGCCCACATTTTTCTTCCCTTCATCATAGCAGAAATCAACCCTAGTGCTTGGTAGCCTGCAACTCGAGTTTTTGACTGGATCATGCAAATGTTGGACGTTTGGCTATGTGCAAACATGGGTGATACTGTAACTTCTTTAACTGATTGGTAAGGTTGTTCAATGCTTGACCAACGCAACACAATGTTATGCACAAATAAGAACCTTAGAAAAACAACCGAACAAAATACTACCACAGTAACTAAACCGTTATCAACAACATTACTAATGAACCACAAGTTAACCAACAACCGCGTACATGCTATACCACATGTTTATCATTATAGGGGTTAGTAAATACCACCGCCGAACATATGTTTTCATCAAGTCCTACTACATAAATTAGGGGTTATAGATTGGCATCTCGCAAAAAAACCTCAACAATATCAACAAATCGCCAACTCCTTACATGTAGTGTGTGCGTATGAGGGAAGAAAACCACTGGGTCCTACAAGTAAGGTGATGGGGTTCGCATCATGGAAAATAAAAAATTCCTACGTGAGAGTAAATAAAATCAAGATCCAATCTCCGAGATGCTAGCAATGAGAGGGATTAGATCTACATACCACGGTGACCTAGCACACCACTGAATGTTGTAGTGCACAAGGCGTTGACATAATACTTATGAAGTACTCATTCGCAAAAATCACATCTCTCATAGTGGTACAACATAAACATTGCGGGTCCGCAAGTTTTACATGTTCATTATTATCAACAAAAAATGTACAAATGTTCTAAAATCCTCTTTGTTCCAATGAGAATTCCTGACCGAATGGAAATTCAAACTAGACTTCTCTCTGCGGCCCCCGGGGCGTGACCGACAGACATAACGCTTGAGGATATGATCGCGCTACATGTTAGCGCAAGATAAAGGACCCTAAGAAGCAAAACATGGTAAACGTGTCGATGAAAAAATAGTTGATGACCAAATCATTTGAGTGTATCAACCATAGCATTTTACAACATGTCGATGAAGCAAAGAAAGTAAACTCTTGTAGTTTCATGTGATCATGGCGTCTAGGACTTCAAGATAAGACGCGCATGGGCATCATATATGACGGACGTCCGAGAAAAATGCTTATACAATAATATAAAAGACAATCTCACACACGTTCGATACCCACGACCCGACCTAAAAAGCATACATGACGTGCGTCTGAGAAAATGCTCATACAACGATATAAGAGACAAGCACACGATTGGTACGCACGCCCACTAGTAGAAAAAGGCCTTTGGTTTGGGCCATTAGTCCTAGCCGTGGCTGGGGCCATGACTAATGTCCGAACCGGACGGCCCGAAACCCCTAAAATCATTTGTCCTGGCTCGTAAGAGACCATTTGTCCCGGTTTGAGATACAAACCGGGACTAAAGGGCCAGACCATTTGTCCCGGTTTGAGATACAAACCGGGACTAATGGGTGTGACCGTTTGTATCTCAAACCGGGACAAATGGTATGTCCCTATATATATATGGCACAACTCTCCTCTATTTTTTCATGGGGGGAAGGTGTGACATAGTTTGTGCTAGGGTTTTTTTCTCTTATGCACTAGAGGTTCTCGATGAAATGCCTGTGAGAACAATGCCACTTGAGTTCACAAGAAAAACATGATATGAGGTGCCCGAGACACACTTAAGCTTTCTGCTCTTTGTTTCCAAGTGTCCTAAAAGGTTAGCAACTATTTTCTCGTTTAGATCGCGCGGTCCTAATTTTAGCATCGTGATTGCGTTTGATATATATGTTTGTATGATGTAGATGAGCCATCCATGGATGTACGGTGACCGACGCTTTGACGCTTATAGAGAAGGCGTGCGTTATTTTTGCCTTGTGGCTGAGGTGAACAAGCGACATGATGATTTTATGTGTTGTCCACGTGTTGAATGTCGAAATGAGCAGGCTCACACCTCCTCAAGAGTCATTCAGAGCCACCTGCTTCAGTCCGCTTTCATGTCCGGCTATAATGTTTGGACCAAGCATGGAGAAAGAGGGGTTATGATGGAAGACAACGATGAAGAAGAGAACGATGATGGCAACTACCGATCTATGTTCCCTGACTACGATGATACCGCAATGGAAAACAATGAAGAAGGAGGTGAAGAACAGGCACCAGATGAACCCGATGATGATCTTGGTCGGGTCATTTCTGATGCAAAGTGAGTCTGCGACACAGAAAAGGAGAGGTTGCAGTTCGAGAAGATGTTACTGGACCACAAAAAATGTTATACCCAACTTGTGAAGATGGCTAGAAGAAGCTAGGTAGCACACTAGAATTGCTGAGGTGGAAGGCAGAGACCGGTGTGACTGACTCAAGATTTAAAAAGTTGCTGGTACTAATGAAGAAGATGCTTCCGAGAAAGAACGAATTTCTCGCCAGTACGTACGAATCAAACAAGCTTGTCTGCCCCTGTAGGAATAGACGTGCAGAAGATACATACATGCCCTAATGACTGCATCCTCTACTGCGGTGAGAAGTACGAGAATATGGATAAATGCCCGGTATGCACTGCATTGCCGTATAAGATCAGAAAATATGATCCTGGTGATGTTGAGGGCGAGCCACCCAGGAAGAGGGTTCCTGCCAAGGTGATGTGGTATGCTCCTATAATACCACGATTGAAATGTTTGTTCAGGAACAAAGAGCATGCCAAGTTGTTGCGATGGTACATGGAAGACCGTAAGAAAGACGGGATGTTGAGGCACCTCGCTAATGGTCGGCAGTGGAGAAAAATCGAGAGAGACTTCCCGGACTTTGCTGGTGACACAAGGAACTTATGGTTTGGTCTAAGTACCGATGGCATGAATCCTTTTGGGGAGCAGAGCTGCAGTCACTGCACTTGGCCCATGACTCTATGTATCTATAACCTTCCTCCTTGGTTGTGCATAAAGCGGAAGTTAATTATGATGCCAGTGCCCATCCAAGGCCTGAAGCAACCTGACAACGACTTGATGCGTATCTAAGGCCATTAGTTGATAAAATTTTACAGTTGTGGGCCAAACCAGGTGTACATGTGTGGGATGAGCACAAACAACAGGAATTTGACCTACAAGCATTGTTGTTCGTAACCATCAATGATTGGCCTGCTCTTAGTAACATTTCAGGACAGGCGAACAAATGATACAATACATGCACACACTGTTTAGATGAGACTGAAAGTATATATCTGGATAAATGTAGGAAGAATGTGTACCCATACAATCTTCTTTTTCTTCCGCCCAAGCATCCCTTAAGGAAAAAGGCAAGCATTTCAATGGCAAGGCAGAAACCCGGACGAAATCTGTCCCCCGTACTGGTGCTGATGTATTTGGTATGGTCAAAGATTTAAATGTAATATTTGGAAAGAGTCCTGGAGGATAACCTGTTCTGAAAGACGGTGACGGACACACACCCATGTGGAAGAAGAAATCTATATTTTGGGATCTACCCTATTGGGAAGTGCATGAGGTCCGCTCTGCAATCGATATGATGCACCTGATGAAGAAACTTTGCATGAATATTATAGGCTTCCTGGGCTTGTATGGGAAGTCAAAACATACCCTGGCAGCACGGGAGGACAAGCAACATCATAAAGGACGAGAAGGCATGCATCCAGGGCAGTTTCAAGGGCCTGCCAGCTACGCTCTTACCAAACAAGAGAAGGAAATCTTTTTTGAAGTACTTTTCAGTATCAAGGTCACATCTTGCTTCTCATCGAATATAAAGGGAATAGTAAATATGAAAGAGAAAAAATAAATCCAAAACCTAAAGTCTCATGAATACCACGTGCTTATGACGCAATTGCTTCAGGTTGCATTGAGGGGAATTCTACCAGAAAATGTTCGACTAGCCATTGTGAAGGTATGTGCATTCCTCAATGCAATTTCTCAAAAGGTAATCCATCTAGAAAGTCTATCAGGGTTACAGATTGATGTGGTCCAATGTCTGGTCAGCTTCGAGTTGTTGTTCCCGCCATCCTTCTTCAATATTATGACGCACCTCCTAGTTCACCTAGTCGAAGAGATTAGAATTCTCGGTCCTGTGTTTCTACACGATATTTTACCCTCCGAGAGGTTCATGAGAGTCTTAAAGAAATATGTTCATAACCTAGGCCAGAAGGAAGCATCTCCAAGGGATTTTGTGTTGACTTTCTTCCTGACCTTAAGCCGATTGGTGTTCCTGAATCTCGGTATGAAGGGACTGAAATGGGTCGTATGAGCACCTAGAGGGGGGGTGAATAGGTGCTACTTCAAATTTTAATACTTTTTTCAATTTTAGGCTTGACACAAAAGGTAAATTCTCTAGATATGCAACTAAGTAGAATTTCCCTATATGCAAACCTAACTACTAGCGAGTAAAGGCGGGTAAGAGTGAGGAACGAGGAAACCGTAGTGGAGAACACTGAGACACATGATTTGTTTTACCGCAGTTCCTTCCTTGTTAAGGGAAGTACATCTGCGTTGGAGGGGTGGGCGGTACTAAGACCACCATGCCACAATAGGCCTCACCCTATTCTCCTATGGATATCGCCACTAAAGGCCTGATCCAGCTTTCCACTATTGGAACCCTTCGAGGCAGGATCCGATGACTTTACACAACTAGCAGGACACAACTCCACAACCGAATTGGAGGCTCCCCTAGTGGCAACAAGCTGCCACAAGAACAATTGTTATCAATATCAAAACACAAGATCTAGATATTAACAAGAATACTAGATCGGGAATTCTCCAAGTGAATGGAGAGGAGTTGAAGCGCTTGATCTGTGATGATGATGAATGAAGTCTCCTCCTTCAATTCCCCCAAAGATCGAAGCCTTCAGGTGGTTGAAGTGAGAGATCTTGAGTGAGAGGTTTTTCAACAGGCCAGAACTTTTTCGAATGAATCAAGAGATCTGACAGGAGGGGTCAATGGGACTTTTATCCGGCCTTAGTGAGGGCCGGATTATCCGGCCTGGGGAAAACCGTGCCCTAGACTCATATTATCTGAGGAAATATCCGCCCCCGGACAGAACGTCGCGCCGAACCATCCTTGGCAGCTCCTCCTGGGGGCCGGATTATCTGGCCCAAGGGGAAGGCCGAATTATCCGGCTGGAGGGAAAATCTACCCCAGACAGAGACTTGCACAGATCTTCCCTTGGGCACTTCTCCTAGGGGCCGGATTATCCGGCCCAAGAGTAGGCCAGATTATCCGGCTGGGGGGAAAATCCGCCCCTAGACAGAAGCTCACACACGGCCAACTCTGGCCAAGAGGGTCAGGCCGGATTATCCAGCCCTTGATGGGGGCAGATAATTTGGCCCCCAACCACATGATTTCTTACCTGCAGCACTTAGCGCACATAAGAAATTCGACGGTATTGTTATCTAGCACAGAAAACACAACGGATCATAAAATGTTCTTTCAGGGAGGCTGACTGGAGAAGTCACACTAGGAAGGAAATCAATGGTATGTAGGGACATGCATTCTTTCACTCAAGTACAATACACATTTCTAGAAAATTCCACCGTGGTGGCTCCATATATCGAGAAACATGAGAATATTCTACGCTCCAAAAACCCGGGGAAGCCTGACTCCTGGATTAAAGGGAACACGAGAAGACTTTCGGTAGTTGGTTACAAACACATCTCATGAATAGAACCACTGTTGGAGATCAATTGTACTTGTTGGCCAGGTTACAATCTTCGACTATATGTACTTTCCAAGGATACGAGATAAATGGGAATACATTTTACACGATCACCCAAGATAAAAAGAGAACCAACCAAAACACTGGTGTCCACTTTCATGCAACAGATGACAATAGGCAAACTGACACATATTATGGATACATAGAGGAGATATGGGTACTTTACTATGGACCTAATTTTAAGGTCCCTTTGTTTCGGTGCAAATGGGTAAAGATGACAGGAGGCGGGATACATGTAGACCAAAAGTACGGCATGATAACAGTGGATCTCAACAATCTTGTGTACATGGATGAACTAGTTGTCCTAGCCAATGTTGTGGCTCATGTTTTCTATGTGAAGGACATGTCTACCAAACCGAGAAAAATAAATCAGCAAAAGAATACATCGTCCGATGAGCCAAAGCGCCACATAGTTCTTTTAGGGAAAAGAAACATCGTGGGAGTGGATGACAAGACATACATGTCAGAATATTATAATAAGTTTCATGAAATTCTACCCTTCAAAGTGAAAAGTGACCCAAACATCTTGTTAGATGATGAAGATTATCCATGGCTACGACGCAGAAGAAAACCACAACACTAGATAGGGCTGTTGGTGATGTGTAATAATGTATTAAACCTTTTATGTAATAAATCTATGCAACATTGTTCTGAAGATAGAGGATGAGCCAAGTTTGGTATTTTTCTTTGCAACTATGTCGCAAACTATGTCGCGATTCTGCACATAAAATTCATCATTTGGAGCGAAAGCCATGAAACCTCGAACATGATAGGTCATTTTGTGAAGGTTTTTTGAGACATGATCAATATGCCAAGTTTGGTATTTTTCCTTGCAACTATGTCACATAATATGACACCACGTGAAGGATTTATATTGTTCGAACTGTTTTTGAATTTCTTATGCCCGTTTCAAATATTTCCCGTTTCAAACTATGGTCAAAATGGCGGGCATGAAGATAGGGGATGAGCCTCATTAAAAGTTGCATTGAATTTCCGAAGAAACATCATATTGTGAGTCTAAAATGATTTTTTTTCAAAAAATCATGAGTGTTAGATCATGTACCTGTAGTTCAAACTAGACCCACTTCCTGCCGATTCGACAGACAGTTGTCTTTTTCACCCAGGAAGTACAGAAACGTTTGACATCTCCCGGTTGGGAGATCTTCCACGTAAGGTGTTCTAGTATTTTGGAAAAATGGAGTGGTAGCATTTTGAAACAACATTTTGGTAGTTGCTTCACAAAACGCACCATTTTTGGCGCTCAGAAAATGGAAAATGGCTTTTCTGATGGACGAAAAGGAAAACTTCCTCCTTCAACATTATTCGTCATCCCAAGGTGCACATGCATGCACAATATGGACACAATATCACAAACTATGTCACAATTCTGCACATAACATTCGTCATTTGGACCGAAAGCCATGAAACATCGAACATGATAAGTCATTTTGTGATGTTTTTTGAGACATAATCAATATACCAAGTTTGGTATTTTTTCCTTGCAACTATGTCACATAATATGACAACACGTGAAGGATTTACATTATTTGGACCGTTTTCGAATTTCTTATGCCCGTTTCAAATATTTCTCGGTTCAAACTATGGCCAAAACAGCGGGCATGAAGATAGGGGATGAGCCTCGTTAAAACTTGCATTGGATCTCTGAAGAAACATCATATTGTGAGTCTAAAAATGATTTATTTCAAAAAATCATGAGCGATCATGTACCTGTAGTTCAAACCGGACCCACTTCCTATCGATTCGGCAGACATTTGTCTTTTTCACCCGAGAAATACAGAAAGGTTTGAGATCTCCCGGTTGGGAGATCTTCCATGTAAGGTGTTCTAGTATTTTTGGAAAATGGGGTGGTAGCATTTTTAAACAGCATTTTGGTGGTTGCATCACAAAACGCCCCATTTTTGGCGCTCGGAAAATGGAAAATGGCTTTTCTGATGGACGAAAAGGATAACTTCCTCCTGCAACATTGTTCGCCATCCTAAGGTGCACATGCATGCACAATATGAGCACAGTATCACAAACTATGTCGCGATTCTTCATATAACATTCGTCATTTGGACCGAAAGCCATGAAACCTCGAACATGATAGGTCATTTTGTGAAGGTTTTTTTGAGACATAATCAATATACCAAGTTTCGTATTTTTCCTTGCAACTATGTCACATAATATGACACCACACGAATGATTTACATTGTTCAGACCGTTTTTGAATTTCTTATGCCCGTTTCAAATATTTCCCGTTTCAAACTATGGTGAAAACAGCGGGCATGAAGATAGGGGATGAGCCTCGTTAAAACTTGCATTGGACACTACTAGAAAAGTTTCCTTCCACAATGAATTGGCCCGACGGTCGTCGTAGTAGGCATGTCTTCTGCGACGAATTTCTCGGCTCGGCCGTGGCCGATAGAAAACTTTTTTTTCCGGTTTCGCGGCCCTCTACTACGACGGAACCGCTAAAAACATGGAGAAAGCTCGGCTGGCGTGTGGCAGAAGTAAGATTTCCGTTTCCTTGCGTGATGTTGACTCACTGAAGTCCTTTGAGGCGTGTGGGTCCCGAGCATCAGTGTCTCTAGTGGACCATACTTTTCGGTCGCGCCTCTCCAATTTAAACTCGATAGTGTTGTTCGATGTGTTTGTCGTTTAGTCAGGCTGCTGGGTCCCACATGTCAGCCTCTCATTAGAAGAATCGTGTGTATGATGGAAATTTTTTCCTTCGCCCGCGCTACCCTATTCTGAACTTGATAGCATTGCTCAATGCATTTGCCGTTTAATCACACTGCTGGGTCCCATATGTCATCCTCTCATTAGAAGAGATGTGTGCATGATGGAATTATTTTCCTTGGCTATTGCCTCTCTAATTTCATCTTGATAACATTGCTTGATCTCTCTGCCGTTTAGTCACGCTGCTGGGCCCCCCATGTCAGCCTCACATTACAAGAATCGTGTGTATGATGGAATTTTTTTCTTCGCTCACGCTACCTTGTTCCGAACTTGATAGCACTGCTCGATCATCTATCGTTTAATAAAACTCCTGGAACCCCACATGTCATCCTCTCATTAGAAGAAATGTGTGTATGATAGAATTTTTTCCCTCGGTCGCCCCTCCGTGTTCCGAACTTGATAGCGTTGCTCGCTGCATCAACTTTTTAATCATGCTACTGGACCCCACATTTCATCCACTCATTAGAAGAAACATGTATGATGGAATTTTTGCCCTCGGTCGCGCCTCCGTGTTGTGAACTTGATAGCTTTTCTCGATGCAACAACCATTTTTCCAGGCTGCTGGGTCCCCCATGTGAGCCTCTCATTCAAAGAAACGTGTGCATGCTGGACTATTTTCTCGCTCGTGCTCCCTGTTTCGAACTTGGCAACATCGCTCAAGGCAGAACCTGTATAAGGCTGCGCTACTGGGTCCCACATGCCAGTCTCTCTATAAATCAAACCTACATATGATGGACTTTTTTTTCGGCCGCGTCTGCTGTTTTGACCTTGACGACGTTGCTCGATGTGGCAGCCATGTATGGTCTTGCTGCTGAGGCCCCCATGTCAGCCTCTCTGGTATGTTCTGGCTTGTGGGTCCTAGATGCAGCCTCATATATTCTGGCGGGTGGGTCCCCGATGCCAGCCTCTCTGTACAAGTATTTAACTTTTTTTCAAACCCGACTATTAAACTCGAGGGATGCTGCAGGCTGGTGGGTCCGTAATGCCAGCCTCTCCATAAAGCAATATTGCTAGAAGAAAAAATGTAAACCCAAGATAACTTTATGTCAAGCACAGAGAATCGAACTCAAGACTTCAAAACACATATAAACCATGTGCGTTGCCACTACAACAAACAAATAAGATGAACATTCTGATTAAAAAGCTTTATAGTACCTATAACTTATATATTAGCCTTCTTAAAAAGATTTTATGTGTCCATTTTATCTCTCTTATTAAACTAAAATGGAAGCGATACTGGCATCTCAATTTATTAAATGCCAGATAATGGAGTAGTTTCTTAAAAACATGGGTATGCGGTTTTTTTGTTTTAAATGGCAATTCCAAAAACGTTGAATTAAACATTTTGGGCTATTCTACAACTACTATACTCAATGGGCTATACTCCATGCGCTATTCTCCATGGGCTCCTTGATAAATATTTAAATGGGCTATCATCAGCAAGTCCCCTAACCCCTACAAGGCTGAATTAAATTGTTCTAGGCTAAAGAGGGGCCGAATGGGCTAGATTTTACCTCCTCTTTAGTAAAATTTGCATTGTGTTGTGGCTTGGCCAGATTCGGAACACATACCACACTACTGGAGGAAAAAAGCGATAATTCTTTTGACATATATTCATGTAAAAATATCTAAAGAACAAGGGACACATACCGCATGCACCAAAACTGGACTGGTATCCAATGACTTCACTTGGTACCCTCTCATTTCTGCCCAAAACACATCCAATGGTTCTGGTGACACACATGCAAAAGCTCTAGTGCAAGCAACCCAGCAGCAGCGAAAAACTTTTTTACATATTCAGTAGCATTTGAAAGATCCAGTAGTATAGAATAAGATAGAAAAAATATCGACAGATTCGTAGTTCATATTCACCAGCACTTGACTGATTCTACGGTATTCCAAAGTGATTGTTTCAGCTATACAGACACTGAAACTCAATAGCAGTACAGAGAGAACCCATTCATGTTCCAGCTCTAAAAACCTTGTCGCACGATCAGTTTGCAAGCAAAACTGACGATCAAGTATGCTTTTGTGTGCATACCTCCTCTTCACATCAATATCAATGTGACCCCCATATATGTATCCCAAAATATCCAAGCCTCATCTAGATTGTGACAAAGCCAAGTTTAAAAAGGAAAGCAAGAGCATCTATTGCACTTGATCTAAAAAAAGTACCAGTACATCAATATTAGTTCTAGAAAATACCTTAGTAATAGTAACGACATAACACTTGACAAATTGAGTAGAATTTGAAGATTGAGCAGTACAGAATAAGATAGAAAATATATCTACAGATTCCCAGTTCATATTCAGCACCACTTGATAGATTTGGCAGCATTTCAAAGTGACCGATTCAGCAGTACAGACAATGGCCAAAAGAAATGACAGATCCAGCAATGCAGACATTGAAATTCAATAGTTATAGCAAGGCCATGACTCAAAAGGAAAGAGAGTCCATATTCAACACTCGATCAGTCGATCTAAATAAGTACCAGTACATATGTATTACTACAAAATAGATTACAGTAGCAAGTTAAGACCTCCATACAAAATACTCGGCATAAAGCAACAGCGTGTCAAGTGCTGGAAGGGTAGTGCTTTCTTTCCCGCCTTTTACGGTTTCCTTGTCACACCGTCGCTTGTGGGCCCACTATGTTAGCAGCGTACATTGGAAATAGGTATACATTGCTACAAACTTGTTCCACCTTGCCCTAGACAAATTGAATCTGTCACCAACATAAAGTAGTAATTAATTAGTATGATCTTACATATCTTAATATTGGGATCATCACAAAGAATATTTAGACGGTTTATCTCACTTTTGAAACTTCACGATGCAATACTCCTAATCCACAGGGAATTCCGACAAACGGTTCAGAAGCTTCCAAGTAACACCACGGCTGCAACATGTATGACCTGAGCCCTTCTAGGGCGACTTCAGCCGATGATGGCCTGCTCGTCAGCTCAGATGTGCCACCATTTCGACCGCATGGAGCTCATGCCACAGAGACAGCAACCAAAGCTTCACCTTGTATCGTAGCAATTCGCACGCCCCTGAACTGATGAACCTAGGGATATGATGATGTCCGTGGTGTGGCCATCAATTTGGGGGTTGTTGGTTTGCGGTACCAAACTTCCCGGGCGAGTGCATCCCGGTACCCGAGTTGTCATCAATCTCGCGGAGGGGCCGTAGTAGAATCGCCAATTGTCCAGAAGGGCCAAATGGGGGTGAATACAAATCTAACGGCCAAATGGTCGTTTGGACCAGACGAAAAACAGTTGAACTCAAATACCGCCGTTCGGTCAACTCTTCTTGGCCCGCCCTATCAGTATTCCCCTTTATCTTTTGCGGTCGTGGACTAGTTTACCCCTGAGTGGACGAGATCCCTGAGTGGACTAGATCTATTTCTTTGCTTTGCTCTGTTCTTCTCCCCTACTCCCCTCCCCATAACCTTTGCACAGCTCGGCTTCTTGCCTCAGATCGGAGCTTGCACTTGCTCTAATTTGCGTCCCTGCCATGTACGGTTAACCTCCCATGCCTCTAATCGAAGCTCGCAGCTGTCGCCATTGCATCGTCCGCTGTATTGGAGCTTTCCATCCCCGGACTAATATCTCGCTTCTGGCTAGTCCTTCTCGCACGGCGGAGCGCGTCCCGTTGGGCGATCCTGGCCGGCGACCGGCCTCGGGCAGTTGCATGCTGCCCCGCACCCCAGGCATGGTAACCCTGGCACAGCAGTTCGACGACCATGCTCTCATGGCCGCCGTGCTAGGCGTCCGTCCTTCCGTGTCGCCGGCAGAGTTGTTGTCGGCTTTCAGGTCTTGTTTTGGGATCATACAAAATGAGGTCAAGATTGAGGTATGTGCGCCGCCATTCGATTTTTTCATCCGGTTCGACCACATCTCAGACACCGAGTGCATTCTGCATTCTTCCCATTCTTTCGAGTGCTGCGGGGAAAAAATGAGCTTCATGAGTTGGCATCGCGCCTGTGGGTGGGATGATCGCTTGGGGCAGCTTTGTTTCTTCTCCAAACTCTGCTTTGACGGCCTCCCATTGGATGCTTGGGAACCGGAGGCCCTGAAGCAGGTCGTCAGTAGCCTTGGCGACAAGCTGGTGGAAAACATGCCACCGAGCGACAGATGGGTCGTCGAGGTGAAGGCGTGGCTGAAAGATACTGACACCGTTCCTAAGATGTACGAGGTGCAGATTCCAAGCAGGGCAGGGCGTCAGCTTTGTTGGAAGCACCCGGTCATCATCCACCTGGAGGAGGTTCTAGAATCGGTACATGGCATTCAGGGCCCCGAAGAGGCTGCTAGAAAGCGTCCTCGTCGCCTGCAGTGTTGGCATGGAAGGATCGATGGCATAGAACCACCACCGTTTCATGACGGCGCACACAGTTTCGGTGGAGGAACTGGGCTTGGACAAGCTGGTGGTTCTGATTTCCCTCGAGTGAAGACAGAGTTCTAGTGAATTGTCGTGGTATGTGTGGCTTATGAATTTGTTGTATGGAGAGCATAGCAGGAAGTTAGCATCGACTAAAAATGTGTAATAGTTTGAATCGATGTAGTATGTGTGGGTAATGCATTTGAAGTAGTATGTGTGTGTAATAGTTTGAATCAATGTAGTATGTGTGGGTAATGAATTTGATGTAGTGTGTGTGTTTAATAGTTTGAATCGATGTAGTTGAACACCGTGCTTTATAATTTCTATGAATAACCAAGGATAACCTCATGAAAAGAGGGTGGTCTGGCAATGAGCAATGTCAATTCTGTGGATGCCAAGAAAATGTAGTCCATCTCCTCTTCAAGTACAAGGTAGCTATATTTGTAACACGTTGAACCGCAGGACCATTTTGCAGACAACACAAGACAAAGGAAAAATGGTTTACAGCACAGACAGCAGATGCAAAATCTGTAGTCTGGGATAAAAAATGCCAGTTAACTGATTTAACCACGACTAGTAATTGAAGGAAATAGATACTTGATATTATTTTCTTACAATAGTAGTACTTCCATACAAAAGGGTCTTATACCTGCACAAAAGTGGGCTAAACTTCCTACTAGTTTATAGAACAATTCGTCAGCATTTCATCTACAAAAGCCATTCTTCAGTCCGAACTTAACTATTCTACACTGAAGAAATTGCAGATCTCCACCAGAAAAGTTGGCTGGCCAATTGCCTTGAGAGGTCGTAAGTTCTTTGATCATTTAACCCCAAACTTATCTATTGCCTTCCTGCCAAACTACAAGAAATCTGCATCGTTCATGCACGAACGCTTTGCGTGCGCCAGTTCCGGTTCAGTTGGACCATCCACGCCTCCGCAATGATTTCTTTGAAACTGAAATTCGGCATCTTCTTCTTGGGATCATAGGTCCGTGTGAACTAGAACCTGAATGCCCGCGCTGAGCTGATGCCCACCGCCGGCTCCGGCTGTTGAACAATCCAACATGCTGAGTGTAGACGATTGGTCGCCGCTACAGTATGGCCTTCGACGGTGTGTTGGATGGAGCGTCTTTGCTGCAGACGGCGTGTTCCTAGCCTCCCTCACTGCGGTAAGGTAGCCTGCGTCGAAGCGTGGACACGAGAGTTCCTAGACCTTGGCACTGTCCTGTTCGAGGGTGTGTACCCTCGGCGGCGTGCTCTCATGAACGATTTGATACGTACCTTGTTCCCACTGCCTAGAGCATGCCGTAATGCTGCCGCGCGATTTCTCCACATCGCTCTCTTGGCCCTGCTTGCCGCATCTGGCGCCGACGACGCCGCAGTCGCCGCCGCGGCCGATTCGGGACATTCAGGGAAATCATCCACCTAGCAGGGCAATGGGAGAACGGCCTTGAAGTAGAGCTTCATGGCCTGCCTTAGAGGGGCTAAATACCCCAGTTTCGGTGGCTATCGTGGCGGCGACTGCTTAGACGGGGCCATGTTACCCTAGTTGGTGCGGCACGGAGGAGCTACGCAAGGTGAACTGTGGTTAGTCGGAGAAAGGGAGTGAAAGACTGACAGTAGGTTTGGACTATGGGAACGCGTGAAAATAACCATTTCCCATTTTCTTAGAGGGTAATAATTCGACACTCGTTGCATTAACAGCTCAATCTTTATTTCCCTTCTCAGCATAAGAGTGCGAACGTATTAAAAACATCGGTCGTGGCTATCCACCTCATCGGACAATGTACTAGGATAGGTAGGATACGGGACCGGTTTCATTTTAGAAATGTTGACGGTTGTGCCCTTATGTTTATACGATATTATTTATATGCCACCATGTACCGTCGATTGTAGCAACACCATCAGAAACAGGGGATAACGACGTGGCGTGTTTTCTTTTTTTAAAGGGCATCAGAAACAGGGGATGCCGACGTGGCATGTTTTCTGACTAGCGGACCCACCCCCTCCACCTTCGATGGCGCGCATCCCAGGTTCGAGGGCTGGTGCTGCCCACCAACACATTATTGTGCAATTTTCCATGTGGAACCTGAATTCCAGCGCTAAGCTGATGCCCATGTCGAACACAGAGAATTCTGAAAGAAGCTACTAAAAATAAATACTTTGAATTCTGAAAGTACTAAATTTAAGTACATTACAATTTTATCTAAAAGGTAATACGCATACTGCTGATCAAAATAATATAAATACAGTACAAATTTCTACTTCGAAAAATAGACTTGAAAATGCTAGCAAATAACCTAGGATGAATATAGGATTCATTCTTCCCTATATATTTTGTCATCGGCGGCTCCCACGTGCTGCAACACATATTCAGAGAACTCTCTCCGTCTATAATGTGCTGCCAGTATCTCGTCCAGAGGGTAAGGCCTCGGTGTATGTTCCAGACTTAAGCCATACGTCATTGTTGATTCCTCTTCCCAGACTTGAACCTCATGATCGTACAGTCTGATATAATTCCCGTAGTATATGCAACCGGGTTTGACTGTGGGGTGTAACCTGGTGTCAATGGAGATAGACCGATTGTAATCAACAAAGAGGGCACGACTTCCAATGTCACTGACGACCTCGAGAGAGCGGTTCTCCGTGTCCACCTGGTACAACACCGGTTGCCCTTTGGCGAAATCCCCATTCAACACAAGAAGCAGATCACCATCTGACTCCACAAGGTAAAATTTGTAAGTTCCACGTACCTGTTCAAAGACTGGGGCCGAAATTATTTTGGCCATCCTGACAGTGCTCGCGCGCTGCTCTAACTTGATGTTGGTCGACAAGATGTCTCCATTCTCAAGTAATGCATATACTTCCCCTCGGAATGCCGTCATGCAGTCCAGAAGCATAGCAGGAGGTGGCGAATACAATCCTTCTCCAAATGATTCATTGATTTGCCCCATTGGGGTGCTCTCATTGGTCCATGCAATATGATTTGGATAATCAGTGGAAACGAACACCATCGTTTGGGACTTCGTCACGACGACAGATTGCAGAAGATCAGATGGTATGTGTGCTTGAAACTCAGTGTTAGACTTATGAGTGATTGGGTTTAGAAGCCGAATCTGGTACGGCTCCACCCTCTGAGCAAGCACGATGACGCCATGAGAAACACCGACGAAGTAGAATCTTTTGGAAGAAGAGGGCATCAATTAGCACTAAGATGTTTACAATGGAAAATACCAATAAATATCGGATGTGAATGTGAACCTGCGATGGACGTCCATTAGATTTGTCCTGAGGCAACGACAAGTGGCGAGGTTGAGGAAGGTGAAGTCGCCAACGTCTGGAAGTGTGTGATCTATCATGATCCAGTTGTTGAGATGGAATTCGGGCACCTTTAAAGTGCGGCGCCAATCGGTGCAGACTTCCCGATCTTGCGAAGTGGGTCGGCCGGGAGATCGGACCAGTTCCTCTTCATCCGGCTACTGGCCATGGCTTACATGTGGGAATGTTTTGATCGAGGAAGAAAGAAGAACTAGCACTGCGAGGAAGAAGAGAATAACATACGAGGGAGATGAAGCAGAACTGCCACTGCGAGGAGACGGGGGAGAAGAAGCGGAACTACCACTTCAAGTTTGGATCAACGGGCTTTTTTTCAGAACTAGCGCGTGAACCAACCATGCACTGCATGCAAGTTTTGATCAAACAGACTGACATGTGGGACCTGCTAAAAAATTCGGTGAAGTGCTACCGTGCATAGTTCGCTGACAGGTGGCATGTTTTCTAACTGGCGGGCCCGCCTCCTCCACATTCGACGGCGTGCATCCTAGGTTTGAGGGCTGGTGCCGCCCACCAACACATTATTGTGCAATTTTCCATGCTTTGTCGCAACCAGCTCCGCTCCGCTCCGCTCCTCTGCTCCTTCCGCCGCCACTCTGCTCAGTCGTGCACCGCTCTCGTCATCCCCTTGGGTCGTCGTCCTCCCGCCCTCCCCTCCCTGCCATGTCTCCTTGCCGCCGCCCACCGCCCAGGCGCGTCTGGAAACGAAAACAGATAGTCGGCCGTTGGGTTAGGGGCCCAACAACGCTGGTGATCCGGACCCCGCTCAGAGATGGATCCTGCGAGGCTTGAGAGCACGGATATGGGTCCTGCGCGGCTAGAGAGCACGGAATCTCCTTCAAGTCTGGAGAGCACAGAGGACAACGAAATAGGGGGAGAGGAAGCAGGGTGCAGAGCTTTGGAGGTATGGAGCCCGGAGAAGGTGTCGTGCGTCCACATTGAAGGGTAAGAACTGTGATTCCTTTTCTGCATACCCCAATTAGCGTTTCTAGTCCCGTGGTGATGGCAAGGATATGTGTTGGTAACCGCAGGACGTCTGTATAGCTTGTCCTTGAGCATGATGCTCTGTCAAGCGAGCATGAAGGCACTGAAATGTGTGGCGGTGCGGATGATGATGAGAAAGCATATCCAGACGTGGCTGCTGGCCCTGATAGGATGGAGAGTAGGGAATATTTGGTTGATTCGAACTTTGAGCCTGACTATGGGACTGATGAGAAAGAGGAATGTGAAGATGTGGAAATGGGATGTAGATATGACGATGAAGACGTGGATAGGCCAGTGATACACTTTGACAGGGACAATCCTACAATTGATGAGGGGACTGTCTTTGATAATGTGGAGGATTGCAAATATGCAGTTGCAACCTATGCAATCAGAGTTGGGTTCGAATTTATCATTGAAAAGAGCGACAAAAAGAGATTTAGGGTGCACTGTAGGGAAAGTAATGTGTGTAAATGGAGATTACATGCATCTCCAATGCAGGGTGGACACCCATTTCAGGTTGCAATAGCTACATTTAGTTTCAGTCTTTCTCATATTTATTCTGCTGATAACTAGCTCTGAATTATTTGGATTCTTATTGAATGCAGATCAAAGTAAACACGAAGAAACACAACTGCCCTAATACTTGTTTAAGTGGTAAAATTAGACCGTCGACTACCAAGTGGATTGCTGCTACTGTACTTGACTGGGTGAGGCAGGATCATAACATTGGACTTGCTGAACTCAGAGCAAAGATTAGCAAAAAGTTTAATGTTCTGATTCCTTACCACAGAGTCTTTGATGGGAAGGAGATGGCTCTAGACTTCATTCAAGGCAAGTGGAATGACAGTTTTCATATGTTGTATAGTTTCAAAGGTCAGGTAGAGAAAACATCACCTGGTAGTGTTGTTGACATTGATTACGAGGTTGTGAAAGGGAGAGAAAAGGTCTCGAGGGGGTCAGGTATAAGCAGGCAGATAAGATATGCTTCAGGAGATGTTTTGTCTGCCTGAAGGCATGCTGGAGGGGTTCCTAGACGGCTGCAGGCCATACTTGGCAATAGGCGCAACTTCTTTAACAGGGATGTTCAGGGGACATGTTGCTTCTGCTTGTGCTTGGATGCGCATAATTGGCTTCTACCCGTAGCTTATGTTGTTCTTGAGGGTGAATCAAATGAAAGCTGGACATGGTTCATGCAGAGACTACGGGAAGTAATTGGTCACCCTGAAGGCTTGGTGATACACACCGGTGCATGCGAGGGTCTTGAGAATGCTGTTGATGATGTGTTTCCTGGGGTTGAGCATAGGGAATGCATGCGGCACCTCGCTACTAACTTCACGAAGAAGTTCAAAGGAAAGATCTTTGAAGAGGACTTGTGGCGATCAACATACACATACACCCCAAGCACGCATGCTACTTACTTGGAGAACATGTATGTAGTGCCAAAGGTGAAAAAATACCTTGAAGAACATCACACCAAGCTATGGGCCAGAAGCAAGTTTGGTGAGTTAAGCAAGGTGGATTTTGTTTGCAATAATTTGGTAGAGAGTTTCAATGATAAAATTCCGTGCATGAAGTCACTTGGAATTGTTATTTTGTTGGATGCAATAAGACAGTGCATAATGGTGAAGATAGATTTAAGGCAAAGAATTTGTGCAAGAAAATTTTTAGGCCATAAAATAGTTCCAAAGGTGGTTATGTTACTGAATGCAAGAACTAGGGCAATGATAAAGATAAAGATGAGGATGGTCAGAAGTTCCAGAACATTGGCTGAGGTTTATGAAGAATACAAGCATGGAAGTGAACCGAGGTACACTGTAGACATTGGAAACAAGACTTGTTCATGCAGGCAGTGGCAGATTACTGGTCTGCCATGTCACCATGCAATTTACTTCATCTTAAATCTTAGAGGTAATGGAGCTGAAATAGAGAACTATGTCGAAAACTATTTCTCCGTGGACAAGTTTGCTGCAACTTATGTAGAAAATGTACCACCTATGGCCGATGAAAATGATTCGGAGATTGTCGATCCAGGGTTCAAACTTCAACCACCAGTTCTTAGGAGGCCACCTGGGAGGCCTAGAAAGCTAAGGATCGAAGCCTCCACCGATAAAGGTTCAAGGCTTGGAGCTAGGAAAAGGAAATGCAAACGTTGTGGCAGATTTGGCCATATTAAGAGGTTGCGCAAAAACCCAGTTACACATGATCTTGTCCTTGTTCACACCTCGGTGGCAGAAAATAAGGCTTCTCAGCCAGAACTGGCAGAAGAGCAGCGCGAAGACGGTGATGAGCACTCGAAGGAAAACGTATGTAAGCAGCCAATTTATGAAGAAGTGGAGGTGCCGGCGAGAAAAGGGTGTGAAAAGAAACAAAAGGGTAAGCGGAACAGGGAGGAAAGGGCAAATAATGGAGGTGTATTAGAATATGAAGAAGTTGCAGGGGTGATTGAGGATGTCCTTGAGGATCTTTCGGCTAACTGCAGGAGAAATAATAAATCCCTGCCAATTTCATCTTTGTACGATTCTTCGGATGAAAGGTAAGCTTAAAAATTGATTTATTTGCCATTTTATCCTCATCAACTGATGCTTAATGCAGCGTGGGCTAGCAGACTAATAAGAGGAGCAGAAAGATGCGGGCACAGTAATGTCGTATGTTGAATTATATCATTGAAACTAAACTAGCCGTGTCATCTATATTTATATCTGGCGCGTGCAACGTGTCTGTGATGGGTTCATGTGGACCAGATTACAATTTTTTTAAATATTATTACATTAATTTTTTACATGCGTTTGGACGTGGCTACTAGTTCCCATCTCCCTTGCATTCCCATCTTCTCTGGCGCACTCCAGAATTATGGTTGTGCCATCAAGTAGCAGAGTCAGCGTATTGTCCCAACAGGTGTGAATGCAATGACTTTGTTTGTTCAGAATTTGATGACTTTTGATTAGTTTGAAAGAAAGAGAAACCTAAAACATGTATCTAGACATGTTTTGGGTATAGACACATTTATTAAATATCTAAAAAAACTAAGTCAGTTATATCTGGATAGGAGTAGTACACTATTACAACACGCTCGATCCCTTCTCCTCTGGCGCACTCCAAATTATGGCTGTGCCATCAAGTGTTGGGAGCAGAGTCAACTTATTGTCCCATCAGATATGCCAGGAACACGCGAACTTTATTTTTAGGATCGGACGAGTTTCGATCGACTAGTTTCAAAGATAAAGACAACTAAAACATGGCCAACATATATAGATTATGACAATAATCGACCATGACTCAAGTGACCCAGATCCAAAGAGCGCATTAAGATACCATACATAGATTTAATTTATGCTTAAGTGGCCCTAATCGACTATGACGCTCTAGCAGTCTCCATCATTGACGACGTTGTCCGCGTCGCCGCCAGCCTCCTCCGCGTCGGAATCGATGCCGACATTCCCGGCAGCGTTCCTCCTCCTCATGGATTCTTCACGGCGTGCTGCATCGATAACAGTAGAGGTCGTACGCCCAGGCACTACCCAGAAGCGATGCCTCCCTTCGGGGTTGCGCAGATCCGGGTGGATCTCCCGCCGGTGGGTTTCGCACAGCTCAATCAACATAGCCCGCTCCTCCTTGAATAGCTTTCACCAGTACGCGCTCGTACGCGAGTACCACGCCATTGCCCTCTTCCGCTCTGACAGCTGGCAGCGGCAATCCTCGATCTGCCTCACCAACGCATTGTCGCGCAAGAGCGACGCGACAGGAACCCCGGCGTAGCTGAGATCGAAGCCGACCAGAAGCCTCGCGAACGGTGGCGTGAGTATGTCGTAGTGGGCGAACATCTGAGCCTCGTGCAAGCTGAGTTTGGGCCTCTCCCTCTCCATGGCGATGAAGGAACATGATCTGATCTTCGGCCCCGAGGTTAAGGGGATAAGGGCAAGGACGTAGGCCCAGCGTCGTTACCACTACGAATCAGTTCGCAGAACAGACTTCTCGCGGATCGCACTCACGAAGGACATCACTATCGTCCATGCACCCCGATCCAACGGCACCTAACAATCGGGGATCGGGTATTCTAAAAGCCCAGAGCGGTTGCTGGTTAGCTCTGCGTCACGATTGTTTGTGGCCAACGGATGTAGTTGAAAATAAAACACATTTCAATGACACTGGTGGATAAATATGTGGTCTCTGAAGAGAACACACATCCAATGACTCTAGCTGTGGTCAATAAGAAGAACACACATTTCAATGACGCCGGTGGATCCATATGTGGTATGTGAAAAGAATAGTCATGAAATGACTGCAGTTGTTGTTAGTAAAAAGAACACACATGCAATGACACTGGTGGATCCATAGGTGGATTGTGAAAAGAACACACATACAATGACACTGGTGGATCCATATGTGGTATGTGAAAATAACACACATGCAATGACTCTGGTTGCTGTTAGTAAAAAGAACACACATGCTATGACACTGGTGGATCCATAGGTGGATTTTGAAAAGAACACACATGCAATGACACTGGTTGTTGTTAGTAAAAAGAACACACATGCAATGACACTGGTGGATCCATGTGTGGTCTCTGAAGAGAACTCACATTTCAATGACTCTGGTTGTTGTTAGTAAAAAGAACACACATGCAATGACACTGGTGGATCAATGTGTGGTCTCTGAAGAGAACACACATGCAATGACTCTGGTTGTTGTTAGTTAAAAGAGCACACATGCAATGACACTGGTGGATCCATAGGTGGATTGTGAAAAGAACACACATTTCAATGACACTGGTAGATCCATATGTGGTATGTGAAAAGAACACACATTTCAATGACTCTGGTTGTTGTTAGTAAAAAGAACACACATGCAATGACACTGGTGGATCCATGTGTGGTCTCTAAAGAGAACACACATGCAATGTCTCTAGTTGTTATTAGTAAAAAGAAAACACATGCAATGACACTGGTGGATCCATATGTGGTATGTGAAAAGAACACACATTTCAATGACTCTGGTTGTTGTTAGTAAAAAGAACATACATGGAATGACACTGGTGGATCCATAGGTGGATTGCGAAAAGAGCACACATGCAATGACACTGGTGGATCCATATGTGTTATGTGAAAACAACACACATGCAATGACTGCAGTTGTTATTAGTAAAAAGAACACACTTGCAATGACACTGGTGGATCCATATGTGATCTCTGAAGAGAACACACATTTCAATGACACTGGTGGATCCATATGTGGTATGTGAAAAGAACAGTCATGAAATGACTCCAGTTGTTGTTAGTAAAAAGAACACACATGCAATGACACTGGTGGATCCATAGGTGGATTGTGAAAAGAACACACATGCAATAACACTGGTGGATCCATATGTGGTATGTGAAAAGAACACACATGCAATGACTCTAGTTGTTGTTAGTAAAAAGAACACGCATGCAATGACACTGTTGGATCCATGTTTGGTCTCTGAAGAGAACACACATTTCAATGACACTGGTGGATCCATATGTGGTATGTGAAAAGAACACATGAAATAACTCCCAGTTGTTGTTAGTAAAAAGAACACTGATACATTCAAATGTATCTATAATTTTTGATGTTCCATGCTTGGTTTTATCCACTTTCTTGTGTTTTGTCCACACTTTGGAGTACTTTTCATATGATTTCTTGGACTAACCTATTAACAAGAGCCACAGTGCTAGCTGCCTGTTTTCTGCTGTTTTTGGTTCCAGGAAAGTCAGAAAATGAATATTCTCGAAATTGGACGGGACAAAAGCCAAAGTGCCTATTTTTCCGGAAGTCGTCAAGTGCCATAATACGAGACAGAGAGGGGCTAGGGGGCCACCACACCACCTGGCCGCGCGGTCAGGCTTGGCCCGCGCCAGGGGGTGGTGTGGCCGCTCCCGGCACCCCCTCGGCCTCCCCTTCCGCCTATAAGATGCCCTCGGGACGAAAACCCTATGTACCCAATCAAAAATCCACGAAAGAGTCTGTAGCCGCCGTCGTCTCCATCCCTAGATCGGGAGGGATATGAAGCTCTTCCCGGCACCCTGCCGGAGAGGGGAATTCACCCTGGAGGCCTTCTTCATCACCATGCAAGCCACCGGTGTGATGCGTGAGTAGTTCATCTCTGGACTACGGATCCATGTAGTAGCTAGATGGCTGGTTCTCCTCCTTTGTGCTTTCATGTTTAGATCTTGTGAGCTCCGTTCATGATCAAGATCATCTATTTGTAATTCTGCATGTTGTGTTTGCGGGGATCCGATGGATATTGAGATGCTATTTTAGATTGATTATTGATTCTATCATGTCTTTGTTATTTGTGATCTTGCATGCTTTCCGTTGTTAGTAGCTATCTTGGCCAAGTAGATGCTAGCAACTCCAAGAGTTAGTATTTATTCTCGATAGTGGGTTCATGCCTCTGGTAATCTGGGGAAGTGACAGAAATCTCTAAGGTACTAGATGTGCTGTTGCTACTGGGGAGAAAACAATAATCCTTTGTTCATAGAACAATCATATTGTTTACATTACACGCAATTCGTAAAGCAATAATCTGTTGCTTGCAACTTAATACTTGAGGCGGTTCGGATGATAACCTGAAGGTGGATTATTAGTCATAGATGCAGTTGGATGGCGGTCTATGTATAATGTTGTAATGCCCAATCAAGTTCCAAAGGAGTCATGATGATTAGTATATGCATGTATTGCTTTCTCGATGTTTTGTCAATTGCCCCGCTGTAATTTGTTCACCCAGCATGTTATTTATCTTAAGGAGAGCCAACTCTAGTGAACTATGGATCCCGGTCCTTTCCTTTACATAAAATCTACAAACTGTTTACTACTTTGTGTTTACTTTCTGCAAACTTTTACTTCCTTCCATTTGATACGTTTAATCCTTTGTTTTCAGCGAAACCGGTGAGATTGACAACCTCATCGCAAGTTGGGGACAAAGTTCTGTGGTTGTGTTGTGCAGGTCTCCACGTTGCTACTAGCACGGGTAGTGCGCCCTGCCAAGGCTCAGCTAGCAACACCTTTGGGGTGTTTCCTTGCTCCTACTGGTTCGATTAAACCTTGGTTTCATAAATGAGGGAAACTTGCTGCTGTGCTCATCATACCTTCCTCTTGGGGTTCCCCAACGAGCTTGTTAATACACGAGTCATCAAGCACTTTTCTGGCGCCGTTGCCGGGGAGTCAAGGACATCTTCACAAGGGGAGTCCCTCATAACCAATCTCTTTACTTTGTAATTTTTGTTTTGCTTAGTTTCGTTTTGCTTTGTTTGCTTGTTTTGTTATCAAAAACACACAAAAATTAGTTTTACAAGTTTTCGTTCTTTATTAAAAACACACAAAAAATGAGTACTCTTGAAAACACTAAGTTGTGTGACTTCACTAGCACCAACAACAATGATTTTATGAGCACACCTATTGCTCCACCTGTGCCTAAAGATACTTTCTTTGAGATACAACCTGCTTTACTCAATCATGTTATGAGAGAACAATTTTCTGGTATTGGTAATGAAGATGCTGCTGCCCATCTAAATAACTTTGTTGAACTTTGTGAGATGCAAAAGCATAGGGATGTAGATGGTGATATTATTAAGATGAAATTGTTTCCTTTCACTTTGAGAGGAAAAGCTAAAGAATGGTTGAATTCCTTAACTAGGAATAGTATTGATTCTTGGACTAAGTGCAAAGATGTTTTCATTGGAAAATACTATCCTCCTGCTAAGATTATATCTATGAGAAGTGAAATAATGAAGCTTAAACAATCTGATAAATAACATGTTGCTCAAGCTTGGGAAAGAATGAAATCTTTGGTAAAGAATTGTCCCACTCATGGACTGACTGCTTGGATGATCATCCAAACCTTTTATGCAGGATTGAACTATTCTTCAAGGAACCTATTGGACTCTGCTGCTGGAGGTACCTTTATGACCATTACTTTGGGTGCTGCAACAAAACTTCTGGACAATATGATGGTTAATTATTCTGAATGGCATACTGAGAGAGCTCCACAAGGTAGGAAGGTAAATTCTGTTGAGGAAACCTCCTCCTTGAGTGATAAGATTGATATTATTATGTTTATGCTTGTTAATGGGAAAGCCCATATTGATCCAAATAATGTCCCTTTAGCTTCTTTGGTTGCTCAAGAAGAGCAAGTTGATGTGAACTTCATAAGAAATAACAATTTTGGCAACAATGCTTATGGTAATAACAATTATAGGCCCTACCCTCCTAATAATACTTATGGTTATAATGGTAAACCTGGATTACCTAGTGATGGAAGAATTCTAGAAGTTGAAAGAGCCACTAAAAACTTCATGCAAATGCAATATGAGCAAAATAAACTATTCACTAAAACTATGGAGGAACAATCTACCATTTTGAAGAACATTAGCCATCAACTTGAGAGTCTAAATAGGGAAATCCTAGTTTACAATTGAAACTCTCTAATGCTGAAAGAAATATATCATCTTTGTCTGAAGGTCAATCCTCATTGATCAATAAAATGGCTGCTAAACCTGAAACTAATGATAATCCCTTTGCAGCCACTAATGCTATACAAGTAAGAATTGATGAAAATGTTACACTATTAGCTGAATTACATGCTAAGTGGGAAAGAGAAGATGAAATTGCTAGAAACATTAGTGTTTCTACTATCACCACCACTAGTATTGAGGCTAGTAATAGTTCTACTACTCTAGATGATAAATTTGATTTTGATCTTGATGGTTGCAATATCTCTAAAGTTATTAAGCTCCTACAAAAGCTTGCTAAAAGTCCTAATGCTAGTTCTATGAACATGGCCTTTACAAAACACATTACTGATGCTCTCATAAAGATTAAAGAAGAAAAGATGAAACATAAAGCTTCTATTCCTAGAAAACAAGAAGATGGTTGGGAACCCATCATTAATATGAAAGTGAATGACTTTGATTTCAAAGCTTTATGTGATCTTGATAGTAGTGTTTCTATTATGCCTAGAAGGATTTATATTATGCTTGATTTGCCTCCACTTGAAGATTGTTATTTTAATGTCCCACTTGATGATAATGCTAAAAAGAAACTCATGGGGAGTCCTAATGATGTTCTTATTATGGTTAACAATGCCTATGTCCCCATTGATTTCTATGTTTTGGATGTTGAATGCAATGCTTCTTGTCCTATTACTTTGGGAAGACCTTTTCTTAGAACTGTTGGTGCCATTATTGATATGAAAGAAGGCACCATTAAATATCAACTCCCACTCAAGAAAGGTATAGAACACTTCGAGAAGATTTCTTTTGTCTCTCCTATGAAAACAAAATTTGGTCTTAATGCTTCTTCATTTGAGAACACTTGATTCTTTCTTGCTTCTTATGCCTAACTTAAAGGCGTTAAAGAAGAGTACTTATTGGGAGATAACCCAAAAGTTTTAGATGAGTCTTGCAGTTATTACTTCAGTAATAACGGCTCCTTATCCTTTTTATTTGCTTTCTGTGCCAAGAGTATCCTCTAATGAGAGAGAAGTAATGATTGGAAAAGTTGTTGTCCCGAAACAAATTTCTGTGCTTCACCATAAATATTCATGTAAAATCTCTGAACGTCTTTTTGAGGCGTGAACTTTTGTGCTTTTTCCCCAGGTTGTTATCTAACTTTCGTTAGTTCAACACTTTTTTATTTGAGCAACAGAAGGTCTTCAAAAAAAATCGTCTTTACCTGCTGGTCTGTTTTGACAGATTTCTGCCATTTTCTGCATTTGCTTCTTGTTGGTTCCTTTTTGAGTTCTTTTGGGTAATTGAGATTTTTGAGGGAAGTGCTTCAGTAGCTAGTGTTCTAATGGAAGTTTATTTGGTGTTAGAACTGAACCTTAAGACTTATTTATCTTGAGTGCATTAATGTTGCTAATAAAGATTGTGTGAAGTTTCGTATGAAGGAAAAATTTCAGGTGTATGGAAGGAATGAATAATGAGATGAAGGATGGACTAAAGCTCAAGATTGGGGATGCCACGCGTGTCACCCCAAGAAATATCCAAGAAGTACAAGCCTCAAAGCATGGGGATGCCCAAGGCATCCCCTCTTCTTCAATAAAAATCCCAGGTTTCTTCCAAACGCTTCATTTTTATTGTTTCATGCACAGTTGTGTTGTTCTTGGAGCGTCTTCTTTTTCGTTTTTGTTTTGGTTTTTCGTTTGCTTTTGTTTGCTTAGTTTTCTGAATAAATTGGTTGGACCCCCTCTTTCATACAGTGGTTTGCAAATAGTTTGGTTTGGTTTGGAAAAGAGTAGGAAAGTTCATACTTATGTGGTAAAAAGAGCTTGTTTTTTACTGTGGCCTATGCTTTGTCATGACATGCTTGATATTTTTTTGGCTTTATGCTTAGTATTCTTTGTTGTAGCATGACTTGTTATAAACAATTGAGATTGCTTAATGTGCCTTGGATGAATCATGCGTTGTTTTAGCATATTAAAGCATAGTATAGTGGTATTCTCCTTTGATGCTTTATTTGGGTTGACTTGGCGCATGCTCACACCATGTTATGACTATATAAAGTCACCATAGCCTTGATGATCCTTTAGTTTTCAACTTGTAGCATCACTTTATGCTTTGATCAATGATGTTTTGTCGCTCTGCATGATTATGGCCATTATTTCTCTCTTAGTTTGTCGCTCCCAGTCTTTTGCTAGCCTCCATAACCAAGTATGAGTTCCACTAATGCATCCAACTCCTTAAACCAAGTTATTCCAAAGAGGCCACCATACCTACCTACTAGCTTATGCTATTCCAATTATATTCATGTTTTTGTTTACCTTCCGAATTAAACTTGTTATGAGAAAACTAGTGATTAAAGCTCTCACGAACTTGATGGCACACTTTACTTTGATTGCCCTTAATAAACTTGAACCATTGTGTTGTCTATGTTGTATATGCTTGCACTTATTTGTTGGGAATTGGCAGAACCATGTTGTCATGGGGAACGCTTTCAACATTGCACTTGGTACTTGTACCTAGTTGATATCATGCTCTTTTGTATATGGATGTCGTCGGTGTGAAATGAAAGGGGAGCTTGTAAGTCCATGGAGTTATGTATATGTGTTAGAGAAACGCCTGGGCCACTGGTCTAATCCATGCTGACATGGTGGAAACCTGCAGCGTAACCATAATGAGCTGTCTATGAAGCATTCTTCTTATAAAAAAGAGTCCTATGTTGAGAAAAAAAGAGAAAAAGAAAAAAAGAGATATTATGAAAAGAGGAAAGAGAGAAAAAAGCACCATATTCCCATGGTAAATAAGAAGATTGATCAGATGCTCATTGTCTGCTTGCCTTGTCATTTTGATATGAGGATTCTTCTGTATCATCGGGCAAGGGGTACCCCGTTGGCGGTTCTTTATGATACACATGTACTTACGATGACAAGAACTTACCGGTGACTAAACTTGAGTAGCATGAGGAGCGGCCCTCGTATACAAGGGACATGAGGTTTCTAACTTATACTTCGTCAAGCATGTACACCATAGTTTGTTCACTTTAACCTTAATCACTTCAATATGCTTATGATAGGGGCAATGAGAGATGAAAGCTATAAGTACCATAATTTTTGGAAACTATTTATGAAACTTGAATCTCTCCTTCCTTTTATGAAGGTCTTTCTTCCACCATTATATTGAGTCTCCACCTTCTACCTTTATGCACCTACTTTGAGAGCATAGTGGCCATTCTTAGTTCTATGTGCATTGTCCCAAGACTAGTTGATTGATGCATAACTTGATATTGCTTGTTTTAAACTATTTGTATCTAGTCACTCTTATGAACTTTGAAGGTGTCCTATGCATTTATATTTTCTACTCTATGAGGGACAAGCTGAATGCTATTATGCTATGTTTTCTTTATGTGAAACAAACAAACGTCTTGCAAAGCATTGTTATTCATGAATCTTTTGTTTGTGCATTTTCATGTTGCATCATAGTTTCTTTGTCTTGTTGCTAGAACTTTGTCTTTCATGTTATGATTGAAGTACTATGATCCTAGCTTTGAATGTTTTACAAATACTTTGATCAAGTCTTTGATGGTGCATGTCACCTCAAAAATTATTCTTTCTTTTTATCACTTACCTACTCGAGGACGAGCAGGAGTTAAGCTTGGGGATGTTGATACATTGCAAATGTATCTATAATTTTTGATGTTCCATGCTTGGTTTTATCCACTTTCTTGTGTTTTGTCCACACTTTGGAGTACTTTTCATATGATTTCTTGGACTAAACTATTAACAAGAGCCACAGTGCTACGTACCTGTTTTCTGCTGTTTTTGGTTCCAGGAAAGTCAGAAAATGAATATTCTCGGAATTGGACGGGACAAAAGCCAAAGTGCCTATTTTTCCGGAAGTCATCAGATGCCAGAATACGAGACGGAGAAGGGCTAGGGGCGGCCACACCACTTGGCCGCGTGGCCAGGCCTGGCCCGTGCCAGGGGGAGGTCTGGCCAACCCTAGCACCACCTCGGCCTCTCCTTCCGCCTATAATATGCCCTCGGGGCGAAAACCCTAAGTACCTGATCAAAAATCCATGAAAGAGTCTGTAGCCATCGTCATCTACATCCCTAGATCGGGAGGGATCTGAAGCTCTTCCCGGCACCCTGCCGGAGAGGGGAATTCACCTTGGAGGCCTTCTTCATCACCATGCAAGCCTCCGGTGTGATGCATGAGTAGTTCATCTCTGGACTACGGATCCATGTAGTAGCTAGATGGCTGGTTCTCCTCCTTTGTGCTTTCATGTTTAGATCTTGTGAGCTCCGTTCATGATCAAGATCATCTATTTGTAATTCCGCATGTTGTGTTTGCGGGGATCCGATGGATATTGAGATGCTATTTTAGATTGATTATTGATTCTATCATGTCTTTGCTATTTGTGATCTTGCATGCTTTCCGTTGTTAGTAGCTATCTTGGCCAAGTAGATGCTAGCAACTCCAAGAGTTAGTATTTATGCTCGATAGTGGGTTCATGCCTCTGGTAATCTGGGGAAGTGACAGAAATCTCTAAGGTACTAGATGTGTTGTTGCTACTAGGGATAAAACAACAATCCTTTGTTGATAGAACAATCGTATTGTTTACATTACATGCAATTCATAAAGCAATAATCTGTTGCTTGCAACTTAATACTGGAGGGTGTTCGGATGATAACCTGAAGGTGGATTATTAGTCATAGATGTAGTTGGATGGCGGTTTATGTATAATGTTGTAATGCCCAATCAAGTTCCAAAGGAGTCAAGATGATTAGTATATGCATGTATTGCTTTCTCGATATTTGGCAATTGCCCCGCTATAATTTGTTCACCCAGCATGTTATCTATCTTAAGGAGAGCCACCTCTAGTGAACTATGGATCCCGGTCCTTTCCTTTACATACAATCTACAAACTGTTTACTTCTTTGTGTTTACTTTCTGCAAACTTTCACTTCCTTCCATTCGATACGTTTAATCCTTTGTTTTCAGCAAAACCAGTGAGATTGACAACCTCATCGCAAGTTGGGGACAAACTTCTGTGGTTGTGCTGTGCAGGTCTCCACGTTGCTACTAGCACCGGTAGTGCGCCCTGCCAAGGCTCAGCTAGCAACACCTTTGGGGTGTTTCCTTGCTCCTACTGGTTCCATTAAACCTTGGTTTCATAACTGAGGCAAACTTGCTATCGTGCTCATCATACCTTCCTCTTGGGGTTCCCCAACGAGCTTGTTAATACACGAGCCATCAAACACACATGCAATGCCACTGGTGGATCCATAGGTGGATTGTGAAAAGAACACACATGCAATGACACTGGTGGATCCATATGTGGTATGTGAAAAGAACACACATGCAATGACTCTGGTTGTTGTTAGTAAAAAGAACACACATGCAATGACACTGGTGGATCCATGTGTGGTCTCTGAAGAGAACACACATTTCAATGACTCTGGTTGTTATTAGTAAAAAGAACACACATGCAATGACACTGGTGGATCCATGTGTGGTCTCTGAAGAGAACACACATGCAATGACTCTGGTTGTTGTTAGTAAAAAGAAGACACATGCAATGACACGAGTGGATCCATAGGTGGATTGTGAAAAGAACACACATGCAATGACACTGGTGGATCCATATGTGGTATGTGAAAAGAACACACATTTCAATGACTCTGGTGGATCCATATGTGGAATGTGAAAAGAACAGTCATGAAATAACTCCAGTTGTTGTTAATAAAAAGAACACACATACAATGACACTTGTGGATCCATAGGTGGATTGTGAAAAGAACACACATGCAATGACACTGGTGGATCCATATGTGGTCTGTGAAAATAACACACATGCAATGACACTGGTTGTTGTTAGTAAAAAGAACACACATGCAATCACACTGGTGGATCCATATGTGGTCTCTGAAGAGAACACACATTTCAATGAGTCTGGTTGTTGTTAGTAAAAAGAACACACATGCAATGAAACTGGTGGATCCATGTGTGGTCTCTGAAGAGAACACACATGCAATGACTCTCGTTGTTGTTAGTAAAAAGAACACACATGCAATGACACTAGTGGATCCATATGTGGTATGTGAAAAGAACACAAATGCAATGACTCTGGTTGTTGTTAGTAAAAAGAACACACATGCAATGACACTGGTGGATCCATAGGTGGATTGTGAAAAGACCACACATGCAATGACTCTGGTTGTTCCATATGTGGTATGTGAAAAGAACACACATGCAATGACTCCAGTTGTTGTTAGTAAAAAGAACACACATGTAATGACACTGGTGGATCCATGTGTGGTCTCTAAAGAAAACACACATTTCAATGATACTGGTGGATCCATATGTGGAATGTGAAAAGAACAGTCATGAAATGACTCCAGTTGTTGTTAGTAACAAGAACACACATGCCATAACACTGGTGGATCCATGTGTGGTCTCTGAAGAGAACACACATTTCAATGACTCTGGTGGATGCATATGTGGTATGTGAAAAGAACACACATGAAATGACTCTGGTTGTTGTTAGTAAAAAAGCACACATGCAATGACACTGGTGGATCCATGTGTGGTCTCTGAAGAGAACAAACATTTCAATGACACTGGTGGATCCATATGTGGTCTCTGAAGAGAACACACATTTCAATGACTCTGGTTGTTGTTAGTAAAAAGAACACACATCCAATGACACTAGTGGATCCATGTGTGGTCTCTGAAGAGAACACACATGCAATGACTCTGGTTGTTGTTAGTAAAAAGAACACACATGCAATGCCACTGGTGGATCCATATGTGGTATGTGAAAAGAACACACATTTCAATGACTCTAGTTGTTGTTATTAAAACAACACACATGCAATAACACTGGTGGATCCATAGGGGGATTGTGAAAAGAGCACACATGCAATGACACTGGTGGATCCATATGTGGTATGTGAAAAGAACACACATGCAATCACTCCAGTTGTTGTTAGTAAAAAGAACACACATGCAATGACACTGGTGGATCCATGTGTGGTCTCTAAAGAGAACACACATTTCAATGACACTGGTGGATCCATATGTGGTATGTGAAAAGAACAGTCATGAAATGACTCCAGTTGTTGTTAGTAAAAAGAACACAGATGCAATGACACTGGTGGATCCATAGGTGGATTGTGAAAAGAACACACATGCAATGACACTGGTGGATCCATATGTGGTATGTGAAAAGAACACACATTTCAATGACTCTGGTTGTTGTTAGTAAAAAGAACACACATACAATGACACTGGTGGATCCATAGGTGGATTGTCAAAAGAGCACACATGCAATGACACTGGTGGATCCATATGTGGTATGTGAAAAGAACACACATGCAATGACTCCAGTTGTTGTTAGTAAAAAGAACACACATGCAATGACACTAGTGGATCCATGTGTGGTCTCTGAAGAGAACACACATTTCAATGACACTGGTGGATCCATATGTGGAATGTGAAAAGAACAGTCATGAAATAACTCCAGTTGTTGTTAATAAAAAGAACACACATACAATGACACTTGTGGATCCATAGGTGGATTGTGAAAAGAACACACATGCAATGACACTGGTGGATCCATATGTGGTCTGTGAAAATAACACACATGCAATGACACTGGTTGTTGTTAGTAAAAAGAACACACATGCAATCACACTGGTGGATCCATATGTGGTCTCTGAAGAGAACACACATTTCAATGAGTCTGGTTGTTGTTAGTAAAAAGAACACACATGCAATGAAACTGGTGGATCCATGTGTGGTCTCTGAAGAGAACACACATGCAATGACTCTGGTTGTTGTTAGTAAAAAGAACACACATGCAATGACACTAGTGGATCCATATGTGGTATGTGAAAAGAACACAAATGCAACGACTCTGGTTGTTGTTAGTAAAAAGAACACACATGCAATGACACTGGTGGATCCATAGGTGGATTGTGAAAAGACCACACATGCAATGACTCTGGTTGTTCCATATGTGGTATGTGAAAAGAACACACATGCAATGACTCCAGTTGTTGTTAGTAAAAAGAACACACGTGTAATGACACTGGTGGATCCATGTGTGGTCTCTAAAGAAAACACACATTTCAATGATACTGGTGGATCCATATGTGGAATGTGAAAAGAACAGTCATGAAATGACTCCAGTTGTTGTTAGTAACAAGAACACACATGCCATAACACTGGTGGATCCATGTATGGTCTCTGAAGAGAACACACATTTCAATGACTCTGGTGGATGCATATGTGGTATGTGAAAAGAACACACATGAAATGACTCTGGTTGTTGTTAGTAAAAAAGCACACATGCAATGACACTGGTGGATCCATGTGTGGTCTCTGAAGAGAACAAACATTTCAATGACACTGGTGGATCCATGTGTGGTCTCTGAAGAGAACACACATTTCAATGACTCTGGTTGTTGTTAGTAAAAAGAACACACATCCAATGACACTAGTGGATCCATGTGTGGTCTCTGAAGAGAACACACATGCAATGACTCTGGTTGTTGTTAGTAAAAAGAACACACATGCAATGACACTGGTGGATCCATATGTGGTATGTGAAAAGAACACACATTTCAATGACTCTAGTTGTTGTTAGTAAAACAACACACATGCAATAACACTGGTGGATCCGTAGGTGGATTGTGAAAAGAGCACACATGCAATGACACTAGTGGATCCATATGTGGTATGTGAAAAGAATACACATGCAATCACTCTAGTTGTTGTTAGTAAAAAGAACACACATGCAATGACACTGGTGGATCCATGTGTGGTCTCTAAAGAGAACACACATTTCAATGACACTGGTGGATCCATATCTGGTATGTGAAAAGAACAGTCATGAAATGACTCCAGTTGTTGTTAGTATAAAGAACACAGATGCAATGACACTGGTGGATCCATAGGTGGATTGTGAAAATAACACACATGCAATGACACTGGTGGATCCATATGTGGTATGTGAAAACAACACACATTTCAATGACTCTGGTTGTTGTTAGTAAAAAGAACACACATACAATGACACTGGTGGATCCATAGGTGGATTGTGAAAAGAGCACACATGCAATGACACTGGTGGATCCATATGTGGTATGTGAAAAGAACACACATGCAATGACTCCAGTTGTTGTTAGTAAAAAGAACACACATGCAATGACACTAGTGGATCCATGTGTGGTCTCTGAAGAGAACACACATTTTAATGACACTGGTGGATCCATATGTGGAATGTGAAAAGAACAGTCATGAAATAACTCCAGTTGTTGTTAATAAAAAGAACACACATACAATGACACTTGTGGATCCATAGGTGGATCGTGAAAAGAACACACATGCAATGACACTGGTGGATCCATATGTGGTCTGTGAAAATAACACACATGCAATGACACTGGTTGTTGTTAGTAAAAAGAACACACATGCAATCACACAGGTGGATCCATATGTGGTGTCTGAAGAGAACACACATTTCAATGAGTCTGGTTGTTGTTAGTAAAAAGAACACACATGCAATGAAACTGGTGGATCCATGTGTGGTCTCTGAAGAGAACACACATGCAATGACTCTGGTTGTTGTTAGTAAAAAGAACACACATGCAATGACACTAGTGGATCCATATGTGGTATGTGAAAAGAACACAAATGCAATGACTCTGGTTGTTGTTAGTAAAAAGAACACACATGCAATGACACTGGTGGATCCATAGGTGGATTGTGAAAAGACCACAGATGCAATGACTCTGGTTGTTCCATATGTGGTATGTGAAAAGAACACACATGCAATGACTCCAGTTGTTGTTAGTAAAAAGAACACACATGTAATGACACTGGTGGATCCATGTGTGGTCTCTAAAGAAAACACACATTTCAATGATACTGGTGGATCCATATGTGGAATGTGAAAAGAACAGTCATGAAATGACTCCAGTTGTTGTTAGTAACAAGAACACACATGCCATAACACTGGTGGATCCATGTGTGGTCTCTGAAGAGAACACACATTTCAATGACTCTGGTGGATGCATATGTGGTATGTGAAAAGAACACACATGAAATGACTCTGGTTGTTGTTAGTAAAAAAGCACACATGCAATGACACTGGTGGATCCATGTGTGGTCTCTGAAGAGAACAAACATTTCAATGACACTGGTGGATCCATGTGTGGTCTCTGAAGAGAACACACATTTCAATGACTCTGGTTGTTGTTAGTAAAAAGAACACACATCCAATGACACTAGTGGATCCATGTGTGGTCTCTGAAGAGAACACACATGCAATGACTCTGGTTGTTGTTAGTAAAAAGAACACACATGCAATGACACTGGTGGATCCATATGTGGTATGTGAAAAGAACACACATTTCAATGACTCTAGTTGTTGTTAGTAAAACAACACACATGCAATAACACTGGTGGATCCGTAGGTGGATTGTGAAAAGAGCACACATGCAATGACACTAGTGGATCCATATGTGGTATGTGAAAAGAACACACATGCAATCACTCCAGTTGTTGTTAGTAAAAAGAACACACATGCAATGACACTGGTGGATCCATGTGTGGTCTCTAAAGAGAACACACATTTCAATGACACTGGTGGATCCATATGTGGTATGTGAAAAGAACAGTCATGAAATGACTCCAGTTGTTGTTAGTAAAAAGAACACAGATGCAATGACACTGGTGGATCCATAGGTGGATTGTGAAAAGAACACACATGCAATGACACTGGTGGATCCATATGTGGTATGTGAAAAGAACACACATTTCAATGACTCTGGTTGTTGTTAGTAAAAAGAACACACATACAATGACACTGGTGGATCCATAGGTGGATTGTGAAAAGAGCACACATGCAATGACACTGGTGGATCCATATGTGGTATGTGAAAAGAACACACATGCAATGACTCCAGTTGTTGTTAGTAAAAAGAACACACATGCAATGACACTAGTGGATCCATGTGTGGTCTCTGAAGAGAACACACATTTCAATGACACTGGTGGATCCATATGTGGAATGTGAAAAGAACAGTCATGAAATAACTCCAGTTGTTGTTAATAAAAAGAACACACATACAATGATACTTGTGGATCCATAGGTGGATTATGAAAAGAACACACATGCAATGACACTGGTGGATCCATATGTGGTCTGTGAAAATAACACACATGCAATGACACTGGTTGTTGTTAGTAAAAAGAACACACATGCAATCACACTGGTGGATCCATATGTGGTCTCTGAAGAGAACACACATTTCAATGAGTCTGGTTGTTGTTAGTAAAAAGAACACACATGCAATGAAACTGGTGGATCCATGTGTGGTCTCTGAAGAGAACACACATGCAATGACTCTGGTTGTTGTTAGAAAAAAGAACACACATGCAATGACACTAGTGGATCCATATGTGGTATGTGAAAAGAACACAAATGCAATGACTCTAGTTGTTGTTAGTAAAAAGAACACACATGCAATGACACTGGTGGATCCATAGGTGGATTGTGAAAAGACCACACATGCAATGACTCTGGTTGTTCCATATGTGGTATGTGAAAAGAACACACATGCAATGACTCCAGTTGTTGTTAGTAAAAAGAACACACATGTAATGACACTGGTGGATCCATGTGTGGTCTCTAAAGAAAACACACATTTCAATGATACTGGTGGATCCATATGTGGAATGTGAAAAGAACAGTCATGAAATGACTCCAGTTGTTGTTAGTAACAAGAACACACATGCCATAACACTGGTGGATCCATGTGTGGTCTCTGAAGAGAACACACATTTCAATGACTCTGGTGGATGCATATGTGGTATGTGAAAAGAACACACATGAAATGACTCTGGTTGTTGTTAGTAAAAAAGCACACATGCAATGACACTGGTGGATCCATGTGTGGTCTCTGAAGAGAACAAACATTTCAATGACACTGGTGGATCCATGTGTGGTCTCTGAAGAGAACACACATTTCAATGACTCTGGTTGTTGTTAGTAAAAAGAACACACATCCAATGACACTAGTGGATCCATGTGTGGTCTCTGAAGAGAACACACATGCAATGACTCTGGTTGTTGTTAGTAAAAAGAACACACATGCAATGACACTGGTGGATCCATATGTGGTATGTGAAAAGAACACACATTTCAATGACTCTAGTTGTTGTTAGTAAAACAACACACATGCAATAACACTGGTGGATCCATAGGTGGATTGTGAAAAGAGCACACATGCAATGACACTAGTGGATCCATATGTGGTATGTGAAAAGAACACACATGCAATCACTCCAGTTGTTGTTACTAAAAAGAACACACATGCAATGACACTGGTGGATCCATGTGTGCTCTCTAAAGATAACACACATTTCAATGACACTGGTGGATCCATATGTGGTATGTGAAAAGAACAGTCATGAAATGACTCCAGTTGTTGTTAGTAAATAGAACACAGATGCAATGACACTGGTGGATCCATAGGTGGATTGTGAAAATAACACACATGCAATGACACTGGTGGATCCATATGTGGTATGTGAAAAGAACACACATTTCAATGACTCTGGTTGTTGTTAGTAAAAAAGAACACACATACAATGACACTGGTGGATCCATGTGTGGTCTCTGAAGAGAACACACCTATCAATGACACTGGTGGATCCATATGTGGTATGTGAAAAGAACAGTCATGAAATGACTCCAGTTGTTGTTAGTAAAAAGAACACATATGCAATGAACCTGGTGGATCCATAGGTGGATTGTGAAAAGAACACACATGCCATGACACGGCTGGATCCATATGTGGTATGTGAAAAGAACACACATGCAATGACTCTGGTTGTTGTTAGTAAAAAGAACACACATGCAATGACACTGGTGGATCCATGTGTGGTCTCTAAAGAGAACACACATTTCAATGACTCTGGTTGTTGTTAGTAAAAAGAACACAATGCAATGACATTGGTGGATCCATGTGTGGTCTCTGAAGAGAACACACATGCAATGACTCTGGTTGTTGTTAGTAAAGAAAACACACACATGGAATGACATTGGTGGATACATATGTTGTATGTGAAAAGAACACACATGCAATGACTCTGGTTGTTGTTAGTAAAAAAGAACACACATGCAATGACACTGGTGGATCCATAGGTGGATTGTGAAAATAGCACACATTTCAATGACTCTGGTTGTTCCATATGTGGGATGTGAAAAGTACAGTCATGAAATGACTCCAGTTGTTAGTAAAAAGAATACACATGCAATGACACTGGTGGATCCATAGGTGGATTTTGAAAAGAGCACACATGCAATGACACTGGTGGATCCATATGTGCGATGTGAAAATAACACACATGCAATGACTACAGTTGTTATTAGTAAAAAGAACACACATGCAATGACACTAGTGGATCCATGTGTGGTCTCTAAAGAGAACACACATTTCAATGACACTGGAGGATCCATATGTGGTATGTGAAAAGAACAGTCAGGAAATGACTCTAGTTGTTGTTAGTAAAAAGAACACACATGCACTGACATTGGTGGATCCATAGGTGGATTGTGAAAAGAACACACATGCAATGACACTAGTGGATCCATATGTGGTATGTGAAAAGAACACACATGCACTGACTCTGGTTGTTGTTAGTAAAAAGAACACACATGCAATGTGTAACACCCTCAGAATCGGCCCTATGCAAGTTTCAGCGATTCCCGCCAAACCCGCATAGAAACGATTCAAAGGTGCCCACCAGGCACTTTCGTGCGGGTGGAAAACGAAGTAATACCATTACACAATAGTCCACGGTGGAACCCACAGAACAGATATATATACAACAACGACTCAATGAGTCAAGAATACAGATATAATATACAAAGATCCAAATCACCTTGAAAATGATAGAGCGTCCGACTACGGACAAGATGCAAATGGGGCTAAGAGCCCTGAAGAATAACCAATGGCGTCCATAACCCTGCCCAGGCCAAGCCGGAAGGGTAACCCTGCTAACGACGTCGATCTCAAAACCTGCTTAAACAAAAGGGGTGCCGACAAAGGGCAAAGGAAAAAGAGAGAGCGGTCAGTACTGAGGCCAGTACACGGCGAGACTAGAATTTGGCGGTCCTCGCCTACATAGGTATGGTGGACTAAAGCGGCAGCGCAGCATGCACTAAACAACCTATAGAGACTCGAGATAACTGTCGGCTATCAGAGAGGGATAAGAAAGACCTATCCGAAACCATCCTGATTCTACCACCAAACATACCCATCCTGGTATTTCCCCCTCGAGACCAAACGAGGAAGTCAACCGAGGAACTCACACAGTTGGCAGTTTTATTCATTCCGTTATAGTTGCGGCCATTACTAGTCAAATATAGATAGCAAGAGTCATCCTGATATAATAAGCAGTGGGCAGTTTTAGTTAACCATTCCGTTGTAGTTGCAACACTTACTAGTCAGATACGATTAGCATGAGATCTCCCAAAACCCAGCAGTTGTTGGTACTTTTATTTAGCCATTCCGTTGCAGTTGAGCTGATTACTAGTCATACCGGGTACAAGTCAATTTATAGCAGAAAACTTTAGTTATAGTTGTCTATGATCGAGAACTGTGCTCCAAGTCGTCCATAACCGCGGACACGGCTTTTCGAAAAGATTTAACCCTGCAGGGGTGCACCAAAGTATCCACACGCACTTCGACCCTTTTTGCTAGATCAATTAACATACACCCATCGGTATGTCGGCGGGGCCTAAGTCATGACGTTTCCCAGACCCAAAGCAAGTACATGGGGGCCACCCCACTAAGTCTACCCGCAACAAAGTCGGCCGGTCTCCGAGACGGACTCAGGGTTTGCGTCAGTGGCTGTAAACGACTGGGAACCCGAAAGTGAGACAGGGCTTGTCGATACCGCGAAAACACTCCGCTTTCCTAACAGTACAGTGTGCAGTACCTCGCACAATTTAAATAAAGCAGTAAAGCATGGCATAAGTACATGATAGTAAATAAAACCTCAAACTAGTTGTGGCCCCCAGTACAATACTTTGAAATCAGGTACTAATCGATGGGGTGCCCACACATCCCACATGTGGTTAGCGCGCTCGATCTCGGAACAGGTGTCAAGAACTCGGGGTCCTACGGGACACCAGTGAGCGGTCGGAAACCAAATATTGTCTATCACCCACTGGTGCCTCTGCATTTACCTACTTCAATTTTAGTTGTTAAACAGTAATTAAAGCCATATCCGTCTCCAACAATAAACATGCGGCAAGACTCCAACAACTGTGGTACTGGACGACACGCAACAGCACTTGAGCAAGCGACTACGACGCGCAAGTCCAACTATCTACCAATCAACAGGTATTAGGATGTGTCCAAGGCAATATAAGGCTGCAAGGGATATCACGGCACGAAAAACTAGAGCATCGCAACACAGATAGCAATAGATCAACAGGAGGGAATAAAGACTAAAAAGGAAAAATAGGTAGAAGGGGAAGGGATGCTCGCCTGAAAACATTGTCGAAGGTTCATCCGAGGATCGGGTCGACACTCGCATCAACTCAGCGGTCTTATCCGCGAAGATCCAAAACACTAGAAGAAACACCGGATGCACTATTTATTACTATGGCCAAAAGATCGGCATGATGCACGTATGATGTATGGCATGGCAAGATGCGATGCAATTAGGCAATGTTAAGCGGAACCGGGGTCCCGACAACTAATTAATAGGTTCATGTTATTTATCTACCCCGCAAATTAAATGTTGTATTAACAGGGCAAAACATGGCATCGGTTTGCTACACAAATTTAAATGGAGCCATTATTAGACTAGATTTGCCCGCATATGGCCTCCATATTTAATGTAGGTGAATCGGCATAGGGCCCCCAAACCACACAAATATGCATACGAGAATGACAATTAAATATGCAACAGACGATAATGTCATATTATAAAAATAATGGGGGCCTCGGATAGGGGTCACACATCGAATGGCGATCTTGGGGTTCACCGAGGGTTCGGGTTTTTGGATCGGGCTTCAGGGGTTCGACGGGGTTCGGTCTTCGGACGTCGGGATCTGTGTGGTCTTCGGGTCCATGTAGACGGTCATGGCGTCCGGCATCAAGAACTTGCCGTTCCGTGTCGGCGACCTTGGCGTCCGGGTCCTCGGGCATCGGTGCGGGAAGGTCTTGTCGTACCGGTGTCGACGCTTACAGGAAGGAGACTTGTCGTCCAGCGTCTCGGCGTCTTCGAGTCCATGTAACAGTTCTTTCATCGTGACGGAGACCTTGTCGGCACCGGATCGGGTGTCAGGTGCATCCTTTGCCGCATCCATGTCCACAACACCAACATCTACTCCCCACCAGCATCTTCAAGGCACCACAACACCACAGTAAAAAGGTCAACAGCAGCACCAAACACAGGACACGCTCACGCATGCACAACAGAGGACAACAACGGGTGGGAAACTCGGCATTAGCGAGGGCGGAACAAGGATAAGGTGCCGAGGCAGACGACAAGACGAGCAGAACACCGCTGTGGCTAGAGGAGGTCGGCGCGCTCCGTGGGGCGCTCGCACCGGAGCAGTGGCAGAGGCGCTTGTCGGGCCGCGGAGGCCGAGGGAGGCGGCGTCCGAACGGGAGGAGGGTCGGGGATGAGGCAGCGCAGCTGCAGAGGCCGAACAGGAGGGTCGCCGGGGTGCTCGAGCGGCGGCGGTGGCGGCGGGAGGCGGGACCGGCGAGGCGGGGAAGCAGCGGCACGGCCGGGGCCTGCTGGCAGCGGAGGTTGACAGGGGCACGGCCCAGGCGGGGCGAGGACGATGGGACAGGAGGGTGTGGTGAAGGCGACGGCCGGACGGCGGCGAAGGGCGCAGGGTCGCGCGACCGAGGCGGGCGCCGGGGACCAGAGGCAGGGAGCGACGGGGCCGAGGCGGACGCGGACGGCGGCGCAGAGGCGTCAGCGGCGGAGGTGAGGCGGAAGACCGGAGCAGAGGTGGTCGCGGCCGAGCGGCATCGCCCGAGGAGGAGGAGGTCACAGAGGAGATCGAGGGGAGGGTTGCGAGGTGGTTGGGCGAGCGACGGGGGTTACGGGGTAGGTGGCGGCGGTGCCTGGGGGGAGCGGAGAGGAGGCGCGCGGGGCCGTGAAGATGAGGATGGCGGCGACGCCAGGGAGGAGCCGGGCGAGGAGGAGGCCGATGGCGGCGACGGAGGCAGAGAGGAGGGCACGGTTGGTAGGGGTCGAGCGGGGGAAGAGAGAGAGGGTAGGGGACAGGCGTCGGTGGGAGGTCTGGGGGCGCGCGCTGGCGACCAGGTGGTCGGTTGGACCACTACGGGGTGGGGCCAAGGTTGGGGATGCGCGCAGGTGGGCGGGAGTGTGTGGGTGCGTGTCCAGGGGCGGTTCGGTGGGGTTGTGTGTGTTGTGAGTGTTTGTGTGGGGTGGGGAAGAGGTGGGCCAGGGGCTGATGTGGCGGCATGGGAGTGGCTGGGGGTTGGGGAAGCGGTGAGGTGGCGCGAGGTGATAGGAGGGAGTGATGTGGCCGGGGACTGGGTAGGTTAGGGTTAGGTAGGAAAAGGTCTGGGTAGGAAAAGGGTTTAGGGTTTCTGATTTTTTTTGTACTAGGGGTGGCCGACTGGGTCGGATCGGCCCGGTACGGCTGCCCCTAAAAATAAAATAAATATTTTAATGTTTAAATCGGGGCTTTTGAAAACCATTGGTAGACGAAACAAAATAATCCGGAGTCCCGGGTTTGGATTTGAAATAAAGGCGGGGTATTTAGAAAACAAAATATGTTTTTCGAAAATAGTTTCAGACAAACATATGCATGATGATGACGATGCTCAAATGCAATGTGGCATGATGACATGAGCATGCGGTCATGATGATGCAATGCACAAAAACAACGCGATTTTCTAGTGGTGGTTTTGCGGGATACCACACAATGACACTGGTGGATCCATGTGTGGTCTCTAAAGATAACACACATTTCAATGACACTCGTGGATCCATATGTGGAATGTGAAAAGAACAGTCATGAAATGACTCTAGTTGTTGTTAGTAAAAAGAACACACATGCAATGCCACTGGTGGATCCATAGGTGGATTGTGAAAAGAACACACATGCAATGACACTGGTGGATCCATATGTGGTACGTGAAAAGAACACACATGCAATGACTCTGGTTCTTGATAGTAAAAAGAACACACATGCAATGACACTGGTGGATCCATGTGTGGTCTCTGAAGAGAACACACATTTCAATGACTCTGTTTGTTGTTAGTAAAAAGAACACACATGCAATGACACAAGTGGATCCATGTGTGGTCTTTGAAGAGAACACACATGCAATGACAGGTTGTTGTTAGTAAAAAGAGCACACATGCAATGACACTGGTGGATCCATATGTGGTATGTGAAAATAACACACATGCAATGACTCTGGTTGTTGTTAGTAAAAAGAACACACATGCAATGACACTAGTGGATCCATAGGTGGATTTTGAAAAGAGCACACATTTCAATGACTCTGGTTGTTCCATATGTGGTATGTGAAAAGAAAACACATGCAATGAATCCAGTTGTTGTTAGTAAAAAGAACACACATGTAATGACACTGGTGGATCCATATGTGGTATGGGAAAAGAACAGTCATGAAATGACTCCAGTTGTTGTTAGTAAAAAGAACACACATGCAATGACACTAGTGGATCCATAGGTGGATTGTGAAAAGAACACACATGCAATGACACTGGTGGATTCATATGTGGCATGTGAAAATAACACACATGCAATGACTCTAGTTGTTGTTAGTAACAAGAACACACATGCAATGACACTGGTGGATCCATGTGTGGTCTCTCAAGAGAACACACATTTCAATGACTCTGCTGAATCCATATGTGGTATGTGAAAAGAACACACATGAAATGACTCTGGTTGTTGTTAGTAAAAAAGCACACATGCAATGACACTGGTAGATCCATAGGTGGACTTTGAAAAGAACACACATGCAATGACACGGGTTGTTGTTAGTAAAAAAGAACACACATGCAATGACACTGGTGGATCCATGTGTGGTCTCTGAAGAGAACACACATTTCAATGACTCTGGTTGTTGTTAGTAAAAAGAATACACATGCAATGACACTGGTGGATCCATGTGTGGTCTCTGAATAGAACACACATGCAATGACTCTGGTTGTTGTTAGTAAAAAGAACACACATGCAATGACATTGGTGGATCCATATGTAGTATGTGAAAAGAACACACATTTCAATGACTCTAGTTGTTGTTAGTAAAAAGAACACACAAGCAATGACACTGGTGGATCCATAGATGGATTGTGAAAAGAACACACATTTCAATGACACTGGTTGCTGTTAGTAAAAAAGAACACACATGCAATGACACTGGTGGATCCATAGGTGGTTTGTGAAAAGAGCACACATGCAATGACTCTGGTTGTGCCATATGTGGTATGTGAAAAGAATACACATGCAATGACTCCGGTTGTTGTTAGTAAAAAAGAACACACATGTAATGACGCTGGTGGATCCATGTGTGGTCTCTAAAGAAAACACACATTTCAATGACACTGGTGGATCCATATGTGGAATGTGAAAAGAACAGTCATGAAATGACTCCAGTTGTTGTTAGTAACAAGAACACACATGCCATAACACTGGTGGATCCATGTGTGGTCTCTGAAGAGAACACACATTTCAATGACTCTGGTGGATGCATATGTGGTATGTGAAAAGAACACACATGAAATGACTCTAGTTGTTGTTAGTAAAAAAGCACACATGCAATGACACTAGTGGATCCATGTGTGGTCTCTAAAGAGAACACACATTTCAATGACACTGGTGGATCCATGGGTGGTCTTTGAAGAGAACACACATTTCAATGATTCTGGTTGTTGTTAGTAAAAAGAACACACATCCAATGACACTAGTGGATCCATGTGTGGTCTCTGAAGAGAACACACATGCAATGACTTTGGTTGTTGTTAGTAAAAATAACACACATGCAATGACACTGGTGGAACCATATGTGGTATGTGAAAAGAACACACATTTCAATGACTCTGGTTGTTGTTAGTAAAAACAACACACGTGCAATAACACTGGTGGATCCATAGGTGGATTGTGAAAAGAGCACACTGGCAATGACACTGGTGGATCCATATGTGGTATCTCAAAAGAACACACATGCAATGACTCCAGTTGTTGTTAGTAAAAAGAACACACATGCAATGACACTAGTGGATCCATGTGTGGTCTCTAAAGAGAACACACCTATCAATGACACTGGTGGATCCATATGTGGTATGTGAAAAGAAGAGTCATGAAATGACTCCAGTTGTTGTTAGTAAAAAGAACACACATGCAATGACACTGGTGGATCCATAGATGGATTGTGAAAAGAACACACATGCCATGACACGGGTGGATCCATATGTGGTATGTGAAAAGAACACACATGCAATGACTGGTTGTTGTTAGTAAAAAGAACACACATGCAATGACACTGGTGGATCCATGTGTGGTCTCTAAAGAGAACACACATTTCAATGACTCTGGTTGTTGTTAGTAAAAAGAACACACATGCAATGACACTGGTGGATCCATGTGTCGTCCCTGAAGAGAACACACTTGCAATGACTCTGGTTGTTGTTAGTAAAGAAAACACACACATGCATTGACACTGGTGGATCCATATGTGGTATGTGAAAAGAACATACATGCAATGACTCTGGTTGTTGTTAGTAAAAAGAACACAGATGCAATGACACTGGTGGATCCATAGGTGGATTGTGAAAATAGCACACATTTCAATGACTCTGGTTGTTCCATATGTGGGATGTGAAAAGAACAGTCCTGAAATGACTCCAGTTGTTGTTAGTAAAAAGAATACACATGCAATGACACTGGTGGATCCATAGGTGGATTTTGAAAAGAGCACACATGCAATCACACTGGTGGATCCATATGTGCTATGTGAAAATACCACACATGCAATGACTGCAGTTGTTATTAGTAAAAAGAACACACATGCAATGACACTGGTTGATCCATGTGTGGTCTCTAAAGAGAACACACATGCAATGACTCTGGTTGTTGTTAGTAAAAAATGCACACATGCAATGACACTCGTGGATCCATATGTGGTATGTGAAAAGAACAGTCATGAAATGACTCCAGTTGTTGTTAGTAAAAAGTACACACATGCACTGACACTGGTGGATCCATAGGTGGATTGTGAAAAGAACACACATGCAATCACACTGGTGGATCCATATGTGGTATGTGCAAATAACACACATTTCAATGACTCTGGTTGCTATTAGTAAAAAAAACACAAGCAATGACACTGGTGGATCCATAGGTGGTTTGTGAAAAGAGCACACATGCAATGACTCTGGTTGTTCCATATGTGGTATGTGAAAACAACACACATGCAATGACTCCAGTTGTTGTTAGTAAAAAGAACACACATGTAATGACACTGGTGGATCCATGTGTGGTCTTTAAAGAAAACACACATTTCAATGACACTGGTGGATCCATATGTGGAATGAGAAAAGAATAGTCATGAAATGACTCCAGTTGTTGTTAGTAACAAGAACACACATGCCATAACACTGGTGGATCCATGTGTGGTCTCTAAAGAGAACACAAATTTCAATGGCTCTGGTGGATGCATATGTGGTATGTGAAAAGAACACACATGAAATGACTCTGGTAGTTGTTAATAAAAAAGCACACATGCAATGACACTGGTGGATCCATGTGTGGTCTCTGAAGAGAACACACATTTCAATGACACATGTGGATCCATGTGTGGTCTCTGAAGAGAACACACATTTCAATGACACATGTGGATCCATGTGTGGTCTCTGAAGAGAACACACATTTCAATGACTCTCGTTGTTGTTAGTAAAAAGAACACACATCCAATGACACTAGTGGATCCATGTGTGGTCTCTGAAGAGAATACACATGCAATGACTGGTTGTTGTTAGTAAAAAGAACACACATGCAATGACACTAGTGGATCCATATGTGGTATGTGAAAAGAACACACATTTTAATGACTCCAGTTGTTGTTAGTAAAAAGAAACACACATGCAATGACACTGGTGGATCCATGTGTGGTCTCTAAAAACAACACACATTTCAATGACACTGGTGGATCCATATTTGGTATGTGAAAAGAACAGTCATTAAATGACTCCAGTTGTTGTTAGTAAAAAAAAACACATGCAATGACACTAGTGGATCCATAGGTGGATTGTGAAAAGAACACACATGCAATGACACTGGTGGATTCATATGTGGCATGTGAAAATAACACACATGCAATGACTCTGGTTGTTGTTAGTAACAAGAACACACATGCAATGACACTGGTGGATCCATGTGTGGTCTCTGAAGAGAACACACATTTCAATGACTCTGCTGAATCCATATGTGGTATGTGAAAAGAACACACATGAAATGACTCTAGTTGTTGTTAGTAAAAAAGCACACATGCAATGACACTGGTGGATCCATAGATGGATTTTGAAAAGATCACACATGCAATGACACTGGTTGTTGTTAGTAAAAAGAACGCACATGCAATGACACTGGTGGATCCATGTGTGGTCTCTGAAGAGAACACACATTTCAATGACTCTGGTTGTTGTCAGTAAAAAGAATACACATGCAATGACACTGGTGGATCCATAGGTGGATTGTGAAAAGAGGACACATGCAATGACACTGGTGGATCCATATGTGGTATGTGAAAAGAACACACATGCAATGACTCCAGTTGTTGTTAGTAAAAAGAACACACATGCAATGACACTAGTGGATCCATGTGTGGTCTCTGAAGAGAACACACATTTCAATGACACTGGTGGATCCATATGTGGAATGTGAAAAGAACAGTCATGAAATAACTCCAGTTGTTGTTAATGAAAAGAACACACATACAATGACACTTGTGGATCCATAGGTGGATTGTGAAAAGAACACACATGCAATGACACTGGTGGATCCATATGTGGTCTGTGAAAATAACACACATGCAATGACACTGGTTGTTGTTAGTAAAAAGAACACACATGCAATCACACTGGTGGATCCATATGTGGTCTCTGAAGAGAACACACATTTCAATATGTCTGGTTGTTGTTAGTAAAAAGAACACACATGCAATGAAACTGGTGGATCCATGTGTGGTCTCTAAAGAGAACACACATGCAATGACTCTGGTTGTTTTCAGTAAAAAGAACACACATGCAATGACACTAGTGGATCCATATGTGGTATTTGAAAAGAACACAAATGCAATGACTCTAGTTGTTGTTAGTAAAAAGAACACACATGCAATGACACTGGTGGATCCATAGGTGGATTGTGAAAAGACCACACATGCAATGACTCTGGTTGTTCCATATGTGGTATGTGAAAAGAACACACATGCAATGACTCCAGTTGTTGTTAGTAAAAATAACACACATGTAATGACACTGGTGGATCCATGTGTGGTCTCTAAAGAAAACACACATTTCAATGATACTGGTGGATCCATATGTGGAATGTGAAAAGAACAGTCATGAAATGACTCCAGTTGTTGTTAGTAACAAGAACACACATGCCATAACACTGGTGGATCCATGTGTGGTCTCTGAAGAGAACACACATTTCAATGACTCTGGTGGATGCATATGTGGTATGTGAAAATAACACACATGAAATGACTCTGGTTGTTGTTAGTAAAAAAGCACACATGCAATGACACTGGTGGCTCCATGTGTGGTCTCTGAAGAGAACAAACATTTCAATGACACTGGTGGATCCATGTGTGGTCTCTGAAGAGAACACACATTGCAATGACTCTGGTTGTTGTTAGTAAAAAGAACACACATCCAATGACACTAGTGGATCCATGTGTGGTCTCTAAAGAGAACACACATGCAATGACTCTCGTTGTTGTTAGTAAAAAGAACACACATGCAATGACACTGGTGGATCCATATGTGGTATGTGAAAAGAACACACATTTCAATGACTCTAGTTGTTGTTAGTAAAAACAACACACATGCAATAACACTGGTGGATCCATAGGTGGATTGTGAAAAGAGCACACATGCAATGACACTAGTGGATCCATATGTGGTATGTGAAAAGAACACACATGCAATCACTCCAGTTGTTGTTAGTAAAAAGAACACACATGCAATGACACTGGTGGATCCATGTGTGGTCTCTAAAGAGAACACACATTTCAATGACACTGGTGGATCCATATGTGGTATGTGAAAAGAACAGTCATGAAATGACTCCAGTTGTTGTTAGTAAAAAGAACACAAATGCAATGACACTGGTGGATCCATAGGTGGATTGTGAAAAGAACACACATGCAATGACACTGGTGGATCCATATGTGGTATGTGAAAAGAACACACATGCAATGACTCTAGTTGTTGTTAGTAAAAAGAACACACATGCAATGACACTGCTGGATCCATATGTGGTCTCTGAAGAGAACACACCTATCAATGACACTGGTGGATCCATATGTGGTATGTGAAAAGAACAGTCATGAAATGACTCCAGTTGTTGTTAGTAAAAAGAACACATATGCAATGACACTGGTGGATCCATAGGTGGATTGTGAAAAGAACACACATGCCATGACACGGCTGGATCCATATGTGGTATGTGAAAAGAACACACATGCAATGACTCTGGTTGTTGTTAGTAAAAAGAACACACATGCAATGAAACTGGTGGATCCATGTGTGGTCTCTGAAGAGAACACACATTTCAATGACTGGTTGTTGTTAGTAGAAAGAACACAATGCAATGACACTGGTGGATCCATGTGTGGTCTCTGAAGAGAACACACTTGCAATGACTCTGGTTGTTGTTAGTAAAGAAAACACACACATGGAATGACACTGGTGGATCCATATGTTGTATGTGAAAAGAACACACATGCAATGACTCTGGTTGTTGTTAGTAAAAAAGAACACACATGCAATGACACTGGTGGATCCATAGGTGGATTGTGAAAATAGCACACATTTCAATGACTCTGGTTGTTGTCAGTGTGGGATGTGAAAAGAACAGTCATGAAATGGCTCCAGTTGTTAGTAAAAAGAATACACATGCAATGACACTGGTGGATCCATAGGTGGATTTTGAAAAGAGCACACATGCAATGACACTGGTGGATCCATATGTGCTATGTGAAAATAACACACATGCAATGACTGCAGTTGTTATTAGTAAAAAGAACACACATGCAATGACACTAGTGGATCCATGTGTGGTCTCTGAAGAGAACACACATTTCAATGACACTGGAGGATCCATATGTGCTATGTGAAAAGAACAGTCAGGAAATGACTCTAGTTGTTGTTAGTAAAAAGAACACACATGCACTGACATTGGTGGATCCATAGGTGGATTGTGACAAGAACACACATGCAATAACACTAGTGGATCCATATGTGGTATGTGAAAAGAACACACATGCAATGACTCCAGTTGTTGTTAGTAAAAAGAACACACATGCAATGACACTGGTGGATCCATGTGTGGTCTCTAAAGATAACACACATTTCAATGACACTCGTGGATCCATATGTGGTATGTGAAAAGAACAGTCATGAAATGACTCTAGTTGTTGTTAGTAAAAAGAACACACATGCAATGACACTGGTGGATCCATATGTGGTACATGAAAAGAACACACATGCAATGACTCTGGTTCTTGTTAGTAAAAAGAACACACATGCAATGACACTGGTGGATCCATGTGTGGTCTCTGAAGAGAACACACATTTCAATGACTCTGGTTGTTCCATATGTGGTATGTGAAAAGAACACACATGCAATGACTCCAGTTGTTGTTAGTAAAAAGAACACACATGTAATGACACTGGTGGATCCATGTGTGGTCTCTAAAGAAAACATACATTTCAATGACACTGGTGGATCCATATGTGGTATGTGAAAAGAACACACATGCAATGACTCCAGTTGTTGTTAGTAAAAAGAACACACATGCAATGACACTGGTTGATCCATGTGTGGTCTCTAAAGAGAACACACATGCAATGACTCTGGTTGTTGTTAGTAAAAAATGCACACATGCAATGACACTCGTGGATCCATATGTGGTATGTGAAAAGAACAGTCATGAAGTGACTCCAGTTGTTGTTAGTAAAAAGAACACACATGCAATGACACTGGTGGATCCATAGGTGGATTGTGAAAAGAACACACATGCAATGACACTGGTGGATCCATATGTGGTATGTGAAAATAACACACATTTCAATGACTCTGGTTGCTGTTAGTAAAAAGAACACACAAGCAATGACACTGGTGGATCCATAGGTGGTTTGTGAAAAGAGCACACATGCAATGACTCTGGTTGTTCCATATGTGGTATGTGAAAAGAACACACATGCAATGACTCCAGTTGTTGTTAGTAAAAAGAACACACATGTAATGACACTGGTGGATCCATGTGTGGTCTCTAAAGAAAACATACATTTCAATGACACTGGTGGATCCATATGTGGAATGTGAAAAGAACAGTCATGAAATGACTCCAGTTGTTGTTAGTAAAAAGAACACACATGCAATTACACTAGTGGATTCATATGTGGCATGTGAAAATAACACACATGCAATGACTCTGGTTATTGTTAGTAACAAGAACACACATGCCATAACACTGGTGGATCCATGTGTGGTCTCTGAAGAGAACACACATTTCAATGACTCTAGTGGATGCATATGTGGTATGTGAAAAGAACACACATGAAATGACTCTGGTAGTTGTTAATAAAAAAGCACACATGCAATGACACTGGTGGATCCATGTGTGGTCTCTGAAGAGAACACACATTTCAATGACACATGTGGATCCATGTGTGGTCTCTGAAGAGAACACACATTTCAATGACTCTGGTTGTTGTTAGTAAAAAGAACACACATCCAATGACACTAGTGGATCCATGTGTGGTCTCTGAAGAGAACACACATGCAATGACTCTGGTTGTTGTTAGTAAAAAGAACACACATGCAATGACACTAGTGGATCCATATGTGGTATGTGAAAAGAACACACATTTTAATGACTCCAGTTGTTGTTAGTAAAAATAAACACACATGCAATGACACTGGTGGATCCATGTGTGGTCTCTAAAAAGAACACACATTTCAATGACACTGGTGGATCCATATTTGGTATGTGAAAAGAACAGTCATTAAATGACTCCAGTTGTTGTTAGTAAAAAGAACACACATGCAATGACACTAGTTGATCCATAGGTGGATTGTGAAAAGAACACACATGCAATGACACTGGTGGATTCATATGTGGCATGTGAAAATAACACACATGCAATGACTCTGGTTGTTGTTAGTAACAAGAACACACATGCAATGACACTGGTGGATCCATGTGTGGTCTCTGAAGAGAACACACATTTCAATGACTCTGCTGAATCCATATGTGGTATGTGAAAAGAACACACATGAAATGACTCTAGTTGTTGTTAGTAAAAAAAGCACACATGCAATGACACTGGTGGATCCATAGATGGATTTTGAAAAGAACACACATGCAATGACACTGGTTGTTGTTAGTAAAAAGAACGCACATGCAATGACACTGGTGGATCCATGTGTGGTCTCTGAAGAGAACACACATTTCAATGACTCTGGTTGTTGTTAGTAAAAAGAATACACATGCAATGACACTGGTGGATCCACGTGTGGTCTCTGAATAGAACACACATGCAATGACTCTAGTTGTTGTTAGTAAAAAGAACACACATGCAATGACACTGGTGGATCCATATGTAGTATGTGAAAAGAACACACATTTCAATGACTCTAGTTGTTGTTAGTAAAAAGAACACACAAGCAATGACACTGGTGGATCCATAGATGGATTGTGAAAAGAACACACATTTCAATGACACTGGTGGATCCATATGTGGTATGTGAAAATAACACACATTTCAATGACTCTGGTTGCTGTTAGTAAAAAGAACACACATGCAATGACACTGGTGGATCCATAGGTGGTTTGTGAAAAGAACACACATGCAATGACTCTAGTTGTTGTTAGTAAAAAGAACACACATGTAATGACGTTGGTGGATCCATCTGTGGTCTCTAAAGAAAACACACATTTCAATGACACTGGTGGATCCATATGTGGAATGTGAAAAGAACAGTCATGAAATGACTCTAGTTGTTGTTAGTAACAAGAACACACATGCCATAACACTGGTGGATCCATGTGTGGTCTCTGAAGAGAACACACATTTCAATGACTCTGGTGGATGCATATGTGGTATGTGAAAAGAACACACATGAAATGACTCTAGTTGTTGTTAGTAAAAAAGCACACATGCAATGACACTAGTGGATCCATGTGTGGTCTCTGAAGAGAACACACATTTCAATGACATTGGTGGATCCATGTGTGGTCTCTGAAGAGAACACACATTTCAATGACTCTGGTTGTTGTTAGTAAAAAGAACACACATCCAATGACACTAGTGGATCCATGTGTGGTCTCTGAAGAAAACACACATGCAATGACTCTAGTTGTTGTTAGTAAAAAGAACACACATGCAATGACACTGGTGGATCCATATGTGGTATGTGAAAAGAACACACATTTCAATGACTCTAGTTGTTGTTAGTAAAAACAACACACATGCAATAACACTGGTGGATCCATAGGTGGATTGTGAAAAGAGCACACATGCAATGACACTGGTGGATCCATATGTGGTATGTGAAAAGAACACACATGCAATCACTCTAGTTGTGGTTAGTAAAAAGAACACACATGCAATGACACTGGTGGATCCATATGTGGTATGTGAAAAGAACACACATTTCAATGACTCTAGTTGTTGTTACTAAAAACAACACACATGCAATAACACTGGTGGATCCATAGGTGGATTGTGAAAAGAGCACACATGCAATGACACTAGTGGATCCATATGTGGTATGTGAAAAGAACACACATGCAATGACTCCATTTGTTGTTAGTAAAAAGAAAACACATGCAATGACACTGTGGATCCATAGGTGTATTGTGAAAAGAAGACACATGTTATGACACTGGTGGATCCATATGTGGTATGTGAAAAGAACACACATGCAATGACTCTGGTTGTTGTTAGTAAAAAGAACACACATCCAATGACACTAGTGGATCCATGTGTGGTCTCTGAAGAGAACACACATGCAATGACTCTGGTTGTTGTTAGTAAAAAGAACACACATGCAATGACACTACTGGATCCATATGTGGTATGTGAAAAGAACACACATTTTAATGACTCCAGTTGTTGTTAGTAAAGAGAAACACACATGCAATGACACTGGTGGATCCATGTGTGGTCTCTAAAAAGAACACACATTTCAATGACACTGGTGGATCCATATGTGGTATGTGAAAAGAACAGTCATTAAATGACTCCAGTTGTTGTTAGTAAAAAGAACACACATGCAATGACACTAGTGGATCCATAGGTGGATTGTGAAAAGAACACACATGCAATGACACTGGTGGATTCATATGTGGCATGTGAAAATAACACACATGCAATGACTCTGGTTGTTGTTAGTAACAAGAACACACATGCAATGACACTGGTGGATCCATGTGTGGTCTCTGAAGAGAACACACATTTCAATGACTCTGCTGAATCCATATGTGGTATGTGAAAAGAACACACATGAAATGACTCTAGTTGTTGTTAGTAAAAAAAAGCACACGTGCAATGACACTAGTGGATCCATAGGTGGATTTTGAAAAGAACACACATGCAATGACCTTGGTTGTTCCATATGTGGTATGTGAAAAGAACACACATGCAATGACTCCAGTTGTTGTTAGTAAAAAGAACACACATGTAATGACACTGGTGGATCCATGTGTGGTCTCTAAAGAAAACACACATTTCAATGACACTGGTGGATCCATATGTGGAATGTGAAAAGAACAGTGATGAAATGACTCCAGTTGTTGTTAGTAACAAGAACACACATGCCATAACACTGGTGGATCCATGTGTGGTCTCTGAAGAGAACACACATTTCAATGACTCTGGTGGATGCATATATGGTATGTGCAAAGAACACACATGAAATGACTTTGGTTGTTGTTAGTAAAAAAGCACACACGCAATGACACTGGTGGATCCCTGTGTGGTCTCTGAAGAGACCACACATTTCAATGACATCGGTGGATCCATGTGTGGTCTCTGAAGAGAACAAATATTTCAATGACACTGGTGGATCCATGTGTGGTCTCTGAAGAGAACACACATTTCAATGACTCTGGTTGTTGTTAGTAAAAAGAACACACATCCAATGACACTAGGGGATCCATGTGTGGTCTCTGAAGAGAACACACATGCAATGACTCTGGTTGTTGTTAGTAAAAAGAACACACATGCAATGACACTGGTGGATCCATATGTGGTATGTGAAAAGAACACACATTTCAATGACTCTAGTTGTTGTTAGTAAAAACAACACACATGCAATAACACTGGTGGATCCATAGGTGGACTGTGAAAAGAGCACACATGCAATGACACTGGTGGATCCATATGTGGTATGTGAAAAGAACACACATGCAATCACTCCAGTTGTTGTTAGTAAAAAGAACACACATACAATGACAGTGGTGGATCCATGTGTGGTCTCTGAAGAGAACACACATTTCAATGACACTGGTGGAACCATATGTGGTATGTGAAAAGAACAGTCATGAAATGACTCCAGTTGTTGTTAGTAAAAAGAACACAGATCCAATGACACTGGTGGATCCATAGGTGAATTGTGAAAAGAAGCCACATGCAATGACACTCGTGGATCCATATGTGGTATGTGAAAAGAACACACATGCAATGACTCCAGTTGTTGTTAGTAAAAAGAACACACATGCAATGACACTGGTGGATCCATGTGTGGTCTCTAAGGAGAACACACGTATCAATGACACTGGTGGATCCATATGTGGTATGTGAAAAGAACAGTCATGAAATGACTCCAGTTGTTGTTAGAAAAAAGAACACACATGCAATGACACTGGTGGATCCATATGTGGTATGTGAAAAGAACACACATGCAATGACTCTGGTTGTTAGTAAAAAGAACACACATGCAATGACACTGGTGGATCCATGTGTGGTCTCTGAAGAGAACACACATTTCAATGACTCTGGTTGTTGTTAGTAAAAAGAACACACATGCAATGACACTGGTGGATCCATGTGTGGTCTCTAAAGAGAACACACTTGCAATGACTCTGGTGTTGTTAGTAAAGAAAACACACACATGCAATGACACTAGTGGATCCATATGTGGTATGTGAAAAGAACAAACATGCAATGACTCTGGTTGTTGTTACTAAAAAGAACACACATGCAATGACACTGGTGGATCCATAGGTGGATTGTGAAAATAGCACACATTTCAATGACTATGGTTGTTCCATATGTGGGATGTGAAAAGAACAGTCATGAAATGACTCCAGTTGTTAGTAAAAAGAATACACATGCAATGACACTGGTGGATCCATAGGTGGATCTTAAAAAAAGCACACATGCAATGACACTGGTGGATCCATATGTGTTATGTGAAAATACCACACATGCAATGACTGCAGTTGTTATTAGTAAAAAGAACACACATGCAATGACACTAGTGGATCCATGTGTGGTCTCTAAAGAGAACACACATTTCAATGACACTAGAGGATCCATATGTGGTGTGTGAAAAGAAAAGTCATGAAATGACTCTAGTTGTTGTTAGTAAAAAGAACACACATGCACTGACATTGGTGGATCCATATGTGGATTGTGAAAAGAACACACATGCAATGACACTAGTGGATCCATATGTGGTATGTGAAAAGAACACACATGCAATGACTCTAGTTGTTGTTAGTAAAAAGAACACACATGCAATGACACTGTGGATCCATAGGTGTATTGTGAAAAGAAGACACATGTTATGACACTGGTGGATCCATATGTGGTATGTGAAAAGAACACACATGCAATGACTCTGGTTGTTGTTAGTAAAAAGAACACACATCCAATGACACTAGTGGATCCATGTGTGGTCTCTGAAGAGAACACACATGCAATGACTCTAGTTGTTTTTAGTAAAAAGAACACACATGCAATGACACTGGTGGATCCATATGTGGTATGTGAAAAGAACACACATTTTAATGACTCCAGTTGTTGTTAGTAAAGAGAAACACACACACAATGACACTGGTGGATCCATGTGTGGTCTCTAAAAAGAACACATATTTCAATGACACTGGTGGATCCATATGTGGTATGTGAAAAGAACAGTCATTAAATGACTCCAGTTGTTGTTAGTAAAAAGAACACACATGCAATGACACTAGTGGATCCATAGGTGGATTGTGAAAAGAACACACATGCAATGACACTGGTGGATTCATATGTGGCATGTGAAAATAACACACATGCAATGACTCTGGTTGTTGTTAGTAACGAGAACACACATGCAATGACACTGGTGGATCCATGTGTGGTCTCTGAAGAGAACACACATTTCAATGACTCTGCTGAATCCATATGTGGTATGTGAAAAGAACACACATGAAATGACTCTAGTTGTTGTTAGTAAAAAAAGCACACCTGCAATGACACTGGTGGATCCATAGGTGGATTTTGAAAAGAACACACATGCAATGACCTTGGTTGTTCCATATGTGGTATGTGAAAAGAACACACATGCAATGACTCCAGTTGTTGTTAGTAAAAAGAACACACATGTAATGACACTGGTGGATCCATGTGTGGTCTCTAAAGAAAACACACATTTCAATGACACTGGTGGATCCATATGTGGAATGTGAAAAGAACAGTCATGAAATGACTCCAGTTGTTGTTAGTAACAAGAACACACATGCCATAACACTGGTGGATGCATGTGTGGTCTCTGAAGAGAACACACATTTCAATGACTCTGGTGGATGCATATATGGTATGTGAAAAGAACACACATGAAATGACTTTCGTTGTTGTTAGTAAAAAACCACACATGCAATGACACTGGTGGATCCATGTGTGGTCTCTGAAGAGACCACACATTTCAATGACACTGGTGGATCCATGTGTGGTCTCTGAAGAGAACACACATTTCAATGACTCTTGTTGTTGTTAGTAAAAAGAACACACATCCAATGACACTAGTGGATCCATGTGTGGTCTCTGAAGAGAACACACATGCAATGACTCTGGTTGTTCTTAGTAAAAAGAACACACATGCAATGATACAGGTGGATCCATATGTGGTATGTGAAAAGAACACACATTTCAATGACTCTGGTTGTTGTTTGTAAAAAGAACACACATGCAATAACACTGGTGGATCCATAGGTGGATTGTGAAAAGAGCACACATGCAATGACACTGGTGGATCCATATGTGGTATGTGAAAAGAACACACATGCAATCACTCCAGTTGTTGTTAGTAAAAAGAACACACATGCAGTGACACTGGTGGATCCATGTGTGGTCTCTGAAGAGAACAGACATTTCAATGACACTGGTGGATCCATATGTGGAATGTGGAAAGAACAGTCATGAAATGACTCCAGTTGTTGTTAGTAAAAAGAACACAGATGCAATGACACTGGTGGATCCATAGGTGGATTGTGAAAATAACACACATGCAATGACACTGGTGGATCCATATGTGGTATGTGAAAAGAACACACATGCAATGGCTCTAGTTGTTGTTAGTAAAAAGAACACACATGCAATGACACTGGTGGATCCATGTGTGGTCTCTGAAGAGAACACACCTTTCAATGACACTGGTGGATCCATATGTGGTATGTGAAAAGAACAGTCATGAAATGACTCCAGTTGTTGTTAGTAAAAAGAACACACATGCAATGACACTGGTGGATCCATAGGTGGATTGTGAAGAGAACACATATGCAATGACACGGGTGGATCCATATGTGGTATGTGAAAAGAACACACATGCAATGACTCTGGTTGTTGTTAGTAAAAAGAACACACATGCAATGACACTGGTGGATCCATGTGTGGTCTCTGAAGAGAACACACATTTCAATGACTCTGGTTGTTGTTAGTAAAAAGAACACACATGCAATGACACTGGTGGATCCATGTGTGGTCTTTGAAGAGAACACACTTGCAATGACTCTGGTTTTGTTAGTAAAGAGAACACACACATGCAATGACACTGGTGGAGCCATATGTGGTATGTGAAAAGAACACACATGCAATGACTCTGGTTGTTGTTAGTAAAAATAACACGCATGCAATGACACTAGTGGATCCATAGGTGGATTGTGAAAAGAGCACACATTTCAATGACTCTGGTTGTTCCATATGTGGTATGTGAAAAGAAAACACATGCAATGACTCCAGTTGTTGTTAGTAAAAAGAACACACATGTAATGACACTGGTGGATCCATGTGTGGTCTCTGAAGATAACACACATTTCAATGACACTGGTGGATCCATATGTGGTATGGGAAAAGTACAGTCATGAAATAACTCCGGTTGTTGTTAGTAAAAAGAACACACATGCAATGACACTGGTGGATCCATAGGTGGATTGTGAAAAGAACACACATGCAATGACACTGGTGGATTCATATGTGGCATGTGAAAAGAACACACATGCAATGACCCTGGTTGTTGTTAGTAACAAGACCACACATGCAAAGACAATGGTGGATCCATGTGTGGTATCTAAAGAGAACACACATTTCAATGACTCTGGTGGATCCATATGTGGTATGTGAAAAGAACACACATGAAATGACTCTGGTTGTTGTTAGTAAAAAAAGCACACATGCAATGACACTGGTGGATCCATAGGTGGATTGTGAAAAAAAAACACATGCAATAACACTGGTTGTTGTTAGTAAAAAGATCACACATGCAATGACACTGGTGGATCCATGTGTGGTATCTAAAGAGAACACACATTTCAATGACTCTGGTTGTTGTTAGTAAAAAGAATACACATGCAATGACACTGGTGGATCCATGTGTGGTCTATGAATAGAACACACATGCAATGACTCTAGTTGTTGTTACTAAAAAGAACACACATGCAATGACACTGGTGGATCCAAATGTTGTATGAGAAAAGAACACACATTTCAATGACTCTGGTTGTTGTTAGTAACAAGAACACACATGCAATGACACTAGTGGATCCATAGGTGGATTGTGAAAAGAACACACATTTCAATGACACTGGTGGATCCATATGTGGTATGTGAAAATAACACACATTTCAATGACTCTGGTTGTTGTTAGTAAAAAGAACACACATGCAATGACTCTGGTGGATCCATAGGTGGATTGTGAAAAGAGCACACATGCAATGAAACTGGTGGATCCATATGTGGTATGTAAAAAGAACAAACATGCAATGACTCCAGTTGTTGTTAGTAAAAAGAACACACATGCAATGACACTGGTGGATCCATGTGTGGTCTCTGAAGAGAACACACATTTCAGTGACACTGGTGGATCCATCTGTGGAATGTGAAAAGAATAGTCATGAAATGACTCCAGTTGTTGTTAGCAAAAAGGACACACATGCAATGACACTGGTGGATCCAAAGGTGGATTGTGAAAAGAACACACATGCAATGACACTGGTGGATACATATGTGGTATGTGAACAGAACACAAATGCAATGACTCCAGTTGTTGTTAGTAAAAATAACACACATGCAATGACTGATGGATCCATTTGTGGTCTCTGAAGAGAACACACATTTCAATGACACCGGTGGATCCATATGTGGTATGTGAAAAGAACAGTCATGAATTGACTCCAGTAGTTGTTAGTAAAAATAATACACATGCAATGACACTAGTGGATCCATAGGTGGATTGTGAAAAGAACACACATGCAATGACACTGGTGGATCCATATGTGGTATGTGAAAAGAACACACATGCAATGACTCCGGTTGTTGTTAGTAAAAAGAACACACATGCAATGACACTGGTGGATCCATGTGTGGTCTCTAAAGAGAACACATATTTCAATGACTCTGTTTGTTGTTAGTAAAAAGAACACACATGCAATGACACTGGTGGATCCATGTGTGGTCTCCGAAGAGAACGCACATGCAATGACACTGGTGGATCCATGTGTGGTCTCCGAAGAGAACACACATGCAATGACTCTGGTTGTTGTTAGTAAAAAGAGCACACATGCAATGACACTGGTGGATCCATATGTGGTATGTGAAAAGAACACACATGCAATGACTCTAGTTGTTGTTAGTAAAAAGAACACGCATGCAATGACACTAGTGGATCCATAGGTGGATTGTGAAAAGTGCACACATTTCAATGACTCTCGTTGTTCCATATGTGGTATGTGAAAAGAAAACACATGCAATGACTCCAGTTGTTGTTAGTAAAAAGAACACACATGTAATGACACTGGTGGATCCATGTGTGGTCTTTGAAGAGAACACGCATTTCAATGACACTGGTGGATCCATATGTGGTATGGGAAAAGTACAGTCATGAAATAACTCCGGTTGTTGTTAGTAAAAAGAACACACATGCAATGACACTGGTGGATCCATAGGTGGATTGTGAAAAGAACACACAAGCAATGACACTGGTGGATTCATATGTGGCATGTGAAAAGAACACACATGCAATAACTCTGGTCGTTGTTAGTAACAAGACCACACATGCAATGACACTGGTGGATGCATGTGTGGTATCTAAAGAGAACACACATTTCAATGACTCTGGTGGATCCATATGTGGTATGTGAAGAGAACACACATGAAATGACTCTGGTTGTTGTTAGTAAAAAAAGCACACATGCAATGACATTGGTGGATCCATAGGTGGATTGTGAAAAGAACACACATGCAATGACAGTGGTTGTTGTTAGTAAAAAGAACACACATGCAATGACACTGGTGGATCCATGTGTGGTCTCTAAAGAGAACACACATTTCAATGACTCTGGTTGTTGTTAGTAAAAAGAATACACATGCAATGACACTGGTGGATGCATGTGTGGTCTCTGAATAGAACACACATGCAATGACTCTGGTTGTTGTTAGTAAAAAGAACACACATGCAATGACACTTGTGGATCCATATGTTGTATGCGAAAAGAACACACATTTCAATGACTCTGGTTGTTGTTAGTAACAAGAACACACATGCAATGACATTGGTGGATCCATAGGTGGATTGTGAAAAGAACACACATTTCAATGACACTGGTGGATCCATATGTGGTATGTGAAAATAACACACATTTCAATGACTCTGGTTGTTGGTAGTAAAAAGAACACACATGCAATGATTCTGGTGGATCCATAGGTGGATTGTGAAAAGAGCACACATGCAATGAAACTGGTGGATCCATATGTGGTATGTAAAAAGAACACACATGCAATGACTCCAGTTGTTGTTAGTAAAAAGAACACACGTGCAATGACACTGGTGGATCCATGTGTGGTCTCTGAAGAGAACACACATTTCAGTGACACTGGTGGATCCATATGTGGAATGTGAAAAGAACAGTCATGAAATGACTCCAGTTGTTGTTAGCAAAAAGGACACACATGCAATGACACTGGTGGATCCAAAGGTGGATTGTGAAAAGAACACACATGCAATGACACTGGTGGATCCATATGTGGTATGTGAACAGAACACAAATGCAATGACTCCAGTTGTTGTTAGTAAAAAGAACACACATGCAATGACACTGGTGGATCCATTTGTGGTCTCTGAAGAGAACACACATTTCAATGACACCGGTGGATCCATATGTGGTATGTGAAAAGAATAGTCATGAATTGACTCCAGTTGTTGTTAGTAAAAAGAACACACATGCAATGACACTGGTGGATCCATAGGTGGATTGTGAAAAAAACACACATGCAATGACACTGGTGGATCCATATGTGGTATGTGAAAAGAACACACATGCAATGACTCCGGTTGTTGTTAGTAAAAAGAAGACACATGCAATGACACTGGTGGATCCATGTGTGGTCTCTAAAGAGAACACATATTTCAATGACTCTGTTTGTTGTTAGTAAAAAGAACACACATGCAATGACACTAGTGGATCCATGTGTGGTCTCCGAAGAGAACGCACATGCAATGACACTGGTGGATCCATGTGTGGTCTCCGAAGAGAACACACATGCAATGACTCTGGTTGTTGTTAGTAAAAAGAGCACACATGCAATGACACTGGTGGATCCATATGTGGTATGTGAAAAGAACACACATGCAATGACTCTAGTTGTTGTTAGTAAAAAGAACACGCATGCAATGACACTAGTGGATCCATAGGTGGATTGTGAAAAGTGCACACATTTCAATGACTCTGGTTGTTCCATATGTGGTATGTGAAAAGAAAACACATGCAATGACTCCAGTTGTTGTTAGTAAAAAGAACACACATGTAATGACACTGGTGGATCCATGTGTGGTCTTTGAAGAGAACACACATTTCAATGACACTGGTGGATCCATATGTGGTATGGGAAAAGTACAGTCATGAAATAACTCCGGTTGTTGTTAGTAAAAAGAACACACATGCAATGACACTGGTGGATCCATAGGTGGATTGTGAAAAGAACACACAAGCAATGACCCTGGTGGATTCATATGTGGCATGTGAAAAGAACACACATGCAATGACTCTGGTCGTTGTTAGTAACAAGACCACACATGCAATGACACTGGTGGATCCATGTGTGGTATCTAAAGAGAACACACATTTCAATGACTCTGGTGGATCCATATGTGGTATGTGAAGAGAACACACATGAAATGACTCTGGTTGTTGTTAGTAAAAAAAGCACACATGCAATGACATTGGTGGATCCATAGGTGGATTGTGAAAAGAACACACATGCAATGACAGTGGTTGTTGTTATTAAAAAGAACACACATGCAATGACACTGGTGGATCCATGTGTGGTCTCTAAAGAGAACACACATTTCAATGACTCTGGTTGTTGTTAGTAAAAAGAATACACATGCAATGACACTGGTGGATGCATGTGTGGTCTCTGAATAGAACACACATGCAATGACTCTGGTTGTTGTTAGTAAAAAGAACACACATGCAATGACACTTGTGGATCCATATGTTGTATGCGAAAAGAACACACATTTCAATGACTCTGGTTGTTGTTAGTAACAAGAACACACATGCAATGACATTGGTGGATCCATAGGTGGATTGTGAAAAGAACACACATTTCAACGACACTGGTGGATCCATATGTGGTATGTGAAAATATCACACATTTCAATGACTCTGGTTGTTGTTAGTAAAAAGAACACACATGCAATGATTCTGGTGGATCCATAGGTGGATTGTGAAAAGAGCACACATGCAATGAAACTGGTGGATCCATATGTGGTATGTAAAAAGAACACACATGCAATGACTCCAGTTGTTGTTAGTAAAAACAACACACATGCAATGACACTGGTGGATCCATGTGTGGTCTCTGAAGAGAACACACATTTCAGTGACACTGGTGGACCCATATGTGGAATGTGAAAAGAACAGTCATGAAATGACTCCAGTTGTTGTTAGCAAAAAGAACACACATGCAATGACACTGGTGGATCCAAAGGTGGATTGTGAAAAGAACACACATGCAATGACACTAGTGGATCCATATGTGGTATGTGAAAAGAACACAAATGCAATGACTCCAGTTGTTGTTAGTAAAAAGAACACACATGCAATGACACTGGTGGATCCATTTGTGGTCTCTGAAGAGAACGCACATTTCAATGACACCGGTGGATCCATATGTGGTATGTGAAAAGAACAGTCATGAATTGACTCCAGTTGTTATTAGTAAAATGAACACACATGCAATGACAATGGTGGATCCATAGGTGGATTGTGAAAAGAACACACATGCAATGACACTGGTGGATCCATGTGTGGTCTTTGAAGAGAACACACATGCAATGACTCTAGTTGTAGTTAGTAAAAAGAGCACACATGCAATGACACTCGTGGATCCATATGTGGTATGTGAAAAGAACACACATGCAATGACTCTGGTTGTTGATAGTAAAAATAACACGCATGCAATGACACTAGTGGATCCATAGGTGGATTGTGAAAAGAGAACACATGCAATGACACTGGTGGATCCATATGTGCTATGTGAAAAGAACACAAATGCAATGACCCCAGTTGTTGTTAGTAAAAAGAACACACATGCAATGACTCTGGTTGTTGTTAGTAGAAAATGCACACATGGAATGACACTCGTGGATCCATATGTGGTATGTGAAAAGAACAGTCATGAAATGACTCCAGTTGTTGTTAGTAAAAAGAACACACATGCAATGACACTGGTGGATCTATAGGTGGATTGTGAAAAGAACACACATGCAATGACACTGGTGCATCCATATGTGGTATGTGAAAATAACACACGTTTCAATGAGTCCGGTTGTTGTTAGTAAAAAGAACACACATGCAATGACACTGGTGGATCCATAGGTGGATTGTGAAAAGAACACACAAGCAATGACACTGGTGGATTCATATGTGGCATGTGAAAAGAACACACATGCAATGACTCTGGTTGTTGTTAGTAACAAGACCACACATGTAATGACACTGGTGGATCCATGTGTGGTCTCTAAAGAAAACACACATTTCAATGACACTGGTGGATCCATATGTGGAATGTGAAAAGAACAGTCATGAAATGACTCCAGTTGTTGTTAGTAACAAGAACACACATGCCATAACACTGGTGGATCCATGTGTGGTCTCTGAAGAGAACACACATTTCAATGACTCTGGTGGATGCATATGTGGTATGTGAAAAGAACACACATGAAATGACTCTGGTTGTTCTTAGTAAAAAAGCACACATGCAATGACACTGGTGGATCCATGTGTGGTCTCTGAAGAGAACACACATTTCAATGACACTGGTCGATGCATGTGTGGTCTCTGAAGAGAACATACATTTCAATGACTCTGGTTGTTGTTAGTAAAAAGAACACACATCCAATGACACTAGTGGATACATGTGTGGTCTCTGAAGAGAACACAAATGCAATGACTCTGGTTGTTGTTAGTAAAAAGAACACACATGCAATGACACTGGTGGATCCATAAGTGGTATGCGAAAAGAACACACATTTCAATGACTCCAGTTGTTGTTAGTAAAAACAAACACACATGCAATGACACTAGTGGATCCATGTGTGGTCTCTAAAAAGAACACACATTTCAATGACACTGGTGGATCCATATGTGGTATGTGAAAAGAACAGTCATGAAATGACTCCAGTTGTTGTTAGTAAAAAGAACACACATGCAATTACACTAGTGGATCCATAGGTGGATTGTGAAAAGAACACACATGCAATGACACTGGTGGATTCATATGTGGCATGTGAAAATAACACACATGCAATGACTCTGGTTGTTGTTAGTAACAAGAACACACATGCAATGACACTGGTGGATCCATGTGTGGTCTCTCAAGAGAACACACATTTCAATGACTCTGCTGAATCCATATGTGGTATGTGAAAAAAAAAACACATGAAATGACTCTAGTTGTTGTTAGTAAAAAAAGCACACATGCAATGACACTGGTGGATCCATAGGTGGATTTTGAAAACAACACACATGCAATGACACTGGTTGTTGTTAGTAAAAAGAACACACATGCAATGACACTGGTGGATCCATGTGTGGTCTCTGAAGATAACACACATTTCAATGACTCTGTTGTTGTTAGTAAAATGAATACACATGCAATGACACTGGTGGATCCACGTGTGGTCTCTGAATAGAACACACATGCAATGACTCTGGTTGTTGTTAGTAAAAAGAACACACATGCATTGACACTGGTGGATCCATATGTAGTATGTGAAAAGAACACACATTTCAATGACTCTAGTTGTTGTTAGTAAAAAGAACACACAAGCAATGACACTAGTGGATCCATAGATGGATTGTGAAAAGAACACACATTTTAATGACACTGGTGGATACATATGTGGTATGTGAAAATAACACACATTTCAATGACTCTGGTTGCTGTTAGTAAAAAAGAACACACATGCAATGACACTGGTGGATCCATAGGTGGTTTGTGAAAAGAGCACACATGCAATGACTATGGTTGTTTCATATGTGGTATGTGAAAAGAACACACATGCAATGACTTCAGTTGTTGTTAGTAAAAAGAACACACATGTAATGACGCTGGTGGATCCATGTGTGGTCTCTAAAGAAAACACACATTTCAATGACACTGGTGGATCCATATGTGGAATGTGAAAAGAACAGTCATGAAATGACTCTAGTTGTTGTTAGTAACAAGAACACACATGCCATAACGCTGGTGGATCCATGTGTGGTCTCTAAAGAGAACACACATTTCAATGATTTTGGTGGATGCATATGTGATATGTGAAAAGAACACACATGAAATGACTCTGGTTGTTGTTAGTAAAAAAGCACACATGCAATGACACTGGTGGATCCATGTGTGGTCTCTGAAGAGAACACACAGTTCAATGACACTGGTGGATCCATGTGTGGTCTCTGAAGATAACACACATTTCAATGACTCTGGTTGTTGTTAGTAAAAAGAACACACATCCAATGACACTAGTGGATCCATGTGTGGTCTCTGAAGAGAACACGTATGCAATGACTCTGGTTGTTGTTAGTAAAAATAACACACATGCAATGACACTGGTGGATCCATATGTGGTATGTGAAAAGAACACACATTTCAATGACTCTGGTTTTGTTAGTAAAAAGAACACACATGCAATAACACTGGTGGATCCATAGGTGGATTGTGAAAAGAGCACACATTCAATGACACTGGTGGATCCATATGTGGTATGTGAAAAGAACACACATGCAATTACTCCAGTTGTTGTTAGAAAAAAGAACACACATGTAATGACACTGGTGGATCCATGTGTGGTCTCTGAAGATAACACACATTTCAATGACACTGGTGGATCCATATGTGGTATGGGAAAAGTACAGTCATGAAATAACTCCGGTTGTTGTTAGTAAAAAGAACACACATGCAATGACACTGGTGGATCCATAGGTGGATTGTGAAAAGAACACACATGCAATGACACTGGTGGATTCATATGTGGCATGTGAAAAGAACACACATGCAATGACTCTGGTTGTTGTTAGTAACAAGACCACACATGCAATGAAACTGGTGGATCCATGTGTGGTCTCTGAAGAGAACACACATTTCAATGACACTGGTGGATCCATATGTGGTATGTGAAAAGAACAGTCATGAAATGACTCGAGTTGTTGTTAGTAAAAAGAACACACATGCAATGACACTGGTGGATCCATAGGTGGATTGTGAAAAGAACACACATGCAATGACACGGGTGGATCCATATGTGGTATGTGAAAAGAACACACATGCAATGACTCTGGTTGTTGTTAGTAAAAAGAACACACATGCAATGACACTGGTGGATCCATGTGTGGTCTCTGAAGAGAACACACATTTCAATGACTCTGGTTGTTGTTAGTAAAAAGAACACACATGCAATGAAACTGGTGGATCCATGTGTGGTCTCTGAAGAGAACACACATGCAATGACTCTGGTTTTGTTAGTAAAGAGAACACACACAATGACACTGGTGGATCCATATGTGGTATGTTAAAAGAACACACATGCAATGACTCTGGTTGTTGTTAGTAAAAAGAACACGCATGCAATGACACTAGTGGATCCATAGGTGGATTGTGAAAAGAGCACACATTTCAATGACTCTGGTTGTTCCATATGTGGTATGTGAAAAGAAAACACATGCAATGACTCCAGTTGTTGTTAGTAAAAAGAACACACATGTAATGACACTGGTGGATCCATGTGTGGTCTCTGAAGATAACACACATTTCAATGACACTGGTGGATCCATATGTGGTATGGGAAAAGTACAGTCATGAAATAACTCCGGTTGTTGTTAGTAAAAAGAACACACATGCAATGACACTGGTGGATCCATAGGTGGATTGTGAAAAGAACACACATGCAATGACACTGGTGGATTCATATGTGGCATGTGAAAAGAACACACATGCAATGACTCTGGTTGTTGTTAGTAACAAGACCACACATGCAATGACAATGGTGGATCCATGTGTGGTATCTAAAGAGAACACACATTTCAATGACTCTGGTTGATCCATATGTGGTATGTGAAAAGAACACACATGAAATGACTCTGGTTGTTGTTAGTAAAAAAATCACACATGCAGCGACACTGGTGGATCCATAGGTGGATTGTGAAAAGAACACACATGCAATGACACTGGTTGTTGTTAGTAAAAAGAACACACATGCAATGACACTGGTGGATCCATGTGTGGTCTCTAAAGAGAACACACATTTCAATGACTCTGGTTGTTGTTAGTAAAAAGAATACACATGCAATGACACTGGTGGATCCATGTGTGGTCTCTGAATAGAACACACATGCAATGACTCTGGTTGTTGTTACTAAAAAGAACACACATGCAATGACACTGGTGGATCCATTTGTTGTATAAGAAAAGAACACACATTTCAATGACTCTGGTTGTTGTTAGTAACAAGAACACACATGCAATGACACTGGTGGATCCATAGGTGGATTGTGAAAAGAACACACATTTCAATGACACAGGTGGATCCATATGTGGTATGTGAAAATAACACACATTTCAATGACTCTGGTTGTTGTTAGTAAAAAGAACACACATGCAATGACTCTGGTGGATCCATAGGTGGATTGTGAAAAGAGCAGACATGCAATGAAACTGGTGGATCCATATGTGGTATGTAAAAAAGAACACACATGCAATGACTCCAGTTGTTGTTAGTAAAAAGAACACACATGCAATGACACTGGTGGATCCATGTGTGGTCTCTGAAGAGAACACACATTTCAGTGACACTGGTGGATCCATATGTGGAATGTGAAAAGAACAGTCATGAAATGACTCCAGTTATTGTTAGCAAAAAGGACATACATGCAATGACACTGGTGGATCCAAAGGTGGATTGTGAAAAGAACACACATGCAATGACACTGGTGGATCCATATGTGGTATTTGAAAAGAACACAAATGCAATGACTCCAGTTGTTGTTAGTAAAAAGAACACACATGCAATGACACTGGTGGATCCATTTGTGGTCTCTAAAGAGAACACACATTTCAATGACTCTGTTTGCTGTTAGTAAAAAGAACACACATGCAATGACACTAGTGGATCCATGTGTGGTCTCCGAAGAGAATACACATGCAATGACACTGGTGGATCCATGTGTGGTCTTTGAAGAGAACACACATGCAATGACTCTAGTTGTAGTTAGTAAAAAGAGCACACATGCAATGACACTCGTGGATCCATATGTGGTATGTGAAAAGAACACACATGCAATGACTCTGGTTGTTGATAGTAAAAAGAACACGCATGCAATGACACTAGTGGATCCATAGGTGGATTGTGAAAAGATCACACATTTCAATGACTCTAGTTGTTCCATATGTGGTATGTGAAAAGAAAACACATGCAATGACTCCAGTTGTTGTTAGAAAAAAGAACACACATGTAATGACACTGGTGGATCCATGTGTGGTCTCTGAAGATAACACACATTTCAATGACACTGGTGGATCCATATGTGGTATGGGAAAAGTACAGTCATGAAATAACTCCGGTTGTTGTTAGTAAAAAGAACACACATGCAATGACACTGGTGGATCCATAGGTGGATTGTGAAAAGAACACACATGCAATGACACTGGTGGATTCATATGTGGCATGTGAAAAGAACACACATGCAATGACTCTGGTTGTTGTTAGTAACAAGACCACACATGCAATGAAACTGGTGGATCCATGTGTGGTCTCTGAAGAGAACACACATTTCAATGACACTGGTGGATCCATATGTGGTATGTGAAAAGAACAGTCATGAAATGACTCGAGTTGTTGTTAGTAAAAAGAACACACATGCAATGACACTGGTGGATCCATAGGTGGATTGTGAAAAGAACACACATGGAATGACACGGGTGGATCCATATGTGGTATGTGAAAAGAACACACATGCAATGACTCTGGTTGTTGTTAGTAAAAAGAACACACATGCAATGACACTTGTGGATCCATGTGTGGTCTCTGAAGAGAACACACATTTCAATGACTCTGGTTGTTGTTAGTAAAAAGAACACACATGCAATGAAACTGGTGGATCCATGTGTGGTCTCAGAGACCACACATGCAATGACTCTGGTTTTGTTAGTAAAGAGAACACACACAATGACACTGGTAGATCCATATGTGGTATGTGAAAAGAACACACATGCAATGACTCTGGTTGTTGTTAGTAAAAAGAACACGCATGCAATGACACTAGTGGATCCATAGGTGGATTGTGAAAAGAGCACACATTTCAATGACTCTGGTTGTTCCATATGAGGTATGTGAAAAGAAAACACATGCAATGACTCCAGTTGTTGTTAGTAAAAAGGACACACATGTAATGACACTGGTGGATCCATGTGTGGTCTCTGAAGATAACACACATTTCAATGACACTGGTGGATCCATATGTGGTATGGGAAAAGTACAGTCATGAAATAACTCCGGTTGTTGTTAGTAAAAAGAACACACATGCAATGACACTGGTGGATCCATAGGTGGATTGTGAAAAGAACACACATGCAATGACACTGGTGGATTCATATGTGGCATGTGAAAAGAACACACATGCAATGACTCTGGTTGTTGTTAGTAACAAGACCACACATGCAATGACAATGGTGGATCCATGTGTGGTATCTAAAGAGAACACACATTTCAATGACTCTGGTTGATCCATATGTGGTATGTGAAAAGAACACACATGAAATGACTCTGGTTGTTGTTAGTAAAAAAAGCACACATGCAACGACACTGGTGGATCCATAGGTGGATTGTGAAAAGAACACACATGCAATGACACTGGTTGTTGTTAGTAAAAAGAACACACATGCAATGACACTGGTGGATCCATGTGTGGTCTCTAAAGAGAACACATATTTCAATGACTCTGGTTGTTGTTAGTAAAAAGAATACACATGCAATGACACTAGTGGATCCATGTGTGGTCTCTGAATAGAACACACATGCAATGACTCTGGTTGTTGTTACTAAAAAGAACACACATGCAATGACACTGTTGGATCCATATGTTGTATGCGAAAAGAACACACATTTCAATGACTCTGGTTGTTCTTAGTAACAAGAACACACATGCAATGACACTGGTGGATCCATAGGTGGATTGTGAAAAGAACACACATTTCAATGACACAGGTGGATCCATATGTGGTATGTGAAAATAACACACATTTCAATTACTCTGGTTGTTGTTAGTAAAAAGAACACACATGCAATGACTCTGGTGGATCCATAGGTGGATTGTGAAAAGAGCAGACATGCAATGAAACTGGTGGATCCATATGTGGCATGTAAAAAAGAACACACATGCAATGACTCCAGTTGTTGTTAGTAAAAAGAACACACATGCAATGACACTGGTGGATCCATGTGTGGTCTCTGAAGAGAACACACATTTCAGTGACACTGGTGGATCCATATGTGGAATGTGAAAAGAACAGTCATGAAATGACTCCAGTTATTGTTAGCAAAAAGGACACACATGCAATGACACTGGTGATTCCAAAGGTGGATTGTGAAAAGAACACACATGCAATGACTCCAGTTGTTGTCGGTAAAAAGAACACACATGCAATGACACTGGTGGATCCATTTGTGGTCTCTAAAGAGAACACACATTTCAATGACTCTGTTTGCTGTTAGTAAAAAGAACACACATGCAATGACACTGGTGGATCCATGTGTGGTCTCCGAAGAGAATACACATGCAATGACACTGGTGGATCCATGTGTGGTCTTTGAAGAGAACACACATGCAATGAATCTAGTTGTAGTTAGTAAAAAGAGCACACATGCAATGACACTCGTGGATCCATATGTGGTATGTGAAAAGAACACACATGCAATGACTCTGGTTGTTGATAGTAAAAAGAACACGCATGCAATGACACTAGTGGATCCATAGGTGGATTGTGAAAAGATCACACATTTCAATGACTCTGGTTGTTCCATATGTGGTATGTGAAAAGAAAACACATGCAATGACTCCAGTTGTTGTTAGAAAAAAGAACACACATGTAATGACACTGGTGGATCCATGTGTGGTCTCTGAAGAGAACACACATTTCAATGACACTGGTGGATCCATATGTGGTATGGGAAAAGTACAGTCATGAAATAACTCCGGTTGTTTTTAGTAAAAAGAACACACATGCAATGACACTAGTGGATCCATAGGTGGATTGTGAAAAGAACACACATGCAATGACACTGGATGATTCATATGTGGCATGTGAAAAGAACACACATGCAATGACTCTGATTGTTGTTAGTAACAAGACCGCACATGCAATGACAGTGGTGGATCCATGTGTGGTATCTAAAGAGAACACACATTTCAATGACTCTGGTGGATCCATATGTGGTATGTGAAAAGAACACACATGAAATGACTCTGGTTGTTGTTAGTAAAAAAAGCACACATGCAATGACACTGGTGGATCCATAGGTGAATTGTGAAAAGAACACACATGCAATGACACTGGTTGTTGTTAGTAAAAAGAACACACATGCAATGACACTGGTGGATCCATGTGTGGTCTCTAAAGAGAACAAACATTTCAATGACTCTGGTTGTTGTTAGTAAAAAGAATACACATGCAATGACACTGGTGGATCCATGTGTGGTCTCTGAATAGAACACACATGCAATGACTCAGGTTGTTGTTACTAAAAAGAACACACATGCAATGACACTGGTGGATCCATATGTTGTATGCGAAAAGAACACACATTTCAATTACTCTGGTTGTTGTTAGTAAAAAGAACACACATGCAATGACTCTGGTGGATCCATAGGTGGATTGTGAAAAGAGCACACATGCAATGAAACTGGTGGATCCATATGTGGTATGTAAAAAGAACACACATGCAATGACTCCAGTTGTTGTTAGTAAAAAGAACACACATGCAATGACACTGGTGGATCCATGTGTGGTCTGTGAAGAGAACACACATTTCAGTGACACTGGTGGATCCATATGTGGAATGTGAAAAGAACAGTCATGAAATGACTCCAGTTATTGTTAGCAAAAAGGACACACATGCAATGACACTGGTGGATCCAAACGTGGATTGTGAAAAGAACACACATGCAATGACACTGGTGGATCCATATGTGGTATGTGAAAAGAACACAAATGCAATGACTCCAGTTGTTAGTAAAAAGAACACACATGCAATGAAACTGGTGGATCCATTTGTGGTCTCTGAAGAGAACACACATTTCAATGACACCGGTGGATCCATATGTGGTATGTGAAAAGAACAGTCATGAATTGACTCCAGTTGTTGTTAGTAAAAAGAACACACATGCAATGACACTGGTGGATCCATAGGTGGATTGTGAAAAGAACACACATGCAATGACACTAGTGGATCCATATGTGGTATGTGAAAAGAACACACATGCAATGACTCTGGTTGTTGTTAGTAAAAAGAACACACATGCAATGACACTGGTGGATCCATGTGTGGTCTCTAAAGAGAACACACATTTCAATGACTCTGTTTGTTGTTAGTAAAAAGAACACACATGCAATGACACTGGTGGATCCATGTGTGGTCTCCGAAGAGAACACACATGCAATGACACTGGTGGATCCATGTGTGGTCTCCAAAGAGAACACACATGCAATGACTCTGGTTGTTGTTAGTAAAAAGAGCACACATGCAATGACACTGGTGGATCCATATGTGGTATGTGAAAAGAACACACGTGCAATGACTTTGTTTGTTGTTAGTAAAAAGAACACGCATGCAATGACACTAGTGGATCCATAGGTGGATTGTGAAAAGTGTATACATTTCAATGATTCTGGTTGTTCCATATGTGGTATGTGAAAAGAAAACACATGCAATGACTCCAGTTGTTGTTAGTAAAAAGAACACACATGTAATAACACTGGTGGATCCATGTGTGGTCTCTGAAGAGAACACACATTTCAATGACACTGGTGGATCCATATGTGGTATGGGAAAAGTACAGTCATGAAATAACTCCGGTTGTTGTTAGTAAAAAGAACACACATGCAATGACACTGGTGGATTCATAGGTGATTGTGAAAAGAACACACAAGCAATGACACTGGTGGATTCATATGTGGCATGTGAAAAGAACACACATGCAATGACTCTGGTTGTTGTTAGTAACAAGACCACACATGCAATGACACTAGTGGATCCATGTGTGGTATCTAAAGAGAACACACATTTCAATGACTCTGGTGGATCCATATGTTGTATGTGAAAAGAACACACATGAAATGACTCTGGTTGTTGTTAGTAAAAAAAGCACACATGCAATGACACTGGTGGATCCATAGGTGGATTGTGAAAAGAACACACATTTCAATGACACTGGTGGATCCATATGTGGTATGTGAAAATAACACACATTTCGATGACTCTGGTTGTTGTTAGTAAAAAGAACACACATGTAATGACTCTGGTGGATCCATAGGTGGATTGTGAAAAGAGCACACATGCAATGACACTGGTGGATCCATATGTGCTATATGAAAAGAACACAGATGCAATGACTCCAGTTGTTGTTAGTAAAAACAACACACATGCAATGACACTGGTGGATCCATGTGTGGTCTCTAAAGAGAACACACATTTCAGTTACACTGGTGGATCCATATGTGGAATGTGAAAAGAACAGTCATGAAATGACTCCAGTTGTTGTTAGCAAAAAGAACACACATGCAATGACACTGGTGGATCCATAGATGGATTGTGAAAAGAACACACGTGCAATGACACTGGTGGATCCATATGTGGTATGTGAAAAGAACACACATGCAATGACTCGAGTTGTTGCTAGTAAAAAGAACACACATGCAATGACACTGGTGGATCCATGTGTGGTCTCTGAAGAGAACACACATTTCAATGACACTGGTGGATCCATATGTGGTATGTGAAAAGAATAGTCATGAATTGACTCCAGTTGTTGTTAGTAAAAAGAGCACACATGCAATGACACTGGTGGATCCATATGTGGTATGTGAAAAGAACACACATGCAATGACTCTGGTTGTTGTTAGTAAAAGAACACGCATGCAATCACACTAGTGGATCCATAGGTGGATTGTGAAAAGAGCACACATTTCAATGACTCTGGTTGTTCCATATGTGGTATGTGAAAAGAAAACACATGCAATGACTCTAGTTGTTGTTAGTAAAAAGAACACACATGTAATGACACTGGTGGATCCATGTGTGGTCTCTGAAGAAAACACACATTTCAGTGACACTAGTGGATCCATATGTGGAATGTGAAAAGAACAGTCATGAAATGACTACAGTTGTTGTTAGCAAAAAGAACACACATGCAATGACACTAGTGGATCCAAAGGTGGATTGTGAAAAGAACACACATGCAATGACACTGGTGGATCCATATGTGGTATGTGAAAAGAACAAAAATGCAATGACTCCAGTTGTTGTTAGTAAAAAGAACACACATGCAATGACACTGGTGGATCCATTTGTGGTCTCTAAGGAGAACACACATTTCAATGACACCGGTGGATCCATATGTGGTATGTGAAAATAACAGTCATGAATTGACTCTAGTTGTTGTTAGTAAAAAGAACACACATGCAATGACACTGGTGGATCCATAGGTGGATTGTGAAAAGAACACACATGCAATGACACTGGTGGATCCATATGTGGTATGTGAAAAGAACACACATACAATGACTCTGGTTGTTGTTAGTAAAAAAACACATGCAATGACACTGGTGGATCCATGTGTGGTCTCTGAAGAGAACACACATTTCAATGACTCTCATTGTTGTTAGTAAAAAGAATACACATGCAATGACACTGGTGGATCCATGTGTGGTCTCTGAATAGAACACACATGCAATGACTCTGGTTGTTGTTAGTAAAAAGAACACACATGCAACGACACTGGTGGATCCATATGTTGTATGTGAAAAGAACACATATTTCAATGATTCTGGTTGTTGTTAGTAAAAAGAACACACATGCAATGACACTAGTGGATCCATAGGTGGATTGTGAAAAGAACACACATTTCAATGACACTAGTGGATCCATAGGTGGTACGTGAAAATAACACACATTTCAATGACTCTGGTTGTTGTTAGTAAAAAGAACACACATGTAATGACTCTGGTGGATCCATAGGTGGATTGTGAAAAGAGCACACATGCAATGACACTGGTGGATCCATATGTGCTATGTGAAAAGAACACAGATGCAATGACTCTAGTTGTTGTTAGTAAAAAGAACACACATGCAATGACACTGGTGGATCCATGTGTGGTCTCTGAAGAGAACACACATTTCAATGACTCTGGTTGTTGTTAGTAAAAAGAACACACATGCAAAGACACTGGTGGATCCATGTGTGGTCTCTAAAGAGAACACACATGCAATGACTCTGGTTGTTGTTAGTAAAAAGATCATACATGCAATGAAATTGGTGGATCCATATGTGGTATATGAAAAGAACACACATGCAATGACTCTGGTTGTTGTTAGTAAAAAGAACACAGATGCAATGGCACTGGTGGATCCATAGGTGGATTGTGAAAAGAGCACTCATTTCAATGACTTTGATGGTTCCATATGTGGTATGTGAAAAGAACACACATGCAATGACTCTGGTTGTTGTTAGTAAAAGAACACGCATGCAATAACACTAGTGGATCCATAGGTGGATTGTGAAAAGAGCACACATTTCAATGACTCTGGTTGTTCCATATGTGGTATGTGAAAAGAAAACACATGCAATGACTCTAGTTGTTGTTAATAAAAGAACACACATGTAATGACACTGGTGGATCCATGTGTGGTCTCTGAAGAGAACACATATTTCAATGACACTGGTGGATCCATATGTGGTATGGGAAAAGTACAGTCATGAAATAACTCCGGTTGTTGTTAGTAAAAAGAACACACATGCAATGACACTGGTGGATCCATAGGTGGATTGTGAAAAGAACACACATGCAATGACACTTGTGGATTCATATGTGGCATGTGAAAAGAACACACATGCAATGACTCTGGTTGTTGTTAGTAACAAGACCACACATGCAATGACACTAGTGGATCCATGTGTGGTATCTAAAGAGAACACACATTTCAATGACTCTGGTGGATCCATATGTGGTATGTGAAAAGAACACACATGAAATGACTCTGGTTGTTGTTAGTAAAAAAGCACACATGCAATGACACTGGTGGATCCATAGGTGGATTGTGAAAAGAACACACATGCAATGACACTGGTTGTTGTTAGTAAAAAGAACACATATGCAATGACACTGGTGGATCCATGTGTGGTCTCTAAAGAGAACACACATTTCAATGACTCTGGTTGTTGTTAGTAAAAAGAATACACATGCAATGACACTGGTGGATCCATGTGTGGTCTCTGAATAGAACACACATGCAATGACCCTGGTTGTTGTTACTAAAAAGAACACACATGCAATGACACTGGTGGATCCATATGTTGTATGCGAAAAGAACACACATTTCAATGACTCTGGTTGTTGTTAGTAACAAGACACACATGCAATGACACTGGTGGATCCATAGGTGGATTGTGAAAAGAACACACATTTCAATGACACTGGTGGATCCATATGTGGTATGTGAAAATAACACACATTTCAATGACTCTGGTTGTTGTTAGTAAAAAGAACACACATGCAATGACTCTGGTGGATCCATAGGTGGATTGTGAAAAGAGCACACATGCAATGAAACTGGTGGATCCATGTGATATGTAAAAAGAACACACATGCAATGACTCCAGTTGTTGTTAGTAAAAAGAACACACATGCAATGACACTGGTGGATCCATGTGTGGTCTCTGAAGAGAACACACATTTCAGTGACACTGGTGAATCCATATGTGGAATGTGAAAACAACAGTCATCAAAATGACTCCCATTGTTGTTAGCAAAAACGACACACATGCAATGACACTGGTGGATCCAAAGGTGGATTATGAAGAGAACACACATGCAATGACACTGGTGGATCCATATGTGGTATGTGAAAAGAACACAAATGCAATGACTCCAGTTGTTGTTAGTAAAAAGAACACACATGCAATGACAGTGGTGGATCCATTTGTGGTCTCTGAAGAGAACACACATTTCAATGACATCGGTGGATCCGTATGTGGTATGTGAAAAGAACAGTCATGAATTGACTCCAGTTGTTGTTAGTAAAAAGAACACACATGCAATGACACTGGTGGATCCACAGGTGGATTGTGAAAAGAACATACATGCAATGACACTGGTGGATCCATATGTGGTATGTGAAAATAACACACATGCAATGACTCTGGTTGTTGTCAGTAAAAAGAACACACATGCAATGACACTGGTGGATCCATGTGTGGTCTCTAAAGAGAACACACATTTCAATGACTCTGTTTCTTGTTAGTAAAAAGAACACACATGCAATGACACAGGTGGATCCATGTGTGGTCTCCGAAGAGAACACACATGCAATGACACTGGTGGATCCATGTGTGGTCTCCGAAGAGAACACACATGCAATGACTCTGGTTGTTGTTAGTAAAAAGAGCACACATGCAATGACACTGGTGGATCCATATGTGGTATGTGAAAAGAACACACATGCAATGACTCTGGTTGTTGTTAGTAAAAAGAACACGCATGCAATGACACTAGTGGATCGATAGGTAGATTGTGAAAAGTGCACACATTTCAATGACTCTGGTTGTTCCATATGTGGTATGTGAAAAAAAAACACATGCAATGACTCCAGTTGTTGTTAGTAAAAAGAACACACATGTAATGACACTGGTGGATCCATGTGTGGTCTCTGAAGAGAACACACATTTCAATGACACTGGTGGATCCATCTGTGGTATGGGAAAAGTACAGTCATGAAATAACTTTGGTTGTTGTTAGTAAAAAGAACACACATGCAATGACACTGGTGGATCCATAGGTGGATTGTGAAAAGAACACACAAGCAATGACACTGGTGGATTCATATGTGGTATGGGAAAAGTACAGTCATGAAATAACTTTGGTTGTTGTTAGTAAAAAGAACACACATGCAATGACATTGGTGGATCCATGTGTGGTATCTAAAGAGATCACACATTTCAATGACTCTAGTGGATCCATATGTGGTATGTGAAAAGAACACACATGAAATGACTCTGGTTGTTGTTAGTAAAAATAGCACACATGCAATGACACTTGTGGATCCATAGGTGGATAGTGAAAAGAACACACATGCAATGACACTGGTGGATACATGTGTGGTCTCTAAAGAGAACACACATTTAAATGACTCTGGTTGTTGTTAGTAAAAAGAATACACATGCAATGACACTGGTGGATCCATGTGTAGTCTCTGAATAGAACACACATGCAATGACTCTGGTTGTTGTTAGTAAAAAGCACACACATGCAATGACACTGGTGGATCCATATGTTGTATGCGAAAAGAACACACATTTCAATAACTCTGGTTGTTAGTAACAAGAACACACATCCAATGACATTGGTGGATCCATAGATGGATTGTGAAAAGAACAGACATTTCAATGACACTGGTGGATCCATATGTGGTATGTGAAAATAACACACATTTCAATGACTCTGGTTGTTATTAGTAGGTGGATTGTGAAAAGAGCACACATGCAATGAAACTGGTGGATCCATATGTGGTATGTAAAAAGAACACACATGCAATGACTCCAGTTGTTGTTAATAAAAAGAACACACATGCAATGCCACTGGTGGATCCATGTGTGGTCTCTGAAGAGAACACACATTTCAGTGACACTGGTGGATCCATATGTGGAATGTGAAAAGAACAGTCATGAAATGACTCCAGTTGTTGTTAGCAAAAAGAACACACATGCAATGACACTGGTGGATCCAAAGGTGGATTGTGAAAAGAACACACATGCAATGACACTGGTGGATCCATATGTGGTATGTGAAAAGAACACAAATGGAATGACTCCAGTTGTTGTTAGTAAAAAGAACACACATGCAATGACACTGGTGGATCCATTTGTGGTCTCTGAAGAGAAGACGCATTTCAATGACACCGGTGGATCCATATGTGGTATGTGAAAAGAACAGTCATGAATTGACTCCAGTTGTTGTTAGTAAAAAGAACACACATGCAATAACACTGGTGGATCCATAGGTGGATTGTGAAAAGAACACACATGCAATGACACTGGTGGATCCATATGTGGTATGTGAAAAATACACACATACAATGACTATGGTTGTTGTTAGTAAAAAGAACACACATGCAATGATACTGGTGGATCCATGTGTGGTCTCTGAAGAGAACACACATTTCAATGACTCTCATTGTTGTTAGTAAAAAGAATACACATGCAATGACACTGGTGGATCCATATGTTGTATGTGAAAAGAACACATATTTAGATGACTCTGGTTGTTGTTAGTAAAAAGAACAGACATGCAATGACACTGGTGGATCCGTAGATGGATTGTGAAAATAACACACATTTCAATGACACTGGTGGATCCATATGTGGTATGTGAAAATAACGCACATTTTAATGACTCTGGTTGTTGTTAGTAAAAAGAACACACATGTAATGACTCTGGTGGATCCATAGGTGGATTGTGAAAAGAGCACACATGCAATGACACTGGCGGATCCATATGTGTTATGTGAAAAGAACACAGATGCAATGACTCCAGTTATTGTTAGTAAAAAGAACACACATGCAATGACGCTGGTGGATCCATGTGTGGTCTCTAAAGAGAACACACATTTCAGTGACACTGGTGGATCCATATGTGGAATGTGAAAAGAACAGTCATGAAATGACTCCAGTTGTTGTTAGCAAAAAGAACACACATGCAATGACACTGGTGGATCCATAGATGGATTGTGAAAAGAACACACATGCAATGACACTGGTGGATCCATATGTGGTATGTGAAAAGAACATACATGCAATGACTCGAGTTGTTTTTAGTAAAAAAAACACATGCAATAACACTAGTGGATCCATTTGTGGTCTCTAAAGAGAACACACATTTCAATGACACTGGTGGATCCATATGTGGTATGTGAAAAGAATAGTCATGAATTGACTCCAGTTGTTGTTAGTAAAAAGAATACACATACAATGACACTGGTGGATTCATAGGTGGATTGTGAAAAAAACACACATGCAATGACACTGGTGGATCCATATGTGGTATGTGAAAAAAAAACATGCAATGACTCTGGTTGTTGTTAGTAAAAATAACACACATACCACTACTACAGAACAACCTATCAGTGACAGGCTAAAAAGACATATTAGTGACTGGCAAAGCACCTGTCACTGATAACTAGTCACTAGTATAAGGTTACTAGTGTCTGGTATGTGCTTGTCACTAGTATGTGTACCAGTGACAGATAACTAGTCACTAGTATGAGGTTACTAGTGACTGGCATGTGCCTGTCACTAGTATGTGTATCAGTGACAGGCATTTAAGCATAAATGTCACTAGTACGTATATACTAGTGACAGGCAAAAAAAATGCATGTCACTGGTCACGATCGAAGGTCAGAACCTTGAGGTTTGGTAGTGACAGGATAAACTAGTTTGAATTTCAGTAATAAAAAAATTAAATGCATTTTTCACGAATAATCCAGATAGCACAATAATGTTATAAAAAAATTAAACACATTTTACACGAATATTTCAGATAGCACAATAAAATGTTATAACAATGATACATTTACATAACCAAATATGAAATAATATTTGGATAGATAACACAATGGCATAAGAACTTGCAACCTATCATAGAAAAAATTGGCAAAGTGTTATGTTGGCTCCTCGCTTGAAGACGACACGAACAGGTGATTGTTAGCGATTCATAGTTTCAGTTTGAACTCCAAGGAAAAACACCACTACAAGGAAAAACACCACCACGATACATATTGTCATAGCCATATTACACATAACTACCAACATATATACCATGTTTTAGTACCTACCACCACGATACATATTGTCATAGCCATATTACACATAACTACCAACATATATACCATGTTTTATTACCCTCGAGCAGACCACCAAGCAAATGTCCATCCAAGATTGAATCAACTTAGCCAATACCTTGGAATTCCTAAGTCACGCTCACCCGCAGTACTATTGTTGCGGAGTCTCTTTATTTATTTGAGAACTCATTAGCTTGCGAAAAATAAGACAAAAGAAGAACAATAATTTTGCATCAGCCCATCAAACAAATTAATTTCACCACCTTGCCCACATGCTAAAACAAGAAACCAACTAAACGTATAAGTATTGCCATAATAGCAACATATAGAGCATAGGAATAACTTCCATCTGTCTTTGCTGATTAGTTGTTGTAGGTACCTGTACCAAATTCTCTTTACCAATTCAATACCAAACTAGTTGTTTGAGAACTATTTGAGTTAATTCTAAGTCTAAGATATAATGTACATAAGAGAAGAAAACATAAAACATTCCAACTGCCCCAACTCGTATGGACATGTCATCATGAGAGTAATGAACAAGGATGCACATCAACCAATTCAGTACTTGCTACTAATCAAACTAAGAAAAATGTCTTTGTTCCTCAATCAAGTCAATCATACACGTTCAGAAATCTGAACTTACCAGAAACACTATAAGTGCTGCAGGTTGTCACCCTTAAAAGCAGTGTTTTACAAAAGCAGCATATAACCTGCAGACATGAAAAATATTGATGAAAAGCAGCATAGAGCCAGCAGGAAAACGACTTGGCGAATAGCACATAAAGTTACTTGACAAACACTTGTAATTGTCCTCTAAAACACATTCAGATCCTACAGGAGTTTCTTAAAACCACATAACTTATTTTCTTAAATCTATTTAACCTAGAAATGAACTACCAGACGGCATACATGAACACTGCGCTCATGGATATGCCAACCACAAACCACTGTACATTGTAGCTCTGTACATTTTAATAAAAAAGCTAGAAAAAATGGTGAAGATATATCCCCTTCCCCTCACCTGCATTAAATCTTGTTTGTACGAGACAACTGATCTTCATTTCGAAATTCTAATTAGAGCTCTTCGCCATTAAAACCATGGACCTCCAGCGCATTACTGCAAGAAAACAACTGAGGCCCCACTTCTTCTAACTTCGACAACCTCACATCACGAAAAAATTTGTGAACCATGCTCTCCTCGCAGAGGTAGCTTGGTTCTTAATCTGAAATGCACAAAATGCCTACAATTTCTACTTTGAAATTCTGCAAGATTCTATAACTAAGCAATATCTAACAGTTCGTACATGCATGTCTAGAGTGATAGTTGATGAAGTATGGAGATGATCTAGGACAATTTAGTATATTTTTTCTTGTTGGAAAATTGTGCTGGATGAAGAAAAACTCCTCCAAGATAGGCACCAAACCCTCATCTCGTTGCCGCGTTTGTTCAGTAGTTATCTGCTCTGAGTTTGTTGATTGGCGAGTGATGCCTTAAACTTAGCCTTTGGGATGTTGTGTAAAACTATTTCTGGTGTTCTAGCTGTTGCTATTTGTGGGTGTACTGTACTCATGGCTTTATTAAGTTAAAGTCAGGCATTTCATGCTTTATTAAGTACCTGAAGACGCTTTGTATTTCTTTTCAAATATGTTTCACTCTTTTTCTTAGGGAACCAGTCAATAGGAAGGCAGCTTCAGATGATACCTACCAACATAGAACAAATTTGTGAAAAGGCACTCCAACCGAAAAGAAAAGAAAATGGAAGAAAGATTTCAACAAAATATGTACGAGTGTCTAGCCCAGCAACTTGTTTTTCGACGCCCCGATGTCCTCCATGTCTGCCTCCCCGACATCACCTCTGCGGTAGAAAATTGAATTGTTTGATCAGTATTTTTTGAATTAGTGGGTGTTTATATATTTCAAGGTTAATGCATCAAGGAAAATGTATTAATCTGTTTGCACCAGTTAGGAGATTCCTACGTGAGTACTGATTGCAGGAAGCCTTCTTGATTCCCTAACTTGCTGCATTTTGATCGAGAGAACAATTCCTTACAAGGTAAAATCATGGATCTTACCTTTTTTATTTTTTATTCATCTTCATTGCTGCTCGAACATCTTAGATTTAGAAACAGAATTACAAAATGACAAAAAGGAAGTTATGTTTACTGTTTTGTGATTGAGCAATATTATTGTCACCGGGTATTAAAAGAACGGAACATCCACTATGTTAAATAGACATTGAGCAATACGGTTGTCATCTAGCAAGGAAAAAACCGAAGAAAGAACATGCTTTATTCCACAGACGATGTGCAATCTGTGCATAAGAATCAACATTTCGTCAACTACTTGCACTGTACAAAGATAAGTATAGCTAATTATCTACAGGCTTCTTTTCTAAAAAGAGGCAGTAGCTATGAATTTACATAGCATAAAAGTCAGATAGCGGTTTTGAACTTTCGAGAATCTGGAATTTACCCGATTTGAGAGTTCAGCATTTGATATGTATACCTATCAATTTCTAACAATAAACTGGTTTCTATCAATTCTTAACAATCTATTCTTCTAATGGAAGGGCGCTACAATGCGCGCCTACAAGATCTAGTACTTCCTCCGATCGAAATTAACGTACTCCTACTCAAATTTGTCTAAATTCAGATGTATCTAGTAGTGTTTTAGTGCTAGATACATCCAAATCTTCTAGACAAATCTGAGTCTATTAATTTGAATCGGAGGGAGTATTATAAATGTAACCACGACACAAGGTAGCCAAGAAAAAAAAATCCAATTTTCGAATAAACAAATTAGACTCGCATGCATATATTAATCTGTGTCGACAGCTATGACGCATCATAAACTCGAAGAAGGCCCCTGATGCAATATAAACTGAAAATATAACTTGCAGATAAACCGAATATGTAGGGGAAATCGGAGGCTCGAGAAATGGGGAATACAAACCTGAGACGCGTCGGCGGGGGGAGTACTGGGATGCGTCGACAGCAGAGGCCTGACGGTGTAGGGGAGGAAGCAGCGCAGCTTCCGGCAGCGGCGTCCTTGCGTCGGGGAACGGCTGGCGCAGCGTTGGGCTGCAGGGCGGCGTGCCGGCATCCTCGGGATGCGGAGTAGGAGGGGTGGCGGCAGTTGGGGACTTGGAATCTGGGAGTGGACGGGGAGCGAACGAGTACTCAGATGGGAACTCCCGTTGATACAGCGAGCGTACGCATACCCTCACATGCTTCACGGGCTCGGCCCATTTATAGTCCTTCCACTACTTCTTTTCTATCTGTTTTGTGTTGTCTTACTTATTCTCGTCGGTCGATTGGAACTCCTCCGTGTTTCAACTTTTTTTGGGGAAAAATAAAAAATACAAAAATTTCAACTGACGTGCTATAGTTTGAAAAAAAAAAACTAACGTGTTATTCCCTAAAACTCGATCGAGTTGGAGTGAGAGCGACAAAGCGTTGGAGCCTGACCCAGGAAGAGAAGGCACGGGGCAGTTCACGACCGGGTGTGTCAGCCCGGCGAAGGAGGCACGAAGGTGGCACAAGTTTGGTCTGCACATACTAACGAAAAATATCTATGTTATCAATGACTGGACTTTAGAGATGAGCGTCGCTAAAAACAATTCCCTTTTAGCCTACCTCCATGAGAAACACTAGTGACGGGCATATTTTAAGACCGTCACTAATCATAAAATTACCAGTGACGGACATTTATATATCCATGTCACTAAATATTTTTTTCATTCAGTCGACCTTCACAAAAATTACTAGTGACAGTTATTTTTATAAGCCGTCACTAGAGTTATGTACTAGTGACAGGCTTATGTTTGCCCGTCGCTGATAATACTTAATAGTGACGGGCATAGTTTTGCATGTCGCTAACCACGTGGAGGCTATCAGCCTTTCTGCAGTAGTCTGCAATGATACTGGTGGATCCATGTATGGTCTCTGAAGAGAACACATATTTCAATGACTCTGGTTGTTGTTACTAAAAAGAATACACATGCAATGACACTGCTGGATCCATGTGTGGTCTCCGAATAGAACACACATGCAATGACTCTGGTTGTTGTTAGTAAAAAGAACACACATGCAATGAAACTGGTGGATCCATGTGTGGTCTCTAAAGAGAACACACATGCAATGACTCTGGTTGTTGTTAGTAAAAAGAACACACATGCAATGACACTGGTGGATACATAGGTGGATTGTGAAAAGAGCACACATGCAATGACTCTGGTTGTTCCATATGTGGTATGTGAAAAGAACACACATGCAATGACTCCAGTTGTTGTTAGTAAAAAGAACACACATGTAATGACACTGGTGGATCCATGTGTGGTCTTTGAAGAGAACACACATTTCAATGACACTAGTGGATCCATATGTTGTTAGTAAAAAGAACACACATGCAATGACACTGATGGATCCATATGTTGTATGTGAAAAGAACACACATTTCAATGACTCTGGTTGTTGTTACTAAAAAGAACTCACATGCAATAACACTGGTGGATCCATAGGTGGATTATGAAAAGCACACACATTTCAATGATACTGGTGGATCCATATGTGGTATGTGAAAATAACACACATTTCAATAACTCTGGTTGTTGTTAGTAAAAAGAACAAACATCCAATGACTCTGATGGATCCATAGGTGGATTGTGAAAAGAGCACACATACAATGACACTGATGGATCCATATATGGTATGTGAAAAGAACACACATGCAATGACTCCAGTTGTTGTTAGGAAAAAAGAACACACATGCAATGAGACTGATGGATCCATGTGTGGTCTCTGAAGAGAACACACATTTCAGTGACACTGGTGGATCGATATGTGGAATGTGAAGAGAACAGTCATGAATTGACTCCAGTTTTTGTTAGCAAAAAGAACACACATGCAATGACACTGGTGGATCCATAGGTGGATTGTGAAAAGAACACACATGCAATGACACTGGTGGATCCATATGTGGTATGTGAAAAGAACACACATGCAATGACTCCAGTTGTTGTTAGTAAAAAGAACACACATGCAATGACACTGGTAGATCCATTTGTGGTCTCTGAAGAGAACACACATTTCAATAACACTGGTGGATCCATATGTGGTATGTGAAAAGAACAGTCATGAATTGACTCTAGTTGTTGTTAGTAAAAAGAACACACATGCAATGACACTAGTGGATCCATAGGTGGATTGTGAAAAGAACACACATGCAATGACACTGGTGGATTCATATGTGGCATGTGAAAATAACACACATGCAATGACTCTGGTTGTTGTTAGTAACAAGAACACACATGTAATGACACTGGTGGATCCATGTGTGGTCTCTGAAGAGAACACACATTTCAATGACTCTGCTGAATCCATATGTGGTATGTGAAAAGAACACACATGAAATGACTCTAGTTGTTGTTAGTAAAAAAGCACACATGCAATGACACTGGTGGATCCATAGATGGATTTTGAAAAGATCACACATGCAATGACACTGGTTGTTGTTAGTAAAAAGAACGCACATGCAATGACACTGGTGGATCCATGTGTGGTCTCTGAAGAGAACACACATTTCAATGACTCTGGTTGTTGTTAGTAAAAAGAACACACATGCAATGATACTGGTGGATCCATGTGTGGTCTCTAAAGAGAACACACATGCAATGACTCTGGTTGTTGTTAGTAAAAAGAACACACATGCAATGAGACTGGTGGATCCATATGTGGTATGTGAAAAAAAAACACATTTCAATGACTCTGATTGTTGTTAGTAAAAAGAACACACATGCAATGACACTGGTGGATCCATAGGTGGATTGTGAAAAGAGCACACATGCAATGACAGCGGTGGATCCATATGTGGTATGTGAAAAGAACACACATGCAATGACTTAATAAAAAGAACACACATGCAATGACACTGGTGGATCCATGTGTGGTCTCTGAAGAGAACACACATTTCAATGACTCTGGTTGTTGTTAGTAAAAAGAACACACATGCAATGAAACTGGTGGATCCATGTGTGGTCTCTAAAGAGAACACACATGCAATGACTCCGGTTGTTGTTAGTAAAAAGAACACACATGCAATGAAACTGGTGGATCCATGTGTGGTCTCTAAAGAGAACACACATGCAATGACTCTGGTTGTTGTTAGTAAACAGAACACACATGCAATGACACTGGTGGATACATAGGTGGATTGTGAAAAGAGCACACATGCAATGACTCTGGTTGTTCCATATGTGGTATGTGAAAAGAACACACATGCAATGACTCCAGTTGTTGTTAGTAAAAAGAACACACATGTAATGACACTGGTGGATCCATGTGTGGTCTCTAAACAAAACACACATTTCAATGACACTGGTGGATCCATATGTGGTCTGTGAAAAGAACAGTCATGAAATGACTCCAGTTGTTGTTAGTAAAAAGAACACACATGCAATGACACTGGTGGATCCATAGGTGGATTGTGAAAAGAACACACATGCAATGACACGGGTGGAACCATATGTGGCATGTGAAAAGAACACACATGCAATGACTCTGGTTGTTGTTAGTAATAAGAACACACATGCAATAACACTGGTGGATCCACGTGTGGTCCCTGAAGAGAACACACATTTCAATGACTCTGGTGGATCCATATGTGGTATGTGAAAAGAACACACATGAAATGACTCTGGTTGTTGTTAGTAAAAAAAGCACACATGCAATGACACTAGTGGATCCATAGGTGGATTGTGAAAAGAACACACATGCAATGACACTGGTTGTTGTTAGTAAAAAGAAAACACATGCAATGACACTGGTGGATCCATGTGTGGTCTCTGAAGAGAACACACATTTCAATGACTCTGGTTGTTGTTAGTAAAAAGAACACACATGCAATGACACTGGTGGATCCATAGGTGGATTGTGAAAAGAGCACACATGCAATGACACTGGTGGATCCATATGTGGTATGTAAAAAGAAGACACATGCAATGACACTGGTGGATCCATGTGTGGTCTTTGAAGAGAACACACATTTCAATGACTCTGGTTGTTGTTAGTAAAAAGAACACACATGCAATGACACTGGTGGATCCATATGTTGTATGTGAAAAGAACACACATTTCAATGACTCTGGTTGTTGTTACTAAAAAGAACTCACATGCAATAACACTGGTGGATCCATAGGTGGATTATGAAAAGCACACACATTTCAATGATACTGGTGGATCCATATGTGGTATGTGAAAATAACACACATTTTAATAACTCTGGTTGTTGTTAGTAAAAAGAACACACATCCAATGACTCTGATGGATCCATAGGTGGATTGTGAAAAGAGCACACATACAATGACACTGATGGATCCATATATGGTATGTGAAAAGAACACACATGCAATGACTCCAGTTGTTGTTAGGAAAAAAGAACACACATGCAATGAGACTGGTGGATCCATGTGTGGTCTCTGAAGAGAACACACATTTCAGTGACACTGGTGGATCGATATGTGGAATGTGAAAAGAACAGTCATGAAATGACTCCAGTTTTTGTTAGCAAAAAGAACACACATGCAATGACACTGGTGGATCCATAGGTGGATTGTGAAAAGAACACACATGCAATGACACTGGTGGATCCATATGTGGTATGTGAAAAGAACACACATGCAATGACTCCAGTTGTTGTTAGTAAAAAGAACACACATGCAATGACACTGGTGGATCCATTTGTGGTCTCTAAAGAGAACACACATTTCAATAACACTGGTGGATCCATATGTGGTATGTGAAAAGAACAGTCATGAATTGACTCTAGTTGTTGTTCGTAAAAAGAACACACATGCAATGACACTGGTGGATCCATATGTGGATTGTGAAAAGAACACACATGCAATCACACTGGTGGATCCATATGTGGCATGTGAAAAGAACACACATGCAATGACTCTGGTTGTTGTTACTAACAAGAACACACATGCAATAAAAATGGTGGATCCATGTGTGGTCTCTGAAGAGAACATACATTTCAATGACTCTGGTGGATCCATATGTGGTATGTGAAAAGAACACACATGAAATGACTCTGGTTGTTGTTAGTAAAAAAAGCACACATGCAATGACACTGGTGGATCCATAGGTGTATTGTGAAAAGAACACACATGTAATGACACTGGTTGTTAGTAAAAAGAACACACATGCAATGACACTGGTGGATCCATGTGTGGTCTCTGAAGAGAACACAAATTTCAATGACTCTGGTTGTTGTTAGTAAAAAGAACACACATGCAATGACACTGGTGGATCCATGTGTGGTCTCTAAAGAGAACACACATGCAATGACTCTGGTTGTTGTTAGTAAAAAGAACACACATGCAATGAGACTGGTGGATCCATATGTGGTATGTGAAAAAAAACACATTTCAATGACTCTGGTTGTTGTTAGTAAAAAGAACACACATGCAATGACACTGGTGGATCCATAGGTGGATTGTGAAAAGAGCACACATGCAATGACACCGGTGGATCCATATGTGGTATGTGAAAAGAACACACATGCAATGACTTAATAAAAAGAACACACATGCAATGACACTGGTGGATCCATGTGTGGTCTCTGAAGAGAACACACATTTCAATGACTCTGGTTGTTGTTAGTAAAAAGAACACACATGCAATGAAACTGGTGGATCCATGTGTGGTCTCTAAAGAGAACACACATGCAATGACTCCGGTTGTTGTTAGTAAAAAGAACACACATGCAATGAAACTGGTGGATCCATGTGTGGTCTCTAAAGAGAACACACATGCAATGACTCTGGTTGTTGTTAGTAAAAAGAACACACATGCAATGACACTGGTGGATACATAGGTGGATTGTGAAAAGAGCACACATGCAATGACTCTGGTTGTTCCATATGTGGTATGTGAAAAGAACACACATGCAATGACTCCAGTTGTTGTTAGTAAAAAGAACACACATGTAATGACACTGGTGGATCCATGTGTGGTATCTAAACAAAACACACATTTCAATGACACTGGTGGATCCATATGTGGTCTGTGAAAAGAACAGTCATGAAATGACTCCAGTTGTTGTTAGTAAAAAGAACACACATGCAATGACACTGGTGGATCCATAGGTGGATTGTGAAAAGAACACACATGCAATGACACGGGTGGAACCATATGTGGCATGTGAAAAGAACACACATGCAATGACTCTGGTTGTTGTTAGTAATAAGAACACACATGCAATAACACTGGTGGATCCACGTGTGGTCCCTGAAGAGAACACACATTTCAATGACTCTGGTGGATCCATATGTGGTATGTGAAAAGAACACACATGAAATGACTCTGGTTGTTGTTAGTAAAAAAAGCACACATGCAATGACACTAGTGGATCCATAGGTGGATTGTGAAAAGAACACACATGCAATGACGCTGGTTGTTGTTAGTAAAAAGAAAACACATGCAATGACACTGGTGGATCCATGTGTGGTCTCTGAAGAGAACACACATTTCAATGACTCTGGTTGTTGTTAGTAAAAAGAACACATATGTAATGACACTGGTGGATCCATAGGTGGATTGTGAAAAGAGCACACATGCAATGACACTGGTGGATCCATAGGTGGATTGTGAAAAGAGCACACATGCAATGACACTGGTGGATCCATATGTGGTATGTAAAAAGAAGACACATGCAATGACACTGGTGGATCCATGTGTGGTCTTTGAAGAGAACACACATTTCAATGACTCTGGTTGTTGTTAGTAAAAAGAACACACATGCAATGACACTGGTGGATCCATATGTTGTATGTGAAAAGAACACACATTTCAATGACTCTGGTTGTTGTTACTAAAAAGAACTCACATGCAATAACACTGGTGGATCCATAGGTGGATTATGAAAAGCACACACATTTCAATGATACTGGTGGATCCATATGTGGTATGTGAAAATAACACACATTTCAATAACTCTGGTTGTTGTTAGTAAAAAGAACACACATCCAATGACTCTGATGGATCCATAGGTGGATTGTGAAAAGAGCACACATACAATGACACTGATGGATCCATATATGGTATGTGAAAAGAACACACATGCAATGACTCCAGTTGTTGTTAGGAAAAAAGAACACACATGCAATGAGACTGGTGGATCCATGTGTGGTCTCTGAAGAGAACACACATTTCAGTGACACTGGTGGATCGATATGTGGAATGTGAAAAGAACAGTCATGAAATGACTCCAGTTTTTGTTAGCAAAAAGAACACACATGCAATGACACTGGTGGATCCATAGGTGGATTGTGAAAAGAACACACATACAATGACACTGGTGGATCCATATGTGGTATGTGAAAAGAACACACATGCAATGACTCCAGTTGTTGTTAGTAAAAAGAACACACATGCAATGACACTGGTGGATCCATTTGTGGTCTCTGAAGAGAACACACATTTCAATAACACTGGTGGATCCATATGTGGTATGTGAAAAGAACAGTCATGAATTGACTCTAGTTATTGTTAGTAAAAAGAACACACATGCAATGACACTGGTGGATCCATAGGTGGATTGTGAAAAGAACACACATGCAATCACACTGGTGGATCCATATGTGGCATGTGAAAAGAACACACATGCAATGACTCTGGTTGTTGTTACTAACAAGAACACACATGCAATAAAAATGTTGGATCCATGTGTGGTCTCTGAAGAGAACATACATTTCAATGACTCTGGTGGATCCATATGTGGTATGTGAAAAGAAAACACATGAAATGACTCTGGTTGTTGTTAGTAAAAAAAGCACACATGCAATGACACTGGTGGATCCATAGGTGTATTGTGAAAAGAACACACATGCAATGACACTGGTTGTTAGTAAAAAGAACACACATGCAATGACACTGGTGGATCCATGTGTGGTCTCTGAAGAGAACACAAATTTCAATGACTCTGGTTGTTGTTAGTAAAAAGAACACACATGCAATGACACTAGTGGATCCATGTGTGGTCTCTAAAGAGAACACACATGCAATGACTCTGGTTGTTAGTAAAAAGAACACACATGCAATGAGACTGGTGGATCCATATGTGGTATTTGAAAAAAAACACATTTCAATGACTCTGGTTCTTGTTAGTAAAAAGAACACACATGCAATGACACTGGTGGATCCATAGGTGGATTGTGAAAAGAGCACACATGCAATGACACCGGTGGATCCATATGTGGTATGTGAAAAGAACACACATGCAATGACTTAATAAAAAGAACACACATGCAATGACACTGGTGGATCCATGTGTGGTCTCTGAAGAGAACACACATTTCAATGACTCTGGTTGTTGTTAGTAAAAAGAACACACATGCAATGAAACTGGTGGATCCATGTGTGGTCTCTAAAGAGAACACACATGCAATGACTCCGGTTGTTGTTAGTAAAAAGAACACACATGCAATGAAACTGGTGGATCCATGTGTGGTCTCTAAAGAGAACACACATGCAATGACTCTGGTTGTTGTTAGTAAAAAGAACACACATGCAATGACACTGGTGGATACATAGGTGGATTGTGAAAAGAGCACACATGCAATGACTCTGGTTGTTCCATATGTGGTATGTGAAAAGAACACACATGCAATGACTCCAGTTGTTGTTAGTAAAAAGAACACACATGTAATGACACTGGTGGATCCATGTGTGGTATCTAAACAAAACACACATTTCAATGACACTGGTGGATCCATATGTGGTCTGTGAAAAGAACAGTCATGAAATGACTCCAGTTGTTGTTAGTAAAAAGAACACACATGCAATGACACTGGTGGATCCATAGGTGGACTGTGAAAAGAACACACATGCAATGACACGGGTGGAACCATATGTGGCATGTGAAAAGAACACACATGCAATGACTCTGGTTGTTGTTAGTAATAAGAACACACATGCAATAACACTGGTGGATCCACGTGTGGTCCCTGAAGAGAACACACATTTCAATGACTCTGGTGGATCCATATGTGGTATGTGAAAAGAACACACATGAAATGACTCTGGTTGTTCTTAGTAAAAAAAGCACACATGCAATGACACTAGTGGATCCATAGGTGGATTGTGAAAAGAACACACATGCAATGACACTGGTTGTTGTTAGTAAAAAGAAAACACATGCAATGACACTGGTGGATCCATGTGTGGTCTCTGAAGAGAACACACATTTCAATGACTCTGGTTGTTGTTAGTAAAAAGAACACACATGCAATGACACTGGTGGATCCATAGGTGGATTGTGAAAAGAGCACACATGCAATGACACTGGTGGATCCATAGGTGGATTGTGAAAAGAGCACACATGCAATGACACTGGTGGATCCATATGTGGTATGTAAAAAGAAGACACAAGCAATGACACTGGTGGATCCATGTGTGGTCTTTGAAGAGAACACACATTTCAATGACTCTGGTTGTTGTTAGTAAAAAGAACACACATGCAATGACACTGGTGGATCCATATGTTGTATGTGAAAAGAACACAGATTTCAATGACTCTGGTTGTTGTTACTAAAAAGAACTCACATGCAATAACACTGGTGGATCCATAGGTGGATTATGAAAAGCACACACATTTCAATGATACGGGTGGATCCATATGTGGTATGTGAAAATAACACACATTTCAATAACTCTGGTTGTTGTTAGTAAAAAGAACACACATCCAATGACTCTGATGGATCCATAGGTGGATTGTGAAAAGAGCACACATACAATGACACTGATGGATCCATATATGGTATGTGAAAAGAACACACATGCAATGACTCCAGTTGTTGTTAGGAAAAAAGAACACACATGCAATGAGACTGGTGGATCCATGTGTGGTCTCTGAAGAGAACACACATTTCAGTGACACTGGTGGATCGATATGTGGACTGTGAAAAGAACAGTCATGAAATGACTCCAGTTTTTGTTAGCAAAAAGAACACACATGCAATGACACTGGTGGATCCATAGGTGGATTGTGAAAAGAACACACATACAATGACACTGGTGGATCCATATGTGGTATGTGAAAAGAACACACATGCAATGACTCCAGTTGTTGTTAGTAAAAAGAACACACATGCAATGACACTGGTGGATCCATTTGTGGTCTCTGAAGAGAACACACATTTCAATAACACTGGTGGATCCATATGTGGTATGTGAAAAGAACAGTCATGAATTGACTCTAGTTATTGTTAGTAAAAAGAACACACATGCAATGACACTGGTGGATCCATAGGTGGATTGTGAAAAGAACACACATGCAATCACACTGGTGGATCCATATGTGGCATGTGAAAAGAACACACATGCAATGACTCTGGTTGTTGTTACTAACAAGAACACACATGCAATAAAAATGTTGGATCCATGTGTGGTCTCTGAAGAGAACATACATTTCAATGACTCTGGTGGATCCATATGTGGTATGTGAAAAGAAAACACATGAAATGACTCTGGTTGTTGTTAGTAAAAAAAGCACACATGCAATGACACTGGTGGATCCATAGGTGTATTGTGAAAAGAACACACATGCAATGACACTGGTTGTTAGTAAAAAGAACACACATGCAATGACACTGGTGGATCCATGTGTGGTCTCTGAAGAGAACACAAATTTCAATGACTCTGGTTGTTGTTAGTAAAAAGAACACACATCCAATGACACTAGTGGATCCATGTGTGGTCTCTAAAGAGAACACACATGCAATGACTCTGGTTGTTAGTAAAAAGAACACACATGCAATGAGACTGGTGGATCCATATGTGGTATTTGAAAAAAAACACATTTCAATGACTCTGGTTCTTGTTAGTAAAAAGAACACACATGCAATGACACTGGTGGATCCATAGGTGGATTGTGAAAAGAGCACACATGCAATGACACCGGTGGATCCATATGTGGTATGTGAAAAGAACACACATGCAATGACTTAATAAAAAGAACACACATGCAATGACACTGGTGGATCCATGTGTGGTCTCTGAAGAGAACACACATTTCAATGACTCTGGTTGTTGTTAGTAAAAAGAACACACATGCAATGAAACTGGTGGATCCATGTGTGGTCTCTAAAGAGAACACACATGCAATGACTCCGGTTGTTGTTAGTAAAAAGAACACACATGCAATGAAACTGGTGGATCCATGTGTGGTCTCTAAAGAGAACACACATGCAATGACTCTGGTTGTTGTTAGTAAAAAGAACACACATGCAATGACACTGGTGGATACATAGGTGGATTGTGAAAAGAGCACACATGCAATGACTCTGGTTGTTCCATATGTGGTATGTGAAAAGAACACACATGCAATGACTCCAGTTGTTGTTAGTAAAAAGAACACACATGTAATGACACTGGTGGATCCATGTGTGGTATCTAAACAAAACACACATTTCAATGACACTGGTGGATCCATATGTGGTCTGTGAAAAGAACAGTCATGAAATGACTCCAGTTGTTGTTAGTAAAAAGAACACACATGCAATGACACTGGTGGATCCATAGGTGGACTGTGAAAAGAACACACATGCAATGACACGGGTGGAACCATATGTGGCATGTGAAAAGAACACACATGCAATGACTCTGGTTGTTGTTAGTAATAAGAACACACATGCAATAACACTGGTGGATCCACGTGTGGTCCCTGAAGAGAACACACATTTCAATGACTCTGGTGGATCCATATGTGGTATGTGAAAAGAACACACATGAAATGACTCTGGTTGTTCTTAGTAAAAAAAGCACACATGCAATGACACTAGTGGATCCATAGGTGGATTGTGAAAAGAACACACATGCAATGACACTGGTTGTTGTTAGTAAAAAGAAAACACATGCAATGACACTGGTGGATCCATGTGTGGTCTCTGAAGAGAACACACATTTCAATGACTCTGGTTGTTGTTAGTAAAAAGAACACACATGCAATGACACTGGTGGATCCATAGGTGGATTGTGAAAAGAGCACACATGCAATGACACTGGTGGATCCATAGGTGGATTGTGAAAAGAGCACACATGCAATGACACTGGTGGATCCATATGTGGTATGTAAAAAGAAGACACAAGCAATGACACTGGTGGATCCATGTGTGGTCTTTGAAGAGAACACACATTTCAATGACTCTGGTTGTTGTTAGTAAAAAGAACACACATGCAATGACACTGGTGGATCCATATGTTGTATGTGAAAAGAACACACATTTCAATGACTCTGGTTGTTGTTACTAAAAAGAACTCACATGCAATAACACTGGTGGATCCATAGGTGGATTATGAAAAGCACACACATTTCAATGATACGGGTGGATCCATATGTGGTATGTGAAAATAACACACATTTCAATAACTCTGGTTGTTGTTAGTAAAAAGAACACACATCCAATGACTCTGATGGATCCATAGGTGGATTGTGAAAAGAGCACACATACAATGACACTGATGGATCCATATATGGTATGTGAAAAGAACACACATGCAATGACTCCAGTTGTTGTTAGGAAAAAAGAACACACATGCAATGAGACTGGTGGATCCATGTGTGGTCTCTGAAGAGAACACACATTTCAGTGACACTGGTGGATCGATATGTGGACTGTGAAAAGAACAGTCATGAAATGACTCCAGTTTTTGTTAGCAAAAAGAACACACATGCAATGACACTGGTGGATCCATAGGTGGATTGTGAAAAGAACACACATACAATGACACTGGTGGATCCATATGTGGTATGTGAAAAGAACACACATGCAATGACTCCAGTTGTTGTTAGTAAAAAGAACACACATGCAATGACACTGGTGGATCCATTTGTGGTCTCTGAAGAGAACACACATTTCAATAACACTGGTGGATCCATATGTGGTATGTGAAAAGAACAGTCATGAATTGACTCTAGTTATTGTTAGTAAAAAGAACACACATGCAATGACACTGGTGGATCCATAGGTGGATTGTGAAAAGAACACACATGCAATCACACTGGTGGATCCATATGTGGCATGTGAAAAGAACACACATGCAATGACTCTGGTTGTTGTTACTAACAAGAACACACATGCAATAAAAATGTTGGATCCATGTGTGGTCTCTGAAGAGAACATACATTTCAATGACTCTGGTGGATCCATATGTGGTATGTGAAAAGAAAACACATGAAATGACTCTGGTTGTTGTTAGTAAAAAAAGCACACATGCAATGACACTGGTGGATCCATAGGTGTATTGTGAAAAGAACACACATGCAATGACACTGGTTGTTAGTAAAAAGAACACACATGCAATGACACTGGTGGATCCATGTGTGGTCTCTGAAGAGAACACAAATTTCAATGACTCTGGTTGTTGTTAGTAAAAAGAACACACATGCAATGACACTGGTGGATCCATGTGTGGTCTCTAAAGAGAACACACATGCAATGACTCTAGTTGTTGTTAGTAAAAAGAACACACATGCAATGAGACTGGTGGATCCATATGTGGTATGTGAAAAAAAAACACATTTCAATGACTCTGGTTGTTGTTAGTAAAAAGAACACACATGCAATGACACTGGTGGATCCATAGGTGGATTGTGAAAAGAGCACACATGCAATGACACCGGTGGATCCATATGTGGTATGTGAAAAGAACACACATGCAATGACTTAATAAAAAGAACACACATGCAATGACACTGGTGGATCCATGTGTGGTCTCTGAAGAGAACACACATTTCAATGACTCTGGTTGTTGTTAGTAAAAAGAACACACATGCAATGAAACTGGTGGATCCATGTGTGGTCTCTAAAGAGAACACACATGCAATGACTCCGGTTGTTGTTAGTAAAAAGAACACACATGCAATGAAACTGGTGGATCCATGTGTGGTCTCTAAAGAGAACACACATGCAATGACTCTGGTTGTTGTTAGTAAAAAGAACACACATGCAATGACACTGGTGGATACATAGGTGGATTGTGAAAAGAGCACACATGCAATGACTCTGGTTGTTCCATATGTGGTATGTGAAAAGAACACACATGCAATGACTCCAGTTGTTGTTAGTAAAAAGAACACACATGTAATGACACTGGTGGATCCATGTGTGGTCTCTAAACAAAACACACATTTCAATGACACTGGTGGATCCATATGTGGTCTGTGAAAAGAACAGTCATGAAATGACTCCAGTTGTTGTTAGTAAAAAGAACACACATGCAATGACACTGGTGGATCCATAGGTGGATTGTGAAAAGAACACACATGCAATGACACGGGTGGAACCATATGTGGCATGTGAAAAGAACACACATGCAATGACTCTGGTTGTTGTTAGTAATAAGAACACATATGCAATAACACTGGTGGATCCACGTGTGGTCCCTGAAGAGAACACACATTTCAATGACTCTGGTGGATCCATATGTGGTATGTGAAAAGAACACACATGAAATGACTCTGGTTGTTGTTAGTAAAAAAGCACACATGCAATGACACTAGTGGATCCATAGGTGGATTGTGAAAAGAACACACATGCAATGACACTGGTTGTTGTTAGTAAAAAGAAAACACATGCAATGACACTGGTGGATCCATGTGTGGTCTCTGAAGAGAACACACATTTCAATGACTCTGGTTGTTGTTAGTAAAAAGAACACACATGCAATGACACTGGTGGATCCATAGGTGGATTGTGAAAAGAGCACACATGCAATGACACTGGTGGATCCATATGTGGTATGTAAAAAGAAGACACATGCAATGACACTGGTGGATCCATGTGTGGTCTTTGAAGAGAACACACATTTCAATGACTCTGGTTGTTGTTAGTAAAAAGAACACACATGCAATGACACTAGTGGATCCATATGTTGTATGTGAAAAGAACACACATTTCAATGACTCTGGTTGTTGTTACTAAAAAGAACTCACATGCAATAACACTGGTGGATCCATAGGTGGATTATGAAAAGCACACACATTTCAATGATACTGGTGGATCCATATGTGGTATGTGAAAATAACACACATTTCAATAACTCTGGTTGTTGTTAGTAAAAAGAACACACATCCAATGACTCTGATGGATCCATAGGTGGATTGTGAAAAGAGCACACATACAATGACACTGATGGATCCATATATGGTATGTGAAAAGAACACACATGCAATGACTCCAGTTGTTGTTAGGAAAAAAGAACACACATGCAATGAGACTGGTGGATCCATGTGTGGTCTCTGAAGAGAACACACATTTCAGTGACACTGGTGGATCGATATGTGGAATGTGAAAAGAACAGTCATGAAATGACTCCAGTTTTTGTTAGCAAAAAGAACACACATGCAATGACACTGGTGGATCCATAGGTGGATTGTGAAAAGAACACACATGCAATGACACTGGTGGATCCATATGTGGTATGTGAAAAGAACACACATGCAATGACTCCAGTTGTTGTTAGTAAAAAGAACACACATGCAATGAAACTGGTGGATCCATTTGTGGTCTCTGAAGAGAACACACATTTCAATAACACTGGTGGATCCATATGTGGTATGTGAAAAGAACAGTCATGAATTGACTCTAGTTATTGTTAGTAAAAAGAACACACATGCAATGACATTGGTGGATCCATAGGTGGATTGTGAAAAGAACACACATGCAATCACACTGGTGGATCCATATGTGGCATGTGAAAAGAACACACATGCAATGACTCTGGTTGTTGTTACTAACAAGAACACACATGCAATAAAAATGGTGGATCCATGTGTGGTCTCTGAAGAGAACATACATTTCAATGACTCTGGTGGATCCATATGTGGTATGTGAAAAGAACACACATGAAATGACTCTGGTTGTTGTTAGTAAAAAAAGCACACATGCAATGACACTGGTGGATCCATAGGTGTATTGTGAAAAGAACACACATGCAATGACACTGGTTGTTAGTAAAAAGAACACACATGCAATGACACTGGTGGATCCATGTGTGGTCTCTGAAGAGAACACAAATTTCAATGACTCTGGTTGTTGTTAGTAAAAAGAACACACATGCAATGACACTGGTGGATCCATGTGTGGTCTCTAAAGAGAACACACATGCAATGACTCTGGTTGTTGTTAGTAAAAAGAACACACATGCAATGAGACTCGTGGATCCATATGAGGTATGTGAAAAAAAACACATTTCAATGACTCTGGTTGTTGTTAGTAAAAAGAACACACATGCAATGACACCGGTGGATCCATAGGTGGATTGTGAAAAGAGCACACATGCAATGACACCGGTGGATCCATATGTGGTATGTGAAAAGAACACACATGCAATGACTTAATAAAAAGAACACACATGCAATGACACTGGTGGATCCATGTGTGGTCTCTGAAGAGAACACACATTTCAATGACTCTGGTTGTTGTTAGTAAAAAGAACACACATGCAATGAAACTGGTGGATCCATGTGTGGTCTCTAAAGAGAACACACATGCAATGACTCCGGTTGTTGTTAGTAAAAAGAACACACATGCAATGAAACTGGTGGATCCATGTGTGGTCTCTAAAGAGAACACACATGCAATGACTCTGGTTGTTGTTAGTAAAAAGAACACACATGCAATGACACTGGTGGATACATAGGTGGATTGTGAAAAGAGCACACATGCAATGACTCTGGTTGTTCCATATGTGGTATGTGAAAAGAACACACATGCAATGACTCCAGTTGTTGTTAGTAAAAAGAACACACATGTAATGACACTGGTGGATCCATGTGTGGTCTCTAAACAAAACACACATTTCAATGACACTGGTGGATCCATATGTGGTCTGTGAAAAGAACAGTCATGAAATGACTCCAGTTGTTGTTAGTAAAAAGAACACACATGCAATGACACTGGTGGATCCATAGGTGGATTGTGAAAAGAACACACATGCAATGACACGGGTGGAACCATATGTGGCATGTGAAAAGAACACACATGCAATGACTCTCGTTGTTGTTAGTAATAAGAACACACATGCAATAACACTGGTGGATCCACGTGTGGTCTCTAAAGAGAACACACATTTCAATGACTCTGCTGGATCCATATGTGGTATGTGAAAAGAACACACATGAAATGACTCTGGTTGTTGTTAGTAAAAAAAGCACACATGCAATGACACTAGTGGATCCATAGGTGGATTGTGAAAAGAACACACATGCAATGACACTGGTTGTTGTTAGTAAAAAGAAAACACATGCAATGACACTGGTGGATCCATGTGTGGTCTCTGAAGAGAACACACATTTCAATGACTCTGGTTGTTGTTAGTAAAAAGAACACACATGCAATGACACTGGTGGATCCATAGGTGGATTGTGAAAAGAGCACACATGCAATGACACTGGCGGATCCATATGTGGTATGTAAAAAGAACACACATGCAATGACACTGGTGGATCCATGTGTGGTCTTTGAAGAGAACACACATTTCAATGACTCTGGTTGTTGTTAGTAAAAAGAACACACATGCAATGAAACTGGTGGATCCATGTGTGGTCTCTGAAGAGAACACACATGCAATGACACTGGTGGATCCATATGTGGTATGTGAAAAGAACACACATGCAATGACTCTGGTTGTTGTTAGTAAAAAGAACACACATGCAACAACACTGGTGGATCCATGTGTGGTCTCTGAAGAGAACACAAATTTCAAAGACTCTGGTTGTTGTTAGTAAAAAGAACACACATGCAATGACACTGGTGGATCCATGTGTGGTCTCTGAAGAGAACACACATGTAATGACTCTGGTTGTTGTTAGTAAAAAGAGCAGGCATGCAATGACACTGGTGGATCCATATGTGGTATGTGAAAAGAACACACATGCAATGACTCTGGTTGTTGTTAGTAAAAAGAACACACATCCAATGACACTGGTGGATCCATAGGTGGATTGTGAAAAGAACACACATTTCAATGACTCTGGTTGTTCCATATGTGCTAGACTCCAGTCGTTGTTAGTAAAAAGAACACACATGTAATGACACTGGTGGATCCATGTGTGGTCTCTGAAGAGAACACACATTTCATTGACTCTGGTTGTTGTTAGTAAAAAGAACACACATGTAATGACACTGGTGGATCCATAGGTGGATTGTGAAAAGAGCACACATGCAATGACACTGGTGGATCCATATGTGGCATGTGAAAAGAACACACATGCAATGACTCTAGTTGTTGTTAGTAACAAGAACACACATGCAATAACACTGGTGGATCCATGTGTGGTCTCGGAAGAGAACACACATTTCAATGACTCTGGTGGATCCATATGTGGTATGTGAAAAGAACACACATGAAATGACTCTGGTTGTTGTTAGTAAAATAAGCACACATGCAATGACACTGGTGGATCCATAGGTGGATTGTGAAAAGAACACACATGCAATGACACTGGTTGTTGTTAGTAAAAAGAACACACATGCAATAACACTGGTGGATCCATGTGTGGTCTCTAAAGAGAACACACATGCAATGACTCTGGTTGTTGTTAGTAAAAAGAACACACATGCAATGACACTGGTGGATCCTTATGTGGTATGTGAAAAGAACACACATTTCAATGACTCTGGTTGTTGTTAGTAAAAAGAACACACATGCAATGACCCTTGTGGATCCATAGGTGGATTGTGAAAAGAGCACACATGCAATGACACTGGTGGATCCATATCTGGTATGTTAAAAGAACACACATGCAATGACTTAGTAAAAAGAACACACATGCAATGACACTGGTGGATCCATGTGTGGTGTCTGAAGAGAACACGCATTTCAATGACTCTAGTTGTTGTTAGTAAAAAGAACATACATGCAATTAAACTGGTGGATCCATGTGTGGTCTTTGAAGAGAACACACATGCAATAACTCTGGTTGTTGATAGTAAAAAGAACACACATGCAATGACACTAGTGGATCCATATGTGGTACGTGAAAATAACACACATGCAATGACTCTTGTTGTTGTTAGTAAAAAGACCACACATGCAATGACACTGGTGGATCCGTAGGTGGATTGTGAAAAGAGCACACATGCAATGACTCTGGTTGTTCCATATATGGTATGTGAAAAGACTACACATGCAATGGCTCCAGTTGTTGTTAGTAAAAAGAACACACATCCAACGACACTGGTGGATCCATAGGTGGATTGTGAAAAGAACACACATGCAATGACACTGGTGGATCCATATGTGGCATGTGAAAAGAACACACATGCAATAACTCTGGTTGTTGTTAGTAACAAGAACACACATGCAATGACACTGGTGGATCCATGTGTGGTCTCTGAAGAGAACACACATTTGAATGACGCTGGTGGATCCATATGTGGTATGTGAAAAGAACAGTCATGAAATGACTCCAGTTGTTGTTAGTAAAACGAACACACATGCAATGACACTGGTGGATCCATAAGTGGATTGTGAAAAGAACACACATGCAATGACACTGGTGGATCTATATGTGGCATGTGAAAAGAACACAGATGCAATGACACTGGTGGATCCATGTGTGGTCTCTGAAGAGAACACACATTTCAATGACTCTGGTGGATGCATATATGGTATGTGAAAAGAACACACATGAAATGACTCTGGTTGTTGTTAGTAAAAAAGCACACATGCAATGACACTGGTGGATCCATAGGTGGATTGTGAAAAGAACACACATGCAATGACACTAGTTGTTGTTAGTAAAAAGAAAACACATGCAATGACATTGGTGGATCCATGTGTGGTCTCTGAAGAGAACACACATTTCAATGACTCTGGTTGTTGTTAGTAAAAAGAACACACATGCAATGACACTGCTGGATCCATGTGTGGTCTCTGAAGAGAACACACATGCAATGACTCTGGTTGTTGTTAGTAAATAGAACACACATGCAATGACACTAGTGGATCCATATGTGGTATGTGAAAAGAAAACACATTTAAATGACTCTGGTTGTTGTTAGTAAAAAGAACATACATGCAATAACACTAGTGGATTCATAGGTGGATTGTGAAAAGAGCACACATGCAATGACACTGGTGGATCCATATGTGGTATGTGAAAAGAACACATATGCAATGACTCCAGTTGTTGTTAGTAAAAAGAATGCACATGCAATGACACTAGTGGATCCATGTGTGGTCTCTAAACAGAACACACATTTCAATGACACTGGTGGATCCATATGTGGTATGTGAAAAGAATAGTCATGAAATGACTCCACTTGTTGTTACCAAAAAGAACACACATGCAATGACACTGGTGGATGCATAGGTGGATTGTGAAAAGAAAACACATGCAATGACACTGGTGGATCCATATGTGGTATGTGAAAAGAACACACATGCAATGACTCTGGTTGTTGTTAGTAAAAAGAACACACATGCAATGACTCTGGTTGTTGTTAGTAAAAAGAAGACACATACAATGACACTGGTGGATCCATGTGTGGTCTCTGAAGAGAACATACAAGCAATGACTCTGGTTGTTGTTAGTAAAAAGAGCAGACATGCAATGACACTAGTGGATCCATATGTGGTATGTGAAAAGAACACACATGCAATGACTCTAGTTGTTGTTAGTAAAAAGAACACACATGCAATGACGCCGGTGGATCCATGTGTGGTCTCTGAAGAGAACACACATTTCAATGACACTGGTGGATCCATATATGGTATGTGAAAAGAACAGTCATGAAATGACTCCAGTTGTTGTTAGTAAAAAGAACACACATGCAATGACACTGTGGATTCATAGGTGTATTGTGAAAGGAATACACATGTTATGACACTGGTGGATCCATATGTGGTATGTGAAAAGAACACACATGCAATGACTCTGGTTGTTGTTAGTAAAAAGAACACACATGCAATGACACTGGTGGATCCATGTGTGGTCTCTGAAGAGAACACACATTTCAATGACTATGGTTGTTGTTAGTAAAAAGAACACACATGCAATGACACTGGTGGATCCATGTGTGGTCTCTGAAGAGAACACACATGAAATTACTCTGGTTGTTGTTAGTAAAAAGATCATACATGCAATGACACTGGTGGATCCATATGTGGTATGTGAAAAGAACCACATGCAATGGCTCTGGTTGTTGTTAGTAAAAAGAGCACACATGCAATGACACTAGTGGATCCAAAGGTGGATTGTGAAAAGAGCACACATTTCAATGACTCTGATGGTTCCTTATGTGGTATGTGAAAAGAACACACATGCAATGACTCTAGTTGTTGTTAGTAAAAAGAACACACATGTAATGACACTGGTGGATGCATGTGTGGTCTCTGAAGAGAACACACATTTCAATGACACTGGTGGATCCATATGTGGTATGTGAAAAGAACAGTCATGAAATGACTCTAGTTGTTGTTAGTAAAAAGAACACACATGCAATGACACTGGTGGATCCATAGGTGGATTGTGAAAAGAATACACATGCAATGACACTGGTGGATCCGTATGTGGATTGTGAAAAGTGCACACATGCAATGACTCTGGTTGTTCCATATGTGGTATGTGAAAAGAACACACATGCAATTACTCCAGTTGTTGTTAGTAAAAAGAACACACATGTAATGACACTGGTGGATCCATGTGTGGTCTCTGAAGAGAACACACATTTCAATGACACTGGTGGATCCATATGTGGTATGTGAAAAGAACAGTCATGAAATGACTCTAGTTGTTGTTAGTAAAACGAACACACATGCAATGACACTGGTGGATCCATAGGTGGATTGTGAAAAGAACACACATGCAATGACACTGGTAGATCCATGTGTGGTCTCTGAAGAGAACACACATGCAATGACTTTGGTTGTTGTTAGTAAAAAGAACACACATGCAATGACACTGGTGAATCCATATGTGGTATGTGAAAAGAACACACATTTCAATGACTCTGGTTGTTGTTAGTAAAAAGAACACACATGCAATGACACTGGTGGATCCATAGGTGGATTGTGAAAAGAGCACACATGCAATGACACTGGTGGATCCATATGTGGTATGTGAAAAGAACACACATGCAATGACTCTAGCTGTTGTTAGTAAAAAGAACACACATGCAATGACACTGGTGGATCCAAGTGTGGTCTTTGAAGAGAACACACATTTCAATGACACTTGTGGATCCATATGTGGTATGTGAAAAGAACAGTCATGAAATGACTCGAGTTGTCGTTTGTAAAAAGAACACACATGCAATGACACTGGTGGATCCATAGGTGGATTGTAAAAAGAACACACATGCAATGACACTGGTTGTTGTTAGTACAAAGAACACACATGCAATAACACTGGTGGATCCATGTGTGGTCTCTGAGGAGAACACACATGCAATGACTCTGGTTGTTGTTAGTAAAAAGAACACACATGCAATGACACTGGTGGATCCATATGTGGTATGTGAAAAGAACACACATTTCAATGACTCTGGTTGTTGTTAGTAAAAAGAACACACATGCAATGACACTTGTGGATCCATAGGTGGATTGTGAAAAGAGCACACATGCAATGACACTAGTGGATCCATATTTGGTATGTTAAAAGAACACACATGCAATGACTTAGTAAAAAGAACAAACATGCAATGACACTGGTGGATCCATGTGTGGTCTCTGAAGAGAACACGCATTTCAATGACTCTGGTTGTTGTTAGTAAAAAGAACATACATGCAATTAAACTGGTGGATCCATGTGTGGTCTCTGAAGAGAACACACATGCAATAACTCTGGTTGTTGTTAGTAAAAAGAACACACATGCAATGACACTGGTGGATCCATATGTGGTATGTGAAAAGAACACATATGCAATGACTCAGGTTGTTGTTAGTAAAAAGACCACACATGCAATGACACTGGTGGATCCATTGGTGGATTGTGAAAAGAGCACACATGCAATGACTCTGGTTCTTCCATATGTGGTATGTGAAAAGAACAGACATGCAATGACTCCGGTTGTTGTTAGTAAAAAGAACACACATGTAATGACACTAGTGGATCCATGTGTGGTCTCTGAAGAGAACACACATTTCAATGACACTAGTGGATCCATATGTGGTATGTGAAAAGAACAGTCATGAAATGACTCCAGTTGTTGTTAGTAAAAAGAACACACATGCAATGACACTGGTGGATCCATAGGTGGATTGTGAAAAGAACACACATGCAAGGACACTGGTGGATCCATATGTGGCATGTGAAAAGAACACACATGCAATGACTCTGGTTGTTGTTAGTAACAAGAACACACATGCAATGACACTAGTGGATCCATGTGTGGTCTCTGAAGAGAACACACATTTCAATGACTTTGGTGGATCCATATGTGGTATGTTAAAAGAACACACATGAAATGACTCTGGTTGTTGTTAGTAAAGAAGCACACATGCAATGACACTGGTGGATCCATAGGTGGATTGTGAAAAGAAGACACATGCAATGACACTGGTTGTTGTTAGTAAAAAGAACACACATGCAATCACACTGGTGGATCCATGTGTGGTCTCTTACGAGAACACACATTTCAATGACTCTGGTTGTTGTTAGTAAAAAGAACACACATGCAATGACACTGGTAGATCCATGTGTGGTCTCTGAAGAGAACACACATGCAATGACTCTGGTTGTTGTTAGTAAAAAGAACACAAATGCAATGACACTGGTGAATCCATATGTGGTACGTGAAAAGAACACACATTTCAATCACTCTGGTTGTTGTTAGTAAAAAGAACACACATGCAATGACACTGGTGGATCCATAGGTGGATTGTGAAAAGAACACACATGCAATGACACTAGTGGATCCATATGTGGTATGTGAAAAGAACACACATGCAATGACTCTGGTTGTTGTTAGTAAAAAGAACACACATGCAATAACACTGGTGGATCCATGTGTGGTCTCTGAAGAGAACACAAATTTCAATGACTCTGGTTGTTGTTAGTAAAAAGAACACACATGCAATGACATTGGTGGATCCATATGTGGTATGTGAAAAGAACACACATTTCAATGACTTTGGTGGATCCATATGTGGTATGTGAAAAGAACACACATTTCAATGACTCTGGTTGTTGTTAGTAAAGAGAACACACATGCAATGACACTTGTGGATCCATAGGTGGATTGTGAAAAGAACACACATTTCAAAGACTCTGGTTGTTCCATATGTGCTATGTGAAAAGAACACACATGCAATGACTCTAGTTGTTGTTAGTAAAAAGAACACACATGTAATGACACTGGTGGATCCATGTGTGGTCTCTGAAGAGAACACAGATTTCAATGACACTGGTGGATCCATATGTGGTATGTGAAAAGCACAGTCATGAAATGACTCCAGTTGTTGTTAGTAAAAGGAACACACATGCAATGACACTGGTGGATCCATAGGTGGATTGTGAAAAGAACACACATGCAATGACACTGGTGGATCCATATGTGGCATGTGAAAAGAACACACATGCAATGACTCTGGTTGTTGTTAGTAACAAGAACACACATGCAATAACACTGGTGGATCCATGTGTGGTCTCGGAACAGAACACACATTTCAACGACACCGGTGGATCCATATGTGGTATGTGAAAAGAACACACATGAAATGACTCTGGTTGTTGGTAGTAAAAAAAGCACACATGCAATGACACTGGTGGATCCATAGGTGGATTGTGAAAAGAACACACATGCAATGACACTGGTTGTTGTTAGTAAAAAGAACACACATGCAATGACACTAGTGGATCCATGTGTGGTCTCTGAAGAGAACACACATTTCAATGACTCTGGTTGTTGTTAGTAAAAAGAACACAGATGCAATGACACTTGTGGATCCATGTGTGGTCTCTGAAGAGAACACACATGCACTGACTCTGGTTGTTGTTAGTATAAAGAACACACATGCAATGACACTGGTGGATCCCTATGTGGTATGTGAAAAGAGAACACATTTCAAGGACTCTATTTGTTGTTAGTAAAAATAGCACACATGCAATGACACTTGTGGATCCACAGATGGATTGTGAAAAGAGCACACATGCAATGACACTAGTGGATCCATATGTGGTATGTGAAAAGAACACACATGCAATGACACTGGTGGATCCATGTGTGGTCTCTGAAGAGAACACACATTTCAATGACTCTGGTTGTTGTTAGTAAAAAGAACACACATGCAATGAAACTAGTGGATCCATGTTTGGTCTCTGAAGAGAACACACATGCAATGACTCTCGTTGTTGTTAGTAAAAAGAACACACATGCAATGACACTGGTGGATCCATATGTGGTATGTGAAAAGAACACACATGCAATGACTCTGGTTGTTGTTAGTAAAAAGACCACACATGCAATGACACTGGTGGATCCGTATGTGGATTGTGAAAAGAGCACACATGCAATGACTCTGGTTGTTCCATATGTGGTATGTGAGAAGAACACACATGCAATTACTCCAGTTGTTGTTAGTAAAAAGAACACACATGTAATGACACTGGTGGATCCATGTGTGGTCTCTGAAGAGAACACACATTTCAATAACACTGGTGGATCCAAATGTGGTATGTGAAAAGAACAATCATGAAATGACTCATGTTGTTGTTAGTAAAAAGAACACACATGCAATGACACTAGTGGATCCATAGGTGGATTGTGAAAAGAACACACATGCAATGACACTAGTGGATCCATATGTGGCATGTGAAAAGAACACACATGCAATGACTCTTGTTGTTGTTAGTAACAAGAACACACATGCAATGACACTGGTGGATCCATGTGTGGTCTCTGAAGAGAGCACACATTTCAATGACTTTGGTGGATCCATATGAGGTATGTGAAAAGAACACACACGAAATGACTCTGGTTGTTGATAGTAAAAAAGCACACATGCAATGACACTGGTGGATCCATAGGTGGATTGTGAAAAGAACACACATGCAATGACACTAGTTGTTGTTAGTAAAAAGAACACACATGCAATGACACTGGTAGATCCATGTGTGGTCTCTGAAGAGAACACACATGCAATGACTCTGGTTGTTGTTAGTAAAAAGAACACACATGGAATGACACTGGTGAATCCATATGTGGTATGTGAAAAGAACACACATTTCAATGACTCTGGTTGTTGTTATTAAAAAGAACACACATGCAATGACACTGGTGGATCCATAGGTGGATTGTGAAAAGAGCACACATGCAATGACACTGGTGGATCCATATGTGGTATGTGAAAAGAACACACATGCAATGACTCCGGCTGTTGGTAGTAAAAAGAACACACATGCAATGACACTGGTTGATCCATGTGTGGTCTCTGAAGAGAACACACATTTCAATGACACTGGTGGATCCATATGTGGTATGTGAAAAGAACACACATGCAATGACTCTGGTTGTTGTTAGTAAAAAGAACACACATGCAATGACACTGGTGGATCCATGTGTGGTCTCTGAAGAGAACACAAATTTCAATGACTCTGGTTGTTGTTAGTAAAAAGAACACACATGCAATGACACTGGGGGATCCATGTGTGGTCTCTGAAGAGAACACACATGCAATGACACTGGTGGATCCATGTGTGGTCTCTAAAAAGAACACATATTTCAATGACACTGGTGGATCCATATGTGGTATGGGAAAAGTACAGTCATGAAATAACTCCGGTTGTTGTTAGTAAAAAGAACACACATGCAATGACACTGGTGGATCCATAGGTGGATTGTGAAAAGAACACACACGCAATGACACTGGTGGATTCATATGTGGCATGTGAAAAGAACACACATGCAATGACTCTGGTTGTTGTTAGCAACAAGACCACACATGCAATGAAACTGGTGGATCCATGTGTGGTCTCTGAAGAGAACACACATTTCAATGACACTGGTGGATCCATATGTGGTATGTTAAAAGAACACACATTTCAATGACTCTGGTTATTGTTAGTAAAAAGAACACACATGCAATGACACTGGTGGATCCATAGGTGGATTGTGAAAAGAACACACATTTCAATGACACTGGTGGATCCATATGTGGTATGTGAAAAGAACACACATTTCATTGACTCTGGTTGTTGTTAGTAAAAAGAACACACATGCAATGACTCTGGTGGATCCATGTGTGGCCTCTGAAGAGAATACACATGCAATGACTCTGGTTGTTGCTAGTAAAAAGAGCACACATGCAATGACACTGGTGGATCCATAGGTGGATTGTGAAAAGAACACACATTTCAATGACACTGGTGGATCTATATGTGGTATGTGAAAAGAACAGTCATGAAATGACTCCAGTTGTTGTTTGTAAAAAGAACACACATGCAATGACACTGGTGGATCCATAGGTGGATTGTGAAAAGAACACACGTGCAATTACACTAGTGGATCCATATGTGGTATGTGAAAAGAACACACATGCAATGACTCTGGTTGTTGTTAGTAAAAAGAACACACATATAATGACAATGGTGGATCCATGTGTGGTCTCTGAAGAGAACACACATTTCAATGACTCTGGTTGTTGCTAGTAAAAAGAACACACATGCAATGACACTGCGGGATCCATGTGTGGTCTCTGAAGAGAACACACATGCAATGACTAAGGTTGTTGTTATTAAAAAGAGCACACATGCAATGACACTGGTGGATCCATATGTGGTATGTGAAAAGAACACACATGCAATGACTCTGGTTGTTGTTAGTAAAAAGAACACGCATGCAATCACATTGGTGGATTAATAGGTGGATTGTGAAAAGAGCACACATTTCAATGATTCTGATTGTTCCATATGTGGTATGTGAAAAGAACACACATGAAGTGACTCCAGTTGTTGTTAGTAAAAAGAACACACATGTAATGACTCTCGTGGATCCATAGGTGGATTGTGAAAAGAACACACATGCAATGATACTGGTGGATCCATATGTGGTATGTGAAAAGAACACACATGCAATGACTCTGGTTGTTGTTAGTAAAAAGAACACACATGCAATGACTCTGGTTGTTGTTAGTAAAAAGAACACACATGCAATGACACTGGTGGATCCATGTGTGGTCTCTGAAGAGAACACACATTTCAATGACTCTGGTTGTTGTTAGTAAAAAGAACACACATGCAAAGACACTGGTGGATCCATGTGTGGTCTCTAAAGAGAACACACATGCAATGACTCTGGTTGTTGTTAGTAAAAAGATCATACATGCAATGAAATTGGTGGATCCATATGTGGTATATGAAAAGAACACACATGCAATGACTCTGGTTGTTGTTAGTAAAAAGAACACAGATGCAATGGCACTGGTGGATCCATAGGTGGATTGTGAAAAGAGCACTCATTTCAATGACTTTGATGGTTCCATATGTGGTATGTGAAAAGAACAAACATGCAATGACTCTAGTTGTTGTTAGTAAAAAGAACACACATGTAATGACACTGGTGGATCCATGTGTGGTCTCTGAAGAGAAAACACATTTCAATGACACTGGTGGATCCATATGTGGTATGTGAAAAGAACAGTCATGAAATGACTCTAGTTGTTGTTATTAAAAAGAACACACATGCAATGACACTGGTGGATCCATAGGTGGATTGTGAAAAGAACACACATGCAATGACACTGGTGGATCCATATGTGGCATGTGAAAAGAACACACATGCAATGACCCTGGTTGTTAGTAGTAACAAGAACACACATGCAATAACACTGGTGGATCAATGTGTGGTCTCTAAAGAGAACACACATTTCAATGACTCAGGTTGTTGTTAGTAAAAAGAACACACGTGCAATGACATAGGTGGATCCATGTGTTGTCTCTGAAGAGAACACACATGCAATGACTCTGGTTGTTGTTAGTAAAAATAACACACATGCAATGACACTGGTGGATCCATATGTGGTATGTGAAAAGAACACACATTTCAATGACTCTGGTGGATCCATATGTGGTATGTGAAAAGAACACACATTTAAATGACTCTGGTTGTTGTTAGTAAAGAAAACACACATGCAATGACACTGGTGGATCCATAGGTGGATTGTGAAAAGAACACCCATTTCAAAGACTCTGGTTGTTCCATATGTGCTATGTGAAAAGAACACACATGCAATGACTCCAGTTGTTGTTAGTAAAAAGAACACGCATGTAATGACACTAGTGGATCCATGTGTGGTCTCTGAAGAGAACACACATTTCAATGACACTGGTGGATCCATATGTGGTATGTGAAAAGAACAGTCATGAAATGACTCCAGATGTTGTTAGTAAAAAGAACACACATGCAATGACACTGGTGGATCCATAGGTGGATTGTGAAAAGAACACACATGCAATAACACTGGTGGATCCATATGTGGCATGTGAAAAGAACACACATGCAATGACTCTGGTTGTTGTTAGTAACAAGAACACACATGCAATAACACTCGTGGATCCATGTGTGGTCTCGGAAGAGAAGACACATTTCAACGACGCTGGTGGATCCATATGTGGTATGTGAAAAGAACACACATGACATGACTCTGGTTGTTGTTAGTAAAAAAAGCACACATGCAATGACACTGGTGGATTTATAGGTGGATTGTGAAAAGAACACACATGCAATGAGACTGGTTGTTATCAGTAAAAAGAACACACATGCAATGACACTAGTGGATCCATGTGTGGTCTCTGAAGAGAACACAAATTTCAATGACTCTGGTTGTTGTAAGTAAAAAGAACACACATGCAATGACACTTGTGGATCCATGTGTGGTCTCTGAAGAGAACACACATGCAATGACTCTGGTTGTTGTTAGTATAAAGAACACACATGCAATGACACTGGTGGATCCATATGTGGTATGTGAAAAGAACACACATTTCAATGACTCTAGTTGTTGTTAGTAAAAATAACACACATCCAATGACACTTGTGGATCCACGGGTGGATTGTGAAAAGAGCACACATGCAATGACACTGGTGGATCCATATGTGGTATGTGAAATGAACACACATGCAATGACACTAGTGGATCCATGTGTGGTCTCTGAAGAGAACACACATTTCAATGACTCTAGTTGTTGTTAGTAAAAAGAACACAGATGCAATGAAACTAGTGGATCCATGTTTGGTCTCTAAAGAGAACACACATGCAATGACTCTGGTTGTTGTTATTAAAAAGAACACACATGCAATGACACTGGTGGATCCATATGTGGTATGTGAAAAGAACACACATGCAATGATTCTGGTTGTTGTTAGTAAAAAGACCAAACATGCAATGACACTAGTGGATCCGTATGTGGATTGTGAAAAAAGCACACATGCAATGACTCTGGTTGTTCCATATGTGGTATGTGAAAAGAACACACATGCAATTACTCCAGTTGTTGTTAGTAAAAAGAACACAGATGTAATGACACTGGTGGATCCATGTGTGGTCTCTGAAGAGAACACACATTTCAATGACACTGGTGGATCCAAATGTGGTATGTGAAAAGAACAGTCATGAAATGACTCCAGTTGTTGTTAGTAAAAGGAACACACATGCAATGACACTGGTGGATCCATAGGTGGATTGTGAAAAGAACACACATGCAATGACACTGGTAGATCCATATGTGGCATGTGAAAAGAACACACATGCAATGACTCTGGTTGTTGTTAATAACAAGAACACACACGCAATGACACTGGTGGATCCATGTGTGGTCTCTGAAGAGAACACACATTTCAATGACTTTGGTGGATCCATATGAGGTATGTGAAAAGAACACACATGAAATGACTCTGGTTGTTGTTAGTAAAAAAGCACACATGCAATGACACTGGTGGATCCATAGGTGGATTGTGAAAAGAACACACATGCAATGACACTGGTTGTTGTTAGTAAAAATAACACACATGCAATGACACTGGTAGATCCATGTGTGGTCTCTGAAGAGAACACACATGTAATGACTATGGTTGTTGTTAGTAAAAAGAACACACATGCAATGACACTGGTGAATCCATATGTGGTATGTGAAAAGAACACACATTTCGATGACTCTGGTTTAGTAAAAAGAACACACATGCAATGACACTGGTGGATCCATAGGTGGATTGTGAAAAGAGCACACATGCAATGACACTGGTGGATCCATATGTGGTATGTGAAAAGAACACACATGCAATGACTCTAGCTTTTGTTAGTAAAAAGAACACACATGCAATGACACTGGTGGATCCATGTGTGGTCTCTGAAGAGAACACACATTTCAATGACACTTGTGGATCCATATGTGGTATGTGAAAAGAACAGTCATGAAATGACTCCAGTTGTTGTTTGTAAAAAGAACACACATGCAATGACACTGGTGGATCCATATGTGGATTGTGAAAAGAACACACATGCAATGACACTAGTTGTTGTTAGTAAAAAGAACACACATGCAATAACACTGGTGGATCCATGTGTGGTCTCTGAAGAGAACACACATGCAATGACTCTAGTTGTTGTTAGTAAAAAGAACACACATGCAATGACACTGGTGGATCCATATGTGGTATGTGAAAAGAGCACACATTTCAATGACTCTGGTTGTTGTTAGTAAAAAGAACACACATGCAATGACACTTGTGGATCCATAGGTGGATTGTGAAAAGAGCACACATGCAATGACACTGGTGGATCCATATTTGGTATGTTAAAAGAACACACATGCAATGACTTAGTAAAAAGAACACACATGCAATGACACTGGTGGATCCATGTGTGGTCTCTGAAGAGAACACGCATTTCAATGACTCTGGTTGTTGTTAGTAAAAAGAACATACATGCAATTAAACTGGTGGATCCATGTGTGGTCTCTGAAGAGAACACACATGCAATGACTCTGGTTGTTGTTAGTAAAAAGAACACACATGAAATGACACTGGTGGATCCATATGTGGTATGTGAAAAGAACACATATGCAATGACTCTGGTTGTTATTAGTAAAAAGACCACACATGCAATGACACTGGTGGATCCATTAGTGGATTCTGAAAAGAGCACACATGCAATGACTCTGGTTGTTCCATATGTGGTATGTGAAAAGAACACACATGCAATGACTCCAGTTGTTGTTAGTAAAAAGAACACACATGTAATGACACTAGTGGATCCATGTGTGGTCTCTCAAGAGAACACACATTTCAATGACACTAGTGGATCCATATGTGGTATGTGAAAAGAACAGTCATGAAATGACTCCAGTTGTTGTTAGTAAAAAGAACACACATGCAATGACACTGGTGGATCCATAGGTGGATTGTGAAAAGAACACACATGCAATGACACTGGTGGATCCATATGTGGCATGTGAAAAGAACACACATGCAATGACTCTGGTTGTTGTTAGTAACAAGAACACACATGCAATAACACTGGTGGATCCATGTGTGGTCTCGGAAGAGAAGACACATTTCAACGACGCTGGTGGATCCATATGTGGTATGTGAAAAGAACACACATGACATGACTCTGGTTGTTGTTAGTAAAAAAAGCACACATGCAATGACACTGGTGGATCCATAGGTGGATTGTGAAAAGAACAGACATGCAATGAGACTGGTTGTTGTCAGTAAAAAGAACACACATGCAATGACACTAGTGGATCCATGTGTGGTCTCTGAAGAGAAAACAAATTTCAATGACTCTGGTTGTTGTAAGTAAAAAGAACACACATGCAATGACACTTGTGGATCCATGTGTGGTCTCTGAAGAGAACACACATTCAATGACTCTGGTTGTTGTTAGTATAAAGAACACACATGCAATGACACTGGTGGATCCATATGTGGTATGTGAAAAGAACACACATTTCAATGACTCTAGTTGTTGTTAGTAAACATAACACACATCCAATGACACTTGTGGATCCAAGGGTGGATTGTGAAAAGAGCAGACATGCAATGACACTGGTGGATCCATATGTGGTATGTGAAATGAACACACATGCAATGACACTGGTGGATCCATGTGTGGTCTCTGAAGAGAACACACATTTCAATGACTCTGGTTGTTGTTAGTAAAAAGAACACACATGCAATGAAACTAGTGGATCCATGTTTGGTCTCTGAAGAGAACACACATGCAATGACTCTGGTTGTTGTTAGTAAAAAGAACACACATGCAATGACACTGGTGGATCCATATGTGGTATGTGAAAAGAACACACATGCAATGACTCTGGTTGTTGTTAGTAAAAAGACCACACATGCAATGACACTGGTGGATCCGTATGTGGATTGTGAAAAGAGCACACATGCAATGACTCTGGTTGTTCCATATGTGGTATGTGAAAAGAACACACATGCAATTACTCCAGTTGTTGTTAGTAAAAAGAACACACATGTAATGACACTGGTGGATCCATGTGTGGTCTCTGAAGAGAACACACATTTCAATGACACTGGTGGATCATAATGTGGTATGTGAAAAGAATAGTCATGAAATGACTCAGTTGTTGTTAGTAAAAGGAACACACATGCAATGACACTGGTGGATCCATAGGTGGATTGTGAAAAGAACACACATGCAATGACACTGGTGGATCCATATGTGGCATGTGAAAAGAACACACATGCAATGACTCTGGTTGTTGTTAGTAACAAGAACACACATGCAATGACACTGGTGGATCCATGTGTGGTCTTTGAAGAGAACACACATTTCAATGATTTGGTGGATCCATATGAGGTATGTGAAAAGAACACACATGAAATGACTCTGGTTGTTGTTAGTAAAAAAGCACACATGCAATGACACTGGTGGATCCATAGGTGGATTGTGAAAAGAACACACATGCAATGACACTGGTTGTTGTTGGTAAAAATAACACACATGCAATGACACTGGTAGATCCATGTGTGGTCTCTGAAGAGAACACACATTTCAATGACACTGGTGGATCCATATGTGGTATGTGAAAAGAACACACATGCAATGACTCTGGTTGTTGTTAGTAAAAAGAACACACATGCAATGACACTGGTGGATCCATGTGTGGTCTCTGAAGAGAACACAAATTTCAATGACTCTGGTTGTTGTTAGTAAAAAGAACACACATGCAATGACACTGGGGGATCCATGTGTGGTCTCTGAAGAGAACACATATGCAATGACTAAGGTTGTTGTTATTAAAAAGAGCACACATGCAATGACACTGGTGGATCCATATGTGGTATGTGAAAAGAACACACATCAATGACTCTGGTTGTTGTTAGTAAAAAGAACACGCATGCAATCACATTGGTGGATTAATAGGTGGATTGTGAAAAGAGCACACATTTCAATGATTCTGATTGTTCCATATGTGGTATGTGAAAAGAACACACATGAAGTGACTCCAGTTGTTGTTAGTAAAAAGAACACACATGCAATGACTCTGGTGGATCCATAGGTGGATTGTGAAAAGAACACACATGCAATGATACTGGTGGATCCATATGTGGTATGTGAAAAGAACACACATGCAATGACTCTGGTTGTTGTTAGTAAAAAGAACACACATGCAATGACTCTGGTTGTTGTTAGTAAAAAGAACACACATGCAATGACACTGGTGGATCCATGTGTGGTCTCTGAAGAGAACACACATTTCAATGACTCTGGTTGTTGTTAGTAAAAAGAACACACATGCAATGACACTGGTGGATCCATGTGTGGTCTCTAAAGAGAACACACATGCAATGACTCTGGTTGTTGTTAGTAAAAAGATCATACATGCAATGACACTGGTGGATCCATATGTGGTATATGAAAAGAACACACATGCAATGACTCTGGTTGTTGTTAGTAAAAAGAACACAGATGAAATGACACTGGTGGATCCATAGGTGGATTGTGAAAAGAGCACTCATTTCAATGACTCTGATGGTTCCATATGTGTTATGTGAAAAGAACAAACTTGCAATGACTCTAGTTGTTGTTAGTAAAAAGAACACACATGTAATGACACTGGTGGATCCATGTGTGGTCTCTGAAGAGAACACACATTTCAATGACACTGGTGGATCCATATGTGGTATGTGAAAAGAACAGTCATGAAATGACTCTAGTTGTTGGTAGTAAAAAGAACACACATGCAATGACACTGGTGGATCCATAGGTGGATTGTGAAAAGAACACACATACAATGACACTGGTGGATCCATATGTGGCATATGAAAAGAACACACATGCAATGACTCTGGTTGTTAGTAGTAACAAGAACACACATGCAATAACACTGGTGGATCAATGTGTGATCTCGGAAGAGAAGACACATTTCAACGACGCTGGTGGATCCATATGTGGTATGTGAAAAGAACACACATGACATGACTCTGGTTGTTGTTAGTAAAAAAAGCACACATGCAATGACACTGGTGGATCCATAGGTGGATTGTGAAAAGAACACACATGCAATGAGACTGGTTGTTGTCAATAAAAAGAACACACATGCAATGACACTAGTGGATCCATGTGTGGTCTCTGAAGAGAACACAAATTTCAATGACTCTGGTTGTTGTAAGTAAAAAGAACACACATGCAATGACACTTGTGGATCCATGTGTGGTCTGTGAAGAGAACACACATGCAATGACTCTGGTTGTTGTTAGTATAAAGAACACACATGCAATGACACTGGTGGATCCATATGTGGTATGTGAAAAGAACACACATTTCAATGACTCTAGTTGTTGTTAGTAAAAATAACACACATCCAATGACACTTGTGGATCCACGGGTGGATTGTGAAAAGAGCACACATGCAATGACACTGCTGGATCCATATGTGGTATGTGAAATGAACACACATGCAATGACACAGGTGGATCCATGTGTGGTCTCTGAAGAGAACACACATTTCAATGACTCTGGTTGTTGTTAGTAAAAAGAACACACATGCAATGAAACTGGTGGATCCATGTGTGGTCTCTGAAGAGAACACACATGCAATGACTCTGGTTGTTGTTAGTAAAAAGAACACACATGCAATGACACTGGTGGATCCATATGTGGTATGTGAAAAGAACACACATTCAATGACTCTAGTGGATCCATATGTGGATTGTGAAAAGAGCACACATGCAATGACACTGGTGGATCCATATGTTATATGTGAAAAGAACACACATGCAATGACTCTAGTTGTTGTTAGTAAAAAGAACACACATGCAATGACACTGGTGGATCCATGTGTGGTCTCTGAAGAGAACACACATTTCAATGACACTGGTGGATCCATATGTGGAATGTGAAAAGAATAGTCATGAAATGACTCCTGTTGTTGTTTGTAAAAAGAACACACATGCAATGACACTAGTGGATCCATAGGTGGATTGTGAAAAGAACACACATGCAATGACACTGGTGGATCCATATGTGGTATGTGAAAATAACACACATGCAATGACTCTGGTTGTTGTTAGTAAAAAGAACACACATGCAATGACACTGGTGGATCCATGTGTGGTATGTGAAAAGAACACACATTTCAATGACTCTGGTGGATCCATCTGTGGTATGTGAAAAGAACGCACATTTCAATGACTCCAGTTGTTGTTAGTAAAAAGAACACAGATGCAATGACACTGGTGGATCCATAGGTGGATCGTGAAAAGAACACACAATCAATGACACTGGTGGATCCATATGTGGTATGTGAAAAGAACACACATGCAATGACTCTGGTTGTTGTTAGTAAAAAGAACACACATGCAATGACACTTGTGGATCCAGGTGTGGTCTTTGAAGAGAACACACATTTCAATGACTCTGGTTGTTGTTAGTAAAAAGAACACACATGCAATGACACTGGTGGATCCATGTGTGGTCTCTGAAGAGAACACACATGCAATGACTCTCGTTGTTGTTAGTAAAAAGAGCACACATGCAATGACACTGGTGGATCCATATGTGGTATGTCAAAAGAACACACATGCAATGACTCTAGTTGTTGTTAGTAAAAAGAACACACATGCAATCACACTTGTGGATCCATAGGTGGATTGTGAAAAGAGCACACATTTCAATGATTCTGATTATTCCATTTGTGGTATGTGAAAAGAACACACATGCAATGACTCCAATTGTTGTTAGTAAAAAGAACACACATGTAATGACACTGGTGGATCCATGTGTGGTCTTTGAAGAGAACACACATTTCAATGACACTAGTGGATCCATATGTGGTATGTGAAAAGAACAGTCGTGAAATGACTCTAGTTGTTGTTAGTAAAAAGAACACACATGCAATGACACTGGTGGATCCATAGGTGGATTGTGTAAAGAACACACATGCAATGACACTGGTGGATCCATATGTGGCATGTGAAAAGAACACACATGCAATGACTCTGGTTGTTGTTAGTAACAAGAACACACATGCAATAAGACTGGTGGATCCATCTGTGGTCTCTGAAGATAACACACATTTCAATGACTCTGGTGGTTCCATATGTGGTATGTGAAAATAACACACATGAAATGACTCTGGTTGTTGTTAGTAAAAAGAGCACACATGCAATGAAACTGGTGGATCCATAGGTGGATTGTGAAAAGAACACACATGTAATGACACTGGTTGTTGTTAGTAAAAAGAACACACATGCAATGACACTAGTGGATCCATGTGTGGTCTCTAAAGAGAACACACATTTCAATGACTCTGGTTGTTGTTAGTAAAAAGAACACACATGCAATGACTGTGCTGGATCCACACGTGGTATGTGAAAAGAACACACATTTCAATGACTCTGGTGGATCCATATGTGGTATGTGATCAGATCACACATTTCAATGACTCTGGTTGTTGTTAGTAAATAGAACACACATCTAATGACACTGGTGGATCCATAGGTGGATTGTGAAAAGAACACACATTTCAATGACACTGGTGGATCCATATGTGCTATGTGAAAAGAACACACATTTCAATGACTCTGGTTGTTGTTAGTAAAAAGAACACACATGCAATGACTCTGGTGGATCCATGTGTGGTATTTGAAGAGAACACACATGCAATGACTCTGGTTGTTGTTAGTAAAAAGAGCACACATGCAATGACACTGGTGGATCCATAGGTGGATTGTGAAAAGAACACACATTTCAATGACACTGGTGGATCCATATGTGATATGTGAAAAGAACAGTCATGAAATGACTCCAGTTATTGTTTGTAAAAAGAACACACATGCAATGACACTGGTGGATCCATAGGTGGATTGTGAAAACAACACACATCCAATGACACTGGTGGATCCATATGTGGCATGTGAAAAGAACACACATGCAATGACTCTGGTTGTTGTTAGTAACAAGAACACACATGCAATAACACTGGTGGATCCATGTGTGGTCTCTGAAGAGAACACACATTTCAATGACTCTGGTGGATCCATATGTGGTATGTGAAAAGAACACACCTGAAATGACTTTGGTTGTTGTTAGTAAAAAAAGCACACGTGCAATGACACTGGTGGATCCATAGTTGGATTGTAAAAAGAACACACATGCAATGACACTAGTTGTTCTTAGTAAAAAGAACACACATGCAATGACACTGGTGGATCCCTAGGTGGATTGTGAAAAGAACACACATTTCAATGACTCTGGTTGTTGTTAGTAAAAAGAACACACATGCAATGACACTGGTGGATCCATGTGTGGTCTCTGAAGAGCACACACATATCAATGACTCTGCTGAATCCATATGTGGTATGTGAAAAGAACACACATGAAATGACTCTGGTTGTTGTTAGTAAAAAATAACACACATGTAATGACGCTGGTTGTTGTTAGTAAAAAGAACACACATGCAATGACACTGGTGGATCCATATGTGGTATGTGAAAAGAACAGACATTTCAATGACTCTGGTTGTTGTTAGTAAAAAGAACACACATGCAATGACACTGGTGGATCCATAGGTGGATTGTGAAAAGAGCAGATATGCAATGACACTGGTGGATACATATGTGGTATGTGAAAAGAACACACATGCAATGACTCCAGGTTGTTAGTAAAAAGAAACACACATGCAATGACACTGGTGGATCCATGTGTGGTCTCTAAAAAGAACACACATTTCAACGACACTGGTGGATCCACATGTGGTATGTGAAAAGAACACACATGCAATGACTCTAGTTGTTGTTAGTAAAAAGAACACACATGCAATGACTCTAGTTGTTGTTAGTAAAAAGAGCACACATGGAATGACACTGGTGGATCCATATGTGGTATGTGAAAAGAACACACATTTCAATGACTCTGGTTGTTGTTAGTAAAAATAACACACATGCAATGACACTGGTGGATCCATAGGTGGATTGTGAAAAGAACACACATGCAATGACACTGGTTGTTGTTAGTAAAAAGAACACACATGCAATGACACTAGTGGATCCATGTGTGGTCTATGAAGAGAACACACATTTCAATGACTCTGGTTGTTGTTAGTAAAAAGAACACACATGCAATGAAACATGTGGATCCATGTGTGGTCTCTGAAGAGAACACACATGCAATGACTCTGGTTGTTGTTAGTAAAAAGAACACACATGCAATGACACTGCTGGATCCATACGTGGTATGTGAAAAGAACACACATTTCAATGACTGGTGGATCCATATGTGGTATGTGAAAAGAACACACATTTCAATGACTCTGGTTATTGTTAGTAAAAAGAACACACATGCAATGACACTAGTGGATCCATGTGTGGTCTCTAAAGAGAACACACATTTCAATGACTTTGGTTGTTGTTAGTAAAAAGAACACACATGCAATGACTGTGCTGGATCCACACGTGGTATGTGAAAAGAACACACATTTCAATGACTCTGGTGGATCCATATGTGGTATGTGATCAGATCACACATTTCAATGACTCTGGTTGTTGTTAGTAAATAGAACACACATCTAATGACACTGGTGGATCCATAGGTGGATTGTGAAAAGAACACACATTTCAATGACACTGGTGGATCCATATGTGCTATGTGAAAAGAACACACATTTCAATGACTCTGGTTGTTAGTAAAAAGAACACACATGCAATGACTCTGGTGGATCCATGTGTGGTATTTGAAGAGAACACACATGCAATGACTCTGGTTGTTGTTAGTAAAAAGAGCACACATGCAATGACACTGGTGGATCCATAGGTGGATTGTGAAAAGAACACACATTTCAATGACACTGGTGGATCCATATGTGATATGTGAAAAGAACAGTCATGAAATGACTCCAGTTATTGTTTGTAAAAAGAACACACATGCAATGACACTGGTGGATCCATAGGTGGATTGTGAAAACAACACACATCCAATGACACTGGTGGATCCATATGTGGCATGTGAAAAGAACACACATGCAATGACTCTGGTTGTTGTTAGTAACAAGAACACACATGCAATAACACTGGTGGATCCATGTGTGGTCTCTGAAGAGAACACACATTTCAATGACTCTGGTGGATCCATATGTGGTATGTGAAAAGAACACACCTGAAATGACTTTGGTTGTTGTTAGTAAAAAAAGCACACGTGCAATGACACTGGTGGATCCATAGTTGGATTGTAAAAAGAACACACATGCAATGACACTAGTTGTTCTTAGTAAAAAGAACACACATGCAATGACACTGGTGGATCCCTAGGTGGATTGTGAAAAGAACACACATTTCAATGACTCTGGTTGTTGTTAGTAAAAAGAACACACATGCAATGACACTGGTGGATCCATGTGTGGTCTCTGAAGAGAACACACATATCAATGACTCTGCTGAATCCATATGTGGTATGTGAAAAGAACACACATGAAATGACTCTGGTTGTTGTTAGTAAAAAATAACACACATGTAATGACGCTGGTTGTTGTTAGTAAAAAGAACACACATGCAATGACACTGGTGGATCCATATGTGGTATGTGAAAAGAACAGACATTTCAATGACTCTGGTTGCTGTTAGTAAAAATAACACACATGTAATGACGCTGGTTGTTGTTAGTAAAAAGAACACACATGCAATGACACTGGTGAATCCATATGTGGTATGTGAAAAGAACAGACATTTCAATGACTCTGGTTGTTGTTAGTAAAAATAACACACATGCAATGACACTGGTGGATCCATATGTGCTATGTGAAAAGAACACACATTTCAATGACTCTGGTTGTTAGTAAAAAGAACACACATGCAATGACTCTGGTGGATCCATGTGTGGTCTATGAAGAGAACACACATTTCAATGACTCTGGTTGTTGTTAGTAAAAATAACACACATGCAATGACACTGGTGGATCCATAGGTGGATTGTGAAAAGAGCAGACATGCAATGACACTGGTGGATACATATGTGGTATGTGAAAAGAACACACATGCAATGACTCCAGGTTGTTAGTAAAAAGAAACACACATGCAATGACACTGGTGGATCCATGTGTGGTCTCTAAAAAGAACACACATTTCAACGACACTGGTGGATCCACATGTGGTATGTGAAATGAACAGTCATGAAATGACTCCAGTTGTTGTTAGTAAAAAGAACACACATGCAATGACACTGGTGGATCCATAGGTGGATTGTGAAAAGAACACACATGCAATGACACTGGTGGATCCATATGTGGTATGTGAAAAAACACACATGCAATGACTCTAGTTGTTGTTAGTAAAAAGAACACACATGCAATGACTCTAGTTGTTGTTAGTAAAAAGAGCACACATGGAATGACACTGGTGGATCCATATGTGGTATGTGAAAAGAACACACATTTCAATGACTCTGGTTGTTGTTAGTAAAAATAACACACATGCAATGACACTGGTGGATCCATAGGTGGATTGTGAAAAGAACACACATGCAATGACACTGGTTGTTGTTAGTAAAAAGAACACACATGCAATGACACTAGTGGATCCATGTGTGGTCTATGAAGAGAACACACATTTCAATGACTCTGGTTGTTGTTAGTAAAAAGAACACACATGCAATGAAACATGTGGATCCATGTGTGGTCTCTGAAGAGAACACACATGCAATGACTCTGGTTGTTGTTAGTACAAAGAACACACATGCAATGACACTGCTGGATCCATACGTGGTATGTGAAAAGAACACACATTTCAATGACTGGTGGATCCATATGTGGTATGTGAAAAGAACACACATTTCAATGACTCTGGTTATTGTTAGTAAAAAGAACACACATGCAATGACACTAGTGGATCCATAGGTGGATTGTGAAAAGAACACACATTTCAATGACACTGGTGGATCCATATGTGGTATGTGAAAAGAACACACATTTCGATGACTCTGGTTGTTGTTAGTAAAAAGAACACACATGCAATGACTCTGGTGGATCCATGTGTGGTCTCTGAAGAGAATACACATACAATGACTCTGGTTGTTGCTAGTAAAAAGAGCACACATGCAATGACATAGGTGGATTGTGAAAAGAACACACATTTCAATGACACTGGTGGATCCATATGTGGTATGTGAAAAGAACAGTCATGAAATGACTCCAGTTGTTGTTAGTAAAACGAACACACATGCAATGACACTGGTGGATCCATAAGTGGATTGTGAAAAGAACACACATGCAATGACACTGGTGGATCTATATGTGGCATGTGAAAAGAACACAGATGCAATGACTCTGGTGGATCCATGTGTGGTATCTAAAGAGAACCCACATTTGAATGACTCTGGTGGATCCATATGTGGTATGTGAAAAAACACACATGAAATGACTCTGGTTGTTGTTAGTAAAAAAAAGCACACATGCAATGACACTGGTGGATCCATAGGTGGATTGTGAAAAGAACACACATGCAATGACACTGGTTGTTGTTAGTAAAAAGAACACACATGCAATGACACTAGTGGATCCATAGGTGGATTGTGAAAATAACACACATTTCAATGACTCTGGTTGTTGTTAGTACAAAGAACACACATGCAATGACACTGGTGGATCCATGTGTGGTCTCTGAAGAGAATACACATGCAATGACTTTGGTTGTTGTTAGTAAAAAGAACACACATGCAATGACACTGGTGGATCCATATGTGGTATGTGAAAAGAATTTCTATGACTCTGGTTGTTGTTAGTAAAAAGAACACACATGCAATGACACTGGTGGATACATAGGTGTATTGTGAAAAGAGCACACATGCAATGACACTGGTGGATCCATATGTGGTATGTGAAAAGAACACACATGCAATGACTCCAGTTGTTGTTAGTAAAAAGAAACACACATGCAATGACACTGGTGGATCCATGTGTGGTCTCTAAAAAAAGCCACACATTTCAATGACACTGGTGGATCTATATGTGGTATGTGAAAAGAATAGTCATGAAATGACTCCAGTTGTTATTAGTAAAAAGAACACACATGCAATGACACTGGTGGATCCATAGGTGGATTGTGAAAAGAACACACATGCAATGACACTGGTGGATCCATATGTGGTATATGAAAAGAACACACATGCAATGACACTGGTTGTTGTTAGTAAAAAGAACACACATGCAATGACACTGGTGGATCCATGTGTGGTCTCTGAAGAGAACACACATTTCAATGACTCTGGTTGTTGTTAGTAAAAAGAACACACGTGCAATGACGCTGGTGGATCCATGTGTGGTCTCTAAAGAGAACACACATGAATGACTCTGGTTGTTGTTAGTAAAAAGAGCACACATGCAATGACACTGGTGGATCCATATGTGGTATGTCAAAAGAACACACATTTCAATCACTCTAGTTGTTGTTAGTAAAAAGAACACACATGCAATGACACTGGTGGATCCATAGGTGGATTGTGAAAAGAACACACATGCAATAACACTGGTTGTTGTTAGTAAAAAGAACACACATGCAATGACAGTAAAGGATCCATGTGTGGTCTATGAAGAGAACACACATTTCAATGACTCTAGTTGTTGTTAGTAAAAAGAACACACATGCAATGAAACAGGTGGGTCCATGTGTGGTCTCTGAAGAGACACACATGCAATGACTCTGGTTGTTATTAGTAAAAAGAACACACATGCAATGACACTGCTGGATCCGTACGTGGTATGTGAAAAGAACACACATTTCAATGACTCTGGTGGATCCATATGTGGTATGTGAAAAGAACACACATTCAATGACTCTGGTTATTGTTAGTAAAAAGAACACACATGCAATGACACTGGTGGATCCATAGGTGGATTGTGAAAAGAACACACATTTCAATGACACTGGTGGATCCATATGTGGTATGTGAAAAGAACACACATTTCCTTGACTCTGGTTGTTGTTAGTAAAAAGAACACACATGCAATGACTCTGGTGGATCCATGTGTGGCCTCTGAAGAGAATACACATGCAATGACTCTGGTTGTTGCTAGTAAAAAGAGCACACATGCAATGACACTGGTGGATCCATAGGTGGATTGTGAAAAGAACACACATTTCAATGACACTGGTGGATCCATATGTGGTATGTGAAAAGAACAGTCATGAAATGACTCCAGTTGTTGTTAGTAAAAAGAACACACATGCAATGACACTCGTGGATCCATAAATGGATTGTGAAAAGAACACACATGCAATGACACTGGTGGATCCATATGTGGCATGTGAAAAGACACCACATGCAATGACTCTGGTTGTTGTTAGTAACAAGAACACACATGCAATAACACGGGTGGATCCATGTGTGGTCTCTGAAGAGAACACACATTTGAATGACTCTGGTGGATCCATATGTGGTATGTGAAAACACACACATGAAATGACACTGGTTGTTAGTAAAAAGAACACACATGCAATGACACTGGTGGATCCCTAGGTGGATTGTGAAAAGAACACACATTTCAATGACTCTGGTTGTTGTTAGTAAAAAGAACACACATGCAATGACACTGGTGGATCCATAGGTGGATTGTGAAAAGAACACACATTTCAATGACTCTGCTTGTTGTTAGTACAAAGAACACACATGCAATGACACTAGTGGATCCATGTGTGGTCTCTGAAGAGAACACACATGCAATGACTCATGTACTTGTTAGTAAAAATAACACACATGCAATGACACTAGTGGATCCATATGTGGTATGTGAAAAGAACACACATTTCAATGCCTCTGGTTGTTATTAGTAAAAAGAACACACATGCAATGACACTGGTGGATCTAGAGGTGGATTGTGAAAAGAACACACATGCAATGACACTGGTGGATCTATAGGTGGATTGTGAAAAGAGCACACATCAATGACAATGGTGGATCCATATGTGGTCTCTGAAGACAACAGACATTTCAACGACACTGGTGGATCCATATGTGGCATGTGAAAAGAACAGTCATGAAATGACTCCAGTTGTTGTTAGAAAAAGCAACACACATGCAATGACACTGGTGGATCCATAGGTGGATTGTGAAAAGAACACACATGCAAGGACACTGGTGGATCCATATGTGGTATGTGAAAAGAACACACATGCAATGACTCTGGTTGTTGTTAGTAACAAGAACACACATGCAATGACACTGGTGGATCCATGTGTGGTCTCTGAAGAGAACACACATTTCAATGACTCTGGTTGTTGTTAGTAAAAAGAACACACATGAAATGACACTGGTGGATCCATGTGTGGTCTTTGAAGAGAACACACATGCAATGACTCTGGTTTTTGTTAGTAAAAAGAGCACACATGCAATGTCACTGGTGGATCCATATGTGGTATGTGAAAAGAACACACATGCAATGACTCTGGTTGTTGTTAGTAAAAGGAACACACATGCAATGACACTGGTGGATCCATAGGTGGATTGTAAAAAGAACACACATGCAATGACACTGGTGGATCCATATGTGGCATGTGAATAGAATGCACATGCAATGACTCTGGTTGTTGTTAGTAACAGGAACACACATTCAATGACACTGGTGGATCCATGTGTGGTCTCTAAAGAGAACACACATTTCAATGACTCTGGTTGTTGTTAGTAAAAAGAACAAACATGCAATGACACTGGTGGATCCATGTGTGGTCTTTGTAGAGAACACACATGCAATGACTCTGGTTGTTGTTAGTAAAAAGAGAACACATGCAATGACACTGGTGGATCCATATGTAGTATGAGAAAAGAACACACATGCAATGACTCTGGTTGTTGTTAGTAAAAAGAGCACACATGCAATGACACTGGTGGATCCATGTGTGGTCTCTGAAGAGAACACACATGCAATGACTCTGGTTGTTGTTAGTAAAAAGAACACACATGCAATGACACTGCTGGATCCATATGTGGTATGTGAAAAGAACACACATTTCAATGACTCTAGTTGTTGTTAGTAAAAAGAACACATATGCAATGACACTGGTGGATCCATAGGTGGATTCTGAAAAGAGCACGCATGGAATGACTCCAATTGTTGTTAGTAAAAAGAACACACATGTAATGACACTGGTGGATCCATGTGTGGTCTTTAAACAGAACACACATTTCAATGACACTGCTGGATCCATATGTGGTATGTGAAAAGAACACACATTTCAATGACTCTGGTTTAGTAAAAAGAACACACATGCAATGACACTGGTGGATCCATAGGTGGATTGTGAAAAGAGCAGACATGCAATGACACTGGTGGATACATATGTGGTATGTGAAAAGAACACACATGCAATGACTCCAGGTTGTTAGTAAAAAGAAACACACATGCAATGACACTGGTGGATCCATGTGTGGTCTCTAAAAAGAACACACATTTCAGTGATACTGGTGGATCCACATGTGGTATGTGAAATGAACAGTCATGAAATGACTCCAGTTGTTGTTTGTAAAAAGAACACACATGCAATGACACTGGTGGATCCATAGGTGGATTGTGAAAAGAACACACATGCAATGACACTGGTGGATCCATATGTGGTATGTGAAAAGAACACACATGCAATGACTCTAGTTGTTGTTAGTAAAAAGAACACACATGCAATGACTCTAGTTGTTGTTAGTAAAAAGAGCACACATGGAATGACACTGGTGGATCCATATGTGGTATGTGAAAAGAACACACATTTCAATGACTCTGGTTGTTGTTAGTAAAAATAACACACATGCAATGACACTGGTGGATCCATAGGTGGATTGTGAAAAGAACACACATGCAATGACACTGGTTGTTGTTAGTAAAAAGAACACACATGCAATGACACTAGTGGATCCATGTGTGGTCTATGAAGAGAACACACATTTCAATGACTCTGGTTGTTGTTAGTAAAAAGAACACACATGCAATGAAACATGTGGATCCATGTGTGGTCTCTGAAGAGAACACACATGCAATGACTCTGGTTGTTGTTAGTAAAAAGAACACACATGCAATGACACTGCTGGATCCATACGTGGTATGTGAAAAGAACACACATTTCAATGACTGGTGGATCCATATGTGGTATGTGAAAAGAACACACATTTCAATGACTCTGGTTATTGTTAGTAAAAAGAACACACATGCAATGACACTGGTGGATCCATAGGTGGATTGTGAAAAGAACACACATTTCAATGACACTGGTGGATCCATATGTGGTATGTGAAAAGAACACACATTTCGATGACTCTGGTTGTTGTTAGTAAAAAGAACACACATGCAATGACTCTGGTGGATCCATGTGTGGTCTCTGAAGAGAATACACATACAATGACTCTGGTTGTTGCTAGTAAAAAGAGCACACATGCAATGACATAGGTGGATCCATAGGTGGATTGTGAAAAGAACACACATTTCAATGACACTGGTGGATCCATATGTGGTATGTGAAAAGAACAGTCATGAAATGACTCCAGTTGTTGTTAGTAAAACGAACACACATGCAATGACACTGGTGGATCCATAAGTGGATTGTGAAAAGAACACACATGCAATGACACTGGTGGATCTATATGTGGCATGTGAAAAGAACACAGATGCAATGACTCTGGTGGATCCATGTGTGGTCTCTGAAGAGAACCCACATTTGAATGACTCTGGTGGATCCATATGTGGTATGTGAAAAAACACACATGAAATGACTCTGGTTGTTGTTAGTAAAAAAAAGCACACATGCAATGACACTGGTGGATCCATAGGTGGATTGTGAAAAGAACACACATGCAATGACACTGGTTGTTGTTAGTAAAAAGAACACACATGCAATGACACTAGTGGATCCATAGGTGGATTGTGAAAATAACACACATTTCAATGACTCTGGTTGTTGTTAGTACAAAGAACACACCACACTGGTGGATCCATGTGTGGTCTCTGAAGAGAATACACATGCAATGACTTTGGTTGTTGTTAGTAAAAAGAACACACATGCAATGACACTGGTGGATCCATATGTGGTATGTGAAAAGAACACACATTTCTATGACTCTGGTTGTTGTTAGTAAAAAGAACACACATGCAATGACACTGGTGGATACATAGGTGTATTGTGAAAAGAGCACACATGCAATGACACTGGTGGATCCATATGTGGTATGTGAAAAGAACACACATGCAATGACTCCAGTTGTTGTTAGTAAAAAGAAACAGACATGCAATGACACTGGTGGATCCATGTGTGGTCTCTAAAAAAACACACATTTCAATGACACTGGTGGATCTATATGTGGTATGTGAAAAGAATAGTCATGAAATGACTCCAGTTGTTATTAGTAAAAAGAACACACATGCAATGACACTGGTGGATCCATAGGTGGATTGTGAAAAGAACACACATGCAATGACACTGGTGGATCCATATGTGGTATATGAAAAGAACACACATGCAATGACACTGGTTGTTGTTAGTAAAAAGAACACACATGCCATGACACTGGTGGATCCATGTGTGGTCTCTGAAGAGAACACACATTTCAATGACTCTGGTTGTTGTTAGTAAAAAGAACACACGTGCAATGACGCTGGTGGATCCATATGTGGTATGTCAAAAGAACACACATTTCAATCACTCTGGTTGTTGTTAGTAAAAAGAACACACATGCAATGACACTGGTGGATCCATAGGTGGATTGTGAAAAGAACACACATGCAATAACACTGGTTGTTGTTAGTAAAAAGAACACACATGCAATGACAGTAAAGGATCCATGTGTGGTCTATGAAGAGAACACACATTTCAATGACTCTAGTTGTTGTTAGTAAAAAGAACACACATGCAATGAAACAGGTGGATCCATGTGTGGTCTCTGAAGAGACACACATGCAATGACTCTGGTTGTTATTAGTAAAAAGAACACACATGCAATGACACTGCTGGATCCGTACGTGGTATGTGAAAAGAACACACATTTCAATGACTCTGGTGGATCCATATGTGGTATGTGAAAAGAACACACATTTCAATGACTCTGGTTATTGTTAGTAAAAAGAACACACATGCAATGACACTGGTGGATCCATAGGTGGATTGTGAAAAGAACACACATTTCAATGACACTGGTGGATCCATATGTGGTATGTGAAAAGAACACACATTTCATTGACTCTGGTTGTTGTTAGTAAAAAGAACACACATGCAATGACTCTGGTGGATCCATGTGTGGCCTCTGAAGAGAATACACATGCAATGACTCTGGTTGTTGCTAGTAAAAAGAGCACACATGCAATGACACTGGTGGATCCATAGGTGGATTGTGAAAAGAACACACATTTCAATGACACTGGTGGATCCATATGTGGTATGTGAAATGAACAGTCATGAAATGACTCCAGTTGTTGTTAGTAAAAAGAACACACATGCAATGACACTCGTGGATCCATAAATGGATTGTGAAAAGAACACACATGCAATGACACTGGTGGATCCATATGTGGCATGTGAAAAGACACCACATGCAATGACTCTGGTTGTTGTTAGTAACAAGAACACACATGCAATAACACGGGTGGATCCATGTGTGGTCTCTGAAGAGAACACACATTTGAATGACTCTGGTGGATCCATATGTGGTATGTGAAAACACACACATGAAATGACACTGGTTGTTAGTAAAAAAGCACACATGCAATGACACTGGTGGATCCATAGGTCGATTGTAAAAAGAACACACATGAAATGACACTGGTTGTTGTTAGTAAAAAGAACACACATGTAATGACACTAGTGGATCCATAGGTGGATTGTGAAAAGAACACACATTTCAATGACTCTGCTTGTTGTTAGTACAAAGAACACACATGCAATGACACTAGTGGATCCATGTGTGGTCTCTTAAGAGAACACACATGCAATGACTCATGTTCTTGTTAGTAAAAATAACACACATGCAATGACACTAGTGGATCCATATGTGGTATGTGAAAAGAACACACATTTCAATGCCTCTGGTTGTTATTAGTAAAAAGAACACACATGCAATGACACTGGTGGATCTAGAGGTGGATTGTGAAAAGAACACACATGCAATGACACTGGTGGATCTATAGGTGGATTGTGAAAAGAGCACACATCAATGACAATGGTGGATCCATATGTGGTCTCTGAAGACAACAGACATTTCAACGACACTGGGGGATCCATATGTGGCATGTGAAAAGAACAGTCATGAAATGACTCCAGTTGTTGTTAGAAAAAGCAACACACATGCAATGACACTGGTGGATCCATAGGTGGATTGTGAAAAGAACACACATGCAAGGACACTGGTGGATCCATATGTGGTATGTGAAAAGAACACACATGCAATGACTCTGGTTGTTGTTAGTAACAAGAACACACATGCAATGACACTGGTGGATCCATGTGTGGTCTCTGAAGAGAACACACATTTCAATGACTCTGGTTGTTGTTAGTAAAAAGAACACACATGAAATGACACTGGTGGATCCATGTGTGGTCTTTGTAGAGAACACACATGCAATGACTCTGGTTTTTGTTAGTAAAAAGAGCACACATGCAATGTCACTGGTGGATCCATATGTGGTATGTGAAAAGAACACACATGCAATGACTCTGGTTGTTGTTAGTAAAAGGAACACACATGCAATGACTCTGGTTGTTGTTAGTAAAAAGAACACACATGCAATGACACTGGTGGATCCATGTGTGGTCTCTGAAGAGAACACACATTTCAATGACTCTGGTTGTTGTTAGTAAAAAGAACACACATGCAATGACACTGGTGGATCCATGTGTGGTCTCTAAAGAGAACACACATGCAATGACTCTGGTTGTTGTTAGTAAAAAGAGCACACAAGCAATCACACTGGTGGATCCATATGTGGTATGTGAAAAGAACACACATTTCAATGACTCTGGTTGTTGTTAGTAAAAAGAACACACATGCAATGACACTGGTGGATCCATAGGTGGTTGTGAAAAGAACACACATGCAATGACACTGGTTGTTGATAGTAAAAAGAACACACATGCAATGACACTAGTGGATCCATGTGTGGTCTATGAAGAGAACACACATTTCAATGACTCTGGTTGTTGTTAATAAAAAGAACACACATGCAATGAAACAGGTGGATCCATGTGTGGTCTCTGAAGAGAACACACATGCAATGACTCTGGTTGTTGTTAGTAAAAAGAACACACATGCAATGACACTGCTGGATCCATACGTGGCATGTGAAAAGAACACACATTTCAATGACTCTGGTGGATCCATATGTGGTATGTGAAAAGAACACACATTTCAATGACTCTGGTTATTGTTAGTAAAAAGAATACACATGCAATGACACTGGTGGATCCATGTGTGGTCTCTAAAAAGAACACACATTTCAGTGAAACTGGTGGATCCATATGTGGTATGTGAAAAGAACAGTCATGAAATGACTCGAGTTGTTGTTAGTAAAAAGAACACACATGCAATGACACTGGTGGATCCATAGGTGGATTGTGAAAAGAACACACATGCAATGACACTGGTGGATCCACATGTGGTATGTGAAAAGAACACACATGCAATGACACTGGTTGTTGTTAGTAAAAAGAACACACATGCAATGACACTGGTGGATCCATGTGTGGTCTTTGTAGAGAACACACATGCAATGACTCTGGTTGTTGTTAGTAAAAAGAGCACACATGCAATGACACTGGTGGATCCATATGTGGTATCTGAAAAGAACACACATGCAATGACTCTGGTTGTTGTTAGTAAAAAGAACACACATGCAATGAAACTGTTGGATCCATAGGTGGATTGTGAAAAGAGCACACATTTCAATGACTCTGGTTGTTCCATATGTGGTATGTGAAAATAACACACATGCAATGACTCCAGTTGTTGTTAGTAAAAAGAACACACATGTAATGACACTGGTGGATCCATGTGTGGTCTCTGAAGAGAACACACATTTCAATGACACTGGTGGATCCATATGTGGTATGTGAAAAAGAACAGTCATGAAATGACTGTAGTTGTTGTTAGTAAAAAGAACACACATGCAATGGCACTGGTGGATCGATAGGTGGATTGTTAAAAGAACACACATGCAATGACACTGGTGGATCGATAGGTGGATTGTGAAAAGAACACACATGCAATGACTCTGGTGGATACCTATGTGGCATGTGAAAAGAACACACATGCAATGACTGGTTGTTGTTAGTAACAAGAACACACATGCAATAACACTGGTGGATCCATGTGTGGTCTCTAAAGAGAACACACATTTCAATGACTCTGGTGGATCCATATGTGGTATGTGAAAAGAACACACATGAAATGACTCTGGTTATTGTTTGTAAAGAGAACACAGATGCAATGACACTGGTGGATCCATAGGTGGATTGTGAAAAGAACACACATTTCAATGACACTAGTGGATCCCTATGTGGTATGTGAAAAGAACACACATTTCAATTACTGTGGTTGTTGTTAGTTAAAAGAACACACATGCAATGACTCTGGTGGATCCATGTGTGGTCTCTGAAGAGAACACACATGCAATGACTCTAGTTGTTGTTAGTAAAAAGAGCACACATGCAATGACACTGGTGGATCCATAGGTGGATTGTGAAAAGAACACACATTTCAATGACACTGGTGGATCCATATGTGATATGTGAAAAGAACAGTCATGAAATGACTCTAGTTGTTGTTAGTAAAAAGAACACACATGCAATGACACTGTGGATCCATAGGTGGATTGTGAAAAGAACACACATGCAATGACACTAGTGGATCCATATGTGGCATGTGAAAAGAACACACATGCAACGACTCTGGTTGTTGTTAGTAACAAGAACACACATGCAATAACATTGGTGGATCCATGTGTGGTCTCTGAAGAGAACACACATTTCAATGACTCTGGTGGATCCATATGTGGTATGTGAAAAGAACACACATGAAATGACTCTGGTTGTTGTTAGTAAAAAAAGCACACATGCAATGACACTGGTGGATCCATAGGTGGATTGTGAAAAGAACACACATGCAATGACACTGGTTATTGTTCGTAAAAAGAACACATATGCAATGACACTGGTGGATCCATAGGTGGACTGTGAAAAGAACACACATTTCAATGACTCTGGTGGATCCATGTGTTGTCTGTAAAGATAACACACATGCAATGACTCTAGTTGTTGTTAGTAAAAAGAGCACACATTTCAATGATACTGGTGGATCCATAGGTGGATTGTGAAAAGAGATTTTCCCTCTCTCTCGGTCACAAATCTCACAAAAGCCCAAACGTGTGGAGATCCAAAACATGTGCTCACTCTGGGTGCTATGCCCTGATTGGCTGACACAGATGTCACGCGGATCGTCTCCACCAACCGTTGATCCCATGTGATCCAACGGGCAGGATAACCCCTCCCTTCTCCACTTTTTTTATGCATGGTCAATCCGTGCCACCTCTCTATCTGTGCCATCGACTCTTTACCTCCATAAACAAGTGAAAATCCATCTATCTAACTAAAATAAATAAAATAAATGATCATATTTCGAAGAAGCCATCGTCTTCGTCTTCGGTTCGTCCTCGTCTTCGTCAATGCCATGGTCCCTGCCATTGTCGCTGTCGGTGTCCTCCTCTGACGACTCGACACCGCACCCTTCCTCGAATAAGCACGCTATCTCCTCATCGGAGTCCTCCTCCTCCTCTTCGTAGTCCCACGGGTCCACATCACTCTCCTCCGCTTCTGCCTCCAACTGATCGATGAACGCCTCCTCGTTGGCCGAGTCGGACTCGTCCAAATAGCTATCTCCTCTCTTCTTCCTGGTCTTCTTCTTGTTCCTCTTCTTGTCCGTACTAGCCGGTGCAACACGCGCCCCGTCCTGGGTGCTGCTTTGCGCTCGTCCGACGCTGTAGGTACCCCACGCTCCTCCTGCGCGGCCGATACGAGCTTCGACATCGTGGTGTCCTCGAGTGCCGATGTCGATGGATCCTGGCGTGGTCGGACATGATGTGCTGCCTCAGCAGGCGACTCGCAAGCACGGACGATGCAGCGAAGAGACGGGGACGCAGGATGGTCAGTGGACGTCTTGGACCTGTCATTGCCACGACGAGGGGGCATCGTGCTCATGTAGTTGCTCCGAATGGTTGATGGCGGGTACACAGAGTGGGGTGCCGATCTGATCAAGGAAGAGCAGCGGTTTCGTGTGTCGTGTCCACGCATGCATTTGTCGATTATCAAAAAAAAGAAGTAATATCTCGCGTACTGAACATAATTTGATCACAACAAAAGTGGCACAACGTATTCTAGACTCGTAAATATCCCGTGCGTGCCTGTCACGTGGAGTTTGACGGAGTTCAATGTGCCGACGTGATCGTGCAGCAGTTGCGCGCGTCATTTCCCCATCAACACGTGACACACGCACGCGGGATGTGCGCGCTGGTTCCCGTGATGACCACCTGGCTCGCACTCCCCTTATTATATACTGGATTTTGGGCGGCGTCGAAGACCATTGAAGTGTCCATTGCAATAAAGACAAGTCCCATTGATTCCCTACCCCTGCCTCCCTGGCTTCTTTGAGAAGGTAGACCGTACACGGTGGTCTTTTATAATAGTACTAGTACTACTAGACCACGACATGTACTCATCGAGAAGGACAAGAGGGACATCACTGGCATAGAGGACCCAGCGAACGATGATTGTCTTGCCGATTCCGATTCATGCTGATTTCGCCCAAAACACGGATCCGAAGGTCACCTGACCCACGGTGGGTGCCAATTGTCCTCTGATTGAAGACATGTACACCGAGAGGGGGTCCTCGAGGAGTGAAGAAAGATAGGGTGTGAGGCGATGGTATTCCAGGAAGGTGAGCACACAAGCTTTACCTAGGTTCGAATTCGCAAGCGATGGATGGATCCTACTCCTGCTAGCAATCCAGTAATACGACAGAGCCTTAAGTACATATTACAAGAGAGGTTTCGCCTGTGCAAGTTGAGGTTGTAAGTTGTGGGTGCCCTAAAGGTTGGTCCCTAGGACGGATTATATCCGGCTATGGTACAGGACAGACCTATCCGGCTATGGTACAGAGTCAGTTACAGAGTACATCTTGGACTACAAGTAACTATACATGCCTAGGTTAGTAAGTCTTCCGGGCCTTCCCGTAGCTGGATGGGCTTCCATCTTCTCTCCCTGACTGGTCCGCCCGTGAAGCAAAGCTCTAACCCGAAGTGGGCCACCCTAGTTAGTGAGTCAGATTGGGTATACTCGGAAACTATATCCCCAACAGCAACCTAGGCTACAAAAATGTTCTACGTTCCACACACAACCAAGGGCAAAATCTGGCGGGTTGTTCAAAAAATAGTTCAAAGACATAAGTTTGATGTTACCAAAGGAGAGGAAGAGGAGGAGGTGGTGCATACTGATGTAGCATACCAAAAACTTGTAGGCTCTGACAATGAGACTATATTTGAGGCTCTGCCTTTCAGGAAAAATTGACCCTCTGTCAACAGAGGCCGCATCATAGATGCATAAGTGTTCGAGCATATCAGAGGTAAAAGGGAAGCTGTTGAAGAGGAGGAAGTTGATAGTGAGCCTGAAGTAGACGACACCATTGAGGAGTACCACAGACAAAGAAGATGAAGTACAAGATGATACTAACAAAGAGTAGTTCCATCTTATGGTGGTGGCGTGTTGAAATGATGATCGTGTGGATTCTTTGTGTTGCATGCTTGAACTGATGGATGTGTCCATGCTTGATTTGAACTAATGATCATGTGTGCATGCTTTGTGTTGCATGCTTGAACTAATGGTTGTGTGCATGCCTCTGTTGCATGCTTTGTGTTGAACTAATGTTTGTGTGCATGCCTTTGAATTGATCAATATGAATGTCCTTTAGTTCATGGAATTAATAGTTATTCATTGGGAAAATTAGCCAAAACATTTGTGCTATTATTCTGTCTATCAAACTTGGCTAAACAAAAGCTCTTTTGTGGTAGAAAAATTGTGCTATTATTCAGTCCGTGTGGGACCCATTCGTCAACCTAGCAGACGATGCCAGTGTGAACCAAAATCGCTCACGCATGGGACCCACCTGTCATAGCAGCTAGAAAAATCCTCTCCCCTCCATGCCACTTCCAAATCCCACACCACTTCCCCCAAATCCGTGTTAGAGAAAACCCTCTCCCCTTCCCGCTGATGACCAAATCCCCTCCCCACCGATGACCAAATCCCGGTGAAGAGAGTGGCGGCTGAGGCTGCAAACTGACGTGTAAGTGCTCCTCAACCTACCGCCCTTTCACCATGTCAACTCTTTGTTAACTTGCCGGTGATGTGGTCGCCTCCTTGCCACCGGCGATGTGGTCACCTCCTCGTTCTAGTTCGATGCATCGCCTGCTTGTTCTAGGTCACCGCGTCAATGTTGTTATTTAGTCCTATGTCACCATTTTATTCTCTAGATGTTGTATCATTATAGTTCGATGTGTCGCCTCCTTTTTCTATGGAAGTGCATATGTACTCACAATCTAGTGCTCCACATGTCGATGTTTCTTTTTATGGCAAAGGCTCAATATAGTTCACTAGAAGTTCTCTTTAGTTTACTCGCTGAATTTGATTCTTGTAATAATTCCCTAATTATAATTTTATTCTAACTTAATTCTTGTATTTACTCTTTGGGGCATGTACGATGAAGGCCATGGAGATACATGAGCAGGTTCTAAATTTGATGCTACTTGCACTACTTTATATGGTATAAAACAAAAAATTATAATTAGTGAAATTTCTAATTTAGGCTAAAAAGGATGCCTACAAGGTTAGTGAAACTAAGTCTGTCGTTGTCGATGTCTCATCTGATAATGACGTGAAGAAACCTGTTGTAGTTTTTCGCAAGATGAAAGCTAAGATATCAAGGCGAAGTGCTAAAGCTTATATGAATATATTTAGATTAGTTGAGAAACCGAGGATCCTTATTCGTAGATGTGTGGCATTATATTGTCTAAGTACATGTTTTTCTATATTTATATGCAGATACAGATTATTACTTTATAATATTTTCTTTCTAGGTCCAAGGATGAAGGGGGTGAGGAATTCGATGATCACCGCGTGTTTGGAAACAATTTGGAATTGACTTCTCACCAAGTTGCTTCCCTCAAAGTGATAGTTAAACAACACAAGCCATCGATACCATACTATGTGTGCAAGATAAAGAAGTCAAATTTCATCCGTGGGAAGGCCAAGATCGTTAAAATTTTACATTTCAATATTTAAATTTTCTTATGCAGATTGAACTCTAGCCAACAATAAATATTATTCTTCTCCTACAATACTTTTTAGCTAGCTACAGAAGTTCCCACCTCAAGCACTCTCTCCCAAAGGATTTACCACTCGCATGCTCCTACAAGACCACTTTTCAGCATGTTAACTTCTTCCAAGGCATGAATGATGCTTCCCAGATGACAAGAGGCTGGTCTAAGGTTCTCGAACTCGCTTGAACCAGGGAGGGAAATGTGTGCATATTCACCTTTTTAAATGAGGGGCTACATGGCTTCATGCGTTGTGTTCATGTTGAGGCCAAAAAGTATCTTGTTTATGCTAGTGTTGGATGAACCATTAATGTAATATGTTGTTAGTGAACTTGTAGTGGTAAGGAACTTGTTGTTAACCTGGTGCTCTATGATGAGTGCATATTTGCATCTTGTTTTACATTATTATTTTCCATTCTAGATGTAGGATCTTGGTATTTTACAGCGCTCGCACGCACATTTTATGTCTGTTTTCACCAGGATCAGGACAGAGGATGGATCCAATGGATACAATTCTTGGACCAATTGTACTATGGATAAAGGAGTCAAAAACAACGTAAATCACTTATTTGGGAAATATTAATAATACCGGAACAAAACCAGAAGCGAACAAGGGAGGCAGAGAGTCCAACGACCAACTATACGACCGGAGCAATTTTCCGGCCGTATAGCTCCGGTCGTATGGTTGGCGCCGCCTCCGCCTCGTCAAAATGTTTCACCCCATGCAATTGTTTTGAGGAGACGACAAACAGAACACCCAGAAATCGCAGAAACCACACCTCCAGAAGGCATATGGAGGGGGAACTCATCCACAAGGGATCCATCTTCGCCCTGCACAGATCCGGGAGGCTAAGGCATCGATCTTCATCATCCACCACTTCATCACCACCATCTCCATTCATCCCATCTACATCTTGTCTAGATCTTGTTGTAATTCCTATACTCGTTGTAGATTTATACAAGTGCTATTCATCTATGATTGTTTCCATTACCATTGCCACGATGTTGATTGCCTCCATGTCTGAGTAGATCATTAGTTCTTGGGGAGATGGAGAAACCCTAGTATGAGATTGAAATAAGATAAAGTCTATTATGATATTCATCGCTGTGACCATGTGTTAGATTTTCTACATCTTGATGTTCAGAGAAGTCGACCTCTCAATATTTTCCTCTTATGGGGACTTGATGGAGGAAACTACTTGTTGGTAGACGGAGGCATGCTAGCACTTACAGTGACTAAAGCTGTTGGCAACCATTACGTATCAACTTGGGAAACCGAGGAAACTCACAGAACGCTATCCATGCCATGGGATACGTCCTACGGGATTACGTCCCTTAATAGCACAATAATTCAATTGATGTCGATTGCTGACTGTTGTGGTTATGAGGATGATGTGAGCAGCGGTTGCTGCCTATTCGTCCAAATACGGAGTTCCTCCCACACATACATAGTTGAGAATGTTCATGATGATAATCTTTATCTTAAATCTTTACAATACTAGTGGTGTATCCGCTACTCCCTGAGAACACCTTTTCCCTACTGCAGTTCCAATCTTTCCTACATACACGATACTTACTTTTTGTACCCAGTTGTTTTACTTTACTTTATTATTGCTCTTATACCAAAAACCCAAAACACCTTTTTACACAATACTCACATTTTACCTTGTCACTTAGAACTTTATCTAGCATTTCTATCGTAATATTTATTTCAAGAGTTATTAGACTTCAGACTCCTACTCCCTGTGGGATCGATATCTTTATTTCGAAACTAGCTACAAATGATCTGTGCACTTGCAGTTATCAAGCTATTTTCTGGCGCCGTTGCCGAGGAGCTAAGCGTTGTAGGTCTTTTAGTTTTTGCTTATTTATTTTTGTCTTCCTAAATTTTGTTGTGAGTTACAGGTTTCCACCAACATGATGGAGTTTGAGCATATGACTAGTGCTAACCCACTTAACCACTTTGGTAAGCCCTATGATATTTATAAAAGAGACAACTCCAATGAGAAGACAAGGGGGTTTGAAATAAATCCTCTACTACTTAGTATTCTACATAAGAAGCAATTTACTAGAGATGAAGAAGATCCTGATCTATATGAGAATATTGCATGTTTTAAAGATATATGTGGCACTTTTCCATTGACAGGATATACCGCTGATGAGGTAAGGGTTAAACTTTTTATTCAAACTTTGACAAGTACAACTCTCTCATGGTATAGATCTCTACCCCCTGAAGCCACTACTACTTGGGATAATCTGGCATGTGAATTTCTATCAAAATATTACCCATTATCAAAATCTTTTGGAATCAGGCGTCTTATAATGACCTAGAAGAATCATCCTAATGAAGTACTAGTCAGAGCTTATATTAGATTTAAAGATTTACTACGACTATATCTTCATCATGATTTGCCTGAATGGTATTTACTACATATCTTTTATGGCGGTTTAATTGAACCTAATAAAATTGAACTAGACTCTTTCGCGGAAGGAGCCTTTATGAATCTTCCTATACCTAAAGCTTGGGATTTACTTAATAGAATTCGTGATCATAGAGTTTCATGGAATTTTGGCCTAGGAAGTGAAGGATGTGTAGAAATAGAGCATGATTGTATTCATGACTATAATAAAAAAGGCCATGTTAAATAATTATCTAAAGAACTTTATTTGGATTCAGATCTTGTGTTGCAAGTTGTTAAAGCTTTTATAGAACATATTAAAGCTCCAAAGGAGGGTCCAGTCAAGTATGATCCACCACCCGAACCAGAAAAGAAAAGAGAAGATAAAGCAACACTTGCCTCCGTAGAACCAATATATGAAGTGCATTTCCCTAACACTGCACAAAAGCATATTTTTGAATATGAACAGGTCAAAGTAGTACAGGAAAAGAAGGAAGACGAAAGCATGCCAGGTGTCACGAAACACCTGGAAGAAACCAAAGATAAAAAGGTAACCAAGGAAGTAATTATGGCTATGTATTCACACTATAACATAGTTGAACTTCATGAAGAAACTTCTGTATTGGTTGAAGGTAAAATAAAGGTAAAAGATGTGGGTAAGCCTATTCTTCCCTACATATTTAAATAAACCTCTCATTACGGTTTATGTGATATTGGCACCAAGGTTAATGTTATATCTTATGATTTCTACTTAGAAATAAAAGAAGAAATAGAACAGACTACAATTGAAAATACTGATATAACCATTATGTTAGCCAATAAAAACCTTAGAATTCCAATGGGAGTTATTGACAATGCATCTGTCACAATGGGAAACAAAAACTTTCATATCGATTTTGTAGTTGTTGATATGCCAGCTGACACTCTTTGCCCTATTATATTTGGAAGAAACATTTTGGGCGATATAGGTGCCTATGTTAACTTCAAGAAGGAGATTGTGTCTCTTAGGCTTGAGGGAATGGAAAATAAATTCCATTTTTCCAAATTTAAAGATAGGCCTCCACAAATACAAGAAGAAGAGAGAACTATTGAGGAAATGGCGGCTCTTTTCTTTGGTAATCAAGAAGATGAAATAAATGAAGATCCAAATTATGAAGAATTAGTTATGGAGAACAAGTCCCTAGGAGAACTAGAAGATGAATTCGATTCAGTTCCCATTTTGGGACCTCCAACCGATGAGGCTTTTGAAGATCCAGAAAAGAGAGGGGACGAGGAATTACCACCCCCAGAGTTGAAGACTCTACCAGATAATCTCAAATACAAGTTTCTAGATGATACAAATAAATTTCCTATTATTATTAGTGCTAAACTTTCAGGAAAAGAAGAAGAAGAACTTATGGAGATACTTAAGGAGCATCGCCAAGCCTTTGGGTACTCAATGGATGACTTGAAGGGCATTAGTCCCATGATAGCCGTTCATCGAATATTCATGGAAGAAGGTGCTAAACCGTTGCAGAATTAAATAGAAGATTAAAGCTTGAAATGAAAGAAGTGGTAAGAAAAGAAATTGTACACCTACTGGACGCATGTATAATTTATCCTGTTAAAGAGAGTGATTGGGTAAGTCATGTTCATTGTGTCCCTAAGAAGGGCGGTTTTACTATTGTTCCTAATGAAAATGATGAATTGATACCTACTAGAACTATTGTTGGGCACAAGATGTGCATAGACTTCAGGAAATTAAATAAAGAGACTAGGAAAGATCACTATCCATTACCATTCATAGATCAAACTTTAGAAAGGTTAGCAAACCATACTCATTTTTGTTACTTTGATGGATACTCTAGTTTCTCTCAAATAGTTGTTCATCCGGATGACCAACTCAAAACAACTTTCATAAGTCCTTATGGCTTACATGCTTACCGATGTATGCCTTTGGGTCTATGTAATGCTGCAGCTACTTTTCAATGATGTATGACTGCTATTTTTATGGATTTTATAGAACTTATAATGGAAGTATTTATGGATGACTTTTCTGTCTATGAAACTTCATTTACTAGTTGCTTAGATAATCTCAAAAGAGTTTTGCAGCATTATGAAGAAACTAATCTTGTTCTAAACTGGGAGAAGTGCCACTTTATGGTCAAAGAAGGTATAGTCCTCAGACACAAGGTATCAGGTAAAGAAATTGAAGTTGATACAACTAAGGTTGAAGCAATAGAGAGAATGCCGCAACCTAGGGATATTAAAGGTACAAAAAGTTTTCTTGGCCATATGGGTTTTTACAGAAGGTTCATTAGAATTTTCTCTGGGATATATAAACCTTTGACTAACCTCTTGCAAAATGGAATGAGATTTAATTTTGATGATAAGTGTCTTGAAGCCTTTGATAAACTTAAAAATGCTATAACTCATGCTCCCACCATTAAACCACCTATCTGGGATACAACCTTTGACTTAATATGTAAAGCTAGCAATGATGTTGTAGGAGTAACTCTTGGACAACATTTGGTTGTAGATTAATATTATACATCATGCTAGTAGAACTTTCAATGGTGCTTAAAAGAATTACCCTAAGGAAGAAAAAGAACTTTTTGCTATATTTTTCTCTTGTGATAAATTTTGTTCTTATATAGTTGATGCAAAGGACAGGGTTCACACAGATCGTGATGGCTTAAAAGAACTCCTTGAAAGGAAAGACCATAAGCCAAGGTTGATCTGTTGGATTCTTCCACTTCAAGAATTTGAGTTGCAGATTATGCAGAGGCAGGAAATAAAAATGTTAGATGCAGTGTCCATGTTTGCACCGGAAGACACCAATCTTATTGAGAGGAACTTTAGTCCTGGTGATTTTTGTTTACGGGAATTATTTAATGAACTAAAGTCAATTCCTCCAAAAGAGAAGGAGTCCTTCTTGCGGGAGGAACTATTCATCCCCGGATAAGCAAATGGTAAGTGCAAGGTAAGTGTTCTTACCCAAATAAGTGATTTGTTTTCACAACTTTTGCTTTTGAAAATTTTGCTGCCGAATTCCATGTGTTTTTCTGAAGTTTTAGAGGGGTTTTACCAACTATACGGGTGGAGCTATACGACCGGAGAGGAAGCTCCCGCCGTATAGTTGGTCGTTAAACTCTCTGTATGATCTTTGTGAAATTGTTTTCGATATCTAAGCCTATATGGTCACAACTATACGACCGGAGCAAAAATTCTGGATGTATAGTTGGTCGTTAAACTCTCAGATAGTTTTTCTTTTTGATGTCTGTATCTATACGGTCTCAACTATATGACCGGAGCCAAAATTCTGGCCATATAGTTGGTCGTTAAACTCTCAGACACTTTTGATTTTTGTGTTTGTGATATGGGGTGGCCCGATCTTCTCAGCAAGCACTTGTCGATGATGATGGTAGATGATAGATAACTAGTGTGTAGCTAGGATCTCTCCCGCTCGAACCCTGATGCCAATGCAACAGCTCTCGAACCTTGTAGGATATGACCACACTCTTGCGCACGCAGCCGTCGGCCACGAAGGGTAATTTGCAATCTACTAATTCCCAGTGGAACAACAGATCACACTCAACTATAGTTGGTAAAATCGATCATAGGGTAATTCCAGAGGTTCTATGAAAGAAACAACTCCAAATTATTTTAACGTGGTCTAAACCTAACTTGTGTGGTGCCCCATCTATTTATGAGTCTAGGGGTGCGGTGGCTAAGGGGGTGACCGAGTTGGTCCCACCCAACTAGGGTCCAAACTGACCCAAAATTGGGTTCGGCTCAGGGTTCTGCCGTGGCAGAGTTTGGGCCTGTTTCTCTGCCGCGGCAGCCTGCCGTGGCAGAAAAGGACTCTGTTTCTGTGCCGCGGCAGCCTGCCGTGGCAAGAAAACGCCTCATTTCTCTACCGCGGCAGAGATCCTGCCAGGTGTTGATCTTCTTATTGGTAGCTCCTTGCGCTTCCTCCCTCTCCTCCCTCGTGCATTCTTCATTGATCAACACACCATGCTCCATATGCTTCAGCTCCTCGCTCCGTGTTACGCCTTCGAACTAGGATGAATTCACCTGATAGTCATCATTGATTTGACTCAATATTTCCTTCTAGTTCAAGCAGTCAGAATCATCATAATCCCTGTATATATCCTCATCCTCCTCCCTTTATTCATGAAAAGCCGTCCACGGCTTTGGGTAAGCTGAAATTGGAAGAAACAAAAAGAACAACATGTATGCAAAGTATATGTATATATAATATGTTGTATTATTGTTGTTCACATGAAAAGTATCTCCAGTATACATCAAGCAACTTAAATTGCAGGTATAAGTGAAGTACAAAGAATCATGATCTTGGTAAAAAACAACTAAATAGATAGTCTTGTTCTTCAATATTAAATTGAGTTTTCTCAAAGAAGATCTATGATCAAATTTGTGCACAAGATCAAACCAATTCAATATGTGTGAAAAACAAATTGTTTCATGCCCTTCTTCAACTGTGCTACTCTGATTATTATGAACATGATCATGTTGTCCAGTATGTAAAATGCAACTCAATTTGCAAATATAAGTGAAGTATAAAGCATTAGCACAACTAGGCAACGGATTTTGGGACAAACACAACGAATATGAAAACTCGGGTTCTATTCTAGCAAGATTAGAACAATCCAACATAGGTAAAATTACTTGTGTTGGTTGCAATATATCAACTAGACTAGAATGTATTTCCATAATATCTCGAAATTGAACTATTGTCCCATAGCAAACATTTTGTGACACATTGCATATATGGCTGAAAACAGCTTGTTTCAGTTTAGCGATTCTATCACAAGTAATGCATATGTGATCCACAAGAAAATTTTCATCCATGCTATATTCACCCATTAGATTGAAAGTGAAACAAGGAGAATATGTGCTAGAATTTAGACAAGAAATTTCAGAAATCTTATCCATAGCACAACTCATACTCATAGGTTCATTTAGCATGATGGAATACAAAATATCAGTAGATGGTATTCGAGCAAGTATTTCCTTATGTGTAATCAGTACCACATTATCAAAATTTGAATTTGGTAAACTATCACATGGTGCTGAAATAGTAGTGCAAGGCAAATCACAAGGAGGCTGCAGTAAAGGAATAGACTCACAATATGTCGCACATGTTGGCTGAAGCTCCAAATCAGTACCAATGTCATCTACAATATCCTCAGTTGTAGTAGGTACTAAAACATCTTCCACAAGTGACAATGCACAATCCAGTGATACAGGTTGTAAAATAGATGGCTCCCTTTCTTCAAAAGCAACCTGAATATCACAAGAAACAACACTAGGAGTAGAGATGATTACATTAGTAGAAACCTCATTTGTCTCATCAACTCTCACACTCGGTTCTTCTACGACAGGATCAACATGTGGTTTTCTGTTGGTGGTTATAGGTACACATAGGTTTTGACGCCTAATCTCCTGAAATTGCTTAATACGTAAATGTGCTAACCACGTGCGCGTACCATTCCAAAAGATAGTAGGATCAGAACACTCATTACTAAACACAACCTGGAATTGATTACACCACTTTGTTCCCAACATGATATGACAGGAGTTAAACGCTCTAGGAATGAAAAAACAAGAAATCGTCCTGCTAGGGCCATAAATGGTGAGTGGAACAGATGCGATATGAGTAACTGGTAGTGCATGACCAGAAGTTGCTAACATAAATGATTTTTTAATGCACTTGTACATAATTGTAGCTTTTCAACAACCTCAGCACTAACCAAATTTATGTAAGAACAAGTATCAATGGTAGTAGCAGCTTGTCTACCACTAATTTCTGTGATGAAGTGGAACAAACCCGAAGGAGGCACCACTCCTTACTCCTCTTCAAAAAATGTCTTACTGCAGTAGGATTGTAAAGGAAGGGGATAATCTGGATCCTTTTTCTGCATCACATCAACACTACTAGAAGACATAATTAGTACATTAGTGCACAAAACAAAATCTGGTGGTGGAGCTCTCACAACTTGATACGTCCATTTTGCATCACTATTCTATGTCTTAATTCACTATTATTCATTGATATATTTCGTAATAAAAGGTGATACTTATGTTATTTCATCTGTTTTTGCATGGTTGATGACTTTTGGAGCATGGACCGCTGCAGTTAGGATTCTGATGGAAAAGGTGTTGTTTGGAGGCAAAATTCGCGAAGATCAGAAAATCCGGGAAAATATACGGAAAATCCTACTTTTCTAGAAGACGAAGGAAGCCAGAAGGGGGGCTAGAGATGGGGCACAGGGGGCCCACACCACCCCCTGGCGCGGGTAGCCCTAGGCCGTGCCAGCAGGTGGTGTGGCCACCCTGGCCCACTCCAGGCACTCCCCTCTGGCGTATATGATCCTCCCGAAACCCTAAGACTCGGGGAGCGACCACAGAAAGATTCCGCCGCCTCTACGGGGCAGAAAACATCGAGAGAGAAAGATCTCTCTAGCAGATAGATTTCTGCTGGGGGAATTCCTTCCCGGAGAGGGAAGATCATCGCCATCAACACCACCATCAAGCTGGACTTCATCGGGATCATCATCATCATCACCACCATCATCACCATCAGCACCATCATCACCATCTCCATATTGCTGTAACAATTGAGTTGAATCTTGCATAGTTCATAGGGGAAACTTTCCCAGTGTTGATTACTCTTTGTAATTGATGCTATTGAGTGAACCATTGAATTATTGTTTATGTTCAGATTGTTATACATCATTATTCCATCTCTGATCATGATCCATATGTTGTCTTGTGAGTAGTTCGTTTTGTTCTTGAGGACATGGGAGAAGTCATGTTGTTAGTAGTGGAGTTGTGTTGAGAAAGATTCAATAGTTTGATATTTAAGTTGTGGTGTACTTCTTCTAGTGGTGTCATGTGAACGTCGACTACATGACACTTCACCTATATGGGCCTAGGGGAATGCATTGTGTATTTGGCTACTAATTGTAGGTGTTGCCGGAGTGACAGAAACCTGAACCCCCGTTAGGAAACCATTACACAAGGGACATAAGGGTCTTAGAGTTTAAAGTTGTGGTTAGGTTTCTACCTTAATTACTTTCATGTACTTACGGATGTTTGCAAGGGGTATAATCACAAGTATGTATTAGTCCTAGGAAGGTCGGTACATTAGCACAGGTTCACCCACACAACACTTAGCAAGCTAAAGAAGATTAATCAACTATATGAAGCGAAAGCACTTGACAGTCTTCCCATGTGTCCTCGAGAACGTTTGGTCATCTTAAGTAATACAACTGGCTTGTCCTTTGCTGCATAAAGGATTGGGCCACTTGCTACATTTATTCCTACTGTCTTTTATTTACTCGTACTTTGTTTACTTGCTTTATCAAAAACCCCTAAAATCCGTTTGCTAAGTATTTGCAGAGAATTCCTGATCCATACCACTAGCCAGCACCTTCTGCTCCTCGTTGGGTTCGACACTCTTACTTATCAAAAATACTGCGATACACCCCCTATACTTGTGGGTCATCAAGACTATTTTCTGGCGCCGTTGCCGGGGAGTGAAGCGCTATTGGAGAGTGGAACTGGTAAAGGAAACTTCTACTGTGAGTATTGTTTACTTCTGCTAGTTGCTTTATTTTCGTTATGGATAACTACTATGTTGGGGATGGAACTGTCCATCCCGGTGATCATTTACTCTTTATACACGAATTATGCGGGTTGTTCAAGTGTGCAGGTATTACTACAGATAAAGTTAAGAAGAAGTTATTCTCATTATTGCTAAAAGGAAGAGCTGAGGAATGGTATAAGCTGCTAAAAGAATGGTCAAGCTCTGGAATGGGAGGAAATAGTGCCTCTCTTTTATTCAAAGTTCTATCCTCCTAGTGAGATTCATAAAGATCGGAATTAAATATACAACTTTTGGCCTCTTGATGGAGAGAGTACAACTCAAGCTTGGGGGATATTGAAGTTACTAATGCTCAAATGTCCCATTCATGAGCTCCCCAACAATATTATTATCAATAACTTTTATGCAAGGCTCCCTCTACACGATAAAGATTTATTGGATGCTTCTTGTGCTGGATCATTCACTCGCATGGAAGAAGAAGCTAAATGGGATCTTCTGGACTGTATTCAAGACAATGCTGAAGCTTGGGAGAATTGCAAAGGTAGAAAGTTAGGTATAAATTATGATTATGAATGCATTGAATCTTTTATGGGAACTGATGACTTTCAAAATATTAAAAATGCTTATGGTCTAGACTCTCAAGCTATTGCTTCTTATTTTAAGGCTTTTGCTTCCTATATTGAAGTGCCTAAAAAGAAGTGGAATAAGTATCATGAACCTTATAAAGATATTGCTAAGAGTGTTCCTGTAAGAAATACTGAAGTTTATACTGCTAATCATGTCTTACCTAAACCTTATATTGAGAAAATGCCTTTCCCAGTTAAGATAAAGGAACATTCTATGATAGCTAGTATGTTTAATGAAAGTACGAATGAAGCTGTTGAACCTGATAAACAAATGGCTGTTGAACCTATAATAGCAAGTGTGAAAGACTTTGTTACTAAATATGAAAAAGAGGGACACACTATCCTTTGTAAGGATACCTCTAATATTATTTCACAAAGTAGTGTTATGAGAGCTAGTATTCCTGTGTTTTCTGTTAGAATAAGTGATCATTGCTATGATGCTCCTTGTGATAGCTATATTGTTAAGTTTATGCATGATACTGAAAGTTACTATGAAATAGGAAAAAGTGTTCTTATGCATCTCAATAATATCAAGTTTCCTCGTTTTATGCTGAAAGTTTTTATGTTGCACTTCTTTTGCCTTCCTATGCTTGCAGCCTCTGGTTTCAACAACTTGTTTGTTTACAAAATCCCCTTGCATAGGAAGTGGGTTAGACTTAAATGTGTGTATTTTTGCTTCCTAATGCTCTCTTTCACTTCAATTCATATTCCTATGTGAGCATCTCCAAAATTATCATGCCCATCTTAATGGCTATAAAGAAAGAGCTTTATGGGAGACAACCCAATTTGTTTTTGCTTTCAGTTTGTTTTTGTTTCTTTGAGTCTTGGAAGTTATTACTACGGTAATAACCGCTCCTTATCCTTTTTGTTTGGTTTTTGTGTCAAGATCAACCTCTAATGAGAGAGAAGTAAGATTTGGGGAGGTTGCTGTCCCGAATCAGATTTTTGTGCTTCACCGTAAAAATTCGAGAGAGATCTCTGTATGTCGGATTGAGCTGTAATTTTTTGTGCTTCTGCCCCAGGTTGCTATTTAACTTTTGTTTGTTTTGCATTTTTTTATTTGAGAAACAGAAGATTTCCGAAAAAATTGATCTTTACCTGCTGGTATGTTTTGACAGATTTTTGCCACTCTTGCATTTGCTTCTTTATTCGATTTCCTTTTTGAACTCTTTTTGGATTCTCGGAAGGAGTTGCTACAGTATCTTATGTTTTGATGGTTTTCAGTTGAAGTTGGACTCAAAAGGTTTTATCACTTCATATATACTAATGTTGCTAATGAGGACTGTGTGGAGTTTTGTGTGAAAGAAATTTCCAGGTAGTGGAGTTATTGGTGTAATAAGGAAGAGAAAGGTTTTATGACTCAAGTAATAAGTGTATGAAGATGAAGATATTGATGTTATTCAAGTGGTGACTCCGGAAGAATCTACTAGATACCAAATTCAGAGACCTACAGAGTCTGTTTTCAAATAGGTAATAGTTTTGGTAAGAAAAGTTCTGCGAAAATACTATCCAACTATACTTTTGCATTTTTTGTCAATAAGGAAAGCTACGAAGCGAAAAAGGGACGGAAACGGAGTTAGGGTGGCTCACACCACCCTGTGGCGCGGGCCCACCCCTGGCCGTGCCACCAGGTGGTGAGTCCACCCCGGACTCCGCCTCTGACTCGTTTTCTCCCAATACCTTCCTTTTGATATGAAACTTCGTAATATATAACCCTCCCGGATCCCCCGAGGTTCGTATATCGTGTTTTCGTTGTGTTTTCGTTTCGATCTGTTTCTGCCAGGACATACTCTTTGAAGATTAGAAGCACCATGGTGTCCGCCAAGGATAAAGGGAAGGAGCCTATGGAGGAAGACCTCCAAGACCCCAAGCAAGGGCTGGTACCTTTAGTCACTTGCCCTGCATCAACGGGAGCCCTACGAGTCACTAAGGAGTTCTGCGATAAGTACCGAGACTTGAGGAGGAAGCTGGACATGCTTCAATGGGAGAATAATAGGCTTCACAAGATGCTGGAAGATTTCGTCACATCAACTAAGGAAATAATACCACCACCACCGAAGGAGTAATTCGTCATTAGGTTTGGCATCCCCTTGGTTTGTTCCAAGCTTGGGGGAGTGCCGCGGTATCACATCACTATCTTCTATCTTTTACCTTATTAGTAGAGTCATATCATGAATAGAGGAGTTATTATGTAGTATGGTTTGCATTATGGAAGTGTCCCCTCTCTCGTTAGATATGTATCCCTTGGTGTGAGTTTTCGTTATGGAATATTAATGAGAAGTTCTATCATTTACTCTTTTGCATAGCTTATGTTAGTTTTCAATTCGTGGTTATATGATTGATCTTGTTGTTAGTATTGGTATCACTTTGGGATCATTGAGGTAATTTAGTTGGTTTTGGCAAACCTGGCTCGGTTAGTAGCAACACTATTTTTGAGAGTTGAATGAAAAGATAAAAGTACTCTAAAAGAAATATAATTTCATCATCTTTCTTTCTTTATTTGCTCATAAGTCTAGTATTCTCTAGTTAAGATCTTTTGTGCTTCCGAGGAAGATTGCATGCTTGTCTTTATCACTTGTATGTTTGTTTGTTTCCTTCAACTCTTGTACTTGCTACCCAACCTTGCTAGCCAAAAACCTGTACTGAGTGGGAATTCTTCTCGTGCATCCACTCCTTTAAACCAAAACCTTTGCCATTTGTGTCCACCATACCTACCTAGTAGCATTATTGCTATTCCAAGTAAATTCTTGTTTTATCTACCTCCCAAATTAAACTTGTTATGTGAAAAGTAGCGATTAAAGCTCTCACAAACTTGATGGCACACTTTACCTTCTTGCACTTAATAAACTTGAACCATTGTGCTCACCTATGTTGCGTATATGCTTACGCTTTGTAAGTTGTGAATTAGGAGAACCATGCTGTCATGGGGAACGCTTTCAACATTGCACTGGTACTTTGTACCTAGTTGATATCATGTTCTTTTGTCTATGGATGTCGTCGGTGTGAAATGAAAGGGGAGCTTGTAAGTCCATGGAGTTATGCATATGTGTTAGAGAAATGCCTTGGCCGCTGGTCTAATCCATGCTGACATGGTGGAAACCTGCAGCGTAACCATAACGAGTATCTATAAAGTATTCTTCTTATAAAAAAAGAGATAGATATTGAGAAAAAGAGAGAAGAAAAAAAAGAGATATTATGAAAAGAGGAAAGAGAGAAAAAAACGACATATTCCCATGGTAAATAAGAAGATTGCTGAGATACTTGTTGTCTGCTTGCCTTGTCATTTTGATATGGGGATTCTTCCGTATCATCGGGCAAGGGGTACCCCGTTGGCGGTTCTCTATGATACACATATGCTTACGATGACAAGAACTTACCGGTGACTAAACTTGAGTAGCATGAGGAGCGACCCTCGTATTCAAGGGACATGAGATTCTCAATTTACAACTTGTCAATGCATATCCTCATATTTGATCACTTTAACCTTAATCACCTAAAGATGCCTATGATAAGGGCAATGAGAGCTGAAAGCTAGTAAGTATCATAATTTTTGGGAGCTCTTTATGAGACTTGCAATCCCTGCTTCCCTCTGTGAAGGGCCTTTCTTTTACTTTGTAGTTGAGTCATTAAACCTATTCCCTTCTATCTCAGCAAGTATTTTGAGTTGTTGTGTTTCATTCATTCATATGATGATTTATTCAATCATGTTTCTTATGTTCCTTGTTTTGCACATTGCTCTTATATTGATGTTTACTACTTTGAAAGCTATCATTGAAAACCAGTTATTTGTGAACTCCAACAAATTATCAACTATTCTTCGACCAAGAGCTAAGTTTGCCATTACCAATTATGATTCACTTTATGTATCTTTATTGTGTTTCCTTTACTCATTGCAAGTTAAGTTATATAATAGTGAGTTGTCTTCTATTATGATCTATGTATTGATGAATGTGATGCTTGTTGTCCGTATTCTTTTATCGACTCTTCACTCCATAAACCTGAGGCCATGTTTATTGAGCTTAGTTTTGCTTGGGGACAAGCGAAGTCTAAGATTGGGGGGAGTTGATACGTCCATTTTGCATCACTATTCTATGTCTTAATTCACTATTATTCATTGATATATTTCGTATTGAGAGGTGATACTTATGTTATTTCATCTGTTTTTGCATGGTAGATGACTTTTGGAGCATGGACCGCTGCAGTCAGGATTCTGATGGAAAAGGTGCTATTTGGAGGCAAAATTCGAGAAGATCATAAAATCCGAGAAAATATACGGAAAATCCTATTTTTCCAGAAGACGAAGGAAGCCAGAAGGGGGGCTGGAGATGGGCCACAGGGGGGCCACACCACCCCCTGGCACGGGCAGCCCTAGGTCGCGCCAGCAGGTGGTGTGGCCACCCTGGCCCACTCCAGGCACTCCCCTCTAGCGTATATCATCCTCCCAAAACCCTAAGACTCGGGGAGCGACCACAGAAAGATTCTGCCGCCTCTACAGGGCGTAAAACACCGAGAGAGAAAGATCTCTCCGGCAGACAGATTTCTGCCGGGGGAATTCCTTCCCAGAGAGGGAAGATCGTCGCCATCAACACCACCATCAAGCTGGACTTCATCGGGATCATCATCATCACCACCATCATCACCATCCACACCATCATCACCATCTCCATATTGTTGTAACAATTGAGTTGAATCTTGCATAGTTCAAAGGGGAAACTTTCCCGGTGTTGATTACTCTTTGTAGTTGATGCTATTGAGTGAACCATTGAATTATTGTTTATGTTCAGATTGTTATACATCATTATTCCATCTCTGATCATGATCCATATGTTGTCTTGTGAGTAGTTCGTTTTGTTCTTGAGGACATGGGAGAAGTCATGTTGTTAGTAGTGGAGTTGTGTTGAGAAAGATTCAATAGTTTGATATTTAAGTTGTGGTGTACTTCTTCTAGTGGTGTCATGTGAACGTCGACTACATGACACTTCACCTATATGGGCCTAGGGGAATGCATTGTGTATTTGGCTACTAATCGTAGGGGTTGCCGGAGTGACAGAAACCTGAACCCCCGTTAGGAAACCATTGCACAAGGGACATAAGGGTCTTAGAGTTTAAAGCTGTGGTTAGGTTTCTACCTTAATTACTTTCTTGTACTTACGGATGTTTCCAAGGGGTATAATCACAAGTATGTATTAGTCCTAGGAAGGTCGGTACATTAGCACAGGTTCACCCACACAACACTTAGCAAGCTAAAGAAGATTAATCAACTATATGAAGCGAAAGCACTTGACAGTCTTTCCATGTGTCCTCGAGAACGTTTGGTCATCTTAAGTAATACAACCGGCTTGTCCTTTGCTGCATAAAGGATTGGGCCACTTGCTGCATTTATTTCTATTGTCTTTTATTTACTCGTACTTTGTTTACTTGCTTTATCAAAAACCCCTAAAAATCCGGTTGCTAAGTATTTGCAGAGAATTCCTGATCCATACCACTAGCCAGCACCTTCTGCTCCTCGTTGGGTTCGACACTCTTACTTATCGAAAATACTATGATACACCCCCTATACTTGTGGGTCATCACAACTCACTCAAAACTAACAGGAAAGCAGATCTTACCGTTCCAAAGTGAATAGTGATGCTTACCAATTCGAATCAACAACTTATGCACAAATGTGATGAAGTGAATATCCAGGGTATAGAGAACGATCACAAGGCACACAGGCTATGTATGGTGGAGCTCTTGGTATGGTATCCTAACTACACCGCAAACAAGTCCTAGTGCTGATCGTACAACAACCCAAGAAACACACACATGGAGATAAACGTGGCAATGCAACTATGAAGGGTGTTGCACTACACTAGAGAGACACTAGCAAATCTCAAAGGAAAACAGGCACAAGATTTCTCAATCTATCAGTGCACAAAGATATCACTAGGCCTCTTGCTCAATTCTCCTTTCCTTTTTCTTTTTCTTTTGTATAGCTTCTTTATCTTTTTCCCATTTTCTTTTGCTATATGCACTTGCTCTTTTTTTTAATATATATCACACACGACCAATTTACAAAGCACGGCACCAAAACCCTACGAGCAGCCTATAAGAGCGAAAACTAGTCTCAATGGGAAAGTTCTACACTTATGTAGCTAAGGTTAAGGAAAATTGCAATTTTCACACTTTGCAAGAATTGCTGCCGTGGCAGAAAAACTGATCAAAATCGTGCCGTGGCAGAAAAATTCCCTGCCACGGCAGAAAAATAGTGCAAAACTGTGCCGCGGCAGAACTCGCGGCAGGACTCGGACTCGTGGCCAAAAAAACGGCCGAAAACGTGTCGTGGCAAGAAACCGAATCGTGGCAGAGAAGGACTCGCGGTAGAGAAACAGTCTGTTTCTGTGCCGCGGCAAAGTCGGCAGATTTTTTTTTAATTCCGACTTGCCAAGTAGTACACAATGAGGACTCTTGTATGGATCGGATCTAGCTTTGTCGCAGCAGGAAAATAATGGTGGAAACAACTCGAACAACTAGAAAACAAATCTACAAAGAACAGATCTAGGTCTAGACTAATAGAGGAACACGACCAACAACTATTAGTCGAATACGATGTAATCTATGCTATGTCAACTCTTTTTTGTGGGGCTTTTTCTATATAGGACGAAAAACATGAACTAATCTATGGATGGATTTGTGGATGCTTACCGAGGCAACGAGGAAATCTGATACCAAGATGATATGGGGTGGCCCAATCTTCTCAGCAAGCACTTGTCGATGATGATGGTAGATGATAGATAAGTAGTGTGTAGCAATGATCTCTCCCGATCGAACCCTGATGCCAATGCATCAGCTCTCGAACCTTGTAGGATATTCACAACACCACACTCTTGCGCACGCAACCATTGACCATGAATGGTAGTTTGCAATCTACTAATTCCCAGTGGAACAACAGATCACACTCAATTATAGTTGGTAAAATCGATCACAGGGTAATTCCAGAGGTTCAATGAAAGAAAGAACTCCAAAATATTTTAACATGGTCTAAACCTAACTTATGTGGTGCCCCATCTATTTATGAGTCTAGGGGTGCGACGGCTAAGGGGGTGACCGACTTGGTCCCACCCAACTAGGGTACAAACCGACCCAAAATTGGGTTAGGCTCAAGGTTCTGTTGTGGCAGAGTTTAGGCATGTTTCTCTGCCGCGGCAGCCTCTCCTGGCAGAAAAGGACTCTGTTTCTGTGCCGCGGCAGCCTGCCGTGGCAGGAAAACGCGTTGTTTCTCTGTCGCGGCAGAGATCCTGCCAGGTGTTGATCTTCTTATTGGTAGCTCCTTGCGCTTCCTCCCTCTCCTCCCTCGCGCATTCTTCACTGATCAACACACCATGCTCCATATGCTTCAGCTCCTCGCTCCGTGCTACGCCTTCTTCTCCCATGTACCTGATCATACAATAGCACAAAGACTTAAGCAGTATAAAGTTCTCATAAATGAAAATATCATGTTGAACTAGGAATGAATTCACCTGATAATCATCATTGATTTGACTCAATATTTCTTTATAGTTCAAGCAGTCAGAATCATCATAATCCTTATATATATCCTCATTAGTTTGTATCTATACGGTCGAAACTATACGACCGGAACCAAAAATTCTGGCCATATACTTGGTCGTTAAACTCTTAGACACTTTTTCGTTCGATATTTCATTTATTATTCATCTAAAAAAACTTATTGTCGGTTTTGAGTCGTGATTTAATCGACCTGGACTCCTTATATTTGGAAATATTTGCCCGGAACCAACTATACAGCCAGAGCTATACGGGTCGGGCCCGTATTGTTGGTCGTTACACGGCAGGACACTTCCAAATCCGTGATTTCTTTCTCTGTTTCGTTTGGATTCTTTTCTTGAGCGACAATTTGGTGTTTCTCACGAGTTTTACCGACGTCTGACCCCCCTTATATACTACCATTGTCTCTCTCTATCTAACCGCAATCTACAGGAACCAATCTAGCAATGTGTTATCCCGTCCCAGGCCGTGGAAAACCCATGGGCTCATTGCTCCTTCCAGGGACCGATCTAGCAGCCCGTCCATGGAGGACGATGACGAGGAGGTGGACAGGTTTAGCCCGAGGTACAAGGAGTACGTCGAGCCAAGCTACTTCAACATGATTCCGAAGATGACGTGGTTGACCTCTAGATCCACCGAGATGTCTATGATCCACCGGAGATCAATTGGGCGGTGATGAAGAAAGCTCAACAAGAGAGAGAAGATCACAAGCCACATGGAAAAGGGTGTGTGGAGATGGTCAAGTTCATCACCATAGATCCAACGCCGCACAAGCGTAAGGAAATATCTAATATTGGTGCAAGTGCTAGCAAGGAAGGGGAGGTTCCACTCTCGAAGCCAACCATTGCGCTCGTATGAAGGTTAAGCCTCAAGAAGGGTGGAGGTATGGTTTCCACTTCCCCGATCCATCAATTATTGATGAGGAAGAAAATGCTATCCCTAGGACCAAGGATCGCGTGTGGGAACTAGAGATATATCAGAAGAAGGAGCTACTCCATCGCGTCAAAGTCCGTCACCATCTCAATGAGATGGAGGAAGGAAGACCTCCTTCCATTGGTGACTAAGCTCGCAGATAGAGTGGACACTCTGCTATCTGATCTGCGCAGGCGCTATAGCCGCATAACTACTCTAGAGGAGACCAACAAGAAGCTACGCACCATGGTGTTACACACCATGGCGCCACAGTAATCTACAACAATCACGATATCAAATAATAGCAAGGGATTATTTGATCCCGCCTGGCTTGATTCCAAGCTTGGGGAGATCTTTAAGACCTTGTAATCTATCCTATAAGTTATTATTATTATTTTTGCATTAGTTCAAACAAGAAATAAAGTTTGCATCATTCGAATTCCCTTCAGGAATAGTTGATCCCGTTAATGAAATTCTGAGTTTATTATTATATATGGAGCAATATTGAGTTTGTGTTTGCTTTAATGATATATGAATGGCTTGAGTGTGATTTTACTTGCACTTGATGATAGCAATAGGAGTCTTCCACACCATTGGTATTAATGGAACACATAAAGATAATTTGGTCAATATGCTGTAAGTCTATGGTTTGATTCACAAAGAGAAATTATCTATACAATTAAGTTAAAAAATAAACCTTGAACAAAGGAAAATGAAAGTGCTATCAAAATAGAGTGAGAACAAGTCGAGGTAGAATCTCCAAGTCATAAGAATGCTTCATATATAGTTGGAATTTGGTAATTGAGATCGTTGAACTTTGAATTCCTACATAAGGTGGAATATATGGCTAGCTCCTTTGCACAACACTTAAAACAAAAGTGTGAGAATATATGCAAAAGAAAATAAAGAAGAAAGAACAAAAGCCAATGTGCAAAGAGCAAATAGGCATATACCACTGTATTGTAGTATGGCAAAGAGACACTTTTGAGATTTTGAATCCCAAGTGAATACGTTGATCCTAAAACACTTGGGACTACCTCGTTAACTCATTTGGTTGAACCGGATACTTTTACATTATGTTGAGATTCATCTTTTATGAACTATTGATAACTAAGGTGTGGAAGCCTGCTAATACTATTTAGATGGTTCGAGTAAGGTACTATTCACGAACTTATTCCTATGTATCGTATATGATAATACATGCCGCAATTGCTTCATTTATTTTAATCGACTTAGCTTCATGAATATGAGGATCACATCCATTAAGCTAAAACTTGCTCGGGACAAGCAAGAGTCTAAGCTTGGGGAAGTTGAGAAGTGCATATTTGCATCATGTTTTACATTATTATTTTGCATTGTAGATGTAGGATCTTGGTATTTTACGGTGCTCGCACGCACATTTTATGTCTGTTTTCACCAGGATCATGATAGATGATGGATCCAATGGATACAATTCTTGGAGCAGTTGTATGGTGGAGAAAAGGAGTGAAAAACAACATAAATCGCTTATTTGGAAAATATTAATAATACCAGAAGAAAACCAGAAGCGAACAAGGGAGGCAGAGAGTCCAATGACCAACTATACGACCGGAGCAATTTTTCGGCTGTATAGCTTCGGCCGTGTAGTTGGCGCCACCTCCGCCTCGTCAAATAGTTTCACCCTATGCAATTGGTTCAAGGATATGACATATAGAACACCCAGAAATCACAGAAACCTCACCTCCGGAAGGCATCTAGAGGGGGAACTCATCCACAAGGGATCCATCTTTGCCCTACGCAGATTCGGGAGGCTAAGGCATCGATCTTCATCATCCACCACTGCATCACCACATCTCCATCCATCCCATCTACATATTGTCTAGATCTTGTTGTAATTCCTATACTCGTTGTAGATTTATACAAGTGTTATTCATATATGATTGTTTCCATTACCATTGCCATGATGTTGATTTCCTCCATGTCTGAGTAGATCATTAGTTCTTGGGGAGATGGAGAAATCCTAGTATGAGATTGAAATAAGATAAAGTTTATTATGATATTCATCGTTGTGACCATGTGTTAGATTTTCTACATTTTGATGTTGAGAGAAATCAACCTCTCAATATTTGTCTCTTGTGGGGAGTTGATGGAGGAAACTACTTGTTGGTAGACGGAGGCGTCCTAGCACTTACAATGACTATAAAGCTGTTGGCACCCCTTACGTATCAACTTGGGAAACCGAGGAAACTCATGGAATGCTATCCATGCCATAGGATACGTCCTACGGGATTATGTCCCTTAATAGTGCAGTAATTCGATTGATGTCGATTGCTGACTGTTGTGGTTATGAGGATGATGTGAGCAGCGGTTGCTGCCTATTCATCTAAATACGTAGTTCCTCCCACACATACATAGTTGAGAATGTTCATGATGATAATCTTTATCTTAAATCTTTACAATACTAGTGGTGTATCCGCTACTCCCTGAGAACGCCTTTTCCCTTCTGCAGTTCCAATCTTTCCTACATACACAATACTTACTTTCTGTACTCATTTGTTTTACTTTACTTTATTATTGCTCTTATACCAAAAACCCCAAAACACCTTTTTACACAATACTCGCATTTTACCTTGTCACTTAGAACTTTATCTCGCATTTCTATCATAATATTTATTTCAAGAGTTATTAGACTTCAAACTCCTGCTCCCTGTGGGATCAATATCTTTATTTCGAAACTAGCTACAAACGATCTGTGCACTTGCAGTCATCACTCTACATGCTAAGTAATATTATCTCCAGATGCTATGTATATATTTGGTTGATTGTGTTCATGCTGTTGCTTTTGTACGTACTCGTAAAAGAGGATCTAAAAATATGCTATGTTGTTCTCTTTTTTTATAGTTGTGTGAGATGTACAATATGTATCAACCGTGTCGATACATACTGTGCTGATTGTCTATTTTTGAATTACTTCAATTCCTATGACTGAGAGCTGGTATGCAACATACAGAATAAAGTAGTAGATTTGGACAAAACCAATGGACAGGTGCAACGGTTGATAGTTGGTTCTGCCAAAGATTGGTTGATGGTTCGATTATATTCCGTCTACCTGCACAAACTGTTTTTCTGTTATTTAATTTCTATCAAATGCACTAGTAGTTGGGGCCGACCAAAAACGTCATGAAGAAGCATCAAACCCAGCACTACCGTGAGAGACTATCGTGGACGCCGAGCTGGCATGTGGGGTTGAAGAACGGAGGATACGGTCCATGGAAAAACAGTCTAACATGGGCCATGATGAAATCCACGATGAATTTGGCACTAGACGAAATGGCAATCTGGGCTTCAGGGCCTAGGACAAAATCTGCGATGGATTTGCCACGACAAAAAGAAGGAATGTCATGGATAAACCGGGCTGGAGGGGCTTGGAGCTCGTTGTGACAAAATGTTCTAGAACATCAGGAATCCGCAATGTTTTTAGGTCACGCCATAAAAAAACATCATGGATCGTCCAGATTCTTGTAGTGATATCCAGGTCCCACTTCTAATTATTGATCGGAGAGGGGTCTCAATCATGTCTACATTATTCACAAACCATGGGGTGACACACTTTGTCACATCCCACTTTTAGCAACCCTGATTAGTTGTCCAGAATTGCAAAAATCATGGGAACCAAAACCTTTTTCTTGTGTAGTAATGCAGTGTTTGATTACTTACTTGTTGGTGTTTATGCATATTGTCGTGGTATTGCCGACGAGTAAGCCATGGAGGGGTCCTCAGAGTGCGTATTTAGAGATGTGGGGTAAGGCGGAGAGTTGGCGGGTATGAGGTAACACAACTTACCCAGGTTCAAGTTCCATGACGGTGGCAGAACTCTACTCCTGCTATAAATAACTATAATGGCAATACACCGAGTTACAAAGATAGGTTCGCTGTGCGAGGTGTTGCATGTTGTACGTGGCAATCTAGGTTGTGTCTTGCCCTAAAGGCTCCCACAGGTCCGGCTTATAAAGGCGCCAGAACCTAGAGTTTACAGGGAAAGTTCCTTGTCGGACAAGGTAAAGAGTCCTACACTAATATGAGCTAGTCTTTCGTGTCTTGCACTCCAAGGCTCTGAATACGTCGGTGACTCTTGTGTAGCCTTTCTTTATCCGGCATGGGCCTCCCTTCTGGATCCGTCTAACTGGGGAGCCCAGTAGGCCATAGGCCTTGCTACCAACTATGGGCCACCCGGGTTAGCCGGAATAAGGACGTGCTATGGTGATACCCATTTAGCATATCCCCAACATATCTAAGTGTGTAGTAGATTCTATACTCTTCTACCTTCACCTTGTTTACAAAATCTACTTAACAAAACTATCTTGGCTTATTTTGCATATTCTCAAATGTTCTGGCATTTCAAACCTGAGCCAAGATACCCTTTCAAACCTAACTACATTAGTAGCTTCTATGGACAAAATTATGGAGATCTATAATATATAATCTCCTTATGTTTTTGATACGTTGCTAACGTATCTATAATTTTTGATGTTCCATGCTTGTTTTATATCTACTTTCTTATGTTTTGTCCACACTTTGGAGTATTTTTATACACTTTCTTGGACTAACCTATTAACAAGATGCCACAGTGCCAGTTGTCTGTTTTCTGCTGTTTTTTGGTTCCAGGAAAGTCAGAAAATGAATATTCTCAGAATTGGACGGGACAAAAGCCAAAGTCAATATTTCATCGAGGGAGACACGGAGCCAGAAGACGAGACGGAGAGGGGCCAGAGGCCGGCCACACCACCTGGCCGCGCGACCAGGCCTGGCCCACGCCAGGGGGTGGTGTGGCCGCCTAGGGCACCCCCTCGGCCTCCCCTTTCGCCTATAAGATGCCTCCGATACAGAAACCCTAAGTACCCGATCAAAATTCCACGAAAGAGTCTGTAGCCGCCGTCATCTCCATTCCTAGATCGGGAGGGATCTGAAGCTCTTCCCGGCACCCTGCCGGAGGGGAGAATTCACCCTGGAGGCCTTCTTCATCACCATGCAAGCCTCCTGTGTGATGCGTGAGTAGTTTATCCCTGGACTATGGGTCCATGTAGTAGCTACATGGTTGGTTCTTCTCCTTTGTGCTATCATGTTTAGATCTTGTGAGCTCTGTTCATGATCAAGATCATCTATTTGTAATCCTACATGTTGTGTTTGCAGGGATCCGATGGATATTGAGATGCTATTTCAGATTAATTATTGATTCTATCATGTCTTTGTTATTTGTGATCTTGCATGCTCTCCGTTGTTAGTAGATATCTTGGCCGAGTAGATGCTAGCAACTCCAAGAGGGAGTATTTATGTTCGATAGTGGGTTCATGCCTCTAGTAATCTAGGGAAGTGACAGAAATATCTAAGGTACTAGATGTGCTATTGCTACTAGGGAGAAAACAACAATCCTTTGTTCATAGAACAATCGTATTGTTTACTTTACACGCAATGCTTAATGCAATTATCTATTGCTTGCAACTTAATACTGGAGGGGGTTTGGATGATAACCTGAAGGTGGATTATTAGTCATAGATTCAGTTGGATTACGGTCTATGTATAATGTTGTAATGCCCAATCAAATCTCATAGGAGTCAAGATGATTAGTATATGCATGTATGCTTACTCGATTTTTCTCAATTGCCCCGCTGTAATTTGTTCACCCAATATGTCATCTATCTTAAGGAGAATCACCACTAGTGAACTATGGACCCCCGGTCCTTTCTTTTACTATCAATCTACAACTATTTACTGTTTTCTGTTTACTTCTGCAAGCTATTACTATCTTCCTCACAATATGTTTAATCCTTTGTTTTTAGCAAAACCGACGAGATTGACAACCTCACTGTAAGTTGGGGGCAAAGTTCTGTGATTATGTTGTGCAGGATTCCAAGTTGGAAACAACACCTTGGTGGTGCTTCCTTGCTCCTACCGGTTCGATAACCGTGGTTTCATAACTGAGGGAAAACTTGTTGTTGTGCTCATCATACCTTCCTCTTAGGGTTCCCCAACGAACTCGATATATTTTGGGCCATCAAGCTATTTTTCTGGCACCGTTGCCTGGGAGTCAAGGACATCTTCACAAGGGGAGTCCCTCATAACCAATCTCTTTCCTTTGTTATTTTTGTTCTGCTTAGTTTATTTCTGCTTTGTTTTCTTGTTTCTTTATCAAAAACACAAAAAATAGTTGTACTAGTTTGCTTTCTTTATTAAAAACACAAAAAAATGACTACTCTTGAAAACAATAAGTTGTGTGACTTCACTAGCACCAACAACAATGATTTCATGTGCACACCTATTGCTCCACATGTTCCTGAACCTACTTTCTTTGAAATTAAACCTGCTTTACTCAATCTTGTTATTAGAGAACAATTTTCTGGAATTGGTACTGAAGATGCTGCTGCTCATCTAAATAACTTTGTTGAACTTTGTGAGATGCAAAAGCATAGGTATATAGATGGGGATATTATTAAGCTTAAATTGTTTCCTTTCTCTTTGAGAGGAAAATCTAAAGAATGGTTGCAATCCCTAACTAGAAATAGTATTGATTCTTGGACTAAACGCAAAGATGCTTTCATTGGAAAATACTATCCTCCTGCTAAGATTATATCTATGAGAAGTGAAATAATGAAGTTTAAACAACCTGATAATGAACATGTTGCTCAAGCTTGGTAAAGAATGAAATATTTGGTAAAGAATTGTCCCACTCATGGACTGACTGCTTGGATGATTATCCAAACCTTTTATGCAGGATTGAATTATTCTTCAAGAAACCTGTTGGATTCTCCTTCTGGAGGTACCTTTATGACCATCACTTTGGGTGCTGCAACAAAGCTTGTGGATATATGATGGTTAACTATTCTGAATGGCATACCAAGAGAGCTCCACAAGGTAAGAAGGTAAATTCTGTTGAAGAAACCTCCTCCTTGAGTGATAAAATTGATGTTATTATGTCTATTCTTGTTAATGGGAAAGCTCATATTGATCCAAACCATGTTCCCTTAGCCTCTTTGGTTGCTCAAGAAGAGCAAGTTGATGTGAACTTTATAATAAATAATAATTTTAGCAACAATGCCTACATGAATAATTTTGGTAATAATAACTATAGGCCATATCCTCCCAATAATGGTGATGCTTATGGAAATTCCTACAACAATAATAGGAGTGCACCCTCTGAACTTGAAGTTATGCTTAAAGATTTTATTAGTAAACAAACTGATTTCAATAAAAATATAGGGGAAAAACTCTCTAATGCTGAAAGAAATATAGAATCATTGGCTGAAGCACAATCTTCTTTTAATAAAATGGCTGCTAAACCTGAAACTATTGAGAATCCTTTTGCTGCTACTAATGCCATACAAGTTAGAATTGATGAAAATGTTAGACTATTAGCTGAATTGCATGCTAAGTGGGAAAGAGAAGATGAAATTGCTAGAAACATTAGTATTTCTACTATCACTACCACTAATGTTGAAGCTAGTAAACCCAATGGAACCTTTTCTAATAAAAATGCTAAAATTCTTCGAAATATGGGAAACAATAGCTCTACTACTTTAGATGATAATTATGATTTTGATCTTGATGGTTGAAACATATCTGAAGTTATTATGTTCCTAGAAAAGCTTGCTAAAAGTCCTAATGCTAGTGCTATGAATATGTCCTTTACAGAACACATTACTGATGCTCTCATAAAAATTAAAGAAGAAAAGATGAAACATAAAGCTTCTATCCCTATGAAACTAGAAGATAGTTGGGAACCCATCATTAATATGAAAGTAAATGATTTTGATTTCAAAGCTTTATGTGATCTTGATAGTAGTGTTTCTATTATGCCTAGAAGGATTTATGATATGCTTGATTTGCCACCATTGGAAGATTGCTATTTAAATGTCCCACTTGATGATAATGCTAAAAATAAACTCATGGGGAGTATTAATGATGTTCTTATTATGGTTAACAATGCCTATGTCCCCATTGATTTTTATGTTTTGGATGTTGAATGCAATGCTTCTTGTGCTATTACTTTGGGAAGACCTTTTCTTAGAACTGTTGGTGCCATCATTGATATGAAAGAAGGCACGATTACATATCAACTCCCACTCAATAAAGGTATAGAACACTTCCCTAAGAAGAGAGAGAAGATTCCTTTTGCCTCTCCTATGAAAACAAAATTTGCTCTTAATGCTTCTTCATTTGAGAACACTTGATTCTTTTCTTGCTTCTTATGCCTAACTTAAAGGCGTTAAAGAAAAGTACTTATTGGGAGATAACCCAAAAGTTTTAGATGAGTCTTGGAAGTTATTGCCTCTGTAATAACCTCTCCTTATCCTTTTTATTTGCTTTTTTGTGCCAAGAGTAACCTCTAATGAGAGAGAAGTAAGACTTGGAAAAGTTGTTGTCCCGAAACAGATTTTTGTACTTCGCTGTAAAAATTCGTGTAAAATCTTTGTACGTTGGTTTGGGCTGTAATTTTTTGTTCTTCTGCCCCAGGTTGTTATCCAACTTTCGTTAGTTCAACACTTTTTGATTTGAGCAACATAAGGTCTTCGAAAAAATTGGTTTTTACCTGCTGGTCTGTTTTGACAGATTTCTGCCATTATTTGCATTTGCTTCTTGTTGATTCCTTTTTGAGTTCTTTTTGGGGAATTGAGATTTTCGAGGGAAGTGATATAGTAGCTTTTGTTTTAATGGAAGTTTTATTGGTGTTGAAACTGAACCCAAAGACTTATTTTCTTGAGTACACTAATGTTGCTAATAAAGATTGTGTGAAGTTTTGTATGAAGGAAAAAATATCAGGTGTAAGGAAAGAATGATGTAATTAGATGAAGAATGGACTAAAGCTCAAGCTTGGGGATGCCACCCGTGTCACCCCAAGAAATATCCAAGAAGTACAAGCATCAAAGCTTGGGGATGCCCAAGGCATCCCCTTCTTCATCAATAAAAATCTCAGGTTTCTTCCAAACATTTCATTTTTATTGTTTCATGCACAGTTCTGTTGTTCTTGGAGCGTCTTCGTTTTCGTTTTCATTTGCTTGGTTTTCTTAGTTTGCTTGAATAAATTGGTTGGACCCCCTCGTTCATACATTAGTTTTCAAATAAGTTTGGTTTGGATTGGAAAAGAGTAGGAAAAGTTCATGCTTAAGTGGTAAAAGGAGCTCGTTTTTGACTGTGACCTATGCTTTGTCATGTCATGCTTGGTATTGTTTTGGCTTTATGCTTAGTGATTTTTGTTGTAACATGACATGTAAACAATTTAGATTGCTTAATGTGCCTTGAAAGAATCATGCGTTGTTTTACCATATTAAAGCATAGTATTATGGTATTCTTCTTTGATGCTTTATTTGGGTTGACTTGGTGCATGCTCACTCCATGTTATGACTATCCCAAGTCACCATAGCCTTTATGATCCTGTAGTTTTCGACTTGTAATATCACTTTACTCTTTAATTAATGATGTTTTGTCGCTTTGCATGATTATGGCCATTATTGCACTCTTAGTTGGTCGCTCTCGGTCTTTTGCTAGCCTCCATAACCAAGTATGAGTTCCACTCATGCATCCAACTCCAAATTAAACCAAGTTATCCCAAAGAGTCCACCATACCTACCTATTAGCATTTGCTATTCCAAGTATATTCATGTGAAAATTAGTGATTAAAGCTCTCACGAACTTGATGGCACACTTTATTTTCTTGCACTTAATAAACTTGAACCATTGTGTCCATCTTTGTGGCATATATGCTTGCGCTTTATAAGTTGAAGTTAGCAGAACCATGTATCATGGGGAACGCTTTTAACATTGCACTTATATTCCGTTGATGTTATGATTATTTTGCTTATGGATCCTGGCGGTGTGAAATAAAAGGGGAACTTGTAAGATCATGGAGTTTGTATATGTGTTAGAGAAATGCCTGGCCGCTAGCCTAAGCCATGCCTAATCATGCTGGAAACTTGCAGCATAACCATAATGAGCACTCTATGGAGCATCCTCAATAAAAACCTATGCAAATAGCAAATAAAAAGATCGCTGAGATGCTCATTGTCTGCTTGCCTTGTCATTTTGATTAGAGATAGCTCCTATATCATGTGCAAGGGGTACCCCGTTGGCGGTTCTCTAAGATACATATGTACTTACAATGACAAGAGCTACTTGTGACTGAAGTTGAGTAGCATGAGGTTCGGTACTCGTATGTAAGGGGCATGAGATTTCAACTTATAACTTGTCAAGCATATCCTCTTAGTTGTGTCACTTTAACCTTAATCACCTAAAAATGCTTATGATAGGGGCAATGAGAGCTGAAAGCTAATAAGTACCATAATTTTTGAAAGCTCTTTACGAGACTTGAATCCCTGCTTCCTTTTCTGAAGGACTTTCTTTTACTTTTACTAGTTGAATGCCCGTGCGTTGCCACGGGTGCTCAATTTTTTTACTCACCCCACATGTATAATTATAACGCATATAAAATTTCCGGTGGTATATTAATATTCATTTTAATATTAACACCACTTTTCCCAAGGGAAGAGAATGCAATTTATGCTACTACTAAATCTAACATATAATACACTTGATCTGTTTTACAACACACTTCTCTTTCATATTCCTTTTGCTCTTTGATGTCGGGTTGTTATGGAGTAACAATTTGTATAAATAACACAAAGACCTAAGATTTGGGACAAAACCTCCCAGATTAACTATTGGTTGACCAGATCTACGCTCTCTATTACACTTTTTCCTAACACGGAGGGACTTTTCACACCACTCTCTCTCTCACACACACACATAAAACATATAATGCTCCAAAGGCATGACAAAGATGCACATGTCATCCTTCTCCTTTCAAGTCAGTCACTTAGCTTCACCTGTTCTGCCGTTCCCCCACCACTGGACATCATAGTCACTCCTCCAATAGTGTAACCACTGTGTGAAGTAGTCACCCATGTCACTCGCTGCTATTCGCCAGTCTTTACTGCAAGTCTAGAAAATTGATGTAGTCACTCATCCCCATAGTCCATGAATTTGAAGAGATTGCACTGGTTATGAAAAATCTAGCAAGTTTTCACAATAATTTCACAAGGTTCAGGAGCCCCGAAGTAGGCTCTATTTACACCATTAAGGACATCCATATAAATAGAAAAATAAAGTACAATCCCTATCCCACAACTAAAATCATGGGATAATGCACAAGTCAAATCGTATATATAGGACATATCCATATTACACCCGGGTGTAGTTACACCCACGTGTGTTTTACACTATCTAGGCAGTATCTATCATACCAGAGAGTATGTACGCGTAGTATGAAGTATATAAAAATATTTAGAAAGTATATCTACTATTTTTTTTGGTACTATGTAGTTTTTCTTTACATATTTTTGTTACGTACAAATATGTCACATATATAGTATAAACTATGAGTGCACTTGCAATTTTTTCACCAAACTTGTTTGGAAGTATCTTAGATATAGTATATATACATACTCAAATAGATAAAGTATTATAGATACTTTCGTAAGGTAGTATATGAGACGTGAATGTAGTTACACCCGGGAGTAAGAAGGATATATATATATATATATATATATAGAAACCCTATTCAGCATCCAGGGTGCAGAATAATTATTTTGCACCCCACATATTTTTATGTTCTCACATACAGAAATTTATGTTTTGTATGCTAATAATTATGTTCATATTCATCAGAAACGTAAAAAAACCGACATAAAAATACGATTTATGAGTCATTATAGTGTAAAATACATAGAAAATATGCATTTTATGTCGTATTTTCATACGATATGTAAACGAATTTTTTTACGACATATCTAAATTTTCTTATGTTCTTTTTGACTTCTGAGGTAAGAAAAAATTTACGTGACGTAAAAATCATGTACGGTTTGAAAGATAGAGGGTGGGTGAAGAATAACTATTCTACACCCTGGGTGTCAAATAGCGCCACTCTATATATATATATATATATGCAAAATAGTGGGCTACTCACCCAGCTAGATGCATGCCCGCAAGACCGTAGGATTAAAAGACGAGAGGATAATCCGATTAAAGGATATGATATAAATCCATTAGAGTACCTAACGGACGTTGTATCGGGAGTATGTTGTTGATTTCAGAAATAAATGACGCATGTCATCCATACACATGACTTCTTTCCCACGGTGTGACCTATCCACACAAAGAGTCCTCTTCACGAGTGTGGCATTTACCATGACAGCATGCATTTTTGCATGTCACGCATGCTAGGACACATAACCAAGAACACGCGTCTTCCCATGAACTAAGAACATACGCCTTTCTCCAAACTAAAATAGGACGCCCTCTGTCTCAGTCGATATAGGTCCATTGAGGCGTCAAGATTTTTGATATTTCATTTGTGCCATTTTCACCCACATGCATTAATCAGATGCAGCAATGTTGGCAGTTTTTTCGGACTAGATGCCAGTCATGAGAAATGTGCAGGTGTGGTGTTCGTGAGCTGTTTTTGCGTTATCCATGTTCACTTGACACCTATACGTAGTGCCATGTAATTTCCGCGCGAACCAAGGATAGAAAGGGCGGGAAAAGAACAAGACCACTTGGCCGGACAAGCCACAACCATATATACATAGTATTCAGGGCACCTCTGAAAATGACAAAACATGTGATTGTGGTGTCTATAGCAAATGTTAAAACCACAACGATTTGATGGTGGTGTCTAAGACACAAATGAAAAACCACAACCATGTGACAGTGAATCTAAGACACAAGTGAAAGGACAAACGACATCTCCTACAGCTTGCGCTTAGCAGAATTTGATGGATGGCAAGAGGATGTGGTTAGCAGAATAATGCCAGCAACCAACGATATAGATATTGCGGGATCATAGAGTGGCAATATTAGACGACTGTATAAGCATGCGCAGCTAGCTTGGTGGATAAAAAATCTACGTCAATTTATATATATATATATATATATATATATATATATATATATATATATATATATATATATATATATATATATATATATATATATATATATGCAAAATAGTAGGCTGCGGTACCAGCGCAGCCCCAGCGCAGCCCATCCCAACCAATGGATCAGCCTATATGCAATTTCTGACCCTAGATCTAATCTAACGCCGTCAGCGAACGAATCCATCCCTTGTTTTCTTTTCCTGCACGGAGAGCTAGACCCACCCTCCCGCGCGCACCCTGTCTCTCTCCTACCTTTCCCCCACCTCCCACAATTCCCCATCCTGCACCTGCCGGACGTTGGTGGCATCCCACGCCTCTCCGCGCCTCCCGGTCGCCTGCTGAAACACACGCGCTCCGGACCCACGCTCATCAACGCCTCATGGCCGTTTGTGCGATCCCGCGCCTCCCCATCTCCTGGTCGGATCCCGTGCTCCTCCTCCACGTCATCGGCTAGCTCGGAAGGTAGAGGAGGTCAAGCTGTGCTACACCTCCGTGACCTCAAGCTCGTTGAGGATGTGGAGCCGCCGCAATATGTCCCTCTCTTCTCTGTCTCTGGTCGAAATCAAATCGCACGGTGGCGTTGGTTGACTTTGCCGTTTGGTTTCGAGCTCTGGGAGGATGGGAAACCACAACTCACGGTTTTGGACTCCTGGTTCTGGTCGGCGCGCCACCTGCAGGGGGTGCGGAGGGAGGAGCGTACGGTTGCCGCCTAGGCACGGTGAGCACGAGAAGATGGACGGATGAGCTCTTGGTTGCCACACGTATAGAAGAGTTCCGAGTCGACGGTGCCCACCATTCCGTGCCCATCTCCGTCTGTCCACCGTAGGGACACACCATCGCCTCATATCTGGCCACGATGCCCTGCCGTGGATCTTGCAGTGGAAGAAATTGAGGTTGAAGGCCTGGATCCATAGCGCGTGGCCGGTGGCCAGTGGCAGAATGCGGAGCTGCAACAGCAGTTTGCGCGAACGGCTCCCTTGGAGGTCAGTTTGCGCGAGCGGCTCCCTTGGAGGTTGTTGTATGTGTCCGACGAGGCCGCAGGAGAGGCTCGTCGGTCCGCTTGCTGGAGTTCGGCGGCCGCGTCGAGGACCTTCCGGCGCTCCCAATCCTACATGGCGGCATGGCGGTTGCGGTAAAGGGCTGTTGAGGGGAATCGTGGGCACGGTTGTGCTATTTTTCTTCAGTGCGCAGAGCAGCCCCACCCACCCAGCGCGCCGCCCCGGTAACCATCGACGCAGCGCACGCAGCCGGATTCGTCCTCTCTGGGCCCTGATACGTGCTCCCCGGGCGGCCGAATCCCCGCGCAGCCCCTGGCCATGGATCTTCTCCACCTCGCCCAACCCACCCCGAGTTTTATCTCCATCTCTCCCACCACCGCGTCTACAGCGCCTAGCCACCAGAATCCACCCCGTCGGCAAGCCCCCACTGCTAGCAGCACAACTCCTCGTCTCCTCATCGTGACGCGCTGCGACCCGATCTGTGTTGAGAGGTACCATAGACCTCCTCAGATCGAGAAAGAAGAACTACTCCTTGACGTCACTGTGGGATCTGCGGCCGGCGCCAGCGCCGACGAGATTGAGCCGGCAGAACCCGCATGCTGCCTCCTCCGTGGATGCGTGATTGGGGACGGCCAGCTTCTGCGTACACAGTCTCTCCCTATTCTTCATTTTTTTTCTAGATCCTTTTTAATTTCGTGGTCCGCGGCCAACATGTTGCAGATATTTTGCGATCTTGGATGGCAATGGAATTTTCAGGATGTTTTTGATTCTCAAGATCCACGATCCCCTCCGTCCCCTCTGTATCACGTTTCTCCTCGTCGTCTCTTCTTTTCTGATATTTTTCTAAGATTTTTCCATGATTTTCCATGTCAGAATAATATTGATGTAATTTTGTTACGCTGACCCCAATCAATTGTGACCAGGTCGCTGTGTCCCTTTTAATCTCCATGCTAATTCTGAAGCATCATACATGATGATTGTTCTTGCTTATTTGTGCATCCGGTGGTTACTTATGTTTTTGAGACATGGCCTATGAGAAATGCAAAAGATAAAGAATGGAAGGCATTTGCTCGATAGTTTTTTCGAGAAAGAATCACATTCTGTTTGATTTTTATGAGTATAAAATAAGGAAGATTAGCTAGTTTGACCAGATTAGACGCACTGCTGTTACAAAACCCCGGTCCGCGTACAAGGAAGGGAGCAGCATGCAGCGGGGCACATCCCTTTTATGTCAGAGGGGTAGTCAGAACCGTGAAGTGGGCGTTAGGTGACCGTTTAAGATGGACAAGATCCAACGGCTGCTATGGTATGCACAGCTACCACCCGGACAGAAAATCCGAAACCCTATTCAGCACCTAGGGTGCAGAATAGTTATTTTGCACCCTATATATTTTTATATTCTCACATATAGAAATTTATGTTTTGTATACTAATAATTATGTTTATGTTTATCAGAAATGTAAAAGAATCAAAATAAAGATATGATTTATGAGTCATTATAGTGTAAAAACATAGAAAATACACATTTTATGTCGTATTTTTATACGGCATGTAAACGAATTCTTTTACGACATGTCTAAATTTTTTTATGTTGTTTTCGACTTCTGAGGTAAGAGAAAATTTACGTGACATAAATTTTTTATACGGTTTGTAATATAGATGGTGGAACTATTCTACACCCTGGGGGTTAAATAGCGCATATATATATATATATATATATATATATATATATATATATATATATATATAACAAACCCTATTCAGCACCCAGAGTGCAGAATAGTTATTTTGCACCCCACATATTTTTATGTTTTCATATTCAGAAGTTTATGTTTTGGATACTAAAAATTATGTTCATATTTATTAGAAATGCAAAAAATCGACATAAAAAAACAATTTTTAAGTCATTATAGTGTAAAATACATAAAAAATATGCATTTTACGTTGTGTTTTTATAGGGCATGTAAACAATTTTTTTTACGACATATCTAAATTTTCTTATGTTCTTCTTGACTTACGAGGTAAGAGAAAATTTACATGACGTAAAAATCATGTACGGTTTGAAAGAAAGAGGGTGGATGAAGAATAACTATTCTACACCCTAGGTGTCAAATAGCGCCTCTCTCTCTCTATATATATATATATGCTTTAAATAAGTTTTGAATCAAAACATCTAAGAAATGGAATGCCTTGCAAAAATAATGGCAAGGCAGAAAGTAAAGAAAAAAAGATCAATATGTGTTAGTCTACAACCAAATTTTATCAGTAAATAAAGTAACAAAAATCAAATTGATCTATACATATGCTTTCAACTCTATAAATACATTGAAAACCTAACATCTTAGAAAAGTTAATCGCACCATCCATAGATACATCAGGAATGAACGAAATCATGGAATTCAGGGAGGATAACTTGCACCCACCAGTCAGCAATACTCATGCTAGGAAACTCACAGAACGATGTGCACGCAATGCGAATGACCACCGTCTCTTCTCGCGAGACCTCAGCGTTGCAAGCAGATGCACATATCCACACGACTCTAGAGACCTCAAAGGAGAAGGACCCACTGAACTGCTGAGCAATAGGTTGAAGTGCTCTTCCTTAAAAGAATGTTGCAAATTTTGCACAAAAACTGAAGGCGCAAAAAGATGGTTTGCATCAGTTTAAAGAAAGATGGTTCGCATCGAGAATACCATTGTTGAAGCACGTGTCACCCATAATACTCAGTCCTCTGTACTTTATCATTATTCTTGGTATCACTTTAAAAAAATCCAAATAGTCTTCCTGTATATAATTGTCATGTATCACCCTTATTTATAAAGTAAATCAAAGTAAGCACGAAATAGCTCCTCCAAATAAATCACATGCTATACCAGCCTGTGCTATGTGAGGTATAGAGGGACAAAGCTCAACGATGCAAATTGATTCGTACAACTAATTAGTTTATCTAGTCCAGTACAGTGAACAAGCAAGAAATGAGTGCACACTTTAGAGTTAACAAATAACTCAAATAAGTGTCAAAAATCCACAACCATATCAAAATTCACAGTTCAATATATCTCTAAAATCATAGAAGTCTCACGATCTCAACTCGACTTCATCCTCGTGATTCATGAATGAACAATTCAGATGTAGTGACGTTTGGTATAATACTGAGTACTTATGGTATCCATCCAAAGAAAAAATATTAATGTGCAACAGTGCACCATGCAAACAAAAAATCCAACATTAATTTTCTTTCTAGGATGTCTCATCCATGAAATGGATCAAACAATAACAAGCTGCAGAAGACACACATATTACTTAAAGAGAGCAAATGCCCAGTCCTCATGGCATACACTAAAAAATATCCATGACCATGAGCGAGAGCAGATTAATTTTCTTTCTGAAATTTGTTTTGATGTGAACAAAATAAAGAATCTAAGGACAACTGGTTTTCAAAATTTCAATACTATAACTACTAAAATCCTAGCAGAAGTATATTTAGATGTCAATTCATCAAGCCCAAAAAAGGTTTTTTCCTGTTTCTCAATTTCTAAGCAAACTGGGAATACAAAGCATCATATATACTCCCTTTGTTCCACAATATAATCCCTTTTATAAAGCTAAAACAACTTGCTAAAAAGGCTTACATTGTGGAATAGAGGTAGTACCTTCATTAACCTTGTAGTGCGAGTCTCCCTATTCAATTTTTGGCATATCCATGTCTCCTCCTAAAATATATTAGTTTCTCAATAGTTTTTTTTACCGTAGGTGTTATTTCCAACAGCTTTTATCCCTGTTTTATTTTCCCCATCTCCTCCTGAAATTATTTGTTTCTCAATAGTTTTTTTATTGTAGGTGCTCTTCCCTGCAACTTTTAGCTAAAAAGAAAGAATCAATATGATACCTGGGAATAACTATTGTTGCTAAAACTGAAAAGCTATCTCACAATGTTTAATTTCTCTAACCACAAGGGTTCTTATTAAATTGGTAGAAAACTACATATTAAAACTAATTTAAAAATCTATCTCACAGTGTTTAATTGCTCTAACCACAAGGTTAATTGGATGTTTTAGAAATGAAAAGGAAAAAATGCTAATCAAAGAGAATGCAACTTTGATGATGGCTTTCTACATAGCCTCAAGACCACTTTAATTAAATTTTAAGAACTATATTCTCGTGCATAGGTGAAACTTTTGGGCTTGAAGGATAAAAACGCATTTACCTCACTCCCTTTACTTTCTTCTTATCCTTCATTGTACCTCGCTCCCTACTTTCAATCAGTGTTTGCCATGTGACACCCTGGTGGTCTGATGTCACCTCATGGTTATCCTTATATTTTTACAAGCCTAACAAATCATACCGCAGAAGGCCCCCATGAAGTGTAGTAATTGTTTAGTTCATAGTGATAAAATATCATCCTAGCAAGTATATAAATGGGAAAGGTATACAAATCGCTGATCTGCTACAAAAAATATATTTTTGTGACTATCCCGATTAATTCTCCCACCATCTCCTATGAAACATAATGCAATTGCATTAGAGATAATTGGACTATAAAAAAGAAATACGCGTAAAAAGGATACGACCATAGGAAGACTATGACAACATTTTACAAAATCTTCAGTTCATCCTTTAAAATAGTTAAGGTTAGACTCGAGTCGATCAATCTAAGGTACCAACAGTTTCTGACTGAAATTTTAATTCAGATCATTATTGATTGACCTAAAGTGTCACTGTACTGTCCATAAAATAGAGTTGGTTAACCAGTAAAGATCGTATATAACAAAAATAAGGATTACATTTTGATTTTCTGCCAACTCAATATGCAACAAGTTAAACAATAAGAAATGCCAATGTAAAGAATAGTTATCAATTTAACATGGAGAAAACATAGTACATTATTCAACTCATGTCTAGTATGGCATTCCGGTAACTCATCCATAAATAATATCTCACATGCTTGACTAATATATCTTCTCTGGTCTCTTTAGTAAGTTCTCAGAGCCTCTAGAAATAAGAGAAGGTTAGAATCAGTGAATAGCACGTCTTCTAAAATCCTGATGTGTGTATTTAATAGACATACTGAACTTTGACAACTGCATGTTTCAAATCAAAAGCTCCAGGGTCATCCACTATTCTAGCATGTACAAAAGAAAACAACTAAATGTAGGAGGCGGTGTAACAAAAGGACTTTCGAAGACAATGTTATTCAGGTGTGACTATCAAGGGATGAGTTGGGAGGCGGCATACATCCCACTGCGTTTGCGCGAGAGGAGTGTGCCAGCTGAGACTGGTTAGGACTATTCCAACCATCAAGTGTGTGCCATTTTATAATAAAAACAAGCGCACCGATTAACTGTTAGTTTTTACACTACCAAAATCACATGAAGATCGAAAGATTTATCTTATTTAGCAGGTCATCTGCAAACAATTCAAGCTAAATATATAACAAACAACATTTTAAGGCATGCGACATACTAATCATCTTCCAAATTTAGTAGTAGATCAAGCATCATGTTGATGTTGTGTCGGCTTAAGCTATTGATGTGTTGGCATCCCGTCTCCGTCGTGTCACCGTTGTCGAACATTGTAGCTGATGTAGGATCTAGAAGAGGCCGGGTTGTTTTCTGGCTTGCACCATGGCCTAACACGTCTGCACTAATTAACGGAAGCAACATGGGTTGGCCAAAACTCTCTCTGCTCATACTCTAGCTCTGCAATAAAAATATAGAAATCTGAGCAAGGTTTCAGTCAAGCACGTGAAGTCAGCAACCATCAGATTAAATCCAGCCAAACACGCGAGTCAAATCAGGTCCAGCCAAACACGAGTCAAATTAGATCCATCCCTGCAGAGAAAAGGGGAGGAAAAATAGCTAACCATGAGATCCAAATCGGGGAGTGGATTCTACGCTGGGAGTGAAACCGGCGTCGTTCTACTCTGCTTTGGCGGTGCCGACATCGTTGATACGGTGCAAAAGGGCCTCGGTGGTATGCATGGGCGGAGGGAGTCGGGACGTCCATCCGTCATCGTCGTGCTTGACCCAGAAGCTATGCGGCTTCTCCATCAGCACGGAGAAGGAGGAGCTTGGTGGCGCGCCCGTGGATCGAGGTGGCCTGGAGGTGGGTCGAGCGTTGGTAGGGAGGGGAGCGGGCAAGAGGATAACTGGACGGGGGATTTGTGGAGTTAATGGAGAAGCGTGGATTGCGTCCCGACTCTTGAGTGCGACGGGGCGGGCGCGACAAGGGCGACGAAGGAAACGTCGTCGAGTGATGTATCGGCGGACGGCAGAACCCGATATACTGTAGTCGAGAAGGAGGAATGTACGAATCCTGGCTCGTCATCCCCATCTGAGCTTGAGGGTGCGCGCAACGGCGTGAGAGTCCTGACGCTGACAAAAGGCACCAGCGGCTTGGGATGTCTAAGGCTGCACAGAGGAATTGTGGCGGTGGCTCATGTGTCCCAGTCTACACGGAGGCACGTGATTTCTGTGTCCCTGGTTGCGCGGATGGTCGATCAACGTGCAGGGACGCAGGACTGTGTTGTCGAGGAGAAGGGAGTCGTCGATCTAGGATGGGTGGCCGGTGGGTGCAGGGGAGGGCGCCACTGATGGCCAGTCTAGGGACGGAGGCGGGGAGTCGGAGTCGGAAGGAGAGATGAGAACGTGGGGATCAGGGAATGGGGCGGACTAAGCGGGGTTGACTGGTCTACGTGTGGGTCTAGATTTTTTCTCGCGGGATGGGAGCGAAGAAGCGGACGAAGGGAAGGAGCGAAACGCAGGATTGGTAGAACACGAAACAGTTTGTCTTTTTTAGATAGTAGAGATGTTGGGTCTCCATATTCTATCTTTATGCACCTATTAAGAGAGCATAGTGATCATTCTTAGTTCTATGTGCATTTTCTAAAGACTTGTTGATTGATGCATAACTTTGATATTGCTTATCCTTAAACTATTTGTATCTAGTCACCCTTATGAACTTTGAAGGTATCCTATGCATTTATGTTTTGCTACTCTATGAGGGACAAGCTGAATACTATTCTCATTATGCTTTCTTTATATGAAACAAACAAACGTCTTGCAAAGCATTGTTATTAATGAATCTTTTGTTTATGCATTTTCATGCTACTACATAGTTGCTATGTCTTATTGTTAGAACTATATCTTTTATGCTATGTTGAAGTACTATGATCCCAGCTATCAATGTTTTACAAATACTTTGATCAAGTCTATGATGGTGCATGTCACCTTAAAAATTATTCTGTATTTTTATCACTTACCTACTCGAGGACGAGCAGGAGTTAAGCTTGGGATGTTGATACGTTGCTAATGTATCTATAATTTTTGATGTTCCATGCTTGTTTTATATCTACTTTCTTATGTTTCGTCCATACTTTAGAGTATTTTTATACACTTTCTTGGACTAACCTATTAACAAGATGCCACAGTGCCAATTGCCTGTTTTCTGCTGTTTTTGGTTCCAGGAAAGTTAGAAAATAAATATTCTCGGAATTGGACGGGACAAAAGCCAAAGTCAATATTTCACCGAGGGGGACATGGAGCCAGAAGATGAGACGGAGAGGGGCCAGAGGCCGGCCACACCACCTGGCCGCGCGGCTAGGCCTGACCCACTCCAGGGGTGGTATGGCCGCCTCGGGCACCCCCTCGGCCTCCCCTTTCGCCTATAAGATGCCTCCGATACAGAAACCCTAAGTACACGATAAAAATTCCACGAAAGAGTCTGTAACCGTCATCATCTCCATCCCTAGATCGGGAGGGATTTGAAACTCTTCCCGGCACCCTGCCGGTGGGGAGAATTCACCCTGGAGGCCTTCTTCATCACCATACAAGCCTCTGATGTGATGCGTGAGTAGTTCATCCCTGGACTATGGGTCCATGTAGTAGCTAGATGGTTGGTTCTTCTCCTTTTTGCTATCATGTTTAGATCTTGTGAGCTCTATTCATGATCAAGATCATCTATTTGTAATCCTGCATGTTGTGTTTGCGGGGATCCGATGGATATTGAGATGCTATTTTAGATTGATTATTGATTCTATCATGTCTTTGTTATTTGTGATCTTGCATGCTCTCCGTTGTTAGTAGATATCTTGGCCGAGTAGATGCTAGCAACTCCAAGAGGGAGTATTTATGCTCGATAGTGGGTTCATGCCTCTAGTTAATCTGGGGAAGTGACAGAAATCTCTAAGGTACTAAATGTGTTGTTGCTACTAGGGAGAAAACAACAATCCTTTGTTCATAGAACAATCGTATTGTTTACTTTACACGCAATGCTTAATGAAATTATCTGTTGCTTGTAACTTAATACTGGAGGGGGTTCGGATGATAACCTGAAGGTGGATTATTAGTCATAGATGTAGTTGGATTATGATCTATGTATAATGTTGTAATGCCTAATCGAATCTCATAGGAGTCAAGATGATTAGTATATGCATGTATGCTTTCTCGATGTTTGTCAATTGCCCCGCTGTAATTTGTTCACCCAACATGTCATCTATCTTAAGGAGAATCACCACTAGTGAACTATGGACCCCGGTCCTTTCTTTTACTATCAATCTACAACTATTTACTGTTTTCTGTTTACTTTCTGCAAGCTATTACTATCTTCCACACTATACGTTTAATCCTTTGTTTTTAGCAAAACCAGTGAGATTGACAACCTCACTTTAAGTTGGGGGCAAAGTTCTGTGATTGTGTTGTGCATGATTCCAAGTTGGAAACAACACCTTGGAGCTGTTTCCTTGCTCCTACTGGTTCGATAACCTTGGTTTTATAACTGAGGGAAAACTTGCTGTTGTGCTCATCATACCTTCCTCTTGGGGTTCCCCAACAAGCTCGATATATTTTGGACCATCAGTTTTCAAGATAGAACCTTCAACTACTCTTACCCCTAGGTTTTCCAAAACCTTTTATAAAACCTTGACCTCTACTCTTGGTAGAAATACCAAGGGACTCTTATCTACTTCAAAACACAACCTTTCCAACATACCCATCCTTACCTCAAGCTAGGCTTGAAGGTATCCATAGTAGTAGATGTGTTTTGTTTGCAATATGAATTGCCTTGATCTGCTGTTTGACTTGTCTTCTTAGGAAGTAGTATGCGCTACTCTAGGAGCTTATCCTCTAGTATCTAGCTAACCCAAGAATATCGACCCTAAGCTAATTACCAAAGATTGATCTAACCTCTGGTCACTAAAGTGACTATCTAATCCCTTAACTAAATCACCTTAGAGTTAAACCTTTCTAGAAGCTTCCAAGGCAATGAATACCAACTCCAAGCATGGATCCATTCCACTCATTCTACACTTTGAAATCATCTAATTGATGATGGCTTGGAACGTTGCAACCAATAAAAAATACTAACTTCTATAATCTAGTCAAAAACCCTAAAACTGCCAAAAATGGCTAAGTCTGGAAAATAGTTATTAATATCACATCTTTGAGACTCCCTCCTTCTCAACCCTTGTGCATTTTTGGAAATGCACTTGAACCATATTGTAGGCCATATTAAGGACTTTTCCAAGGGACACAATTTCCCTTGGCTAGATCATCATTTAACCCACTTGTTCTTGATGGTTTGGCAGGCAACAAATTAATCCTTCATGCAAATCTTTCCAACATGCCTATTTGGGACCATATCAAACCAAAAATCTACATTGTCCAATTCAAAATATTCTAATAAAATCCATAAAACAGTTTTAGCACTATTTGAATAAATTGTATAAATAGGATCTAAAATGATCCTTATAAATCACTAATAATTCTTAGTGATGCACATTGACCATACCTATCTACTAGCATCGTTATCTCATCTTGCCTACATCAAATATTAAAACTTCTCTTCTTGATCATCACTATGGCTAATCTTGCTACCTTGGAAAAACTTGAACAAAACCACATCCAAATCCCTTCAAACTTGGCAAGCACTTCTCCACAGCAACCACACCCTCTCATGGTCGTGCTATACTACAGTATAGTACTGTAGCACCCCTCCACACTTGTCCTTTGTGTTTGTATGAGAGAGAGAGACAATGGTCATGTCATGTCCTTCCCTCTTTTATTCAATACAACAGCAACCACCAGGCCCCCTACTCTTCTGCTCGACCTAGAGACACAACCACCCTCCCTCTATACCCTGGGACAAACTCTAGCTAGCCCTACACCCCTACCTCCTCCATTTATTTTTCGCTCGGCCAAGATAAGGGGAAAGAGCCAAATCTTGCAAATACACAGCAACTCAACCCTCTGCCTCTCTGTGGACCCAAAACAACCACCATACCTCCCACAGAAACAAAACCCTGGCTCTCACCTCCCCATCTAGCTTCTCCATGAACCTTGTTCACCATGGACCTTCCCTCTATGGTATAAATTCCACAGTCTGCCACAGCCCCATCCGCCTGGCTCATTTCACTCCCCACACTCCCACCTACCTCCCCCGAGCTGTAGAGCTCCTCCCCAACCCTTCCATAGCCAGGAGAAAGGAGAGAATATCCTTTGGCCATTTTCGAGATCCAAACTGTATGCTTACTCCCCTGCCTTTCTTTCGCTGCATGTCACCACACGAAGATGCCCGTACCATCCTGCATCTAAAACACCTCTTCTTGTTACCCAGGAACCACTGCACTGGTGGCACCGTCGAGCTTCGACGAGCTCCCTTCGGGCGCCATCGCATGAGCAAGGTTTTGCCGCCAAAACGGACCATGCCACCCCTTGCTGAGCTTGTCTTATTGCATCGCTGCTCCTTCATCCCTCCTCCGTCGCCGAAGAGGCCTCAAGTGAGCTCCCTCGTGCCGCCCACCTCACGCCTAGCATCCCCCCGCTCTATCGCGACGAGGAAGAAAGTGAGTAGCCGTCGATCACGACTTGATCATGCGGTTGATGCTGCCCCGTACACCTTCGAGGTCCTCCATTGCTGACCGCCGGGCCCCGCCTCCCGCATGTAGATCTGTATGGGTGGGCTGGCTTCAGCGTTGTGCGGCCCATGACCATCAGATCTGGCCCAATGCCCACTACCCCCTTGTCCTTTTGTTAATTCTTCCATATCCAATTAATTAACTACTAGGTTTTAATCTAGAACAAAATGGAAAATACCAACAAGTGGTTATATCTAATTGTTTTTCATGCTCTATGAGGTTTTCTCTACCATGCAGAGATAGCCTCATGTTAATATTTATCTTTATTATTTTCTGGCAATTAATCTACTAAAAATTATCTTTTGCAATAAGTAAATCACTTAGTAGGGTATATATCTCCATTTGGAATGAATACAACTTCCTATAGAAAGTAATTCACATACCAATCGTCTGACCTTGACCTTAGGCCATGTTGAGCTATAGATTACCTGGAGCGAAAATAACAAAATCTTTTCAGATCTGACTTTGAGAAATTTCGTAGGAAGATCTACAACACATTTTAAGTTGATTCCAACTCTCAGGGATATGGTACATCAAGATCAACCAATACCCAGGGGTTCAAGAATTATTGACTTTCTAACGAATTTAAATGAACTAAACACTTCTCCATGTGGTATTATCACCAGATAAATCATTACAGAAACTTAGAAACTCCAAAAATAGTGATTCCAATTTATACTAGAAGGTATTTTAAATGCCTATCCAATTCCAGTGGTCTCATAACATTTGGACATGTATAATAAATCTAGTTAAAAAGACAAGTTGTAAGAAGAACTAACTTTGGTATTATCCCAAGGGTATTCTAGTAATTACTTTGAGGTGTTTCCAACTCTCCAAAATTAAAAACCAAAATATATACAAAAAACTCTAAGGACAAACTTAATTGATCTCCAAATATTTTTTGGTGAATTATTCACCTAAACTAGGGTTCATTCCACTAGGAAATTCATATCTAATTAAAGAAAATTGGTAAAATTAAGAAACCACTTTTGTTGGACTTATTATTTCAATAACCATCTAATGATATCATTTTTGTGCATCCATATCATACAGACCCAAGCTTTAGTGCAAAACGCCTGCTTTTAGTGGGTTTTGACAATTAATTCATAGAAGAAATTCCACCAATACATTTAAAGTGTCCACGTTCATGGACAGTTGGGAAGGTTTCTCTAGAGCGGTGCTAGTTTTGATTTTAAAAAGGACTTCGGAAAATCAAAGGCTTTGGAAATTCTTTGACCATGGGATGGTCAAAAATGAAGGAAAGGAGTTTGGTCATGGGATGACCGAAAGGAGGAAATGATAGGGTGACCCAGTCCTAGTATTTTCCAAAACTTTTCAAAAGACTTTCAAAATGTTTTACAGAAGTTTTCAACAAATACATGTAGATGCTATATCTACAAGAGAAACTATTTTAGGAAAGAACTTCTCATGGAGACCTCCTACTACCACAGCCATAGTGCATGTCCTCTTGATATTATTATTCTCTTAAGGTAGTTTGCGAGTACATTCAAAGTACTCACTGGCATTGTCCCTAGCTATTAACTTGGTCAGATAGGATAAGTAAGGAAAAATAAGGTGATGTTGCCGACTATGTGATCTAGGATGTTCTCCCAGTCAGTTGCCTATAGGTTAAGGCATGGCTCAGGCTCTATGCTTGATGAATTTCCACTGATGTTGATTGATGTAGCCATAATGGCAAATAAGGTATGACTTGTATCTGCTTAAGTAATGGATGTTTACTTTAATACTTCTCAGTTATGTGCCACGACAGACTGATCATGGGCTCGTGGTATATGCATAACAGGGATTCTTAGAGGATTAATCTAGGAGCCCACATACTTAAGGGATACAAACACCATTTGGAGCAAATAAGATACTAGAGAAAGAGAATGAAAGCGCTGGAAATATTTCGATGCACGCCTATCACGTCCCAATTTCTATAATTGGTACTGCATATCATTCATACCATGGCATCATGATCATCTTTGCAAAAATATTAGTTTTAAAACTTTTCCAAAAACACCACACAAGTGCATGTTATTCATATATGGAAATTGCTAGGTTTTTTAGTCCCATTGCCTTTGTAGATGTTTAACACACTTCTTTAGTGTCTAGGAACATGGAAAACATAATTACAAACTCACATGTTTTTTGTTTGCTCAATTTGGAGCTCTAGAACTGAATTTATAGCTAAATTTAGAAGAAATCATAATCAGTTCAGAAAATAGTTTTAGTTAAACAGTTTCAAAAAAGGAAAAAATTAAATAAATAAGGGAAAATGCACAGCCGGCCGAGTGAGCCAGGCCAGCCGAGACCACCCCGCGGCAGCCCACCTGGGGAACCTCTAGCAACAACGTGCGCAACCAACGCAGCAGCCCGCTCGCGCCTCTCCTTCTCCTTTTCTCTTTGTTCTTCTTTTTTCACTTCGACAGGTGAAACCCACCTATCTTCCCTTCCAGATGTTCATCCTCGACCCGGACTCAAACCAACACCGCAATTTTCTTCAACTCCGGCTCAAATTCATGCGCCCCCTCGTCCCAATCCTTCTCCCCATAAAGACCATGTTCCCCTCTTTGAAAGCCCCCCAAAACCCTAGGTTTTGGTGCCGCCAGGCCGCCGAAATATCTCGCCAGAGTTCATCCGCACCGCCACTTCCATTTCTCGGTACGAACTCGATCCCCTGCCATAGAGCCCCGTCGCCCTCCTTTTCTCACTATCTGCTTTGTCGCTTCCTCGCCTTGCTCTCCAGTCATCGCCCTAACCCCTTCTCGCCACCTGCAAGCCACTCGATGCCATCGAAGATCACTGCGAGCCGAGGAGCTCCAGCCGCGAGTCGCCGCCGCCCGAGGAGGCAGAGCGGTGAGCCATGACCATGCCCGAGAATGTCGCCCGCTGCTGCTTTCTGTTGACCAATTTGCCGCCGGCGAGAACCACCGGAGTCGCTGTCACCGCCACCTCCTTGACTGCCGCCACCACCCATGACAAGCCGCCGGTGAGCACTCACCCCCATCTCACCCCAGCCGTCTGAACTTGCGGCAGCGGCCCGGATCGCGCCTAGACCCGTGTTGACCGCTGACTAGTCAAAGGCCGTGTCAACACAGTCAACGCAGACTTTTCCGCGAATTAGAAAAATATTTAAATGGCATAAAATAATTTAAATCTTCAAAAAGTCATAAGAAAATACCTACTAATCACAAAAATGTAAATAATATGTCGTTGGAATCAAAAAAATATGTAGAATTCGATTTTGTAATAATATTGCAGATTTACATCATGTACATTTTAGAGTTTATTAAAAGGCTTATTGTAGATTTTTAATTATATAAAAATATATGTAAGTCCTTTTGACATGAATCTTTTTGCTCCTGGCTCTAAATAAAAATATCTACCCAGTAGTATTTTTACCAACAATTTACCACATTGTTTGCAACATAGGTTAAATTAATATGAATGATCCTATTAAATGGATTGAATAAATTGTAACAAATTGGTTTTGTTGCATTAAATGTCTTCCATGCGTGTCATCAGTGTATATATTGATCAGAGAACCTAAATTACACTACTAAAATCTTTATGAACATACCATGCATGTATTTGTTGCATTTGTATTGTTGTTTACCTTGTGTACCAAATTTTTTAGATTGTGAGGAGTGTAACCCTTGCGACTGTCAAGACTATGTTTTGACTCCTACGATCAAGAAAAGTGGTGCTACATAAATTTCCTATTAACTTTTTCTATGCATTGTAGCTCTATTTTGTAGTTGCATGTGTAGGAATATTATTACCATGTTATGTTCTACTATTATCGTAGTACTCCTTGTTAGGTGAGCCACTGTATGATAGATGTGCTTAGATATGCTACTTAGATGAGGGTGGGATTACAACATGATGAACTATGTTTTCGAAAGCAACTATTTTGTGAAAATGAAAACAATCTAATTAATGAATCATCTGGGTGTGATGGTATTGATATTTTTGGATGGTTTAAAGCGGAAAGGTACTCATGCATCTAAGGAATATTTATTGTCTTTGTTTGGTAGATTCTATGTGCAATCATGTGCTAGTGATATATGAGCGGCTTGTTGGACTTAGTAGGTCGTGCTGAACCGAACCCTTCGTATCCAGAGATGTAGTGAATGGTAGGCTGGTACGATGCATGGATGGGTTTGGGGATCTACTTCCCGAATTATCTCTTCTTGGTCTTCACCCTATCGTGACTTAAAATGAGTGTCATGGTAAGAGCGGGTCGACTAGGTCACATGGATAAAGTGCACAAACCCCTGCAAGGTGCAAAACTAAGTACTTAGTTGTGTCCCCGGTTATGGAAAATATGAGTTGCTGAATTTAGATGCTATGACATATTCTCGCTCACTCCAATTTCGTAACTTAATAAAACATGTGGCTGAAATTAATTGGGTTGTGTGCTGAAAGATCAAATGGTTTACAAATGGTAGGATGAATTTATTTCGATGTTACAAACATGCCTTGAACCCCACAAGCCAAGTATGAATGTAGCATATATATTTGTTTCACTCTCTCATAGCTCCACTTGCCAATACATTCAAAGTATTGACCACTTGTTGGCTGCAACCTTTTCATGTTGCAGGTTGTGCCAATTGTTCTGAGTAATCTTATAGGTTGCGACCCACCACTCGACATTTGTTCGCTTGTGGCACAATTTAGATATTGGATCTTTTTATTTATGTAATTATATTGGTACTTGGTTATTTGAGCAAGCTTATGCTTTGCAACTTGTAATGAACACAAATATTCTGGATCATCTCGATGTAAAAATGATGCATTGTTAATTCTTTGATGTCTATCGATGCTATGTATGCCAATGAATCAATCCAGGGATTGGCTTTATGCATAGAGGTACTACCTTAACGGGTTAAATTGTTTCATATGGTATTAGAGCAGTGTGTTGACTATAGGATCGTGATCTAGGATGGAATAGGAAGCCATGGGAATTATTTAAGCCTATTTTAATTCTATCTTTTATCCTTATGTTTTCATTATAGTAATTCATACCATTGTTGTTCTCACACTTTCCTCTTTACAATGATAGATGGGAGATAACACCAAGGTTAAGTATGCTGGGGTCCATTCGCCAAGGCTCTTCGCAAAGCAATTGGGAGAGCTCTCGCTGTTGCTAAACCTGCTGATGCTGATGTTTAAGGGAAGAAGGTTGAATGCCTATGTGCCTAGAGACTACATTTGGGAGATCACAACCATTATTCTTGGAGATCCCACCATGCCAAATACTGAGAACCTGAGCTATACAAAGCATTATGTTACATAGGAGGATGGAGTATACTCAGCTATGCATGAGGCATTGTCACGACTATGCCACCTTCACCAACATCGGCTGCCACCAAATTCCCCTTTCCATGAATTTGGGAAGCGTGATGAGAACATGAATGTAGTGGTTACCCTAGGCGATCGGAACAATATGCCACCCCTTTAGAGGCTCATGGAGGACCTGGAGGTTCAATCTTGGGAGCTAGGACAAAAGGTGATGCATCTAAAGGAAGAAGTTGACTACGTCAAGGATACTGTGGCATTGCAGGAACAAGAATTTGAAACTCTACACCCTGTTGTGGACACTATGGAACAATAACTTATTGGTATGGACCAAACCATAGTGTATCTTAATGGGACCATAGAGGAAAGGGATCAGACCATTGAGGGTCTAAATGGAGTTGTGGTGGAAAGGGAACAAACAATTGCTAAGAGAGATCAAACCATCATAGACATGGCTTCTCAGATTGCTTCTCTTCAAGCACAATTGAATCCCCCACCAAATGATGACAACAACGATGGAAATGATGATGATGGAGAAAACGATGACAACAATGACGGTAATGATGATGATGAAGGGCACAACGATGACGGTGATGATGATGGACACGATGACAATGATGATGGTGGAGATGGGGCAGTTGCCATTGCTGAAGGGAGTAAAGAGGAAGACCCCGATGAGGTGATCTTCGAGGTCTTAAGCAATGAGGATTCAGAAGTGGTGTACACGCCACCACCATGGGTCGCTCAGGGATTTAAGCACAAGTGCATGACTACAAGGACCAATTGCAACCTATTCATCAAGTAGATAGAAGTTGCCCACCAAATAGTCTTCGTCAGGAATTCGGTAGTTTTATGTCATCAATCAATGTGAACTTTTGGTACTAGTATTTTATTGTCTTTAGGATGCAATACTATGTACTCTAAAGTTTCAAGAATTTTCATGAGTTTTGATAAATCATATTTGGCAAAGTTTTGGTTGAAATTCTTGATATTACTACTTCAGTTTTCTGCCTAACCTGTTGCACTGTGCGATTTGTCATATTTTATTGGTAACTGGGAAAAATCCAAAAAATTGAGATATGGTGTGTAATGTCCTGTAATACGCGCACCAAAATCAGCAAAATTTTCTGACGAGTTTAGGTCAGGCATAAAGATTTGTGAACCCAACAGTACTATTATGGCCGAATTCTACTTATTGCTTATTTGATGCCATATTGTATCTTAATGACGTTGCTAACTTTTTGAACCTATTTTGTAATTATATATTGCTAAGATAAACTCCTGGAACAATGCTTGAATGTGTGTTTGCTTATGTGATGGTTGTTTGCTATTAATTGTGGATATATTGTTGTTGCATGATGTTGGGGATATACTTTCTGGGTATACCCACTGTGAATCGCTGACCAGGGTGGCCCACTTTGGGTTAGAGCTTTGCTTTACGGGTGGCCTAGTCAGGGAGAGAAGACGGATTTCCATCTGGCTACGGGAAGGCCCTAAAGACTTACCGACTTAGGCCAGTTTAGTTACTTGTAGTCCAACATGTACTTTATAACCGACTCTTAATCATAGCCGGACAGGTCTCTCCTTTAAACATAGGTCGGATATCTATATAAGTCGTCCTAGGGACTAGACTTTAGGGCACCCACAATTTACAACCTCAACTCGCACAGGCGAACCTCTCTTGTAATTTGTACTTCCGGCTCTGCCGTATTACTAGATTGCTAGGAGGAGTAGGATCTGTCAAAAGCTGGTGCATTCAAACCTGGATAAAGCTTGTGTGTTCATGATGTCTGCAAGTGCACAGATCGTTTGTAGCTAGTTTCGAAGTTCAGATATCGATCCCACAGGGAGCCCAAAGGTAAGTGTTTATGGGTGAAGTCTCTGTCAGACCTGAAGTTGTCACAGGTCTTTGAGTGAATTAACTGCAAGTGTTGAAATAAGAATGAGGTTTTGATTAAATGCAATATATTTAAATAGAACTAAAATGTAAAGTTTGGAAATAAAATGCATAAAAGTAAAGAACGACTTTGTTTGTTTATTGTTTTCTGTAGATGGTGAAAGAAGGCGCGGGGAGATTCAGTTCATGGTGATAGTGAATGTGCCAGGTGGACGAGTGTGAATGTAACAATTATAATCTTATAGATATATGTGTAGGCGAGCAACCCATAACTAGCCGGAACTCCTCTTGGTAGATTTCATACCAACTTCAATAATCCTACTAGCCTGCTACCAAAACCATGGTCAGACACTAGACAATTAAGACACTTCAGGTCGCTTAGCGATTAAGCTTCTTGGATCGGACTAATGCAATAAGCACAGTGGTTACTTGTTATCCTCCAATGAACTAGCTTTGCATTGATATCCCTGTGTCACCCAGGGGTCGCTGGTCCACTAGCGAGCAAGATCTTATCTATGTAGAACAAGGTATCATGTTGTCTGGGCCCTTAATTGGACAATAAGCATTAAGCATCCGCAGATAGTCAAGCACACATAATATAGTAATTAGAATCAATCACAATACTAATGGAAAATATATGAAGGCACATCACATCTCACCAATCCCCTACATCTCCCACGCCCAAGGGAATTACTCACACATGAGAGAAGAATGGATCATCAATATAATCAAATAAAGGGAATTTTTCTTGGTATTACCGTGGAGATCCACAATAAGAATAGAAAAATATCCAACACAATTCAAGATGGGAAGAAACAATCTCAAACCCTAGTCTTGCAAGGTGGAGATCCCCCTCTCTCTCTCAAGTACAAGTAGTGGCTATGGAGGTGTTTAACTAGGAGATTGAAGATTGTGGAGCGAGATGATGAATGTCTTCTCCTTCTTCTCTGGATCCCTTCTTTCTCCCTTCTAGATGGTGTGGCGGCTGCTACGTTCTGTTTTCGTCCCCCGTACCTTCACGGAAGTTGTCCCTTTTGACAAGACAGAGGCGGCGGCAGCTATACGGTGGGACGGCCATTCCCGCCATATAGTTGGTCGTTAAACCGTCTGTGAGCTCCCCTCGCATGCTTCCAAAGTGGTACTTGCTTGTTTTCTCCAGAATATTGTATTTCTCTAGTTAAATCCTTCTGTTGATGTCCAGAACCTGAAATACACATTAAAATCCAAGTTTTCTTTGCTACCAAAGTATTAGCGTTAGGTAAAGCCAGAAAATGATCAAACCCGGGAGAAAACCATCAATAAAAGCCATAAAAATGTGTCGAATCTCATAGATATCAACTCCCCCAAGCTTAGATGTTGCTCGCCCTCGAGTGACAAGGAAATAAGGAAGAATAGCAGAGATTTGAGACTAAAAATGAAGGAACTCACACGTTTGAATTGGTGTCCAATTCTTTTCTTCATGATTCCTGCAATCTTAAATATGATCATACAAGTATTCACTAGATTGCACTGAGTCCACTTCCTAACCATGAATATCTTGGTAGCAAATAAATCATATGCACAAGCAAGTGTCGAAAGTTTATCTAGGAAGGTGAGACAAATTCTTTTGGTGCTTCTCTTTGTTGAGAGATGAAAACTTTTTGTTCTTTCTCACTTAACCAATTAAGAGTACTCAAGTTGGCATCAAAATATTTAATTTAAGAACAACTCATCTACTCCCATGTAAAAATTTCAAGACTCTCAAAGCACCTTTTTCTTTCTCTTGTTTTTTAAAAACTTCAGCTCTTTCATAGAGAAATCATGCCACTATTTTTAACATGTTAATTGGGGCTGTGTTGTGCACTCGTGGCCATGCCAATAAATGATGTTGAGCAATAATGGGCCAGAGGAGTACTACAACTTCACTTAGAACGTGAAACCATGAGGAGACTAAAAATTTTACACGTCATAGCATCGCTGCTACAGATGTTTACATAACTCAATAGCCGAAATCAAGTGGTTTCCCACATTTAAATCGCTCGTTGGCCAGCGGAGTTAATAGTTCCCCATGGAGCACGACAGAGTTGTAATGACACGCGTAAAGCAATATCTTACGTTAATTATTAGAAAAAGTTGTGGCATAATTTCTACTACTTCGAAGCATCTATTTAATCATACAATTTCAATCAAGGGTACTATCGAGTCTATTTATATTAAGCACAATTGGGATGGAGTAATTCTAAAATCAAATTCTTTTGAGCTGAGCATGGACTCAAGTCATCTTTCAGATGCTTTTTCTTGTTGTAAAAATGTAGGAAGTATTTTAACCAAGTTCATTGCTCATTGTTTCAAAGCTAAAAGGAGACACTAGCAAAGGAATATGATTTGTAGGATAACAAGCTAAGGGGGAGTGACTCCAGTGCAATCAAGTAAATAATTGTGGGGTCAATTTAAGGTTGCAAGGAGTGTGATGAAAGGAATGTGATACCTCCTCTTGCTTGATTCGTTCTTGTATTCGAGTCGAACCTCTCCTATATTTCCATATTGCCAAATCACCTGAAATTAAGCAATCTCCGAGAGAAACAAAGAAACAAACTTGCAAATAAAATTACAACTAATTTTTTTGTATTTTTCGTTTAGGAATTCAATACTAAAAATAAACATGCAGTTTTTTGAAGAAATAAATCAAAAGAAGAAATATAAACATGAATCCAAAGTTTGGAGGTTTTCAAACTTCCCCCAAGCTTAGGCTATTACCATGCTCAGTTGTTGCCGTCATTTGGCGGCTGGTGCGAGTACTGCTGGTAGAAGTCGGGGAAGTGGATCATGAAGTGACTAAATTGGTATCATAAAGATAACTAAATTGGTATGATCGGAGCCTCCGGTTAGCATGGTAAACACCAAGGAAGCCACAAGCAGTCAAATACTTGCCGTCCATAAGTTTGGACCCGTCAACATGTTCCGTAACAGGTAGTGCAATGTTTAATGCATAGGCAAGGTGGGTTACCAATCCACCAATGCGAATATCACCTTTGGTCTTGTTGCTTTGGTGGTGAAAGTGCTGGATGAGTAGAGCTGCAGGACTGGAGCTTTGCGTGGTATTGGGGAAGAGGGCCTTGGTGATCATTGCCATGTTCACATTGGCCATTGATCCAGTATCACCCCTTCCCAGCATCGTGTTGGCGAGGAACAAAGCAAAGTAGCGAATGGTTGGGTTCTGAATGGTGGACATCTTCTTCTGATAGAAGTGACTACCACCATTAACAGAAATAACCTCCCAGGTCTCTCCACTTGTGACGATGTAGAGGTTAGTAATATTGGGCTCCCCAGTATGGGGGAAGTTGAAAGCATTGCAAAAATGCTCGAAACTCACATCATAGCGCGTACGGTTCATGGTGAAGCTTATGGTGCACATGTTACCTTTCTCCTTGTGGTCGTCGTAGAAGGAGGCAAGGAACTCATGGGTGAGCTCGGCGTAGGTTTTGTGGCTTGCAAAGCCAAGTACCGCCAACCCCGACCTGCTGCACATGAGATCGAAGTCCGTCTTCAGCCCGGCTGCGGTGAGAAAGTTGTGGTCGACCCAACATGTGGGCAGCACCCTCCCGATCGTACAATGTCCATCTTGGAGTTGCGCGGGGCTCGGGCCCCTGAAGTTGAGCCCTCTCCCCGTTGGCGCTTGCTCGAACGAAAGAGGCTACCAATTTTATTCATCATGATGCACTGAAAAATTTCATCATAAAACCTTAGGCATATAGTTTCTATATGATATATGAACGATTCTACATGGAAAAATTCAATCCTAATGTGAGAAATTAATAGGGAAAACTATATAAGCTTGAGTTCATCCACTAGATCAATGTGAGAGTTTAAACCTTGGAAATCTGAAAATAAAGCATGGATAGGGAGAGAAACATACCGATCTGTTGATTCCCCTACTCAAATGAACGAAATCCGCGAAGAATCAAGAGTTCTAGGTGGATTTTGAAAGGTTTGGAGAGAGAATATGAGATAAATAAAGAGGAGAGGAGGAAGACCTAGCCGTCCTGGTGCGATTTTGTGGTTGCACCGAACTATACGACCGGAACTATACGGGCGGGTGATGGTGCTCCACCCTTATAGTTGCGGTGGTGCCGTCAACTAGGGTTTCTTTATACAGGGAAACAACTATACATGCGCAACTATACGGCCGGATCAAATTGATCCCGTCGTATAGTTGGTTATTAAACTATCTATCTCTCGAGATAGATTTCTAAAACTGGCATCGATATCTATATGGCTAGAACTATACGGCCGGAATTTTTATTCCCGCCGTATAGTTGGTCGTTAAACTCCTAGTACTTTTGGAATAAAATTCTATAAAGGCATCGATATCTATACGGCTAGAACTATGTGGCTAGAATTTTTATTCCCACCGTATAGTTGGTTGTTAAATTCTCAGTACCTTTTAGAAATTTTTGTATGAAAGCATCGACATCTATACGGCCGGAACTATACAGCCAATTTTTTTTAAATCCCGCTATATAGTTGGTCGTTAAACTATCTATGTCTTCGAAGAAAATTTGTTGATGGCAAACATAACTATACGACCGGAACTATACAGCCGGATTTTTTATTCCCACCGTATAGTTGGTCGTTAAACCATCAGTAATCATAAAAAAATTCTGTTTCTTCGAGGATTCCTTCTTATCCCATGACTTAGCGAAATACCAAGTTTTTAACAGAAAATTGATAGTAAAACCTATCGACCAACATTAGCATATTACAAACAAAATTATTGCTTCTGTAAATAGAAAACTCAAACTTTTATTCTTATTATTATTCTCTACTCATTCAATCTACATTTCTACTACTTTTTTATAGCTGCATCTTCACGGGCGCATTTCGCAAGAGTGTCCGTGAAAAAGTGGTGGGAATATGATGAACTTTTTATTCTCTAATCTACTAAATTGATGAAAATGGGTTTACTCCCATTAAGCATTTATTAAGAGTGGTTGAATAACTCAACCTTTTCTCTCTTCTCGAATTCTTACCTTTGGTTGCCCCTTATCAATGGCACTTACCACGTGAACACGTTTTGCCAGCGAAGCATATCTTCCCCTGCTTCTAGCTTCTTTGGAAAATATCGGATGATTTCAGCATCATAAACATTGAAGATTATCTTCCCTTCTGCACAATCTACTGACGTACCTGCAGTACTAAGGAAGGGTCTTCCAAGTATTATAGATAATCTTTCATTTCTAGCATTTCAGGAATGATAAAATCAGTGGGAATAACATGCTCATCTATCCTAAGTAAGACATCATGAATCATACCAACAGGTTGTTTAGTGGACTTGTCAGCCATCTGTAAAGTGATAGTAGTAGGAGAATACTCCCATAATCCTAATCTTTTATAGAGGGAGTATGGAATTACACTAACTCCTGCTCCTAGATCACATAAGGCATTATTAATATTTTTTTACCTATTGAGCATGAAATAGTTGGTATTCCAGGATCTCCAGACTTAGGCAACAACTTCGCATTAGTAGGATAGCTAGTTACCATGGCAACAATTTCAGTTATTTCTTTCTTTCTACTAAGGATATCATGAAGGAATTTACCATAAGTAGGGACTTTGATTGCATCCGCAATTGGAATTTCTAGACAAAGTCACTAAGTGCCTTTGTAAAAGAATTATAAATTACCTCATCTAGTGCTTTCTTTTTTTGATATGGATAAGGAAGGTTTTTCTCACCCGACTTACTCTTGTCTTTTACCTTTTTCGGGGGGTCAGACTCTTTCGTTGCTTTCTTTTGTTGTTGCTTATTGCTTTTCTTCTTCTCTATTACAACAACTTCATCCTCTTTACTTGTTTCTTTATCTTCTCTTGGATCAATCGTTTCTGCATCAGAGTCATAATGATCTTCCTCTGCATCATTGTGGTCCTCCTGGGTTTGCTCTTGCGTCCCAGTTTCATCTTGAGGATCCACCAACGTATCATATTCTTGACTTGCTTCAAGCAAGGATTCTTCCTTACGCTCTTTTTCAGCTTCATATTCTGGTGGTCCTAAGGGTCCTATGACAACTGCACCCCTTCTTCTGACAACATTAGTAGAAACAGGAATATATTTATCATCACGGAGAAAAATATGATAACCAGATGCTATTTGTTCACACTAGGTTTCAATCATACTAAGATACTTATGAAATAGTTTTATTTCTTTGCCAATCTCATCATAATTTTCAGTGAGTTCTGCCAAAATCTTTTTGTGTTTTTGGAAATGCTTATGCAAGTTATTATGAGATTTTACTTGTCGGTGTTTTAATTCTTGAAAAACTTTTATAGTTTCATCTTCTTCAGTTAAGACTTGTAACAAATCCTCTTTGTTTTCTGTAGCAAGTTCAGAAGGTATACCTTTTTCTTTCATAGTTTTACATACGTCAGGCATAAGATCAGGAGTTATTCGAAGCATCCCTTTTCCGGCTTAATGCCAAATCAGGATTATATAAAGAATCATTCTTAGCCCTAGTAGATATTAATTCCAAACATTCTTTAATAGTTAAGGTATTTATTGATCCTCCTGCTGAGAAGTCAAGCAATTCTCTACATTGAGTATTGAGACCATGGTAAAATAAGTGGCAGATTGTTAGTTTAGAATAGCCATGATTAGGAATACTATTGATCATTCCAAAGAATCTTTCCCAGGCTTGTGGGTAATTTTCTCCCATGTTCTGACTAAAGTTGCCTATATTATTTCTTAGTTCAGTTACCTTTTTAAAAGGAAGAAACCTATTTATGAATTTAGTAATGCAGTTTTCCCAACATTTAATGTAATAGCGAGGGACAGAATATAACCAGTCTAGTGCTTTACCTTTAAGAGACCATCGAAATAATTAAAGACGAGAGAAGTCTCTTGGCAAACCTTTTGGTCCAAGCGATGTTATCACATCGTCAAACTCTCTTATATGCCTTCCTGGGTCTTCATCTTCCCTTCCACTGAAAGCTTTCTCCAGCAAATTTTTAATAATTCCACCATCAAATCGATATTCTCTAACTCCAGGATTAGGGAACTCTATTGGTTGTTTAAGAAATTTAGAACTTAGAGCACTGTATTCCCTGAGAGTTTTCTCAGGTTTCAGAGGAGTTGTCCTGTAAATAGACATGATTTCCATAATATCACTCAGGTTTTTAACTTCAACTTTATTTGATCTTAACATTTTTCAATAATTTCTTCGCGCCTCTGAGCAGGCACGCGCTCAACGGTACGTAGGTCCTACCAGAGCGTGTAGACCCTTTGTCTCCTAAGGAGAACATTTTGTAGTAGTAACACCTAAAATGTCAAAAGACAAACACTTAGCGCTTAGCTCCCCGGCAACGGTGCCAGAAAATAGCTTGATGTCTGCAAGTGCACAGATCGTTTGTAGCTAGTTCAGATATCGATCCCACAAGGAGCCCAAAGGTAAGTGTTTATGGGTGAAGTCTCTGTCACACCCGAAGTTGTCATAGGTCTACGAGTGAATTGACTGCAAGTGTTGAAATAAGAATGGGGTTTTGATTAAATGCAATAGATTTAAATAGAACTAAAATGTAAAACTCAGAAATAAAATGCATAAAAGTAAAGAAGGACTTTGTTTGTTTATTGTTTTCTGCAGATGGTGGAAAAAGGCATGGGGAGATTCAGTTCATGGTGATAGTGAATGTGCCAGGTGGACGAGTGTGAATGTAACAATTATAATCTTATAGATATATGTGTAGGTGAGCAACCCATAATTAGCCGGAACTCCTCTTGGTAGATTTCATCCTAACTTCAATAATCCTACTAGCCTGCTACCAAAACCATGGTCAGATACTAGACGATTAAGACCCTTCAGGTCGCTTAGCGATTAAGCTCCTTGGATCGGACTAATGCAATAAGCACAACGGTTACTCGTTATCCTCGAGTCAACTAGCTTTCCATTGATATCCATGTGTCACCCAGGGGTCGCCGGTCCACTAGCGAGCAAGATCTTATATATGTAGAACAAGGTATCATGTTGTCTGGGCCCTTAATTGGACAACAAGCATTAAGCATCCACAGATAGTCAAGGACACATAATATAGTAATTAGAATCAATCACAATACTAATGGAAAATATATGAAGGCACATCACATCTCACCAATCCCCTACATCTCCCACACCCAAGGGAATTACTCACACATGAGAGGAAAGATCATCAATATAATCAAATAAAGGGAATTCGTCTTGGTATTACCGTGGAGATCCACAATAAGAATAGAAAAATATCCAACACAATTCAAGATGGGAAGAAACAATCTCAAACCCTAGTCTTGCAAGGTGGAGATCCCTCTCTCTCTCTCAAGTACAAGTAGTGGATATGGAGGTGTATTGGCTAGGAGATCGAAAATCGTGGAGCAAGATGAAGAACGTCTTCTCCTTCTTCTCCGGATCCCTTCTGGATGGTGTGGCGGCTGCTGCGTTGTGTTTTCGTCCCCCATCCCTTCATGGAAGTTATCCCTTTTGACAAGACAGAGGCGGCGGAAGCTATATGGCGGGAACTATACGGCCATTCTCGCCATATAGTTGGTTGTTAAACCATCTGTGAACTCCCGTCGCGTGCTTCCAAAGTGGGACTTGCTTGTTTTCTCCAAAATATTGTATTTCTCTAGTTAAATCCTGCTGTTGACGTCTAAAACCTGAAATACACATTAAAATCCAAGTTTTCTTCACTACCGAAGTATTAGCCTTAGGTAAAGCCAGAAAACAATCAAATATGGGAGAAAACCATCAATAAAAGTCATCAAAAATGTGTCGAATCTTACAGCTATCAGTTCACCTTCCCGAAATACCATTTCCTCACACCCCCTTTCTCCACACGCCTAGAGGACACCCTCTCGATGCACAGGTCTTCAATCCAACGACAGTTTTGGTGCCCACCGTGGGGAAAGTGAGTTTTTGATCTTTGTTCCGGGCAGTATCTGTGCGAATCAGAACCGGCAAGACTATCACCGTCGGTCGGTTCCTCTATGCTAGATATGTCCCTCTTGTCCTTCTCGACGAGACTTGGATTCCAGCTAGAGAACCTGTGACCACCTACACCATCATGTCTTTCAGTGAGATCGATGTTTACCTTGGTTTTACTGAACCCGCCAAACCCAACCCAGCGGTGATGATAGAGGCAGAAGAACTTTCTAAATACACTTTGTCTACAAAAGCGACAAAGTTCTGGGTCTCAGAAAACCCTAAACCCACCGAGCCCGCACCCAAAGCAGAGATAGTGGAGAAGATTGGATCTGAAAAGGATGTCCCAAAGGAGGTCAAACCTAAAGTGGATCTCCCCAGGGAGGCCGAATCTTAGGAGGCCCTCCCCAAAGAGGTCGAATCTATGGAAGATCAAAGTAGCAACAACTCTGGATCCGGCTCTGTCGATGCTGGAAAAGGAAAGTCACTTCGGAGGCACATGTTGAGGCGTATGATGCTGCATGGAAACGCCAGCATGGAAGAGATCCTTGAGACCATCAAGTGTTTCAAGGAAGCTAACGAAGAGATCCGCAACTACCTCAAGGCACATGCATTGCACTTTGTCGGATGCACTAGATCTGGATCCGGCTCTGCCGATGCTAGAAACTGGAATGAATCAGTGATGGAGGCAATCAAAAAAAATGTTGACTTACGGGACATCTTCGGATGACTCCATGACGACGGTAGATTTCCAAAAGTTCTCCGTGGAATATGAAGAGGAATTCAACTCCAAGCCTACAGAAGAAGGAGAAGCTATGGATCAAAGCCCTTGCGTCAGCATGGATGAAGGATCCAAAAACTCTCCCGAATCGAACAACAATATGGATCTCAGAGATAATCCCGACGTCCATACGTTCGAGGGTACTAATAGAAGCTTGACTCCAGGACTCGGACCCAAAGCCGTCTTTGCTACCAGCATAGCCAAGAAGGCAAAGAAGAAGAAGACTCCAGCTAAGGACCTCCCAACTGATGAGGTAATAACTGAACAATACGAAGAAGACTCATATGGAGCCTTAATCCCTGACGAGCCAAAAGAGACTCCATTTGATGGACACATGGTCACCCCTGGTGCCCGTAAGCTCCTTGGAGAAGCGATTACCATACCTATCCTGATAGTTGTAGAAGTTACACCTGCAGAGTTGGAGGATAGGGCACATGCCCTAGAAGTGCATCGTCAAGCACTCCTTGAGGAAACTACAAATATACTCGAAGAGAAGAAGCGCATCATAGTTGCAGGGAAGCCTAGTATCCAGCAGCATCAGAATACCTGGAATGGCCCTGAGCTGGATAACATAAATCTAGATGTTCACAAAACCCTTTTCAAAGGAGATACGACCATAGGGAAACGTCGGATCGACAGCAAGGGCAACCGGGTGTATGGCACGCCAGTACAAAATGCTGCCGTGGCTCGAGATCTCTTGGCATACAACCCAAGCCTAGTCCAGATTCGGCAAAGCGTGAAGTGATACCTTCGATCCAGATTACGGATGTAGTATATCTCTTTTCCCCTAGTAGACCTAGGTTATCGAATCCACGGGAAGCGAATGCATAGTGAAGTTACTTTAACGGACCTTCAGGAGTTTTAGAATTCCTTTTGTGTTTTCACTGGACCAGTAGCTTGCGTCTTTTTGTTGTTGTTGTTGATGATGGAGAGAGAGGGCCTAGGGCATTCGGTTTCACCTGTAGCTGTGCAAAAACACCTAATGGAAATAAAAGGTATAAATAAAGTATGCGTGTACATGTTAGAGTAAGATAAATTATATGTGGGCAGTGCATCCATAATTGCTATTGCCTCTGCAATCGCTTATATCAATAACCTACTAGTCTCATCCATAGAAGAAAGAGAACTAATGATATACATAGTGATGTCACCATTAATCCCAAGCAAATCCCTCACATACAGTCGTACCACCCCTTCTATCACTAGAGTTCCCAACCTACAGATCAGTCATCACTGATACTCCCTATACCTGGCTCAACGCTCGGGGTCTTGGGTACCTAACAAGTCCTTAGATTGAGGCAAGAGAGGATACAATAATCATCATGTCATACAAACTAATACACGATCCCATCTATGATAAATCACATGCACAATTGCTACATGGCTAGGCCGAAGCCCTTAGCCCAAGGAGAATTACTCACACATATAGATGAGATCAACAATCACAAACATTTTAATGAAAACCATAAGATTGATAGCAATAGTCTTACAATGTCGCCAATCGGAGAAGAGATCTACTATTACAAGTGGTGGAAGATGGCTATGGAGATGGAGAAGGGTTTGGAGATCTGGGGGCGGCTTTCTGGCGAGGTATGGCTTCTGGGGCGCGGTCTCTTCTGTTTTCCCGTCACTTGAGTCTTATTTATATAGGCTTGCCTTCACGAAAGTTGTTCTATTTGACCTAATGGAGGCGGCGCCAACTATACGACCGGAGCTATACGGTCGGAATTTTTGCTCCGGCCATATAGTTGGTCATTACAGCGTCTGCCTTTGTTGGACGGATCCTGGTTTCTTCTAGTCGAAGGAAATATTGTATCTTTGACTTTAATGTAGTGATTCCCTCCTTTAAATGACATTATCTATGTAGGAAAAATATAAGAACAAAGGATTGCATACCCCTCTAAATATTAGCATTAGTGGCATGGTTTAGAGAGATATTTCATGAAAAATATGATTAATATCCAGTTTAAATATGGACGTAGATGGCTATATTTCAGAGCCATCAACCTCCCCAAGCTTAAACTTGATCGTCCCGAGCAAGAAAACCAAAATCAAAAATGAACTCAACATTTAAACGGAAATAACGAGATGGTGATCTTACTCATGATTAATAGTCTCATGTTTCCTCCACCTTCATAAATCTGAAAAACTTCAGCATAGATAGAGTAATGGCAAGCGTATCATATGGGTTTCATGCATCCTTATAGCACAAAAAAATTATTGTAAGCATGGATGATTCAAATGAGTAAATTTTATTCCATGTGAAGTAATCAACTCATAGGCTTGCCTTTGAACAGTAAAGTATAATCATGTAAATTAAGAGTGCGAGAGTTGTCATGAAAAGCATATATACTAGAGTATCTCAATTCTCCCACATCAATGAATTAAGACTTTGCAAGCACTACTTTTCTATTCATTGTCCTTCAAGAATTTCAGTTTTTAAGTAATTCAGAGCATGCCAAAGATTTTTATTAGTTTATCAGGCTATGATGGACACTCGTGGCATCACTAAGGTTTTTGTTCCTTTTGCATAATGATTACTCATAACAGCCAGAGGAGTGATTCCATCATGATTACAGCTACCCGGGAGTGCCAAGAATCTTACCCACTATAGCATTGCTCCTACAAGTGTTTAATCAACTCATAGCCGAAATCTAGGAGTTTCCTCCATGAAGATCGTTCATAGGGCAGCAGAGTTGTTGGCATCCCATGAAGTTTTACACGCATAAAGTTATATCATTCTTATGATTAACAAGTCAAACTTTGGCATGCTCACAAAAATCGCTAAACATTAATTCAATCAAACAAATCCTTTCAAAGAGAGCTATTAAGTCAATCAACATTTTCAGTGGTGTCAAGTGTCTCAAGAAATAAGCCTTCAAGACTAAACACTACAACACCCAAGCCTTCAATTGTGAGACTTTTTCTTATTACAATTGTTTAGCAATTTTTAGGAAAGACTTGGTTAATTACGAGAGCAGGAACAAAATGAGCCCAATTAAATACCCATGCAAACGATAATCTTACTATGATACAAAGACTCACTCCACCAATATAATATCTCAACATTTACTACTAACTAGCATGGGTTTCTCAAACTTCAAAAGTGGGGAGTCATAAGGCATACCTCTCATGTTTGGGTCCACTTCTCTCTTCCTTTTTTTTGTTTCTTGGAAACACGAAGTTGATCACTCTCCTGTAAACATACGAAGACCTCGAGGCGGAAATAAAAGAAAGAGGGAAAATAAGGAAAAATGGAGAAATCTTTTTGTGATTTTTAAGAGAGGGAAATAAAGAATAGAAAATTGGTGCCAAAGCTCGGCTAGAAAATTTCGAAAGCAAATAGAAAGAACTAAAGATAAAATGTTGGGGAAACCAACACAAGTGCTTATAAACTCAAATAAAAATGTAACCTTGAAATAAAAGCAAATAAACGCCAACTAAAAAATTCATGAGGAAACTTCCCCAAGCTTAGGCTTTTGCAAGCCCTTCAAATTATTGTGGTAGCGGGAAAAAGTCGTTACTCCAGTTCGCGAATTGACTGGAGAGGTTACTTGTTGATTCTCGGAGGTTCAAAGAGAGGTTGTGCATCCTCTCCACAGTCCCTCCAATTCCTTGGAAATCTTTGTATGTGGCAAACCGGTTTTGTGGTTGCTCTTCCTAATGAGGGACTTCTTGATCCTCCTCTTGGTCCCCATCCTCTTCAGGAATCTCCTCCTCAGGTTGGTGATGCTCAACCTGCACATCATATAGCAAACGTCCTTCCTTGATAGAGAAAAGACCATTAGGCAAAGGAGTGGGTAGATACGCCTAGCTCTAGCAATATGCAGATAATAAACACCACATCTCCTAGTGAGCATTCCACAGGCCCTCAAGGTGGAGAAACTAACACGCGTCTCACCTATTATGGGTTGCAAATCACCTAGATCGATGTCTAGGTATATGGCAAGCACGGTGATGACGCCTCCTCCTGTGATTGGCCCTTGGCTTTGGGAGGCTTGCTGCTCCAGGTAGCGCACAAGGATGGCGCCTAAGTTGAGTGACAAGTTGAAGTTGATGTAAGCAGCCTTGGTGAGGACTAGGATGTCCTCCTTGTTGAGTCTCGTGAACTCATTGCATGTCTGCAAGGTGTTAGCAATAACATAGAACAAATAGCGAATTGCAGGATGTTGAATATTCGTCCCCTTGTTCACTCTACTAGTGAAACTCATTCTATTATAGTATTGATCGGGGGAAGGGATTAAGCCAGTAAAGGATGCGCGTAGAGCATGAACATCACTGTTTGGCAAATGAAAGCATGCACACAATTGATCTAACGTTAAGGTGTAGTTGTTGTTCATTAGACGGAAAGAAATAGTATCCTCTCCTTGCCACAGTTTAACAGTGCTTTGCAATGAACTTAGGAATTCAATGGTTAAGCGGCGATAAGTAGGTACATCATTGTACACAAAGTTTTGCAGGCTGGCTCTATTGCAAAGTAAATTAAAGTCATCAGAAATACCGAGTTGGTTCAATATAAGGGGGCAAGCCCACTTGGTGGCCTTCACTTCTCGGTTCTTGATCTTGTTGAAACGTTCGCGATGAGCCTGATCCCTGAACCGTATCCCCATGCTTTCCTGGGCAATTTACCCGAGAAGCGCTGGCGGTGGCATGAGCACGAGTTTGGTTCCTTGTGTTCATCTTCCAAAACATTGAAGAAAGGCAAAAATAAAACTTTTTGATCCAACAACAGTAAGTATAATATGTTCCTCATCTAAGCACACTAAAGAATCTCCTCAAAATAATAATCTAGGTAAGAAAATCATGGCAATTGGTTCATAGTAGGTCTCATCCTAGATTGATAATGACAATAGATCGAAGATGAATTTGCAAAAACTAATTGGAGGATCGGAGGAGAAACATACCGTAGATCACTTGTGTGCGAGGAAATCGAACGAAATTGAGTAGAGATGAAGATCCTGAGGTTTTGAGAGAGTTTGGAGGTAGAAGAAAGAAAAAGGATTGAAGTTTTGGAGTTGGGAGTACCTTCCCGTGCGATTTTGTGGTCGAACGCAACTATACGGGTGCAACTATACAGGCAGAATAGGCCGTATAGTTGGTGTTCTGTCAAAATATTAGGTCTTCCTCCTGGCGGCGCAGCTATACGATCACAACTATACGGGCGGAATAAAATGTTCCGGCCGTATAGTTGGTCGTTAACCTATCTGTCCCTACGAAAGAAAATTTGCAAAAGGCCTCGATATCTATATGACCGGAACTATACGGCCAAAATTTTTATTTCCGCCGTATAGTTGGTCGTTAAACTCTCAGTACATATGAATAGAATTTGTACGGAGGAATTGATATCTATACGACTGGAACTATACGGCCTGAATTTTTTTATTCCCGCCATATAGTTGGTCGTTAAACTGTCTGTACATAAGAAAAGAAATTATACGGAGGCATTGATATCTATATGACCAAAACTATACGGCCGGAATTTTTATTCCCGCCGTATAGTTGGTTGTTAAACTCTCAGTATATATTGTAGAAAAAATTTCGATGGCAAAGATAACTATATGACCGGAACTATACAGCCGGAATTTTTATTCCCGCCGTATAGTTGGTCATTAAACCGTCTGTGTCCATCAAAAAATTTCTGTTTCTTTGTAAACTATTTCTTTTCCTATAACTTCGCGATATACCCTGTTTTTGACATAAAATTGACAGAAATATTGTCGGCCAACAATAGCATGAACAATGCAGAAACTCAAGTACTACCAAATTTCTTCTCCTCAAATGGAGGTTTCTAGCACTCTTTATTGAACATGAACTTTAACTAAAACTAAAAACTTAACTCAAACCTTAATTAAATATGGGTTGCCTCCCATGGAGCACTCTTTTATGGTCAATAGCTTGACCTTGATGATAATCACTTAGGCCAGATGAGTGGAACACCCACTCCAAAGTAATTGGCCTTCAAAGTTATGGCCTCCTTCTCGTCATGTTTGGCCTTTTTCTTCCTGGGGAAATGGATAACAAAAGGATCCTGCGAAGGCAATTGCAACTTCACATTCCCTTCATGAAGGTTAATTGAAGCCTTTATAGTTCTTAAGAAAGGACGTCCTAGTATTATAGGAGCAACAGTGTCTTCAGGCATGTCAACAATAATGAAATCAATGGGAGCAGGACAGCCTTTGATGTAAACTAAAGTGTTCTCCTTAATCCCTACAGCTTGTTTGTAGGTAGAATCTGCTAGATACAATTTTAACTCAGTAATTTCAAAAGAGCCAAGATTTAACTTGTTAAAAAGACTCTTTGGAATTGTTGAGATGCTTGCACCTAGATCACAAAGTGCAGCTATCTCATTAGTTCCAATCTTTATCTTAATAGTAGGCTCAAATATGTCATCTAGTTTAATAGGTAATTTTTCAGCGATTTTCTTGTATTCCCCTTCAAGCTCGCATACCTTAATTGCTACTTGATCAATAAAGTGTTGATACATGGCTTTATCATTACCTTCACTTACCGGAATTTTGACGTTGATCCTTTTTACGAGATCTTCGATGGTGTAGCTTGGTGAAGGGGCATTACTATAATCAAGTTCTTCAGGCTCTTCCCTTTGGATTCTCATCATTTTGAGTTCTTCAACATGATTGGGTCAGCTTTACCTGCAAATTTAGCAAGAATGAGAGTTTGACTCTCGGTTATCTTACCTAGTTGTGCCTCAATGATCCTTGTTCTTTCTTGAAGGGCCTGCAAATCATTTCTCAAACTAACAGCTTGGTTAGATAATTTACCAAGCATAGCATCATGGTTCTCCGTAATTTTGACTAGAATATTTTGTTCATTTTGCGAGTCTATAAAGGACTTAAGCGTTTCTTGGAGACTACCATTACTAGTTCCCATATTATTATTAGAGTTATTTGTAGGACTAGCATAATGTTTCTGAAAATTAGGATTGTAACTCTTCTTCCAAGGAGGATTATAATCATTACAAGCTACGAAGTCTATTTCTTCTATATTGTTTCGGGAGTGGCTCTTACCTGAGTTTCCTTACCTTTTACGGCTAGTATGAGCTCATCTAACTTAGCATTGAGATCTTCGTTCTCTTGTGGTGAGACAGAGGTCACCTTCTTAGTGTTTGATCTTTCAACATGCCAATGGGCATGGTTGTCTTGCATATTGTCTAGCAGCTACTTTGCTTCAGTAATATGTTTACCCATGAATGTTCCTCCAGCTGTAGTATCAAGCATAGACTTAGACACAGGATTAAGAGCATTATAAAATAAATGGAGGATTAACCAATCTTCTATCCCATGACTAGGACAGTTTCTTAGGCATTCTTTCATCCTCTCCCATGCAACCGCTAGTGGCTCACGCTCTTCCTGTCTAAAATCAGTAATATTAGATCGAAGTTGCATAGTCTTTGCAGGTGGGAAAAATTTAGTCATAAATAAAGAAGTACATCCCACCCATGATGTAATAGTATTTTTAGGCAAAGATAGCAATCATTCTTTAGCTCTTCCTCTTAGAGAGAGAGGAAATAGACGTAATTTGACCACATCAGGGTTAACGTCTTTTATACGCATCATATCACATATTTCAGTGAAAGTATTTAAGTGCATACCCGCGCCTTCAACAGCAGAGCCTCCAAATTGATTCTGTTGAACCAAACTTAAATAATGGGGCTTAATTTCATAGTCATCAGCAGCAATTGCTGGCTGAGTAATAGGAGTACGCAAATAATAGCAAACTCCCACAAGCTTCTTTTTAGCCATACTTCCACTGTTTTTGGGTTTTCTTAGATTAAAAATTATAACAGTAAAAACAAGAATTTAAAGACTAATTAATTATTTTGGTTTATCAAATAAAGACTAAAAGCAAACTAACAAAATTAAAAACAAGAAAGAAAACTAGCAAGGTTCCTAATGACCTCACCAGGGTAGCTATTGCTTCCCTGGCAACGGCGCCAGAAAAAGGGTTGATACCTTCGATCCAGATTACGGATGTAGTATAGCTCTTTTTCCCTAGTAGACCTAGGTTATCGAATCAACGGGAAGCGAATGCGTAGTAAAGTTACTTTAACGGACCTTCGGGAGTTTTAGAATTCCTTTTGTGTTTTCACCAAACTAGTATCTTGTGTCTTTTTGTTGTTGTTGATGCTGGAGAGAGAGGGCATAGGGCGTTCGGTTTTCACCTGTAGCTGTGCAAAAACATCTGATGGAAATAAAAGATAGAAATAAAGTATGCGTGTACTTGTTAGAGCAAGATAAATTATATGTAGGCAGTGCATCCATAATTGCTATTGGCTCCGCAACTGCTTATAGCAATAACCTACTAGTCTCATCCATAGAAGAAAGAGAACTAATGATATGCATAGTTATGCCACCGTTAATCCCAAGCAAATTCCTCGCATACAGTCGTACTACCCCTTCTGTCACTAGGGTTCCCAACCTGCAGATCAGTCATCACTCATACTCCCTATACCTGGCTCAACCCTTGGGGTCTTGGGTACCTGACAAGTCCTTAGATTGATGCAAGGGAGGATACAATAATCATCATGTCATACAAACTAATACACGATCCCATCTATGATAAATCACATGCATAATTGCTACATGGCTAGGCCGAAGCCCTTAGCCCAAGGAGAATTACTCACACATAGAGATGAGATCAACAATCACAAACATTGTAATGAAAATCATAAGATTGATAGCAATAGTCTTACAATGTCACCAATCGGAGAAGAGATCTACTATTACAAGTGGTGGAAGATGGCTATGGAGATGGAGAAGGGTTTGGAGATCTAGAGGCAGCTTTCTAGCGGGGTATGGCTTCTAAGGCGCGGTCTCTTCTGTTTTCCTGTTGCCTGAGGCTTCTTTATATAGGGGTCCCTTCACAAAAGTTGTTTTGTTTGACCTAACGGAGGCGGTGCCAACTATATGACCGGAGCTATACGGTCGGAATGTTTGCTCGGGCCGTATAGTTGGTTGTTACAGCACCTGCCTTCATTTGATAGCTCATGGTTTCTTCTGGTCGAAGGAAATATCGTATCTTTGACTTTAATGTAGTGATTACCTCCTTTAAACGACATTATCTGCGTAGGAAAAATTCAAGAACAAAGGATTGCATACCCCTCTGAGTATTAGCATTAGTGGCAGAGTTTAGAGAGATATTTCATAAAAAATATGATTAATATCCAGTTTAAATGTGGACATAGATGGCTATATTTAAGATCCATCATGAAGCTGCTCACAAAGGTCCTGGAACAGCAGATGGTTGCCATGTCCAGTAGCGGAAAGCTGGTCTCTAAGTCAGATCAATGTCGCACGGACACGGGTCAACACCCAGACACAAGGCCCCAACGGGAGATGGAACAACACTACCATTCCGACCCTCGGGAGGAAAACCATTCAAGAACCGGATCTTCAGGACACTAGCACATACCCGCACATAGCTGGAGCAACGTCGCTGCGGCCGCAGAGCGAGACGCTGTTGCAGCAATGGTCTAACCTCCCTAGAGACAGTCGAATACTTGCAGGGAAGTCGAAGAAGCTCAACGTCAGGAGCAGGACCGGCAAAGTATGCCCCCTCCTTGACATAAAAGCTGTTCGACTGAGCCATGTCATAATGATAGCAATGACGGATGAAGGAACAACAAAAATCACGCTGGAACAAGCCGGCACAGTGGCCGTCATCATGAAGCCCTGTATAGGGGTAACAATCCACCGCCACCTTCTTCACCAAGCAGTCACCATAGAGGCTCACATGGAGGCCAGGAGGACGACATGGTGGAGCTGGTAGTATAAGAAGTATAAGTCTAGCTCATGGGCACCAAAGCCATAGTGAACAACCAAGACAATGTGCCCTGTCACCAAGTCATGCCAGGCACCAGATCAACTCAAACATTGAGGCGCGGTGCTACGATTCGGACAACATATACGTGGGTCCAAAATGCTTTGGACCATGTGTATGACAAACAAACTTTCCTAAAGGGTTTTCCATCTCAAGGCCCATCTAGCCCTACGACGGTGTGGCTCGGCCAGACACCTGGCTCCAGAACTTCTTCCAGCCCTACTGCATCGCCAAAGGAGGAAACAACTTGGTTGTGACCCTGTATGTACCGCTTATGCCGAGGAAGAAGGCTCGATCATGGCTCAATGAACTCCTGGAAAACACCATCCACAACTCGTATGATATGGAAAGTGCTTTCTTTCATAAACTTTGAGGGAACATATAGGAGGCCCTGCACGGTCAGAGATCTGCTGCGGTGCACCCAAAAACACAGAGAAACATGTCGGGACTACCTCGGACGATGGATCGACATGAAGAACTACTGTGAAGGAGTAAATGACCAAACCGTGATTGAAGCCTTCATCATGGGACTCCCAATTGGTTTACTACATCATTGCTTAAAGTGTGACAAAGTGACTGATTTGAGGGACATGATAGAGACGGCAAGAAAATATGCTAATGCCGACGATGATGCAGAGGGACTGCTTAATGTGATGGTCATACCACAATCGGCAAAATAGTCAAAGCAGCAGGCCACAAATGCAAAAACACCTCGGAGTAGAAACCCAATCTGGAAACCGCAACAGTCAATGCACCTTTCAGGTCTGGAGGACGAGGAGGCCACAGAGACAGCCGGGGACGAGGCCATGGAACTTCCAGGGTCCAAGGTAGACGAGACCAACAACTAGGAAAAACCTACTCTTGGGCTGACATTCCCAACAATTTGTGCGTGCATCACCGGGATGGCAATGGGGGCTCATCCCACACCAATGTTGAGTGTCGTTTCAACGACGTCATCAAGAAAGACGAATCCGCTGGCTACAGGCCCAAGCGATGAAAAGGAAAGAAAAATTCCAACAAAGAGAAAAAGTCCAAGGAAGATTCTGATATGGAGGAGGAAGAAGCTTCAAATCCCAAGTCAGATGGAAAGAAGACCTTTCCAACCAAGAAACACACTTATGTCCCCTTCCTTGGATCCCAACCAGCCAAGGTAAAAAAGGCAGTGATGCACGATCTCAACACAACTGCTCCGGCTGTCTCCCAGTTTTTGGATTGGTCAGAAGTCACAATCACCTTTGACTGAGGCGATCATCCGCCCAAATTGCATAGGAGAGGAAAGTACGCTCTAGTCGTCAATCCACTTATTGACGGCTATGGGTTCTCTATCATCCTCATGGATGGTGGCAGCAACATCAAATCATCTACGTCAAAATGTTGCACCGGATGAGGATTTTGAAAACACAACTGAATCATAGCTCTGTGATTATTCATGGGGTTGTCCCCGGAAGACAAGCAAATTCTCTAGGGGAGATCACTTTGGATGTTACCTTTGGAACTCCAAAGAACTACCAAACAGAAGCACTTTCCTTCGAAGTGGTCCCGTTCAAGAGTGCTATCTTTGGGCGTCTAGCTTATTGGGATTTTATGGCTCGCCCTTGTTACATTTACAATATGATGAAAACTCCAAGTCCCAATGGCGTCATCACAATTCGGGGAGACCCAAAGAAGGCACGAGAATGCAAGGACGAAAATGCCGCCTTTGCTAAAGCCATACTACATGCTAAGGAGTACCAGGAGATCAAGAAGAACATCAACCCGTCCGAGATGCCCGCGATGAAGAAGGAGGTGACCAAGCCGACTGCGGAGTTCAAGGCATCAGAAGAGATGAAGACGACAATGTTGAAGGATGATGATCCCTCTAAGGTGACCTAGATAGGCGTAGGTCTAGGCCACACATAGGAAAGCACGCTCATCGAGTTCCTCAAAGCTAATAAAGATATATTTGCATGGAAGCCATTTGACATGACCAGAGTACCTAGGGAACTTGCCGAGCATAGTCTAAATGTATACCCAAACGCTAAACCCGTCAAACAGTCCCTACGACATTTTGGTGATGAAAGGTGCAAAGCAATAGCTAAGGTACTAGCCCGGCTCGAGTTAGCCGGATTCATAGAAGAGGTCATCCATACTGATTAGTCGGCCAACCCTATAAAGGTCCCTAAAAAGGACACCACTGATTTGCGAATGTGTGTTGATTATACTGCCTTGAACAAGGCTTATCCCAAAGATCTGTTTACTCTGCCTAGAATTGATCAAGTTATAGATTTGATAGCAGGCTTAGAACTCCTATGTTTTCTCAACGCATAATCCGGATGTCATCAAATTCCGATGAAGGAGTCAGACAAAATAAAGACTTCGTTCATCACCCCCTTCGGAACATTCTGCTATGCCACAATGCCTTTGGGCTCAAAAAACACAGGAGCTACGTACCAGCGCACTATGCAGTGTTTTCTCCACGATCAAATTAGACACAATGTACATGCATATCTGGACGATATAGCTATGATATCCAAAAAGAAGGAAACACTAATTCCTACTTGGAGGAAACATTCAGCAATCTATGAAAATACAACGTAATGCTTAACCTGGAGAAGTGTTTATTTGGAATCCTAGCCAGAAAATTATTAGGTTTCATTGTGTCACAAAGAGGCATAGAAGTGAACCGTGACAAAATAAAGGCTATACTCAACATTTCCAGGCCAACTCGCTTGAAGGACGTACAATGACTCACTAGCTGCATTGCTGCAGTCAGTCGGTTTGTAAGCCAGCTCGGCGAAAGATCCGCACCATTATACAAGCTCTTGAAAAAGACCAAGAAGTTCTTATGGACTGATGAAGCTGAAGATGCACTTCAGGATCTGAAAGCCGTACTCTCGTACACCCCTATTCTTGCAGCACCGGAGCCACAAGAACTGATGTTGCTATACTTAGCTGCGACAAACAGAGTAATTGGTGTTTTCATGGTGATGGAACGGTCGGAAGAAGAAGAACAGGAGCACCTGGTGCAACATCCGACTTATTATCTCAGTGAGGTCTTGACTGAATTAAAGCAAAGGTATCCTCATTACCAAAAGTTAGCCTATGGTGTATTCTTTGCATCAGAAAGCTACGACACTATATTCAAGAGCACAAGATAACCATGGACGCGTCGCTAAGTAGGGCATAGAGCTAGCAGATTTCGACATTGAGTATAAACCCCGCACTACAATCAAATCCCAGATTATTGCTGACTTTGTTGCCGATTGGATAGAGACTATCAAAAACATAGGCCTCCTAGAGACGGAAGTTTGGACCTTGCACTTTGACGGGTCTAAAGCGCTCCGGGGCTCGGGGCTGACATGGTGCTCAAGTCACCCCAGGGTGATAAATTATTCTATGTACTGCAGATGCACTTCATAGCGACAAACAACATTGCCGAGTATGAAGCCCTGCTGCATGGAATTTGAATCACAAAAGACATCAACATTCACCGTCTGATGTGTTACGTAGACTCGGATTTAGTTGCTCAACAAGTATCTGATATCTGCAATGCAAACAAGCACATGGCAGCCTATAGAGCCATCGTGGATGAACTATCTAAATCGTTCGAAGGGTTTGAAGTGCAACACATTACCCGAACAGAAAATGAGGAAGCAGATGCTCTATGAAGAATAGGCTCTGCGTAGAAACAGGTCTCGAACGGTGATTTTTGGAGCACTTGAGAGTTACCTCTATCACAGGAGTTGATGAGGAGTATCTGAACAAATCTGACTCACTGCTGATAGCAGTTCTGGCTGTAATTCCTAGCTGGACACAACCCTACCTTGATTTCTTGGTAGATAGAAAGTTACCCGAAGACGAAGTGCTGAGCTGACAGATCGTCCGATGAGCAAAATCCTACACAGTGGTGGGAGGTGAGCTCTATAAGAGGAGCACATTTGGGGTCTTTCAGCGCTTTGTTTCTCTAGAAGAAGGCGTGGAAATCCTATGGGAAATCCATGAAGGCGAATGCAGACATCACGCCGCAAACAGATCTTTAGTGGAAAAGGCCTTCAGACACGGATTTTTCTAGCTTACCGATAAGGCAGACACCAAACGATTAGTCAAGACGTGCAAAGGTTGCCAAAAATACGCCAAACAAGCCCATGTTATGGCTGATCAGCTATGAATAATTCCGATTACATGGCCTTTCGCAGTCTGGGGGCTTGACATGGTAGGACCATTTAGACGGGCTCAAAGTGGATACACTCACCTTCTTGTGATGGTGGATAAATTCACAAAATGGATAGAGGCAAAACCTGCCACAAGTTATGATGGAGCAACAACTAGAAAGTTCGTCGAGGATGTAATCATCCAATTCGGGTATCCACAAAACATCATTACAGACAATAGGAGTAACTTTTCCATGGGAGAACTAGTCGAATTCTGCAATGAACAAGGGATCCAACTTGATATTGCATCGGTCGCACATCCACAAGCCAATGGGCAAGTCAAAATGGAAAATGGTTTAATTCTTCAAGGCCTAAGACCAAGACTCGAAGAACCACTACATTGTGTTGTGGGGGCTTGGGTGGACGAATTGTTGTCCATGATATGGAGTTTATGAACAACTCCTAACAGGTCAACCGGATATACACCTTTCTTCTTGGTTCATGATGCAGAAGCTGTCCTTCCGAGTGATCTTATTCATAACTCTCCTCGAGTTGCTGCATATGTTGAAGAGGATGCCAAAGTTACTCGTCAATATGACCTTGATGTGCTCGAGAAAGTTCACGTTGTTGCTGAATAGAGATCTACAGTCTATCAGCAAAAGTTACGCAGATATCATAGTCAGAGAGTCAAAAATCGGTCTTTCAGAAAGGGTGATCTGGTTCTTCGGCTGGTGCAAAAAAAAAGAGAACAAACTTGCCCCTATATGGGAAGGGAGCTTCATGGTTAGTCGAGTATTTCACAATGGTTCTTACTACCTAACTGACATGAGGCCAGAAAAAGATAGACCTGCTACTAAGAAGAGAAAGAGAGCTAGAGGCAGTACAAATCCGGATGAGATAGACCATCCATGGAATATTGCTTAGCTACGTCCCTTTTACTCTTAAAATTTCTTTCTTTGTAACCATATATGTACGTGTTCAAATTGGAATAAAGTATTGGTCTACTCAATGTTTTTTCTGAGATGTTTTTATGTACCATTTTATTTCCATATGATCATGTCATAATCGAAAATCCTAGAATACTTGATAGTACTTTATGCTCATGTTTCTTCTGGTTAGATTTCCGATTCTAAAAATGCTATCTTTGGGTATAAGTCTAAATTTTCTAGTTTATACTTGGGTTTTTGTCTGATTGCTAGATGCGGGTATTTTCCAAGTAGTGAATTGTTGGTATTGGAAACCAGCTTTGATTCCAGGTTTAAACTAGTATATCAATTGAGCTCCGTTGCTTGGAAAAGTTTCTGTGCTGAAGGTTTGCCGGCTCACGAAAGGGACGAGGCAGAAAGCCAAATAAACGATAATGTAAACAAAATAAGTGCTTAGGTATTTTTCAAGCATAGCAAATAAAAAGCCGAAAGTGCTAAAAGGAGTAAAGCATAAGTTCTTACAATCTTAGCACTAGCAAAAATAATATTCTACTTATTACAATCAGATTATTTTTAGAATAACACATTATTTTTCTAGCACATTCTATGATGCAGGTGAAGACGCAGGATTTTCCGGCTCGCTGGACACATCACCGTGTGACCCCGATATTTGTCCAAGACAAGTAAGTCAGACGCAGTCTGCTCATCATCTTCAGAGACTTCAACAACTACTTCCTTGGGGGGGTGGCACTTCAACAGGTGTGAAGAACGGCTCATCATAGCTGGTCAACTCAGCCACGCGAGAAGCGTATTCGGCACAAGAATCCTAGATCTCCTTGATGTTCTGTTGATTGTTGTCTTCATCGACAATCTAATAACCCTTGGTAACTTGCCCTATTTCCATGCTTCCATGGTGGCTCATTACCATTGTTAGGGCATTCTGTGCCGCTGTGCGCGCATATGACATGTTCCAATCCTTTACTAGCTTGGGCATATCCTTCACTTTGTCTTGTAGCTTAAAGGCTGACATTGAGTCTAAGCCAGAGAGCCAGATGGATTCACCAATTTCTTCTAGGGACTGGTGGAAATCATGAATCAGGTCCCCAACGGCGGCAAGCCAGTTGGTACGAGGCTTGGACGAAGAGGCACCAAGAAGGTTGAGAGTACCTATAAGAAATAAAACAAGGTCAACAATATATCCGAGTCTTAACAATTCCGAAAAATAATAACTCAGGGACAGAAAAACTTACCAAAGATAGCATCATCTACTTTGGTCTTCTCATGTCGAAGGCTTCGGAGTTCATTCTGGAGAGCTTCAGAGGTGTCCTTCTCCCTGTCCAAGTCATCTTGCAAGTCCCAGATTGTTTGGTCTTGTTTGGCTATTTTGAGGTCACGCTCTTTAGCATGATTGCTGGATTCAAGAACACTGGCAATGCTGGTCTCATGATCTATTTTGAGTTTTTCCAGCTCTACACGCAAGTCAGCATTCTCCACCTCCAAGACCTTATAATATTCGTCTTGTTCAATCATTTTGCTGGACTGTTTCACAAGTTCTAGCAAAGCAAGACATAAAGCCGGATAAATATTCAGCTACAGATAAAAAATAGACTATGAAAATGAGGCCTGAAATGTTTACCTTTAGCTTCATCCTTTGCAATTTTTAGTTGCGCATTTTCAAGTCGGAGAGCTCTGATCTCTCTCTGCTTGTTGCAATATTCTTCAACAATTCCTGGTTATAAGCATTAACTTCCTGTAAGTCAAAATGGTAACCAAAGTCAGAAGTCTACTAAGACTCGGGCTAATATTTTAACTAAGTTAAATATCAGCACGAGCCTTGGGGGACTATACTAGTTCATTCTTTGGCATCCTGTAAAAGCATAAATCCGGATTCCTATCCAACTTCATGCTTGGGGCTAGAGGATATGATATGAAATTAAATAAAAGAAGAGTCAGATTATGACTTACATAATGCTCATGAGTTAATTTGTTGAGGCTCATGTGCACCTCAGTGGAAACCTTCTCGGCGAGAGTTAGAGGAATCACTGGTTGTGGCGGGGCCACACCAGCTTTCAACTTCTCATCGTGGAGGTGAACTTGGTCAAGAAGATTGATGAGTTTGACGTCTTCGGCTTCTTGCGCCTCCTCCTCCGTTGTGATATTCCAGGTCTCCAGACAATGGAGAGCCATCTTCTAGATCTCTTCTGTGCTCTTCCGAGTAAGGCCAAGGTCTCAGTGGAGGGATCATTAACCTTTGAGGGTTAACCCTTATCAAGTTCTGAGTCACCCACAGTGACATTGGTTTGTGAACCAAGGTTCGTTGGCTCTTGAGAATGAGCCGAAACATCTTCAACATGCGAAGAGGAAGTACCCTCCGGTGCTGATGATGGCTTTGGGGTAGGAGTCGGAGGCAGGGCAGCAGGTAAGGCTAGAGTTAACTTATGTTGGTGTAGAGTCTTCCCCGGCTTTCCTTTTGCCTTACCCTTGGCAATCGTTTTAGCCCTGGATGGTAATAGAATAAGACCATTGCAATTCAGAGAGAATACAAATTGATACTCGAAACCTTGTGAAGAAGTTTACCTATTTACAATAGGCACTTTCTGAGTGCCCACGGAGACAACCGGAGCTTTGTGCTTCCGGGTAAGCGCCTCCGGTAGAACTTCAAGATCTTCATCCTCCCTAGGAACTGGAACCTCGGGCGGATATCCCTCGAGAGGAGCAAGCTCCAACTCGGGGAGGTTAGCAAGCTGAAAGAGACATTATCTCAGTATTGCAAAACAACAACAAGGTATAGATGAGAAAATAATTTAGTATGAAGGAAACAACTGGAAAACTTACTAGTGTTAAAGCTCATCAGCAATGTACATATCCAGAGAGAGATCTGGAATTTTCTTCTCAACCCTCTCCTTAATCAACCATTTGATCCGGGACTCAGATTCTTTGTCTGGGATTGAGAGCGAGCTGATCCGAGGCTATCCTTTTTTCTCTTGGTGATTGTGTGCATAAGCCGGTCACCATGGTACTGAAGGGGCTGAATCCGGCGTGCCAGCCAGCAGTGGATCAAGTCGGATCCCTTCAGAACCTTGTGCTTCATTAGATATTTGATTCATCTCTTGGCGAGAATTAGATCATCAGAAAGAGCTAGAAAATCCGCATCCCTAGAATCTTGGGGCATGGCGGCACCATCGACAAAAGCTAGCAAAGTAGATTCTTTGCCGGGAGCTGGTTTGTCCTTATGGTGAAAGAACGTGGATGGTCATTTCTTCACCAACTCGATAGCTGTAATCTTGGGGTAGACTCGGTCTCTCCTAAGAGTCAGGCTAAGAGTCCCGGTAATGTAGGGATTACCGGAAGTGATGGAATTTCTCCAGGTACCAAAGTAGTACCGGAACAAGATAAGACTCGGTTTTATTCCGAGATAACCCTCACACAAGGAAGCGTAAGCGCTAAGCTCTAGAATCATGTTTGGGGGAAGTTGTGGAGTTGAACTCCATAGTAATCTATGACCTCAAAGAAGAACTCTGAGGGGGAAAAGATCAAACCTCTATCAAGGTGAGTGTCAAAGTGAACTGTCTCGTCGGCGTGAGGAGTAGGGATGACCTCGTCGAAGCTCCTCCGCCTGTTGACGGCATAGATAAGACCTTTCATCTCAACGATGCGCAGTTTCTCATCGTCAAGGATGCACGAGATCCACACTGCACGGAAATTCTCCTTCTCCACCACTATAGTGGTCGCCGCCATGGTTGTCGCCCTGCCCGATGAAGAGGCATCAGCCATTTTGGTGGTGGTGACCTTGGATGGGCCGTGCTGTGCGATTGGGGGGAATGAAAAGGGGAGCAAGCGCGTAGTGTCAGTGGGAGGAAGAAGAAGACATAGGCGTCGGTGAGAGAAATAAGGAGATCTAAACCCCTTATATGCCTCGCTTGCATCAAGATTCGTGTGAAATAAATAGTGAATGTGCCACGTGTCATGGATGGAGCTGGGTAACCTCCTCGAGAAGATTATGCCTCCTCGATCTCCGTGCACGCATTAAACGCGCCTCAGTTCCATGATAAGTGGACCCACTAACGATCATACTGTCAGGAATGTCTGTCAGTGACGTGACTTGACCTTGACTAATGTTAGGTTACGTCAGAGACCAAGTTCTGGCTTAGTTTGAATTTCAAGTTGGAAAACTGAATGACATATTCGCAGGCCCGACTCAATTTGAGACTCGGATCCTACTTTTTTGAGTTTCAGGAACCCTTCAAGATTATGCAAGCCGAAGACAAATCAAGTGGACGATGAAATCGGACTCTGGATCTTGGAGGCTTCCGGGGGCTATTGTTGGGGATATACTTTCCAGGTATACTCACTATGACTCACTGACCAGGGTGGCTCACTTTGGGTTAGAGCTTTGCTTCACGGGCAACCCAGTTAGGGAGAAACAATGGAGTTCCATCCGGCTACGGGAAGGCCTAGAAGACTTACCGACTTAGGCCTGTTTAGTTACTTGTAGTCCAAGATGTACTTTGTAACCGACTCTTAGTTGTAGCCGGATAGGTCTCTCCTATAACCCTAGGCCGGATATCTATATAAGCAATCCTAGGGACCAGCCTTTAGGGCACCCACAATCTACAACCTCAATGTGGCATCCCGCTAAAACCACTACTAGAAAATCGTGGTGTTTTTGTGTTCCGCATCATCATGACTGCATGCTCATGTCATCATGCCACCTTGCATTTGAGCATCGACATGTCATCTTGCATTTATTTGCATAAAACTATTTTCGAAAAGTCTAGTTTTGGTTTTCTAAATACCCGTCTTTATTTCAAATCAAAACGCTGGGCTATTCCAGGACTTTTATTTGTCTAAAAACTAATTGCAAAAGTCTATTCAAAATTAAATAAAAGTTGATATTGTTTTTTTTGGAGGCAGCCAGCCAGGCCCAAAGCCCAGCCGGCCACCTCCTCCCTAGCCTAAACCCAACCCTAACCCTACCCCACCTACTCCCTCCCTCTCTCCCTCCCACCATCTAGCCGCCAGCCACCTCTCACCCAGCGCCGCATGCCAGCCCCGCACCCAGCAAACCATCGCTCCCACCTGACCCCTCGGTCCCACCTATCACTGTCCCACCAACCACCATCCCACCTACCGCCTGTCCCCTGCCACTGGGCCCCGTCACCTGCCGAACCGTGCCGCTCCCTGCCACTCGTTCCGCCTGCCGACAACAACCCCGGTCCCACCACTCTCTCTTTCCCGCACCGACGTGGCACAACCCCATTGCGACCCGCTCCTCCTCACGCGCTGCTCGCTCCTGGCCCCACCAGCACGCACAACCGACCGAGCCGCCCACCTGCCCGCACTCCCATAGACGCGCCTCGTCCCCACCACCACCTTCCTCTCCCGCAATCCACGCCACTTTTTCCCACAACCCTGACGTGCTCTCCTTCCTCCCGTCGAGCTCGGCCAACCACCACCGCCACCTTCCCCCGCGTCTCCTCCTTTGCCCCCGCCTTCCTCGCCGCCAGGCCTGCCGCCACCTCTCGCGGGTCTTCCTCGCTGGCTAGGCCCTGCCACCGAACCGTCTCGCCAGCTCTACCCCGTCCTCGTCCCCTCCATCGCGCTCCTCCCTCCCAGGCTCTCACCGCTGCCAGCCGCCAGGGACCGGGCAAGCCGTCCGAGGCTCCTCTTCCCCGCACCCGCCTCGGTCACCGCGTTTCCCTCTTCTCGCCGTTCTCCTCCGTCGCCCCAACGGTGCCCCGTCTCCGCCTTAGGCCATCCCCGACCCTGCTGGCTCCCTCTACGGCCGTGGCTGCCGCCTTGCCCTCTCCCTGGGCCGCGAGCCGCCAGGGCCCCGTCGGCGCAGACGGCCTCCTCCTCGCCTCGAGCCCCTCGTCACCGACCGGTCCGTCCTCGCCCGGCCGCGTCGCCCCGCCTCCAACCCGCGGCCACCGGAGCCCCTGCGCCCTCCGCCGCCGTTCGACCTCGGCTCGCCTGCACCTGCACCGCCGCCCGCAGCTGTTCGAGCGCCGCCACCGGCATCGTCCTCCTCGGCCAGTGTGGCTCCGCCCGTGTCTGTCTCTAGCGCCCCGCTCTCCGACCACACCCTTCTATGTAAGCACGAGGCCATCTCGTGTAGTATCCTGTGTCTGTTCTCACTCGATGTACGTGTGTGCTTGTACGTGCGTGAGTGTTTGTTCCTGAGAGCTCCTCCCTGACTTTTGTTCATCACACAAAGGCCAGAGACTCGTACGTGATCTTGTCAACCTCAACTTCAATCCCGACCCACGGGGTTTCCCTAGATGCATGTGTGGCTTGACTCTAGTTTGATGCTCGGCTTGGCGATGCTGCGGTGTGGTGTTGCGCTGCTCCCGAGACCGACACAAGAAGCTGAACCTTGAAGACCGGACCCGATGGCACTCGATGAAACGCCGACAAGATCTCCTTCATAGACGACCTCGAGCCCACGGTGCGCCAAGTTCTTCCTCACGTCCCCGAAGACCTAAGCCCGAAGGTCGTAGCCACGGATCGACAAGGACTTCTACATGGGACGACAAGTACTTCGTCATGGATCCGATTGAAGCGACCCCGAAGACCGAACCCAGGAACACCAAGCTCTCCTTCCCGTTTTTAAAGACCCCAACCCTGAGACCGAACTCCGAACCCCCGGTACCCAAGATCTCCCGAACCCAGATGTGTGAACCTTTTCCTGAGCCCCTATTTTATAAATGCTATATATAAAATTTGTTGCATTTTAATTGTTCATCTCGCATGCATATCAGATGGTTTGGGGGCATTATGCCGATTCACCGCATGATTAAATATGGAGTACATCTGCGGGATATCTTTGTCTTATTCTGGACTCCATTTAAATTTATCTAGCGAACCGATGCCATGTTTTGCCTTGTTAAGCCAACATTTAAATAGCGGGGTAGTTAAATAACTTGAACCCTCTAATTAATTGTCGGGACCCTGGTTCCGCTTAATACTGCCTAATTGCACCGCATCTGTGCCATGCCATGCATCATATCATAAGCATGCCGGATCTTCTGCCGTAGTATTAAATATTGCATCCGGTGTTTCTTCTAGTGTTTGCTTCTTCGCGGACTAAGCCATTGAGTGGATGCGAGTATCGACAAGTTCTCCGGATATGATCCGTCGGTAGTGTTTCCCAGGCGAGCATCTCTCCCCCTTCTACCTATTTTTCATTTATAGTCTTTATTTCCTCCTGTTGATCTATTGCTATCCGTGTCGTGATGCTTTAGTTTCCGTGCACCAGTTATATCCCGTGCAGCCTCTATATTGCCATGGACACCTCCTAATACCTGTTGTTTGGTAGATAGCTGGCCTTGCGAGTCGTAGTTGCTTGCTCAGGTGCGATCTCGTGTTGTCGAGTACCACAGTTGTTGGAAGGCTGGCAGATGTTTATGGTGGAGATGATCATGACTTTAAATACAACTATTAAAATGCTAGATATAACTAATGCAGAGGCATCGGTGGGCAATAGATGTTATTTGGTTCTTCCACGCTCACTTGTGTCCCGTAGGACCCGAGTACTTGATACCTGTTCCTTGATTTTTTGCACTATCCACATCCGGGAGGCCTTATGGACCCTCCTGAGCTAGAGCTTGATTCATTTCTATTTCTTGGGGCCACAAAGTAGTTTGGGGCTTTATTACTATCCTATACCTATGCCATGTTTTACTGCTTTATTTATGATTGTGCATGGAGCACATGTACTGTTTTGGAACATGGAATGTTTTTGCGGTATCGACAAGCCCAGTCACACTTTCGGGTTCCCAGTCTTTTATAGCCATTGTCACAAACCCTGGGTCCGTTCCGGAGCCGGCCAACTTTGTTGCGGGTAGCTTAGTGGGGTGGCCCCCTGAAATATTTCTAAATCCTGTGATCGCTTTTTCGTGAATGCCTCGTTGGGTTTTGAGTTGGTTTTTCCGAGGTTGATCGAGTGTGTGTTGCTATTTGTGCACCCCTGCAGGGTAAAACTTTCTGAAAGCCATGTCCGCGGTTATGGACGACTTGGAGCACAGTATCTCGATCATAGACAAGCATAACTAAAGTAGTGCTATAAACTTGACTTAATATATGACTAGTAATCAGATTCAACTATAACGGAATGGATATTAAAAATGCCAACAGCTGGTGGATCTGGGTTGTTTTGTTACATCTGCCTAGTAAGTATTGCAACTCCAATGGAATGTGATAAAAGTGCCAACAAATGCTGGGTTTTGGGATTCCTCAGGACAATTATATCTGACTAGTAAATGTTCCAACTACAACGGCATGTTAACTAAAACTGCCCATTACTTATGCTATCAGGATGACTCATGCTATCTATATCTGATTAGTTATTGCTGCAACTATAACGGAATGAGTAAAATTGCCAACTGTGTGAGTTCCTTGGTCCGACTTCCTCGTTTGGTCTCGATGGGGAAATACCAGGATGGGTTTGTTTGGTGTTAGCTTCAGGTTGGATCCGAATAGGTCTTTCTTACCCCTCTCAGATAACCGCCAGTTGTCTCGAGTCTCTATAGGTTGTTTAGTGCTGCTGCGCTACCGCTTCAGTCCACCATACCTATGTAGGCGAGAGCCACCGAATTGTAGCCTCGCCGTGTACTGGCCTCAGTACTGACTCTCCTCTTTTTCCTTTGCCCTTTGTCGGCACCCCTTTTGTTTTAGCAGGTTTGAGATTGACGTCGTTAACGGGTTACCCTTCCGGCTTGGCCTGGGCAGGGTTATGGATGCCACTGGTTATTCTTCAGGGCTCTTAGCCCCATTTGCATCTTGTCCGTAGTCGGACGCTTTATCGTTCTCAAGGTGATTTGGATCTTTGTATAGTATATCTGTATTCTTGACTCATGGAGTCATTGTTGTATATATATATGTTCTGTGGGTTCCATCGAGGACTGTTGTGTAATGGTATTACTTTGTTTTCCACCCGCACGAAAGTGCCTGGTGGGCGTCCTTGAATCGTTTCTATGCGGGTTTGGCGGAAAGGGCTAAAACTTGCATAGGGCCGATTCGACGGTGTTACAGAGTGGTATCAGAGCTCAGCAGTTGCGATACCCCACAAGTCCAGCCTGTAGGATAACCTAGCTAATGGCCGAAGTAGAGTGTCAAAACTATTTTGGAAAATCAGTTGGATAGATCTGATTAGGTCTGCTTTTACTCCTTACCCCTCTGTTGTTCTCCTCTTACCTCTGCGTGTTTTGGATCTGCTCTCTTACCTTCTTCTAGTCCAGGAATTCTCGTGGTTGGGTTTCCGTCGTACCTTCAGGGTTTCGCTTCCTTCTTTGGTAACGGTGCTTCTACATCCGTTCTTCATGTTATCCGAGGAATCCGTCCTCTGTTGGACTTCTCTCTGTTCCTTGTTTGTGTCTTCCGGTGTTTTCCGACGTGACGACATCATCTACGCCAGATCCAATGCAGAGCCTGCATCACTCCTTTGTTCCGAACCTCGTTTGTCGAGATCTTCAGTCTAATTGCGAGAGTTGGTTGCATAATTCCGCTATTCATGTACGGAGTAATGATATGAGTGTGGGATGGAGTCGCGACCATACCACTACTCTTATCATTCGCTTTTGTATATTTAATCGGTGGATCCAGCATTTTACTCCATCCACGGAAGCTAGAGGTGGCTTTATTTGTTGATATCTCTACCTTCGCCCTTTGTTCCTGGAGTGTTCTCTCGACAATCACGGACAACGACCTCTTGTTAGTGGTGTCGCAAGGATCTACATGAAGCGTGAAGATTCAGATCGCCGACCTTCTTCCCGGTACCATGAGGCGGATCTCGAGGGCGAGATCCCTTGTTAGTGGTGTCGAATTGTGGCCTCCCGGTAAAACCACTACTAGAAAATCGTGGTGTTTTTGTGTTGCGCATCATCATGACTGCATGCTCATGTCATCATGCCACCTTGCATTTGAGCATCGACATGTCATCTTGCATTTGTTTGCATAAAACTATTTTCGAAAAGTCTAGTTTTGGTTTTCTAAATACCCGTCTTTATTTCAAATCAAAACGCTGGGCTTTTCCGGGTCTTTTATTTGTCTAAAAACTAATTGCAAAAGTCTATTCAAAATTAAATAAAAGTTGATATTGTTTTTTATGGAGGCAGCCAGCCAGGCCCAAAGCCCAGCCGGCCACCTCCTCCCTAGCCTAAACCCAACCCTAACCCTACCCCACCTACTCCCTCCCTCTCTCCCTCCCACCATCCAGCCGCCAGCCACCTCTCACCCAGCGCCGCACGCCAGCCCCGCACCCAGCAAACCATCGCTCCCACCTGACCCCTTGGTCCCACCTGTCACTGTCCCACCAACCACCATCCCACCTACCGCCTGTCCCCTGCCACTTGGCCCCGTCACCTGCCGAACCGTGCCGCTCCCTGCCACTCGTTTCGCCTGCCGACAACCACCTCGGTCCTACCACTCTCTCTTTCCCGCACCGACGCGGCACAACCCCATCGCGACCCGCTCCTCCTCACGCGCTGCTCGCTCCTGGCCCCACCAGCACGCACAACCGACCGGGCCGCCCACCTGCCCGCACTCCCACAGACGCGCCTCGTCCCCACCACCACCTTCCTCTCCCGCAATCCACGCCATCTTTCCCCACAACCTTGACGCGCTCTCCTTCCTCCCGTCGAGCTTGGCCAACCACCACCGCCACCTTTCCCCGCGTCTCCTCCTCCGCCCCCGCCTTTCCCGCCGCCAGGCCTGCCGCCACCTCTCGCGGGTCCTCCTCGCTGGCTAGGCCCTGCCGCTGAACCGTCTCGCCAGCTCTACCCCGTCCTCGTCCCCTCCATCGCGCTCCTCCCTCCCAGGCTCTCACCGCTGCCAGCCGCCAGGGACCGGGCAAGCCGTCCGAGGCTCCTCTTCCCCGCACCCGCCCCGGTCATCGCGTTTCCCTCTTCTCGCCGTTCTCCTCCGTCGCCCCGACGGTGCCCCGTCTCCGCCTTAGGCCATCCCCGACCCTGCTGGCTCCCTCTACGGCCGTGGCCGCCGCCTTGCCCTCTCCGCGGGCCGCGGGCCGCCAGGGCCCCGTCGGCGTAGACGGCCTCCTCCTCGCCTCGAGCCCCTCGTCGCCGAACGGCCCGTCCTCGCCCGGCCGCGTCGCCCTGCCTCCAACCCGCGGCCACCGGAGCCCCTGCGCCCTCCGCCGCCATTCGACCTCGGCTCGCCTGCACCTGCACCGCCGCCCGCAGCTGTTCGAGCGCCGCCACCGGCGTCGTCCTCCTCGGCCAGTGTGGCTCCGCCCGTGTCCGTCTCTAGCGCCCCGCTCTCCGACCACACCCTGCTATGTAAGCACGAGGCCATCTTGTGTAGTATCCTCTGTCTGTTCTCACTCGATGTACGTGTGTGCTTGTACGTGCGCGAGGGTTTGTTCCTGAGAGGTCCTCCCTGACTTTTGTTCATCGCACAAAGGACAGAGACTCGTACGTGATCTTGTCAACCTCAACTTCAATCCCGACCCACGGGGTTTCCCTAGATGCATGTGTGGCTTGACTCTAGTTTGATGCTCGGCTTGGCGATGCTGCGGTGTGGTGTTGCGCTGCTCCCGAGACCGACACAAGAAGCTGAACCTTGAAGACCGGACCCGATGGCACTCGATGAAACGCCGACAAGATCTCCTTCATAGACGACCTCGAGCCCACGGTGCGCCAAGTTCTTCCTCACGTCCCCGAAGACCTGAGCCCGAAGGTCGTAGCCACGGATCGACAAGGATTTCTACATGGGACGACAAGTACTTCGTCATGGATCCGATTGAAGCGACCCCGAAGACCGAACCCAGGAACACCAAGCTCTCCTTCCCGTTTTTGAAGACCCCAACCCTGAGACCGAACTCCGAACCCCCGGTACCCAAGATCTCCCGAACCCAGATGTGTGAACCTTTTCCTGAGCCCCTATTTTATAAATGCTATATATAAAATTTGTTGCATTTTAATTGTTCATCTCGCATGCATATCAGATGGTTTGGGGGCATTATGCCGATTCATCGCATGATTAAATATGGAGTACATCTGCGGGATATCTTTGTCTTATTCTGGACTCCATTTAAATTTATCTAGCGAACCGATGCCATGTTTTGCCTTGTTAAGCCAACATTTAAATAGCGGGGTAGTTAAATAACTTGAACCCTCTAATTAATTGTCGGGACCCCGGTTTCGCTTAATACTGCCTAATTGCACCGCATCTATGCCATGCCATGCATCATATCATAAGCATGCCGGATCTTCTGCCGTAGTATTAAATATTGCATCCGGTGTTTCTTCTAGTGTTTGCTTCTTCGCGGACTAAGCCATTGAGTGGATGCGAGTATCAACAAGTTCTCCGGATATGATCCGTCGGTAGTGTTTCCCAGGCGAGCATCTCTCCCCCTTCTACCTATTTTTTCATTTATAGTCTTTATTTCCTCCTGTTGATCTATTGCTATCCGTATCGCGATGCTTTAGTTTCCGTGCACCAGTTATATCCCGTGCAGCCTCTATATTGCCATGGACACCTCCTAATACCTGTTGTTTGGTAGATAGTTGGCCTTACGAGTCGTAGTTGCTTGCTCAGGTGCAATCTCGTGTTGTCGAGTACCACAATTGTTGGAAGGCTGGCAGATGTTTATGGTGGAGATGATCATGACTTTAAATACAACTATTAAAATGCTAGATATAACTAATGCAGAGGCATCGGTGGGCAATTGATGTTATTTGGTTCTTCCACGCTCACTTGTGTCCCGTAGGACCCGAGTACTTGATACCGGTTCCTTGATTTTTCGCACTATCCACATCCGGGAGGCCTTATGGACCCCCCTGAGCCAGAGCTTGATTCATTTCTATTTCTTGGGGCCACAAAGTAGTTTGGGGCTTTATTACTATCCTGTACCTATGCCATGTTTTACTGCTTTATTTACGATTATGCGTGGAGCACCTGTACTGTTTTGGAACATGGAATGTTTTCGCGGTATCGACAAGCCCAGTCACACTTTCGGGTTCCCAGTCATTTACAGCCATTTTCACAAACCCTGGGTCCGTTCCGAAGCCAGCCAACTTCGTTGCGGGTAGCTTAGTGGGGTGGCCCCCTAAAATATTTCTGAATCCTGTGATCGCTTTGTCGTGAATGCCTCGTTGGGTTTTGAGTTGGTTTTTCCGAGGTTGATCGAGTGTGTGTTGCTATTTGTGCACCCCTGCAGGGTAAAACTTTCTGAAAGCCGTGTCCGCGGTTATGGATGACTTGGAGCACAGTATCTCGATCATAGAAAAGCATAACTAAAGTAGTGCTATAAACTTGACTTAATATATGACTAGTAATCAGATTCAACTATAACAGAATGGATATTAAAAATGCCAACAGCTGGTGGATCTAGGTTGTTTTGTTACATCTGCCTAGTAAGTATTGCAACTCCAATGGAATGTGGTAAAAGTGCCAACAAATGCTGGGTTTTGGGATTCCTCAGGACAATTATATCTGACTAGTAAATGTTCCAACTACAACGGCATATTAACTAAAACTGCCCACTACTTATGATATCAGGATGACTCATGCTATCTATATCTGATTAGTAATTGCTGCAACTATAACGGAATGAGTAAAATTGCCAAGTGTGTGAGTTCCTTGGTTCGACTTCCTCGTTTGGTCTCGAGGGGGAAATACCAGGATGGGTTTGTTTGGTGTTAGCTTCAGGTTGGATCCGAATAGGTCTTTCTTACCCCTCTCTGATAACCGCCAGTTGTCTCGAGTCTCTATAGGTTGTTTAGTGCTGTTGCGCTGCCGCTTCAGTCCACCATACCTGTGTAGGCGAGAGCCGCCGAATTCTAGCCTCGCCGTGTACTGGCCTCAGTACTGACGCTCCAATTTTTCCTTTGCCCTTTGTTGGCACCCCCTTTTTTTAGCAGGTTTGAGATCGACATCGTTAGCAGGGTTACCCTTCCGGCTTGGCCTGGGCAGGGTTATGGACACCATTGGTTATTCTTCAGGGCTCTTAGCCCCATTTGCATCTTGTCCGTAGTCGGACGCTCTATCGTTCTCAAGGTGATTTGGATCTTTGTATAGTATACCTGTATTCTTGACTCATGGAGTCGTTGTTGTATATATATATGTTCTGTGGGTTCTATCGAGGACTGTTGTGTAATGGTATTACTTAGTTTTCCACCCACACGAAAGTGCCTGGTGGGCGTCCTTGAATCGTTTCTATGCGGGTTTGGCGGAAAGGGCTAAAACTTGCATAGGGCCGATTCGAGGGTGTTACACTCAACTCGCACAGGTGAACCTCTCTTGTAATCTGTATTTCCGGCTCTACCGTATTACTGGATTGTTAGCATGAGTAGGATCCGTCCAAAGCCGGTGGATTCAAACCTGGGTAAAGCTTGTGTGTTTACCGTCCCAGAATACCATTGCCTCACACCCCCTTTCTCCACACGCCTCGAGGACCCCCTCTCGGCGTACATGTCTTCAATCCAACGACACATGAGCATTACACATGGGTAGTAAACTATTTATTTAGATGCTTTCTTTGTAAACTTACATGTGCTGAACCGCAGATGCCCCCCCCCGTCGAGTACCTGATGAGATTGCTCAGCTCATGGCCACCCAAACTCAGTTGGCACAGGTGATGACCCAGTTCATGGCTATGCAGAACAACAACAATGGGAACAATCAGCCCTAGGGAGATGCTCTCACTAGGTTTCTAAGGTTGAGGCTATCTAAGTTTTCCACTGCACCTGAACCTATGATTTCTCTTCACTGGTTATGCTCGGTGCACAAGGATCTAGTGATTGTTGGCTGCACCGATGCTGAGAAGGTGAGGTTTGCTGCTCACCTACTAGAGGGACCAGCTGTTTCCTAGTGGGATGCTTTCTAGATCACCCATCCCATTTCCACTGTCACCTCCGATATGTTTGAGGAAGGTTTCAGGACCAACCACGTCTCTGCAAGAACCATGAGCTTGAAGAGGAAGGAGTTCCACAACCTGCACCAGACCAATCGCACGATGGCGGACTATATAGAGGAGTTCAACAATCTCTCCCACTATGCACCTGAGGATGTCAACATTGATGCTAAGAGAAGGGAGAGGTTGCTGGATGGTCTCAGTGATGAGCTCTCACTGTAGTTGTCAGTGGTCTATTGCCCTACATTTCAGGAGTAGATGGACAAGGCTAGAATTCTGGAAGGGAAGCACAAGCAGGTGGAAAACCGCAAGAGGAAGGCCAACAATCACCACTCAGGATCACACCACCGGACTCGCACCTCTTATGATGGACACTCTAGGTACCCTAGGCATGGAAGGAATTACCACGGACACCGTGGAAGTAATGGTCATCACAACCATGGAGGTAATGGAAATCGTCATGGTGGTCATAGGGGCAACAATCACCACCATCGAGGAAATGTCCACCACCATAATGGCCACAAGAGCTACAACAGTAACTCTAGGAGGAACAATGGACACAACCATGGAGCCAAGAGGGATCTCAGCCAAGTGGAATGCTTCAAGTGCAGGAAGACGGTACACTATGTTGATAATTCCCCAGAGAAGAAGCTAATGTAGGAAGCAAGCCAAATGCAACCCAAAAGGCGACATTTAACCACGTGAACATGGAGGAGATTCATGAATAACCAAAACTTGTGGTTGGTAAGTTTCCAATAAATACCCATATTGCACTTGTTCTTTTCGATACTGGTGCATCAAATTCATTAATATCAAGGGCATTTATGGATAAGAATAAGTTACCTACCGAGTCTCTTAGAGGATCTATTAGAGTATGTTCACCTAGAGGAGAGATGATAGCTAGTGCAGCATGTCAAGGGTTAACACTAGAGGTTGGTGCTTATGCATTTTGTGCGCACCTGGTTATACTAGAATCGCAAGGTCTAGATGTCATATTGTGCATGGATTGGATGTCAAACATCAAGGTCAGACAGACTATGCTCAACAAGCCATTACACTCACCACACCAGAGGGGAAAAGATCAGATATAGGTCGCCTACCAACATTGGAGTGGCCGAGTTGAATTCTCTTAAGGGGGTTAGCCTAGAGGATGTGTCTGTAGTAAAGAATACTCTGTTGTGTTTCCGGATGAGCTGCGAGGGATGCCACCGGACCGTGATGTGGAGTTTCTCATTGACTTGATTTCGAGAACTGGACCTATAGCCAAGGGACCGTACAAGATGGATGTGGATGAACTTAAGGATTTGAAGAAGAAACTTAGAGAGCAGTTGGACAAGGGATTTATTTAGACGAGTTCTTCATCTTGGGGTGCACCTGTTCTATTTGTGGAGAAGAAGGATAGTAGTAAGATATTGGTGGTGGACTATCACTCACTTAATGAAGTAACCATCAAGAATAAATATCCTCTACCCAATATAAATGAATTGTTTGACCAGTTGAAGGGAGCGAAGGTGTTTTCCAAGATTGCTCTAAGATTAGGGTATTTCCAATTGAAGATATGTCAGCAAGACATACTGAAGAATCCGTTCACCACTAGGTATGGATTATATGAGTACACGGTTATGTATTTTGGACTAATAAATGCTCCGACATATTTTATGACCATGATGAACAAGGTATTCATGGAGTACTTGGATAAATTTGTAGTTGTGTTCATTAATGATATACTGATTTATTCAAAGGATGATAAAGGGCATGAGAAGCATTTGCACTTAATTATGGAGAAGTTGAGGGAGCATAAGCTATATGCCAAGTTCAGCAAGTGTGAATTCTGGTTGAACACTGTTGGTCTTCTTGGACGTAGAGTGTCAGGTGAAGGAGTTTAAGTTGATCCAAGCAAAGTATTGTCAGTTACTAAATGGGAGTCTCCCAAAAATTTGGGGGATATTCGAAGTTTCTTAGGACTTGCTGGATATTGTAGGAGGTTTATAGAGAATTTATCCAAGGTAGCGAAGCCAATGACTGAGCTACTAAAGAAAGAGAAGAAGTTTGAATGGATAGAGGAGTGCGAAGCTAATTTTCAGGAACTAAAGCAATTCCTGGTGACCGCGCCTATCTTGTGTTTGCTGATATTCGAAAAGATTTCCAAGTGTACTATGACGCCTCTCGTCAGGGACTTGGTTGTGTGTTGATGCAATATGAAAGAGTGGTATCCTACTCCTCACGCCAACTTAAACACCACTAGAGGAACTATCCTACGCATGACTTGGAGTTAGCATCAGTTGTGCATGCACTCAAGACGTGGAGACATTATCTGATGGGGAAGCATTGTGATGTGTTCACAGATCACAAGAGCTTGAAATACATATTCACACAAAAGGAGCTGAACATGAGGCAAATAAGATGGTTGGAACTCATAATGGATTATGAAATGATCCTAGAATATCATTCAGGAAAGGCTATTGTTTTAGAGGATGTGTTAAGTCGCAAGGTTTATGCCAATGTTCTGACTGTGGGGGAATTACCTAAGAATTTATGTGAACCATTCAAGAACCTTAGGTTGGAGGTAGTATCCGAGGGATATTTTGAAGGAGATATGCCTAGAGGCAAATAATAAATAGGTTTTTATTGTAATATCTCAATTAGTTCATAATAGTTTCATATTGTGCTATAACTGTATCAAGAGGAAACATTTATACAGGTGTGGTATGAAACAAACCAAGTCCCTAGTAGCCTCTATTCAACTAGTTCATTGGTCAGATGATGATCAAGGTTTCCTGATCATGGTGCCATGAAACAAAAAGCAAACTGACAATGAAGTCATATCATCTGAATGATGTGATGGACATCACCCAAACATTGCGACACGATCAAGTCACAGAGTTCATTATTGCAATAGTTAGAAACATAGTATCGTTCTTCTTAGAACGTTAGATCATATTACTCACTGTCTCCGGAGGCTGCCTTGACTACATCAAACGTGACTCGGGGAAATGGTGATCAGAAAGGTGTACGTTAGGTATTCCAGAGGAATAGTATATGACATATGACTCAAGACCGGGATTTGTTCACCTAGGTGACGGGTAAGATACATACGGACGGCTTGGTGAGATTACATCCATAATGTTGCAACATGTGACTAGGTCACGGGGATGTAATATTGTGGTAACAAGTAAATCAGAACTTCTCGGTAACGAGATTGAACAAGGAATGTGATACCAATGATCAGATCATGGACACGTTGTATCAAAGAAACAAAGGGAATTGACTCGATGTTTTACGGTTCAAACAACATTATCATCGTGGAATACACAAGGGTCATTATGGGCATCCCGGTCCAGCTATTGATCATTGATGGGATCATGTCTGTGCCATTCCCGAGCCATGGGTAAATACACTTACGGCTACGATGAGCTAGATATCCTATGTAAGTTGGAATCACCATATGAAAGAGAAAAGGAAACCGGAAAAGTTCCATAAGAGAACTGCAATCATTCTAGGAAGTTCCGAAGTCGTTCAGACAAAATTAAAAGGGAACCGAAAGGTGTTTCAGGTCAAATCAGATTTTGTAATATGTATTTACATATTAATTAATGTAATTTATATTAAATATAATATTAAAATCTAATTTGAAAGGGTTTTCCACTAATGGGAAAAATTCCTAGAGAAAAAGGGTCCATGAGGGAAAACTCCTAGAGGCAAGGGCCAAGCCCAGCCGCCACATGGGACCCACCCGGCCAGCCTTTGGCTATACGCTGGGTGGACCCCCTAGCTGGTTGGCCCATGGCGCCACCCCCCCTCTCTCCCTTGTTTAGTCCCACATGCGAAACCCAATAGGGACGACACACCTCCCTTCCCCTATACAAAGGGGTGCCCATGGGTGGGAATAAACACACTAAGAGAAGGCCTTTGATTGCCTTTCTCTCCTTTCTCTCTCTCCCTTGTGACCATGGCCCCATGTATGGGTTGTTCGAACAAGGCTTCACCGTGGCACACCGTTTTGATGCGGAGATTCCAAGCCAGCGATCTACTTCCACACTCCTGGCAGGGATCAAGGAGTTGAAGGTCATCATGATACAACGTATGTGTACAAAACATCAAGGGTGCCTCATACGAGGGCATCTTGGATGTCGTGAGCCAGAGCTGTGGCACGATGAAGATGGAGCAAGGGGTGACCTTTGAGCAACATCGCGACCTTAAGGTCAGTCACGAGTTCAACTTCTTCAATCACGTTCCCCTCGGAATGTTAGCCACGTACAATCTATAAGGGTATGTATTCTATACGATCCGGACGTTACTTCATTACTACATAGATAGATCTTAGGCAGTTAGGGCGTTCCAACGTAGGAATTTTTGTTTTCTTCTACGGAACCCTTTAGTGGTATCAGAGCCAATCAATGTGCAGGAGTGTTATACGGCCAGAACGCACAAGTATTGTGCAAGATTGATACCTTACATGTTACCTTCTAACGTGTACTGGTTTATATCTTGTTATTGTTTGATGAAGCAGCTAGACCGACCTTACGCGTGTTCATACGCGAGACTGGTTCCACGCTCAACATACGGCTTGTTCCATATAAGTGGCTAGCGGGTGTGTGTCTCTCATTTAATAGTTGATATGGCATTTACAATGGAGGGCCCTGGAAGGGGTGTAGTAGAGACAACTAGTGGATCCATGTTGTGGTTGGAAAGTTCATAGATTAGAAACGATTCTATTACGAAATACCTAACAACCATGTAAAACTTGTAAAATATAAAATAGAGGCGTCTAACTTTCTTTTACAGGAGGGATTGTGTTGTGATATGGTCTTGATCATTATGAAGGTAAAGTAGTTTACTTTTCTGTTACTAAGTAGTATAGTAATAAGTCATCGTTCCGATGGACGACCTGCTGGTGGTGTCGTGGACTTGGCGTCAAACCAGGGGCAAGATGGAGATCATGCCAGGAGAGCTCAATGGAGATCAAGGCGCAAGAAGAAGGACCATATCATATCACAATATACATATGATATTGATACCTAGTTTACATCTTATTGTATGCTAGTATTAGATACTCAATGGTAGCAGATAAGATAATCCTAAATAATTCCAATGATAGTGTTCCCCTTGTGTGTGCACCACCAAGAAAGTTCTCCGTTATGAGAAAGGTTGTGACGATCGGGTGTCAGACATATCTGCATTCGCATACAGTGGGTGTAAGACATGTTGCACTACAAATACACACAAGTTAGATTTGGCAATCCTATCATGTGTAGACATGGCCTCAAAACACAAGATACCGAAAGGTTGAGCATGAGTCACATGGTAGATGTGATTGACATTGGGGGAATGCCTACCTTTGAAACTACATTGCAGGCCATGACGATCGAGGGTGGTGTAGCGGATTGGGATTGTGTGATCGCTAAAATTGTCCAGGGGATGACAATTTAGTGGGAGCTCAATTAGAATTGAACTCATATTATGAACTTAGTCTAGATGTCTATTTGCAAATATCTTAGTAGATCATGGCCTATCCCATTGAGGTCCTTTGTGACCATGGGAAATTTCATGCTTGATGTGGAAATTAGCAGAAGGGTCCAACTTCATAGATTAATACCCACGCCTGAGGCATATGCTCATAACAAGTCTTCTCTTCTTTATACAATAACCATTAGGAGATAGTCCGATGACTCTGCAATGTTTGTGTTTTCTCCATAATCATCCAATAATCCATTCTCCATTCGATGGAGAGTAGGACTACATTTTTTCATTCTGCAAGATGAGGCACATAAGGTATGAGCCGTTGGATGAGTTTTCCTCCATCATGGATGAAGACAAAATATTTGGAGAGTCACTTAGCAATCTTGCATTAGAGTTGCGAACTCTCAGAAAGGATTGATTGTAACGGAGGTCATGGACGAAAAGGGTATTTGTTAGATATACAAAGTTATAAATGTAATTCTTGCAAAAACTCGTTGCAGTTCACAAGTATTTGATACTTGTCATGTTTTGTGAAAACAAGATTGTCTGCTTGAGAATTGTTGGAAATGAGGCAATGTGGCTTGATGAAGGCATGCAAAACAGTTGATAGACGACATCACTCCTTTCCTCAAAGTTTATCATTTGGATTAGTGGACTTGAATATAATTTTCCTCGTTTGTGTGTCTTTCTTTTGGCGAGACGATTGTTCATATGAATAAGTTACAAACCAGTTGTACTTTCTTATGAATAATACCGTTATGGTCACATTGCGGTTATAAATGAGTTATTATCATCATTATGTGAATGATAATAGTTTAAGCATTTATAAAGGATTAGAATGCTAAAAGATATCCAAAGTTTAATAATGACATACACTATTGTTTAAGTCATGATGGTTACTGCATGTTTTTCATTCTAAATGAAAATCAGGGTCTTAGATGTTTGATCTAGAGACTTTGCAAAACCATGCCTCGTTTGACGAAATGATTAAAACTCCGCATTCTGGTAAAACGGTGATGTGCAAAGAAATGTTGAATTTTATTCATAATTATGTATCATATTTTCAACAAATAGTGGAAATTGATATGTTGCTAACATATCCATAATTTTTGATGTTCCATGCTTGGTTTTTTCTACTTTCTTATGTTTTGTTCCAACTTTGGAGTACATTTTATACACTTTCTTGGACTAACCTATTAACAAGATGCCATAGTGCCAGCTGCCTGTTTTCTGCTGTTTTTGGTTCCAGGAAAGTCAGAAAATGAATATTCTCGGAATTGGATGGGACAAAAGCCAAAGTCAGTTTTTCACTAAGGGACACACGGAGCCAGAATACGAGACGGGGAGGGGCCAGGGGGCCGCCACACCACCTGGCCACGCGGCCCATCCTGGCCAGCGCCAGGGGGTGGTCTGGCCGCCTCCGGCACCCCCTCGGCCTCCCCTTTCGCCTATAAGATGCCTCCAATACATAAACCCTAAGTACCTGATCAAAATTCCACGAAAGAGTCTGTAGGCGCCGTCATCTCCATCCCTAGATCGGGAGGGATCTGAAGCTCTTCCCGGCACCCTGCCGGAGAGGGGAATTCACCCTGGAGGCCTTCTTCATCACCATGCAAGCCTCCGGTGTGATGCATGAGTAGTTCATCCTTGGACTACGGGTCCATGTAGTAGCTAGATGGTTGGTTCTCGTCCTTTGTGCTATCATGTTTAGATCTTGTGAGCTCCGTTCATGATCAAGATCATCTATTTGTAATTCCTACATGTTGTGTTTGTGAGGATCCGATGGATATTGAGATGCTATTTCAGATTGATTATTGATTCTATCATGTCTTTGTTATTTGTGATCTTGCATGCTTTCCGTTGTTAGTAGCTATCTTGGTCAAGTAGATGCTAGCAACTCCAAGAGTTAGTATTTATGCTCGATAGTGGGTTCATGCCTCTAGTAATCTGGGGAAGTGACAGAAATCTCTAAGGTACTAGATGTGTTGTTGCTACTAGGGAGAAAACAACAATCCTTTGTTCATAGAACAATCGTATTGTTTACTTTACACGCAATGCGTAATGCAATTATCTGTTGCTTGCAACTTAATACTGGAGGGGGTTCAGATGATAACCTGAAGGTGGATTATTAGTCATAGATGCAGTTGGATTATGGTCTATGTATAATGTTGTAATGCCCAATCAAGTCTCAAAGGAGTCAAGATGAGTAGTATATGCATGATTGCTTTCTTGATGTTTGTCAATTGCCCCGTTGTAATTTGTTCACCCAACATGTCATCTATCTTAAGGAGAGCCACCACTAGTGAACTATGGATCCCGGTCCTTTCTTTTATCATCAATCTTGAATCAATTGTTTACTACTTTCTGTTTACTTTCTGCAAACTATTACTTTCTTCCACACAATACGTTTAACCCTTTGTTTTCAGCAAAACCGATGAGATTGACAACCTCACTGTAAGTTGGGGGTAGAGTTTTGTGGTTGTGTTGTGCAGGTTTCCACGTTGCTGCTGGCACCGGTAGTACGCCCTGCCAAAGTTCAGCTAGCAACACCTTGGAGGTGTTTCCTTGCTCCTACTGGATTGATAACCTTGGTTTCATAACTGAGGGAAAACTTGTTGTGGTGCTCATCATACCTTCCTCTTGGGGTTCCCCAACGAGCTTGATATATTTTGGGCCATCAAGCACTTTTTCTGGCGCTGTTGCCGGGGAACGAAGAAGAAGAAGCTCCCATGTCAACCACTCGCCATCAAAGTTACTTTTTCTGGCGCCGTTGCCGGGGAGGTAAGGTAAAAGGTACTCACATCCTCCGGTGTGAGTGCTCGAAGTTATTTCCTTTAGATTCTGCAATTTTTCTGTTTGTTTCTTATTTTCACTAGTTAGGCTTAATGGCAACAAAATTAGAGAGCTTTATAGTATTTATCTTGAGTTAGGACATGAAGTGTTTGAAGAGAAAATTCAAAAACCTATGGAACTTTATTTGCATGCTAATAGCAATATTGTTAGTATGAATTCTTTGGACACCATTATTGCTAATGCTATGGAAAAGTCTAAGCTTGAGGAAGCTAGTTTTTATGAAAATGATCTTTTTAGTTCCCCAGCTTTGGAAGATAGCTATTCTATTGCTTATGATGATACTATACCTCCAATATATGATGAATACAATGATGAATATGATATTTTCAGTCCATCTACTATTGCGGAGAAAATTAATTATGGTTATAATATTCCTCCTATATTTGATGATTATGGTGATGAGAATAATAATGATAGCTATTTTGTTAAATTTGCTCCCACTACAATTAATAAGAATGACTATGTTTATGTGGAGAGTATTAATTCTTTTATGCATGTGGCTCATGATAAGAATTTTTTATATAATAGTTATATTTTTAATTTTATTCATGATGCCACTGAAAGTTATTATGAGAGAGGTAAACATGGTTTTATGTATTTCAACAATATTAAGTTTCCCCTCTTTATGTTGAAAGTCTTGAAGTTGCACTTGTTTTGCTTTCCTATGCTTGTTTCTTTGTGCTTTCATGACTTGTTTCTTTACAAGATTTCTATGCATAGGAAGTGGGTTAGACTTAAACGTTCTTTGAATTTGCTTCTTGATGCTCTCTTTTACTTCAATTCATATTTCTTATGTGAGCATCTTCTCAAACTATCATGCCTAACTTAAAGGCGTTAAAGAAAAGTACTTATTGGGAGATAACCCAAAAGTTTAGATGAGTCTTGATAGTTATTGCTTCTGTAATAACCGCTCCTTATCCTTTTTATTTGCTTTTTGTGCCAAGAGTAACCTCTAATGAGAGAGAAGTAATGATTGGGAAAGTTGTTGTCCCGAAACAGATTTTTGTGCTTCACTGTAAAAATTTGTGTAAAATCTCTGTACGTTGTTTTGCGGTGTAAATTTTTGTGCTTCTGCCCCAGGTTATTATCTAACTTTCGTTAGTTCAACACTTTTCTATTTGAGCAACAGAAGGTCTTCGAAAAAATTGGTTTTTACCTGCTGGTCTGTTTTGACAGATTTCTGCCATTATTTGCATTTTCTTCTTGTTGGTTCCTTTTTGGGTTCTCTTTAGGGAATTGAGCTTTTTGAGGGAAGTTCTTCAGTAGCTTGTGTTTTAATGGAAGTTTTATTAGTGTTGAAACTGAACCTAAATACTTATTATCTTGAGTGCACTAATGTTGCTAATAAAGATTGTGTGAAGTTCTGTATGAAGGAAAATTTTCAGGTGTATGGAGAGAATGATGTAATGAGATGAAGAATGGACTAAAGCTCAAGCTTGGGGATGCCACCCAATGTCACCCCAATAATTATCCAATAAGTACAAGCGTCAAAGATTGGGGATGCCCAAGGCATCCCCTTCTTCATCAATAAAAATCCCAGGTTCTTCCAAACACTTCATTTTTATTGTTTCATACATAGTTGTGTTATTCTTGGAGCGTCTTCTTTTTTGTTTTTGTTTTGGTTTTCCGTTTGCTTGGTTTTCTTAGTTTGCTGAATAAATTGGTTGGACCCCCTCTTTGATACATTGGTTTTCAAATAGTTTGGTTTGGATTGGAAAAGAGTAGGAAAAGTTCATGCTTAAGTGGTAAAGAGAGCTTGTTTTTGACTGTGGCATGTGCTTTGTCATGCCATGCTTTATATTGTTTTGGCTTTATGCTTAGTGATATTTGCTGTAGCATGACATGTTATAAACAAATGAGATTGCTTAATGTGCCTTGAAAGAATCATGCGTTATTGTAGCATAATAAAGCATAGTATTATGGTATTCTCCTTTAACGCTTTATTTGGGTTAACTTGGAGCATGCTCACACCATGTTATGACTATCCCAAGTCACCATAGCCTTTATGATCCTTTAGTTTTCAACTTGTAGTATCACTTTATGCTTTGATTAATGATGTTTTGTTGCTCTACATGATTATGGCTATTATTGCTCTCTTAGTTGGTCGCTCCCAGTCTTTTGCTAGCCTCCATAACCAAGTATGAGTTCCACTCATGCTTCCAACTCCTAAAACCAAGTTATTCCAAAGAGTCCACCATACCTACCTATTAGCATATGCTATTCCAAGTATATTCATGTTTTTATCTACCTTCCGAATTAAACTTGTTATGAGAAAACTAGTGATAAAAGCTCTCACGAACTTGATGGCACACTTTACTTTTCTTGCCCTTAATAAACTTGAACCATTGTGTCATCTATGTTGTATATGCTTGCACTTATATGTTGGGGATTAGCAGAACCATGTTGTCATGGGGAATGCTTTCAACATTGCACTTGGACTTTGTACCTAGTTGATATCATGCTCTTTTGTCTATGGATGTCATCGGTGTGAAATGAAAGGGGAGCTTGTAAGTCCATGGAGTTATGTATGTGTGTTAGAGAAATGCCTGGGCCGCTGGTCTAATCCATGCTGTCATGGTGGAAACCTGCAGCGTAACCATAATGAGCTGTCTATGAAGCATTCTTCTTATAAAAAAAGAGTCAGATATTGAGAAAAAAGAGAAAAAGAAAAAAAAGAGATATAAGAAAAGAGGAAAGAGAGAAAAAGGCACCATTTTCCCATTGTAAATAAGAAGATTGCTGAGATGCTTGTTGTCTGCTTGCCTTGTCATTTTGATATGGGGATTCTTCTGTATCATCAGGCAAGGGGTACCTCGTTGGCGGTTCTCTATGATACACATGTACTTACTATGACAAGAACTTACCGGTAACTAAACTTAAGTAGCATGAGGAGCGGCCCTCATATTCAAGGGACATGATATTTCCAACTTATACTTTGTCAAGCATATACTCCATAGTTTGTTCACTTTAACCTTAATCACTTCAAGATGCTTATGATAGGGGCAATGAGAGCTAAAAGCTAATAAGTACCATAATTTTTGGAATCTCTTTATGAAACTTGGACCTCTGCTTCCTTCTATGAAGGCCTTTCTTTTACTTTTATATTGAGTCTCCACCTTTTATCTTCATGCACCAATTAAGAGAGCATAGTGACCATTCTTAGTTCTATGTGCATTGTCCCAAAACTTATTGATTGATTCATAATGTTGATATTGCTTGTTTTTGAACTATTTGTATCTAGTCACCCTTATGAACTTTGAAGGTGTCCTATGCATTTATGTTTTGCTACTCTATGAGGGACAAGCTGAATGCCACTATGTTATGTTTTCTTTATGTGAAACAAACAAACGTCTTGCAAAGCATTGTTATTCATGAATATTTTATTTGTGCCTGTTCATGTTACAACATAGTTGCTATGTCTTATTGTTAGAACTTTATCTTTCATGCTATGTTGAAGTACTATGATCCCAGCTATCCATGTTTTACAAATACTTTGATCAAGTTTATGATGGTGCATGTCACCTCAAAAATTATTCTTTCTTTTTATCACTTACCTACTCGACGACGAGCAGGAGTTAAGCTTGGGGATGTTGATACGTTGATAACGTATCCATAATTTTTGATGTTCCATGCTTAGTTTTATCTACTTTCTTATGTTTTGTTCCAACTTTGGAGTACTTTTTATAAACTTTCTTGGACTAACCTATTAACAAGATGCCACAGTGCCAGCTGCCTGTTTTCTACTGTTTTTGGTTCTAGGAAAGTCAGAAAATGAATATTCTCGGAATTGGACGAGACAAAATCCAAAGTCAGTTTTTCACCGAGGGACACACGGAGCCAGAATACGAGACAGAGAGGGGCCAGGGGCCGCCACACCACCTGGCTGCGTGGCCCAGCCTGGCCCGCGCCAGGGGGTGGTCTGGCCGCCTCCGGCACCACCTCGGCCTCCCCTTTCGCCTATAAGATGCCTCCGATACAGAAACCCTAAGTACCCGATCAAAATTCCACGAAAGAGTCTGTAGCCGCCGTCATCTCCATCCCTAGATTGAGAGGGATCTGAAGCTCTTCCCGGCACCCTGCCGGAGAGGGGAATTCACCCTAGAGGCCTTCTTCATCACCATGCAAGCCTCCGGTGTGATGCGTGAGTAGTTCATCCTTGTACTACGGGTCCATATAGTAGCTAGATGGCTGGTTCTCCTCCTTTGTGTTATCATGTTTAGATCTTGTGAGCTCCATTCATGATCAAGATCATCTATTTGCAATTCCTACATGTTGTGTTTGCGGGGATCCGATGGATATTGAGATGCAATTTCAGATTGATTATTGATTCTATCATGTCTTTGTTATTTGTGATCTTGCATGCTTTCCGTTGTTAGTAGCTATCTTGGCCAAGTAGATGCTAGCAACTCCAAGAGTTAGTATTTATGCTCGATAGTGGGTTCATGCCTCTAGTAATCTGGGGAAGTGACACAAATCTCTAAGGTACTAGATGTGATGTTGCTACTAGGGAGAAAACAACAATCCTTTGTTCATAGAACAATCATATTGTTTACTTTACACGCAATGCGTAATGCAATTATCTGTTGCTTACAACTTAATACTGGAGGGGGTTCGGATGATAACCTGAAGGTGGATTATTAGTCATAGATGCAGTTGGATTACGGTCTATGTATAATGTTGTAATGCCCAATCAAGTCTCAAAGGAGTCAAGATGAGTAGTATATGCATGATTGCTTTCTTGATGTTTATTAATTGCCCTGCTGTAATTTGTTCACCCAACATGTCATCTATCTTAAGGAGAGCCACCACTAGTGAACTATGGACCCCGGTCCTTTCTTTTATCATCAATCTTCAATCAACTGTTTACTGCTTTCTGTTTACTTTCTGCAAACTATTACTTTCTTCCACACAATACGTTTAATCCTTTGTTTTCAGCAAAACTGGTGAGATTGACAACCTCACTGTAAGTTGGGGGCAGAGTTCTATGGTTATGTTGTGTAGGTTTCCACGTTGCTGCTGGCACCGGTAGTGCGTCCTGCCAAAGTTCAGCTAGCAACACCTTGGATGTGTTTCCTTGCTCCTACTGGATTGATAACCTTGGTTTCATAACTGAGGGAAATTTGCTGCTGTGCTCATCATACCTTCCTCTTGGGGTTCCCCAACGAGCTTGATATATTTTGGGCCATCAGAAATCATTATACTTCATGCTAAATTTGTACATAATGATGTATCGTATTTTCAAAAAATAGTGAAAATTATTAGTTCATTGTGGATTTAAGTGAATATGAGTATTTACTTGATGAAACATAAGTTTGAGACTATTTGAAACTGTTCAAATGATTTCAAAGTGAAGAAGGATATTTAATTAATAGAAATACAAAGTCTCTTCGATTTGATCGACATGACTAAGGAATTCAAGTTAATTTTTGGCATAAAAGTACTTGTGAAAGATGTTTCACAAATTATGATAATTGGACAAATTGAAAGTGTATTGAAATTCCTAAATAACACAATTTTATTGTATTAGATACATATGGTCTAATATTAACTCTTATCAGGGTTATAGTTATCATTTAGAGTTAGAAATCGAAAAGAGCAAACACTCGTTTGAAATACTAAGGAACATCTAAAGATTCGTGGAAACAACACCATAAGAGTTATGGCATGTTCGATTTCTAGAGATTCTGATAATTTAAAATCATGCTGAATAAACAAGTCTTTGTAGAGTATTCTTAAGAAACTATGAATGCATCTTCCACAAAGGACAAACCTACTGTTTTCCTAAGTGTTTATGTGTCTTGATGAATATACAGGTGGAAGAATGTAAAAGATCAAAATAAGGTATTTGACCTTACCTCCAAATTATTGAGTGGTGCAGCGGAATTTGTTCTCTGAAACCGAACTCTACAAATAGAGGACATACTAATGATAATGATCATAAAGTTTCAGCGAATACTTTTACTAAAGAAAGTAGGATTCAACAATATATACTCTACAAGTTCATGGAATTATATTATTGATTCACTTGTCATGTTATTTGAAAAAGACATGCCTACGAACTACAAAGGAGCATGATGGACCTAAGTGCGAGAAATGACTAGGAGTTATAAAATACTACATTAAGTTACATTTAAGATTACAAAGTAATATGCTACTTGATCTTATTAAGTAAATATGTTTACTTGATATTTCTAAATGATTTCAAAGTCATAAGGAGGAAATGAAACTTAATGAAGGACATAAAGCTCTATTTTTCAAAAAGTATGTTTGGATAAATTCAAGGAATTGACTACAAATGTAGCAATGCTTGAGTCTATTGGATTCACACCAGCAATATATGGATATTGAAGTCTCATAGCTGGAATTCTCGATTTGATGATGATCAAAGAATTTCAGAATGTCCAAGATTATGGAGAGGACCTGCATTTGAGTGGAAACTTATCATCTTAGCCAAATCTTAATATGTAAGAGACATATTTTGAGTGTGAGCTAAGTAGCTTAGCTAAATCATAATATGTATCAGACATATTTTGAGTGGGAGCTAAGTGAATCCCTAGATATCATATATGGATGCCATATTTGAGTGGGAGCATGACATCATTTCTAAAATATGTGGATGAAAAATATGAATGATGTGATTGGTACTAATAACATTTAAGTTAGTAAATATGGATGAAGTGGAACAAGTTATTAAACAATGAAATCTATTGAGATAGATTTGTAAGTTTAGTAAACATCTTTGTCGAATGCTTCCTGGACTTAGTTCTGGAGATGTTCAGAATATCCTAGACAAGATTCTGAATTAGTTCAGAATGGAACAAGGTGAGAAAGTAGTCCTTACTTGTATGAAGCATTGAGATAGTCTCAGTATTACAACAATTGTTAAAAGAAAAAAAAGATGTGTACCATCTCCTATGCCTCAGGCATAGGTTCTTTCATACAACCATATTGTATACTCTACGTAATGTGACCCAAGGTTCTCGTTGGAAGAACAAGCTATTAATTGTAAGGACATGTCTTAAAGTGATTCCTAAGTTAATCACTAAACCAGAGTCAAGTTTGTACTTAAATGGCAAGAAGGGAAGTTTGGCACATAGTTGCATTTTATGCACTAGGATCTACATACTTATAGAAGTATAGGTTTTGGCTAAAGACGTTCGACTTTTGCTAAGTGTGTTTCAAAGTTTACATGACAACAGTGAAAGTTAAATTGACTGATCGATGCCATTATAAACACTAGAAACAAAGTCTCACTTTGTCACCAAACGAATACTTCAACCCATTATGAGATAATGGTGTAAATGTCTGAATTGGGAAGATGTTAACAATTTGCAAAAGACATAATTATCTGGTAAAATAGAACATGGACATGACGTTTTTCATGAGCATGCATAATCAATAAATTCATGGTTCATGATGAGTAAAATGCGAGTTAGATTATTTGTACTCTAGTGCAAGTGGGAGACTGAAACAGATATGCCCTAGAGGCAAATAATAAATAGGTTTTTTATTGTCATATCTCAATTAGTTCGTAATAGTTTCATATTATGCTATAACTGTATCAAGAGGAAACATTGATACAGGTGTGGTATGAAACAAACCAAGTGCATAGTAGCCTCTATTCAACTAGTTCATTGGTTAGATGATGATCAAGGTTTCCTAATCATGGTTCTATGAAACAAAAAGCAAACTGACAATGAAGTCATCTCATCTGAATGATGTGATGGACATCACCCAAACATTACGACACGATCAAGTGACAGAGTTCATTGTTGCAATAGTTAGAAATGTAGTCTCCTTCTCCTTAGATCGTGAGATCATAATACTCACTGTCTCCCGAGACTGCCTTGACTGCATCAAACATCACACGGTGAAATGGTGATCATAAAGGTGTACGTTAGGTATTCCAGAGGAATAGTTGATGACTTATGACTCAAGACCGGGATTTGTTCACCTAGGTGACGGGTAAGATACATACGGCTTGCTTGGTGAGATTACATCCATAATGTTGAACATGTGACTAGGTCACGAGGATGTAATATCACGGTAACAAGTAAATCACAACTTGTCAGTAACGAGATTGAACAAGGTATGCGATACCAATGATCGGATCTCGGAAAAGTCATATAGAAGAAACAAAGAGAATAGGACTCAACATTTTATGGTTCAAACAACATTATCATCATGGAATGCACAAAGGTCATTATGGGCATCCTGGTACCGCTATTGATCATTGATGGGATCATGCATGTGTCATTCCCAAGCCATGGGGAAATACACTACAGGGTACGATGACCTAGAGATCCTTTGTAAGTTGGAATCACCATATGAAAGAGAAAAGGAAACTGGAAAAGTTCAGTAAGAGAACCAGAATCGTTCCGAGAAGTTCCGAAGTCGTTCCGAGGAAATTAAAAGGGAACCGAAAGGTGTTTTAGGTCAAATCGGATTTTGTAATATGTATTTACATATAAATTAACGTTATTAATATTAAATATAATATTAAAATCTAATTTGGAAGGGTTTTCCACTAATGGGCCAAATTCCTTGGGAAAAAGGGCCCATGAGGGAAAACTCCTAGAGGGAAGGGCCAAAGGGGCCAAGCATAGCTGCCACATGGGTCCCACCGGCCAGCCTTGGGTTATGCGTGGGGTTCCCCCCTTGGCCGGCTGGCCCATGGAGTCTTAGAGGCCCATGGCGCCACCTCCCTCTCTCCCTTGTTTACTCCCACATGGAACCGAATAGGGAGGGCACACCTTCCTCCCCTATATAAAGGGGTGCCCATGGGTGGGAATAAACACACCAAGAGAAGGACTTTGGTTGCCTTTCTCTCTGCTCTCTCTCTATCCCTTGTGACCATGGCCCCATGTATGGGTTGTGCGAACAAGGCTTCACCACGGTGCACTGTTGTGCTGCGGAGATTCCAAGCCAGGAAATCTACTTCCACACTTCCGGCAGGGATCAAGGAGTTGGAGGTCGTCATCATACACAGTAAGTGTACGAAACCTCAAGGGTGCCTCATACGAGGGCATCTTGGATGTCGTGAGCCAGAGCTGTTGCACGATGAAGATGGAACATGGGGTGACATGCAAGGAGCATCGCGACCTTGAGGTTGGCCACGAGTTCGACTACTTCAACAATGTTATCCTCGGAACATTAACCGCATACGGTCTACAAGTGTATGTATTCTATACACTCTGGTCGTTGCTGCATTACTACATAGATAGATCTTGGGAAGTTAGGGTGTTCCAACGTAGGATTTTTTGTTTTCTGCTACGGAACCCTTCATATTTGGCAACAATGGAAGTCAAACCAATGCTTCTAGATATGATTAGGGAAGCTCATAAGAAGGATAGCGACATGGAAGTAATAAGAGGAAACATACCCGAAGGTAAGGTAGAAGGATTTCATGAGGATGAGCAAGGAACCTTGTGGTATGGGGATCATCTGTGTGTGCCCAACGATCTAGAATTACGAAGTTGATTTTCTAGGAGGCTCATGACTCGCCATACTCCATACTCCCTGGTAACACGAAGATGTATATGGATTTGAATGAAAGGTTTTGGTGGATTAATATGAAGAGGGAAATTGCAGAGTATATTTCTTTATGTGATGTCTATAGTAGAGTGAAGGTTGAGCATCAGAAGCCAGTAGGATTGCTACAGCCATTACCAGTACCTGATTGGAAGTGGGATAGAGTTGGAATGGACTTTATTATAGGATTTCCTAGGACTAGGTCTGGCTATGACTCTATTTGGGTAGTGGTCGATCACTTGACCAAGGTAGCTCACTTTGTACTAGTAAAGACCACTTACACTAGTGCTAAGTTAGCCGAGATCTACATGAACATAATTGTGTGCCTACACGGAGTTCCCAAGAGTATTGTGTCAGATAGAGGCACCCAATTTACTTCGCACCTTTGGCACCAGGTGGTTGAGTCTTTCGGGAGTAGGTTGGAGTTTAGTACAGCTTTCCACCCCCAGACGGATGGTCAAACAGAGCGAGTGAATCAGATTCTAGAAGATATGTTGAGAGCGTGTGCTCTAGCTCATGGCTCTAGTTGGGATGAAAATTTACCCTATGCCGAGTTCTCAAACAACAATAGCTATTAGTCTAGTATCACGACGTCACCGTTCGATGTTCTATTTGGCAAGAGGTGTATAATAACACTATTGTGGGATGGTGTAGGTGAATGTTAGTTGTTTGGACCTGATTTGATCAAGGATGCTGAGGAGAAGGTCAGTTCGATTCGGGATAGACTGATGGTAGCACACTCAAGGCAGAAGAGCTATGCTGATTCCAAGTGCAACGAAGTGGTGTATGAGATTGGAGATCGAGCATACCTTAGAGTTTCACCCCTACGTGGAATTGAGAGATTTGAAATTAAGGGTAAACTGGTAGCGTAGGACCGTACAGGATCCTAGCAAGCAAGGGAGTGGTTGCATATCATTTGCAGCTACCAGAGGATCTATCTGCTGTGCATGACGTGTTCCATGTGTGTTAGTTGAATAAGTGCCTCCCAGAGAAGGTGAATACACCATTGAGAGACACAGTTTCACTAGATAAGATTTAGCTGGAGAATGACTTGACATATGAGGAGAAGCCGGTCAAGATTTTGGAGACAACGAAGAGGTTTACCCGTAGCAAGATGATCAGGTTTTGCAAGGTACAGTGAGGCCATCACACCAAAGAGGAAGCCACTTGGGAGCATGAAGATGACCTCCGAGAGGATCACCCACACCTATTTGCTAGCCACATCGAATCTCGAGGAAAAGATTCATATTAAGGGGGTTAGTATTGTCACATCCCAATTTCTAAAATTGGTACTGCATATTCATAGCATGGCATCATGATCATCTTTGAAAAAAAAATCAATTTTAAAGCTTTTCCCCAAAACACCACACATGTGCATGTTCTTCATATATGGCAATTGCTAGGTTTTTTAGTACCATTGCCTTTGGAGATGTTTAACACACTTCTTCAGTGTCTAGGAACATGGAAAACATAATTACAAACTCACAAGATTTTAGTTTGCTCAATTTGGAGCTCTAAAACTGAATCTGTAGCTAAATTCAGAAAAATTCGGAACCAGTTCAGAAAACCGTTTCAGAAAAGGAAAAAAGGGAAACCGCACAGACGGCCGGCCGAGTGAGCTTGCCCAGCCAGGACCGCCCCACGGCGGCCCACCAGGGGAAGCGCCAGCAACAGTGCACATAACCAACGCAGCAGCTGGCGCGGCCCAGCAGCAGCCCGCTCGCCCCTTTCCTTGTCCTTTTCCATTTCTACTGTTTTTTCCTGTCCGACAGGTGGACCCCACCTGTCACCTCCTCCATCTATTCGTCCTCAACCTAGACTCAAACCATCGCCATGATTTTCGTGAATTCTGGATCAAATTCAGGCACCCCTCATCCCAATCCTTCTTCCCATAAAGCCCATGTTCCCCTCTTCGAAAGCCCCTCAAAACACTAGGTTTTGGTGTCGTCGGGGCGCCGAAATCTCTCGCCAGAGTTCATCCGTGCCACTGCCACCATTTCCCGGTATGAGCTTGAGCCGACGCCACAGAGCCCCCCTCACCCTCCTTTTATCACTATTTGCTTCACCGCCTCCCCGCCTTGCTCTCGCGTCTTTGCTCTGGCCCCTTCTCGCAACCTACAGGCCGCTCGATGCCGTCGAAGATCGCTGGGAGCCAAGGAGCTCCAGCTGCCAGTCACAGCCGCTCGAGGGAGCAGAGCGGTGAGCCGCGACCATGCCTGAGACCGCCGCATGCCGCTGCTTTCTGTGGACCACTTCGCCACCGGTGACAACCACCGGAGTCACCGTCACCGCCACCTCCTAGACCGCCGCACCCAGCCGTCTGATCGTGTGCCAACGGCTCGGATCGCTCCAAGATCCACGTTGACCGTTGACTGATCAAAGTCCACGCCAGCATACTCAGCGCCGCGACATTCCTGCTAATTAGAAAACGATTTAAATGACATAAAATGATTTAAATATTCAAAAAATCAAAGGAAAATACATATTGATCAGAAAATGCAAATAATATATCTTTGGAATCACAAAAATGTGTAGAATTTGATTCCTTAATAATATTGCAGATTTACACCATGTATATTTTTGAGTTTATTAAAAGTCTTATTGTAGTATTTAATTACATAAAAAGATCTGTAGGTCCATTTGGCGTGAATCTTTTTCTCCTGGATCTAAATAAAAATATCTACCCATTAGTATTTTTACCAACAATTGATCACACTGTTTTCAACATAGGTTAAATTAGTATGAATAATCCTATTAAATGGATACAATAAATTGTAAAAATAGGTTTTGTTGCATTAAAAGTTTTCCATGCATGTCATTAGTAGGTATATTGATCAGAGAACCTAAGTTACACTATTAAAACCTTTATGAACATGCCAGGCATCCATTGGTTGCATTTGTATTGTTGTTTACCTTGTGTACCGATTCATGTAGATTGTGAGGACTGTAACCCCTGCGACTGTCAAGACTATGTGTTTGACTCCTACGATCAAGGCAAGTGGTGCTACATAAATGTCCTAATTAATTTTCCTATGCATTGTAGCTCTATTTTTGTAGTTGCATGTGTAGGAATATTATTACTATGCTATGTCCTATTATTATCTTAGTAATCCTTGTTAGGCAAGCCACCGTATGATAGATGTGCTTAGATGTTCTACTTAGACGAGGGTGGGATTACAACATGATGAACTATGTGTTCGAAAGAATTGTTTTGTGAAAATGAAAACAACCTAATTAATGAATCACCTGGGTGTGATGGTATTGATATTTTTGGATGGTTTAAAGTGGAAAGTCACCCCGACCTCTAAGGAATGTCTAGTGTCTATGTTTGGCAGCTTTTGTGTGCATCCATTTTCTCGTGAGATATGGGCGGCTGGTTGGACATAGTAGGTCGTGGTGGACTGAACCCTTCGTATCCAGAGATGTAGTGAATGGTAGGTTGGTATGGTGCGTGGATGGTTTTGGGGAGCTACTTCCCGAATTGTCTCTTGTTGGTCTTCTCCCTATCATGACTCAAAATGCATGTCATGATAAGAGAAGGTCGACCAGGTCAGATGGGTAAAGCGTACAAATCCCTGCCGCGTGTTAAACTAAGTACTTAGCCGTGTCCCCGGGTATGGACAATATGAGTTGCTGAATTTAGAGGTTATGACATATTCTCGCTCACTCCAATTTTGTAACTTAATAAAACATGTGGCTGAACTTAATTGGCTTGTGTGTTGAAAAATCAAATGGTTTACAAATGGTAGGATGAATTAATTTTGATGTTGGAAACATGCCTTGAACCCCACAAGCCAAATAACCATGTAGCGTATAGATTTGTTTCGCTCTCTCATAACTCCACTTGCCAATACATTCGAAGTATTGACCACTCGCTTTCTACAACCTTTTCATGTTGCAGGTTGTTCCAATTGTTCTGAGTAATCTTATAGGCTACGAACCTCCACTCGCCATTTGTTCGCCTGTGGCACAATTTGGAGATTGGAGCTATTTATTTATGTTATTCCATTGGTACTTGGTTATTTGAGAAATCTTGTGCTTTGCAACTTGTAATAATTACAAATATTTTGGATCATATAGATGTAACAATGATGCACTGTTAATTCTTTAATGTCAATCGATGCTATGTATGTCAATGAACCAATCCAGGGATTGGGTTGTACTGTTTCAACACCGGAATTGTTTTGGGTCAAATTGCTGAAAAGGGTTTCAAATGTAATATTGAAGCATTGTAAGGGGTTTTATGCAAATGTTTGTTAATTAAATAAATTAAAAAAATTCTAAATAAAATAAATAAAAGAGTTTTATTAGATGAGAGATGCATAATGCATGTGAGTGGAGCATCCACCCACATGAATGAGGGAGAGGTGGGGGCACCTCCTTTGGCCGGAAGCCATGCGAGGGGGCTGCCCCCTCCCCTATAAAAGGCCTCATCCTATTCTCACTTCACTCCTCCTCATGAAGGATCTCTCTCCCCCTCTAGAATATTCCCCATGGCTCGGATTAGCGAAGTACATGTTCCTAGTGGGATTTCTGGAAGGATTTTCTGCTTCTGCTACATCACTAGAGCAAGGACTCAGAGGTGGTTGGGTACCGGACGTGTGTGCGATCACGGATGCACTGCTTCTTTGCGGTGCTGGACTTCATCATGATCTTGAGATTGGCAAGTGAACGACTACATCATCCATGACCTTAAATCTCGTAACGCTTTGTCTCTCTTTGAGGGTAAGTTATCTATGGATGTATATCCACCTATTGATTGTATCTAGGTAGATAGATCTTGGCACTTAGTTGTTCATATCGTAATTTTTTTTTGTTTTCTATGATGCGAACCCAAAAGTGGTATCAAAGCCTGATCTATGCGTAGATACTTTGCACGGGTAAAACACATATGATTATGTGGGCCCTGATGATCATGTTATTACATCTTCCATGTATTTTGGATATTGGTGGAATAGTGGGATGAAGCGGTCCAGACTAACTTTACATGTCCTCTCACATGAGACATGTTCCACGCTTGACATGCAACTAGTTTTGCATAAGTGGCTAGCGGCTGCCTGTCTCTCCTACTATAGTCAATATATGATTTACAACGAGTTGCTAATAATTGATTATTATTATTGTGGTTCCCTGTTCGTAGGTAAGAACGGTTGTATCTCTGAATGCCCTAAGCCACGTAAAGACATGCAAAGGATAAATTAGAAGCGTCTAGTTTAGTTGTTGTTGGGCAAGTGTCAAGATATGGTAATGTTATAATTTGTAGTATGGTTTGATACTCTTGGAAATTATAACATACCAAAGTGTAAGTTCCATAAACCTTAGCCTTACACATATAGGAATGGTGAAAATATTACCACGATGCACAAGATAGTGATCAAGTACAAGAACATTATCATATCACTTTTTTCATATGATGTTTGTTTCCATCTTATATTGCTTGTATAGCGCTTTAGTAGCATTATAAGATGATCCCTCATTTAAATATCAATATAAAAATGTGTTCTTCCTTTAGTATGCACCATTAAGAATGTTTGTCGTTTCAAGACACCACGTGATGATCGAGTGTGATAGACTCTATGTTCGCATACGACAGGTGTCAAACAGTTTTACACACACGGGTACTAAGGTGCTAACTTGGTTAGCCTAGCATGTACAGACATGGCCTCGGAACACGAATCGAAAGGTAAAGCATGAGTCATATAGTTGATATGATGACCATTTAGATGCACGCATTTGAAGCTGTGATGACCCACAAGTATAGAGGGTGTATCGCAATATTTTCTAAGGAAGTGAAACCCAATTTATTGATTCGACACAAGGGGAGCCAAAGAATATTTATAATCCTTAACAACTGAGTTGTCAATTCAGCTGCACCTGGAAACAATCTTGCTCATAGCAGTTTATCAGTAGCAACAGTTTTGTAGTAGGAATAGTAAAGTAGCAGCAGTAGTAAAGTAAAGACAGTAGTAACAATTGCAGTAAATAGTAGGATTCGAGTGCGGTAGGCATAGGGATGGATGGACGGGCGTTGCATGGACAAGACAATTCACATGGCAATCAGAACATAGGGCAATTGCAGATAAATAAGATAAAGCATCCAAGTACTTGATAATCCTAGGTATGTGTTCCATATATAGTCATCCGTGCTCGCAATGAGAACTTGCACAACATCTTTTGTCCTGCCAGCCTGTTTGTAGCGGGGCCTCAAGGGAACTACTGGCAATTAATGTGATCCTTTTAATAGAGCACTGGAGCAAAGCATTAACACTCCATGAACACATGTGATCCTCACATCAAAGCCATTCCCTCCGGTTATCCTGATTTCTATCACTTCGGGGCCTTTGGTTCCGGACAACAACGTGTGTATACAACTTGCAGTTAAGACCATAAACAATACTATCATAATGAATCAATAACATGTTCAGATCTGAATCATGGCACTCGGGCCCTAGTGATAAGCATTAAGCATAACAAGCCGCAAAAAAGTCAAAACGCACTAATAGTAGATACTAGGCACCATGCCCTAACAATCTGATGCCATTACATGAACGATCTCATCCAATCCCTACCATCCCCATAGCCTACAGCGGGGGATTACTCACTCATAGATGGGGAAACATGGATGGTCGATGGAGAAGCAACGGTGATGATGATGGAGATGATCTACTCCAATACCCCGTCCCGGCAGGGTGCCAGAACGGAGTTTCTGGTTCCGAATCGTGGAATCTGGTGGTGGCGGTGGAGCGGAACTCCTAAAAAAACGTCGAACCCCCCTGAGTTTTTAGGTTAAAAGGCAACTTATAGGCGAAGAGGGAGACCGAGGGGGTGTCTGGGGCGGCCAGACCACCCCCTAGCACGGCCAGGCCCAGCCCGCGCGGCCAAGTGGTGTGGATGGGCCCCAGCCCCACTCCGTCTCGTATTCTGACTCCGGGAGTCTTCTGGTGAAATAGGATTTTTTGGCATATTTTTCGGGTTTTTTTCTGATAGTTGATTTTCTGCACAAAATCTAGACACCAAAGTAATTCTACTGAAAACATCGTCAGTCCGTGTTAGTTGCATCCAAATCACACAAGTTTAGAGGAGAAACAATAGCAAAAGTGTTCGGAAAAGTAGATATGTTTTAGACGTATCAAGCTGCACCAATTCACGTGATGATCGGTCTTGGTATAGTGGATCTGGTTCATGTTATCACCAAAAAGACACGAGGGATTTTTTTGAGTGGGAGTTCTTTTGTAATTGTGGATTAGCCGAACTCAATCTATCATAAACTTAGTCTAAACAAACTTTGTAAATTATGTGGTAGATGGAACCACTTGCTTTTAATTTAGTGTGTTCATGGAGAAAGAGAAACTTGCAACGAATGGTAGCAACTTTACCAATTGGGCCCTGGACTTGAGGATTCTCCTCACTGCTGGACAAAAGCATATGTGCTAGAAGCGCCGCTAGGCCCCCCACCACTTGATGATGCTTCTAAGGATGTAAAGAATGTTTACTTAAGTAGTGAGGAGGACCACAACATGGCTCATTGCGGCATACTGTATGGGTTAGAGTTAGAACTCCGAAAGCGTTTCGAGAATGGCAATGCCAGTTATACCATGCGTGAATTGAAAATGATTTTCCATACCCATGCTGCTGTGGAGAGTAATGATGCTTTAGAAAAGTTCTTTAGCTACATGATGGACGTGAATTTCTCCATTAGTGAGCATGTACTCAAAATGTCTGGGTATGCCGATAAGCTTGTAGCTTTGGGAATAACGATTCCCATTGACTTAGGCATACATCGTGTTCTCCAATCTCTGCCATCAAGCTATAAGATCTTCGTGATGAACTATAAGATGCAGGGCGTGAAAAATGTCTCTCCCCAAGATTTTTTTAATGCTTAATACTGTTGAAGTGGATATTAGGAAAGAATGTCAAGTGTTGATGATTAATAATACCACCGGTTTCAACAAGGACAAGGAGGGTAAACATAAGGGTAAATTCAATAAGAGAGGCAAATATATTGCTACTCATGAGAAGAAGACCCGTGTTAGCCGTAAGCCTGATACCGAGTGCTACTATTATAAGAGGACTGGCCATTGGAAGTGCAACTGCCCCAAATATCTGGAAGACAAGAAGGATGGAAAGATAAACAAAGGTGAAAGAATATTTTATGATCCCTATAATTTTATGTGTTAGATAATAATATCAAGGATTATTTAATAGTGTATTGGATGTTGTAGAGTTTCCCCAATAAGAACTACAAAGTGAAATGCAACAAACATATGGTTTGGGGGCAGATTATCCGCCCCTCTCAATGGCTGAATTATCTACCCCGGTCTCAATGGAGTATGGGGGGGCGAAGTTTGTCCCGGATTTTTCGACAAGGGCTAGACTGTTTGCCCTGGCCAGATAATCCGCCCCCAGGGAGTTTTCGCCAAATGGCCAGGGCGTGTCATGTTGAGTGGGGGGCGGAGATTTCCCCCGGATTTCCCGACTAGGGCCAGAATTTGTGCTCTAACCGGATAATCCGCCCATCTCAAGGGGCCGGATTATCCGCCCCTAGCACTACAAGGAATTTGTTGATACGCGACCCCTATTTTTGTCATTGAATCATCATTATCTATAATATATGATGATCTTATGACGAAAAATATATCGTAAAAAACTGAGCGTCAGTAATTGCGTACAATGATGTTTTTTGCAAAATCGTCATAATCATCTATGACGATATTAGATCATCATAAGCTCTATGATGATCCAATATCGTCACTAGAAGTCTAGCCTAGCCACGTCCTACATGGAAAAATTATGACGAAACGAGAACGTCGTAATACAAATTAAGCCCGTTCCATTTCGGTCTCTTATTTGGGCTGAGCCCAATGATTTGGCCTTTCTTCTTTTCAAGTATGTGGTATTTTTACGATCTATTCTCTTTGGCCTAGTTCTTTCCACGGTCCATTTTAATAATGGGACTCAGTTCTTTTCACAATACATTTTAATAATTGGCCTCAGCCTTTTTCTTCTAACATATATTGTTCATTCACGTTTTTGTTTGGGTTGTGAAACAATTATTCCAGTACTACTTTAGGCCATATGGCCTTTCACTGCAGTCCAGATTACTTTGGGCCACATCCTCTTCAGGGTCCTATTTCAGTAAGCACATACACAACATAGAAGGTAAATATACACAGGAATCAATATTTCAAATAAGTACCGATTCAGCAAAAAATATACATCAGTAGAACTTCAAATTCATAGAAATTCCAGCATTATGGACAATTAAGCTGATAACCAGGACCTAGTTCACAGCGTACACAATAGGTCGCAGCCACCAAGTACACAATAAGATCACACAGCCACCAAATACCATCTCGCAGCCACTAGGTTGAGCTCCATCATGTCCTCTCTAGCTCTAGGTTGTTCCGCTTCAGCTCATCCTACACTGCCAAGAAACAAACGACCCAGATAAGACAACCAACAACAAAATAGTCATCAAACATTCATTTTGCTTCTAGTGAACAAGTGGACTACATATATGGACATAATTCATTGTCAATAGTGATTATGGAACTCGTAGAAACTAAAAAATATCTCAATATTTTTTCATGAGAAGATACATGTTTAGTAAATACAGGACAAATGCACATATACTACATAACCCAAGCATCAGTTTTAGAATTTCAGTTTAATACACTTTAATGATGTAGCATATCAGTAACACCTTCTTGTAACATCATATGCTCAGCTGACAAATGATTTCAGCACACACAACTATAGAAGAGGGATGTTTACCTTCTCCATAAGGAGACTTCCTGGTGGTTACGTTGAGCACCTTGGTGGGCATCCTCGCGGGTCACTTCACCCTTGTGTAGACACAAGGTTGTCCACCACTAGCAGCTGCCGAAATCGAAGGAAATCAAGGCTTAACCTCATTGCCACCAAAGACTAACTCATTATAGCAACTGATAATGATATTGTATATGTTTCATGCACATTTTAAAACAAATAGTTTATTACAATATGAGCGATGATGACAAGCATCTGGCAGACAACAGAGACAATACTTAATTATCATGGGTACTTCTGGCATTATGGAACATAGACCATGGTCACCAACTCAGCAATCAGGACTGCTTAATGAATTGTGAATGTTACTTGTAGACAGTACTACAGTATCCTTACAATATCCAATGCCTACTGTAACTACAATATGAGTGCAACTACGATTAAAGCCAGGCACCAGATCACACACACACACACAACTAATTAGCAGACAATGAGAGCTAATAGAGCATCAGGTATTTAAACAAGCATCATGAATCAATTCATTAAAAAGCAACAACTCCTTAGGTATACATTAAATCAATACTTTAAATACATAGGCATATTACTAGAAAGTTTAACATCATTTATAACGTTAAGGCATTATAACAACAGGAATGCTATATGTCATTTCATTTTAAGTCTAATGCACCCACGTTCAGAACATAAGACTTTTATCAATAATATTAAATTCCCACAGATAAAAAAATCATATGCTCTAGGAAACAATGATCCCTATTTCACATTTACAGCAAGGATCACCACACAGGAAAGCTTGTCATCTCTTCCATGCCAAGCATACACACATAGGTATCACCATACGTCGCTCAGGCATGCATCAACTAACCACATCAGCAGCGGCGAGTATAATTTAGGAGGTTGAGAAATCAATTTGGACCAGAGTGAAGAGGGCGGTGAGAAGGAATGTGCAGAGACAAGAACCCAAGCGGCAAAACCTACAAATAACAAACAAAAAAGACACTATTATTAGCATCTTCAGTTATTACCGGGGCTATCATCGTTGCATAGAAACTATTTCTCGGAGAGCAAAAGGAAACAAAAAATACAAAGCAGAGGACCATACAAACAAATGAATGCTCCGATTACTAAAATGTTCATCACGGGAACAGATGGAAACTTGACGAATGAAAATTGGAAAATAGAAGGATTCATGACTACGAATCTAGAAAAATCTGCGACGTATTTTTTTGGATGAAGGGAGTAAGATGATTTAGGGAAGACTCCCGGCCAGATGCAAATTTCTTAGAAAAAAGAGAAGAAATCAACAATCACGCTGCAAGTTTTCATATCACAGCAGTAACACTAGACTGTAGTTCAAGGAAAACATGATAGCACACATGATTAGCTGGTTCATCAAGATATAAAGCCGTCAATCTATCAGTACATGGGTTTCTCGCACTACTAGCTACGAAAGCATGGATGGACGATGGTCGATCTGCACACGGTGATGAAACAGGAACGGGGTGGCCATCAGGTCTGGCAAGCGAATTAATCACTGCGTAGTGCTGACTGAACCCCTTAATTCCCCCTTATTTTGTTTCACCTAGCTGCTAATGGCCTGCATTTTTTTTCTGCATCACGGCCAAACCCTAGTTTAGATTGAGCTCAGCTCAACAATCAAATGACAGAGATTGAAAGTCAGGTAAGTACCTCATGGTGGTGTTGTGATTGCAGAGATAAATGAGAAACCAGTAGTGACCGACAACAGGACACAGAAGGTTATAGCAAAAGGTTTGGCTGCATGCACCGAACGATCTTGAACTTAGAGCTGACAATGCTTGGTTGGAGATTGAAAGAATTATTAGGAAGAAGAAGAATAATACTCATGAATCCATGGCTTCACGGGCTGCGTTAGAACCGCCGTCTCCATCCGCAGGAAGCATCTGTACCCGACGACGTCGGCCACGTGCGCGTCGAGGCCCCAGGAGCACGGCGGCAACCGTCGCGTCGAGTCTCCCAAGCACTGTGCGCACTCGACCGAGCAATCCTGTGCGCACTACGCTAGCTCTCGCTGCACCCATTAATAGTGCCGCCTGAAACCCTAGAGATGGGAAGGATCTGACGTGAGGGAGGAGAAGAGAGAGGGACATGGCGGCGGCATTCAGGGAGGGGAGGGGATGGTTAAAGCGCCACCCGTTGGAAGATGGCCGGCCCGACGATGCGCTGGTGGGAAGGCCGGAGGAGAGTAGGTGAGGAGGAATGGGGATCCGGGCGACTGGTTGGAGAAGGGGCGAGGTGCTGCACGGGATCGAACGGAGATGGCCGTGGTGCTGCACGAGATCGAGAGCAGATGGTCGGTGGGAGGCGGATCTAGGATCAAGCCGGGTAGAGAGTAGGGAGAGGGTGGATCGACGGTGCACAGACAAGGAAGGAATGGGCGGCGCGAGGGGAGGCGATCTGGAGTTGGTGAAGTTAGGGTTCGTGAGACCGTGGGCGCGCTGGGGAGTATGTTGTGCTTCTTTGGGTGACAGATCAGGCATTGGATCGACACTAAACGGTCTAGATTAGGCTGATAAGCAGGATCTCTGGGAGGCGGTTTCCTATGTTTTGATTGGTCGGTTCACAAAACACCGTATTTTTTGGCCAAAACACTAATGTTATGGCTAGAATCGTGGTATAGATAATGTATCCATATTATGCACGCATGTGCATATTAGGATGACGAACAATGTTGCAGGAGAAAGTTTTCCTTTTCGTCGCACATAAAAGCCATTTTCCAAGCGCCAAAAACGAGGCGTTTTGTGAAGCAACCACCAAATAAAAGATGCAAACTAGTACCATCCCATTTTTTTTAAATACTGGACCATCTTACATGGACAAGGTCCCAACCGTGGGTTCTCAAAACTTTCTGACCAACCCTGGTGAAAAAGACAAAATCCTGCTGAATCGACATGAAGTGGGTCAGATTTGAACTACAAGTACATGAACTAATGCTCATGATTTTTTGAAAAAATAAGTTTTAGACTTATGATATCATTTTTATTCATAGATCCAATGCAATTTTAGTGAGGCTCAGCCCTGAGCTAAGAACCTCCATGCCCTCCGTTTTGACCAAAGTTTGAAACGGGCATAAAAAATTCAAAAACAGTCCGAACAATATAAAATCTTTACGTGGCATCATATTATGTGACATAGTTGCAAGCAAAAATATCAACCTTGGTATATTTATTGCGTCTCAAAAGAATCTTCTCAAAATGATCTATCATATCCAAGGTTTCATGGCTTTCAGGCCAAAAGACCAATCTTATGGCTAGAATTGCGGCATAGTTTATGATAATGTGCCCATATTGTGCAAGCATGTGCATCTTGGGATAGCTAACAATGTTGCAGGAGGAAGTTTTCCTTTTCGTCGCACATAAAAGCCATTTTCTATTTTTAGAACGCAAAAAACGGGACGTTTTGTGAAGCAACCACCAAATGAAAGTTGCAAAATGATAGCACTCCATTTTTAAAAAAAATACTAGACCACCTTACATGGACAATGTCCCAACCAGGGGTTTTCAAAATTTTCTGTCCACCGCTGGTGAAAAGACAAATTCCTGCCAAATTGGAACAAAGTGGGTCAGATTTGAACTATAGGTACATAATCTAACGCTCAAGATTTTTTAAAAAAAATCATTTTTAGACTCACAATATATTTTTTCTTCAGAGATCCAATGCTATTTTAGTGATGCTCAGCCCTAAGCTAAGAACCTTCATGCCGCCATTTTGACCATAGTTTGAAACAGGCATAAAAATTAAAAAACGGTCTGAATAACATAAAACCTTCACCTAGCGTCATATTATGTGACATAGTTGTAAGGAAAAAAATCAAACTTGCTATATTTATTGCATCTTAAAAAAACCTTCTCAGAAATGACCTCTCATGTCCGAGGTTTCATGACTTTCAGGCCAAACGACCAGTGTTATGGCTAGAATCGCGGTATAGTTTGTGATAATGTGTCCATATTATTCATACATATGCATCATGGGATGGCAAACAATGTTGCAGGAGGAAGTTTTCCTTTTTGTCGCACGGAAAAGTCATTTTCTATTTTTTGAGTGCCAAAATCAGGGTGTTTTGTGAAGCAACAGCAAATGTTCAAATCAAAAATGCTACCGCCCTATTTTTCAAAAATAATAGAGAACCTTGCATCAACAATGTCCTAATCAGGGATTTTAAAACCTTTCCGTCCACCCTTGGTGAAAAAGACAAATGTGTGCCGAATCGGTAGGAAGTGAGTCTGGTTTGAACTACAGGTACATGATATAATGCTCATAATTTTTTTGAAAAATTATTTTTAGACTCATAATATGATGTTTTCTTTAGAGATCTAATGCAAGTTTAACGAGCCTCATCCCCTATCTTCATGGCCACCATTTTAACCATAGTTTGAAATAGAAAAATTTAAAAACGGGCATAAGAAATTCAAAAACGGTCTGAACAATTTAAATCCTTCACATGGTGTCATATTATGAGACATAGTTGCAAGGTATAATACCAAACTTGGTATATTGATTACATCTCAAATTTTTTTTCAGAGAAATGATCTATCATGTTCGATGTTTCATGGCTTTCAAGCCAAACGACCAATGTTATGGCTAGAATCGCGATATAGTTTGTGATAATATGCTCATATTATACACGCATGTGCATCTTGGGACGACGAACAATATTGTATGAGGAAGTTTTCCTTCTCATCACATGGAAAAGCCAATTTCTATTTTTCGAGTGCCAAAATCGGGACGTTTTGTGAAGCAACACAAAATGTTCAATTCAAAAATGCTACCACCCCATTTTGCAAAAATAGTAGACCACCTGACATGAACAATGTCCCAATTGGAGATTTTAAAACCTTTCCGTCTATCGTAGGTGAAAAAGACAAATGTCTGTCGAATCGGCACGAAGTGGGTACGGTTTAAACTACAGGTACATGATATAATGCTCATGGTTTTTTGAAAGGATTACTTTTAGACTCACAATATGATGTTTCTTTGGAGATCCAATACAAGTTTAGCGAGCCTCATCCCCTATTTTCATGCCTGCCGTTTTGACCATAGTCTGAAATAGGAAATATTGAAAACGGGTATAAGAAATTCAAAAATAGTCCGAACAATGTAAATCTTTCGCGTGGTGTCATATTATGTGACATAGTTGTAAGGAAAAATACCAAATTTGGTATATTGATTGTATCTCGAAAATATTTTGGCTCATGATTTTTAAAAATTGTCCACGACATCGAAAAATTGTTTAGGTTTTTTATCTTGGTTCATTAATTTAACAAATTGTTCATTTTTTTGAAATTTTGTTCATGGGTTCAAAATATTTAGTTCGTGAAATTAAAAATATGTTCGCTATTTTCCGAGTAAATGTCGAGGGTTTCATAAAAATATTTGTGGTTTAGAAAACAAAAGTTTCGCTCATAGACTAAAGAAATTAGTGGTTCAGGAATAGTGTTCATGGGTTCGACAAAATTTATGTTCATGGATTTTAGGAAAAAAACTACGTAGCAAGCAGAAAACCACGATGCCTAGTGTCATATCAGGGAAGAAATAGCTAGCTTAAAAGCGACATGAAACAGGAACCAGTCTAACTTTAGTGGTCCAAGCCCAAACACGAATACACACAAGGTGTACACGGTGTCTCCACACGCACAAGATTTTCATGGGCCAGGCCCAGCAGCGCACTGGGTAAATAGAGTCAACATCGTATTACAACACTAAGGAAGTCGTGATGTGTTGGTTTCCGTCTCTATGAAGTGACACAATGGGTGTTGCGGCTTCAAATCCCTTCATGCCGCTAGTTTTTATTTGCATCGCCTGAATTAAGAGTCGTAGTGGTCAGTCTGCCGCTAAAATTAACGTGCAATACGTGACATTTAAGCGAAAATTGCCACGTAGACATGGCACGTAGGGTGAATCGCAGATGTGTGCGATGTGGCCACAAATCATTTCAATGTATCTTGTTTTAGACATTACGACAATTTAAATTGGTCACATTTGACAATAAATAACGTTGCAATATGCACGGATTAGACTATGACGATTTTATCTGATGAAATTACGACGATTTAAACACAAAACGTCGTAATTCTACAAGGTTTTGACCTCTCCAAACAACGTATGATCATCTTGTGCGAAATCGCCCGTCACTATGAGAAGGTCATAAGTTAACACATTTCTTTTAGTGTAGAGATTTTTCACCAAGGCGCCAAGGCGCATCACGCTGAGTGGGGGCGGAGTTTTCCTCAGATTCACTGACCTGGGCCGGACCTTTTGCCCTAGCCGGATTATCCGGCCCCCACTAGGGCAGGATTATCCGGCCCCAGATTTCTTCAATGGCAGCTTTTCGTGAGGGGGTACAAATACCCCTTCAGAACTTCAGTTCAATCTCGCCTGGATCCAACGAAAAAGCTGACCCATGTTCAAATTGAATCTTCAAGAGTTCTAGGGGAATCTTCACCAAATAAGATCTTCACTTCCTCTCCCATTCACCCGGGGGAATTTCGATCTAGAGTTTGTTTGAATTTCTAGATCGTGGTTACGATTTTTGATCACTTGTTTCTTTTGTGGAAGCTTATTATCACCACAGAAGCCCCCAATTCAGTTGTGGATGTATGCCCCGATAGCGTTGTAAAGGAACCGGTATCCGCCTCGAATGGTACCATATAGTGGAAAGGTGGATCAGGCTAGTTGTGGTGAGATCCACCGAAGAATAGGGCGAGGCCTATTGTGCCATGGTGGTTTTAGTATCGCCCACCCTTCTAACGCAGATGTATTTCCCTTACTAAGAAAGAAACTATGGTAAAACAAATCATGTGTCTCTACATGCTCCACAATGGTTACCTCGTTCCTCTCATCGTCTTATTCGCTTAGTAGCGAGGTTGTCATGTAGGGAAATTCATCTTAGTTGCATAGAGAATTTACCTTTGCGTCAAGCCTAAAACAGAAAAAGGGTTAAAATTTGGAGTAGCACCTATTAACCCCCCTCTAGGTGCCCATACGATCAATTTCAAAAGGTATATTTGATATACATGTTATTGATGTGTACTTTAATAGTACTCCCAGTAGCACCTGGGTATTTGATACTGGGTCAGTTGCTAATATATGTAACTCGAATCAGGGGCTATGGGACAGGTAACCAGTAGCAAGGGATGAAGTCACGATACGTGTCGGCAATGGATCAAGAGTTGATGTGATCGCCATCAGAATTCTGCATTTCCATTTACCATCTAGATTAGTTTTAAACCTTAATAATTGTTATTTGGTGCCTGCATTGAGCATCAACATTGTATCCGGATTGTGTTTACTGCAAGACAGATATTCCTTTAAGTTAGAAAACAATGGTTGTTCGATTTATATGAATAATATCTTTTATGGTCATGCACCTATGATGAATGGTTTATTTCTTTTAAATCTCGATAGTACTAATACACATATTCATAATGTAGATACCCAAAGGATTAAACTTAATGATGCTATATTTGCATATATGTGGCACTGCCATCTAGGTCATATTGGCGTAAAATGCATGAAGAAGCTCCATTCTGATGGACTTTTACAATCACTTGATTTTGAATCATTTGATACATGTGAGTCATTCCATATGGGTAAGATGACCAGGACCCCGTTTTTCAGTACAATGTAACGGGCGACAGATTTATTGGAAATCATATATACTGATGTATATGGTCCAATGAGTGTGTCGGTGCGAGGTGGATATCGTTATTTTGTTACTTTCACGGATGATTTGAATAGATATGGGTATATCTATTTAATTAAACACAAGTATGAAACCTTTGAAAAGTTCAAGGAATTTCAGAGTGAAGTAGAAAATCATCGTAATAGAAAGATTAATTTTCTATGATCTGATCATGGAGGTGAGTATCTAAGTTACGATTTTGGCACACACATGATAGAGTATGGAATAGTTTCACAACTCACGCCTGCCGGAACACTGCAATGTAATGGTGTATCAAAGCGTCCTAATCGTACCTTAATGGATTTGGTTTGATCTATGATGTCTCTAACTCACTTTCCACTTTTGTTTTGGGGTTATGCACTGGAAACAACTACATTCACTTTAAATAGGGCACTGTGTAAATCCGTTGAATGTTGCCTTGAAGGCCAACGTTGTTGAGCAAGAAGAAGATGATAGGAGCATTAACATAGCTGCCATGAGTTACCCGGAGGATTGCTTGACTGCAAGAATGGATTTAGTGGAAGAAAAGAAAACGGTCCAAAACTAAGATCTTGTTACAACTGTGGAGACCGTTTACATTTGGTTGCCGAGTGCCCCTATCAAAATAGAGATGATCATGGGGGTAGGCTGGTTCTCAAGGAGAAGTCAAAAGCTCCATGCAAGAAGCCATTCAATAATAAAAATGGTATATACAAAAAACAACCAAAGATAGTGTTGATATCCCAAGAAGAGTACTCATCCACAAGCAAAGACGAAGAAGACGATGAAAGCCCAAGAGAAGTGGCGGCCGTAGCTACCACATGTACACCAACTGCTTCGCTCTTCAACTCTCTGAATGAGAACTATTTCAACAAGAACGTCACTTGTCTCATGGCAAGAGGTTCCAAGGTATCACCTTCCACCACTTCCTTTCCTAAGACTACTCATGGAAGAAGTTATTGCTTTGGACCATTTTATAACTAACTTGCAAGGTGAGCACAAGATGCATTTCGAGTCCCTAATGGGACAACTTGTTCACTCGGAAGAAATCCTTGAAGAAAATGGCAGAATTGAAAGAGAGTATGCAATGGAGATAGCATCCTTAAAAATGCTCTAGAGGAAGAAGAGGAGATTCGGGTCTCTCTTGAGGAGAGGCTTGAGTCCATCGAGGAATCACATGACGGGATAGTTACTAAACTAATAAAGGAACATGATCACGCAATTGATAAAGTTAAGAAACTTAAAAAGGATAAGGTTGAATTTGGGGCTGCTCATGCTAGACTAACTGAGAAGTTAGAGGAACTTGACATCGCCGACAAGGCTTTGGAGATTCAACACTCACTTCTTAATGAGTCTCATGATCAGCTCCAAACTCGACTAACAAAATATGATGTTCCAAGCACCTCTACCGTTTTGTGTGATCATACAGAAGTTCTTGAGGAAAACACTAAATCGAATAATGAACTTGACAAGGCATCCCTTCCCAAAGGTAAGGATGCGCTCGATGACCTATTGAGTAAGCAAAGGTCAAATAATGGGAAGTAGGGACTTGGCTATGTTCCCAAGCCCAAGAAGAAGAACAACAAGATTAAGAAGGCCAAGTAAAATCAAACCAAAACAAGCACCACCACAGTAAATGACTCCAAGGAATACAAAACTGCTCATAATGGTTTTGCATGAATTACTAACCCCAATTATGAGCTGTTTCTTGATTATTATGGTGATGTCTATGCTAGATATATTGGTCCATTTGATAGTTATATTAATTGGTCTATTTGGATTCCAAAGACCCTTGTTACTAACATGAGAGGACCCATTGAAAAATGGGTACCTAAAAACAAGAATTAATTTTCTTGCAGGGCTATGCTTCTAGTGGGTCTAAATGGGTGCTTGACAGTGGATGCACAAGTCACATAATCGGAAGCAAGGATATCATCATGGATATGAGGCCTAATCGCGATCAAATAACCATCTCCTATGGTGATAATTTCAAGTCAATGTATTGTGTCTCGGCGGTACTGGTTTCCCACGATATCTCTCTTGTGGACGTCATGCTTGTTGAGACCCTTGAATATAATTTACTTTATGTTCGCGCCCTTAGTAAGATGGACTTTGCTGTTTTTATTGATGATGATATTGTGGTACTCTTGTGGAGCAAGTCTCTAAAGGTCGCATTCGTTGGGTATGTCAAAAATAACTTGTATGAGGTGGACTTTTCGGGGAAAAAACCACTATAGGTCCGATGTGCTTAATCGGAAAGGATGATGTGGGTTGTTTATGGCATCACCATCTAGCCCATGTTAACATGATGTCAACACCCGGATTTTTAATCCTAGATACCCGTTATGCCATACCTCGCAATCCCAGGATTACCATTTTTGCGAGACATAACGGATTGGATATCACAGTACATCATCCATTACAAACCATACATAAGGTTTTACACAAATAAGGATCTCATGATCCCGTCTTTAATACAACAAGCAGCGGAAATAAACGATAGCGTAGCGGTGGGGTCCATCTTCAGGGGCACAGGCAATGCTGACAAAGGCAGATAGTCCTAGTTATCATAGCCGTCCTGCTGACCATCATCTTGATAATCTCCTTCATAGTCTGGCCATGATAATAGCCAGGGACAAAAGCCATGAGTACTCTTTAAGTACTCGCAAACTACTACTAACAAGGGGTATAATTCTAAATTAAAGTACCGAATCTAAGTTAACTATCAATTTAAATTTGAAACCTAAGCTGAGTTCAGAAGCAAAGAAAGATAAAGTAAAGTTCTAGAATCACTTAAGTTGGGAAGCTATTATCATCAACACAACCCTGTTGGGGTCAAGTCAAAGTTCATCATTCATGTCAAGTTATTTAGAAAACAGCTGACAACGAAACAGTATGGCCATTCCAACTGTCCATAACCGCGGACGCGGCTATTCGAATAGTTTGACACTCTGCAGAGGTGGTACACTTTCACCACAAGATTCGATACATCTGTCAGGGATAGCACTGAATCATCATACTTAGTATGCAGATAATCAAACATAACCTTCCCTTTACACACCCTAGTACAAGCACCTCTCCTATGAGCATGGCCTCCCAACCATGACCATCAGTCATCTTGGGCACTGCATAGGTGGACAACATTAAGAGGTAGCCTCAGCTCAAACCTCTCCCGTGAGGGAACTAATACTAATGCATATAAATTTCCAGCTAAGCCTTACCCAATTCAGGTAATGTGGTTGTACGGTAAATTTGGAATGGTATCGCATCCGAATCCAACCATCAGTTTTATAAAAGGGTTAAGGCTCATGCCTCGTCATTTTCATCATCATAAACCAGTTGTGTTTCTCAACACCTGTCAAAACATCTCAATAGAATGACTCATCATTCCAAGGTTTTCATAATTCATTTTCACCAAGTATTCCCATCTAGAGCGACTCAAGTTTTTGATCTATACTAAGATACTAAGTTAAGAGTGTTCACTAAGGTGGAAGTGATGGGTTCAATCTCCTGCCACAGAGTGACATTTAAAGGTTTCTAAGTAGGTCAATTTTTATACTTTTTATGCTACCTTCAAAATTAAGTAAAGAACTTTCTGTAAACTAAGGGAGGTAAAACTTGTCAATAAGACTTGGGGTACTAATAGTTAAAGGGGTGTGATCAAAGCATGCTTAAGGCATCTTTGCTAAACCATCTAGTTTAAATCTATCTTGCTAACAATAGCTTGCCTTGGTTGGTGCAGTGGTTGAAGTTTTCTTCTTCTTCTTCTTCTTCTTGGTAGAACTCCTCCTCCTCGAAAGTTTGGTCGGTACTAGCGTCTATAAATACATAGGGAGTAGACAATCACCAAACCATACTTAACTAGGCTAAGTAGCATTCTAAAACACACAATTGATGATCTATTATCATCACAAGCATCACAAGTTTAATTGAATAGTTTCATTCTTTTTAATTTAGAAAAGTAATTCCTACTCATTGAAATTTTAACTAAAATTTAATATTCACCACCAAAATATGGGATCATGTGGACACATGTCCTCACCACATATTCTAACATGTGGGAATGAGATTTAAGGGTTGGATCAATATTACTTTGGTTTAAGTTCATTATTTAATGATTTAAAGTGACTAGAAATGCCTATATAGCATTATTTTGGTACTAGTCCATAGTCACTGCATGTCAACCTTAATATTATTACATGGTTAGATAGATATGATGAAATGTGATTTTTGAGAGTTGGAATCAACTCAAAAGCTAACTTGGTTGATTTTATAAAAATGTTGCAAGGTGCAAATGCTTCTGTTTTGTTATTTTTATTAGGAGAGATCTATAACTCTAATTGAAATAAATCCAACGGGCTTGGATAGATTATTTCAATACCTTTCAGACAAAATTGGTTTCATGCAATTTGGATTTATAAAACTCTCTGAATTGAATTTTGAAATAGGGGACAGAAACTAGATTTAACTAAAAAGGAAAAACCAGATTTGAATCTATGGGCTAGCGCGGGAAAAGAAATGGGTCGGCCCAGTGGCGCTCCGCGGCGCGGGGCTCAGCTGACAGGGGGTCCCGCTTGTCAGCGGCACTTAACACGTGAAACGGTACGCACGCTGTGGGCCGTGCGATTAGAAGCGAGATCAACGGCTGACGAACAGGTCGCCGGCGAGCTCGAACCCTAGCGGCTCGGTGGGGGTCTACTGGGGGCGTGCCAGGGCTCCAGCAGGGTCGGCGAGGCGGGCAAATGAAGTGGAAGACGACGGCGAGGCGAGGCGCGGTTGCGGCGGAGCTTGGGGCGGTCGAAATCAATGGCACCCTTCTCCTCCAGAGGCGGCGGCTCCGGTTCCAATTCCGGCGAGCTGCTGCTCCACTTGCTCCGGCTAGAGGTGGGTGAGGTTCAGAGAGGTGAGGGGAGTGGAGTGGTGTGGAGAGAAGAGGCTGGGAGGCCTCCTTTAATAGGCCCGACGGTGAGACCGAGCGGGATGGGCGGTCGACGGTGGCGACATGGCTACGGCGAGCTAGCGGCATGGCGGGGGATGGCGATCGATGGGCGGTTCCCTGGCGGTGCTCTAGGACTTAAATGTGGCCGTAGGGGCGGTGGCACGCGGTCTGGGCAAGGTGGCGCTCTGCGCGGCCGAAGGGGCGGTGTCCACGGCGAGCGGTGGCTGTGAGGCTTTGGGCGGCGAACGGGGATGTCTGGGGTGTTCTCCAGGTCAAGGCAGAGCGGCGAGCGCGGGCTGCGGTCGAGCGGTGACTTGTGCACATGGGGACGAGGTGTGCTCTGGAGGCGGCACTGGCATGGTGCGGTGGCACTGGGCGCGTGCTCTCCTCGGTGGTCCACGGCAGCACTTGGCTCGGGCAGGGGACAGAGAGGGGCGGTGAGGTGTTGGCTACCTCCTAGACATGGAGAGGAAGGAGGAGGTGGTCTGCTGGGGTGAGGGCAAGTTTGGCCGGCGAGTTGGTGCTCGGCATGGCTTGGCCTGGCCACTAGGGTGTAGGGGTTGGGGTGGTAATGGCATGGTTTGATCAAGTGGAGACAGAGGGAGTGTTTTGTGGTCAAATGAGTGGCTAAACTCTGTAGAAACAGTGAGCTAGCTATTTGTGTTTGATTCTGCCTGCCATGTGTTTGATGAAATGGCCGCAAGAGAAAAAGTTTTGAATTTTGAGTTCAAATTTTTTGAGTGATCTCCACTAGTGATAGGTAGTCTCTGCTTGCAAGGGTTTTGAAAGTGGAGCTCAAATAGATGGTTTTTGAAATAGGGGTGATCTATGCATATGCATTAGATTCAATTTTAAACTGTCATTTAAAATAGCTAACAGAATGTTTTTAGCAGATGTAAAGGTGAGCCTTGGTACCTCATTATGTGTACTAGCAAGGGGTACAAAGATCAAGAATTGTTTCTGTTAAGAATTGAGTACTAGGAATATCCAAAGTAGGCATGAGAGTTAAATTTGCCAAAATGACCATTCCTTCTTTTTAATTCTTTTTGATTTGATTTTCTTTAGGAAAAGTTTGGGAATGATGTAGATGAGGTTTAAATCACCTAAGAAACATTTTACAAGCATTGGGTCATTCAATCATGGCAATTCAAACAACTCCTATTTTAAATGCACACACATATGAATGCTTTCATTTTAAATTTGGAAAAGTTTTTGTTAACCCTATTTTTGGATGATTTGATCTTGATAAGCTTGGATTAAAGTTTTGGGATGTTACAAACCTTCCCCCCTTAAACAAAATCTCGTCCTGAGATTTACAAAGAAAACTAGGAACTAAAGAGATCTGGGAACTCTGTCCTAATGTAATCTTCGCGTTCCTAAGTGGCTTCCTCCTCGGTATGGTTACTCCACTGAATCTTGAGAAACTTGATACTCCTAGTCCTGGTGGTTTTGTAGGCTTCTTCTAAGATACGGATGGGTACTTCCCGATAGGTCAGGTCATTGTTGATTTCCACAGCTCTGTGATCGATGTTCTTGAAAACTTCAGTCTTCTCAGGCACTTCCAAGCATTTGAGAAGTAACGAGATATGGAACACATTGTGGATGGCTGACATCTCTTCAGGCAGTTCCAGTTGGTATGATACTTCTCCTCGGCGGTTCAGAATCTTGAAAGGTCCGATATACCTGGGAGCTAACTTTCCCTTCAGACTAATGCGTTGAGTTCCCTTCAATGGTGAAACCTTGAGATATACGAAATCTCCGACATTGAAAGTCAGGTCTCTCCTTCTCTTGTCAGCATAGCTCTTCTATCTATATTGGGCGGTCTTGAGGTGCTCACGGACTTTGTGAACTTTCTCTTCTACTTCTCGGAGAATGTCGGGTCCAAAGATCTGACTCTCTCCTACTTGCGACCAATTCAGAGGGGTATGACACTTTCTTCCGTATAGGAATTCAAATGGTGCCATCTGCAAACTAGCCTGATAACTGTTGTTATATGAGAATTCTGTGAAAGGCAGGGAGTCTTCCCATTTTGATCCATATTCCAACACACAAGCTCTAAGCATATCCTCCAAGATCTGGTTGATTCTCTCAGTTTGTCCATCTGTTTGCGGGTGATAAGCGGTACTAAAATTCAACTTGGTTCCTAAACCTTCCTGAACTTTCTGCCAAAATCTTGAAGTAAACTGGGTTCCTCGATCTAAGACGATGGTCTTGGGGGTTCCATGCAGACTAACAACCCTAGCAATGTACAGCTCTACTAGCTTTGCACTCTGGTAGGTTGTCTTGACAGGTATAAAGTGGGTTACCTTGGACAGTCGATCAACTATGACCCAGATTGAGTCATTTCCCCTACTAGAAGTGGGTAAACCGGTGATAAAGTCCATTCCGACAGAATCCCATTTCCATTCCGTAATCTGCAATGGTTGCAACAGTCCTGCAGGTCTCTGATGCTCTGCTTTGACTCTTTGACAGATGTCACATTTGGCGATGTAGCTTCCGATCTCTCTTTTCATCTTGTGCCACCAAAATTGCTCTTTCAAATCCGGATACATCTTTGTTCCTCCGGGGTGGATAGAATAAAAAGTATCATGAGCTTCCTTCATGATAACCTCCTTCAGCTCCGAATCTGCTGGCACACAGATACGTCCTTTGTACCACAGTACTCCTTCTTCGTCTTTGGTGAATCTAGGTACCTTTCCTGTACCAATACGATGTTTGATTCCATCGATACTCTCATTTCCCTTCTGGGCTTCCTTGATTTGGCTAATCAAAGTGGGTTGAAGTTCAATGCTAGCTAGGAATCCTTTGCTAACTAACTCAGTCCTGAACTGCTCCAACTCCTCATACAAACTTGGTTGCTTCTCTTTGATCATGGTGTTAATCCTACACGGCAATCTGCTAAGAGCATCCACTACCACATTGGCTTTGCCGGGGTGATAGTGAATGTCAAGGTCATAATCCTTGATTAACTCTATCCATCTTCTTTGCCTCATATTCAGCTCCTTCTGGGTGAAGATATACTTCAAGATCTTATGGTCTGAGTAAATCTCACAACGATTACCCATCAAATAATGACGCCATGTCTTCAATGCTAGAACCACAACTGCTAGCTCAAGATCATGGGTAGGATAGTTTTGCTCATGCTGCTTCAGTTGTCGAGACAGATACGCGATGACTTTGCCTTCTTGCATCAATACACATCCTAGGACAATCTTGGATGCATCACAATACACATCAAACGGCTTCTTGATGTCTGGCATGATAAAAATCGGGGCGGATATCAATCTCTTCTTCAGCTCCTGGAAACTAGCTTCACATTGGTCTGTCCATTCAAACTTCTTGTACTTTTTCAACAATTGGGTCATTGGTCAGGCTATGCTCGAGAATCCTTCTACGAACTTGCGGTAATATCCCGCTAATCCAAGAAATGAACGAACTTGGGTTTGATTGGTTGGGGCTTCCCATTCTTCGACATCTTTGATCTTAGTGGGATCAACAGAGACTCCTCCAGCAAACACAATATGTCCTAGGAATCCTACTTCTTTCAGCCAAAACTCACACTTGCTGAACTTGGCATATAACTGATGCTCTCTCAGGGTTTCTAGGATGATTCTCAGATGTTGCTCATGCTCTTCTTCTGACTTGGAGTAGATAAGGATGTCGTCGATAAACACAACTACAAACTTATCTAGGAAATTCATAAAGATCTTATTCATGAGATTCATGAAATAAGCAGGGGCATTGGTTAATCCAAAAGACATAACCGTATACTCGTATAAACCACAGCGAGTAGTAAAGGCGGTCTTCAGAATATCCGTTGCACGAATCTTAAGTTGGTGATAACCAGTCCTAAGATCAATCTTTGAGAATACCTGAGCTCCGGTCAACTGATCAAATATTTCCTCTATCTTTGGCAAAGGGTACTTGTTCTTGATGGTGACATCATTAAATTTTCTATAATCTGTACACAGACGGTTGCCTCCATCTTTCTTGTTGACGAATAACACTGGTGATCTCCATGGCGATGCGCTTGGCTGAATCAAGCCTGTTGCTAACATGGCATCCAACTGCTTCTTCAGTTCCACTAACTCGGAGGGGTTCATGGTACAGGGTCTCTAGGCTATAGGTCCGGTTCCGGGGATTAGTTCGATAATGAACTCAATATCCCTATCCGGGGGCATACCTGGCAATTCAGCTGGGAATACGTCGGGGTATTCACAGACTACTCTGACTTGGTCAACGGTAGGCAGGGCTACACTCTTGTTGCAGTTGAATTGACGGGGTAAGGTTTTAGAGATATGCTCTATTGTTACTCCAGAACTACTGGTCATGGTGATGGCTTTCTTAGCACAGTCTATCAGACCTTTATGCCTTGACATCCAGTCCATACCTAGTACTACTTCCAATCCTTTGGTTCCAAGTACAATTAGGTTGGAATAAAAATCTATCCCATGTATTCTGATAGGTACAGCTTTGCAAAGTTTTCTAGATTTTGTTGTTGAACCGGGGATTTGAACTATCATGACATGCTTCAGGTTGGTTGGGCGAATCTTACTAGTGCATACAAATTCTTTGGTGACAAATGAATGCGATGCTCCAGAATCAAACAATACCCTTGCTAAAACTGAGTTGACAGAAAACATACCTAGCACTACATCTGGCGCTTCTTGGGCTTCTTCTGCGTTCATGTGGAAGAGACGACCGTTGCGGTTGTGCGGGTTCCCTGGGGCAAATCTCCTTCCTGGTTGAACACGACGCTGCTGTTGAGATGGGGCATTCACAGGGGCATTGGCGGCAGTCTTCTTGGGACACTCATTGGAGTAGTGACCCTTCACTCCACACTCGAAACAAGTGATCTGGGACTTGTCCTTGACTGCGACAGGTACAACATTGCTGCCAGTTCTGGGTGCAATGTTGTTGTTGTTGCTCTTGGGAGGGGCACGGTTGAAATTGTGGGCATTGCCGGAGTTGTGATTGTTTCCTCCGGACTTCACATTTCCTCCGCTACGGTTGGGGTAGCTTGGGCGAGAATTTGGGGGTCGGTTGTTCCTTGGTGCATATCCTGGTGAAGGGTTGGGACGGTACTTCTGGTGACTACTGGATCCAGACTGCTGCATCATACGACGCTTGCGGTAATCGTTTGCCTGGTTAATCTTCCCTTCCATCTGAATGGCAGAGTCGACTAGCTCTTCGAGATCATCGAAACGGATGTTGACGAGGACAGTCTGCATCTCATCATGCAGTCCGTTTAAGAATCTCTCTTTCTTCTTGGCCTCCATGTTGATCTCATCCGGTGCATATCTGGCAAGTGACAAGAATTTGTCACGGTACTCTACCACAGTCATTCTTCCTTGCTTCAATTCGCGGAATTCATCTCTCATCCTATTGACAAGACCTTGTGGCACGTGGGTGTGGCTGAACTTGACCTTGAATGCTTCCCAGGTCATCACCTGGCCATGGTTCATATTGCGGATGCTATTCCACCAAGCTCTGGCATCTCCCGCCAGATAGTGGGTGGCGAAGAGAACTTTCTCATTTGCATCAACTCCTGCAACTTCGAGGTTGTTTTCCATGGTCTGTAACCAGTCATCAGCATCTAATGGGTTCTCAGATTGGTTGAAGATTGGGGGATTTGTGTTCTGAAATTTTTTGAGTTTAGATCCATGGTGATCCTGATTTGCATGTCCTTAGTTGTTGAGAGCCATTTGGGCGATCTGCTGCAATGTTGCTAAGTTGGCTTGACGCTCGGCCCTGCTTGCTTCACGGTCCATGATAAGATTCTGCAATATCTGCAGCATTGGGTCTTGCGACGAGCTGCTCCCTCCTTGGTTTCCACGAGTCATCTGAAGATTGAGATAGATATAGGGGTAAGAGGGAAATTTTAAGGTTCATGGTTTTGGGTTTTTCAATGCTAAAACATTGAGTTAGACTCAGGTTTTTCAACTAACTTCATTTTCATTCATGCAAGCAAGCACCCGATACAACACACACCACAACAATCAAAGGGGAAAACAGATGGTTTGATGAACCATTCTGTAAGCTACGATACAATGAAATGATACATCTCATGCTACGACAGTGCTCTAGTGCATATACTCATCGTCGATGAAGTCGGAGTCCTCATCATCAGTGTAGAAGTCCACAGCATCTTCTTCCAGAAAATCGTCATCGTTGCTGAGGTAAGAATCCATATCTCCCTAGATGTCTTCACCCTCATCTTCTTCTTCCTTGGCGGCAAGCTGAGCTTCCTGCTCCTTGATGGTCTTCTCGAGGTCGTCCACCTTCTTGCAAAGACGGGCAATGGTGCGGTCCTTCTTTGCACGCTGGCAGCAAAGAGACTGACGATCTTGGACAAGCAGTGCGAAAGTCTGGGCCTTCTGGTCGGCAATGGCAAGGTTCTGGTTGGCTAACTCCCTGGCATTGTCCAGGTCCTGCTGCCTGTCATGAAGCAAGAAGTCAAGGTTCTCCACTTGACGCTTCAACTCTGGGTGACTTGGCATCTCCATCGGCATTCCCATGAAGTCACGTCTTGCATAGTGGGCAAAACAGGTTCCTTGAATCTTGTTGACGCTGAGGGCACATAGACGTGCGAGAGCTTCATGCATTGCCCTGGCTAATCCATCTAGCCAGTTGTTCTCTCTCACGGAGAACTGAATTCTCCCAGAAGTTGGTGCTTCGATGCTTCCCCGAAGGTCCGCGGTGACTAGCCACTGTAGGTCTCCTCCTGGGGGTCCTGGAAGTTGAGCTCCAAGATACTCCGGATGTGGGCGTCCCAGTAACTCCGACAGCGAATCCAGATCTCTCTCGAAGATCAGCTAACCTCCATTTCCCAACTTGTAAAACTTGCTGAACTGAGTCTCCATCTACAAGAATTAAGGATGAGGAAGTTAGTGAAGTGATCAAGTGTGTCAAATTTTAAGTAGCAATGTAAGAATTTTGAGGAACATGAATTTTTTTGGAGAAAGAATGAGTTCACAAGGGTAAGAGGGGAAATAGTTTTCCATAAATACTCATTTTGGTTTTGAAACTAAGTTTTTGTTTGAACGTCCATTCTAACTAGGGTCTCCTATGGTCAGGATGGCTCTGATACCAACTTGTCAACACCCGAATTTTTAATCCTAGATGACCGTTATGACATACCTCGCAATCCCAGGATTACCATTTTTAGGAGACATAACGGATTGGATATCACAGTACATCATCCATTACAAACCATACATAAGGTTTTACACAAATAAGGATCTCATGATCCAGTCTTTAATACAACAAGCAGCGGAAATAAACGATAGCGTAGCGGTGGGGTCCATCTTCAGGGGCACAGGCAATGCTGACGAAGGCAGATAGTCCTAGTTATCATAGCCGTCCTGCTGACCATCATCTTGATAATCTCCTTCATAGTCTGGACATGATAATAGCCAGGGACAAAAGCCATGAGTACTCTTTAAGTACTCGCAAACTACTACTAACAAGGGGTATAATTCTAAATTAAAGTACCGAATCTAAGTTAACTATCAATTTAAATTTGAAACCTAAGCTGAGTTCAGAAGCAAAGAAAGATAAAGTAAAGTTCTAGAATCACTTAAGTTGGGAAGCTATTATCATCAACACAACCCTGTTGGGGTCAAGTCAAAGTTCATCATTCATGTCAAGTTATTTAGAAAACAGCTGACAACGAAACAGTATGGCCATTCCAACTGTCCATAACCACGGACGCGGCTATTCGAATAGTTTGACACTCTGCAGAGGTGGTACACTTTCACCACAAGATTCGATACATCTGTCAGGGATAACCCTGAATCATCATACTTAGTATGCAGATAATCAAACATAACCTTCCCTTTACACACCCTAGTACAAGCACCTCTCCTATGAGCATGGCCTCCCAACCATGACCATCAGTCATCTTGGGCACTGCATAGGTGGACAACATTGAGAGGTAGCCTCAGCTCAAACCTCTCCCATGAGGGAACTAATACTAATGCATATAAATTTCCAGCTAAGCCTTACCCAATTCAGGTAATGTGGTTGTACGGTAAATTTGGAATGGTATCGCATCCGAATCCAACCATCAGTTTTATAAAAGGGTTAAGGCTCATGCCTCGTCATTTTCATCATCATAAACCAGTTGTGTTTCTCAACACCTGTCAAAACATCTCAATAGAATGACTCATCATTCCAAGGTTTTCATAATTCATTTTCACCAAGTATTCCCATCTAGAGTGACTCAAGTTTTTGATCTATACTAAGATACTAAGTTAAGAGTGTTCACTAAGGTGGAAGTGATGGGTTCAATCTCCTGCCACAGAGTGACATTTAAAGGTTTCTAAGTAGGTCAATTTTTATACTTTTTATGCTACCTTCAAAATTAAGTAAAGAACTTTCTGTAAACTAAGGGAGGTAAAACTTGTCAATAAGACTTGGGGTACTAATAGTTAAAGGGGTGTGATCAAAGCATGCTTAAGGCATCTTTGCTAAACCATCTAGTTTAAATCTAGCTTGCTAACAATAGCTTGCCTTGGTTGGTGCAGTGGTTGAAGTTTTATTCTTCTTCTTCTTCTTGGTAGAACTCCTCCTCGAAAGTTTGGTCGGTACTAGCGTCTATAAATACATAGGGAGTAGACAATCACCAAACCATACTTAACTAGGCTAAGTAGCATTCTAAAACACACAATTGATGATCTATTATCATCACAAGCATCACAAGTTTAATTGAATAGTTTCATTCTTTTTAATTTAGAAAAGTAATTCCTACTCATTGAAATTTTAACTAAAATTTAATATTCACCACCAAAATATGGGATCATGTGGACACATGTCCTCACCACATATTCTAACATGTGGGAATGAGATTTAAGGGTTGGATCAATATTACTTTGGTTTAAGTTCATTATTTAATGATTTAAAGTGACTAGAAATGCCTATATAGCATTATTTTGGTACTAGTCCATAGTCACTGCATGTCAACCTTAATATTATTACATGGTTAGATAGATATGATGAAATGTGATTTTTGAGAGTTGGAATCAACTCAAAAGCTAACTTGGTTGATTTTATAAAAATGTTGCAAGGTGCAAATGCTTCTGTTTTGTTATTTTTATTAGGAGAGATCTATAACTCTAATTGAAATAAATCCAACGGGCTTGGATAGATTATTTCAATACCTTTCAGACAAAATTGGTTTCATGCAATTTGGATTTATAAAACTCTCTGAATTGAATTTTGAAATAGGGGACAGAAACTAGATTTAACTAAAAAGGAAAAACCAGATTTGAATCTATGGGCTAGCGCGGGAAAAGAAATGGGTCGGCCCAGTGGCGCTCCGCGGCGCGGGGCTCAGTTGACAGGGGGTCCCGCTTTTCAGCGGCACTTAACACGTGAAACGGTACGCGCGCTGTGGGCCGTGCGATTAGAAGCGAGATCAACGGCTGACGAACAGGTCACCGGCGAGCTCGAACCCTAGCGGCTCGGTGGGGGTCTACTGGGGGCATGCCAGGGCTCCATCGGGGTCGGCGAGGCGGGCAAACGAAAGTGGAAGACGACGGCGAGGCGAGGCGCAGTTGCGGCGGAGCTTGGGGCGGTCGAAAGCAACGGCACCCTTCTCCTCCAGAGGCGGCGGCTCCGGTTCCAATTCCGGCGAGCGACTGCTCCACTTGCTCCAGCTAGAGGTGGGTGAGGTTCAGAGAGGTGAGGGGAGTGGAGTGGTGTGGAGAGAAGAGGATGGGGAGGCCTCCTTTTATAGTCCCGACGGTGAGACCGAGTGGGATGGGCGGTCGACGGTGGCGACATGGCTACGGCAAGCTAGCGGCATGGCGGGGGATGGCGATCGATGGGCGGTTCCCTGGCGGTGCTCTAGGACTTAAATGCAGCCGTAGGGGCGGTGTCACGCGGTCTGGGCGAGGTGGCGCTCTGCGTGGCCGAAGCGGCGGTGTCCACGGCGAGCGGTGGCTGTGAGGCTTTGGGCGGCGAACAGGGATGTCTAGGGTGTTCTCCAGGTCGAGGCGGAGCGGCGGGCGCGGGCTGCGGTCGAGTGGTGACTTGTGCACGCGGGGACAAGGCGTGCTCTGGAGGCGGCACTGGCATGGTGCGGTGGCACTGGGCGCGGGCTCTCCTCGGTGGTCCACGGCAGCACTTGGCTCGGGCAGGGGACAAAGAGGGGCGGTGAGGTGTTGGCTACCTCCTAGACATGGAGAGGAAGGAGGAGGTGGTCTGCTAGGGTGAGGGCAAGTTTGGCCGGCGAGTTGGTGCTCGGCATGGCTTGGCCTGGCCACTAGGGTGTAGGGGTTGGGGTGATAATGGCATGGTTTGATCAAGTGGAGACAGAGGGAGTGTTTTGTGGTCAAATGGGTGGCTAAACTCTGTAGAAACAGTGAGCTAGCTATTTGTGTTTGATTCTGCCTACCATGTGTTTGATGAAATCGCCGCAAGAGAAAAAGTTTTGAATTTTGAGCTCAAAATTTTTGAGTGATCTCCACTAGTGATAGGTAGTCTCTGGTTGCAAGGGTTTTGAAAGTGGAGCTGAAATAGATGGTTTTTGAAATAGGGGTGATCTATGCATATGCATTAGATTCAATTTTAAACTGTCATTTAAAATAGCTAACAGAATGTTTTTAGCAGATCCAAAGGTGGGCCTTGGTACCTCATTATGTGTACTAGCAAGGGGTACAAAGATCAAGAATTGTTTCTGTTAAGAATTGAGTACTAGGAATAGCCAAAGTAGGCATGAGAGTTAAATTTGCCAAAATGACCATTCCTTCTTTTTAGTTCTTTTTTATTTGATTTTCTTTAGGAAAAGTTTGGGAATGATGTAGATGAGGTTTAAATCACCTAAGAAACATTTTACAAGCATTGGATCATTCAATCATGGCAATTCAAACAACTCCTATTTTAAATGCACACACATATGAATGCTTTCATTTTAAATTTGGAAAAGTTCTTGTTAACCCTATTTTTGGATGATTTGATCTTGATAAGCTTGGATTAAAGTTTTGGGATGTTACACATGAGAACTTTGCAAAGTCTTCAAAAGGGTGGCCACATCCTTGGACTAAAATAAAATATTTCCTTTGCCAAAGATCGTGTTTGTAGGGCTTGTGTTGAAGGAAAGATGTAGGACTCTCCCCATCGAAGGAAGACAATCATTTCATCAAAGAGAATCTTAGAGCTCCTTCATGTGGATCTTTTTGGTCCTCCATCTCATGATAGTCTTGGTGGGAAGAAATATGGCCTTGTCATTGTTGATGACTACTCAAGGTACACATGGGTCCACTTCTTCAATCAAAAGTGTGATACTCAACAAACCGTCATCTACTTTGCCAATGAAGTTCAACGTCAACACAACATACCCATTTTGGCAATAAGAAGCGACAATGGCTCCAAGTTCAAGAACTACACCCTGAATGAATTCCTAAGTGAAGAGGGTATACGTCATCTATATTCCACTGCGTACACCCCTCAACAAAATGTGTAGCCAAGAAGAAAAACCGGACTTTGACGAATATGGCAAGATCTATATTGGCCGAATTCAAGTCCCCATATAATTTATGGGCTGGAGCTATATCCACCGCATGTCACTCATCAAACTGGCTTTACCTCCGCTAGATATTGGACAAGACTCCCTATGGAATACTTACCGGTAACAAGCCCAACATTTCATACTTCTAGGTATTCGGTTGTAAGTGTTTCTTTCTCATGAAAGGAGTTTGTTTGTCTAAATTTAATTCTAAGGTTTTAGAAGGTATTTTATTTGGTTACGGTGCCAAATCCCACACTTATAGAGTCTACAACAAGACCTCCGGAATTGTTGTAGAGTCTTGTAGTGTGGTGTCGAGGAAAATGGTGGATCTCATGCGGGGAAAGTTGATGTTTGTGATATAGATGTTGAAATACCCCAAGATGCCATAAGAAGAATGGGTGTGAGATTCTACCGCCTTGTTGAGGAACCCCTTGTGGCGGATTGGGAAGGACAATGCTCTACCCAAGTAGAGCCCTCATCTAGACAAGATCAACAAACTCCACCTACTGAAGCAACTACTGCACCTTTTCAACAAACTCCTGAAGATCATCCATCAACTTGTCAATACAGAAGTCCTAGGAGGGATTATCCGGCCAGGGAGGCCATATTATCTGGCCCTGCAATTCCCTCTCGCACTAGTACTAATCAGGAAACAGCCGAATCTCCTAGGACGGATTATCCGGCCCCTCCCTCGGCCCGATTATCCGGCCCTCCATGTCCAGAACTATAACCACCTGATATGGTTGTGGATCATGATCAAGTGCAAGAATCTTCTCCAACTATATGTGTTGAATCTGCTGCTGATCAAGGTTAGGCTTTTGGTCAATATGAGGACAAGAATGATGAAGATTTTCCTCCAAGAAATAATAAGGAAATCGAAACTTGTCCGTAAGGCTCGAGCTAAAAGAAATCTTGAACTTAGAGGTCACACACTTGATTAAGTGGTGGGCAACATAAGGATAAGGGTGTCCACAAGAGGTGACTTAGCATGATTCTGTGACCATCATGCCCATATATCCATGGTGGAACCCAAGAAGGTTTGTAAAGCAGTTGAAGATCTGGTCTGGGTTGTGGCTATGAATGAAGAGCGCAACAAAGTCTAGAAGCTAGTAGAGAATCCCAAAGAATGTTGCAATGTTATCGGCACAAAGTAGATATTCAAGAATAAGCAAGATGAGAATGGAATTGTTGTGAGGAACAAGGCAAGACTAGTTGCACAAGATTTTTCCCAAGTGGAAGGCATCGACTTTGGCGAGACTTATGCTCCCATGGCTCGCCTTGAGTCCATCCGTATCCTTCTTGCTTATGCAGCTCATCATAATTTTAAATTATAGCAAATGGATGTTAAAAATGCCTTTCTTAATGGTCCATTTTATGAGTTGGTATTTGTTAAGCAACCCCCGGGCTTTGAGGACCCCAACTTTCCTAACAACATATACAAAATCAATAAGGAGTTATATGGCCTTAAACAAGCCCCACGTGCGTGGTATGAGCATCTTAAACAGTTATTGTTAGATCGTGGTTTTGAGGTTGGGCAGATTAACCCCACTCTTTTTACTAAGAAGGTTAATGGGGAGATTTTTTTATTCCAATTATATGTACATGACATTATCTTTGGCTCTACTAACCAATATTTTAACGATGAATTTTCAAAGCTTACACTACTAGGACACTAGCTATAGATAGACATGCTTTCTGTGGCGCATATGAAAGGGCATACTCCACATAATTAATTCCGCGGCACATATAGACACAAAAGCCATAGAAATTTGGCAATTCTATGGCATACTGAACCCATATGCGCCCTAGAAATGTGTGGTTTTTTGGCGCATATTTTCCCATGCGCCACAGAAAGTGATGATTTTGTGGCGCATATAGACATATGCGCCACACAAATTTGATGGGACCCAGAACCAACTAAGGGGGAGACAATTATATGGTGCATATGTATATATGTGCCACAGAAAGTGATATTCTATGGCACATATAGACATATGCGCCACAGAAAGTGATCCCACCCCCATCGTGGATCGCCATTTAAGTTTTGTAAAAAATAAACAAAAATAATAAAAACTTCAAAAAAATAATTCCTTTGAGATGTAGTTATATTTTGGGTGTAGTTGTAGGGAAAATTGAAAAACATGAATTTCGATGTATTTTGCAAAAAAGTTAATGGCATGGTAAAACGGCCATAACTTTTGCATACAATGTCGAAAAAAGTTTAACCTATCAAAACGACCGTCTCGAAATTTTCTACTCAAATTCAGTGGCCAAAGGCTGTTCTGGATTTTATAGAATCCTCAAATTCGAAAAGAGTAAAAGGTTGTGGCCCAAAGAAGATTTTTTCTGCAAAAAAATAAAAAAGGGAGACAATTCTGTGGTGCATACAAAATTGTTGGGTGGGATTTGAATTTTGAATTCCGCCGGCGCCCCTTCTCCCTCTCTTTTCTCCTTTTCTCCGCTCCACACTTCTCCTCTCCTCTTATTCTTCTCCCCTTCTCCTCCTCTTCCTCCCCTTCTCCCTCTCTTTTCTCCTTTTCCTCCCCTCCACTTCGCCTCCTCTCCACACTTCTCCTCTTCTCCTCCCTCCTCCTCCACTCTCTGGCGACCTCCTACTCCACCTCCAGACATGGCCTCCTACTTCTCCTCCTCCACCCTGGTGACCTCCACCTCCGGCGACCCGTTCCTCCACCTCTGGTGACCTCCTCCTCCTCCTCCACCACCACCTCTGGCGTCCTCCTCCAACCATTTCCGGTGACCCCTTCCTCTACCTATGGTGTCCTCCTCTTCCTCCTACTCCGACCACCTTCGACGGACTCCTCCTCCTTGTCCTCCGGCCACCACGTTTGATGACCCCCACCTCCGGCCTAGATCTGGCCGCTTTTTAAAAAAAATTGAAAAACAATCTATGGTGCATATGGCAATATGCGCCAGAGAAATTCGAGATCTGGCCCACTTTTTTTGAAATTTGAAAAAAAATGTGGCGCATATTGCCAATATGCGCCACACAAATTTGAGATTTCTGTGGCGCATATCGCCACATAAATAAAATTTAGTGGCAAGGTAATAGTGGTGCATCTGATATGCTCCACAGAATTGCGAAATACGTGCGCCACTGATAACCTTTTTCCTAGTAGTGTTATGACTAACAGGTTTGAGATGTCTATGATGGGAGAGTTAAGGTTCTTTCTTGGATTCGAGATCAAGAAACTAAGAGAAGGAACCTTCATTAATCAAGCCAAGTACATCCAAGACATGCTCAAGAGATTCAAGATGACGGATCTTAATGGCGTTGCTACACCAATGCAAACTAAATGTCAACTCGAGTTATGTAGAGTGTAGGAATGTGTGCAAGATATCAAGCAGCTCCTAAATAAAGCCACTTAGTGGCGGTCAAGAGAATCTTCCGATATTTGGTTTATTCCCCAAACTATGGATTATTGTATCCCAAAGGCTCCAATTTCTCTCTATGTGGTTATACTGATTCATATTGGGCTGGTGATAAGGATGATAGAAAATCAACTTCTAGAGCTTGTCAATTTCTGGGCAGATCCTTAGTGTGTTGGTCTTCTAAGAAGCAAAATTGTATATCTCTCTCCACCGCCGAAGCTGAATATGTGGCTGCTGCAAGTGCATGCACTTAGTTGTTATGGATGAGGCAAACTTTAAAGGAATACAATGTCAATTCTAACATTTTGCATCTTTTATGTGACAATGAAAGTGCCATGAAATTTTATTACAATCCAGTGTAACACACAAGAACTAAACATATTGAGATCCGTAATCTTTTTATCCGAGATCATGTTGCTCGTGGAGACATTGACCTCTTGTAGCGACCTAGGATCGATAAAGATCCTAAATCCCTGTGATTAACATGCTAGTCCCTGGATCATTAGCTAGCACTCATAGTCGATGAAATATCATATAAAACACAAGTATTTATTGCATGAATCGAAAAATCCAAAGTTTACTTATTACAATAGAAGCGAAATAAAACAACTTGGAGTCCCATCAATGCCACATGCTAGTTGAGTGACGACCCATGATCCTAGCGCACCTTTCAACGATCTCTGAATTCTACACACATGAAACGTGCAACCAAAGGAGTTGGTCAATACTTCGAATGTATTGGCAAATTACACCAAGGAAATAATTTGACTATCTCTACATGCAAGGTCAACAAAAGGCTTGATGTTTATTTGCCTAAAGCTAATTTTCATAAGTTTAAGAAGAAGAGATAAAATCTTTTATCATACTTTGTAAACATTTTCATATTACACACCAAGCCACTTGTATATTACACACCAAGTTTCCAATCCTCAACCTAACACTTGGATATTAAACACCAAGCGTCCCGAAAACCCACCTATTAGAGATATTACACACATCATAAGGTTTGAAAACTTCTATTTGAAAAGAGAGAGGAAAATCCTTCAGAGGCTCCATCCTTCAGATGCTCAAAGTTGTTCTTTTTCCATGAACATTACTGATCAATCAGATTGATTACTCTCGAGAGTTTGTGCACTTTACCCACAATCCATGATCAAGTCCTTTTACAGACAAGACCATGGCGAAGCTTTCCCTTAGTAGCCCCCCTACCTTACGGATCCACCCGTGCCACAAATCCTCCAAGTGGTGGTACCCAAGTGAGATTTTCCACTAAGTACTAGGCCAAGACAGAGCCCATATGTATTGCGGTTGCACTGGAAGCTTCTGAATTCTGAAATATGGAAGACTTCTTTGATCCCGGGCCGTCGTACTCCACAAAAATTCCACTCGTTGTCGCGACAAGCAATCCGCCTAGAAGAAAACTTAGTTTTTATTTTGAAGTAGACTTGAGAGGAAAATCTTCGTTCAAAAAGAGGTTTTGTACTTGAAAAAACTGAAACTTTCAAACCCCCCAACGGTATTTTATATATATAGCATAGCACAAGCAATACTAAGAAAATTTCAGGGATAACCTATTAGGAAGGGAAAATCCTAAGTATAGAGCTACTCATGGCATACTACAAAACATCGTCGCACTTGTAAAACACTTGTAAAATATTTCTACTAAAATGTCCTACAAATGCATACTACTCCTTGAAGCTAAAAACATGCATAGTATGAAAACATGGGACCAAGGATATGAACAAAGGTGTAACTTGCCTTATGTTAGTAATGTGCGTGATGATTGTATTCCTCTGTAGCAAATGCAATCTCCGGACAATATAATGGAAGAATAAAGTAACTCCAATCAAAACAATTGCAAACATAGCAATATTGCAAGCAAACAATAAAACAATGATGATCAAATGTATACATGATGATTTAATGTGTCACAATGGTTGTATTTAGTTCTCTGAACACTTAGTTTAACAAATGATGCATATGAAAAAGCTTTTAATGCATAGAAAAATTTATTAATAAAACTATATTGACCTAAATAGGGTTTACCTCACTCTAACTCAACTTATGATATTTTTGTAGTATTAAATTTTTAATTAAATACCACTATATAGGTAACTCAATTTAGAGACAATAGCAATTGGAATCACGCAAAAAGGATCTATAGATATTTTTCTATGATTTAATTGCTATAACAACACAATTTCGTCTTTCTACAAGATCATCTTATAAAATAGAGCCAAATAATTTTTTGTATATTTTACCTAGATAGATATTTTTTTAAACATAGAAATTGGTTTCACTAAATTTAGAGTTACAGATAATTTTCTATGAATTAAGTACCAATTGAGAGAGTTTAAATTGCTTGAAAAATAAAACTTCAACAAAAGTGAGATCTAAACCCAGATTAATATTGGGCACAAAATTACAAAACTATTGATATATTGTTTGTATTTTTCGGAGTTGTAAATATTTTTCTACAATTTAAGTACTCTAAAAGTACTATTTAATTAATTAAATAAATACAGAAGAACTATACAATGAAAATTAGATCTGGTCATGAAATAGTGTTCTACGCTAAATTATATCTCCAACGGTATATTATATGTAATTTTTTGACTCATATTTGATTTACTATAAATTTTACAAAATTGGCATATATTCTGTCTGAAAATAAACTGAAAAGTATATAAATACAAAATCGGCCAGATGCGTGGCAAGATCTGATTGGTCAGTACCGCTTCGCTTGAATGGAGCATTTGTGCACATTGGATCTATATCGGATGGTAGGTGATGCTCGGCTCAACACGATTGGGCTTGATCATGGCTTCATGTCGGCTTTGACTTGCAGCTCGCCTGAGTCTCAGCTGGCTTCGATCTGGTCCCTCCAGATTGAATCGGACGACACCTAGTGATGATGGCAATCTGGCGATGGCGACGATGATGGTGCGCGGCGGCGCGACTCAGGTGGTGATAGGGGCGGAGGTTCTAGTGGTCCACGGTGCAGGGAAAGACGTCCACGTGATGGAGGAGAACACGACGAACCTGATGGTGGGATCGTCGTGGACTTTTTCTTCCTAGAGCAACGACGCGATGCGGCTGGAGGTCCTCGGCTACTGCAGGCTCGGCGATAGTTCCAGGGCTCCTGGTTCTCTACGGAGAGGGAATAAAGCACGACATGAAGGGATATTGAGAGGCAAGAAGAATAGGGGAAAAGGAAGGCATAAGGGTACTTCAGTACCTCGTACTTGAGCTCATACTGTGGCGCCGGCGGATTGAATTCAATCTCCAATTTGGCGCCATGGGGGCGGATTATGTTGGGGTTTTGAGGGATTTTGATGCAGGGTCGAGGGTATTTATAGGGAGGCAGATACTTGAGCGAGGGAAAACAGGTTGGCACAGAAATTAGGGATTACCTATCAGTAGTTCAAAGGAAGTTGTGGAGGAGATGATCTCCGACTGGGTGAGGGACATGACAAGCGGGCCTAGTCTATCGGTGACTGCAAGGAAAAAACAGAGGGGAGGGGGTTCTGTCTCCGGTTGACCAGCTTCGGTTGCTAGCTATGCTGATAGCGGGCCGCTATGCACTGCGCGATGCATGGGAACGTGAACAAAGAGATGGGCCGACTCGGGTTGGCCTAGGTTATTTTTTTCCTTATTCTTTTTCTGTTTTGACAATTCCTTTATAACTTTTATGTTATAGTTCCAAAAGACATGGAATTTGTTTCTAAATTTTTCTATAATTTAGTAGATCATCATAGGATAATTTTTGGCAATAGTTTTATAAATAAATGGATTTATAAATCCTTGTTTGTACCCTTGTAGGAGTATTTTGGTAATTCAAAATAGGTTTTTTTAAATGGGGTTTTAATAAGAATTTGTTTGAATGCAATGATGTAAGGATCATGTATGCAAGGCAAGCACAATACTTTGTATTTTTTCAACCTCCCAACCAATGTGATAGTCATATTAATCCACTATTTTCATGTGGCTTAGTAAAGTATTGAAGAATTCCTAAAAAGTTACTTTTCAAACAAAAGTTTCAACAAGATCAAACAATTTCAATCAATTTATTTAATTCATTTTAACGTTCCAAAATTAGGAAGGTTTTGGGATGTTAGACCTCTCTTTTATGAGCACGAAGAATCAGCTTGCGAGCATTTTCACAAAGCCTCTTGATGAAGCAAGATTTTGTCACTTGAGGAATGAGCTAAATATCGTAGATTCAAGGAGCTTGACTTGATTTCCCTTGCATACACATCTATGTCTTAACCACTATTTGGTTTAGATGAAGGCATGGATATAGGGGGAGTGTGGTCCTAACTATTGGGCTAAACATCCCCTCATAATTCCGAAAGCGAGACAAATCATTTTTGTTAATTTTATTTTGTGATATGTGAGCTTATTGATGAGTATTGGTCATGAACCCAAGATATATCTTCGCGGTGTCATACCTTACACTCCTACATGGTGGCTTTGGCCATCGCCCTCTTCTTGGTGAAGAGTTGGGTCGTTTTTGATGTTTTTGTTAATTGCCTATCTTTTGTTCTTATGGAAAACACACTCAATATTGGATCTTCTTTGTTTTTGGTTCTTGCAATTTTGGGTATGTAGTACCATGTTAGTTTGGTGATCTAAACCTAAGCCTATCCCCACCCCAAGACATATGTCTATTTTACGCACAAGTCCGTTGTAAATCTTGCGAGGGTGCTGTTGGGTTGTGTTGACCCGAACTCTATGTGAATAGACAAATTCAGAGAGGGACAGATTATCCGCCCCTAGTGGGGGCTAGATTATCCATCCTAGGTTGTTTCGTCCTATTAGGGCTGGGTGTTGGGTGAGGGGTCTCAAAAATAGCAGCCCTCCTCACCCCGACTCCGTCCTACTCCCAGCCGCCACTACCATTCCCGACTCTCTCCAGTGCTGCTCTAACCACTGGTTCTTCACCAGATCTGCTACTCCATCCTCTCGGGTACCCTCTCTTCTGAGTCAATCTTCCAATGAGTGAGGGTAACTCCCCCATTCTTATCTCTTATATGGAAGTTTTTTTTTGTTGTTGGAACTCGGTTGCCCATTGATCCATATGCCTGTTAAGAACTTTAAACAATCAACATTTTGGCCGATCTGCATGCTTGTTGTTAATCTGAGTCGATTTGCAAAAAATCGCCAGCACCGGATATCTTCCCATGGCCAGGCCGGATTATCTGGCTTGGAAGGTTTGAACCTACTGATTTTTGACTCATATTTTTGCGGCATATAATTGTGTTGTGGTTGCTTCTCTACTGTTTTTAGCATTCCCCCTAGACTTGTGTGTGTACTTATCTTTTGCTATCCACCTTAGTTCTGTCACATGTGGTTCTCGCGGTGTCTGAATAGGCTAAGAGGGAGAAGATGTCCAGGGCTGGTTCCAAGAGGAAAGGAAAGGAACCAAGAGTCAACTATAAGAAAATGAACATTGTTCATTATTCCACCCTACGGCAATGTGACTGGTTTGAGGATTCCGCTCACGATGCGAGTCTTGAGGACCACAACTTTTGGTGTGTCCCTCAGAAGCTCATCTATAAAGACATCTACTCCAGCTGGAAGATTCACCCCATCTCTTTTTGTGACTAATAAGATGGGGCTACATCATATTTTGGATATCTAGTATGATTATGATACCTCTCTGGTGAAGTAGTTTTTCTCTAGGTCATATTGGCATAAAATGCATGAAGAAGCTCCATTCTGATGGAATTTTAGAATCACTTGATTTTGAATCATTTGATACATGTGAGCCATGCCTTAGGGGCAATATGACTAGGACCCCATTTTCCGGTACAATGTAACAGGTGACAGATTTATTGGAAATCATACATACCGATGTATGTGGTCTAATGAGTGTGTCGGCGTGAGGTGTATATCGTTATTTTGTTAATTTCACAGATGATTTGAGTAGATATGGGTATATCTATTTGATGAAACACAAGTCTGAAACCTTTGAAAAGTTCGAGGAATTTCAGAGTGAAGTGGAAAATCATCATAATAGAAAGATTAAGTTTCTAATATCCAATCATGGAGGTGAGTATCTAATTTACGAGTTTGGCACAAACATGAGAGTGTGGAATAGTTTCACAACTCACGCCTGCTGGAACACCACAACATAATGGTGTATCGGAGTATCGTAACCGTACCTTATTGGATATGGTTTGATCTATGATGTCTCTAACTCACTTGTCACTTTCATTTTGGGGTTATGCACTATAAACAGCCGCATTCACTTTAAAGGACACCATGTAAATCCTTTGAAACGACACCGTATGAATTATGGTTTGGAAACAAACCAAAGATGTCATTTCTAAAAGTTTGGGGATGCGATGTTTATGTGAAGAAACTTCAACCTGATAAAATCGAACCCAAAGCGGAAAAATGTATCTTCATAGGACACCCTAAAGAAACAATTGGGTATTCCTTCTATCACAGATCCGAGGGCAAGGGTTTTCATTTCCAAGAATGGATCCTTACTATAGAAGGATTTTCTCATGAAAGATATGAGTAGTCGTAAGGTAGAACATGAAAAGGTTATTAAACCTTCTCTTCATGAAATGGCAAGTGGCGCAGCACCGAAAATTGTTCTGGAGTTAACTTCACCGGATGAATAGGAAACTAATGATAAAGGTCATGAAACTCTGAATGAGGACACTACCAAACCTTGCAGGTCAAGCAGAACACTTGAAGTTCCTGAGCTGTACGAAAACCCTGTCATGAATCTCAGGACACATGATGACCCTGCGATGTATTAAGAAATGATGATGAGCTTGGATTTGAACAAATGGCGAGAAGCCATGCAATCCGAGATGGAATCTATGTACGAAAACCAGGTTTGGACCTTGGTGGACTTACCTCACGACCAAAAGGTCGTTGAGAATAAATGGATTTTAAAGAAGAAAACTGACGTTGGTAATGTGGCCATCTATAAAGTTTGACATGTCGCAATGGGGTTTCAACAAAATCAAGGAGTTGAATATGATGAGACTTTATCTCCCATAGAAATGCTAAAGTTGGTTAGGATTGATACATCCAAAACATATCTACTTTCTCGGACACTTTTGCTATTGTTTCTCCTCTATACTTGTGTGATTTGGATACAACTAATGCGGACTGACGCTGTTTTCAGTAGAATTGCCTTGGTGTCTACTTTTTATGCAGAAAATCAACTATCAGGAAAAATCCCGGAAAATATGCCAAAAATCCTATTTCACCCGAAGACTCCAGGAGCCAGAATACGAGACAGAGAAGAGCCAGGGGTGGCCACACCACTTGGTGGCGCGAGCCAGGCCAGGCCACGCCAAGGGGTGGTGTGGGCCCCCCAGGCACCCCCTCGGCCTCTATCTTCGCCTATAAGGAGCCTTCTGACCTAAAAACTTCGGGGGCTTCAACGTTTTTCCAGAAGGAGTTCCGCTCCGCCACCACCACCAGATTCCATGAAACAGCACCAGAAACTCCGTTCTGGCACCCTGCCGGGACGGGAAATTGGAGGAGATCGTCGCCATCATCATCACCATCGCTTCTCCATCGACCATCCATGTTTCCCCCATCTATGAGTGAGTAATCCCCCGCTGTAGGCTATGGGTATGGTAGGGATTGGATGAGATCGTTCATGTAATGGCATCAAATTGTTAGGGCATGGTGCCTAGTATCTTTTATTAGTGCTTTATGACTTTGTTGCGACTTGTTGTGCTTAATGCTTGTCACTAGGGCCCGGGTGCCATGATTTCAGATCTGAATATGTTATTGATTCATTATGATAGTATTGTTTTTGGTCTTATCTACAAGTTGTATACACATGTTGTTGTCCGGAACCAATGGCCCTGAAGTGACAGAAATCGTGATAACCGGAGGGAATGGCTTTGATGTGAGGATCACATGTGTTCATGGAGTGTTAAGCTTTGCTCCGGTGCTCTATTAAAAGGAGCACCTTAATTGCCAGTAATTCCCTTGAGGCCCCGCTGCAAACGGGCTAGCAGGACAAAAGATGTTGTGCAAGTTCTCATTGCGAGCACGTATGACTATATATGGAACACATGCCTAGGATTATCTAGTACTGGGATGCTTTATCTTATTTATCTGCAATTGCCTTATGTTCTGATTGCTATGTGAATTGTCTTGTCCATGCAACGCGTCCATCCATCCCATGCCTACCGCACTCGAATCCCATTGTTTACTGCTATTGTCACTACTGTCTTTACTTTACTACTGCTGTTACTTTGCTATTCCTACTACAAAACTGTTGCTACTGATAAACTGCTGTGAGCAAGATTGTCTCTAGGTGCAGCTGAATTGACAACTCAGTTGTTAAGGCTTATAAATATTCTTTGGCTCCCCTTGTGTCGAATCAATAAATTGGGTTTCACTTCCCTCGAAAATACTGCGATACACCCCCTAGGTCATCAAGACTATTTTTTAGCGCCGTTGCCAGGGAGCATAGCTTTATTTATCAAGTTCACTTGGATTCTCTATTGTTCGCTGTTATCCATCCATCATGGGTAAGTCTCGTGATGGCAAGGTTCCTATTTTACCATCCACTACAAGAAGAGGTACGGTTTTGAACACCTCTGCTGCTCTTGATTCACCGTCTGTTATGAGTAAGTTCCTTACACCACCACATACACATGCTACACACACTGCTACTACTGCTAAATCTGAAACTTCTGATGCTTATGGTGCTGCTTCTACTATGCTTGATAAGAGTGGTTCATTAGGTCCTTCCCTAGATGCTACGATTGCTAGAACTATAGCTAGAAATACCGAAACTCCTAATGAAGACACTACCACACCTGTTAGTTCACCTGAGTCTAGTGAGAGTTATGATATTGAAGATGGTTATGTTGAGATGACCGACGAATTTATTAAAGAATGTAAGAACACCCATGATAGGAGCGCTGCTAAGAGTCTCCTTGAGAGGCGTACTATTAGACCCAAATTATCTCCTACTGCTAAGTTTGCTGCTTCTCCCATAAACATCATAGATGAAGATTATGATTTCTCTCTCGATCTATCTTACATAGCTATTGTCGAGAAAGAACCTTTTTGTGGGACTAATAATGAAAGTGTGGTAGCACATATGAATGAACTTTCTACCATGAGTGGCTTGTTTTCTGATGATATTAAGATGCGTACTTACTTTGTTGCTAAGATTTTCCCCTTTTCACTGAAAGGAGAAGCTAAAACTTGGTTTAGTAAATTGCCTCCTGGATCTATTGATAGCCCTGAGTGCTTGATTAGTACTTTCCTGCAGAAATATTTTCCTCCTAGTGCTAGACATGCTATTTTGCAGGAACTTTTTGATTTTAAACAGAGAGAAAAGGAGGTATTTCCCGAATCTTGGGCAAGGTTTTGTGCTTTGATTCATGCACAGGCTGGAAGTCCATTACCTAAGAATGAGCTTATTGATATATTTTATAATGGACTAACCGAAGAATCTAGGACATACCTAGATAGCTGTGCTGATTGTGTTTTCAGGAATAGGACTCCTAAGGAAGCTGAGGAATGAATGGCTAAAATAAGCAAGAATTATGAAGATTGGACTCCTCCTGAACAAGCTATACCTAAAGTAATTGTACCTGAACCATCTATTCCGATGCCTATTCCAACATCAAAGAAGATTGGAGTTATTGAATTAAATGATGAAGTGATGAAGGAAGCTAAGAAATGTCTTAAGGAGAAGGGAATTAAAGCTGCAGATGTCAAGAATTTACCTCCTATAGAAGAATTATGTAAGCCTATTCCCTACTCATCCACTATTGAGGTACACTCTCTCCAACACTTTGATGAAGGTGATATCCCTTACTCTAAACCTCCTGATCAATGCTTAGAAGAATTCGATATCTTTATTGTTAAGCAAGATAACTTTAATAAAAGGGTGCAAAATCATCTAATTGAAAACACCAGAGCTATTGTTGAGTTGAAAGATATTGTGGAAAGAACCTCTAATGATGTTAAAATGATTATTAAACACTTTCAAATGGTTCAAACTCAAATAGATCAACTCGTTAAAGTGCAAAATGACTTGCTAGTTAATGCTGCTAAAAAAACATGCTTATGAAATTAGAACTAGAAGTGGTGCTACTACCCAGGATCCTCTATATCCTGAGGGGCATCCCAAAAGAATTGAGCAGGATTCTCAACAAGCTGAAAATAGTGGTTCTACTCATAAGAAAAGGAAAAAGAAACATAAAACTATTGTAGAACTCTCTGAACCTGCTATAGATCCTAATAGTATATCTATCTCTGATGCTGAAACTGAAAGTGGTAATGAAGAACATGAAGCTCCTAATGAAGAAAAAGTTGAAGAAGAACCTGAAAAGAATACTAAATAGACCAAAGAAGATTTTATTGCTAAGAAACATGGTAGTGAAAGAGAACCTTGGATCCAAAAACCTATGCCTTTCCCTGATAAGAAACACAAGTCAAAGGAGGATGAACACTATAATAAGTTTTGTGAGTGGATGAAACCTTTATTCTTGCAAATTCCTTTGACTGATGCTATTAAATTGCCTCCTTACTCAAAGTATATGAAGGACATTGTCTAGAATAAAAGGAAGATCCCTAATGAAGAAATTTCCACTTTGCTTGCTAATTATTCCTTCAATGGTAAGGTTCCTAAGAAACTTGGAGACCCAGGGATTCCAACTATCCTTTGCTCTATTAAGAATAGTTATGTTAGAACTGCTTTGTGTGATTTGGGAGCTGGAGTTAGTGTTATGCCTTTCTCTCTCTATAAGAGGCTTCAGCTTGAAAAATTGATACCAACTGATATATCTTTGCAAATGGCTGATAAATCTACCACTATTCCTGTGGGTATATGTGAGGATGTACCTGTTAAGGTGGCTCACAATTGCTTGATATTAACTGATTTTGTTATGCTTGAAATGCATGAAGATGATAATATGTCTATTATTCTTGGGAGACCTTTTCTTAATACTGCAGGAGCTGTTATTAATTGTAATCAAGGAAAGGTGACTTTCAATGTTAATGACAAGGAACATACTGTCTATTTCCCCAAGAAGATTGAAATGACTTATGGTTTGAATTCAATTGAACATGTTGAGGGCATTCAAGTTGGAGAAATATATTGTCCCATACCAAGAGAAAAATTTGAAACTATTATGATTGGGACCATTGCTGTCAAGGTTGAGGTAACATAACATTAGTGGAATACAAAGTTTTGTCTCATATGCAATTGTTTTGGTAGCAAGACTTGATCAACCTTGTTAACAAAAGGATTCCATTGAACAAAACAATGTTTTCATTATGATTATCTCCGTTTATTTCTATCCTTTGCACTTTAGTTTTTGCTTTCGTTTAGCTTTCTTTTTGTTGTTAGTTGCTTGCTTGTTAGAGTGTCTTAGAACTTTTGTAGTTCTAGCCTTGTTTTGTCTTTGCATCATTTAAAAAAAAATTGTCTGTCAGAAAATCATTCTTCTATTTCTGAAAAATGCCCAAAAATAAAGTGTCTCGAAAAATTCCAGAAAATTCATATTAAATTTTTACGTGAAAAAGGGGCAGATGAGTACCTGGGAGGTACCAGGGGGCCCCACCAGGCAGGCACACCACATGGTGGCGCGTCCAGCCCTGGGTGGCGCCATGCCCTGGTGTGGGCCACCCCTGCCCCCCCACTAACTCTCTCACCTGCCACTTTCTTCTCTCTCCCGAGTAAGCTCCAGTTCATTGCTCAAAATCGCATTCTTGATGTGCTTGTTCTCGATTTTTTCGATCTCCTTGCTCAGCCCATCTTTCTTGCTGAAATTTGGAGCATTTGTTCCTTGGTATGTGACTCCTCCCCGTGTCCAAGTAGATTTGTGTTTAGTGGATTATATCTTGAGTATTTTGCTGCTATAGGTGACTGGTTATGAGAGACTGTAAGCTTGTTTGATGCTTAGAGATATAGTTTTGATGCATGTTTAGGCCTCTTGCAAGTCCCTATGAGTAGAATCCTTCATTATATTTACTTTGCAATCACTTGTTTAATAGGTGTTTAAATTTCAGAATACCAAGCATGAACAACCATACTTTTGGAGAGATATTTGAGAGTGATGCACCCAGGAGGTCGAGGCCCTCAAGAACATCCTCTCAAGCTAGGCCATCATACAACGAAGATCTCATTACAACTCGTATTGGTAGTGAAAGGGATGATGGGGATGCTCACCCATCCTCTTTTCCTTGTTTTACTTTCTTACAAGCTGCAGGTATTCTTGATGATTTCTTGCTAATGATTGAGAGGGTTGGTTTGACCTCATATATGCAAGATGAGAGTGCGCAATATGCTACGCTCACCAAAACTTTTGTTGAGAGCTTCACGTTTACTAACACATCCTATCAGTCGACTGTCTCTTTTAAAATCTATAATCTGCCCTTCACCATGCCTTTGGAGAGATTTTGCAGTATTGTAGGTGTACGCATGACAGGGACCGTGAAGGAAATTCAAGGGCGACCCGCTAATTTGTTGGAGCTTTACCGAGGGGTGACCAATGATGATGACCGCGTGGCGCAGCGCGGAAAGATAAGAAATATCCAACTCCCTGCTCTTAGATACTTTGCATATTATCTTGCTACTAGTGTACTTGGTAGGGAGAACACAAGTAATATCTCCAACTATCATTTAGCATTCCTTGCTGCTGCGCTTAACAATGATATTCGGTACAATCTTGGCTCTCTTATTGCTCGCCGCCTAGCTGCTAGGGGGCCTATATATGGGGGCATCATTGCCTCGCGTATAGTCGGTGCATTAGGTCTTTTAGTGGAGCCCAATGATACTATGCTGGCACCACAGAGGCTTGACCTTGTTGCTATGAAAACTCATCACTTTGTCACTGCTACTTTTGATTTGAACAGTCTAGTATATAGGATGCTTTTCACTGATGGGGATGAAAGGGAGATCCTTTTGCCACAACCTTCTTTGTTTAGTGTTCACAGGAGACTGTGGTCGCGCTCCAAGGAGGAGGTGGACGAGCAGCTTCGCTTGCTGGGTTTCCACGAGCAGCACCAGGAGGATGTGCCCTCCTATGATTACTCCGCACATTATGGAGGGACGTACTTGAGCTCGCACCAGGACGAGGGTACTTCCTCGTCGTACCACGGTGACACTTCATCCTGGCCAGCTTGGGATTGATACCCACTTAGGCCAAAAGCCTAATCTCGGGGGAAGGTACATCGACATCGCACTCATCTTCATATCATGTTGCGTCGGTACTTTGTATATTCATGTTTTCGTTCTCTCTTCAGTTTTCGTTCTTTCTTTACTTTTGCTTTCTAAAACACAAAAAGACCAAAAATATTTCTGTTGTTTCTCTTTGGTTTGCTTCTTTTTATTTTTGCCTTGGTTTGTTTTTCCCTTTTGCTTTGTTTGAACTATTCGAAAAACCCAAAAAGATTTCGCTTTGCTTGTTTTCCTCTTTGGTTCTTGTTTTAAAAAAACCAAAAACACCAAAAATATTTGTCGTTCTTCTTTGGTTTTTGTGAGTTTGCTACAAGGTTCAGTAGTCCTTAGTGGATATTGGTTTCACATTATTATTCAAGCCACACAAGTGAAGAGCAATAATGAGGATTAATGACAACTTGAGGCGTGGTAAGAGGCTGGTAACGAACTCTATTTGTTTTCATTTTTGTACATATACTCATCACTGTGGGCATGCTTAGTCTGTTCATGTAGGGTGTATGTTATCTTTGGATGCTTAGTAGTTCTTGCTTTCGTATGATTAACTCCAGCTCGCTAATAGTTTGTAGCATGTCCTATGAATGTTTGCTTGCATTATTCTATTCATAAATTGGTATGACACCCTGGTATTCCTCCTCTAAATGTTTTATTTGAATTGACTTGGCACATGCTCATGCATGCACATGACTGTGATAATCAGTTAAGCCTTGATGAATTATTTTGCCTTGAGGATCTTGAATCACTTTCATGCCATGATTAGTCCTGTTTTGTTGCAAGCATGTTTATGACAGTTATTGCTCTCTCGTTGGTTGCTCCTTACTATTGCTAGCCTTCACTTACACTGAGTATGTTTTACTCAAGTTTCCAACTCCCTATACCAAATATTTCCAAAGTGTCCACCATACCTACCCATTAGGATAATTTGCTACTTCCGTGCATATTCATTATGCCTTGTTTTCTTCCGAATAAAATGTTTGCTTGTTACGAGAAAGTTAGTTAGTAAAGCTCTCACGAACTTGATGGCACACTTTATTTTCTTGCACTTAATAAACCCGAACCATTGTGTCCTTCTTTATTGCGTATATGCTTGCGCTTTATAAGTTGAAGTTAGCAGAACCATGTTTCATGGGGAACGTTTTCAACATTTCATTGGTACTTAGTACCTAGTTGATATCATGTTCTTTTGCTTATGGATCCCAGCGGTGTGAAATAAAAGTGGAACTTGTAAGATCATGTAGTTTGTATGTATGTTAGAGAAACGCCTGGGCCGCTAGCCTAAGCCATGCCTACTCATGGTGGAAACTTGCAGCATAACCATAATGAGCATTCTATGAAGCATCCTCAATAAAAATCTATGCACATAGTAAATAAAAAGATCGCTGAGATGCTCATTGTCTGCTTGCCTTGTTATTTTGATTATGGGACAACTCCCGTGTCATGTGCAAGGGGTACCCCGTTGGCGGTTCTCTATGATACGTATATACTTACAATGACAAGATCTTACTTGTGACTGAAGTTGAGTAGCATGAGGATCGGTCTTCGTAAGTAAGGGGCATGAGACTTCGATTTATAACTTGTCAAGCATATCCTCTTAGTTGTGTCACTTTAACCTTAACCATTTAAAGATGCTTATGATAGGGGCAATGAGAGCTCAAAGCTAACGAGTACCATACTTTCAACATTTGGAAGCCTTTAAAAATTATTCAAAACCTTTTTCTTTACTTGTCAAGTCTCCATTTATTCTTTGAGCACCTTCTTGAGAGCATAGTTGTCATTCTTTGTGCTTGTATCATTACTTGATTATTTGTGGTATGACTTTGATGCTTGTATCCTTGATATCTTTACTTCTAGTCATCACTTGAACTTTAGAGGTGCCTTGACATTCATAATCAAAGGCAAGCGAGATACCACTCTATTATACCTTTTTATGAGCATTGTAATGTTGCTTACGTTTATACTTCATGCTACTTATTATTTTTGAGTTAGAATCTCTTCATAGCTTGCAATGACTATTAAGTAGACTCAGTTGCATACTCTTTATTATGAACTGTCTAAGTAATTGATCGCATTGCTGAGAATATTTACATCTTATGAAGCAAATGTGTTCGTGAAAGTTCTTTTATCGCACTCAGTTTTCAACTGAATTGCTTGAGGACAAGCAATAAGCTAAGCTTGGGGGGAGTTGATACGTCCAAAACATATCTACTTTCCCGAACACTTTTGCTATTGTTTCTCCTCTATACTTGTGTGATTTGGATACAACTAATGCGGACTGACGCTATTTTTAGCAGAATTGCCTTGGTGTCTACTTTTTGTGCAGAAAATCAACTATCAGGAAAAATCCCGGAAAATATGCCAAAAATCCTATTTCACACGAAGACTCCAGGAGCCAGAATACGAGACGGAGAAGAGCTAGGGGTGGCCACACCACCTGGTGGCACGGGCCAGGCCAGGCCGCACCAGGGGGTGGTGTGGGCCCCCTAGGCACCCCCTCGACCTCTCTCTTCGCCTATAAGGAGCCTTCTGACCTAAAAAATTTGGGGGGTTCGACGTTTTTCTAGGAGTTCCGCTCTGCCGCCACCACCAGATTCCACGAAACAGCACCAGAAACTCCGTTCTGGCATCCTGCCGGGACGGGGAATTGGAGGAGATCATCGCCATCATCATCACCATCGCTTCTCCATCAACCATCCATGTTCCCCCATCTATGAGTGAGTAATCCCCCGCTATAGGCTATGGGTATGGTAGGTATTGGATGAGATCGTTCATGTAATGACATCAGATTGTTAGGGCATGGTGCCTAGTATCTTTTATTAGTGCTTTATGACTTTGTTGCGACTTGTTGTGCTTAATGCTTATCACTAGGGCCCGAGTGCCATGATTTCAGATCTGAACATGTTATTGATTCATTATGATAGTATTGTTTTTGGTCTTATCTACAAGTTGTACACACACGTTGTTGTCTGCAACCAATGGCCCCGAAGTGACAAAAATTGGGATAACCGGAGGGAATGGCTTTGATGTGAGGATCACATGTGTTCACGGAGTGTTAATGCTTTGCTCCAGTGCTCTATTAAAAGGAGCACCTTAATTTCCAGTAGTTCCCTTGAGGCCCCGCTGCAAACGGGCTGGCAGGACAAAAGATGTTGTGCAAGTTCTCATTGCGAGCATGTATGACTATATATGGAACACATGCCTAGGATTATCTAGTACTGGGATGCTTTATCTTATTTATCTGCAATTGCCTTATGTTCTGATTTCTATGTGAATTGTCTTGTCCATGCAACGCCCATCCATCCATCCCTATGCCTACCGCACTCGAATCACTGTTTACTGCTATTGTCACTACTGTCTTTACTTTACTACTGCTGTTACTTTGCTATTCCTACTACAAAACCGTTGCTACTGATAAACTGCTGTGAGCAAGATTGTTTGTAGGTACAGCTAAATTGACAACTCAGTTGTTAAGTCTTATAAATATTCTTTGGCTCCCCTTGTGTCGAATCAATAAATTGGGTTTCACTTCCCTCGAAAATACTGCGATACACCCCCTATACTTGTGGGCCATCAAGGATTATGTTAGCAATTGCTGCATTTTTCGATTATGAAGATGAACTACGATGCCCAGATGTATGTGAAAACCATGTTCGTCAGTGGTAATATTGAGGAAGAGTTGTATATGGTACAACCAAAGGGTTTTGTCAATCCTAAGGATGCTGACAAGGTATGCAAACTTCAGCGATCCATCTATGGACTGAAGCAAGCATCCCGGAGTTGGAACCTCCGCTTTGATGAGGTGATCAAAGGGTTTGGATTAGTCCAAACTTACGGAGGAGCTTGTATTTACAATAAAGTGACTAGGAGCTCTGTGTCATTTCTAATTGTATATGTGGATGACATATTATTGATTGGAAATGATATATATCTTTTAAACAATGTTAAAAGTTATCTAAACAGTAAATTTACGATGAACAACCTTGGTGAAGCATCATACATACTAGGAATCTATATCTATAGAGATATATCAAGACTTCTAATTGGGATATCACAAAGTACATACCTTGATAAGATTTTAAATAATTTTAAAATGGATGGATGGAGGTAAGAAAGGGTTCTTACCTATGTTGCAAGTCAATACATTGAGCAAGACTCAAAGTTTGGGTACGGCAGAAGACAGAGAGATACTGGATAAGATCCCCTATGCCTCAGCCATAGGCTCTATTATGTATGCCATGATATGTACAATACCGGATGTGGCACATGCTATTAGTTTGACTAGCAGGTATCAATATGATCCATGTTCAGAACACTGGATAACGATCAAATATATCCTTAAGTACTTAAGAAGGAATAGGGACATGTTTCTCATGTACATAGGTGTAGAAGAGCTCATCTCTAAGTGTTATGTTGAAGCTAACTTCGAGACCGATCTAGATGACCCTAAGTCTCAGTCCGGGTATGTTTCTCATTAATGGAGTAGAAGTTAGTTGGGGGAGCTCCAAACAACCCGTGGTGGCAGGATCAACAACATAGGAGGAATATGTTGCTGCTTCAGAAGTGGTGCAGGGAGCGGTTTAGGTGAAGGAGTTCAAAACAAAACTATACATGGTTCCTAGTACGTTGGACCCAATGGTGATCTATTGTGACAATAATGGAGCCATAGACAATGCCAAATAACCAAGGTCTCATAAGAATTCCAAGCATATCAAATGCCAATTTCACTCGATCCACGAGCATGTCAAGGATGGAGATATAAATATTTGTCAAGTACATACAGATATAAATGTAGAAGACATGATCAAATCTAGAACTCCATGGGTGTTAGATTTATCACTATGTAATCTAGGTTATTGTCTCTAGTGCAAGTGGGAGGCTGAAGGGAATATGCCCGAGAGGCAATAATAAAGTTGTTATTATCTTATTCCAAGTATATGATAGATGTTTATTTTGCATTCCAGGATTGTGTTAATTGGAAACATTAATACATGTGTGTTTAATAAACAAATATATAGAGTTCCTAGTTATGCCTCTCATATAAACTAGCTCATTGATTATCAAGATGATCAAGGTTTCCTGATCATGGACATTGAATGTTGTTAATAACAAGGTCACAACATTGGTGGAATGATGTGATGAACATTCATCCGAAGTATAGTAATACGATCAAAGTCATTATGTTTAAATTACTATAACATCATGCAAAGTAACTTTAGTCCTTAAACCATGAGATAATGTCAGTCACTAACACCGGAAGAGTAATTTGATAACATCAAACATCACACCATAATGGGGTGACAATAAAGGTGGGTTCAGATACTCCAAAAGTGTTATATAGAGTCTCATGGATTGAGAGTGGGATTTGTCCATCTCGAAGATGGAAATATATACTCTGGGCCCTCTCAGTGATGTCACATTGACATAGCTTGCAAGCAAGTGATAAGATCACTAGAATATTATATCAAGGGAACAAGAAAAGAGCACTTGTTAGTAACGAGATCAAACTAGGTATGGGGATACCGATCAAATCTTGGACATGTAATATATCGTGAGGCAAAGGGATTTAGTTACGATGTTAAAGGTTCACATGATCACTTGAGTCATCGTTGAATGTGTGGGAGTCAGTATGGATCTCCAGGTCCCACTGCTGATTATTGATCGGAGAGGGGTCTCAATCATGTCTAGATTATTCACGAACCGTAGGGTGACACACTTAAGGGATACCAACACCATTTGGATCAAATAAGATACCAAAGAAAGAAAATGCAAGCGCTGGAATTATTTCGATGGACGTTAGAATGGTTCTAGGTCAAATTGCTGAAAAGGGTTTGAGATGTAATATCGAAGTATTGCAAGGGGGTTTATGCAAATGTTTGTTAATTAAAGTAATTTTCAAAATTCTGAATAAAATAAATAAAATAGTTTTATTAAGTGAGAGATGCATTAAATTTGGTGGAAATTTAATGCATGTGAGTGGACATGTGAGTGGAGAAGGAATTATGTGAGTGGAGCATCCACCCACGTGAATGAGGGAAGGTGGGGGCACCTCCTTTGGCCTCCATCCATGGGAGGGGCCTGACCCTTCCCCTATAAATTGCCTCCTCCTCCTCTCACTTCACACCTACTCGTGAAGGATCTCTCTCCCCCTCTAGAATATTCCCCATGGCTTCGGATTAGTGAAGTACATGTTCCCAGTTGACTTTTCTGGAAGAATTTGCTACTTCCGCAATTTCATTGGAGCGAGGACTCGGATGTGGTCGGGTACTGGATGTATGTGTGCGATCACGGATGCACTGCTGCTTTGTGGTGCTAGACTTCAGGACGATCTTGAGATCGGAAGTGAATGACTACATCATCCATGATATTAAATCTCGTAACGCTTTGTTGCTCTTCGAGGGTAAGTTTCCTATGGATGTATATCCACTCGTTGATTTTATCTAATTAGATATATCTTGGTGCTTAGTTATTCATATCGTAGGAATTTTTTTGTTTTCTATGCTGCAAACCCAACATCACTAGGGTTTGGATTGTGAGTGTTGCTAGAGTTGTTATATCTGTCATGCTTAGCCATGCTTAGTTGTTCCGCTCTTCCATCCGGTTGATAAATTAGAGTTGCGAATGAACCTAGTATGAAGGGATGATGTGGTATGATCAGATATGTAAGATGAACATGCTTAGGCTTGTATGGGAGGCCACTGTGGGTTGTGGTTTTCGTAGTCCCATACTTGCCACCACTAGGATCTGAGTTCTTGCCTCTTGAACCAAGACGAGCGGACAACCATACGGGGGCCTAGAAACCCCCTCAGCCAACTAACTTTCCTAGTAGATTTCATAAGTCACATAGTTCGGGCACTCCATTCAAAATATGCATTATGGTTATTCTCGAAGGAGGTGCATCATAACAAGTAGGTAAGTGTGGCCGGGAACAAGAAAGGAATGGCCTTCATAATCTTAGTCCATGTGCACATCTCTAGGGACCAGCTTAGGGACTCGACCCGTTATGACGACATATCCTTAGGGCGTTACTTATGGTCACGAGGAAAGCAAGGTAAATGTCATGGTTAACCACCCTCTGCTGTCCTTCCAAGGAAGAGGGCTAACAATATCTGGCATTATTATGCCGGCTGGGAGAAACTTCTGGCACTTGTCAAAAAGCCGCGAAAGTACACTCAAGACATGTCTCCACCTTAGCCTTGCCATGCTAGCCTTCATCACCGGCGATCTCCCTCTCCGGCGTCCATCTCCTCCTTCTATTCCAATCATTTTCCCCTCCTCCTCACCTACCTACCTATCTCTTGTTGGTAGTTTTCCATGGAGGATTTGGCCAGCACTTGGAAGGTTTCTTACACTGGTGCTTCGGAGGATGGCAAGTTTCTTGACGGTTCATCAGTTTTTTGGCCTTCTAGGAATTGGTTGGTGTTGAATAATGCAAAAGGTTTTAATCTGGAAGGTAGAGAATTCCTGAAGGGTGAAAGTTTCAACATCGGCACAGTGGTACGTCTCCCTTTTCATTTGGCTATGATCAATGAGTTATTAGTTGGTGTTCATGAGTCTGGCCCTAGATCTCCTCGATCTTCCTCTGGATTGGTTCTTCCTCCTTTGGGATGGAAAGTGTCTTGTGGATCTATTAATTCTGATTCCAATATCACGAGAGATGCATTCCTTATTTTAAGACCACACGCTAGAAGAATTGTTGTTCTTGATCACAAGGAAATAGTTCTTGATGCAAGGTTCCTTTTGAAAGATGAATCTATTGGTCATGGAAGTATCATTGTTATGCCTTTTCATAAAGTTATTGTTGGAGATCAAGCTCTTTTGGATTCATTAGGTTCTTCTGACAAGAATCTACCAGAAAGTTCAAAGGCATCTAGTTCTGTCCCTGCACTTGCCCTGGATTTTTCTGTTGGTCTAAACTTTGAGGCTAACATCTTGAAAAAGTTTGGTCATGCTGTCAATTTCATTGGGGGTTTCAGGAGAAGAGAATTCATTATGGTTATTTCTTTTGGAAGAGCAAAATTTAAGCTGGATATTCATTTTGTCGGATTAACCATTCAGGCTATTTTTGGAGGAAAAGCCTCTTCCTACCGTGTCAAACTTTTACACGATAGAACTTTTAAATTCTCTGTTGCTTCCCGAGCTGTGGGTTTTGAAATCTGCAACATGGGTAAATTCTCAGGGGATATGTTTGAATTTTTTTCAATCTCTAGGGAAATGGTGGTCCTAATTGGCAAGCTGAGGAGAAAAAATATCATCGGGAGCTAACTTCTGAATGGACTGTGGTTGCAAAAAAGAAAGGAAAAAACTCTGTTTTTAATCGTCTATCCGGGCTCATCACTGATTCTGGTAATATTAATCATCTCTCCTACCCCAATAATATTCCTGTTGGACAGATTAATTGGCCTTCAATCCAGGGTGTCAATCAGGCGATTTACTCTAATGACAAATTCAATGAGAATTCTTCGGTCGGCGCGACATTTTCACATGCATTTAATGGGCCCAGCCAGGTCAACTTGAGCGCTAATTCTGCAAATTCTGATCAACAGCATATGTTGCCTATTCAGGAATACGCTTCCTTCCCTAAACAGGCTTGGCCGAACAATAATTATCTCAATTGGTTCAAGGCCCAACAACCCCTGCAGTTTTCCAGTTTTAGTGAATTCAGAATTTTCTCTAAAGGCATGAAAAATCAGGACCCTGTCTTCTCGCCTTCCTCACCTGGTACAAACCCCATTTCCGCTGATTACTTTCCACCTAGTTCATCTCTGTCGGCTGCCTCGTCGGAGACAATGGCCAATATCCCCATTGATCCACGACCGTTTGTGCCTCCGGGATTCGAGATTCTTCAGATACCTGGTCGGTGGGAGTCAAGCGGGTGGTCGTGGCTCACAGGCTTCTACTCCATGAACAGTACGCCATCACCACCATTGCTCCAGTTCCTCTAGGTTAGATTCCGTTTGTGAACATTGAGGAAGTTCTGTAGGATTTCCTGGCCAATAAGATGCATGTGGGTTTTAGAGATATCCAAGCTTATCCCTTTGGGTCTGTATATGTCAAATTTGCACTTACTAGTGACAGATACAGGTTGATTAGAGAAAGTCCCATTCCATTTGAGGAGGTGCACATTTCTTTTTCCAAGCACAATGAAGGCATCAATTGGAGAAGGGCTCAGTTTAATAGGGAGGTCTGGGTCCTACTTTTTGGCCCCCCTCTTGATGGTATATTGAGGATCTGGATGCCATCTTTTTTGACTTTGGCAAGCTTATCATGTGGGAAAACATTCTCAATCACAAGGGTAGAATCATGGCAAAAGTCAGAGTCACTGATCTTGAGGACATTCCAAAAAGTGTCAGGTTCACTGAAGGGGACTCTCCTGAATCTCAGTCCTGGACTTTCTCTATTGAGGTTCTTTTGCAGAATATGCTGGGTGGTGGCCCACCAGATGAAGACCCACTACCTAATGAGGGGATTGACCCACATCCAATTCCCAACTTGAACCCTGTTGCCAATCTGTTTGTCCCACCTCCTGTCAACCCTCATGATGCTGACAATAATGATGATGAGGGGTGGGGACACTGGGCTATGGGGAATAATCAGAATGAAGTTCAACAAGATCATCCAAATGCTGCTTTTAACCAACTGATGGATGCCATTATGGAGGATGTGTTACCTGATGAGCCCCTGCATCCTCCTCCACATGATAACAGTGCTGTTACTATTTCTTCTTCTGTCCATGAGCAAAATGGCTCTGACAACAGTGGGGGACAGTCCCAAAACAACAACTTAGTTCTTGATGAGGATGAGGTAATGCAAGAAAATTTGAATGCCTCACTTGGAGAAGGATTGGAGCATCTAATGAATGCTTACAACTCAGAATCAGAGGATGTTGATAATGTGTATATCTCAGAAAATGCTAGTCTGGATAACCCAGGTGGATGCCTGGAGGACTCTGAGATGCTTTCACCTCACTTGGCTCACTTTCAGGTTGGGTTTGTGCATACTCACTTTGCACAGATTCCTGATCTTCATGCTGCTAAACAATCATTCTCAAAACAAGGATTGGACCTATGGGATAGGTTTTTTGCTCCTCATTGCAAAGTCAGTGGAAAAGTCAGAAATTTTGATATCCCTGTAAGTTGGTTCAATTACATCACTCTATTGCTTTTGACACCTGTAAATTTTGATTGGGCAAATCATTTCTTGCAACCTTCCTTGTGGGATATCTTAAAGGAATCCAATTTAAATGAGCAGACAATCCCTTTCTCTGTTTCTGATGCTTGTGTCACTCAGACAGCACCTACTTGCATTCTTCAGGGGGAAAGTAATATTTTGATTGAAATTCAGAGAACTTCCAACTCACCTGTTACCCCTATAAGGAAGAGGAGGGTTAACTCCACTCTTGTTGAAAATGAGGTGAGAAGAAGTCCTAGGATCATTGAGTTAAATGATGGTTTTAAGAGTCATGCTAATTGCACTAGTAAAGACTGTCTTACATGCAATGCTGCTCCACCTGATATTAGCAAAAAATTTGTTAAAAAGCTTGCTACCTCCTTTTGCAAGGTTGCTGAGAAAGGAATTGGGAAGAGGCTCTTGAAAAAAAGCAAGATTGTTGAAAAGGTGAAGGTGGCACCAGGGCCAAGAACCTCTTCATCCACTGCTGGTAAAGGAAAAGGACCTTCAACAAACTCTGACAAGGTCATGGAAAAAAGAATGCTTCTACTGGAGATGGCTCTCAGCAGCACACGAAACGACCCAAGAAATAATCTTAATGTATTGCATCTTTTATTATCAGAGGGGTGGCAGTAATTCTTCATGTTGTCTTGGGTAATGTAATAGACCTATACACTACTGTCTTTTGATGTACTTTTGCCTTCTATGGTTGATGAGATGGTTCTCTGACTTTGTTGAAAGATCTTATCTCTGCCATGATATTTGCCCTGTTTGGGAGTATATTTTGCTTCCCAACATAGTAACACATCACACTCATATTTATGTATAATACAAGAAGTTGGAAAATTATGAACTGGAATATTAGAGGAATAAACTCTAAAAAAGTGGGTAGCCTTATTTGATAAAATTGATGAATCGGGATGTCATATCATCTGCCTGTAAGAAACAAAAAGAGAAAGCTTTGATCTGGATTACATAAAGAAATTTTGTCCCAAGAAATTCAATAAGTTTGAGTTTTTACCATCAGTTGGTGCCTCTGGTGGAATTATTACCATTTGGAATGGGGATTTATTTACTGGTGACTTGGACTTTAAAAATGATTTCTCTATCTCCATCAAGTTCCACTCCAACTTATCCAATCAGACCTGGTACCTTACCAATATCTATGGCCCCTGCGACCCACATAGGAAAGCCTCTTTCATTCAGTGGTTTCATAATATTGATTTTAATGATGGTGTGGACTAGCTTGTGGTGGGAGATTTTAATCTAATAAGACAACCTTCTGACAGAAATAAAGGTGGAGGAGATTTCAATGATATGTTACTTTTTAATGAAGCTATAAGTAATCTTGGACTGATTGAACTACCTTTGAAAGGGAAAAAGTTTACATGGAGTAATATGCAAAAGGACCCACTTCTCGAAAGATTAGACTAGTTCTTCACCTCAAGCTCTTGGACTTCTTCTTATCCATCAACCTTTGTTTACCCTCTTGTTAGGCCTACATCTGATCATACTCCATGTATTATTAACATTGGCACCAAAATTCCCAGAGCAAGAGTTTTTAGATTTGAAAATTACTGGCTGCAACATAGTGATTTTATTGGCATTGTTCAAAATGCTTGGAACATACCAGTGGCCTATCATGATAGTGCAAAGAATATAAATGCCAAGCTTAAAAATGTTAGAAGAGGACTAAAACTTTGGGCAAATAACCTTCCTTGTCTCAAACAATTGATTGACAAGGTTAATCTGGTCATTGAACTTCTGGATAATTTTGAAGAATATAGATGCTTGAACATTCTTGAATGGAACTTGAGATATATTTTGAAGTCTCATGTCATTACTTTGTTGCAAAATCAAAAGTCATATTGGAAGCAAAGGGGGAAGATTAAATTGGTCAAGCTTGGAGATGGAAATACAAAATTCTTTCACTCAAAGGCAACTATCAATTATAGACATAATTATATCTCTGCTCTCAAGAATGCTAATCAAGCTGAAATCTCTGACCATGAGGGTAAAGCTGCTTTATTATGGACTCCTTTCAAAAATAGAATGGGCACTTCTGATAATACCACTATGCATTTTAACCTGGAGGATTTCTTTGGTGATGGAATGAGCTCAAACTTAAGAGAAAATTTGGAAGCCCCTTTTCTAGACAAAGAAATTGATGATGTAGTGAAGGAACTTCCCAATGACAAGTCTCCTGTACCAGATGGCTTTAATAATGAGTTCATTAAATGATGTTGGCCTATAATTGGTAAGGACATAAAAAAGATGATTCATGACTTCTATGATGATAAAATCTCTCTTGAGAGCATCAACTCCTCTTTCATCACACTAATTCCTAAAAAGAGTTTCCTTGAGACTCCATCTGACTTCAGACCCATATCTCTTCTCAATAGTGTGTTAAAGATCATCACTAAACTCCTGGCAAACAGATTGTAGAAGATTATTTTAAAACTTGTCCATAAAAATCAATATGGATTTCTTCAACAAAGATCCATTCAGGATTGCCTTGGCTGGGGGTTTGAATATCTATTCCAATGTCATCAATCAAAAGAGGAGATTCTTGTTCTAAAACTTGACTTTGAAAAGGCTTTTGACATGATTGAACATAATGCATTATTTGATATTCTCAGGCTAGAGGATTTGGAGAAAGATGGATAAAATGGATTTAGCTGTTATTTAGTTCTGGCACTTCATCTGTTTTGCTGAATGGTATTCCTGGGAAAAAATTTACTGCAAAAGAGGAGTCAGACAAGGTGACCCATTATCACCACTGCTGTTTGTCCTTGCTATTGATTTGCTTCAATCCATCTTGAATAAGGCAATTAATCAGAATTTAATCTCTGCACCTCTCAACTTCCCTGCATGCCCTGACTATCCTGTAATTCAGTATGCTGATGACACACTCCTGATTATGAAAGCTGATCCCAAAGAATTACTTTGCCTAAAATCTATTCTAAACACCTTCTCTTATTCAACTGGGCTGAAAGTCAATTATCAGAAATCAAGTTTGATTCCCATCAACCTGGACAGTGAAAGAGTGGATCACTTTGAAAAAACCCTGAATTGTCTAAAAGGTACTTTTCCTTTTACATATCTTGGTCTACCTTTAGGTCTTACCAAGCCCTCTTTAGAATATTTCATACCAATGGTTCAAAGGGTGGAAAAGAGACTAAGTGGAATTGCCAACTTCCTCAATTATGGTGGTAAACTTGAAATGGTTAAGTCAGTTCTATACTCCTTGCCAATGTTCTACATGAGCTGCCTAGAGATACCACCAACTATCAAGAATCAATTGATCAAATATTTCAGACACTGCTTATGGAGAAAAAAGGCTCTGAAAGTGCTGATGTTCAAGCTAAAGGCTCTGCTCTTATGGCTTGGGACAAAATCTGTAGGCCAAAAAATCAAGGAGGATTAGGTGTCCTTAATATAACTATCCAGAACAATGCATTACTGCTCAAAAATTTGGATAAGTTTTATAATGACCATGACGTTCCTTGGGTGAGACTGGTGAAAAGTTCTTATTATGTGGATGGTTCTGTTCCTAGTCATCACTTAGAAGGCTCTTCTGGTGGAGATCTCATCTCGAGCTAATTGATACCTACAAAGCCATGGCTAGAGGAAGCCTGGGTAATGGGGATTCCATTCTATTCTGGACTGATCTTTGGGAGGATAAATGTCTTCATCACAAATTCCCTCATTTGCTATCCTTTGCAAAAAATACAAACTTCACTATAAAAGAAGTGGTACAAACTGATTTACTTGAAGATTTGTTTCACTTACCTTTATCTCAACAACCCTTCAATGAGTTTGAGCAGATGGAAATGATTTGTCAGCAAGCTTTGGTAAAGATTCAAGAAGGCAGAAATGATAGTTGGTCCTACATTTGGGGAAATAACAAGTTCACATCTCAAAAAGCTTATAAAGTCATGGTTGGGTATCAACCTACTCCCCCACACTTCACATGGATTTGGAGTACCTCCTGTCAACGAAACATAAGTTCTTTTTTTGGTTATTACTTCAAGACCGTTTGAACACAAGGAATCTTCTTAGAGGGAAAAATATGCAACTCCAGTCATATTCATGTGGTGTTATGAAATGCTCACAAGAAGAAACTCTATCTCATTTGTTTTGGACATGTCCCTTTGCTGAAAACTGTTGGGACTTTATTTGCCCACAAAGACACAGGGGATTATCAGTTTTTGAGGCCATTGAAGATATTAAGGAGAAACTACAAATTACCCTTTGCTATGGAAATCATCATTATAGCAGCTTGGGGGATTTGGATTATCAGAAACAATAAGATTTTCAATAATCAAAGGCCTAATTTCAACAGTTGGAAGGCAATTTATAAGGAAGAACTAAGATGGATTAGCTTTAGAATTAAAAGAAACCTTGCTAAAAACTTCAAAGCATGGCTTCAATCTCAGACTCAGATGTCTTTTTTTATTTTTTAGTGAGATCTTTGTAAATCACATTGTTTACACCTTATAAATATAAAAATTGCAGTGTGCTTTGGCTCACTGTTTATCCTCAAAAAAAATCTGGCATTATGTGTCGGTTGGTATATGTAGGCAAAGTTGTACGCCCCTGCAGGGTATTAATATTTTCAAAAATTCGTGTCCGTGGTTATGGATGACTTGGGAACTTACATGATGATCATATAGAACTTGAACCTAATCGTAAAACTTGGAAACTAAAGTGTGTTTAAGGATGCTTCCTCGGGGTTCGAGGGGGTGATCCTAGTTGGTAGGTTCAGCTAGTAAAGATTTGGTGGATATCAAAGATGATCAAAGCTGGAGGTACCGCTTTCTTACCCTCTTTTAAATGTTTTACTTAGTCGAGCTTATATTCCTCCTGTTTTACAAATAAATATAGATTTATGCAAAGTAAATCCACCAGCCATAAGTCTTGTAGAGCACACCCTATACTCAGCCTTGTTTTGTTGATACTTTTGATGAAGAGTAAGTGTTACCATAGAATATGAGTTTGTTACGACATCGACATTCACGTGTAGCTTGGGGTTCCTAGGCCGCAGTCTGGGATCTATGGATTGGGACGTCAACATTATGCTTCAGGCCTCTTAAACCATTAGTTAAGTTTGCTATACTTAATATCATAACTTACCTTTTGTTGTTTGATGTTTGTGTTCAATGACCTCTACTTGTAATATTTTGGTTCTTTGCTCAGTTATGAGCTTTCTATAATAATTTTTGTGTTGTAGGGTCACTGTTGTGTTACCGATTCTTCACTGGATATCCTTGGGTTCTAGGTTAGGCTTATGTCAGTCTTATGCCTGGGATTTTTCTAACCCTTATCCCGGGGGTGTCATAGTGACGATCGGGGATGAGATAGTGTAAAGGGATCATGTAATCACTAAACGAACATTGGGGGATGTTCATTTAAGTGGGTGTTCTTGTATTGAACTCATATTATGAACTAAACAATCTAAGTGAATTTTCAAAGTTGTTGTAGTTGTCATCCATTATAAACTACCTCGTGCTTAGTTGTAATTGAGATAATAGAACTATAGTATTCTAGATACTTACTTGACAGACTAGTACTGTATTTTTTGAGTGTCTAATTAAATGATGGGGATATGCCAAAGGGGGTATGCTCAGCAGTAAGTTCCGAGTGAGCCGAAAGGCCTGCAAGTGCGCCTGAAGGACGGCGACTGGACTCTGAAGAAAGGAAAGGCCCATCGACTGGCGACTGGAAGCCCAGAAGCGTAGCAGAAGCCCAGTCGGATTAGGTCAAAGGCCCCCAGATCCTTATCTTGTTCGGAGGCAGCTTGTAAACCCTAGCGAGGTGCTTCATATATAAACCTCCCTAGGGTACCTTAGAGACTTACGTTCCATCATACACCCCTTCAAGCGACTCGCTGCCTAGCCGCCGAGCTCGCCACCCTTGTAACTCGCTCTCTCATAATCTAATCTAGCAGGAGTAGGTATTTACCCTCCGGGGGGCCAAACCTGGGTAAACCCATGTGCATCCGCCCCTATCTCGCACCGTAGATGGCCACCAACTCTTCCTCACGACACACTCAATCGCTGCCTATGGCAGCGATTGCCGTGGCCATTTCCACGACAGTGGCGCCCATCGTGGGGCATAGCGGGACTGGCCTGAGTTCTGCGGCGAGACCCTATTCGCCGATCGAGCGGCCGCTCGCCACCGACCGCATGATCGCCATTGGCGGGACCTTGCAGATCCTGCCCAACAGCTACATCCCGGCGCCGCGCCCGGTCACGCACGCCGCGGTGATGCCGATCGACTCCATCAAACTCTTCATCGGCTTTACCGGCGTGGTCGACCCAGACGCGATGATGATCATCGGCGGGTCGCCTCCACACCGCGATCTGCTTTCGGAGGAGCAGGTCCGCTCCATCAGGGGTCTCGTCACCGAGTACGACTCGGCCGCTAGCGACGCGGTCGAGACCAACGCCGCCACCAATGACGACGCCCTAAACACTGACGCCGACTCCGCGGCCCCTGCATCGGTCAACGGATCCATCACCGCCGCGTCACGGGAGGACTCCATCACGCGAGTCTCCAACCCCGAGGATTTCGAGGATCCCTCCATCCTGGGGATCTTCGACTCCGACTCCAACTCGGAATCCCCCGAGGATTTTCGCGCCAGATCCAATCGCTTCAACGCGATCTACATGGCGGGTAGCACGGCCACCCCGCCAGATCCGTTCTCCACGCTGATCCCGCCGACCGCGACGGCCACGAAGGTGGAACAAGCCCGCCTGCGGCTCCAGGAGGTGCAACGCAACGAACTAGCCGAGCGCGAGAAATACCGCCTCGAACGAGAGACGGAGAAGGAGCTGTCACTCTATCACCAGCGCCGCATCAGGACCCGCCTGAACCCCGATGTTCAGGGCCGCGTCCTGAATTTCAACGACGAGGGCGACCCCACACGCGCCGTCGAGCGCGAACACGGAGAGAACGCGCCGCCAGGAGGAGGCAACCCCGCGAGACCACCACCTGGAGCACCGGAGACTGGGGCCCCTCCACCACCCATGGGCCGTGCGCCCCCACCAGACCAACCACGGATCATCATCTCACCTCAAGCCCGGGACGCCAACAGGCTACCACTATACTCCACCGTGATGGACAATGTCGTCGCGGCCGATGCCGCGATCGCCAACCTTGATGTCCAAGGCGATGGCGCGCTACAGATCCAGTACGCCAAGGCCCTACTTGTTAGGGCCGTCGAGCAATAGGCCGCGGGAGTCGACACGCGGGGGCGGATGTATTCCCGCTCGTCAGCAAGAAGGGCGGCATCAAGCGGCCACCCCACCGTGGATAACGCAATAGTTTGCCCACCACCCCAACCCCTGGCGAACCAACCACGGGCCGCCAACAACGCCTTGTCGACCAACAAGCCGCGACCTGCGAACAACACCGTCGCTGCAAACGGGCAACCCCTCGATGCCCGAACGCACATCATCAACAATCAGGCGTGGCGGTCGCGCCAACCTTACGACCTGCGACACACCCTCGCCAATCGCGGCGACCCGGAGCCAAGAGGCTCGCTCAGCCGAGTCGGGCCGCAATGCTTTGGACCCATGATCCGCGGGGAAAAATACCCCGCCAACTTAAAGGCTACGAAGGAGATCGAGAAGTACGACCCGACGTACGACCCCGCCATTTGGCTGGACACATACCTCATGGCAATGGGGATCACAGGCCACACCGACCTGCTCACCGCTCGCTACCTCCCCCTGATGATGGAGGGCGTGACCCGGCAATGGATCAACACGCTACCCGCCGACAGCATCGATTCCTGGGAAGAGATGCGGGACGCCTTCGTCAGGCACTTCGAGGCCTCCTACACTCACGCCACCACCATCGAGGACCTGGAGCGATGCATCCAGGGACAACGCGAGTCGACCCGCCAGTGGATCCAAAGGTGGCAAGAACTATGGATAAACACCTCCGGCATCCACCCAGACACGGCGATACACTGCTTCAAGAACACGTGCCGGTATGAACCTCTGGTCGCTAAGATCAAGAGGGTCTATCGGACGCTGGATAACATCCCCGACCTCCTCGAGATCGCCAAGCGCTACGCGGAGGAGGCCCCCAACCAAGACTCCGACGACGAGTCGGGAGGAAGACGGTGCACTAGCATCCACGACAGTGGGCGCCTACGCGACATGCGCTATAGCAACACCCGCATCACCGGCAAGCGCCGGACCGACGGGCGAGTCGACTTCGTCGCCAACGCGACTCCAAGAACTACCGCCACGACGGAGGAAATTACCGCGATAGCGGGAACTACCGCGCCAACAACATGACGAGGCTGAAATTCGACCCGCCGCCCTGCTCAATCAGCCCCTCATCTACCATAGCAGGGAGGGAAAACCAGCCACCCACATCACTGCCGACTACCACTCTCTCAAAGAGATCGAGAAGGCGAGACGTGCAAGGGAGGACCCCAACAACAACCAACTGTGGGACAACGGGAACGGCGGCGGCTTCGGAACCGCCGTCGGGTCGCTACATACCTTCACTAGGCTTGGCACCAAGCGTGAGAAGAAGGTACTCGCCCACACGGTCGCCGTCAATGCGGAGACGCAAGTCGACATCCCCCGCTTCCTAAACTGGTCTGAGCAGAGCATCACCTGGAGTCGCCAGGACCACGCGCCAAGAATCGAATATCCAGGGCGAGTCGCCCTGGTGGTCAGGCCAAAGGTGGCCGACTACTGGCTGCCCAAGACACTGATGGACGGTGGGAGCTCCATCAACATCCTGTACCTCGACACCTTCAAAAGGCTCCAGCTCCTAGAAACAGCCATCGAGCCAACACTGACGACCTTCCACGGCATCGTCCCCGGTCGGAAGGCGTACCCGATCAGGAAGGTGACGTTGCCAGTCACCTTCGACACCCCGGCAAACTACCGCACGGAGAGAATCGTCTTCGAGCTGGTAAACTTCCGCAGTCCCTACCACTACGTCCTGGGCTGCCAGGCATTCGCAAAGTTCATGGCGACCCCACTCTACGCCTACAACATGATGAAGCTCCCCGGGCCGAGCGGCATCATCACTGTCCACGACGACCTGATATGGCCGTGGAATGTGAGGAAAAAGGCGCCGAACTCGCCGACGCCGTCATTGCCGCGGAGACTGACCACACGGAGGAGCTCGCGAAATACGCGGGCAACATCAACAAAGACGATCCCACCATCTTGAAGAAACCGATCGCCGCGAACTGCGCGTTCGAGGCGACCACGCACACCCGCACTGTCGAGCTCGTCCCAGGCGACTCCAGCCAGACGGTCACCATCGGGGTGCACATGAGCCCCCATAGGAAAGCGCGCTCATCGGGTTCCTCTGTGAGAACCGCGACATCTTCGCATGGAAGGCATCTGACATGCCAGGTGTCCCGAGGGAACTCGCTAAGCACAAACTCAATGCCGACCCCAAAGTGCGACTGGTAAAGCAATCGCTATGGCCCTTCAATGAAGAGCGCCGTCGAGCCATCGCCGAGGAAGTCTAGCGCCTGCTAGCCGCAGGCTTCATCCGACCAATCAAGTACTCCAAGTGGCTGGCAAACCCAATCCTGGTTCTCAAAAAGAACAACACCTGGAGAATGTGTATCGACTACACCAATCTCAACAGCGCCTGCCCGAAGGAGGAGTTCGTCCTACCGCGCATCGATTAGATCATCGATTCGACCGCGGGATCGGAGTCGCTGTGTTTTCTCGACGCTTACTCTGGCTATAACCAGATCAAGATGGCAGTCGAAGACGAGGAGAAGACGATGTTCATCACGCCATTCAGCGCATTCTGCTACACGGCCATGACGTTTGGCCTCAAGAACGCAGGAGCCACATACCAGAGGTGCATGCAAGAGTGTCTAGTGAGCCAAATTGGCCGCAACATTCATGTCTACATCGACGACGTGGTGGTAAAATCCACCCGCCAGGACGATCTGCTCGCCGACCTAGCAGAAACCTTTGCAAATCTGCGGAGGTACAACATCAAGCTGAACCCTGGAAAATGCACCTTCGGCGTACCCACTAGACAACTTCTAGGGTACGTAGTATCCAAGCGAGGCATTGAAGCCAACCCCACCAAGATCGACACCATCGCGCGACTCGGGAAACCCGAGTGCCTGCGCAACATCCAAAAGTTGGCAGGGCGAGTCGCGGCTCTCAGTCCCTTCATCCCCCGACTAGGCGAGAAGGCAATGCCCCTCTACCGCCTGTTGCGCAAGAACCCAACGTTCCAATGGGACGGGGAGGCCGACGACGCACTCAAAGCACTCAAAGAAGTGCTACTCGCGGCGCCACTACTCGCCGCGCCACTCGACAAAGAGCCAATGCTCGTCTACGTCGCGGCCTCAAATCGAGTCGTCAGCGCCGTGATGGTCGTCGAACGACCAGAAGAGGGCAAGGAGCACCCCATACAGCGCCCCGTATACTACATCAGCGAAGTCCTAACGGACTCACGACAGCGCTACCCGCAATACCAAAAACTGGTGTACGCGGTATTCCGAGCACAGTGGCGGCTCCCACACTACTTCCAGGAGCACCCAATCACGGTGGTCTCCTCCGCGCACCTGTAGGACATCATACGCAATCGCGAGGCAACAGGGCGAGTCGCCAAGTGGGCCGTCGAGATCGGTGTCCACAACATCAAGTACGAGCCCCGAAAAGCGATCAAGTCACAAGCCCTGGCCGATTTCCTTGCAGACTGGGAAGAAGCACAGCAGCCAGAGAAGCTCCCATACCTCCACTACTGGTCACTCCACTTCGACGGCTCCAAAAACGCTGACGGCGCGGGGGCTGGGGTCATACTGACCTCCCTCAAAGGAGACAAGCTCCGCTACGTGCTCCACCTTAACTTCAAACCCTGCACCAACAACATGGCGGAATACGAGGCCCTCCTCCACGGCATGAGAGCCACCAATGAGATGAACATCAACCGCCTACGATGCTACGACGACTCCTACCTAGTCGCCGGCCAAGTGGCCGGGACATGCGGCGCTGTTTCCCCAACAGTGATAGCGTACCGCCAAGCCGTCGACCAGTTGGGAGGACACTTCGACGGCTATTCCGTCGAGTGGATCGACAGGCGTAAAAACGAGGAGGCAGACGCCCTTTCCCACATCGGATCAACTCGACAGGCGCCACCAGTAGGTGTCTTCCTTGACATCATCCACAAACCCTCCGTCAGCCCACCGAAGGAGATCGACGTCGGGATCCCACTGCAGCCAGAACCGGCCTTAGTCTCCATGGTTGTGGAACCTAGCGACTGGACAGCGCCATACGTCGCCTTCGTGGAACACAAACTCCTACCGAGCAACGAGACAGAGGTGCGAATGATCGTGCGCTGCTGCAAATCCTTCGTCATCATTAATGGCGAGCTCCACAAGCGCAGCGTGACCGGCGTGTTCCAACGCTGTGCACAGCCAGAGGAAGGCCGCAAGATCCTCCAGGACATTCACGCCGGCGACTGCGGCCATCATGCCGGCGCCAAGTCGCTAGTCGCCAAGGCCATGCGGCACGGTTTCTACTGGCTCACCGCACACGCCGATGCCACCAACATCGTACAAAGATGCGTCGGATGCTAGAAGTACGCCAACCAGACGCATCTTCCTGGTTCGGTACTCAAGACAATCCCCATCACGTGGCCATTCGCCGTATGGGGCATGGACATGGTAGGCCCATTCAAGAAGGCCCCATCTGGCTTCACCCACCTCCTGGTCGCAGTCGACAAGTTCACCAAATGGGTGGAGGCCAAGCCGATCAAGAAGTGCGACGGCAAGATGGCTACCAAGTTCCTCTGCGAACTCATCTACCGGTACGGCTACCCGCACAACATCATAACAGACAATGGCACCAACTTCGCCAAGGGGGCCATGGAGGAATTCTGTGAGGAGCACGACATACGACTTGACCTTGCATCAGTCGCCCACTCGGAGTCAAATGGCCAAGCAGAGCGCGTAATCAGAGCGTCCTCCACGGGCTCAAGCCGCGACTGTAGGTGCCCCTCGAGCGCACCCAGGATGCTGGGTTGACGAGCTCCCCTCTGTGATATGGGGGATCCGCACCTCCGTCAACCGATCAACCGGGTTCACGCCTTTCTTCATGGTGTATGGCGCCGAGGCCGTAATGCCAACAGACCTGGAGCACGACTCCCCTCGAGTCGCCAACTACGTCGAGGCGACCAACAAGACCGCCCGCCAAGACAGCGTCGATCAACTTGACGAAGCACGCGACCTGGCTCGCTCCCGCTCCGCCATATACCAGCAAGGACTTCGCCGCTATCACAACCGCCGAGTGCGAACTCGCACCTTCCAGGAAGGCGACCTGGTCTTATGACTGGCCCAAGACAAGAAGGGCATGCACAAGATCTCCCCCCCATGGGAGGGGCCATTCGCCATAGGCCGAGTCCTCGGCAACAACGCCTACTACCTCATCGACATACCAGGTGACGGCTAGTTGGAGGTTGGGAGGCCATGGAATGTAAACCTCCTCAGAAAGTTCTATACTTAGAACCACACATTGTACTCTGTCGGAATATATAAATGAAATTCATTCGGATCGCACAAATTGTGCCCACTCGCCATATTCTTGTGCCACTCGCACTCGTACATGCAAGCAATACGCTATTCACGGAAGTAACCTCTGGTCGAGCGACCGACACGGCAAAGTATTGTGGCATAATGGCATCAGAAGTATTCGGGCCTTGTGTCGTCCATGAAAAACGCTAACCCGGAGCCACCATTGGAGTCGCCTAGCCCGACTGGCCCACCGGGCCAAGACGTCCGATACACGCTTCCCATAGTGACCTGTCCCTCCCACCCTCGAGCAAAGCGACTCGAACGGTTAAGTACCACGCACGGGGACTCCGCAAAACAGGAATCCCACGCGGCTCGGGAACACACCAAGTAAGAGATCTGCCTAGGGCTCGCCAAGCGACTGGCTCTCCAGGCCAGGGGAGGAGACGCGTTACAAACAACACATTCACAACCTGCAACAGGATCACGACCAATACGGTTGGGCACAACGCTCGGGGACTCACTCACAAGCGAACCCTACCCGTGCTCGGGGACTCGCTCACAAATTAGCCCCACTCGCGCTTGGGGACTCGCCACTCAGAAGACGCAAGGGATAAAAACAAATGCGTAACCAAATCAAACACACAGAAATACAAAATCGAGTTACACCCCATTAAAGGGCAGACACGCTCGGGGACTCGCTGAAATTGTTGAACAAAATAGTTCCTTAAATCATAACACGAGTCGACCAAGTCCCCATGACATACATTACAAAAATGTCGTACAGCGTTCGCCACTTGGCATCCATTACAACTCTTACATTTGCTTACTCCACAGGCCCTGATGAAGAAGAAGCGCCACCACCTTTGACGCGCACAAAGGGCTGCCACAGGTTCGTCAGGTACGTGGTCAGCGACTTCGCCAATGACGACCGGAAGGGATGCTCCGACTTCATGTCGCGGTGCTCCGGCTCGGGGTCGCCAGGCGCCAACACCATCTCCTGGTACGGCAGCAGATCCCCCATCGCCAAGACACGGTCGGCATAAGGAGTGGCCTTCGCGGTAAGCTTCAGCACCTCCGACATCTCCACCGTGCCGGTCGCCGAGGGATAGCCACTCGTGACATCGTCAAGATCGAAGTCGTCGGGGAAATGCGCGAGACCCAAGCTCAATGTCGTGGCGGCCCCGCGTCTAAACGCCGAGCGTGTCATCCACTCCACAACCGCGGGCACCTCCTCCAGATAGCGCCACACCTCCGTGAGCCCCCCAGGGATGACTTCGGTGGGAGACATGCCCTAAAGAGCCGCCTGGACACACAATGCCGAGGCCGTGGCTGCATTCACCACGGCAGTTACGCACTGCGAGGCGGTGTAAGTCTGCACCACCGGGTCGCTTTGGCCTACCACAGCTACACAGTCAGATGTCAGTGAAACAATGAAACCCCAAAGAGGGGACCCGACAAAAGACTAAAGCAAAGACAGAGACTCACCAAGGAGCTTGCGGCAATTCTCCTTGACGTGCTTCTCCAAGGCGGTCTGCTCATTATGCATCCCCATGATGATGGAGTTCATGGCCTTTCGTTCCTCTTCAGCCACGGCGACGGCAGCCTTCGCCCGTTCCTCCGAAGAAATTGAGGCCGCCTTAGCCTCCTCCAACTCCTTGACCAGGGAGGCCACTCTCCCATTCGCCGCGTCCAGTTCGGCGAGTGGGACATACCCCTCACGGGCCTTGGAGACCTCAGCCGGGAAACCATCTGCAAGTGGAGATATCAGAGTACTGCACACAACCAGCTCATACCAAGCAATGAAGAACAACGCCAAACACTCACCGATCCTCTCCTGAAGCCGCCGATTCACCTCCTGCGCCTCGCGCAAGTCACGCTCCAGGCGCTCTCGTGCAGCCTGCTGATCAGTCGACTCCCGTTGTAACCCCTGAAAAACAACGAGCCCAGCTAAGCATTGGAAGGAAAAGAAACCAGTTCCCAGCCGCTGAAATTCAGTGACTAGGAACTCGGGGACTGGAGAAGATAGGAAAATAAAAACAATTCCTAGCCGTTGAAATTCAGCGACTAGGAATTCGGGGACTGGACATACCTGAATATCAGCGCCGAGCATCTTGTGAAGTTCAGCAGCATCAGTTGACGGGACCGTGAAGGAGGTATGCCCGCGGCGGGCCTCAATCTCCGCGTCCACGATTTCTGGACTCTGCGGAGACTGCGCATCCGTAACACCCGGAAACCCCCGTGCCATAAAGCGAGGGAATGTCGCCGACGCCCTGGCAGGGGCGCTGGCCGCCGGGACCGGCGCCTCCGGCACGGACGCAGCTGGTGCTGGCTCCGATCGCGTCGCCGCACCCTCTTTGACGAGCGGCACAGCAGCTGGCTCCGTGGTGCTTCCCCCGGTCGCAGCGTTGTCGGCGCCCCCTTCTGCTTCTTCGTGACTTCAGCAGCTGCGACATCCTCAGAGGCCTTCCTCTTCTTGGGCAGATCGCCCTCTCCCGCGCCAGTGGCCGATGGAATCTTGGCAACCGAAGGGCGACCAATCTTCTTAGCCCCCGACCTGCACGAGCCCTTCCAATCGGCACAACCACGACATGAAAGAAGCAAGGCAAATTGGGACGAGGAAGCACAACTTACTTGGCGACTGGAAGAACACGAAGCCCAGTACTGATATGGGCGGGTTTGTCCAACTCGGGACCCAGCTTGCGGCTGAGCCCCCTCTCGAAGACGTCCAAAGCCCACGAAACCGAGGGCTTCCTTGACGATGAAGCTGCGGCCGCCGGGATCTCCGCCTCCGCTGCCGCCGCCTTCGACGACTGTGGCGACTTGGGCGTTGTCGCCTCGGCTGCTTCTTGGCTTGGAACCCCCGAGATCATAGGCGTGATCACCGCCAGGGGAACCTCTACCACCACCTTCGTGTCCTCGCCCCCGACCCCTTCGTCAGAACTGCGTCCCTTGGGGCCTTGTGCGATACTTCGGGAGACCCTTTATCGTCGGAGTTGTCATCCGACTCGAACACCACTGACGACCTGGCCGGCGATGGAGGCCTCTTTGCCGGCGACTTAGGCCGATGTGGGGGCTTTGACGGCGTAGCAGTGCGCCGGGACGTTTGCTCCTAGGAGACCTCATTGCCTTCTTCGAACTCGTCCAGGCTACGGCTCGCTTCGACCTCTCGTTGCTTCTGTATTCGGGTCTTGCGGGCCACAGGCGCAGGGGGAGGGACCTCTTCTTCTTCCTTGATGTAGAACCAGTTTTTCTTCCACTCGCTGGCGGCCTTCTTCGGCAGGAGGAGCTTGATGAAGTTGGCCTTCGGCGTCAACTGGAAGGTGACCCCGCATGCGGCCAGCATCAAGCCGCTGGACGCCTCGCGCCCGATGCGGCCGTGGAAGAGCTCCAGCCACAGCGGGAAATATGGCCTGCAGCCGAGGTAGCATTCGCAGAAGGCGACGAAGATCGCCAACTGCTCGATGCTGTGTGGACCAAGATCTGAGGGCTTGATCGCGTAGTACGCGCAGAAGTGGCGGAAGAAGAGCTAAGTAGGGAACCCTAAGCCCCTCTCAAGATGGCTGGTGAAGCAAATGAACTCGCCAGGTCGCGGTTTCGGCTCGGTCTAGGAGGAGGGGGGAACCCACCAATTCCCCTTGCGGAGCACCCCGGCATCCTCAAAGGATCTCAGCTGGGCCGTGGTGCACTTGGATTTCCCCCATGAGCCTTTGGGAGGCGCCATCGAGTGAGAAGTGGGATCGCGCGATGCGGGGAGAGTAAGTCAGGAGGAAGCAGAAAGGAAGAGCAAATGAGGAAGGATGAAGAGTGCGGAGCAGGATCGCGAAGCTGATCCATCACTCCCCTTATATGGGAAACGTCACCCGCCAAAATCGGGATAGCCGTTACTCACGGTAATTGTGCCGAAGTTACCATTGGAAATTCCAACGGATAGTTTGACCAGGTCTGACGGTCCAACTCCTATTGGTATACTCGCCACCCGCCAGTCTCTCTTCTCGTCGAAACGACGACTGGACGGTAGTGATGCTTACTGAAGTGACGGATGGGGATATGGGGAAATTCTCCTTGGTTCCAATAAAGCCCATCGCCGATTCGACTGAGCGCCCAAATTGGGCTCGCCAACTTCGAACACCAAAAGGACGCCCACGCCTGCGTCAACGATGGCCTCGGGGACTACTGATGGGGATATGCCAAAGGGGGTATGCTCAGCAGTACGTTCCGAGTGAGCCGAAAGGCCTGCAAGTGCGGCTGAAGGACGACGAAGAAAGGAAAGGCCCATCGACTGGAAGCCCAGAAGCGTAGCAGAAGCCCAGTCGGATTAGGTCAAAGGCCCCCGGATCCTTATCTTGTTCGGAGGCAGCTTGTAAACCCTAGCGAGGTGCTTCATATATAAACCTCCCTAGGGTACCTTAGAGACTTACGTTCCATCATACACCCCTTCAAGCGACTCGCCGCCTAGCCGCCGAGCTCGCCACCCTTGTAACTCGCTCGCTCATAATCTAATCTAGCAGGAGTAGGTCTTTACCCTCCGGGGGGCCGAACCTGGGTAAACCCATGTGCATCCGCCCCTATCTCGCATCGCAGATGGCCGCCAACTCTTCCTCACGAAACACTCAATCGCTGCCTATGGCAGCGACTGCTGTGGCCATTTCCACGACATTAAAGATAAAGGTCCTAAAGCAAACTTTCAAGTAGACTTCACATACTCCTTAAGGTTTAATAGTGTATTAGTCCTAGAATAATAGATTTTGAAATTAGTATCTAAAAGATCATGCTTGCCTCCATGATACTTGATATTGGAAAGAAAGTTTTTAGTACCAAGATTATCAGGGAGATGAAAGATTCCTTTCAGAAATCATCGTGTAAAAGATATTTTGATATCTGAAACACTGTTTTATTGCAACATGATAAAGTATAATTTAGTTGAAAACAGATTCTCATATTGCATGAGCATTTGTGAATGATGGTGACGCTAGGCATACCTATCACCCGATAGGTTTGGGAACTAAAGTTATACAAACGTTCATTTTTATGAACTATAGTAGTTCAATCATGAAAGTTGTCAAGATAGGATGAATAAGAAGTATAGGTAAAATGTTTACTATACTCAAAGATCACTAATAAATGAATCCAGAAGAACATGGATCACGTGATGATTGTGATCCGCTTCAAAGTGTGAGTTTAATGGTATTAGTGTTTGACTAACTCACTCGAACCAAGTACCATGTGATTGGTGCCGCTGTTAATAATGGGTGACTCTTCTGAAAGAGAGGAAAATGTTGAAATAGAATCCATAAATATAATTGAAATAAATTAATGAATTGGAATTGTCCAGCTCAGGTATATGCAAGATATACATGTTATGAATGTATTATTTGCATGTTAAACCAATGTAATTCTTTGGTATTAGATACTGAATTGGTTGATATGAAATGTCATACAGCAACTCAATATAAGAAATACAACATTACAAATAACTAGAATAATATTATGGTAATGATGTTCATCGATAAACCAACACAATGTTATTTTGTTTGTAAGCTACATTAAGAACCAATCCATTAACATTTATTCCGATAATTGTTATCTAGTTCTAGTATTGTGAGAGCAAGTTATTATTCAAATAATTGTTGTATTCCATAGTTGATGGAACCATTATGAATCTTGTTGGTGAAATAATATTCATAAAACTAAATGCTAAAAGCGTCGCAAGAAGAAATGATTGGAATTTCACTTAAGTGTGACACCACCGTTTAAGTTATATTAGAAAGAAAGACATGAAGAAAATCCATCTTGATGGAATTTGGAGTCAAGTTGTTTTCGAATGAATTGATGCTTGTAAGATTTTCCTATAGATAACTAAAACTCTATTCATGGGAAAAATTTGAACAGACGGCTAACTTGCTGGAAGTAATGCATATTGATGTATGTGGTCCATTATGTAAATTTGTGTGTCGTGGATTATTCTACTTCATATACTTTGACCGAGGACTTGAATAGATATATGAGTATATATGTTTAATGAGGAAAAGTATAAGACATTGGAAACATGTTCATAAGATTTAGCATGAAGTAGAAATCATCATAACAAGAAAAATCAAGAGTTTATGATTGGATCGTAAAAGATGATTTTTGAGTTACAAATTTAGCAAACATTTGAAAGCTGAGAAATTGTATCATAAACTTGAAGTTTCCAGAAACACCATAGTAGTATGGAATGTTTTAAGAATGCAATTGAACCTAGTTTTACTTGGTGATATCAAATATAAAACTACCATTATAATATAAAAAATTATGCTATAGTGACATACCGCTTTTACCCTGAAAAGAGAAACATCATGATTCGTTGAAATGGAAAGGGGTAAAACCCAGTTTTAATTTTTAAAATTTTGGTATGTAGGGAATATGTAATTTTTTATGAAACCAAAGTCAGATATGCACGTCTTTCTAGGTTATCGGAAAGCAATCATTGGGAAGTCCTCCACTATAACACTAAAGACAGAATTATTTGTCTCCAAAACGTGAGTTCTTTGAGAAAGATTTCTTCGTCAAAACTTAAGTGGGAGGACAATAGAATTTTTGATAAGGTTTTTAACCTAAGTGACATGATCAAAGGAGTGCAACACCAGAAAGTATTCTGGAGGCTGCTCTAATGCTCATGGCTACCATTTCTGTGAAATGTTGTAGTTCAGGAAACTATAATTCCTATTGAACCATCTGGATCGGGTAATAATCAAATAGTAAGATTTGAGGAAAAGTGTTATTGTTGTACAATGATACCTTAGATACATGGAAAGAAACGATGATGAGCCCTGACTCCGTTAAATGGCTAGAGGCCATAAGAATTTGTGATGGTATCCATATAGAAAAATCAAGTGATGAACTTGGTAGACCCTCAGGAAGGCGTGAAACTTTTGAAAGCGTAAATGGATCTATTAACAAACAAACATAGATTTTTACATTTGTGAAATGGTCTACATGTCAGAAAGTAGTTTATGACAAAGTTCAAAAGTTGACTATGACAAGATTGGATCTTCCACAATGATATTTAGTCTGTACGGATTATTGTAGCAACCATGACATATTGAGATATGGTAGTTTAATAAAAAAACAATGTTCTTCTAATATAATGGTTACATAGGTTGTGTACATGACACTACGCAAAGGGTTTCGTCAATTTGAAGGATGCTAGAATATGCAAACTTCAATGGTTGAAATAAACATAGTGGAGTTGGAATCTTCACCATGATGAAACTATTAAAGAGTTTAAGTTCATCAGAACAATGAAGATGCTTGTGTTTAGAAAAAACTAAGTGGGAGCATTAAGACATATTTCCAATACCTTGAGAAATACATTATGTTGATTGGAAATGATGTATCTTTAATTTTACGTGAACTAAGAATTTCATGGAAGTTGGATTTTGATGAAAGATTAAGGAAAACTTAGACTATTAGACATCTTAGTCTATACAAATAGATTGAAATGTTAATATTCTTATGCTAAAGTACATATATGAAATATTGAATTAGTTCAATATGGTGGCATATTTGAGTGGAAGCTGTGTGAGTTTCCTAATCAATATTTGACAAGAAAATTTCTTGCCACATGGTAGCAAGATAAATTGTATTGACAGCTGATAAGTGAAACCTCATGATTGATTAAATCATGAATACCATGATATGTACATATCTAGATAAGTCCTATGCTAAAGTACATATGTAATGATATTCTTGTGTACTTTGGAAGAAACAATAATAGGTGATGTATGCAGAAGTGACAAGATAGTTTACTGTAATGCATTACATTGATGCGAGATTTGTCACATATACAGATGAATTTTATCTCAATTAGGCTATGTGTTATGAAATAAGGTGGCACACTAAAATGGAAGAAAGTTCCATGATGGATTTGGACTAGTTCCAAAGTTATAACATTGTGATGGATATTATAACGATGGATGAGTATATGACTACTTTAGAATCATCATGTAGAGGGTTTTTGTGTAAAATAGTTTTGTCATCAAAACTTGGTGAAGTTCCAAGTGGGCTATACTATGAAGATCTATTGCGCCACAATAGTGTCAACATAGTTTTGGCTCAAGGAATTGAAGTCTCACCAGAAGACTTAATTTGTACAATGCCATCTCATTCAAGAATGAGTAATGCATAGTGATGCATAGACATGCGGATACACACAGAGCTGAAAATGTCAATTCTAGAGATTGACTTTACCACAAGAAAACGCATGTGGATAACACCGGAATGCCATAGGTGTTAAAATGTGTGATAGAATAACTAGATTATTGACTCTAGTTCGTAACAATTTTGTATCATGCTATAACTGTATTAAGCGGAAACATTAATACATGTGTGGTATATAAACAAATCAGGACTCTAGTATCCTCTATACTAGTTTGTTAGCCTGTGGACGATCGAGGTTTCCCAATCATGGACTTTACCGCAACAACTAACAACCAGGTCACTTCATTAGATGAATGAAGTGATGTACACACACCCAACCCTAGTATTGCAATGTGATCCAGTCACAAAGTTCAACATTGCGATATCTAGGAAAGGATAAATTAGTCCTTCGACCATGAGATAATATTTAATCACTATCTCCCCCAGATGCTTTGATCACATCAACCGTCATGACCATAACTGGGTTACCATAAAGGTGTGTAATGGGTATTCCAAATGAATAGGTCGAGGTGTATGCATCGAGATCAGGATTTGTCGATCCGAATGACAGATAGATACCCTGGGCCCACTCGGTGAGATTACATCTATAAGTTTGCAAACATGTGACTAGGTCACGGGGATGTAATATCATGATAATGAGTAAATCTGTTTGTCGGTAACAAGATCGAACTAGGTATGTAGATACCAAACATCATAACTTTGCCAAACTAGGTATCATAGAGCAAAGGGAATGAGACTCGATGTTTAAGGTTCAAGCAATCAAGTTATTCATGGAATGCATGGGGACCATCATGTGTTTCTAGCCACCCACTATTGGTCATTGATCCGAGAGGTGTCTAGATCATGTCTATGTATAACCGAACCATCGGGTGTCACGCTTAAGGGTAGATGACGCTTACAGATTGATCTGAGATCATAGGAGAAAAGAGAGAGAACTCTGGAATATTTCAGGGTGATACCAGAATGGTTCAGGAGATATCCAATAATTATCGGAGGGGCCCGAAAGGTGCTTCAGAGTGATAGGTATTAAATAATATGTATTTAATATTAATTAAATGAATTATTATTAAAAATATATGTCTAATTGAATTTACGGGGCAACCCACCTAAATGGGCCTCACCAGAGGAGGCCCAAGAGGGGACCACTCCCTAGGGAAGGTGCCAAGGTGGCCGCCACCCATAAGTGGGCCTCCCACCAGGTGGGGCCCATGTGTGGGGATGGCTGGCCACGTCCTTCACCTCCTTCCTCTTGATTAGTCCCACCCCGGGGCTTTGAGGGAGGTGGTGCCTCCCTTCCACCTATATAAAAAGTGGCACCCTCTCCCCAAATCCAACCCATCAATTAGCTTTTCCCATTATCTCTCCCTCTCTACATCTCCCTCACATGTGGTTCCCAATATTGGAAATGCATACTAGGATAAAGGTTTCTCCACCATAAGCACGCCATTGTGTTGCTAGACTCACTCCAGATCAATCTTCTTCCACTACTTTGATGTATAGGAGCCCGAGAGACATCTCTACACCGGATGTGTGTATGGCCATGAGGCACTGCCACTTGTGGTGCTATTTGCTTGGAGCTTGTACATCTTCATGACCTTGAGGTCAGCTATGTCATTCAACTACAGCATCCACGTTCCCCTCAGAATGTTAACCGCTCAGTCTTCAAAGGTATGAACATTGAATCCCTCTTGTTACTTTACATCTACATAGATAGATATTGGCTAGGTGTGTTCTCATCGTAGGAATTTTTTGTTTTCTACTTCAGAACCCCTTCATTTATTTGTTCAGCAATCCGCTCAGGCCATTAGGTTTGGATTTTTCAAATACAAATACGAAGGTATATGTCTGTAATGGAGAGGATTCCCTCAAACTTTATTCATAGGATGACTGGGAGATCGTGCAAGGTGTTTACAAGAGGTCTCAGAGTGTTATAATGACACTTGATAAGAGATGAATATAGAGCTATGACTAAGGCCAATGGTAAAGACTCATGCATCTATGGTGTGTCCTCTTTAGGTGAATGTTCTTCAGTACATATAGGTTTTAATTGCGTTGGAGTCTTCCTTAGTCACGTTAGGCCTTCATCTTGTCTTGTAAGTAGGCCTAATCTCCGAGCTCCCCTGGATGCACGTTTGGTCTTTGGGATCTCTAGAGAGTCATCTTGCAGCCCCACATGTTAGGTTGATTGAGGTAAGGTCGGCCGAGACCTTCTAGATGCATGCCTTTAGGTCCTTGATCATATAGTTAGGCGCGGGAAGGAATCATTGGTTTAGGCTCGTGTAAGGTACATACCTAAGTCCACCCATCACCGACAACTTATATAATAGGGATCCTATCTTGGTAACATTGCATAGAAGATTCCACCATTATTTATTCCTCGAGAAGGCTTCGTGTAGATGACGATATCCTTGGTAAGTCTAATAATCATTTAACTTGTAGTTGATGATCTCACATCATGAGTAAAATATAGCGTGAGATTGTTTTGGTTCAAACTGTTATCCATGTCGTCCTGATTTTTTTCGGCCGTGGGATGGATGCCGAGGAAGACATGCGGCAACGTCGCAATGGAGGCCTGCTATTCCCTCTGGCAGGCCAGGGCAAAAGATTCTATACCGAGTAAGAGTGTACCGCACTACGTCGTACCCCGAGTCGTAGACCGGTGGGCTACGCCCGTGAAATGGGCCTGCCGTCAGCGTACGAAGGCAGGATCGGTCTCTGTGAGAGTCCTTCCCGGCACGACACGCCTCCCCAGGAGTCGGATGGCGGGACCCACCGAGAGATGATGTTGCGCCATGATCCCATGCTGGTTTCGGACTCTCATGGATGTGGGGCCCGTTGGAAGACGATGTGGCATCATAAGCCCATAGGGACCACGTATTCTCACAGACGCGGGCCTGCTCATTGCGTACGTGGCGATGTAAGACCATGCCTATCATGGTTTTTCGCGTACGCGTGCCCTGTCTAGCGACGACGTGGCACCGTAAGCCCATGCAGGACATGGTTTCTCGCGTACACGGGGCTTGTCTAGACACAACATGCCACCATAAACTATAGCCAGCCACGGTTTGTCGTGGCGGAGGGGCCCAAGTGTATCCGATGTGGCATCCTACATCCTAGATGGGCGTGGTTTCCCGCGTTCGATGCCCGAGTTGGCAGTGTATATTGTAGGCGTCACCGGTTTATCGAGGATGGTACCATAGCTGGTAGACTAGAGTGCACTGCTAAAATCCAGCTCGGTCTAAGATGGCCCTATATCTTAAACCTTACGATTCCCTCTTCTATATAAACGTCTTGCTGTGTCATACCTTTGATCCGGATTCATGGATGTAGTATATAGCTTTTCCCTAGAAGACCTAGGTTTAATCGAACCTCGGAAAGCACTGCTAAAAGGTAACAGAAAAGGACATGTCTACAAGACTTTGTTTGTTTGTTTTACCTTAGTTGATCAGACCAATCTTGGTTACTTTATAATGGGTTTGAATCAATGGATGGAGATAGGCTAGGGTTGAAGATCCACCTGCAGCTGTACATCAAATGGGATAAAAGATAATAATAAGCATAGTCATATATAATGTTTGAATGGAGATAATCTCTTGTGGGTAACACATCCTAATATTCTAGAACCCCCGTGATGCAGCAGGCATAGCAATAGACTTTTAGTACAACCGACAGCACACCGAAGCCACGGGTTACAAATGATTACTAAGTGTAAAACATAGATCAAAGCTTTAAGTGGTGATGTTGTTGTTGATCCCGAATGGGGCGCTAAGCGAAGACCGTACTACCCTTTCTGTCACTGAGGTTCCTATGAGACCACTGCTAGCCAAGTATCCCACCTCAAGCCTTCATCAATCTATGGGATCTTGGGTACCTACAAGTCCACAGATCGAGACAAGAGACGAAGAAAACAAAAGATACAAATCACAATTCCAAACAAAATATAATTGTCCCATGATATAGATGCACATAATCGATGTGAGGTTTCTCCCCAACCCGTAGCCCGTGAGGACTACTCACTCATAACAAATAGATCGAACATAGAAAACATCATACAAATACTTAGATTAAAATCAAATATTCTTACAATGGTCGCCAAATCACAAGGAGATCTAAAGTACAAAGCAATGGCTATGGCTAGTGGATGGATGGATGGGGGAAGTGATGAACAATGGATGAACAATGGTGCGGATCTCCTTTGGTGGTGTTGTGATGCAATCTGAGAATGGCGGCTCTCTGGTCGGCGACCGGAGCCTCAAAATATATAGGCGTCTTCACGAAAGTTGTAGGGTTTGACAAGACAAAGCCATCGCCACCTGGTACGGGTGGGCGGTATGGGTGGACCGTGCTAGTACCAGTGGTCATTAAGCTTGTTGATGCCCTAGAACGACTCCCCAATTACTTGGTTGTGTGTACTTCCTCAAAATCCTCCATTATGACTCCTTATTTCGCATTAAAAGCCGTGATTTCCTGCACAACATAAATCAAATAGAGGATTTGCATATATTTGCAATTATTAGTCATTAGTGGCAAGAGTCGAGAGTTTCTTTGGTATTTGCTTGACCAAAAACAACATTTAAGCACAGTGGAAGATGGCAAAAATCAGAGCGATCACCTTCCCCAAAGCTCAAACCTTGATCGTCCTTGAGCAAGAAGAACCAAAAGAACTATAAGGAATTCAGCATTTAAACTTGAAACAACAAGAATAAGAGTTCACTTATAGTTGGTAGTCGTATGTGCTCAACACTTTATTCATTTGAGGATCCTATCAAAGTTAGAGAGATGACAAGAATACTATACAAGCTTCGGTAAGTCAAGATAATCAAATTAAAGTTTAATATACGTATAAGGAACTAGAAGTGTAGCAATCAATCCAATTCCTCAAATTAACTCTCAACATACCAAGGAACACTAGGATGTTTAAATAGGATAATTGAGTAAGAGCGTTTCATGTCCTAAATAGTATAACAATAAAGTGTATTATTTACACCCACATCAATAAATCAAGTCTATCAAAAACACTTCTAATCCAATCATTGTTTTTCAAGAAAAACTCGTAAATTAGTAAGGAGACCATGCCAAGGACTAGTTATGTGGATCCTCATAGATATCTTTTTTATTTCTTTCATTTTTTGAGGATTGCTGATTGTTTCTTTTGCAAGTGTTTGCACAACCTTTGAGAGTACCAATACTTTTGCCCATATATTGACACAGATGCCACTCATGTCATAAACTCATAGCCAAAATCTAGGGTTATACCATAGATTGTTCAAAAGATAGCGGAGTTGTTGGCATCCCAAAGGTGTGCATTAGATACATAGAACAAAGTTGTCTCACTTTTTTTCGATCTAGTACCGCGGTTTGATCTACAAGGTTAGCTTTGGCATGCATCACAATTACCACTAGACTTTATTTCAATCAAACAAACCCTTTCATGAGTGTCATCAAGACTATCAAAATATCTATGGGGTTAAGTATTCTCAAGGGTATACTCTCAAGACAATCATTCATCAAACAAGTCGAAAATTTCAGACTTTTTCTTATTATACTTGTTTGGCATTATTATTTCCAAGGCAAGACTCGGTTAACTAAAAGAACTAGAGCAAGATCTTCAACAACTAATCATCATACCAATAAAAAGCCTTACTCTAACCATATTAAATTACTTGCCACTAGCATGGCATCTTAGCAAATCAAGCAACTAAGATAAACAACTCAAACTTCATAAGTGGGAGACATAGGACATACCTCTCATAAGTGACATCATGGTCCTCTTCCTTATAGGGATGTGTTCCTTCAAAACTCAAACACAATTACTCTCAAAATGATATTAAAGAAAAGAGGCAAAGTATGAATCCATGTTTACAAAAAAAGGAAAAACAGAAAAATCTTTTTGTATTTTTGAGGATAGGGATTAAAGAATAGACAAGAACTTGCAACCAAGCAAGGGTTTAAGGAAAGAAAAACAAAAAAAAGCAAATTAAAAAGAAAAAGGAAAAAAGAAAAGCGTTGGAACAAGCCAACATGAGTGTTTCAAAGCTCCCAAGGAGCTAGAGTACAACCTCATTATTACACAAATAAATTTGCCAGGGGAACACATCCCCAAGGTCAGGCTTTTGCAAGACCTTTTATTGCACATTGTGGTGGCAATGCATAATCTCCCACGTTCCATTGGTTGCTCCAATCATGGAACTGGGTGGCGAGGCTTGCAGTGGCATCTTGAAAGTTGATGGAGAGGTCGTTCATATTTTGAATATTTCCTTCGAGTGCATAGATGTCTTCATATGTGGTGTAGTAGTTTGGTGGCTGCACATCTTGTTCGGGTCCTCCTTGTTCTACTTCTTCATATTCTCCTCCTCCCACGGGTATTTCTTGTTGGGGTAGATTAGCTTCAACTCGTGCGTCATAACACAAATGTCCATCCTTGATAGAGAATAAACTATTAGGCAAAGGAGCTGGGATCAAGTGATCCGCTCTAGGTATATTGAAGACATATCTACCATGATTTTTAGAAATCATACCACATGCTCTCAGAGTAGAAAGATCGAGACGGTTACTTCCAGTCAATGGTTGGATGTTACCTTGGTTGATGCGAAGTGCGTGTATGGGTCCTCGAGATTGAAGAGCCTGATACTTAAGGTAAAACACAAGAAGAGCACCCAAATTTGGTGTTAAGTTACAATTAATAAGAGCAGCTTTTGTGAGGATCAACATGTCCTCCTCATTAACTCTATTAAACTCACCATGTTCTTGAAGTGTGTTAGCAATCACATAGTATAAATATCAAATAGTAGGACGATCAATTTGGTTCCCCTTGGGTGTGTTTCCATGAATTCACATCAAATTAAAATATTGTGAAGGGGAAGGATCTAAAACAAAGGTGGTTATGCGTACATCGGTGTTGTTGTTGGCAAACACAAAGCATTGAGCCCATTGGCTAAGTGTTAAACTACACTCATAGTTCATAAGGCGGAATTTGATTCGATCAACTCCGATCCTTTGTTCCTCGGAACAACCATAAGGATCCACCGTGTGCGTCAAGGTGCTGAAGAACTCAAGCGCCAAGCGGCAATACGTCGCAACATCCTGAAAGCCGAAATTGTACAAACCAACATTGTTGCAAAGTAAATTGATATCACCACGAATGCGAAGTTAGTTCAGGATATAAGGACACGCCCACTCGGTGGACTTGATTTCTCGAATCTTGAGATGATCAAAACAGCTCAGTTGGAACTCCTCGGTGAACTCGATACCAAGTGACTCGGGGGTTAACATATTAACGGGTGGTGCGGAGGATTCCGCAGCCATCTCACGTGTACGACTCCTCATGTTCATCTAATAAATAAAAACAAGACAAAGTAAATAAAGATTGCTAATATTTTTTTGGGTCCAATAGAAATATAGCATAAGTGATTCTCTACACTAAATACAAAATAAACTCCTCTAAAAAAATTCTAAGCATACTTAATATCAAGATTGAATCAAGAACAAGACCTATGTATAGATTCACAATTATAAATGATTGAGTGAAGCTTTTGCACAAATAAGTTGGGGATCAGAGGAGAATCATACCTTATGTCGTGGTATTGCCAACGAGTACGCCATGTAGCGGTTCTCACAGAGCGTGTTTAGATATGCGGGGTAAGGCAGAGAGTTGGCGGGTATGAGGTAACACAACTTACCAAGGTTCAAGTCCCACAATAGTGGCGGAACTCTACTCCTGCTATAAATCACTATAATGGCAATACACTGAGTTACAGAGATTGGTTCGCTGTGCGAGGGTGTTGTGTATCGTATCTGACATTGTTCCCTAAAGGCTCCCATAGGTCCGGCTTATAAGGGCACCAGAACCTAGGGTTACAGGGAAAGGACCTTACCGGACAAGTTACAGAGTCCTACACTAATACTAACTAGTCTTCGTGTCTTGTACTCCAAGGCTCCGAGTATGTTGGTGACTCCCACATAGCCTTCCTGTATCCGGCATGGGCCTCCCATACGAATCCATCTAACTGAGCCGCCTAGCAGGCCATGGGCCGCACTACCAACTATGGGCCGCCTGGGTTAGCCGGATTAGAGACGTGCTATGGGGTGATACCCATTTAGCATATCCCCAATAGTAGCGCCCGGTGGACTTTGAGATCTTGCGCCGTCTTGCTGTTCAATCTTGAATGCTCCTTCTAGGTGATGCCGGAAATTCGTCAAGCAATATCTCAAAGGTCTCCCAAAGATCAATGCAGTCCTCTCCGTCTTTGTAATGTAGCCGAAGATTCTTTAAGTATTTGTTTCTAGAGCCGGATAGTTTCCGTCTTTAATGGAATGTTCGTATGTGACCTCTCCACTACAACGGTCAGAAGATGACATAGGCTGCAGCTTATGCTACCTGGAAACTCACATAAGGCAGTGAATTAATCATTAGCTATTTTTACGCGCTCAAAATCGGAAACGTTAAAGCGGCAAAGACGGAGGACGTGGCGAAATTACTGCACACGTTTGTCTCCATGTCGGAAACGCTATATCCGTTAGATCTCCTTGCACGAATCTTGATGCTAGGTCTATATATATTAACTGTGGCTTAGGCTTTACTTTTACCCACATTCTCCCCAGCGTCTTCATCTTCTTCCTCCATTCGCGTGACCGTTCGAGCTTTTTGACGGAAAACCCTAACCAGAGCTTTCCACCCTCTCCACCTTCCTCAACCTACGCAATGGCCTCCAGCAGCAGTGCTCCCTCGACGGTGGTGACCCCCCCAGGCTTCAACGGAGCCACCCTAGGGAGTAACCGTCCCACCGGAGGGGGTCGTCGTCCCTATCTTTGCCGTGGTGGAAACCACCGACAGTGACCAAAGACGAGCGGCACCAGATGACACAGAAGAAGAGGGTGATTCCCACAAGGGAGTGTGGAGAGGTTCTGATCTCTCCACCGAAAATCTGCAAGAACTTGCCATCGAGGGATATCTCGCTAAGTCGGAGGGCTTAGTCTGGCGGCCGGTGCTGGCTGCCGAAGTGACTCCTTCCCCCCAAGCTAGAGAGAAAGTGTACCTCAAACTCAACTGGTGCATGGCGTAAGCCTGCCAGTCTCCGATGAAACAACCTCGAATCAGCCCTATGCAGATTTTAGCAATTCCCGCCAAACCCGCATAGAAACGATTCAAAGGTGCCCACCAGGCACTTGTGTGCGGGTGGAAAATGAAGTAATACAATTACACAATAGTTCACGATGGAACCCACAGAAACATATATATATATATACAACAATGACTCCATGAGTCAAGAATACAGATATACAATACAAAGATCCAAATCACCTTGAAAACGATACAACATCCGAGCATGGTTAAGATGCAAATCGGGCTAAGATCCCTGAAGAATAACCAATGGCGTCCATAACCATGCCCAGGCCAAGCCGAAAGGGTAAACCTGCTAACGACGTCGAACTTATACCTGTCAAAGCAAAAAGGGGTGCCAACAAAGGGCAAAGGAAAAAGGGAGCGGCAGTACTGAGGCCAGTACACGACAAGTCTAGAATTCGGTGGCTCTCACCTACATAGGTATGGTGGACTGAAGCGACAACACAACATGCACTAAATAACCAATAGAGACTTGATACAACTGTCAGCTATCATAGAGGGATAAGAAAGACCTACTCGGAACCAACCTGATAGTAACACCAAAACATACCCATCCTGGTATTTCCCCCTCGAGACCAAACGAGGAAGTCAAAATGAGGAACTCATACCGTTGGCAGTTTTATTCATTCCATTATAGTAGCAACACTTACTAGTCAGATATAGATAGCATGAGTCCTCCTGATATTATAAGAAGTGGGCAGTTTTAGTTAACCATTCTGTTGTAGTTGCAATACTTACTAGTCAGACACAATTAGCAAGAGATATCCCAAATCCAGCAGTGGTTGGCACATGTATTTACACGTTCCATTGTAATGAAACTGATTACCAAACATGTCAAAGTCAAATTTATAGCACTACTTTAGTTATGGTTGTCTATGATCGAGATACTGTGCTCCAAGTCGTCCATAACCATGGACACAACTTTCAGAAAGATTTACCCTGCAGGGGTGCACAAATAGCAACACACGCACAATCAACCTCGAAAAAACCAAATAAAAACATAACGAGGCTTTCACGATAAAGCAATCACAAGATTCATAAAATATTTTAGGGGGCCACCCCATTAAGCTACCCGCAACGAAGTTGGACGGCTTCGAGACGGACCCAAGGTTTGTGCCAATGGCTGTAAACGACTGGGAACCCGAAAGTGTGACTAGGCTTGTCGATACCGCGAAAACACTCCGCAATTCCTAAACAGTACAGGTGCTCCACGCACAATCGTAAATAAAGCAGTAAAGCATGGCATAAGTACAGATAGTAATAAATCCCCAAACTAGTTTGTGGCCCCAAGAAATAAGAAATGAATCAAGCTCTAGCTAAGGGGATTCATGGTCCCACATGCGGATAATGCGATAGTCAAGGAACATGTATCAAGTAATAAAAACCAAGTATTAGCTATTTCCCACCGGAGCCTCTGCATTAGTTATATCCATTCCTAGCATTTTAATTATCAAGTTGTAATCAAAGCCATGATCATCTCTGCCATTAAGCATGTGCCAACCTTCCATCAACGATGGAACGACAATGACGCGAAACAGCACCTGAGCAAGCATCTACGACTCACAAGGCCGACTGTCTATCAAACAACAGGCAATAGGATGTGGTCAAGGCAATATAGAGGCTGCAATTAATATGAATGGTGCACAAGAAGCATCGCAACACGGATAGCAATAGATCAACAGGAGGAAGTAAAGACTATAACACAAAATAGGAACAAAGGGGGAGAATGCTCTCCTGGGAAACATTACCGAAGATATATTATCTGAAGAACTTGTCGATACTCGCATCAACTCAACGGCCTAATCCGTGAAGAAGCAAAGCACTAAAATAAACACCGGATGCACTATTTAATACTACGACAGAAGATTTGGCATGTTCATGACATGATGCATGACATGGCAAAGATGCGATGCAACTAGGCAATATTAAGCGGAACCGAGGTCCCGAAAATTAATTAGAAGGTTTATGTTGTTTATATACCCCGAAATTTAAATGTTGTCTAAACAAGGCAAAACATGGCATTGGTTCACTACATAAATTTAAATGGAGCCAATATAAGACTAAAATAGCCTACATATAGTCTCCACATTCAATCATGAGGTGAATCAACAACATACCCCAAAAAACCACAATATATATGCAATCATGAACAATTTAATATGCAACAAATATATATATCATATATTATAAAAATAGGGGTCTTGGGTATGGGTCACACATTAGGGGTCGAAGATCTTGGGGGTCTTGGGGTTTGACGGAACGGTCTTCAAATCCAGGATCGATCTTCGGGGTATCAGCCATCGGATCCACTCTTCGGTTTCAGGGTCGGGGTTCGGATCCATGAAGGAGAACTCGGGGTCTTCGGGTCCGTGTGGGTGATCTTGGGGTTCCGGCTTCCATGGTCTTCAAGATCGGTGGTGAGCTTGCACCGGTGTCTTCGAAGCACCGCGATGGTACTTTGGGTTCAGACTTGACAAGGCGTCTTATCTCGGTTAAACGGATGGCGGCTTCACGGAGATCTTGGGAAAACTTGTCGACAGTCCACCTTGTGCACTAGGAGACCTCGATCAGCCACAACTTGTATTGAACGGAACACGAGATCGAGGAATTGCACCACTCCAGGTGGTCAACTGCAGGAGCTCGTATAACACAGAGTACACATGCCGCAGAGGTAGCTTGCAGGACCGTTCCTGCGAGTATAAGAGCCTGATCAGGACAATGACAAAGAATTACAGAGGAGACTGAGCAGGTCCTATTGCACATCCTTGGAGCGGTACCCATGACGAGCAAGAGAAACCGCGCTAGTAGGTCATCGGAGCAGGGACTCGGCGAGGCTACCCACGGCCTGACGGAGGCGTGCAGGGGAAGGGAAGGAACCAAAAGTGGAGTCGGGCAGAAAGAGGAGGGCACTAGGTCGAGGAAGAAGGGACATGACGATGGGCTCGCGTGCATGGGTGACTCTTAGGAGGCGACGGAGCTTGGGGGCGAGCCCGGGTCGGAGAACAGGAGGAGAGGAAGGTGGAGCCAGTGGTGGCGAGGAAGCCTAGGCCCGCAGAGCAGGGGATGACAGCGCGCTGGCGGAGGAAGACACGCCTAGAGCGGCACTGGAAGGGGCACCATATGAGGGCAGCGACGACCAGAGGGCAACAGAGACAAGCGTCATGGGCACGGCCAGTCGCTGGCGAGGCAGTGGCATGCTCGGCGATGGCCGGATGGACGGAGACGAAGGCGGGGTGGAGCTCGAGCCAGGTCGATAGGGAGGAAGTGGGGCGGCGATAGGATCGATCGGGACGGGTTGGTAGAGAGGCGTGGGCCACACGGATCTAGCGAGGTGCGTCCGCAGGGAGGGCCAGACGACCGAGGTCATGCTACAGGGGCGGGTCGACAGCTAGCTCGGTACCTGGCGGTGAGCGTGCTAATCAACGGCGGCATCAAGATTGAGGGAAGATGAGCGTTAGGGTGAGGGTGCCACGATGCGGGCAGTGAGGAGCGAGCGGGTCAAGGAGGTGGGGCCAGGTTGGGGTCGCATGAGGGGAATGCGAGGGAGCGGGCGTGTCATGGTAGGTGTTGTCGGTAGCGGGGCGGGTGCGCGTGGGGCCGGGCATGTCAGTGCGGTACGGGGAAGCTAGCTAGGGTGGTTGTTGGGCGCGCGGGTCGGGTGGGGCGTGGCGGCTGGGTCTGCTAGGGTTAGGGTTTAGATGGTCTGGGTGGTTGGTGGTTCGGCCGGTTGGACCTCTGGCCTGACCGGCTGGACTGCCTCCCCGGACAAAAGATTTTATTTATTTTAGTTTGTATAAAACCTTGTTCAAATAGTTTTAGACAAACAAAATATTCGGAAGGACTAGGTTTTACATTTGAAATAAAGAGGCAGGAAAATACAAAACAAGGATATGCTTTTAGAAAATAGTTTGTGGCAAATAATATGAATGCAGAGATGAAGATGCTCAAATGCAATGTGGCATGATAACATGAGCATGCAGTTATGATGATGCACAAAATAAAAATAACACACAATTTTCTAGTAGTGATTTTACCCGGGGTGCTACAGTTCGACACCACTAACAAGGGATCTAGCCCTCGAGATCCGCCTCATGGTACGGGAAAAAGGGATGATGGTCGGATTCTTATTGCTTCGGGTAGATATTCGCGACACCACTAACAAAGATTCTTATTCCATCTTGAAATTGGCGTCACCACCAACAAGGGGTCATTGCTCCCGATCATCGAGAGAACACTCCAGAGGACAAAGGACGAAGATAAAGGTATCAAAAGATAATCCCACCTTTAACTTCCGTGAGAGGAGAGAATAAGTGCAATCTAATCCACTTCAATGTGCGAGAGCGAATAGAATGAGTAGTCAGCATGGGGGCCAATCCATCACTCACCCAAACTATTACTCCGCACATGCAGCCCAAAAGCGTGCAACCCATTATCGGAATTAGATTCAAGATCTCGACAAGCGAGGTTTGGAAACAAAGGAGTGATGCAGGATCTTCATCGGATTTGGTTTAGGTGATGTCGTCGTGTTGAAACCCACAATAAGATACAAAGAAAATTTTAGTGACTTTTGGGTCACTTGAAAGGTACACAGAGGAAAATACTCAGAGATGAAGACCAGATGTAGCAACAACGTTACAAGAAGGAAACGAAACCCTGGAGGTACGACGGAAACCCAACCACGAGAAAACCTGGACTCGAAGAAAAGGTAAGGGAGAAGATTCAAAACCCGCAAAGGTAAGAGGATAATAGCATAGAGGTAAGGAGTAAAAATAGACCTAATCAGATCTATCCAACCGATTTTGCAAAATAGTTTTGACACTCTACATCGGCCATTAGCTAGGTCATCCTACAGGCTAGACTAGTGGGGTATCGCAACTGCTGGACTCTTATACCACTTTGTAAGACCCACGAATCAGCTCTATGTTTTCGCGATTCCCACCATACCCACATAGAAACGATTCAAAGGTGCCCACCAGGCACATGTGTGCAGGTGGAAAACGAAGTAATACCATTACACAATAGTTCACGATGGAACCCACAGAAACATATATCTATATATATACAACAATGACTCCATGAGTCAAGAATATAAATATACAATACAAAGATCCAAATCACCTTGAAAATGATACAACATCTGAGTACGGTTGAGAGGCAGATCGGGCTAAGAGCCCTGAAGAATAACCAATGGCATCCATAACCCTACCCAGGACAAGCCGGAAGGGTAACCCTGCTAACGACGTCGAACTTATACCTGTCAAAGAAAAAAGGGGTGCCGACAAAGGGCAAAGGAAAAAGGGAGCGGTCAGTACTGAGGCCAGTACACGGCGAGTTTAGAATTCTACGGCTCTCACCTACATAGGTATGGTGGACTAAAGTGACAGTGCATCATGCACTAAATAACCTATAGATACTTGATACAACTGTCAGCTATTAGAGGGATAAGAAAGACCTATTCGGAACCAACATGATAGTAACACCAAAACATACCCATCCTGGTATTTCCCCCTCGAGACCATACGAGGAATTCAAACTGAGGAACTCACACCGTTGGTAGTTTTATTCATTCCATTATAGTAGCAACACTTACTAGTCAGATATAGATAGCATGAGTCATCCTGATATTATAAGTAGTGGGAAGTTTTAGTTAACCATTCCGTTGTAGTTTCAATACTTACTAGTCAGACACAATTAGCCAGAGATATCCCAAATCCAGCAGTGGTTGGCACTTTTATTTACTCATTCCATTGTAATAAAACTAATTACTAGACATCTCAAAGTCAAATTTATAGCAGTACTTTAGTTATGGTTGTCTATGATCGAGATACTGTGCTCCAAGTCGTCCATAACCGTGGATACGACTTTCAGAAAGATTTACCCTGCAGGGGTGCACAAATAGCAACACACACGATCAACCTCGGAAAAACCAAATAAAAACCCAATGAGGCTTTCACGATAAAGCAATCACAAGATTCATAAAATATTTTAGGGGGCACCCCATTAAGCTACCCGCAACGAAGTTGGCCAACTCCGAGATGGACCCAAGGTTTGCGCCAATGGCTATAAACGACTGGGAACCCAAAAGTGTGACTGGGATTGTCGATACCGTGAAAACACTCAGCAATTCCTAAATAGTACATGTGCTCCACACACAATCATAAATAAAGCAGTAAAGCATGGCATAAGTACATGATAGTAATAAAGCCCCAAACTAGTTTATGTCCCCAAGAAATAAGAAATGAATCAAGCTCTGGCTAAGGGGATTCATGGTCCCACATGAGGATAGTGCGATAGTCAAGGAACAGGTATCAAGTACTCGGGGCCTATGGGACACAAGTGAGCGGTTAAAAACCAAATATTAGCTATTGCCCACCGGTTCCTCTGCATTAGTTATATATATTCCCAACATTTTAATTATCAAGTTGCAATCAAATCCATGATGAACTCCACCATTAATCATGTGCCAACCTTCCATCAACGGTGGAACGACAACAACGCAAAGCAGCACCTGAACAAGCATCTATGACTCGCAAGGCCAATTGTCTATCAAACAACATGCAATAGGATGTATCCAAGGCAATATAGAGACTGCAATGAATATGAATGCTGCACGAGAACTAAAGCATCACAACACGGATATCCATAGATCAACAGGAGGAAGTAAAGACTATAACACAAAATAGGTAGAAAGGGGGAGAATGCTTGCCTGGGAAACATTACCAAAGATATATTATCTGAAGAACTTGTCGATACTCGCATCAACTCAACGGCCTAATCCGCGAAGAAGCAAATCACTAAAAGAAACATCGGATGCACTATTTAATACTATGGCAGAAGATCTGTCATGTTCATGATATGATGCATGACATGACAAAGATGCAATGCAACTAGGAAATATTAAGCGGAACCGAGGTCCCGACAATTAATTAGAAGGTTTATGTTGTTTAGATACCCCCACAATTTAAATGTTGTCTTAACAAGGCAAAACATGGCATCGGTTCACTACACAAATTTAAATGGAGCCAATATAAGAATAAAATAGCCTGCATATAGTCTCCATATTTAATCATGAGGTGAATCGACAACATACCCCAAACAACCACAATATGTATGCAATGATGAACAATTTGATATGCAACAAATAGATATCATATATTACAAAAATAGGGGTCTCGGGTATGGGTCACACATTAGGGGTCGAAGTTCTTGGGGGTCTTGGGGTTTGACGGAACAGTCTTCAACTCCGAGATCGGTCTTCGGGGTATCAGCCATCAGATCCACTATTCGGTTTCAGGGTCGGGGTTCGGATCCGTGAAGGAGAACTTGGGGTCTTCTGGTCCATGTGGTCGATCTTGGGGTTTCGGCTTCCATGGTCTTCGAGATCGGTGGTGAGCTTGCACCGGTGTCTTCGAGGCACCACGATGGTACTTCGGGTTCAGACTTGACAAGGCGTCTGATCTCGGTCAAATGGATAGCGGCTTCACGGAGATCTTGGGAAAACTTGTCGACGGTCCACCTTATCCACTAGGAGACCTCGATCGACCACAACTTGTATTGAACGGAACACGAGATCGAGGAATTGCACCAGGACAGGAGGTCAACTGTAGGAGCTCGTATAACACAGAGTACACGGGCCACAGAGGTAGCTTGCAGGACCGTTCCTGCAAGTAGAAGAGCCTGATCAGGACAACGACAAAGAATTACAGAGGAGACCGAGAAGGTCCTGTAGCACGTCCTTGGAGCGGTACCCGCGACGAGCAAGAGAAACCGCACCAGGAGGTTGTTGGACCAGGGACTCGGGAAGGCTGCCCACGGCCTGACGGAGCCGTGCAGGGGACAGGAAGGAACCAACAACGGAGCCGGGCAGCGAGAGGAGGGCACCAGGTCGAGGAAGAAGGGGCACGACTATGGGCTCATGTGCGTGGGCGACTCGCGAGAGGAAATGGAGGTCGGCGCCGAGCCCGGGTTGGTGAACAGGAGGAGAGGAAGGTGGAGCCGGCGGCGGCGAGGAACCCGAAGCATGCGGAAAAGGGGATGACGACGCACTGGCGGAGGAAGATGCGCCTAGAGCGGCGCTAGAAGGGGCACCATATGAGGAGGGCGGCGGCGACCAGAGGCCGACGGAGACAAGCGTCGTGCACACATCCGGTTGCTGGCAAGGCGACGACATGCTCGGTGATGGCCAGACGGATGGAGATGAAGGCAGGGTGGAGCTCGGGCCAGGTCGACGGTGAGGAAGCGGGCCAACGACAGGATCGATCGGGACAGGTTGGTGGAGAGGCATGGGTCGCGCGGCTCTGGCTAGGTGCGTCCGAGGGGAGGGCAAGGCAGCCGAGGTCGCACTACAAGGGCGGGCCGGCGGCTGGCTCGGTACCTGGCGGCGAGCGTGCCAATCTGCGGCGACATCGGGATCGAGGGAAGAGGAGCGTCAGGGTGAGGGTGCCACGATGCGGGCGGTGAGGAGCGAGCGGGTCAAGTAGGTGGGGCCAGGTCGGGGTCGCGTGAGGGGAACGCAAGGGAGCAGGGCGTGTCGTGGTAGGCATTGTCGGTAGTATGGCAGGTGCGCGTGGGGCCGGGCGTGTCAGTGCGGTACGGGGCAACATGCTAGGGTGGTTGTTGTGCGCGCGCGTCGGTTGGTGTGTGGCGGCTAGGTCAGTTAGGGTTAGGGTTTAGATGGTCTGGGTGGTAGTGTTTCATCCGGTTGGGCCTCTGGCCTGACCGGCTAGACTGCCTCCCCGGACAAAAGATTTTATTTATTTTAGTTTTTATAAAACCTTGTTCAAATAGTTTTAGACAAACAAAATATTCGGAAGGACTGGGTTTTACATTTGAAATAAAGAGGAAGGCAAATAGAAAAAAAGGATATGCTTTTATAAAATAGTTTGTGGCAAATAATATGAACGCAGACATGAAGATTCTCAAATGCAATGTGGCATGATGACATGAGCATGCAGTCATGATGATGCACAAATAAAAATAACACGCTATTTTCTAGTAGTGATTTTACCCTGGGTGCTACATCCGACTTCTTCCTAGACGTCCTGCGTTATTTTCGGGTACTTCCCCGCAATCTCTCTCCCAACAACATCCTCGTACTTAGCAACTTCATAGCTTTGTGCGAAGGATACCTAGGAATCAAACCCAGGTTAGATCTGTTTATATATTTTTTCACCATCAAGAGAGACTCTATAGAGTCCAAGGATGAACTACGAATTTGTGGAACCATTAGCTTTAAGATCCGGCATAGCCGGCGCTTCCCCAACATTGTGGGCCACGAGTTTTGCAAGAACTGGTAGCATACATATTCCTCTTCCTGATCGCCAAGACACGTATACCAACTTTGTCGATGGGCCCACCACGGAAGCTCCCACCGGGAGGTCGAAAGCCTCCCTCCCGTCCGACGAAGAAGCCAGCCGCACCGTCATGCGGATCGAATGGCTTGTAGATGGAGGTTTAACTGGCTTAGACCTAGCCATGTGCTGGTTCACTAGGCAGATCCAACCTCTGCAGCACCACTCCGAGCTGATGTGCATGTACTCCAAGTTTAGGAAAGATCCTATGCGAATATCGCGGGACAACTTCTCCAATGACTCCATCAAGCTCCGGCTTAAGGACATAGTCAAGGTGAAGGACAGGAAGTGTGGCCTCAAAATCACCTTTGACATGTTTGAATGCTGCAAGTTCCCAGAGGTAATTTCTTTTTCCTTTGTTGCTCGTTATATACACTCTAAGGTTTTTCCATCTTGAAGTCATCAAACTAACACTCCTTTGTCCTATAGCTGGCAACCTGGCGGCATATCAAATGGCCTCTTTGGTCTATGATCCCAAGATGAAGGATATCCAAGTGGTGTCTGACGATGATGCCTCCAAGGATCATCCAGCTTTGACAGTGTGAAAGCAGAAGAGCTCCACCTCTGACACTGCTGCCGAGGGCAAGAAGAAGAAAATGGAGAGTGGAGTCTCCAAGAAATACACTACCACATTAGAGGCAGAGAAGAAGAAGTCCACTGGCATCCCCTTAACCAAGGCGCTTGTTGTAGTGTAAGTGTTCTCATTCTACGACTTTAAGTTGTATTGGACCCATTCAATTCCTGTACTTATACTGAGTATGTTTCAGGAAGAAGTCCGGTCTGGCCTGAAGCGATCCTCCAAAGATGTTGGGAGCTCCAAAAATAATCGCGATATGTTTTCCAAGTCATCCCCCGCGGTTGCCCCCCAACTCCTGCCGCTAAGCCTGTAACAAGCCCTACTGAGCCTTCGTCCCCCGTCATTCCTGAGACCTCCGTCATGGAGACAGATATCAATCCAACAACTGATGTCTCAGGCTCTGCCAGCATGGACATTGCTCCTAGTGTCCAGGCTACACAAGAGAGTACCTCCTCAAAAATGGTTGAAGCTCCGGCTAAGGATGCCATCAAGAAAGGTAATCAGGCGATGGAGGGAGTAGAGGCTGAGGAAGCTATAGCCACGGACAAGGCGGGAGCCTCTGAGCCATCAACTGCCATTGTCACACAGTAGGCGGCCATGGCGTCATCCATGCCTCCGGCTTCGACAACTCCACTTCCTTTTACTCCTTCAACTCTGTGCCTGGACGATCTCATCAAACAGGAATATGCTATTTATAACAATGCCCGTACCTTCCATGATTCATATGCTCATTTGGCCAACAATCTGAAGGTTATTGCCATTGTAAGTCTCTAAACTTTACTTCTTTTACTTTGTAATATATTCCACTATAGCCTCGAGCTCTTAGGCGAAAAACCATTGGATTTTGGCCTGAGTGCTCCAATGAACTAAGTTTATAACTTGTTAGTGTAGTCGCCGAGTTTCTAGTTTAGAATGATAATTCCGACTAGATACTCTAAAAGAGAACACTAGTTGATTAAAATCTGATACTATAGTCCCCGAGCATTTAGTTGAAACTAGATAGTTCCGACTAGATGCTTTAGAGAAACTAAGCATGTTATCTTCTTTGCAGAATGAAAATAGCCAGAGAATTGCCGCCAATGAGAGGTTTGCTAACTTGCGAAAGGAACTGGACCTTGAACAGGGTAAAACAGCCTTCCTGAAACAACAAATCAAAATAGCCAGAGTCTGTTTTCTTTAACCAGCTCACTACTTTCCTCATGGTTCCATTTCTTCCAACTTCTCATAATGCTTTCCATTTTCTGTCTTACAAAGGCCATTGCCAAAGCCAAGAGCATCGTCGAGCAATCCAAGCATATCCAGGAGCTTGATGATGAAAATAAAATTTTGAAGAAAGACCTGGCTGAAGCTGTCAAGGGCCATGAGCAGGCGATTAAGGCTGTGAAAGAGTCTGCTGACGCCGAGATGCAGTGCCTGAAGGATGAAATTGAACGGTTCAAAGGTCAATACCAAGCTGCCAACAAGCAGAATGATCGGAACCTTGAGGTGTACAAGAAAGTCCAATAGGAGCATGACACCTTGGCGAAGATCTGCAAGCAAGTGGAGACGAGCTTCTTTTGTAACTTTCATCCAACTTTGTCAATTTCTATAAAATGGATACTTCTAATGTTAACTCATGATCTTTTTCTTTGACGAAAAAATAGCCCCCATTGGCTTAGCCAACATGGGTGAAGGTGCTCCGGATCCAAAAGAATGCATGATCCTTGCCAGCAACTTCATCAATACCGCTGTCACGCAATCCAAGGAGATAGCCTAGCCACTGGACATTACCATCAAGGCATAAAATTCAATAGCCAAGTACTCGGAGATCCCACACCGAGCCCCCGAGAAAATCAAGGACTAGAAAGCCTCTTGTGTTCGGGCTGGTCCTAGTTTGGCCTTGGGTTTGGTAATAGCACACTATGACAACACCGACTTGGACTTGGTAACCTCCGGCATGCCAAAGGTTGACGAGGAAGGAAATGTCATTGACAGCGATGCTATATGAAATTCCCTCACCGGCTACAACACCAAGGTTTCCAAGTTGACCAAGGCGGATGTCTTCGTGCCTGCCGAGCTGATGGACAATGACTTGGCTTCTTTAGAATCTAGCCCTGGTCCTTCTGAGTTTGATGAACTTTCTCGGCCTGGCTCTCCTGCTGCCGATGCAGTATTGAAGTCCCCTACAACAGAGCCATAAAAACATTTATGTATTAAATGTATCTCTGTAGTTCGTATGCAGAAAGAACTTATGTGTTTGTAAGGCAGAAAAACTTGTACTCGAGTTTCCTGCTACTTATCTGTTTCCAGCATGTATATATTTTTTAAGCAAATGTTGTCTTATCCATTATTCTGGTTCGTATGCTTAACCTTTCGTGAGACGGAAGACTCGCAACACAGAACTATGCTCTCAGGCGATGATGCTTAAGCTTAATAGCACCGTCAAGAACCGAAGAGCAAAATCGCCGGATTTGAGTGTCGAAAAGTGACTACTCCGGAATCCACATAAAAACTTTAGAAAACGTGTAGACCAGAAAACTTAAGCTAACACCCGTAGGAGGAATTTTCACAAGTGCAAATGCAAACTTGCGCATAAAGGGTTTATATGATCCAAAAATCAATAACTAATGGAGGTAAAAGACTCAGAAATCATGAGCAAACCAAATGCTTTATTTCATTGATCATATAAGAAACTTATTACATAATATAAAATATGCTAAGTGTAAAAGGGACGTAGTTGTGCTATGTTCCATGGCTGATCTATCTCTAGGTAATCATCATCGGAGTCACGTTCCTTGCACTTGTGATTGTTTGGCCTATCTTTCAACTCGTGAATATCGACGAGGTAATAGGAACCATTGAGCAATGCTTTGGTTATGACGAACTGTCTGTCCCAAGGCAGGGATAGTTTTTGTGATATCACCTTCTTGAGTCTAAGTACCAGATCCCCCTCTTTAAACGAGCAATGTCTAACGCGGCGACTATGGTAGCCATGCAGCTTCTATTGGTAGATGGTGGATCTCTGGCATGCCAGCACGTGCTCTTCCTTGAGTAGGTCCATAGATAGGTGTCTGGATTCTTCAGTATCATCTTCCTTATCCGCAGCAACTCTTAGTGCATCTTGGAGGATGTCGGATGGTAGGACGGCTTCTGCTCCATAAACTATGAAAAAAGGGGTCAAGCCGGTGGATCTATTGAGTGTTGTTCTTAAACTCCACAATAAAGATGGTAATTCCTCCGCCCAGGCTCCAGATGCTCTGTGTAGCGGTGCCTCTATGTGTGGCTTGATTCCATGCAGAATTAGTCCATTGGACCATTAAACTAGCCCATTTGACTGTGGATGTGCCACAATTCTAGGTCAAGGCGGATGACTTTTTTATGACAGTACTCCTCAACTTCTCCGAGAGACAAAGTTCTGCCATTGTCGGTGATGATTTTGTGTGGGAGACCAAATCTCACCACTAGATCCCAGACAAACTTTAGGGTTGTTGCCCCATCGATCTTTCTAATGGGTTTAGCTTAAATCCATTTTGTGAACTTATCCACTACTACTAGCAGGAGTGTAAATCCACAAGGTGCTATTTGCTAAGGTCCAACCATGTCAAGCCCCAGACTACAAACGACCAAGTTATTGGTATGGTTCGCAATTCTTCAGCTAGAACAGTTGGTTGTCTTGCATAGAACTGGCACCCAAAACAGGTTCATACCAACTTGTCGGCATCTTCCTTGGTAGTTAAGCAGTAGAATCCTTGTCGAAAGGCCTTGGCCACCAACGCTCAGGGAGCGACATGATTCTCACAATCTCCGAGATGTATTTCTCTAAGGATATCAATACCTTGCTTCTAGGAGACGCATCGTACCAAAACTCATGTGGTACTTCTTTTGTATAGCTAGCTGTCAATGATGACGTAGCCTTTCGACTTCATCGACAGTCAGAGTTCCGTCTTGTAGATAGTCCATGAACGGTTTCGTCCAAGCCGGAGAGGTCACTGTTACTGAATTAACAAATGAGTCCACTCTATTCGGGTTGTCGGGGTCCACTCCCTTCACGGATGGGGTCCGTAAATGCTCCAGGAAAATGCCTGGCGGAATTGGTCGGTGAGCTGATCCAAGCTTTGACAGTAGATTTACCGCCTCATTCTCCTCCCTTTTGATGTACTTGACTTCGTAGCTGTCCAAGCACTTGGCTATCTCGTCTACTTCATCTCGATATGCAACCATCATAGGGTTCCATGCATTCCAGGTGCCAGCCACCTGCTGGGCAACCAAGTCGGAATCTCCACAACAAACTATGTGCTTGATTCCAATATCCTTGGCCACACGAAGTCCGTGAATGTGGGCCTCATACTCCGCCATGTTGTTGGTAGCGTTGAAGTGGATCTGCAGGATGTATTGCAACTTCTCCCCTATTGGTGATTGCAGTAATACACCATCCCCCGAGCCATTAAGTAGCTTTGATCTATCAAAGTGCATGACCCAATATTCTGGCTCTAGTATAGGAGTGTCTTCTGGCAGTTCTGTCCAATCCGCAATAAAATTCGCCAACGCTTGAGATTTGATAGCGTCACGTCTCTTGTAGGTGATTTCAAAGGAGGTGAGTTCAATGCCCCATTTTTCCACTCTACATGTAGCGTCGCTTTTGTTGATGATGTCAGACAGCAGAGCTTTGCTCACTACTGTGATAGGGTGCTCCTGGAAGTAATTCCTTAGCTTCCTAGAAGCAGGGAAGACTCCATAAGTTATCTTCTGGTAGTGCGGGTAACACTGTTTCGATTACGTCAAGACCTTGCTTACGTAGTAAATTGTTTGTTGGACACCATATACATGTGTTTGTTCCTTGCACTCCACCACGATGACGATGCTGATAACCCAGTTGGTTGCTACCATGTACACTAACATAGGCTCCCTTGATTCTGGTGCTGCAAGTATTGGTGCGGAGGAAAGTACTCTCTTCAACTCCTGAAGTGCTGCATCTGCTTCATCCGTCCATATAAATTTGTCCGCCTTCTTTAGCAACTTGTAGAGCAGCACGGCCTTCTCTCCAAGTTAGCTGATGAACCGGCTTACTGCTACGATGCAGCCTGTGAGCCTCTGTATGTCCTTCAAGCATGTGAGGCGTTTGATGTCTAGGATGGCCTTGATTTTCTCTGGGTTGACCTCAATTCCGCGGTGCGAAACGATGAAGCCCAACAATTTGCCGGATGGTACCCCAAAGACGCACTTCTTGGGGTTGAGCATCATGTTGTACTTCCGAAGATTGTTAAAGGTTTCCTGCAAGTCGGCGATGAGGTCATTTGATTTCTTTGACATCACCGTGATGTCGTCCACATAAGCATGTATGTTGTGACCTATCTCGACATGTAGGCAATGCTACATCTTCCACCGATATGTAGGACCAGTGTTTTCAGCCCAAATGGCATCGTAACGTAGAAGTATGTGCCATAAGGTGTGGTGAACAAAGTGGCCAGTTGGTCCAACTTTCGCATCCGGATTTGGTGGTAACCTGAGTAAGCATCGAGAAAATACAGAACTTCCAAGCCAGCCATCGAGTCAATTACTTGGTCAATGTGAGGCAAAGCAAACGGATCCTTCGGACACGCTTTGTTCAAGCCGGTGTAATCAACGCACATTCTTAATTCTTTGTTTCCCTTTTTGGGGACAAGTACAGGATTTGCCACCCATTGGGTGTGAATAACTTCTCGAATAAAGCCAGCCTTAAGTAACCTAGCTATTTCTTTGCCTATAGCCCATTGTCTTTCGTCACCAAAGTGTCGTAGAGGTTGTTTCATCGGTTTGGCATTAGGATCAATATTCAAGTTATGCTTGACAAGTTCCCTAGGTAGACCTTTCATGTCGGAAGGTTGCTAGACAAAGATGTCCCTATTCTCATGGAGGAAATCGATGAGAGTGCTTTCCTATTTGGTATCTAGGTCTGTGCCAATGGTGGTGGTCTTGGAGGAATCTCCTTCAATAAGATCCACCTACTTGGTCTTGATGATGGCCTTGAATGCGGGTTTGGCAGCAGTGATCTGCTTCTTCGAAGCCGGCATCTCCGAGGCATCGACCTGGCTCTGGATCTCCTTGAACTCCTCACCATAGAGAACTGCTTCGGTGAAGGCGGCTTCACTGAGCTCGCACTCCCTTGCCTTGGGGAAGCTTTCGGCAACGGTGATGATGTCATTTGGTCTGGGTATCTTGAGCTTGTTGTAGACAAATCATGGCCTGTCGAGGAAGGAGTTGATGATGTCACGTCCAAAGATGACATGGTACACGCTCTTGAAGGGCACCACTTCAAAGCTCATGCGCTCTTGGCAGTAATTGTTGACATCACCAAACGTGGCCAGAAGGGTGATGCAGCCAAGTGAGTTTGCTTGCCGGCCAGGAAAGACGCCATGGAACACAGTGTTGCTCTTCCTTAGCTAGGTCTCCGTCAAGTTCATCTTGTGCAGTGTATCCATGTACATGATGTTGATGCTGCTTCCACTGTTCATGTGGCACTTGGTGAATTCTGTGTCGTCAATCAATGGGTTGATGACCATGGCATACTGGTTCTCTATTGGGATGAGATCTGGATGACCTTTCCTGTCCCATGTAATTGGAATCTCTGACCACCTGATATACTGGGGAACCGGAGGAAGGGTAGCCATCAGTATCCTCAGAGAGGTTTTCTGGGCCCAGACGGTGGGAGTGCCAAGGAAAGTGTGGTAGACTGGGGCTTTCTTCTCGAAGGGTTTTTTGCCCTTGCCATCGCCTTTGTCGACAGACTTGGGTTCCACGTCTTCATCCATGTCACTTGAATCCTTGGACTCCTCCTCCTCCTTATTAATCCTTTGCCTTTTCTGTAAGGCCTGTTCTTCCGACTTCGCTTGTAGTCGGACTCAGGGTCCTCCTTGAGATCATTAACGAACTTGCATTGGAGGTTGGTGTGGGTGGCTTTGCCATTTGCATCGAGGTGGATGAAACACGGCATGTCGTGGTACTCGTCGTACGTTTGGGGTACGCGGGGCGCATAAGGTGTTGAATCACTCCTTTGCTGCCCATGGCTAGCCCCCCGGCCATGACCATGCTATCCGCCTCCACCTCTTCTAGCGAACATAGTGGTGACCATGTCGGCTACTTGCTTTTGTTCTGGCGAAGTCTTCTGCTTATTTTTATTGCTCTTCTTGGCCTGTGTCGTGGTATTGCCGACGAATACGCCATGGAGGGGTCCTCACAGTGTGTATTTAGAGAAGTGGGGTAAGGCGGAGAGTTGGCGGGTACGAGGAAACACAACTTACCTAGGTTCAAGTCCCACAATGGTGGCGGAACTCTACTCCTGCTATAAATCACTATAATGGCAATATGCCGAGTTATATAGATAGGTTCGTTGTGTGAGGTGTTGCGTGTTGTACGCTGCAATCTATTGTGTTCTTCCATAAAGGCTCCCCCAGGCCGGCTTATAAAGGCCCCAAGACCTAGGGTTTATAGGGAAAGGTCATTGCCGGACAAGGTAAATAGCCCTACACCTACACGAACTAGTCTTCCGTGTCTTGTACTCCAAGGCTACGAGTATGTCGGTGACTCCTGCGTAGCCTTCCTTTATCCGGCATGGGCCTCCCTTCAGGATCCGTATAACTGGGCTGCCCAGCAGGCCATAAGCAACTATGGGCCACCCGGGTTAGGCGGTTTGGTGACATGCTATGAGGATACCCATATAGCATATCCCCAATAGTAGCCCCCGGAGGACTTTGAAATCTTGCGCCGTCTTGCCCGTTGATCTCTGAATATCCCGTCTAAGTGATGCCGGCAATCCGTCAAGCAATATCTCAAAGGTCTCCCAAAGAACCCTGCAATCCTCTCCGGCTTCGCAATGTAGCCGGAGTTCCTTAAGTCTTCATTTCCAGAGTCAGATGATCTCCGTCTTTGATGGAATCTTCGGACGTGGCCCTTCACTGCAACTGTCAGGAGGATGGCGTAGGGTATAACCTACGCTACCTCGAAACTCACAAAAACAGAGAATTAATCATCAGCTATTTTTACGCACGTGAAATCCGAAACGGTAGAGCGGCAAAATACGTAGGACGTGGCGAAATCACCACACACGTTCACTTCCACATCGGCAACGTTCCATCCATTATATATTTTTGCACTAATCTTGACGCGAGGCTTATATATTTCCACCGCGGTCAATTTATTTCTTTTTACCCGCATTCGTTTCCTAGTCTTCGTCTTCTTCTAGCCGCACGACCGTTCGAGCTCTCCTGCGAAAACCCTAACCAGAGCCCTCTCTTCTCCACACTCTCCTCGTCATAATGGCCTCCAGCAGCTTTGCTCCTTCCATGACGATGATTTCTGAGGCTATGACGGAGCCATCCCAGGGAGTGATCGTTCCACTGGAGGGGGTGGTCGTTCCCGTCTCCGCCATGACGGAATCCGCCAGCGACGACCAAGAACGAGCGGCGCCCGAAGCCGCTGAAGAAGAAAGTGACTCCCACAAGGGGGTGTGGAGAGGCTCTGATCCCTCCGCTGAAGATCTCCAAGAACTGGTCGACGAGTGGTATCTCCCTACGGCGGAGAAGTTCGTCTGGCAGGCGGCGTCGGCCGGCGACATGGTCCCTTCTCCCCAACTCGGAGAGAAGGTGTACCTCAAATCTCAGATGGTACGCGGCGTAAGCCTACTTGTCTCTGACTTCTTTCTGGATGTCCTTCGACACTTCCGGGTACTTCCCCACAATCTCTCTCCCAACAACATCCTAGTCCTTAGAAACTTTGTAGCTCTATGCGAAGGATATCTACGAATCAAACCTAGATTAGATCTATTTGTATATTTCTTCAATGTTAAGAGAGAGTCCGCAGAGTCCAAGGATGAATTGTGGACCTACAGAACCATTAGATTTAAGATCCGGCCTAGCCGACGCTTCCCTGACATCGTAGGGCACAAGTCTTGCAAGAACTGGCAGTGCACGTATTTCTATGGGCCAGGTGTCCCTCTACCAGACCGCCTTGAGACCTACCCCGACTTCGTCGATGGAGCTGCCACTGAAGTGCCCACATGGCGGACCCTAGCCTCTCTTCCCTCCGACGAACAAGCCAATCGAGCCGTAAGGCGGATCGAATGGCTCGTAGACGGAGGTCTGATGGGCTTGGACCTTGCCATGTGCTGGTACGTTAGGCGGATCCAGCCTTTGCAGCACCGCGCCGAGCTGATGTACAAGTATAGCCAAGACAGGAGGGATCCCATGCGAATTTCGCGGGATAACTTCTCTACTGACTCCATCAAGCTCCGGCTCAAGGACATCGTCAAGGTGAACGATAAGAAGCGTGGCTTCAAGATCACCTTCGACATGTTAGAGTGCGGCAAGTGCCCAGAGGTAGCTATTGTTTCTTTTGTTTCTCATTATATACTCTAAGGTTTTCCGACTTCGAAGTTGTCCATCTAACACTCCTCTGTATCTCAGCTAGTGACCTTGGCGGCAGATCAAATGGCCTCCCAGGTCTACAATCCAAAGCTGAAGGATATCCAGGTGGTGTCCGATGACGACACCTCCAAGGATCAACCAGCTCCGGCAGCACGAAAGCGGAAGAGCTCCACCTCTAATGCTGCTGCCGAGGCCAAGAAGAAGAAATCGGAGAGTGGAGTCTCCAAACGTTCCACTGCCGCCTTAGAGGCAGAGAAGAAGAAGAATTCCACCGGCATTCCCCTCACCAAGGCTCTTGTCGTGCAGTAAGTACTTTCATTCTCCGGCTTGTATTTTTCAGCTCGGACCTTTTTCAACTCTTGTACTTATACTTTGTACGTTTCAGGAGGAAAGCCGGTGTTAGTTTGAAGAGATCCTCCAAAGATATTGGAGGGTCAAAAAACATTCGTGATATGCTGACCAAGGATTTGTCCGCCAAGTATTCCCCTGCCACCGCTCCTCCTACTCCTACCGCCAAACCCTCTTCTGGTCCCGCTGGACCGTCATCCCCCGCCATCCCTGAAACTTCCTCCATGGAGACAGATATCAATCCAATCCTTGATGTCTCAGGCTCTTTCGAGGTAGACGTAGCTCCCAGCGGCTAGGCGACGCAGGAGAGCACCTCCTCTAAAGTAGCTGAAGTTCCGGCTAAGGATGCCACCGAGAAAGGGAAGGAAGTGATGGAAGAGGTGGACGTGGAAGCAACGATTGAGGCGGGAGCCTCCGAGCCATCGTCTGCTTTGAAAGTGCAGGAGTCAGCTAGGGCTTCATCTGTGCCTCCGGCTTTGACTTCTCCATTGGCTGCGATGCCTCCTACGTTGAGCCTGGATGACCTTATCAAGCAGGCCGACACAATCTATAAGAATGCTTGGACCTTCCATGATTCCTACGCTCATCTGGCCAACAATCTCAGGATCATTGCCATCGTAAGTTTTTTGAACTTCACTTGCTTTACTTTGTGTAGATATATCCCATTGTAGCCCCCGATCTCTTAGGCAGATAATCCAATAGTTATTGGCCTGAGTGCTCCAAAGAACTAAGTGTAGAACTTGTCCTTGTAGCCCCCGAGCGTTTAGTTGAAACTGCAAAGTTCCGACTAGATGCTCTAGAGAAACTAGTTTACTTTAAAATCATGTACTGTAGCCCCCGAGCATTTAGTTGAAACTTAATAGTTCTGACTAGATGCTCTAGAGAAACTAAGAATGTTTACATCATGTGCAGAATGAGAATAAACGGAGGATAGCCGCCAATGAGAGGTTTGCTGCTCTTCGGAAGGAGATGGACCTTGAACAGGGTAAAACCAAATTCCTGAAGGAACAAATCAAAAATGGCCAGAGTCTGTTTCCTACGATAGCTCCTCGCTTTCCCATTGAATCATTTCTTCCGTCTTTTGATAACACTTTCTGATTTCCGTCTTATAGAAGCCATTTCTAAGGCCAAAAACATCGTCAAGCAATCCAAGCATATCCAGGAGCTCAATGATGAAAACAAGATTCTGAAGAAGGACCTGGCCGAGGCTGTCAAGGGCCATGAGGCGACGATGAAGGATATGCAAGAGTCTGCGGATGTCGAGATCCAGCACCTAAAGGATGAGATTGTACAGTTCAAAGACCAGAACCAACCTGCCAAAGAGCAGAATGATAGGAGTCAGTCCAGAAGGAGCTCGATGTCTTGGCGGAGACATGCATGCAAGCGGAAACGAGCATCTTCAGTAACCTTTCTCCATCTTGGTCTTTTTCTATAAGTTGGATAACCATTTGATTTTTTTATCTCATGGTCCTTGTATTCTTGTGAAAACCATAGCTCCCATTGGCTTAGCCAACTTGGGCGAGGGTGCTCCCAGTTCCAAGGAACGCATGATTCTTGCCGACAACTTCGTCATCGCCGCCATCGCCCAAGCCAAGGAGATAGCTCAACCTCTGGGCATCAATATCAGGGCGGCAGACTCAGCAGCCAAGTATGCGGAAATCCTACGCCGAGCCCCCGAGAAAATCAAAGACTAGAAATCCTCTTGCATCCAGGCTGGCGCTAGGATGACCCTGTCCCTGGTCAAGGCTCACTATGAAAATGCCGACATCGACTTGGTGAGCTCCCGCATGGCCAAGCTGGACGAGGAAGGACAAGAGCTCGATAGTGATGCTATTTCGGATTCCCTTGCCGGCTTTGATACTAGGGTTGCCAAGATGGTCAAGGCTGATGTCTTCGTGCCTGCCGAGATCCTGGATGACGACATGGCCTCTTCTGAGTCTAGCCCCTCTCCTTTAGAGTTTGACGAGCTCTCCCGGCCTGGCTCTCCCGATGATGCCACCACGAAGCCCCCTGTAGCAGAGCCATGAAAAACAATGTCTGTATTAAATGTATCTCTTCAGAATGTATGCAGAAAAACTTATGTTTGTCTAAGGCAGAAAACTTGTATTCAAGCTTCCTGCAACTTATCTGTTTCCAGCATGTGTATATATTTTTTAAGCAAGTGTTGGCTTATCCATTATTCTGGTTCGTATGCTTGACCTTTTGTGAGACGGAATACTCACAACACATAACTATGCTCTCAGGCGATGATGCTTAATTGCACCATCAAGAACCTAAGAACAAAATCGCCGGCTTTGAGTGCCGAAAAGTCACTACTCCGGAATCCACATAAAAACTTCAAAAAACGTGTAGACCAGAAAACTTAAGCTAACACCCGTAGGCGGAATTTTCACAAGGGCAAATGCAACCTTGTGCATAAAGGGTTTATATGATCCAAAAATGAATAACTAAAGGAGGTAAAAGACTCAGAGAATATGAGTGAACCAAATTCTTTGTTTCATTGATCAGATAAGAAACTTATTACATAGTATAAATGTGCTAAGTGTAAAAGGGACGTAGTTGTGCTATGTTCCATGGCCGATCTGTCTCCGGGTAATCATCATTGGAGTCACGTTGCTTGCGCTTGCGATTTTTTGGCCTATCTTACAACTCACGAATATCGACGAGGTAATAGGAAATATTGAGCAATGCTTTGCTTATGACGACCGGTCCTTCCCAAGGTGGGGATAATTTGTGTGATTTCTCCTGCTTGAGTCTAAGCACCAGATCCCCTTCTTTAAATGAGCGATGCTTTACACGGTGACTGTGGTAGCCGCATAGATTCTTCTGGTAGACGGCAGATCTCTGGCATGCCAGCACGTGCTCTTCTTCAAGTAGGTTCATAGATAGTCATCTGGATTCTTCAACGTCATCCTCCTTACAGGTGGAAACTCTTGGTGCGTCGTGGAGCATGTCGGATGTGAGAATTTCTTCTACTCCATAAACCATGAAGAAAGGAGTCAAGCCGGTGGATCTGTTGGGTGTTGTTCTTAAACTGCACAAGACAGATGGTAGTTCCTCCGCACAGGCTCCAGCTGCTCTACATAGCGGTGCCTCTAAGTGTGGCTTGATTCCATGCAAAATTAGTCCAATGGACCTTTCAACTTGCCCATTTGACTGCGGATGTCCCACATATGCTAGGTCAAGGCGGATGCCTTTCTCATGACAGTACTCCTCAACTTCTCCGAGAGATAAATTTCTGCCATTATCGGTGATGATGCTATGTGGGAGACCAAATCTCACCACTAAATCCTAGACAAACTTTAGGGTTCTTGCCCCATCAAACTTTCTAATGGGTTTAGCTTCAATCCATTTTGTGAATTTGTCCACTGCTACCAGCAAGTGTGTGAATCCACAGGGTGTTGTTTGCAAAGGCCCCACCATGTCCAGCCCCAGACTACAAACGGCCAAGTTATTGGTATTGTTTGCAATTCTTTTGCTGGAACATTTGGTTGTCTTGCATAAAACTAACACCCAGGACATGTTTGTACCAACTTTTCTGCGTCCGCCTTGGCAGTTATCCAGTAGAATCCTTGTCGGAAGGCCTTGGCCACCAACGATCGGGGAGCGGCGTGATGCCCGCAATCTCCGAGATGTATTTCTCTAAGGATTTCAATACCTTTCTACTGGGAGACGCACTGTAGGAAAACTCCTATGGTACTTCTTTTGTATAGTTGGCCGTCAATGATGACGTAGCCTTTTGCTCTGCGTACTATTTGCCGGCTTTCGACTTCGTCGGCGGGCCAAGTTCTGTCTTGTAGATAATCCATGAGCGGCTTCGTCCAAGCCGGAGAGGTTACTGTTACTGTGTTAACAAATGAATCCACTCTATCCGGGTTGTCGGGGTCCGCTCCCTTCATGGATGCGGTCCGTAAATGCTCCAGGAAAATGCCTGGTGGAATTGGTCGACGAGCCGATCCAAGCTTTGATAGCAGATCTGTCGCCTCATTATCCTCCCTTTTGACGTACTTGACTTTGTAGCCGTCGAAGCACTTGGCTATTTCGTCTACTTCGTCTTGATATGCCGCCATCATAGGGTTGCGCGCGTTCCAGGTGCCAGCTACTTGCTGGGCAACCAAGTCAGAATCTCCACAACAAACTATGCGCTTCATGCCAATATGCTTGGCTACACGAAGTCCGTGAATGAGGGCCTCATACTCCGCCATGTTATTTGTAGAGTTGAAGTGGATCTGCAGGACATATTGCAAATTCTCTCATGTTGGTGATTGCAATAATACACCACCCCTGAGCCATTGAGTAATTTCGATCCGTCAAAGTGCATGACCCAATACTCTAGTTCTGGTACAAGAGTGTCTTCTGGCAGTTCTGTCCAATCCGCAAGAAAATCCGCCAATGCCTGTGATTTGATAGTGTCACGCCGCTTGTAGGTGATGTCGAAGGCGGCAAGTTCAATGCCCCACTTTGCCACTCTCCCTATAGCATCGCTGTTGTTGATGATGTCGGACAGTGGAGCTTTGCTCACTACTGTAATGGGGTGCTCCTGAAGTAATGCCTTAGCTTACGTGAAGCAAGGAAAACTCCATAAGATATCTTCTGGTAGTGCGGGTAATGCTGCTTGGATTCCGTCAAAACCTCGCTCACATAGTAAACGGGTCACTGAACTCCGTATTCGTGCGTTGGTTCCTTGCGCTCCACCATGATGACGATGTTGATTACTCGGTTGGTCGCCGCCATGTATAGTAACATAGGCTCCCTTGGCACTGGTGCTGCAAGTATAGGTGGGGAGGAGAGTATTCTCTTCAACTCCTGAAGTGCTGCGTCAGCTTCATCTGTCCATGTGAATTTGTCTGCCTTCTTGAGCAACTTGTAGAGTGGCATAGCCTTCTCCCCAAGTCGCCTGATGAACCGGCTTACTTCTGCAACGCAGCCTGTGAGCCTTTGTATGTCCTTCAGGCATGTCGGGTGTTTGATGTCGAGGATGGCCTTGATTTTCCTCGGGTTCACCTCGATTCTGCGATGCGAAACAATGAAGCCCAACAATTTGCAGGATGGCACCCCGAAGACACACTTCTTTGCGTTCAGCATCATGTTGTATTTCCGGAGATTGTCGAAGGTTTCTTGCAAGTCAGCGATAAGATCATTTGATTTCTTTGACATTACTGCGATGTTTTCCACGTAAGCGTGTATGTTGCGACCTATTTGGTCATGCAGGAAACATTGCATCGTCTGCTGGTATGTAGCACCAGAGTTTTTCAACCTAAAGGGCATCGTGACGTAGCAATACGTGTCGTAGGGTGTGGTGAACAAAGTGGCCAATTGCTCCAACTTTTGCATCCGTATCTAGTGGTATCCTGAATAGGCATCGAGAAAACACAGAAGTTCCAAGCCAGCCATCGAATCAATGACTTGGTCAATGCGAGGCAAAGCAAACGAATCATTCGGACACACTTTGTTCAAGCCGGTGTAATCAGAGCACATTCTTAATTCATCGGTTCCCTTTTTGGGGACAAGTACAGGATTTTCCACCCAGCGGGTGTGAATAACTTCTCGGATAAAGCTAGCCTTAAGTAACCTAGCTATTTCTTTGCCTATAGCCCTTCGTATTTCATCACCAAATCGTCAAAGAGGTAGTTTCACCGGTTTGGCATTAGGATCAATATTCAAGCTGTGCTCGGCAAGTGCCCTAGGTACACCTTTCATCGGTAGGTTGCCAGGCAAAGATTTCCCTATTCGCACGAAGGAACTTGACGAGCGTGCTTTCCTATTTGGGATCTAGGTCCGTGCCAATGGCGGTGGTCTTGGAGGAATGACCTTCGACAAGCTCCACCTTCTTGGTCTTGATGGCGGCCTTGAAGGCGGGTTTGGCAGCAGTAATCTGCTTCTTCAAAGTCAGGATCTCCGAGGCATTGACCTGGTTCTGGATCTCCTTGAACTCCTCACCGTAGAGGACTACTTCGGCGAAGGCGGCTTCACTGAGCTCGCACTCCCGTGCCTTGGTGAAGCTTCCGTCAATGGTGATGACTCCATTTGGTCTAGGAATCTCGAGTTTGTTGTAGACGAAGCATGGCCTTGCGAGGAAGGAGTGGAAGATGTCGTGTCCGAAGATGACATGGTACACGCTCTTGAAGGGCGCCACTTCAAAGGTCATGCATTCTTGGCAGTAATTGTTTACATCGCCAAAAGCGACCAAAAGGGTGATGCAGCCCAGGGAATTTGCTTGTCGGCCGGGGACAACCCCATGGAACACGGTGTTGCTCTTCCTTAGCTGGGTCTCCATCAAGTTCATCTTGTGCAGTGTATCTAGATACATGATGTTGATGCTGCTTCCACTATCCACGAGGCACTTGGTGAACTCTGTGCCGTCAATCAAAGGCTTGATGACCATGGCATAGTGGTTCTCTGTTGGGATGTGTTATGGATGATCCTTCCTATCCTAAGTAATTGGAACTTCTGACCACCTGACGTACTGGGGAACTAGGGGGAGGGTAGCCATCAGTATTCTCAGAGAGGTTTTCTGGGCCTGGATGGTTGGAGTGCCAAGGAAGGTGTGGTAACATGGAGCCTTCTTTTCGAAGGGATTTTTCCCTTTATCATCTCCCTTGTCGGAAGGTTTTGGGTCCATGTCTTCGTCCATATCACTTGATTCCTTGGGCTCTTCCTCCTTATTCTTCCATTTGCCTTTTCCGTGGGGTCTGTTCTTCCGACTTTGCTTGTAGCCAGACTCAGGGTCCTCCTTGAGATCATTGACAAACTTGCACTGGCGATTGGTGTGGGTGGATTTGCCATTGGCGTTGAGATGGATAAAACATGGCAAGTCGCGGTACTCTTCATACGTTTGGGGGACATGGGGCGCTGAGGGTGTAGTGTCACTCCTCTGCTGACCACTGCTAGCTCCCTGACCACGTCCACGTTGTCCGCCATTGTCTCTGCCAGTGAACGTTGCGGCGACCATGTCGGCTACTTGCTTCTCTTTGGGCGGATTCTTCCGCTTGTTATTGTTGTTCTTTTTGGCCTGGGTAGGGATTGCTATCGCCGGCAACAATCCACGCGCGTCGTCATCAGTAGCGGCGAACTTGCTAGCCATGGCGATCATTGCGTTGAGGTTGAGGTCATTCTTGTCTTGCCTGCGTTTCAACGTATGCTAGAGCAAAGTTCCCTTTCCAGACCATCAATGAAGGCGGCCATAGTGGTCTGTTCGTGCACCCCTGTGCAGGAATTTTTCATATCTAGCCAGCGAGAGAGGTAGGCACAGGAGGTTTCATCCTTTTCTTGCAAACAACGCTGTAGGTCTCCGACAGTGTAGGGACATTTGTACTTACCCTTGAAGTTCTTGGTGAACGCTTCATGCATGTCCAACCAGGTGCATATCGATTTCTCCGGTAAGTCGTCGATCCATTGTCGGGCGGTGCCGGTCAACATGAGTGGGAGGTACTTGATGACAACATTGGGGTTTCCCCCTGTGATATGGATCGCTTCACTATAGTCCTGCAACCATGTTGCTGGCCTGGCGGTGCTGTTGTATGGCTTGATGATCTTGTCTATCCGGAGGCCCTTGGGGTAGGTTGTGGCCCGTATGACTGGTCCAAAACAACGTGGCCCAAGGTATGGGAGCTCCTGAGCTTCTTGGATCTTGTCCAGCCACGATCGTGCGTCATATGGCTCTGGCTACTTCCCTTTTCCGTCATGGGGAGGGGAGTTATGGCGCGATCTATGAGATCCACCGTGCCCTCCGCCATGATCTCCCTCATAACAGTGTCGTATTCCTCCGAGTTAACGTCCGAGCCACCGGCATCCATATTTATGTCGGCATAGAGCGTGTCGAGGACAGAGACGGAGTTGGCTTCGATGTTGGCGATGGAGGATGTGGAGGGTGATGGAGGCGGGTCGTTGTTGTTGTTATCTCCTCCGGCTTCGACGGTGATTGCCGCCATGGCCTCTTCATTGGCATCCGCAAATTCATTGATGATGGCAACCATCTCACCAAGGGTGAGAGGGCCTGCAGCCTGCCGCCTTCGGAGGGTATGCCGGAGAAGTGTTCCAGGCGTGAGCCCTTCCACGAAGTGGTACACGAGCTCATCAACACGGTCGCCCTCTAGGGTTTCCCTCACCCTTATCCATCTAGCAAGGTATTCGCAGGGAGGTTCTCCATCCCTTTGAACGCATCGTGCCAGATCGAAGATGGTGACCACGCCGACAAAGTGTGACCTGCGCATCTCTAACGCTCGGGGAAGCCAAGCGGATTTGTGGGGTCCTTCCACCTTTGTATCCTGCACAGGGGTGGTTTGGGTGGGCCTTGAAATTTCCTGATCCAAGCCACCATACTCCAAAGAGAGGTATGGCCCAGATCCTTCCGCGAACGTGTCCTACTCATAGGCGGTCCGTGTGGGGCTTGATGAGATTTTGAATTCCTGGGAGCTAGGACCCGAGTCAGTTTCACCGATGAAGATGTGGATATCTCCGAAGGGGATGACAGAGAAGCGCATGGGGTTCGTCTTCGTCGGCACCCAAAACTCATATGGAGGGACGATCGGGACATTGCCGGAGAAGAGAACGCGACTGATGGCTACGATATCATCGATTCCTGCAAAGATATTGGACCTCGCCCAGTGTAGAGCTCGAAGCGCCTCTTGCCCCATGGTGGGCACCAACTGCCGTGGTATTGCCGACGAGTACGCCATGGAGGGGTCCTCATAGTGTGTGTTTAGAGATGTGGGGTAAGGCGGAGAGTTGGCGGGTACGAGGTAACACAACTTACCCAGGTTCAAGTCCCACAACGGTGGCGGAACTCTACTCCTGCTAGAAATCACTATAATGGCAATACGCGGAGTTACAAAGATTGCATGTTGTATGCTGTGATCTATTGTGTTCTGCCCTAAAGGCTCCCACAGGCCGGCTTATAAAGGCGCTAAGACCTAGGGTTTATAGGTAAAGGTCCTTGCCGGACAAGGTAAAGAGTCCTACACCTACACAAACTATTCTTCGGTGTCTTGTACTCCAAGGCTCCGAGTATGTCGGTGACTCCTGCGTAGCCTTCCTTTATCCGGCATGGGCCTCCCTTCAGGATCCGTCTAACTGGGCCGCCCAGCAGGCCATAGGCCTTGCTACCAACTATGGGCCACCCGGGTTAGGCGGATTGGTGACATGCTATGAGGATACCCATATAGCATATCCCCAACAGCTTGAGTAGGGATGGCAATTGCCGACAACAATCCATGAGCATCATCATCAGCGGCAACGAATTTGCTGGCCATGCCAATCATTGCATTGAGGTTGAGATCATTGTTGTCTTGACGACGCTTTAGCGTATGCCAGAGCAATGATCCCTTCTCTAGGCCATCGATGAAGGCGGCCATAGAAGTTTGTTCGTGCACCCCCGTGCATGAATTTTTCATGTCAATCCAGCGAGATAGGTAAGCACGAGAGGAGTCATCCTTTTCTTGTACACACCACTGTAGGTCACCAATGCTGCAGGAATGTTTGTACATACCCTCGAAGTTCTTGGTGAACGCTCCATGCATGTCCAACCAATTGCAGATTGGTTTTTCCAGCATGTCATTAATCCATTGTCGGGCGGTGCTGGTGAGCATTAGTGGGAGGTACTTGACAGCAACATTGGGGTTTCCCCTGGCAATGTGAATCGCTTCGTTGTAGTTCTGCAACCACGTAGTTGGCCTGGCAGTGCCGTTATAGGGGTTGATGGTCTTGTCAATCCGGAGACCCTTGGGGTAAGTTGTGGTATGTATTACCGGTCCAAAACAACTTGGACCTAGGTATGGGAGCTCCCGTGCTTCTTGGATCTTGTCCAGCCGTGAACGTGTGTCGTGCGGCTGCGGTTGCTTCCCTTTTCCATCATGGGGAGGGGAGTTGTGGTGCGATCTGTTGGATCCGCCATTTCCTCCGCCACGATGGCTGCTGGGTGGCGATGGTGGCGGCGGTGGGTTAGCCTTCTTGCTGCTCCCTCCATGTGAGTCCTCACGCCTGTCACGATTGCTGGTCGGACGTGGTGCTTCCTAGTGGAATCTTCTCCTGTGTCCTTCATTGCCGCTGTGCTCTCCGGCATGTCGGGGCTGCTCGCCCTGGTCGCGTATAATGATACTGACCTGGGGACGCCTAGGAGGTGGCATGATTGTACGGTGGCGCGATTGTTTCTCCTCGTGACGTCAGGATGGTGGGGGTGGCGGCGGTCTACGAGGGTGAGCCTTGTCTCCCATGTCGGAAGATATGGGTATGGCGTCAGTCGTGTTACGCAGATCCGTCCGCCTTCGCTCCATGGAGCCTGTGTGGGATCCTTCGTTGCAGGGAGATCTTGGCCTTCGGTGGATGTTCAGGGTTGACTGGCAAAGCTCCGGGTTGGACTCAAGCCTCTGCGAGGTGGCCTTTTCCTGTTGCTTGCATGCCTTGGCGACGAGGTCGTACACCTGATCAACTGCTTCTGGTGACTTGTCCTATTCAAGGAGTGTCTTGGTGATGACCAGGTTCAGGGTGGGCGTTGGCATTAGTTGCTTCCCCTCTGAATCAATGTATGGGGTTGCTTTTGCCAGTTTGGATGGGTCCCACCCTAACCTGTGTCAAACACCGGGGTCTTCAACGACGTGAGCTGGAGCTTTCTTAGCCTTGTGCTTTAGTAGCAATTGCTTGTATTCATCTTCCATTGTTCTTGCCGCCTTGATGGATTATTGTGCCTTGGGAAAATCTTTATCGAGCTGGGCACCCTGTTCTGCGATGCACTTGGCCTCTGCGAGGATTTCTGCACGCTTCTCGTCAAGCTCTGTAATGTTCTGTATATGGGTGACGGTGATAGGCTCGACGAGGAGTGGACCGTACGTCACCTTGTCGGTGGGAGTGACCAAGGGATTGCTAGTCACAGATGTCGATGATTGTGGCATAAAATTTGTTTGCTTGGCAGTACTAGGGTCTGTGGCAAGTTCGTGTGCCTACTGCGGTGGGTTAGCCGGAGGAGGCATAGCTTTGGCCGGACCCGGAGGATCGGAGGCCTTTTTTGCTGTTGCGGCTCTGGTCCCCGCAGGTGTGGACAGAGCTCTCTCAGGTTCTGGTTCCTGCTGATCTTCTTCTATCACTTTCCCAATGGTGACAAGCACCTAGCAGGAAGTGGTAGCTTTCTCGGCGTGCTCCTCCCTCTCGATTTCCTGCTTAATCTCCCTCATAGCAGTGTCGTAATCCTCTGAGTTAGCGTCTGAGTCCCCCGCCATCTACATTGATGTCAACATATAATGTGTAAAGCACTAATTCAGAGTTGGCTTAAGTGTTGTCGATGGTGGAGGTGGAGGGCGATGGTGGAGGGCCATTGTTGCTGCATCCTTCAGCTTCGGGCCCAGGCATAGCCTGAGTGTTCTCCTCGGTGTCCGCGTAGTCATTGATGATTGCGAGCATCTCGCCAAGGGTGAGAGGGCCGGCGGCCTGCCGTCTTTGGAGGGTATGCCGGAGGAGTGTTCCGAGTGTGAGCCCTTCCATGAAGTGGTAGACGAGTTCGTCAGTGCGGTCACCTTCCAGGGTTTCCCTTACCCTCATCCATCTGGCGAGGTATTCACGAGGATATTCTCCCTCTATCTGAACGCATCTGGCCAGATTGAAGATGGTGACAACACCGACAAAGTGCAATCGTCACATCTCTAACACTCGGGGAATCCAAGCGGATCTGCGAGGTCCTTCCACCATTATATCCTGCACATGGGCGGTTTGGGTGGGCCTTGAATTTTCTTGACCTGGGCTGTCATAGTCTAGAGAGAGATATGGCCCAGATTCCTCCGTGAATGTATCATGCCTGTAGGCGGTCCGTGTGGGCCTTGACGAGTTTCCGACTTCCTCGGAGCTAGGACCGAGTCGGTTTCGCCGATGAACATGTGGATGTCTCTGACTGGGCCGACGGAGCAACGGTTAGGGTTCGTCTTCGTCAGGACCTAGAATTTGTCGAGGGGGACGATCAAGACATTGCCAGAGAAGAGGACGCATCGAATGGCCACGGTGTCACCGATTCCCACGAAGATCTTGGACCTCGCCTGGTGTAGAGCTCGAAGCATCTCTTGCCCCACGGCGAGCGCCAACTGTCGTGGTATTGCCGATGAGTGCGCCATGGAGGGTTCCTCAAAGAGCGCATTTAGAGACGTGGGGTAAGGCAGAGATTTGGCTGGTACGAGGTAACACAACTTACCCAGGTTCAAGTCCCACAACGGTGGCGGAACTCTACTCCTGCTATAAATTAGTATAATGGCAATACGAGTTACAAACATTGGTTCACTGTGCGAGGGTGTTGTGTATCGTATCTGATGTTGTGCCCTAAAGGCTCCCATAGGTCCGGCTTATAAGGGCATGAGAACCTAGGGTTACAGGGAAAGGACATTACCGGACAAGTTATAGACTCCTACAGTAATACTAACTAGTCTTCGTGTCTTTACTCCAAGGCTCTGAGTATGTCGGTGACTCCCATGTAGCCTTCTTGTATCCGGCATGGGCCTCCCTTCTGGATCCATCTAACTAGGCCGCCCAGCAGGCCATGGGCCATGCTACCAACTGTAGGCCACCTGGGTTAGCCGAATTAGAGACATTCTATGGTGATACCCATTTAGCATATCCCCAACACCTTAGATCGAATGAGTGCTAAGAATCGAAGAAAGATTGAGTAAATTTGAAGATCCATGATACGTCCAAAACATATCTACTTTCCCGAACACTTTTGCTATTGTTTCTCCTCTAAACTTGTGTGATTTGGATACAAAATGCGGACTGACGCTGTTTTAAGCGGAGTTACCTTGGTGTCTAGTTTTTGTGCAGAAAATCAATTATCAGGAAAAATCCCGGAAAATATGCCAAAAATCCTATTTTACCAGAAGATTCACGGAGCCAGAAGGCGAGACGGAGGAGGGCCACGAGGGGCCCACACCACCTGGCCGCGCGGGCCAGCCTCGACCCTGCCTGGGGGTGGTGTGGCCGCCTCGGTAAGCCCCTCGGCCTCGCTCTTCGCCTATAAGATGCCTCTTGACCTAAAAACCAAGGGGGGTTCGACGTTTTTCCAGAAAGAGTTCTGCTATGCCGCCACCACCAGATTCCACAAATCAGAACCAGAAACTCCGTTCTGGCACCCTGCCGGGACGGGGAATTGGAGGAGATCATCGCCATCATCATCACCATCGCTTCTCCATCGACCATACATGATTCCCCCATCCATGAGTGAGTAATCCCCCGCTGTAGGCTATGGGGATGGTAGGGATTGGGTGAGATCGTTCATGTAATGGCATCAGATTATGAGGGCATGGTGCCTAGTACCTATTATTAGTGCTTTTTGACTTTGTTGCAACTTGTTATGCTTAATGCTTGTCACTAGGGCCCGAGTGCCAGGATTTCAGATCTGAACATGTTTTTGATTCATGATGATAGTATTGTTTGTGATCTTACCTGTAAGTTGTATACACATATTGTTGTCCGGAACCAAAGGCCCCGAAGTGACAATAATCGGGATAACCGGAGGGGATGGGATTTAATGTGAGGATCACATGTGTTCACGGAGTGTAAATGCTTTGCTTCGGTGCTCTATTAAAAGGAGCACCTTAATTGCCAGTAGTTCCGTTGAGGCCCCGCTGCAAACGGGCTAGCAGGACAACAGATGTTGTGCAAGTTCTCATTGCGAGCACGTATGACTATATATGGAACACATGCCTATGATTATTTAGTACTTGGATGCTTTATCTTATTTATCTGCAAATGCCCTATGTCTTGATTGCCATATGAATTGTATTGTCCATGCAACACCCGTCCATCCATCCCTATGCCTACCGCACTTTAATCCTACTGTTTACTACAATTGTTACTACTATCTTTACTTTTACTATTGCTATTACTTTGCTATTGCTACTACAAAACTGTTGCTACTGATAAACTGTTGTGAGCAAGATTGTTTCCAGGTGCAGCTGAATTGACAACTCAGTTGTTAAGGCTTATAAATATTCTTTGGCTCCCCTTGTGTCGAATCAATAAATTGGGTTTCACTTCCCTCGAAAATATTGCGATACACCCCTTATAGTTGTGGGTCATCAAGACTATTTTCTGGCGCCGTTGTTGGGGAGAATAGCTCTATTTATCAAGTTCACTTGGAATCTGAAATTTCTGATGCTTATGATGCTGCTTCTACTGTGCTTGATAAAAGTGGTTCATTAGGTCCTTTCCTAGATGCTACGATTGCTAGAACTATACCTGGAAACACTGAAACTCCTAATGAAGACACTACTACACCTGTCAGTTCACCTGAGTCTATAGAGAGATATGATATTGAAGACGGATATATAGAAATGAATGATGAATTTATTAAAGAATGTCAAAATACTCATGGTAAAAGTGCTATTAAGAGTCTCCTTGAGAGGCGTACTATAAAACCCAAACTATCCCCTAATGATAAGTTTGCTACATCTCCCATAAACATTAAAGATAAGGATTATGATTTCTCTCTTGATTTATCTTACATAACTATTATTGAGAAAGAACCTTTTTGTGGGATTAAGAATGAAAGTGTTGTAGCACATATGACTGAGCTTTCTACCATGAGTGGCCTATTTTCTGATGATATTAAGATGCGCACCTACTTTGTTGCTAAACTTTTCCCTTTTTCACTAAAAGGAGAAGCTAAGGCTTGGTTTAATAATTTACCTCCTGGACCTATTGATAGCCCTGATTGCTTGATTAGTACTTTCCTTTAGAAATATATCCCTCCTAGTGCTAGACATGCCATTTTGCAGGAACTTTTTGATTTTAAACAGGGAGAAAAAGAGATATTGCCTGAATCATGGTCAAAGTTTTGTGCTTTGATTCATGCACAGGATGGATGTCCATTACCTAAAAATGAGCTTCTTGATATATATTATAATGGACTAACTGAAGAATCTAGGACATACCTGGATAGTTGTGTTGATTGTGTTTTCAGGAATAGAACTCCCAAGGAAGCTGGGGAATTAATAGCTAAAATAAGCAAGAATTATGATGACTAGACTTCACCTGAACCAACTACGCTTGAGTCAACTACACTTGAGTTAACTAAGACTGAGCCAACACCAACACCAAAGAAGAGAGGATTGATTGAAGTAAATGATGAAGTGATGAAGGAAGCTAAGAAATGTCTTAAGGAGAAGGGTATTAAAGCTGAAGACGTGAAGAATTTACCTCCTATTGAAGAATTATGTAAGCCAATCTCCCACTCATCCACTATTGAGGTACACTCTCTCCAACATTTTGATGAAGGCGATATTCCTTATTCTAAACCTCATGATCAATGCTTGGAAGAATTTGATATTTTTATTGTTAAGCAAGATAATTTTAATAAAAGGGTGCAAAATCATTTAATGGAAAACTCTAGAGCTATTATTGAGTTGAAGGATATTGTGGAAAGAACCTCTAATGATGTTAGAATGCTCGTTAAACATTTCCAAATGGTTCAAACTAAAATTTATCAGCTTATCAAAGTACAAAATGATTTGCTAGTTAATGCTTATAAGGAAAAACAAGCTTATGAAATTAGAACTAGAAGTGGTGCTACCACCCAGGATCCTTTATATCCTGAGGGGCATCCTAAAAGAATTGAGAAAGATTCTCAACAAATTGAAAATAGTGGTACTTCTCCTAAGAAAAGTAAAAAGAAACATAAAACTATTGTAGAGTCTTCTGAACCTGCTAAAGATCCTAATAGTATATCTGTCTCTGATGCTGAAACTGAAAGTGGTAATGAGGAAAATGATGCTCCTGATAAAGAAAAAGTTGAAGAAGAACCTGAAAGGCACACTAAAAATACTAAATACACTAAATAAGATTTTGTTACTAAGAAACATGGTAGTGAAAGAGAGCCTTGGGTCCAAAAACCTATGCCTTTCCCTGATAAGAAACACAAGCCAAAGGAAGATGAACACTATAACAAGTTTTGTGAGTGTATGAAACCTTTATTCTTGCAAATTCCCTTAACTGCTGCTATTAAACTGCCTCCTTATTCAAAGTATATGAAGGATATTGTCTCTAATAAAAGGAAGATCCCCATGAAGAAATTTCTACTTTGCTTGCTAATTATTCCTTTAATGGTAAGGTTCCAAAGAAACTTGGAGACCCAGGGATTCCAACTATTCCTTGCTCTATTAAAAATAGTTATGTTAGAACTGCTTTGTGTGATTTGGGAGAAGGAGTTATTGTTATGCCTTTTTCTCTCTACAAGAGACTTCAATTGCAAAATTAATACCAACTGATATATCTTTGCAAATGGTTGATAAATCTACTACTATTCCTGTTGGTATATGTGAGGATGTATGTAACACCCTCGAATCGGCCCTATGCAAGTTTTAGCGATTCCCGCCAAACCCGCATAGAAACGATTTAGAGATGCCCACCAGGCACTTGCGTGTGGGTGGAAACTGAAGTAATACCATTACACAATAGTCCACACTGGAACGAACAAAACATATATATACAACAACGACTCCATGAGTCAAAAATACAGATATACAATACAAAGATCCAAATCACCTTGAAACGATACAACATCCGAGAACGGATAAGATGCAAATGGGGCTAAGAGCCCTGAAGAATAACCAACGGTGTCCATAACCCTGCCCAGGCCAAGCCGGAAGGGTAACCCTGCTAACGACGTCGATCTCAAACCTGCTAAAACAAAGGGGTACCGACAAAGGGCAAAGGAAAAAGAGGAGCGTCAGTACTAAGGCCAGTACACGGCGAGGCTAGAATTCGGCGGCTCTCGCCTACATAGGTATGGTGGACTGAAGCGGCAGCGAAGCATGCACTAAACAACCTATAAAGACTCGATAAACTGTCAGCTATTAGAGAGAGATAAGAAAGACCTATTAGGAACCAAACTTATACTAACACCAATCATACCCATCCTGGTATTCCCCCTCGAGACCAAACAAGGAAGTCAAACCGAGGAACTCACACAGTTGGCAGTTTTATTCATTCCATTATAGTTGTAGCACTTACTAGTCAGATACAATTAGCCAAAGATATCCCAAATCCAGCAGTTATTGGCACTTTTATTTACTCATTCCGTTGTAGTGAAACTGATTACTAGACATGTCAAAGTCAAATTTATAGCACTACTTTAGTTATAGTTGTCTATGATCGAGATACTGTGCTCCAAGTCGTCCATAACCACAGACACGACTTTTAGAAAGATTTACCCTGTAGGGGTGCACAAATAGCAACACACAAACGATCAACCTCAGAAAAACCAAATCAAAACCCAACGAGGCTTTCACGACAAAGCAATCACAAGATTCATAAAATATTTCAGGGGGCCACCCCACTAAGCTACCCGCAATGAAGTTGGCCGGCTCTGAGACGGACCCAGGGTTTGTGTGAATGGCTGTAAACGACTAGGAACCCGAAAGTGTGGCTGGGCTTGTCGATACCGCGTAAACATTCCACGTTCCAAAACAGTACAGGTGCTCCACGCACAATCGTAAATAAAGCAGTAAAGCATGGCATAATTGCAGGATAGTAATAAAGCCCCAAACTATTTTGTGGCCCCAAGAAATAAGAAATGAATCAAGCTCTGGCTAAGGGGATTCATGGTCCCACATGCAAATAGTGCGATAGTCAAGGAACAGGTATCAAGTACTCGGGGCCTACGGGACACAAGTGGACATGAAAAACCAAATAGCATATATTGCCCACCGGTGCCTCTTTCATTAGTTATATCTGGCAATTTAATATCAAGTTGTAATTAAAGCCATGATCATCTCCACCATAAAGCATATGACAACATTCCAACAACTGTGTGGTACTTCACGACACGGGATCACACCTGAGCAAGTGACTACGACTCACAAGACCATCTATCTACCAAACAACAGGTAATAGGAGGTGTCCAAGGCAATATAAAGGCTGCATGGAATATATCTGGTATGAAACACTAAAGCATCGCGACACGGATAGCAGTAGATCAACAGGAAGGAAGTAAAGACTATAAATGCAAAATAGGTAGAAAGGGAGAGATTGCTCGCCTGGAAAACATAGCCGACGGTTCATATCAAAGCTCACATCAACTCAACGGCCTAATCCGTGAAGAAGCAAAGCACTAAAAGAAACACCGGAGGCACTATTTAATACTACGGAAGAAGATTCAGCATGTTCATGATATGATGCATGACATGGCAAAGGTGCGATGCAATTAGGCAATATTAAGCGGAACCAGGGTCCTGACAATTAATTAGAAGGTTCAAGTTATTTAGATACCCCGCAATTTAAATGTTGTATTAAACATGACATCGGTTCGCTACACAAATTTTAAATAGGAGCCAATATAAGACTAGAAAAGCCCGCATATGGTCTCCATATTTAATTATTAGGTGAATCGGCATAATGCCCCCAAACCCCATGATGAGATGCGAGCATGAACAATTTAATATGCAACAAATATATATTATATATTATAAAAATATTGGTCTCAGGAAAGGGGTCGCACATTGGTTATCGGCGATCTTGGCGTTCTATAGTTTGGGTTCGGTCTCCGGGGTCGATGGGGATCGGTCTTTGGACTCTGGGAGCGGGGCTTCGGGTCCGAGAAGGAGACCTTGACATGCCTAGGGTTCGGTCTTCATGATTTGTTCTTCGAAGTCCGTGTAGGCGATCTTCAAGTATGATGGGCCTTCGATGCCAGTGACTTCGGGTTCCGGGATCGGGAAGAAGAACTTGGCGTCCGGTGGCCTTGGAATCAGAGATCTTGGCCAAGGTTCGGTTCCTCGTGCTTGGTCTTGACGGTGAGCAGGTTGGGTCAACCTTGTCGAAGGCTTTGTAGAGGAAACAACATCAGCATCCCTATGGCATTGCCGCCGGGTTTCACAGTCGCCACATACACTTCACCACAACTAACACCTTGATACGGGTAAGGCAGCACCAGGGATCTGGCAGGAAAACAACAGTTGGAGCCCCCATATAGAGGTAGATACAACAACGCAGATAACCACTAGAGCAATGGTACTGTATCTCTCACATAGGAAAAACAGGAGACAGAGCAGCCACAAACATGCGGACATGCCCGAACATCGGACAACCTGAACACGGCATGGAGACGGTCGGGTCGGAGCAGGGGTGACGCTGGGGTGCCGCGAGACAGTGGGTACTGCGCGAGGCAGCGGGAGGAGGGCCGGGTACTGGCGGGAGGCGCCGGATGGCGCTCGCACACATGGGCGGCGAGACAAGGACAAGCTTGCAGGGGCGTGGTGGCCAGCGGAGCAGAGGAGGGCTGGGTCGGCGGCGAGGAGACGCGGGGCCGGCGCAGCAACGGCCGGGCTCGACGCTAGCCGCGGAGGGGAAGGGGCGCCACGAAGCTTGGTGACACCGTCAAGGGCACGCGGGGCAAGCACGGTGACGCATCCGGCGGCAGGCGACGTGCTGCAGAGAGCTGCGGCGGGGCGGGCGGATGAGGTTGGGGTGCTAGGGAAACACGGGGTAGGTGAGGGGAGCAGGCCACGATGCGGAAGTGGTAGGGCCAACTGCGAGGTGGGGCCTAGCTTTGACCGAGCGAGGCGTGAGGAGCATGTACCGTGCGTACGTGGTGGGGTGGAGTGGGGCTGGCCGCGCGCGGGGTGTGACGCAGCGCATGCGTGCTTCACGGGATGGGGTGGTTCGCTGCGTTGCAGCTGTGTTGCGTGTAACGCGGGGGCGTGTCGGGTAGCTAGGTGCGGTTTGGGGTGGGTTAGGGTTTGGTCCGGGGTAGGTAGATCTAGGGTTAGGTTTAGCTAAGGTTTTGTCCGAGTAGTAGGTAGTCTGGCCCGGTTAGGCCTCTGGCCTGACCGGCTGGACTGCCTCCCTGGGATTTTATAAAATATCTTTTTGTTTATTTATTTTGTTTTAAATATTATTTTGTTAATAGTTTAGCAAATAAAAGATCCGAAGAGGCCGAGGTTTTTGATTTGAAATAAAGATAGGGATATTTAGAAAACAAAACTAGGCTTTTAGAAATTAGTTTTAGCCAAAAGATGCATGATGACATGACGATGCTCAAATGCAATGTGGCATGATGACATGAGCATGCGGTCATGATGATACGCAACACAAAAACATAGCAATTTTCTAGTAGTGATTTTATTGGGGTGCTACAATGTACCTGTTCAAGTGGCTCATAATTGCTTGATATTAACAGACTTTATTGTGCTTGAAATGCGTGAAGATGACAACATGTCTATTATTCTCGGGAGACCTTTTCTTAATACTGCAGGAGCTGTTATTAATTGTAATCAAGGAAAGGTGACTTTTAATGTTAATGACAAGGAGCATATTGTCTATTTCCCAAGAAGATTGATAGGACTTATGGCTTAAATTCAATTGAACATGTTGAGGGCATACAAGTTGGAGAAATATATTGTCCCATACCACGAGAAAAAATTGAAACTATTATGATTGGAACCATTGCTATCAAGGTTGAGGTAACATAATCATTTAGTGGAATACAAATTTTTGCTTCATATAAAATTGTTTTTGTAACAACACCTGATCAACCTTGTTAACAAAGGGATTTTAATGAACAAAACAATGTTTACACCATGATTATCTTTGCTTACTTTTATTTTATCCATTTTAGTTTTTGCTTTCTCTTAGTTTACTTTTCTGTTGCTAGTTGCTTGCATATTAGAGTGTCTTAAAACTTCTGAAGTTTTAGTCTTGTTTTGTTATTGCATCATTCCAAAGTCATCTTTCTGCCAGGAAATCATTCATCAATACCTGAAAATTGATCAAAACTAAAGTGTCTCGAATAATTCCAGAAAATTCATATTAAATATTTACGTGAAAAAAGGGGTAGAGAAGTGCCTGGAGTGACCCATGGGGGCCCACCAGGCAGGCACACCACCTGGTGGCGCGACCACACCATGGGCGCACCTGGCCATGGTGTGGGCCATCCCTGGCCCTCCACTCAATCTCTCACATGCCACTTCCTTCTCTCTCCCTAGAAAACATCAGTTCATTGCTCAAAATCGTGTTCTTGTTGTTCTTGTCCACGATTTTTTGATCTCCTTGCTCAGCCCATCTTTGCTGCTGAAATTTGGAGCATTTGTTCTCTGAATATCAAAGATGAACAACCACACTTTTGGAGAAATATTTGCTTGCATATTAGAGTGTCTTAAAACTTCTGAAGTTTTAGTCTTGTTTTGTTATTGCATCATTCCAAAGTCATCTTTCTGCCAGGAAATCATTCATCAATACCTGAAAATTGATCAAAAATAAAGTGTCTCGAATAATTCCAGAAAATTCATATTAAATTTTTACGTGAAAAAAGGGGTAGAGAAGTGCCTGAGTGACCCATGGGGGCCCACCAGGCAGGCACACCACCTGGTGGCGCGGCCACACCATGGGCGCGCCTGGCCATGGTGTGGGCCATCCCTGGCCCTCCACTCAATCTCTCACATGCCACTTCCTTCTCTCTCCCTAGAAAACATCAGTTCATTGCTCAAAATCGTGTTCTTGCTGTTCTTGTCCATGATTTTTTGATCTCCTTGCAGCCCATCTTTGCTGCTGAAATTTGGAGCATTTGTTCTCTGAATATCAAAGATGAACAACCACACTTTTGGAGAAATATTTGAGAGAGACACACCTAGGAGGGTGATACGTCCAAAACGTATCTACTTTTCCGAACACTTTTGCTATTGTTTCTCCTCTATACTTGTGTAATTTGGATACAACTAATGCGGACTGACGCTGTTTTCAGCAGAATTGCCTTGGTGTCTACTTTTTGTGCAGAAAACCAACTATCAGGAAAATCCGGGAAAATATGCCAAAAATCCTATTTCACCCGAAGACTCCAGGAGCCAGAATACGAGACGGAGAAGAGCCAGGGAGTGGCCACACCACCTGCTGGCGCGGGCTAGGCCAGGTCGCGCCAGGGGGTGGTGTGGGCCCCCCAGGCAACCCCTCGGTCTCCCTCTTTGCCTATAAGGAGCCTCCTGACCTAAAAACTCTGGGGGGGTCGACGTTTTTCCAGAAGGAGTTCCGCTCCGCTGCAACCACCAGATTCCACGAAACAACACCAGAAACTCCGTTCTGGCAACCCGTCAGGACGGGGAATTGGAGGAGATCATCGCCATCATCATCACCATCGCTTCTCCATTGACCATCCATGTTTCCCCCATCTATGAGTGAGTAATCCCCCGCTGTAGTCTATGGGGATGGTAGGGATTGGATGAGATCGTTCATGTAATGGCATCAGATTGTTAGGGCATGGTGCCTAGTATCTTTTATTAGTGCTTTATGATTTTTTTGCGACTTGTTGTGCTTAATGCTTGTCACTAGGGCTTGAGTGCCATGATTTCAGATCTGAACATGTTATTGATTCATTATGATAGTATTGTTTTTGGTCTTATCTGCAAGTTGTATACACACGTTGTTGTCCGGAACCTATGGCCCCGAAGTGACAGAAATCGGGATAACCGGAAGGGAATGGCTTTGACGTGAGGATCACATGTGTTCACGGAGTGTTAATGCTTTGCTCCGCTGCTCTATTAAAAGGAGAACCTTAATTGCCAGTAGTTCCCTAGAGGCCCCGCTGCAAACAGGCTGGCAGGACAAAAGATGTTGTGCAAGTTCTCATTGCGAGCACGTATGACTATATATGGAACACATGCCTAGGATTATCTACTACTTGGATGCTTTATCTTATTTATCTGCAATTGCCCTATGTTCTGATTGCTATGTGAATTGTCTTGTCCATGCAACGCCTGTCATCCATCCCTATGCCTACCACACTCGAATCCCACTGTTTACTGTTGTCTTTACTTTGCTACTACTGTTACTTTACTATTCCTACTACAAAACTGTTGCTACTGATAAATTGCTGTGAGCAAGATTGTTTCCAGGTGCAGCTGAATTGACAACTCAGTTGTTAAGGCTTATAAATATTCTTTGGCTCCCCTTGTGTCGAATTAATAAATTGGGTTTCACTTCCCTCGAAAATACTGCGATACACCCCCTATACTTGTGGGTCATCAGAGGGCAAGGCCTTCAAGATCAGCCTCTCAGTTTAGGCCATTATATAATGGAGATCTTATTGCACCACGCTTTGGAAATGAAGGAGATGAGGGAGATGCTCACCCATCTACCTTCCCTTGTTTTACCTTTTTGCAAGATGTAGGGATCCTTGATGATTTCTTACTTCTTGTTCAGAGGGTTGGTTTGACCACTTACATGCAGGATGAGAGTGAGCAATATGCCATGCTCACCAAAACTTTTGTTGAGAGTTACATTTTCACTAACACCCCTTGTCAGTCAACTGTTTCATTCAAAATTTATAATTTGCCTATTACCATGTCATTGGAAAGATTTTGCAGCATTATAGGCATAGGCATGACTAGGACAGTGAAGAAGATCCAAGGTCGACCCGCTGATTTGTTGGAGCTCTACCGAAGTGTGACAAATGACGATGACCGTGCAGCTCAGCGTGGAAAGATAAGGGACATTCAACTCCCAACTCTTAGATATTTTACTTATTATCATGCCACTAGCATTCTTGGTAGGGAAAACACTAGTAATATTTCTAATTACCATTTAGCTTTCCTCGTTGCTGCACTTAATAATGATACCAAGTATAATCTTGGTTCTCTCATTGCTCGCCGCTTAGCTGCTAGAGGACCCATTTATGGGGGCATTATTGCCACACACATGGTTGTTGCTTTGGAACTTTCCGTTGATCCTAATGATATTGTGTTGACACCACAAAGGCTTGATCTTGCTGCTATGAAAACACATCACTTTGTCACTACTGACTCTAGTACGGAGAGTTTAGTTTACAGGATGTGGTTTACTGATGGAGATGAGAGGGAAATTCCTTTGCCACAGTCCACTATGTTCATTATTTGCAGGATGCCATGGTCGCGCTCCAAGGAGGAGGTGGACGAGCAGCTCCGTCTACTAGGTTTCCACAGGCAGCACCAGGGGGATGTTCCCTCTTACGACTACTCTGCACACTACGCTGGGGCATCCTCGAGTTCGTATCCGGACGAACGCACATGTTCGCCATTTTATGGAGGCTCTCCATCTTGGCCAGCTTGGGATTGATACCCACTTAGGCCAAAACTCTAAGCTTTGGGGGAGGTACGCCGACATCACACTCATCTACTTATCATGTTCAGTCGGTACTTTGTATATCCATGTTTTGTTTTCTTTTTAGTCTTTGTTCATGCTATATTTCTGCTTTCCAAAACACAAAAAGACCAAAAATATTTTTGTTATTTCTCTTTGCTTGCTTCTTTTTCCTTTTAGCTTTGGTTTGCTTCTTTCTTTTAACTTTGTCTTAATTATTCGAAAAACCCAAAAAGATTTCGCTTTGCTTGATTTTTCCTTTTCGTTCTTGCCTTTAAAAATCAAAAACACCAAAAATATTTTCTGTTCTTCTTTGGTTTTGTGAAGTTTGTTGCAGGGTTCAGCAGTCCTCAGTGGAGTTTGGTTTCATGTTATTATTCAAGCCACACAAGTGAAGGGCTAGAATGAAGATTAATGACAACTTGAGGTGTGGTAAGAGGCTGGTAATGAACTATATTTGCTTTCATTTTTGTACATATACTCATCATTGTGGGCATGCTTAGTCTGTTCATGTAAGGTGTATGTTATTTATGGATGCTTAGTAGTTCTTGCTTTCTTATGATTAGCTCCAGCTTGCTAATAGTTTGTAGCATGTCATATGAATGTTTGTTTGCATTGTTCTATTCATAACTTGGTATGACATTGTGGTATCCTCCTCTGAATGTTTCACTTGAATTGACTTGGCACATGTTCATTCATGCATAAGACTGAAACAATCAGTTAAGCCTTAATTATTTATTTTGCCTAAGGATCCTTGAATCACTTTCATGCCATAATCAGTCCTATTTTGTTGCAAGCATGATTATCACTGTTATTGCTCTCTCGTTTGTCGCTCCCTTACTATTGCTAGCCTTCACTTGCACTGAGTATGAGCTCTACTCGTGTTTCCAACTCCCCAAAACCAATATTTCCAAAAGTGTCCACCATACCTACCTATTAGCATCATTTTCTTTTCCGTGCATATTCAGTATGCCTTGTTTTCTTCCGAATAAAATGTTTGCTTGTTATGAGAAAGTTAGTTAGTAAAGCTCTCACGAACTTGATGGCACACTTTATTTATTGCACTTAATAAACCTGAACCATTGTCACTGTCCATGAAAGTTATATGCTTGTAAATTATAGGCTGGGGATTAGCCGAACCGTGCTGTCATGGGGAATGCTTTAAACACCTATAAATATATACCCCGTTGATATCATTCTCTTTTGTTTACGGATGTCGTCGGTGTGAAATAAAAGGGGAGCTTGTAAGTCCATGGAGTTATGTATGTGTGTTAGAGAAACGCCTGGGCGGCTGGTCTAATCCATGCCTAATCATGGTGGAAACCTACAACATAACCATAATGAGCAATCTATGAAGCATTCTTCTTATAAAAAAAGAGAGATAGAGATTGAGAAAAATAAAAAAAAAGATGAAAAAAGAGGAAAGAGAGAAAAAAGCACCATTTTCCCATGGTAAATAAGAAGATGCTGAGATGCTTATTGTCTGCTTGCCTTGTCATTTTGATATGGGGATTCTTCCGTATCATCGGGCAAGGGGTATCCCGTTGGAGGTTCTCTATGATACGCATGTATTTACTATGACAAGAACTTACCGGTAACTAAAGTTGAGTAGCATGAGGAGTGGCCCTCGTACTCAAGGGACATGAGATTTCCAGTTTATGGTCTATCAAGCATATAACTCGTATTGGACCTCACTTTCACCTTAACCATTTAAAGATGCTTATGATAGGGGCATTGAGAGATCAAAGCTAATGAGTACCATACTTTCAGCATTTGGACGCCTTTCAAACTTTTCAAAACCTTTTCACTTCCTTGTTGAGTCACCACTTATTCTATGAGCACTTTCTTGAGAGCATAGTTGTCATTCTTAGTGTAATGTGCTTGTCTCAAAACTTGGCTAATTGTTTCATGACTTTGATGCGTGTATCTTTGATATCTTTACTTCTAGTCTTCACTTGAACTTCAGAGGTGCCTTGGAATTTATGTTTGCTCTACAATCAAAGGCAAGCAAGATACCACTCTATCATACCTTTTTATGAGCATTGCAATGTTGCTTATGTTTATGCTTCATGCTACTTATTATTTTTGAGTTGGAATCTCTTCATAGCTTGCAATGACTTTTAAGTAAACTTATTTGCATACTCTTTATTATGAATTGCCTAAGTAGTTGATCATATGCTGAGAATATATACATCTTATGAAGCAAATGTGTTCGTGAAAGCTCTTTTATCGCACTCATTTTTCAACAGAATTGCTTAAGGACAAGCAATAAGCTAACCTTGGGGGAGTTGATACGTCCAAAACGTATCTACTTTCCCGAACACTTTTGCTATTGTTTCTCCTCTAAACTTGTGTGATTTGGATACAACTAATGTGGACTGATGCTGTTTTCAGCGAATTACCTTGGTGTCTAGTTTTTGTGCAGAAAATCAATTATCAGGAAAAATCCCGGAAAATATGCCAAAAATCCTATTTCACCAGAAGATTCACGGAGCCAGAAGACGAGACGGAGGAGGGCCACGAGGGGCCCACACCACTTGGCCGTGCGGGCTAGGCCAGGCTACGCCTGGGGGTGGTGTGGCCACCTCGGTCACCCCCTTGGACTCCCTCTTCGCCTATAAGATGCCTCTTAACCAAAAAACCAAGGGGGGTTTGACATTTTTCTAGAAAGAGTTCCGCTACGCTGCCACCACCAGATTCCGTGAATCAGAAACAGAAACTCCGTTCTGGCACCTTGCCGGGCCAGGGAATTGGAGGATATCATCACCATCATCACCACCATCGCTTCTCCATCGACCATCCATTATCCCCCATCCATGAGTGAGTAATCCCCCGCTATAGGCTATGGGGATGGTAGGGATTGGGTGAGATCGTTCATGTAATGGCAGCAGATTGTTAGGGCATGGTGCCTAGTATCTATTATTAGTGCTTTTTGACTTTGTTGCAACTTGTTATGCTTAATGCTTGTCACTAGGGCCCGAGTGCCATGATTTCAGATCTGGACATGTTATTGATTCATGATGATAGTATTGGTTGTGATCTTACCTGCAAGTTGTATACACATATTGTTGTCCGGAACCAAAGGCTCCGAATTGACAATAATCAGGATAACCGGAGGGGATGGGTTTGATGTGAGGATCACATGTGTTCACAGAGTGTTAATGCTTTGCTCCGGTGCTCTATTAAAAGGAGCACCTTAATTGCCATTAGTTCCCTTGAGGCCCCGCTACAAACGGGCTGGCAGGACAAAAGATGTTGTGCAAGTTCTCATTGCGAGCACGTATGACTATATATGGAACACATGCCTATGATTATTTAGTACTTGGATGCTTTATCTTATTTATCTGCAAATGCCCTATGTCTTGATTGCCATATGAATTGTCTTGTCCATGCAACGCTCGTCCATCCATCCCTATGCCTACCGCGCTTTAATCCTACTGTTTACTGCAATTGTTACTACTGTCTTTACTTTTACTGCTGCTATTATTTTGCTATTGCTACTGATAAACTGTTGTGAGCAAGATTGTTTCCAGGTGCAGCTGAATTGACAACTCAGTTGTTAAGGCTTATAAATATTCTTTGGCTCCCCTTGTGTCGAATCAATAAATTGGGTTTCACTTCCCTCGAAAATACTGCAATACAACCCCTATACTTGTGGGTCATCAATCCAATGGAGGTGCTTTGGAGTTTGGAGGAAGAAGAAAGAGAGAAAATGATTTGGGGATTATTAGGTTACCTCCTCGGGGTGCTTATGGCGGTTGTGTATGTGATACGGGCGGGCGGTACGGCCGGAGCCCACCCGTACCGGGTGACTTACCTTGGGGGCGACGACTGCTCCCAGGCGCCCGTACTGCTAGTCATTATCGCTGCGGTGACTTTGCTTGAAATTTGATATTTGCTCGAGGGTACGGTATGGGCGCGCTGTACGGGCGTCTCTAACCTTACTAGTGGTCATTATCGACACTGTTCCCTTCGGCAAACATCAAATTTTTTATCTCCCCTTTGTCTCGATGTGGTATGGGTGCACGGTACGGTCCACTCTGGCCATACCAATGGTCGTTAAGAACACTGTGAACTACAAAACTGAAGGAATTTGATTAGTAGCTCCATGCGCCTTTGCACATCTTATCAAAGGACTAGATAACAACACAAATACTAAGTAATGATCCAGCAATACTTCTTAGGCCATGTGTTAGTAAAACAAAATATAGAGGATTAACGTATTTCTTCTCCTCTCTCCATAGGTCTTCTTGAACAGTCTTTATTAAGAACAAAACTAACATATTACTAATACAATAGAAAATACAAAGAAAGAATTTTATTTCACATGGGTTGCCTCCCATGAAGCACTTCTAGTTAAGGTCAATTAGCTTGACCTTGATGGCAATCACTTAGGTTTGTGAAGTCGAACACCCACTCCAAAGTAGTTGGATTTCAAAGTAATTACACCATCACCATCATTAGGCTTGGCCTTCTTCTTCCTAGGGAAGTGGACTACAAAAGGGTCTCTAGATGGTAGACCTATTCTCACATTCCCTTCATGTAAATTAATCAAGGCTTTAATAGTTCTTAGGAATGGTCTACTTAGAATTATAGGTGCTATGGGATCTTCAGGCATGTCCACAATAGCAAGATCAATAAGAGCGGGACTACCTTTAATTTCAACAAGTATATTTTCTTTTATCCCAACACCTTGTTTATAAGTTGAATGAACTAGATGGAGTCTCAATTCAGTTGTAACAAATGGCCCCAAGTTTAATTTATCGAATAAGCTTTTGGAAATTGTTGAGACACTCGCACCAAGATCACAAAGTGCGGATATCTCATTAACTCCCAACTTAACTTTAATATTAGCCTCAAATATATCATCTAGCTTAGCTGGAAGTTTATCAGCTAGTCTTTTATACTCCATCTCTAAATCGTGAACCTTAGATGCTACTTGTTGTATAAATTATTGGTACATAGCATCATTACCTTGTTCTATACCTAGATTCTTAACGAGGATCATCTTCAATAGATCTTCCATGGTATATTCCGGTGTTGGCGTGTTGCTATAATCCAGCTCTTTAGGTTTTTGTTTATAGGTTACCACCCTCATCATCTTGAGGTCTTCTACCATATTTGGCTTGGGTTTTCCAGCAAACTTTGCTAGTATGAGAGCTTGGCCCTCGGCTACCTTACCCAGCCGAGCCTCCGCGGTCTTTGTTCTTTCCTGTAGAGCATGCACATCATTTCTAATTGCAACGTCCTAGTTAGATAATCTTCCTATACTACTTTCATGGTTCTCCGTGGTCTTAATAAGCATATTATTTTGCTCGGCTTGAGCTTGTATAATGTTCTAACGGTTTTCTCAAATAGGAGATTTCCATGATTTGCTCCATTAGTATTATCATAATTATTATAAGGAGCTCCTGCAGGATTAGCATGATATTTTTGAACATTGGAAGCATAATTATTTTTCCATGCAGGATTAAAAGGAGTACGAGCTATAAAATTAACATCATTAGTAGTGATAGCATTAACTTGGGTATCTTCCTTACCCTTTAGTAAGCTAAGCAACTCATCTACCTTAGATATAAGCTCTTCATTGTTTACCTCGGTAATTGAACTTACTCTCTTAGAGGTTCTTTCCACATGCCATTGGGCATGGTTATTTTTCATATCATCAAGTAATTTATTTGCAACACTCACTTGCTTTCCCATGATCGTTCCTCCTGCTGCAGTATCTAGCATAGACTTAGACATTGGGTTAAGACCATTATAAAACAAATGTAATATAAGAAACTCTTCCATCCCATGACTAGGATAGTTCATTATGGCTTCTTTCATCCTTTCCCACGCAAGCGCTAGTGGCTCACGGTCTTCTTGTCTAAAGCTTGTAATGTTGGATCTTAGCTGCATAGTCTTAGCTTGGGGAAAAATTTAGTCATAAACAAATTAGTACATTCCTCCCAAGATTTAATAGTACCCTTTGGTAGAGCTAGCAACAAATCCTTAGCCTTTCCTCTAAGAGAGAAAGGAAACAATCTTAGCTTAACAGCATTTGGATCTACATCCTTAATACGCATCATGTCGCAAATTTTAGTAAAAGTATTTAAGTACAATCCCAAATCTTCAGCGGATGGACCCCCAAATTTGTTTTGTTGAACCAAACATAAAAGGTTAGGTTTTATCTCATATGTTTCCGCATCAACTGCGGGCTGAGTGATGGGTGCACTAATAAAATCTTTAGTGGGAGTAGCATACTCCCTAATCTCTTTTGAGACATGGCTCATATCTTTTTGGTAACTTTTTAAGTAATGAAAATGAATAACAAGTAACTAATTTTTTTGGGTTTTCAAATAGATAACAAGAAAGTAAACTAATAACAAGAATTAATCTACAACTAATAATAAAACTAAAAACAATGTCTCTAATGACCTCACCAATATAGCGAAATTGCTTCCCCAGCAACGGTGCCAGAAAAAGGGTTGATACCTTCAATCCAGATTCATAGATGTAGTATAATAGCTTTTTCCCTAGAAGACCTAGGTTTAATCGAACCTCGGAAAGCACTGTTAAAAGGTCATAGAAAAGGACACGTCTACAAGACTTTGTTTGTTTTTTTACCTTAGTTGACTGGACCAATCTAGGTTACTTTATAATGGGTTTGAATCAATGGATGGAGATAGGCCAGGGTTGAAGATCCACCTGCAGCTGCACATCAAATGGGATAAAAGATAATAATAAGCATAGTCATGTATAATGTTTGAATGGAGATAATCTCTTGTGAGAAACACATCCTAATATTCTAGAGCCCCATGATGCAGCGGGCATAGCAATAGACTTTAAATCCAACCGAGAGCACACTAAAGCCACGGGTTAGAAACGATTATTAAGTGTAAAACATAGATCAAAGCTTTAAGTGGTGATGTTGTTGTTGATACCGAATGGGGCGCTAAGTGAAGACCGTGCTACCCTTTTTTTTCACTGAGGTTCCTATGAGATCACCGCTAGTCAAGTATCCCACCCCAAGCCTTTATCAATCTATGGGACCTTGGGTACCTACAAGTCCACAGATCGAGACAAGAGACGAAGAAACAAAAGATACAAATCACAATTTCAAACAAACTACAATTCTCCATGATCTAGATGCACATAATTGCTGCGAGGTTTCTCCCCAACACGCAGCCCGTGAGGACTACTCACTCATAAAAAATAGATCGGAGATAGAAAACATCATACAAATACTTATATTGAAATCAAATATTCTTACAATGGTCACCAAATCACGAGATCTAAAGTACAAAGCAATGGCTATGGCTAGTGGATGGATGGATGGGGGAAGTGATGAACAATGGATGAATAATGGTGTGGATCTCCTTTGGTGTTGTTGTGATGCAATCTGAGAATGGTGGCTCTCTGACCGACGGCCGGAGCCTTAGAATATATAAGTGTCTTCATAAAAGTTGTAGGGTTTGACGAGACGAAGCCGTCGCCACCTAGTACGGGCGGGCGGTACAGGCAGACCACGCCCGTACCAGTGGTCGTTAAGCTTGGTGACGCCCTAGAATGACTCCCCAATTACTTGGCCGTGTGTACTTCCTCAAAAACCTCCATTATGACTCCTTATTTCCCATTAAAAGACGTGATTTCCTGCACAACATAAATCAAAGAGAGGATTTACATATCTTTGCAATTATTAGTCATTAGTGGCAAGAGTTGAGAATTTCTTTGGCAATTGCTTGACCAAAAACATCGTTTAAACATAGTGGAAGATGGCAAAAATCAGAACCATCACTGCGTCTCTTCTTCCTCGTTCTGTCAAATATTTCTTTTCCATATCATGCTTCCTTACGCCTTGCTTTTTAGTAGATCTCGCTGGTTCCTCCGGCTGAACTCCGAGTGGAGCAGGGTGTGGCAGTTCGACCTTGCGATGAATCCCACCTCACTAGTCTCTCTTCATATCTTGGTCGTTAGACACCCTGATGCCACCATCCAACACGTTAGCCCTTCATGCCAATAGGTTCCGGTCGTCTCCAGTTCCTTTGTCTCACCAATGTCGCCTCACAAGGAGGTTCTTTTCTAAATGATGCCTTACGTGTAGGCCGTCTCTAGAGAAGTGCCTCTCGCCGTGTTTTGGGTATCTGCTTTGGCGTCCTGCTTACCAAGCGTCACCTCCTCACCTGCCTTGCCAAGTGATAGTGTATTTCGACACTTCTCTATCCGGTGTCGTGCTTACCAAATGTTGATGCTTCACCACGGGCCTGCGGTGATGCCGTACCTCCGACACGGAAGATAACTCATACGTCTACCAAGGAGGAGGTCTAGCCCAGGATGAGGAAGGAAGGATACATAGTGTAGTCCCAATTAGTCTTCTTAGGCGTATATGAAAGTCTGTATTTTTGTTTTTTAGTTGTTCTATCGTATTTAGCATTAGTTGTTTCCTTAGCTATGTAACCTCATGTCTAGCTGAGTGTATTTTGTAATAGTTGTTCGTATTGTGTTATATATAATTTTTTGGTTTTCTGTTCCATCTTTCCTGGTGCTTTATGCCATGAAATCGTATATGTTTATGAGTTATCAAATCTACTTCATGTTGTGTGATACACGCATTCATCTGTGTTATGTCGTAACTCTACGTGTTATGTTTTTTATGAGTGAATAACTATGTTTTTTATGAGTGAATAACTATGCATGTGTTACGGAAAAAGGTGTTCCACGCCTACCGTCTTCTCGACAAGATGAAACTCTAGATCAAAAACTATAAGTCATTGATGCATGTAAAATGCATACATGAACTTTGTAGTTTTTTAACAGGTTTTCCCACATATTTGCGTAATATATAATGTTATATCCCTGTTTTATATTGAATTTTGGGGATTTACCAATGATCCGCTTTATTTTGGTCATAACCCTATAGGGCAGAAAAACCCTGTATTTAATGTCTTTGATGTTTCAGGACCTAAACGAAGTCAAATGGGCCTGTACTTTTTGGGAATGCCAATATTTATCAACGAGAAGCATATGGTGCACTGGAATCTCACCGGGAGGGCCAAGAGGGCCAAAAGACCCCGGGTGGTGCACCTAGGCCTGGTGGGCGCGCCACCCAAGGTCTTTCCCTCCTCGACCGTCCGATCGCCTTGATTCTTTCGCCCACAAAGTTCCCTTGACCAAAAAATGCCTATATAAGGACCCCCGGGGCGTCCTAAGAGAAAGAGCCACTAGAGACGTAAACACCACCAAACAGAGTCAGATCCAACAAAGATTGGAGGGGGAAACTCTGTCGAGACCACCTTTGGGGAGGTCTCCACCCACTCCAACATCTCCAGCTTCATCACCATGATGAAGAGGTAGTAGTCCACCTCCGGGCTATAGGTTTGTGGCAGTAGTTTAATATATTTATCTCTTGTTCTTCATAGATCTAGTAGCATGTAGCATCCCAATTGTCTAACAATTGTAATGCTACTTGGTTTAGTAATATAATGGCTACTTCCTTTATAAAATTGTTGCATCATCATTATATCATGCTCATGTCATCATGCCACCTTGCATTTGAGCATCATATAAAACCCTATTCATTTGGTACTTATCTCATATGCATCATTAATTGTATTTGCCTCTTGATATTATATTTGGTTCTTGATATATTGTTTAAATGCCCAAGTTGAGTTGGGGGCATATCTTTTGTTAACTCCACCACCTTTCTTGTCATCACCCATCATTCCACCATTCCACCATATATGGGCATTGCAACTTATTTTGTTTTACCTCTAGCTCATATGTGTTGGTGTGGATCCATTCCATGTCTACATGATCCATATAGGAGGTATGTTGTTTTCACAACATTAATTATGTGGAGCCTCATGGCCATCTTTGAATGTCATGTGAGTAGAATCTTCCTTTTACCTTCCATATGGTTGTTTTGGCTAATTGAGCTTGTTTGAATATAATTGTGGCCAAATAATATTGTAGTGGAATATACACACTAGCATGGCCTATATATTCAATTATGCTTGATTCTACCATTCCCTTATATCCATCAAACGGGTATCTAGTGGGTTGGTTTTGTTCAAATGGTGATGTGCATGCATGTAATAAGTTCACACGTGTACTATAGTTGTTTTTACAACTAATAGTAGTGGCTATTCACATTCATGCATGCCCCATGCAACATCACCCTCCCCTTCTTCCTTCCCCTTTTATGTGAGTTTATTTGAGCATTTTTCATTTGTTTTTGTGTGGATTTAAGCTCATGGGCATCTCCATGCTAACAAGTGGTTTTTCCCACCCTCTCTAAATCCTACCACCTTGACCTACCCCTAACCCTAAACCCCCCTCTCTCTTCTCCATCTAACCCTAACCCCTTTCTCTAACTCATCTTTCTCCAAACCAAAACCCTAACCTTCCCCTTAGTCTCTCCTTGCCGAGCCTCACCTTGCAGGTCCCACCTGGCCACCTACACCCCCTGCCCTAGTTACCCTCTACCCAAGCCCTAACCCGAGCCATACCTCCCTCACTCCAAACCCTAGCTCTAACCCGAGCCTACCCCTCTCTCTCTCTAGCTCTCTCTCTGCCGAGCCTGCCCCACACCGAGCCTACCCCTGGCCTCACCTTGCCCCACCTGCCAGCTGCCTACCTGCTCCTGCCCGAGCTCCAGCTCGAGCACGTGAGGAGGAGAAGGAAAAGGGGCACCCGAGACACCTTTTCCATCTGCCCCGCTCCCACACGCCATCTCCCCTCTCCCTCCTTTTTCCCCTTCCCCACGGCTCTCCTCTGCCTCCCAGATCCGCCCAGGGCCTTGTCCTCTCCCCCTCTTCTCCACCGCCTCCGTCTACCCCATCGCCGGCAAAACCCTCGGCCTCCATCGCCCCTTCTTTTTCCAGCCGGTGGCGTGGCGATCTCTGGTGTCGAGGAAGACTGCACGGTACCCCTGCGTCACCTGGACCGCGCCAGCGAGGAGGAGGAGGCCTGCACTCTGCTGTGCGTCGTCGTCACCGAGCCCAAACCCTAGCCTCCGGTCCGTCTGCGTCCTCGCCGATCCCCTGCGCCTCGAGCCGAACCACTCCCGGTGAGTGCCTCGACCTCTCTGACATGCTCCGCCTCACCATCGTCGACTAGATCCGCCGGCCCTTCCGTCGAGCGCCCTCGGTGCACCGCGCTCGCTGCTGGCTGCTCGCTCCCGCACCGCGCAACACCATATCTAGGCCGCGCCTGACCCCCTAACAACCACCCCGCCCTAGCCCAGCGGTGGCCGCCTCCGCGCGCACGCCCAGGTCCTGGGTTCGAGCCCCACCGCGGCGCGCTGTCCTCTGTCGCACACGGACCGGTCGTCAGTAGATTCAGAGAAGAGAAACAGTGTCGCGTCGCCTTTTTGCACAAAACCCCTCCTAGCTTTTTACTTCTAACCCGCGGTCCGCATGAGCCCACCTGTCAGCCGCAGTACCACTTTGCAGATAGGCCCCCTAGTTTAGCACCCCTCAACCCGCAGTCCCCCGCCGTGCCGCGTGGCAGCCCCGCACTCGCCCACTGGCGTGTGGGTCCGCGTGTGCTCCGACCCCACCTGTCACTTGCTGTGGCTAGATCAAGCTGCGGTGAGAAAACCTTTTCTGCGCGCTGATTCGCCAGGTCAGCACGGGCCCAGTTGTCTGTGTCTGTGTCTAGAACTGGGCTGAGTAACAAAACCTTTATGTTTCTCTGTTTAATTCAAACTTTTCCAAATTAATTTAAATTCAAATTTTAAATCTGTTTTAAATAACTTTTCAAATATCTTTCCAAATAATACAAATAATATATGTTTTGAAATCAGAAAAATGAGAGGAATTCAAATATGCCCTCCAAAATATATTTTGGACACTTTAATTTTTAAGTTGATTAAAATTACAATAAAATGCCCTTTTTCCTTAATTAATTAATAACTTTTGTTTTATAACTTCAAATTTAACAAATAATATGTCTAAAATGATTAGCTCGACGAGACCTTTCTGTTTATGCATTCCATGTTCTGTTTTGCAGCATGCATCATATAAATATAAAGTATACAGCAACTTATTTGAGTATAAAATATGATTAAAACTCAATAAAATGTTTATTTCTTGTATTCTACACCTCACCCATGCCATGCTACTTTAATGCCATGCAAAGTTTGCATCATTCATCATGGCATGATTGTTTGCTTGTCGCATTTTATTCATATGCTTGTGCACTTTATTTATGTTGGCCCTTGTGTGTTTGGTTCTTCTTCGAATAGACGCTGAGCAGGGATATACCAAGAGACCCAGGAGCACTACCCAGATCCTTCTCTCGCTTCAACTGAGCTCCAGGCAAGCACTACCACATGCTTGCATACATATATTACCTATTGCCTCTATCTTATTCTTGCATCATTGAGTCGCGATTGCATTAAATTGAATCCCAAGTATTGCATAGCCTTTACTTTTAAACCCCACCGAAGCTTGTTCCTCCATCCCATGAGCCATTACTATAGGAGTTGTTTGAGCCATGCGAGTCGTAGAACAGCATGTGTAGGGTATGTGAGTGTCTGATGGATAACGAGGTACCTAAACAACTTAACCTGAGTAGTAATGGGATAACTAATGAAAGTGGCATCGGTGAGCCATATTTGCTATTTGGTTTTTCAGGCTCACTTGTGTCCCGTAGGACCCCGAGTACTTGATTCCTGTTCCTTGAATATTCGCGCTATCCACATCCGGGAGGCTTATGAACCCCCCTGAGCCAGAGCTTGATTCATTCTTATTACTTGGGGCCACAAACTAGTTTGAGGTTTTATTTACTATCCTGTACTTATGCCATGCTTTACTGCTTTATTTAAAATTGTGCGAGGTAATGCACCTGTACTGTTTAGGGCCGTGACACGTTTTCGCTGTATCGACAAGCCCAGTCACACTTTCGGGTTCCCAGTCGTTTACAGCCATCCACACAAACCTTGAGTCCGTCTCGTAGCCGGCCAGCTTCGTTGCGGGTAGCTTAATGGGGTGGGCCCCTGAAATATTTCTGAATCCTGTAATTGCTTTGTCGTGGCTACCTCATTGGGTTTTGATTTGGTTTTTTCGAGGTTGATCGAGTGTGTGTTGCTATTTGCGCACCCCTGCAGGGTAAAACTTTCTGAAAGCCGTGTCCGCGGTTATGGACGACTTGGAGCACAGTTTCTCGATCATAGACAAGTATAACTAAAGTACCGCTCTTAATTTGACTAAGTACCTGACTAGTAAATAGTGCAACACTCATGGAATGGATAATAAAACTGCCAATGGATGGGGGGTTGTTCGTCCGCTTCCTCGTCGGTAAGCGAGGAGGAGGATGGATCTATGGATATTACCGTTATAACTGTTGTTATTAATTCACGGACATCCGTCTATCTCTGGTTAGGCGGATGGTTAGTGAGTATCTATAGAATTGTTAGGGATTATCTTTTGCTGCAATTGCGTCACCCCAGGTTGTGTCCCCTTTAGAGGCATAAAGACTTGCTGAGTACCCCTAGGGTCTCACACGATAAATTGTTTGATTCAGATGAACAGGTAAGCTCGCAAGATGGATACTGGGTGGAGGAGACGGACGATGTGGGCAACGATCATTCGGTGTAGAGATTCCGGGAACGGGGATCCGTGAGATCTGTGGGCGGGATGTGTTTATTTATGGGGCATCTTATGCCGATTTGCTTCTTATCCGTACTCGGATCTTGTTTTCCGCTTCCGCTTGATACTCTGATGTTTGATGTATGAGGAGATATCCTAAACTATTATATCTATCTAGGATATTTGGATCTTGTCGTATGTCGTTGCTATATTTCCTTTCTTTTTAGATGGAATGACCCTGAGAACCATTGTATGGTGGCTTGCATACATACTCATTTGTGTATGTAGTTGATCCCTTCGCCTGCCGATTACGCCGCCCGTTCTTGTCCCGTTGTTTGGAAATGGTTAGGACGGCCGAAAGGTCTACCTGTGAGTGGCATTTGGGCCCCACCGTACTATTTTAACCATTTCCGCTCATCCAGGCTTGTAAATAGGAGCGTAATTCACCGAGGTAGTTACAATTCGTATCAGAGCCATCCCGCCCTTCAGGGTCTCAGCCAAATGGTCGTTGTCAGTCTAGCAAATATTTTTGGTAGCTATGTATACTAGGGAAAAACAAAACGTGAGAGTAGGACTGCTTCCACTTTTTCTTCTTACCCAACCACCCACCCTTTTCTGGTAAGGAAGTGTAACGTTTTCAATCCTCTTCTTAATATTCAAACTAGGATTCACGTGTTCTGGGTTTCCGTAGTACCATAGAAAGTGTGCGTGTGTGTGTAATTCCTTGTCTATCTGTTGCATCCAAGTTGTTATCACAATCTGCCTTTGGTTATCAACTGTCGGTACATTCCATACTGACAGGCTTTTGGAAACCGGCGCGATCTATCTGACTCCTTGTTAACCGGTGCCATCTTCTTAAGGGTGTCCTTCCTTCTAGCAACTCCACATTCTGTGAAACCATCAGTTGCTAATCGCTACCTGTTAAGTGATTTTGCGCATCTATTGGTATTTTAATGCCGAAAAATGCGGAAAAAATTTCTTTGATACATCTGTGTTTCCACACTCCTTTTCAGTCGTGTGTGAAACATCATCTATCTCCCTTTTATCAGCATGTCCATGCTAACTCATTCTTTTGTCACCGGCACGTAATCCTGGAGTTTCATTTCATCTCCAGTTCTCTTGGGCTAATTACATAACATGTGTCGATCCGATGCTGGTGATTGTAATTTGGTTCTCGGCATAGCTATATGACACTTATCATGAGTGGAATATGGAAAATGCAATCACCAGTATCCTCCAAATGGTGACGGTCATCTCCTGTGATTTTGAGTACACCGTGATCATATCTATGCATATTCAAGCATCTTTGGCAATCCGGAGTTTCTCAAAGCACTACGGCGGTCTATCATCTGTCCATCCTGCTGCACATCTTTTTGAACTCCATATCTGCACAATTCTCCTGGATACGAGGGAATTGCATCTTTTCGCTTCTGATAGCTTTGCTTAAGGTTTGATCTATCATCTTTTCTTTATCCAAGATCTCTTTATCTTTGTAACCGGTGATCCGATCGACAATGTGAACCAGGTGGCATTTCCTGTTCTCTTCCGAAGGACCAGATAATCTATTCTGCCAGTGCATCTTTCCAACATGAATCCTTACTCGTAACGTTGATCTTTCAAAGAGCGTTGAGCTCAGAAAGTGTTTCGAGCATTCGTTCGTTTCTCTCGCCTTTTGAACTTGGTATTCTGGGAATATCTTGTTAATCCATGGGGGTATATGTTGATAATATGCTTGCCTATTCCATATCAATGGAAGAACATGGAAGATCATCTGTGTCTCTTTCTCTCAAGCTTCGTAAGCACTGCCTGTGTGCAAAGTCTCAAAGTGAGAATTCTGACTTTTTGAAGTCACCTATCTCGGCCACGTCCTTCTGCTAAATAGATCGCTTCAATTCTAGAATCGGCAAGTCCATTGTTAATTCCATCTTCCATCCTCAATCAAACCCGGAGTTTTCCTTGTTGGCAAGTCATCATCGTCGTTCCGCCGTAGGTTTCCTCAAAACTGCTAAATCTTTCTCAATCATTTCAAGAAGAACATGGAGTTCTTTCACCTCAGTCTCGTCAAGTAATCTCTTGAAACCCTCTCGCTCTATCGTCTATGCTCAATCCACCGGAGGCCATGAAGACTTTTCAGATCTTTCGTAATCCTTCTGTTCAAGTTGGTGTTATCTTTTTCTTTATCTGTGGAATCTTCAGTTGTTCTCTGTAATCTTCCTTCATATATTTCCGGTGGCTTGGTACTTCCGACATGACGACAACATAATCACCCTTATCTATCTTGGATCCGGTGAATCGTTTGCATCCATCCTTGTTTTCTTATGGAGTTCCATGAGCTCTTCTTGTCAATACCTTCAGTCTGTTTTGGTAGTTGGGTTGCATGGTTTTCTTATTCATGTGCGGAGTAATGCTTTGAGTGCGGGATGGAGTAGCTACCATACCACTACTCTTATCATTCGCTCTTGTACATTGAATTGGTGAATTAATGTGATTTCACTCTTTCCACGGAAGTTAGAAGTGGCCTTTATCCCTTGATACTTTACTTCCGTCCGTGTTTTCCGGAGTGCTCTCTCGAAGAAAGTAATCAATAATCTCTTGTTGGTAATCTCGTCTTTTCCTACACGGAGCAAATCTTCAATTATCTGGTGGAACAAACGCAAACTCTTTTCTGTCCTCGTCATTCTACCGATGCTCGACATCCCCAAACAAGATGAAAGGAAACCATCTCTCTTTGTTTCATCAATTCTTTTTCTGTGGTAAAGCTAATTATGGTTGATGCCACCAGCCGCAAATCTATTGCGTTAGCCTCAAGGCTAAAGAAAGCAATAAGTATCTCTACAATAAACTCCAGATCCTCCATATTCTTTGCTTCTCAGGATTCCACCATGATCTAGCTTCACATCCGTCTCTAGAAGTTATACCCGCGCACCTAAATTGCGTGATCCTTTGGGTTCTTACCGGCGCAAGAAGAATCTAATCCGACGATGTCTAACTAAATCTTTCTGTTCATATCAGGGGACTCTATTGTTTGAAGGCAATATTATCTCCGTACTACATTTCTCAAATCCGAGAGAAGATACGATGCTATTGTCATAGTGGTTCAAAACCTCTCCAACCTAGCTCTTTCTTCCGGCGAGACAAAGATTCATCCTCTCTCGTATCAGTAAATCTTTAATCTTAATGATGTGTCTTTCTTTATTCATAATACATCACCTTGTCCTTTCTTTCACAAGTGGTTCTATTCTTTTATCATGTTTCTTGAGAAAACCGGAGCTAGGTTCATCCTATCCTTCTTGTCTCACGACAATCCTTCAACTCTTCTAACCCGTTGTTTCTCAAGCAAAACGCAAGACTCGCAACAAGTCTAGCAAGTTTTGCAAGGTGCAGTGGTCGCACCATTCCGCTCTTCATCATCTTGGGAACGTGAGGGTCACCTTCGTTCCGAACAACCACCTCTCCTTGTGTTGTTTTCCTTTTCCTAGAATCTCGGGGCGAGATTCCTGTTTAGTGGGGAAGAGTTGTAGCATCCCAATTGTCTAACAATTGTAATGCTACTTGGTTTAGTAATATAATGGATACTTCCTTTATAAAATTGTTGCATCATCATTATATCATGCTCATGTCATCATGCCACCTTGCATTTGAGCATCATATAAAACCCTATTCATTTGGTACTTATCTCATATGCATCATTAATTGTATTTGCCTCTTGATATTGTATTTGGTTCTTGATATATTGTTTAAATGCCCAAGTTGAGTTGGGGGCATATCTTTTGTTAACTCCACCACCTTTCTTGTCATCACCCATCATTCCACCATTCCACCATATATGGGCATTGCAACTTATTTGGTTTTACCTCTAGCTCATATGTGTTGGTGTGGATCCATTCCATGTCTACATGATCCATATAGGAGGTATGTTGTTTTCACAACATTAATTATGTGGAGCCTCATGGCCATCTTTGAATGTCATGTGAGTAGAATCTTCCTTTTACCTTCCATATGGTTGTTTTGGCTAATTGAGCTTGTTTGAATATAATTGTGGCCAAATAATCTTGTAGTGGAATATACACACTAGCATGGCCTATATATTCAATTATGCTTGATTCTACCATTCCCTTATATCCATCAAGCTGGTATCTAGTGGGTTGGTTTTGTTCAAATGGTGATGTGCATGCATGTAATAAGTTCACAAATGTACTATAGTTGTTTTTACAACTAATAGTAGTGGCTATTCACATTCATGCATGCCCCATGCAACATCACCCTCCCCTTCTTCCTTCCCCTTTTATGTGAGTTTATTTGAGCATTTTTCATTTGTTTTTGTGTGGATTTAAGCTCATGGGCATCTCCATGCTAACAAGTGGTTTTTCCCTCCCTCTCTAAACCCTACCACCTTGACCTACCCCTAACCCTAAACCCCCCTCTCTCTTCTCCATCTAACCCTAACCCCTTTCTCTAACTCATCTTTCTCCAAACCAAAACCCTAACCTTCCCCTTAGTCTCTCCTTGCCGAGCCTCACCTTGCAGGTCCCACCTGGCCACCTACACCCCCTGCCCTAGTTACCCTCTACCCAAGCCCTAACCCGAGCCATACCTCCCTCACTCCAAACCCTAGCTCTAACCCGAGCCTACCCCTCTCTCTCTCTAGCTCTCTCTCTACCGAGCCTGCCCCACACCGAGCCTACCCCTGGCCTCACCTTGACCCACCTGCCAGCTGCCTACCTGCTCCTGCCCGAGCTCCAGCTCGAGCACGTGAGGAGGAGAAGGAAAAGGGGCACTCGAGCCACCTTTTCCATCTGCCCCGCTCCCACACGCCATCTCCCCTCTCCCTCCTTTTTCCCCTTCCCCACGGCTCTCATCTGCCTCCCAGATCCGCCCAGGGCCTTGCCCTCTCCCCCTCTTCTCCACCAGCTCCGTCTACCCCATCGCCGGCAAAACCCTCGGCCTCCACCGCCCCTTCTTTTTCCAGCCGGTGGCGTGGCGATCTCTGGTGTCGAGGAAGACCGCACGATACCCCTGCGTCACCTGGACCGCGCCAGCGAGGAGGAGGAGGCCTGCACTCTGCTGTGCATCGTCGACACCGAGCCCAAACCCTAGCCTCCGGTCCGTCTGCGTCCTCGCCGATCCCCTGCGCCTCGAGCCGATCCGACCCCACCGAACCACTCCCGGTGAGCGCCTCGACCTCTCTGACATGCTCCGCCTCGCCATTGTCGACTAGATCCGCCGGCCCTTCCGTCGAGCGCCCTCGGTGCACCGCGCTCGCTGCTGGCTGCTCTCTCCCGCACCGCGCAACACCATATCTAGGCCGCGCCTGACCCCCTAACAACCACCCCGCCCTAGCCCAGCGGTGGCCGCCTCCGCGCGCACGCCCAGGTCCTGGGTTGGAGCCCCACCGCGGCGCGCTGTCCTCTGTCGCGCACAGACCGGTCGTCAGTAGATTCAGAGAAGAGAAACAGTGCCGCGTCGCCTTTTTGCACAAAACCCCTCCTAGCTTTTTACTTCTAACCCGCGGTCCGCATGAGCCCACCTGTCAGCCGTAGTACCACTTTGCAGATAGGCCCCCTAGTTTAGCACCCCTCAACCCGCAGTCCCCCGCCGTGCCGCGTGGCAGCCCCGCACTCGCCCACTGGCGTGTGGGTCCGCGTGTGCTCCGACCCCACATGTCACTTGCTGTGGCTAGATCAAGCTGCGGTGAGAAAACCTTTTCTGCGCGCTGATTCGCCAGGTCAGCACGGGCCCAGTTGTCTGTGTCTGTGTCTAGAACTGGGCTGAGTAACAAAACCTTTATGTTTCTCTGTTTAATTCAAACTTTTCCAAATTAATTTAAATTCAAATTTTAAATCTGTTTTAAATAACTTTTCAAATATCTTTCCAAATAATACAAATAATATATGTTTTGAAATCAGAAAAATGAGAGGAATTCAAATATGCCCTCCAAAATATATTTTGGACACTTTAATTTTTAAGTTGATTAAAATTACAATAAAATGCCCTTTTTCCTTAATTAATTAATAACTTTTGTTTTATAACTTCAAATTTAACAAATAATATGTCTAAAATGATTAGCTCGACGAGACCTTTCTGTTTATGCATTCCATGTTCTGTTTTGCAGCATGCATCATATAAATATAAAGTATACAGCAACTTATTTGAGTATAAATTATGATTAAAACTCAATAAAATGTTTATTTCTTGTATTCTACACCTCACCCATGCCATGCTACTTTAATGCCATGCAAAGTGTGCATCATTCATCATGGCATGATTGTTTGCTTGTCGCATTTTATTCATATGCTTGTGCACTTTATTTATGTTGGCCCTTGTGTGTTTGGTTCTTCTTCGAATAGACGCTGAGCAGGGGATATACCAAGAGACCCAGGAGCACTACCCAGATCCTTCTTTCGCTTCAACTGAGCTGCCAGGCAAGCACTACCACATGCTTGCATACATATATTACCTATTGCCTCTATCTTATTCTTGCATCATTGAGTCGCGATTGCATTAAATTGAATCCCAAGTATTCCATAGCCTTTACTTTTAAACCCCACCGAAGCTTGTTCCTCCATCCCATGAGCCATTACTACAGGAGTTGTTTGAGCCATGCGAGTCGTAGAACAGCATGTGTAGGGTATGTGAGTGTCTGATGGATAACGAGGTACCTAAACAACTTAACCTGAGTAGTAATGGGATAACTAATGAAAGTGGCATCGGTGAGCCATATTTGCTATTTGGTTTTTCAGGCTCACTTGTGTCCCGTAGGACCCCGAGTACTTGATTCCTGTTCCTTGAATATTCGCGCTATCCACATCCAGGAGGCTTATGAACCCCCCTGAGCCAAAGCTTGATTCATTCTTATTTCTTGGGGCCATAAACTAGTTTGAGGTTTTATTTACTATCCTGTACTTATGTCATGCTTTACTGCTTTATTTAAAATTGTGCGAGGTAATGCACCTGTACTGTTTAGGGCCGTGACACGTTTTCGCTGTATCGACAAGCCCAGTCACACTTTCGGGTTCCCAGTCGTTTACAGCCGTCCACACAAACCTTGAGTCCGTCTCGTAGCCGGCCAGCTTCGTTGCGGGTAGCTTAATGGGGTGGCCCCCTGAAATATTTCTGAATCCTGTAATTGCTTTGTCGTGACTGCCTCGTTGGGTTTTGATTTGGTTTTTCCGAGGTTGATCGAGTGTGTGTTGCTATTTGTGCACCCCTGCAGGGTAAAACTTTCTGAAAGCCGTGTCCGCGGTTATGGACGACTTGGAGCACAGTTTCTCGATCATAGACAAGTATAACTAAAGTACCACTCTTAATTTGACTAAGTACCTGACTAGTAAATAGTGCAACACTCATGGAATGGATAATAAAACTGCCAACGGATGGGGGGTTGTTCGTCCGCTTCCTCGTCGGTAAGCGAGGAGGAGGATGGATCTGTGGATATTACCGTTATAACTATTGTTATTAATTCACGGACATCCGTCTATCTCTGGTTAGGCGGATGGTTAGCAAGTATCTATAGAATTGTTAGGGATTATCTTTTGCTGCAATTGCGTCACCCTAGGTTGTGTCCCCTTTAGAGGCATAAAGACTTGCTGAGTACCCCTAGGGTCTCACACGATAAATTGTTTGATTCAGATGAACAGGTAAGCTCGCAAGATGGATACTGGGTGGAGGAGACGGACGATGTGGGCAACGATCATTCGGTGTAGAGATTCCGGGAACGGGGATCCGTGAGATCTGTGGGCGGGATGTGTTTATTTATGGGGCATCTTATGCCGATTTGCTTCTTATCCGTACTCGGATCTTGTTTTCCGCTTCCGCTTGATACTCTGATGTTTGATGTATGAGGAGATATCCTAAACTATTATATCTATCTAGGATATTTGGATCTTGCCGTATGGCATTGCTATATTTCCTTTCTTTTTAGATGGAATGACCCTGAGAACCATTGTATGGTGGCTTGCATACATACTCATTTGTGTATGTAGTTGATCCCTTCGCCTGCCGATTACGCCGCCCGTTCTTGTCCCGATGTTTGGAAATGGTTAGGACGGCCGAAAGGTCTACCTGTGAGTGGCATTTGGGCCCCACCGTACTATTTTAACCATTTCCGCTCATCCAGGCTTGTAACTAGGAGCGTAATTCACCGAGGTAGTTACATAGCATATGACCTTCCCAATATGATTATGGTCCTATTTGTAATTCCTATGTGGTGGATCTTTGTTCTATGATTTGATATTTGAGATTAGAATCTATTTTGTGTAAGATGTTTTAATAGATGCATATCATGCACCCCGTTCTTCATTGCTTGTTTTGATCCAACTTGTATGCAAGAACTTGTATGGGGAGAAGTATGTGTTAGATGGAGTAGCATGGGGGTTGAGTTTGAATTGTGACACATATTATTCAAGATCTACTTTGGTTTTTACCTTTCTTTTGCTGCCTCACTAGGGGTAAAGTGAAATCAGGTGCTATAGTTATCACGTGACGGTGTGATAATCTTGACTAGATCAAGGTAGCATATTTTCTATTTCAAACATCATATAATATTGCTTAAAGCTATACTCTGATCTATTCTTAAATCAAGATTACATGGAGATTTCCCTTCTTGAGGAGTATAAGAGAGAGATGTATTCCATCTCAATATTAGAATGTGATGCCCATATCAATTCCTTTTATCAAGCACTTATAGAATTTCCATGAATCTTTATGTAACACCCTCGCCTGATAAGGTTGAGTTCCTATGTATAGTGCCAATCTCTAGACCGGTTCACTGGCACACACAGTATAGATGAATACCAAAGAACATAACAATGCATCATTATTACATCGAATGATCTAGAATTTACAATTAATACATAATGCATAGCTCAAAGTCTAGCTCAAATAGTCAAGTAGCATATGGAAGCATGAATAGATAGTAGGCTCCATCTTCAATTGTGCCACATGCGAACAAATGTCGAGTAGAGGCCCACAACCTAAATCGTTCACTCAAAATCAGAACATCCTGCAACATAAAACGATGCAGCCCCGAAGGCTCAATACATGGAATGTATGGCAAGTAGGGCTAAGTAAGGAGACAATACACCTAGCATATACATGCTTATTTGGCTAGTGGATTTTTGGCTAGCTTGCATTTTTCAAATACCTTTATCCTACTTTTATAAACCAATTTGATTCACAGCAACCCATTTAGTTCACCCATCAAGTTTTAGTAATCAAGAAATAAGGATGAGTGAGAATATGTCATAGCCTCGATATCAATCAACTCAATCGTCCGTAACCGGGGACATGGCTAAGCACTTAGTTTTTACACTCTGCAGGGGTTTGTACACTTTACCCATGTGACCTCGCATCCCCAGCTCGTACCACCACACTCATATTGTGTGATGATAGGGAGAAGTCCAAGAAGAGACCATTCGGGAAGTAGATCTCCAAACCCCACTGCGCATCGATCCCAACCTACCATTCACTATATCTCTGGATATGTTGGGTTCATGGTTGCACATGTAATCTACTATAATAAAGAAAACTAATCCTTCTCAGTACCCTGGGCGGCATTCTCCACCATTATTCACAATCCACAATGGTATCATCCCTTTCTTGTATGGTCCCGTTAAGGTCCATTATGGTTTGATCCCTACCAATGAGAGCTTGCTCCATTGTATTCACATCGGTGTGCAGAGTTTCCATCTCATACCCTGTAATTCCACAGTGCCTTTGAAAAAGTCCAATTCCTCCTTTTGCTGCATCACCTTCTCTTCCCGCTCCCAAGCTTGAATTTCCATGTCCTCTATGTTCTTGTCATAGGGTGGAATGTCATTCCGGTTGCCTGGGTAACCATTATGTTCCCGTCCTAATTCCGCTTTCCAAATGCAAGGAAAGGGGAACCTACTGGCAGTCGGTGTTGGTGAAGATAGCGCAGACATGACATCACCTCTTACATGGCTGAGTCCACTCCTTGCTCCCAGGTAAGATGTCGTTTGGTGTAGTTCAGGTTCTTAATGCCAGGCACGATGGGATCTTCAACGAAAATAGTGGTGATCTCCCATATGCGATCTCCAGGCACATAAGCGTTCATCCTTCTTCCTTTGAACAACGGCATCAGCAAACCCAGCGACTGACAGAGCTCTCGCAACTACTTTTCAAAAATCCTTGGTGAGTGGATTCCGACATACTCAACTCTGGTAGCATCCCCATTTATCAATTGTAAGAAGGAAAGTGTGAGAATAGAAGTGATAAGAATTACTAGAATGAAAAACATAAGAATAAAGATAGAATTAAAATAGACCCATGTAGTACGATGGCTTCCTATTCCAATCCTAGGTCACGATCTTACAGTCAACACACGGCTCTAATACCATCTGTAACACTACAGTACTAAAAATACTATAGCTTCTATGCAACATGCCAATCCCTGGATCGGTTCATTAGCTTACATAGAACATAAATGAAATAACAAAGTAATAATCCGTGTATCATAAATAATGAAGTGTCAAAAAGTATTCAATTATTACAATATTCGCTTAGCTCGAAGGCTAGCTCACAAATTATTCAAATAGGAACATAAATAAATAACTACTCCATCTTCAAATTGCCCACAAGTGAAAAAGTGTCGAGTGGAGTACCCCGACTTATTCGATCACTCAGAATCGGAATAACCTGCAACATGAAATGTAGAAGCCCCGAAGGGTCAATACATGGAAGGTATGGCAAGTAGCGCTAAAATAAGGAGACAATACACCTAGCATCTACATGCTTATTTGGCTAGTGGAGCTTTGGCTAGCTTGCACTTTTCAAATACCTTTATCCTACTTTCATAAACCAATTTGATTCATAACAACCCATTAAGTTCACCCATCAAGTTTTAGTAATCAAGAAATAAGGATTAGTCAGAATATGTCATAGCCTCGACATCAAGAAACTCATCCGTAAGTAATCGGGGACACGGCTAAGTACTTTGTTTTTACACCCTGCAGGGGTTTGTACACTTTACCTATGTGACCTGGCCAACCAAGCTCATACCACCACACTCATATTGTGTGATGATATGGAGAAGTCTAAAGAGAGACCGTTCGGAAAGTAGATCCCCAAAACCCACTGCGCACTAGTCCCAACCTACCATTCACTACATCCTGGCTACGCTGGGTTCGGGTCACCACGACCTACTAAGTCCAACTAGCCACCCATTCTTACTGGCATATGATTGCACACGTAAGCTACTATAATAAATAAAACTAATCCTTCTCAGTATCCCTGGACGGCATTCTCCACCATTATTCACACTCCTTTGACAATCTGACCACTCCGCCCAGGTAGTTCATTGATATTATGTTGTTTTACTTTGAACAAACATATACTTCACCATAATTGATCCCTTCCCTGTCTATACAGCATGTCTAAGAACATCTTCCTTATGGAGGCTCAACTACAAGGGATTCCTACCATAATATATATAGGATATAGCATAACATAGTAATTCCTACACATGCATCTATAGAAATAGACTACACATGCATAAGAGAAAATAGTAGGACAATGTATGAAAAAATAGCATCTACTTGTCTTGGTAGTAGGTGTCGAGAGTACAATCCTCACAGAAACAAGTGTTGCACTCGCCACAATCTACACGATACAATTGCAACTCATAAATAATCAAACACAATCATAGAAAAATGCACAAATGCATGCATGATAATTTAATAAAGGTTTCAGTAGCACTTTTATGTTCTCTGATATTTATACATACTGAATGCATGCATGGAAAACTTTTAATGCATCAAAACCAAAATATGCAATTTGTGGACCCAATTAATAGGGCTTTGTTCAAGATATTAAGCCTCTGTCGTAGACAGTGTTATAAAATCTGGGCAAAAATACTATTGTGTAGATAATCCAATTTATAACCAGCGGCAACAAGAATCACGCGAAAAAGACTTACATATCATTTTCTAGAATTAAAATACTACAATATGCCTTTTAATATCTCTGAAATTCTATTTACAATAAAATCGTAATTTTATTCCTGAATCATGTTCTGCACAATTTTGTGAATCCAGGGACATATCATTTGTATTTTTATAATCTGTAGTTTATTTTCTATGAATTTATTACTCCAAAAAGGGTATTAATCCATTTAAATAATTACGGCAAAATCGTAGAGTAATTTCCTGAACCAAAAGCATGACAATAATCTACATGAAAATAGTTTTCCAACGGCATATTATTTGCTATTTTGGACCAGTAGATTATTCTCTAAAATTTTTACAAGTTATATAGCCTTTTTGGCTTAATCTATTTTCAGAAATTTCGGGGAATATTCCCGCTGACGGGTGGGGTCGGTCCAACGTGGCAGTTGACCGGTCAACGGTCAGCGCTGAAGGTTAGCGGCCGATAGTGGTCGTCCGATCTGTATCCAACGATGTGAACCATCCTTGCTCACCTATTTCGATAGCGGGGGAACTCTAGTGGCGGCGATGATGCTCCGGCGAGGCATTTCGATGGCTGTAGGGAAAAGGAAAGGTCAGAAAAGGAGCGGTGCGGCGCTATGATGATGCTAGTCAAGAGGAGAGGCGCGGAAAAGCAAGCTCGAGCTAGTACCGGGGCTAATGGCTGTGGCGGTGGATCAGAACTCCGGGGAGCGATTGCCGCGTCTTGGCAGTAGGGTATGGGTGGTTTTTTGAGGGTTTTCGAAGAGGAGGTCGAGGTTAAATAAGGTAGGGAAAGAATGTGGCAAGGGGAGGCCGATCTTGCGACAAAATCAGAGAAAATTCGCGGCGGCAGTTGCGGTGTCCGAGGCAGGGACGGTGGCAGCAGCCTGACAGTAGGGTCTCACCTGTCGGCGATAGGGGCAACTCGGACTGCGGTGCAGTTGCTGGGCTGGCCTGTGGCGGATGCGCTTGCTGGCCACGCACGTGGTGCTTTGCTGTAGTTGCTGCTCCCGTTGGCGAACCCCGGATGGGCCGTTGTGGGCTGGCTGGCCCGCCCGGCCACGGCAGGCTGCGCCATTTCTCTTCTTTCCCTTTTCTTTATTATTTTCTGCTGCTGTTAACTGAATTCGGAACTTTTGCCTGTTCTGAATCTGAATTTGGTCTGAAACGGTTTTGGCCATAACTTTTCATTAACAACTTTGTTTTGAGTGAAACAAATTCCTACAGATTTGTAATTCTATCCTCTATGTACCTATGCATCCCAAATTTTCGTATAGTGCCATTCTATAAGATGCAAGGTAAAAACCCTATTGGTCACTTTATATGGAAGATCAAGCAATTGTGTGGTGTTTTATCAAAAGGCTTTTTAAAACTAAATTTTTGCAATGGTAAACATGATGCAATTCCATGCATGATGTAGTACCAATTCTAATAATTGGGATGTGACACTTTATCATCGATGAATTGTTTTGTGATCACTACAACCTAAAAAGAGAGTAGACAAGTGAACTCATGAACCCCGGTCCGATTTTTATCATAAGAAACACCTTTCTATTGCATCTACTATCCTTTACATTTTCTGCAATTTATTATTTCAAAAATACAAAAATACTTTCTCTATTTGCAATCACTTATAAAAACGTAAAAAAAACTTTACTATCTTTCATATCATCTAGTTTGCATTACTTTACTTTATTTACTTTCTTTACTTTAGTTCGTTTTATATTTTATTTCATATTACTAATACGAAACCTTGTGCTTGATAACCACTTGGTGGAGTTGAGGACGTAAGACAAATTATTTTACTTTACAGGTTGCTTGAAGAGGAGAAGACGAACATCCTTCCGTAATCAATTCCCTAAGAGTTCGATATAAACCCTCAAATCACCCTTGTGGGGAAAAGACGCTTGCTGCAACACTCTACACTTGGAGTCCTAAAGAAAAGTGGTAGCCTTTTTTGCCATCAGTCATACATGAATTGTGTGGTGTTTTTCAACGTGTCATTCTTTTAGTTACATGCATGGTATGAAAATCATCAACTTTATTTACTGTTATCAGTACTTACTATCTGGACAATATCGTTAGACCTTCATGTCTATCGCGTATATTCACTCTGCCTATACATGCCCTCACGCAGAGGAAAACATTCTTCGTATGCGTTAATTGATGTTTAATGCCACGTCGCGCTGGACTTTACACTGTCGCTTCAATGTCACGGGTCTTTCGGCATACTATGCATCGTGGCGTGCTCTATCACAACTAATCGGGTACGCAGACTATGTCCCCCATATGTATTTCTCTCCTATCTCTTCTTTCTATTTTTGCATGCCTATTGGGTTCCTGATACGCCTCTCCGCCTTTTCCCACCTCCGCCTGGCAGCATGAGATGAGCGGCCATGCGTGTTTCAACATCGGCCAACGTCGCTCTCTGTTTTTTCCTCGAGACATTGCAAACATGCTGCCTATACAGCTTTAGGGTTTGTTTCGTCCGATCCATCGTGTTAAAGGTCGCCATCAGACATGGCGCGCCGGTACTTCTCTATGTCTGCCAGGATAGGACGGTGATAAGGACCCGTCGTGGTTTCAGCCTTGCGAGCACGAACATCTTGAGCATGCTTTGGGAGGAAAAAAGGGCGGAGGAAGAGGAGGCCACGAAGACTGCTCGCGTCATGTAAGCCTCTAAGGAAGCGGCGTGGGAAGATGTACACGAAGAGTGTATCCATGCGGCTGAGATTGTGTCTTTGGTAACGACGGCTGCCAAAGAAATCTATAGAGCTGCCGATGCAAATATTATTGCAGCAGACATTGTTCTGTCTGTGGCTCAGGCGTTCTCGAAGTCTCTGCCTATGGATGAGAAGGACAACCCAAATCATGAGTCATTTTGGCAAAACCTGATGTTGGACTCCGAGTACGAAGACTTAGACAATATTAGATGACAGATTTGTCAAGTTGTTGACCCTGCTGCCATGTAAGTTGTTCTGCCTACTGGTTGTGCCCTAGGGGGCGCATCGAGAAGTCTAGTTGTGAATATGTTGAGGGCTAACCTCGTGGGTGGCCTGATCTTTACGGATCTCGTGGTCAAATTGATGGGAAAGCAAGGGGAAAGGGGAAGGTAGCAAAAGCGGATGCACACCTCATGAAGAACACGATGAACACATGCAAAACTCACACGATACAAGGCCGATTGCTCTTGCTGGTGGCCATTGGTCTGATAGAATCCTCGCGAGGAAAGATCGATCAACGTGCTCCCTCGATCCCAAGCGGAGAGGGAAGAACACCTTGGACAGGGTCTTCATGACTACACTCATGCACTCACAAACGTAGGCCTTGTACAACGAGGGAGGGGCGATGCAAACTCCAACGAGGTGGTGATGATAGTCAGTCCCCTTTATTAAGGGGATGAGGCAAAACTAGAGATTCCACAAAGGGGGTGTCTTTAGTCTATCATCTATGCCTAGGGTTTACAATAGAGGAGGGGGATATTTATAGGCCAGCCACTAGTTTAGGGGTACTTTGGGCATAAAAGGGTAAAGTCTGGACGAAATTGGGGTTACATGGGCCAAAGACCCAAAGGCCTTAACATGCCTGGCATCGAGGACACCGGAGACTCAAGTATCATGGGCCAGAGATTTTGGTGTGACTGGAGACTCCGGTCTTTCTTCGGTGTAGACTCTGGAGTGTTGTACAGAAGGGTCCCGGACATGGTCCGGAGATTGGTCCGGAGTCCAGCCAGAGATTACGGTGTTGGAGATCGGAGACTCCGGTCTTGAGGGCCAGAGACTCTAGTGCTTCTGTTGTAGCTTCTTCCGTCTCCTCTTCCGTCTCCACTGTCTTGTCGAGCATGGTGTTCCAGGCTTCCTCCCTTGCCTCTGTACTCGTCAGTATGAACCTATCATGATATTGGGACAGAGTATGAAGTAGTTTACCATTCAAGAGGGTATGAAGTGGGCTCGCATAGAGGAACGGATTCACCTTTGGATTCCATGAAGACTTGGTATAAGTTGGAGACCTTGATGTGGTAACGACCGTAGGTCGGGCTACAACAGCTCCCCCTTCAAAAAGATTCATCCTCGACTCTTCATGCTCATCACCAAATAGAAGCAGTCGAGAGACTTTCTTCATCCTAGGGTTCACCATATAGTCGTCCTCGGGAAGATTGATATGATAACACTTCAATATTCCTTCACTTTCCATGAAGCCTACAAACCTCACAACAAAAGTGAAGCAACACTCAAAGGGTAGCCAATTCATGAAGATTATAGCATGAGTCCTCAACTATAAGGAAGTCACCTTAGGATGTAGAGATGGCTCATTGAAGGGCAGCCATAGGTAACTCTCATCGATTCGTCTTGTAAACTCTTTGTCCATAGAGGTTGACGTGTATATACTTGTACCTTCACACAACAAAGACCAAGAAAAATATTTTCGTGCATGATAGAGGAGCATGTCATTTGAGGCATGTCCATTCTCATTCACAACACTATTAGCACAATACAAGGATAGCAAATGGGATGCATATGAAAGGTCAATGTGCATGGAACTCGTTTGAACATCATCCAAATGTGGGAACTCAAAACCTGCATATAACATCTTAGTGTGGCACTCAAAGCAATTGACAAAAAATATTGTAGCATCCCAAATTTCTAACATTGTAATGCTACCTAAGTTTGTATGGAATCAATGCATTGCATCAATAACATGCTCATGTTCATCATGCCACCTTGCATCGTTCATGTTTTCACTTTGGCTCTTATATTAGTGCATTGCTTGTATTTGCTTCTTGATATATTATTATATGCTCAAAATGATTTAGGGGCATCTCTCTTTAATTCAATCCATCCTACTAACTTGTCAACGTCATATTTCATTTGCCTCATCTACAACCCCACCATATACATATATGTGGCCACTTTGCTTTGTTGGTATTTCAAATCTAGCTACAGACATATTTGTGGATTCTTTGCTCTTCCATCATGTGCATAAGGTTTAATCCAAATCATTCAAAGTTCATATGAGTTTTTTCTTCTTTCCACATAAGCATATCGGGGGAATTCTTGTTGAAGTTTAAATTCTAGTCACGTGCAATATACCCTATCTTTTCTAGTCACATAAAACAACAACACTATGTGGCATTGCCTCTTGTTTTGATTTTTTTGGTTTGTTCATTCTAATTAAATTTTGTTCTAATATGAACTAAACATCTATACTCCACCTAATCTATCTACTTCTAACTGTAGAATACACACACTCTTTTCCTAGCTAAGCCCTAAAATCCTAGTGTGTGTGCATGTAATCACATGCACACATACATCCTACATCTAGTCCAACCCGTGTCACTAATCATCTTATCTAAGCTAGTGGATCCTAGATAACCTTGTGTGTAGTTACACACACATCCTACATCAAATCTTATTCATAGTCATGTGTGCATGTCCACACACACACTTTCTACCCCTTAGCTACCCGTGGTGTACACCTACACACACAATAAATCTCTCTCTCTCTCTCTCTCTTCTAGGCTACATGACAAGGCAAGAGAGAAACTCTACCCTCCTCTCCTTTTTCTCTTTTGGAAAAAGGAGACATACCACCACGTGCCTCCCCTCTCTCCCTTATATCCTCAACCACCACCGGTGCTAGATTGAGATCTGAGGTCCCAGTTCATCCCCAGCTCCCCTCTTTCCCTCTCCATCCTCCCCATAAGGCCATGGCCTTCTTCATGCCAAAACCCTAACCCTAGGCCAAACCCTTCCCCGTCGATCTGGAGTGAGCCAAGCCGAATCAGAAGCACCACCGTGCCCTCCTACCTCATCTATGATGACTGGAACCGGCAGGAGACACTGGAGCTCGTCGGAGCAAGCTCTACACCGTCCTGAACCGCGGGTACAGGAGCAAGATGGCCACAAAGCCCCAACGTCGACCGCCTCCGTCTCGAGCTCTTCCACCTACATAAGTTGGTCGCCGGTGAGTCCCCCGACCTCCCAGGCATCCCCTTACTCCCTCTATCACCATGCCTCGCCGTCGAGCTCGCCGCCACGAGCAGTCAACGTGGTGAGCATCAGTAACGGATGTCCTAGTACTTTGTTCATCGCATCCTAGCGCACTTCAAAGACCCCTTACAGTCTTTCCCGATGAACCTTAGCTGTAGCCCTTGACAGCCTCTTTCCAATGAGCTGCCGCACACCCTTTTTGGTCCAGAAACGGCAACACAGTCATGCCTGCAAGTTACGCCGCCGCAAGCCGCCTTGCCCCTGCTGTCCGATAGTCACGCGTGTTGCGCAAACAACCATGTTATCTTTGAACGCGCCATCTCATGCTCCACCTATGTATAGATAGCATGCACTGTTATGTAGCCTAAAGTTCCCTCTCCCAAACGAGCCACAACATGCGAACTTTGGTTTAGTAACGTGGTCGCAATCGTGACCATAAGATTGCCCCACCGCTCGAGATACTGGCGCTATTCAGTCCGGCGCTGTTAATTTCTTCAGTTATCCCCCGATAGCCAGTTTATGTAAAATCAAGCATGTAAACAAAAACAATCACACAACTAGCCCTGTTGGTCTGGGCCTCATCTCCTGCCTGCCCGCCGCCAAGAGGTCTTGGGATCGAACCCCGCGGCCTTCTCTTTTTCCTTTTATTTCTTCCAGCTAGCATTGGGCCCCACCAAGAAGTCTCAAACCCAGCCACCTCAACACCAGCATCCCAGTCAGTAGGCGGTCCACCTGTCATCTATTGTGGCTAGGTTGATGCGCGTTAGAAAAGCTCCAGAAAACATTTTCCAAATAATAAAAACTCCAGGAAATCTTTTATAATCAATAATTCATATCTTTTTATTTTCCTTACCCAAATATGACATGTAATATATATTTTTGAATCAAAAAAATACCATGAATTCAAATATGCCATCCAAATAATTTTTGAGCAATTTAAAAAATTTGAAATTATTTAAATGCCAATAAATGTCTTTTCTTAATAAATTCATAACTTTAATTCAGTAACTCTGAATTCGACAAATAATATGTCTAAATCGATCAGCTCGGCAAGCCCATTCTAACTATGCATTCCATGATATGAATTGAAGCATACATCATATAAATATTAAATACACAGAACTATTATGGGAGTAAAACATGTCTAAATAATTAATTAAAGTGATTTATTATTGTTCTCACACTTCACCCATGCCATGCTACATTATACCATGAAATTGTGCATCATTCCATCATGGCATAAATTTTTTTCTTGTTGCATTTATTCCTATGATTGCGCACTTTATTTATTATGGCCCTTTGTGTGTTTGGCTTTTATTCCGGACAGACGCCGAGCAAGGAAACTATCAGGAGAACCAAGAGTACTACCCGGATCCCGGTTACCCGACTGCCGATCCGATAGGCCAGCAATTCCCTATGCTTGCATACAGATAGCACATATGCCTCTATCTTATTCTTGCATCATTGAGTCACAATTGCATTAAATTAAATCCTAAGTATTGCATAGCCTTTACTTTTAAACCCCACCGAAACTTGTACCCTCAATCCTATGAGTCATTACTACAGGAGTTGTTTGAGCCATGCGAGTCATAGAATTGCATGTGTAAGGTTTGTGCGAGTCTTTGGATAACGAGGTAACTAAACAACTTAACCTGTGTAGTAATGCGATAACTATAGAAAGAGGCATCAGTGGGCAATAGTTGTTATTTGGTTCTTCCATGCTCACTTGTGTCCCGTAGAACCCCGAGTACTTGATTCCTTTTCCTTGACTATTCGCACTATCCACATGCGGGAGACTCTATGGACCCCCCTTTGCCTGAGCTTGATTCGCACTTTATTTCTTAGGGCCACAATTAGTTTCGGGCTTTATTACTATCCTATACTTATGTCATGTTTTACTGCTTTATTTACTATTGCTCGCGGAGTGCCTGTACTATTTATGAACCCTGTGCCACGTTTATGTTGTATCGACAAGCTCAATCATACTTTCGGGTTCCTAGTCGTTTACCGGCGTCGTAAAAAACCCTAGGTCCATCTCAGATTCGGCCAACTTCGTTGCTGGTAGCTTATTAGGGTGGCCCCCTGAAATAATTTATGAATCCTCTGAATGCATTATCATGAGGCCTCGTTGCTTTTTATTTGGTTCTTCCCGAGATTGACCGTGTGTGTGTTGCTATTTGTGCATCCCTATAGGGTAAATCTTTCTGAAAGTCATGTCTGCGGTTATGGACGACTTTGAGAATAGTTTCTCGATCATAGACAATTATAACTACAGTACCGTGCTTAATCTGACTAAGGCATGACCAGTAAATAGTGCAATACTCATGGAATGGTTACTAAAATTGCTAATGGATGGGATGTTCTTCCGACTTCTTGTCGGTAAGCGAGAAGGAGGGCGAGTGATGTTTACTTATGTTACTTACATAACTATTGTATCTAATTAATGAGCATCCGTCCATCTTTGGTTAGGCGGATGTTGTAGCATATCTCTACAGAACTGTTTAGCTATTATCTTTCACTGCAATTGCTTCACCGCCAGGTTGTTCCCTTTAGATGCATTAAGACTTGCTGAGTACCCCTAGGGTCTCACACGATAAATATTTTGTTCAAATGGACATGTATACTCTTGAGAAGGTTACTAGGTCGAGGAGATCGATGACAGTGACAACGATCATCATGTGTAGAGATTCCGGGGATGGATATCTGTGAGATCTGTGGGCGGGATGTGCTTATGTATGTGGTATCTTATGCCGATTTGCTTCTTAATCCGTACTCGGAACTTGTTTTCTGCTTCTGATTCATAATCTGATGTGTGATGTATGAGGATGTATCCTAAACTATTATATCTATCTAGGATATTTGGATCTTGCCGTATGGCGTTGAATATTTCTATCTCTATTGTTTATAGATGGTATGGCTCTAATGTACTATTGTATGTCTCTATCATACATACTCATTTGTGTATGTTTTTTATTGCTTTACTTGTCGACTACGCCGCTCTCTCTTGTCACGATGTTCTTGAAAGTGGGTAGGGTGGTTAGCTGGTACCGTGCCCTGCTCCGCTTCTATAGGCCTACACGTGGGTGGCCTTAGGCCTCCGCGGTAGAATCCCTTATCCACTATTGGGTTCATCCTTGCTTGTTGCTTAGAGAATAAGGTCCGAGGTATTACAATTGGTATCAGAGCCATTCCGCCCTTCAGGGTCTCAGCCAATATGATCGTTGTTAGTCTAGAAAATATTTTTGGTAGCTATGTATACTGGAAAAATTAAACGTGACAGTCAGACTTCTTATATTTTTCTTCTTACCCACCCACCTACCCTTTTTAGGTAAGGAAGTGTAAAGTTTGTCTATCCTCTTCTAAAAAAATCAAACTAGGTTTCACATATTTGTTGTTTTCATAGTACCATAGGATGTGTGGTAATCCCTTGTCTATCTATTGGATTCAACCTTGCTTCACATTCTACATGTGGATATCAACTGTTGGTACATTCCATGCGACAGACTTATGTATAAACTGACGCGATCTATCCGACTCTTGGTTAACCGACACGATATTGTTAAGGGTGTTCATTCTTTAGCATGCTTTCACATAATTGGTAGTTGCTAATCTCTATATGTTAAGTGGTTTTGCCCATGTTGTTGGTATTTTAGTGACAAAAAATGCGGAAAAAATTTCTTTGATACATCTGTGTTTCCACACTCATTTTCAGTCATGTGGGATACGCTATCTATCTTCTTTTATCGGCATGTTCATGATAAGTCGATATTTTGCTACTGGCGCTTCAATCTAAAGTTTTTACTTCATCTTCAAATTATTTTGGGGCTAAATACATAACATGTGTCGATCCGATGCTTGTGATTGTAATTTGGTTCTTGGTATAGCTATATGATGCTTATCATGAGTGGAATATGATCAATGCTATTAATATAATCCTCAAAATGATGGAGGTTATCTCTTGTGATTTTGAGTTATACCGTGATAATATCTATATCATATTCAAATATCTTTGGCAATCCGGAGGTTTCTTAATGCACTTATGTGGGATTTTCATCCGATTGTTGTGCTTCATATGCTTTCAACTCCATATCTACAAGGTCCTCTTTGATACAAGAGAAGTTTTCACGATCCCCTTGCGGTCTCGCTTCTGAAGGATGGAAGAGAGTTTATTTGTTTGGCAATTGGCTCGGGTCAGCAGTTTTGGATCTCTCAAATACAAAAACGAAGGTATATGTGTGTAATGGGGAGTATTCCCTCAAACTTTATTCATAGGGTGATCAGGAGATCATACAAGGTGTTTACACGAGTTCTCGGAGGGTTTATAATTGTACTCGACAAGAAATGAATCTATAGCATGACTAAGGCTAATGGTAAAGATTCGGTTGTCTATGCGTGTCCTTCTTTAGTTGAATGTTTTTCAGTACTTATAGGTGTTGATTGTGGTGGAGTCTTCCTTAGTCACATTAGGTCTCCATCTTGTCTTGTAAGTAATCTTGATCTCTGAACTCCCCTCGATGCACATCTGGTGTTGGGGATATACTTTCCAGGTATCCTCACAGTTCCTCACTGACCAGGGTGGCCCACTTAGGGTTAGAGCTTTGCTTCATGGGTGGCCCAGTCAGGGAGAGAAGACGGAGTCCAGTCCACCTACGGGAAGGCCCAGAAGACTTACCGACTTAGGCCCATAGTGTTACTTGTAGTTCAAGATGTATTCTGTAACCAACTCTTAGTCGTAGCCGGATAGATCTCTTTTGTAAACCCTAGGCCTGATATCTATATAAGTCATCCTAGGGAGAGCCTTTAGGGCACCCTCAATAGTCTACAATCTCAACTCGCACAGGCGAAACCCTTGTAACCCATATTCCAGCTCTGCCGTATTACTGGATTGCTAGCAGGAGTAGGATCCATCCAAAGCCGGCGGATTCGAACCTGGGTAAACTTGTGTGCTCACCGTCTCGGAATACCGTATGTCTCACACCCATCTCTTCCGCACGCCTCGAGGACCCCCTCATGGCGTACTTGTCATCAATCCGACGACAGTTGGCGTCCACCGTGGGGCAAGTGAGCTTCGGATCTGCGTTCCGAGCAGAATCTGCAAGGATCGGAATCGGCAAGACTATCACCGTCGGACGCATCCTCTACGCCAGCGACGTCCCTCTCATTGTTCTCGACGAGACTTGGATTCCGGCTAGGGAGGCTATGACTGCCTACACAATCATGTCTTTTGGCGAGATCGATGTTTACATCGGTTTCGCTGAACCTGCCCCACCCACCCCAGTGGTGATGATAGAGGCAGAAGAATCTTCTGGGTCCCCTTTGTCCGCGGAGGCCGCAGAGTTCCAGATCTCAGAAAACCCTAAACCCACCCAGCCCGCACCAGTTGCGGAGATAGTGGAGAAATCCGAGCCTGAAGAAGACCTAGCGGTCCAAGTCGAATCTGGAGTGAATCTCCCTGGAGGAGCCGGATCCCAGATCGACCTGCATCCTCGGATGAATCAATGACATCAGCAGATTTCCGAAAGTTCTCCGCGGAATATGAAGAGGAGTACAACTCCAAGGCTGCAGAAGAAGGAGAAGTCATGGATGAAGGATCCGGGGAACACTCTCCTAAAGCGCACGATAACATGGACGTCGGAGATAATCCCGAGGTCCAGATGTCCGAAAGTACCGATCAGAGCTTGACTCCGGGAAACGTACCCAAAGCCGTCTTTGCTACCGGCGCTGCCAAGAAGGCAAATAAGAAGAACAAGAAAAACAAGACCCCGACCAAAGACCCTCTGGTAGAGGAGGTGATTGCCGAGGAATACGAAGAAGACTCGGATGGAGCACTTATCCCAGAAGAGCCGAAAAAGAAGAATCGATGGATGGACACGTGATCACTGAAGGTGCGCGTAAACTCATCAATGCTGCATTAACCACACCCATCCCTACAACTACAGAACTTACTGCTGAAGAGCTGGACGAAAGGGCCCAAGCCCTAGAAGCGTGTCGTCAACAACTCCTGGATGAAGCCAAAAACATCGAGGAGGATAAGAAACGCATGGCAACTAAGGATTACATGTCTTGGTTTCATCAGAAGACACGGAAGCGTCACACCAATGATGACCAATTCCCACATATCCATGCCATCCTTTTCGGAGATGAGATGGGGAAGCCACGGAAAGATAGCAAAGGAGATTGGGTATATCCAACCCCAGTACAGAATACCGTGGCGGCCCGAGAAATTCTATCGGCTAATCCAGGACTAGAGGAGATCCGTTTGGGTATCAAACTACTCAAGAAGGGACTGGAGCAGCAAAAGGCCGCCCTGTCCGGAAGTCAAAAACTGGTCTCGGATTCAGACCATTGTCGCACAGATCCGGCATGGGCTGGCGTAGGACCCCACCGCGTTCCGGAGCAGCATTATCGCCCCGAATGACGGGAGGACAATTATTTGAGAACCGGATCATCAGGACATCATCGCAGGACTACACGCGACTGGAGCAAGGTCGCACCAGCGGCCGAGAAAGAGGCCATCGCTGCTCTGAATCCGAGGAATCCCCCAACGAGAATCTAACGATCGAAAGGGAGAAGATAAAGAGAAACATCGGGAGGAGGATCGTCAAAAAATGCCACCTCCTATACATGCAAGCCGTCCGGCTGAGCCCCACCATGGTGGGAACGACGAACGAAGAAACGATGAAAACCATGCCGGGACAAGCCGGCAGGGGGCTCGTCATAGTCAAGACCCTCCCCGGAATCGGAATAATGATGTTCCGGACAGAGGCCGGCGATCAGCCGGAAACTATCCAGCTGGCCCACCCTCTCCAGCACATAGTCATCACAACGGCTCCCAAGGAGGGAAAGGAGGACGACGTGGCGGAGGAGGTGGTGGCAGAAGCCGAAGTCCGGCTCCAAGGCACCGCAGCCACAGCCGACATTTGGGACAATCTCTATCCCTGAACGATGCAAGGCACATGATCAACTCCAACATAGAGGCTCGGCGTTACGAAAACGATGATATCTACGTGGGCCCAAAGTGCTTCGGACCACGCATCAGAGCTACAAAATTCCCGGAAGGATTTGCTATCTCAAGATATATCCAAGCCTACGATGGCATTGCTAGGCCAGATACCTGGCTACAGGATTTCTTCCAAGCTTGCTGCATCGCTAAAGACGGAAACAGCCTGGTCGCTACCCGATATCTCCCACTTATGTTGCGGAAGACGGCACGATCATGGCTCAATGAACTTCCGGAGAACACCATCCATAACTGGTATGACATGCAAAGTGCGTTCTTTCAGAATTTCGAAGGCACATATCAGAGGCCCTGTACGGTCGGAGACCTATAGCATTGCACCCAGAAAGCCGGAGAAACTTGTCGGGACTACCTCGGACGATGGATTGACACCAAGAACTCCTGTGAAGGAGTGAATGATCAAACTGCAATTGAAGCTTTCATTGCAGGTCTCCCAATTGGTCTACTGCGCCATCGCTTGAAGTGTGACAAGGTCACTGATTTGGGAGAAATGATAGAAACAGCGAGCAAGTATGCAGATGCTGACAACGATGCAGAGGGATTGCTAAATGCCTATCTGTGCCTCAGTCGGCAAAACAACCAAAGAAACAAGCTCAGAAGCGCAAAAATACCTCGGAGGAAAAACCCAACACGAAAACGGCAGTGGTCACTGCTACTTTCGGGTCTAGAGGGCGAGGAGGACGCGGCGGAGGCCGTGGGCGTGGTCGTGGAACTTCAAGAGTCCAGGGTAGAGGAGACCAGCAACCAGGCAAAACCTACACTTGGGCCGACATTGCCAGTAACCCATGTGTGCATCACCTAGACGCCAATGGGGGCTCGTCCCACACCAACGCCGAATGTCGTTTCAATGACAACATCAAAAGAGATGACACCGTGGGCTACAAAGCTAAGCGGAAGAAGGGAAAGAAGAATCCGGAAAAAGAAAAAGAGACCAAGGAAGATTCCGACATGGAGGAAGCTGACGCTTCAAATCCCAAGTCAGAAGGGAAGAGAAGTTTTCCCACCAAGAAGGATACTTATGTCACTTTCCTCGGATCTCAACCAGCAAAGGTCAAGAAAGCAGTTCTACACGAGCTCAATGCAACAGTTCCGGCTGTCCCCCAGTATCTGGACTGGTCGAAAGTGGCAATCACATTTGACCGCGATGATCATCCGCCTAAGTTACATAGGCGAGGAAAATACGCTTTAATCGTCAATCCACTGATTGATGGTTATGGTTTCTCCAAGACCCTCATGGACGGTGGTAGCAGTATCAATATTCTCTATGTCGAAACGCTACGCCGGATGAAGATCTTGGAAACACAGCTAAACCATAGCTCTATGATCTTTCACGAAGTTATCCCAGGAAGACAAGCTAATTCCCTGGGAGAGATCACTTTGGATGTTACCTTTGGAACTCCAAAGAACTATCAGACGGAGGCACTTTCCTTCGAAGTGGTCCCGTTCAAGAGCGCGTACCACGCTATATTCGGACGTCCGGCTTACTGGGCTTTTATGGCTCATCCGTGTTACATTTACAATATGATGAAAATTCCAGGTCCCAACAGCGTGATCACCATCAGGGGAGACCCAAAGAAAGCGCGAGACTGCAAGGATGGAAATGCCGCCTTTGCTGAAGCCGTGCTGCATGCTCAGGAGTACCAGGAGATCAAGAAGAGCATAGATCCGTCCGAGATGCCTGCAATGAAGAAGGAGGTGACAAAGCCAAATCCGGAGTTCAAGGCATCAGAAGAGACGAAGAAGATGCCGTTGAAGGATGATGACCCCTCCAAGGTGACCCAGATAGGCGTAGGCCTAGGTAGCGCATAGGAAAGTACGCTCATCAAGTTCCTCCAAGCAAATCAAGATATCTTTGCATGGCAGCCATCTGACAAGACCGGAGTACCTAGGGAACTTGCCGAGCACTCTCTAAATGTAAACCCGAACACTAAACCCGTCAAACAGTCCCTACGGCAATTTGGCGATGAAAAGCGTAAGGCAATAGCTAAGGAACTAGCACGGCTCGAGTTAGCCGGATTCATAGAGGAGGTCATCCACACTGAGTGGTCGGCCAATCCTGTAATGGTCCCTAAAAAGGACACCACTGATTTAAGGATGTGTGTTGATTATACTGCCGTTACATGGCTTGTCCAAAAGATCCGTTCGCTCTGCCTAGAATTGATCAAGTTATTGATTCTACGGCAGGCTCGGAACTCCTCTGTTTTCTCGACGCATATTCCGGTTATCACCAAATTCGGATGAAGGAATCTGACAAAGTCAAAACTTCATTCATAACCCCCTTCAGAACCTTCTGTTTTGTTACGATGCCCTTTGGGCTGAAGAACGCAGGAGCTACGTACCAGTGCACGATGTAGCGTTGCCTCCATGACCAACTCGGACGTAATGTACATGCATACGTGGATGATATTGCAGTAATGTCCAAAAAGAAGGAAACGCTGATTTCCGACTTTGAGGAAGCATTTGCCAACCTACAATAATACAACATCATGCTTAACCTGAAGAAGTGCTTCTTTGGAATACCAGCCGGAAACTTGTTAGGTTTCATCGTGTCTCAAAGAGGCATAGAGGTGAACCGAGACAAAATCAAGGCTATACTCAATATTTCCAGGCCAACTCGCCTGAAGGACGTACAAAGACTAACTGGTTGCATTGCTGCAGTTAGTCGGTTTGTAAGATGGCTTGGTGAAAGAGCCGCACCATTATACAAACTCCTGAAAAAGACCAAAGATTTTGTTTGGACTGATGAAGCTGAAGCTGCACTACAAGACCTGAAGAAAGTACTGTCTCTGCTCCTATCCTTACAGCGCTGGAACCTCAAGAACCGATGTTGCTTTATCTTGCTGCGACTAATAAGGTCGTTAGTATCGTCATGGTAGTGGAGAGACCGGAGTAAAATCAGGAGCACCTGGTGCAGCGTCCGACTTACTTTGTCAGTGAAGTCCTAACAGAGTCAAAACAGCGGTATCCGCATTATCAAAAGTTGGCTTACGGTGTTTTTCTAGCATCTCGTAAGTTGCGACACTACTTTCAGGAGCATCCAATTACCGTGGTGAGCACAACTCCCATGAGAGATATAATCAACAACAGTGACACCACCGGACATGTCGCCAAATGGGGCATAGAGCTTTCATCCTTTGACATTGAGTATAAACCTAGGACAGCAATCAAATCCCAGATCCTTGATGACTTTGTCGCTGATTGGACAGAGACGAAGGAGAACATGATCCTCCCTAAGTCAGAATATTGGACCCTCTTCTTCGATGGGTCTAAGGCTCACGAGGGCTCGGGGGCTAGCGTGGTGCTCAAGTCACCCCAAGGAGATAAACTTTTATATGTGTTGCAGATCCACTTCACAGCGACAAACAATATTGCCGAGTATGAAGCACTGCTACATGGAATCCGGATTGCTAAGGATATTGGCATCCGACGTTTGATGTGTCATGGAGATTCAGATCTTGTTGCTCAACAAGTGTCGGATATTTGTAATGCAAATAAGCACATGGCAACATATAAAGCTGTCGTGGATGATCTATCTAAATCGTTCAAAGGATTTGAAGTTCAACATATTCCTCGAGCAGAAAATGAGGAAGCGGACGCACTATCTCAGATAGGTTCTGCGCGGAAAGAGATCCCAGATGGAGCTTTTTTAGAGCACCTCAAGGTTCCCTCAATAAAGGGAGTAGATGAGGAATATCCGACCAAATCCGACTCACCTTTGATAGCATTTCTGGCTGTGATTCCTAGCTGGACTCAACCCTACCTCGATTATTTGGTAGATGGCAAATTACCCGAAGACGAGGTGCTGAGCCGACAGATTATCCGACGAGCAAAAGCCTATACTATTGTTAAAGGTGAGCTCTATAAGCGGAGTGTTTCTAGGGTTTTTCAGCGTTGTGTATCTCCGGAAGAAGGAGTGGAAATCTTAAGGGAAATCCACGAAGGCGAGTGTGGTCACCATGCTGTAGCCAAATCTTTAGTGGCAAAAGCTTTTAGACACGGATTTTTCTGGCTTACATTTCAGGCAGATGCCGAACGATTAGTGAAGACGTGCAAAGGCTGCCAAAAGTACGCCGAACAAGCTCATGTTCCAGCTGACCAGTTGCGAACAATACCTATAACATGGCCCTTTGCGGTCTGGGGGCTTGATATGGTAGGACCTTTTAAACGAGCTCCAAGTGGATTTACTCACCTCTTAGTGATGGTGGATAAATTCACCAAATGGATTGAGGCTAAACCTGTCACTAGTTGTGATGGAGCAATAGCCAAAAGATTTGTCGAGGATGTTATAATCCAGTATGGTTATCCACATAGCATTATCACGGACAACAGGAGTAACTTCTCTATGGGAGAATTGGCCGAATTCTGCAACAAGCAAAATATCCGGCTTGACATTGCGTCAGTCGCACATCCACAAGCTAACGGACAAGTTGAAAGAGCAAATGGTTTAATCCTACAAGGCCTAAAACCGAGACTTGAAGCACCACTACGACGTGCTGCGAGGGCTTGGGCAGAGGAATTACCCTCTATAATATGGAGTTTACGAACGACTCCAAACTGGTCAACCGGATACACACCTTTCTTCTTGGTCTATGGTGCAGAAGCAGTTCTTCCTAGTGATTTGATTCACACCTCTCCTAGAGTGGCCGTGTATATTGAAGAGGATGTCGAGATTTCTCAACAAAATGATCTCGACTTAGTCGAAGAAATTCACGTTGTTGCTGAAATGAGATCTACAGCCTATCAGCAGAAGTTACGCAAGTATCATAGCCAGAGAGTCAGAAACAGATCCTTCAACAAAGGTGATTTGGTTCTCCAGCTTGTGCAACAAAGAAAGCACAAACTTTCCCCAGTATGGGAAGGGCCCTTTTTAGTTAACTGACATGAGGCCAGTCAAAGAAAGTCCTGCAACTAAGAAGAGAAAGAGAGCTGGAGGCAGTACAAATCCAGATGAGTTAGATAGACCGTGGAATATTGCTCAGCTACGGCCCTTTTATTCTTAGTTTATCCTTCTTTGTAAACATATATATGTACATGTTCTGTGAGAAATAAAAGTTTTGGTTGCCTCAATTTTTTCTGAGAAGTTTTTACCATCTTATTTCCAAATGATCATGTCATAGTCGAAAATCCCAGAATGCTTGAAATTACTTAATGCTCATGTTCGTTCTGGTTTAGATTTCTGATTCTAAAACTGCTACCCTCGGGTATAACTCTAAAGTTTCCAGTCTTTACTTTGGTTATTTGTCTGATTGCTCGATGCGGGCATTTTCCGAGTAGTGAATTGTTGGTACTGGAACCCGGCTTTGTTTCCGAGTTTAAACTGGTTTAGCAATTGGGCTCCGTTGCTCGGCAAAGTTTCCGGCAGAAGGTTTAGCCGGCTCACGAAAGGGACGAGGCGGAAAGCCAGATAAGCGATAAGTAGGGACGAAAAAATACAAGTGCTTATGTAAACATTTCAGGCACACAAAAATTAAAGCCAAAAGTGCTGAATAGATCAAAAGCTTAGCACTAGCAAAATCATAGTACTTTACATTTACAGACGCATCATGTTTTTTCAGGATAATACAAATATTTCTGGAAATTTATGATGTAGGAGGAGATGAAGGAGCTGCCGGCTCGCTGGAAATGTCGCCTTGATATCGTTCCGAGATGTCCGCATCCGAGGTGGTGCGTTCATCGTCGGAAACTTCTGCTGGTTCTTCCAGAGGAGGAGGCGGAGTATCTACGTGGGTGAAGAAGGGGATCTCGTAGCTGGTCAGGTCAGCCACGTGACACCCATATCTGGCGCAGGAGTGCATGATGGCTTGAAAGTCCTGCTCCTGGCCGTCTTCATCTACTTTGCAGTACCGTCTGGTCACTTGCCATATTCCCATGTTTCCATGGTGGCTCATGACCATGGTGAGAGCGTTCTGCGCAGCAGTCCGAGCGTAGGACATGTTCCAATCCTGAACAAGTTGCGGCATCTCCTTTGCCTTGTCCCACACCTGAAAATCCGACATGCTAGGCATGTCCGGAATCTTGAGAGCTTCGCCGATGTCCTCAAGGGATTGGCGGAAGTCATGAAGCACGTGACCGACTTGGGTAAGCCGGTGGGTACGGGGCTCGGTGGAGGAAGAGTCTGTCAAGTTCAGAGGACCTATACACAAAACAAGTCAAGAAAAATCCGACATTGATAGAAGTCGAAGAAAGTGGAAAAGTCAGACAGATGGAACGTACCAAAAATGACGTCGTCGATTTTGGTCTTCTCTTCCCGAAGACTCTGGAGTTCAGCCCGGAGCGCATCGGAAAGATCCTTCTCTCTGCTAAGCTCATTTTTGAGGTCCGAGATTGTTTTATCTTGAGCAGCGATCTTGCGATCACGCTCGTCAGTAGCCATGGAGGAGGACTCAAGGATTTGAGCAATGCTCTTTTCATGATCCGCATTGAGCTTATCCAGCTCTTGACAAAGCTCCTTGTTCTCCACCACCAAGGTCTTGAGGTTCTTGGCCTCTTCAATCATGGCGCAAGATTGTTTCACCAGCGCTATAAGTCAAAAAGAACAACAGTTCAGAACAAATTCGACATTGAAAATACAAAGACAAGGTTTGAGTCTCAAAATGTTCACCTTCGGCCTCATCCTTGGCAACTTTAAGTTCAGCATTTTTAAGTCAGAGAGCCTTGATCTCTCTCCTCTTATCACAGACATTCTTCAATAAATCCTGGTTATAGGAACATACTTTCTGTAAGTCAGAATACCCAAAGTCAGAAAGCTACTTACGACTCGGGCTAATATTTTTGCTAATATCAGCACGAGCCTTGGGGGCTACACTAGTTCATTCTTTGGCATCCTAATGAAGCATAAACCCGAATTGTATATCCTACTTCATGCATGGGGGCTAGAGGATATGATATGAAATAAAGGAAAAACAGGAGTTGGAATTCCAACTTACATATTGTTCGCGAGTGAGTTTATCCAAACTCGTGTTCACTTCAACGGCCACCTTCTCGGCGAGAGTCAGAGGAATCACTGGGGCTGTTGAAGCTCACTAGTCCTAATCCTCTCATCGCGAAGGCACACCTGGGTGAGAAGGTCGAAGAACTTGACGTCCTCTGCTTCTTGCACTTCTTCTTCGGCAGATAAGGTCCTTTTCTCCAGGCATTGCCTGGCGAGCCGCTGGATCTCTTCAGCAGATTTCCGGGACAGACCAAACTTGGCAAGTCCTGGATTGCTGATAAGGTTTTCGGCGATGGTTTCTGCCGAGGGATCATTACCCAAAGAGGGTTCACCCTTATCTAAATCTGACTCACCCATGGTGACATCAGTTTGCGACTCAAGGTTCGCAGGCTCCGTTGAAGGAGCTGGATCTTCTGCAGCATCCGGGGAGATCACTGGCATTGTGGAAGGTTGAGGGGCAGGAGTCGGGGGAGCCACAGCAGGAGAAGCTATGGTAAGCTTCGTCTGTCGTAGCGGCTTCGAAGGAATCCCTTTCCCTTTGCCCTTGATGAGCAGTTTTGCTCTGAGAATGTAATAAATTTGGAAACATTACATCTCGGAAAGAAATTCGAGTAAAATACAAAGGCGGAAAGTTGTGATTGAAAGTTACCTCTTCACAATAGGCACCTCCTTCCAACAGCCACCGTCGGAGCTTTGCGCTTCCTGAGCGCAAGGTCCGGCAATGGGACCACCTCTGTCTCCTGAGAAAACTCAGGAGGATATCCTCCGAGCGGAGCAAGTTCTGACTCGAGGAGGTCAGCAAGCTGAAAATAAGAAAACATATCAGCATTGCAGTGTAACTCAAAGATTGGGACACATAAAAAGGTGTACTGATAGAAGCTTACCGGCACTACGGGGTTATCCGCCGTATGCATATCCAGAGAAACCTCCGGAATTCTCCTCTCGATCCGCTCCCTAATCAGCCACTTGACCTGGCTTATGTAGCCCTGTGTGGTGTAGGCTTTGGGGCTGATGTGGAGGGAGTCTTTCTTGGACGACGTGATGGAATGCATCAGTCGGGATCCGTGGTACTGAAGGGGCTAGATCCGACGCGAGACCTAGCACTGGACCAAGTCGGATCCCTTTAGACCCTTGTGTTTGATCAAGTATTCGATCCGCCTCTTAGCGAGGATCAGATCGTCGGTGAGAGCCGGAGCAGCTTCGTCCCAGGATGGTTGGGCCGTGGCAGCTCTGTCGATGAAACCCGGCAAAGCAGTGGCTTTGCCGGGAGCCAGAATATCCCTATGATAGAAAAACGTGGCTGGCCATTGTTTGACCGAGTCACTAGCTAAAATTTGGGGATACGCGCGCTCGTGTCTAAGAGAAAAACTAATAGTACCGGTGATGTAAGGAACACCGGCGGTAATGGAGTTTCTCCGGACATGAAAATAGTACCGGAATAGAGTCAAACTCGGCCTAATGCCGAGAAAGACCTCACACAACGAAGCGTACGTGCTCATCTCTAAAAGAGAGTTGGGAGGAAGATGATGGAGTTGAACTCCGTAATGATCAATCACCTAGGAGAAGAACTCCGAGGGAGGAAACGACAAACCTCTGTCGAGGTGGGTGCCAAAGTGGACCCGCTCGCCGTCGCGCGGGTTTGGGACGGTTTCCCTGAAGCCGCTCCGCCAGTCGTCGGCGCGGAGGAGCCCTTCTTTCTCCACGTTCTTGAGACCCTCGTCGTTGAGCGTGCAGGGAATCCAGAGCCCACGAAAGCTCTCTTTCTCCGCCACTACTTCCGTCGCCACCGCCGCCGCTGCTGCCGCCAAGCCGGAAGAGGAAGATGAGGCCATTTCTCCGGCGAGCAGTTGACCTAGAATGGGCGGCGCTAGGAGTTCTTTGGGGGGAACGGGGGAGCTCTGTGTGCGCAGGGAGATTGGAAGGAGACGAAAAGACAAAGGACTGGTGAAAGGAGAAGGAGAAAATCCTAACCCCTTATATTCACCTAACTGCGCCAAGATTCGTGCAAATGCTACAGTATAACCGCCACGCGTCGTGGAAGGAACTGGGAAGGTCACACGCGATGATTACGTCGCCTCGATCTCTGCGCACGCATTGAAACGGTGCCTCGGTTCCGTGAACCGCGGACCCACCAACGGTCGTGCTGACGAAATGCCTGTCAGATGATGTGACTTGACCATGACTTGTGTCAGGTGGTGTTAGAGACCAAGTTCCGGCTTAGTTTAAAATCAAGCTGGAAAACCCGAGTAACCTTTTGATAGGTCCGACTTATTTTTAAGAACCGGATCGTATTTTTTATTGTGAAGTTTCAGGAACCCTTCAAGATCTGCAAAACGAAGATTAAGCTAGGCGATGATAAATCCGACTTTGAATCTTGGAGGCCTCCGGGGGCTGCTGTTGGGGATATACTTTCCGGGTATCCTCACAGTTCCTCACTGACCAGGGTGGCCCACTTCGGGTTAGAGTTTTGCTTCACGGGCAGCCCAGTCAGGGAGAGAAGACGGAGTCCAGTCCGGATACGGGAAGGCCCAGAAGACTTACCGACTTAGGCCCATAGGGTTACTTGTAGTTCAAGATGTACTATGTAACCAACTCTTAGTCGTAGCCGGATAGATCTCTTTTGTAAACCCTAGGCCGAATATCTATATAAGCCGTCCTAGGGAGAGCCTTTAGGGCACCCTTAATAGTCTACAATCTCAACTCGCATATGCGAAACCCTTGTAACCCATATTCCAGCTCTGCCGTATTACTAGATTGCTAGCAGGAGTAGGATCCGTCCAAAGCCGACGGATTCGAACCTGGGTAAACTTGTGTGCTCACCGTCCCAGAATACCGTGCGTCTCACACCCCTCTCTTCCGCATGCCTCGAGGACCCCCTCATGGCGTACTTGTCATCAATCCGACAACATCTGGTATTTGGGATCTCTAGAGAGACGTCTTGTGGCTCCACAGGTTAGGTCGATTGAGACAAGGTCAGTTGAGACCTTCTAGATGTAGGCCTTCAGGTCCTCACTCATAGAGGTATGCATGTGAAGGAATCATGGGGTTAGGCCTGTGTAAGGTACATGCCTAAGTCCACCATCACCGACAACTTATATAATAGGGATCCTATTTTGGTCACACTGTGTAGAAGATTCCAACATTATTTCTTCCTTGAAGAAGCCTCTGTGTAGTTAATGATCTCTCGGGTAAGTCCACTAATATCTAACTTGTAGTTGACGATCTCACATAATGAATATTTATAGATAGTTTTCTTTTGAGGAGATGCATTGCACTTCACGTAAGTAAGTGAAGATTTGAACCTCACTTAAGGAATTCAAGAACTGCACCTCACTTGAGGAATTCAGGAATTACAACTCATGGAGTCGGCTGCAAGTGGTTTGTATTGAAACCATCGAGTCTTGGGAAGACGTGTGCAGAGCCTCTCACAATGATATAGACGCAAACAAGAAAACTAGATTTTCTACCTTGTGTGTCTATCTCATTTGTAACAATGGATCCATGTCAAAATACATGTATATGAGGTGTATGAATTATGCGAACAAATATCAGTGATATACTATTATATGTTGCTGCATAAGATGGGCATAGATCTGCATTGTGACATCATGTACAATAGTACCTATAAGCATAAGACTGGTTTATTTAAAATAAAACATTTGTGAAAATAGTAGAACATATTCTACGAAACAAAATATGCTATTTGCAATCATCTGGAATTGCAGACGATAGATGCAAGAGTAACATATGTGAAGACCCAAAAATTCGCAAATGGTTGAATTGTGAGTAGCATGTGCCCATTCGCAGAAGATTCATGGAACTGTTTGTGCAGTAGAGGATCATCGCCCACCCTCGGATAGCGACAGTTTAATTCAGTGTGTGTGAAAAGCCATTTCCACCGTGTGCAAAGGCCTAATCTATACTAGTTTCAGGTATAAATCGAACATATCTCTAACTTTCCTAACTTAAAAGAACTCTATTTGGAAACTAGAAGAAAACGATCGTCGACTTTTTTGGTCACCACACTCCATATGTAACGAACCAGTAGACGTACGTATACCCATTGGAAAGCACTAGGGGTTTTCTCTCCAACAAGTTCTTATTTGCTTGATTCGTAATTGGTATGAGGAAACCACGTCCGTTTAAAATTCATAGCTCTTGTCTGTCCGAACCGAACCTTCCTTCTCCGATGATGGCACCACTTCTCCACTCCTCCCTCGTGCATGCCATCTTGATCATCTTGTTGTAACTATCCTTCTCATCCATGTGCAACAATTGTGTTATTGTCAAACCTGATCATACAAAGGTGCATAGACTTTAGCAGTATAAAGTTCCCATCCATTAAAATATGAGATTTGATTAAGAGTGAATTCACCTATTATTCAAGTACCTTTGCGCGTGCTCTTGTAATGAGTCCAATTCTGATTTCATTAAACTTGCTTTGTGCACCATCATCATCATTGGTTGAAATTGGTACAGTATTAGGGATGTCCTCATCATTGCTAGTCCGATAGATGTAAAATCTAGTAAAATAACTACATGATTTAGGTAGTACATAATTCTCAAATATCAAAATATTATTTTCGACTAGGAATAAATTCACCTAATAATAATCATCAATTAGACTCAATGTTTCTTTCCAGTTCAAACAAGAGAAACCAGTATGATCTATGATTATATCCTCATCAATACTTGCCTCTATTCTTGCATGTCTCGTGATTCACCAGCTCGCGCAAGCCGGTAACCAACTAGGCCACGAGGCTTGGATATGTTTCAACCTGGCTGCCTCCAGCAGTCAGCCTGAAACTCGAGGGCCACACCCATTGGGTGCGCTCACGTGCCCCCACAGGAAGAAGAAAGTGGCCCCTGCCACCTACGGAGAGCAACTGGCTGAACCAAGCTGAAGGTGAAAATGCACAATGGGCTAGAGCTAGTCCAGATAAGTTTCAACCTGGTTGCCTCTTGCAGCAGACCCAAAACTCAGGAGCTACACCAAGTAGGTGCGCTCGTGTGCCCCCACAAGAGAATGTAAATGGCTACAATGGAGTAAGAATCTTAGGAAAACTAAAAATCCAAGACAACGAAAAAACAAAGACAAAGAAGCTTTGACCCGACTCCCTCCCACGAGCCGGCCTGAAGCCCGAGGGCTACACCTAATGGGTGTGCTCGTGCGCCCCCATAGGAAGACAACTAGTGGGTATGATCAAACATTCAAAAGGAAACTAAAATCGAAGCAGAAAGATAAAACATTACGACGGATATGAAGCTCCCATAACTGAAAGTCATATAGACAACAATAGTGTGAAATAATACTAAAAGTTCACTATAGTTACGCATGACATCTAGGGGAATCAGCTAAATGTCCGTCTCCTGGACTAGGTCGATGGGTTTTGTCTCAGTATCCTATGGCTTCTCATTGATGGCTGGCTCTTCTGGGATGATCTCCTCGAGGTTGATGAAGCGCGGGATCCATCTGGTGGTGGCACGGATGCTCGGCACCAAACGTGCCTCTTTGAGCATAGTGACGGAGTGGAAGCCATCGGCCATCTTCTCCATCTTTATATCCTTGTACCATGCGAGCATAAATGCCTTCGGTGCATCGTGGAACCGCTCCGCAAGTCCAGCATGGTATCCTTAGGACAAAGCGCCTCAAAGATGGCATTTCTACACCCACTCAACTGTTGAGACTACTCTTCGAGCTCGGTGGCCCAATCTTTGGTAGTCGGCTCAGAGCCATCTTCCTCTGCATACTGGCTTTTCTTCACTTGTTCGGGCGCCTGCGGGTATTAGGATGGAACCACAAGAGGCAAGTCAGCCGACTCTGGTAGCCGGATAATAAACATAAGCAAACAGATGAAAACTACCAAGGACTGCATGACTAAAGAAATCCAACTCGCCTAGCAAGTCCTCCTCACACTCCGCCAGTTGTTGGATGTTGTCTTGGTCTGCGTCCTCCATTCCTTGTCCGCATCCTCCTGCTCTTTGGCGGCCATCTCCAGGTCCTGGTATGCTTGAGACTTCTTGGTGGTGCGCTCATCGGCCAGCTTCACCGCCTCCTCCAGTCGGCTCTTCTCCTTGAGGAGGCCGTCAATCCTCTCTTGGTTCTAGAGGTTAGACTCCTTGAAGCATTTGAGGCTCATGGCCAACTTCTTAGTCGCCTGCTTGTAGTTGTCGGCCTTGCTCTCCAGGAGGCAGAGCACTATCTTCTCATCCTGGGATGCCTTGACCGTCTCGAGTAGCTGACAACACTCTGTGAGCCTAGCTTCCAAGTTCTTATCCACAGCTTGGACAAGCTCGAAAGAAGGGGTGAGCGTGTCGACTTTGCCCTACTAGCTGAGGGAGTTATTGGCACGCTCAGCATGTTGGCCCGTGATGAACCGGGAGCGGAAGGTGGTGGCGTGGAGCCGACCAGCTCCCTCCATCTGTGCCCATATCACTAGACCAAGGGCCAACAACCGGTGCCCTGACTTCATCGGTGATCGCGGCGGACCCGACGCCTCCACCCTCCTTGCGAGTAGGATCTGGATGAAAAAGCTCCACCTCTGCATGGGCTGGAGGGTCCGCTCCCTCATCTCCACGCATACCGACACCTCTTACATGTTGGCTTCAATGTTGTCTCCAGTTGTCGTGACATCTATCTAGTAGTCAGAACCATGATGTGGAGTCAGCATCATGTGAAGCGGCAAGCCAGGCTGCATGCGCACAGGAGGCTGGTGGCTCTGCATGAAATGGAATCTCAACAAAAAGAAAATAGAAGAGGGGCAACATACTAGTGCTAGGATAAAGTCTTACCCTTCAATGGAGGGAATCTCAACCTTCCTCCATGTCTTTCTCTCTTGGTTAGGTCGCGGTAGCTCTGTATGCCCCCTCTTCGCAACTGTCTCCTTTCCCGTGTTGGGTTCGCAGCATAGAAAACAAAATATTTCCTACAATATGAACAACTAAGCACCAAGATATATCTACCAACATAAAATCAACAGGTGGATACACATCCATAGAGAACTTACCCTTGAAGATCGACAAAGCGTTATGAGATTTAAAGTCGTTTATGATTTAGTCGTTCACTGGCCGGTCTCAAAATCATGATAAAGTCTAGCACCACAAAGAAGCAGTGCATCCATAATCACACACACGTCCGGTACCCCGACAACCTCCGAGTCCTTGCTCCAGCAAAGTAGTGAAAGTAGCAAATCCTTCTAGAGAAACCACTAGGAACATGTACTTCGCTAATCTGAAGCCATGGGAATATTCTAAAGGGGGAGAGAGATCCTTAACAAGGAGGTGTAAGAATGGGGAGGAGTAGGTGGACTTTTATAGGATGAGGGGGCAGACCCCTACCATGGTCGGCAACCAAGGTGGGTGCCTCCACCTATTCCTCATTCATGTGGGTGGAGGCTCCACTCACATAATTCCACCTCCACCCAAAATTCCACTCACATGTAGTTATCTTCCACCAAAATTAATGCAACTATCATTTAATAAAACTATTTTATTTATTTTTTTCAGAATTTTGTTAATTACTTTAATTAACAAACATTTTCATAAACACCCTTGAAATACTTCGATATTACATATGAAACTATTTTCACCAATTTTACCCGAAACAATTTTGTTGTCCAACAAAATAATTCCAGCACATTCAAATTCTATATCTAGTAATATATTTGCTGCAATTGGTGTTGGTATCCCTTAAGTGTGTCACCCTATGGTTCACAAATAATGCAGACATGATCGAGACCCCTCTCCGATCAATAATAAGCAGCGGGAACTAGAGATCCAATTTGACTCCCACATATTGATCGATGACTCTAGTTATCATGTGAACTTTCAACGTCGTAACTATACCCCTTTGTCTTGCAATATGTTACATGTCCGAGATTCAATCATCGGTATCCCCATACCTAGTTTGATCTCGTTACCGACAAGTACTTGTTTCTCGTTCCCATGATATAACATTCTGTAGTAATCTTATCACTTGCTTGCAAGCTACGTCAATGTGATATTCTCGAGAGGGCCCTCGGTATATCTCTCCATCATCGAGATGGACAAATCCCAATCTTTATCCATGATACTAAACATAACACTTTCATAGTACCCAAACCCACCTTTGTAGTCACCCAGTTATGGTGTGATGTTTGATGTTATCGAAGTACTCTTCTGGTGTTAGCAATTAACATGATGTCATGGTCTAAGGATTAAGGTTACTTCCCATGATGTTATAGAAATGTAAATATAATGAATTTGATCATATTACTATACTTTGGGTGAATGTTCATCACATCATTCCATCAATGTTGTGACCTTATTTTTAACAACATACAATGTCCATGATCAAGAAACCTTGGTCATCTTGTTAATGAACAAGCTAGTTTATATGAGAGGCATACTAGGAAGTCTATGTATTTGTTTATTAAACACACATGTATTAATTTTTCTAACTACCACAATTATAGCATGAAAAATAAACATCTATCGTATACTTGAAATAAGATAATAACAACTTTATTATTGCCTCTCGGGCATATTCCCTTATGCCTGCCCTTGCTGGCTCGAGCTCCCAATCGGACATGATTGTTTGGCCTGCTGCAGGGCAGGGCGCTACGTGTAGAAATCCCACTGTGTCATCATCGTCAGTATCCCCTAGGATCTCAACGGCCTTCTCTTCAGTCGACCGGTGAGCCACACCAGCATCGGTCAAGGAACTAGGAAAATTGGCCGCCAAGAGCGGGCCATTGTGGCTATCTCGACCACTTTGACATCAAACATCTGCCCAATCTGGAAAGATTCATGTTAGTAGAAAGAATAAATAAAAAAGAGAAAGAAAGATATAAGAAGGCTGACTGCTCGAGTTGGAAGCCACTTACTGCAGGAGTGCGGGGTGTTCCTGGTGGAACAGATCAGACCGTAGATCCACCCATCCTCCATGATCTCCTTGGTAATGAGGCCGAGCTAGTTTTCCAGCTTAGACGTCATGATGTCGTGCATCGATTGTCGGGTAGGTTCATATCTCCCTAAGATGAAGCAGATCATGTGTGTCCGGGCCCACTACAAGAAATGTGTTATTCTATGATCTTCTAATAGTGACCGTGAACAAAATCTTCATAGAGTTATGACAATTTCGCACCAAATGGTTGTAAGCCGTTCCGGAGGTTCAAAACCTTACAAAATTATGACATTTTTTCTCAAAAACGTCATAATTTCATTATCTCAAATCGTCATAACCTGACGAAAGTAGCCTATGACGTTATTTGTACCTCACTACAACGATTTAAAATCGTGATGACGTCCAAACTAGGATAAGTTAAAATTGGTAGTCGGCCACGTCAGCAATTGCGCCTATGTGTCATGTTTATGTGTCAGTTTGTTCCTACGTGTCATATCCATGTGTTAATATCTACTTGTCTATGTGTTAGTTTTTGACTGTGTGTCATACCCGTGTGTTAATATCTGCATATGTGGTATTTACGTGGCACTACTTGAATCTACTAGAACTCATAGTTACCCAAACTGATGAGCGGGCCTGAAATCTGACAAGCGGATCCCACCATATTGCCTTGTGGGTTATTTGAGAAAAAGAAGCGGAATAGGGATTTGAACTCCTGACCTCCCAACCAAACCTGCCTCTTCTTACCACTACACTAAATAATGTTTCTTGTCATACTACTCCAATGATCCATTATATGCACCCCCACCAATTCCCCACAGATTCCGCAATAAATAGGTGGTCGGGGGTTCAAACCCGCGACCCTCGTGCCCCTACTAGCGACGCTTACCACTGCACCAATCGAGCTTTTATGTTCCAGTACTACAATCGTAGTTATAACAACATATATCTGTCGTGCCTAGGCTTGTTCTTCTATGGTAGCACTGGGCCTTTGTGGGAAGAGGGTTGCAACATATTTGGTTCGGTCCAGACCTTTAGCTTATGTGCGGTAATTTAGGTCTGGGCCAGCTCGGATGGTCTAGTTAGGATAGTTTTTTTCTTCGTTTCTTTTTTTCTTTTTTCTATTTTCTTAATTCTTTTATATCTTCTTCATAAGAAGTCCAAAAGAATTGATTTTTGTTTCTAAATTTTTATAAAAATCAGCAGATCATCTAAGAGTGTTTATTAGCAATATGTTGATTATTTAAAAAAGTGAATTTACTAATCCCAAATTAGTCCATGGTAGGGACAATATCATAGTTCAAAATGTAATTTTGAAACTAGCGTTTTGATTTTAAAAATAAAATGATTGCAATGGATGAATTACCATGATAAAACATCATATTGTGAGTCTAAACATGGTTTTTTCAAAAAATCATGAGCACTAGATCATGTACATGTAGTTTTAATCGTACCCACTTCTAGACGATTCGGTAGGAATTTTTCTTTTTCACCAGGGATGGAAGAAAAGTCTTAAGATATCCCGATTGGGACATTGTACATTTAAGGTTGTCTAGTCTTTTTTTAAAATGGGGTGATACCATTTTGAATTGACCATTTGGTTTTGCTTCACAAAACGCCCCGATTTTGGCACTCAAAAAATAGAAAATGGCTTTTCCATGCGTCAAAAAGTAAAACTTCCTCCTACAACATTGTTCGTCATCCCAAGATGCACATGCATGCACAATATGGACACATTATCACAAACTAAGCCGTGATTATAGCCATAACACTAGTTGTTTGACCAGAAAGACATAAAACCTCGAACATGATAGGTCATTTCTGGGAAGGTTTTTCCGATATGCAATCAATTAACCAAGTTTGCTAATTTTTTCCTTGCCATTATGTCACATAACATGATGCCATGCGAAGGTTTTACATTGTTTGGACCGTTTTTGAATTTCTTATGCCCGTTTCAAAATTTTCCTATTTCAAACTATGGTCAAAACGACGAGCATGAAGATAGGGGATCAGCCTCGTTAAACTTGCATTGGAACTCTGAAGAAACATTATATAGTTAGTATAAAAATGATTTTTGCAAAAAATCATGGGCATTAGATCATGTACCTGTAGTTCAAACCGGACCCACTTCCTACTTATTCGGCAGATATTTGTCTTTTTCACCAGGGATGTACGGAAAGGTTTTAGAATCTCCGGTTGGGACATTGTTCATGTAAGGTGGTCTAGTATTTTTGAAATATGGGGTGGTAAAATTTTTGTATTCACCATTTTGTGTTGCTTCACAAAACGCCCCAATATTGGCACTCGGAAAATAGAAAATGGCTTTTCCATGTGATGAAAAGGAAAACTTCCTCCTGCAACATTGTTCACTATCCCAAGATGCACATGTGTGCACCATATGGGTATCACAAACTATGCCATGATTATAGCCATAACACTGGACGTTTGACCCGAAAGCCATGAAACCTCGAACATAATAGGTCATTTTTGGGAAGGTTTTTTTGAGATGCAATCAACTAACCAAGTTTGGTATTTTTCCTTGAAACTATGTCACATAACATGATGCCACACAAAGGATTTATATTGTTCGGACCGCTTTTGAATTTCTTATGCCCGTTTCAAAATTTTCCTATTTCAAACTATGGTCAAAACGGCGGGGATGAAGATAGGGGATGAGCCTCGCTAAACTTGCATTGGAGACCTGAAAGAACATCATATTGTGAGTCTAAAAATGATTTTTTTTTTCAAAAAATCATTAGCATTAGATCATGTACTTGTAGTTCAAACCGGACCTACTTCCTACTGATTCGAATGGCATTTGTCTTTTTCACTAGGGGTGGACGGAAAGGTTTTCAAATGCCCGGTTGGGACATTGTTCATGTAAGGTGGTCTAGTGTTTTTTGAAAAATAGGGTGGTAGCATTTTTGTATTCACTGTTTGGTGTTGTTTCACAAAATGCCCCAATTTTGGCACTTGGAAAATAGAAAATTGCTTTTCCATGTGAGAAAAAGGAAAACTTCCTGATGCAACATTGTTTGCCATCCCAAGATGCACATCCGTGCACAATATGGGCACATTATCACAAACTATGTCATGACTCTAACCATAACACTAGTCGTTTGACCCGAAAGGCATGAAACCTCGAACATGATAGGTCATTTATGGGGAGGTTTTTTCGATATGCAATCAATTAACCAAGTTTGGTATTTTTCCTTGCAAGTATGTCACATAATATGACGCCACGCGAAAGATTTACATTGTTCAGACCGTTTTTTAATTTCTTATGCTTGTTTCAAAATTTTCCTATGTCAAACTATGGTCAAAACGGAGAGCATGAAGATAGGGGGTGAGCCTCGCTAAACTTGCATTGGAACTCTGAAGAAACATCATATTGTTACTCTCAAAAATATTATTTAAAAAAATCATGAGCATTAGATCATGTACCTGTAGTTCAAACCGAACCTACTTCCTACCCATTCGGCAGATATTTGTCTTTTTCACTAGGGGTGGACGGAAAGATTTTCAAATCCTCAGTTGGGACATTATTCATGTAAGGTGGTCTAGTATTTTTTTAAAACAGAGTGGTAGCATTTTTGTATTCACCATTTGGTGTTGCTTCACAAAATGTCTCGATTTTGGTACTCAGAAAATAGAAAATGGTTTTTCCATGCGAGGAAAAGGAAAGCTTCCTCCTGCAATATTGCTCGCCATCCCAATATGCACATGAGTGCACAATATAGGCACATTATCACAAAATATATCATGATTCTGGCTATAGCATTGGTCGTTTGACTTGAAAGCCATGAAACCTCGAACATGATAGGTCATTTTTGTGAAAGTATTTTCAAGATGCAATCAATATACCAAGTTTGGTATTTTTTTCTTGTAACTATGTTACATAACATGACATCAATCGAAGGATTTACAATTTTTGGACTGTTATCGAATTTCTTATGCCCGTTTTAAAAATTTCCTGTTTCACACTATGGTCAAAATGGCGGGCATAAAGATAGGAGATGAGCCTCGCTAAACTTGTATTGGATCTCTAAAGAAACATCATATTGTGACTCTAAAAATGATTTTTTCAAAAAATCATGACCATCAGATCACGTACATGTAGTTCAAACCAGACACACTTTCTACCGATTCAGCACACATTTTTGTTTTTCACCAGGGATGGACAAAAATGTTTTTGAATCCCCGGTTGGGACATTTTCTATGTAAGGTGGTCTAGTATTTTTTAAGAAAAATGGGGTGATAGCATTTTTGTATTAACCGTTTGGTGTTGCTTAACAAAATGGCCCGATTTTGGCACTCGAAAAATCGAAAATGGCGTTTCCATGCGACAAAAAGGAAAACTTCCTCCTGCAACATTGTTCGACATCCAATATACACATGCATGCACAATATGGGCACATTATCACAAACTATGTCACGATTCTGGCCATAACATTGGTCGTTTGGCTTAAAAGCCATGAAATCTCGAACATGATAGGTCATTTCTGGGAAGGTTTTTTTGAGATGCAATCAATATACAAAGTTTGGTATTTTTCCTTGTGACTATGTCACATAGTATGACACCACGGGAAGGATTTACATTGTTCGGACCGTTTTTGAATTTCATATGCCTATTTCCAAATTTTCCTATTTCAAACTATGGTCAAAATGACGGGCATGAAGATAAGCGACGAGCCTCGCTAAACTTGCATTTTATACCTGAAGAAATATCATATTGTGAGTCTAAAAATGATTTTTTTTCAAAAAATCATGAGCATTAGATCATCTACCGGTAGTTCAAACCGGACCCACTTCCTACCGATTCGGCAAACATTAGTCTTTTTCACCAGGGGTGGACGGAAAGGTTTTCGAATCCCCGGTTGTGACATTGTTCATGTAAGGTGGTCTAGTATTTTTGGAAAATGGGGTGGTAGAATTTTTGTATTCACCGTTTGGTGTTACTTCACAAAATGCCCTGATGTCTACGCACTTCTATTCTTGTAGACAGTTGTTGGGCCTCCAAGTGCAGAGGTTTGTAGAACAGCAGCAAGTTTTCCCTTAAGTGGATCACCCAAGGTTTATCGAACTCAGGGAGGAAGTGGTCAAAGGTATCCCCTCTCAAGCAACCCTGTAATCAGGATACAAGAAGTCTCTTGTGTCCCCAACACACCCAATACACTTGTCAGGTGTATAGGTGCACTAGTTCGGTGAAGAGATAGTCAAATACAAGTGGTATGGTGATAGAAAATAACTTGATGGCGTGGAAAAGACTAAATGCAAACTGAAATAAAGATGGATTAAGAAAACATGTAACATATCTAGTTGCAAACGGCGTTTCAATGTTTAGAAATAAGGCCTAGGGATCATACTTTCACTAGTGAACACTCTCATATAAATATATTCTTCTTTATGATACTACGCTGAACTATTCTCCGGTCGGACACTCTAATCGATGGTAGGGCTATAACAACACACCTCAAAGTTCATCTTTCCCATCTAGAAAACCCCACACTGTCACCTTGAGTACTAGATGAGTCCAACAAACACCACAATTTCATAGAGACATCCAACTCCAAATATAACTCATAACAAATATTTGTAATCTCTAGCCTGAGTGCCACCATGGTGTGCACGCTGTCACTTTCACACACATGGGGAGAGCAGAGATCTATTAAAGAACCTGAGTAGCGAGGTAGATCTATAGATTACAAGCTCATGATCTCAATAAGATCATGCATAGAGAGAGAGAGATGAACACATAGCTACCGGTAGAACCCTTAGCCTCGAGGAAGAACTACTCCCTCCTCATCATGGGAATCAGCAATGGTGTAGGAGATGGTGGTGGAGATCGATGGAGATGGCTCCGGGGGCACTTCCCTGTCCTGGCAGGGTGCCGGAACAGAGACTTTCTGTCCCCTGAATCTCCCCTTCGGTGGTGGCGGCGCTGGAGAACTTTTCGTGGATTTCTGATTGACGATCTAGGGTTTTGGTATCGGGAGGCTCCTATAGGCGAAGGAGGCAAGGTCGGTGGCCGGCCAGGGGGCCCACACCATGCCCTGGCGCGGCCTGGGTTGGCCCGCGCCAAGGGGGGTGTGGCCACCCTGTGGCCCCTCTCTGACTCTCCTTCTGGCTCCGTGAATCTTCCAGGAAAATCGTAACTTTGGCTTTTGTCCCGTCCAATTCCGAGAATATTCATTTTCTGACTTCCTAGAACCAAAAACAGCAGAAAACAGGCAACTGGCACTGTGGCTCTTGTTAATAGGTTAGTCCAAGAAATCATATGAAAAGTACTCCAAAGTGTGGACAAAACATAAAAAAGTAGATAAAACCAAGCATGGAACATCAAAAATTATAGATACATTTGCAATGTATCATGCCCTGATTTTTTCACTCGAAAAATAGAAAATGGATTTTCCATGTGACGAAAAGTAAAATTTCCTCCTACAACATTGTTCGCCATCCCAATATGCACATGCGTGCATAATATGGGCACATTATCACAATATATGACGTGATTCTAGCCATAACACTGGTTGTTTGAACCGAAAGCCATGAAACCTCGAACATGATAGGTCATTTCTGGGAAGGTTTTTTTGTATGCAATCAATTAACCAAGTTTGGTATTTTTACTTGGAAGTATGTCACATAACATGACGCCACGCGAAGGATTTACATTGTTCAGTTGTTTTTGAATTTCTTATGCCCGTTTCAAAATTTCCCTTTTTCAAACTATGGTTAAAACGGCGGACATGAAGATAGGGTATGAGTGTCGCTAAACTTGCATTGGAACTCTAAAGAAATATCATATTGTTAGTCCAAAAATGATTTTTTTCAAAAAATCATGAGCATTAGATCATGTACCTATAGTTCAAACCGGGCCCACTTCCTACCGATTCGCCAGACATTTGTCTTTTTCATGAGGGGTGGACGGAAAGATGTTTGAATCCTCAGTGGGGACATTGTTCATGTAAGGTGGTCTAGTAGTTTTTAAGAATGGGGTGATAGCATTTTTGTATTCACCATTTGGTGTTGCTTCACAAAATGCCCCGATTTTGGCACTCAGAAAATAGAAAATTGCTTTTTCCATGTGACGAAAAGGAAAACTTCCTCTTACGACATTGTTTGCCATCCCAATATGCACATGTGTGCATAATATGGGCACATTATCACAAACTATATCATGATTCTGGCTATAACACTAGTCGTTTGGCTTGAAAGCCATGAAACCTCGAACATGATAGGTTATTTCAATGAAGGTTTTTTTGAGATGCAATCAATATACCAAGTTTGAAATTACTATGTCACATAACATGACACCATGCGAAGGATTTACATTGTTCAGACCGTTTTTGAATTTGTTATGCCCGTTTTAAAAATTTCTTGTTTCACACTATGGTCAAAACGGCGGGCATAAAGATAGAGGATGAGACAAGCTAAACTTGCATTGGATCTCTAAAGAAATATCATATTGTGAGTCTAAAAACGATTTTTTCAAAAAATCATGAGCATCAGATCATGTACCTATAGTTTAAACTGGACACACTTCCTACCGATATGGCACACATTTTTCTTTTTCACCAGGGATGGACAGAAATGTTTTTGAATCCCTGGTTGGGACATTTTTTCAGTAAGGTTGTTTAGTGTTTTTTGTACTCACTGTTTGGTGTTGCTTCACAAAACGCCCCAATTTTGGCACTCGGAAAATAGAAATGGCGTTTCCATGCGACCAATAGGAAAACTTCCTCCTTCAACATTGTTCGCCATCCCAATATACACATGCATGCACAATGGGCACATCATCATAAACTATGTCACTATTCTAGCCATAACATTGGTCGATTAGCTTGAAAGCCATGAAATATCGAACATGATAGGTCATTTCTGTGAAGGTTTTTCTGAGATGCAATCAATATACCAAGTTTGCTATTTTTCCTTGCGACTATGTCACATAATATAACACCATGCGAAAGATTTATATTGTTCGGACTGTTTTTGAATTGCATATACCCGTTTCCAAATTTTCTAGTTTCAAACTATGGTCAAAACGGCGGGCTTGAAGTTAGGCGATGAGCCTCGCTAAACTTGCATTAGATATCTGAAGAAACATCATATTGTGAGTATAAAAATTATTTTTTAAAAAAAATCATGAGCATTAGATCATGTACTTGTAGTTCAAACCGGACCCACTTCCTACCGATTCGGTTGACATTTGTCTTTTTCACCAGGGGTGAACAAAACGGTTTTCAAATCCCCGGTTGTGACACTTTTCATGTAAGGTGGTCTAGTATATTTGAAAAATGGGGTGGTAGCATTTTTTGTATACACTGTTTGGTGTTGCTTCGCAAAGTGTCCCGATTTTGGCACTCGAAAAATAGAAAATGGCTTTTCCACGAGACGAAAAGGAAAACTTTCTCCTACAACATTTTTCGCCATCCCAAGATGCACATGCGTGCACAATATGGGCACATTATCACAAATTATTCCATGATTCTAGCCATAACACTGGTTGTTTGACCCCAAAGACATGAAACCTCGAACATGATATGTCATTTCTGTGAAGGTTTTTTCGATATGCAATCAATTAACCAAGTTTGGTATTTTTAGTTACAAGTATGTCACATAACATGATGCCATGTGAAGGATTTACATTGTGCAGACCGTCTTTGAATTTCTTATGCCCGTTTCAAAATTTTCCTATTTCAAACTATCGTCAAAACGGCGGGCATGAAGATAGGGCATGGGCCTCGCTAAACTTGCATTAGAACTATGAAGAAATATCATATTGTTAGTCTAAAAATAATTTTTTCAAAAAATCATGAGCATTAGATCATGCACCTGTAGTTCAAACCGGACCCACTTCCTACCGATTCGGTAGACATTTGTCTTTTTCACGAGGGGTGGACGGAAAGATTTTTGAATCCTCAGTTTGGACATTATGCATGTAAGGTTCTCTAGTAGTTTTTAAAAATAGGGTGGTAGCATTTTTGTATTCACCATTTGGTGTTGCTTCACAAAATGCCCCGATTTTGGCACTTAGAAAATAGAAAATGGCTTTTTCCATGTGACGAAAAGGAAAACTTCCTCCTGCAACATTGTTTGACATCCCAATATGCACATGTATGCACAATATGGGCACATTATCACAAACTATATCATGATTCTAGCTATAACACTAGTCGTTTGTCTTGAATGCCATGAAACCTCGAACATGATAGGTCATTCCTGTGAAGGTTTTTTCGAGACACAATCAATATACCAAGTTTGGTATTTTTTCTTGCAACTATGTCAGATAACATGACACCATGTGAAGGATTTACATTGTTCATACCGTTTTTGAATTTCTTATGCCCGTGTTAGAAATTTCTTGTTACACACTATGGTCAAAACAGCGGGCATAAAGATAGAGGATGAGCCTCTCTAAACTTGCATTGGATATCTAAAGAAATATCATATTATGAGTCTAAAAATGATTTTATAAAAAATAATGAGTATCAGATCATATACATGTAGTTCAAACCAGACCCAGTTCCTACCGATTCGCACACATTTGTCTTTTTCACCAGGGATGAACGTAAAGGTTTTCGAATCTCTGATTGGGACACTATTCATATATGGTGGTCTAGTATTTTTTGAAAAATAGGGTCGTAGCGTTTTTGTATTCACCGTTTGGCGTTTCATCACAAAATGCCCCGGTTTTGGCACTCGAAAAATAGAAAATAGCTTTTCCATTCAAAGAAAAAGACAACTTTCTCCTGCAACATTGTTTGCCATCCTAAGATGCACATGCATGAAAAATATGATCACATTATTACAAACTATGCCATGATTCTAGACATAACACTAGTCGTTTGACCCGAAAGCCATGTAACCTTGAACATGGTAGGTCATTTTTGCGAAGGTTTTTTCGATATGCAATCAATTAACCTAGTTTGGTATTTTCCTTGCAATTATGTCACATAACATGATGCCACGCAAAGGATTTACATTGTTCGGACCGTTTTTCAATTTCTTATGCCTGTTTCAAAATTTTCCTATTTCAAACTATGGTCAAAACGGCGGGCATGAATATAGAGGATGAGCCTCACAAAAGTTTCATTGGTTCTCTGAAGAAAGATCAAATTGTTAGTCTAAAAATGATTTTTTGAAAAAATCATGAGCATTATATCATGTACCTATAGTTCAAACCGGACCCACTTCCTACCGATTCAGCACACTTTTGTCTCTTTCGCCAGGGTGGACGGAAAGGTTTTCGAATCCCTGGTTGGAACATTGTTCATGTAAGGTGGTCTAGTATTTTTATTAAATGGGCTGGTAGAATTTTTGATTCACCATTTGTTGTTGCTTCACAAATAGTCCCGATTTTGGCACTAGGAAAATAGAAAATGGCTTTTCCATGCAACAAAAAGGAAAACTTCCTCCTGCAACATTGTTCTCCATCCCAATATGCACATGAATGCACAATATGGGAACATTATCACAAACTATGCCACGATTCTAGCCATAACACTGGTCATTTGGCTCGAAAGCCATGAAACCTCGAACATGATAGGTCATTTTTGTGGAGGTTTTTTCGAGATGCAATCAATATACCAAGTTTGGTATTTTTTCTTACAACTATGTCACATAACATGACACCATGCGAATGATTTACATCGTTAGACCATTTTTGAATTTCTTATTCCCATTTCAAAACTTTCCTATTTCAAACTATGGTCAAAACGACGGGCATGAAGATAAGGGATGAGCCTCCCTAAACTTGCATTGGATCTCTAAAGAAACATCATATAGTGAGTCTAAAAATGATTTTTTTCAAAAAAATCATGAGCATCAGATCATGTACATGTAGTTGAAACCAGACCCACTTCTTGCCGATTCGGCACACATTTGTCTTTTTCACCAGGGATGGACGGAAAGGTATTCAAATACCCGGTTGGAACATTGTTCATGTAAGGTGGTCTAGTATTTTTTGAAAATGGGGTGGTATCATTTTTGTATTCACCATTTGGTGTTGCTTCACAAAATGCCCCGTTTTTGGCGGTCAGAAAAAGGAAAATGCTTTTTTTGTATGATGAAAAGGAAAACTTCCTCCTGCAACATTGTTCTCCATCCCAAGATGCACATGCATTCACAATATGCGAACATTATCACAAACTATGCCGTGATTCTAGCCATAACACTAGTCGTTTGACCCGAAAGCCATGAAACCTCGAACATGATAGGTCATTTATGGGAAGGTTTTTTCGATATCCAATCAATTAACCAAGTTTGGTATTTTTCCTCGCAATTATGTCACATAACATGGTGCCACGTGAAGGATTTACATTGTTTAGACCATTTTTGTATTTCTTATGCTGTTTCATAATTTTCCTATTTCAAACTATGGTCAAAACGACGGATATGAAGATAGGGGATGAGCCTCGCTAAACTTGCATTGGATCTCTAAAGAATCATCATATTGTTAGTCTAAAATGATTTTCTTAAAAAATCATGAGCATTAGATCATGTACCTGTAGTTCAAACTGGACTCACTTCCTACCGATTCGTAAAACATTTGTCCTTTTCACTAGGGGTGGACAGAAAGGTTTTTGAATCCTCGGTTGGGACATTGTTCATATAAGGTGTTCTACTATTTTTTTTAATGGTGTGGTAGCATTTTTGTATTCACCATTTGGTGTTGCTTCCCAAAACGCCCCGATTTTCGCACACGGAAAATATAAAATGGCTTTTCCATGCGATGAAAAGGAAAACTTCCTCTTGCAACATTGTTCGCCATCCCAATATGCACATGCATGCACAATATGGGCACATTAACACAAACTATGTCGCGATTCTTACCATAACACTGGTCGTTTGGCTTGAAAGCCATGAAACCTCGAACATGATAGGTCCTTTCTATGAAGGTTTTTTCGAGATGCAATTAATATACCAAGTTTGGTATTTTTTCTTGCAATTATTTCACATAACATGACATCACATGAAGGATTTACATTGTTCAGACCATTTTTGAATTTCTTATGCCCATTTCAAAAAATTCCTGTTCCAAACTATGGTCAAAACGACGGGCATGAAGATAGGGGATGAGCATCACTAAACTTGCGTTGCATCTCTGAAGAAGCATCATATTGTGTGTCTAAAAATGATTTAAAAAACATGAGCATGAGATCATCTACCTGTAGTTCAAATCGGACCCACTTCCTATTGATTCTGCGCACAATTGTATTTTTCACTAGGGATGGATGGAAAGGTTTTCGAATCCCCGGTTCGGGCATTGTTCATGTAAGTTGGTCTAGTATTTTTTTGAAAAATGGGGTGGTAGCATTTTTGTAGTCACCGTTTGGTGTTGCTTCACAAAATGCCCCAATTTTGGCACTCGGAAAATAGAAAATGGCATTTCCATGTGACCAAAAGGAAAACTTCCTCCTACAACATTGTTCGCCATCCCAATATGTACATGCATGCACAATATGGGAACATTATCACAAACTATGTCACTATTCTGGCCATAACATTGGTCGTTTGGCTTGGAAGCCATGAAATCTCGAACATGATAGGTGATTTCTATGAAGGTTTTTATGAGATGCAATCAATATACCAAGTTTGCTATTTTTCCTTGCGACTATGTCACATAATATAACACCACGCGAAGGATTTAAATTGTTCGGACCGTTTTTGAATTTCTTATACCTGTTTCCAAATTTTCCTGTTTCAAACTATGGTCAAAACGGCGGGCATGAAGTTAGGCGATGATCCTCGCTAGACTTGCATTGGATATCTGAAGAAACATCATATTGTGAGTATAAAAATGTGCATTAGATCATGTACTTGTAGTTCAAACCGGACCCACTTCCTACCGATTCGGTTGACATTTGTCTTTTTCACAAGCGGTGGACAGAAAGTTTTTCGAATCTCCGGTTGTGACATTGTTCATGTAAGGTGGTCTAGTATATTTGAAAAATGGGGTGGTAGCATTTTTGTATACACTGTTTGGTGTTGCTTCGCAAAGTGCCCTGATTTTGGCACTCGAAAAATAGAAAATGGCTTTTTCACGCGACAAAAAGGATAACTTTCTCCTAAAACATTGTTTGCCATCCCAAGATGCACATGCATGCACAATATGGGCACATTATCACAAAGTATGCCGTGATTCTAGCCATAACACTGGTTGTTTGACCCGAAAGCCATGAAACCTCGAACATGATAGGTCATTTCTGTGTAGGTTTTTTCGATATGCAATCAATTAACCAAGTTTGGTATTTTTACTTGCAAGTATGTCACATAACCTGACGCCATGCGAAGGATTTACATTGTTTAGACCGTTCTGAATTTCTTATGCCCGTTTCAAATTTTCCCTATTTCAAACTATCGTCAAAACGGCGAGCATGAAGATAGGGTATGGGCCTCGCTAAACTTGCATTAGAACTATGAAGAAATATCATATTGTTAGTCTAAAAATAATTTTTTCAAAAAATCATGAGCACTAGATCATGTACCTGTAGATCAAACTGGACCCACTTCCTACCGATTCGGTAGACATTTGTCTTTCTCACGATGGGTGGACGGAAAGATTTTTGAATCCTCAGTTGGGACATTGTGCATGTAAGGTGGTCTAGTAGTTTTTAAAAATGGGGTGGTAGCATTTTTGTATTCACCATTTGGTGTTGTTTCACAAAATGCCCCGATTTTGGCACTTAGAAAATAGAAAATGGCTTTTTCCATGCGACGAAAAGGAAAACTTCTTCCTACAACATTGTTTGCCATCCCAATATGCACATGTATGCACAATATGGGCATATTATCACAAACTATATCATGATTCTGGCTATAACACTAGTCGTTTGGCTTGAATGCCATGAAACCTCGAACATGATAGGTCATTCTTGTGAAGGTTTTTTTGAGACGCAATCAATATACCAAGTTTGGTACTTTTTCTTGCAACTATGTTACATAACATGAAAGCTTGCGAAGGATTTACATTGTTCATACCGTTTTTGAATTTCTTATGCCCGTTTTAAAAATTTCCTATTACACACTATGGTCAAAACAGCGGGCATAAAGATAGAGGATGAGCCTCGCTGAACTTGCATTGGATCTCTAAAGAAATATCATATTGTGAGTCTAAAAATGATTTTATAAAAAATCATCAGCATCAGATCATATACCTGTAGTTCAAACCAGACCCACTTCCTACCGATTCAGCACACATTTGTCTTTTTCACCAGGGATGGACGAAAAGGTTTTCGAATCTCCGATTGGGACACTGTTCATATACGGTGGTCTAGTATTTTTTGAAAAATAGGTTCGTAGCATTTTTGTATTCACCGTTTGGTGTTGCTTCACAAAATGCCCCGGTTTTGGCACTCAAAAAATAGAAAATGGCTTTTCCATGCAAAGAAAAAACAAAACTTCCTCCTACAACATTGTTTGCCATCCTAAGATGCACATGCATGAAAAATATGGTCACATTATTACAAACTATGCCATGATTCTAGACATAACACTAGTTGTTTGACCCGAAAGCCATGTAACCTTGAACATGATAGGTCATTTTGGGGAAGGTTTTTTCGATATGCAATCAATTAACCTAGTTTGGTATTTTTCCTTGCAATTATGTCACATAACATGATGTCACGCAAAGGATTTACATTGTTCAGACCGTTTTTAATTTCCTATGCCTGTTTCAAAATTTTCCTATTTCAAACTATGGTCAAAACGGCAGGCATGAAGATAGAGGATGAGCCTCACAAAACTTGCATTGGATCTCTGAAGACAGATCATATTGTTAGTCTAAAAATAATTTTTTGAAAAAATCATAGGTATTATATCATGTACCTCTAGTTGAAACCGGACCCACTTCCTACCGATTCGGCACACATTTGTCTCTTTCGCCAGGGTGGACGGAAAGGTTTTCGAATCCCGGGTTGGGATATTTTTCATGTAAGGTGGTCTAGTATTTTTTTTAAATGGGGTGTTAGAATTTTTGTATTCACCATTTGTTGTTGCTTCACAAAACATCCCGATTTTGGCATTAGGAAAATAGAAAATGGCTTTTCCATGCAACAAAAAGGAAAACTTCCTCCTGCAACATTGTTCTACATCCCAACATGCACATGCATGCACAATATGGGAACATTATCACAAACTATGCCACGATTCTAGCCATAACACTGGTCATTTGGCTCGAAAGCCATGAAACCTCGAACATGATAGGTCATTTTTGTGGAGGTTTTTTTGAGATGCAATCAATATACCAAGTTTGGTATTTTTTCTTGCAACTATGTCACATAACATGACACCATGCGAAGGATTTACATCGTTAGACCATTTTTGAATTTCTTATGCCCATTTCAAAAATTTCCTATTTCAAACTATGGTCAAAACGACGGGCATGAAGATAGGGAATGAGCCTCGCTAAACTTGCATTGGATCTCTAAAGAAACATCATATAGTGAGTAGATCATGTACATGTAGTTCAAACCAGACTCACTTCCTGCCGATTCGGCATACATTTGTCTTTTTCACCAGGGATGGACGGAAAGGTATTCAAATCCCCGGTTGGAACATTGTTCATGTAAGGTGGTCTAGTACTTTTTGAAAAATGGGGTGGTAGCATTTTCGTATTCACCATTTGGTGTTGCTTCACAAAATGCCCCATTTTTGGCGGTCAGAAAATGGAAAATGCTTTTTTTGTTCGACGAAAAGGAAAACTTCCTCCTGCAACATTGTTCTCCATCCCAAGATGCATATGAATTCACAATATGCGAACATTATCACAAACTATGTTGTGATTCTAGCCATAACACTGGTCGTTTGACCCGAAAGCCATGAAACCTCGAACATGATAGGTCATTTATGGGAAGGTTTTTTCGATATCCAATCAATGAACCAAGTTTGGTATTTTTCCTCGCAATTATGTCACATAACATGGTGCCACGTGAAGGATTTACATTGTTTGGACCGTTTTTGTATTTATTATGCCCGTTTCATAATTTTCCTATTTCAAACTATGGTCAAAACGACGGACATGAAGATAGGGGATGAGCCTCGCTAAACTTGCATTGGATCTCTAAAGAATCATCATATTGTTAGTCTAAAATGATTTTCTTAAAAAATCATGAGCATTAGATCATGTACCTGTAGTTCAAACTGGACTCACTTCCTACCGATTCGTAAAACATTTGTCTTTTTCACTAGGGTGGACATAAAGGTGTTTGAATCCTCGGTTGGGACATTGTTCATATAAGGTGTTCTACTATTTTTTTTAAATGGTGTGGTAGCATTTTTGTATTCACCATTTGGTGTTGCTTCACAAAACGCCCCGATTTTTGCACACGGAAAATATAAAATGGCTTTTCCATGCGACGAAAAGGAAAACTTCCTCCTGCAACATTGTTCGCCATCCCAATATGCACATGCATGCACAATATGGGCACATTAACACAAACTATGTCACGATTCATACCGTAACACTGGTCGTTTGGCTTGAAAGCCATGAAACCTCAAACATGATAGGTCCTTTCTATGAAGGTTTTTTCGAGATGCAATCAATATACCAAGTTTGGTATTTTTTCTTGCAATTATTTCACATAACATGACATCACATGAAGGATTTACATTGTTCAGACCATTTTTGAATTTCTTATGCCCATTTCAAAAATTCCTGTTCCAAACTATGGTCAAAACGACGGGCATGAAGATAGGGGATGAGCATCACTAAACTTGCATTGCATCTCTGAAGAAGCATCATATTGTGTGTCTAAAAATGATTTTTAAAAAATCATGAGCATCAGATCATCTACATGTAGTTCAAATCGGACCCACTTCCTGTCGATTCGGCGCACAATTGTCTTTTTCACTAGGGATGGATGGAAAGGTTTTCGAATCCCTGGTTCGGGCACTGTTCATGTAAGGTGGTCTAGTATTTTTTTGAAAAATGGGATGGTAGCATTTTGTATTCACCGTTTGGTATTTCTTCACAAAACGCCCCGATTTTGGCACTCGGAAAATAGAAAATAGCGTTTCTATGCGACAAAAAGGAAAACTTCCTCCTACAATATTGTTTGCCATCCCAATATGCACATGCGTGCACAATATGGGCACATTACCGCAAACTATGTCACGATTCTAGCTATAACATTGGTCATTTGGCTTGAAAGCCATGAAACCTCGAACATGATAAGTCATTTCCGTGAAGGTTTTTTGAGATGATATCAATATACCAAGTTTGGTATTTTTACTTGCAACTATGTCACATAATACGACACCACACGAAGGATTTAAATTGTTCGGACCATTTTTGAATTTCTTATGCCCGTTTCCATATTTTCTGTATTCAAACTATGGTCAAAATGGCGGGCATGAAGATAGGGGATGATCCTTTTAAACTTGAATTGTATATCTGAAGAAAAATTATATTGTGAGTCTAAAAATGATTTTTTCACAAAATCATGAGCATCAGATCATGTACCTATAGTTCAAACCGGACCCACTTCCTACCGATTCGGCAGACATTTGTCTTTTTTACCAAGGGTGGACGGAAAGTTTTGAGATTCCCTGGTTGGAACATTGTCCATGTAAGGTGGTCTAGTATTTTTTTAAAAAGCCGTGGTAGCATTTTGAATTGACTATTTGCTGTTGCTTCACAAAATGCCCCGATTTTGGCACTTGAAAAATGGAAAACGGTTTTTCCGTGCGACGAAAAGGAAAACTTCCTCCTACAACATTGTTCTCCATCCGAAGATCCACATGGGTGCACAATATGGGCATATTATCACAAACTATGTCGCGATTCTAGCCATAACATTGGTCGTTTGGCTTGAAAGCCATGAAACCTCAAAATTATAGGTCATTTCTGAGAAGTTTTTTTTCGAGATGAAATCAATATACCAAGTTTGATATTTTTCCTTGCAACTATGTCACATACGACACCATGCAAAGGTTTTACATTGTTCGGGCCGTTTTTGAATTTCTTATGCCCGTTTTAAACTATGGTCTAAACGGCGGGCATGAAGGTTCTTAGCTAGGGAATGATCCTTGCTAAACTTGCATTGGATCTCTGATAAAACAGCATATTGTGAGTTTAAAAATGATTTTTCAAAAAATCATGAGCATCAGATAATGTACCGGTAGTTCAAATCGGACCCACTTCCTACCGATTCAGCAAGAATTTGTCTTTTTCGCGTGGGATGGACAGAAATGTTTGAGCTCTCCTGGTTGGGACACTGTGAATGTAAGGTGGTCTAGCATTTTTTAAAATAGGCTTGTACCATTTTGAAACTTTCATTTGGTGGTTTCTTCATAAAACACCCCTTTTTGGCACTCGAAAAATGGAACCAACCATTCAGAATAGAGATACAGACTATCCACGGATCACGCCATCGAAGTAGATCTTAGCCTTTCATGTGGGATCCATCCAACGACCCAAATTTCACCTCCCGACAGGTCTCCCGCCTCCCCTACTAGCCCACATTTTAATATTAAATCACAGAAAAGCACTATAGTGTCCACAGTAGCAACGCATAAATGTCAGGGGTAGTTTTCGGAAATCCTCAGCACTACCCATCCAGATGGAGAGAAACATCACCCATACCCTAATCCCCTCCCACCCTGCAGCGCTCTCATCTCCCTTCTCCATACTACCCATCCGCCACCACCACTGATACGTTGCTAACGTATCTATAATTTTTGATGTTCCACGCTTGTTTTATATCTACTTTCTTATGTTTTGTCCACACTTTGGAGTACTTTTACACATTTTCTGGAACTAACCTATTAACAAGATGCCACGGTGCCAGTTGCCTGTTTTCTGCTGTTTTTGGTTCCAGAAAAGCTAGAAAATGAATATACCCAGAATTGGACAGGACAAAAGCCAAAGTCAATATTTTACCGGAAGACACATGGAGTCCGAAGGAGAGACGAAGGGGGGCCACAGGGAGGCCACCCCCCTGGCACGGGCAGCCCTAGGCCACGCCAGGGCATGGTGTGGGCCCCCTGGCCGGCCACCGACCTTGCCCCTTCGCCTATAAGAAGCTCCCGATGCAAAAACACTAGGAAATCTAGCCTCCAGCCACGAAAAGTTCCACAACACCGCTGCCACCGAAGGGGAGATTCGGGGGACAGAAAGTCTATCTCGGCACCCTGTTGGGACGGGGAAGTGCCCCTGGAGCCATCTCCATCGATCTCCACCGCCATCTCCATCGCCATTGCTGATTCCTATGATGAGGAGGGAGTAGTTCTCTCTCGAGGCTAAGGGCTCTACCGGTAGCTATGTGTTCATCTCTCTCTCTATGCGTGATCTTATGAGATCATGAGCTTTGTAATCTATAGATCTATTCGGCTACTCAAGTGCTTTAATAGATCTTTGCTCTCCCCATGTGTGTGAAAGTGATAGCGTGCACACCATGGTGGCACTTAGGCTAGAGATTACAAATACTTGTTATGAGTTATATTTGGAGTTGGATGTCTCTATGAAATTGTGGTGTTTGTTGGAACCATCTAGCGCTCAAGGTGATAGTGTGGGGTTATCTAGATGGGGAAGGCGAACTTTGAGGAGTGTTGTTATAGCCCTACCATGGATTAGAGTGTACAACCGGAGAGTAGTTCAGAGTAGTATCATGAAGAAAAGATATTTATATGAGAGTGTTCAATAGTGAAAGTATGATCCCTAGGCCTTGTTTCTAAGCATTGAAACACCATTTGAAACTAGATCCGTTACATGTTTGCTTGCTTCCATCTTTATTTCAGATTGCATTTAGTCTCTTCCTAGCCGTCAAGCTCTTTTCTAGCACCATTACCACTTATAATTATTTATACCACTTGTATTTCACTATCTCTTCGTCGAACTAGTGCACCTATACACCTGACAAGTGTATTGGGTGTGTTGGGGACACAAGAGACTTCTTGTATCTTGATTGCAGGGTTGCTTGAGAGGGATACCTTTGACCACTTCCTCCCTGAGTTCGATAAACCTTGGGTGATCTACTTAAGGGAAACTTGCTGTTGTTCTACAAACCTCTGCACTTGGAGGCCCAACAACTGTCTACAAGAATAGAAGTGCGTAGACATCAAGCTATTTTCTGGCGTCGTTGCCGGGGACTAAAATAAGAAAAAGCTCCCACGTCAACAACGTGCCATCAAAGCTATTTTCTGGCGCCGTTGCCAGGGAGGTAAGGTGAAAGGTACTCACATCCTCTGGCTACTAAGCTATCTTCTAGTGCGGTTGCTGGTGTGTGAGTGCTCAAAGTTATTTCCTTTAGATTCTGCAATTATATCTTTTCGTTTCGTGTTTTTATTTTCACTAGTTAGGCTTAATGGAAAACCACAAAAAAATTAGAGATCTTTATAGTATTTTTCCTAAGGTAGAACATGAATTGTCTGAAAATAAAATTAAAAAACCCATGGAAATTTCTTTCCATGCTAATAGAAATGTTATTACTATGAATCTTTTGAACACCTTTGTTACTAATGCTATGGAAACGTCTAAGCTTGGGGAAGTTAATTTTTATGAAAATGATCTTTTTAGTTCCCCAGCTTTAAAGAAGAAAATTTGCTCTGATGATACTTTATCTCCCATATGTGGTAATTCTAATGATACTTGTGATATTTTAAATCCACATACTGAAAGCATCCCTTTTAAAATACCTATAAAAATTGTTGAACGTGTTATGAATAACTGTTATTTTGGAGATGGAACTATCCATCCTTGTGATCATTTACTCTTTATACACGAATTATGCGAGTTGTTCAAGTGTGCAGGTATTTCAACGGACCAAGTTAAGAGGAAGATATTCCCTTTTTCACTTAAGGGCAAAGCAAGGGAGTGGTATGAGCTACTAGATGATCATCATCATTTGGAGTGGAAGGAACTTGAATCTCTCTTTTACTCTAAATTTTATCCTCCTCATGAAATTCATAAACATAGGAATTACATTTATAATTTTCATCCACATGATGGAGAAAGTATTGCCCAAGCATGGGGGAGATTGAAGTCACTAATGCTCAAATGTCCAATTCATGAGCTCCCCGGTAATATTGTTATTAATAATTTTTATGTAAGGCTTTCAGAACAATACAAGGACTATCTAGATACTTGTTTAGAGGGATCCTTCATAAGTAAGGAGGTCAAAGCTAAGTGGGATCTTATTGAAACAATTCAAAGCAATACCGAAGATTGGGATAACGACAAAGGTAAAGAACCAGGTATAAACTATGACTATGATTGCATTAAGTCTTTCGCTGAAACTGCTGATTTTCAAGAGATGAGTGCTAAATATGGTCTTGATCCTCAAATACTTATTGATTGTTTTAGAGCCTTTGCTTCTCATATTAATGCTCCTAAAGAAAAACGGGACATGTATCATGAGCCTTTTAAAGACACTTGCATGGAAAATGAAATTGTTATTAACGATAGCGATAAACATGCTCAAACCTCTGAATGTACTATTTCTAATAAGCATCATAATTTTGTTGGAATACATAGACCTTGTGAGAATAATCAAATTGAAGAAGAATATTGTATCACCCACAAGAATGAAAAAACTAGAACGTGGTATAGGGCTCTAAATGATCTTGGTAAAAAAGTTTGTGCCCTCTATCCTTTTATTTATGAACTTTGCTATGAAGTGGGTCATTTAAATTTTCAATGCTCAGTCCATAATAATAGCCCTTCTAATCCAATGAGTACTGCAAGTTTGTATTGTGATGACATGATCACTCCTAATCAGCATGATGAACTTACATTATTTTTGGGGTGTGAGGAGTTATCAAGAAAAACCTCTTTGGTAGATATGGGTGCTTTTGATATGAATAGTGTCATGCATGGTTGTCATATTTATTGTGTTGATAATTGCCACACAAATACTTACATACAAAATATTATAAAAGATGAGGTTTTACCAATATATGACAGGACTAATATGTGTTTTGATCTTATTAATGAAAAGGAGGAATCCTTCAAAGGTTCTTCTATTGTCTCTAACTATAAACCAGGGTATATGGAGAAGCTTACTTTCAAGCCTCTCCCTCCTAAAGAGGAGAAGAAAAAGAAGAAAAGGAGGAGTAAAAGGATAGAGGAAACGGTATTTTCCCCTCAGCATGTTGCTCCTATTATAGTTATTGATGAGTGTGAACTCGATGATGTTCCTATGCCTGTTACCTATAGTAGTGATCATGATTGGGAAAAGCACACTTCTTTTAATATTGAAAATCTCTTCGGTACCAATTCTGAAAATGATGATATTAATAATAGATGTACTATTAGTGTTATCCATGTTCCTTCCAATGATGATATGTTTACAAATGAACACACTTTGGAATATAATTATTCTATTGCTTATGATGATACTACACCTCTAATATATGATGATTACAATAATGAATATGATATTTTCAGTCCACCTACTATTGAGGATAAAATTAATTATGATTACAATATGCCTCCTATATTTGATGATTATGATGATGAGAATAATAATGATATCTATTTTGTTGAATTTTCTCCCACTATAATTAATAAGAATGACTATGTTTATGTGGGGAGTATTAATTCTTTTATGCATGTGGCTCATGATAAGAATGTTTCATGTGATTGTTAGATTGTTAATTTTATTCATGATACTACTGAAAGTTATTCTGAGAGAGGGAAACATGGTTTTATACATCTAAATAATATTAGGTTTCCCCTCTTTATGTTGAAAGTCTTGAAGTTGCACTTGTGTTGCTTTACTATGCTTGTTGCTTTGTGATTTCATGACTTGTTTCTTTACAAGATTCCTATGCATAGGAAGTGGGTTAGACTTAAATGTGCTTTGAATTTGCTTCTTGATTCTCTCTTTTACTTCAATTCATATTTCTTATGTGAGCATCTTCTCAAACTACCATGCCTAACTTAAAGGCGTTAAAGAAAAGTACTTATTGGGAGATAACCCAAAAGTTTTAGTTGAGTCTTTGAAGTTATTGCTTCAGTAATAACCTCTCCTTATCCTTTTTATTTGCTTTTTGTGCCAAGAGTAACCTCTAATGAGAGAGAAGTAATGCTTGGGAAAGTTGCTGCCCCGAAACAGATTTTTGTGCTTCGTTGTAAAGATTCGTGAAAAATCTCTGTACGTCGGTTTGAGCTGTAATTTTTTGTGATTCTCCCCCAGGTTGTTATCCAATTTTCGTTAGTTCAACACTTTTCGATTTGAGTAACAGAAGGTCTTTGAAAAAATTGGTTTTTACCTGCTGGTCTGTTTTGACAGATTTCAGCCATTATTTGCATTTGCCTCTTAATCTCTTTCTCTTTCAGTTCTCTTTGATCATTTGAACTTTTTAAAGGAAATGCTACAGTAACTTCTGTTTTTAATGAAAGTTTTGCTGTTTTAAAACTAAAACCCAAAGGTTTATTATCTTTTGAATGCACTAATGTTGCTAATGAAGATTGTGTGAAGTTTTGTATGAAGGAAAAATTTCAGGTGTAAAGAAAGAATGATGTAATGAGATGAAGAATGGACTAAAGCTCAAGCTTGGGGATGCCACCCGTGTCACCCCAAGAAATATCCAAGAAGTACAAGCGTCAAAGGTTGGGGATGGCCAAGGCATCCCGTTCTTCATCAATAAAAATTTTGGTTCTTCCAAACACTTCATTTTTATTGTTTCATGCACAGTTGTGTTGTTCTTGGAGCGTCTTTGTTTTTGTTTTTGGTTTTAGTTTGCTTAGTTTGCTTGAATCAATTGGTTGGACCCCCTCATTCATACATTAGTTTTCAAGTAAGATTGGTTTGGATTGGAAAATAGTAAGAAAAGTTTATGCTTAAGTGTTATAAAAGGAGTTTGTTTTTGACTGTGGCCTATGCTTTGTCATGTCATGCTTGATATTGTTTTTTCTTTATGCTTAGTGATTTTTTTTGTAGCATGACAGGTTACAAATTATTGAGATTTCTTAATATTCCTTAAAAGAATCATGTGTTGTTTTAGCATATTAAAGCATAGTATTGTGGTATTCTCCTTTGATGCTTTATTTGGGTTGACTTGGCGCATGGTCACACCATGTTAAGACTATACCAAGTCACCATAGCCTCTATGATCCTTTAGTTTTCAACTTGTAATATCACTTTATGCTTTAATTAATGATGTTTTGTCGCTTTGCATGATTATGGCCATTATTGCTCTCTTAGTTGGTCGCTCCCAGTCTTTTGCTAGCCTCCATAACCAAGTATGAGTTCCACTCATGCATCCAACTCCAAATTAAACCAAGTTATTCCAAAAGAGTCCAACATACCTACCTATTAGCATTTGCTATTACAAGTATATTCATGTTTTTATCTACCTTCTGAATTAAACTTGTTATGTGAAAATTAGTGAGTAAAGCTCTCATGAACTTGATGGCACATTTTACTTTATTGCACTTAATAAACTTTAACCATTGTGTCCATCTTTGTTGCGTATATGCGTGCGTTTTATAAGTTGAAGTTAGTAGAACCATGTATCATGGGGAACGCTTTCAACATTGCACTTATATTCCGTTGATATCATGATTCTTTTGCTTATGGATCCCGGCGGTGTGAAATCAAAGGGGAACTTGTAAGATCATGGAGTTTGTATGTGTGTTAGAGAAACGCCTGGGCCGCTAGCCTAAGCCATGCCTAATCATGGTGGAAACTTGCAGCATAACCATAATGAGCACTCTATGAAGCATCCTCAATAAAAACCTATGCAAATAGAAAATAAAAAGATCACTGAGATGCTCATTGTCTGCTTGCCTTTTCATTTTGATCATGGGATAGCTCCTGTATCATGTGCAAGGGGTACCCCATTGGCGGTTCTCTATGATAGACATGTACTTACAATGACAAGAGCTTACTTGTGACTGAAGTTGAGTAGTGTGAGGTTCGGTACTCGTAAGTAAGGGGCATGAGATTTCAACTTATAACTTGTCAAGCATATCATCTTAGTTGTGCATGATGTCTACGCACCTCTATTTTTGTAGATAGTTGTTGGGCCTCCAAGTGCAGAGGTTTGTAGAGCAGCAGCAAGTTTTCCCTTAAGTGGATCACCCAAGGTTTATCGAACTCAGGGAGGAAGTGGTCAAAGGTATCCCCTCTCAAGCAACCCTGCAATCAAGATACAAGAAGTCTCTTGTGTCCCCAACACACCAAATACACTTGTCGGGTGTATAGGTGCACTAGTTCAGCGAAGAGATAGTGAAATACAAGTGGTATGGATATAAGACAACGGTGCTAGAAAATAGCTTGATGGCGTGGAAGAGACTAAAGGCAAACTGAAATAAATATGGAAGCAAGCAAACATGTAACAGATCTAATTTCAAATGGCGTTTCAATGCTTAGAAACAAGGCCTAGGGATCATACTTTCACTAGTTAACACTCTCATATAAATATCTTCTCTTTATGATACTACTCTGAACTACTCTCCAGTTGAACATTCTAATCCATGGTAGGGCTATAACAACACACCTCAAAGTTCGCTTTCCCCATCTAGATAACCCCACACTGTCACCCTGAGCACTAGATGGTTCCAACAAACACCACAATTTCATAGAGACATCCAACTCCAAATATAACTCATAACAAGTAATTGTAATCTCTAGCCTAAGTGCCACCATGGTGTGCATGCTGTCACTTTCACACACATTGGGATAGCAAAGATCTATTAAAGCACTTGAGTAGCAAGGTAGATCTATAGATTACAAAGCTCATGATCCCATAAGATCACGCATAGAGAGACAGATGAACACATACCTACCGGTAGAACCCTTAGCCTCGAGGAAGAACTACTCCCTCCTTATCATGGGAATCAGCAATGGCGATGGAGATGGCGGTGGAGTCGATGGAGATGGTGGTGAAGATGGTGAAGAGGCGGCGGCGGCGCTGGCGGCGGCACAGAGGACTCCTTCCCCGCCGCCGGTATCACAGGGGAGCACCGCCCCTTAGCCTCCTTCCTTCATGACTTATTGGGAGCCCTCTCCCATGGATATGGGATCTATGGGGGAGGCCAAAACGTCGCTTTGGTGGCTGCAAATTCGTGGGTGGAGGTGTCTCCCACGAATTAGGTTTCCTCCCTTTATATAGCTTCTCGGATTCCCGTCACCCCATCTTGGGCTGCAGTAAATCGGGCCTATCGGGCCGTCCGGACTCGGAATCAGCTAAATTTCATGTCCAGAACGTTTGTCATGAAATTTCCAACAACTTTGTAGTTGAAGAGTTTTCCGTTTGATGCCGTCTTCGACCCGAAACGTGACCATCTTCAAAAAGAGTTCTCAGACAGATTTCTGGAAAATTCCAATTTGACTCCAACAAGGTTTTCACTTGTATTCTTGGTAATTCCTACACATCAAAGTGTAAAACAAGAACATTGTCCACTTTTGCAACTATTAGTAGGTTAGTCCAAATAAATCATAACCTTTATATTCAAAAGCATATTATTAGCATAAAACCATCAAAAATTATAGATACGTTATGGACGTATCAACATCGCCAAGCTTAGTTCCTGCTTGTCCTCGAGTAGGTAAACGATAAAAACAATAGAATTTTTTAGGTGACACGCAGCCAACACAATCTTGATCACCATTATTGTAAAAGCATTGATAGCTGGGATCAAGCTACTCTAAACATGAACATGAAAGATAGAGTTCTAACAATAAGACATAGCAACTATGCATGCAACATGAAAGGATACAAACAAAAGATTAATGAATAACAATGCTTTGCAAGACGTTTGTTTGTTTCACATATAGAAAAAATAGCATAGTGGCATTCAGCTTGTCCCTCATGGAGTAGCAAACATAAATGCATAGGACACCTTCAAAGTTTATAAGGGTGACTAGATACAAATAGTTTACGAACAAGCAATATCAAAGTTATGCATCAATCAACAAGTCTTGGGACAATGCACATTAAACTAAGAATGGCAAATATGCTCTCAAAATAGGTGCATAAAGATAGAAGGTGGAGACTCAACATAAAAGTAAAAAAAAAGGCTTTCGTAGAAGGAAGCAGGGATTCAAGTCTCATAAAGAGCTTCCAAAAATTATGGTACTTATTAGCTTTCAGCTCTCATTGCCCCTATCATAAGCATCTTGAAGTGATTAAGGTTAAAGTGAACAAACTATGGAGTATATGCTTGACAAAGTATAAGTTGGAAATTTCATGTCTCTTGAATACAAGGGCCGCTCCTCATGCTACTCAAGTTTAGTTACCGGTAAGTTCTTGTCATAGTAAGTACATGTGTATGATAGAGAACCGCCAACGGGGTACCCCTTGCCCGATGATACGGAAGAATACCCATATCAAAATGACAAGGCAAGCAGACAAGGCGCATCTCAGCAATCTTCTTATTTACCATGGGAAAATGGTGCTTTTTTCTCTCTTTCCTCTTTTCTCATATCTCTTTTTTTCTTCTTCTCTTTTTTCTCAATATCTGACTCTTTTTATAAGAAGAATGCGTCATAGATAGCTCATTATGGTTACACTGCAGGTTTCCACCATGATTAGGCATGTATTAGACCGGCGGCCCAGGCATTTCTCTAACACATATACATAACTCCATGGACTTACAAGTTGTCCTTTCATTTCACACCGACGACATCCATAGACAAAAGAGCATGATATCAACTAGGTATAAAGTACAAGTGCAATGTTGAAAGCGTTCCCCATGAAAACATGGTTCTACTAATCCCCAACATATAAGTGCAAGCATATACAACATAGACGACACAATGGTTCAAGTTTATTAAGGGCAAGAAAAGTAAAGTGTGCCATCAAGTTCGTGAGAGCTTTAATAACTAATTTTCTCATAACAAGTTTAATTCGGAAGGTAGATAAAAACATGAATATACTTGGAATAGCAAATGCTAATAGGTAGGTATGGTGGACTCTTTGGAATAACTTGGTTTTATTTGGAGTTGGATGCATGAGTGGAACTCATACTTGGTATGGAGGCTAGCAAAAGACTAGGAGCGACCAACTAAGAGAGCAATAATGGCCATAATCATGCAAAGCGACAAAACATCATTAATTAAAGCATAAAGTGATATTACAAGTCGAAAACTAAAGGATCATAAAGGCTATAGTAACTTGGGATATTCATAACATGGTGTGAGCATGCGCCAAGTCAACCCAAATAAAGCATCAAAGGAGAATACCACAATACTATGCTTTAATATGCTAAAACAACGCATGATTCTTCCAAGGCACATTAAGCAATCTCAATTGTTTATAACATGTCATGCTACAACAAAGATCACTAATCATAAAGTCAAAACAATATCAAGCATGGCATGACAAAGCATAGGCCATAGTCAAAAACAAGCTCTCTTTACCACTTAAGCATGAACTTTCCTACTCTTTTCCAATCCAAACAAAACTATTGAAAACTAATGTATGAAAGAGGGGGTCCAACCAATTTATTCAAGCAAACTAACAAAACCAAGAAAACAAAAAACCAAAAACAAAAACAAAGACACTCCAAAAACAACACAACTGTGCATGAAACAATAAAAATGAAGTGTTTGGAAGAAACCTGAATTTTTTATTGAATTGGGCGTCCCCAAGCTTTGACGCTTGTACTTCTTGGTTATTTCTTTGGGTGACACGCGTGGCATCCCCAAGCTTGAGCTTTAGTCCATTCTTCATCTCATTACATCATTCTCTCCATACACTTGAAATTTTTCCTTCATACAAAACTTCACACAATCTTTATTAGCAACATTAGTGCACTCAAGATAATAAGTCTTTGGGTTCAGTTTCAACACCAATAAAACTTCCATTAAAACACAAACTACTGAAACACTTACCTTGAAAATCTCAATTCACCAAAGGAGAACCCAAAAAGGAATCAACAAGAAGCAAATGCAAATAATGACAGAAATCTGTCAAAACAGACCAGCAGGTAAAAACCAATTTTTTCGAAGACCTTCTTTTGCTCAAATAGAAAAGTGTTGAACTAACTAAAGTTAGATAACAACCTGGGGCAGAAGCACAAAAATTCATGCTTCAAAATGAAGTAACAGAGATTTTACACGAATTTCTACGGTGAAGCACAAAATCCTGTTTCGGGATAGCAACTTTCCTAAGCATTACTTCTCTCTCATTAGAGGTTACTCTTGGCACAAAAAGCAAATAAAAAGGATAAGGATAGGTTATTACTGAAGCAATAACTTCCAAGACTCAACTAAAACTTTTGGGTTATCTCCCATTAAGTACTTTTCTTTAACGCCTTTAAGTTAGGCATGATAGTTTGAGAAGATGCTCACATAAGAAATATGAATTGAAGTAAAAGAGAGCATCAAGAAGCAAATTCAAAACACATTTAAGTCTAACCCACTTCCTATGCATAGGAATCTTGTAAAGAAACAAGTCATGAAAGCACAAAGCAACAAGCATAGGAAAGCAAAACAAGTGCAACTTCATGACTTTGAACATAAAGAGGGGAAACTTAATATTATTGAGATGCATAAAACCATGTTTACCTCTCTCATAATAACTTTCAGTAGCATCATGAATAAAATTAACAATATAACTATCACATAAAACATTCTTATCATGAGCCACATGCATAAAAGAATTAATACTCTCCACATAAACATAGTCATTCTTATTAATCATAGTGGGAGAAAATTCAACAAAATAGCTATCATTATTATTCTCATCACCATAATCATCAAATATAGGAGGCATATTGTAGTCATAATTAATTCTCTCCTCAATAGTAGGTGGACTGAAAATATCATACTCATCATTGTAATCATCATATATCGGAGGTATAGTATCATCAAAGTAAATTTTCTCCTCCGTGCTTGGGCGACTAAAAATATCATGCTCATCAAAACCAGCTTCCCCAAGCTTAGACTTTTCCATAGCATTAGCAATAATGGTGTCCAAAGAATTCATACTAACAACATTGCTATTAGCATGCAAATGAAGTTCCATAGGTTTTAATTTTCTCTTCAAACACTTCATGTCCTAACTCAAGATAAATACTATAAAGCTCTGTAATTTTTTTGTTCTTTTCCATTAAGCCTAACTAGTGAAAAAAAGAAACAAAAAGACAAAATTGCAGAATCTAAAGAAAATAACTTCGAGCACTCACAACAGAGGATGTGAGTACCTTTTACCTTACCTCCCCGGCAACGGCGCCAGAAAATAGCTTGATGTCTACGCACTTCTATTCTTGTAGACAGTTGTTGGGCCTCCAAGTGCAGAGGTTTGTAGAACAGCAGCAAGTTTTCCCTTAAGTGGATCACCCAAGGTTTATCGAACTCAGGGAGGAAGTGGTCAAAGGTATCCCCTCTCAAGCAACCCTGCAATCAAGATACAAGAAGTCTCTTGTGTCCCCAACACACCCAATACACTTGTCAGGTGTATAGGTGCACTAGTTCGGTGAAGAGATAGTGAAATACAAGTGGTATGTATATAAGACAACGGTGCTAGAAAATAGCTTGATGGCATGGAAGAGACTAAAGGCAAACTGAAATAAATATGGAAGCAAGCAAGCATGTAACATATCTAATTGCAAACGGTGTTTCAATGCTTAGAAACAAGGCCTAGGGATCATACTTCCACTAGTGAACACTCTCATATAAATATCTTCTCTTTATGATACTACTCTGAACTACTCTCTGGTTGGACACTCTAATCCATGGTAGGGCTATAATAGCACACCTCAAAGTTCGCTTTCCCCATCTAGATAACCCCGCACTGTCACCTTGAGCACTAGATGGTTCCAATAAACACCACAATTTCATAGAGACATCCAACTCCAAATATAACTCATAATAAGTAATTATAATCTCTAGCCTAAGTGCCACCATGGTGTGCACGCTGTCACTTTCACGCACATGGGGAGAGCAAAGATCTATTAAAGCACTTGAGTAGCAAGGTAGATCTATAGATTACAAAGCTCATGATCTCATAAGATCACGCATAGAGAGAGATGAACACATAGCTACCGGTATAACCCTTAGCCTCGAGGAAGAACTACTCCCTCCTCATCATGGGAATCATCAATGGCGATGGAGATGGCGGTGAAGAGGCGGTGATGGTGCTAGCGGCGGCATGTAGGACTCTTTCCCCGCCGCCGGTGTCATAGGGGAGCACCGCCCCTTAGACCCCTTCCTTCATGGCTTATTGGGAGCCCTCTCCCATGGAGATGGGATCTATGGGGGAGGCAAAAACGTTGCTTTGGTGGCTGCAAGTTCGTGGGTGGAGGTGTCTCCCACGAATTAGGTTTCCTCCCTTTATATAGTTTCTTGGATTCCCGTCGCCCATCTTGGGATGCAGTAAATCAGGCCTATCGGGCCCGTCCAGACTCGGAATCAGCTAAATTTTATGTCCAGAACGTTTGTCGCGAAATTTCTAACAACTTTGTAGCTGAAGAGTTTTCTGTTTGACGCCGTATTCTACCAAGAGTTCTGAGACGGATTTCTAGAAAATCCTAATTTGCTCCAACAAGGTTTCCACTTGTATTCTTGGTAATTCCTACACATCAAAGTGTAAAACAAGAACATTGTGCACTTTTGCAACTATTAGTAGGTTGGTCCAAATAAATCATAAACTTTATATTCAAAAGCATATTATTAGCTTAAAACCATTAAAAATTATAGATACGTTATGGACGTATCATGTCACTTTAACCTTAATCACCTAAAGATGCTTATGATAGGGGCAATGAGAGCTGAAAGCTAATAAGTACCATAATTTTTGGAAGCTGATACGTCCATTTTGCATCACTATTTTATGTCTTAATTCACTATTATTCATTGATATATTTCATATTGAGAGGTGATACTTATGTTATTTCATCTATTTTTTGCATGGTTGATGACTTTTGGAGCATGGACCGTTGCAGTCAGGATTCTGATGGAAAAGGTGCTGTTTGGAGGCAAAATTCGTGAAGATCATAAAATCCGGGAAAATATACGGAAAATCCTATTTTTCCAGAAGACTAAGGATGCCAGAAGATGGAGTGGAGGTGGGCCACAGGGGGCCCACACCACCCCATGGCGCGGGTAGGCCTAGGTCGCGCCTGGAGGTGGTGTGTGGCCACCCTGGCCCACTCCAACCTCTCCCCTCTAGCGTATATCATCCTCCACAAACCCTAAGACTCGGGGAGCGACCACAGAAAGATTCTGTCGCCTCTGCGGGGCGGAAAACACCGAGAGAGAAAGATTTCTCCGGCAGACAGATTTCTGCCGAGGGAATTCCTTCCCGGAGAGGGGAGAACATCGCCATCAACACCACCATCAAGCTGGACTTCATCGGGATCATCATCATCATCACCATCATCATCACCATCAGCACCCTCATCACCATCTCCATATTGCTATAACAATTGAGTTGAATCTTGCATTAGTTCATAGGGGATACTTTCCCGGTGTTGATTACTCTTTGTAGTTGATGCTATTGAGTGAACCATTGAATTATTGTTTATGTTCAGATTGTTATACATCATTATTTCATCTCTAATCATGATCCATATGATGTCTTGTGAGTAGTTCGTTTTGTTCTTGAGGACATGGGAGAAGTCTATTTGTTAGTAGTGGAGTTGCGTTGAGAAAGATTCAATAGATTGTTATTTAAGTTGTGGTGTACTTCTTCTAGTGGTGTCATGTGAACGTCGACTACATGACACTTCACCTATATGGGCCTAGGGGAATGCATTGTGTATTTGGCTACTAATCGTAGGGGTTGCCGGAGTGACAGAAACCTGAACCCCCGTTAGGAAACAATTGCACAAGGGACGTAAGGGTCTTAGAGTTTAAAGTCGTGGTTAGGTTTCTACCTTAATTACTTTCTTGTACTTACGGTTGTTTGCAAGGGGTATAATCACAAGTATGTATTAGTCTTGGATGGGGCGGTACATTAGCACAGGTTCACCCACACAACACTTAGCAAGCTAAAGAAGATTAATCAACTATATGAAGCGAAAGCACTTGACAGTCTTCCCATGTGTCCCCGAGAACGTTTGGTCATCTTAAGTAATACAACCGGCTTGTCCTTTGCTGCATAAAGGATTGGGCCACTTGCTGCATTCATTCCTACTGTATTTTATTTACTCGTACTTTGTTTACTTGCTTTATCAAAAACCCCTAAAAATCCGTTTGCTAAGTATTTGTAGAGAATTCCTGATCCATACCACTAGCCAGCACCTTCTGCTCCTCGTTGGGTTTGAGACTATTACTTATCGAAAATACTGCGATACACCCCCTATACTTGTGGGTCGTCAAGACTATTTTCTGGCACCGTTTCCGGGGAGTGAAGCGCTATTGGAGAGTGGAACTGGTAAAGGAAACTTCTACTGTGAGTATTGTTTACTACTGTTAGTTGCTTTATTTTCGTTATGGATAATTCATTGAGTTTCTTATTTGGTAATGCTACTACCACTGCTAAGGTAGTAGATAAGCCACCACCTGCTGAGAATGATGTTTTCAAAATACCAACAAGAATTATTGATAGTGTTATGGATAACTACTATGTTGGGGATGGAACTGTCCATCCCGGTGATCATTTACTCTTTATACACGAATTATGCGGGTTGTTCAAGTGTGCAGGTATTACTACAGATCAAGTTAAGAAGAAGTTATTCTCATTATCACTAAAAGGAAGAGCTGAGGAATGGTATAAGCTGCTGAAGAATGGTCAAGCTCTGGAATGGGAGGAAATAGGGCCTCTCTTTTATTCAAAGTTTTATCCTCCTAGTGAGATTCATAAAGATCGGAATCAAATATACAACTTTTGGCCTCTTGATGGAGAGAGTACAACTCAAGCTTGGGGGAGATTGAAGTTACTAATGCTCAAATGTCCCATTCATGAGCTCCCCAACAATATTATTATCAATAACTTTTATGCAAGGCTCCCTCTACATGACAAGGATTTATTGGATGCTTCTTGTGCTGGATCATTCACTCGCATGGAAGAAGAAGCTAAATGGGATCTTCTGGACCGTATTCAAGACAATGCTGAAGCTTGGGAGAATGACTAAGGTAGAAAGTTAGGTATAAATTATGATTATGAATGCATTGAATCTTTTATGGGAACTGATGACTTTCAAACTATTAGTAATATTTATGGTCTTGATTTGCAAGTTATTACGAATTGCTTTAGATCTTTTGCTTCCTATATCGAAATTCCAAAAAGGGGATGGAACAAATACCATGCACCTTACAAAGATATTGTTGACTATGCTCCTATTAGAAGTGCTGAGTATTGCATTATTGACCCCATCTTACCCGAACCTTATATCGAGAAGATTCCCTTCCCCGAAAAGTTAAAGGACCATCCTATGATAACTAATGTAATCACTAAAAGTGAAAAAAGAACTGTAAAACCTGATGAACAAATAGACATTGAACCTGTGGTAGCAATTGTGAAAGACCTTGTCACTAAAAGCGTAGAAGATGGGCACATAGTCTTTTGTGAGGATGCTTCTAATATTGTTTCACATCCCAATAGAACTAAAAAGGCTAGTGTTCCTGTGCTTTCTGTTAGAATTGGTGATCATTGCTATTATGGTTTATGTCATATCGGTGCAAGTTCTAGTGCTATTCCTTATGAGCTTTACAGAGAAATTATGCGTGAAATCAGTCCTTGCGAGTTGGAAGAGACTGATGTGGTTATTCACCTTGCTAATAGAGAGACCATATCTCCAATTGGTATTGTACGAGACGTGGAAGTTCTTTGTGGTAAGATTAAGTACCCTACTGATGTTCTAGTACTTGGTTCGGCTGCTAGTAAAACCTACCCTGTCATTTTTGGTAGACCTTTCTTGAGTACTTGTGGAGCTATTATTGATTGCAAGAGGGAGAAAATCTTAACTAAGTTTGATGGGGAATCTTATGAGTTTAATTTTTCGAAATTTGCTAAAGAACCTTGCGAAGAGGAAACCCATAATGAGGATTTTAGGGTTAAACAACTTGCTTCTATTTCTCTTGCTCCTAACAATGCTTTGCAGCAATTTATGGAAGATCATGAAAGTGAAATCTTCATGGAAGAAAGGAATGAGATTGACAAGATTCTCCGTGATCAACCTATGATGCTTAAGCACGACTTGCCTGTAGAAGACTTGGGTACGACGATGCCACCTAAAAAGGATCATGTTTTCGATCTAAAACCCCTCCCTAATGATCTTAAATATGCTTATATAGATGATAAAAAGATATATCATGTTATTGTTAGCACTAAACTTTCATGGAAGGAAGAAGAAAGGTTATTGGAAGTTTTGAGGAAACATTGAGGAGCTATGGGCTATACTCTGGATGATTTAAAAGGAATTTCACCTACTATATGTCAGCACTCTATCAATACAGAACCAGATGCGAAGCCGGTGGTGGAGCACCAACGACGTTTAAATCCTAGGATGAAGGAAGTGGTAAGGAATGAGGTATTGAAACTCCTTGATGCTGGTATTATTTACCCTATTGCTGATAGTGAATGGGTTAGTCCTGTTCATTGTGTTCCTAAAAAGGGAGGTATTACCATTGTCCCTAATGATAATGATGAGCTTATTCCTCAAAGAATAGTGGTAGGCTATAGGATGTGCATAGATTTTAGGAAAGTCAATAAAGTTACTAAGAAAGATCACTACCCGCTTCCTTTTATTGATCAAATGTTGGAAAGGTTGTCTAAAAAGACCCATTTTTGTTTTCTTGATGGTTATTCTGGTTTCTCTCAAATTGCTGTTAAACAACAAGATCAAGAAAAAACTACTTTTACTTGCCCTTATGGAACTTATGCTTATAGATGTATGCCTTTTGGTTTATGTAATGCTCCTGCTACTTTCCAAAGGTGCATGCCTGCTATCTTTCATGGTTTTTGTGAGGAAATTGTAGAAGTGTTCATGGATGACTTTTCTGTCTATGGAACTTCTTTTGATAATTGTCTGCACAACCTTGAGAAAGTTTTGTAGAGATGTGAAGAAACTAATCTTGTTCTTAATTGGGAGAAATGCCACTTCATGGTTAATGAAGGGATTGTTCTTGGGCATAAAGTTTCTGAAAGAGGCATAGAATTTGATAGAGCTAAGTTTGAGGCAATTGAGAAGATGCCATGTCCAAGAGACATCAAAGGTATTCGTAGTATCCTTGGTCATGCTGGTTTCTATAGGAGGTTTATTAAAGGTTTCTCTAGGATATCAAAACCTCTCACTAATCTTCTTCAAAAAGATGTACCTTTCGTTTTTGATGATGATTGTAGGGAAGCTTTTGAAACTCTTAAGAAGGCTTTAACTACAGCCCCTATTGTTCAACCACCTAATTGGAGCATACCCTTTGAAATAATGTGTGATGCTAGTGATTTTGCTGTAGGGGCTGGCCTTGGGCAACGTATTGATAAAAAGTTAAACGTTATCCATTATGCTAGTAAGACTCTAGACGCTGCTCAAAGGAATTATGCCACTACTGAAAAGGAATTTCTAGCTGTTGTTTTTGCCTGTGATAAGTTTAGGCCCTATATTGTGGACTCAAAAGTAACCATTCATACTGATCATGCTGCTATTAAATATCTTATGACGAAGAAGGACGCTAAGCCTAGGCTTATTAGATGGGTACCTTTTACAAGAGTTTGATCTACACATAGTAGATAGGAAGGGTGTTGAAAACCCTGTAGCTGATAATTTATCTCGTTTGGAAAACATCTCTTTTGATCCTATGCCTGTTAATGATAGTTTCCCAAATGAACAGTTAGCTGCAGTAGGGGTGAGCTCGCGAGGAAACCCTTGGTATGTTGATTATGCTAAATTTATTGTCTCCAAGTATTTGCCTCCAACTTTTACAGCTCAGCAAAGAAGAAAGTTCTTTTATGATTTGAGGCATTATTTTTGGGATGACCCACACTTATACAAAGAAGGAGTTGATGGTATTATGCAAAGATGTGTTCCAGAATATGAACAAAAAGAGATATTGCGTAAATGTCATGGTAGCGCCTATGGACATCATGCAGGAGATAGAACTGCACAAAAGGTACTACAATCAGGTTTCTACTAGCCTACCCTTTTTAAAGATGCAAGAAAATTGGTGTTATCTTATGATGAATGTCAGCGTGTTGGTAATATTTCTAGACGCAATGAATTGCCTATGAACTACTCTCTAGTTATTGAACCTTTTGATTGTTGGGGATTCGACTTTATGGGTCCTTTCCCTCCTTCGAAGGGTTACACTCATATTCTTGTTGCCGTTGATTATGTTACTAAGTGGGTAGAAGCCATTCCTACGAAAAGTGCTGACGGGGAAACCTCTCTAAAAATGCTTAAGGACGTTATTTTTCCTAGGTTTGGAGTGCCTAGGTATCTCATGACTGATGGGGGTTCTCATTTCATTCATGGCGGTTTTAGGAAGACCCTCGCTAAATATGATGTTAATCATAGAATTGCTTCAGCTTATCACCCCCAAACTAGCGGGCAAGTAGAGTTAGCAAATAGAGAAATTAAATCTATCTTGCAAAAGACTGTTAAAAGGTCTAGAAAAAACTAGGCTAAGAAGTTGAATGATGCTTTATGGGCTTATAGAACTGCTTACAAAAATCCTATGGGAATGTCTCCTTATAAAATGGTCTATGGGAAAGTTTGCCACCTACCCTTAGAATTAGAACACAAAGCTTACTGGGCAGTGAAAGAACTAAATAGAGATTGTAAGCTCGCTGGTGAGAAAAGATTATTTGACTTAAGTTCTTTAGATGAATGGAGGAGTGAAGCCTATGAGAATGCTAGGCTCTTTAAGGAAAAAGTTAAAAGATGGCATGACAAGCGAATACTTAAGAGAGAATTTCATGTTGGTGAGAAAGTTCTATTGTATAGGTCTCGTCTTAGATTTTTTGCAGGTAAGCTACTATCAAAATGGGAAGGACCTTTCATCATTGAAGAAGTGTACCGTTCAGGAGCAATAAAAATTTCTTCTCTAAAAGATAATACTACACAAGTAGTGAATGGACAGCGACTCAAACACTATATTGCTGGAGATTCTTACAATGAAGATGTTGATGCCTTTCAAGTTATAACTCCAGAGAAATTCATTGAGGACCAAATTCAGAGACCTGCAGAATCTGTTTTCATATAGGTAACAGTTCTGGTAAGAAAAGTTCCGCAAAAATACAATCCAACTATATTTTTGCAGTTTTTAGTCGATAAGGAAAGCTACGAAGCGAAAAAGGGACGGAAATGGAGCCAGGGTGGCTCACACCACCCTGTGGAGCGGGCACACCCCTGTCCGCGCTACCAGGTGGTGAGGCCACCCAGGACTCCGCCTCTGACCCGTTTTCACCCAGTACCTTCCTTTTGATATGAAACTTCGTAATATATAACCCCCCGGATCCCCCGAGGTTCGTATATTGTGTTTTCGTCGTGTTTTTGTTTCGATCTGTTTCTGCCAGGACATACTCTTTGAAGGCTTAGAAGCACAATGGTGTCTGCCAACGATAAAGGGAAGGAGCCCATGGAGGAAGACCTCCAAGACCCCGGGAAGGACAAGGAGATCAAGAGTGAAGGTGAAGAGGAGCAAGGCCAACACCCGCACGCCGGCACTACCGTTGCAAGCATTGGAGTGGTGGCAAATCCAGCCATTGGAGGGAAGCCTCCTCATCACCGTTCAGATCCCTGTTCACTTCCTCCATGCACCAGGAATCCTTTCCATACCCTTATCCATGAGCATCAATACCAGAATATGCCCAAGGAGAAATTACCCTCCAATTGGGATTTGCCTCGTTCTAGCCATGCAGGAAAGGAAGACTTCAAGGAGGAAGAGTGGGGAAAGAATAGCAAGAGCTGGAATTCTCAATACGACATGATCATGAGCCGCATTGAGCAAAACTCACAGCTGATTCGTAATCTCACTTTCGAGATTGAGGACTTGGGAAACTCATCAGAGAGATCATCGAGAGGATACCACCACCACCTAAGGAGTAATTCGTCATCAGGTTTGGCATCCCCTTGGTTTTTTCCAATCTTGGGGGAGTGTCGCGGTATCACATCACTATCTTCTATCTTTTTACCTTATTAGTAGAGTCATATCATGAATAGAGGAGTTATTATGTAGTATGGTTTGCATTATGGAAGCGTCCCCTCTCTCGTTAGATGTGTATCCCTTGGTGTGAGTTGCCGTTATGGAATATTAATGAGAAGTTCTATCATTCACTCTTTTGCAATAGCTTATATTAGTTTTCAATTCGTGGTTATATGATTGATCTTGTTGTTAGTATGGTATCACTCTGGGATCATTGAGTTAATTTAGTTGGTTTTGGCAAACCTGTCTCGGTTAGTAGCAACACTATTTTTGAGAGTTGAATGAAAAAGATAGAAGTACTCTAAAGAAAAATAATTTCATCGTCTTTCTTTCTTGATTTGCTCATAAGTCTAGTATTCTCTAGTTAAGGTCTTTTGTGCTTCCAAGGAAGATTGCATGTTTGTCTTTATCATTTGTATGTTTGTTTGTTTCCTTCAACTCTTATACTTGCTACCCAGCCTTGCTAGCCAAAAACCTGTACTGAGAGGGTATTCTTCTCATGCATCCACCTCCTTTAAACCAAAACCCATGCCATTTGTGTCCACCATACCTACCTAGTAGCATTATAACTATTCCAAGTAAATTCTTGTTTTATCTACCTCCCAAATTAAACTTGTTATGTGAAAATTAGTGATTAAAGCTCTCACGAACTTGATGGCACACTTTACTTTCTTGCATTTAATAAACTTGAACCATTGGGTCCTTCTTTGTTGCGTATATGCTTGCGCTTTATGAGTTGAAGTTAGCCGAACCATGTATCGTGGGGACCGCTTTCAACACTTCATTTGGTACTTTGTACCTAGTTGATATCATGTTCTTTTGCTTATGGATCCTGGCGGTGTGAAATAAAAGTGGAACTTGTAAGATCATGGAGTTTATATGTGTGTTAGAGAAACGTCTGGGCCGCTAGCCTAAGCCATGCCTAATCATGGTGGAAACTTGCAGCATAACTATAGTGAGCATTCTATGAAGCGTCCTCAATAAAAACCTATGCAAATAGCAAATAAAAAGATCACTGAGATGCTCACGGTCTGCTTGCCTTGTCATTTTGATTATGGGATAGCTCCTGTGTCATGTGCAAGGGGTACCCCGTTGGCGGTTCTCAATGATACGCATGTATTTACAATGACAAGAGCTTGCACGTGACTGAAGTTGAGTAGCATGAGGATCGGTACTCATAAGTAAGGGGCATGAGATTTCAACTTATAACTTGTCAAGCATATCCTCTTAGTTGTGTCACTTTAACTTTAATCACCTAAAAATGCCTATGATAGGGGCAATGAGAGCTGAAAGCTAGTAAGTATCATAATTTTTGGGAGCTCTTTATGAAACTTGCAATCCCTGCTTCCCTTTGTGAAGGGCCTTTCTTTTACTTTGTAGTTGAGTCAGTAAACCTACTCCCTTCTATCTCAGTAAGTATTTTGAGTTGATGTGTTTCATTCATTCATATGATGATTTATACAATCATGTCTTATGTTCCTTGTTTTGCACATTGCTCTTATCCTGATGTTTACTACTTTGAAAGCTATCATTGAAAAACCAGTTATTTGTGAACTCTAGCAAATTATCAACTATTCTTCGACCAAGAGCTAAGTTTGCCATTACCAATTATGATTCACTTTATGTATCTTTATTATGTTTCCTTTACTTATTACAAGTTGAGTTATATAATAGTGAGTTGTCTTCTATTATGATCTATGTATTTGTGAATGTGATGCTTCTTGTTCGTACTCTTTTATCGACTCTTCACTCCATAAACCTGAGGCCATGTTTATTGAGCTCAGTTTCGCTTGGGGACAAGCGAAGTCTAAGCTTGGGGGGAGTTGATACGTCCATTTTGCATCACTATTCTATGTCTTAATTCACTATTATTCATTGATATATTTCATATTGAGAGGTGATACTTATGTTATTTCATCTATTTTTTGCATGGTTGATGACTTTTGGAGCATGGACCGCTGCAGTCAGGATTCTGATGGAAAATGTGTTGTTTGGAGGCAAAATTCGCGAAGATCATAAAATCCGGGAAAATATACGGAAAATCCTATTTTTCCAGAAGACTAAGGATGCCATAAGATGGAGTGGAGGTGGGCCACAGGGGGCCCACACCACCCCATGGCGCGAGCAGGCCTAGGCCGCGCCTGGAGGTGGTGTGGCCACCCTGGCCCACTCTAGCCTCTCCCCTCTGGCGTATATCATCCTCCCGAAACCCTAATACTCAGGGAGAGACCATAGAAAGATTTTGCCGCCTCTGCGGGGCAGAAAACACCGAGAGAGAAAGATCTCTCCGGCAGACAGATTTCTGCCGGGGGAATTCCTTCCCGGAGAGGGGAGATCGTTGCCATCAACACCACCATCAAGCTGGACTTCATCGGGATCATCATCATCATCACCATCATCATCACCATCAGCATATCCATATTGCTGTAACAATTGAGTTGAATCTTGCATTAGTTCATAGGGGAAACTTTCCCGGTGTTGATTACTCTTTGTAGTTGATGCTATTGAGTGAACCATTGAATTATTGTTTATGTTCAGATTATTATACTTCATTATTTCATCTCTGATCATGATCCATATGATTTCTTGTGAGTAGTTTGTTTTGTTCTTGAGGACATGGGAGAAGTCTTTTTGTTAGTAGTGGAGTTGCGTTGAGAAAGATTCAATAGATTGTTATTTAAGTTGTGGTGTACTTCTTCTAGTGGTGTCATGTGAACGTCGACTACATGACACTTCACCTATATGGGCCTAGGGGAATGCATTGTGTATTTGGCTACTAATCGTAGGGGTTGCCAGAGTGACAGAAACCTGAACCCCCGTTAGGAAACCATTGCACAAGGGACATAAGGGTCTTAGAGTTTAAAGTTGTGGTTAGGTTTCTACCTTAATTACTTTCTTGTACTTACAGATGTTTGCAAGGGGTATAATCACAAGTATGTATTAGTCTTGGATGGGGCGGTACATTAGCACAGGTTCACCCACACAACACTTAGCAAGCTAAAGAAGATTAATCAACTATATGAAGCGAAAGCACTTGACAGTCTTCCCATGTGTCCTCGAGAACGTTTGGTCATCTTAAGTAATACAACCGGCTTGTACTTTGCTGCATAAAGGATTGGGCCACTTGCTGCATTCATTCCTAGTTTCTTTTATTTACTCGTACTTCATTTACTTGCTTTATCAAAACCCCCTAAAAATCCGTTTGCTAAGTATTTGCAGAGAATTCTTGATCCATACCACTAGCCAGCACCTTCTGCTCCTCGTTGGGTTCGACACTCTTACTTATCGAAAATACTGCGATACACCCCCTATACTTGTGGGTCATCAGAAGCTCTTTATGAGACTTGAATCCCTGCTTCCTTCTATGAAGGACTTTCTTTTACTTTTATGTTGAGTCTCCATCTTCTATCTTTATCCACCTATTGAGAGAGCATAGTGGCCATTCTTAGTTTTATGTGCATTGTCCCAAGACTTGTTGATTGATGCATAACTTTGATATTGCTTGTTTTTAAACTATTTGTATCTAGTCACCCTTATGAACTTTGAAGGTGTCCTATGTGTTTATGTTTTGCTACACTATGAGTGACAAGCTGAATACCATTCTCATTATGTTTTCTTTAGGTGAAACAAACAAACGTCTTGCAAAGCATTGTTATTCATGAATCTTTTGTTTGTACCTTTTCATGCTACAACATAGTTGCATGTCTTATTGTTAGAACTATATCTTTCATGCTATGTTAAAGTACTATGATCCCGGTTATCAATGTTCTACAAATAATTTGATCAAATTTATGATGGTGCATGCCACCTCAAATATTATTCTTTATCACTTACCTACTCGAGGACGAGCAGGAGTTAAGCTTGGGGATGTTGATACGTTGCTAACGTATCTATAATTTTTGATGTTCCATGCTTGTTTTATATCTACTTTCTTATGTTTTGTCCACACTTTGGAGTACTTTTACACATTTTCTGGAACTAACCTATTAACAAGATGCCACAATGCCAGTTGCCTGTTTTCTGCTATTTTTGGTTCCAAAAAAGCTAGAAAATGAATATACTCATAATTGGACGGGACAAAAGCAAAAGCCAATATTTTACCGGAAGACACATGGAGTCTGAAGGAGAGATGAAGGGGGGCCACAGGGCGGCCATACCCCCTTGGAGCGGGCAGCCCTAGGCCACGCCAGGGCATGGTGTGGGCCCCCTGGCCGGCCACCGACCTTGCCCCTTCTCCTATAAGAAGCTCCCGATGCAAAAACCCTAGGAAATCCAGCCTCCAGCCACGAAAAGTTCCACAGCGCCGCCGCCACCAAAGGGGAGATTCGGGGGACAGAAAGTCTCTTTTCCGGCACCCTACTGGGGCGGGGAAGTGCCCCCGGAGCCATCTCCATCGATCTCTGCCGCCATCTCCATCGCCATTGCTGATTCCTATGATGAGGAGGGAGTAGTTCTCTCTCTCTCGAGGCTAAGGGCTCTACCGGTAGCTATGTGTTCATCTCTCTCTCTATGCGCGAACTTATGAGATCATGAGCTTTGTAATCTATAGATCTATTCTGCTAATCAAGTGCTTTAATAGATCTCTGCTCTCCCCACGTGTGTGAAAGTGATAGCGTGCACACCAGGGTGGCACTTAGGCTAGAGATTACAAATACTTGTTATGAGTTATATTTGGAGTTGGATGTCTCTATGAAATTGTGGTGTTTGTTGGAACCATCTAGCGCTCAAGGTGATAGTGTGGGGTTATCTAGATGGGGAAGGCGGACTTTGAGGAGTGCTGTTATAGCCCTACCATGGAATAGAGTGTCCAACTGGAGAGTAGTTCAGAGTAGTAACATGAAGAAAAGATATTTATATGAGAGTGTTCACTAGTGAAAGTATGATCCCTAGGCCTTGTTTCTAAGCATTGAAACATCATTTGCAACTAGATCTGTTACATGTTTGCTTGCTTCCATCTTTATTTCAGATTGCCTTTAGTCTCTTCCTACCCGACAAGCTCTTTTCTGGCACCGTTACCACTTATAATTATCTATACCACTTGTATTTCACTATCTCTTCGCCGAACTAGTGCACCTATACACCTGACAAGTGTTGGGGACACAACAGACTTCTTGTATCTTGATTGCAGGGTTGCGTGAGAGGGATACCTTTGAACACTTCCTCCCTGAGTTCGATAAACCTTGGGTGATCCACTTAAGGGAAACTTGTTGTTGTTCTGCAAACCTCTACACTTGGAGGCCCAACAACTGTCTACAAGAATAGAAGTGCATAGACATCATCCACCACCACAAATTCGAGGGCACACCCATCCATCCGCCCTCATGACCCGCGTCCACCCTCTCTCCTCGCCCATCCATCCACCTTCGCCTGCCTACAGAGCCGGTGGTTCCTCCGCGTACTCCCTAGATCCATATCCTATGCCGCTAGATCCTACGCACAAGGGAAACGCCAGATCTTATTGGAGCAGTTATAGCGACACGACGCTCTAGATCTTCTCGGATCCCATCAAATCCACGCACCCCTCGACCTCTCTAGCCCCGCCTCCTCGAAGCAGTCATGGTGGCACGTCGGGCCTATGCGTCGGTGCGAGCGTGTGTCCGTGCATCGACACGCGCTGCTCCGTCAATATCGCCTTGCTCGTGTCGCGCTCGTGGCCGGCGGATAGCTCTGTAGGATGCTAACTCAGTAGCACCGGTGGTCGGCAGATCTGGTGCCCTCCTCCATGAGGATGTCTCCCAACGTTGCAGCAGCATCAGCACCCGAGCTCCGTTCGGGCGGTGTCCTCCAGTGTGCTGGTTGGGAACAAGGCAGCCACTTTGCAGCCGGCGAGAGCCCTTTCATCTCTAATCCCCACCTTACATGATTTATTATTAAGTATGATTGGATCCCCTATTTGTTTGCAGATCCAAGACGACTTCTACATCAGTTATGATTACTTGGTTGGCTTTGCTGTAGCTAATCATTTGAGTTTCAAATATGTCACTTTGTTTGTAGTGGTCAATTTAGCTAATCATCAAAACTATAGCATGCTTGCATTATTCATGGTGCTTATATAGTACAATTTGAGATTGTTTTATCTAGTCATGTAGGTATTTCCCACTATGTTCATAAATTACAATTGTGATTCATATTGTGTAAGATATATTCTAAAAGTTCAAAGCATTGTTTATTATCTGTGTACCATGCTATAGAAATTATAGTGTTGCACATCTAAATCTATGGGGCCATTGTTTATTCTAATTACTTTCTTCTTTGTTGTGCTAGTTGAAGCTGTTTTTTAGCAAGGACTGGGGAGTGGTAAAGCAACAGAGGGAATGCGACCTTGCACGACGCCGACACATACAATAGAGCTCCTCCTCCGATTCATAGGTTTCGCCCTGATCCCCCCCCCCCCCTTCACATTTTCAATCCCATTTATTCTGGTTCATTTTTTTGGTTGGTTGCAGGAAACAGAACACCAGCGCCGGCCTAATGGTGGTCACCTGCCCAGGGTGCTACTGCTACCGGTGTTCCACCCAGAGACAAAGCCGCTGCCTCCTAGGGGAAGGACCAGGACCTGGTGTAGCGCTGGGGCTCCATCGCCTCCAGCATGTGGAACAAGTCCGACGCCACCTTGACTGCGGTGAGGCCTCATCTTCAGAGTCATGTTTTGCAGGACGAACCCATCTTGCATGCACGATGTTGTCTGTAGCCTTAAAAGTTTCCTTTGCATCATGTCTATCTTTTTGTCCTATGTTTTATTTTGTTGTAGAAGATTTCTTTGTATTAGATTCACCTGGAATTTGCGGTTTACTGATCTGTAGGATTTAATTTTTATTAAAGATTTAACTTCGAAAAAACTTGTTAGCATTGCTCGAGTGATTTCACTTCTGTCATGGAAGCAGTCCTACTCTCACGTTTAGTTTTTCCCTAGTATACATAGCTACCAAAAAAATTCTAGACTGACAATGACCATCTTGGCCGAGACCCTGAAGGGCGGAATGGCTCTAATACCAATTGTAATACCTCGGATCTTACACTCTAAGCTCAAGCTTGGATGAACCAAAAGTGGACAGGACGTACTACCATGGGGCCGCGCAGCCACACATAGTAGACCCACCTCGTGGAGTAGGGCACGGTACCGGCCAAACATCCCACCCACTTTTTAGAACATTGGGACTAGAGCGAGCAACGAAGTCAATAGGTAAAGCGATCAAAACATACACAAACGAGTATATATGTCAGCGACATACAATTGACATCAGAGCCACACCATCTAAAACAATAAAAACATAAATATTCAACGACATACGACAAGATCCAAATATCCTAGATAGATATAATAGTTTAGGATACATCCTCATACATCACGCAACAGAGTATCAAGCGGAAGCGGAAAACATGATCCGAGTACGAATAAGAAGCAAATTGTCATAAATGCCTTGAAAATAAGCACACCTTGCCCGCAGATCTCACGGATCTTCATCCCCGGAATCTCTACACCTAATGGTCGTTGCCACCATCATCCGTCTCTTCAACCCAGTAGCATTCCTGGGAGTATACACATCCCAAAGCTTAGTTCTTGCTCGTCCTCGAGTAGATAAATGATCAAAACAATATATTTTTGAGGTGACATGCAGACAACACAATCTTGATCATCATTACTGTAAAACTATTCATAGCTAGGATTAAGGTACTCTAAACATGAATCATGAAAGATAGAGTTCTAACAATAAGACATAGCAACTATGTTGTAACATGAAAAGGCACAAACAAAAGATTCATGAATAGCAATGCTTTGCAAGACGTCTGTTTGTTTCACATAAAGAAAACATATCATAGTGGCATTCAGCTTGTCCCTCATAGAGTAGCAAACATAAATGCATAGGACACCTTCAAAGTTTATAAGAGTGACTAGATACAAATAGTTTAAGAACAAGCAATATCAAAATTATGCATCAATCAACAAGTCTTGGGACAATGCACATAAAACTAAGAATGGCCACTATGCTCTCTCAATAGGTGCATAAAGATAGAAGGTGGAGACTCAACATAAAAGTAAAAGAAAGGCCTTCATAGAAGGAAGTAGGGATTCAAGTTTCATAAAGAGCTTCCAAAAATTATGGTACTTATTAGATTTTAGCTCTCATTGCCCCTATCATAAGCATATTGAAGTGATTAACGTTAAAGTGAACAAACTATGGATTATATGCTTGACAAAGTATAAGTTGGAAATCTCATGTCCCTTGAATACGAGGGCCGCTCCTCATGCTACTCAAGGTTAGTTACCGGTAAGTTCTTGTCATAGTAAGTACATGTGTATCATAGAGAACCGCCAACAGGGTACCCCTTGCCCGATGATACGGAAGAATCCCCATATCAAAATGACAAGGCAAGCAGACAACGAGCATCTCAGTAGTCTTCTTATTTACCACGGGAAAATGGTGCTTTTTTCTCTCTTTCCTCTTTTCTCATCTCTTTTTTTCTCCTTTTTATCAATTTCTATCTCTTTTTTATAAGAAGAATGCTTCATATATTAGATTGCTCATTATGGTTACGCTGCAGGTTTCCACCATGATTAGGCATGGATTAGACCGGTGGCCCAGGCGTTTCTCTAACACACATACATAACTCCATGGACTTACAAGCTCCCCTTTCATTTCACATCGACGACATCCATAGACAAAAGAGCATGATATCAACTAGGTACAATGTACAAGTGCAATGTTGAAAGCGTTCCCCATGAAAACATGGTTCTGCTAATCCCCAACATATAAGTGCAAGCATATATAACATAGATGACACAATGGTTCAAGTTTATTAAGGGTAAGAAAAGTAAAGTGTGCCATCAAGTTCGTGAGAGCTTTAATCACTAGTTTTCTCATAACAAGTTTAATTCGGAAGGTAGATAAAAACATGAATATACTTGGAATAGCAAATGCTAATAGGTAGGTATGGTGGACTCTTTGGAATAACTTGGTTTTAGGAGTTGGATGCATGAGTGGAACTCATACTTGGTTATGGAGGCTAGCAAAAGACTGGGAGCGGCCGACTAAGAGAGCAACAATGGCCATAATCATGCAGAGCGACAAAACATCATTAATCAAAGCACAAAGTGATATTACAAGTCGAAAACTAAAGGATCATAAAGGCTATGGTGACTTGGGATAGTCATAACATGGTGTGAGCATGCGCCAAGTCAACCCAAATAAAGCATCAAAGGAGAATAGCACAATACTATGCTTTAATATGCTAAAACAACACATGATTCTTTCAAGGCACATTAAGCAATATCAATTGTTTATAACATGTCATGCTACAGCAAAAATCACTAAGCATAAATCCAAAACAATACCAAGCATGACATGACAAAGCATAGGCCACCGTAAAAAAACGAGCTCCTTTTACCACTTAAGCATGAACTTTTCCTACTATTTTCCAATCCAAACCACACTTATTTGAAAACTAATGTATGAAAGAGGGGGTCCAACCAATTTATTCAAGAAAACTAAGAAAACCAAGCAAACAAAAACAAAGACGCTCCAAGAACAACACAATTTTGCATGAAACAATAAAAATGAAGTGTTTGGAAGAACCTGAGATTTTTATTGATGAAGAAGGGGATGCCTTGGGCATCCCCAAGCTTTGACGCTTGTACTTCTTGGATATTTCTTGGAGTGACACGGGGTGGCATCCCCAAGCTTGATCTTTAGTCCATTCTTCATCTCATTACATCATTCTTTTCTTAACACCTGAAATTTTTCCTTCATACAAAACTTCACATAATCTTCATTAGCAACATTAGTGTACCCAAGATAATAAGTCTTTGGGTTCAGTTTCAACACCGATAAAACTTCCACTAAAACACAAGATACTGTATCACCTCCCTTAAAAAGCTCAATTCCCCAAAGAGAACCCAAAAAGGAATCAACAAGAAGCAAATGCAAATAATGGCAGAAATCTGTCAAAACAGACCAGCAGATAGAAACCAATTTTTTCGAAGACCTTCTGTTGCTCAAATCGAAAAGTGTTGAGCTAACGAAAGTTGGATCACAACCTGGGTCAGAAGCACAAATAATTACAGCTCAAACCGACATACGGATATTTTACGCGAATTTTTACAGCGAAGCACAAAAATCTGTTTCGGGACAACAACTTTTCTAAGCATTACTTCTCTCTCATTAGAGGTTACTCTTGGCACAAAAAGCAAATAAAAAGGATAAGGAGAGGTTATTACTGAAGAAATAACTTCCAAGACTCAACTAAAACTTTTGGGTTATCTCCCAATAAGTACTTTTCTTTAATGCCTTTAAGTTATGCATAGGATCAAGATTCAAGTATTTTCGAATGAATAAGCATTAAGATCAATACCAGAAATATCTTTCTTTTTCAAGGCTTCATGCATTCCTACAAGTTTTTAACTGAAAATCTTTCATGGAAGGATTTGTTTTAGTTTCATAGGCATGAACACAAGTGTTCAAGGTCTACCCCCACTTAACCATTACTCATCTTTCCAATCACTTTCCTTCTTTAAAATGTTTTTAGGTAATAAGTACAACTAATTTTTTTTTGTAATTCGCATTCCCTATCCATTCTAAGATAGAGAACAACTTAAAACTGAAAGTAAAAACTACTTAGAGATAAAGCAAACAAGTGTACACAAGAATATTCACCCACACGCTATTGCTCCCCGGCAACGCCGCCAGAAAAGGTCTTGATAACCCACAAGTATAGGAGATCGTGTGTAGCCTTTTTGATAAGTAAGAGTGTCGAACCCAACGAGGAGCTAAAGGTAGAATAAATATTCTCTCAAGTTCTATCAACCACTAATACAACTCTATGCACACTAAACGTTTGCATTATCTAGGAAGTAAAACTAGAGCAACAATACGAGTAATAGAGATAACTTTGCATGATAATAAATAACAAGAAAGTAAAACTAGTTGCTATAGAAATAAAATACACTAAACTAACAGAACCATGAGTGTGGAATAGTGGTGGTAATTGTGGTGGCTTTGTCCAAGTTTAAATAGCCAATAGATCGGGTTCATTGTCTTCGATGCAGTTTTCTATGTGGGAGAGGCTAAATATACATGCGCTTTACTACTTGGAATTACATGTACTATATGATTGGATTGTTAGCAAACATCCGTAAGTACTAATCAATGCATTAAGGTTTCCCCAACCATAGCCTTAAGTTTAATGGTCCTGTTACTCCCATACGTGCAACGTTTCGGTTCGCGTCCTCAGGTTTCTATCACTCCGGCAGAACTTCTCCCATTCCTCTTACACATACTACAAACTCTATAATGTTTAATCCATGCGCGCACAAATATAATGGACACCAAAGGACTGTACCATATCAACATACAACTCTAATGAATGAAAGACGTTTAACCATTCAATCTAAAAATAAAGAAACTACACAAACATGACATAGATCATAAGATTATAACTTATAGCATCAAACACCATGTTTACATAGGACGGTACAAAGGTGTGTGAGAGGATGAATCACTACATACTAGGAGGATTAGGTGATGGAGATGGCGGTAAAGATGGTGAAGAGGGCGGCGCCCGGCGGCGGCGGCGCGGGGGACTCCTTCCCCGCTGCCGGTATCATGGGGGAGCACCCCCCCTTCATTCATGGCTTCTTGGGAGCCCTCCCCCATGGAGATGGGATCCATGGGGGAGGAAAAATCTTGGCTTTGGTCGCTGCAAATTCGTGGGTGGAGATGCCTTGAGCGAATTAGGTTTCCTCCCTTTATATAGCTTTTCGGATTCGCGTCACCCCATCATGAGCTGTAGTAAATTGCGCCTAAATGGCCCGTCCGGACTCGGAATCAGCTAAATTTTATGTCCAGAACGTTTGTCGCGAAATTTCCAACAACTTTGTAGTTGTAGAGTTTTCCGTTTGAAGCTGTCTTCAACCCGAAACTTCAGCATCTTCAAAACGAGTCCTGAGACAGATTTCTGAAAAAAATCCCAATTTGACTCCAACAAGGTTTCCACTTGTATTCTTGGTAATTCCTACAGATCAAAGTTTAAAATAAGAACATTGTGCACTTTTGCAACTATTAGTAGGTTAGTCCAAATAAATCATAAACTTTATACAAAAAGGAGTGTCAAAAGCATATTATTAGCATAAAACCATCAAAAATTATAGATACGTTATGGACGTATCATATACCCGTCCATCTTAACCAAATATTTATCATGTGAGACCCTAGGGGTACTCAGCAAGTCTTAATGTATCTAAAGGGAACAACCTGGGGGTGATGCAATGCAGCAAAAGATAATATCTATAAAGTTCTATAGAGACACGCTTCGCATCTGCCCAACCAGAGATGGACGAACGTTTATTAATTAATAACAATAGTTATATAAGCATCATAAATAAACATAGCTCACCCTCCTTCTCGCTTACCGACGAGATGGCGGATGAACATCCCATCCGATAGAAATTTTATTAACCATTCCATGACTGTTGCACTACTTACTAGTAATGTTTTAGTCAAATTATAGGCGGTACTTTAATTATGCTTGTCTATGCTCGAGAAACTATGCTCCAAGTCGTCCATAACCGTGGACACGACTTTGAGAAAGATTTACCCTGCCGGGGTGGACAAATAGAAATACACACATTATTAACCTCGAGAAGAACCAAATAAAACGCAACAAGGCCTCACGACAATGCATTCACAAGATTCATAAATTATTTCAGGGGCCCACATCAATAAGCTACCCGCAACGACGTTGGCCGGATCCGAGACGGACCGAGGGTTTGTTACAACGACGGTAAATGACTAGGAACCCGAAAGTGTGACTGGGCTTGTCATTACAGCATAAACGTGGCACGGAGTTCCTAAACAATATAGGCGCTCCATGCGCAATCATAAATAAAGCAGTAAAGCATGGCATAAGTACATGATAGTAATAAAGCCCCAAACTAGTTTGTGGCCCCAAGAAATAAAGTGTGAATCAAGATCATGCAAAGGGGGATCCATAGAGTCTCCCGTATATGGATAGTGTGAATAGTCAAGGAATAAGAATCAAGTACTCGGGGTCCTACGGGACACAAGTGAGCTTAAAGAACCAAATAGCAAATAATGCTCACCGGTGCCTCTTTCATTAGTTCTCCCATTACTACTCAGATTAAGTTGTTTAGGTACCTCGTTATCCAAAGACTCGCACAAACCCTACACATGCAATTCTACGAATCGCATGGCTTAAACAACTCCTACACTAATGGCTCGTGGGATTGAGGTACAAGCTTCGATGGGGTTTAAAAGTAAAGGCTATGCAATACTTGAGATTCAATTTAATGCAATCGTGACTCAATGATGCAAGAGTATGATAGAAGCATAGATACTATATGTATGCAAGCATGGGGAATAGCTTGTCTGGCAGTTCAATTGCGGAATAGGAAGGATCCGGGTAATACTTCTGAGGCTCCTTTATTCTCCTTGCTCAGTGTCTATCCGGATAAAAGCCAAACACACAAAGACCAAAATAAATATATTACACAATTATATAAATCATTTTCAACAAGCAAACAAGGCATGACATGATGGAATGATGCACAATTGCATGGTATAACATAGCATGGCATGGGTGAGGTGTGGAAACAAGAAATAAGCATTTTATTAATTTATTTAGGCATGTTTTACTCTCATAAACAGTTCTGATTATTTAATATTTATATGATGCATACTTTAATTCCTATAATGGAATGCATAATTAGAACGGGCTCATCGCGCTGATCAATTTAGACATATTATTTATCAAATTCGGAATTATGGATCTAAAGTTATGCATTTATGAAGAAAAGGCATTTACTGATATTTAAATAGTTTCAAAATTTTAAATTGCTCAAAAATTATTTTGGATGCCAAATTTGAATTCCTGTCATTTTTCTCATCAGAAAATATATATTATTTGTATAATTTGGAATTATGAATTTAAAACAATATTTAAATTAATTTATATTAAAAAGGGGTCAAAAGTCAAAGGTTTGACTAGTTAGGTTGACTCTAGTCAAATTTGAATTTGCAATTGAATTCATATTTAAATTTGAATCAATTTTCATATTGGAAATTTTGTCAAATTCGAATTATTTCAAAAGTTATTAACAGTTTAAATTCTAAACAAATATAATATTAGTTTGAATTTGATTTGAAAAGGTGCTGGACTTTTGTGACCCAAGGCAGTTCTACCCACCAAGACGGACATGCAGGACGGGGGGTTTGCGGGAACACCTCACGCGCAGGTGTACAGGGGAGCTGACACGTGGGGGCAACAAGTGGCAATGCAGGGACTGCGGGGTGAGGTTCAGGGAATCACGGGGGCCTAATAGCAAAAATGCAAGAACAGATCGGCATAGATCGAGTATAAACAGCTAGCTCGGGACAATTTTCTCGGGAAGATTCCAGTTGAAATGCTGCCCCGATTTGCACTCGGTAAGAACTGGTGCGTAGAGGAATCGAAGGAGAACAAGTTTGGTTAAGGAAGATCTGCCAGAAATGGATTGTCAAGGGAGCGAGCAAGCGGGAAACAGAGACTGGACTCTGCCAAAAACTGACGAGCTGACCAGCAGTTTTGACAGTGAAATTGTCTGATCTATGGCAGATGTTTTCGGGAGATCTAGAGCACCGATTGACGTATGGTTTTTGCCGGCGTGAAGACAGAACTATCAAGATCATATTTCGCTTTGACAAGCTGGGCGAGGGAGGGCTAGCTCGACGGGAAAAGAGGGACAGGGGCATGCGACTAGCTGCTACTTTTGTTGTCTACGGGTGCGCCCGCGGCAGATCGGCGAGCGGCGAGCGAGGTTGGCGACTACGACGGAGCGGCAACCGCGGCTAGCATACAGAGGGATGGAGAGTGCGTGATCGCCTTGCGCTCGCGGAAGAGCGGGCCGCAACGAGTTGAGGCCGAGATGGTGGTGGCCGATGCGTGTGTGCGCAACGATGACATGGGCATGACCTTCTCCTCCTTGCTACAGCGTCCTAGCGGTGGTGACGATGGTGAGCAAGGGGAGGCATTGCTGAGGCGGCATGACGGCTAGGCGAAGCGGGGACAGGGGAGCGTCGGGCATGGCGGCGAGGCCATGACTTCTTGGTGGTCGGGTGGGTTTTCGGTGGTGCTCCTCGGTGACGATGGGAAGAGAAGGAAAGGGGAAATGGTGGCGCGAGGTAGGGGTAGGGCTAGGGTTCAATGTGGCTACCTCAATTGGAGATTCAAGAGGGGAGGCAAGCTCGCGCCATGGCATGGGGTGGCTAGTGCGGTGGCGTCAGCAGAGAAGCACGCCTCTCGTGCTTTCTCTGAAGAAGAAGACAACAAAGGGAGCAGGTGGGGTTAGATGGGCCTAGTTGGGACGAAAGGAGAAGGAGGAGGAACGAAGTGGACACCGAGATGGGCAATTTGGGGAGGTGGTGCCAGGGGGCTATCTCTCTCTCTCTTATTATTTTTCTTAGATGATTTTTCCTGTTTTGTTTTCTTATTTGTTGTTTGTTTCTTTCCCAAAAAACACTTTTAACATTTGGATCCTTTTGTAACCTTTTACAGGGATTTAAATAGGATCTTTGTGTAAAAAATAGAGGCAAACAAGGGAATAGAAGGGGTAGAAAAAGGTGATGCCCACTTAGCCATTTTGGGCATTTTACAAGAATAAAAGGAATACGATAACAGAATAGAGATGGAGAAACCCAAGACATGTTGTATTTTAAATAGTGGTGTCTCACATGAAACATGAGGGATCCCCTTTTACAAACCAACAATAAAGTAAGGTATGACCACATGTAGAGATGTCGATGGAATGAGGTGAGTTTGCATGGGCCAGACATGCATATGTGGTGTGGTGGTGAAAATCACCACATCTCCACTATCATATGCATACCACAAATTTTGTGGAACCAATATACCTTCCTATCATGAGTGTATCGATATGATGGGCATATTTGAAATGAAGACCAAATCTTAGTGTGCATGAGCCACTATAAATGGTATGGTCTTATAAATAAGGTATACACACAATCTTCGATAAAATCATGACAAGATGATAACAAGGAGCCACTCTCATAGCATGCAAGGATGTCTCCCACCATAATATTGTGAAAACAATACTAGAGCAGGTATGGAAGCATAGACAAAGAGATAGGACCCAACTCAATTATTTATGAGCCACATTTAAAAGACAAAGAGAAATGCAATTGCTAATATATACTTGGATGGTGGAATTATTAGGTGGTGTCAAATAAAGGTGGTGGAGTCAAAAAAGGATATGCCCCCAACTCAACTTGGGCTTGAAGAAATTGATCAAAAAGCAAAAATAATATATCAAGAGGTAAATTCAAGTGATACAATATAATGCATATGAAGGAAGAACCAAAAGAAAAGGGGTTTATTATGATGCTCAAATACAAGGTGGCATGCTGATATGAGCACGATATAATGATAATGCAATAAATGACATGTAGGAAGTAGCAGTATTGTAACATCCCAACATTAGAGCTTAGAAATAAGCTGAGATAAGGTATGTGCATTGTATTCATGCATAGAAAATCTGGATAATTTTCGCGCTTTTAAATAAAACTTGTCAAAGTGATTGAAGCTACTCTTAACTTGGTGGAACTGAAGTAGATCATCAAGTTGATTGCGATAAGTTCAATATGACCTTTGCTAAAACCTTACCTTTGGGTAATATAATTTGATCTAAAGGTAGATCAAATGTAATAAAACTAGGTCACAACACATTACTTAATAAAGAGTACTAGGTCTTCTAGAGATCATTACATGGTATTCCATACCACAACTCAAGGATGAATACTTAATATTCTAAAGATTATATCAAGGTATTATCTACCACAAACCTTGAATGCTCAATCAAGCATATAACTCTAAGTAAAGAAACTCTATAACTAAATCTTGATACACTTGCTTTCCATAGTTATTCCTACCATGGGTATCATGGTAGTTCTTAAACATTAACTCTTATCACAAATAGAGTAGAAAAGGAAGTCAAGCCAAGACCATCCAACACATACCCTTAATATGATATTAAGAGGTGACATATCTATTTAACCAAGTCCTAGTGTCAATTGATCATCAATGTTGAGTAACCAATTCTTGACCTAGCACTTATTGATTCTTAGTTTTGACCTATTATATTGACCTTCCAAAGACCAAAGTGAATTAGTAAGAAGAAGGAGCTAGATTTGGTAAGTGTGTCATCATCAATGGAATGTGATCCTTAGTGGATATCAAACCATCTGATGTTGGAGGAGATAACTCACGCATGAGTTAACTAGAAGAAGTACCTAAACCCAAGAGTTAATCTAGTGATCATGAAGCTATGATAAAGCTAGTAGTATTAAAATATCCAATGGAAATCTTGTTAAGCAATGTAAATATAAATATGGAGTAATCTTCCCTAACAAGATAAGCCTAGAGAGAGACTAATACAAGTCTACTACCTAGTGATAGTATATCTTGATCAAACAAATAGAAGCCTAAGCTTAGTATGATCAAAGGATGGTGGTCATTATTCTCAAGCCCCCTGAGGATACATGACTAGATGTTGAAGTAGAATTGTGAGTTTACCAAATTAGGCAAAACCCTAGTAAGATGAATCACTTAGCTTGATCATGAGAAGTAAAGCTAGAGTATGATGAAGTATATAACATAAGATGTAGGGATTAGTTGAAGGCATAGTAGTTTAACCAAGCTAATACAAGAACAAACTTATATTACGAGAGTAGTATCATATCTTTCTAGAGGATTAATATCATAGGTAATAGAGAGAGATCTGTAATCTTGCAAGCCTTGGAAGAAGTTGTAAGAGGGATTTAAAGGAGTTAATGGGTGGAGTTAGAAGTAGCAATATTGATGGATTCATCAAGGTAGTTTAGCAATGTAAGTTATATAGATACTAGGAGAACAATGGAATGAGTATTGTTGAAGTGGCATGACCATGTCATCATATGATGATGGATATGGTGGAGTCATATGATTGTCTTATTTAGGAAGATGAGATCTTTGTGAATAAAATAAGAGAGATTTAAATAGAGTATATTTAGGAAGAATTCCTTATCTAAAGATAACCTTGGTGAGGTATTAAGATAGGAGTTCTTTAGAAGCCTAACCAAGATCATATCAACTAGGCCAAGACCCATGTCTACCTCTTTGTCTAAAACCCTTGAATAAAATTGATAGTCGAACCATTTCATATTCCTAGGTAACCATTGAACAATACCTCTTGGACAAATAAAGCTTTCCAAAGATAATTAGAGAACCAGATGAGTGTTTATAGATGAAAGCCTTGTCTGCTTTAATATCATAAACCCTAATAGAAACCTAGACCCATGAACAACAAGATGTAATATCCCAAAACTTTAATACAAGTTATCAAGATCCAAATCACCCAATTTAGGGTTAACAAAAAGTTTTTCCATTTAAAATATTTAAGCATGCATATGCGTGTTGCATTAAATAAGAATTGATTTGAATTGCCATGATTGTTTGTTCTAATGGTTGTAAAATTATTCTAAGATGAATTCCACATCATCTAGATCATTCCCAAGCAAAATCCAAAGAAAAAGAAATAAAAAAGAATTAATAAATGGAAATGGTCACTTTTGCCATTTTAATCAACTAGGACACTTTGGGTGTTCCTAGAACTCAATTTCAAACAGAAAAAATTGTGGATCTTTGCACCGCTTGCTAGTACAAGTTAAGATGTACCAAGGCCCACTTTGTGATCTTCCAAAAATATTCAAACTCTAAATTTAAATGACATTTGAAAATGGAATCTATCTCATATGTCTAGATCACTCTTTTTCAAACACCATCCAAAGGAACTCCATTTGACAAATCCTAGCTACCAGAGATGCTTAAGCATGTGACAAACCACTCCAACAAAAATCTCTGAAAAATTCAAATCTTTGTGTCATGCGGCCATTTGGTCGAACACTTGGCATGCACTAATCACACCCTAGTTTAGACTCACTGTTTCTACAGGGTTTTGCCACCCATTTGACCCCAATTCACTCCCTCTGTCCCTCTTTGATCTAACCATGCCTTAACAAGCCCACCCCTAGTCCCTAGAAACAGTGCCACGCCACCCTGACGCCATGCTCGCCGGCCAACCGTGCTCACGCTGCAGGAGACCACCAACCCCTCTCCGCCGCTCCAGGAAGGAAGGAGTGACCTCACCGCCGTCCACGGTCCACCCCATGGCCACTGCTAGCCCCTAGACCACCGAGGCCAAGCCCCGCACTAAGTCTCTGCGCCGCGCCAGCGCACGCCAGAGCATCGTGCCGACATAGCGCCACACACCGCGCCTCGACCATAGACCACGCGCGCCGCTCCGCCTTGACCACCTCAACCAGCCAGACATGCCCTTACCCCGCCGTGCGACCCACAGTCGCCGGGAACCACATTGAGCACCGCCTCTGTCTCTCAGAGCGCGTGACACTCCCGACCGCAATCCACCACTCCTAGCACCACAATTAAGCCCTAGCTGACTGCTAGGGAACCACCCACTGTTTGCCTACCTCGCCCACGCTGATAGCCCCCTGTGTCGTCATCACCGACGAGCTCCGCACATACCTCTCTGTCGCCTCGCCGGGCCTATATAAGGGAGCCTCCCCATCACCATTGCTTCACACCCTCACACTCCCCTCTCTCCACTAGTGCTTCCCCACCTCTCGCCAAAGCAGCTCGAGCAGCCAGCCACCGGAATTTCGCCGGAGATAGCCGCAACATAGGAGGAGACGCTCCCGTCGATTTCGTCCACCCCTAGAGCTGACGCGATTTCGCATGAGACCGTCGTCATCTCCTTGTTCGTTTGCCCGCCTCGCCGCACTCGTTGGAGCCTTGGTACGACCTCACCGCACCCCCACTGAGCCGTTAGGGTTCCACCTCACCGGCGACAAGTCCATCGTCAACGATAAGCCCCAGCCCTAGATGCTAGCTCTAATCCTACGGTCCACAATGCCCCGTATCGCTTCGTGTTTAATGAGCCACTGACAGGCGGGACCCCCCCGTCAGTAGTCCTCAGCACCGCGGAGTGAAACTGGGCCGGCCCGTTAGTGTTCCTGCGCTGGCCGTGTGATTCAAATCTAGATTTTTCTTTTTAGACTTAAACTTAGTTTTATCCTTTAGTTTGAAAATCAATTCAGGAAGTTTTACAAATCCAAATTGAGTGATTCCAATTTTGTTGGAAAGGTAATAAAAATCTTTATCCAAGAACGTTGGAGTTAGATCATTTAGAGTTATAGATCTCTCCTAGGAAAAATAACCAGACAGAAGCGTTTTCACATTCAAACATTTTTCTAAAATCAACCATAATACCTGAATTGGGTAAGGCTTAGCCGGAAGTTTATATGCATTAGTATTAGTTCCCTCACGGGAGAGGTTTGAGCTGAGGCTACCTCTCAATGTTGTCCACCTATGCAGTGCCCAGGATGACAGATGGTCATGGCTGGGAGGCCAAGCTCATAGGAGAGGTGCTTATACTAGAGTGTGTAAAGGAAAGGTTATGTTTTATTATCTGCATACTTAGTATGATGATTCAGGGTTATCCCTGACAGATGTATCGAATTTTGTGGTGAAAGTGTACCACCTCTACAGAGTGTCAAACTATTCGAATAGCCGCGTCCGCGGTTATGGATAGTTGGAGTGGCCATACTGTTCCGTTGTCAAATGTTTTCAAAATGAATTATGAAATGAATTGTGACATGACTTGACCATAACAGAGTTGTGACTATGAGAACTAAGTTCCCACTCAGGTGATTTAGAACTTTATTTTTATCTTTCTTTGTTTCTGAACTCAGCTTAGGTTTCAAACTTAACTTTACAAATAAACTTAGAACTTAGCTTTCCTACTAGAACTGCCTTACTTGTTAGTGATAGTTTGTGAGTACTTAAAGAGTACTCATGGCTTTGCCCCTAGCTATTTCCGTGGCTAGACTATGAGGAGGACTACCCTGAAGGAGGACAGCAGGACGGCTACGACAACTAGGATCATCTCCCATCGTCAGCATTTCCTATGACACTGAAGATGGAGCCCACCGCTATGCTATCTATTCTGCTACTTGTTTGTACTAAGACTGGATCATGAGATCCTTTTATTTGTGTAAGACCTTATTATGGTTTGTAATGGATGATGTACTGTGATATCCAATCTGTTATGTCTCGTAAAAATGGTAATCCTGGGATTGCGATGTATGGCATAACAGGCATCTGGGATTAAAAATCCGGGTGTTGACAAGTTGGTATCAGAGCCATCTTGACCATAGGAGACCCTAGTTAGAATGGACGTCCAAACAAAAAGTTTGTTTCAAAACCAAAGTGAGTATTTGTGAAAATATAATTCCTCTCTTACCCTTGGGATTCTTTCTCTAAAAAAAATACATGTTCCTCAAAAATTCTTACATTATTATATAAAATTTTGACACACTTGATCACTTCACGAACTTTCTCATCCTAAATTCTTATAGATGGTAGTTCAGTACTGCAAGTTCTACCAGTTGGGCAACGGAGGCCAACTGATCTTCGAGAGGGATCTTGATTCACTGTCTAAGTACTTGGAGCGCCCACATTCAGAATTCTTTGGAGCTCAACTCCCTGGTCCACCAGGAGGAGATTTATAATGGCTAGTAGTTCCTGATCTTCGAGGAAAGTTAGAAGCACCAATGTCCGAGAAGATTCAGTTCTTCGTAAGAGAGAACAACTGGCTAGATGGATTAGCTAGGGCAATGCATGAAGCTCTCGCTCGTCTTTGCACATAGAATGTCAACCTAATCCAAGGAACCCGCTTTGCTCACTATGCAAGGCGTGATTCGATGGGAATGCCGCTAGAGATGCCAAGTCACTCGGAGTTGAAGCGTCAAGTGGAGAACCTCCACTTCCTATTGTACGACAGACAAAAGGAATTGGACAATGCTAGAGAGTTTGCCAACCACAACCTTGCCACTGCCGCCTAGAAGGCCCAGACTTTCTCACTGATCGTCAAGGATCGTCGGTCTCTTCGCCGTCAACATGCAAAGAAGGATCGCACCATCGACCGTCTTCGCAAGAAGGTGGCCAACCTCGAGAAGACTATCAAGGAGCAATAAGCTCAGCTCGCAGCAAAAGAAGAAGAAGAGGAAGGTGAAGACATCCAGGGGGATATTCACTCGTACCTCAGCAATGATGATGACTATCTGGAGGATGATGCTATGGACTTCTACACCGACGATGATGACTCCGACTTCATCGATGATGAGTAGATGCACTAGAGCACTATCGTAGGAGTGAGGAGTATCGGTCCCATTGTATCTTAGCTTGCAGAATGGTTCTTAAAACCATTTGTTTTCCTTTTGTTGTGGTGTGTGTGTGTGTTTGTATCGTGTGCTTTGCTTGAATGAATGAAAAGAAGTTAGTTGCAACACCTGAGTCAATCTCAAAGTTTTAGATTGAAACCAAAACCAGGAACCTTAGAACTTTCCCTCTTACCCTGTTATCTATCTCAATCTTCAGATGACTCGTGGAAACCAAGGAGGGAACAGCTCATCGCAAGACCCAATGATGTAGATTCTGCAGACGCTCATTGTAGACCGTGAAGCTAGGGCAGAGCACCAAGAAAATCTAGCCACCCTACAGCAGATTGCCCAGATGGGTCACAACAACCAGAACCCCATGGAAATCAGGATCATCATGGATCCAAACTCAAAAACTTCCAGAATACCAATCCCCCAATCTTTAGCAAGTCTGAAGACCCACTGGATGCTGATGATTGGTTGCAGACAATGGAGAACAACTTAGAAGTCGCCAGAGTGGATACAAACGAGAAAGTTCTATTTGCCACCCACTATTTGGCTGGAGATGCAAGATCTTGGTGGAACAGCACCCGCACGATGAACCATGGTCAAGTGATGACATGGGAAGCCTTCAAAGTCAAGTTTGGCCGCACCCACGTGCCGCAGGGTCTAGTCACCAGAATGAGGGATGAATTTAGAGAGTTAAAGCAAGGAAGAATGACTGTAGTGGAGTACCGTGACAGATTCTTGTCCCTCGCCAGGTATGCACCTGATGAGATCAACACGGAGGCCAAGGAGAAGGAGAGATTCCTGAACAGACTACATGATGGGATGTAGACGATCCTCATCAACATCCATTTCGAGGATCTCGAAGAGCTAGTCGACTCTGCCATTCAGATGGAAGGGAAGATTAATCAAGCAAACGACAACCGCAAACGTCGGATGATGCACCAAGCTGGATCTAGCAGCCACCCGAAGTACCGTCCCAACCCGTCTGCCGGATATGCACCGCGGAACAATTGACCCCCAATGTCTTGCCCAAGCTACCCCAACCGTAGCGGAGGAAATGTGAAGTCCGAAGGAAACAACAACCACCCCGGTAACTCCAGCAATTTCAACAGTGCACCTCCCAAGCACAACAACAACAACAACACTTCACCCAGAACTGGAAGCAATGTTGTGCCCGTGGCAGCAAAAGACAACTCAGTTTACTTGTTTCGAGTGTGGAGTGAAGGGTCACTACTCCAATGAGTGTCCCAAGAAGATTGCTGCCACTGCCAATGTGAATGCCCCAGCTCAACAGTAGCGTCGTGTTCAACCAGGAAGAAGATTCGCCCCAGGGAACCCTCACAACCGCAACGGTCGTCTCTTCCACATGAACGCCGAGGAAGCCCAAGAAGCTCCAAATGTAGTGCTGGGTATATTTTCTATCAACTCAGTTTTAGCAAGAGTGTTGTTTGATTCTGGAGCATCGCACTCATTTGTCGCTGAAGAATGTGCATGCACTAGTAAGATTCACCCAACCAACCTGAAGCATGTCATGATAGTTTAAATACCTGGTTCAACTACAAAAGCTAGAAAAATTTGCAAAGCTGTGCCTATCAGAGTACATGGGATAGATTTTTATGCCAACCTAATAGTACTTGGAACTAAAGGTTTGGAAGTAGTACTAGGAATGGATTGGATGTCAAAGCATAAAGGATTGATTGACTGTTCCAAGAAAGCCATCACCATGACCAGTAGCTCTGGAGTATCAGTAGAGCATATATCTGAAACCTTACCCCGTCAATTCAAGTGCAACAAGAGTCTAGCCCTACCCACCATAGACCAACTCAGGGTAGTCTGTGAATACCCCGACGTATTCCCAGATGAATTGCCCGGTATGCCCCCAGATCAGGATATTGAGTTCATTATTGAACTAATCCCCGGAACCGGACCCATAGCTCAGAGACCCTATAACATGAACCCCTTAGAGATAGTGGAACTGAAGAAGCAGTTGGATGCTATGTTGGAGAAAGGCTTGATTCAACCAAGCGCATCGCCATGAAGATCGCTTGTTTTGTTCGTCGATAAGAAAGATGGAGGCAACCGTTTGTGCACTAATTACAGGAAGCTGAATGACGTCACAATCAAGAACAAGTACCCATTGCCAAAGATAGATGATCTATTTGATCAGTTGACTGGTGCCAGTGTGTTCTCTAACATCGATCTTAGGACTGGTTATCACCAACTTAAGATTCGTGCAACGGATATTCCAAAGACCGCCTTTACCACCAGATATGGATTATATGAGTATACGGTTATGTCTTTTGGATTAACCAATGCCCCTGCTTATTTCATGAATCTCATGAATAAGATCTTTATGAATTTTCTAGATAAGTTTGTCATTGTGTTTATCGACGATATCCTTATCTACTCCAAGTCAGAAGAAGAGCATGAGCAACATCTGAGAATCATTCTTGAAACCCTTAGAGAGCATTAGTTGTATGCCAAGTTCAGCAAATGTGAGTTTTGGCTGAAAGAAGTAGGATTCCTAGGACATATTGTGTCTGCTGGAGGAGTCGCTGTTGATCCCGCCAAGATCAAATATGTAGAAGAATGGGAAGCCCCAACCACTCAAACCCAAGTCCGTGCATTTCTCGGATTAGCAGGATATTACCGCAAGTTCGTAGAAGGATTTTCGAGCATCACAAGACCCATGACCCAATTGTTGAAGAAGGACAAGAAGTTTGAATGGACCGACAAATGTGAAGCAAGTTTCCAAGAGCTGAAGAAGAGATTGATTTCAGCCCCAATATTGATCATGCTAGATATCAAGAAGCCATTTGATGTGTATTGTGATGCATCCAAGATTGGTCTCAGATGTGTATTGATGCAAGAAGGCAAAGTCATCATGTATCTGTCTCGACAACTGAAGCAGCATGAGCAGAATTACCCTACCCATGATCTTGAATTAGCAGCCATAGTTTTGGCATTGAATACATGGCGTCATTATCTTATGGGTAATCGCTGTGAGATTTACTCAGATCACAAGAGCTTGAAGTATATTTTCACTCAAAAGGAGCTGAATATGAGGCAAAGGAGATGGATAGAGTTAATCAAGGATTATGACCTTGACATTCACTATCACCCCGACAAAGCCAATGTGGTAGCGGATGCTCTTAGCAGATTGCCGTGTAGGCTAAACACCATGATCAAGGAGAAGCAACCAAGTTTGTATGAGGAGTTGGAGCAGTTTAGAACTGAGCTAGTTAGCAAAGGATTTTTAGCTAGCATTGAACTTCAACCCCACTTTGATTGGCCAAATCAAGGAAGCCCAGAAGGGAAATGAAAGTATCGACGGAATCAAACATCATATTGGTACAGGAAAGGTACCTGGATTCACCGAAGACGAAGCAGGAGTTCTGTGGTACAAAGGACGTATCTGTGTGCCAGCAGATTTGGAGCTGAAGCAAGTTATCATGCAAGAAGCTCATGATACACTTTATTCTATCCACCCCGGAGGAACGAAGATGTATCAGGATTTGAAGGAGAAATTTTGGTGGCACAAGATGAAGAGAGAAATCGGAAGCTACATCACCAAGTGTGATATCTGTCAGAGAGTCAAAGCGGAACATCAGAGACCCGCAGGACTATTGCAACCATTGCAGATTCTGGAATGGAAATGGGATTCTGTCGGAATGGACTTTATCACCAGTTTGCCTACTTCTAGTAGGGGAAATGACTCAATATGGTCCATCGTTGATAGACTGTCCAAGGTAGCTCATTTTATACCTGTCAAGACAACCTACCAGAGTTCAAAGCTAGAAGAGTTGTATATTTCCAAAATTGTTAGTTTGCATGGAACCCCCAAGACCATAGTATCAGATCGAAAAACCCAATTTACCTCAAGATTTTGGCAGAAAGTCCAAGAAGGATTAGGAACCAAGTTGAATTTCAGCACTGCTTATCACCCACAGACCGATGGACAGACTGAAAGAGTCAACCAAATCCTAGAGGATATGTTGAGAGCTTGTGTGTTAGAATATGGATCAAAATGGGAAGATTGCCTGCCTTTCGCAGAATTCTCATACAACAACAGTTATCAAGCCAGTTTGCAAATGGCACCATTTGAGTTCCTATATGGAAGAAAGTGTCGTACCCCTTTGAATTGGTCGCAAGTAGGAGAGAGTCAGATTTTTGGACCCGACATTCTCCAAGAAGCCGAAGAGAAGGTTCACAAACTCCGTGAGCACCTCAAGACCGCCCAATCCAGACAAAAGAGTTATGCTGACAAGAGAAGGAGAGACCTGACTTTCAATGTCGGATATTTTGTGTATCTCAAAGTTTCGCCATTAAAGGGAACACAATGTTTTAGTCTGAAAGGAAAGTTAGCCCCCAGATATATAAGACCCTTCAAGATTCTGAATCACCGAGGAGAAGTATCATATCAACTGGAACTGCCAGAAGTGATGTCAGCCATCCATAATGTATTCCATATCTCGTTGCTTCCCAAATGCCTAGAAGTGCTGGAGAAGACTGAAGTTTTCAAGAACATCGGTCACCGAGCTGTTGATATCAACAAGGATCTGACGTATCGTGAAGTGCCCATCCGTATCTTGGAGGAAGCTTACAGAACCACCAGGACCCAGAGTATCAAGTTTCTCAAGATTCAATGGAGCAACCATACCAAAGAAGAAGCCACTTGGCAGCGAGAAGATTACATTAGGACTGAGTTTCCAGATCTCTTTAGTTCCTAGTTTTCTTTCTTAAATCTCAGGACGGGATTTTGTTTAAGCGGGGAAGGTTTGTAACATCCCAAAGCTTTAATCCAAGTTATCAAGATCCAAATCACCCAATTTAGGGTTAACAAAAAGTTTTTCCATTTAAAATATTTAAGCATGCATATGCGTGTTGCATTAAATAAGAATTGATTTGAATTGCCATGATTGTTTGTTCTAATGGTTATAAAATGATTCTAAGATGAATTCCACATCATCTAGATCATTCCCAAGCAAAATCCAAAGAAAAAGAAATAAAAAAGAGTTAATAAATGGAAATGGTCACTTTTGCCATTTTAATCAACTAGGACACTTTGGGTGTTCCTAGAACTCAATTTCAAACAGAAAAAATTGTGGATCTTTGCACCCCTTGCTAGTACAAGTTAAGATGTACCAAGGCCCACTTTCTGATCTTCCAAAAATATTCAATCTCTAAATTTAAATGACATTTGAAAATGGAATCTATCTCATATGTCTAGATCACCCTTTTTCAAAAACCATCCAAAGGAACTCCATTTGACAAATCCTAGCTACCATAGATGCTTAAGCATGTGACAAACCACTCCACCAAAAATCTCTGAAAAATTCAAATCTTTGTGTCATGCGGCCATTTGGTCGAACACTTGGCATGCACTGATCACACCCTAGTTTAGACTCACTGTTTCTACAGGGTTTTGCCACCCATTTGACCCCAATTCACTCCCTCTGTCCCTCTTTGATCTAACCATGCCTTAACCATCCCACCAATAGTCCCTAGCAACAGTGCCACGCCACCCTGACGCCATGCTCGCCGGCCAACCGTGCTGACGCTGCAGGAGACCACCAGCCCCTCTCCGCTGCTCCAGGAAGGAAGGAGTGACCTCACCGCCGTCCACGGTCCATCCCATGGCCACTTCTAGCCCCTGGACCACCGACGCCAAGCACCGCACTAAGTCTCTGCGCCGCGCCAGTGCACGCCAGAGCGCCGTCGCCGACAGAGCACCACATGCCGCGCCTCGACCATAGACCGCGTGCGCCGCTCTTCCTTGACCACCTCAACCCGCCAGACACGCCCTTACCTCGCCGCGCGACCCACAGTCGCCGAGAACCACGTCGAGCACCGCCTGTGTCTCTCAGAGCGCGCGACACTCCCGACCGCAATCCACCGCCCCTAGCACCGCCATTAAGCCCTAGGTGACCACCAGGGAACCGCCCACCGTCTGCCTACCTCGCCCACGACGATAGCCCCTGTGCCGTCGTCACCGACGAGCTCCGCCCACACCTCTCTTCCGCCTCACCGGGCCTATATAAGGGAGCCTTCCCAGCACCATTTCTTCACACCCTCACACTCCCCTCTCTCCACTAGTCCTTCCCCACCTCTCGCCGGAGCTGCTCGAGCAGCCAGCCGCCGGAATTTCACCGGATATAGCCACAGCAGAGGAGGAGACACTCCCGTCAATTTTGTCCACCCTGGAGCTGTCGCGACTTCGCATGAGCCTACCGTCGTCTCCTTGTTCATTTGCCCGCCTCGCTGCACTCGCTGGAGCCCTGGTACGACCTCATCGCACCCCCACTGAGCCGTTAGGGTTCCACCTCGCTGGCGACAAGTCTGTCGTCGACGATAAGCCCCAGCCGTAGATGCTAGCTCTAATCCTACGGTCCACAATGCCCTATACCGCTTCGCGTTTAATGAGCCACTGACAGGCAGGACCCCCCTGTCAGCAGTTCTCAGCGCCGCGGAGTGAAACTGGGCCGGCCCGTTTGTGTTCCCGCACTGGCCCTGTGATTCAAATCTAGATTTTTCTTTTTAGACTTAAACTTAGTTCTGTTCTTTAGTTTGAAAATCAATTCAGGAAGTTTTACAAATCCAAATTGAGTGATTCCAATTTTGTTAGAAAGGTAATAAAAATATCTATCCAGGCCCGTTGGAGTTAGATGATTTAGAGTTATAGATCTCTCCTAGGAAAAATAACAAGACAGAAGCGTTTTCACATTCAAACATTGTTCTAAAATCAACTATAATAGCTTTTGAGTTGATTCCAACTCTCAAGAATCACATTTAACCATACCTATCTGAATATGTAATAATATTAAGGTTTGCATGCAGGGACTTTGGACTAGTACCAAAATAATGCTATATAGGCATTTCTAGTCACTTTAAATCAGTAAATATTAAACTTAAACTTATTAAAATGTGATCCAACATTTAAATCACATTCCCATGTATTAGAATATGTGGTGATGACATGTGTCCACATGATCCCATATTTTAATTGGAGAATATTAAATCTTAGTTAATTTCAATGAATAGAAATTACTTTTCTTAAATAAAATAAAGGAAATTAGTTCATTAAACCTTGTGATGTTTGTGATGATACTAGATCATCAAATGTGTGCCTTAGAGTGCTAAGTATACTAGTTAAGTATTGCTTGGTGATTGTGTATTCCGTATGTATTTATAGACGATAGTACCGACCAAATCTATGAGGAGGAGGAGTTCTACCCCGAAGAAGACGAGGAGAATTTCAACCACTTCACCAACCAAGGCAAGCTAGCATTATACAAGTTAAGCATGCAAATGATTACTTGCAATCCATCATTAACAATGCAAGCTAACCCTTGCAAGCTAGATAACCTAAGAAAATGCATTAGGCATGCTTTTGTTGTACCCTTTGACTTATACCTACTCCAAGTTTTATTTACAAGATTTACTTTCTTTTACTTTATCAAAGTTCTTTACTTTGTTTATAAATAGCATAAAGAGTATAAAACTTGACCTATCTAGTTAGACTTAGATGTCATTCTATGGCATGATATTGATATTAGCATCCCACCTTAGTGAACACTCTTAACTTAGTAGTTTAGAGCTAAACCAAAACTTGATCACTTTAGATGGGAATACTTGGTGAAAATGACTTGTGAAAACCTTGGAATGATGAGTCATTCTATTGAGATGTTTTGACATGTGTTGAGAAACACAAATGGTTTATGATGATGAAAATGTTAAGGCATGAGCCTTAGCACTTTTATAAAAACTGATGGTTGGGTTCGGATGCGATACCATTCCAATTTTACCGTACAACCACAATACCTGAATTGGGTAAGGCTTGGCCGGAAGTTTATATGCATTTGTATTAGTTCCCTCGCGGGAGAGGTTTGAGCTAAGGATACCTCTCAACGTTGTCCACCTATGGAGTGTCTAGGATGACAGATGGTCATGGCTGGGAGGCCAAGCTCATAGGAGAGGTGCTTGTACTAGAGTGTGTAAAGGAAAGGTTATGTTTGATTATCTGCATACTAAGTATGATGATTCAGAGTTATCTCTGACAGATGTATCGAATTTTGTGGTGAAAGTGTACCACCTCTATAGAGTGTCAAACTATTCGAATATCTGCGTCCGCGGTTATGGACAGTTGAAGTGGCCATACTGTTCCGTTGTTAGATGTTTTCAAAGTGACTTATGAAATGAATTGTGACATGACTTGACCACAACAGAGTTGTGACTATGACAACTAAGCTCCCACTTAGGTGATTTAGAACTTTATGTTTATCTTTCTTTGTTTCTGAACTCAGCTTAGGTTTCAAACTTAACTTTGAAAATAAACTTAGAACTTAGCTTTCCTACTAGAACTACCTTACTTGTTATGGATAGTTTGCGAGTACTTAAAGAGTACTCATGGCTTTGTCCCTAGTTATTCCCGTGGCCAGACTATGAGGAGGACTACCCTGAAGGAGGACAGCAGGACGGCTACGACAACTAGGATCATCTCCCATCGTCAGCATTGCATGTGACACTGAAGATGGAGCCCACCGCTATGCTATCTATTCCGCTACTTGTTCGTACTAAGACTAGATCATGAGATCCTTTTATTTGTGTAAGACCTTATTATGGTTTGTAATGGATGATGTACTGTGATATCCAATCGGTTATGTCTCGCAAAAATGGTAATCATGGGATTGCGATGTATGGCATAATAGGCATTTGGGATTAAAAATCCGGGTGTTGACACAAGAGTACTCTAGGAAGTAATTCCAATATCTCACTCTAAGAGGAGATATCAGCCTAATCATAGATTGAGAAGTAGTGTCTTTAAACTTAAATCTTAATCCATAGCCATAATAGAATGTGAGTCTATTCAATGTTCTCCAAATTCAAAATAACTACTTGTAAAACGAATATCTTCATCAATGATTATTATTCATGCATAATGACTTAACCAAGGTTGTGTTAGGGTAATGCTAAATACTAAACACTAAGTAGAATTGGAATAGGTGAAATTACCAAGTGTTGAGAATAATGGAATTTAAATCACCATGCTATAAACCATTAAACATTGAAAGCATTATAATGTATCTATATTAATTCTTATATGAAACTAAGTGAGAATAGAATTTTATATAAATCATTAACCATCTCAATTATTGACCATAACCATTATCATAGGAAAATGGAAATCATTTTCTTTATAAGGGAATAAAACTCTAAAAACCAACTCCCCTTCATATTCTCTAAGGAAAATAATACTTTATTTAATCATGAAGAATGAAAATACAAAAAAAAATGCCAAACCAACTGGATTCATTGGATTTTTAATATTCAAATCATTCAGGAAATTCAAATTGAAAAGGAAAAGAGAAAAACAAAAATAAAAATTGAGATAGAAAAGGAAAAGGAAGAAGTCTACCAGCAGAACCAGCCCACCTCGGCCCATCTACTATGCGTCACACGTGGGCAGCAGCAGCAACTTTTCGCTCACTCTCTCTTATCCTCTCCACCGAAGGACCCCCAAACCCTAGCTCACCGGAGCTCTGAGAAGCCGCCATTTCTGACCTCCTCTCGCACATCTGAAGCCACCGTCAGAACTGCCGTGCTGTCCTGGATCTTCTCACAGAAGGAATAGGCCACGCGCAACCGTAATCAAGCACAACGTCATCGTCTTTATCGGCTCCGACGAGATTCGCCGCCCTCCATACCATCGCCTTTGGCCACGTACGCCTCTTCCGATGATGCGAGCGTGATCAGGGTGAGTTTCTCGACCCTCTGGTCCTGTCCACCCTCTACTTCTCCCTCTCGATTGATTCTGCCACGGTCACTGGACACCATCGCCGCTGGCCGCCGTCGATAACCCTTCTCCGATGACCAAATCGTAGCGGTGCAAGCATAGTTAGACTCGCCATCATTTCCTCTTTTCAATGCACCACCCCATAGTCGCGCACGCGTGCTCGCATACGCCGTCGACGTCGACCATCTGGTGGTGGCCGGTGAGGTGACATCATGCTGACGTCACACTCACGCCACTCCACGCCCAGTCAACTAGTTTGACTAGTCTTTGCCTTGGTGGCATGCCGACGTAGCCTATTGTCCGCTAGTTAGTGACCTGGGCTAGATGTTGGGCCGGTATAAAAAGAATATCTCTGTTTAGTAATTAGATAAAACAATATAAGTTAAATATAAATAAATTTCAGGAGTTTAAGAAAATGATTAAATCTTATAAATTTAATATATTTTATTTTATAATTTAGAAAAATATGTTTAATATATAAAATTTACAGAAAAATAAAATCTATAATTAGCTTTATTATCAAACATTATTGTGTTAACTATTTAAATAGTTATTATTTAATAAAGCTTTTATAAGTAATAATACTTTGAAAATTCATATTTTAATATTGGTAAATAACAAAAATATAAATAATATACCAAAATTCTTAGAAAACAAAATCTACATTTACAAACTTGTTTCATTTATTTTTATGTCATTTAACTGACTATTTATTATTTATTTAGTTTTTATAAAGTGATAAAACTTATAAAATCATATCTTATTATTGAAAAATCACAAAAATACCTATAATATACCAAATTGAGCACAAAAATAAAATCTACACATGAAAAATGTCAACTCTCACTTTTTAAGTAAAATAAAGGGTAAATGTTTAATAAAACTAGTTTAAACCCTTTTCTTTTGTTTTAATGCATACAAATTATATAAAACTTTGCTTATGCCTTTAAAATAATTTATTTAAAATATAAAATTACAATAACAAGTTCAATTGATATTTAGGTGAAGTCAAGATAGGTCTAACCAATTCAAGTTGTACTTACTAAAACTACCATTTAGAATTAAGTAAATCTTACTCTCCAAAAATATTTTATCATTTATAAATTCATCAAGATTTGAGTACTAATTCTTTTACAAGTTTGGGAATCCACTTTAAATGCTTAACAAAGTTTTTAAGTATTTAACATGATGCCATTCCCATGTTTATAGAAATAAGTATTAATTCTATAATAAGTAAGTGATTCTAGTCACTTATAAATCAAGAGAACACAACTTCCATAAAGGCATAATACTTTTGTTTCACCTTAATGAAGTGTTAAAAGTATCCACTTGCCAGTGGAATAGCTTATCAAAAATACTCATTGTTTTCTACTTTAATACTTGTAATTAATAAGAAAACCTTAAAATGTTAGCTTTAAGTTTAAATGCTTTTTACTTTGTAAAGTAATATTTTCCGCAAAAGTTAGTCTTTCAAGAAGTATTAAAAAGTGATCCTTAAGCAATTCTGTAAAGACTCTAATACATTGACAATCCTAATCAAGAAGTTTTTATGTGCCATTCCACACTTGATTGCTTTAGTATTGCATGATACTTATTGTATTTACATATTGTTTCACACACTCTCACAAGCCATAACAAGAAGCACAAGTGTGAAGCTGGTGTAAAAGTGAAACACATTATAAAGAAACCATCCCCAGTTTCCAAACCCTAGATCAGATACGATTATTCCAGGGGTTCGCATTTATCAAATTGCATTACATTACTTATGCATCATTGCATCTTGCTTCTTTAAACATTAGTCCTTACCGGACGAACGATGCTACTTTCAGAATTTGGATCTTCTAGTGTCCTAAAGACCGTGAGTGCATAATCTTGCAATCACAAAAGGCAAGTTCACAACTTGCTTATGTCCTTTGATTATTTTCTATACTTGTAACTCAACTATTGTCATCACCTGCATTTCAAAAAGGTCAAAACCACTATTTTCATAATTAACTTGAAGTATCGATTACTGATCCAGGGTGATGAGCTAATCTATCATAACTAGCAATGGAAACGCCATTGTGCAGGAATGTATCATCTAGGACTTAACAACTAATGTCGCTAGTGATGCTAGCGCCATATATTACGCGTTAACCATGTGATTTGGAATGGGACAGAGAAGTCAGCTAGATCTTCTTCCTTTCGCATGGATGGATGACCTTATCGTGAAGCTGCAGATTTCTCGTGGAGAATCCAGAGAATCTAGCACATGCGTGGGAACCTTTAGTGCCCCATGATCTAGGTGTCTATATTATCTATGCATAGCTGTCTTGGTGGAGGTTCACCATAGCTGATGGTGGCTGCTAGATAGAGCTTCTTACAGAGTCTTCGAGAGGCTACTCAGATTGTACTCGTCGCAGTGCTCTTGGGGGATCGTGTCTTCATGTGGGGTTGCGTAGAAGGGCAGCGATTGGCTTGGATCTTAGATTGGGCCTCATACCAAGGAAGTGTGAATGAGCCTATAACTCAGATGTGCAACAAAGCTAAGGTCTCTCATGGGTAAAGCAACGCACCTCTACAGAGTGTAAGAACTGTGACATCTTACTCCCCGTTCTGGGAAGGAGCTATGAATGCGGCAGGAAAGGAACCCCACAAAGGTTCTGGTCGACCCGTGAAGGCTTTCGGACATAGTTTTCAGAATAAAATCAACCTTTGAAGCAATGTTTACGAAAACCTACATTGCCTACGACCTATGATCTGTGGCCGTAGAGATAGTGCATCATACACTCTTTTTTATTGAACTTGCTGAGTACACTCGTACTCAACCGTACCTTCTTAACCCTTGCTAGGTTTTAATCCGTTGAAGATGACGTCAACATCAATTTCTTCTCAAGAAACCATCAACGGTAGCTCAAGTTCTATGATAAAGTCAATGAAGTCAAGATATACATCAATCGAAGTGAAGACCAAGCTTATGATTAGATAGGAGTAGATACTCTAGACATAACACCTACTTCTGTAGAGCATTGCATTAGTAGCAATTGCAAGCCAATTAGTTTGGATGCTAGTCCTATTAGCCAGATGGTTCTGAGTTATTATTTATGGTTCTTCTTTGTAAGAAGTTTCTTTCTCTCTCTTTAACCTAGAGTGTTCTCTGGATCTTTTGTAAAGAGTTGAGTTGTAATCTATAGTCATGTCTTGGACCTGCTGTGTTTCTGTTGTACCACTCAGAGGGATGTAATACTAGTGAATGGTGTTTCATTGGTGTTATGTGAACAACTATAGTGTACTACATCATGTAGTGGTATGCTGGGTCACCACAATTACATAGACGAGGCAAGTAGCATTACAATTGTTAGACAATTGGGATGCTACACCGTATTGGGTCCCATCAGGTGGTCAGGCTGATGCTTGAGATCAGCGGGCATCATCCATAACATCATCAACCATTCAAAATCCACCATGTCTTTCATAAGTACTCGACGACACTTTTGGATGAACCCATAAGCACGCAACCAAGTTGAGTATCTCCTCAGGTCCTATGTAGAGATTAGCTTCCAATAAGTGATGGCTCGTGTATTAACAAGCTCGTTGGGGAACCCCAAGAGGAGGGTATGATTTGCACAGTAGCAAGTTTCCCTCAATTATGAAACCAAGGTTTAATCGAACTAATAGGAGCAAGGAAACACCCCAAAGGTGTTGCTAGTTGGGCCTTGGCAGGGCGCACTACCGGTGCTAGTAGAAAACGTGGATACCTGCACAACACAACCGCAGAACTTTGTCCCCAACTTGCGATGAGGTTGTCAATCTCACCGGTTTTGCTGAAAACAAAGGATTAAACGTATCAAATGGAAGGAAGTAATAGTTTGCAGAAAGTAAACACAAAGCAGTAAACAGTTTATAGATTGTATGTAAAAGAAAAGGATCGGGATCCATAGTTCACTAGAGGTGGCTCTCCTTAAGATAGATAACATGCTGGGTGAACAAATTACAGCGGGGCAATTGACAAACATCGAGAAAGCAATACATGCATATAGTAATCATCTTGACTCCTTTAGAACTTGATTGGGCATTACAACATTATACATAGACCGCCATCCAACTGCTTCTATGACTAATAATCCACCTTCAGGTTATCATCTGAACCCCCTCTAGTATTAAGTTGCAAGCAACAGATTATTGCTTTATGAATTGCATGTAAAGTAAACAATACGATTGTTCTATGAACAAAGGATTGTTCTTTTCTCCCTAGTAGCAACAGCACATCTAGTACCTTAGAGATTTCAGTCACTTTCCCAGATTACCAGAGGCATGAACCCACTATCGAGCATAAATACTAACTCTTGGAGTTGCTAGCATCTACTTGGCCAAGATAGCTACTAACAACGAAAAGCATGCAAGATCACAAATAACAAAGACATGATAGAATCAATAATCAATCTGAAATAGCATCTCAATATCCATTGGATCCCTGCAAACACAACATGCAGAATTACAAATAGATGATCTTGATCATGAACGGAGCTCACAAGATCTAAACATGAAAGCACAAAGGAGGAGAACCAGCCATCTAGCTACTACATGGATCCATAGTCCAAGGACGAACTACTCACGCATCACACCGGAGGCTTGCATGGTGATGAAGAAGGCCTCCAGGGTGAATTCCCCTCTCCAGTAGGGTGCCGGGAAGAGCTTCAGATCTCTCCCTACCTAGGGATGGAGATGACGGCGGCTATAGACTCTTTCGTGGATTTTAGATCAGGTACTTAGGGTTTTCGTCCGAGGGCATCTTACAGGCGGAAGGAGAGGCCGAGGGGGTGCTGGGGTTCGCCAGACCACCCCCTGGCGTGGGCCAGGCCTGGCCGCGTGGCCAGGTGGTGTGGCCGGCCCCTAGACCTTCTCCGTCTCATATTCTGGCATCCGATGACTTCCGGAAAAATAGGCACTTTGGCTTTTGTCCCGTCCAATTCCGAGAATATTCATTTTCTGACTTTCCTGGAACCAAAAACAGCAGAAAACAGGCGGCTGGCACTGTGGCTCTTATTAAATAGGTTAGTCCAAGAAATCATAATAAAAGTACTCCAAAGTGTGGACAAAACACAAGAAAGTGGATAAAACCAAGCATGGAACATCAAAAATTATAGAAACATTTGCAATGTATCAATAAGTCACAAGATCTGATCCTTTGACCGAGTATACAACTCGGCCAAACAATCGGGGGGTACTTATATCGGGAGCATTGGTCACACACCCGATGAACTTCCAGGTCCCCAGTGTATGCCTATTCAATTTTCGACTAAAATCGCATTGTAGAAGAATCAAGTATCTTCATGTGTCTACGACTCGAATAGACACTTGGGGGCTACTCCTATCAGGGGCGCTTGTCACACACTCGATGATTTTCGGGCCTATTGAATGCATACGATATTCTCCACTACGTCTACAAGATACAAGACTCGAGTCTCTGCCGGAGTCTATGGCTCGGCCATACACTCGGGGGCTATTCCAAACTGGAGCACTGAACACGCACCCGATGAACTCTCGGGTTCATTCTAACACGGACGTAACTTTCTGAAGAAGGATAAAAACACTCTGAGTCATTACCTGAATCCACGATTCGACTAAAGACTCGGGGCTACCCTGAAAGGGAGAACTGACTGCATAACCAAAAAAAGTGCATACGACAATTACATCTACGAGACCATCCGAAGCATTTTCAGATCATTGGCAAAGATAATGTTAACTAATGATCATCTGAAGCACTTACAGATCACTACGATGGCCGATGATTGTGCAACTGATGACTATAAGTTTCTAATCGATTCTATGACTCAAACAGACATTCGGGAGCTATAACCATTGGTACCGCTGGTCGTGCACCCTATAAAAACAAAGACTCACGGTAATGTCTGTTTTATAGACTGTGTCCACATGTCGACTCCTCACTTACAACATCCGAATGTTTGCCAACTTTGCCCACTATACACCTTATACTAGTGTTGATTGAAGAGATAGCATCTCCTTGACCACCCGAATTGCATCTGCTGCAATAAATATTCGGATGATGTGTCTATGACACAAAGATAAAACTTACATGTTCTATATGATGGCCTGAAAACCTCATCTGATGCGCTCTACTAGACGATACCACGCCTTCGGTCTGAAGAAAATCCCGACGGACGTGTTGCTTACATACTTTTTGAACTAGAACTCGGCTCTATAAGGCCTCCACAACACGAGTCGAATTACCCTAGCTTATACCGGATTCGAGTTCGGGGACTCGAGTTTTAGTAGGTAGCATTGTCTTTGCCCAAGAGTAATTAAATGGTCCCGATCTGTCGAGTGTACCTAGCATGTTTACCAAAATCCCTATGAACTACTAAGAAATGCATGACCATCTCACCCGATGTACTTCTAGGTCAGTACCATTCACCTATAAGGCTGATGACTTCTAAGTCTCCACCCGAAACTACGATTCTACTGGACACTCGCGGGCTAGTGACATAGGTATTCCCAATAGTTGTTCACCCTTGGCCTATCTAGTCCTGTCCAGATGGAGTCCCACGTGATGATCTACTAATAGCTACGGATCCCATGATGATTCGGGTGAAGCCAGGACCATGGATGTTTCGAATCCTTGATGGAAAAAAAAGACTAGATAGGAAAACTTTAGGGTTACGCCCCCAAGACAGTAACCTACTTAGATGGTACCTGAGACCTAGCCTCCCCATATAAATCCTAACAGGGACCATCGGGGAGGAGACCCTGATTCTCAACACACATGCAAGATCTAATCCGTGCACCATAGCCATCTCGAAACCATTGTAACTTTTGATTCCTGATTCAATCAAGAGTAGACAAGCAAGAGTAGGGTTTTCCCTCCTAGGGCCTGAAACTAGGTAAACCTTGTGTCCCCATGTTTTTCTGTTAGCCGACGAGGAGTCCATTGAACCTCTCTTCCCAGAAACCTAAATCCATCAAGTATGGGCATTGACGTGATCACCCCATGTCACCAGGTGTTAGGAGAAACCTAGCATGGGCCTCGGACAAGAAGAATAAACGACAAGCTAACCCTTATTATGATAAGCAAGGAAAGCAAGTCATGCTAATTCTCGCCTTGAACATGGCCATCTCCAGCACACTACTAGAGCAGGGTATATCTCCCGAAGGGTTGGATTAGGTCTATGACTTAGTGGCCTAGGCCCTCAAGCAACAAGAAAATACCACCTCTTCATAGACGCTTGTGACCAACCCGGATATTTTCTAGTCTAGCACCCATAACCACTGCAGGTCCTAATCCACAGTGCAACAAATCAACAATCTATCTCGAGATGTCGAATCACACACATATTCTATAGAATGAAGGTGGAGGGATGCACGTAACAAAACCAATGTCATCCTGATTTCCTCTAGTCACAGAGGTAAGGACCAACCATGGCGATCCCCCGCTACACCCTGACATTCCCTTCATCACGAGAAGCTTAGCCACGTCACCATACCAGCATGCCGCCTTCGAGACACCCACAGGGTGTCATTGTTATTCATGATAACAGAGCGCAGCAAGGGCACCCTTATGATGTTCGTAACAACAATGATGGACAAATTATAAACAATCAACAAGGTGCTCAATGCCCGCCAGGAAATTGTGACATGCACGGTGGTTCTCAAATCATGGAAAGCAAGAAGCATAACTCTCTGCCACCACTGTCATCTTTGCCCCAAGAAGCCACCATGGCGGAGGAGGAAACATCCCCCAAAAATCTCATAATTCGTGGCACAACCCCACCCCATGGAGACAATGCACAAAAAGACCAGCCCGCGCCTTATGATGCACGCTACTGCCTTGATAGGATCCAGGAGGCCTAGGAATAACCCTATCTAGGGCCAAGGTGGTTCGGTCCAGTTATCGAGTAACGGAATACCCGTATGGCTCTAGATCGAAAAAAATATAAATGCTTACAATAGAACCACCAAGCCAGCTACATGGTTGCAGGACTGCTATGCTTTGATTAAAATCAGAGGGGAAAATCCCAACATAGCAACAAAGTACCTCCCATTTTTGCTCACTAGCATGTCCCAACAATGGATTGATTACTTGCCAAATAAATCTATCTACAATTGGTTAGACATGCATGAAGCGTTCACCAAAAACTTTGAGGGTACGTATAAGCATCCATGTACTGTTGGTGACTTACAGTTGACGGAGATGTGTCCCGCGAAGGAACAGGGGTCCAACAAGCCCTGAGTTTGAGAGGGGGCTAAATCATGCGTTCCGAGCTTCTCTATGATGGCGAGGACAACGATGCACACACATGACAAAGAGGTAGACACGAGGGTTTTTTACCTAGGTTCGGGACCGTCGTGAGCAGGTAAAGCCCCTACTCCTTCTTGGTTGTATTGCTCGCAGTGCTTCGCGGGGGTACAGTGGAGAACCAATGTATAGGGTTACAAGTTGGGAATCGACCTCCTCCTGGGTGGAAGAAGGCCTCCTTTTATAGGGCAGTTGCGCCTCTTCCCCCCAAATGTAGGGCTAGAAGGGTCACCACAATGCCACTCACCGAAGACTCGGTCTACCCGATTACTTTCCCTAGACCTGGCCTATAAAGCTTTGGAGGCTCCTGTTGTCCTCATGCCCTCGGTCATGGATGACATTAGCTCCTGCGGGGCACGTTGCCTCTGGCTCCCCTTGCACTGAAATGCGGAGACACCGTCCCAACTATCGGGCCCTTTACAAGGGGCACCTTTGACCACCCAGGACCCCTTGGAGCGTAGCAGGGCGGAGCATCCTATGACCCTCCCTCGCCTTGTTTGCCGCCTCTTGCATCCGAACTCATATGCCTTCGTCCCTCATGAGGGTGCTCCTCCCGAGACCCCCGCGAGGCTTCCGAACGAACCGCCTGAGGGCTCTGGCGACTAGGGAATCAGGGTACCCCCGGTGCCCTTGGTCCGATAGTAGCCCCCGGGCGCACGGCTCGCATGCTTCCCGCTGGGAGCACAGGGTCGGGCGGCCCAACGATCGGCTAGAACCATTAGGACGCATGATGTGCCTGGTCCTTGGGTACTGTGCTCACGGGGCCACATGGAGCGGTACAAGGACTCAGTCCCACCACGGTGAGGACCATCCTTATAAGGTTGTGCCCTTACTCGTAGGGTATTCCCACTTCCAACCACCGAGCCACCTCTGCTTCTGCTTCCTCCACCACCTCGTCTCCAATCTTGCCAACACGAAATATCGCGCCGAGCATCCTCCACTGCCAAGACGAGGCCTGCCCCTGCCGAGTCCTCCCGGGTAGAGGATGAAGAAGAGGATACCGACGAGGTGTTTATCCCCTCCACCATCCGCTTGGATTCGGGGATTGACACATTCTATTCGCAACTTGCCTCGTACTAGAATGAGTGGAGGGTGGCCAAGGCATGGCCTGGCTCCGTAGATCCGGCGAGTCTTGCTAGTTTAGTGCAACCATTCTTCTACCACACCGTCCTCACGGGCCTGGTTCCCCTGTTTTCTCCCTTATTTATGGCGGTCATGGAGCACTACCAGATCTCCGCCTTGCATCTCCATCCCAATTGTGTTACTACCCTGCCCATCTTTGCTTGCTGGTGCAAGATGTTCGATGGGGTAAAGCCCTCTGTGGCACTGCTACGGCGTATGTATGCCCTTCGCCTCACCTCCACTTCACACAGCATCGGCTGTGTTTCCTTTGTAAAGGAGGGAGACTTCGGATTCCCTATGGGCTGGTCAAAACGGGTGGAGGAGTTCCGGAAGTGATGGTTCTTCATGGATGTCCTAGAAGACAACCCGTGGCTCCATCTTCCCACCGCCCTGGCCGAAAAAGTCAGCAGTCGGTGGTCCGTGGCTGAACTGGAGGGGGACAAGGTCGGGGCCTTGGACGTGCGTGTTGAGCAGCTCAATGCCTCGGGCTTGACCGGGCCCCTGGTAGACATGGAGTTCCTCCGCCACCGCATCGCGCTGTTGCAGAAGCACCGCAAGGACCTGTGGACCTGAACGAGGATGACCTATCCTTGGGGGACGACATCATCAATGACTCTGCCGTGGGGAAGTTCCTCCATGAGATCCTACACACCTCCACTATGTCAGAGCTTCCTGTGGGTGTTCTCCCTCTCTGCCTCGACCCTTGGAAGGCCGAGATCTATGCGTCCCTTCCTTAGTTTAATGGTGGGGGATCCTCCCTACTATACTCAAAGGGAAGCGGGAGAATCCCATGGGCCCTCCGTCTCCTAGTCCTAACGAAGGAGGCCGATGTGTCGCCTATGGAGAGGCCACAAAGGCTAGGAGCAGGGCTAGCAAGTCTGGCCCTCGAGAGGCGTCCGGTCAAAAACACGCTCGGTCGCCCACCCCCAAGGGTGCTGGAGGGGAGGTGACTTCGCCTCGCGAGACCGGTGCGAGCGGGAGCGGTGCCTCGGGGACAGCCAAGGCCTTCATGCCGCCTAGTGCGAGGTGAGGGAGCTGGGGATCCCAGCTCCTGTCTATCGGTGTTCCCAGGTAAAGCTCGGTCGACTGTGGGGTGAAGTCCCGCCTCTCTTGATGGCGTGCTTTCTTGACTGCATTGTCGCGTGGCTTGTAGTGGCGATCCCCTCAGAAGAGGTAGGTAAAATGGACCTCCTCACAGAAGGCCCGCCCGGCTGCTTGCGGCAGCAACCTCATAGCCTGCTCCGTGGATGAGTCTGCCTTGTCGGAGGCTGCCAAGGAGAGGGAAACCATTGGTCCAGCGGGCAGTGAGGCGGGCGGATCCCCGAGTATCCCCTTGGTTGCCACCGCCCTCACGGAGGGAGACGCGTGGGGCATTGCCCCCGTGGCTGACGTTGTCGTCCCTTAGGCATCCTAGGAGGGGGCGGCTCCCACCGCCACAGTCGAGGTCGTGTACTCGCGTTAGGCTATCTTGGTGGCCCCTTCAATTAAGGGATCTAACAAGGGTGAAGCCTGTGGGTCAGTCTTGGCGCCTACCGCTCCTTTCAACTCTAGACCCCCGCTCCCTCCCGAGGCCGGACGGCCTCCGAGGCTGGTCCTGCTGAGTCTCGGGTGCTGGTCTTGGACACGCCAGAGCTCTCGGGCTTCGGCCGGGTCGAATGCCTAGGAAGGATTATCACTTGCGTTTGACTGGAACTAGACCGGTTCCTGGCGGACACCACGAGGGAAGATTTCCAGGTGATGCTAGACCGGGACCGGCTCAGCAAGGCCCAACAGATGGTGACAGTGGAGCAAGAGAGGGACCGCCTCTCCATGGAGGGGGTGCTTTAGGATGCCTCGGCGTGGGCGATGAAGGTTATCGCTGATGCAGAGGAACATGTTTCTTCTCAGGAGCAAGCCTTGGTCTCATGCGAAGGATCTGTTTCTTTGCAGGAGGCGGCGGTGGCCAAATGCCATCTCAAGCTCGACGGCCAGCTACACAAGGCTGACGATAAGTTGGAGGAGGTCTGAGGCTCCCTTATCAAGGAGCGGGAGGAAAGTGTTCATCTGCGCTAGGCCCTAGAGGCTGTGGGGAAATGCCGCAATGCCTCGCTCAACGAGGTCGAGGACATCAAGAGTGATGTAAAGGCCTTGAAGAAAGATGTTGCTGCCCCTGCCAAGGTCCGCGAGGGGAGCGACCATATAGCTCACCAGGTGCTGGAGGCCTAGAGGGAGTCGTTCTCCGCCCTCGCTGAGAAGGGTTCGGCTATTCTCCCCACCCTTGGCGTCGAGGGCTTCCGTGTTCCCGACCTATCTGTCGGTTCCGAGGTAGAGCCGTTCCTTGAGCTTACCCACATGATCCTCACTCCTTTGGAGGGTCCGGTGCAGGGCCTGGATGGTTTTATCACCCAGGAATGCTGGGTGATGCTGGGCGTCAGGGGAGAGTGCTCTTCACCAACCTCCTACAACTTGCTCCTGATGTGGATTACACACCTCGGTCTTGCGACCGAATGCCGCCATGGATGCCCTGGAGCCCCAAGTTTCTGAGCTCATGGACCTACTGATCTAGGCATTCCCTTGCTGGGTGGACGAGGTGGAGGATGGCGAGTCGGACGATGCTGAAGGCTCTACTACCCGGTTGTTGGTCCTGACGCTCTGGACATCGACACCGTAGTCCGCAAAGTTTGACCTTTGTCCTAGTAATGCCTGTAAGACACCCTAGAACTGTAATTCCTGGCTGGGATTGTATGAATGCTTCACCTATCCGCCCACCCTTGTTCACGCCTTCTTGCTTCTTGGTCCCTCATGGAGGTGACCCTGTACTAGCCCGTCGACCCCTCGAGGAGGTGGTCTTGGGATCTAACAGCATTTGAGTCGCTTGAGGTGGAGTTCCTCATGGGATGCCTCGCTTCCCTCTCCATGAGAGGTCCGCGGGGCTTTTACCTATCCTGTAGGATCCTTGGGGGCAACCTGTAGGCTCTGTACATTCAGATCCATCCCGTAAGCCCCTCGAGGAGGGAGCCGTAGGATGCGTACATCCCCTGCATAGTTCCAAGGGGAGGAACCGTAGGTTCCACACAGTGAATGCTTTCTTCGTGCGTGCCGTGTGAGGATTATCAAGCACCGGGACCCTTGGGTCAGGTGACTTGCCGCTGGAGCTAGTCCGTAAGTCAGAGCTCGACACTTTAGGCCTCAGTATCGATCGAGGGTGGCACCAACGACATGCACCGTGCCTATCCCCCGCTCACACAACTCGCACGAGGGAATAACACCATAGAAAAACAAAGAGGTAGTGAAAACCATAACGTGGAACACCAGAAAAGCGTAAACTACTCTCAAGTCTTTCAAATGGCAGAAAAAGGGGGAACATGCAGAAACCGGAACAATATGAAGGAAAAGGGGGAAGAAAAACAAGGCTATACTACAAGAAATCTGTTGACTAGTGACCTTTCCTTAATGACCATGGATTTTTTGGTCATAGATCTATGACCATTTCGAACCAGTTGGTCGTAGGGAATTTGGGAGGGTCCAAACCTTAAAAAATAATGACCAATTTTGTTAAAAAAGTCATAGTGCCCTAACACGAAATGGTCATAGATGGATATGACTAGTCTAAGCCTTTTATCTGGGAGACTACGACCAATTTATTTGGTCATATCATATAACAAAAATATATTCTAAAGTACAAAGTGGATGACTAGACCGCCACCTAAGCAATTCGTCTATGTGTCATGTGACATGGCCATTTGCGTGGAGTCTACATGTCTATGTGGTACGGTGAGGTGCAGCGGAAAATTAGGCAAAAATTTCAAGCCATGAGGACTTAAACGAATGACCACTTGATCTTGCTTAGGGACCCTGACCACTCGACCAGCAATTCTTTTACATACACAAACAACACATGCTTATTTTTGTATATACCAAACACACTCGAAATTAAAGGGAAAAAAGGAGGCCGCAGGAGGTCGAACTGGCGACCTCCGCTCCTTTGCTAGCTTTGCTAACCAGTGTACCATGGTGGGTTTCTGTAAACAATATGCGCACACGACCTATTAGTGTATCATTGATCGGGCTTGGGCTTCAGCTGTTACCTGGGCCAGCCTTGGGCCGATGGTGGGTGGCATGCTAGCACCCGCAGGTTGCTAGGATGGGCTGTCTGGCTGGAGGGTAGGCCCAGCCGGGCGCCTCCAGCATATTTTTTTTCTTTAATCTTTGCTATATCTTTTGTATCTTTTTATTCATAACTTTAAATTTAGTCAAATAAAATTTAGTGAACTTGTAAAATTGCATCGGATCTCTAAAGAAACATCATATTGTGAGATTAAAAATGATTTTTCAAAAAATCATAAGCATTGGATCGTGTAGCTGTAGTTCAAACCAGACCCACTTCCTCCCGATTTGGCAGACATTTGTCTTTTTTTGCCATGGATAGATAGAAAGGTTTGAGATATCCTACTTGGGACATTATCCATGTAAGGTGGTCTAGTATTTTTGAAAAATATGGTGTAGCATTTTGAATTAACTATTTGGTGGTTGCTTTACAAAACACCTATTTTTGGCACTCGGAAAATGAAAAATGCTTTTTTCGTGTGACGAAATGGAAAACTTCCTCCTGCAATATTGTTCTCCATCACAAGATGCACACATGTACACAATATAGACACATTATCACAAACTATGCCGTGATTCTAGCCATAACATTGGTCGTTTAGCCTAAAAGCCATGAAACCTCGAACATGATAGGTCATTTCTGTGAAGGTTTTTTCAGAAAACTTGCAATATACCAAGTTTGGTATTTTCCCTTGAAACTATGTCACATAATACGACGCCACGCGAAGGATTTACATTGTTCGGGCCATTTTTGAATTTCTTATGCGCGTTTCAAATTTTTTTCGTTTCAAATTATGGTCAAAAGGGTGGGCATGAAGATAGAGGATAAGACTCGCTAAACTTGCACTGGATCTCTAAAGAAACATCATATTGTGAGTCTAAAAATGATTTTTGCAAAAAATCATGAGCATTAGATCATGTACCTGTAGTTCAAACCGGACCCACTTCCTACCGATTCGGCAGGAATTTGTCTTTTTCGCCAGGGGTAGACGAAAAGATTTTAGATACCCCATTTGGGACATTTTTCATCTAAGGTGGGTCTATTATTTTTGAAAAATAGGGTGGTACCATTTTGAAACTATTATTTGGTGGTTGCTTCACAAAACGTCCCAATTTTGGCACTCGGAAAATGGAAAATGCTTTTTCCGTGTGACGAAATGGAAAACTTCCTCCTGCAATATTGTTCTCCATCACAAGATGCACACGGGTGCAGAATATAGACACATTATCACAAACTATGCCGTGATTCTAGCCATAACATTGGTCGTTTAGCCTAAAAGCCATGAAACCTCGAACATGATAGGTCATTTCTGTGAAGGTTTTTCGGAAAACTTGCAATATACCAAGTTTGGTATTTTCCCTTGAAACTAAGTCACATAATATGGAATCACGCGAAGGATTTACATTGTTCAGGCCATTTTTGAATTTCTTATGCGCGTTTCAAATTATGGTCAAAGGGGTGGGCATGAAGATAGAAGATAAACCTCGCTAAACTTGCACTGGATCTGTAAAGAAACATCATATTGTGAGTCTAATAATAAATTTTGCAAAAAATCATGAGCATTAGATCATGTACCAGTAATTCAAACCAGACCCACTTCCTACCGATTCGGCAGGAATTTGTCTTTTTTGCTAGGGGTAGACGAAAAGGTTTTAGATACCCCATTTGGGACATTGTTCATCTAAGGTGGGTCTATTATTTTTGAAAAATAGGGTGGTACCATTTTGAAACTATTATTTAGTGGTTGCTTCACAAAACGCCCCGATTTTGGCACTCGGAAAATGGAAAATGCTTTTTCCGTGTGACGAAATGGAAAACTTCCTCCTGCAATATTGTTCTCCATCACAAGATGCACACGGGTGCAGAATATGGACACATTATCACAAACTATGCCGTGATTCTAGCCATAACATTGGTCGTTTAGCCTAAAAGCCATGAAACCTCGAACATGATAGGTCATTTCTGTGAAGGTTTTTTCGGGAAACTTACAATATACCAAGTTTGGTATTTTCCCTTGAAACTAAGTCACATAATATGACACCATGCGAAGGATTTACATTGTTCAGGCCATTTTTGAATTTCTTATGCGCGTTTCAAATTATGGTCAAAGGGGTGGGCATGAAGATAGAGGATAAACCTCGCTAAACTTGCACTGGATCTCTAAAGAAACATCATATTGTGAGTCTAAAAATGAATTTTGCAAAAAATCATGAGCATTAGATCATGTACCAGTAGTTCAAACCAGACCCACTTCCTACCGATTCGGTAGGAATTTGTCTTTTTCGCTAGGGTTAGACGAAAAGGTTTTAGATACCCCATTTGGGACATTGTTCATCTAAGGTGGGTCATTATTTTTGAAAAATAGGGTGGTACCATTTTGAAACTATTATTTAGTGGTTGCTTCACAAAACGCCCCGATTTTGGCACTCAGAAAATGGAAAATGCTTTTTCCGTGTGACGAAATGGAAAACTTCCTCCTGCAATATTGTTCTCCATCACAAGATGCACACGGGTGCAGAATATGGACACATTATCACAAACTATGCCGTGATTCTAGCCATAACATTGGTCGTTTAGCCTAAAAGCCATGAAACCTCGAACATGATAGGTCATTTCTGTGAAGGTTTTTCGGAAAACTTGCAATATACCAAGTTTGGTATTTTCCCTTGAAACTAAGTCACATAATATGACACCACGCGAAGGATTTACATTGTTCAGGCCATTTTTGAATTTCTTATGCGCGTTTCAAATTTTTTTCGTTTCAAATTATGGTCAAAAGGGTGGGCATGAAGATAGAGGATAAGCCTCGCTAAACTTGCACTGGATCTCTAAATAAACATCATATTATGAGTCTAAAAATGATTTTTGCAAAAAATCATGAGCATTAGATCATGTACTTATAGTTCAAACCGAACCCACTTCCTTCCAATTCGGCAGGAATTTATCTTTTTCGTCAGGGGTAGACGAAAAGTTTTTAGATACCCCATTTGGGAGATTGTTCATGTAAGGTGGGTCTATTATTTTTGAAAAATAGGGTGGTACCATTTTGAAACTATTATTTGGTGGTTGCTTCACAAAACGCCCCGATTTTGGCACACGGAAAATGGAAAATGTTTTTTTCCATGTGACAAAATGGAAAACTTCCTCCTGCAATATTGTTCTCCATCACAAGATGCACACGAGTGCACAATATGGACACCTTATCACAAACTATGCCGTGATTCTAGCCATAACATTGGTCGTTTAGCCTAAAAGCCATGAAATCTCGAACATGATAGGTCATTTCTGTGAAGGTTTTTTCGGAAAACTTGCAATATACCAAGTTTGGTATTTTCCCTTGAAACTATGTCACATAATACAATGCCAGGCGAAGGATTTACATTGTTCGGGCCATTTTTGAATTTCTTATGCGCGTTTTAAATTTTTTTCGTTTCAAATTATGGTCAAAAGGGTGGGCATGAAGATAGAGGATAAGCCTCGCTAAACTTCCACTGGATCTCTAAAGAAACATCATATTGTGAGTCTAAAAATGATTTTTGCAAAATATCATGAGCATTAGATCATATACCTGTAGTTCAAACCGGACCCACTTCCTACCGATTCAGCAGAAATTTGTCTTTTTCGCCTGGGGTAGAAGAAAAGGTTTTAGATACCCATTTGGGACATTGTTCATCTAAGGTGGGTCTATTATTTTTGAAAATTATGGTGGTACCATTTTGAAAATATTATTTGGTGGTTGCTTCACAAAACGCCCCGATTTTGGCACTCGGAAAATGGAAAATGCTTTTCCCGTGTGATGAAATGGAAAACTTCCTCCTGCAATATTGTTCTCCATCACAAGATGCACACGGATTCACAATATGGACACATTATCACAAACTATGCCGTGATTCTAGCCATAACATTGGTTGTTTAGCCTAAAAGCCATGAAACCTTGAACATGATAGGTCATTTCTGTGAAGGTTTTTTCGGGAAACTTGTAATATACCAAGTTTGGTATTTTCGCTTGAAACTATGGCACATAATACGACGCCACGCGAAGGATTTACATTGTTTGGGCCATTTTTGAATTTCTTATGCGCGTTTCAAATTTTTTCGTTTCAAATTATGTTCAAAAGGGTGGGCATGAAGATAGAGGATAAGCCTCGCTAAACTTGCACTAGATCTCTAAAGAAACATCATATTGTGAGTCTAAAAATGATTTTTCCAAAAAATCATAAGCATTAGATCATGTACCTGTAGTTTAAACCGGACCTAGTTTCTACCGATTCGGCAGGAATTTTTCTTTTTCGCCAGGGGTAGACGAAAAGGTTTAAGATACCCTAGTTGGGACATTGGCCATATAACATGGTCTATTATTTTTGAAAAATAGGGTGGTACCATTTTGAAACTATCATTTTGTGGTTGATTCACAAAACGCCTCGTTTTTGGCACTCGGAAAATGAAAAATGTATTTTATGTGCGACGAAATAGAAAAGTTCATACTCGATAGCTATTTTTGTGAGCACTTTTTTAAAGTATTTAAAATATTGCAAGTTTTTTATTTTACATGGATACTAGATCTTATAATATGAGACCACGCGAAGGTTTTTCATTTTTTTGATATACTTATGCCAGTTTTAAGCCACGGTTATAGAGTCAGCCAATCACAATAGAGAATCACACTGTCCACGAATCAGCCCACAAAGCAGATCTCGGCCGTTCAGATGACATCCATCCAACGCTCCCTTTCAGAAAATATCTCGCGCCTCTCAATCCTGTTGGAATGACCGAAACACCCTAGTTCCTATAGCCTTGCACCGCAGAAGTGCTAAGGGGTATTTCCGTAACATCCCCTCCCCAAAACCTAGTCCCCCATGCCCCTCACACCTCCTCCCAGACCATGTCGCCACAGCCTCTCACTCGACGGCCTCCCTCAAAAAACGAAACCCTGGTGCCCGACGCCCCTCGCCCTCTTCCCAGACCCCGTCGCCATAGCCTCCCTCTCTCTGCTCCCTGCCGCCCCTTATCCCCACTGCAGAAGTGCTCCTCTCCGCCGCACCATTGCTTGATCTAGCTTCCTTCTCACACCTCACCGCAGCCGCCTCCCTCCATCCCTCCTCGTGTCTGAACACTGAACCCTAGCCCGTCGGATGGGTTGCTCGTCGGAACACGCGTGCATCATAGCCACGATGTGCGGCGCTCCGTCGAGCTCGTATGTCCGCGTGCTTGCCAAGGGAGGCCTCTACACGGGAGATCCGGCGCTCTCATACCGAGCCTCATCCTCCATGCCTCCGCCCCTGTGCCGGCGTCCCTGGCCCTTGATCCGGAGTTCCCGCGCCGGTGTCCCTCTCTTATGCCCGTCGATGGTCTGGATATAGAAGATCAATTGGCTCCAGTTGACGATTCGAGGGTGGTGGCTTGATCTGTGCAGGTTCTTACTATTTTTTGCCCATAGGAATTACTCCTTTTCCTCTTTCTATCGAGGACATCGTCGGGCCTCAGTACATGTTTAAGATTCTGATCGTGGGTGTCAATTTGAACTTTGGTTTTAGTCAGGATTCATTGTTGCCAGAATAGAGTCTATACTAGTGGTTTCCTAGGTTGGTGCTCGGCTATCAGGGCACATGCTCTAAAAACGACATATGCATAATCACTGTCATACAACAACATCAAATTAATGTCCAAGTCCTTGGCTACCATCTTCTTCTGTTTTATGCTACATATATCATTGGGGTTGCAATCTACGTTTTATGGTACATATACCCTGTTGTAGTTTGATATCATCATATTAGTGTATCGAGGAGTAGAAACACTTGGACTACTGAATATTTATTTGCTGTTGTGAGCCTATTCATTTTTTAAACTATCTCAGCTTATCCTGGCGTAGTGTCATTCAAACTATCAGAGCTATAGTATACATTGAAGTACTGAAATGACTTTTAAATCGTTAGCTTTTGTGTAATATATAGTTTTGAGTACAATGTATTAATTAAACTAATCGGTCAATTATTTGGAAATGCAACGGCCTTCCAGAAATGAAGCAGGCAAAGGAGATGAAGTGTTCATGGAATTAGATCACCATACAGCATGGATTGAAAATCCCTAGCATCCCAACTAAGTAATTGAGATTTTGGAGCTTCAATAAGTATACATTTGCATATTTTATTATGATTTTAGATCTGTTTACATTGAGATTCTGAGATGTTAATCAAGCTTTTATGTAGTTCTTATTCCTGCAACAGAAAATAACTTAATATACTGTCGATGTTGGATATAGCTTGATTATTAGTATCTAACGATATAAACATGTCCCTTCTTTAGCTTGCTGTCCATTACATGTACCTTTTTTGTTTTCACTAGAAGAGTTTGATTGGTTACTGTCAATTATGTTATACTGCTGTGTAAGGCGCAAAGTTGTCTACATGTGGTCTATCTTGATTGTTTTTAACTCCCTTTTTTCTCTCTGTTACTTAGGTTGTTTTATTGACCTCAAGCACTGTATTCTTGATGAACTCTCCCATAGCAATGGTGACTCACCTTCTGACATCACGCCTCTCTCGCCGGATGTCGACGACACCCTGGTATGCATATCTTTCTCTTCATCTCTACATCTCACCGGTTTTTGTAGGTCCCAAACATGATTGCATTCTGGTAGTAGGGGTGGCTGTTGATTTAACTGTATTCCACGCATCTTAGTTGAGTTTTAGTTTAGTTTCCTAGCCTAGGGCTCGTGGGTATGTTCCAGGTGTCAGATACCACTGTAAGTGGTAGTGCTCTTTGTTATTATGATGTTTTAGCTTGTATGCTTCTTTGATATTTATTCTTCTATACTGTGATCTGGACATGTATTATTGTTTCTTCTTGTGATGTTTCTTCTATACTGCGAGTGTTCGAATTTGGCTATCTCGATTGCCCCATAGATCTACCGTTGCCTTTGTGCTCTACAGCATGTTTTAATCCTAGTTTTTTATAGATGTTCTCTCATTTTATTTCTAACTAATTTTTTTTGTTGTTCGTTTCAGGAAAGTGGTATTCCCCTCATCTACAAGAGCTCCAGCATGAAGAAATTCAAAGAAGCATGAAGCCCCAGTTAGCAAATAGTAGTTGTAGTATTTTTAGCTTGTAATATCGTGATAGATAAGAAACTATGTAAATATTGTAGTTTTGGCTATTATTTGTAATTTTTCTTGTGTTTTCTCTATTCTAATTGAAAAGTTGATTGTTTCCTGTACAATTGTGAAAATTTCAAATCTGTGAATTAAAATAGATGAAAACACAAGCGGACTAAATCTTATTTGGTCTTTACAAGGGCTGTCACCTAAACTACCTTGGACCAGAATGGTGAACAAGCTTGAAATAAATAATGATTTGTAAAGTGGCCAAGGCCCAAAAATTAAAAGGCTAAAGCCTAGAAATAGCAAGGCCGAAATGTTTTGCCTGGCCCGTGTAACTCATCAAAATTGATAGGAAAAAATATATAAATATGCTGAATTGTTGGGCTTGGCCCATGTAAAACACTAAACTGGACCGGGCTGAATTTGATCAACGACCATCTGATTTAGTCATGGATTTGCCACGTAGGATCGTCCACGTAGGATCTTACGTGGACATGGCAGACAACCCATGACCAATTTTGTTGGTCATAGGTTCCATGACCATCTATTTTGGTCATAACCGTCCATGACCAATTCAAAAAAAGGTCGTTAGCTATCTATAGTGACCCTCGCTATGTAACCTACTGGTTTTGGTCATAGAAAGGTCATAGATGAATTTCTATGACCTTTCTATGACCAATATTTGGGGTCACCAGTTAGCACATTCCTTGTAGTGTATGCCGGCTCTGGTGGGGCTTAGGGGTAAAACTGACGGAGGTGTTGGATGTTCCACGCGTTTGGGATTGGAACCCCTTCTTCCGTCTCCAATAGGACTGCTCCTGGTCTTGAGATGTGGGCGACCCAAAAGTGTCCATCCCACACTGGGGAGAGCTTGTGGAGGCCCTCGCGAGATAGAACCTGTCGGAGGACGAGGTCCCCCACCTCCAAGTAAGGGCTCACATGTTGCGGCAGTGGTAGCGGCATAGAGCCTGTTCATACCTGGCTGCTCGGACGTTGACCTTGTGGTGGGCCTCCTCTAGGAGGACGTGGTCTTCATGCCGGAGTTCCTATTGCACCGCCTCAATGAAGGCCAGGACCCGTGGGGACCTGTGTTTCAGCTCATCAGGGATAACGGCTTCAGCTTCGTAGACAAGGAAGAACAGGGTCTCACCAGTTGGCTTGGTCGTAGTGGTTTGGATGTACGATAGCATACCTGGGAGTGCATCGATCTAGCCTTTACCGCACTCCTAAAGCTTGCGGCAAAATCTCCTTGTCTTAAGGCCCCTCAGTACCTCCTTGTTGGCCCGCTCCGCCTGCACACTACTGTGTGGTGGGGCGATGGAGGCATAGCCGATCTTGGTCCCAATGTCTTTGCAATAAGATTTGAACTTTCCACTCGTGAACTGGCTGCTGTTGTCGGTGATGATGCTATTTGGCACACCAAAATGGCACACCAGGCTATGGATGAAATTGATTGTTGATCCCGCGGGGATGGTTCTGATGGGCTCTACTCAGCCCACTTGGTGAATTTGTCGATGGCAACGTAGAGATACTGGTAGCCCCCAGGCGCTTGAGGGAAAGGCCCTAGGATATCCAGCCCCCAGACCACGAATGGCCATGAGAGCGGGATGGTTTGCAGCTGTTGGGCGGGTTGGTGAATCTGCTTCGCATGGAATTGGTAGGCCTCACATGACTTAACTAGCTCTATGGCATCATCAAGCACCATGAGATAGTAAAAACCACTGCGAAAAGCCTTCCCCGTGAGGGTGCGTGCTAAGGAGTGGTGTCCGCATTCCCTGGCAAGGATCTTGGCCAACAGTTTGTGGCCCTCTTTGGCCGGGATGCACCATAGGGCGACACCATTTGGTTTGCAACAGTAGACTTCCGCATCCATAAGGCAGTACTTCTTAGCCCGACAGACAAGGCACTCGACCATGTCTTCATTGTCGGGTAGGGTGTCGTCCCTTAGGTAAGCCTTGAGCTCGTAGATCCATTATGTCTCCTCTGCGGGCAGCGCTAGGACGAGGTGGTCTCATGAGGGCAACTCGCAATCCGGCATGCTTGTTGAGGGGGTGGCATTGGTCCCTCGCGAGGGCTGTCCCAGCCCTTGCTTGGAAGGGTAGCCGACAGTTCAAAGAGACTTTCCTCAAAGACTCCTGGTTATTGCGGCTCCTGACGAGACGCGCGCTTGGCGATATTGTCGGCGTCCTAATTTTCCCGCGTGGAATGTGGAGGAGGTCCACGCCTAGGAAGTGCTTTTCCAATCTAGGCGCCAGGAAGGCCATGAGCACCGACATCTGGCGGAACGCCTCCTCGGAAAGCACGTTTAGGCTGGCTCTGCCATCCACGAGTGTGTTGGCCATGGCGATGCTGTCGGTGGTGGGAGAGCATACCATGGGTATGACTCCCACCAAGCGCGTGGACTCGGGGTGGTTGTAAACACTGAAGGAGACTAGTTGTTGCGACCACGTGAGCCCCGACGGTGGTAGCGTCGGGCCTCGCTATCGCCAACTTGTGCGAGAGCTTCTTGAAGTGCCTCCCCGAGTCAGGAGGCTAGGAGCCCCCCAAGATGCATGCGATGGTGCCGAGGGCGCCTTGACATTGTGCGGTGCGACATCCCACTAGCCCCAGCGACGGTCCTTTGTCCTGGTTGCTGGTCGGCCCCAGGCCGCACCTTGGGTTGCCTAGGAGTCCGAAGAGGTGGGCGTGCCATGCCGCACGCTCGGGAGCAGTTGGAACACGGTAGAGCAAACTCCGTGCCTCGCTCAGCATGCATTCCCGAGCGGAGTCATCCGTAGAGGATCACCGGTGGGACCTCGTGTCCGGGTTCAGCGCCATGCCGCTGAAGTCGAGGAAAACCCCCGTATCGCGCCTCATCCCCCTACCTTGTGCGCCAAATCGGAGATGTGTCCCATGAAGGAATAGGGGTCCAACAAGCCCTGAGTTCGAGAAGGGGCTGAATCACGTGTTCTGAGCTTCTCTGCAAAGGCGAGGATGACGGTGCATGCACACGACAGAGAGGCAGACACGTGGGTTTTTTTACCTAGGTTCAAGACCCTCATGAGGAGGTAAAGCCCCTACTCCTTCTTGGTTGTATTGCTCATAGTGCTTCGCGAGGGTACATTGGAGAACAAATTTCCAGCGTTATCTGTCTTGGGATCTGACAGCATTTGAGCCACTTGAGGTGGAGTTCCTCGTGGGCTGCCTCGCTTCCCTCTCCATGAGAGGTCTGTGGGGCTTGTACCTGTCATGTAGGGTCCTTGGGGGCAACCTGTAGGCTCTGTACATTCATATCCATCCTATAAGCCCCTCGAGGAGGGAGCCGTAGGACGTGTACATCCCCTGCATAGTTCCTCGGGGAGGAACTGTAAGTTCCACAAGGTGAATGCTTTCTCGGTGCGTGCCGTGTGAGGATTATCGAGCACCGGGACCCATGGGTCAGGTGACTTGCCGCCAGAGCTAGTCCATAAGTCAAAGCTCGACACTTTAGGCCTTAGTGTCGACCGAGGGTGGCACCGGCAACATGCACCGTGCCTATCCCCCGCTCACATGACTCGCACAAGGGAATAGCACCACAGAAAAACAAAGAAGTAGTGAAAACCATAACACGGAACACTAGAAAAGCATAAACTACTCTCAAGTCTTTCAGATGGCAGAAAAAGGGGAACAGGTGGAAACAGGAACAATATGAAGGAAAAGGGGGAACAAAAACAAGGCTATATCCCGGCTCCGGTGGGGCTCAGGGGTAGAACTTACGGAGGTGCTAGATGTTCCACGCGTTTGGGATTGGAACCCCTTCTTTTGTCTCTAGCCGGACCGCTCCTGGTCTTGAGACATGGGCGACCCAAAAGTGTCCATCCCAAATCGGGGAGAGCATGTGGAGGTTCTCGTGAGAGATAACCTGTCGGAGGATGAGGTCCCCCACCTCCAGGTAAGGACTCGCATGTTGCGGCAGTGGTAGCGGCATAGAGCCTGTTCATACCTGGCTACCCGGACGTTGAACTTATGGTGTGCCTCCTCTAGGAGGACGTGGTCTTCATGCCAGAGTTCCTATTGCACTGCCTCATTGAAGGCCAAGACCCGCGGGGACCCGTGTTTCAGCTCAGCAGGGATAACGGCTTCAGCTCCATAGACGAGGAAGAACGGGTCTCGCCAGTTGGCTTAATCGTAGTGGTACGGATGTACCATAGCATACCCGGGAGTGCTTTTATCGATCCAGCCTTGAACGCACTCCTAAAGCTTGCGGCGAATTCTCCTTGTCTTAAGGCCCCTTAGCACCTCCATGTTGGCTCGCTCCGCCTGCACATTACTGCACGGAGGAGCGACGGAGGAGTAGCCGATCTTGGTCCCAATTTCTTCACAATAAGATTTGAACTTTCCACTCATGAACTGGCTTTCGTTGTCGGTGATGATCCGATTTGGCACACCAAAATGGCACACCAGTCTACAGATGAACTTGACCTTTGATCCTGTGGGGATTGTTTTGATGGGCTCTACCTCATCCCACTTGGTGAATATGTCAATGACGATGTAGAGACACTAGTAGACCCTGGGCGCCCGAGGGAAAGGCCCTAGGATGTCCAGCCCCGATACCATGAACAGCCACGAGAGCGGGATGGTTTGTAGCTGTTGGGCAGGTTCGTGAATCTACTTCACATGGAATTGGTAGGCCTCGCATGATTTGACCAGCTCTGTGGCATCATCAAGCCCCATGAGACAGTAAAAACCACTGTGGAAATCCTTCCCCGTGAGGGTGCACGCAGAAGAGTGGTGGCCGCATTCCCTGGCATGGATGTTGGCCAATAGTTTGTGTCCCTCCTTGGCCGAGATGCACCACAGGGTGATAGCATTTGGTTTGCAACAGTAGAGTTCCGCATCCATAAGGCAGTACTTCTTAGCCCGACAGAGGAGGCACTCCACCATGTCTTCGTTGTCGGGTAGGGTGTCGTCCCTTTGGTAAGCCTTGAGCTCAAAGATCCAGTTTGTCTCCTCTGCGGCCAACGCCAGGATGAGGCGGTCTCCTGAGGGCAACTCGCAATTCAGGGCACTTGTCCAGAGAGGGTGTTGTGGGGCCCTCGCGAGGGTTATCCTGGCCCTTGCTTGGCGGGGTAACCGACGGTTCAAAAAGCCTTTCCTCGAAGACTCCTGGTTGTTGCGGCTCCTGACGGGACGCATGCTTAGTGATCTCATCGGACTCCTCGTTTTCCTCCCGTTGAATGTGGAGGAGGTCCACGCCCAGGAAGTGCTTTTCCAATATCTAGACTTCCTCCAGATATGCGGCAATATGCTCGTCTTTGGGTTTGCAGCTTTTGTTGGAGAAGTTGACAAGGATCAAGGAGTCTCCCTGTATCGTGACCCGCTTGATGCTAAGGGCGATGGCAGCCTTGAGCCTTCCGATTAGACCCACGTATTCGGTGATGTTGTTGGAGTGCTTGGCCTCGTCCCTAAACCACAGTTGTATGGCATAGTAGAGCTTGTCACTAGTCAGGGACGTGAGTACCGCCTCTGCTCTATCCCCATCACCATTGAATGCCCCATCAAACTTCACTACCCAACATCTTGAGTCCAGCATCCCAGGTAGTTGGGACATCTCCTCCCTGGCCTTGCTGCCGCCGAGATCCGTCCGTTCTGCAGTGAACTCCGTGAGGGCCCTCCCCTGGATGGTGGGAGTGGTATCGAACATCATCTCAAAAGTCTGCAGCTCTATGGCCCACTCTATTACGCGACTCGTGCCATTAGGGTTGCACAGTATGGTCTCTAGGGGGAACTTGGTGACCAACCGGATGGGGTGGCCTTGGAAGTAGTGGCAGAGCTTTCGGGATGCCACAAGGAGTCCGTAGAGGAATTTCTTCTGCATCGGATATCGCTCCTGGGCGTCTCGAAGCACCATGCTGACGTAGTAGACCGAGCGCTGCACTAGCTCCATGGTCCTCATTGGGGCTTCGTGGCATCCTCCTCCCGGGGATTCACTACCTCGTCTCCGGGGGTGTTCCTTGGCGCACCAAGGCCCTCCTCGGGAGCCCCAACCCTCGAGCCCTCGTGGGGCACGGAGGGTTGGGCCTTTCGTGCCACTTCCTCTTCGTGCTCGATGATGAAGAAGGTGCTCACCATCTGTGGGGTTGCTGCCAGGTATAGCAATAAGGGCTCACGCTCCCTTAGCGCCACCATGACCGGGGAATAGTGAGGTACCTCTTGAGGGCCTTGAAGGCTTCGTCCACCGCCAGAGTCCACTGGAAGCTACCAATCCGCTTTATGATCTTGCGTAAGGGCAGAGCCTTCTCGCCCAGCTCAGAAATGAATCTCCCGAGGGCCGCTAGGCACCCCTCCAGGCGCTGCATGTCCTTGAGCCACTTGGGCGGCCGCATCTCTTCAATGGCTTGTACCTTGTTCGGGTTTGCCTTGATGTCCCGGTGTGATACCAGGAAACCGAGGAGCTTCCCTGGCGGAACCCCAAATATACACTTAGTAGGATTGAGCTTGATGTTCACCTGACATAAGTTACCGAAGGTTTCCTTTAGGTCTGATACCAGCATGACCTTCTCGTGGGTCTTGACCACGATGTCGTCAACTTAGTCCTTCGCGTTCTTTTCCATCTGCATGTCCAGGGCGATGCGGATCAGCCTCTGGACGGTGGCACCGACATTTTTGTGGCTGAACGGCATGCAGGTGTAGTAGTAAAACCCGCAGGGAGTGATGAAAGTCATCTTCTCCTCATCCTCCCGAGCCATCTTGATCTGTGGTAACCCGAGAATTCTTTGAGGAAGCACAGTAGGTCACATCCCGCCATAGAGTCCACTATTTGGTTGATCCGGGGGATCGGGAATGGGTCCTTGGGGCACGCCTTGTTGAGGTCGGTGAAGTCGATGTAGAGGCGCCCCCTCTTGTGGTATTGATGACCCACAAGTATAGGGGGTGTATCGCAGTATGTTCGATAAGTAAGAGTGGCGAACCCAACGAGGAGCAGAAGGTGTTGGCTAGTGGTATGGATCAGGAATTCTCTGCAAATACTTAGCAAACGGATTTTTAGGGGTTTTCCATAAAGCAAGTAAACAAAGTACGAGTAAATAAAATACAGTAGGAATAAATGCAGCAAGTGGCCCAATCCTTTATGCAGCAAAGGACAAGCCGGTTGTATTACTTAAGATGACCAAACGTTCTCGAGGACACATGGGAAGACTGTCAAGTGCTTTCGCTTCATATAGTTGATTAATCTTATCTAGCTTGCTAAGTGTTGTGTGGGTGAACCTGTGCTAATGTACCACCCCATCCAAGACTAATACATACTTGTGCTTATACCCCTTGCAAACATCCGTAAGTACAAGAAAATAATTAAGGTAGAAACCTAACCACAACTTTAAACTCTAAGACCCTTACGTCCCTTGTGCAATGGTTTCCTAACGGGGGTTTTGGTTTCTGTCACTCCGGCAACCCCTACGATTAGTAGCCAAATACACAATGATTCCCCTAGGCCCATATAGGTGAAGTGTCATGTAGTCGACGTTCACATGACACCACTAGAAGAAGTACACCACAACTTAAATAACAATCTATTGAATCTTGCCTCCAAACAACACCTTTTCCATCAGAATCCTGACTGCGGCGGTCCATGCTCCAAAAGTCATCAACCATGCAAAATAGATGAAATAACATAATTATCACCTCTCAATATGAAATATATCAATGAATAATAGTGAATTAAGACATAGAATACTGATGCAAAATGGACGTATCAACTCCCCCCAAGCTTAGACTTCGCTTGTCCCCAAGCAAAACTGATCTCAATAAACATGGCCTCAGGTTTATGGAGTGAAGAGTCGATAAAAGAATACGGACAAGAAGCATCACATCCATCAAGTGCATAGATCATAATAGAAGATAAGTCACTATTATATAACTTAACTTGCAATGAGTAAAGGAAACACAATAAAGATACATAAAGTGAATCATAATTGGTAATGGCAAACTTAGCTCTTGGTCGAAGAATAGTTGATAATTTGCTGGTAGTTCACAAATAGCTGGTTTTCAATGATAGCTTTCAAAGTAGTAAACATCAAGATAAGACCAATGTGCAAAACAAGGAACATAAGAAACATGATTGAATAAATCATCATATGAATGAATGAAACACAACAACTCAAAATACTTGCTGAGATAGAAGGGGGTAGGTTTACTGACTCAACTAGAAAGTAAAAGAAAGGCCCTTCGCAGAGGGAAGCAGGGATTGCAAGTCTCATAAAGAGCTCCCAAAAAGTATGATACTTACTAGCTTTCAGCTCTCATTGCCCCTATCATAGGCATCTTTTGGTGGTTAAGGTAATAGTGACACAACTAAGAGGATATGCTTGACAAGTTATAAGTTGAAATCTCATGCCCCTTACTTATGAGTACTGATCCTCATGCTACTCAACTTCAGTCACGAGCAAGCTCTTTTCATTGTAAATACATGTGTATCATTGAGAATCGTCAACGGGGTACCCCTTGCACATGACACAGGAGCTATCCCATAATCAAAATGACAAGGCAAGCAGACAGTGATCATCTCAGCGATCTTTTTATTTGCTATTTGCATAGGTTTTTATTGAGGATGCTTCATAGAATGCTCACTATAGTTATGTTGCAAGTTTCCACCATGATTAGGCATGGCTTAGGCTAGAGGCCCAGGCATTTCTCTAACACACATATAAACTCCATGATCTTACAAGTTCCACTTTTATTTCACACCGTCGGGATCCATAAGCAAAAGAACATGATATCAACTAGGTACAAGTACCAATGAAGTGGTGAAAGCGGTCCCCATGATGCATGGTTCTGCTAACTTCAACTCATAAAGCGCAAGCATATACGTAACAAAGAAGGACCCAATGGTTCAAGTTTATTAAATGCAAGAAAGTAAAGTGTGCCATCAAGTTTGTGAGAGCTTTAATCACTAATTTTCACATAAGAAGTTTAATTTGGGAGTTAGATAAAACAGGAATTTACTTGGAATAACAATAATGCTAATAGGTAGGTATGGTGGACACAAATGGCAAAGGTTTTGGTTTAAAGGAGGTGGATGCACGAGAAGAATTCCCTCTCAGTACAGGTTTTTGGCTAGCAAGGCTGGGTAGCAAGTACAAGAGTTGAAGGAAACAAACAAACATACAAGTGATAAAGACAAACATGCAATCTTCCTCGGAGGCACTAAAGATCTTAACTAGAGAATACTAGACTTATGAGCAAATCAAGAAAGAAAGATGATGAAATAATTTTTCTTTAGAGTACTTTTATCTTTTTCATTCAACTCTCAAAAATAGTGTGCTACTGACTGAGCCAGGTTTGCCAAAACCAACAAAATTAACTCAATGATCCCAAAGTGATACCAATACTAACAACAAGATCAATCATATAACCACGAATTGAAAACTAATATAAGCTATGCAAAAGAGTAAATGATAGAACTTCTCATTAATATTACATAACGGCAAACTCACACCAAGGGATACATATCTAACGAGAGAGGGGACACTTCCATAATGCAAACCATACTACATAATAACTCCTCTATTCATGATATGACTCTACTAATAAGGTAAAAAGATAGAAGATAGTGATGTGATACCGCGACACTCCCCCAAGCTTGGAACAAACCAAGGGGATGCCAAACCTGATGACGAATTACTCCTTTGGTGGTGGTGGTATCTTCTCATCTTCGTCCGTCTTCTAGGGTAAAGGCTTCCCATCAACAAAGGACATCGTGGTTTCCAACATCCTGAAACTTGCAGCAGCACTTATGTGTTTAAATCTAGCCTCATACTAATAGTTTTGATTTTGAACGTCATAGAACTGTGCTTGCAGTTTGTTGGTTGTTTGACAGAGTGAGAGGACTTCGTCTTTGAGTTCAGCAGTCTCCTTTTGGTGCTCGGTGATGAGTTCAGAACAAATCTTATGGATGATATCCACTTCGCGCTCCGCCATCTTCTTGTACCTAAAGACTTCTTGCTCCAGTGCTTCCATCCTGTCCTCTAGACTTCCTTCACCTTTAGGGCCTTGAACCTCTTTAATCCGGACCTCCCCACCTTCGAGCAACAACTCCTTGGGATGAATCTTCAATTCTCTCATGTATGGGTTGATGATATCTTCTAAGGAATCTCCCTCGACTGATCCATTGGAAGACATTGTGGCTACAAATCTGGGATTTTACCTGGCAGAAACAGATCGAAACAAAAACACGACGAAAACACGATATACGAACCTCGGAAGATCTGGGGGGTTATATATTGTGAAGTTTCATATCAAAAGGAAGGTACTGGGAGAAAACGAGTCGGAGGCGAAGTCTGGGGTGGCCTCACCACCTGGTGGAGCGGCCAGGGGTGGGCCCGTGCCACAGGGTGGTGTGGGCCACCCTGGCTCCGGTTCCGTCCCTTTTTCGCTTTGTAACTTTCCTTATCGACTGAAAACTGCAAAAATATAGTTGTATTGTATTTTCACGGAATTTTCTTACCAGAACTGTTACCTATTTGAAAACAGACTCTGCAGGTCTCTAAATTTGGTCCTGGATGAATTTCTCCGGAGTTATAACTTGAAAGGCATCAACATCTTCATTGTAAGAATCTCCAGCAATATAGTGTTTGAGTCGCTGTCCATTCACGACTTGTGTAGTATTATCTTTTAGAGAAGAAATTGTTATTGCTCCTGAATGGTATACTTCTTCAATGATGAAAGGTCCTTCCCATTTTGATAGTAGCTTACCTGCAAAAAATCTGAGATGAGACCTATACAATAGAACTTTCTCACCAACATGAAATTCTCTCTTAAGTATTCGCTTGTCATGCCATCTTTTAACTTTTTCCTTAAAGAGCCTAGCATTTTCATAGGCTTCACTCCTACATTCATTTAAAGAACTTAAGTCAAATAATCTTTTCTCACCAGCGAGCTTACAATCTCTATTTAGTTCTTTAACTGCCTAGTAAGCTTTGTGTTCTAATTCTAAGGGTAGGTGACAAGTTTTCCCATAAACCATTTTATAAGGAGACGTTCCCATAGGATTTTTGTAAGCAGTTCTATAAGCCCATAAAGCATCATTCAACTTCTTAGACCAGTTTTTTTAGACCTATTAACAGTCTTTTGCAAGATAGATTTAACTTCTCTATTTGATAACTCTACTTGCCCGCTAGTTTGGGGGTGATAAGCTGAAGCAATTCTATGATTAACATCATATTTAGCAAGGGTTTTCCTAAAACCACCATGAATGAAATGAGAACCCCCATCAGTCATGAGATACCTAGGCACCCCAACCTAGGAAAGATAACATCCTTAAGCATTTTTAGAGAAGTCTCCCCGTCAGCACTCTTTGTAGGAATGGCTTCTACCCACTTAGTAACATAATCAACGGCAACAAAAATATGAGTGTAACCTTTCGAAGGAGGGAAAGGACCCATAAAGTCGAATCCCCAACAATCAAAAGGTAACTAGAGAGTAGTTCATAGGCATTTCATTGCGTCTTGAAATATTACCAACACGCTGACATTCATCACAAGATAAAACAAATTTTCTTACATCTTTAAAAAGGGTAGGCTAGTAGAAACCTGATTGTAGCACCTTTTGTGCAGTCCTATCTCCTGCATGATGTCCTCCATAAGCACTACCATGACATTTACACAATATCTCCTTTTGTTCAAATTCTGGAACACATCTTCGCATTATACCATCCACTCCTTCTTTGTATAAGTGTGGGTCATCCCAAAAATAATGCCTCAAATCATAGAAGAACTTTCTTCTTTGCTGAGCTGTAAAAGTTGGAGGCAAATACTTGGAGACAATAAAGTTATCATAATCAGCGTACCAAGGGCTCCCTCGCAAGCTCACCCCTATAGCAGCAAATTGTTCATTTGGAAACTATCATTAACAGGCATAGGGTCAAAAGAGACGTTTTCCAAATGAAATAAATTATCAGCTATAGGGTTTTTAGCACCCTTCCTATCTACTATATGTAGATCAAACTCTTGTAAAAGCAGCGCCCATCTAATAAGCCTAGGCTTAGTGTCCTTCTTCGTCATAAGATATTTAATAGCAGCATGATTAGTATGAATGGTGACTTTTGAGTCTACAATATAGGGCCTAAACTTATCACAGGAAAAAACAACAGCTAGAAATTCCTTTTCAGTAGTAGCATAATTCCTTTGAGCAGCATCTAGAGTCTTACTAGCATAATGGATAACGTTTAACTTTTTATCAATACGTTGCCCAAGGACAACTCCTACAGCAAAATCGCTAGCATCACACATTATTTCAAAGGGTAAGCTCCAATCAGGTGGTTGAACAATAGGGGTTGTAGTTAAAGCCTTCTTAAGAGTTTCAAAAGCTTCCTTACAATCATCATCAAAAACAAAGGGTACATCTTTTTGAAGAAGATTAGTGAGGGGTTTTGATATCCTAGAAAAGTCTTTAATAAACCTCCTATAAAAACCAGCATGACCAAGGATACTACGAATACCTTTGATGTCTCTTGGACATGGCATCTTCTCAATTGCCTCAACCTTAGCTCTATCAACTTCTATGCCTCTTTCAGAAACTTTATGCCCAAGGACAATCCCTTCATTAACCATGAAGTGGCATTTCTCCCAATTAAGAACAAGATTGGTTTCTTCACATCTCTGCAAAACTTTATCAAGGTTGTGTAGACAATTATCAAAAGAAGTTCCATAGATAGAAAAGTCATCCATGAACACTTCTACAATTTCCTCACAAAAACCATGAAAGATAGCAGACATGCACCTTTGGAAAGTAGCAGGAGCATTACATAAACCAAAAGGCATACGTCTATAAGCATAAGTTCCATAAGGGCAAGTAAAAGTAGTTTTTCTTGACCTTGTTGTTTAACAGCAATTTGAGAGAAACCAGAATAACCATCAAGAAAACAAAAATGGGTCTTTTTAGACAACCTTTCCAACATTTGATCAATAAAAGGAAGCGGGTAATGATCTTTTTTAGTAACTTTATTGACCTTTCTAAAATCAATGCACATCTTATAGCCTACTACTATTCTTTGAGGAATAAGCTCATCATTATCATTAGGAAGAACGGTAATACCTCCCATTTTTGGAACACAATGAACATGGCTAACCCATTCACTATCAGCAATAGGGTAAATAATACCAGCATCAAGGAGTTTCAATACCTCATTCCTTACCACTTCCTTCATCCTAGGATTTAAACGTCGTTGGTGCTCCACTACTGGCTTTGCATCTGGTTCTATGTTGATAGAATGCTGACATATAGTAGGTGAAATCCCTTTTAAATCATCCAGAGTATAGCCCATAGCTCCTCGGTGTTTCCTCAAAACCTCCAATAACCTTTCTTCTTCCTTCCCTGAAAGTTTAGCGCAAACAATAACAGGATATATCTTTTTATCATCAATATAAGCATATTTAAGATCATCAGGGAGAGGTTTTAGATCGAAAACCGGATCTTTTTTAGGTGGCATCGTGGTACCCAAGTCTTCTATAGGCAAGTCATGCTTAAGCATCTTAGGTTGATCATGGAGAATCCTGTCAATCTCATTCCTTTCTTCCATGAAGATTTCACTTTCATGATCTTCCATAAATTCCTGCAAAGCATTGTTAAGAGCAAGAGAGATAGAAGCAAGTTGTTCAACTCTAAAATCCTCATTATGGGTTTCCTCTTCGCAAGGTTCTTTAGCAGATTTCGAAAAATTAAACTCATAAGACTCCCCATCAAACTTACTCAAGATTTTCTCCCTCTTGCAATCAATAATAGCTCCACAAGTACTCAAGAAAGGTCTACCAAAAATGATAGGATAAGTTTTACTAGCAGCTGAACCAAGTACTAGAAAATCAGCAGGGTACTTAATCTTACCACAAAGAACGTCCACGTCTCGCACAATACCAATTGGAGATATGGTCTCTCTATTAGCAAGGTGAATAACCACATCAATATCTTCCAACTCGCAAGGACTAATTTCATGCATAATTTCTCTATAGAGCTCATAAGGAATAGCACTGGAACTTGCACCAATATCACATAAACCATAATAGAAATGATCACCAATTCTAACAGAAAGCACAGGAACACTAGCCTTTTTAGTTCTATTAGGATGTGAAACAATATTAGAAGCATCCTCACAAAAGACTATGTGCCGATCTTCTACACTTTTAGTGACAAGGTCTTTCACAATTCCTACCACAGGTTTAATGTTTATTTGTTCATCAGGTTTTATAGTTCTCTTTTCACTTTTGGTGATTACATTAGTTATCATAGGATGGTCCTTTACCTTTTCGGAGAAAGGAATCTTCTCGATATAAGGTTCGGGTAGGATGGGATCAATAATGCAATACTCAGCACTTCCAATAGGAGCATAGTTAACAATATCTTTGTAAGGTGCATGGTATTTATTCCATCCCCTTTTTGGAATTTCGATATAGGAAGCAAAAGCTCTAAAGCAATTCGTAATAACTTGCAAATCAAGACCATAAACATTACTAATATTCTGAAAGTCATCAGTTCTCATAAAAGATTCAATGCATTCATAATCATAATTTATACCTGACTTTCTACCTTTGTCATTCTCCCACGCTTCAACATTGTGTTGAATACGGTCCAGAAGATCCCATTTAGCTTCTTCTTTCATGCGAGTGAATGATCCAGCACAAGAAGCATCCAATAAATCCTTGTCATGTAGAGGGAGCCTTGCATAGAGGTTATTGATAATAATATTATTGGGGAGCTCATGAATGGGACATTTGAGCATTAATAACTTCAATCTCCCCCAAGCTTGAGCTGTACTCTCTCCATCAAGAGGCCAAAAGTTGTAAATTTGATTCCGATCTTTATGAATCTCACTAGGAGGATAAAACTTTGAATAAAAGAGAGGTACTATTTCCTCCCATTCCAGAGCTTGACCATTCTTCAGCAGCTTATACCATTCCTCAGCTCTTCCTTTCAGTGATAATGAGAATAACTTCTTCTTAACTTGATCTGTAGTAATACCTGCACACTTGAACAACCCGCATAATTCGTGTATAAAGAGCAAATGATCTCCAGGATGGACAGTTCCATCCCCAACATAGTAGTTATCCATAACACGATCAATAATTCTTGTAGGTATTTTGAAAACATCATTCTCAGCAGGTGGTGGCTTATCTACTACCTTAGCAGTGGTAGTAGCATTACCAAATAAGAAACTCAGCGAATTATCCATAACAAAAATAAAGCAACTAGCAGAAGTAAACAATACTCACAGTAGAAGTTTCCTTTACCAGTTCCACTCTCCAATAGTGCTTCACTCCCCGGCAACGGCGCCAGAAAATCGTCTTGATGACCCACAAGTATAGGGGGTGTATCGCAGTATTTTCGATAAGTACGAGTGTCAAACCCAACAAGGAGCAGAAGGTGCTGGCTAGTGGTATGGATCAGGAATTCTCTGCAAATACTTAGCAAATGGATTTTTAGGGGTTTTCGATAAAGCAAGTAAACAAAGTACGAGTAAATAAAATACAGTAGGAATAAATGCAGCAAGTGGCCCAATCCTTTATGCAGCAAAGGACAAGCCGGTTGTATTACTTAAGATGACCAAACGTTCTCGAGGACACATGGGAAGACTGTCAAGTGCTTTCGCTTCATATAGTTGATTAATCTTCTCTAGCTTGCTAAGTGTTGTGTGGGTGAACCTGTGCTAATGTACCGCCCCATCCAAGACTAATACATACTTGTGATTATACCCCTTGCAAACAACTGTAAGTACAAGAAAGTAATTAAGGTAGAAACATAACCACAGCTTTAAACTCTAAGACCCTTACGTCCCTTGTGCAATGGTTTCCTAACGGGGGTTCAGGTTTCTGTCACTCCGGCAACCCCTACGATTAGTAGCCAAATACACAATGCATTCCCCTAGGCCCATATAGGTGAAGTGTCATGTAGCCGACGTTCACATGACACCACTAGAAGAAGTACACCACAACTTAAATAACAATCTATTGAATCTTTCTCAACACAACTCCACTACTAACAACATGACTTCTCCCATGTCCTCGAGAACAAAATGAACTACTCACAAGACATCATATGGATCATGATCAGAGATGGAATAATGATATATAACAATCTGAACATAAATAATAATTCAATGGTTCACTCAATAGCATCAACTACAAAGAGTAATCAACACCAGGAAAGTTTCCCCTATGAACTAATGCAAGATTCAACACAATTGTTACAGCAATATGGAGATGGTGATGAGGGTGCTGATGGTGATGATGATGGTGGTGATGATGATGATGATCCCGATGAAGTCCAGCTTGATGGTGGTGTTGATGGCGACGATCTCCCCTCTCCGGGAAGGAATTCCCCCGACAGAAATCTGTCTGCCGGAGAGATCTTTCTCTCTCGGTGTTTTCCGCCCCGCAGAGGCGGCGGAATCTTTCTATGGTCACTCCCTGAGTCTTAGGGTTTCGGAAGGATGATATACGCTAGAGGAGAGAGGCTGGAGTGGGCTAGGGTGGCCACACCACCTCCAGGCGCGGCCTAGGGATGCCTGCGCCAGGGGTGGTGTGGGCCCCTATGGCCCATCTCCACTCCATCTTCTGGCATCCTTAGTCTTCTGGAAAAATAGGATTTTCCGTATATTTTCCCGGATTTTCTCATCTTCATGAATTTTGCCTCCAAACAGCACCTTTTCCATCAGAATCTTGACTGCAGGGGTCCATGCTCCAAAAGTCATCAACCATGCAAAAATAGATGAAATAACATAAGTATCACCTCTCAATATGAAATATATCAATGAATAATAGTGAATTAAGACATAGAATAGTGATGCAAAATGGATGTATCAGGTATCTGGAACCACGACCGGGTTGGATGACCAATCGGCTTGGAGGACCTCACGGAAAAGACGCACCTTGACCAGTTTCTCCATCTCGGCGATGATGAATTGATGCTTCTCTATTGACTGTCGCCTTGGCTTTTTCTTCCCTGGGTGTGCCGTTTGGAACACCACCAGGTGGTACTCTAGCACCTCCCGAGGAACCCCGGTCATGTCCGACAGGGTCCACCGAACATGTCCATGTTGGAGCACAAGAAGACGATGAGTGCCCACTCCTCTTCTTCCACGAGGTGCGCCCCCATGATGATGGTGGTGCTTGGGACGGCGAGGTCGAGCGGGGCCTTCTTGGTCACCATGCGCTTCTGGGAGAACAGCGGCTTTTTCTTCCTAGCCATGCTGATTTAGGAGGTGAATTCCCCCTCCAGGGGATCCGTCTACTCGCCTTGGGCTTCCCCACCCGCATCCTGGGGTGGAGTCGGTCTTGGGCATGGGAGGTTCCACATCCCCCTGTTATGCTCCCTCCTCGGGCTGGGCGGTTGTCGCCCCCTTGTACACTTGTTCGAGGGAACACCAAGCCTCCCCCTCGTCGAATCAAATCGTGAGGGTATGTCCCGTGCTGCCCCGAATCTTGATCACGTTGTAGGCGCTATGGGTGATGGCCATGAACTTTTCTAGAGCTGGGTAGATCAGAATGGCGTTGTATGGCAGCCCGATGTGGTCGACGTGGAAGGTGATGAGATCAGTGTGGTATTTGTCGCTCGTGCCAAACATGACGGGAAGCTGTACCTACCTGAGGGGCATGGTCTCGCCTTCTGCCGCTCCCGTGAATGACAGAGCCGGCGCCAAGCAGGCCATGGGCACCGGCATCTGGTAGAACGCCTCCGCCGAAAGCATGCTCATGCCGGCTCTACCGTCCACGAGTGTGTTAGCCATGGTGACGCCACCAGTGGTGGGAGAGCATACCATGGGTACGACTCCCACCAAGCGTGTGGACTTGGGGTGGTCGTCAACGCCGAAGGAGACCGGTTGTTGCGACCACGCCAGCCGGGCGGCAGTAGCGTCGGGCCTCGCCGCCGCCATCTCATGCGAGAGATTGTTGAAGTGCCTCCCTGAGGAAGGAGGCTAGGAGCCCCCCAAGATGCATGCGATGGTGCCGGGGGTGCCTTGACATTGTGCGTGCGACATCCCGCGGCCCCAGCGATGGTCCTTGGGCCTTGTTGCCGGTCGGGCCCAGGCCACACCTTGGGTTGCCTAGGAGTCCGAAGAGGCGGGTGTGCCATGCCGCACGCTCAAGAGAAGTTGGGACATGGTGGAGCAAACTCTGTGCTGCGCTCAGCATGCGTTCCCGAGCGGAGGCATCCATACGGGCTCATCGGTGGGACCTCGTGTCGGGATTCAGCACCATGCCGCTGAAGTCGAGGAAAACCCCTGTATCGTCCCTCAGCCCCCTACCTGGCACGCCAAATCGGAGATGTTTCCCATGAAGGAACAGGGGTCCAACGAGCCCTGAGTTCAAGAGGGGGCTGAATCACATGTTCTAAGCTTCTCTACGACGGCGAGGACGACAGTGCACACACACAACAGAGAGGTAGACACGTGGGTTTTTACCCAGGTGCAGGACTCTCATGTGGAGGTAAAGCCCCTACTCCTGCTTGGTTGTATTGCTCGCAGTGCTTCGCAAGGGTACACTGGAGAACAAATTTCTAGGGTTACCTGTCCTGGGAATCGACATCCTCCTGGGTGGAAGGAGGCCTCCTTTTATAGGGCACCTCGTCCTCTTTCCCCCAAATGTAGGGCGGGAAGTGTTACCACTCACCGAATACTCTGTCTACCCAACTACTTTCCCTAGACCTGGCCTATACAACTTCGGAGGATCTTGTCCTCCACATGCCCTCGGTCATATATGACGTCTGCTCCTGCGGGGTGTGTCGCCTCTGGCTCCCCTTGCACTGAAATGGGAAGACACCGTCCTAGCTGTCGAGTCCTTTACCAGGCGCACCTTTGACCACCCGGGGCCCCTTGGAGCATAGTGGGGCGGAGCATCCTATGCTCCGCCCTCGCCATGTTTTTCGCCTCTTCCACTTGAACTCATTCTCCTTCATCCCTTGCGAGGGGGCTTCTCTCGAGACCCTTGCGAGGCTTCCGGACGAACCGCCTGAGGGCCCAGCCAACTAGGGACTCAGGGTACCCCCAGTGTCCTTGGTCCGACAACAGTGGTGTGTTCAAGAAAAGGATGAAACATCTAGGAACTATCTCTCCTGTTGGCTCGACATAAAAATTCCTACTCAGGAGTACACGATCAGACCACGATGGTCGTCTTCATCGATGGCTTGGAAAGAGGTTCACTACTCCGACATACGCTAAAGCGCAATTAGGATAAGGGGAAGCTCGACCTTTGAACAACTTATCAAGCCTATTCCCCATGTTTTCCCCCTCACCACCAGAGCTTGACCAGTATATAGAACTATATCTTCAGAATTCTATGTTTTGGCATCTTCAGAAAAAGGTGCATCAAAGTCTTGAGACATCTGGTAGCCATCATCATCTATAGGAATACAATGTGCTAATTTAGTGTTCCACAATAATATGATGGGATTAACTGGATTACTGTAGAGCAAGCAATCGGTTTAATACCACATTGAGACCAGTCACTACAGTCTTGGCACGGTACTTCATGACTAGGATCAGATTCCCCATATTCGGTAGCTGACTCATCGTATTGGGTAGCTGACCCCTGACCCTCAAATTGGGTACCAGAGTCCTCTCCATTGGCAGCTGAACATAGATGTTGGGTAGCTTACGCAACACCTTGGGTACCTAACCCATCGGTTTGGGATGTTGTTCGGTCGCTTCGACGAGGTGCCCGTAGACAGCTGGGAGGTGGCTTCTAGATTTGGAGAGATAGAAACTCACCTTTTGGGGGATACCCGTGGGCAGAAGGATCCGGACTTTGTCACCTGGGATGGTGGCTTCTTGATTTGTGGAGGTGGTAGGTTGTCTTTGGGAGGTGCCAAAAGACGGCAGGATGTGGGTTGGGGTTCCACACCTTGGGTACGTGGCTGCTAGCTTTGGGGAGGTGGCTGCTAGCTTTGGGGGGTGGATGCTGGCTTTGGGGGTGCTTGCTGGCTTTGGGGAGGTGGCTACTGGCTATGGGGAGGTGCTGAATGGCATACCAGTGGGTGGGAGGGAGTGGGCAGGTCGCCTTGGGCAGAGTGCTACTCATGTTGGACAGCTGCCAGCTCGCCTTGGGCAGCTAGTTGCTTTCCTTGGGCTGCTGCCTTCTTAGCTTGGGTAAGTGGTAGATTGACGGCTGCTGGCTTCTTGCCTTGGTGGGCATTAGGAAATGCAGCTTTAGCCACTTGGTCGGCATCAGGAACTGTAGCTTTGGCCACTTGGCCGATATCAGGAACTACAGCTTTAGCCACTTGGCCGGCATCAGGAACTACAACTTTGGCGACTTGGCCGACATCAAGAATTGAAGGTTTAGCTACTTGTCGGGCATCAGGAATTGCAGATTTGGCCACTAGGTTGGCATCAGGAACTGCATCATCGGTCACCGGCAGGGGAAAATGAAGTGCATCTCTAGCCACCTCGAGGGCATTAGGAAGTGCGGCTTTGGCAGTTTGCCTGGCATCAGGAAGTTTGGCTTTGGTCGTTTGCAGGGCATCAGGTAGTTCGGATTTGGAAATCTTCTGGGTTGCACTCCGAGTTTATTGTGAATGGGTTGCAGGACTTGCACTTTTGTTGTTCACCGTGTGGAACCTAGAGGTGGAAGTCCTACTTTTTGCGGATTCCCCTTGGACCTCGTGTGTCTCTCATTTTTTGTGTCTAGAGATAGTACTAATGCCACAACACGCTTGCGTGATGATCCACCACCAGGAGCCATCCTTCGCCTGGGAATTGACTTCTTGAATTTTCTCTACTTAAGCTACACATTTTACATGTAACAGTTAATTGGGGAAAATAAAGAGGAACAAAACATATGGCAAAATGAGTAAGCAAACAATTCCACAAAAGATGATTTGGCAGCACCTTAATTATAGAGAAATCATGAAAAGATGGTGAGCTAGCTGGTAAGGGGACTACCTGCAGCCCAGTCTCCTCGGTGACTAGTGTTTACCAGATATGTCACCTTCACTGATACCCCCCTCGGGATCATACCGAGGTCCAGAGGGATCACTTTTCCTCTTTTTAGGGTAGAATACAGTTGGGGATGCAACAACACTGGCTACGAACCTAATACCTTTTGGGAATATGCCCTAGAGGCAATCATGTATGATTCTATTCCCAATGTATTCATAAAGTTATTGTCCATGTATGAACTACTGATATGTATCATTGAATATGTGATTCGATTGTGAAACTATATATTCATGTTTTTCATACTAGTTGTCCTTGGTCATTGAGGTTGTGCTGGACACACAACTTAGACTAATGTGAAAGTCGGCTAATGACTCAGTTCCACTTGTCATGGGCATGGTGATGCTATTCTAACTTACACTGATTCGGCTAAAGAGTTTAGCAAATCGGACTGACCCACAGTTGAGATGCAACGAGCATGTTGTCATTTGTAGTCTCAAGCAATGGAATCCTTCGACCTGAGGTGATCGCATGATCCGAGTTGTGGATCGCCAGCTTAGGTCCTATCAAAAGTTATTCCGTAAATGGGCAGTTATAAAGGTAGGGTTCAGGTTGGTTGTGAAGCAAGCTGCGTGACGTGGATTAACAAGATGGGATTTGCCCCTCCATAATGGAGATATATTCTCTGGGCCCTCTCGTGTGATATGATTCGAAAGCATGGCCATGCGCAACTTGGTTAAGTGTTAACCAAGGAGTTGGACTAAGTGTTAGTCCAGTGAATCGTATATCACGGAACGAGAAGAGAGAGTCGAGCTATTAAAAGGATGGAAACAACTCGTCTATAGCTGGACAAGATATATCATGAGGCAAAGGGACTTGGATGAAAGTCACATTGAGAAAGGTTTCTTCTGACTTTATGGCGCTTGGGAGTTCTCACGTCTTGCTAGAGGCCGCTACCAACTATCAACTTGGAGTGGTGACTCTTGTCGTGTCCAGGCGTATGTAAACCTACAGGGTCACACACTTAAGGGTAAGGAGCCCATGTGGATTAGATCCATGTGGAGATTGGGGTACGGCCTAGATGGGCCTCAAGCGTTGAGCCCAGCTAGGAGTGTATATAAGTAGAGTAACAAGGGATTGTCCCTAACCTAGCCATCATTTTCTCCACTCCCATTTCGGGCTAGACAGGATCTGGCAGTCCTCTGCCTGGAGCTCCTTCCTGTACGTGTGGATACCGGTAGAGGCGTTGCACGTGCGGTGCGGGAGACAAGAAGGTCTGTGGGGATCTAGACGTGTTGTACCAGGATTGGTCGGAACGGCATCAACTGACATGCTTCATCAATAATCCGCACCTACGCGTCTAGTGGTAAATCTCATGGCCTACTACCTCAGCTGGATCTTGGGATCACCGCGTAGGGAAAAAGTTTTGTTTATCTCTGCGTGGCCCAACAATATCAATTCATTGCATCCATGGACTCTTTATCATGATGGTTTTCATCCTACTTTCTTCCATCGGTAGTATTTGTGGTTCTAACATGAATAAAGAATTCCAATTAATCTAGAAATATAAAACTGGGTGCGATCCCAACCTATGTTATATAGTATATAGTACTCATCATTTAACAGGTCACCATGAGCAATTTAAACAAAAAGATCGTAGGCTGCCAAACTAATGCAACACATGGGATAATGTAACCTGGTCTACAACCTTCCTTTTTGTTACTTCTAGGGGTCTAGGGGTCTGTGGGGGGTGAATACACTTGGCGATGCAACAACATATGCTAAGAACCTAAGAGCATGTACAATGCAAGATGCTTAGAGAAGTGCTTAGCGAAATAAACCGGATTTTGGTTAAGCAATTGTGCTTATTTATAACAGGATGATGTCTAAATTGGCACCTCTCGAATACAAATAAGCACTATTTCTTACGAAAAAGCTTGGATTATTTTTGTAAGCACATTCCACTATACATATGTGTTGCTAACATGTATAGGGAACTCCAAACATGGTTCAATATATAACATATGGGGTGGAATAGTCTGCTATGACCAATTCATACTCTGATCGAAGATCAAACAGTTTGGTCGAATCAGAGTACGGATCTGATTTGGGTAAAATTGTTTTATCTGATGATGAAATCCATGTTCGGAAGGCAGATGAGATCTGTGTTTTCGGAAAAATCATCGGGCGCTGCGTTTTCGGACCGTCGACTTCACCCTTTTGTAGCGCCTTAGATGTCGTTGCAAGTTTTACAACACCGGTAGATATCGTATCTATGCATAACTTGTTTTTTAGGATGATGTTGTTAATGGTATGGCTTATGTACATGTGATGTGTGTAATCCATACGTGATCTTTGTATCACGGTTTTTGTCAGCTAGCTGGAGCCTAGGTGCTGTCATTTTATTGTATAATGACCTGCGTGTCGGATTCTCTTTGTAATTTTCTTTACTAGCTAATGTAGTTGTTTGAAGAACCCAGATTTCATGCAAGTCGATGTACAAGTTGGCTACATGGTGTAAGGCGGCACGTGATAAGAGTTGACATGAGTCGAATTACAAGCTTTGTGGAGATGGAGATCGCCATGAAGAGAGCCATACCATTTCACATTATAATTGCATTATTTGTGTTATGTTTATGTCTCTGTTTTACCTCTATTAGATAGTTGGTAGAAAGTAATCCCTCAAAGAAGGTCTAGTCAGTTTCCCCGCCAGTGCTGCACCATCACAAGTCGGACATTTTTGGTAGTAGGCTCATAAAATTGGGGTGCTATCAATTCTTTCCGACTAGGTGGGTTTGAGTTGGACTCTTACAGCGGAAGCACTCGGTAATCTAGACGGGTCTATCACAATGGTTGTGGGACTCAGGGGAAAGTCGGATGGGAGCCGGGGCATGTGATGCCACCCGTCCAACAGGACTCCTATGAGATGTGATTAACTAGGAGTTGTCTACCTAGATCACTTGACGACTAGCGGTGATGCTAAAGATCACTAGTCGGCTTGCTTATTTAGGATCCTGAATCACTAAGTAACCATCGGAGGGGTGTTGGTTCTAGTGGGAGCACAAGTATTAAAATGTTCAATATGCTTGCTCTTTTATGGATACATGTATTAAGTGTTTTTGCATTTTTTTCTGTTGTAGATCAATGGCACCTAGCTGTCTCCCTCAGATTTCCAATTTTGCTTTGAGAACTATTTTAGAGAAAGATAAGCTAAATGGAACTAACTTCACCAACTGGTATCGTTATCTGAGAATTGTTCCCAAGCAAGAAAAGAGGGACCATGTCCTAGACAACCCACTTCCAGATGAGCTGAATGAGAATGCGAGTGTCGCAGCCACCAATGCCTACCGTAGGACTTGTGATGAGTCAACGGAGATTAGCTATCTTATGCTTGCTCACATGGAACCGGGCTTGCAGCAGCAGTTCGAGAATGTTGAGGCCTACGATGGTATCAAGTCTCTCAGGCTTTGTTGAGTTGCAAGCTTAAGGATGGTGATCCACTGAGTTCGCATGTGATCAAGATGGTTGGTTATGTGTAGTCTCTAGAAAGGCTTGGCTATCCCATTAGCGAAGAGTTCGCTATGGACATAATTCTGAACTCTCTTCCTAGTGCGTATGGCCAGTTCATATCGAACTACCACATGCATGGTATGGATGAGAAGCTCACTGAATTACATGGGATGCTCAAGCAGGCTGAGACGGATCTCAAGAAAGGCGCCTGTCAAGTGTTGATGGTGCAGAATAAGGCTAAGTTCAAGTAGAGTTCTTGGACTAAGAAGAAGAAGGCAAAGTCGGGAGGTAAGGCCGAGGACCCAGTCCAAAGCACTTCCTCAGGGACTAAGCCATCTCCTGCAGCCGGATCCACTTGCTTCTATTGCAAGGCGGATGGCCACTGGAAGAGTAATTGTAGCAAGTATCTGGCTGATAAAGCCAAGAGTGGAGGTGTGACTTCCGGCTTAGGTACGCTTGTTTGCAATGTTATAGACATTTATCTTGCCGATGCACCTGGTACTTCTTGGGTATATGATACCAGATCAGTTATTCACATCTGCAACTCATTGCAGGGACTTGTAAGTACTAGGAGCGTGGTAAGAGGCGAGGTTGACATTCGAGTCGGCAACAAAGTGAGAGTCACTGTGTTGGAAGTCGGCATGATGCAACTTCATTTACCTTCTGGATTCTTAATGGAGCTGAATAATTGTTATTATGTTCCAGTGCTTAGTCAAAACATTATTTCTGCCTCATGTTTGATGAGACAAGGCTATGAGTCAAATATTAAGAATAATGGTTGTTCTTTGTATTTGAATGATATGTTTCACGGCTTTGCACCCGTCTAGGACGGGTTATTTATTTTGAATCTTGATGGTGAATTTGTCTATATTATAAATGTGAAAAGGTTGAAACCAAATGATCTGAATATGACTTACTTTTGGCACTGTCGGCTTGGTCATATAAGTTGGAAATGCATGAAGAAGCTCCATGATGATGGACTCCTAACTTCGTTCGACTTGGAGTCGTTCGATACATGTGAATCCTGCCTACTCGGCAAGATGACCAAGACATCTTTTGCAAAGAGTTGTGAAAGGGCGTCCGACTTATTGGGACTAATACATAGTGATGTATGTCGCCCGATGAGCACGACAGCCAGAGGTGCTTATGAGTACTTCATTACCATCATTGATGATTTGAGTAGGTATGGATATATCTACTTGATGAAACATAAGTTGGAAGCCTTTGAAAAGTTCAAGGAATTCTAGAATGAGGTATAAAATCAACTCGGCAAGAAAATAAAGTTTCTTCGGTCGGATCGAGGAGGCGAGTACATGAGCCATGAGTTTGATGACCATCTAAAGAGTTGTGGTATAGTTCCTCAACTTACTCCGCCGGGAACACCGTAGAGAAACGGTGTGTCAGAAAGGAGGAATCGGACCTTGTTAGACATGGTACGATCAATGATGAGTCGGACAGATCTGCCTTTATCATTTTGGGATTATTGTCTAGAAACTGCAGCTTTCACACTAAACAGAGTACCATCAAAGTTGGTAGAGAATACACCGCATGAGATGTGGACTAGCAGGAAGCCGAGTTTGTCTTTTCTTAAGATTTGGGGTTGTGAGGCATTTGTCAAGCGACTTCAGTCGGACAAGCTTACAGCCAAGTCGGATAAGTGCATTTTCATTGGGTATCCAAGGGAAACCTTGGGTTACTACTTCTACAACGGAGAAGAAGGCAAAGTGTTTGTCGCTCGGAACGGTGTCTTCCTTGAGAACGAGTTTCTCAGTTGGGAAGTCAGTGGGAGTACGATGTGGCTCGAAGAAGTTCGAGAGGAACCGGTCAGTAGCGATTTGGTGAAAGCCTTGGAGGTTGAGCCAGTCGTGGTAGCTGAGCCGACAGCTGCACCTACACTGCGAAGATCAAAAAGATTGCGAAGTGTTCGTGATGTATTACTATTGGACAGTGATGAGCCAGTAACTTATTCGGAAGAGATGGTGGTTTATGATTCTGATTCATGGCTTGGAGCCATGATATCTAAGTTGAAGTCCATGGATCAAAATCAAGTTTGGAACTTGGTTGATCTGCCAGACGGTGCAAGACCCGTCGAGTGCAAATGGGTCTTTAAGAAGAAAACTGATATGGATGGAAATATTTCTGTCTATAAAGCACGGCTTGTCGCAAAGGGGTTCCGACAGGTTCAAGGAGTTGACTACGATGAGACTTTCTCACCCGTAGCGATGCTTAAGTCAGTTTGGATCATGTTAGCTACAGCAGCCTATTTCGACTATGAGATATGGCAGATGGATGTCAAGATGGATTTCCTTAATGGAAATTTAACCGAGGACGTGTATATGATATAGCCTGAGGGTTTTGTTGATCTGGCTAATGTTTACAAGGTATGCAAGCTTCGGAAATCCATTTATGGGTTGAAGCAAGCATCTTGGAGTTGGAATATTCGCTTTGATGAGGTAGTCAAATCGTTTGGCTTCATCAAGAGTGATCATGATTCTTGTTTATACAAGAAGTTCAGTGGGAGCAAAGTAAACTTTTTGATCTTATATGTGGATGACATATTACTGATTGGAAATGGTGTCCAGATGTTGCAAGAGATCAAGGAATCATTGGAAAGGAGTTTTTCGATGAAAGACTTGGGTGAGGCAACTTACATACTAGGAATCCGGAAGTATAGAGATAGATCAAGGCGGCTCATTGGATTGAGTCAGAGTACATATTTGGACAAAGTGTTCAAGAAGTTCAACATGGAATCGTCTAAGAAGGGGTTCTTACCAATGTCCCATGGTGTGAAACTTAGCAAGACTCAGTGTCCTTTGACAACTAATGAGCAAAGTCGGATGAGTGCGATTCCGTATGCTTCTGCAGTCGGATCCATCATGTATGCTATGATTTGTACTAGGCCAGATGTTTCCTATGCTCTAAGTGTTGTGAGTAGATACCAGGCTGACCCTAGAGAGATCCACTAGGCAGCGGCTAAAAATATCCTTAAGTACTTGAGAAGGACTAAGGATATGTTCCTGGTTTATGGAGGTGAGGATGAACTCAGTGTAAGGGGTTACACAGATGCGAGTCTCACGGACTCGGATGATTCTCATTCGCAATCAGGATATGTGTTTGTAATAAACAAAGGGGCTGTGAGCTGGAAGAGTTCCAAGGAAGAGACGATGTCCACGTCTACGACAGAGGCTGAGTAAATTGTTGCCTCGGAGGCGGCAAAAGAAGCCGTTTGGATGAGGAATTTCCTCACGGATCTTGGTGTGGTTCAGGGCTCATCCAATCCGTTAGACGTGTATTGTGACAACAATGGTGCTATCGCATAAGCCAAGGAACCTAGACAACACCATAAGAACAAACATATACTCATGCAGTACCACCTGATTCGCCAGTTCGTGGATCAAGGTGATATCAAGTTATGTAAGGTACACACGGATGCAAATATTGCGGATCCGTTGACAAAGCCGCTACCACAGCCGAAGCATGAGGCGCACCTAAGAGATATGGGCATTAGATGCCTAGACATGTGATGTCAGATGATTGACTCTAGTGCAAGTGGGTGACGATTGGGAATATGCCCTAGAGGCAATCATGTATGATGTTATTCCCAATGTATTCATAAAGTTATTGTCCATGTATGAACTACTGATATGTATCATTAAATATGTGATTCGATTGTGGAATTATATATTCATGTTGTTCATACTAGTTGTCCTTGGTCATTGAGGTTGTGCTGGACACACAACTTAGACTAATGTGAAAGTCGGTTGATGATTCGGTTCCACTTGTCATGGGCATGGTGATGCTATTCTGACTTATACTGATTCGGCTAAAGAGTTTAGTGAATCGGACTGACCCACAGTTGAGATGCAATGAGCATGTTGTCATTTGTAGTCTCAAGCAATGGAATCCTTCGACCTGAGGTGATCACATGATCTGAGTTGTGGATCACCAGCTTAGGTCCTATCAAACGCTGTTCCATAAATGGGCAGTTATAAACGTAGGGTTCGGGTTGGTTGTGAAGCAAGCTGCATGACGTGGATTACCAAGATGGGATTTGCCCCTCCGTAATGGAGAAATATTCTCTGGACCCTCTCGTGTGATATGATTCAGAAGCATGGCCATGCGCGACTTGGTTAAGTGTTAACCAAGGAGTTGGACTAAGTGTTAGTCCAGTGAATCGTATATCACAGAACAAGAAGAGAGAGTCGATCTATTAAAAGGATGGCAACAACTCGCCTATAGCTTGACAAGATATACCGTGAGGCAAAGGGACTTGGACAAAAGTCACATTGAGAAAGGTTTGTCTTCTGACTTTACGGCGCTTGGGAGTTGGTACGTCTTGCTAGAGGCCGCTACCAACTATCGACTCGGAGTGGTGACTCGTGTCGTGTCCAGGTGTACGTAAACCTACAGGGTCACACACTTATGGGTAAGAGCCCATGTGGATTAGATCCATGTGGAGATTGGGGTACGGCCTAGATGGGCCTCAAGCGTTGAGCCCAGCTAGGAGTGTATATAAGTGGAGTGACAAGGGATTGTCCCTAACCTAGACGTCATTTTCTCCACTCCCATTTTGGGCTAGACGGGATCTAGCAGTCCGCTGCCTGGAACTCCTTCCTGTACGTGTGGATACTGGCAGAGGCGTTGCACGTGCGGTGCTAGAGACAAGAAGGTCTGTGGGGATCTGGACGTGTTGTACGGGGATCATTCATCATGGCATCAACTGACGCGCTTCATAAATAATCCACACATGCGCGTCTAGTGTTAAATCTCGTGGCCTAGTACCTCAGCTGGATCTTGGGATCACCGCGTAGGGAATAAGTTTTGTTTATCTCTGCATGGCCCAACAATACCAAGTCGTTGCATCCATGGACTCTTTCTCATGATGGTTTTCATCCAACTTTCTTCCATCGGTAGTATTTGTGTTTCTAACATGAATAAAGAATTCCAATTAATCTAGAAATATAAAACTCGGTGCGATCCCAACCTATGTTATATAGTATATAGTACTCATCATTTAACAGGTCGCCATGAGCAATTTAAACAAAAAGATCGTAGGCTGCCAAACTAATGTAACACACGGGATAATGTAATCTGGTCTACAACCTTCCTTTTTGTTACTTCTAGGGGTCTAGGGGTCTGTGGGGGGGGGGTGAATACACTTGGCGATGCAACAACATATGCTAAGAACCTAAGAGCATGTACAATCCAAGATGCTTAGAGAAGTGCTTAGCGAAATAAACCGGATTTTGGTTAAGCAATGGTGCTTATTTATAACAGGATGATGTCTAAATTGGCACCTCTCGAATACACATAAGCACTATTTCTTACAAAAAAAGCTTGGATTATTTTTGTAAGCAACACCCCAAACACATTCTACTATACATATGTGTGTCTAACATGTATAGGGAACCCCAAATTTGGTTCAATATATAACATATGGGGTGGAACAGTCTGCTATGACCAATTCATACTCTGATCATAAGACATAAGATGAAACAGCAAAACAAATGCAACATGGATTACATGATAGTCCTAGTATGGGTAGCCTTGCTGGTATTATACACTAGTATCGTACACATAATACTAGTGTGTACAAACTTCCCACTATGACCAACCTAAATAATGGTGTCTATGTTATAAGACCTATGACACTGCTCACTATGGAGATAATATTAAGAACATTCATAGTGGGGAGTAACATAGCCTAGTAACATGCTATGTTACACCCCACTATGACCGGACTTAGTATTATACATTGCAATAATAAGCAGTGCAGGACGATTAAACATAAGCATTACAAGCATCTACCATGCAATTAAATAGGCAATTAAGCAAAATATAACCTATTGTGCTCATTGTCCTATAGTAACCATCATGTAAAATAGTAAACTATGAACTACTTATACGATGAACATAATACATAGCACGAAACAGCCAAAGTAATGCAACAAACAGGATAATGCAACCTTTATCACACACAAACTAATCATAAGCCTAATAGTTTACAAGATGGGCAATTAACCAATTGGTTGCAATAATAAGGAGGTCGGGACAATTAAACATGAGCAGTATATGCATCTATATGTTGTTGATTGTCCAATAGTAATCACAAGTGTAAAATATTCCACTATGAACAATTTGTATTTATACTCTGATCATAAGACGTGTTATGAAAAGCATTTATCTGCAACAAACAAGATAATGCATCCTTTATCTTCAACAAACAATATAACCAAACAGCAGTAAAAGCAAGGTAAGTGTTTCCTTGCCTTCAGGCTGTGGGGCCTTTTTCTTCTATTCCTGGCGGAACGCTTAAATCGTGGCATCTAGGCTTGTCAGTGAAAGCAGACTATGTGGAGGAGGTGCACAACGAGTAGGCAGACCTTGTCGACGGTGATATGGCAGACCGTGTCGACTAGGTGGACGACGAGGTGCACGACGAGTAGGCGTACCTTGTAGTCGAGGTGCACATCGAGTGAGTAGACCTTGACCGCGAGTGGGCAGATCTTGACGGCGACGTGCACGGATAGTGGGAAGAACTTGACGGAAAGTTGGCAGGCCTTGTCGACGAGGTGCACGACGAGGTGACGTACCTTGTCGGTGAGGGGCTCGTCGAGTGAGAAGACCTTGACCGTGGGTGGGCAGACCTTGGCGTCCAGGGAATAGACCTTGATAGAGAGGTGCACAACAAGTGGGGAGATCTTTACGGAGAGGTTCACGTAGAGGTGGTAGATCTTGTGGGTAAGGTTGAAAGCAAGGTTGCAGACCTGTGAGCTTGACAGTTGGCACGACATGGTGGGAAACCGCGAAGGTGACGATGGGCTAGGGTTTGGGCTACGACGACGGCTAGCTGCTGTCTACTGGAACGAAGGACGGCGGCATGGTGAGGAGGGGCATAGGGCGGCGAGGGGCGGCGAGGGGCGGAGGGAAGGACGATGATGAGTGGAGGAAGGACGGAGGCGGCAAGGGTGAGGGCGAGGGAGGAGGCAAAGGACGACGAGGTGAGGAAAAATGGATCTCGTCCACTTTCGGCGGGGGAGGGGATAAGGAGGGTTTCTTTTAGATTACCTAAATTACCTCTCCGCGAATGATGCATGGAGCTATGCTGAAGGGCTGATCGGTCTATCCCAAGGACAGAATTTCGAGGCATGAAATTTAACTCCTACGCGCGAAATTTGAGCGGGGTGTGTCAGTCAAATTTTTTGATGGCGTATTGATAGGTTGCAAACATATCTACAATTTTTGATGTTCCATGCTTCTTTTATATCTACTTTCTTATGTTTTGTCCACACTTTGGAGTATTTTTACATATTTTCTAGAACTAACCTATTAACAAGACGACACAGTACCCGTTGCCTATTTTCTGCTGTTTTTGGTTTCAGAAAAGCTAGTAAGGAAATATTCTCGGAATTGGACCGGACAAAAGCCCAAGTCAATATTTTACCAGAAGTAATACGGAGTCCGGAGGGGAGACGAAGAGGGGAGCCAGGGCGTCCACACCTAGTGGTGGCACGACCAGCCCTAGTCGCGCCACCAGGGGGTGTGGGCCCCCTGCTACTCCACCGACCTTGCCCCTTCGCCTATATATTGCCTCCGGGACGAAAACCCTAAATACCCGATCAAAATTCCACAAAAGAGTTTGTAGCCGCCGCCATCTCCATCCCTAGATCGGGAGGGATCTGAAGCTCTTCCCGGCACCCTGCCGGAGGGGAGAGATCACCCTAGAGGCCTTCTTCATCACCATGCCTGCCTCTGGTGTGATGCGTGAGTAGTTCATCCCTGGACTACGGGTCCATGTAGTAGCTAGATGGTTGGTTCTTCTCCTTTGTGCTACCATGTTTAGATCTTGTGAGCTCCGTTCATAATCAAGATCATCTATTTGTAATCATACATGTGGTGTTTGCGGGGATCCGATGGATATTGAGATGTTATTTCAGATTGATTATTGATTCTATCATGTCTATGTTATTTGTGATCTTGCATGCTTTCCGTTGTTAGTAGCTATCTTGGCCGAGTAGATGCTAGCAACTCCAAGAGGGAGTATTTATGCTCGATAATGGGTTCATGCCTCTAGGAATCTGGGGAAGTGACAGAAATATCTAAGGTACTAGATGTGTTGTTGCTACTAGGGAGAAAACAACAATCCTTTGTTCATAGAACAATCGTATTGTTTACTTTACACACTTTGCTTAATGCAATTATCTGTTGCTTGCAACTTAAAACTGGAGGGGGTTCGAATGATAACCTGAAGGCGGATTAATAGTCATAGATGTAGTTGGATTACGGTCTATATATAATGTTGTAATGCCCAATCAAATCTCATAGGATTCAAGATGATTAGTATATGCATGTATGCTTTCTCGGTGTCTGTCAATTGCCCCGCTGTAATTTGTTCACCCAACATGTCATCTATCTTAAGGAGAATCACCTCTAGTGAACTATGGACCCTGGTCCATTCTTTTACCATCAATCTACAAATATATTTACTGTTTTATGTTTACTTTCTGCAAGCAATTACTATCTTCCACACAATACGTTTAATCCTTTGTTTTCAGCAAAACCGATGAGATTGACAACCTCACTGTAAGTTGGGGCAAAGTTATGTGGTTGTGTTGTGCAGGATTCCAAGTTGGAAACAACACCTTGGAGGTGTTTCCTTGCTCCTGCTGGTTCGATAACCTTGGTTTCATGACTGAGGGAAACTTGCTGCTGTGCTCATCATACCTTCCTCTTGGGGTTCCCAACAAGCTCTAATATATTTTGAGCCATCAAGCTTTCTTCTGGCGCCGTTGCCGGGGAGTCAAGGACATCTTCACAAGGGGAGTCCCTCATAACCAATCTCTTTACTTTGTTTTTTGTTTTGCTTAGTTTATTTCTGCTTTGTTTGCTTGTTTATTTTATCAAAAACACAAAAAAAATAGTTGTACTAGTTTGCTTTCTTTATATCAAAAACACAAGAAAAATTAGTTTCTATTTTAAATTGCTATTATGTATAGCATTGCTCCAATCACTATGTCGCATGAGGAAATGATTTTTACTTTCAAACAAGGAATTGAAGAAAGTTTCAAAGGAGCTTGGTCTAGGATCTCTGAATTACATGCAAAAACTGAACCTAAAATGACTCTAAGCTTATTGCTTAGCAGTTTTTTACTTTGGAACTGCTCTATGCTATATATATGCTTTGGATGCTGTAGTAGGAGGAGATTTACTCCAATGCAATGAGGCTGAAGCTTTTAATGCCATAAAGAAGTTGGTCTCAACATATAACTTGCCTAGCAAATCTGATTCCTCCTTCATAAACATATTTTCTAGATTAAACACTCTTGAGGCCAACACAGCTAGTTTAAAAGATTGCTATAACATGCTTAGAGAGCATCATGAATATGTTCCAATAAATTCTGAATCTTCAAAATGGCTTCCTACAGTAAAAGTTGTTATAAATAATGAAACTTTTCATGCTCGCTGTGATATCATGTCTAAATTCTATCTTATGCCTAAATATATCTATGAATCTTTAAATCTTTGGGGACTTTCTGAAGGGGGGGAGAAATATTTCTTGCTAATAATGCCATGATATTACCCATTGGAATAGCTGAAGGAGTGTTTACAAAAATTCTAGGGAAAGTGGTGTCTACTGATTATCTTGTTCTTGAATGTGCAGGAAAAGGACAAATTACACTTGGAAGATCCCTACTTAAACTCCTTGGAGCAATAATAGATGTGGAAAAGGGCATCATGCATTTTGCTTCTCCACCAAACAATCATAAATTCCCCAAGGATAAGAATAAAAGTAAGAGAGGTAAGGCAAGAAATTTTTAATGCTTTTTCATTTGAGAATACTTGATTCTTTTCTTGCTTCTTATGCCTAGCTCAAAGGCGTTAAAGAAAAGCACTTATTGGCAGATAACCCAAATTTCATTAGGAATATTTTGTTGAGCCTTGGAAGTTATTGCTTCGGTAATAACCTCTCCTTATCATTTTTGTGTGGTTTTTGTGCCAAGAATAACCTCTAATGAGAGAGAAGTAAGATTTGGGAAAGTTGTTGTCCTGAAACAGATTTTTGTGCTTCGCTGTAAAATTCGTGAAAAATCTTTGTATGTCGGATTGAGCTGTAATTTTTTTTGCTTCTGCCCCAGGTTGTTATCCAACCTTCGTTAGTTCAGCACTTTTCGATTTGAGCAACAGAAGGTCTTCAAAAAAATCGGTTTTTACCTGCTGGTCTGTTTTGACAGATTTCTGCCACTATTTGCATTTGCCTCTTAATCTCTTTCTCTTTGAGTTCTCTTTGATCATTTGAACTTTTTAAAGGGAGTGATACAATAGCTTTTGTTTTAATGGAAGTTTTACTTGTGTTGAAACTAAACGAAAAGACTTATTATCTCGAGTACACTAATGTTGCTAATGAAGATTGTGTGAAGTTTTGTATGAAGGAGATTTTAAAGTGTAGGGAAGAGTAATGTGATAAGATGAAGTATGGACAAAAGCTCAAGCTTGGGGATGCCACCCGTGTCACCCCAAGAAATATTCAAGAAGTACAAGCGTCAAAGCTTGGGGATGCCCAAGGCATCCCCTTCTTCATCAATAAAAATTTCAGGTTTCTTCCAAACACTTCATTTTTATTGTTTCATGCACAATTGTGTTGTTCTTGGAGCATCTTTGTTTTTATTTTTAGTTTTTGTTTGCTTGGTTTCTTAAATAAAGTTGGTTGGACCCCCGCATTCATACATTAGTTTTCAAATAAGTTGATTTGGATTGGAAAAGAGTAGGAAAGTTCATGCTTAAGTGGTATAAAAGGAGCTTGTTTTTTACTATGGCTTAGGCTTTATCATATCATGCTTGATATTGATTTGGCTTTATGCTTAGTGATTATTGCTGTAGCATGACATGTTACAAACAATTGAGATTTCTTAATGTTCCTTGAAAGAATCATGCATTGTTTTAGCATATAAAAGCATAATATTGTGGTATTCTCCTTTAATGCTTTATTTGGGTTGACTTGGCGCAAGCTCACACCATGTTAAGACTATACCAAGTCACCATAGCCTCTATGATCACTTAGTTTTCGTCTTGTAATATCACTTTATGCTTTAATCAATAATGTTTTGTCGCTTTGCATGATTATGGCCATTATTGCTCTCTTAGTTGGTCACTCCTAGTCTTTTGCTAGCCTCCATACCAAGTATGAGTTCCACTCATGCATCCAACTCCAAATAAAACCAAGTTATTCCAAAGAGTCCACCATACCTACCTATTAGCATTTGCTGTTCCAAGTATATTCATGTTTTTATCTACCTTCCAAATTGAACTTGTTATGTGAAAATTAGTGATTAAAGCTCTCACGAACTTGATGGAACACTTTACTTTTATTCCACTTAATAAACTTGAACCATTGTGCCCATCTATGTTGCGTATATGCTTGTATTTTGTAAGTTGTGGATTAGCAGAACCATGTTGTCATGGGGAATGCTTTCAACATTGCACTTTATTTAGTTGATATCATGTTCTTTTGCTTATGGATCCCGGCGGTGTGAAATGAAAGGGGAGCTTGTAAGGCTCATGGAGTTCGTATATGTGTTAGAGAAACGCATGGGCGGCTGGTCTAATCCATGCCTAATCATGGTGGAAACCTTCAGCGTAACCATAGTGATCAATCTATAAAGCATCCTCTAAAAAAAGCCTATGCAAATAGGAAAGAAAACAAGAGAGAAAAAAGAAAAAAGCCTATGCAAATAGGAAACAAAAGGATGCTGAGATGCTCATTGTCTGCTTACCTTGTCATTTTGATATGGGGATTCTTCCGTATCATCGGGCAAGGGGTACCCCGTTGGCGGTTCTCTATGATACACATGTACTTACAATGACAAGGACTTACTTGTGACTAAACTTGAGTAGCATGAGGAACGGTACTCGTAAGTAAGGGGCATGAGATTTTCAGCTTATAACTTGTCAAGCATATCCTCATATTTGTTCACTTTAACCTTAACCACCTAAAGATGCTTATGATAGGGGCAATGAGAGATGAAAGCTAATAAGTACCATAATTTTTGGAAGCTCTTTATGAGACTTGAATCACTGCTTCCTTCTATGAAGGGCCTTTCTTTTACTTTTATGTTGAGTCTCCATCTTCTATCTTTATGCACCTATTGAGAGAGTATAGTGGCCATTCTTAGTTTAATGTGCATTGTCCCAAGACTTGTTGATTTATTCATAACTTTGATATTGCTTGTTCTTAAACTATTTGTATCTAGTCACCCTTATGAACTTTGAAGGTGTCCTATGCCTTTATGTTTTGCTACATTATGAGGGACAAGCTGAATACCATTCTTATTATGTTTTCTATATGTGAAACAAACAAACGTCTTTCAAAGCATTGTTATTCATGAATCTTTTGTTTGTACCTTCTCATGTTATAACATAGTTTCTATGTCTCATTGTTAGAACTATATCTTTCATGCTATGTTAAAGTACTATGATCCCAGCTATCAATGTGTTATAAATACTTTGATCAAGATTATGATGGTGCATGTCACCTAAAAATTATTCTTTTTTATCACTTACCTACTCGAGGATTAGCAGGAGTTAAGCTTGGGGATGTTGATACATTGCAAACGTATCTATAATTTTTGATGTTCCATGCTTATTTTATATCTACTTTCTTATGTTTTGTCCACACTTTGGAGTATTTTTACACATTTTCTGGAACTAACCTATTAACAAGATGCCACAGTGCCAGTTGTCTGTTTTCTGCTGTTTTTGGTTTCAGAAAAGCTAGTAAGGAAATATTCTCGAAATTGGACCGGACAAAAGCCCAAGTCAATATTTCACCAGAAGGAATACGGAGTCCGAAGGGGAGACGAAGAGGGGAGCCAGGGCGTCCACACCTAGTGGTGGCACGACCAGCCCTAGTCGCGCCACCAGGGGGTGTGGGCCCCCTACTACTCCACCGACCTTGCCCCTTCGCCTATATATTGCCTCCGGGACGAAAACCCTAAATACCCGATCAAAATTCCACAAAAGAGTTTGTAGCCGCCGCCATCTCCATCCCTAGATCGGGAGGGATCTGAAGCTCTTCCCGGCACCCTGCCGGAGGGGAGAGATCACCCTAGAGGCCTTCTTCATCACCATGCCTGCCTCTGGTGTGATGCGTGAGTAGTTCATCCCTGGACTACGGGTCCATGTAGTAGCTAGATGGTTGGTTCTTCTCCTTTGTGCTACCATGTTTAGATCTTGTGAGCTCCGTTCATAATCAAGATCATCTATTTGTAATCATACATGTGGTGTTTGCGGGGATCCGATGGATATTGAGATGTTATTTCAGATTGATTATTGATTCTATCATGTCTATGTTATTTGTGATCTTGCATGCTTTCCGTTGTTAGTAGCTATCTTGGCCGAGTAGATGCTAGCAACTCCAAGAGGGAGTATTTATGCTCGATAATGGGTTCATGCCTCTAGGAATCTGGGGAAGTGACAGAAATATCTAAGGTACTAGATGTGTTGTTGCTACTAGGGAGAAAACAACAATCCTTTGTTCATAGAACAATCGTATTGTTTACTTTACACACTTTGCTTAATGCAATTATCTGTTGCTTGCAACTTAAAACTGGAGGGGGTTCGAATGATAACCTGAAGGCGGATTAATAGTCATAGATGTAGTTGGATTACGGTCTATATATAATGTTGTAATGCCCAATCAAATCTCATAGGATTCAAGATGATTAGTATATGCATGTATGCTTTCTCGGTGTCTGTCAATTGCCCCGCTGTAATTTGTTCACCCAACATGTCATCTATCTTAAGGAGAATCACCTCTAGTGAACTATGGACCCTGGTCCATTCTTTTACCATCAATCTACAAATATATTTACTGTTTTATGTTTACTTTCTGCAAGCAATTACTATCTTCCACACAATACGTTTAATCCTTTGTTTTCAGCAAAACCGATGAGATTGACAACCTCACTGTAAGTTGGGGCAAAGTTATGTGGTTGTGTTGTGCAGGATTCCAAGTTGGAAACAACACCTTGGAGGTGTTTCCTTGCTCCTGCTGGTTCGATAACCTTGGTTTCATGACTGAGGGAAACTTGCTGCTGTGCTCATCATACCTTCCTCTTGGGGTTCCCAACAAGCTCTAATATATTTTGAGCCATCATGTATCTTGGTCGTCTATTGCATGATGAGTGGCTCAAATAAATTAATCATATAGGATACTTGTTAAAAAGGGGTACCTTTCAAAGAAATTAGCAATTACTAACCAAAAAAACCAGGAAAAATCCGTTATGCTGATTTTTGCCAAAATATTGGTATAGGTGAGATCCAAAGTGTGGTATGAAAAATCTCTTTACGGGTGAACCAGATGGGAAAAACATGTGGAAATCTTGCATATATGGCATTACCATATTTATTAAAGTGTGGTGGGATGTTGACATAGGCAGAACCCACCCCTAGGTGAGCCTGTTCTCAAATGCAACTTCCATATCATGGTGTAGTTGCATATTCATATGTGTTTTTTTACGAGTACGTGTTTTGACAATAGTGTGTGTGTGTGGCTCATGTATATATATATATATCAATTTGGTTTTGGAAAAGAACACATATATGCAATATGCAATGACTCTAGGGGGATCCAAGTGGCAAACCATCATGGTGTAGAAGCAAAAAAACACATAGGAAAGCAACTTCCACAGATTGCAATGCATAGTGTGACAGAGAAGTTGCATCACAGATCCACTGGAGTGTGTGTGGTCATGTAGATATCAATGTGGTTTTGGAAAAGAACACATATATGCAATGTGCAATGACTCTATGGGGACCCAAGTGGCAAACCATGGTGTAGAAGCAAAACACATACACATAGGAAAGCAACTTCCACACATTGCAATGCACAGTGTGATAGAGAAGTTGCATCACAGATCCACTAGAGTGTGTGTGTGGTCATGTAGATATCAATGTGGTTTTGGAAAAGAACACATATATGCAATGTGCAAAATGACTCTAGGGGGACCCAAGTGGCAAACCATGGTGTAGAAGCAAAACACACATAGGAAAGAAACTTCCACACATTGCAATGCACTAGTGTGACAGAGAAGCCGCATCACATAATCCACTAGAGTGTGTGTGGTCATGTAGATATATATCAATGTGGTTTTGGAAAAGAACAGATATATGCAATGTGCAATGACTCTAGGGGGATACAACTGGAAAATCAAACCATGGTGTAGAAGCAAAACACACATAGGAAAAGCAACTTCCACACATTGCAATATTAATGCAACAGTGTGACGGAGAGAAGAATCCACTAGTGGAGTGTGTGTGGTCATGTAGATATCAATGTGGTCTTGGAAAAGAACACATTCAATGTGTTCATGTGGATCATCAATGACTCTTTAGTGGAGATATCAATGTGGTTTAGGAAAATAACACATGTAATCACTCTAGGGGATCCACATATATGTGTGTGTCAAACCACCAAGTAGCTTCCACATTATTGCATGTTGCACCAGTGTGACAGAAGTTGCATCACATCATCCACTGGGGTGTGTGTGGTCATGTATATATATCAATGTGATCCAAGTGACAAACCATGGTGTAGAAGACCAAAAACACATAGGAGATAAAGCAACTTCCACATTGCATGCACTAGTGTGACAGAATATGTGTGTTAAACCATCATGGTCATAGAGATCAAAAGAACACATGCAACTTCCACATTGGCTTAGGAAAAGAACACATAGGAGATAAAGCAACTTCCACATTGGTTTAGGAAAAGAATGCATGCAATCACTCTAGGGGATCCATATATATATATATGCGTGTCAAACCATCATGGTCATAGAGACCAAAAACACACTAGTGTGATAGAAGTTGAATCACAGAATCCACTGGAGTGTGTGTGGTCAGATATCAATCTGGTTTTGGAAAAGAACACATATGCAATGTGCAATGACTCTAGGGGGATCCAAGTGGAAAACCATGGTGTAGAAGAAGAAAAACACACATAGGAAATCAACTTCCACACAATGCAATGCACCAGTGTGACAGAGAAGTTGCATCACAGAATATAATCCACTAGAGTGTGTGTGGTCATGTATAGATATCAATATGTTCATGTGGATCATCAATGACTCTAGTGGAGATATCAATGTGTGGTTTAGGAAAAGAACACATGCAGTCACTCTAGGGGATCCATATATATGTGTGTGTCAAACCATCATGGTCATAGAAACCATAAACACACTAGTGTGATAGAGGTTGAATCACAGAATCCACTGGAGTGTGGGTGGTCAGATATCAATGTGGTTTTGGAAAAGAACACATATGCAATGTGCAATGACTCTAGGGGGATCCAAGTGGAAAACCATGGTGTAGAAGAAGAAAAACACACATAGGAAATCAACTTCCACACAATGCAATGCACCAGTGTGACAGAGAAGTTGCATCACAGAATATAATCCACTAGAGTGTGTGTGGTCATGTATAGATATCAATATGTTCATGTGGATCATCAATGACTCTAGTGGAGATATCAATGTGTGGTTTAGGAAAAGAACACATGCAATCACTCTAGGGGATCCATATATATATATGTGTGTCAAACCATCATGGTCATAGAGACCATAAACACACTAGTGTGATAGAGGTTGAATCACAGAATCCACTGGAGTGTGGGTGGTCAGATATCAATGTGGTTTTAGAAAAGAACACATATGAATTGTGCAATGACTCTAGGGGGATCCAAAGTGGCAAACCATGGTGTATAATAAGCAAAACACACATAGGAAATCAACTTCCACACATTGCAATGCACCAGTGTGACAGAGAAGTTGCATCATAGAATATAATCCACGGGAGTGTGTGTGTGGTCATGTATAGATATCAATGTGGTCATGTGGATCATCAATGACTCTAGTAGAGATATCAATCTTTCGTTTAGGAAAAGAACGCATGCAATTACTCTAGGGGATCCATATATATATGTGTGTGTGTCAAACCATCATGGTCATAGAGACCAAAAACACACTGGTGTGACAGAAGTTTAATCACAGAATCCACTAGAGTGTGTGTGGTCAGATATCAATGTGGTTTTGGAAAAGAAAACATATGCAATGTGCAATGACTCTAGGGGATATAAGTGGCAAACCATGGTGTAGAAGAATCAAAACACACATAGGAAATCAAATTCCACACATTGCAATGCACCAGTGTGACAGCGTAGTTGCATCATAGAATATAATCCACTAAGTGTGTGTGGTCATGTATAGATATCAATGTGGTCATGTGGATCATCAATGACTCTAGTGGAGATATCAATGTGTGGTTTAGGAAAAGAACACATGCAATCACTCTAGGGTATCCATATATATGTGCCAAACCACCACATCATGGTCATAGGAGACCAAAAACCACATGGGAAAGCAGCTTCCAACATTATTGCATGTTGCACCAGTGTGACGGAAGTTGCATCACACAGAATCCACTGGGGTGTGTGTCTTCATGTATATATCAATGTGATCCAAGTGGAAAACCATGGTGTAGAAGACCAAAAACACATAGGAAAGCAACTTCCACATTGCATACACTAGTGTGACAGAAGTTGCATCACATAATCACTAGATCAGTAGGGTGTGTGTGTGTGGTCTATATATCAATGTGGTTTTGGTAAAGAACACATGCAATCACTCTAGGGGATCCATATATATATGTGTCAAACCATCATGGTCATAGAGAGACCAAAAACACACCAATGTGACAGAAGATTGCATCTATCACAGAATTCACTGGAGTGTGTGTGGTCATGTAGATATCAATGTGGTTTTGGAAAAGAACACATATATGCAAATGTGAAATGACTCTAGGGGGGTCCAAGTGGAAAACCATGGTGTAGAAGCAAAACATACATTGGTAAAGCAACTTCCACACATTGCAATGCACCAATGTGACAAAGAAGTTGCATCACAGAATCCACTGGAGTGTGTGTGGTCAGATCTCAATGTGGTTTTGGAAAAGAACACATATGAAATGTGCAAAATGACTCTAGGGGGATCCCAGCTAGTGGCAAAAACATGGTGTAGAAGACAAAAAAACACATACAGCCCACATTGCATGTTGCACCAGTGTGACAGAGAATAATCCACACTGGAGTATGTGTGGTCATGTAGATATCAATGTGGTTTTGGAGAAGAACACATGCAATAATATGTGCAATGACTCTAGGGGGATCCAAGTGGCAAACCATGGTGTAGAAGACCAAAAACACATAGGAAAGCACCTTCCACATTGCATGCACCAGTGTGACAGAAAGTTGCATCATAGGATCACTAGAGTAGGATGTGTGTGTGGTCTATATCAATGTGGTTTTGAAAAAGAACACATGTAAGGTCATGTGGATCATCAATAATGAATCTAGTGGAGATATAAATGTGTTATTTTAGGGCAAATAACACATGCAATCAATCTAGGGGATCCATATATATGTGTGTCAAACCATCATGTGGTCATAGAGACCAAAAACACACTAGTGTGACAGAAGTTGCATCATAGGATCCACTAGAGTACTGTGTGGTCACATATATATGTTTTGGAAAAGAGTATGCAATGTGCAATGACTCTAAGGCGATCCAAGTGGCAAACCATGGTGTAGAAGCAAAACGCACATAGCAAAGAAATTTCCACACATTGCAATGCACCAGTGTGACAAAGAATTAAGTTGCATATCACACAATCCACTAGAGTGTGTGTGGTCATGTAGATATGTTTTGGAAAAGAATATGCAATGTGCAATGACTCGAGGTGGATGCAAGTGGCAAACCATGGTGTAGAAGCAAAACACACATAGGAAATGAACTTCCACACATTGCAATGCATCAGCAGTGTGATAGAGAAGTTGCATCACAGAATATAATCCACTAGAGTATGTCCGGTCATGTATAGATATCAATGTGGTCATGTGGATCATCAATGGCTACTCTAGTGGAGATATCAATGTGTGGTTTAGGAAAAGAACACATGCAATCACTCTAGGGTATCCATATATCTGTGCCAAACCACCACATCATGGTCATAGGAGACCAAAAACCATATAGGAAAGCAGCTTCCAACATTATTGCATGTTGCACCAGTGTGACAGAAGTTGCATCACACAGAATCCACTAGGGTGTGTGTGGTCATGTATATATATATCAATGTGATCCAAGTGACAAACCATGGTGTATAAGACCAAAAACACATAGTAAAGCAACTTCCACATTGCATGCACCAGTGTGACAGAAGTTGCATCACAGAATCCTAGATCAGTAGGGTGTTTGTGTGTCGTTTATATATCAATGTGGTTTTGGAAAAGAACACATATAAGGTCTATGGATCATCCATAATGACTCTAGTGGAGATATGTGTGGTTTAGGGAAAATAACACATGCAATCACTCTAGGGGATCCATATATATATTGTCAAACCATCATGGTCATAGAGAGACCAAAAACACACCAGTGTGACAGAAGTTTGCATCTATCACAGAATTCACTAGAGTGTGTGTGCTCATGTACATATCAATGTGGTTTTGGAAAAGGACACATATGCAATGTGCAATGTCTCTAGGGGGATCCAAGTGGCAAACCATCATGGTCATAGAGACCAAAAATGCGTGGTCATGTGTAGATATATATATCAATGTGGTTTTGGAAAAAGAACAATGCAATATGGTCATGTGGATCAATGTCTAGTGGATATCAATGTGTGCAAATGACTCTAGGGGATCCATGTGTCAAACCATGGTGTACACGTACCAAAAACACGTTGGAAAGCTTTTTGGTCTGCATGCATGCATGAATGGAGTATCTATAGTAATAATGATTTACTGAAAAATTTAGAAGAAATTAAATCGAGTGTGGATTTTGCATTTTCCATTGACATGCCTAAAAATGATTAACTACAAAAGAAATCGAGTTGTGTATACGTGCATTTTGCATTCACACTCGTGCGTTTTGCATTAACATGTGCGATGTACATGTTTCCCACCTCGCGTGCGCTCCCACCACCCAACTGCCCCATCATCTCCCAGTCATTTAAAAGACATCAGCCACACGGTTTCCCCATTGTCTCCTAGTCATTTCTCCACACTCCATCCCACTCTTCCCTGCACTCCAAAGAACAGAAGGAAACCCTAGTAACAAGTACGAGATCGTTTTCTCGCGAAGATGAAGAGATCAAGACCGGTGGTCGCCGAGGATGCCAAGGTCATCATCGACAAGGAGGCAGCCAATGCCATCGTCCAGAAGGAAGCAGATAACAAGGTCGAAGAGGAAGCAGTTGTAGTTCTGGTGGCGGTTGCAGATAACAAGGTGGACTACGATTACTTTGATGACAGCGAGGATGACAGCGATTCCTAGTTTGATCTCATGATCTTGGGAGAGTAATTTTTTTCATTCACTGACTTCTTCTCTCTACTTGCTAATTTGCAGGAACCAGGTAGCGATGTCAGTGAAAGTATGTGGTCTAGGCACGCAAAAAGCCACCACATCCTGAAGCAGATGAGGAATGGGAAGTTCCCCTTCCGTCGAGGTGCACACAAGTACATGTGCCACTTCTACGTAAGAAGGATTGCGGAAGACCTGAACAGCATCATGCAGCATGCCGGGGGCATTGCCCGTGGAGGACAGCGGGGTGTGAATCATACGAAGGACAAGCATGCTGCCTTCATGGTTTACCTGAGCAAGTATGCCAATCTCGGTCACATTGCTCGGTGGCCCTAACTGCTAGCTCTTGTTGCCTCAGCTGGCTCCTACTGCCGCCTCGTGTTGCCTCTGCTGCCTCCTGGTGCTTGTTGTAGCCTCCTGTTTATGTAATGGGTGTAGTGTTATAGTATATCGTTTGGGTTGTGTAATTAAGTACTACTAGTAGTATGTGGTGGTTGTGATCGAACCTATTTAACTAGTACCTCTATATATTGTCAGTACCTATTAAGTTATTTGTTATGATTGCTCCTGGTTACACATATTTCCGACATTTCAAAATATTTTTTTATTCTGAATCTTTGAGAAACACACACGCGATTGTTCCTGGTTTTGCAAAAATATAGAAAATCCATGGTTATTGTTCCTGGTTGCACCATGTTTGAAATCAACAAAAGATAAATACACATTACTTTTGCAACCATGATTTTTCCTAGTTTCAACAAGTTTGGTACAACAAGTTAAATACATCTCATGAATACTAAAAACAACTGACTAGCTAGCTAGCTAACTAAACATCTAACAAACTCATTTCTCTTACTGATTTCTAAAATGTCAAAACCAAGAGGAAGCAGAATACATCCATAATTCAATACTTATTTCCACAATTGCCAACAACAAAAAGAAGAACACACCCTAAAGTCACTGCCATGCTAAGCATCATCATAAACCAAACATGCTTGCATTCCATTTCTTTTCTCATTTCTTCAACCTCAGTTTAGGTATCTGCAGATCTATGTCTCTATATACCAGCCTCAGCTCAATCATCATCTTATCATCTGCCTTCTTACATAGCTGGGCATGCATCCTCTACATCTGTGCTGGCCATGGGTTGTCCATCCAGTACAAGTAACAACAAACTTCATCTGGATAACCTAAAAAAAATCTACCAATGTCTGCACCATAGAAGGCAACCTTCCTAGCAGGAACATGGTTGCACTGGCATCTCCAACTAGGATCTAGCTCCTTCCCATCAATCTCTTGATCTAGGATGGAAATTGGCAGCTCCCCATCGATTCCAACCCAACTATGCAGAACAAGTCATTGAAACTCTTAAATTCCCCTAACGGCTAGAACCCTAGCTAGAACAGATTCAGTGATGGAGCAAGACCTAATTTACCTGGTCTAGAACATCGCCCTCTCCTGCCGGCTCGTGCATCCCCATGGCAGCCGAGATGTGGCAGCGACGGTAGCAACATCGGAGGAGATGTGACGGCAGCGATGGCGGCTGTGCGGTGCGGTCGGGGAAATGACTCGTTATGGGGCCACTCATCAGCTCCATGGGCCCCACCTGTCGTTGGGTATTAGGGGTCCCATCCACACTCGCCCACATCCACTCACCTCCCAGCATTGGGCAAACCCTCTCCGGTGACGGCCGAATCCCCTCCCTGACCCTCCCGGCGATGAAAAATCCCCTCCCCTCCCCTCCCCGGCGACGGACAAATCCCCTCCCCTCTCGTACCCTCCCCGGCAACGACCAAATCCCCTCCCCTCCCCTGCGACAGCCAAATCACCTCCCCTACCCTTCCCGGCGACGACCAACCACCCTCTCCTCCCCGGTGACGACGGCTTCAACATAAGTGCTCCTTGACCTACTTCCCTTCACCGTGTCACCTCCTCGTTCTAGGTTCACCATGTCAGTGATCCATCTAGGTCACCGGCGATGGATCTTGGCCTTAGTGTCACCACCTCGTTCTAGGGCAGAGCGGCAGCGTTGCTGTCTATGTCAATGGATGATCTTGAAGTAGTTGCCAAATTAATGCCCCAAATTGTTGTTTTTCGTAGCTATATGTTAGTGCTGATGGATAATCTTAGGATATTAACTGTTTACAACTAGCCAATGACTAATATGTGCGACTTAGCTTGTTGATGGGATGATCTCCATCTACTTAGTGTCTTTGTACAACCACAATGGCTCTACATCGCCTTGGTAGATACAGATTCATCTCATTGACTTGTGTTTGCTATCTTACTATGGAGCCCACATTATATATTGATGTAGGTCATTGTATTCTCTTCACATGCATTTGGCCAATGATTAAAGGGTGACACTATCTGTGTCCATGGGATAATGTGCATATAGCACGTGTTCTATACAAACACATTTGTTGTGCATGCTTCTTGCTATATGCTTGATTATCTCATTGATTTATGTATGCTTTGTTAGTAAGAGGCCCACCAAATTGATGTTTTTTCATAGCTATATATTAGTGCTGATGGATAATCTTATGATATTAACGGTTTACAACTGGCCAATGACTAATATGTGGCACTTAGAAGGTTGATGGGATGATCTCCATCTACTTAGTGTCTTTGTAAACCACTATGGCTCTACATCTCCTTGGTAGATACATATTCATATCATTGACTTGTGTGTGCTATCTTACTATGGAGCCCACATTATATATTGATGTAGGTCATTGTATTCTCTTCACATGCATTTGGCCAATGATTAAAAGGTGGCACTATCTCTGTCCATGGGATAATGTGCATATAGCACGTGTTCTGTACAAACACATTTGTTGTGCATGCTTCTTGCTATATGTTCGATTATCTCATTGATTTATGTGTGCTTTGTTAGTATGAGGCCCAATTGATGTTTTTCGTAGCTATGTTAGTGCTAAGGGATAATATTATGATTTTCACTGTTTACAACTGGTCAATGATGAAAATGTGGCACTTTGACTATTGATGGGATGATAGGCATCTACTTACTGTCTTTGCATGGACATTATGGTTGTACATGCTCCTTGGTATATATACAGATTCATCTCATTGGACGATGCTTGTAGTTGTGACCAAACCATATGCTTTTAAATTTGATTTTTGTAGTTCACCAATTATTATTTGATTCTTCTAGTTAGCAAGTCTCCAAATGGCTGCACTGTCAAGGGAAGAATTAGAAAGAGGCGCATGTAGAAACTGTGAATACTGCAAAATGAAAGGGCTAATGCAGAAGGAGCCTATTGTACAACATAGCATCGAAATGCAGGTTTTAAAATTTTTGCTACTGACTCTAAGATAGTAGTTAAACCTACTATAGAATAGCCAAACAAAACATTAATTCTAATTACTGCAATGTCCATTTAGGTTTCTAAAACAAACGCTGGCTTAATTGATGTCACATTTGATGATGATGATGATTATGATGTGAAGCAACATGTAGTCAAGAGACCTAAGAAAGCGAGGTTCACAGCATCTGATGACGATGTGAAGCAACTAGTTAAGAGACCTAAGAAAGCGAGGTTCAGAGCACCTGATGTTGTGGTTGTTAGAATCGCCAAAGCTAAGAAAACTAGGATCCCAACTCAGGTGTTTAAATTATAATACATTTAATGTATATATACAGTCTATTTCTTTTGGGAGTTTAGTTCCATATATCATTTAGACATTCATCATTTTTTTCCTAACATGATCTAGCGTCGTGTCTAGTATGTAAGAGCAATTGCGAATCTAGGTTGTCATCGGGCATGTCCTTTTGTATCTACTTGTCAGATTCAGAGGGGTTCCAGAACTTAGTGGTAAGTGGTAACAAGCAATTTTATTTCAAACTACACTTTAAGTCTATAACCGTTTGTTTAATGTCTGATTCTTTTGTTTTTGGTGCACAGACTGTGCCATGCAATTCAAGATTCATGTTCAATCTAGCCACAGCTGAATGTGAGAGTGTGCCCTTCAAGGTGCTTGGGTGCACCTACAAGATTGACCTCGAGAAAAGAAAGAACATGACTATCATGGGAGGTGAAGGATGGAAGCAATTCATTACACAGAATGATCTTACCGGGGAAGAAATGTTATGTTTTTCTTTGACAGGACCATGTCGAGGATAACTATTCTCTATATGTGTGGTCTTGGTGGCGAGGAAGACGTATATGAATCTACGGTTGTCACCCAAAGATGCCACCTTACCGATGATGAGAAGGAACACCTCCTAGCTACCCTACCGCCAATCAACACCTTCATCGGGTTCCATTTGTGACCCGTTTGACAAGGACGAATCTTGTCCAACATAAGATGGTATGCCAACTACCGTTTGTTTGTTCCTAGTATGGCTCTATATATAACTTGTGGTGGTCGTCGTCTGACATGATTACTTCTTCTTTTTAATCCACAGCGCGACATCACAGAGATTACCTACGAAAGTTGTTTCCTCCATGGGCATCCATGATGATGACGTGGCTGGAGTATAGCTAGGAGATCTTGACATCACCCCAATTACATACAAGACTGACCCAGATGGTCGTGCCGTCTTCAGCAATCAGGGGTGGAAGAAATTCCACCAGAGTGAAGATGATCTAAAGAAATTCCTTAGTGTATGTTCCAAACTTAATCCATACATTACTATTGTTGGTTCATATTCCCAGGCTTTAACCTCATGATCATACAGTCTGATATAATTCCTACAGTATATGCAACCGGGTTTGACTATGGGGTGTAACCTGGTGTCAATAGAGATAGACCGATGGTAATCAATGAAGAGGGCACGACTTCCCATGTCACCGACGGTCTTGAGAGAGTGGTTCTCTGTGTCCACCCGGTACAATACTAGTTTCCCTTTAGCGAAATCCCCTTTCAAAACAAGAAGCAGATCACCACCTGACTCCACTAGGTAAAATATGTAGGTTATGCGTACATGTTCAAAGACTGGGCCTAAAATTATTTTGTCCTTCATGACAGTGCTCGCGTGCTGCTCTACTAGATATTGGTCGACATGATGTCTACATTCTCAAGTAATGCATATACTTCCCCTCGGAATGCCGTCATGCAGACCAGAAACATATCAGGTGGTGGCAAATACATTCCTTCTCCAAATGATTCGTTGAATTGCCCAGTTGGGGTGCTCTCATTGGCCCATGCAATAATATCGGGATAATCTATGCAAACAAACACCATCATCGGGGACTTCGTCACGATGACAGATTGTTGAAGATCAGATGGTATTTGTGCTTGAAACTTAGTGTTAGACTTATGAGTGATTGGGTTAAGAAGACAAATCTTGTACGGCTCCACCTTCTGAGCAAGAACGATAATGCCACAAGAAACACCGACAAAGCAGAACCTTTTGGAAGAAGAGGACATCAGTTAGCACTAAGATGTTTACAACAGAAAATACAAATAAATGAATGTTATATATATCAGATGTGAATGTGAACCTGCGACGGACGTCCATTAGATTTGTTCTGAAGCAATGACCAGTGGCAAGGTTGAGGAAGGTGAAGTCGCGGATGTCTAGAAGTCTGTGATCTATCATGATCCAATTGTTGAGATGGAATTCGGGCACTTTTAAAGTGCAGCTCCAATTGATGGGGGAATGTCAATCGGGGTATACCCATGAAGCAGAGTCGCTAGCTGGAGCGAGTCGACTGAAGCCAAGCCAGAATGGATCGACTCGCCGAATACGGTGACTGGCACGTACTGGACCCAGACGCCACGCCGACTGGAGGCCCAAGACGGCGACTCCAATAAAAGGCCCATTAGCACTTGTAAACCCTAACTGGCTGCATATATAAAGCCACCAGGGGCACCCCTTTGGGGGACATCTCTCATTAGATCCAATCTCCCCCTCCGCCTCCGGCGGCTCCATGTAAACCAATCTATGATTATATACTGGATTGATAGCAGGACGTAGCGATCCTCCACCGAGGGGACGTGAACCTGGGTACATCACGTGCCAATCTCGCTCCCGGATTCTCCTACGTCGCCTTGTCCTTTCCTCTATGTAAGATACCATATAGCATCTGCCATGGTCAATTCCACGACAGTTGGCGCCCACCGTAGGGCAAGCGGTGCTCGGAGATGATAATCCAGGCGGGATCCCTCACCACCGGATCGAATCGAGCCGGTTCCGGCCGATCGCCGTCTAACGCGATGTCATCCATAGAGAAGAATCTTAGACGTGCGAGCATACATGATCAATCAGCTAAGTTTTTAATCTTCTCCCGTCGCTTATTTGATTACGCCCGTCGATCGATTATATTATTTAGAGTTGATCCCTCCGTGTGTCTACTAGAATAGTCTGTTTTGTCAGCTGACGACGCGCTGGAGTGATGAAACTCTGAAGCCATGGGCTGTTTTACACGCCTACATGGCTGGATGCATCAGGAACTCGAGCGACGTCAAGTCCCAACTCCCAAGGAACTCCTATTAAATTGGATCAAATGAAAAAAAGACACATGGCGATGTGATGCATGTGTCAGACTAGAATAAAAGTCTATATTGTATCGTATGTGCTAACCCTTTGTGTATGTAAGTACAAAGAAGTCACGATGTGATCAGCTGCACGGAAGGTCGATGAAATTCCCTACATCAATTGTGTCCGCCGTGTCTGCTACTTCGACTGCGTGTACCATGCGACTCCATGTCCGCCGCGTTAACCCCGACATATTGGGCACCCAGGAACTTGTCGCGCTCGCAGACTCACATACCTACGACTCGCCATGCTTCCATGGATTTTTTATATTTCAGTCTAAATATCTATCGCTCATTACTCTTTTGATTTATTATTTAATTAAGACTAGACTAATCTTTCCTACATGGTTTTTCATGTGCATACCGCGGAGAATTAATCCATGGGACGAGGCGACCAGTTGGTTTAAGTCTGCCATGGACTCGCCCCTTGCGATCCGCCTCGCCACGTCGGGGACTCGTCTGCCGCGGACTCGCCCCTTGACTGTCGTGACTCGTCCCTCGCGGACTCACCACGCCTAGGGACTCGCCCGCCGCAACTCGCCAAGGTCATGGACTCGCCATGTTCGGCGACTCGCCACACTACTGGCTAAACGCCGCGTCGACTCCGCCAAAGCGTGGCCTCCCTTTGCCAAAGCGCGACCTCCGTCCGCCGCATCGACCCCGTATCCGTTGGGTCGACTTCGCCATAGCGCGACCTCCGTCCGCCGCGTCGACCCCGTATCCGCCGCGTCAACTTCGCCAAAGCGCGACCATACTTCTGCCGCGTCAAATCATTCCGGCTACGTCGAATGCATACGCCGCGCCTACTAAGGGACCTTCATTGTCCGAGTCGTCAGAGAGGGTTGCATGCCACGCTGCGTGGACTCACCACTGGGCGTCTCTTCCCCCCGGGAAAAATCAGTTCGTCTTTGTCAACCTTTGAAAGAGCTACTCCCAATGGCCAAGTACTGGGGACCAGGACTCGCAAACCGAGCCTCGGATCGTCCACGAAAAACGCTAACCGAGAGTCATCATTGGAGTCGCCTTACTCGACTGGTCTTCCGGGCCAAGACAAATGGCAGTGCTACACAAACAGCACCATGTCCTCCTCAACCTTAGATAGTGCGACTCGCACGGCCAAGTACTGCGGACGAGGACTCGCAAACCGAGCCTCGGATCGTCCAGGAAGAACGCCAAGCCAAGAGCCATCTTTGGAGTCGCCAAGCGACTGGCCCCCCGGGCCAAGACGAGGGACTCGCTAACAAAAATAGCGCAATCAACGTCATCGCGGACTCGCCATACTCGGGGACTCTCCCCTCGCAGACTCGCAATCATCGCGGACTCGCCAAACTCGGGGACTCTCCCCTCGTAGACTCGCAATCATCACAGACTCGCCACACTCGGGGACTCTCCCCTCGCGGATTCGCAATCATCGCGGACTCGCCACACTCGGGGACTCTCCCCTCACGGACTCGCAATCATCGTGAACCCTCCCCTCGCGGACTCTCTCACCGCAAACTCTCCCCATGCGGACTCGCCATGCTCGGCAACAACCACTACTATTTTCAGAATATGCATCTCTAAAGAGCTTCGAGTCGCCTCTACAAGCCAACCCGAGCCTCGGGGACTACTCCTAGGCATACTGTCTGTGCGCGTAGTTCCACGACCGCGGCTCAACACGCTCGGGGACTCGCCACCGCAGACTCGCCCTCGCGTACTCGCCACACTCGGGGACTCGCCACCGCGGATTCACCCTCGTGTACTCGCCACACTCGGGGACTCGCCACCGCGGATTCGCCTTCACGTACTCAACACGCTCGGGGACTCGCCACCGCGGACTCGCCCTCGCGTACTCTCCACGCTCGGGGAGTCGCCACCGTGGATTCACCCTCGTGTACTCGCCACCGCGGATTCGCCCTCACGTACTCAACACGCTTGGGTACTCGTCACCGCGGACTCGCCCTCGCGTACTCGCCACCACAGATTTTCCCTCGCGTACTCAACACGCTCGGGGACTCACCACCGCGGACTCGTCTCGCGTATTCCCCTGCACCGACTTGGCGACTTCACCATCAATGATTTGGTGGCCACCACGTCCTCTACGACAACTAGTTGACAAGGCGCCGGCCAAACTTCTCCAAGGGGCGACTCCGCCCAACACTGACTCGCCCGACGCGTCGACTCACCTTGGTGATTGGGCTACTTCATGAGCTATTTCTCTGTTTCAGGAGCTCGCCAATGACTCACCATCGACTCCACCCTGGAATCACCTGCGCTGATTTGGCGGCTTGAAGTCATTGCCGAGTCCCTGACACGCTCGGGGACTACTGATGGGGGAATGCCAATCGGGGTATACTTATGAAGCGGAGTCGCTAGCTAGAGCGAGTCGACTGAAGCCAAGCCAGAATGGATCGACTCGCCAAATACGGCGACTGGCACGTACTGGACCCAGACGCCACGCCGACTGGAGGCCCAAGACGGCGACTCCAATAAAAGTCCCATTAGCACTTGTAAACCCTAACTGGCTGCATATATAAAGCCACCAGGGGCACCCCTTTGGGGGACTTCTCTCATTAGATCCAATCTTCCCCTCCACCTCCGGTGGATCCATGTAAACCAATCTATGATCATATACTGGATTGATAGTAGGACGTAGCGATCCTCCACCGAGGGGACGTGAACCTGGGTACATCACGTGCCAATCCCGCTCCCGGATTCTCCTACGTCGCCTTGCTCTTTCCTCTATGTAAGCTATCCTGTAGCATCTGCCATGGTCAAATTTCACGACGAAACCATAAGATACCCTGTAGAATTTGCCACGACGAAACCAAGGAACGTCATGGATAACCGGGATGGAGGGGTTTGGAGCTCATTGTGACGAACCGTTCTAGAACGTCAGGGATCTGCAAAGTTTTTAAGTCGCGTCATAAAAATACGTCACGGATCGTCTAGATTCTTGTAGTGGTATCATGTCATATTTTCACATTCCATCTTCCATGTTTTCCACACAAGGCCATGTCACATCTACAACAAGCTCATGATGTCGGGCTCAAAGGGCATCATCACCATTACATGAAGCTTCAAAAAGGCATGGGATTGTGATCTAGAAGAAGTCTCCTATGCTGAAGCCGTCCTCTACGGTGAATAATTCAAGGAGATCCAGAGCCAGGTTGATGCCTCGGAGATGCTGACTTCAAAGAAGCAGATTTCTGACTCTGAACCCGTCTTTAAGGCCGCCATTGAGACCAAGCCCATGGAACTTGTGGTAGGTGATGCCTCCAAGACCATCTCCATGGGTACATGCTGGATCCCAAATAACATAGCATGCTCGCCGTGTTTCTATGTGCTAACAAAAACATCTTTGCCGAGCAACCTACCGGCATGAAAGGTGTACAAAGGGAACTCACCGAACACAACTTAAACATCTATCACTACAAGAAAAGTTTTCTTGCGCAACGACTTGGCTCGACGGTCGTCGTAGAAGGCGCGTCTTTCATGACAAAATTCTCGGATCGGCCGTGGCCGATAGAAAACTTTTTTTCCCGGTTTCACGGCCCTCTACTACGATGGATCCGCTAAAAACATGGAGGAAGCTCGGCCAGCGTGTTGCAAAAGCAAGATTTTCGTTTCCTCGCACGATGTTGACTCACTGAAGTCTTTTGAGGAGTGTGGGTCCCGAACGTCAGTGTCTCTAGCGGACCATACTTTTTGGTCACGCCTCCCTGATTTGAGCTCGATAATGTTGCTCGATGCGTCTGCCGTTTAGTTAGGCTGCTAGGTCCCACATGTCAGACTCTCATTAGAAGGATCGTGTGTATGATGGAATTTTTTTCCTTCGCTTGCGCTACCCTGTTCTGAAGTTGATAGTGCTGCTCGATGCATCTACCGTCTAATCAACCTCCTGGGACCCACATGCCATCCTCTCATTAGAAGAAACGTGTGTATGATGTAATTTTTTCCTTCGCTGGCGCTACCCCATTCCGAAGTTGATAGTGTTGCTCGACGCATCTATCGTTTAACCAACCTCCTGAGCCCCACATGCCATCCTCTCATTAGAAGAAATGTGTGTATGATGGAAAAATTTTCCTTCGCTCGCGCTACGCTGTTCCGAACTTGATAGCACTCTTCGATGCATCTACCGTTTAATCATGCTACTGGGCCCCACATGTCATCCTCTCATTAGAAGAAACGTGTGTATGATGGATTCTTTACCCTCTATCGCGCCTTCGTGTTTCAAACTTGATAGCATTGCTCGCTGCATCAGCCGTTTATTCAGGCTGGTGGGTCCCTTATGTCATCCTAACATTAGAAGAATCATAGGTATGATGGAATTTTTTTTCTCTAGCGCTACCCTGTTCTGAACTAGATAGCGTTGCTCGACGAATCTGCCATTTTCTCACGCTGCTGGGTCCCCCATTTCAGCCTCTCATTACAAGAAACGTGTGCATGCTGAACTTTTTTCTCGCCCGCACCTCTCCATTTCGAATTGTCAACGTTGCTCGATGCAGCATCTGTATAAGGTCGCGTTACTGGGTCCCACATATCAGCCTCTCTGTACATGAAACGCGCATATGATGGACTTTTTTTTGGCTATGTCCGCTGTTTTGACCTTGGCAACTTGCTGGGTCCCAGATGTCAACCACCTCTGTGAAGGAATTGTGTCTATGCTAGGTCCAAGTTGAGCCTCTATTTGAAATAAACATGTGTATGTTGGACTGTTTATTCGGGTCCCAGATGTCAGCCTCAGAGTACAAAAAATGCTCATAAAGGCCGAATTAAAAAGATTTTGGGCTAACTCGGGGTGGATGCCCTATTCGTCATGGCTTATATTCTATGGGCTCACTCTTAAATTGAATGGGCTATAGTCGGTGGCCACAAGACCATGTCACGGCCGAATTAGAAGGTATTGGGCTATGCTTGGGGCTAATAGGCTAATTTCATGGGTTATGCTTGGGTCTGCTGGGTCCGACATGTCAGCTTCTCTGTAAGTGCAATGTGTGTGTGATAGACTTTTTTTCGGCCGTGTCTGCTATTTTCACTGTGGCAGCCATGTATGGTCTTATTGCTGGGGCCCTTATGTCATCCTCTCTAGCATGTTATGCCTTGTGGGTCCCCGATGCAGCCTTGTATGTTCTGTCTGGTGGGTCCCTGATGCGAGCCTCTCTGTACAAGTATTTAAACTTTTTTTTCGAACCCACCCTCAAAACAAACTGGGTCCATGATGTCAGCTTCTCCTTAATGTGATATTGCTAGAAGAAGAAAATGTAAACCCAAGATACAATTTGAACAAAAGACCTTCAAATCAAATAAACGTAAACTGAGTGTGTTGCCACTACAACAAAGATATTTATAGAATAAATATCATTAAACTTTTATTAGTACTACAATTTATGTATTAGTCTTCTTAAAAATGTTTTGTGTGTCTATGTTTACTCTTTTAAAATATAAAGGGCAGCGCTCCTGGCATCTTAATTTATAAAATGCCATATAATGGAGTATTTTCTTAAAAACATGGGTAGGCAGAGTTTTTTTATTGAGAGCTGGGGAGCAATGCCCAAAAGGCCGAATTAAAAAGAGTTTGGCTATTCTACATAGGCTGCTCTACGTGGCTTATACTCCATAGGCTATACACCATGGGCTTCATTCTTAAATTTTAGTGGGTTGTGCTCAGCAGTCCCCTGAGCTACTAGATTTCTTCTCCTGGTTAATAAAAATGGCATTGTGATGTGCTCGTTTGGATTCGAAACAAAGACCTCAGAGAGGGAGGGGAAAGCGATAATTCTTTTTGGCAGCTATTGATGTCAAAATTTAGCAGTACAGAATAAGGTAGAAAAAATATCAACAGATTCAAAGTTCATATTCAGGAGCACTTGACCAATTCAGCAGCATTTCAAAAGTGACCAATTCAGTAATACAAACAATGAAATACAATAGCAGTACAAAGAGAACTAGTTTTTGTCAGCTCTAAAAACCTTGTTGTGTGATCAGTTTGTCCTTTTCACCAATAACACTCGACCATTGGAGCAAGAAAAACTGACGATCAAGTCTATTTTGAGTACCTTCTTCTCACATCAATGCATGTGTGACCCCCATATATGCAACCCAAAATGCCCAAGTCTCATCCAGATTATGACACGGCCATGTACAAGTGCGACGAGCACGCGTCTGGTTCACATTCAGCAGCACATGACAGATTCAGCAGTAATTGAAAGTGACCAATTCAACGGTGGAAGAAAATGACCAAAAGAATTGACAGATTCAGCAATGCCGACATTGAAATTCAATGGATGTACAACAATGTGGCGAAGCCAAGTTTCAAAAGGAAAGCGTGACCATGCATTTTCTCCACTCGATCTGAATAAGTCCAAGTACATAGGTATTACTACAAAATAGATTAGCAGTAGCTGAACTCCATACAAAACACTTAGTAGAAGTGTAGAACTACAAGTTTACACTAAGCTAGGAACCACTACATGTCCCATCATACGTACTCGAAGAAACGAGAATGCTTCAGCGTCTCAAAGTGTTGGCGGGGTTGCGCCCTTGATTTCCTGCCTGGGACGCGTCTCTCGTTTTATTGTCGCATGTCGGCCTCTAGGTCAGCAGCATACATGTAAAATTCATACGACAAACTAGGAAATTCGGGATCCTTAATTTCAGCAATTCCAATTATGAAGGGAATCTGCCACCAACATAAACTAGCTAATTAGTACAACATTACATACACTCACAGTAGGATCATCACAAGAGGATTAAGATGTGATATCTCACCGGTGAATCTTGTCCGAGGACAGGTTTAGTAGTATGCCAGTTAAGCCGTGGCTTGGACAGAAAAGAGCCCGGTTATCCCACTTATCCCACTTATCCGTGGCTTGGATAGAAAAGAGCCGTGGCTTGGACAGAAAAGAGCCGTGGCTTGGACAAGTAGGATTTAACAAATCTCACTTATCCCACTTATCCCACTTAGTTTAGAGTTAGTTTAGAAGTCTCCCACATATCCCACCTCTACACCTATGGTAATAATCTTGTATTCCACGGTGAACTCCGATGGTCGATTCCAACAACGAGCGACCAGATTAGATCGACAAACCAACAAAGAGCAAGTGGCTTTCGAATTCGCATAGAATACCTTCTCACACAAGCCATTTGGATGTGCAGAGCTCAACTTCACCATGAACTGCGGCGACATGCGCGCCGCCGGGCTGACGCACACGACAGATATCAAGATGACATCGTCGCGCCTGTTGAATAGCACGCAGAACACCGTGTCATCGAACCCGGTTAGCCTGATTTCTACATTTTGCGAGCCCGGCACCGGCTTAGAGATGTACTTGCCTGTCCTACCATAGTGTAAAATGCGCAACCACATGGCGTGGGCTTCTCTGAGGTGGGAGTGGAGCACAAACAGAACTATGGTGAACTCGCGGCCAGGCACCACGTAGTTCCATTGGACTACATCAGCGAGCATTGAACATGAAGACATATTTGGCTGGACAGCCCATACCAATTGGGACTGTCACCAACATAAAGTAATTAATTAGTACGACATTACATATATTCATATTAGGATCATCACAAGAAGATTTATATGTGTTAACTCACTCTTGGTTGATATTCTTGTAATCCAGGGGGAATTCTGATAATACCTTGTTAAGATCGCAGGTAACACTGCGGTTTCGATAGGTACGACATGAGCCCTTTCAGCGCAACTTTAGCCAACAAAGGCCTGCTCATCTGCTCAGATGTCGCTGCCATTTCGACCGAATGGAGCTTATTCCATGACGGCAGCGACCATAACATCACCTTGTACCGAGGCGATTCGCACACCACCGACCTGACGTACCTTACAGATAGGAAGATGCCTGTGGTGTACCCTCCAATTAGGGCAGCAAACTCCATGCCCTCTTTCCCGATGCTGATGATCTCTGGTACGTGTACCCGGTTAGTTGGGTACTAGTACTTGTTGGAGTAGGTCACTTGGGGAAAATAGTACATCTTGTGGGAAAGTTTCAAGTGGTCAAAGATCACGTGCATAGTCAATAGCCGGGTGACGAACTCGCATCCTGGCTCCATGCGGGCTGCGCATGGGGCGTAGCAGCACTGGATCTTGTGCTCGTAGACGTCATTGTAGGAGACCAATGAACAACAGTGGTTGTTGGGGCACCTGCTACCTTTTCCGCCGGTGACCTGGCGGTACAGCTCCTTGGAGCATGCGGCCAGCCTAACGGCACTGATAGTGTCTATACGCATAGTGATTTCATTGAAGACATTGTCGCCGACCTTGCTCCAGCCGCAGTGTCGCGAGTTGCACCTCGAATCTACCATCCCGTCCGGACGGATTGGGGGTGAAGGTGGATCTATGTAGATTTGTTGGTGGTTTTTGGAGGAGAGGGCTGGTGGCCTGGAGGGAGTGATGCAGCATGCAAGATGGGGAGTAAAATGTGTGAAGCACGCGCCAGAGATGCGGCTCGGCGGTGTCGGCGAGTGGGGATAAACTAAACGGAGATGAGGAAGATAGGATGGCTCTTTGAAAGAGATTTTTTCTTTTCTTCTACTGTAAGAAATGGTTGCATCGAGGACGCCGGCTAGCGTGAATGCCTGTAAAACACGCCCCTGTGAAATAAATTAAACATGTCAGTTCCTAGCGTAGTACTTTCTTGTCACGTTAGCGGAGTACTAATTACAGCTTTTATTTTCATACTAGTATTAGGGCATCACCTATGGTGGCAGAATTTGTCTATAAGCTGGGAGGTTTTAAGAAAAAGCTTTTGATGTAATGAATTCCTGGTTAGCTTAAAAAGTATTTGGAAAATTTTAAGAGCAATCTATCTATCGTGCTTACTTGTAGTTAAAATTTGACACGGTCGGTGGGAGTACGGTTTACATCGAAGACCTCTAAAAAGAGAAAATTACATAGAGGTCCATAAACTTAGCACAAAGGGCCCTAAAGTTAAGCAAGGAAAAGCACTCGGGTCCTTCTCGAGCGAGAAACTGAGCCATACCCTTCGTACTATTGTACTTGCTTCACACAAACACACAAAGTGCTCCTCACACTTTCGAACCAGCATGCTAGGGTGTGCTTGGTGCTTCCTCTTCGTAGGGTGTGAAATGGAACAACAATGCAGGTCGACGCACGTGGGCAGCGCCACGTTGTAGACGAGGGAGAGATCAGCGGGCCAGCAGGGTGTGTGTGGATGGTGATGAGGCAGGAAAGGAGAGAGAAAACACAATTTGTTTTGCGTGCATATATATTGTAAAGGTCTCGAAATTTTGACAATAGGTTCAACTTCTTGCTAAGATTCTACATCTTGACAACTTAACGAAATTATATTGTCAAACTTGAGATAGAAGTAAGTGTGATAGATAGCTCTTGGATTAATTGTCTTTTCGAAGGTAGATGGGTGCATCTTGTTTTAATAAACGAAGTTCTAGGTGTGAGTTTCCAACTATCATGAAAGAACATTCTCAATTTTCCCATGTTTTGCGAATTTTAAAACTTCCTAGCTAACTCTGCCGACTTGAATGAGACTCTATGCCAATTTATCGAAATTAGGTAAAATTTGAACTACAAGTAAATTATAGATTGCTTTATAAGTTTTACGAAAAAGCTTTCGGTGGTTTTCGATGTACTGAATTCCTGGTTAGAGCTTCAAAAGTTTGTTGGGACATTTTAAGAGGAATCTATCTATCACGCTTACTAGTAGTTAAAATTTGATATGGACGGTGGGAGAAAGTATGATTTGCATCGAAGACCTAAAAAAATTACATAGAGGTCCATAAATTTAGCATAAAGGGCCCTAAAGTTAAGCAAGGAAAAGCAGTATGGTCCTTCTCGAGAGAGCAACTTAGCCATATACCCTTCGTACTAGTGTAGTTGCTTCACACACACAAAAAACGCTCCTCACACTTTTGAACGAGCGTGCTAGGGTGTGCTTGGTGCTTCCTCTTTGCAGGGTGTGAAATGGAATGACAAGGTAGGTCGACGCACGTGGGCAGCACCACGTTGTGGACGATGGAGAGGTCAGTCGGTCGGGGTGTGTGTGGATGGTGATGAGGCAGTATGAAGGAGAGAGAAAACACAGCTTGTTTTGCGTGCATATATATAGTAAAGGTCCTGAAATTTTGACAAGAGGTTCAACTTCTTGCTAAGACTCTACATATTGACAACTTAATGAAATTAGGTCAAACTTTAGCTACAAGTAAGCGTATATTTGTCTTTTCAAAGGTACATGGTGGGTGCATCTTCTTTTAGTAAACAATGTCATCAGTGTGAGTTTCCAACTATCAGGAAAGAACATTCTTGATTTTCCCATGTTTTGCGAATTTTAAAACTTCCTAGCTAACTCTGCCGATTTGAATGATACAATGTGCCAATTTATCGAAATTAGGTCAAATTTTAACTATAAGTAAATTGAGGTTGCTTTGGAATTTTTTCGAAAAAAACTTTTTGGTCGTTTTCGATGTACTAAATTCCTAGTTAGCTTCAAAAGTTTTTTGGAAAATTTTAAGAGGAAACTATCTATCGCGCTTACTTGTAGTTAAAATTTGACACGATCGGTGGGAGTATGGTTTAGATCGAAGACCTCAAAAATAGAAAATGACATGTAGGGGTCCATAAATTTATCACAAAGGGCCCTAAAGTTAAGCAAGGAAAAACAGGTGGGTCCTTCTCGAGCGAGAAACTGAGCCATACCCTTCGTACTACTGTACTTGCTTCACACCAAAAATGCTCCTCACACTTTCGAACCAACGTGATGGGGGATGTGCTTGGTGCTTCCACTATGTAGGGTGTGAAATGGAACGACAAGGTAGGTCGACGCACGTGGGCAGCGCCACATTGTGGACAAGGGAGAGATCAGTCGGCAGGGGTGTGTGTGGATGGTGATGAGGTAGTGAAGAAGGAGAGAGAAAACATAATTTGTTTTGCATGCATATATATACTAAATAAAAGGTCCTGAAATTTTAACAACACGTTCAACTTCTTGCTAAGAAATTGCATCTTGACAAAATAACGAAATTAGGTCAAACTTGAGCTACAAGTTAGCTTGATAGATTGCTCTTGGATTAATTATGTTTTCGAAGGTAGATGGGTGCATCTTCTTTTAGTAAACGATGTCGTCGATGTGAGTTTGCCAACTTTTAGGAAAGAACATTCTCAATATTCCCATGTTTTGCAAATTTCAAAACTTCCTAGCCAACTCTGCCAACTTCAATGAGACTCTGTGCCAATTTATCAAAATTAGGTCAAATTTGAACTACGGGTAAATTGTAGGTTGCTTTGGAAGTTTTACGAAAAAGCCTTTTGGTGGTTTTCGATGTACTGAATTCCTGGTTATAGCTTCAAAAGTTTTTTGGAAAATTTTAAGAGGAATCTATCTATCATGCTTACTAGTAGTTAAAATTTGACACGGTCAGTAGGAGCGAGTACGGTTTACATCGAAGACCTCAAAAAAGAGAAAAATACATAGAGGTCCATAAATTTAGCACAAAGGGCTCTAATGCTAAGCAAGGAAAAGCAGTCGGGTCCTTCTCCAGCGAGCAACCGAGCCATACCCTTCGTACTACTGAACTTGCTTCACACAAAAAATGCTCCTCACACTTTCGAACCAGCGTGCTGGGGGTGTGCTTGGAGCTTCCTCTTCGTAGGGTGTGAAATGGAACGATAAGGTAAGTCGACGCACGTGTGGGAAGTGCCATGTTGTGGACGAGGGAGAGATCAGTCGGCCTAGAATATAATTTGTTTTGCATGCATAAATATCGTAAAAGGTCCTAAAATTTTGACAACACGTTCCACTTCTTGCTTAAAATATGCATCTTGACAACTTAACGAAATTAGGTCAAACTTGAGCTACAAGTTAGTGTGATGGATTGCTCTTGGATTAATTGTCTTTTCGAAGGTAGATGGGTGCATCTTGTTATAGTAAACGATGTCGTCGGTGTGAGTTTCCAACTATCAGGAATGAACATTCTCGATTTTCCCATGGTTTGCGAATTTTAAAACTTCCTAGCTAACTCTGCCGACTTGAATGAGACTTTGTGCCAATTTATCGAAATTTGGTCAAATTTGAACTACAAGTAAATTGTAGGTTGGTTTGGAAGTTTTATGAAAAAGTTTTTCGGTGGTTTTTGATGTACTGAATTCCTGGTTAGCTTCAAAAGTTTTTTGGAAAATTTTAAGAGGAATCTATCAATCGCGCTTACTTGTAGTTAAAATTTGACACGGACGGTGGGAGCAAGTACGGTTTACATCGAAGAACTCAAAAAGTACGAAGGTCCGGGGTGTGCTTTGTGCTTCTTATTCATAGGTTGTGAAATGGAATGGCAAGGCAGTTCGACGCACGCGCCACGTTGTGGACGAGGGAGAGACATCAGCCGGCCGGGGTGTTCGTGGATGGTGATGAGGCAGTGAAGGAGAGAGAAAACATAATTTGTTTTGTGTGCATGTATATAGTAAGGTCCTAAAATTTGGACAAGACGTTCAATCTCTTGCTAAGAATCTGCATCTTGACAACTTAAGGAAATGAGGTCAAACTTGAGCTACAAGTTAGCGTGATAGATTGCTCTTGGATTAATTGTCTTTTCGAAGGTAGATGGGTGCATCTTTTGAAGGTGGCAGCGGTGGTGTAGAGCGGCGGCCTAGCGCCGCGACGGCGGACGGAGAGGAGGACGGCGATAGGTAAATCGTAGGTTTCTATGAAAGTTTTACGGAAACGATTTTGACCCATCAGGGGTCAATTAGGAGTATATTGGAAACCACCGAGAGTTTGGACAACAGGTATAACTTCTTGATAAGATTTTGCATCTTGATAATTTAACTAAATTTGGTCAAACCTAAGCTACACAAGTAGAGAACAAGAGGGAGGCAGCGCGAGACTTTCAAAAAAAATGGCAACGCAAGATCAGCGCAGAAGAGGAATTGAAGGCGGTGCGATGTTAGAGCAAAGCTATGATGGGCTACTGAAACGAGGTACAGGATACACTCCAATAGTAGTAAATGTATGGACCTACTACTAGTATATGCATGCAAAACAAGTTGCGTTTTCTCTCTCCTTCACAGGCTCTCACCATCCATCCTCCATCTATTTCTTCTCTGCAGCTGTGGGTGCACAGTCTGGCTTGTCTATTCCTCGTCCACAACTGGTTCAACTTCTTGCTACGATTTTGCATATTGACAGTTTAACAAAATTAGGTCAAACTTGAGCTACCAGTAAGCGTGATAGATTTCTCTTAAATTAATTGTCTTTTCGAAGGTAGATGGGTGCATCTCTTCTTGTAAAAGCAGTGTCGTCGGTGTGAGTGTCCAACTACTAGGAAAGAACATTCTCAATTGATGATGACTAGTTCGACCTCTAACTAAGATTCTGCATCTTCCTCAAAAAAAAGATTTTGCATCTTGAAAATTTTGAACCCCTTTTGAAAACGATCACATGAAATAGGGAGAGAGGGGAAATGATATTTCTATTCTCTATGGGCAACCCACAAGCTTGAGGTGCACCTTAGGCTTAAAGATAACTTTATTTTTTCCACTATGTATAAGGTGAACCTTAGCGGATGCCACATAGTAGGCCTTATTAAGGTGTGATTTTTTACACAATGCGGGAGTAGTATATTTATTTGCTTAGACATATGGTCACCCCTCTCCACGCGCTATACATGCTGAGAGAATAAAACGTTGGCAGGGGAAGAGGGCAGCAGCGAAGAGAAGTTGAAGGCGGTTCCATGTCAGAGCAAAGTTATGATGGGTTTTTGACACGAGGTACTCCTGCGGCCTTACAGTGTACTACACTCTAGTAGTGGAGTAGTAAATTTCCGGACCTATGCACGCAAAAAAAATTGTGTGCTTTCTCTCTCCTTCCCTATGCTCCATCTCTCCTCCCCTTTCCTCTCGCGCACCGGTCCGGCTGATCTCTCTCCCCTCGTTCACAGCGTGGCGCTGCGCACGTGTGCCTTTGTACGGCGGTTCTGTTTCTCTGGTGTGTTCGGCAGGCGCGCGTTGGTGTGGAGTAGGAAAGAGGAGTACATAGAAAGGAAACCACTTTGGTCCTTGGCGGCACAAAATTCAAAGTTTTCCGGTTTTCGAAATTATCACTTGCTTCCCAAACACAGAGAGAGAAGATTATTCAAAAGATCGGCCATTCGTAGTACTGTACTTCTTATCTTCTCTTTATCGTGTCTTATCTCTTACAATACAATACAATACAATAAACCACTGCATAGTGTATGGATTAACTTTGAGCATTGACCGTTGGATCAAGACTAGCAAATCCAAACATTGTCAACCTCTTAGCATCTAGAAAGATTCTACTTTAACATGATGAACGCTAGTATGCGCAAACCTAAAAACACAAACTCCATTACTCAGTGTTCAGGCTCCCTGTGCTAATAAATGCATGGACTTGGATGCAATTTTCATTTTTATGTGGCCCTTGATGTAAGTTGTACTTCCACCGACCGTGTTAACTCTCAAACACGACTCTCCTACGAGACCTACCATTTGGTAGGCCATTCACAGTACTTCATATCTTCTGTTTATCGTGTCTTATCTCTTACAATACAATAAATCACTGCATAGTGTACTGATTAACTTTGAACATTGACCATTGGATCAAGACTAGCAAATCCAAACATTGCCAACCTCTTGATCTTCTTTTCCATTGTTAGCATCTAGAAAGATTCTACTTTAGCGTAATGAACGCTAGTATGCGTAAGACTAAAACACAAACTCCATTACTCAGTTTTCAGGGTCCATGTGCTAATAAATGCATGGACTTGGATGCAATTTTCATTTTTATGAGGTCTTTGATGTAACTTGTACTTCCACCGACCGTGTTAACACTCAAGCACATCCCTCCTATGAGACCTACCATTTGGTAGGCCATTCGTAGTACTTCTTATCTTCTCTTTATCGTGTCTTATCGCTTACAATACAATAAATCACTGCATAGTGTACGGGCTAACTTTGAACATTGACCATTGGATCAAGACTAGCAAATCCAAACATTGCCAACCTCTTGATCTTATTTTCCACTCTTAGCATCTAGAAAGATTCTACTTAACACGATGAACGCTACTATGCACAAACCTAAAAACACAAACTCCATTACTCAGTTTTCAGGGTCCCTATGCTAATAAATGCATGGACTTGGATGCAATTTTCATTTTTATGAGGTCTTTGATGTAACTTGTACTTCCACCGACCGTGTTAACTCTCAAGCACCTCTCTCCTACAAGACCTACCATTTGATAGGCCATTCGCAGTACTTCTTATCTTCTCTTTATCGTGTCTTATCTCTTACAATACAATAAACCACTGTATACTATACGGATTAACTTTGAACATTGACCGTTGGATCAAGAGTAGAAAATACAAACATTGCCAACCTCTTGATCTTCTTTTCCATTGTTAGCATCTAGAAAGATTCTTCTTTAGCACGATGAATGCTAGTATGCGCAAACCTAAAAACACAAACTCCATTACTCAATTTTAAGGGTCCATGTGCTAATAAATGCATGGACTTGGATGCAATTTTCATTTTTATGAGGTCTTTGATGTAACTTGTACTTCCACCGACCGTGTTAATTCTCAAGCACATCCCTCCTACGAGACCTACCATTTCATAGGCCATTCACAGTACTTCTTATCTTCTCTTTATCGTGTCTTATCTCTTACAATAAAATAAACCACTGCATACTATACGGATTAACTTTGAACATTGATCGTTGGATCAAGACTAGCAAATCCAAACATTACAAATCTTTTGATCTTCTTTTCCATTCTTAGCATCTATAAAGATTCTAGTTTAGCACGATGAATGCTAGTATGCGTAGACCTAAAAACACAGACTCCATAACTCAGTTTTCAGGATCCCTGTGCTAAGAAATGCATGGACTTGGATGCAATTTTCATTTTTATGAGGTCTTTGATGTAACTTGTACTTCCACCGACCATGTTAACACTCAAACACCTCTCTCCTATGAGACCTACCATTTGGTAGGCCATTCGTAGTACTTCTTATCTTCTCTTTATCGTGTCTTATCGCTTACAATACAATAAATCACTGCATAGTGTACGGGCTAACTTTGAACATTGACCATTGGATCAAGACTAGCAAATCCAAACATTGCCAACCTCTTGATCTTATTTTCCACTCTTAGCATCTAGAAAGATTCTACTTAACACGATGAACACTACTATGCACAAACCTAAAAACACAAACTCCATTACTCAGTTTTCAGGGTCCCTATGCTAATAAATGCATGGACTTGGATGCAATTTTCATTTTTATGAGGTCTTTGATGTAACTTGTACTTCCACCGACCGTGTTAACTCTCAAGCACCTCTCTCCTACAAGACCTACCATTTGATAGGCCATTCGCAGTACTTCTTATCTTCTCTTTATCGTGTCTTATCTCTTACAATACAATAAACCACTTTATACTATACGGATTAACTTTGAACATTGACCGTTGGATCAAGAGTAGCAAATACAAACATTGCCAACCTCTTGATCTTATTTTCCATTGTTAGCATCTAGAAAGATTCTACTTTAGCACGATGAATGCTAGTATGCGCAAACCTAAAAACACAAACTCCATTACTCAATTTTAAGGGTCCATGTGCTAATAAATGCATGGACTTGGATGCAATTTTCATTTTTATGAGGTCTTTGATGTAACTTGTACTTCCACCGACCGTGTTAATTCTCAAGCACATCCCTCCTACGAGACCTACCATTTCATAGGCCATTCACAGTACTTCTTATCTTCTCTTTATCGTGTCTTATCTCTTACAATAAAATAAACCACTGCATACTATACGGATTAACTTTGAACATTGACCGTTGGATCAAGACTAGCAAATCCAAACATTACAAATCTTTTGATCTTCTTTTCCATTCTTAGCATCTATAAAGATTCTAGTTTAGCACGATGAATGCTAGTATGCGTAGACCTAAAAACACAGACTCCATAACTCAGTTTTCAGGATCCCTGTGCTAAGAAATGCATGAACTTGGATGCAATTTTCATTTTTATGAGGTCTTTGATGTAACTTGTACTTCCACCAACTGTGTTAACTCTCAAGCACCTCTCTCCTACAAGACGTACCATTTGATAAGCCATTTGCAGTACTTCTTATCTTCTCTTTATCGTGTCTTATCTCTTACAATACAATAAACCACTGCATAGTGTACGGATTAACTTTGAACATTGACCGTTGGATCAAGACTAGCAAATCCAAACATTGCCAAACTCTTGATCTTCTTTTACATTCTTAGCATCTAGAAAGATTCTACTTTAGCACAATGAACGCTACTATGCGCAAACCTAAAAACACAAACTCCATTGCTCAGTTTTCAGGGTCCTTGTGCTAATAAATGCATGGACTTGGATGCAATTTTCATTTTTATGAGGTCCTTGATGTAACTTGTACTTCCACCGACCGTGTTAACTCTGAAGCACCTCTCTCCTACGAGACCTACCATTTGATAGGCCATTCGCAGTACTTCTTATCTTCTCTTTATCGTGTCTTATCTCTTACAATACAATAAACCACTGCATGGTGTACGGATTAACTTTGAACATTGACCGTTGGATCAAGACTAGCAAATCCAAACATTGCCAACCTCTTGATCTTATTTTCCATTCTTGGCATCTAGAAAGATTCTACTTTATCACGATGAATGCTACTATGCGCAAACATAAAAACACAAACTCCATTACTCAGTTTTTAGGGTCCCTATGCTAATAAATGCATGGACTTGGATGAAATTTTCATTTTTACGAGGTCTTTGATGTAACTTGTACTTCCACCGACCGTGTTAACTCTCAAGCACCTCTCTCCTACAAGACCTACCATTTGATAGGCCATTGGCAGTACTTCTTATCTTCTCTTTATCGTGTCTTATCTCTTACAATAAAATAAACCACTACATACTATATGGATTAACTTTGAACATTGAACGTTGGATCAAGACTAGCAAATCCAAACATTGCCAACTGCTAGATCTTGTTTTCCATGCTTAGCATCTAGAAAGATTCTACTTTAGCATGATGAACGATAGTATGCGCAAACCTAAAAACACAAACTCCATTGCTCATTTTTCAGGGTCCTTGTGCTAATAAATGCATGGACTTGGATGCAATTTTCATTTTTATGAGGTACTTGATGTAACTTGTACTTCCACCGACCGTGTTAACTCTCAAGCACCTCTCTCCTACGAGACCTACCATTTGGTAGGCTATTCGCAGTACTTCTTATCTTCTCTTTATCGTTTCTTATCTCTTACAATACAATAAGCACTGCATAATGTATGGATTAACTTTGAACATTGACCGTTGTATCAAGACTAGCAAATCCAAACATTGTCAAGCGCTAGATCTTCTTTTCCTTTCTTTGCATCTAGAAAGATTCTACTCCCTCTGACCCAAATTAGTTGACTTAGATTTGTCTAGATTCGAATGTATCTAGACTTGTTTTAGTGTTAGATACGTCCGAATATAGATAAAACTAAGCCAACTAATTTGGGTCGGAGGGAGTACTCTAGGGCGATGAACACTAGTATGTGCAAACCTTAATACACAAACTCCATTGCTTAGTTTTCAGGGTCCTTGTTCTAATAAATGCGTGGACTTGGACGCAATTTTCATTTTTATGAGGTCCTAAATGTAACTTGTACTTCCACCGACTGTGTTAACTCTCAAGCACCTCTCTCCTATGAGACCTACCATTTGATAGGCCATTCGTAGTACTTATTATCTTATCTTTATCGTGTCTTATCTCTTACAATATAATAAACAACTGCATAGTGTACGGATTAACTTTGAACATTGAGCGTTGGATTAAGACTAGCAAATCCCAACATTGCCAACCGCTAGATCTTCTTTTCCATTCTTAGCATCTAGAAAGATTCTACTGATAGCTTTTAGCATGATGAACGCTAGTATATGCGCAAACCTCAAAACACACACTTCATTTCTCTCAGTTTCAGGGTCCTTGTGCTAATAAATGCATGGACTTTGATGCAATAATTCTCATTTTCATGAGGTCCTTCATGTAACTTGTACTTCTACCGACCGTGTTAACTCTCAAGCACCTCGCTCCTACGAGACCTACCATTAGATTGGCCACTCGTAATACTTCTTATCTTATCTTTATCTTCTCTTTTCTCTTACAATATCATACCATCACTATAGAGTGTACAAACCATTGACCGTTTGATCAAGACTGGCAAATTCAAACATTGCTAACAACCATTGGATCTTCTTTTCCATTCTTAGCATCTAAAAAGATTCTACTAAAAGTCTTTAGCACGATGAACACTAGTATATGCAAACCTCAAAACACACACTTCATTGCTCAGTTTCAGGGTCCTTGTGCTAAATGCATGGACTTGGATGTAATTTTTTATTTTTTACGAGGTCCTTGATGTAACATGTACTTCCATCGACTGTGTTAACTCTCGAGCACCTCGCTCCTACGAGACCTAAAGTTAGATTAGCCATTCACAGTACTTCTTATCTTATCTTTATCTTGTCTCTTATCTCTCACAATACCATATATACCACTGCATAGTGTACAGAACAATGAATGTTTGATCAAGACAAGCAAATCCAAACATTGCTAACCATTGGATCTTCTTTTCCATTCTTAGCATCTAGAAAGATTCTACTTTAGCACGATGAACGCTAGTATGCGCAAACCTCTACACACACTTCATTGCTAAGTTTTAGGGTCCTTGTGCTAAATGCATGGACTTGGATGCAATTTTCATTTTTTATGAGGTCCACTTGCACTTGCTTAACAAAGAAAATCAGTGTGGTGCTCACTCCTGCAGCCTTATAGTGTGATACTCCTCCTCTATGCAAGGAAAATGAATTGTATACTACTCTCTCCTTTGCTGCATCACACCCATCCTCTAGCTAATATCTCCCCTGTCCATAGTGTGGCACTACGCACGTGTGCCATGGTACTATGGCAGCTATGTTTCTATCTCTCTTTTTTCATAACTTTGCTCTGACATCAAACCGCGTTCAACACCTCTTCGCTGCAGCCCTATCGGGTTGCCTTCTCTAACCCCATAATCTCTTCTACAGTAGCTCTTCATCTACCCCCTCCATTTTGATCCTTCATTTTCCTAGTACTACTACTTGCTTTGCGGAAAACAACATTCTAGTTTTCGCAAAAAAAATCCTGTCACTTGGAAATTTGAGATCATCTCTTTTCATAATACTTCTTGGAAACTCCCCTTGGAAAAATATTGTTTACAATAATGCAAAGATGCACCAATATACATAATATGGGGAAATTACCATAAACTATGATGTGGATCACAGTATATGGCATTAACCTTGGTCGTCTGACTCGAAACCTATTGATATGCATTGCAGGACAATTTTGTGAACCTGGTTTTTGAAAAGTTGTCAAAACACAAGTTTATCTTTTTGCATGGCATGTGATACATGCAAAAGTACGCCATGCACATGTCTTCTATAAAATTTTAAGAACAATCTACCTCAGCCTCATGTTACAATTCCTTTACTTTCCTATGAATCTAACACTTCTTTAAGAAAAATCATGTAGGCTCCATAAATCTTGTAGGATTCAACTGGACATGATATTATAATAATACTGTGTTTTCCCTATTCTTTTGTTTTTCCTATCCTGCGAATCAAACAGGCTCAATGTTGAGATTCCCACGGGCAACATTTCCTACTACGCCAAGATGCACTCATATACAAAATTAATGTGGGAACAGTTCATTAACTATGATGTCGATATGGCCATGACCTTTTTTGGTCATCATGGTTGAAACCTAATAATATTCATACCTGGTGGGAAAATATCACGGGGCTGGTTTCCAGAAGTTGTCAAATCCCATGGTTATCAGTTTCCTGGCAGGTTGTACACGTGATGTGATAGGATGCCATGCGTAAATATTTGTGTTTCTGTTTTTCTTTATTACATGTGATTGTTTCAAAATGGGTTCAAAATTATCAAGATACAAATTCTTAGCAGGAAATTGAATTTGTCAAAACTCTCGATTGTTTTGGATATATTAACTACCTAATGCGTACCACCAAAAGCTTTTTGTAGAACTTCGATAGAAATCTACCACTTTCTAGAGCTTCTAGTTCAAATATGACATGATTTTGTTAATAGAGACATAAAGTTATTTGAGTGGTCCGAGTTAGCTCGGAAGCTTTGAAAACTCATAAAACTTGGGAATCGTACATAAAACATTGTCCACTATATCTGGAAACTTGGCTTGTGGCATTCAAAACCATGTTCTCTGTACTTTCTGTCCATAGTATATTCATGGTGCTAGAGGCCAACAATAATGGGATCTTCTATATGCTAGACATGACATAATCAAATATACTGAAAGAGATCCAATGGTCAACATTGTCGGGTTTTGCCAATGTATATCCAACTGCTGATGTTCGAAGTTATTCGTACACTATATAGTGGTATGGAAATTATGAAGCAACATAGTCGTTTTTTGTTTTGAAAAGAAGTGCCAAGCACAAATTTATGATTTTTTATGGCGACCAATGCGCATAAGAGGACGCCACATGAAAGTATTTGGTTTATTATTTGTTTTATTTCAATGTCTTCAAAACATTATCAAATTTGAATGCATGTGTATTCTTAGCACGAAGTTAGTTGCATTTTTAAAATCTCGCGATGGTTCTCGATATATTGACGACATTGGTACCAACAAACGACATCTGTAAAATTCAAGAGCACCCTATCATGCATACTTGTACTCCCTCCGATTCATATTAATTGTCATTGGATGTGTCTACACTAAAACATGTCTAGATACATCCATTTCTACGACAAATAATATCGGTTGGAGGGAGTAGTTCATATCTGACATAATTTCGTTAAATCGGCATAAATTCCTCTAAGTGGGGGAAGTTACCTAGCTAGGAAGATTCAACAATTCTAAAACAAGGAAGTTATAAGAAAGCATGGTCCACTTTGTATGAAATGTGGTGCGGTGGCACCTTTTTCAACTAGGTTTGGCCTAGAAGGAGCGAGATGCTTCGGTTAGCAACCTAACATGGTTAGTGGAAGCGTACATGTTACATCAAGGACCTCAAAAACGAGAAAAATACACCTAACCCTTGTTTTAGTACAAAGGGGCCTGAAAATAAGCATGGAAAATCAGTTGGGACTGGCTCTCCTTCTCCACCCACTAGCTGAGCCATACCAGTTGTACTAGAACAACAACAACTTGCTTAAGGAAATCAGCGTGGTGCTCACTTTTGCCAGATCTTGCTAATGAAGTGCATCGAATGCGATGGGACATGTATATATTTATATATACATACCGAGTACAATATCCCTTCTCTAGTGTTGTGAGTGTTGATCCTTGTAATAACCTTCCATGCGATGTTTGGGACGAAGCAAGTGAAAAAATCGAAACCCGAAAAGTTTGATCCGCGACTACTTTTTGCCGCTGCCCCAACCCAAAACCCAAAGTGGTTCCTTCCTATGCACACCAACACAACATAGCTGATGAACACATGATAGATAGACACAGAGCCGTCATACCAATGTTATAGTTGAAAGCGGCATCCCACAGAAGTTCCGCTTCTAGTTAATCTTAAAGTACTCCTATAGAAACTTCAAAATGAACAAGAGGCGGGACTTTTGCGGGATCGCGCTCGCAACCCTAACCATGGCACATGCGTTGAGCGCCACACTCCGGATGAGGGAGAGATGAACTAGCAGGTGTGCGTGCGGGTGCCGAGAAGATACATGCGTGATTACATTGTGTAAAATTTGACCGAATAAATAGAGTAACTAATACACTTGATTAATTTGTGTAAAATTAGTACTGTTGGAGGTAGAGTAAAACTTTCCAATAATACTAATTTTCTACAAACATTCTTTATACTATATATTTAGAGTAAATCTTGGTCAAAGAAAAAACACGCAAAACGAGGACGGCTTATTCCTCGGGACGGAGGTAGAGTAATACTCCTACCTACTACTCCTACTTATGCAAATAGTACTACAATAGAACCTGTAAATAAATAATGTGTCTAGTCAAACCAACGTGATGAGATTATACTGCGCCAGGAGGTGACATGGTTAATTCATTATAAGAAAAGAAAAACCTCTTTCAAAGAGCCATCCCATTTTCCCCATCTCCGTTTAGTTTATCCACACTCGCCGACGCCTCCTGGCCGCATTTGGTATCCTCTCCACCGCGCGGATCACATAGTTTCCTCGCCATCTCGCTCGATGCATCTCTCCTTCCATACCACCACCCCTCTCCTCCAAAAAACCCAAACAGTTCTATATAGATCCGCCCTCGCCCCCAATCATCCTGGACGTGATGGCGGATCGTCTGTACAAAATTTGGAGAGGTTCGAGGGAGAGCCGGCAGTGCAGCGGCTTTAGAAAGGTCGGTGACGACGTCGTCAACCAAATCGCTGAGCATCTCGACGCTAAAAGTGTCGTTCAGATGGCCGCATGCTCCAAGGAGCTACACAGCCAAGTCGTCAGTGGAGAAGGTTATAGCTGCTCGAACTACAACTGCTTGCAAGTGGTCTCCTTCAACGAACTCTATGCTCATATGATCTCCTGCATCCATCGCCCATTTATCTGCACTGAGCCAGGATGCAACTGGGTCGGCAACAAATTAATGTTGTATCTGCACCTCAAATACACCCACTCGATCGAGGTTCCCATAGTCCTCTACAGCGTCAAACAATGGGACCTGTCTAAGCCAGTGCCTGCAAGGTGCTCGTGGAGAACAAATGTCATCAGCATCGGGAAGATGGGCATGCTGTTCATCGGCCAGATTGATGGGCACAGCATGGAGATTGTCCTGTTCGTTAGCCACATAAGGTCCGCGGCATGGGAATTGGAGGAGTATGAGGTGAGGATATCAGCATTGGTCGATTTTCTTGGGTTCTATCAGCTCGAGTTTTATTATGATCCAAAGATTGTGGAGCCGCTGGATGAAGCCATGCTGGATGCGCTCAACCATTACCTGTCGGTAGCGGGGACTTATTGTCAAGCTCCTCAATTGTTGGTCGGAGTTCCTCGTGGAGTTCCAATGTTGGATGAATGACGACATCAACCCATTGTGAGATATCACATCTTAATATTCTCCTGATGATCCTAATATGAATGTACTATGTAATTTTCTAGTCCCTCTGTTCTAATATTAATTACTTTATTTATTTTAGTGGCAGTTTCCCTTCGCAATCGAAGTGGTGGAAATGGCTGGAAAGATCCATGAATTTTACATCTATCTTGCTAAGGGTGAACACGTGAAAGCGTATTACGAGGATCCACAGACGACGGTAAAACGAGAGAAGCATGCCAGGCGGGAAAGCAAGCGTTACCCAGCCATGACCTAGACACGCTGAATCATTGGCATACAGATCTTGTGGTGATTCTGACCTCTCTCTCTTTCTCTCATGCATGTTTGGAGTATATGATGGGACATGTAATTGTTCCTAGATAGATTCAGGTACTACTAAGAGTAGTTTTATACTTCTACCGAGTATTTTGTATGGAGTTCTGCAACTGCTAATATATTTTGTAATAATTCCTATGTACTGGGAATTATTCAGATCGAGAGCAGAATATGGCATGTACTGCTGAATCTTTCAAAAGCTACCAAATCTCTCAAATGTGTTGATGTTGCTATTATTAAATTATTTTGTAGAACTAATACTCTTGTATTGGTACTTGTTTTGATCAATGGTAGTAAATGGTTTTTATTTTCTTTTGAAACATGGCCTTCTCAATCTAGATGAGGCCTAGGCTTCTTCGGTTGCATATATGGTGGTCACACATGCATTGATGTAAGAACGAGGTATGCGCACAAATGCAGACTTAATCGCCAGTCTTGCTTGCTCCAATGATGGAGTGTGTTCGGAGAAAAAGGGAAAACTCATCCCTTGCCCATTTAAAAAAACAGGCCCAATGTTGAGACTCCCACCAGCAACATTTCCTACTACGCCAAGATGAACCCATATACCGAATTAATGTGGGAACAGTACATTACCTATGATGTCGATATGTCCATGACCTTTTTTGGTCATCAGGGTTGAAACCTAATAATATTCATACATGGTGGAAAATATGGCGGGGCTGGTTTCCAGAAGTTATCAAATCCCATGGTTATCAGTTTCCTGGCAGGCTATACACGTGATGTGATAGGATGCCATGCGTAAATATTTGTTTTTCTGTTTTTCTTTATTACATGTGATTGTTTCAAAATGGGTTCAAAATTGTCAAGATACAAATTCTTAGAAGGAATTTGAATTTGTCAAAACTTTCGATTATTTTCGATATATTAACTACCTGATGCGTACCAGCAAAATCTTTTTGTAGAACTTTGATAGAAATCTACCACTTTCTAGAGCTTCTAGTTCAAATATGACATGATTTTCTTAATAGATACTTAAAGTCATTTGAGTGGGCCATGTTCTCTATACTTTATGTGCATAGTATATTCACGGTGCTAGAGGCAAACAATAATGGGATCTTCTATATGCTAGACATGTCATAATCAAATGTACTGAAAGAGATCCAATGGTCAACAATGTCAGGTTTTTCCAATCTATATCCAACTGCCGATGTTCGAAGTTATTCCTACACTATATAGTGATATGGAAATTGTGAAGCAACATAGTCGTTTTTTCTTTTGAAAAGAAGTGTCAAGCACTATATAATGGTATGGAAATTGTGTCACGTGCCTTTTACTAGTATGGATATGGATGATTAGTTGATGTGACTCCAGGCCTTGAATTCCTGGATAGATAGATTACGGTCTACTACCTTTTTCTATTACTAGATGGACGCTAGCCAAATTCAAAATCTGAATCGAGCGGCAAAATCACCCACTGACATTGAAGCATTTCCCACCCCACCGATTCGAAACCTTTGACAAAAAATCTCCCACCGGATAGTACCATTTTTCTATTATTATTAGCTGGACGTGGGCCAAATTCAAATCTCAATCGAGTGGTAATATCACACACCGACCTTGAAGCATTTCGCGCCCCTCTGTTTCAAAAACTTTTGTCTTTAAATTTCATGTTCTACCCATTGTTCATATGATAGATGGGCATGCTAAAGTCAGTAGCTCGGGGGCACGATCGTAATTATAGTGCTATTCACCTATACTATGGTCCCAATTCGCGCAGTTTTTCTCGGAGGCCCTCCCAAAAATCGCAAGCTCTTATATCGCCTCCACGGCCACCGCGCACATCGGCTTGATCTATAGTCTCGCGCGTCGCCGCGGAGCCGCTTCACCGATGCTCACCCACCGGATCTAGTTCACCGGGTCTCTCTACCACTGCACCGGAGTTGCGGTGTCATTCACCACGCCGATGGTGGCATCGGCTGCCCAAGCTCTGCTTCCTCACCACCTATGGCGTCATCGAACGCCCAAGCTCTGCTTCCTTGCCGCTGATGGCGTCATCGACCACCCAAGCTCTTCTTCCTTGCCGCCGAAAGCTACCCAACCGTACCGGATCCGCTTCACCGGTTTCCACCGGACGTGATCTATTTCAAGGAGTTCCATGTCCACCGTTCTAGACCAGCTGCACGGCCATCGCCGTTCACTGCACCGGATCTGCCTCAGTGACACTCTCATCCACCGCGTTCAAGACGGCATAGACCACCCAATATCTGCTGCCCGACGCCAACAGCCACCATAACCGCAGCACCCTCGGTGACCTGGACGTCACTCACACGGTACCGATGATGCTTAGATGCCTCTCCGACCAAGGTTAACCAGGTTCAAGCCTGTCACAGTGAACTACATTTTTGTAATCGAGATAGTACATACAAGTCACTAGGCACGCCTGTTCTTCGTGCTAGTACATTCAAGGTCATTAGACATGTTGGTTTGCATTCGCTTCTCTACAAATTTCAAGTCATGCACATGTCTGTTATTTTGTCATGCACATGTTCTTAGCTACTCCATACAACAGTAATTGCCTGCTACCGTGTAATTCTTGCAAAATCTATAGTCAGTGGAAAATATTAGTGTGGATTCTCTGCTCTACAGTTGTTGAATCTATCTGGTTCGTCCTGAGATCAGTTCCTGCTATTATTTCCTCCTTGGCATCGTTCTGCTATTCTGTAGTAGCCGTTTAAACTCTTCGTACTAATTCGATTATAAGTTTGCTGTTGCCATAATGCCATCTGGTTCTTCAAAAGATGCATCACTAACTATTTCATTTTTCTTGCACAGAGCTCAAAATGGAACAATGAACATGTTGGTTTGCATAGCCTATTCTACATGTTCACAAGGGATGTCATTACTTCCTTATCTGGTGCTGGTTCATCCTGAGCAATGGCATAACTGTCCTCTACTATGTAGTTCACTCGTGGTTTGCATTCCTGCTCTAGAATTTCTCTTATGATGCCATTATAATTTCTATCTAGTTGATTTTTAGCTATGATAGTAACTACATGTCATTATGTAGCTCACCGCAAATTCTGAGTCACCCAACGACTCTATGCATTCCAGGAGATGCCACTACTTCCATATATATTTGCTGAAATTCTAAGAAACACTTTGTTTGATTACTCATTTCATTCTAGGCACACTTGTCTAATGCTTGTTTGTCATGTTCTACAGCTTCACGAGCGACGCAATTATATCTCGCATCTGGTTCTGGGTCTGGTTCGTCCTAAGTCACGACATGACTATCCTCTACAATATATAGTTCATTCGTGGTTTGCATTCTTACTCTACAGGTTCTCATATGATGCGGTTATAATTTCTATCTGGTTCACTCTTTGCTATGACAGTAACTGCATGCCATTTTGTGGCTCAGAGCAAATTCCGAGTCACCCAACATCTCTTGCATTTTAGGGTATAGAACTGCTTCCATATATATTTGTTCAAAATGACCTGGCTAGTTTATATCTGCTGAAATTCTAAGCCACACATACACACATTTTTTGATTGCTCGTTTCACGGTAGTCACACTTGTTTAATGCATGCTTGATTGTCATGTTTGTTTGACGTGTTTGTCAATAATTAAACCATTGACCAGTTATAAACTCTAGTTCCTAGCTCCTGTCATATTAGTCAAATGAGTAGTTTGTCTTGTTTGATGTATTAACTTGTTATTACTTAGTTTCAGACTTCAATTATTGCTAGCCCCACCAAAGATGGGGCTGCAAGATCATGTCTCCTCCAATGTAGCTGTCACACTCAATGGAAGATGCAGGTGATCGATTGAGAAAGCAAATTGAGGACTCTGCTATCAACTTGATTGTCAACTCAAATGCCGATTTTTCTTTCCCCTGAGTTGATAATATGTAATAATTTTAAGAAGTTTGCAGCTGATGTAATATCTAGATAACTCGCATAGGCCATCTAGGCATTTAGTTGACGCCGTCCACACATTGCGGTAGTCGTTACGGTAACTACGCTAGGCAGGTTGATTAGGGAATAGTACCGTGCTTTGTTATTGGCCCATCGTGTATTCGGCCGACAACGAACAGTAAAAAATGTTGGATTATTATACACGTTTTATGATATTGGCATGGGCTTCAGAAATGACGAAATTGTAAAAGGCCCTAAACATAGGCCAATCCACATGTGGTAACAGGCTGTAACAGTAACAGGCCCTAACAGTAATAGGTCGTAAATGTAACAGGCCTAACGGGTCGTAACAGTAACAGGCCGTAACAGTAACATGTTGTAACAGTAGCAGGCCAGAATTGAAACAACCCATTACAGTAATAGGCAAGAAACTACAAAAATCACATAACAGTAACAGGCCAAAACAGTAGTGGGCCACAACAGTAAAGGACCGCAACAGTAAAAGGCCAGAACAATGACGAGCTTGAACAGTATGGCCTAAGAAATTTCTGGACGAGGGTAGTAACAGGCCGACAAATTTACCATGCTAGAACAGTAAAGGATTGTTTGTGGGCCTGAACAGCTAAAGACCAAAATAGTAAAAGGCCAGAACAGTAACATGCCAGAATAGTAACAGGCCAGAACAGTAACTGACCATCTCAGAGAAGGGTCGTCATTAGGCGGTCGACGATGGGCTGCGATAATAGTGATGGGCTAACCTCAGGCCTTATGTTTACAGGAGCGACTTGTCGTAGGCTGCTAATGGGCCGCACAATGTTGGATCAACATGGGCCTTCTGTAGGCCGAAACAGAATTAGGCCTGAAAGTTCGCGGGCCGCTGCTAGCTGTATTTTTTGGGCCCATTTCAAATAGTGCAGGACAAAACAGTAATGGGACATCTTCTTATTGGGCTCCCCTGATGGGCCGGCCCAGTTAGTATTTAGCAGGACTTGGCTGGGCATGGCTTCTGCCACGGTTTCTATGGCCGTTAACGTCGGTACCCGGCTGCCACCTGGCAGTTCGCATGACATCAGCAGTCAGCACGGCTGGCTAACAGATCTACGACGAAACAAGTTTTCGTGGTTGAAGGGTGCAATCTGCCACGGTTGAAAAAAACCGTGGTTAATTCATTTGTGACAAGGCTTTTACCACGAAGGCCATCCGTTGCAGAAAACTCTTTCGCCACGAAAAACGGGCCTTCAACCATGAAAATCATCCGTTGTAAAAGCCAACTTTTCTTGTAGTGTATCCTAGAGAAAAATGGTGAAACAACCGATACAATGCTTTTGAGATAAAAAACGGCATGCCATCGGCAAGGAACTAGCTAGGATAATCAAAGCTAATTTTGTGTGAGAAGTGATCCACACCAAATGGGTGGCCAATCATATACTTGTACCCAAGAAAGAGACGTAAGTTTTAAGGATATTTATTGATTATACCGGTTTAAACAAAGCGTTCCTGAAGGGATCCATTTTTTGGGTTCCATAGCAGGAAATAAATTCCTAACGACACGAACACCATAGTCAAGATCTATTCTATGCAGATTTAAAGTAATGGAGGGATTCGGTATTCATACCCTTCAAGACCGAAAACTTTTATGTTTAGGAGAACATTGACGATGAAGACGAACAACGGCGTCAACCTTAAGGTCGTGCAGACGAACAAGCGCCATGCTCCAAGCTCCATGGATCCAAATCTCCTAGCTTTAAGCTCCAAGTGCCGCAAATGCAGCGCATCCGAAGTTCTACACACATCCGGTGTAGATATGTCCCCTAGACTCTGATCCAGCAAAGTAGTGGAAGAAGATTGATCTGGACCGAAGTCCCAATAGCACGATGGTGTGCGTATGGTGGAAAGCTCTCTCCTCAGATGCATGTTCCAATGGATGAACCACACATGAGGGAGAGAGAGATAAAAAGAGAATTTGGGATACCTTTGAGGGGAGGGTGTGCCCCTTTATTTATAGGTGGAAGGGAGGTACTCCCTAGCTCAAAGTCCAAGGGTGGGAACAATTAAAGGAGGAGGTGGGGGAGGCGCACCGGACATCCCCACTCATGGGTCCCACGTGGCGACATGCCCATTAGGACCGTTGGCCACCCCTAGGCCCCTCCTAGGCCATGTGGCCCCCACTTGGGTCTCTCCGCATGCCCATTTAGGTGGACTGCCCCATTACAATTAAAAAAATATTTTTAATATTAATTCATTTAATATTAAATGCATATTATTTAATACCTATCACTCTGAAACACCAATCGGACCCCTTCGATCAATATCGGATTTCACCAAAACACTTCCGGTACCTCCCCGAAACAATTCCGGTGTTCTTTCTCTTTTCTCCGTCAATCCTGAATCAATCCCTAAGCGTCACTACCCCTAAGCATGCCAACCTTACGGTTTGGGAACACACATACATGATCGAGAAACCTCTCCTATTAATGACCAATAGTGGGATCTGGATACCCATAACGGCCCATGTGCATTCCACGATTTAACTTGATTGCTTGAACCTTAAACGTCGAGTCTCATGCCCTTTGCTATGCGATACGTAGTTTGTTCGAGATCCGATCATCGGTATCTTCATAACTAGTTCGACCTCGTTACCGAAAACACATTTACTCCTTACCATGATATTACATCCTCGTGACCTAGTCACACGTTTGCAAACTTTATAGATGTAATCTCATCGAGTGGGACAAAAGTATCTATCCGTCATGAGGACGAGCAAATCCCGATATTGATACATGCTCCTCTATAGATCCTTTCGGAAAACCTGAGCAGTACTTTTATGATCACCTTTTTATGGAGTGATGTTTGTCGGGGGGATGACCCCGGGTACCCCAACCAGACAAGAACAATGATAGTCGACTCGCGCTCGGCTAGCAGATCGTAGCCAGACACAGGCACTTCAATCTGGCTACCAGCCGGAAGCCGAAACTAGGAAGGCCGGCAAGACATGGTTCTGGCTAGGCGGGCATAGCCGGACATAATCAAGAGGACAGGGCGACGTGCTGCACAGTGCACGGTACGCCCTGGTACAACAACAAGACTCACAACTACGAGGCCATACCGAAGACTTTGCGGGTGACGCAGGCACAGTGGCCGGTTGCTGACGACAGGCTCGCACGGCATTCACTGTACCCACAACGACCCGCACAATGTGTACTTCGACATGACATACCCTACCGATACTATAGATGACCAGCCGGCTGGGGCCTGCCTGTGGGACCCGCCAGTCGGCCTAGCCAGTGATACCGTTGCCCCTCTGCCTATATAAGGAGGGGCACGGCTCTCGTAGCAAGGGCTGAGCATTTAAGAGGTGGCTAGTTCATATAGCTCAAGGAGCGATTGTACCCTGTATTCTACTCGTAGTCAGATCGGCAGGAGTAGGAGTTTTACCTCGCCATGAGGGCTCCGAACCTGGGTACTTCCTGTGTCTCGCCACACTTGCTCGTACCCAATCCCACATGCGGACGCTGTTGAGAGCTTTCCTGCTAGTCCCCACACCTCTATCTAACCTTCTTAGGTACAACGACAGTTGGCGCCCACCGTGGGGCAAGACATGGCTTCGACCGGAGTCATGTTCCGCACGGGATCCCGCACTTCAGTCGGTGAGCGCATGGCCTCCGGCCTCGTGCTTACGCTAGGCAAGTTTGACTTCATCATCGACAACGCGTCGTGTTTCGCCAGATCCACCTTTCCAGCAAATGGCTCCATCTTGCTATTCGGCGACCTTCCCGTCTACGTCGCCACCGTGCCGGAGCGTTTCCCTAGGGAGATCGTCTCTGTCTCGGAGTCACTGCTCCCTAGCAGCGGCATTTTCGTCGCTCCGCACGGCGTTGAGGTCATGATGGCTGGCTCCAGCACCCAGCCTTGCCGTCCTCGGGATTAGGGCAGCGACGAGGCCGGAACTTCCGCCCCTCCGCGGCCGAAGGACTCGGTGGAAGAAGCCATCAACCGGATCCTTACTCCGGTTACCCTCGGTGATAACCAGGAGGAGTCTAAGGCGAACTTCACCATGGAGAGACAGCTCCTCCTGCAGGAGGCCATCGAGCTAGCCGCCGCCAAGAAGCAAGTCGACATCACCATGCTCGAGTACGACCGTGCTCACGGCCACACTCCAGCTACCAAGGAGCCAAGCCAGCGCGGACAGGTGTGACGTCGGGCGGCGAGCGAGGCAGAAGGATGGAGAGGGACGGCGAGTCAGATCCATTGCCTCTCCTTGTCTGGCCCACCTACCGCACGCCCATCAAGAACATGCGCGTGACACGAGCCACGGCCGACGAGCTGCCCAACCTGGACGGCGAGGAGCGAGACCGGCAACATGCCAGGGTGCAGGAGCTTCTCTGGACCGCGGATCAGCAAGCTGATGCCATCCGACAGATGCACGAGGACCCCAATGGCTCCGAGGGAAGCAAGCCACCCGGCTACAGCAAGGGTGCACCCTGCGAGACCTAGTAGGCATCCTCTCCTCCGGTGGGGAAGTCCCGCAGCAGGCGTCGCAACTCGAGCTGCAAGGGCCAGCCGCGTCAGGAGCAGATGGTGAACAGCAACCCACCACCGCCCCCTCCACCAACCAGAGCACCACGACCTACCAGCTCCCGTCTCTTAGGCTAGGTAGGAGCACCCAACCCAGACCGTCCAGATGCCCATGACCGCATCGAGCTCCTAGCTCAAGCGCGTGTCACAGAGGAAGAAGATTCTACCGGGACGGTTTGTTTTTTACCCCACATCCGGAACGAACCATTTCCGGATAAGTTCACCCTGCCACAGGACACCCCCAAGTACGACAGCAGCATGAAGCTAGAGGACTGGCTGACCGACTACGCCACGATAGTCGGCATCACCCATGGGAACAAGCGCATAGCGGTGTGCTACGTCCCCCTCATGCTAACCGTGTCGGCGAGGATATGGCTCAACAGCCTCGCGCCCAACAGCATCAACGCCTAGCCGGACTTCGAGAAGGTGTTTGTCCCTTCAACGGCACGTACAAGCGTCCGGGTTGCCCTCACGATCTGGCCCTGTGCATCCAGGGCGACCGCGAGTCGGACCGTGAGTACCTCGCCAGGTGGACCAAGCTGCGCAACACTTGTGAGGGCATCCTAGAGAGCCAGGCAATCGGGTTCTTCATCGAGGGGTGCCGAGAAGGCACCATGCTTTGCCACAGGCTACTGTGTGATGAGCCGAAAACCATGGCGGAGCTCATGACGGTTGCGGACCAATACACCACGGCTGACGCCGCGATGAAGAAGCCCCTCCGGGGGAATGCTGACGGTTGACCCACTCCCACCGAGCCGGCTCGAGACCGACCAAGTAACCCGGGCGGCAAAGCCGGATCCTCCAGGCGGCACGACAACGACAACTGGTCCCATGGGGACCGCCAAGCCAGAAAGCAGAAGCCATGTTACCACGCGAGGAAGGTCAATGTTGTGGAGGGCGCACGCGATGTGCCGGCTGGCAACGCAAGGAGGCAAAAGCCGCGGTTCACCTTCAAACAAATGTTTGATGGCATGTGCAAGTGGCACAGCGGACCCTTCAAACCGGCTACTCATACTAGCCGGAACTGTAGCCGGACCCGCCAGATGAAGGACCAAGGAGGCCTACCCTGTCCACCGCCACCCCTCCCGGCGGACCACCACCACCATCTAGGGGAGTCGGCAACAATGGCAACAACAACAATGGCTACCCTCGGCCGCACGCCGCCTATCACATCTTCGATACCGAGTCGGACGACAAGCACAACTGTAGGCAGCGCTCCAAGAAGGTCAACGCCATCGTCTCCCAGTCCCCAGGTACCTGAACTGGTTGAAGAACCCCATCACCTGGAGCCGAGAGGACCAGCCGGATCGTCTTCCGAATCTCAGGGGCTACGCCATGGTGCTAGACCCCCTCATCGTCTCCAACGAGCGCACCTTCCGCTTTTCGCGTGTCCTCATCGATGGAGGCAGAAGCCTCAACCTGCTCTACCGGTCCTCCCTAGAGAAACTAGGCATCTGCTAATGCGACCTGTGCCCGACTACCATGGCATTCCATGGCGTACTGCCAGGGCCGGCTTGCGCTTTGCTGGGTAAAATCTGGTTGGACGTCATCTTCAGAACCGAGGAGAACTTCCGGCGCGAGCTGGTATGGTTCGAGGTGGTGAACCTGACAATCTCCTACCAAGCTCTCCTCGGGCGTCCCGCCCTCGCCAACTTCATGGCCATCCCCCACTACGAATACCTCAAGGCAAAGATGCCGAGGCCTAATGGTGTGATCACCGTCGCTGGCTGCTTCAGGCGGTTGATGGAATGCACGTTGGCTGGCTCCAAGCTAGTTGAAGCCCTCATCATAGCTGAGGAGAAGCACGACATCATGCACAACGTGGCATTGGCTCAGCAAGAAGTGCCGGCTAACAGGAAGCTGACTGGTGACGCGGCTTTCTAGTTGGCCAAGGAGACAAAGAAGATCCTCCTCGACCCCACCAACCCAACCAAGTTCGTCATCATCAGTGTCGGCTTGGACAGCAAATAGGAGGGCGCGCTCGTCGACTTCCTCCATGTGAATTGGGACATTTTCGCATGGTCACGCAAGGACATGCCGGGTGTTCCGAGGGAGTTCGCCGGGCACTCACTCCGTGTGTGGCCGGACGCCAAGCCGGTCAAGCAGACCCTCCGCCGGTTCGCGGAAGAGAAGAGAAAGATCATTGGTGATGAGATCACCCGGCTCCTCGCAACCGGATTCATCATGGAAGTATAACACCCGGATGGGCTGGCCAACCTAGTCCTGGTGTTGAAGAAAAACAAGACATGGCGCATGTGTATCGACTACACTAGCCTGAACAAGGCGTGCCCGAAAGACCCCTTCGCTTTGCCCCGTATCGATCAAGTTATCGATTCCACGGCCGGCTGCGACTTGTTGTCCTTCTTGGACTATTATTCCGGTTACAATCAGATCCAGTTGAACCCAGCTGACCAAATCAAGTCGTCATTTATCACCCCGTATGCCTTCTATTACATAACCATGCCTTTCGGTCTGAAACTGTAGGCGCTACTTATCAGCGTTGTATGCAGAAAGTCTTGCACTCACAGATTGGTCAAAACGTGCATGCATATGTCGACGACGTCGTCATCAAGATGAAGGAGAAACTCACCCTCCTTGAGGACTTGGAGGAAACGTTCGACAACCTCCGCCGGTACCAGATGAAGCTGAACCCGGAGAAGTGTGTCTTCAGCGTCCCATCCGGCCAGCTACTTGGTTTTCTCGTTTCGCAACGAGGGATCGAGGCAAACCCGGAGAAGATTGTAGCCATCGAGAGGATGTAGCCTCCCAAGAGCTTGCTCGGAGTCCAGAAGTTCACCGGATGCCTGGCCTCCCTTAGCCGTTTCGTCAGCCGGCTGGGGGAGAAGGCACTCCCACTATACCAGCTGATGAAGAAGATGGACAAGTTCTCCTGGACCTCACAAGCCGAAGCCGCCTTCCACGACCTCAAGCGCATGATATCCATAGCACCAGTTCTAGCCATGCTAGCTAGCAAGGAGCCGATGTTGCTCTATATAGCATCCATCAACCTGGTCGTCAGTGTCGTCCTGGTGGTGGAGTGCCCTGAGGAAGGCAAGGCTCAGCCGGTACAGAGGCCCGTCTACTACCTCAGTGAGGTCCTATCCCTCTCCAAGCAGAACGACCACCACTACCAGAAGATGTGCTACAGCGTGTACCTGGCATGCAAGAACCTCAAGCACTACTTCCAGGAACATCCGATTAAGGTGGTGTGCACCGCACCCCTTTCAGAGATCATCAGCAACAAGGACGCCACCAGCCGAGTAGCCAAGTGGGCAATCAAGCTCGCCGCCTACTCCATCCAATACGAGCCAAGGCTCACGATCAAGTCGCGGGCTCTGGCGGACTTCCTGGTCGACTAGGCCAAAACCTAGTACCTGCCGCCTGTTCCTGACTCGGACCACTGGAAGATGCACTTCGATGGATCAAAGATGCTCGGGGGCCGGCATCATCCTCACCTCGCCCAAGGAAGACTGGTTGGAGTATGTTCTCCAGATCCACTTCAAGGCCTCCAAAAACGTCGCCGAGTACGAGGCATTGGTCCATGGCCTCCGGCTAGCCTAGGAAATCAGTATCAACTGGATCCTTTGCTTCGGCGATTCAGATCTGGTGGTGCAGCAAGTGTCCAGAGAATGGGACGCCCACAACGCGAACATGGCCCTCTACTGCTTCCACGTGCAGAAGCTCAGTGCTTGTTTTGATGGATGTGAGTTCCATCATGTCCCTCGCATAAACAACGAGGCAGCTGACTCGCTCGCCCAAATCGGATCCACTAAGCAGGCGATCCCGCCAAGGGTCTCCTTGGAGCACCTGCACAAGCCCTCCATCACCCCGTCTCCCGAGTCGGACTCCATCATCTAGGCCGGAAGCATGGGGGCTGGCAGCTCAACAGACTCGGAACCTTCGGAACCTGCAAAGAAGAAGGCCTGCACCGACTCCGGCATGTCCGCACCCTCTGGCTCGAAAGAATCAAGGGCTGTCGACTCATCAAGTAGCTCGGGGGCTGCCGTCCCGGGTACCCCACCCGGACGACCCCCTGACATCCCTCAGCCGGAGCACACGAGCGTCCTCGCCATCCGGGAGATACCATCCTGGGCACAGCCCTTCATGAACTACATCGCTACTGGGGAGCTTCCGGATGACGAGGTGGAAGCCAGGCAAATCCGGTGACGCGCTCACACGTACACCATCATCAACAAAGAGTTGTACAAGCGCAGCGTATCCGGCATATTCCAGCGGTGTGTCGATGTAGACACAGGCTACCGGCTACTAAAGGACATCCACCAGGGTGAGTGCGGACACCACACTTCATCTCGGGCGATAGTCGCCAAGGTGTTTCGCCATGGCTTCTATTGGCCCACCGCCCTCGAGGATGCTGAGCAGCTGGTCCACACGTGCAACGGATGCCAGCGCTTCGAGCAGATGAGGCACATGCCGACTGTGGTTCTCAATACTATACCAATTACCTGGCCCTTCGTTGCCTGGAGGCTTGACATGGTCGGCCCCTTCAAGCGAGCACACGCGGGCATGACCCATCTACTGGTGGTGGTGGAAAAGTTCACGAAGTGGATAGAGTCCAAGCCCATCCGGAAGCTGGATGGGGCAATAGTCGTCACCTTGTACACAGACATCATCAACCGGTTCGGCTACCCCAATAGCATCATCATGGATAATGGCACGAACTTCACCAAGGGGGGCTTCGCCTGGTTCTGCAGCAACAAGGGTATCCGGCTGGACCTCGCATCCTTCCCACACCCGCAATCCAATGGGCAAGTCGAAAGGTCAAATGGCCTAGTGCTAGCTGGCATCAAGCCGCACATCATCGAGCCTTTGGAGCGGTCACCCGGATGCTGGATCAAAGAACTGCCAGTTATGCTGTGGAGCCTTTGCACCACCCCGAACAGATCAACTGGCTTCACCCTATTCTTCCTCGTCTATGGATCGGAAGCCGTCATCTCCGTGGACATCGAGTTCGACTCACCCTGCAAGCTCCTCTACAATGAGAAGGCCAACCAAGAGGCAAGGGAGGACGGTGTGGACCTCCTTGAGGAGGCCCGCGAGTTGGCACTGTCTAGATCGGTGTTGTACCAATAACACCTATGCCACTACCATTCGAGCCAGATCCGGCCCGTCACATTCCACGAGGGTGATCTGGTTCTCCGGCTGGTGCAGGACACGAAGGCATGCACAAGTTTTCACCGCCTTGGGAGGGCAACTTAATCATCAATCGGGCGCTGCATAACAATTCCTACTACCTCATCGACACGCAGTAGCCGCGCAAGAACAAGATGGACAAGTCAGACGAGGAGACAGAGCGCCCCTAGAACATGGCCCTGCTCCGTCTGTTTTACACCTAGTCATCCGATAGTGTATGTATCCCGCGAACTCTATGAACGAAAAAACTGGAACCCCAAGAGACACTTGGGGGCTCCTTGCCAAAAATTTGCCTATGTTCTTTTCTGGTCCAGTTTTTCCGGCTCCGGCAACCCCTACCTGGGGGCTCGCCGGTTGGCTCGGCCTACTAATTCTATAAACCGGCTGAGTAATGTGCGACGGTGTCAAAGTCCCACTCTTCGTCTCAGCTACAGACCGCAACCCGGCTGTCCGGCTAGCAAGAGCAAAAGCCCGAGGCACCCCACATGAAAAACGGTGAAAAGATGCGACAGATCGAATGGTCCGTCTTTGTGCCTAGTTTGATATTATTCGGCTACTGAGCCTCCAGTACCGTGCGCAATGTATTGTCAGCTCCCTTTGATTCTGGCTGTAGACAGCAACCCGGCTGCCCGGAAAGGACGCAGCGTAAACAGCAGAGCGCATGGGAAAGCGACTAAGTGTCTAGAGAAGCGCAAGCTAGTTTTCAAAAAAACCGAAGCTATTATCCGGCTAAATAAGCAACACATTAACCGGCTAACATATTAACAACAAACCTATATATGTGTTTGTTTTGCATGACTACAACGAGTCGTTCATCAAAAGGAGAGAAGATTCGAAGTCCTTGCCTTCATCAAGCGCTCCGAATCTCAGAGGCTACACCCCTGGTGCGCTCGCGCGCCCCTAGTGGAATCATGTAGTTCCAACCGGCTAAAAGGGTTTAGCTAGATATTCGGGCCTAGGTGAGAGCAAGGGCAGGAAAAATAAGATAAGATTCGAAGCACTTGTCTTTGCCAACTACTTCGAATCTCGGGGGCTACACCCAGTGGGTGCGTTGGAACGCCCCCACTATTGGTTATGGTTAACCAGTTGGTCCAAGCATGGTCAGGCTAGCCGGCTACAGGTGTCTAGCCGGAAGAAACTAAGAGTTTAAAGGAAAGAAAGAAGAAGAAGATTCAAAGTCCTTGTCTTCACCAAGAACTCCGAATCTCGGGGGCTACACCCAGTGGGTGCACTGACGCGCCCCCACTGGAGTCGGTAGTCATCCGGCTAAAGGAGTTTAGCCGGACGAAGATAATCGGACAAGTGTAACCGGCAAATGAGAAAAGCTTCAAAGTGCAGAAGATCACAAGGAAAAAATGGAAACAAGCAAGCAGCATATTAAGATAAAAGGAGTCGAAGCTCCCACAAGTTCACCAACACAAACGACGGTTGGCACACACGACAAGTTCAATAGACAGAAAATATTACAAAATTCACCTGGGATCCCGGGATCAAATCTAGGCAGCAGGGCCCTTGCCGTGCAGCTGATCCTGGCTGGCCGTTGCTTCAGGAGGCGGAGGAGGCGCGATGGATGTTTCGGCTCCGACATCTCCACCTTCCGACTGCAGCATCGGCTCGACCTCCGTCTCTGGCGTCCAGGTGGACTCCGAGTCGGTGAGGACTTTATCAACGTCGGTGTAGCCGGTGATCTTGATGGTGGAGGCATGGAGTTTGGGGTGAGCCTGGCAGATGGCGGCAAGGTCAGCACCGGCGCGAAAGCCTCTATCGATCTTCTCGACGCGTGCATCCTTGTACCAGGACAGCATCAATGATAGGACCACCTCCGCTCTAGATTATGCTGCCAAGTCCCTCAGCCGGTCAATGGTAGCCGGCACCTCTGCAACCTTTGTCGCCAGCTGGTCGATCGTCTCCAGCGCGGCCGCATCCGGCCATAGGAAGTCGAAAACCGCGTGAGCTGCCTTCCGCAGCTTAGCGGCCTCCTCGCCGAAAAGGGTAACCAGCTCCTAGGAGGTAGGCTGCTCCCCCGGCTAGTTCTCCTGGAGCTGGTTGTAGGCTAGCAGGTCTACACCCGGATAAAAAGTTGTCAGAAAAGCAAGTCAGGTCCGACTACCGGATGCGGACAGAAAAAAGCAAGTCGGCAGGAGGATTTACCTTTGGCGGTGCGGCCAATCTGCATCAGCTCGTCCAGGAGGGCCTTCTCCCGCTCTCCTAGCCGTTTGATTTCCTTCTCCTGGTCCTTGCTCTGGGCATCGAGGAGATCAAAGGCTTTGGCCCGACTGGCGAGGGCGGAGTCGCGTACCTTGATGGTGGCCTCTAGCCAGTCCGTCTTGGAGTTCCACTCCTTGTTCTGGAGCCAGAGGGAGGAGTTAAACTTGGTCAGGTGATCGTTCGCCTTGGTCAGGCGGTCGATCTCCCGCTGATCAAAGACCATGATGGCTACAAGAAACTGGCTATCAGGAAAAAAGAAGAAGACAAAAAGAGAAGGAAAAACTGAGTAAAAGGACTTACTCTGAGAAGTGCCATTCGCGGCGGCAAGCTTCTACTCTAGCATCTGGTTGCTCCCAGCCGAAACTTCGAGCAGCTGGATTTCCTTCACCTCCAGCTCTAGGGTGGCAGCCAGATCTGCTAGGGAGGCGGCGGAGGAGGGATCGTCATCAACGGTGTTGAGGGCCAGAGACTCCTTCACCTCGCGGACCGCCACCCTCCACGACTCCCCTAGCTCGCCGTCGGAGTTGTCGTCCTGGACCACCACCAGCTCCTTGCTGGCAGTATCCCTCCCTAACCCTGCAGAGGAGCCACCTCCACTCTGTGGGCTCGACACGACGGTATCCGGCAGGACCACCATAGCCAGTGGAGCATCTCCGGTCCCGTCTCCCATAGCCGGATCTGCACGAGGCGGCGGCGACGGAGCCCTGGACGTCAGAGTAGGGGCGGTGGCAGGAGCCAGAGCGGTAGGCGACACGCGGGGTGGCGAGCCAGTCGACGCCTATGTCGGGCTGGCAGCACCAAAAGAGACGAGCGAGCTACAAAGATGAAGGCAAAACTAGTAAGAAAAGGAAAAGAAGAAAAATCACGCAAGAAGAAAAGGGAAGGAAGTGCAAGGTAAAAAGATGATGGGAAATCCTTACCCCTGCACCACTGGGGGTGGTGCCTTCTTGTGTCCCAGCCGGCTCAGGGGCGGGGCGCCGGTCCGGCTCCTCTTAGGGGTCGGCTCCTCCACTGGGGGCCGGCTGGATCCGCTCCCCCGAGCCGGATCGCCTAGAGTCGTCATCCGTCGCTTGGTGCCAGGTAGGTTCAGGAGCCGGGGCGGCCTCCTCCTCCTTGTCAACTGGCACGTGGGGGTCATGCACCGGTTCGTCATTACGGTTGGGGAAGACGTCGGCGTCACTGTCCGACTCCTCGCCAGACCGGCGTGCGCGCGACTCAGGGAGGTCGAGTGTGAAGTCCTGGAGGGGGGTCTCGCCCTCTTCCTGGATGATGTAGGGGAAGTTCTGCCACAACACAGGAGAATGAGGCGTTAGCCGGATGAAACAAACAAGACGCAAGACGAAAGATAACAGTCGGATCAAGGAACTTACTTGGGGCGCGCGATGGTCACGCGTGTACGGGGTGTTGGGGATATACTTTCCGGGTATCCTCATAGTTCCTCACTGACCAGGGTGGCCCACTTCGGGTTAGAGCTTTGCTTCACGGGCGGCCTAGTCAGGGAGAAGAGACAGTGTCCAAATCCGGCTACGGGAGGCCCAGAAGACTTACCGACTTAGGCCTATAGTATTACTTGTAGTTCAAGATGTACTCTGCAACCGACTCTTAGTCGTAGCCGGACAGATCTCTCCTGTAAACCCTAGGTCGGATATCTATATAAGCCGTCCTAGGGAGAGCCTTTATGGCACCCTCAATAGTCTACAATCTCAACTCGCACAGGCGAACCCTTGTAACCCATATTCCGGCTCTGCCGTATTACTAGATTGCTAGTAGGAGTAGGATTCGTCCAAAGCCGGCGGATTCGAACCTGGGTAAACTTGTGTGCTCACTATCCCGGAACACCGTACGTCTCACACTCCTCTCTTCCGCACGACTCAAGGACCCCCTCATGGCGTACTTGTCATCAATTCAACGACAGTTGGCGCCCAACATGGGGCAAGTGAGCTTCGGATCTACGTTCCGAGCGGAATCTGGAAGAATCAGAATCAGCGAGACTATCGCCGTCGGTCGCATCCTCTACGCCAGCGACGCCCCTCTCATCATTCTCGACGAGACCTGAATTCCGGCTAGGGAGGCTGTGACTACCTACACCATCATGTCTTTCAGTGAGATCGATGTTTACATCGGCTTTACTGACCCTATCCCACCCACCCCAGCGGTGATGATAGAGGCAGAAGAAATTTCTGGATCCCCTTTGTCCGCGGAGGCGGCAGAGTTCTGGATCTCAGAAAACCCTAATCCCACCTAGCCCGCACCAGTTGCGGAGATAGTGGAGAAACCCGAGCATGAAGCAGACCTAGCGGTTCAAATCGAATCTGGAGTGGATCTCCTTAGAGAGACCGAATCCCAAATCGACCCACCCGCTGAAGTCGAAATCCAGGAGGAGCATATCAACGACACTGATTCCGACTCTGATGACACCGGGACAGACAAGCCTTTCCTGAAGTACACGCTGCGATGTATGATAATGCAAAACTCAAGCGTAGATGCAATTCTCGAGACCATCAAAAGTTTCTACGAAGCCGATCGCGAGAGCCATAGGTACCTCAGGAAGCATGTGTCGCACTTCGTCGGATATGTGGGCTCCGGATCCGGCTCTGCCGATGCTGGATACAACACCGACTCTGTGCTGGAGGCAATTGGAAAAAATGCCGACGTACCCGCATCCTCGGATGAATCGATGACATCGGCAGATTTCCGAAAGTTCTCCGCGGAATATGAAAAGGAGTATAACTCCAAAGCTGCATAGGAAGGAGAAGCCATGGATGAAGGATCCGGGGAACACTCTCCCAAAGCGCAGGATGATATGGAAATCGGAGATAATCCCGAGATCCAGATGTCCGAAAGTACCGATCAGATCTTGACTCCGGGAAACAGACCCAAAGCCGTCTTTGCTACCGGTGTTGCCAAGAAGGCAAAGAAGAAGAGCAAGAAGAACAAGACCCCAGCAAAAGATCCTCCAGCAGAGGAGGTGATTGCCGAGGAATATGAGGAAGACTCGGATGGAGCGCTTATCCCAGACGAGACCAAAAAAGAAGAATCGGTGGATGGACACGTGATCATTGAAGGTGCGCGTAAACTCATCGATGCTGCATTAACCACACCTATTCCTACAGCTGCAGAACTTACTGTTGAAGAACTAGACGAGAGGGCACAAGCCCTAGAAGCGCGTCGTCAAGTACTCCTCGATGAAGCCAAAAACATTGAGGAGGAAAAGAAACACATAGCATCGGCGGAAAAGTATAACTCCAGGCAATACCAGAAGACCATGAAGCATCATACCAATGACAACCAATTCCCGCAGATTCACGCCGTCCTTTTCGAAGAAGAGATGGGGAAGCCTCGGAAAGATAGCAAAGGGGATTGGGTGTATCCAACCCCAGTACAGAACACCGTGGCGGCCCGAGAAATTCTATCGGCTAATCCAGGCCCGGAAGAGATCCGGTTGGGAATCAAATTACTCAACAAGGGACTGGAGCAGTAAAAGGTCTCCATGTCCGGAAGTCAAAAACTGGTCTCTGATTCCGACCAGAGTCGCACAGATCCGGCATGGGCTGACGTAAGACCCCAGCGTGTTCCGGAGCAGCATCACCGTTCTGATCGCCGGGAGGACAACCACTCAAGAACCGGATCTTCGAGACAGCACCACAAAGCTGCCCGTGACTGGCGTAACGTTAACCCAGTTGCGGAGCAAGAGGCAATTGCTGCACTGAATCCGAGGAACCCGCCCCGGCGAGAGTCGAAAGACCACAGGGACGATGATAAGGAGAAACGTCAGGAGGAGGACCGACAAAGAATGCCACCTCCTAGACATGCAAGCCATCCGGATGACGGACGAAGGAACGACGGATACCGTGTTGAGACAAGCCGGCAGGGGGCTCGTCACAATGAAGACCCTCCTCGGAACCGGAGTAATGACGTTCCGGATGGAGGCCGGCGATCAGCCGAAAATAACCCAGCTGCTCCATCCTCTCCACCAAGTAGCCATCACAACGGCTCTCAAGGAGGCTAGGGAGGGCGTCATGGTGGAGGAGGTGGTGGCAGAAGCTAAAGTCTGGCTCCAAGGCACCGCAGCCACAGCCGACACTCGGGACGATCTCTATCCTCGAATGACGCAAGGCACAGGATCAACTCCAACATATAGGCGCGGCGCTATGAAAATGATGATATCTACGTGGGCCCAAAGTGCTTCGGACCACGCATAAGAGCTACAAGATTCCTGGAAGGATTTGCTATCTCACGACGTATCCAAGCCTACGACAGCATTGCTCGGCCAGATACCTGGCTACAGGATTTCTTCCAAGCTTGTTGCATTGCCAAAGGCGGAAACAGCCTGGTCGTGACCCGATCTCTCCCGCTCATGTTGTGGAAGACGGCAAGATCATGGCTCAATGAACTTCTGGAGAACACCATCCATAACTGGTATGACATGCAAAGTGCGTTCTTTTGGAATTTCGAAGGAACATACCGGAGGCCCTGTACGGTCGGAGACCTACAGCGTTGCACCCAGAAAACCGGAGAAACTTGCCGAGATTACCTCGGACGATGGATCGACACCAAGAACTCTTGTGAAGGAGTAAATGACCAAACTGTGATTCAAGCTTTCATTGCAGGTCTTCCAATTGGTTTATTATGTCATCGCTTGAAGTGTGACAAGGTCACTGATTTGGGAGAGATGATAGAAACAGCGAGCAAGTATGAAGATGCTGACGACGACGCAGAGGGATTACTCAACGCCCTAGCTGTGCCACAGTCGGCAAAACAACCAAAGCAACAAGCTCAGAAGCGCAAAAATACCTCGGAAGAGAAACCTAACACGGAAACGGTAGTGGTTACTGCTACTTTCGAGTCTAGAGGACGAGGAGGACGCAGCGGAGGCCGTGGGTGTGACCGTGGGACTTCGAGAGTTCAAGGTAGAGGAGACCAGCAACCAGGCAAAACCTACACTTGGGCCGACATTGCCAATAACCCATGTGTACATCACTTAGACGCCAATGGGGGCTCATCCCACACCAACGCCGAGTGTCGTTTCAATGACGACATTAAAAGAGATGATACCACTAGCTACAAAGCTAAGCGGAAGAAGGGAAAGAAGAATCCCGAAAAAGATAAAGAGACCAAGGAAGATTCCGACATGGAGGAAGCCGATGCCTCAAATCCCAAGCCGGAAGGGAAGAAAAAATTTCCGACCAAGAAAGACACTTATGTCACCTTCCTCGGATCTCAACCAGCAAAGGTCAAGAAAGCAGTTCTACATGAGCTCAATGCAATAGTTCTAGCTGTCCCCCAATTCCTGGACTGGTCGGAAGTGGCAATCACATTTGACCGCGCTGATCATCCGCCTAAGTTACACAGGTGAGGAAAATACGCCTTAATCGTCAATCCACTTATTAACGGTTATGGTTTCTCCAAGACTCTCATGGACGGTGGCAGCACTATCAATATTCTGTATGTCGAAACGCTATGCCGGATGAAGATCTCGGAGACCCAGCTGAACCATAGCTCTGTGATCTTTCACGGAGTTGTCCTAGGAAGACAAGCTAATTCCCTGGGAGAAATCACTTTGGACGTTACCTTTGGAACTCCAAAGAACTATCGGACGGAGGCACATTCCTTCGAAGTGGTCCCATTCAAGAGCGTGTACCACGCTATATTCGGACGTCCGGCTTACTAGGCTTTTATGTCTCATCCGTGTTCCATTTACAATATGATGAAAATTCCAGGTCCCAACGGCGTAATCACCATCAGGGGAGACCCGAAGAAAGCACGAGAGTGCGAGGATGGAAATGCCGCGTTTGCCGAAGCCGTGCTGCACGCCCAGGAGTTCCAGGACATCAACAAGAGCATAGATCCGTCCAACATGCCCGCAACAAAGAAGGAGGTGACAAAGCCGAATCCGGAGTTCAAGGCATCCGAAGAGACGAAGAAGACACTGTTGAAGGATGATGACCCCTCCAAGGTGACCCAGATAGGCATAGGCCTAGATAGCGCATAGGAAAGCGCGCTCGTCAAGTTCCTCAAAGCAAATCAAGATATCTTCGCATGGCAGCCATCTGACATGATCGGAGTACCTAGGGAACTTGCTGAGCACTCTTTAAATGTACACCCGAACGCTAAACCCGTCAAATAGTCCTTACGACGTTTCGGCGATGAAAAGCATAAGGCAATAGCTAAGGAACTAGTGCGGCTCGAGTTAGCCAGATTCATAGAAGAGGTCATCCACACTGAGTGGTCGGCCAATCTTGTAATGGTCCCTAAAAAGGACACCACTGATTTAAGGATGTGTGTTGATTATACTGCCTTGAACAAGGCTTGTCCAAAAGATCTGATCGCTGTGCCTAGGATTGATTAAGTTATTGATTCTACGGCAGGCTCGGGACTCTTCTGTTTTCTCGACATATATTCCGGTTATCACCAAATCCAGATGAAGGAATCTGACAAAGTCAAAACTTCATTCATAACCCCCTTCAGAACCTTCTGTTTTGTTACGACGCCTTTTGGGCTAAAGAACGCAGGAGCTACCTACCAGCGCACAATGCAGCATTGCCTCCACAACCAACTCAGACGCAATGTACATGCATACGTGGATGATATTGCGGTGATGTCCAAAAACAAGGAAACACTGATTTCTGACTTGGAGGAAACGTTCGCCAATCTACAAAAATACAACATCATGCTTAATCCGAAGAAATGCTTCTTTGGAATCCCAGCCGGAAAATTGTTAGGTTTCATCGTGTCTCAAAGAGGCATAGAGGTGAACCGAGACAAAATCAAGGCTATACTCAATATTTCCAGGCCAACTCGCCTGAAGGACGTACAAAGACTAACTGGTTGCATCGCTGCAGTCAGTCGATTTGTAAGCCGGCTTGGTGAAAGAGCCACACCATTATACAAACTCTTGAAAAAGACCAAGGATTTTGTGTGGACCGACGAAGTTGAAACTGCACTACAAGACCTGAAGAAAGTACTCTCATCTGCTCCTATCCTTGCTGCACCGGAACCACAGGAACCGATGTTGCTTTATCTTGCTACGACAAACAATGTCCTTAGTATCGTTATGGTAGTGGAGAGACCGGAGGAAAATCAGGAACACTTGGTGCAGCGTCCGACTTACTTTGTCAGCGAGGTCCTGACAGAATCAAAACAGCGGTATCTGCACTATCAAAAGCTGGCTTATGGTGTTTTCCCAGCATCTCGTAAGCTACGACACTATTTTCAGGAGCATCCAATTACCGTGGTGAGCACAGCTCCCATGAGGGATATAATCAACAACAGTGATGCCACAGGACACGTCGCTAAATGGGGCATAGAGCTTTCAGCTTTCGATATTGAGTATAAACACCGCACAGCAATCAAATCCCAAATCCTTGCCGACTTTGTTGCTGATTAGCCAGAGACGAAGGAGAATATGACCCTCCCTGGGTCAGAATATTGGACCCTATACTTTGATGGGTCTAAGGCTCGCGGGGGCTCAGGGGCTAGCGTGGTGCTCAAATCACCCCAAGGAGATAAACTTCTATAGGTGTTGCAGATCCACTTCACAGCAACAAACAATATTGCCGAGTATGAAGCACTGCTACACGGAATCCGGATTGCTAAGGATATCGGCATCCGACGTTTGATGTGTTATGGAGATTCAGATCTTGTTTCTCAACAAGTTTCGGATATTTGTAACGCAAATAAACACATGGAAGCATATAGAGCTGTAGTGGATGATTTATCCAAATCGTTCGAAGGGTTTGAGGTTCAGCACATCCCTCGAGCAGAAAATGAGGAAGCAGATGCACTATCTCGGATAGGATCTGCACGGAAAGAGGTCCCGGATGGCGCTTTTTTAGAGCACCTCAAAGTTCCCTCAATAAAGGGAGTGGATGAGGAATATCTGACCAAATCCGACTCACCTCTAATAGCAGTCCTGGCTGTAATTCCCAACTGGACCCAACCCTACCTTGATTATCTGGTAGATGGCAAATTACCCGAAGACGAGGTTCTGAGCCAGCAGATCGTCCGACGAGCGAAAGCATATACTATAGTTAAAGGTGAGCTCTATAAGCGAATTGTTTCTGGGTTTTTCAGCGCTGCGTATCTCCGGAAGAAGGAGTGGACATCCTAAGAGAAATCCACGAAGGCGAGTGTGGTCACCATGCTGCAGCCAAATCTTTAGTGGCAAAAGCTTTCAGACACGGTTTTTTCTGGCTTACAGCTCAGGAAGATGACGAACAATTAGTCAAGACGTGCAAAGGCTACCAAAAGTACGCCAAACAAGCTCACGTTCCAGCTGATCAGTTGCGAACAATACCTATAACATGGCCTTTCGCGGTCTGGGGGCTTGACATGGTAGGACCGTTTAAACAGGCTCCAAGTGAATTTACTCACCTCTTAGTGATGGCGGATAAATTCAGCAAATGGATTGAGGCTAAACCCGTCACTAGTTGTGATGGAGCAACAACCAAAAGGTTTGTCGAGGATGTTATAATCTGGTATGGTTATCCGCATAGTATTATCACGGACAATGGGAGTAATTTCTCTATGGGAGAATTGGCCGAATTCTGCAATGAACAAAATATCCGGCTTGACATTGCGTCAGTCGCACATCCACAGGCTAACGGACAAGTCGAAAGGGCAAATGGTTTAATCCCACAGGGCCTAAAACCGAGACTCGAAGCACCACTACGACGTGCTGCGGGGGCTTTGGCAGAGGAGTTACCCTCTGTAATATGGATTTTACGAACAACTCCGAATAGGTCAACCGGATAAACACCTTTCTTCTTGGTCTATGGCGCAGAAGCAGTTCTTCCTAGTGATTTGATTCACACTTCTCCTAGAGTGGCCACGTATATCGAAGAGGATGCCGAGATTTCTTGACAAAATGATCTCAACTTAGTCGAAGAAGTTCGCGTCGTTGCTGAAATGAGATCAATAGCCTATCAGCAGAAGTTACGCAAGTATCATAGCTAGAGAGTCAGAAACAGATCTTTTAATAAAGGCGCTTTGGTTCTTCGGCTTGTGCAACAAAAAAGCACAAACTTTCTCCAGTATGGGAAGGGCCCTTTTTAGTTAGTCGAGTATTGCACAATGGTTCGTACTACTTAACTGATATGAGGCCAGTCAAAGAAAGACCTGCTACTAAGAAGAGAAAGAGAGCTAGAGGCAGTACAAATCCGGATGAGTTAGACAGACCATGGAATATTGCTCAGCTACGTCCGAATATTGCTCAGCTACGTCCCTTTTATTCTTAGTTTATCCTTCTTTGTAATCATACATATGTACATGCTCTATGCGAAATAAAAGTTTTGGTTGCCTCAAGTATTTTCTGAGAAGTTTTTACCATCTTATTTTCGAATGATCATGTCATAGTTGAAAATCCTAGAATACTTGAAAGTACTTTATGCTCATGTTTGTTCTGGTTTAGATTTCTGATTCTAAAAAATGTTACCTTCGGGTATAACTCTAAAGTTTCTAGTCTATACTTTGGTTATTTATCTGATTGCCGGATGCGGGTATTTTCCGAGTAGTGCATTGTTGGTACTGGAAGCCGGCTTTGTTTCCGAGTTTAAACTGGTTAAGCAATTGAGCACCGTTGCTCGGCAAAGTTTCCATGCAGAAGGTTTAGCCGGCTCACGAAAGTGACAAGGCGGAAAGCCAGATAAACGATAAGTATAGACGAAAAAGTATAAGTGCTTATGTAAACATTTCAGGCACACAAAAATTTAAAGCCAAAAGTGCTGAATAGATTAAAAGCTTAGCACTAGCAAACTTATAGTACTGCATATTTATAGACCCATAAAGTTTCTGGGAATAATACATTTGTTTCTGGTAATTTATGATACAGGAGAGGAGGTAGGAGCTACCGGCTCGCTAGATGCATCGGCCTCGGTTTGATAACGCTCTGAGATGTTCAGATCCGATACAGTCTGTTCATCGTCGGAGACTACAGTTGCTTCTTCCAGAGGCGGGGGCGATGTATCCACGCGAGTGAAGAAGGGAGTGTCTTAGCTGGTTAAGTCAGCCACGCGACACCCATATCCGGCACAGGACTCCATTATGGCATTGATATCTTGCTCTTGGCCGTCTTCATCCACCTTGGAGTACCCTCTGGTCACTTGCCATATCTCCATGTTTCCATGGTGGCTCATGACCATGGTGAGAGCATTATGCACAACGGATCGCGCGTAGGACATGTTCCAGCTACGGCATCTCCTTCACCTTATATCGCACCTGAAAGTCCGACATGCCGTGCATGTCCGGAACCCTGAGAGCTTCGCCAATGTCCTCGATGGATTGGCGGAAGTCATGAAGTAAATCACCGACTTGCGTAAGTCGGTGGGTGCGAGGCTCGGTGGAAGCAGAGTCCGTCAAGTTAAGAGGACCTATATATATAACACAAAAATGGTTAAGAAAAAATCCGACATCGAAAGAGTCAAAGAATATAGACAAGTCAGAAAGATGGAAATATACCGAAGATGACGTCGTCAACTTTGGTCTTCTCTTCTCGAAGACTCCGGAGTTCAGCCCGGAGCACCTCAAAAAGGTCCTTCTCTCTGCATAGGTCGTTGTTGAGATCCGAGATTCTCTGATCTTGAGCCACAATCTTATGATCACGCTCATCAATAGCCATGGAGGAGGATTCGAGAACTTGAGCGATGCTCTTCTCATGATCCGCCTTAAGCTTATCCAGCTCTTGGCGAAGTTCTTTATTCTCCATCACCAAGGTTTTGAGGTTCTTGGCCTCTTCAATCATAGCGCAGGACTGTTTTACCAATGTTGTAAGTCAAAAGGAACAACAGTTCAACAAAAATATTCGACTATGAAAACACAAGACAAGGTTTGAGTCTCGGAATGTTTACCTTCAGCCTCATCCTTGGAGACCTTTAGCTCAGCATTTTCAAGTCGGAGAGCTCTTATCTCTCTCCGCTTTTTGCAGATGTTCTTCAACAAATCCTGGTTATATGAATTAACTTTCTGTAAGTCAGAATACCCAGAGTCAGAAGTCTACTGAAGATTCGGGCTAATATTGTTACTAATATCAGCACAAGCCTTGGGGGCTACACTAGTTCATTCTTTGGCATCCTAAGGAATCATAAACCCGGATTGTATATCCTACTTCATGCTTGGGGGCTAGAGGATATGATATAAAGTACAATAAAGAATCGTGAGTTGGAATTCTGACTTACATGATGTTCATGTGTGAGCTTTCTCAGGCACATGTTCACTTCGGTGGTAACCTTCTCGGCGAGGGTGAGTGGAATAACCGGAGGTGGTGGAAGCACACCAGCTCTAAGTCCCTCGTCGTGAAGGCGGACTTGTTTAAGAAGGTCAGAGTATTTGATGTCCTCCGCTTCTTGTGCTTCTTCTTCGACAGAGAGATTTCGGCTCTCTAGGCATTGTCGGGCCAGAAGCTGGATTTCTTCTATAGATTTCCGAGACAAGCCAAATTTGGCAAGTCCCGGATTATTCAGGAGATTTTCGGCAAAGGTCTCTGCCCAGGGATCATTACACGAAGAGGGTTCACCCTTATCTAAACCTGAGCCACCTATGGTGGCATCAGTCTGCAACTCAAGGGTCGCTGGCCACGTAGGAGGAGCCAGATCTTCTGCGACAACTGGCGAAGGAATGATCACCGGTGTTGCAGAGGGTTGTGGGGCAAGAGTCGGAGGAGCCACGGCAGGAGAAGCTATAGTCAGCTTCGTCTGCCACAAGGGCTTCGAAGAAGTTCCCTTCCCCTTACCCTTGATGAGCTACTTAGACTTGAGAATGTAATAGAACAAAAAACATTACATCTCGGAAGCAAAATTCGAGTAAGGTACAAAGGCGGAAGTTGTGTTGAAAGTTACCTCTTCACGACTGACACCTCCTTTGTGCCAACAGCCACTGTCGGAGCTTTGCGCTTCCTGGGCACAACGTCCGGCAGTGGGACCAGTTCCGCCTCCTGAGAAAACTCTGGAGGATATCCCTCGAGTGGAGCGAATTCTGACTCGGGGAGGTCGGCAAGCTGAAAAGAAGAAAACATCTCAGTGTTGCGAAATAACTTAAAGGGTGAAACACATAAAGGGGTTTATTATTGAAGCTTACAGGAACTACAGGGTCTTCTGCTGTATGCATATCCAGAGACAAGTCTGGAATCTTTCTTTCAATCCGCTCCTTGATCAGCCATTTGATCGGGCTTATGTAATCCTGTGGCTTTAAAGCCTTAGGACTGATGCGGAGGGAATCATTCTTTGACGCCATGATGGAGTGCATCAGACGGTCGTCGTGGTATTTGAGAGGCTGAATCTGGCGTGCAACCTAGCATTGGACCAGGTCGGATCCTTTCAAGCCTTTGCGTTTTATCATATATTCGATCCGCCTCTTAGCAAGGATCAAATCGTCACTGAGAGCCGGAGGGGCCTCGTCCCAAGACGGTTGGGCCATGGTGGCTCCGTCGATAAAAGCTAGCAAAGCGGTAGCTTTGCCGGGAGCAGGAATATCCTTATGATAGAAGAAAGTGGCCGGCCATTGTTTGACCGACTCACTGGCAGAAATGCAAGGATAACTACGCTTGCGTCTAACAGAAAGGCTAATAGTGCCAGTAATGTAAGGATTACCGGCAGTGATGGAGTTTCTAAGAACATGGAAGTAGAAACAAAACAAGGTGAGACTCGGCCTAATGTCGAGATACCCCTCGCACAAAGCTACGTAAGAACTCATCTCTAAGATGGAGTTCGGGGGAAGATGGTGGAGCTGAACACCGTAATGATCAATCACCTCGAAAAAGAATTCCGAGGGAGGGAAAGACAAACCTCTGTCAAGGTGGGTGCCGAAGTGGACCCGCTCGCCGGTGTGCGGGTGGGGGATGGTTTCGCCAAAACCGCTCCGCCAGTCGCCGGCACGGAGGAGACCTTCATTCTCCACGCCTTGGAGTTTCTCGTTGTCGAGCAGGCATGGGATCCAGACCCCCCGGTTGCTCTCCTTCTCTGTCGCAGTTGTCGCCACCGCTGCCGCTGCCACTGCCAAGCCGGAAGAGGAAGAGGAAGCCATTTCTCCGGTGTGCCGGTGACCTTGGATGGGCGGCGCTAGGAAATCTAGGAGGCGAGAGAGCTCTGTGCGCTGGGGAGATGTGGAGGAGAAGGAACGGCAAAGGGAACAGGTGAAGAGGGGAGAAGGAAAATCCTCACCCCTTATAACCACCTACCTGCGCCAAGATTCGTGCAAACGGCACTGTGTAAATGCCACGCGTCGTGGAAGGAACTGGGAAGGACCCATGTGATGATTACGTCGCCTCGATATCCACGTACGCATTGAAACGGCACCTCGGTTCTGCGAACGGCGGACCCACCAACGGTCATGCTGACAGGATGTTTGTCAGATGACGTGACTTGACCATGATGAGTGTCAGATGACGTCAGAGACCAAGTTCCGGCTTAGTTTGAAATCAAGCTGGAAAATCCGAGTAACATGTTGATAAGTCCGACTTATTTTGAGACCTGGATCATATTTTTTGTTTTCAAGTTTTAGGAACCCTTCAAGATTCTGCAAGCCGAAGATCAAGCTAGAGGATGATGAATTTGACTTTGGATCTTGGAGACTTCCGGGGGATGCTGTTGGGGATATACTTTCCGGGTATCCTCACAGTTCCTCACTGACCAGGGTGGCCTACTTCGGGTTAGAGCTTTGCTTCACGGGCGGCCCAGTCAGGGAGAAGAGACAAAGTCCAAATCCGGCTACGGGAAGTCCTAGAGGACTTACCGACTTAGGCCTATAGTATTACTTGTAGTTCAAGATGTACTCTGTAACCGACTCTTAGTCGTAGCCGGAAAGATCTCTCCTATAAACCCTAGGACGGATATCTATATAAGTTGTCCTAGGGAGAGCCCTTAGGGCACCCTCAATAGTCTACAATCTCAACTCGCACAGGCGAACCCTTGTAACCCATATTCCGGCTCTTCCGTATTACTGGATTGCTAGCAGGAGTAGGATCCGTCCAAAGCCGGCGGATTCGAACCTAGGTAAACTTGTGTGCTCACCGTCCCGGAACACCGTACGTCTCACATCCCTCTCTTCCATATGCCTTGAGGACCCCCTCATGGCGTACTTGTCATCAATCTGACGACACGGGGCCTGCCCAAACTTCTAGTTCTCCGACAGCCTCTCATTCGTGATCGTCCACACCCACTCCTTGAGGTTGTGGTAGCAGGGATCACGGCGAGATAGCCGGGTGGGGTCCAATCGGCTAGAATAGAAGCACATCTTGTGGGCACGCCGCTGCAGCGGCATCATCAGCCAGGACATCCAGCTGAGCGTGATGTCTAGGCCGGTTAAGCCGGCGGTGATGAGGGACCGCATCTGGTGCAGCATCACGTCCGTCTCCACCTTGTCACCGTAGATCTTCAGATCCCAATGCCCTTGGCTGGACTCCACATCCTGGAAAGCCGGCAGGTTGATCCGGTCGACCTCGGTGACATTGTTGACGTAAAATACGACTGCTGCCATAGTCGGACTGTGTCCTGGAGCTTAAACTTGGGATAGCCGGTCTGCGAGCGGGAGTAGATCAATGCGCAGCCGCAGGAAACCAGCAGGCCCTGAGTGAACTAGACCTGCGGCCGGACATGGAACACCGGTAGAATAGTCCGAGATCCGGCTGGGTCCTGAGGTAGCACTCGCAGAAGGCTACGAAATGCGCGAGGGTGCCTCTAGAGTTGGCGCCAAGGTGGTGGAGGCAGAGATCAAAGAAGGCAAAGAAGGTCAAGAAAAAAGGGTGCACCAGCAGAGCGAAGCCACACACGAGGTGGGAGAGGAAGATCACCCACTCCCGCTCCTCGGGGTGTCGCGATTCCTCTTCCGGTGGCGCGAGATGCACCTTCACCTCCGACTCTGGCGGCAGCACCCGCGTCGCGCGATATTTGGCAATGTGATCCTTTGTCACAGAAGACACACAATAGGTGTCGTGCTCCGACGCCATCACTTCTTCGTCGGCCGTGGTGGTGGGTTCTGAGCAGCGGTGGACCATGTCGCCAGTGACACTAGACAAGCGATGCAGTAAATCCGGCGGCGAGCGCACAGAAGCAGCGAGGAAGTAGAGAGGTCGCAGGAGGGAAAGCGAAGGCAGCGAGTGGAAGGGGAGAGCTGCTCCCCTGGGCGGTATTTAAGCCCAGGGGAGAGCAACCATCTATGGTGTCGTGTGGCACCCACCAGGCCGCGCCACACCTCCGCCACCGCCCTAGATCCCCGGTGCTGGCACCGAATATGCAAAAGATCCCGGGCCGGAAACTGAAACGGCAAGCAGCGGTTCCCGAGGCGACGTGCGCAATGTGCGATGGGACGTAGCACTGCGCACGGTAGCGCAATGATGGCGTGATACATTGCAAATGTATCTATAATTTTTGATGTTCCATGCTTGGTTTTATCCACTTTCTTGTGTTTTGTTCCAACTTTGGAGTACTTTTCATATGATTTCTTGGACTAACCTATTAACAAGAGCCACAGTGCCAGCTACCTGTTTTCTGCTGTTTTTGGTTCCAAGAAAGTCAGAAAATGAATATTCTCGGAATTGGACGGGACAAAAGCCAAAGTGCCTATTTTTCCGGAAGGGATCAAGTGCCAGAATACGAGACGGGGAAGGGCCAGGGGCCGGCCACACCACCTGGCTGCGTGGCCAGGCTGGGCCCGCGCCACAGGGTGGTGTGGTGGCTCCTGGCACCCCCTCGGCCTCTCCTTCCGCCTATAAGTTGCCCTCGTGACGAAAACCCTAAGTACCCAATCAAAAATCCACGAAAGAGTCTGTAGCCATCGTCATCTCCATCCCTAGATCGGGAGGGATCTGAAGCTCTTCCCGGCACCCTGCCGGAGAGGGGAATTCACCCTGGAGGCCTTCTTCATCACCATGCAAGCCTCCGGTGTGATGCGTGAGTAGTTCATCCTTGGACTACGGATCCATGTAGTAGCTAGATGGCTAGTTTCTCCTCCTTTGTGCTTTCATGTTTAGATCTTGTGAGCTCCGTTCATGATCTAGATCATCTATTTGTAATCCATACATGTTGTGTTTGCGGGGATCTGATGGATATTGAGATGCTATTTCAGATTGATTATTGATTCTATCATGTCTTTGTTGTTTGTGATCTTGCATGCTTTCCGTTGTTAGTAGCTATCTTGGCCAAGTAGATTCTAGCAACTCCAAGAGTTAGTATTTATGCTCGATAGTGGGTTCATGCCTCTGGTAATCTGGGGAAGTGACAGAAATCTCTAAGGTACTAGATGTGTTGTTGCTACTAGGGAGAAAACAACAATCCTTTGTTCATAGAACAATCGTATTGTTTACCTTACACGCAGTTTGTAAAGCAATAATCTGTTGCTTGCAACTTAATGCTGGAGGGGGTTCGGATGATAACCTGAAGGTGGATTATTAGTCATAGATGCAGTTGGATGGCGGTCTATGTATTATGTTGTATTGCCCAATCAAGTCTCAAAGGAGTTAAGATGATTAGTATATGCATGTATTGCTTTCTCGGTGTTTGTCAATTGCCCCACTGTAATTTGTTCACCAAGCATGTTATCTATCTAAGGAGAGCCACCTCTAGTGAACTATGGATCCCGGTCCTTTGTCTTTACATACAATCTATAAACTGTTTCTGCTTTGTGTTTACTTTCTGCAAACTTTTACTTCTTTCCATTCGATACGTTTAATCCTTTGTTTTCCGCAAAACACGATTAGATTGACAACCTCATCGCAATTTGGGGACAAAGTTCTGTGGTTGTGTTGTGCAGGTCTCCATGTTGCTACTAGCACCGGTAGTGCGCCCTGCCAAAGCTCGGCTAGTAACACCTTTGGGGTGTTTCCTTGCTCCTACTGGTTCGATTAAACCTTGGTTTCATAACTGAGGGAAAACTTGTTGCTGCGATCATCATACCTTCCTCTTGGGGTTCCCAACAAGCTCTACGTCGATCGTCGAGCGCATCAAGACGTTTTCTGGCGCCGTTGCCGGGGATTCAAGGACATCTTCACAAGGGGAGTCCCTCATAACCAATCTCTTTACTTTGTTGTTTTTGTTTTTCTTAGTTTCTTTTTGCTTTGTTTGCTTGTTTTGTTCTTGAAAAACACAAAAAAAATTAGTTTTACTTGTTTGCTTTCTTATTTGAAAACCCAAAAAATGACTACTCTTGAAAACACTAAGTTGTGTGACTTCACTAGCACCAACAACAATGATTTAATGAGCACACCTATTGCTCCACATGTGGCTGAAAATACTTTCTTTGAGATAAAACCTGCTTTGCTCAATCTTGTTATGAGAGAACAATTTTCTGGTATTGGTAATGAAGATGCTGCTTCCCATCTAAATAACTTTGTTGAACTTTGTGACATGCAAAAGCATAGGGATATAGATGGTGATATTATTAAGCTGAAATTGTTTCCTTTCTCTTTGAGAGGAAAAGCTAAAGAGTGGTTGAATTCCTTAACTAGGAATAGTATTGATTCTTGGACTAAGTGCAAAGATGCTTTTATTGGAAAATACTATCCTCCTGCTAAGATTATATCCATGAGAAGTGAAATAATGAAGTTTAAACAACTTGATAATGAGCATGTTGCTCAAGCTTGGGAAAGAATGAAATCTTTGGTAAAGAATTGTCCCACTCATGGACTGACTGCTTGGATGATCATCCAAACTTTTTATGCAGGATTGAACTATTCTTCAAGGAACCTATTGGATTCAGCTGCTGGAGGTACCTTTATGACCATCACTTTGGGTGCTGCAACAAAACTTCTGGACAATATGATGGTTAATTATTCTGAATGGCATACTGAGAGAGCTCCACAAGGTAAGAAGGTAAATTCTGTTGAGGAAACCTCCTCCTTGAGTGATAAGATTGATATAATTATGTCTATGCTTGTTAATGGGAAAGCCCATATTGATCCAAATAATGTTCCTTTAGCCTCTTTGGTTGCTCAAGAAGAGCAAGTTGATGTGAACTTCATAAGAAATAACAACTTTGGCAACAATGCTTATGGTAATAATGCTTATAGGAACAATTTTGGTAACAACAATTATAAGCCATACCCTCCCAACAATGGTAATGCTTATGGAAATTCTTACAACAATAGTAAGAGTGATCCCTCTGAACTTGAGGTTATGCTTAAAGAGTTCATTAGTAAACAAACTGCTTTCAATAAAACTATTGAGGAAAAACTCTCTAATGCTGAAACAAATATAGCATCTTTGGCTGAAACTCACTCTACTTTGAATAAAATGGCTGCTAAACCTGAAACTAATGAGAATCCCTTTGCAGCTACTAATGCTATACAAGTAAGAATTGATGAAAATGTTAGACTATTAGCTGAATTACATGCTAAGTGGGAGAGAGAAGATGAAATTGCTAGAAACATTAGTGTTTCTACTATTACCACCACTAGTGTTGAGGCTACTAATAGTTCTACTACTTTAGATGATAAAGTTGATTTTGATCTTGATGGTTGCAACATCTCTGAAGTTATTAAGTTCCTACAAAAGCTTGCTAAAAGTCCTAATGCTAGTGCTATGAACATGGCTTTTACAAAACACATTACTGATGCTCTCATAAAAATTAAAGAAGAAAAGATGAAACATAAAGCTTCTATTCCTATTAAGAAAGAAGATGGTTGGGAACCCATCATTAATATGAAAGTGAATGACTTTGATTTCAAAGCTTTGTGTGATCTTGATAGTAGTGTTTCTATTATGCCTAGAAGGATTTATGATATGCTTGATTTGCCTCCTCTTGAAGATTGCTATTTGAATGTCCCACTTGATGATAATGCTAAAAAAACTCATGGGGAGTCTTAATGATGTTCTTATTATGGCTAACGATTCCTATGTCCCCGTTGATTTCTATGTTTTGGATGTTGAATACAATGCTTCTTGTCCTATTACTTTGGGAAGACCTTTTCTTAGAACTATTGGTGCCATCATTGATATGAAAGAAGGAACCATTAAATATCAACTCCCACTCAAGAAAGGTATAGAACACTTCCCTAAAAAGAGAGAAAAGATTTCATTTGCTTCTCCTATGAAAACAAAATTTGGTCTTAATGCTTCTTCATTTGAGAACACTTGATTCTTTCTTTGCTTCTTATGCCTAACTTAAAGGCGTTAAAAAAAGTACTTGTTGGGAGATAACCCAAGAGTTTTAGATGAGTCTTGGAAGTTATTACCTCTGTAATAACCGCTCCCTATCCTTTTTATTTTCTTTTTGTGCCAAGAGTAACCTCTAATGAGAGTGAAGTAATGATTGGGAAAGTTGCTATCCCGAAACAAATTTCTGTGCTTCACCGTAAAACTTCCTGAGAGAGCTCTGTACGTCTGATTGAGCTGTAATTTTTTGTGATTCTGCCCCAGGTTGTTATATAACTTTCGTTAGTTCAACACTTTTTTATTTGAGCAACAGAAGGTCTTTGAAAAAATTCATCTTTACCTGCTGGTCTGATTTGACAGATTTCTGCCATTTTCTGCATTTGCTTCTTGTTGGTTCCTTTTTGAGTTATTTTGGGGAATTGAGATTTTTGAGGGAAGTGCTACAGTAGATAGTGTTCTAATGGAAGTTTATTTGGTGTTAGAACTGAACCTTAAGACTTATTTATCTTAAGTGCACTAATGTTGCTAATGAGATTGTGTGAAGTTTTGTATGAAGGAAAACTTTCAGGTGTATGGAAGGAATGAGTAATGAGATGAAGGATGGACTAAAGCTCAAGCTTGGGGATGCCACGCGTGTCACCCCAAGAAATATCCAAGAAGTACAAGCGTCAAATCTTGGGGATGCCCAAGGCATCCCCTTCTTCATCAATAAAAATTCCAGGTTTCTTCCAAACGCTTCATTTTTATTGTTTCATGCACAGTTGTGTTGTTCTTGGAGCGTCTTCCTTTTCCTTTTTGTTTTGGTTTTTAGTTTGCTTGTTTGCTTAGTTTTGTGAATAAGTTGGTTGGACCCCCTCTTTCATACATTGGTTTGCAATTAGTTTGGTTTGGTTTGGAAAAGAGTAGGAAAGTTCATGCTTATGTGGTAAAAACAGCTCGTTTTTGACTGTGCCTATGCTTTGTCATGCCATGCTTGATATTGTTTTGGCTTTATGATTAGTATTCTTTGTTGTAGCATGACTTGTTATAAACAATTGAGATTGCTTAATGTGCCTTGGATGAATCATGCGTTGTTTTAGCATATTAAAGCATAGTATAGTGGTATTCTCCTTTGATGCTTTATTTGGGTTGACTTGGCGCATGCTCACACCATGTTATGACTGTCACAAGTCACCATAACCTTTATGATCCTTTAGTTTTCAACTTGTAGTATCACTTTATGCTTTGATCAATGATGTTTTGTCCCTCTGCATGATTATGGCTATTATTGCTCTCTTAGTTTGTCGCTCCCAGTCTTTTGCTAGCCTCCACCACCAAGTATGAGTTCCACTCATGCATCCAACTCCCTAAACCAAGTTTTTCCAAAGAGTCCACCATACCTACCTACTAGCTTATGCTATCCCAAGTATATTCATGCTTTTGTCTACCTTTCACTTGTTATGAGAAAACTAGTGATTAAAGCTCTCACGAACTTGATGGCACACTTTACTTTATTGCCTCTAATAAACTTGAACCATTGGGTCCTTCTTTGTTGCGTATATGCTTGCGCTTTATAAGTTGAAGTTAGCAGAACCATGTTTCATGGGGAACGCTTTCAACATTGCACTTGTACTTTGTACCCCGTTGATATCATGTTCTTTTGCTTACGGATCCCGGCGATGTGAAATAAAAGTGGAACTTGTAACATCATGGAGTTTGTATGTGTGTTAGAGAAACACCTGGGCCGCTAGCCTAAGCCATGCCTAATCATGGTGGAAACTTGCAGCATCACCATAATGAGCACTCTATGAAGCATCCTTAATAAAAACCTATGCAAATAGCAAATAAAAAGATCGCTGAGATGCTCATTGTGTGCTTGCCTTGTCATTTTTATTATGGGAAAGCTCCCGTATCATGTGCAAGGGGTACCCCGTTGGTGGTTCTTAATGATACACATATACTTACAATGACAAGAGCTTACTCGTGACTGAAGTTGAGTAGCATGAGGATCGGTCTTCGTAAGTAAGGGGCATGAGATTTCGGTTTATAACTTGTCAAGCATATCCTTTTAGTTGTGTCACTTTAACCTTAATCACCTTCAAGATGCTTATGATAGGGGCAATGAGAGCTGAAAGCGATAAGTACCATAATTTTTGGAAGCTCTTTATGAGACTTGAATCCCTACTTCCTCTTACAAAAGGCCTTTCTTCCACCATTATATTGAGTCTCCACCTTCTATTTTTATGCACTACTTTGAGAGCATAGTGGCCATTCTTAGTTCTATGTGCATTGTCCCAAGACTAGTTGATTGATGCATAACTTGTTATTGCTTGTTTTAAACCATTGTATCTGGTCACTCTTATGAACTTTGAAGGTGTCCTTTGCATTTATATTTGCTACTCTATTGAAGGACAAGCTGAATACTATTATGCTATGTTTTCTTTATGTGAAACAAACAAATGTCTTGCAAAGCGTGTTATTCATGACTCTTTTGTTTGTGCCTTTTCATGTTGCATCATAGTTTCTTTGCTTATTGCTAGAACTTTGTCTTTCATGTTATGATTGAAGTACTATGATCCCAGCTTTGAATGTTTTGCAAATACTTTGATCAAGTCTTTGATGGTGCATGTCACCTCAAAAATTATTTCTTTTTATCACTTACCTACTCGACGACGAGCAGGAGTTAAGCTTGGGGATGTTGATACATTGCAAATATATCTATAATTTTTGATGTTCCATGCTTGGTTTTATCCACTTTCTTGTGTTTTGTTCCAACTTTGGAGTACCTTTCATATGATTTCTTGGACTAACCTATTAACAAGAGCCACAGTGCCAGCTGCCTGTTTTCTGCTGTTTTTGGTTCCAGGAAAGTCAGAAAATGAATATTCTTGGAATTGGACGGGACAAAAGCCAAAGTGCCTATTTTTTCAAAAGGGATCAAGGTGCCAGAATACGAGACGGAGAAGGGCCAGGGGCCGGCCACACCACCTGGCCGCGTGGCCAGGCTGGGCCCACGCCAGGGGGTGGTGTGGTGGCTCCCGGCACCCCCTCGGCCTCTCCTTCCGTCTATAAGTTGCCCACGGGACAAAAACCCTAAGTACCCAATCAAAAATCCACGAAAGAGTCTGTAGCCACCGTCATCTCCATCCCTAGATCGGGAGGGATCTGAAGCTCTTCCCGGCACCCTGCCGGAGAGGGGAATTCACCCTGGAGGCCTTCTTCATCACCATGCAAGCCTCCGGTGTGATGCGTGAGTAGTTCATCCTTGGACTATGCATCCATGTAGTAGCTAGATGGTTGGTTTCTCCTCCTTTGTGCTTTCATGTTTAGATCTTGTGAGCTCCGTTCATGATCAAGATCATCTATTGCAATCCATACATGTTGTGTTTGCGGGGATCCGATGGATATTGAAATGCTATTTCAGATTGATTATTGATTCTATCATGTCTTTGTTATTTGTGATCTTTCATGCTTTCCGTTGTTAGTAGCTATCTTGGCCAAGTAGATGCTAGCAACTCCAAGAGTTAGTATTTATGCTCGATAGTGGGTTCATGCCTCTGGTAATCTGGGGAAGTGACAGAAATCTCTAAGGTACTAGATGTGCTGTTGCTACTAGGGAGAAAACAACAATCCTGTGTTCATAGAACAATCGTATTGTTTACCTTACACGCAGTTTGTAAAGCAATAATCTGTTGCTTGCAACTTAATACTGGAGGGGGTTCGGATGATAACCTGAAGGTGGATTATTAGTCATAGATGCAGTTGGATGGCGGTCTATGTATTATGTTGTATTGCCCAATCAAGTCTCAAAGGAGTCAAGATGATTAGTATATGCATGTATTGCTTTCTCGGTGTTTGTCAATTGCCCCGCTGTAATTTGTTCACCCAGCATGTTATCTATCTAAGGAGAGCCACCTCTAGTGAACTATGGATCACGGTCCTTTGTCTTTACATACAATCTATAAACTGTTTCTGCTTTGTGTTTACTTTCTGTAAATTTTTACTTCTTTCCATTCGATACGTTTAATCCTTTGTTTTCCGCAAAACACGGTGAGATTGACAACCTCATCGCAAGTTGGGGACAAAGTTCTGTGGTTGTGTTGTGCAAGTCTCCATGTTGCTACTAGCACCGGTAGTGCGCCCTGCCAAAGCTCAGCTAGTAACACCTTTGGGGTGTTTCCTTGCTCCTACTGGTTCGATTAAACCTTGGTTTCATAACTGAGGGAAAACTTGCTGTTGTGCTCATCATACCTTCCTCTTGGGGTTCCCAACGAGCTCTACGTCGATCGTCGAGCGCATCATGGCGCGTGTGCGCGTGGCTGGCGTTAGCACTAACGTCACATGCAGCACGACCGTCAGACGGCAGCCAGACACAAATTTCAAACTCAAGAGGAAGCGTGCGCACATTTCACCTAAGGGCGAAATCCACGCGTGCTCGGGGGCTAGTGTTGGGGGGATGACCCTAGGGTACCCCAACCAGACAAAAACAAGGACAGTCGGCTTGCATACGGCTAGCAGATCGTAGCCGGACGCAGGCACTTCGTTCTGGCTACCAGCCGGAAGCCGGAACCAGGAAGGGTGGCAAGACATTGTTCCGGCTACGCGGGCATAGCCGAACACAATCAAGAGGACCGGGCGATGTGTTGCACAGTGCACGGTACGCCCTGGTACAATGACAAGACTCACAACTACGAGGCCATACTGAAGACTTTGCGGGTGACGCAGGCATAGTGGCCGGTTGTTGACAACAGGCTCGCACGGCGTTCACTATACCCATGACGACCCGCACGGTGTGTACTTCGACATGACATACCCTACGGGATACTGTAGATGACCAGCCCATTGGGGCCCGCCTGTGGGACCCGCCAGCCGGCTTAGCCAGTGAGACCATTGCCCCTCTGCCTATATAAGGAGGGGCAAGGCTCTTGTAGCAAGGGTTGAGCATTTAAGAGGTAGCTAGTTCATATAGCTCAAGGAGCGATTGTACCCTGTATTCTACTCGTAGTCAGATCGACAAGAGTATGAGTTTTACCTCACCACGAGGGCTCCGAACCTAGGTACTTCATGTGTCTCGCCACACTTGCTCGTACCCAATCCCGCCTGCGGACGCTGTCGAGCGCTTTCTTGATAGTCCCCACACCTCTATCTAACCTTCTTAGGTACTGCCATTCCTAATACAACGACAATGTTTTTTACCATCAAGGATGCCTCCAGTAATAGTGATTATATATGATCTCACGGTCAAAGGAGTGGGTTACTACGTTTTGCTAGTCATCGCAATGTTGAACCTTGTGACTGTTCTCATTGCAATACTTTGAGTTGGGTGTGCGTCCATCACGTCATTCATCTAATGACATGACCCCATTGTCAATTGACATAAATGTCCATGGTCAGGAAACCTCGATCATTAGTTGACCAATGGACTAGTTGAATATAGGCTACTAGGGACTTGGTTTGTTTACATACCACATGTTTACTCATGTTTCCAATTAGTACAGTTATAGCATGGTATAAAACTTATTATGAACATTTGAAATATAAAAATAAACTATCTTTATTATTTACCTCTAGGGCATATTTCCAACAGTCTCCCACTTGCACTAGAGTCAATAATCTAGTTAGCACTTTGCACATTCAACACCTATGGCTTTCGGTGTTGTTCACACGCGTCGCTTGTGGTAATCCTAATCTCTAGAACTGACACTTTCAGGGATGTGTGTATTTGCATGTCTTTGCGTCATTACACATCACTAATTCTCGAATGAGATGGCATTGTATAATTCAATCCTTTGGTGACACCTTAGTCCCTTTGAGCTTAAACACATGTTGACACTATTATCATACAATAGATCTTCATAGTATAGCCCACTTGGAACTGCACCTAGTTTGATAACAAACCCTCTTTCTTGTAGAGCAGACATATACTTAGCCTTTCGTTGTAGTATATGTCACAATGTCTTAACTTTTGGAACTCATCCAAAACTGTCATGGAACTTTCTTCCATCTCATTGTGCCGCCTTAACATATAGCGTAAATTGAGATAAACTTAATTTATATCTTGTGGCAAAGCTAGTGTCAATGTAAAACTTTACAATTAACTATTTGTCACTTTTCTATACATGATGTATATCCTTAGTCCTAAAGCACGTAAGATATCCTTACTATTGTCCAGTGATCATTTTATGAATCATTCTGGTATATATGCTCATAAAATTTAGAGAATAGGACATATCTGGATATGTACATATCATGGCATATATGATTTATCAAATCATTCATGTGATCACTCGCCAAGTGTCAAAACACTTGAATCTTGCTCCAACCTCTTCCATGTGACAAGAACCTTTCTTGTTGTTTCCATATTGAAGTTTATTCAATATTAAATCTATTTACTTTGGCACAACCATATTAGCACTTCAATCTATCTATATAGATAGTGATGCCTAATATTCTGGTTTTGCCTAATTCTTTCATTGAAATCTAATTTTAATGAAAATCTTAACTTGTGTTAATTAAAACATACATCATTTCCAATCAATATGTAAACTACATAAAGTATTAGAAGTATTAATTTATTGAAAATACAAGCATCTTCATTATCTCTAATGTTGATAAACCTTTTATCAATTTCATCACGATGAAGATTCCAACTCCGCGATGCTTATTTCAACCATTGAAATTTGCATGCCTTTTAGCATCCTTTTTGAATTAGCAAAACCCTTTGGACCGAGTCATGCACACGTCCTAGGTAACCATTCTTTTAGAAGAATGTTGTTTTGTTTTGTCCAATTACCAATTACCAAAATTGGCATATGTAGTGGTTGCTACATTAATCCATTCAGACTTCACTATAAAAGATCAAATCTTATCATAGTCAACTCATTAAACATAGTCATAAATTGCTTTAACGATATGTCAACTATTTCATAGATGTGGAACATCCATGTCTATTTCATTATAGATCCAAATGCGATCAATAGGCTTCATGCCTTCCAGAGGGTCTTCCAAGTTCAAAATATGATTCCTCGTATATGGAATTATCACGGGTTTCATGGCTTCTAGCCATTTGACAGAGTAAGGGCCCATCATCACTTCTTTGCATGTAGTCGGTTCATCATTGTCAAGCAATGATCCATTCTCAAATCTTGCTATTTGATTGTTACCCGACATACGCGGTTCAATAGGAACTTAGATCTCGTGATCTCAACCTTTGAGGCACGGGAGCCATGAGCATTGTGGTCGCCTCTGGGATAATTTCTGGTGCTGCACTACTCTGATCATATAACTCAGGTTCAATAACCTTAATCAATGTTCTACTATCCTCCCACTTAACTTTTCATGAAAAGTTCCTTCTCAAGAAACTTGACAGTCTTAGCGACAAACACTTTTGTCTTTAGTGTTGAGGAGGAATACCCAACAATCACTTTGGGATGACCTACAAAGATGTTATTATCTGACTTTGGTTGTAAACATTTTACATATGCCTTGCATACCAAAATTTTAAGAAAAGACAACTTGGGTTTTATCCCGTACCATAACTTATTATGGTGTCATTTCAACGGATCATGACGACGCTCTTTTTAGTGTAAAAGCGATAGACTCTAAAGCTTAATGCTTCGAAATATAATGGTAGAATTTTTTTAATATAAATGACACCTTTGATCTTACCATGTCAAACAAGGTTTGATTACATTTCTCGAACATTCCATACTCTATGGTGTTTCAGGAAACACAAGTCTATGGAACAATTCCTCAACTCTTAGGCGTTTGCTAAACTTTGTAACTCAAATATTTTATTTTATGATCTAATCATAAATTCTATATTCTCTTGTTATAATGATTTTCCACTTCATCTTAAAAGTCTTTGAACATCTTCAATGTTTCATACTTCTTCCTCATTAAGTGGATATACATATATTCACTCAAATCTTTGGTTAAAGTGTATGAAGTTGAAAGATCCACCACACACAACTACACACAATGGACTATATACATCACATTGTACAATGTCCAATAATTTAGTCATCCGTTCCTCTTTTGGCCTATGAACGGGTTTTAATCATCTCTAGGAAAATCACACAAGCATCAATTTGATTCAAAATCGAAAGACTCCAAAATCCCATCAACATGGAGTTTCTTTATGTTTTGTTTCCGGTATGATTTAAATGGCAGTGTTACTTATAATCATTTGTCTTGTGACATTTTAGCACTACAATTATGGATGTAATTTTCTCCAATCAAGATTTATAAGGTCCTAGTCATCCTTTATGAATATAGTGATAATTTGAACAATTAATGTTCTCATAATGCTAGAACCAAATAACAATTATTGAAGGATAGGTTTGATTCCAATGAGCAACATAATAAGACTTTATTTATGAGTATGATACCGTATTATTTTGCTAGTTACTTAGGTCATTGTAGTTCTTGTATTGTGTTGTTCCATATGACAATTCACACTACTAGGGAAAACCCTATAGGAGACAGGCTTATAGGAGGCGCATCCCAAACAAACGCGCCTCCACTAAATATACAAGACGCATGGGTGAAGAGTGCGCCTTCTATATTTGCATACTGGAGGCGCATCCGTGAGAGATGCGTCTCCTATATCTCATGTACGAATCAGATCTGGATGCCCCCTTACTCGAGGCGCACTTGCTCCATATGCACCTGAAGTAGTTGAATTACTTGAGGCGCATACGGACCAGGTGCGCCTCGAGTAAGGTGGGTGGTCCCAGTGGTGGTAGGTACCCTAATACTGGAGGCGCACCAGCCAATATGCACCTTGGGTATTTTTCAATATTGGAGGTGCATCACTGTTAGAGTCGCCTCGAGTAACTGAGGTGGGCCCGGGGGTGGCAGGCGCCAGATACTTGAGGCGCATCCCCTATAAGATGCGCCTCTAGTAATTTAAGTATACAAGGCGCATCTTGTATGGGATGCGCCTTGAATATTTTGGCCACCTTTTTCACTTCTTGGCACATGCATGTAGCCACCTACACCCCACTCACTTCTCTCACTTGCTTCTCCTCCACACAAGATGGATCTGGTCGCCTCCTCCTCCTCCCCACCTCATTTTCTCCATTGTTTCACCAAAGAAGCTTGCTAAACCTCTATTGGTTGACACACATATGTAAGTGAAAGATCTTGCACTTCTAGATCCATAAGATATCACTTTACTTATCCTCCGGCTCTCCTACTCCTAGTCGTCGTTGGAGGAAGTGTGAAGGCGTTCTTGCATGTACGCATGTTGTTGGCACCGACTAGATTGTGTTGCGTGCTTCCTTTGTTTTGTGTAGGGATTTCATTTTGGGTTGCCAATGTTTCACCAGATTTTCGATTCATTTCTGTTCCGGACAATTTCTAGCACCCGGCGGATGTCCTCTTTCTAGGGGAGGTCATGCTGAATTTTTCCGGCGATCTCGTCGTCCATGCACTAATTATTCTTTTGCTCTTTGTATACCACATAGGCGACCATGTGCCGACCACTGAGCACACCCCTCGTGGATAGGTGGATGAGATGCGCGAGGGCCAACATGGCATGAACAAACATGACGGAGATAATATGTTCGTGTCGCGACTACACACTAATGTATTTGATAAAGCATAATTGTGGAATGCTGGAGTCGCACCTGCTTCGGCGTGGTTTCATGGATGGCTATACTCGGTGGATACGTGATGACAAAGATTATGCAGATGTCAATAATAATAGTGAAGACGAAGATCAAGATGCCAGCGGGGCAGGTGATCATGAAGATCAAGCTAGCGCCGGGCATGAACATGAAGATCAAGATGGTGTTGAGCATGAACATGAAGATAATCAAGGTGGCGCCAGGAAGGAACATGAAGATCAAGGTGTCGGGCATGATTTGAGCTGGTTGCGAGACCCTCATTACCAAGAGCTACTTCTTAGGGATCAGACGAGTAACGCTAGAGCCGCCGCTAGAGAGAAAGCTAAGCTAGAGAAAATGGAGAAAGACATGGTTACTCCATTGTTTGACAGATGCAGCGATGGGGATACCCGTCTAAATGTAACGCTCAGGGCTCTGTAGATGAAGGCGAAACACAAAATGACCGACAAATGCTTCGACGACAACATGGAATTCTGGCACGATTATCTTCCAAGAGGGGGAACACATGTCCGAATAGTATCGCTGAGGCCAAGAAAGTCGTGTGCCCTCTCGATCTACCGCACGTGAAATACCACGTCTGCATAAATGATTGCATCATCTACCGGGCAAGGACACGGAGAAGACCACGTGTCCAGTGTGCAGGGCCTCTCGATACAAGAGAGGGACCAAGAAAGCTCCTAGAAAATTTGTGTGGTACTTTCCTCTAACTCCTCGTCTGCAGCGGTATTTCTGGACCCTAAGGAAGCACAACTCATGTGCTGGCACATAGAAAGAAAGAGGCCAAAAGAAGACGAATATTCGGAAAAGGAGGAATGCTGAGGCACCCTTCGGATGCTAGCCAGTGAAAGGCGTTGGACCTCGAGTATTACCAACGGTTCAAAAAAGAGTTAAGGAACCTCAGGCTGGGCATGAGCATCGATGGACTCAATCCGTTCGGAAACCAGAGCAGCACTCATAGCATCTGGCCCGTATTTGTATGGATCTACAACCTTCTCCCTGGCTCTATATGAAGAAGTACGTAACCATGAGTATGCTAGTTCAAGGGCCAAAACAACCTGGTACATACATCAATCTATATCTCACGCTGTTGAAAGAGGAGTTGTCCACACTATGGAAAAATGGAGCCCGTACGTGGGACGCTGCCGCGCAAGAATATTTCGATATGAGAGCGGCGGTGATCATGACGGTGTAAGACTATCCTGGTTACGGATACTTCTCGGGGCAGATGGTCCAAGGATTCTTTATGTGCGTTAGGTGCAAGGATAATACAACGTATCGCCAGCTATAGAAAGATCCCGGATCTAGGAAAACCATGTTCCAGGGGTCTCGAAGGTGGCTTTCCAAGAATCACGTCTGGATAAAGCAAGGACATCTGTTCGATGGGACAATCGAGCTCCGAGGAATCCTAGACTAGAGGAGCGGCATATAAATTGATGAGCTATTGAAAAATGGGAAATAGTGCCCTGCTCAAGGAAAGAACCAAAAGAAGCCAGAGCTGATGTTGAGGGTTTGGAAGGCAAGATCTGTTTTCTGGGACTTGCCATACTGGAAGCTCCTCCGCGTGCCTCATAGCCTTGATCTCATGCATATCACGAAGAACGTGGGCGAGAGTCTACTTGCCATGATCCTTAACACCAACAAGACCAAACATGGGTCGAAGGCAAGGAACGACTTGAAGCATATGGGCATCAGGAAGGACCTTCAACCACCACCTAGGGACGTGAAGCCGATGATCAGTCAGAGGAGGAGGAGACGGAAACACAAAATAGTCGTCACAAGGGCAAAAAGGTCAAGAAGGCCGAAGTTAAGCTCAAGGCCATGTGCTTCACTCTAAGTAAGGCGGAGGCCACATAGTTTATGAAGTGCCTCCTCGGAGTCAAAATTCCGAACGGCTACGCGGGAAAGATAAGCAGATGGCTAGACGAGGCTAAGCAGCGCTTTGGCGGGATGAAGTCTCATGATGTCGCCGTGCTGATGAAGCAGGTACTTCCGGTTGCGATCCGAGGGATATTGGACAAGCACGTCCATGAAACGTTTTGGCCTCTACAACTTTTTTGACGTCGTCTCTCGGAAGTCGATAGGCATTAAGCATCTCACGAGGCTATAGGAGGAGATCATGGTGATAATATGCGAGCTCGAGATCTGCTTCCCTCCCACATTCTTCGACATCATGCTTCATATGCTGCTCCATGTCGTGGGGGATATCGTCCAACTCAGGCCTCCGTTTCTGTGAAGCATGATGTTGTTTGAAAGGTTAAATGGACACATCAAGGGATACGTTTGTAATAGGTCCCATCCAGATGGAAGCATAGCAAACAACTTCCTGGCCGAAGAGCACATCTCTTTTTGCTCGAACATTATACAAACCGAGACCTCTATTGGTTTTCCATTCAACAAGCACCTTGGGAGGCTCGCTGGATGGGGTCACCATGAGGGTCAGTGCACAAAGCATGTCGACTTCGAGGACCGAACCAAGGAATTTGAAAGAGAAAATCTCATCGCGCTACAACACCTGCAGGTGGTCGATCCATATATACATGAGCACACAGAATTTATCAAGAAGAAGTACGCTGACCGCGGCCAGGTGAGACCGAAGAAAGATGTAATCAAAGGGCACAACTTCGGTTTCACGCAGTGGTTTAGGAAGAAGGTTCTTGCTAGTCCACTGCATGGCGAGTCTTTAGAGGACGATAAACTCATATTCTCCTTGTCACAGGGAGCCGCGCACTACCTGATGACCTATCAGGCATACGATATCAACAGATACATGTTCTACACCGAGGAAAATGATAATAACTGCGATTACCAGAACTCAGGGGTAACGGAGATATTCTACACCGACGACGTCCTGGAAAGATACTGCGGAAGGATCGAGGAGATACTGGAGCAAGACTACATTATGGAGAAGGTGCCGATGTTCCGTGTCAGGTGGGCCAAGAGCGTCGAAAAAGAGGACCGGTATTTCAGCACCATGGTTATACCTCCAAAGTCAAAGACCACCAGCGGCGAACGTACCCGCGAGAAATGAGTCATGGATTTTGTCTAGTAAAGGCGACCAATGCTTCTACATTACCGACCCGTCAAAGCCTAGCCGGGTTGTTGTCAGGAGAGGCAAAAGGAACATCATCGGAATGGACGGAGTCACCAACGAGCAAGACTTTGACCAGTACGGCGACCCGAAGATGGAAGACAGGTACGGTGACCAAGCACCATACACCACAAGACTACCTAAAAAAGGACTCCCGTTCATGATAAAAAGTGAATACGTCTCGAACTTAACCTATTCAACCACGACAAAGAAGGACAAAAAGACCATTATCAAGAAACGTAACTAACTCCGACAAAGCACGACGTGTCGCACGCATGGTGTGTGTGTGGCATTATAATGTATTGATAGGTTCTTAATTATCACTTTTGTATTCTAATTTGATGGAATATTATGTATTGAAATATTCTTAATTATCACTTCTATTGTTTTGACAATATTTGGATATTTAAAATATTTACCCTATTTTTTATAGTTTATATTTATTTTTCTTAAAAATTTCCAAAAAAGGTGGCTTCCAGAACCTGTAAGGCCAGGGAAGAATAGATCAAGTGTCTAGCCACTGGGCTACGAAGCATTTTGTGAACAAACAGGCGTTCCTGGATTTTTGAGTACAAGTCTACTATTATACGAGACGCATCCTAGCAATATGTATCCCCACTAAGATGCATTTAATATTTGCAATCTCAAACTTGGTGCTTCCACATCACCCCAATTAATCCTAATTGGATGTTAAATCTATGGCCATTAGTTTACATGTGCAACAACAAATAAATGATCCCCGCTAACTATTTTTTTGTTCACATGCAACCCGTCAATCTCAACAAAGTTTAGTGTCCACTATATCTAATTAATTAAGGTGTCTTCTCACCAGGCCACGTCACCATCCCTCTGTTCCAGCGCTGAGTATCACGCACTAACCGAAGATTCAAGAGGAGTGCCATTCTAAGTTTCTGTCATGCAGTAACTGAAGCTTTAAGACTCATAATTTTTCATGGGCATTTCATCTTCTCCTATCCTCACCGAGACAGGACACTACAAACTGGACAACGGAAACAAACAGTCAATCCCGTCGATTGATATTTATCCGTGACCCCCAACTGCCACCAACATCCATTCTCTTCTTCTTCCCATCCATCTAACGATTCATCTCAGCTACCGATTTCGTCCCGATGGCCACCGGCAAGGATTGTCTCTGAATCTCTCTCCTCCACCATGTTCCTACCTCAGCGCCTCGGCGGCCATCAGCATGCACTCTATCCATCCACCTCAGGCAACCTCATGTATTTGATTTTGACATAGCAGACTCAAGGTCCCTTTGCTCTTGGTTTCTTATGCGGTTTTGCACCGAAGCATGGTATTTGTGCTGGCGCTATCTATTTTTTGTATGTTTTATCTAGTGGATATGTTTATTGGGTTTTGTAGGAAACCAAGGAACAGCCTTGGCAGCTAACTTATATTATGTGAACAATACGATTATATGTATGTTATGGTATAGCTAACCGTCAGGGATGGATGTGTGCAAGTCTTAGGTCCAGAATTCTCTTTGATATCTTCTCGGCATTGTACGTTTGGAAATGTTGTTGCCTTTTCCGCTCACTGTCTCAGATCCAACGTTTCCAATACACTGCCAAAACTGGTACATGTAGGTCTGATTCACTGTGCTTAAATGTCTCATTCTTTTTCTTTCTTTATTACTTTGCATTCAGATTTTATTCAACCGACACAAGTATGTTGATTGCTGTCTCACTGGATGTTCAAACTTTGACTTACATTATTTTTCACTGGAAGGAATTTAAGCAGATCAGTGGACATTTACGGATTACCCTCTATTAATCTGATGCCTTATATATTTTCTTCAACTATGGAGGACATGTTTTCTTTACTCTTTCATCATCTTTAACACTTGTGAGAAAAGGAGATGCAGTTTGTCATTGGACAACAGGTGGATTTCTTTTGTACAGTTATGAGCTTGTGTTTGTCAAATTTCAGGCAGCCATGGACTGCAAAAGGTGGAGTTTTTATATATCAGGAGTTGAAAATATCAAATCGATATTGGTACAACGCATTATTTTTCTTACGCATCAAACTTTATGCAAATATTTTATCACATGATACAGAAATATTGTACAGCATTTTTATGCGCTCCATATTATGTCACATGAATAAACATGATATATGTGCAATTTTTCAGATATCCAGTAATTTGGTTCTATAAATTCACGCCGCAACACGCGGGTTATACGAGGCACATCTTGTAAATACTAGATTTGGGGTACGCCTTGGCGCACGACCCCGTATTTTTTCCACTGATTTCTATTTTATGTAGCGCTAATAAAAAAACTTTTTGGTAGGTGGAAAAATGATAATGTCTTTTTGAATTGAACTCCTGTTCTTTTGTGATAAAAATGTAAGTAATCCATATCTTTTCCCTGACGATTGTTTCTATTTTATGTAGAGATAATAAAAAATACTCTTTAGCAGGTGGGAAAATGATAATGTGTTTCTGAATTGAACTCCTGTTCTTTTATGATAAAAAGTTAAAGTAATCCATATCTTTTCCCTAGCCAGTCAGCAAGTTCCAGCGTCTGCCGGCCGGCCTGTTACCTCACACTAACGCCACACTTGCAACGAAGCATTCCTGGATGCCACACTCCTCGTCCTTTTGAATGATGTCGCTCTCTTGTTAGCCATCTCATCTCCCATGGCGGTCCTTTCACTGGTCACTGGTATGTACTTCCACCCACTCGCATTTTCCCCCGCGTTACCGTTTCCCGTTGTTAGCCGACACGATTCCCCTTGAGTGTCGTCTATAAGATATCGCGTTGTACCACAACCTCTTGTCATTCTCATAGCTCACTATCGCCAGCAAACTCAGGCGCGCGCACTCTACCTGCCGCTAGACCCAAATTCTTCGTCTTTGAAGGAATGTGGACATAGACAACAGGGGAGATTTGGGGAGGAGGATGAGTTGATGGTGTGAGTAAAAGATAGTGGGTATCAGTGTATGGGCAGTGACTCTCAAGGATACCAACGTTTCCATCTTGTGTAATGGGGACCATTGTCGCCAGCGCAGAGAGGGATGAGGCAGGCCATGTCGTGTGATGGAGATCTTTGCCGCCAGCATGAAGAGGGACGAGGCAGGCCACATGCTCATTCCCCTTGAGCGATGGAGAAACACCATCGGGTTGCGCGAGAAGCATCGGCAGAGAGGTGACGATAGGAGGCAGATGAGAGAAAACATCGGACGGTGGAGGGAAACCACGAACAACCATGAGACCAAATGCACCGGCGATGCATGTTGAGATTGATGAGCAAGACACTATATGCATCCTCTATAGTTCAATATATTTTAAAGCTCAACCAATACGATAACAAAATGTAGGCAACCCGAATGTAGGTTAGATTCGTCGATGGGGGCGGTTCCTCCTGTGTGGCCATGACTTGACAGACCATGGCAGTTCCTCCCGTTCAAACACGGGTTCCTCCCACGCAACCATGACTCAACAGACCGTGGCAGTTCCTCCCGTTCAGCCATGGCTCGACAGTCGGTGGCGGTTCCTCTCGTTCAAAGCTGGACATCGACGATGCAGTTTTATCATCGTACAAAATCTCATGTATGCGATATTTGATGTGATACGAGCTGATCGTACAAAATCTCATGTATGCATCTTGATGTGAAATTTGTCACTGAAGAGTTTATTTGAATTTTTTTACTCTATTTATTTTGACTCGATGGTGTAAATCTGTTACGAAATCTGGTGATCTAAGTTTTATCTCTTAGAAGTTTGGAATACAGTGCATATTACTGGAGTATTATGCAACTTCACTTAATGTGAGATGATGTGTAATTAATCAGAAGGACATAATAAGAAGTTAAATACTTCATCCGTCAAAGACATGATTCAGGCTACACTGGCTGCAATTTGGACTTCACGGTTTCAGTTTGACAAAAAAAGTGCTGCTAGACAACTCTTAAGAGCTATAATATTCAGAGATACATGTAATACTATTCCAAGCAAGATATAGGCACAAGTCCCATTAAAAATGATGGAAATCATGAATTTCTTGTACAACACCGAAACAAGGAATGGTTGGTGAAGCTTGAGCAGTGAGGGGCATGGGAGAGGGAGCGACAAGGGCATCGAGCACACAGGCTGGTGGCCACACACGGTCTGTAGGAGATACCTGTTCTTGGCTGAACAAATGACCTGAAAATAAACAGGACTGCGTTATGACAAAAGAAATTGAATATACTCCCTCTCGTCCATATTAATAGCCTCAACTTTGTCTAGATACGAATGCATCTAGTCCAAATATTTAACTTTGTTTCACTTCTTGTTATTTACCTCAGATTTCTAAGTATGGCTCATAAGCAGCTATAGGTAGTGCAAAAATCTGAAAACCAGGATATGGAATAAGGCATTAGCGGTCTACAAACCATTTTCACCTTTGTTTCATACTTGATTAATTCTAGAATAGGGGAATATAAAGCAAAGACAATATTCAGAAATGGTGAAGTCAATCTTGAGAAAAAACGAAGGCAATGTTCAGAGAAAGAGAGTAGCAGGAAAATAAAAATTGTAGCAGGTCATGTTTGATACTTGCTATAGACTACAGGTACAAATCAAATATAATATGATTACTTGGTTTCTAAAAGGGAATCGAATACTGTTGAAACGATGATATTCTTTCGTGGTAGAAGATCAGTATAAAGGTAAGGCATCGTAACCTAAGGCAGTCGGTATTGCAAAATTAGCAAATCATAACATCTGCGATACATGCTTTAACATATCATGGTATAAGTAAAAGCACTATCATGATGAAGAAAATACATACTGAAAATTACTATGCATCATAGATTATAAGAGACGTTTGAAGCATCATAACATCTGGAAGCAAGCAGTATATGAACTAAGATATGAGACGACGTGTGAAACAAACCATGGCGGCTCATACTCTATAACAAACAAAGGAATCTGGGTGCTGAAACACTGACTTTTCCGACCTGTCTAATAAAATCCAATTCGCAGTAAACAATAACCAGAAAAATCTGAATAATTTGTATAACAAAAATAATATTGAAAAATCATGAACATCAATCAAGGTCATGAGAATATTTGGGTCAAAACTCATAAATACAAGAGACTGGCATGACGTTCCTTGATGTAAGTGACCATACACAGTAAGATCGCAACAATGGCCTGCAATATATGGCTATATGGTTTGCATGACATTAACACTGAATCTTATCTCAGGTATTTTCTGTGATACACATAGGTACATAGCTGAGATATTGTATAGCTAAGTGATCGCTGACTGCAGCTAAATTTTAAATGAAAGGATTTGTTGAGTAGATAGCAAAGCATAAAAAGGAATTAATCTTCCTCTGTGATCTGCTTGGATTTTCATCGGACACATTATAGAAATAGATAGTATAAAATTATCTACAAAAACAAACATAGAGAAAATGTGATTAATTAAGTACCTTCATGTATGATTCAACAATTCTCCAAGAAAAAAACTTCCCAAAGTATGAAACCAAATAAGAGGTAAGTCTAGATGAATCTGCAAATCAAAATTGAGTACAAAAATAAATATTTATATTTTGAATAACTGAATGTTCCAAAAGATCCTCAACAACACTTGACTCTTCTCTTTATATCTTACCTTGAATACAACAAGATAGACAAAGGAGAATCAGTGATATGGTGAAAACATAAATATACAACGCAAGTCAAATTGAAAGAAGCATGCATCTGGTCCTTATAAGTGAAAAACAAACTGCAAAAATTATTACTGATCTAGAGAAATTAGAAAGAGAAGGTGTTCAGGTTGGTTCGGGACTTTTGATCTTGCCCACCAGCTGACTCCTTGCCATCACTATGGAGATCAGCCATGCCGGTGTCGTATATCATGCCTCTTACCTAGGGGCTATAGTCATAACCGGACTGAACTCCCACTGGATCCCACCAACCTCCTAGTTACATACTATGAACATTGGTTTAAAATATCTTCACCAATAGGAATCTATCAAAACTAATGTATCCAACATTGAACATACTTACGTATTGGGACAAGCATGAGAGGTTTGGCTTTTAACCCTTACCTTATATTCAAGTAGATCAGCAAGGTACCCTCCATGAATTTGCATTTCAATCGATATTCTTATAAAATCAAGGAAAAATGTGGAGTGTAAGAGATGACTAAATCAAGAATTTCGTCAGTATAATAAAGGCTTTGTGAAGACCATCATGAACCTGCAATGCATTCAAATAAGAATAAAAATCAGGGAAAATAAGAATCATAGAACACAAAGAGCTGGACAGAGCACACAACATGTTATTCAACCTGATATTATTGACTGGAGATTATTAATTCATTGTTTCCTTCATGGGTTGCATCGGACACGTTGTAGACAGAGATAAGAAACCATCAGCACCTCGTTGCTAGTACACTGGGTGACACCAAGCGTTACAGCCCACCTAAGTGAGTGAAGGAGATGAAGGAGCACCAAATCCTCACAATCAATCCGTAACAATAATTGAAAGTTGTTTTTCATCAATAAGCTAACAACAAGAATACAAATTAAAGGCCTATATATAAAATTTCCTAATCCCAAAGCTACCTCTCATTTAACAAGTAGAGTCGAAGGCTCCTGCTTGTTTGTCACCTTTGCCTGATTCCGAAGACTATGTTACATTGCTTTTAAATTAGAGAAATGATTTCATACATAAAGAGTCAGTTCCAAGCTATAATATAAATTGATTTCATAAATAATCATATACATAAGTCCCAATCTTCACAAAATTCGTAGCACCTTGGTATTTAAACGTGAGAAAAAATATCTAACAATCAACAACTAATATATTTTTCAAGAATAACTCATATAATTTGTCGATGATCTCTTGTATAGGAAAGACCATATCTGAGGGAATCAATATATTGTACATTCAAGTCACATAATTGAAAGAGTTATGCCCTAGAGGCAAATAATAAAGTGTATTATTTGATATATCTCCTATATGTTCATAATACGTTTTATCCTGTGCTATAACTGTGTTAATGCGAAATGTTAATACACGTGTGGTATATAAACAAACCATGTCTCTAGTTACCTCTAGCGAACTAGTTCATTGGTCATGAGGATGGTCTGGGTTTCAAGATCATGGGCATTTATGCCAATTGACAATGAGGTCATGTTATTAGTTGAATAACATCATAGACAAACATTCGACCATTATAGCTTGAATGAGATCTAGTTACAAAGTTCACCATTGATGATAAAACATAGAGAAGCTCGCAACCTGATCCTTTGACTGTGAGGTAATGCAAATCACCATTCCCGAAGAAACTTAGATGGTTATCAAGAATCATCTCGTAACAGGGTGATCAAAAAGGTGTCACTCGGGTTTTCTGAAGGGATGCGTAGAGGAGTACATATCAAGACCAAGATTTGTCTAATCCATGTAACGGATAGATACATGTGGCCATCTCGGTGACGTTACATTAATGAAGCTTGCAAGCATGTGACTTGGTCACGGAATTTTTTTTTCTGCTACGGAACCCTTTAGTGGTATCAGAGCAGGTCTATGGGTAGACATGTCGTACGGATAGAACACATAGCGATATGTGGGCATTGATTCTCTAGTTGCTACCCTCTTTAATATTATTGTTCATATCGCGACACTGTTTGATGAAGCGGCCCCCAACCGACCTCACGTGATGATTCACGAGACTGGTCCACGAATCAAAGTGGCTTAGGGGGTGTCTGTCTCTCTACAGTAATTGATATGGCATTGACATTGTAGGGGCCTGAAAAGGGAAGAAGAACGGCAATCATTGAATCCATGTTGTGGCTCCACGTTCGTAGGTGGGAAAGGGTTCTACTGCGAAAGCCCTAAAGCCACGTAAAACTTGCAATAGATAATATAGAAGCGTCTATTTTTATTATTGCATAGGGGCAAGTATTATAACGTGGCAATGACAAGCTTATGAAACTTTCATTGAAGCTATTGATGATGATCAAGATGCTATAACCACGTCATAACACTTTACTTTTGAAGTGTTACTTATTATGCTAGTATTTTTATATATATTCGACGGTAGCATAATAAGATAATCCCTCACAGTATTCCAGTTATCGTATTCCCCTTCTGTATGCACCACCAAGAAAGTTCTTCGTTATGAGGCCGACCGTGATGATCGGGGGTTAGAAATATCTACGTTCGCATACATTGGGTGCAAGCCATGTTGCACTGTGAATACACACGAGTTAGAAATAGCGAGCCTAGCATGTACAGACATGGCCTCGGAATACAGGAGACCGAAAGGTCGAGCATGAATCACATAGTTGATGTGATCGACATTAGGGAATGTCCACCTTTGATACTGCACTGATGGCCGTGATGATCGGGGGAGGTGCAGGGGATAGGGATCATGTGATCACTAAACGAGTAGAGGGATGTTCGTTTAAGTGGGAGTTCTTTTGTTTTAAATTCAAAAACATGATTAAAACTTGAACTCATTATTATGAACATGGTCTAAACACTTTGCAAATCCATTGTAGATGTCTCGCCCACCCACCTTCAACCTTAGCACTTTCCTCGAGAAGGACAAGCTGAAAACTGATGGAACCAACTTCACCGCATGGTTCCGCAATCTTAGGATCCTCCTAGTCCCCTACAAATTGACTTATGTCATTGAGGCTGAGATTCCGGCTAAGCCTGCAGATTCCGCCTCCCAGGACGAAAAGAATGTCTGTAAGTCCAAGGCGAACGATTTCTCTCTCATCCAGAGTGGAATGCTCTATGCCATGGAGCCGGAGCTTCAAAAACGTTTTGAGAAGATGAATGCTTTTGAGATCATTGAGGATCTCAAGGCCGTATTTGCTCCACAGGCCCGTGTAGAGAGGTATGATGCTTCCGAGCTCTTCTTCTCTGCTAAAATGGAAGAGCACCGCAGTATTAGTGAGCACGTGGTCAAAATGTCTGGCTACGTTAAGCGCTTAAACGCCCTGGATTGCAAAATCCTGGAGGAGCTCGCGATTGATAGGGTGCTGCACTCACTGCCCCCTAGCTATAAGAGCTTTGTGATGAACTACAACATGCAAGGGATGACTAAGACCCTTGCTAAGGTGTTCGCCATGCTCAAAACTGCTGAGGTTGAAATCAAAAAGAAGCACACAGTGTTGATGGTCAATAAGACCACCAATTTTAAGAAGCCGGGGCAAAAGGGAAAGGGCAAGGGCAAGAAGTCCAAGAGGGATGGCAAGATCGTTGCCAGTACCCCAAAGACTGCCAAACCTGTCCCTAAGCCCGGCACAACGTGCTACTACTGCAAAGGGGATGGGCACTAGAAACGCAACTGCCCCAAGTACCTTGAAGACAAGCGAGCCGGCAAGATAGCCGCCAAGGACAAAGGTATATATGATATACATGTTATTGATGTATTCCTTACAAGCGCTAGGAGTAACACCTGGGTATTTGATAGCGGATATGTTGCTCACATTTGTAACTCTTAGTAGGATCTGCGGAGTAGAAGGCGCCTGAGGAAGGACGAGGTGAAGATGCGCGTCGACAATGGTTCGAGAGTCGAAGTGATGGCCGTTGGCACCCTGCATCTCCATCTACCACCAGGATTATTGTTGGTTTTGAATAAATGCTACTATGTACCTGCATTGAGTATGAATATTGTGAGTGGGTCTTGCTTGTTGCAAGACCATTATTCATTTAAATCAGGAACAAATGGTTGTTCAATTTATATGAATGATGTTTTCTATGTTCATGCTCCTGTGTGTGATGGTTTATTCTTACTTGATATTGATTGTAATACACACATCCATAGTGTTGATGCTAAACATTGTAAGCATAGTGATGATAATTCCATGTTTATGTGGCATTGTCGTCTTGGTCACATTAGCGTAAAACGCATGAAGAAGCTTCATTCAGAAGGGCTTCTTAGATCATTGGATTTCGAATCCCTTGATACATGTGAGCCGTGCCTCATGGGTAAGATGACTAGGACACCATTCTCCGAGATAGTGGAGATAGTTGTAGACCCACTGGGAATCATACATACAGATGTATGTGGACCAATGAGCATCTCAACGCGCAATGGTTATCGTTACTTTGTCACCTTTACTGACGACTTAAGCAGATATGGATATATCTACTTAATGAAGCACAAGTCTGAAACCTTTGAAAAGTTTAAGAAATTTCAGAAAGAAGTAGAGAATCAACTTAACAAGAGAATCAAGCATCTTCGATCGGATCGAGGGGGCGAGTATTCGAGTTACGAGTTTAACATGCACTTGAAGGACTATGGGATTATCCCACAGCTTACGCCAGCCAGAACACCACAGCGTAATGGTGTGTCGGAACGTTGTAACCGAACCCTATTAGATAGTGTGCGGTCCATGATGTCTTTAACTGATTTGTCTATGTCTTTTTGGAGATACGCGTTAGAAACCGCCGCTTTTATTTTGAACCGAGCACCATCCAAATCCTTGGAGACAACCCCATATGCGATATGGTATGGGCAGAAGCCGAGGTTGTCATTTCTGAAAGTTTGGGGTTGTGAGGCGTACGTTAAGAAACTGCAGCCTGACAAACTCGAATCCAAATCGGAAAAATGTATCTTTGTGGGATATCCAAGGGAAACCATTGGGTACACCTTCTACAATCAAGCCGAAGGCAAGACACTTGTCGCAAAAACCAGCACCTTTCTCGAGAAGAGTTTCTTGCAAAAGGAGTGAGTGGAAGGAAAATTGAGTTAGATGAAATTGTTGACCCTTCTCTCCAAATTCCGAGTAGCGCAATGGAAGCTTTTCCGAAACCGCTCTCCAACATAGAGGAAGAGCCCATTGATGATGATCAAAACAACGACGTCGAGACTTCTGAGGTTCACAAGTCTACAAGAGTGCGTGCCACTCCTGATTGGTACAATAGCCTTGTAATGTCTGTCATCCTAGATGAACAGGAAGAACCTACAAACTACAAAGAAGCTATGGATAGTGCTGACTCCGAGAAATGGCTGGAAGTCATGATATACGAAATAGGATTAATCCATGAGAACCAAGTTTGGACCTTGGTGGATCTTCTAGAAGACCGCAAGGCCGTGGAAAATAAATAGATCTTTAAGAAAAATACAGATGCGAATGGTAATGTGACCGTTCACAAAGATCGACTTGTCGCAAAGGGTTTTCGACAAATTCAAGGAGTTGACTACGACGAGACTTATTCTCCCGTAGTGATGCTTAAGGCTGTCCAGATTTTAATAGCAATTGCTGCACATTTCGACTATGAAATTTGGCAGATGGATGTCAAGACCGCATTCCTCAATGGTCACATTGATGAAGAGTTGTATATGATGCAACCAGAAGGTTTTGTTGATCCTAAGGATGCTGGAAAGGTATGCAAGATTCAACGGTCCATTTATGGATTGAAGCAAGCATGTCGGAGCTGGAACCAACGTTTTGATCAAGTGATCAAGAGTTTTGGATTTGTCCAAAATCAACAAGAGTTCTGTGTTTACAAGAAAGCGAGTGGGAGCTCAGTTGTTTTCTTAGTAGTATATGTGGATGACATATTACTCATGGGAAACGATGTGGATCTTATGAAAAGCGTGAAAGCATATTTGAGTAACCAATTTTCCATAAAGGATCTAGGTGAAGCTGCATACATATTAGGAATCAAGATCTATAGAGATAGATCAAAGCACCTAATTGCATTAAGTCAGAGTACTTACATCGAAAATATTTTGAAGAGGTTCAAAATGGAAAACACCAAAAGGGGTTTTACACCCATGATGAAGAATTGCAAAATGAGTATGACTCAATGTCCTGTAACGGATGATGATAGAGAAAAGATGTCTTACATCCCCTATGCCCCAGCCATAGGATCTATCATGTATGCAATGTTAAGTACACGACCTGATGTGGCATTGGCTCTTAGTTTGACGAGCCGATACCAAAGTAATCTAGGACCGAATCACTAAACTGTTGTAAAGAATATCCTAAAGTATCTAAGAAGAACAAAGGATATGTTCCTAATCTATGGAGGAAGTAATGAAGCTCTAAACGTAACGGGTTACGTGGATGCGAGCTGGAACTCAGATCATGATGACTCGAAGTCTCAAACAGGATTTGTGTTCCTAGTGAATGGTGGGGCGGTAAGCTGGAAGAGTAAGAAGTAGCCGGTGGTGGCGCAATCTTCGATGGAGTCTGAATACATTGCTGCGCTTGATGCAGCAAACACAGTTGTTTGGCTAAGGAATTTCGTCATCGAATTGGTTTTTTTTTTCAAATGCGCAAGACCCCGTGACGATCTATTGTGATAACACGGGAGCTATTGCAAACGCAAGGGAACCAAGAACTCATTCCATAGCCAAATACATCAAGCTTAGATTTCACGTCATCCGACAGAATGTTGACGAAGGTGAAGTCAAGATTTGCAAAGTTGATACGGAACTGAATATGGCAGATCCTTTGACTAAAGCTCTCCATCAGAAAAAGCACGAACAACACCGAGATTCCATTGGTGTTAGGTTCATGCCTATTGTAAACTAGTTTTGTTTATACTCTAGTGCAAGTGGGAGACTGAAGGAGTTATGCCCTAGAGGCAAATAATAGTGTATTATTTGATATATCTCCTATATGTTCATAATACATTTAATGATGTGATATAACTGTGTTAATGCGAAACGTTAATACACATGTGGTATGTAAACAAACCATGTTTGTAGTTACCTCTAGCGAACTAGTTCAATGGTCATGAGGATGGTCTGGGTTTCAAGATCATGGGCATTTATGCCAATTGACAATGAGGTCATGTTATTAGTTGAATAACATGATAGACAAACATCCGACCGTTATATCTTGAATGAGATCTAGTTACAAAGTTCACCATTGATGATAAAACACAGAGAACCTCGCAACCTGATCCTTTGACTGTGATGTAATGCAAATCACCATTCCGGAAGAAGCTTAGATGGTTATCAAGAATCATCTCGTAACAAGGTGATCAAAAAGGTGCCACTCAGGTTTTCCGAAGGGATACGTAGAGGAGTACATATCAAGACCAGGATTTTTCTAATCCATGTAACGGATAGATACATGTGGCCATCTCGATGACGTTGCATTAATGAAGCTTGCAAGCATGTGACTTGGTCACGTAATGCAACGACATGAGAACGAGTAAACAAATTCATTGGTAACGAGACCGAACTAAGGTATGGGGATACCAAAGATTAAGTCTCGAATGAATTAGGTATCATATGACAAACGAAACGGGAAACGACCATCTCACGGTTCGAGCGATTGTATTCGTGAAACACACGGGGGTCACATGGCCATCCAGGTCCCTCTGTTGATCATTGATGTGAGAGTAGTCTCGATCATGTCTGAAGTGTTTCTAAACCGAAGGATGTCACGCTTAAGGGTAGAGACGCTTAGGGTAGACGAGGAATAGTAGGAAAAATAGAGAAAGAGAAACCAGAATAGTTCCGGTTAACATCCGATGGAGATCGGAAGGGGTCCGGAAGGTGTTCCGGAGTGAAGGAATAATACAACATGTGTATTTGAATATTAATTGGATAATTATATTTTTTATTTTATTATTAAAGACATCATAATGCTAATGGGCCTCACTCGAAGGGAGGCCCAATAGGGCATGGCGCCTAGGGAGAAGGGGCCAGCCGGCCTAGGCTTGGTGGGCCGCCCCAATGGAGCCCACCTAGGGCCGGCGGTTGCCCCTAGGTGGCCGGCGGGTGTGGGGGTTAGTCCCACACCGCATGACCCTAGGGTGGTGCGCCCCCCTCCCACTATATATAGGGGTCCCCCCTTTGGAATCACCCCATTCCCTCTTATTCTCTCTCTCTCTCATCCATTGAGGACTTCTCCGTAATATTAGGTAGGACCTCGTGGGTGATTTCTCCACCTTCACAACACCGTCGTGTGATCTGCGATCCGTCATCTACTTCTTCCGCTGCTCGGCTGGATCGGAGTCCGGTTGACGTCTCCTACACCGAACGTGTGACGAACTTCGGAGGCACCACACTTGGGGTGCTGCTCGTCTTCATCAATATACGCCTTCCTGCGTAAGGCGTGCCTCGGTCTTCAAAGGTATGAATACCGTATCCCTTCTCCGTTACTTATGTCTACATAGTATATATCCTGGTATTAGTGTTCGAGTAGATAGAATTTTTTTGTTTTCTGCTACGGAACCCTTCAATAATTGGGTAGGAATATTCTTTACATACATGTTATCATTGACTGCGGCTAAATTTCAGGAAAAATATTTACTTATTAGACAGCGGAGCATGAATAATACACTGCTTAATCTACCTTGTGGCATGCTTGCAAAAGAATATGTACAACTGAGATTAGGAATAGAGGGGAGGGAACAAATAAGGGGGAAAAGAAGAGTGTAGCTATTTGCAAGAGAGGGATAAACCGACAGGGAGGTGGAGGATGGGTCGTGGTTGGTGGAGGCGGCCAGGCCGACCGCCGCAATCAGCACGCGACATGTAGAGCCAGGAATGGAGATGACAGGACCTCTTCTTCCTTTTCCCCTGTAGTGCTCGTGGCTACCAACCATGACGGCAAACACAAGTTCTGCTACCAACCAATGGACATAATATCAATGTACATTTAGGTGCAAAACTAAACACAAAACTAAAATTTTAGCAAACTGCATCTAAAATAATGCGTACAATCTGAAAAATTAAATCACATATAGGAGTCTACTCATCTTACATCTAGATGGTGTGGAAAAACTAGTGCACGTTGACCCATATGTCTCCTGGCGATAGAATCAAACCTGAAACCTGAAACCTATAGCACTTCATATGGTAAAAACACAAGGTTAAAAGTTTCAGATTATTAATGCGGCCAGCTTATTAGAAACCTGCAGGCCATCGAAGCCAAATCGGAGTAGCCATAGAAGAAAAACGACGGGTATTTGGGTGTCACCGAGGTACACGCGCAACAGCGTCGAGGGGCCCCTGCCGTGGACGCCGGCGACAGGCCCTCCTCGCCCGACTCCACTGCCGTGTGCAACGTCGGCGACGACCCATCCTCGTCAGTCTCTGTGGCCACACGATGGCGAAGGAGGGCGCCTCCTTGTCCATCCGGCTTCAAAAGTGGGGATGGCTGCAAGATGAAGTCGACGCTGTGCACGATGAAGTGGACGTGGAGAAGTATGAGCCGTCGCGCCGCAAGAGGCAGCGGTGAAGGTTGGGAGGGCAGGGGTCGTGCGAGCGGGCGCACTGGCAGCGGCGCGAGTAGGGAGGAAGAGGAGGAGGCGACGCCGCCGTGCGGGGATCGGTGGTGTGCGGGTAGAGTTTTCACCGTAGGATCTTTTTATATATGATAATGATACGCTGAAAACTGAAGAAAAGATTAGGATTTACTGAGAGCCTAGATTAACGGCCGATAATTTCTAATTTACGTGGAGACGTGTGGAGGTGGCACCGTTTATACTTTTAGACGCATATCGCGTAAGTAGCTGGTCGTTCTCTCTCCTCCTGCCGCCTCTCTCCCCCTTCATTCTCACAGTTCGTCGTTCTCTCTCCTCCTGCCGCAACCGCAAGCCGTCGAGTCCGCCGCAACCGCACGCCGTCGAGTCCGCCGTCCGAAGGTGAGCCGCCCCTCCCCCTCCCCCTTCCCCTTTCCCCTTTCCTCTTTCCTCTTTCCCCATCTAATCGAGGAGCTCGTCTCCGTCCTGCAGTCTGTTCGTCGCCGCTCGTCGCCGTCTGCTTCGCAAAGGAGGAGCCGCCCATGAAGGAGTAGGAGCCGCCCGTGAAGGAGTAGGAGCCGCCCATGGAGGAGGAACCGCCCATGGATGTGGAGGTGCCTCCCATCGTCGACCCGGCTGGCTGGCCGCCCCGACGCTCCTCCGCTTCCCTTTCCTTCCATTCATGGTGAGTCAGCCCGTGAATTGTTCTCTGTTGTTGCCTCCATGACCTAGGAGGCAACCAATTACCTGAACATGGATCCCTAATCTAAATATATGCATGATACCTAATCTGAATATATGCATGATACCAATTACCAGCGAAACTGCTATATGCATGATACCTATTGAGTTTTCTTTCACGGCATTTAAATAGATTTCAGTTTCCACTATAGTAACAAATGGAGGTAATAATTATGTACGTATTGTACCAAATATAATTGTGTGCTATTTCCACATGCAAAACTAAATAGGTATGTACATGTTGGCAGCCAAAATTAAGGAAATTCTGTTACCCAAATCTATATATGCCAAAATTAAGGAATTTACTAGATATGACCATGCAAAGTTATCAAATGGGAATCTATATATGCTGAGATTGATGAACAAGTAGTTCAGTTTAGAGTGAGGAGAGGGAAAGGTGGAGCTCAATCTTCAGAGAGGGTAACACGAGAACAACTTAAATATGGTGACAGGTTAGTTGGCTGCACCACCTCTCCTTTCCTTTTTTTTCTATTCTCTAGGGGCCAATTCATGCCCGCTGAAAGAAATGCCAACTAGTTGATGTTCTAGTTGTACTTGGATTTTGTCTCTGTGCTAATTATTTTCTTGTCCCTCAATTGTTTATAAACAAAAAGAAAGGCAGCTCATGCTGACAATATCACATTGTTAGTAACAAGTCAGAGTTTTATTCTAGTACTGTTTTCCCTTGATAGGATGATATTATGCACAGCTTGTTCTGGAAAAGGCTGGCTGCTTGTTTACATCCATACAACTTGAACTGTTCATTGTTAAATTAAATTGTTTTAAGCTTCAGGCCCAATGTTTGCTCGTGTATGTTGACTTTTTTTCTAGTAGTAGTACTATTTTCCCTTGGCAAGATGATGTTCTGCACAAATTTTTGTGGAAAGCTATTTGCTACATACAACTTGAACTGTCAACTGGTACATTAAATTGTTTAAGGATTCAGGCCCAGCGTTTGCTCATGTCTGTCAGCTTAATACTAGGCATGTGCCTCATGGTCCTAACGCTTGCTGGTATTAGGTAGCATTGAGGTTTGCAGTTAAGAACACAGCACCGATCGAACTCAGAGGACCAGCTGAAATGTCTCCTACAGCTATGAGATTTGAGTTGTATGACCTCGTAATTCCATTCTTTTGTACTACTAGTGATATGGAGGTTTGCAAGCACACATCATGGCACATCTGACCTAGTACTTCTTTGGAGAACGGTGATCTGTCCCATCCCCTCAATGCAAGATATGGGCGTGTTCGGCAACCCACCAGCTTCTCAAAATCCTCAACTCCTAGCTTCCAACTACACTGCTAGCTTCTTAAAATAGGTAGGAGGAGCTAAAAACGTTCGGCACAGCTTCTATTTGCTAGTTGGGCTGGAAGCCTAAAAGAAAGAGATTTGGCCCAAGTGAACAAGAAGAATCCCAACCCGATTGTGGTATATATTTGACAGTACGTGTTGTCTAGGCTGTTCTAGTTTGGCTCAAAAAAGCAGTCATTCGGCAGTCATTCTCCACACTTGTATATAAAAATGTTCTATACGTCGACACATCACATAGTGCGGAAATTGTATGTATAAACACAACAGTGCCAAAGTTCTATACACAACTTTTCTGTAGAAGTAGAAAAGTTCAATTAGCAATAGCAAAATTCAACTAGCAGTAGCAGAGTTTACCTACCAGTATCGAAACTTAACAGCAGTGGCAAATGTTTAAACAAAATAAAATAAACAGGGGAGTTTACCTTCCTGTAGAGTGCCTCAGGTGGAGCTTCGGCTTGGGATGGGTGAGTACGGGAGGAGGACGGCGCGGCCGGAGGAGCTCAGGGCAGCTGAGAAGGACGTTGCGGCGGAGGAGAATGGGGCGGCTGGAGGATCTCGAGGCAGCGGCAAGGTCGGAGGCGGGTCGGGGTGGGTGAGATAGGAGGCTTTTCGGCGGCGGAGAAGAGGAGGCGTAGCTGAGGCAGGCCGCCGGCGGCGGGGCGGCAACGAGGCGGCGAGGGTCGGGATGAGGGGGCCTGGTGGGTCCTGGTGGGAATCAAACGAGTGGTTGGTTCGGGAGTCATTCAGCGGTGGCATTCCAACGTAAATACATCGAAATCTAGCTTTTCCGACTTCCCAGATGACCAAAAAGCGAGCTCCGCGTTCTGTTCACAATTTTGGATCATCTCCACGGAGCTAGCTTCCGAGATTTGGCCTGTTCGGCACAGCTTCTCGTGGATATATCGGGAAGCTGGAGGTTGGCGGGTTGCCAAACACGCTCTATATGTGTTTAAAAAATTACTTTGTACAAATGCTTTGTCCTTATCTCCTTTTCTTCCGTGCTTACGTCATAAAATTGTCAAATAGATAAGCAAGCGTAGCATCTCGCTGCTTAAGGTTTCTTGTCTTAGGAAAATCATGACCATTACATTAACATGACCATTAGATTAACATGTTTCCTATGAAAGACGTATTCGATGATTTGTCCTATATTTGACAGAATTAAAGATGCTCATGGCCACAAATGTACTGTTTCTTTTGAAAATTCTAGGGGTGTGATCAATCATACATTGTAATATGTCAGCAGTTGTTTATACAGTTGCGTCTATTTTGTTGTTTATATAGCTAAGGGAGTATCCTGAATAGCTGTTATTCCCTGAAGACAACCTTATGGTTTCGCGGGGTGATGTACTGCTTATGTTGTACTGCTTATGTAGCCCTGTTATCTTCTTGAGTCTTTCCTTCAGGAAGAAGCTGCATGGATCAGTGGAATGCTCTATGACTGCTGTGTGTCATCTGTACTTACTTTCAGCAAAGATGTGATGCTGGTTGTGTTGTTGAAATATGGTTGTGTTTGTGCCTATGTAGGACACTTTTTGTGCAATTTTTTTTTGAGATGCCAATGTTTTGCCGGAATGTTGATTCATTTCCGTTCTCTAGAACACCATCACGATCAACATCGAGAACCTAAAGGACCGTGAGAACGAGCGTTATCACCATCAGCTCTTTAGAAAGCTGCACACAAGATACGCGTACTCGGGTGATGAGGGCAACAAATACAACAATGACAATCTCAAAGGGAATCTAGTAAACAAGTACGCCCTCAAGACAATGACCAAGACCTTGTCGAATTGGAAGGCGTAGGTGAAGAGGCTGATTTACAAGGATAATCTAAGTTACAAGCAGATCGTTAAGAAGGATCCTCTGGTCATGGAAGAAGACTTCAAGGTGTTGAAGGCCAGATGTGACTCTGCCGCGGGCAAGGCCAAGAGTCTGTACTTCATTCGAAAAAGTTCTGGACAAGGGTATAAAAGCCCAAATGACCCCTCCTGTCAGATCGCTTGTTTTCATTCGAAAAAGTTCTGACCTGTTGAAAAAGCTCTCACTCAAGATCTCTCACTTCAACCACTTGAAGGCTTCGATCTTTGGGAGAATTGAAGGAGGAGACTTCATTCATTGTCATCACGAATCAAGCGCTTCAACTCCTCTCCATTCACTTGGAGAATTCTTGATCTAGTATTCTTGTTAATATCTAGATCTTGTGTTTCGATATTGATAACAATTGTTCTTGTGGTAGCTTGTTGCCGTTACGGGAGCCTCCAATTCGGTTATGGAGTTGTGCCCCGCTAGTTGTGTAAAGGCATCAGATCTCGCCTCGAAGGGTTCCAATAGTGGAAAGGTGGATCATGCCTTTGGTGGCGAGATCCATCGGAGAACAAGGTGAGGCCTATTATGGCGTGGTGGTCTTAGTACCGCCAGTCCCTCCAACGCAGATGTACCTCCCTTAACAAGAAAGGAACTGCGGTAAAACAAATCCTATGTCTCCGCGTGCTCCACTACGGTTTCCTCGTTCCTCACTCTTACCCTCCTTTACTCGCTAGTAGTTAGGTTTGAATATAGGGAAATTCTACTTAGTTTCATATCTAGAGAATTTACCTTTTGTGTTAAGCCTAAAAGTGAAAAAGTATTAAAATTTGAAGTAGCACCTATTCACCCCCCCTCTAGGTGCCCATACGATCCATTTCAATTGGTATCAGAGACTCGGCTCTTTATTCGGGCTTAACCGCCTAAGAGAAGTATGGGTACTAAGGAAAATGGGAATGAGGCTATGGACAAGGTCACAATGGATGACCTCAAGACATTGGAAACAACCTTGTTAAAATCCTTTGGGACCTTGTTGAAATCCTTTGGGATCAAGCGCTTCAACCCCTATGAGCTTGGCCTCCCAGCCATGACCATTTATCATCATGGGCACTGCATAGGTGGACATTCATCACGAGGTAGCCTCAGCTCAACCTCTTCTGCAAGGGAACCCATATTAAGACATATAAACTTCCAGTCAAGCCCTACCTAATTCAGGTAATATGGTTGTACGGTAAAATTGGAATGATATCGAATTCGAACCCAACCATCAGTTTTATTAAAGTCAAGGCTCATGCCTCAAGAGTTTTACCATCAAACCATTGTGTTTCATAACACATGTCAAAACATTTCAATAGAATGAAGTATCATTCCAAGGTTTTCATAATCATTTTTACCAAGTATTCCCATCTAAAGTAATCAAGTTTTAACTTAGCACTAGCCACTAATGTTTGAGGGTAGCACTTCTGAGGGGTGCTAACCAAGTATAAGTATCCATGGCTAATTCTATGATTTTGATGATATCCATCCTATTTTCCACTAGTCACAATTCATTAACTAAGTAAGAAACTGTAATAAAGGGCAAAGCAAAGCTTGGAGTAAAACTAGGAATGGTAAGGTTGCATCTCAAAGGTGTGTATATGGTATCTGTACAAGTTAGCTTGCATAGCTAAACTTGCATGGATAGCTTGCATAGTGGGCCTGCCTTGAGCAGTGCAGTTGTTGAAGTTTTCCTCCTCGAAGTACTCCTCCTCGGTGTAGCCCGGGTCGGTACTAGAGTCTATAAATACATTCAATGTACACAATCACTAAACAACACTTAACTACTTCTATTTAGCACACAATGGCTCACACTAGATGATCTAGCATCATCTCAATCATCATATGGAAAATTAACATTTTCTTATTCTTCTTATTTTCTAAAAGTAATTTCTACTCATTTAATATCTTTAAGATTTAATATTCTCCAATGTAAAAATAGGGGATCATATTGACACATGTCATCACCACCTACTTCAATACTTGGGAATGTGATTTAAAATGAGGTTCATGCATTACAAGATTTAATATTACTATTTAATAATATTAAAATGACTAGAAAAGCTATATAGCATTCTTTTAATCATGGTTCATGTTTAATATCTGTGAAACCAAATCTTTTTACATATTCAAGTAGAGCATGGCAAATGTGATTTTTGAGAGTTGGAATCAACTTAAAAGCATTTATGGTTGATTTTATAAAAATGTTTGAAGTGGCCAAAGCCTCTGTCTTGTTATTTTTAGTATAGGTGATCTATAGTTTCAATTGATTTGAATCCAATGGGAGTGGATAGATATTTTCAATACCTTTCTAGCAAAATTTGAAGCATGCAATTTGGATTAGTATATCTATTTGAATTGAATTTTGAATCTACTCACAGAATATGGTTTTAACTAAATTGGCAAAATTCTATTTGAATCAATGGGCTCCGTGCAGGAAACTAACTAGGCCGGCCCAACTGCACAACGTTGGCGCAGCGGGCTGCTGATAGGACGGTCCCAGATGTCAGCGACTAATTCTAACTGAAACGGTATCTAGCAATCCTAGCCCTACGATTAGAACAGGATCATACGGCTGAGGTTCATCGTCTACGACGAATAGCTCCGACGAGATTCTAACCCTAACGCGGTGGTGGGGGTCGCTGGGGACTCACCAGGGCTCCAGCTAGGGTCGGCGATGGGGCAAACGGCGTTGGAGACGACGGCGGTTCGAACGGTGGTCACGTCGGCTCCTGGGGTGGCTCCAATCCACAGCTTCCTTCCTCGACTGCAGCGGCGGACTCCGGCCAAATTCCGACGTCGTGGTGCTCGCCTTGCTCCGGGGAAGGGTCGGTGATGTTCCTGGGTGAGTGGGGAGTGGAATGGTGTGGAGAATGAGGTATGTGGTGGCCTCTATTTATACCCCTGCATCGGCAGCAGGGCGTCATGGCCAGGCTCCTTTGGCGACGTTGCTACAGGTCGCGTTCAACATGGCGGAGGGCACGGGTCGATGCGGGGTACTACGACGATCGTCACGCGAGTGACGACACGATAAGGGGCGGTCTCTGTCGGTCCGGCGACGTCGATGCTCTGTTCGGGTACGCGGGCGTTTGTCCCTTGGTACGGTGGTCATGGGGCACGCGACGGTGAATGATCATGTCCGGGAGGTCATTGGTGCCACGACGACTGCGGGTACGAGCGGAGAGAGCGAGGCGCAGCGTGTGCGTGCGAGCAGCTGCGGCGCTCCGTCGTGCGCTTGGCATGGCAGAGGCTTAAATGTGCGCGGCTGGTCTGGCTCCTTCTCGCCTCACCGTTGGTAAGGGGTGGACAGGGGGTGGCGGTGAGGTCATGGCTACTCACTGGACATCGTGGGCGAGGGCAGCGCGACGTGCAACGACTGGTTCGTGCTTGACCGGCATGGCCGGCTCGGTACGGGCGTGGCACTGGTGCAACGGTGGAGATGAGGCTCTCCACTGCACGACCAAGTACCAAGGATGATCATGGACAATTGAATGGGTTGATTGCAGTACAAAACCTGAGCAATCGACAGATCAAAACATTGTATAGTGGTTGAGGTTATACTGTGTCTGCCAGGTGTTCGACCAAATGGCCGCATGAATTCATCTTTTGAATTTTTGAAAGATTTTTGGTGAGTGATCTGAGTACTTGCTTAGTAGTCTATGGTTGCTGGGATTTGTCAAGTGGAAGTTGTTTGAATGGTTTTTAAAAAGTGATGATCTAGGCATATGAACTTGATTCAATTTTGAATTGCCTCTTAAATATATTTGAAAATAGTTTTTATGACTTTGTAAGGTTTGCTTAGGTTCACTTTTACTTGGTCTAGCAAGGGGTGAAAAGTACTAGAATTGTTTCTGTTAGAATTCTTTTACTATAGATGCCCAAAGTGGGCTAGTGAATAAGTTTGGCCAAAATGACCATATGTTCATATGTCTTATATTTGATTTTTCTTTTATCTGATTTTGCTTGGTTGTGATCTAGATGATGTAGTATTCATCTTTAAACTAATCCTTATCATTAGTAACAATCAATCATGGCAATTGCAAGCATTCATACACTAATACAAATTACACATCCACTCATATAGATTTTAATAGTGAAAGTTTTTGTTAACCCTAAACTTGGGTGATTAGATCTGGATAAGCTTGATTAATATTTTTAGGATGTTACAAACCTTCTCCCCTTAAACAGAATCTCATCCTGAGATTCAAGAAAAAACTAGGAACTAAAGAGATTGGAAAACTCGGTCCTAATGTAATCTTCTCGCTTCAAGTGGCTTCTTCTTTGGTATGGTTGCTCCACTGAATTTTGAGAAACTTGATACTTCGGGTCCGGGTGGTTCTGAATGCTTCTTCGAAAATACGGATGGGCACTTCACGATAGGTTAAATCCTTATTGATATCTATGGCTCGGTGATCAATGTTTTTGAAAACTTCAGTCTTCTCCGGAACTTCTAGGCATTTCTTAAGTAACGAGATATGGAACACATTATGCACGGCTGACATCTCCTTAGACAGTTCCAGTTGATATGATACTTCTCCTCGGCGATTCAAAATCTTGAAGGGTCCAATATATCTGAGGGCTAACTTCCCTTTTAGTTGAAAACGTTGCATTCCCTTCAAAGATGACACTTTAAGATACACAAAATCTTCGATATTAAAAGTCAGGTCTCGACGTCTTTTGTCAGCATAACTCTTCTGTCTGGATTGAGCGGTCTTGAGGTGCTCACGGACTTTGTGAACCTTCTCTTCGGCTTCTCGTAAAATGTCGGGTTCGAAAATCTAACTCTCTCCTACTTGCGACCAGTTTAACGGGGTACGACACTTTCTTCCATATAGAAACTCAAATGGGCCATTTGCAAACTGGCTTGATAACTATTGTTATATGAAAATTCCGCGAAAGGCATACAATCTTCCCATTTAGATCCATACTCTAGCACATAAGCTCTCAACATATCTTCTAAGATCTGGTTGACTCTTTCAGTTTGTTCGTCGGTTTACGGGTGATAAGCTGTGCTGAAATTCAGTTTGGTTCCTAATCCTTCTTGGACCCTCTGCCAAAATCTTGAGGTAAACTGGGTTCCTCAATCCGACACTATGGTCTTGGGGGTTCCATGCAAACTGACTGTTCTAGCGATGTACAACTCCGCTAGCTTCGAACTTTGGTTGGTAGTCTTGACGGGTATGAAATGGGCTACCTTTATCTGACTAATCAAAGTGGGTTGAAGTTTTATGCTAGCTAGAAATTCTTCGCTAACTAGCTCCATTCTGAAATTCTCCATCTCCTCATGCAGACTTGGCCCGGCTTCCTTAATCATGGTGTTTAATCTACATGGCAATCTGCTAAGAGCATCCGCTACCACATTGGCTTTGCCGGAGTGATAGTGAATGTCAAGGTCATAATCCTCGATTAACTATATCCATCTCCTTTGCCTCATATTCAGCTCCTTCTAGGTGAAAATATACTTCAGACTTTTGTGATCCGAATAAATCTCACAGCGATTACCCATCAGGTAATAACGCCATGTCTTCAAAGCTAAAACTACGACTGCCAGTTCTAGGTCATGGGTGGGGTAGTTTTGCTCATGCTGCTTCAGTTGTCTGGACAAATAAGATATGACTTTTCCTTCTTGCATTAACACACATCCGACACCAATCTTGGATGCGTCACAATACACATCGAAAGGCTTCTTGATATCGGGCATGATCAAAATTGGGGCTGAAATCAATCTCTTCTTGAGATCTTGAAAACTTGCTTCACATTTGTCAGTCCATTCAAACTTCTTGTCTTTCTTCAACAACTGGGTCATCGGCTTTGCGATGCTCGAAAATCGTTCAACGAACTTGCGGTAATATCCGGCTAATCCAAGAAATGCACGGACTTCTATTTGGTTGGTTGGGGCTTTCCATTCTTCGACATCTTTAATCTTGGCGGGGTCGATAGCAACTCCTCCTGCCGATAGGATATGGCCTAGGAATCCTACTTCTTTTAACCAGAATTCACATTTGCTGAACTTGGCATACAACCGATGCTCTCTAAGGGTTTCAAGGATGGTTCTCACATGTTGCTCATGGTCCTCTTCCGATTTGGAGTAGATCAGAATGTCATCGATGAACACAATGACAAACTTATCCAAAAAGTTCATAAAAATCTTATTCATGAGATTCATGAAATAAGCGGGGGCATTGGTTAATCTAAAAAACATGACATTGTACTTATACAATCCATATCTGATGGTGAAGGCAGTCTTTGGGATATCCGTTGCACGAATTTTGAATTGATGATAACCAGTTCTAAGATCAATCTTAGAAAACACTATGGCACCAGTCAGTTGATCAAACAAATCTTCTATGTTTGGCAGCGGTACTTGTTCTTGATGGTGACATCATTCAATTTCCGATAATCCGTACACAAACGGTTGGCACCATCCTTCTTATCAACAAACAAAACAGGGTATCTCCATGGTGATGCACTTGGTTGTATCAATCCTTTTCCCAGCATATCATCAAGTTGCTTCTTCAGCTCCACTAATTCAGATGGGTTCATACTATATGGTCTCTGAGCTATGGGTCCAGTTCCAGGAATTAGTTCAATGATAAACTCGATATCCTGATCTAGGGGCATACCGAGCAATTCATCTGGGAACACATCAGGGTATTCACAGACTACTCTGACATGGTCAATGGTGGTCTTGGCTAGACTCTTGTTGCACTTGAATTGACGGGGCATTGTCTCAGATACATGTTCTACTGATACTCCAGTGCTACTGGTCATGGTTATCGCTTTCTTGGCACAGTCGATTAATCCTTGATGTTTCGACATCCAATCCATCCCTAGCACTACTTCCAAACCTTTGGTTCCCTGTACTATTAGATTGGCATAAAAATCTATCCCATGGATTCTGATAGGTATGGCTTTGCAAATGTTTCTAGCTTTGGTAGTTGGACCAGTTATTTGAACTATCATAACATGCTTCAGATTTGTTGGTTGAATATTACTAGTGCATGCAAATTCTTCTATAACAAACAAGTGCGATACTCCAGAATCAAACAACACTCTTGCTAGAACTGAGTTAACAGAAAACATACCTAGCACGACATATGGCGCTTCCTGGGCTTCTTCAGCATTCATGTGGAACAGGCGGCCATTACGGTTGTGCGGTTTTCCTGGGGCGAATCTCTTTCCAGGCTGGACACGGCGTTGCTGTTGGGCAGGTGCAGTCACATTGGTTGCTGCGGCAAGCTTCTTGGGGCACTCGTTGGAGTAGTGACCCGTGACTCCGCATTCAAAGCAAGTGACCATTGACTTGTCTTTTCCTGCGATAGGCACATCATTGCTTCCAGTCCTTGGGGCAGTATTGTTGTTGTTGTTGTTGTTGGACTTTAGCGGTGCACGGTTGAAGTTATTGGAGTTGTCGGGGTTGTTGTTGTTGTTTCCTCCGGGCCTTGAGTTTCCTCCGCCACGGTTAGGGTAGCTCGGACGGTTCATTGGGGGTCTGTTGTTTCTGGGTGCATATCCTGTAGACGGGTTGCGGCGATACTTTGGGGTATGGTGGGGTCCTGGTTGGTGCATCATCCTGCGCTTGCGGTTCTCACTGGCCTGGTTGATCTTACCTTCTATCTGGATTGCAGAATCCACTAAGGCTTCGAGGTCATCAAATGGAATGTTGACTAGCATTGTCTGCATCTCATCATGCAGACCATTCAAGAATCTCTCCTTCTTTGCTTCATTGTCAATCTCATCAGGTGCATACCTAGCTAGTGGCAGGAATTTGTCACGGTACTCAACCACAGCCATTCTTCCTTGCTTCAAGTCTCTAAATTCACCCCTCATCCTCTTGATCAGACCCGGGGGCACATGGGTCCTGCTGAACTTGAGTTTGAATTCATCCCAAGTCATCATTTGACCTCCATTCATGGTACGGGTACTATTCCACCAAGATCTTGCATAGCCGACAGATAGTGCGTGGCAAATATCACTTTCTCATTAGCATCAACTCCTGCAACTTCTAGATTGTTTTCCATGGTTTGCAGCCAATCATCCGCATCTAAGGGCTCCTCAGACTTGCTAAACTTGGGTGGGTTGGTATTCTGGAAGTTCTCTTGTTTGGATCCATGGTGATCTTGGTTTCCATGGCCTTGATTATTGTGGGCCATCTGGGCTATCTATTGAAGAGTGGCTAGGTTGGCTTGATGTTCAGCTCTACCAGCTTCACGGTCAGAAACTAACATTTGCAGAATCTGCAACATTGGGTCCTGAGATGAACTGCTTCCTCCAGGATTTCCGCGAGTCATCTGAAGATTGAGATAGATAGTGAGACAAGAGGGAAATTTCTATGGTTCATGGGTTTGTTTCAAAAAGCGTTAAACTTTGAGTATAACTCAGGTTTTGAAACTAACAACTTCTTTCTCATTCATTCATTCCAAGCACACAATACAAACACACACCACAACTAGAAAACATATGGTTTTAAGAACCATTCTGTGAAGCTACGATACAGTGGGACCGGGTACAACTCACACCTACGATAGTGCTCAGGTGCGACTACTCATCATCGGGGGTGTCAGGCTCATCATCATCAATGAAGTCAGCATCATCCTCATCAGTGTTGTCCTCCATGGCAGCGTCCTCCAGATAGTCATTGTCATCACTGAGGTAAGAGTGAATATCCCCATAGATGTCTTCACCCTCCTCCTCTTGCTGCTCCTCCAGCTGGATCTCCTGGTCGTGGATGGTCTCCTCCAGGGTGGCTATCTTCTAACGAAGACGGGCGATGGTGTGATCCTTTTTGTCTTGCTGGCTGTGAAGTGACTTGCACTTCTTGGCGAGAATGGTGATGGTTTGCTTCCTTTCAATAGCTTCAGCATGGTTCTGGTTGGCGTAAGCTCGGGCATTGTCTAACTCTTTCTGCGTCTCATGCAGCATGAAGGCCATGTGGTCCACGTGATGCTTCAACTCTGGATGTGCCGGCATTGCCAAAGGCTGTCCCGTAGAGTCACGTCTTGCATAGTGAGCAAAACGGGTGCCGATGATCTGGTTGATGTTCTGAGCACACAAGCGAGCAAGAGCTTCTTGCATAGCCCTGGCTAATCCGTCTACCCAGTTGTTCTCCCGAACGCTGAACTGAATCTTGTCAGAAAGAGGTGGCTCCATCTTGCCTCTTAGGTTGGCAACAATCAGCCACTATAGCTCCCTCTAGATTGGTCGCTGAGCTGTGCTCCGAAGAACTCCAGGTGCGGGCGTCCCAGATACTCCGAAAGTTGGTCCAGATCCCTCTCAAAGATAAGCTGTCCTCCGTTGCCCAACTGGTAAAACTTGGTGTATTTGACCTCCATCTATCAACAGTTAAGATGAGTAAGTTAGTGAAGTGATCAAGTGTGTCAAATTTTATGTCGAATTGTAAGAGTTTTGAGGAACAAGTGATCTCTTTTGGAAAGAATCTTAAGGATAAGAATGAGAATAGTTTTTTTGTAAATACTCACTTTCTTTGTTTTGAAACTAGGTTTTTCAGGCGTCCGTTCTAACTAGGGTCTCCTATGGTCATGATGGCTCTGATACCAACTTGTCAACACCCGGATTTTTAAGTCCAGATGCCTGTTATGTCGTACATCGCAATCCCAGGATTACCATTTTTGCAAGACATAACAGAGGTGGTACCACATTACATCATCCATTACAAACCATATTAAAGGTCTTACAAATAAAGGATCTCATGATCCAGTCTTAATACAATCAAAGAAGCGAAAAGTAAACATAGCGGGGCTTCATCTTCATGATCACATGCAATGTTGATGATGGGAGATGATCCTATTTGTCATAGACCTCCTGTTGTCCATCTTCCGGGTAATCCTCCTCATAGTCTGGCCATGGGAATAGCCAGGGACAAAGCCATGAGTACTCTTTAAGTACTCGCAAACTAACACTAGCAAGGATAAGGTAATGATGGAAGGAACCTTAAGCTCTAGTTTTGTTTGCAAAAAGCCAGGTTTATTTCATAAGACTTAAGGGTAAAGACCTAAGTTTAGTTCTCTATATTACTTAAGTGGGAACTCAGATTTCATGTCCACAACTCTGTTGTGGTCAAGTCAAGGTCATCCTTCAAGTCACAATTCATTTTGAAAACATCTGACAACGGAACAGTATGGCCACTCCAACTGTCCATAACCGCGGACACGACTATTCGAATAGTTTAACACTATGCAGAGATTGTACACTTTCACCACAAAATTCGATACATCCGTCAGGTGTAACCCTAAATCATCATACTTAGTATGCGGATAATCAATCCTAACCTTTCAATTACACACCCTAGCATAGGCACCTCCCCTATGAGCTTGGCCTCCTAGCCATGACCATCTGTCATCCTAGGCACTGCATAGGTAGACATTCATCACGAGGTAGCGTCAGCTCAACCTCTTTCGCAAGGAAACACATACTAAGACATATAAACTTCCAGTCAAGCCCTACCTAACTCAGTGAAGGGAATATGCCCGAGAGGCAACAATAAAGTGGTTATTATCTTATTCCTTGTTTATAATAAATGTTTATTTTGCATGCTATAATTGTATTGATTGGAAAGGTCAATACATGTGTGTTTAATAAACAAAATACAAAGTTCCTAGTAATGCCTCTCATATAAACTAGCTCATTGATTAACAAGATGATCAAGATTTCCTGATCATGGACATTGGATGTTATTAATAACGAGGTCACATCATTGGTGGAATGATGTGATGAACATTCATCCGAAGTATAGCATTACGATCAAAGTCATTATGTTTATATTGCTATAACATCATACGAAGTAATCTTAGTCCTTAGACCATGAGATCATGTTAATTGCTAACACTAGAAGAGTATCTTGATAACATCAAACGTCACACCGCAACAATGTGACTATAAAGGTGGGTTCAGTGCTACGAAGGTGTTATGTTGAGGCTCATGGATCAAGAGTGGGATTTGTCCATCCCGATGACGGATAGATATACTCTAGGCCCTCTCGTTGATATCACATTGAAATAGCTTGCAAGCAAGTGATGTGATCACTAGAATGTTATATCATGGAAACGAGAAAAGAGTGCATGTAGGTAACGAGATCAAACTAGGTATTTGGATACCAATGATCGAATCTCGGACATGTAATATATCGCGAGACAAAGGGATTTAGTTACGACGTTAAAGGTTCACACGATCACAAGAGTCATCGTTGAATATGTAGGAGTCAGTACGGATCTCCAGGCCCCGCTGCTGATTATTGATCGGAGAGGGGTCTCGATCATGTCTGCATTATTCGCGAACTGTAGGGTGACACACTTAATGGATACCGACACCATTTGGAGCAAATATGTTTCAGATAAAGATTTAAGAAAGCGCTGGAATCATTTTGATGGAAACCAGAATTGTTTCGGGTGAAATTGCAGAAACTGGTTCTGCATGTGATATTGAAATGTTGTAGGGGGTTTTATGTGAATGTTTGTTAATTAATGTAATTGACAAAATTCTGAATAAAATAAATAAAATAGTTTTATTTAATGAGAGCTTGCATTAAATTTGGTGGAAATTTAATGCATGTGTGAGTGGAATTTTGAGTGGAGGCTTTTTATGGGAGTGGGAGCTCCACCCACATGAATGTGGAAGAGGTGGGGGCACCACCATGGCTGCCACGCCATGGCCCTTGGGTGCCCCCCTCTCCCCTATAAAAGGCCCCATCTCCTCACAAACCACACCTCCTCGTGAAGGATCTCTCTCCCCCCTCTAGTTATTCCCCATGCTCTCGGATTAGCGAGATACATGTTCCCGGTGGCTTTATCTAGAAAGGAGTTGCTGCTTCCGCTGCTTTGCTGGAGCGAGGGACGGAGGTTGTCGGGGTACCGGACGTGTGTGCGATCACGGATGCACCACTGCTTTGCGGTGCTGGACTTGCTGGAGCTGGATCTACTGGACGTGCTAGAGCCGGACCTGCTGGACTTCATCACGATCTTGAGATCGGCAAGTGTACGACTACATCATCCACGAGTTCCAACTCGTTAACAAAGCTTTGTTGTCTTCGAGCGTAAGTTCTCTATGGATGTATATCCACCCGTTGCTTGTATCTAGTAGATAGATCTTGGCGTATAGTTCCCATCGTAGGAATTTTTTTATTTTCTATGTTGCAGAACCAACAGTGGTATCAGAGCCTGATCTATGCGTAGGTGCTTTGCACGGGTAGTACACATATGTTTATATGTGAGCGATGATGATCATGTTATTGCATCTTTTATGTATTTTGGATATTGGTGGCATAGTGGGATGAAGCGGCCCGGACCAACCTTACATGTCATCGCACATGAGACCGGTTCCACGACTGATATGCAACTAGTTTTGCATAAGTGGATGGCGGGTGTCTGTCTCTCCTACTATAGTCAATATCCTCGTTGTGGTTCCATGTTCGTAGGTAAGACCGGTTCTATCTCCGAAAGCCCTAAGCCACGTAAAACTTGCAATGGATAAATTAGAGGCGTCTAGTTTAGATTGTTGCTGGCTAGTGTCATGATATGGTAATGTTGTAAGTAGATGTATGATAGATACTCTTACACCACACTTAACGTGTAAGTTCCATAGACCTTGGCCTTACACACAAATGAATGATAGAGATCATACCATGATGCACATGATGGTGATCAAATGCATGGACCATATCATTCCACTTTACACATGTGATGTTTGCATCTTATATTGCTAGTTTCGCGTTTTAGTAGCATTGTAAGATGACCCCTCATTTAAATATCAAGATAAAATGTGTTCTTCCTTAAGTATGCACCGTTCTATGGATCGTGTTTCGGGACATCACGTGATGATCGGGTGTACTCGACTCTACGCTTTCATACAACGGGTGTAAGACAGTTTTACACACGCGAGTACTAAGGTTCTTACTTGGCGAGCCTAGCATGTACAGACATGGCCTCGGAACACAGACCGAAAGGTTAAGCATGAGTCATATAGTTGATGTGATGCCATATTGATGCTCGCCTTTGAAGCTACACCGACTCACGTGATGATCGGACTTGGTGTAGTGGATTTGGTTCATGTAATCACCAAAAAGGCACGAGAGATGTCGTTTTTGAGTGGGAGTTCATTTCTAATTTGGATTAGTCGAACTTAATTTGTCATAAACTAAATCGAAGTGAATTTGCATAATTTGTTGTAGTCATTGACATTTGTTCACTACCTTATGCTTAGTTTTAATTGAGATAATAGAACTATAGAATTCTGGATATTTACTTTACGAACTGGTATCGTATTATTTTGAATGTCAATTTAAAGTTTATAAGTCCTATTGCAAACTTTCAGCAAACTCTATTTACTCCATGAAGTTTAATAAGTAGTATTAAATCAAGAGTAAGAATTCCAATGTTAGTATCTAAAGTATCATGTTTGTCTCCATGATTATTGATATTCAAAAGTTGTTTTAATATTAAGATTATCTAGGAGCTGAAAATTGTTTCAGAAACCATCATGTGTGAAAGATATTGTGATATCTGAAATAATGTTTTTGGTTGCATTATGATAGAGTATAATTTACCAAATTACATGTTCTCATATTGTATGAGAATTTGTGAAGGATGGAGATGCTAAGCATCTGGATCTCCCAAAAAGGTTTTGGGAACTAACATTATACTCGTGATACTTCCTTATAGGCTATAGTAGCTTGATCATGAAAGTTGTCATGATGAGGATGAATAGAAGATGTAAGTAAAATATTTACTACACTAATAGATTACTAAAGAATGGATTTTTGAAAGAACACCAAACATTTGATGTTGGTGATCCAGTTCAAAGTGCAAGTCCAAAGGTATTAGTATTTGACTATATACACTTTGTACTATGTGTCATGTGAATGACACCACTATTGATGTTGATAGATTCTTTTAAAAGAAAAAGAATTGTTGAAAGAGAATCTATAAAATATTTGGCAGAAAAGAAAAGGTTGGAGATGTCCAACTTAGGTATATAGAAGATATACATGTTATGGCTATATTCCTTGCTTGTTAAACAATGTGGTTCTAAGGTATTGGATATCGGTATTGGATACCGAATTGGTTGGTGTGAAGTGTCATACATAACAACACAATTCATGAACAACAACGACCTAAGTAACTGGCAAGAGAATAAGTGATGATGTTCATCGAAAACAAATAAAGTGTTATCGTGTTTTTCGTTGTCGTCAAACCTAGCCTTCAAGATTTGTTTTAATAATTGTTATTCTGTTCCGGTATTACGAGAATAATAGTTGTTTAAATAATTACCGTATCCCTAAAGGATGGGTGAACTTTTTACAAGTCTAGTTGGAGAAATCACATCCATAAACATTATTGCTAAAATGTCGTAAGACAAATGATTGGAAGATCACTTATGTGACATCGCTGTTTGAATTATATTGGAAAGTAAACATGAAGAAACTCCATGTTGATGGATTTTTGGAGTCTTTTAATTTTGATCAGTTGACGCTTGTGAAACTTTGCTCGAGATAATTGAAACTCCGTCTATAGGCCAAAGAGGAACGAATGACTAAATTATTGGATATTATGCATGTTGATGTATATAGTCCATTATGTGTAGCCATATGCGATGGATATTTTTGCTTCATATGCTTTCTCTAGAAATTTGAGTGAATATATCTATATATTTACTTAATAAGGAAGAAGTATGAAATATTTGTAAATTGTTCAAAGACTTTCGAGATGAAGTGAAAAATCATTGTAACAAGAAAATAAAAGAGTTTATAATTTGATCATAGAGGAAGATATTTGAGTTACAGGTTTAGCAAAAACACCTAAGCTTTCAGGAATTGTTCCATAAAATTGCATTTCCCGATAAACCACAAGAGTATGGTATGTTCGAGAGATCAAACCAAACCTTGTTTGACACGGTAAGATCAAAGGTGTCATTTATATTACTGCCATTATATTTTAAGGATTAAAGCTTTAGAGACTATCGCTTTTACACTGAAAAGAGCACCATCGTGATCCGTTGAAATGACACCATATGAGTTATGGTTTGGGATAAAACTCAAATTGTCTTTTCTTAAATTTTGGTATGCTATGCATAAGTAAAATGTTTACAACCAAAGTCGGATAAGCACGTCTTTGTAGGTTATCCCAAAGAATTTGTTGGGAATTCCTCCATAACATCGAGGACAAAAGAGTTTGTCGCTTGGAACGTCAAGTTTCTTGAGAAGAAATTTTTTGTGAAAAGTTAAGTGGAAGGACAATAGAACTTTGATAAGGTTGTTGAACCTTAGCTATATGTGCTGAGTAGTGCAGCGCCGGAAAGTGTCCCGGTGGCGGCCACAATGCTCATGGCTCCCATGATTACAAAGGGTGTGATCTTGGAGATTAGAGTTCTTATTGAACCATGTGGGTCGGTAAGAATCAAATAGTAAGATTTGAAACAGAAGTCGTTATTGTTTTGACAATGATGAACCGACTGCATGCAAAGAAGTGATGATGGGCCCTGACTTCGTAAAATGACTAGAAGTCATAGAATCTGTGATAGTATCCATACACGAGAAATCAAGTTTCTGAACTTGGAAGACCCTCCGGAAAGGCGTGAAGCCTATCGGTCGTGTTTGAATCTATAAAGAAATAGACATGGATGTTTAACATCTATGAAATAGTCGACATGTCAGAAAGAAGTTTACGGCAATGTTCAAGGAGTTGATTATGACAAGATTTGATCTTTCATAGCGATATTTAGTCTTGACGGATTAATATAGCAACCACTACATTTAATTTGGTATATGGTAGTTAAATAAACAAAACAAGGTTCTTCTAATAGAATGGTTACCTAGGACGTGTACATCACACGGTCCGAATGGTTTTGTTAATTCAAAGGGTGCTAAAAGGGCATGCAAACTTCAATAGTTGAAGTGAGCATAGCGGAGTTGGAATTTTCACCATGATGAAAATGTTAAAGGAGTTTAAATTCATCGGAGATGATGAAGATGCTTGCATTTGCAAGAAATTAAGTGGGAGCACTGAGACATATTTCTAATACATTATGTAGAGGACATGGTGTTGATTGGAAATGATGTATCTTGTATTGACATAAGTTAAGAATTTTATTAAAACAGGATTTCGATGAAAGACTTGGGCAAAACCGGAATATTCGGCATCAATGTCTATATGGATAGATTGAGGCGCTAATATGGTTATGCCAGACATACATATATGAGATATTGAAAGGGTTCAATATAGAAACAACAAGAAAGGTTCTTGCTGCATGGAAAGGATTGTATCAAGATTCAAGTGTTTCAACACTTGGTGAGTAAAATCACATGAATATTTTGATCGATTATACCGTGATATGTATATATCCAGATATGTCCTATGCTCTAAAGTTATGAGCACATACCAGAATGATTCATAAGATGATCATTGCACGATAGTAAAGATATTCTTATGAGCTTTGGAAGAACTAAGAATATATCATGTATAAGTGACAAATAGTTAAAGGTAGTTCATTGTAAAGTGTTACATTGATACTAGTTTTTTCACAAGATACAAATTAAATTTATCTCAATTTAGACTATGGGTGGCACAATGTAATGGAAAGGATGTTCCATGATGGATTTGGATGAGTTCCAAAGTTGAGACATTGTGACAGATACTACAACAAAAGGCTAAGTATATGACTGCTATAGTAGCAGCAAAGGAGGGCATTTGTGTTAAGTAGTTTGTTATCAAACTAGGTGTGGTTCAAAGTGGGCTAATACTATGAAGATATATTGTTTGACAATAATATCAACATATTTTAAACCCGAATGAACTGAAGGTCTCACCAAAGGACCAGATTTATACAATGCCATCTCATTTGAGAATGAGTGATGCGTAGAGACGCAAAGACATGCAAATACACACGAACCTGAAACTGTCAGATCCGGAGATTATGTTAACCACTAGCAATCGCGTATATGCACCACCAGAAAGCCATAGGTGTTCAATACGCAAAGTTTTTCAAACTAGATTATTGACTCTAGTGCAAGTGGGAGACTGAAGGGAATATGCCCGAGAGGCAATAATAAAGTGGTTATTATCTTATTCCTTGTTTATGATAAATGTTTATTTTGCATGCTATAATTATATTGATTGGAAACATCAATACATGTGTGTTTAATAAACAAAATACAAAGTTCCTAGTAATGCCTCTCATATAAACTAGCTCGTTGATTAACAAGATGATCAAGGTTTCCTGATCATGGACATTGGATGTTGTTAATAACGAGATCACAGCATTGGTGGAATGATGTGATGAACATTCATCCAAAGTATAGCATTACGATCAAAATCATTATGTTTATATTGCTATAACATCATACGAAGTAATCTTAGTCCTTAGACCATGAGATCATGTTAATTGCTAACACCGGAAGAGTATCTTGATAACATCAAACGTCACACCGTAACTGGGTGACTATAAATGTGGGTTCAGTGCTACGAAGGTGTTATGTTGAGGCTCATGGATCAAGAGTGGGATTTTTCCATCCCGATGACGGATAGATATACTCTGGGCCCTCTCGGTGATATCACATTGAAATAGCTTGCAAGCAAGTGATGTGATCACTAGAATGTTATATCATGGGAACGAGAAAAGAGTGCATGTCGGTAACGAGATCAAACTAGGTATTTGGATACCAATGATCGAATCTCGGACATGTAATATATTGCGATACAAAGGGATTTAGTTACGACGTTAAAGGTTCACACGATCACAAGAGTCATTGTTGAATATGTAGGAGTTAGTACGGATCTCCAGGTCCCGCTGCTGATTATTGATCAGAGAGGGGTCTCGATCATGTCTGCATTATTCGCGAACCATAGGGTGACACACTTAAGGGATACCGACACCATTTGGAGCAAATATGTTTCAGATAAAGATTTAAAAAAGCGCTGGAATCATTTCGATGGAAACCGGAATTGTTTCGGGTGAAATTGCAGAAACTGGTTCTGCATGTGATATTGAAATGTTGTAGGGGGTTTTATGTGAATGTTTGTTAATTAATGTATTTGAAAAAATTCTGAATAAAATAAATAAAATAGTTTTATTTAATGAGAGCTTGCATTAAATTTGGTGGAAATTTAATGCATGTGTGAGTGGAATTTTGAGTGGAGGCTTTTTATGGGAGTGGGAGCTCCACCCACATGAATGTGGAAAAGGTGGGGGCACCACCATGGCTGCCACGCCATGGCCCTTGGGTGCCCCCCTCTTCCCTATAAAAGGCCCCCTCTCCTCCTCACAAACCACACCTCCTCGTGAAGGATCTCTCTCCGTCTCTAGTTATTCCCCATGGTCTCGGATTCGCGAGATACATGTTCCCGGTGGCTTTATCTAGAAAGGAGTTGCTGCTTCCGCTGATTTACTGGAGCGAGGGACGGAGGTTGTCAGGGTACCGGACATGTGTGCGATCACGAATGCACCACTGCTTTGCGGTGCTGGACTTAGTGGTGCTGGACTTGCTGGAGCTGGATCTGATGGACGTGCTGGAACCGGACTACCTGGACTTCATCACGATCTTGAGATCGGCAAGTGTACGACTACATCATCCACGAGTTCCAACTCGTTAACAAATCTTTGTTGTCTTCGAGGGTAAGTTCTCTATGGATGTATATCCATCCGTTGCTTGTATCTAGTAGATAGATCTTGGCGTATAGTTCCCATCGTAGGAAATTTTTTGTTTTCTATGCTGCGAACCCAATACTCAGGGAATGTGGTTGTACGGTAAAATTGGAATGGTATCACATCCGAACCCAACCATCAGTTTTATTAAAGTCAAGGCTCATGCCTCAAGAGTTTTATCATCAAACCATTGTGTTTCATAACACATGTCAAACAATAGAATGAAGTATCATTCCAAGGTTTTCATAATTATTTTTACCAAGTATTCACATCTAAAGCAATCAAGTTTTAACTTAGCACTAGCCACTAATGTTTGAGGGTAGCACTGATGAGGGGTGCTAACCAAGTATAAGTATCCATGGCTAATTCTATGATTTTGATGATATCCATCCTATTTTCCACTAGTCACAATTCATTAACTAAGTAAGAAACTATAATAAAGGGCAAAGTAAAGCCTGGAGTAAAACTGGAAATGGTAATGTTGCATCTCAAAGGTGTGTAAATGGTATCTGTAGAAGTTAGCTTGCATAGATAAACTTGCATGGATAACTTGCATAGTGGGCTTGCCTTGAGCAGTGCAGTTGTTGTAGTTGTTGAAGTTTTCCTCCTCCTCGAAGTACTCCTCCTCGGTGTTGCTCGGGTCGGTACTAGCCTCTATAAATACATTCAATGTACACAATCACCAAACAACACTTAACTACTTCTATTTAGCACACAATGGCTCACACTAGATGATCTAGCATCATCTCAATCATCATATGGAAAATTAACATTTTATTATTCTTCTTATTCTAGAAAAGTAATTTCTACTCATTTAATATCTTTAAGATTTAACATTCTCCAATGTAAAAATAGGGAATCATATTGACACATGTCATCACCACCTACTTCAATACTTGGGAATGTGATTTAAAATGAGGGTCATGCATTACAAGATTTAATATTACTATTTAATAATATTAAAATGACTAGAAAAGCCTATATAGCATTCTTTTAAGCATGGTCCATGTTTAATATCTGTGAAACCAAATCTTTTTACATATTCAAGTAGAGCATGGCAAATGTGATTTTCGAGAGTTGGAATCAACTCAAAAGCATTTATGGTTGATTTTATAAAAATGTTTGAAGTGGCCAAAGCCTCTGTCTTGTTATATTTAGTATAGGTGATCTATAGTTTCAATTGATTTGAATCCAACGGGAGTGGATAGATATTTTCAATACCTTTCTAGCAAAATTTGAATCATGCAATTTGGATCAGTATATCTATTTGAATTGAATTTTGAATCCACTGACAAAATATGGTTTTAACTAAATTGGCAAAATTCTATTTGAATCAATGGGCTCTGCGCGGGAAACAAACTGGGCCGACCCAACTACACAGCACTGGCGTAGCAGGCTGCTGATAGCACGGTTCCACACATCAGCGACTAATTCTAACCGAAACGGTATCTAACAATCCTAGCCCTACGATTAGAACAGGATCCTACGACTGAGGTTCATCGTCTACGACGAATAGCTCCGGCGAGAGTCTAACCCTAACGCGGTGGTGGGGGTCGCTGGGGACTCACCAGGGCTCTAGCTAGGGTCGGCGATGGGGGTGAACAGCATTGGAGATGATGGCGGTTCGAACGGTGGTCACGGCGGCTCCTGGGGTGGCTCCAATCAACAGCTTCCTTCCTCGACTACAACGGTGGACTCTGGCCAAATTTCGGCGTCGTGGTGCTCGCCTTGCTCCGGGAAGGGTCGGTGAGGTTCCTAGGTGAGTGGGGAGTGGAATGGTGTGGAGAATGAGGTCTGGGGTGGCCTATATTTATACCCCCGCGTCGGCGGCAGGGCGTCATGGTCAGGCTCCTCCTCCGACATTGCTACAGGTCACGTTCAGCATGGCGGAGGGCACGGGTCGATGCGGGGTACTACGGAGATCGTCACGCGAGTGACAGCACGGCAAGGGGCGGTCTCTGTCGGTCGGGCGACGTCGGCGCTCTTTTCGGGTACGCGGGCGTTTGTCAGTTGGTACGGTGGTCACGGGGCACGCGATGGTGAACGATCATGTCTGGGAGGTCATAGGTGCCACGACGACTACGTGTACGAGCGGAGAAAGGGAGGCATGGCGTGTGTGTTCGAGGCAGCTGCGGCGCTCCGTCGTGCGCTTGGCATGGCAGAGGCTTAAATGTGCGCGGCTGGTCTGGCTCCTTTTCGCCTCACCGTTGGTAAGGGGTGGACAGGGGGTGGCGGTGAGGTCATGGCTACTCACTGGACATCGTGGGCGAGGGCAGCGCGACGTGCAACGACTGGTTCGTGCTTGACCGGCATGGCCGGCTCGGTACGGGCGTGGCACTGGTGCAACGGTGGAGATGAGGCTCTCCACTGCACGACCAAGTACCAAGGATGATCATGGACAATTGAATGGGTTGATTGCAGTACAAAACCTGAGCAATTGACAGATCAAAACATCGTATAGTGGTTGAGGTTATACTGTGTCTGCCAGGTGTTCGACCAAATGGCCGCATGAATTCATCTTTTGAATTTTTGAAAGATTTTTGGTGAGTGATCTGAGTACTTGCTTAGTAGTCTATGGTTGCTGGGATTTGTCAAGTGGAAGTTGTTTGAATGGTTTTTAAAAAGTGATGATCTAGGCATATGAACTTGATTCAATTTTGAATTGCCTCTTAAATATATTTGAAAATAGTTTCTATGACTTTGTAAGGTTTGCTTAGGTTCACTTTTACTTGGTCTAGCAAGGGGTGAAAAGTACTAGAATTGTTTCTGTTAGAATTCTTTTACTATAGATGCCCAAAGTGGGCTAGTGAATAAGTTTGGCCAAAATGACCATATGTTCATATGTCTTATATTTGATTTTTCTTTTATCTGATTTTGCTTGGAAGTGATCTAGATGATGTAGTATTCATCTTTAAACTAATCCTTATCATTAGTAACAATCAATCATGGCAATTGCAAGCATTCATACACTAATGCAAATCACACATGCACTCATATAGATTTTAATAGTGAAAGTTTTTGTTAACCCTAAACTTGGGTGATTAGATCTGGATAAGCTTGATTAATATTTTTGGGATGTTATAATCTCCATCTTCCTCTGAGGACACCACTCCTCTATCTATGGATACGTCTCATGCCAAATCTAAGGAGGATGAGGTGATGGGTGAGAAACATAATGGCTCCGCCTCCAAGAAGGGAAGTGGTACGGAGGATTATAGTGAGGTCCCTCACTTATATTCTCCTGACCCACCTATCCCACATCCTCATATAAACAATAGGGGTGATCCACCCAAGCTTACTGCATCTTCATTTAATCAATGACAATTCTTAATGAAATCTCATGTATGTAGTTCGTCAATTGAGTTTTGGAGGATCATTGAAGATGGTCTTCATATTGGAGACCCCGCCAACTTGACTAGAAGAGAAGTTGTGGACAGTCAACTAAATGCAATGACTCTTCACACGATTCAGCTTGGAGTGGGTCCCAAAGACATGCCACATATTGAGCACTTCAACACCGCCAAAGAAGCTTGGGATGCTCTCACCATCCTATTCATCGGAAATGAAAGCATGAGAAGAAATAGGTATGATGCTCTTAGCAATGAAGCTGAAGGATTTTACATGTTGGATGGTGAGGACCATGAAGACATGTATAGAAGGCTCAAGAGCATTGCAACAACATTTAGAAAGCATGGAGCCACTCACATTGATGATGCTTGGATCAAAATAAAATATGTGAGTGCCCTCATGCCATTTGAGCCAACGGACTTGAAGAGTTTGCAAGGTAGAAATAACTACCACCAAATGACTTCCAATGAAGTCATGCAAGAAATGGTGGCCTTCAAGGTTGCCACCAAGAATGTCGAAGATGCTCGTGCTCGAGCAATTGGAATGCAAAAGGGAGTTAATGTTGCTCTAAAGGCCAATGTTGTGGAACAAGATGAGGATGATAGAGGATATGATGTTGTCTCCATGGGCTGTCCCGAGGAGGTCAAGCGTGCTCATAGCAAGTACATGGCCTTCTACGCAAGTAACTTTTGGAAGGACCCAGCCAAGGCTAAGTCTGAACTTGAGCGCAAGAATGGGTCAAGTGGGCGAAGAGAGAATGACCCAAAACTGAGGACTTGCTACAATTGTGGGGACCGGTTGCACTTTGTGGCTGAGTGTCCGTATCAAAGTAGAGAAGACAATGGGGGCAGGCTCATCCTCAAAGAAAAGTCCAAGGCACCTCAAAAGAAACCATTTATCAAGAAGAATGGCCCTTACAAGAAGCAACCCAAGATTGTCTTGGTGGCACAAGAGGAATATTATTCTGCAAGTGAAGACGAAGAGGATGAAAATAGCTCTCGAGAGGTGGCTGCTATAGCCACCACATCTAGCCCCACATCGCTCTTCGACTCTCCAAACGAAAATGTCATCAACAACAACGTCACTTGCCTTATGGCAAGAGGGTCCGAGATATCATCTTCTATTTCTTCATTTCCTAAGACTACTATAAATATGATATGGATGATCATACTAGTCTTAATATAAAAGAAGAAGTTATTGCTTTGGATAATTTTTTCACTAACTTGCAAGGTGAGCACAAACTTCATCTTGATTCTCTTATGAGTCAACTTGCTCATTTCGAAGAACTTCTCGAAGAGAAGGGAAGAATTGAAAGAGAAGATGCCTTGGAGATATCCTCTTTGAAGAATGCTCTAGGGGAAGATGAGGAAGCTCGAGTATCTTTAGAGGAGAAACTCGAGTCAATTGAGGAGTCCCATGAAGAGGTTGTTGCCCAGCTCATAAAAGAACGCGACAATGCTCTTGCTAAGGTAAAGAAACTAAAGAAGGAGAAGATTGACTTTGGGGCTGCTCATGCTAGACTCTCACAGAAGTTTGAGAAACTTGACATTGTCCACAAGGCATTGGAGAGTGAACATTCTACTCTAAATGAGTCTCGTGATCAGCTCCAAACTCAATTGGACAAGTATGATATGCCTAGCACCTCCACTCCATCGTGTGGACATGAAGATATTATTGAAGAAAATGCAAGACTAAAAGAAGAACTTGTAAATGGGTCTCAATCTGAAGGTAAAGAAGTCCTAGATGAGATTCTTAGCAGGCAAAGGACAAACAATAGAAAAGAAGGTCTTGGTTATGTTTCCAAGACAAAGAAGAAGAAGAATAATAAAAAGAAGAAGAACAAAACTGCACAAACAAATACAAGCACCACAACTAATGACAAGACTAACTATGTTGGTTTTGCAGGGGCTAATAATCCAAATTATGAATTATTCTGTGATTATTATGGTGATGTCTATGCTAGCTTTGTTGGTACTTTTGATAGTTACATTTCTTGGTCTATTTGGGTTCCTAAGACCCTTATCACTAACATGAGAGGACCCATTGATAAATGGGTACCTAAAACCAACAAGTAACTTTCTTGCAGGGCTATGCTTCCGGCGGGTCCAAATGGGTGCTCAATAGCGGGTGCATGAGTCATATGATTGGAAGCAAGGAGATCATCTCGGAGATACGGCCAAATCATGATCACATAACCATCTCCTATGGTGACAAGTCAAAATCTGAGGTATTGGGTCTTGGCAAGGTTGTGGTGGCTCACGATATCTCTCTCGTGGACGTCATGCTTGTTGAGACCCTTGGTTACAATTTACTTTCTGTTCGTGCCCTTGGTAAGATGGGCTTCACTGTTTTTATTGATGGTGATTTGGTGGTACTCTTGTGGAGCAAGTCTCTAAAGGTCGCTTTCGTTGGATATGTCGAAAATGACCTGTATGTGGTGGACTTTTCGGGGAAAACCACTACATGCCCGATGTGTCTTTTCGGAAAGGCCGACGCGGGCTGGCTATGGCATAACTGACTAACCCACGTTAATATGAGAACTTTGCAAAGTCTTCACAAGGGTGGCCACATTCTTGGACTAAAAGAAAATGTTTCCTTTGCCAAACACCGTGTTTGCAGGCCTTGTGTTGAAGGGAAGCTGCATCACTCTCCCCATCGACGGAAGACTATTATTTCATCAAAGAGGATTTTGGAGCTCCTTCATGTGGACCTCTTTGGTCCTCCATCTCATGCAAGCCTCGGTGGGATGAAATATTGCCTCGTAATTGTTGATGATTATTCAAGATATACATGGGTCTATTTCTTCAAGTTGAAGAGCGAAACACAACGTCCACATTTTGGCAATTAGAAGCGATAATGGCTCCGAGTTTAAGAACTACACTCTGAATGAATTCCTAGGTGAAGAGGGGATAAGACACCAATATTCCGCTGCGTACACTCCTCAACAAAATGTGTAGCTGAGAAGAAGAACCGAACCTTAATGGATATGGCAAGATCTATGCTAGCTGAATTCAAGTCACCTTATAACTTCTGGGCTGAAGCAATTTCTACCGCATGCCACTCTTCCAACCGACTCTACCTTCACAAAATCTTGGACAATACACCTTACGAAATACTTACCGGTAACAAGCCAAACATCTCCTACTTCCGGGTATTTGGTTGTAACTGTTTCTTTCTTATCAAAGGAGTTCATCTTTCTAAATTCGAGTCTAAGGCTTTAGAGGCATTTTTGTTGGTTATGGTGCCGAATCCCACACTTATAGAGTCTACAATAAGCTCTCCAGAACTGTTGTAAAATCTTGTAGTGTGGTGTTCGAGGAAAATGATGGCTCCCGTGCGGGGCAAGTTGATGTTTGTGATGCAGATGTTGAAATACCTCAAGAAGCCATAAGAAGAATGGGCGTGGGATTTTTCCGCCCCATTGAGGAACCCCTTGTGGCAGATCGGGAAGGACAATGCTCTACCCAGGTAGAGCCCTCATCCACACAAGATCAACATGCTCCAACTGCTAGAGAAACCTCTACACCAACACCACAAACTGCTGAAGCTCATCAATCCGCTGCTCCAGAAAGCTCCAGGCTGGATTATCCGGTGGACACCGGATTATCCGGCCAACCTTCCTTGACTGGCACAAGTGAACACAATGTTGAAGAATCTGCTACAAGTCCTAGACCGGATTTTCCAGCTGACCCCGGATTATCTGGCCGCTCTCCAGTTCGATCCAGAACCGTTCATGACAGTAAAGATGCACCATGTTCTCCCAGGCCGGATTATCTGGCCACTCCCTCGGCCGGATTATCCGGCCCTGAAAATTCTGAACAGCAGCAGCCTCCTGTTATGGTTGCTAATCAAAATCAAGGGCAAGATTCATCACCTTCAATTCCTACTGATCCAGCCGGAGATCAAGGCCAAGCTATAAATTCCAACAAAGACTCAAATGATGAAGTTATTCCTCCAAGAGACAACAGGTTGATTGAACTTCGTCGCAAAGCTCATGCAGATAGGAATCTTGAATTAAGGGGTCACACTCTTGCCAAAGTTGTAGGTGATCTCAGACGAAGGGTGTCCATAAGAAGGGAGCTTGCAAGCTTTGGTGAGCACCAGGATCACATATCAATGGTGGGACCCAAGAAAGTGTTTGAAGCCCTTGAAGATCCGGACTAGGTTGTTTCTATGCATGAAGAGTTAAATAACTTTGAGCGCAACAAGGTCTAGAAATTAGTAGAGAAGCCCAAGGATTGCCGCAATGTTATTGGCACAAAGTGTATTTTTAAGAATAAGCAAGATGAGAATGGCATTGCAGTAAGGAACAAGGCAAGACTCATGGCACAAGGCTATTCCCAAGTTGAGGGCATCGACTTCGGAGAGACTTATGCTCCAGTGGCTCGTCTTGAGTCCATTTGTATCCTTCTTGCTTATGTTGCTCATAATAATTTTAAATTACAACAAATGAACGTTAAGAGTGCTTTTCTTGATGGTCCTCTACATGAGTTGGTATATGTAAAGCAACCCCCGGGATTTGAGGATCCTAACTTTCTAAAGCATGTCTACAAACTCGATAAGGCACTCTATGGCCTTAAACAAGCCCCACGTGCGTGGTATGAGCACCTTAAAGAGCTTTTGCTAGACCATGGCTTTGAAGTTGGGCAAACCGTTCCCACTCTTTTTACTAAGAAGGTTAAGGTGGAGCTCTTTGTATGCTAACTCTATGTAGACGACATCATCTTTGGCTCTACTAATAAAGCTTTTAATGATGAATTTTCAAAGCTTATGACTGATAGGTTTGAGATGTCTATGATGGAGGAGTTACGGTTCTTTCTTGGATTTGAGATCAAACAACTTAGAGAAGCAACCTTCATAAATCAAGCAAAATACATCCAAGACATGCTCAAGAGATTCAAGATGACGGATCTTAATGGCGTCACCCCCGATGCAAACTAAATGTCATCTCGAACTCAATCCCCACGGTAAAGATGTGGACCAAAAGGTATACCGGTCCATGATCGACTCTCTTCTTTATCTCTATGCATCTAGACCCGATATTGTGTTGAGTGTAGGTGTGTGTGCAAGGTATCAAGCGGCTCCTAAGGAAAGCCTCTTAGTGGCGGTCAAGAGAATCTTCCGATATTTGGTTTATTCCCCTAATTTTGGTCTATGGTATCCCAAGGGATCCAATTTCTCTCTATGTGGCTATACTGATTCAGATTGGGCTGGTGATAAGGATGATAGGAAATCAACTTTTGGAGCTTGCCAATTCTTGGGAAGATCCTTGGTTTGCTGGTCTTCTAAAAAGCAGAATTGTATATATCTCTCCACCGCCGAGGCCGAATGTGTGGCTGCTGCTAGTGCATGTACACAATTATTATTGATGAGGCAAACTTTAAAGGAATATGGTGTCAATTGTGACAAAGTGCCTCTTTTATGCGATAATGGAAGTGCAATCAAAATTGCGTACAACCCGGTGCAACACACAAGGACAAAGCATATTGAGATTCAGAATCATTTTATTCGGGACCATGTAGCTTGAGGTGATATTGATCTATCTTTTGTGAGCATGAAGAACCAACTTGCTGATATTTTCACGAAGCCACTTGATGAAGCAAGGTTTTGTTACTTGAGGAATGAGCTAAATATCGTTGATTCAAGGAGCTTGTCTTGATTACCCATGCACTTACTCTTATATATCCTCCTTATTTGGTCTAGGTGTGGGCATGGATATAGGGGAAGTGTAGTCCTAATTGATTGGGCTAACCCTCCCCCCATAATACCGAAAGCAAGTAAAATCATTCCTCTTAATATCATTTTGTGATATGTGAGATTTTTGATGAGTATTGGTCATGAACCCAAGATATATCTTCGCGGTGTCATACCATGCACTCCAACAAGGTGGCCTCGGCCACCGCCCTCTTCCGTGAGAAGTGTTGGTTCTATGTGGATCTTCTTGGTTATTATTGCTCATCTCTTGTTCTTATGGAAATCACACTCAATTTTGGCTTTTAGTTGATTTGATTCTTGCAATCTTGAGTGTGTAGTACCATCTCAGTTTGATTGTCTTATCCCAAGCCTCTCTATATCCGTAAGCCATCTTTTTTAGCACACAAGTCCATTGTTCATACTTGTGGGGGTTTTGTTTGGGGACGCGCGGGCCTAAACCTGTGTGTAATAGGAATTCAGAAATCAGGCCGGATAATCTGGCCCAAGTGTAGGCCGGATAATCCGGCCCTGGCGGACTCAGTCTGTTAAGGGCTGGGCGTCGGGGGGAAGGGCTCACAAAGAGCAGTTCTTCTCCCTGACCCCTCTCCCTCTCCCCAGCCGCCGCCCGCCGCCCCACCCTCCCCGGAGCCTTCCGGGCCACCGGATTCTCCAGGCCTCCCCCGGATCTTCTTTCCCACGCCTCCGGGTACCTTCTCCTCCACGTTCTTCCTTCGATGAGTGAGGGTAACTCCCTCTCTCCCATCTTTTGTGTTGATATGGTACTTGTTTGTGGAACATGGTGTAGGAGTTTCCTTGTGGGTTTGTTTGTGTAGAAATCATAGACTAGCAATTTACATGCCCGATCTATGTTGTTGCATTCCATCTATAGGATCTGAAATTTTCTGCCAGGGCCAGATTATCTTTTCCTGGCCAGGCTGGATAATCCGGCCTGACAGATTCATCACTACTTCAGTTTTTCTGTAGATGCTTGCACGATGTATGCGGGGGCTGTGGATTGTGTGTCTACTGTTTCTACTTTCTCTCCGAGACTTGTGTGTGTGCTTACCCCCATGCTATCCATCTTATTCGTTTCACAGGTGGTTCTAGTGCTCCCAAAACCTAAAAGCGCTGTCCCCGTGGTCTCTACTTTTGGGGCAACGGTGAAGATTGTCTCGTGGACGAGGTTGAACTAAGAAGGAGGAACAAAGAGGCTGATCGCATGGATGAACAAGCAAAGAGAGACAAGAGGAAGAAGGGTGTGTCCAAGAGAAAGGGAAAGAAACCAAAGATCAACTATAAGAAGATGGATATTCTCACTTACTCCTCCATTCGCCATCATGATCTGTTTGCGGACTTTGCGCAAGATACTGAGCTTGGTGACTCTCGCTTTTGGTGTGCTGACCAAAAGTCTATTTATGAAGATGTCTATGCTTTGCTGAAGATTCGTCCTATGCATCCTATGATCATTGCTGAGGCTATGGAGAAGCCTCAACTTGCTGATGCCATGGAGGTGACTGAGAGGATGGGGCTGTACCATCTGATGGACCTTCAGTGTTCCTATGACTCCGAGGTGGTGAAACAATTCTTCTCCACTTTAGTCATTTGCGGCGATGAGTACCGCACCATGAAGTGGATGACCCGTGACATTCCGATGCAAACTGATTTCTGGACCTTTGCTATGGTGCTTGGTTATCCCTTCCGCAATAGGGACCGTGCTAGTGGCCATCGCATTATTACTCAAATCAAGCCCAACAAAGATGTTGTTCTCTCTCCTTGCACAGTTGACAATGGTATTGTGGGCTCTTTTACTGGTCTCTCACCTCTTTATGCTAGCTTGGTGGGCATCTTTCATGACTCTATCACACCAAGTGGAGGAAACAATGACAGTATTCGTGGTCACCTGGTTCAGCTACTTTCCTTTTCTCACGAGGTGGCCTCTAGTGAAGATGAGTCTGTTGATTACAAGCTGGATGTGATGGACTTTATCTATCATGAGTTGACTGATGCAATGTTCAATAGGCTCTCCATCCTGTATGCGTCCTATATTATGATGCTGATCAAGCACTTGCTTCCCAATGAGAGTTTCACATTGATGTAATGCATAAGGACAAGAAGATATACAATAAGGCAAGGAAGATCTCACATCCATCTTCTGTCTCTGAGGGATTCATGAGGGATGCCCGTGCCAGTGCTCGTAGGGCCCCTGTGCCTCCTATTACTCGTGAGGTGAAGCAGCTGAACTGGTTCCAACGAAACATTCTGTGCATGGGGGTGGACACTCAAAAGGGGCAGTATGCGGTGTACCGGTAGCGCCACGAGATGGCACATACCCAACAGCTCATTCTCCACCACGTGTCCGGGGCTTCCGGTGCTCCTCCCGCTCGTACCGCTCCCACACCATATACTTAGTGGAATTTTTCGTATGGGCTCAACTATGGAGAGCTTGAGAGTCACCTGTTTCCTACCGCAGCCACTGCTGATGAGGAAGGGGAAGACAACAAGGAGTTTGATGATGGAGACGAGGACGAGGAGGACAATGAGGACTCCGAGTGATCTTCTGGGGTGCTAGCATCGCTCTTCTTCCTTTTTGGCGTTTCGATGCCAAAGGGGGAGAAGTAGTTCTATTAGGTGTTTGTGGATTTGCATGGGTCGGGCGCAAGCATTTGCATTTTATCGTTTCGGTCTTTATCTCGCTTGTGCCCATTTATTGTTGAACCTTTATTTGTGATTTTCCTTGTATGAGGCTATGTTTATGTGTGGCTCTGGAATTATCTCGTGGACTATCTCCTCATGACTATGAAGCTAACATATTAGCTATATTGGTTATCTATCTCCCGTGGAAGGCATTTATAATGGTTATCACATTGGCTATTCTTATACTATAGTGAGGATGCCTCTCTCACGGTGGTATGGTATTTTTCGGAGCTAGGCCATTATTTTTGTGTAGATTCATTTTCAATGAAATAGACTTGTACCTGCTTGTGTGCATTTGTATTCAAATGCAAATCTTTAGTATGCACAGTTTGAGGGGGAGTCTTTTCATTCGCTGAATGTTTGTTGTTATTAGAGCTGCATTGCAAATCCTAGTATTTTCATCTAACACCAAAAAGGGGGAGATTAAAAGAACATTTTATGATCCCTTGTGTTTTGTGTGTTATATAACAATACCGTGGAGTTTCTCATGTGCGCTAAGTGCTGCAGGTAAGAAATCGTGTGATTGGGATCGGCCCCCATGAAGGGCCAGATAATCCGGCCTGACCCTCTTGGCCTGAGTTAGTCGTGTGTGAGCTTCTGTCTAGGGGCGGATTTTCCCCCGGACAATCCGTGGCTGGGGCGGATTTCCCCCAGCCTGATAATCCGGCCTACTCTTGGGCCGGATAATCTGCCCCCAGGAGAAGTGCCCAAGGGAACATCAGCGCGAGCCTCTGTCGTGGGTGGATTTTCCCCCGGACAATCCGAAGTTGGGGCGGGTTCCCCCCAGCCGGATAATCTGGCCCTCCCCTTGGGCCGGATAATTCGGCCCCCAGGAGGAGCTGCCAAGGATGGTTCAGCGCTACGTTCTGTCCGGGGGCGGATATTTCCCCGGATAATCCGAGTCTGGGGTGGAGTTTTCCCCAGGCTGGATAACCCGGCCCTCACTAAGGCCAGATAATCCGGCCCATATGACTCCAACTACTTAGTCTGGATAGGGGGTATAAAAGCCCAAATGACCCCTCCTGTCAGATCGCTTGTTTTCATTTGAAAAAGTTCTGACCTGTTGAAAAAGTTCTCGCTCAAGATCTCTCACTTCAACCACCCGAAGGCTTCGATCTTTGGGGGAATTAAAGGAGGAGACTTCATTCACCATCATAAGGAATCAAGCGCTACAAGTCCTCTCCATTCACTTGGAGAATTCTCGATTTAGTATTCTTGTTAACATCTAGATCTTGTGTTTCGATATTGATAACAATTGTTCTTATGGCAGCTTGTTGCCGTTATGGGAGCCTCCAATTCGGTTGTGGAGTTTTGCCCCACTAGTTGTGTAAAGGCATCGGATCCCGCCTTGAAGGGTTCCAATAGTGGAAAGGTGGATCAGGCCTTTGGTGGCGAGATCCATCGGAGAACAGGGTGAGGCCTATTGTGGCGTGGTGGTCATAGTACCGCCCACCCCTCCAACACAGATGTACTTCCCTTAACAAGGAAGGAACTGTGGTAAAACAAATCCTGTGTCTCCGGGTGATCCACTACGGTTTCCTTATTCCTCACTCTTACCCGCCTTTACTCGCTAGTAGTTAGGTTTGCATATAGGGAAATTCTACTTAGTTGCATATCTAGAGAATTTACCTTTTGTGTCAAGCCTAAAAGTGAAAAAGTATTCAAAAATTTGAAGTAGCACCTATTCACCCCCCTCTAGGTGCCCATATGATCCATTTCAATAGTGAAAGTGCCAAATGGAATAGGCAGAATAAGTGATAGTGATATTTCTTATTTATAAGTGAGTAGACAAGCAACCCATATACCAATTAGGAGTCCTCATGGCCAATTCTTCCCAATCTGAATGATCCATCTGCCTGTTACCACGGCTATGGTCAGCGTATTAATTAAGGTCTTTGGACCGGATCAAGGCTTTAATCTTGATGGTTCCTTGTTGTCCTCGAGTAGTGCTAGCTCTTCTTTGATATTAGCCGTGTCACTCGGGGGTCGCCGAATTACTAGCATACAAGTTCATACCTATGAGATCTTTGGATCATGTTACCTGGACCCTTATAATAGATAAAACACATTAGGCAAACATAGATATTCATTCTCACTCTTTAAATAAACATTACAATGATCACAAAAGGATGGAATTAAAGGAGGCACATCACATCTCCCCAATCCCCTACATCTCCCACTCCTATGGGGATTTACTCAGACATGTGAGGAAGACAAATCAAAGGCATAATTCTATTGCAAATAGAAATCATCTCAAAGTTATTGTAGCAAACCAAAATAGCGATTAAAGATCCAATCGAATACAAACCATAGGGAAATCAAATTATCAAACCCTAATCTTACAAGTGCCAATCTCTCTCTCTCTCTAAGTAATGATGGAATGATGGTGGAGTATGTGGTTTAGAGGTTGAAGATTGTCGGGGAACGAGGCGAAGTTCTTCTCTTTCAGATCTGATCTCTCCCGCTAGATGGCTTGCGACAGCTGTAACTTCAGTTTTGTGGTTCTTCTCGTCTCTCCTCTTTTACAAAAGTTGCTTGTATTGATATAAGGAAGGCGCCGATGGGTAGTACGGGTGGGCGGTACGGGCGCGCCCCGACCGTATCAGTGGTTGTTATGCGTACTGAACACCTCCAATGGAAGTGGCTCCAATTGGGGATTTGCTTATTCTGGTGTAATTAGCCCATAAATGCTATTAGATCTTCAATAAATGTTCATTGCCTGAAAACCATCACAAGAAACCAAGGATTCACTAATTGTGACATTAACATTAGTGGAAAGGGGCAATCTTCAGTAAAATCTGGCAATAAACATGACGAAAACGAATGGTAAAAAGTGATGAAATTTGGAGCTATCAACATCCCCAAGCTTAGCGGTTACTCACCCTCGAGTGAGAAAGTTATAATGAATAATAGCGAAGAATTGAATCAAGATGAAAACTTACAAGTTTGAGGTTGTATCATATTCCATCGTCTCAAATCCTGCAACCTTGAATACGAGCATAATATATCTGAATAGTTGCACTTAAGCTTGATTCCTAGATGCAAGTAATTCGCTAGCTAATAGTTCTTATAACTCAAATGAGATTGTTAAAAATTTGGCGAGGCTTTGCAAATCAATTTCTTTCAGCGCCTCTCTTGTCATGAGAGTGAAAATGTTTTAAGCGAGATCGCTTGAGTCAAAATTAAGGGTGCACATGTAGATGTCAAAAGAAGGATAACCTTAGAGTTTTTTCATTAATCACCCACTTCGATAATCACGATTATCAAATGCCTCTTCTTTTCCTTGCTTATCAAGAGCTCTAATTGCACATTTTAGGTAGTGAGGTGATGCTAACAATTAAAAGTATCGAAAGTGTCTCAGCTCATATTTTGATAATGGATCTTTTCTTTTTTTCTTCTCAAGGATCAACGAATATTTCTTTTGTAAACTCCTACGCAACCTATTGGGAATACCAATAATTTTTTCCATATAGCGACACGTATGCCACTCATACCATCAATTTATAGCTGAAATCCGGGGTTATACCATAGATCGTTCAGAAGCTAGCGGAGTTGTTGGCATCCCAAAGGTGTGTATTTGAAACAAAGTACTTCTATTTTCTTCTTATCTTTTTTCCTTTCTCTTTTTTTAATAGGTCAATACATGTTTTGGCATCTCCCTCTCCCTGATGGGGATATGCCGAAGGGGGTATGCCCAGCAGGACGTTCCGATTGGGCCGAAGGGCCTATGAGTGGGCCTGAAGGACGGCGACTGAAGGAAAGGCCTAGCGACTGGAGACTGAAGGCCCAGAAGCGTACTTGAAGCCCAGTCGGATTAGGTCAAAAGCCTCCGAGTCCATATCTGGCTCGGTTGTAACTTGTAAACCCTAGCGAGGTGACTCCTATATAAATCTCCCTAGGGTATCCTTAGGACTCACGTTCCACCATACGCCCCCTCAAGCGACTCGCTGCTTAGACGCCGAGCTCGCCACCCCTGTAACTCGCTCTCCATTAATCCAATCTAGCAGGAGTTGGTCGTTACCCTCCGGGGGGCCAAACCTGGGTAAACCATGTGCATCCGCCCCCATCTCGCACCGCAAATGGCCGCCAGCTTTTCCTCACATTACAATCAATCGCTGCCAGTAGCAGCGACTGCCGTGGCCATTTCCATGACAGTGGCGCCCACCGTGGGGCATAGCAGGACTGGCCTAAGTTTTGCGGCGAGACCCTATTCGCCGATCGACCGGCCGCTCGCCATCGGCCGCATGATCGCCATCGGTGGGATCTTACAGATCCTGCCCAGCAGCTACATCTCAGCGTCACGCCCGGTCACTCACGGCGTAGTGATGCCGGTCGGCTCCATCAACCTCTTTGTCAGCTTCACCGGCGTGGTCGACCCAGCTGCAATGGTGATCGTCGGTGGATCGCCGCCGCACCGCGCTCTGCTCTCGGAAAAGCAGGTCCGCTCCATCAGGAGCCTCGTCACCGAGTACGACTCGGCCGCCAGTGACGCGGCCGAGACCAATGCCGCCACCAACGACGAGGCTCTAAACAACGACGCCGACTCTGCGACCGCTGCCTCGGTCGATGGATCTATCACCATCGCGTCACGAGAGGACTCCATCATGCGAGTCTCCAACCCGGAGGATTTCGAGGACCCTTCCATCCTCGGGTTCTTCAATTCTGATTCCAGCTCGGAGTCGCCCGAAGACTTCCGTGCCAGATCCAATCACTTTAACGCGATCTACATGGAGGGCAGCACGGCCGCCCCGCCAGATCCGTTCTCCACGCCGATCCCGCCGACTGCTACGGCCACAGAGGTGGAGGAAGCCCGACTGTAACTCGCGGAGGCACAACGCAACGAACTCGCCGAGCGCGAGAATTACCGCCTCGAGCGGGAAACAGCGCGGGAGCTATCGCTCTATCACCAGCGCCGCATCAGGACCCGCCTGAACTCCAACGTCTAGGGCCGCGTCTTGAACTTCAATGACGAAAGCGACCCCGCACGCGCGGCCGAGCGCGGATACTACGAGAATGCCCCGCCAGGCGGAAGCAACCCTGCGAGACCACCACCCGGCGCACCGGCGACCGGAGCCCCTCCACCATCCATTGTCCGCGCGCCCCCGCCGGACCAACCGCGGATCATCATCTCGCCTCAAGCCCGCGATGCCAACGGATTACCACTCTACTCCATCCAGATGGACAATGTCGTCGCCGCTGACGCCGCGGTCGCCAACCTCTACGTCCAAGGCGACAGCGCGCTGCAGATCCAGTACGCCAAGGCCCTACTCGCCAGGGCCGTGGAGCAACAAGCTGCGGGAGTCGACCCGCGGGGGCGGATGTATTCCTGCTCCTCAGCAAGCAGAGCGGCATCAAGCGGTCACCGCACCGTCACCAACACATTGACCTGCCCTCCACCGTAGCCCCTGGCGAACCAGCCACGGGTCGCCAACCGCACGCTGTCCACCAACGAGCCACGACCGGCGAATAACACGGTCGCCGCCAACGAGCAACCCATTGATGCTCGAACGAACATCATCAACAACCAGGCGTGGCGGGCGCGCCAGCCCAACGACTTGAGGAACACCCTCACCAACCGTGGCGACCCGAAACCAAGAGGCTCGCTCAGTCGAGTCGGACTGCAATGCTTCGGGCCCATGATCCGTTGGAAAAAATACCCCGCCAACTTCAAGGCTCCCAAGGAGATCGAAAAGTACGATCCGATGTACGATCCCGCTGTCTGGCTGGACACATACCTCATGGCAATGGGAATCGCCGGCCACACTGACCTGCTCGCCGCTCGCTACCTCACCCTGATGATGGAGGGTGCGACTTGGGAATGGATCAACACCCTCCCCGCCGACAACATCGATTCCTGGGAAGAAATGCGGGACGCCTTCATCAGGCACTTCGAGGGATCCTACACCCGCGCCACCACCATAGAAGACCTGGAGTGATGCATCCAGGGACAACGCGAGTCGACTCACTGCTGGATTCAAAGATGGCAAGAACTATGGATCAACGCCTCCGGCATCCACCCAGATACGGCGATACATTGCTTCAAGAACGCGTGCCGGTACGAACCCCTAGTCGCTAAGATCAAGAGGGTCTACCGGACGCTCGACAACATCCCGACCTCCTCGAGACCGCCAAGCGCTACGCGGAGGAGGACCCCAACCAAGACTCCGACGACGAGTCGGGAGGAAGACGCCGAACCAACATCCACGATAGCAGGAACCTACGCGACATGCGCTATAGCAACACCCGCATCACCGACAAGCGCCGCACGGATGGGCGAGTCGACTTCGTCGCCAACGCCGGCTATGGCCAGCACGACCCCAAGAGCTACTGCCGCGATGGAGGAAATTACCGTGACAGCGGAAACTACTGCTCCAACAATACAGTGAGGCCGAAATTCGACCCTGCTGGCCTGCTCAATCAGCCCTGCATCTACCATAGCAGGGAGGGAAAACCTGCCACCCACACCACCGCAGATTGCCACTCTCTCAAAGAGATTGAAAAGGCGAGGCGAGCAAGGGAGGACCCCAACAACAACCCACCCCGGGACAACGGGAACGCTGGCGGCTTCGGCAACACCGTCGACTCGCTACACACCTTCACCGGACTCGGCACCAAGCGCGAGAGGAAGGTGCTCTCCCGCGTAGTCGCCGTTAATGCGGTGACACAGGTCGACACCCCATGCTTCCTCAACTGGTCCGAGCAGAGCATCACTTGGAGTCGCCAGGACCATGCCCCCAAAATCGAGTACGCAGGGCGAGTCACCCTGGTAGTCAGGCCCAAAGTGGCCGATTACTAGCTACCCAAGACATTGATGGACGGTGGGAGCTCCATCAACATCATGTACCTGGACACATTCAAGAGGCTACAGCTCCCGGAGTCGGCAATCCAGCCGACCCTGACAACCTTCCACGGTATCGTCCCCGGTCGGAAGGCATGCCCGATCGGAAAAGTGACGCTACCCGTCACCTTCGGCACACCGGCGAACTACCGCATCGAGCGAGTCGAGTTTGAGCTGGTGAACTTCCGCAGCCCCTACCACTGCGTGCTGGGACGCTAGATGTTTGCCAAATTCATGGCGACCCCCCACTATGCGTACAACATGATGAAGCTCCCAGGGCCAAGCGGCATCGTCACGACATGGCCGTGGAATGCGAGGACAAAGGGGCCGAGCTTGTCGATGCCGTCATCACTGCGGAGACCAACCACGCGGAGGAGCTCGCGAAATACACGGGCAACATCAACAAGGACGACCCCACCATCCTGAAGAAACCAACCGCCGCAAACTCCATGTTCGAGGCGACCGCGCACACCCGCACCATCGAGCTCGTCCCAGGCGACTCTAGCTAGACGGTCACCATCAGGGCGCACATGAGCCCCGCATAGGAAAGCGCGCTCATCGGGTTCCTCCGTGAGGACCGCGACATCTTCGCATGGAAGCCATCTGATATGCCAGGTGTCCCGAGGGAACTCACTGAGCACAAACTCAACACCGACCCTAAAGTGCGACCAGTAAAGCAGTCGCTACAGCCCTTCAATGAAGAGCGCCGTCAGGCAATCACCGAAGAAGTATAGCGCCTGCTAGCCGCAGGCTTCATTCGGCCAATGAAATACTCCAAGTGGCTGGCAAACCCAGTCCTGGTTCTAAAAAACAACAACACATGGAGAATGTGTATCGACTACACCAACCTCAACAGCGCCTGCCCGGAGGAGGAGTTCGTCCTACCACGCATCGATCAGATCATCGACTCGACCGCAGGATCGGAGTCGCTGTGCTTCCTTGACGCTTACTCTGGTTATAACCAGATCAAGATGGCGGTCGAGGATGAGTAGAAGACGATGTTCATCACGCCATTCGGCGCCTTCTGCTACACGACCATGATGTTTGGCCTCAAGAACGCCGGCGCCACATACCAGAGATGCATGCAAGAGTGCCTAGCAAGGCAAATTGGCCACAACATTCACGTCTACATCGACGACGTGGTGGTAAAATCCACCCGCCAGGACGACCTGCTCGACGACCTGGCCGAAACCTTCGCAAACCTGCGAAGGTACAACATCAAGCTGAACCCCGGAAAATGCACCTTCGGCGTCCCCACCATATAGCTCCTCGGATAAGTAGTCTCCAAGCGAGGCATCGAAGCCAACCCACCAAGATTGACACCATCGCGCGACTCGGGAAACCCGAGTGCCTGCGCGACGTCTAGAAGTTGGCAGGGCGAGTCGCGGCCGTCAGTCGCTTCATCCCCCGACTAGGCGAGAAGGCAATGCCCCTCTACCGCCTGATGCGCAAGAACCCCACATTCCAATGGGATGTGGAGGCCGACGATGCACTCAAAGCGCTCAAAGAAGTGCTACTCGCGGCTCCACTCCTCGCGGCTCCACTCGACAAAGAGCCAATGCTCGTCTACGTCGCGGCCTCCACTCGAGTCGTCAGCGCCGTGATGGTCGTCGAACGACCGGAGGAGGGCAAGGAGCGCCTCATACAGCGCCCTGTCTACTACATCAGCGAAGTCCTGACAGATTCACGACAACGCTACCCGTAGTACCAGAAACTGGTGTACGCGGTATTCCGAGCTCAGCGGCGACTCCCACACTATTTCCAGGAGCAGCCGGTCACGGTGGTCTCCTCCGCACCTATGCAGGACATAATACGCAACCGCGAGGCGACCGGGCGAGTCGCCAAGTGGGCCGTCGAAATCGGCATCCACAACATCAAATACGAGCCCTACAAAGCGATCAAGTCACAAGCCCTAGCTGATTTCCTCACAGATTGGGAAGAAGCACAGCAGCCGGAGAAGCTCCCGTACCTCCACTATTGGTCGCTCCATTTTGACGGCTCCAAGAACGTCGACAGCGCAGGGGCAGGGGTCATATTGACCTCTCTCAAAGGAGACAAGCTCCGCTACGTACTCCACCTCAACTTCAAGCCCTGCACCAACAACATGGCAGAATACGAGGCCCTCCTTCATGGCATGAGAGCCGCTAAGGAGATGAACGACAACCGCTTATGATGCTATGGCGACTCCGACCTAGTCGTCGGCCAGGTCGCTGGGACATACAACGCCGTCTCTCCAACAATGATCGCATACCGCCAAGCGGTAGACCAGCTGGGAGGGCACTTTGACGGCTATTCCGTCGAGTGGATTGACAGACGCAAGAATGAGGAGGCGGACGCCCTTTCCCGCATTGGGTCAGCCCGACAAGCGCCACCAGCTGGTGTCTTCCTCGACATCATCCACAAACCTTCGGTCAGCCCACCAAAGGAGATCGACGTCGGGATACCGCTGCAACCAGAGCCGGCCCTAGTCGCCATGGTTGTGGAGCCTAGCGACTAGATAGCACCATACGTCGCCTTCCTAGAGCACAAGATCCTACCAAGCAACGAGACTGAGGCGCGAATGATCGTGCGCCGCTACAAATCCTTCGTCATCATCAACGGCGAGCTCCACAGATGCAGCGTGACTGGCATGTTCTAGCGCCACGTACAGCCAGAAGAAGGCCGCAAGATCCTCCAGGACATTCACGCCGGCGCCAAGTCGCTAGTCGCTAAGGCCATGCGGCATGGTTTCTACTGGCTCACCACACACGCCGACGCCACCAACATCGTCCAGCGATGCGTTGGGTGCCAGAAGTATGCCCACCAGACGCACCTCCCTGGTTCGGCACTCAAGACCATCCCCATTACATGGCCATTCGCCGTATGGGGCATGGACATGGTAGGCCCGTTCAAGAAGGCCCCGTCTGGCTTCATCCATCTCCTGGTCACGGTCGACATGTTCACCAAATGGGTCGAGGCCAAGCCAATCAAAAAGTGTGACGGCAAGATGGCCACCAAGTTCTTACGCGAGCTCATCTATCGGTACGGCTACCCTCACAGCATCATAACGGACAACGGCACCAGTTTCGCCAAGGGGGCCATGGCGGAATTCTGTGAAGAACATGGCATACGACTCGACCTCGCTTCAATCGCCCACCCGGAGTCGAATGGCCAAGCAGAATGCGCCAACAAGAGCATCCTCCACGGGCTCAAGCCGCGACTCCAGGTGCCCCTCGAGCGCACCCCAGGGTGCTGGGTCGACGAGCTCCCCTTTGTAATATGGGGGATCCGCACGTCCGCCAATTGCTCCACCGGGTTCACACCCTTCTTCATGGTGTATGGCGCCGAGGCCGTAATGCCAATTGACCTGGAGCACGATTCACCTCGAGTCGCCAACTACGTCGAGGCGACCAACGAGGTCGCGCGCCAAGACAGTGTCGATCAAATCGACGAGGCACGCGACCTGGCTCGCTCTCGCACCACCATCTACCAGCAAGGACTCTGCCGCTACCACAGCCGCCGAGTCCAGACTCGCACCTTCTAGGAAGGCGACCTGGTCTTACGACTGGCCCAAGACTAGAAAGGCATGCACAAACTCTCCCCCCATGGGAGGGGCCATTCGCCATAGAGCGAGTCCTCGGCAACGACGCCTACTACCTCATCGACATACGGGGTGACGGCCAGCTCGAGGTCAGAAGGCCATGGAATGTAAACCTCCTCAGAAAGTTCTATACATAGAACCTCAAATTGTACTCATTGGCATGTATAATGAAATTCATTCGGATCACACAAATTGTGTCTACTCGCCATATTCTTGTGCCACTCGCACTCATACATATCAATAATATGCTACTTACGGAAGTCAACCTTTCGTTGAGCGACTGACACGGCTAAGTAGTACGGCACAAGGGCACCGGAAATACTCGGGCCTTGGGACGTCCACGAAAACGCCAACCCGGATCCGCCATTGGAGTCACCTAGCTCGACTAGCCCACCGGGCCAAGACAACCGGTATAGGCTTCTCACAGCGACCCGTCCCTCCCATCCTCGCGCAAAGCGACTCGAACGGTTAAGTACCACGCACGAGACTCCGCAAAACAGAAATCCCCACGCGGCTCGGGAACACACCAAGTAAGAGAGCTGCCTTGGACTCGCCTAGCGACTGGCTCTCCGATCCAAGGGAAGAGACGCGTTACAAACAACGCATTAACAACCTACAACAGGAATGCGCCCAATACGGTTGAGCACCACGCTCGGGGACTCGCCTACAAAACAATCTCACTCACGCTCGGGGACTCGCCTACAATCCCACTCGCGCTCGGGGACTCGCCACTCAGAAGATGCGAGAGATAAAATAATGCACAAACAAAATAAAACACAAAAGTATACAATCGAGTTATACCCCCATTAAAGGGCGGACGCGCACGGGGACTTGCTCAATCAAAAATAAACACACCACACAATCCTGGTCGCAATACGAGTCGATTGACTCCCCTTGGCATATATTACAAAATGTTGATCATATTACAGTAATCGCCACTTGGCATACATTACAAAATGCCCAACTACATTGTCTATTCCATAGGTCCTGATGAAGAAGTACCACCACCCCCGTTGACACAAACAAAAGGCTGCCACGAGTTCGTCGGGTAGGTCGTCAGCGACTTCGACAACGCCGACCGGAAGGGCTGCTCTGACTTCATGTCGTGATGCTCTGGCTCAGGGTCGCCAGGTGCCAACAACGTCTCCTGGTATGGCAGAAGATCCCCCATCGCCAGGACCCGATCGGCAAAAGGGGCGGCCTTTGCAGTCAGCTTCAGTACCTCTGACATCTCCACCGTGCCGGTCGACGATGGGTAGCCACTGGTCACGTCGTCAAGGTCGAAGTCATCGGGGAAGTGGGCGAGACCCAGGCTCAATGCCGTGGTGGCCCCGCGCCTGAACGCCGAGCGCGCAATCCACTCCACGATGACAGGCGCCTTCTCCAGATAGCACCACACCTCCGTAAGCCCCCCAGGAATAACCTCGGTGGGGGACATGCCTTGAAGAATCGCTTGGACGCATAACGCCAAAGCCATGGACGCGTTCACTATGACAGTGACACACTGTGAAGCGTTGAAAGTTTGAACCACCGGGTCGCTTTGGCCTATCACAGCTGCAAAATCAGACATCAGTGAAACTACGGACTTCCCCAATCAGGGACTCGCCAAACAAGTCAGGCAACGACGGAGACTCACCGAGGAGTTTGCGGCAATTCTCCGTGACATGCTTCTCCAAGGCGGCATGATCATTGTGCAGCCCCACGATGATCGAATCCGCGGCCTTGCGTTCCTCCTCAGCCGCAGCAACAACAACCTTCGCTCGGTCCTCAGAAGAAACTGAGGCCGCTCTCGCCTCCTCCAAGTCTTGGATCAGCGAGGCAATTCGCCCATTCGCCGCGTCCAGTTCGGCGACTGGAACATACCCTTCACGAGCATTGGAAATTGTAGTCGGGAGACCATCTGAAAGAAAAATCATCAGTGAGTCATACAAAAACAGGTCATATATGAAAGAGAAAGGGAAAAAAGGCAGGTACTTACCAACAGTTTCCTGGAGTCGCCGGTTAGCCTCCTGCGCCTCGCGCAGATCCCGTTCCAAGCGCTCCCTTGCGGCCTGCCGGTCGGTCGATTCCTTTTGCAAACCCTGCAGAGACAACAATGTTCAGTACTTACCAAAGAGCAACATCAAGTTCCCAGCCGCTGAAATTCAACAACTAGGAACTCGGGGACTAGAGAGTAGAAGCAATTCAGTGCCTAGCCGCTGAAATTCAGCAGCTAGACACTCGGGGACTAGACATACCTGAATGGAGGCACCAAGCATTTTATGAAGCTCGCCAGCATCAGTCGACGGGACCGTGAAGGAGGTGCGCCCACGACGAGACCCAATGTCTCCATCGACGACCTCCGGGCTCTGCGGAGACTGGTTATCCGCCACGCCTGGGAACCCCCTCGCCATGAAGCGAGGGAACATCGCTGACGGCCTAGCCGGGGCGCTAGTCGCCGTAGCTGGTGCTCCCGTCGCAGGAGCGACCACGACTGGCTCCGACTGTGCAACCATCACCTCTTCGATGACTACAGCTGGGTCGCTCCCCTTGGCGCTAGTCATCTCGACGGAATCATCGGCACTGTCCCTTTGCCTCTTCACGCCTTCCACGGCCGCGGCGTCATTAGCAGACTTCCTCTTCTTGGGGAGGTCGCCTTCTCCTGCGGTAGCGGTTGGCGGAATCTTCGCCACCGAAGGACGACCGATCTTTTTGACTCCGGACCTGTCAAAACATCAAAATCAACACGAAGACGACACAAGACGGAACACAATTTGGAATGGAAAAGGCAAGGCTTACTTGGCGACTGGGAGAACGTGCAACCCGGTGCTGATGTGGGCAGGCTTATCCAATTCGGGGCCCAGCTTGCGAGTGAGCCCCCTCTCAAATACGTCTGAAGCCCACGACACCATGGGCTTCCTCGATGACGAAGCAGCGGTCACCGGAATTTTTGGCTCTAAAGACGCGGCCGCTCTCAATGGCTGCGGCGACTTAGACGTTGCTGCCCCAACCGCTTCCTGGCTTGGAGCCCCCGAAACTTTCGGTGCAATCGCCGCCATGGGAACTTCTACCGCCCCTCGGTGTCCTTGCCCTCCAACCCCTTCGTTGGGATCGCACCCTCTAGGGCCTTGTGCGAGATTTCGGGGGTGTCTTCATCGTCAGAGTCGTCATCTGACTCAAACACCACCGCCAACTTGGATGGTGACGTCGGTTTCTTCGCTGGTGACTTGGGCTTGCGTGTGGGCTTCGACGGTGTGGCCGTACGCCGGGACGTGTGCTCCTGCACGACCTCGTCGCCTCCTTCGAGTTCATCGAGGCTGCGACTCGCCTCGAACTTGTGCTGTTTCTGCATGCGAGTCTTGCGAGCCACAGGCGCTAGGGGAGGGAGCTCCTCCTCCTCCTCGTCGCTGTCGGTGGAATCTCCTTCGGAGGCCTCCTCGAGCTCCTGGGGGACCTCTTCATCGAGCGGAGGAAGCCAGCCCTCCAACACCTGAAACAGCTGAGAACCACCACGAGTAAGTACCAAATGCCACGACTGCGAATTGAGGTGCGAAAATGGCGACTGGGGAGAAAACTTACTGTGGGGGCTTCATTCTTCACGGGAGTGTACGAGGCGAGCCCGACCAACACGGTGGTGAATTCCGCGTCAGTGATCTTCTTCAGGGCGGCCTTGTAGTCCTCGGCCTCCCACGATTCTTTGCTGGTTCGGGAGGGGTCGTGCTTCCCGCTATACTCGTACATCCAATGCGGCCGAGCTGCTAGCGGAACCAGGCGCCGCCCGAGCCAGCAGTTGTAAAGGTTGATCGAAGTCAATCCCTAGTCCATCATCTCCGTGACGGCCATCCTCTGGTCTTCAGGAAGCTTCTTCGGCGCCAACCGGCGAGGCTCGCTCCTCTCGGCAACGAACTCGGGAAGTGCCACCTCGCTAGGGGGAGTAGATTCTTTCACATAGAACCAACTCTTCTTCCACTCGCTAGCGGCTTTCTTTGGCAGAAGGAGCTTGATGAAGTTGGCCTTCGGCTTCAATTGGAATGTGACGCCGCCTGCTGCCAATATCGAGCCGCCGGACGCCTCACGCCCGATGCAGCCATGGAAGAGCTCCAACCACATCAGAAAATACGGCCTGCAGCCGAGGTGGCACTCGCAGAAGGCGACAAAGATCACTAGCTGCTCGATGCTGTGTGGGCTGAGATCCGACGGCTTGATCGCGTAATACGTGCAGAAGCGCCGGAAGAAGAGCGAGATGGGGAACCCCAAACCTCTTTCTAGATGACTGGGGAAACAGATGAATTCTCCGGCTCGCGGCTTTGGCTCGGTCTCGGAGGAGGGGGGAACCCGCCAGTTCCCCTTACGGAGGACTCCGGTGTCCTCGAAGGACTTGAGTTGGGTTGTGGTGCACTTGGATTTTCCCCATGAGCCTTTGGGAGGCGCCATCAAGAGGGACGTGGAATCACACGACGCGGAAGAATCGAATCGGAGGAAGGCGGGAAGAATGAATATGGGAGAATGAAGAATGCGGGGAAGGATTCGCAGAGCTGATTCGTCACTCCCCTTATATGGGAACGCTACCCGCCAAATTCGGGGTAGCTGTTACTTACGGTAATTACGCCGAAGTTACCGTTGGGATTTCCAACGGATAGTTTGACCAGAATTGACGGTCCAACTCCTCCATTCCACCCGCTACCCACTAGTCTTCTCCATTCGCCGAAGCAGTGACTTGGTAGCAGTGACATTCGCCGGAGTGGCGAGTGGAAGCCTGGGGAAAATTTCCTCGGTTCTAATGGAATCCATCGGCGACTCGACTGGGCGTCCAAATTGGGCTCGCCTACGTCGACCGCCAAAGGGACACCTGCACCTGAATCAATGATGGCCTCGGGGACTACTGATAGGGATATGCCAAAGGGGGTATGCCTAGCAGGACGTTCCGATTGGACCGAAGGGCCTGTGAGTGGGCCTGAAGGATGGCGACTGGAGTGCAACTGAAGGAAAGGCCTGGCGACTGGAGACTGAAGGCCCAGAAGCGTACTTGAAGCCCAGTCGAATTAGGTCAAAAGCCTCCGAGTCCATATCTGGCTCGGTTATAACTTGTAAACCCTAGCAAGGTGACTCCTATATAAACCTCCCTAGGGTATCCTTAGGACTGCCGTTCCACCATACGCCCCCTCAAGCAACTTGCTGCTTAGATGCCGAGCTCGCCACCCCTGTAACTCGCTCCCCATTAATCCAATCTAGCAGGAGTAGGTCGTTACCCTCCAGGGGCCGAACCTAGGTAAACCATGTGCATCCGCCCCATCTCGCACCGCAGATGGCCGCCAGCTCTTCCTTACATTACAATCAATCGCTGCCAGTAGCAGCGACTGCCGTGGCCATTTCCACGACACTCCCACTCTAAAAAGTTTATTCTATCGAGCAATTCTTTTTCAGATGGTATCATCAAATCAACGATCCGTATGTGGTATTGAGCACTACTACGATTATGCCCTTAAGACAAAAACATGGCACCAAAGTTGTCGATGGACACTTTCTCTTGTTCTAAAAAGTTTTGGAATTAAATTCAAAGAGTGGTTTTTTAAACTGATATTAATTGTCGAAAGTCTTAACCAAAGAGGTGACAAAAACCTTTGAGCTCAAATTCCAAAAGATAACAAACTAAGCGTGGAGTCGAACTCAAGTGCAACCGAGCGGACATAAAATATTCATGAATAAGCTTACAGGAAGAAGGAAAATAGGGATGTGGTACCTCCTCTTGCTTGTTCTTCTTCTACTTGAGCCAACTCTTTGCGTTCGTCTCCATAGCTCGATCAATAGAAGTGAGTAGCCTGTAGAAAAAAATCAAAAAAGAGCCGAGAGAAATTTGCATAAATAAAGCTAGAGACTAGTCTAATATTTTTGGGTTTTCTTTTATCAAATGCAAAACTGAAAGTAAACATGCATTGAAACAAAACAAACAAATAAAAAGAAGAAATAAAAATATGAATGCAAAAAGGTGGGAGGAGTTTAATCTCCCCAAGCTTAGGCTTTGGCCTAACTGGAATTAGTTGTCGCTACCGTTAGGTGGCGGCTGCTGATATGGAAAGTTCGGGTAGCGGTTTGGAAAGTCGGTCATGAAATATGTGATGTCTTGAGTGAGGTTGACTACGTTGGCGTTCGCATCATACAACATGTTTTCTATATTTTCAATGCAATGCACCACCTGGTCAAATCACTCCTCGGGACATAGTCGAATCCCGACTGTGGTGGAGGCATACCTTGTTGTTGGTGTTGGTGGAAAGGTTGTTGGTGATGGTGTTGCTGACCGTAGTCGTCCCATCCTGCACCATGCCAATCTTCTTCTCCTTGATCTTGCTGCTGTTGGCCAGCTGCTGCATTTTCCCAGTTGGGGTGGCCACCTAGTGGCACAGTCCTTCCTGAGAGGATCAGTGCCTTCTAGAACTCCTCCTTAGTGAGGACCCAACTCTGTTTACCTGGCAAACCAAAAGCTTGGACAAGAGGAAGCAAGATTTGGTGGAGATCACCGTTAGGTTCAAAATAAAACTAGTAAGCACGGAGGGCACGCTCTGGTCTATAGACCCCCATGAACTTGGTGCTAGCCAGATGAATGTCATCCATGGCCTTACTTCCAGCCACAACTCTTTCCTGTGGTATGATAAGTTCGTGTGCGTAGGCGATCTGTGTGATCAAGCCGCCACAACGAATGTCCCCCCCGGAAGATGACCTTTGGCGGCAAAAGTGCTGGATGACCAAAGCACCCAAGTTTACCTTGTGGACCATCTCTGAATGCAAGGCCATATGAATCACACTCATTTCGAGGCCTGCCATTGCCCCAACATCACCTTTTCCAAATAAATAATTAACAAGGAAGGTATGAAAATAACATATAGTAGGATTCTGGATAGTGGTGCTCTTCTTGTGCAAGTAATCATTGTTCCTGTGGACAGAAATTTGCCCCAAGATTGCATTGCCTCTATATGCACATTGTCATTAATATCAAGTTCTCCCTCATAGGAGAATCCGAAACTATCACAAAATTAATAGAAGGTCAGGTTATGGAGCTTCCCATTGAGCACAAAATTTATAGTGCAAATACGCTCCTAGGCTTCGAGATCATTGTGGAACGATGAAAGGAACTCGAACATGGCGATCTTGTAGGTGTCGATGAGAAGTCGACCATGCCATCTTGCACAGTCATCTGCTTGAAGTCCTCTCGAAGACTCTAGCAGGAGATGAACTCATGGTCTACCTACTTGGTAGGAAAAACCTTGCGGTTGCTCACCCTCTCGTAGTCTCGGCTCATGGCAGCCCTCAAGCTATCCACCTCCGAGCGTCTCTTCTTCGAGCCTGGCGGCTTGGCAGATCCCGAGGATCCCGCCATACCCGAGCCCTTGTCCGAGCAGAACATTCTTCCAATGTTGTGCATTGTGCTGTGAATTTTTTGAAGAAAACTATTGGCATCAAGTTTCTATCACATAAACAAACCATTACAGGTAGAAGTTACAAATCCTAACATGAGGAATCAATAATAATCTCAAAATATGATTAACTCATCTAAATAGCCAATGTGATGAATTCAACTATGGATTTCAGAAAAAAGAGCATGGATCGGACGAGAAGCTTACTGATGTGAAGATTCCCCAACTCAAAAACACGAAAACAATGAAGAATCAAAGGTTTTAGGAGGCTAGGGTTTGAGGTGGAGAGAGAAAGAACAGGGAAGAAAGAGGAAGAATAAGAAGGAGGCTGGCTAGGAACCAGCTACCTTCGGCCTTTACCCGGCGATGCACGCGGTATGGGCGGGTGGTACGGGCGCAACCCGCCTGTACCCGTGGTCGTCACCGTTGGATCAACTCTAGGGTTCGAGATCAAACCCGACCGACCTGGTATGGGCGCGCCGTACGGGCGTACCCTGGCCGTACCAGTGGTCGTTATCTATTCGGGAACCGTGTTCGGTTTCGACGATGTTCGGTACGGGCGTGGGGTACGAGCATACCCCAGCCGTACCACTGGTCGTCTCCGGCACTGCCGGCTGCAGGTTTCGTTGAGACACGGTACGGGCCCGCGGTACGGTCGTACCGCGGCCTTACCAGTGCTAAACCCTTTCCTTTTCTTCATTTTCCCTTGCTTCTCAACTTCACTAAGGTAAATTCTCTAAATGAACTCAAAACTCAAAACAAACTTATTAGATCATACAAATAATAAAATAGTAATCATAAATAAAATTTAAACTTAATTTATTAAGACTGGGTTAACTCCCATCAAGTGTTTTATTTTAGGATTTTGACTAATCAAACTCCATGTCATCAGCGTTCATCTCGAGCTGCACTTTTTCTTCAGTATTTGCTGCTTGATCACGCTTAGGTGGTGTAATGTATTTTCCATTATGTTCCTATTTCTTAGGAAAGTATCGAACAATCTGATCATCATATATATTGAAGAAAATCTTACCGCTGGAGCAATCTATGTTAGCTCCACCTGTAATAAGAAAAGATCTTCCAAGGATGATAGATAGTTTGTCGTCCTCAGGAACATCAAGAATAATAGAATCAATGGGTATACCATGTTGATCTATTCTAAGTAAAACATGTTTGATCATTCTGACAGGTTGTTTAGTTGTCTTATTCGCGATTTGTAATGTTATTGAAGTAGGAGAACATTCTCCAAGATTCAATTTCTTAAATAAAGAATAAGGCATAACACTAACACCTGTTCCTAAATCACAAAGAGCATTGAATATATTAGTTTTCCCTATTGCACGGGAGATGGTTGGTATCCCTGGATCCCCAAGCTTAGCAGGAAGTTTATCGCCAAAGCTTGTCATAACTGCTACAGTCTTAGTTACCTTCTTTTTTTCTATTAAGGATGTCTCGCATAAACTTTTTATACGTAGGAACTTGAATAGCATCAGTTAAAGGATGTTCTAAAAGCAAGTTGCCCAGTGCCTCAGCAAAAGAGTCATAAATAGCTTTATCTGGTTCATAATAAACTCGGTTAGGATAATAAATTTGATTTTTGTTGGTATTACCTTCTCTCTTACCTTTGTTACCGGTTCAACATTCTATTTATTTTTCCTTGCAGCTGATTTTTTCTTATCGACTTGTTCTTCACGCGGGATGATAACTTGCTCTTTTTGTTCCTTGCTGAGATTGGTTTGTTCCCTTGAATCGATAGTCTCATCGTCTGAATCATATGGTTTATGCATATCCCCTCCTTCCTCTTCTTCTTGAGTTTTGGAAGCTTCATTTTCCCTTTTCTAGGCCTCATAATCAATGTTGTCCTAGGGATCGACTAGATCCTCTTCTTCTTGACTCATCTCCCTAGTCTCTCTTGCTTTTCGAGCTTTCTATTCTTGATACCAAGGTGGCCCTTGTGGTTCCTGAGTTTCTATACCACGCCTAGTAACAATGTTAGTAGAAACAGTATTGAAATTTCCTTGGTTCAAAATCAAAGCTTGGGTTTCATTTATTTACTCACAGTAGGTTTTAACCATACTTAGATATCTATCTAGATGTTTTGTGGCTTGACCCAAGTCGTCAAAGACTTCTATTAGGTCTCTTATATTCTTTTCTTATGTCATAAGATGTTTATAGTTTTTCTCAAGGAATTGATTCTGTTGATATTTAAACTTTTGCATTGCAAGATTTAAATCATCTTCTATTACATAAGCTTGAAGAATGTCAACCTTGTTTTCTTTTACAAGTTTCTAAGCTATACCTTTCTCTTCCATGGACTTTTTGACCTCGGATATAAGATCTGGTGGCATGTGAATCAAACCTTTTTGTGGTTCAATATCCTCAACTAGATTGTATTGTTCGTCATTAAAGGATCTTACCTCAAAAATCTTTACATTCCGACAGTGTCAAGTTGCATATTGCTCCTCCTACAGATATATCAATCATCTCTTTTGTCTCGTCATTAAGCCCATTATAAAATATTGGATAACTAGACTCTCGTGAAAACCGTGATTTGGAACTTTTAAAATCATTGCATGATATCTATTCCATGCTTGATAAAAGGTTTCTCCAATTGTTTGCAGAAAATTTGTTATACTTCGTTTGATCTACATGATTTTAGTAAATGAACAATATTTATGCATGAATTCTCGGATGCAATCTTCCTAGCTTTTTATAGTGTGATTAGGTAACAATTGTAACAATCAAAAGCATTATCTTTCAAAGACTAGTGAAAGAGTTTAAGAAGTACAAACTATATTGGTAAACTTGCTGGTTTAAGAGTAACACAAAGGTCGTGTACCCTTGTCTAGTGGTCACTAGGGTCTTCCTCTTCTGTTCCTACGAAAGCAATTTCTTTCATCATATATATTAGCTCAGGATATATATCAAATTCCTGACCCTCAAGTTCAGGACAAAGAATAGGCATTTTCGCCAAGTGGCTAGATGGATTCCCATACTCTCCCAAAGGTAGCTCTAGTTCGGCTCCTCGGGGTGATGGTCAAATCTGCCATCAATGGAATCAAGTTGTTCATGTCTACAGTACGTGAATTAGTAAATATTTCAATAAATTCTAATAGTCTCTCGATCAGAACACGATCAATATATGGAGGTAAATAGGCTTTTCCTGATCGAGTGGTACCTCTGTCTTCAACGGAGATAATGAATGGACTCAACAGTTCCTGTTGTCAAGAAACAATAGTTAGCACTTAGCTCCCCGGCAACGGCGCCAGAAAATATCTTGATGGCCTGCAAGTGCACATGTTCATTAGAGAATGTTTTCGTGGAAGTATTAATTCTAGTTTTTATATCGATCCGAACAAGGAGCCTAGGAAAGTGTTTTTATGCGGTGTTTTTGTCGCACCCAAGGTGTCATAGGACTTGAGTGAATTGACTACAAAAGTTGATAGTGGAACTGGTGAGTAAAAGATAGAGGAACTTGCTTAGGAAATAAGTAAATTACATAAAAGTAAAGATGCGAAAGGTGTGTAAAGGCCCTACAGATGAGAAGTTAGGCGCGAAGAGAATCAGTTCATGGTGATAGTGAAAGTGCCAAATGGAATAAGCGGAATAAGTGATAGTGATATTTCTTATTTATAAGTGAGTAGGCAAGCAACCCATATACCGACTAAGAGTCCTCATGGCAAATTCTTCCCAATCCCAATAATCCATCTACCTGTTACCACGACCATGGTCAGTGCATTAATTAAGTTCTTTCGACCGGATCAAGGCTTTAATCTTGATGGTTCCTTGTTGTCCTCTAGTAGTGCTAGGTCTTCTTTGATATCGGTCGTGTCACTCGGGGGTCGCCGAATTACTAGCACACAAGTTCATACCTATGAGATCTTTGGATCATGTTACCTGGGCCCTAAAATTAGATAACACACATTAGGAAAACATAGATATTCATTCTCACTATTTAAATAAACATTACAATGATCACAAATGGATGGAATTAAAGGAGGCACATCACATTTCACCAATCCCCTACATCTCCCACGCCTATGGGGATTTACTCAGACATCAGAGGAAGACAAATCAAAGGCATAATTGTATTGCAGATAGAAATCATCTCAAATTTATTGTAGCAAACCACAATAGAGATTAAAGATCCAATCAAATAGATCAAAGTATCAAACTCTAATCTTACGAGTGCCCATCTCTCTCTCTAAGTAATGATGGTGGAGTATGTGGTTTAGAGGTTGAAGATCATCGGGGAACGAGGTGAAGTTCTTCTCCTCTTTCAGATCTGATCTCCCCCTCTAGATGGCTTGCGACGGTTGTAAATTCTGTTCTGTGGTTCTTATCGTCTCTCCTCTTTTACGAAAGTTGCTTGTATTGATACAAGGAAGGCATCGGTGAGTAGTACGGCCGGGCAGTACGGGCGTGCCCCGACCGTACCCATGGTCATTATGCATACTGAACACCTCCAAAGAAAGTGGCTCCAATTGGGGATTTGCTTATTCTAGTGTAATTAGCCCATAAATGCTATGAGATCTTCAATATATGTTTATTGCCTAAAAACCATCACAAGAAACTAAGGATTCTCTAATTGTGACATTAACATTAGTGGAAAGGGGCAATCTTCAGTGAAATCTGGCAATAAACAAGAGGAAAACCAATGGTAAAAAGTGATGAAATTTGGAGGTATCACTTATGCACAGGACGAGGAATGTAGGAGCTCCTCATCCCAGGGGATGGCACCGGTCGCCAAGTGGGACACCACTTTTAATAGGGCGCTGAACCAGGTCAAGAATGTTGAGCCCCAGGCGCCATCGTCTTTGGCTAGCCGTGTGCCCGGCTTTGGTGGTATTCCATGGTCTGAATGCTATGGAACCTCACCGCGGAAGGGCAAGAAGGCCGAGAGCGTCGAGGTAAAACACCTAAGGGAACAAGTGGAGAAGTTACCGCATCTCCTCCTAGATACTATGAAGGAGGCTATGACGGCAGTCCAGGCACAATTCCAATCACAAGTCAAGACACAAGTGACCGAGAAGCTCAACACCATCCTTCTGGCCAACTTCGAATAGTATGCCAAGTGTAGGAAGAGTGGTAATCGGGATCCGTGCCCGGTTCCCAACATCGCTAGCGCCCAATCGGACAACGAGGCACTAGAGGTGTTGGTCACTCCTATGGCGGGGCCCGAAGGTCCGGAGCTTACCTTGTCTAGTGCGGTGAAGGTGTCAACCCGCACCGTGCTAGCAAGCATCCACTCCGCCACTTGAGCGCTCGATGTCGGCGGCGGTGTCTCGACATTGGCCGAGATCGACGCCCTCAAGGTAACTAATTAAAGCGAGAGTTGGGAGGATCAACCGATGAATTCATCTCCCTTATGCCCGTTTTAGTGATGATCAGCCTACATGTCTTTCTCAGGAAGACACTCCTTGCACTCTACTGCACTAGGTGAATAGCGAGCTGAAGGATGTTGCCAAGGGTTCTATCGTTCAACCTGCGAACCGCATCTTCCATAGTAAACCAATGGCACCCAACGTGCGTAGGGTCAAATATAGTATGGTTCTTCCAGGCTACGAGGGCTTGGAACCTCCCTCTCAACCTCATGGACGGGATAGTGATGAGCCGGCAGTCCTTAGTATCGGCTTCGGCTACATGTTCCTATGGCTGAAGAGACAGATCCGTTTGGGGACAGAGGGTTGGGGCACCACCCCAGAGGTAGCACAACTAGCACATGAAGACATTGAGATGGCACAGAATCCCTCCAATGATGATGATATTGATGAAAACTTTGGCAACTAGTTCTTGAACACAAGGTTTGGTGATGACTATGAGCAAGAGGGAGGCTAGTTGTTCATACAGAAAGTTGTCGAGCCCCAACCAGCACCTGTACCATCAGCGAAACCCACTTGCCAAGTGTGTTTTCCCATCTAGCCAGGAGACGCCGCCACCCGCTGCCTTCATCGAGCCTCATATGCCAGCTCATCCTATGATCAGCCCCAGAACCCTCCATAGGGCGGTTGGTGAGGAGATACGGTGGCCGATGACGCCGTAAAGGGCAAGAAGGGTCGCAAAAGGAAGCCTAAGGGTGCGAGCCAGAATCCAAAGCCTGCTTTCCGGGCTCAAGATGGCCCTGTAGCAAATCCCAGGAAGCGGATGCATGACGCAGGTACACCGATGCTCAATGAATTGATGCTCGCGATCGCAGGCTCACATATGCGTAGTATTCATCATGGTTGTATGTTTGTTGAGGAGCTCCACATTTGAGAGGGAGATCAGTTGTACCTGGTTTATGAGGCTAAGGTGCAAAATGTGTCGGGCTTCGTCGTAGTAGCCCCTAGGGATATTTTCTACGTGCGGCATACCGACCTCTTCGACATGTTGCAAGGATTCCGGCTGCACGATACCCTGGTCTGGCTGTTCTTGCTCAATATGGCCATGCAGATCATTAGAGATGGGACCCCAGGAATCACGATAGTGGATCCCTACTTCATGCGTGACGTCGTCTTGAGAACACATGAGGGCGTCCTAATGGCGACCGACTACCTCTCATGCTTCCTGCAAACAAACTCGAGCAAGGATGTGATTCTCATTCCCTACCATCCAGAGTCAGAGAGTGGTCACCAAGGCTGCGTGATCATATCGTTGAATGTGCAACGCTCAAACGCCCTGTATCTCAACTCGGGTAATGCGACGAGGAAAGAATACTCCACTATCAAGAGAGTTCTTGATGATGCTCTCAATGGCTACATCACAGCGGGAGGCGCCGTCCCTAGTAGGATAGTTAAGATGCATGACATGCACGTGTTCAGCCACACAACAGAGTCCCCCTGCATCAAGCAGATGCCTGGCAGTGGGAACGATGCCTTCTACGCCCTACACCACATGAAGGCATTTGTATGGGACCAGCATGACAACGCACTGTCATCTGACCTCCGAATATGGGATGAAGATCTTGAACGTATACAATATCACAACCTTAGGATGGGTTTATTAGATATCCAGGAGATCTCAACAATCGTGCACCAACAAGTCATAAAATCCAGGGGCCTCTTCTATGGCGGCAATCCACCGTGCAACAAGGAGATATATGAACACTTAGCGAAGCAGGGTGACGGCAAGATGTTCATGATGTTAGAGAAAGGAGTTAAACGGGGCTTCATCAATATCCCCGAGTCGACTCATCAGCAGAAGAAGTCTTGATGTTTTCCTAGCTAGCTGTTAGTTCCGAACTTGTGTTGAAAACTTTATCCCTATGTTAACTTGCCTAGCAACCTCTAGAGTATGTTTCATAAACTGTTGAACTGGATTGTGAGCGATGCTAGTTATTTGTGTTATGAACTATTTTAGTGTTTGGTCATATGTTGTTTTTCATTTGTTATTGCTACCCTACTTCTTCGTTTGCTTTCCGTCTTTCTTCGAAATGCCGATGATTAAAATGTATTGTGGAACTATGTGTGTGACTGTGCCGCTGCTGGATCTGGTGTGCCAAGTATAATTGTAATTTATGCATCCTCTACTTGCCACAACGGATCTATCAGTGGCATTGTTATTTCTGTGCCCAGCCTAAGTATGATGCACTAATCCACGTCATTCTTGGTTTCATTTTTTGTCTTTCTTTGAAATACCAATGATTAAAATGTGTTGTGGCACTATATATGTGTCTGAATATACCGCTACTGGATCTGCTATGCCAAGTAGACTTGTAATTTGAGCTTCCTCTACTTGCCACACCAGATCCATCAGCGGCATTGTTATTTTGGTTCCCAACCTAAGTATGAGGCACCCATATATATGCATGATCTTATCTTGTGAACTGCTATTTCTTTCCACTGACATAGCTAATATCATTTATCTTGTGTATAGGAGATGGAGAAGAAGTGATATATCATGTACGTCAGTAGGGTTCCAGGTGTGTACGTGGAGTGGGAAGACTACCATAAGCAAGTGAAAAACTTTTCGGGCAACATCTACAAAGGCTACAAGAGTAGAGAGGTGGCGAAATAGAAGTGGAGGAAGCACGAGAGGAAGAAGTGGAGGAACTTCGTCGTGATCACCACCTTGCTCTTCATGGTAGGTTGTGTGCTCTACTTCACCTAGAGAGCTCCGTCATGTAGTTGTAATGTGATTGTGAACTTGTACTCGGCCTCCGAGAGATGTGAACTTGGTGTTGTGCATGATGTACTAGTTGGTTAATGTGTGAACTCTCATATGTCACGGATTAATTCAACTTGATGTATGATGTACTTGTATTTGTGTTGGTTCTATACTAAGTTTTGGCCAATTGCAACTTTTTGGAAATTCGGTGTTGTTTATACTATATTCTGGAGTGTATAATACTTGTGTACTGTGTATTCTAGACTGTACTATGGTTCTATAAAATTTAAAATTCGAAAATTCTATTTGAGGCGCATCTGTAAAGCTATTAGAGGCGCACATTTCAGACATACTCGAGGCGCATCTTTTAGACATAGTCGAGGCACATCTGATATGCGCCTTGTATACTCTGGATATGCGAGGCGCATATCGATATGCACCTCGCATATCCAGGGTACACAAGGCACATATAAGATACGCCTCGGGTAAAAAATACTAGCAGCACGGGCCTCGAGGCACATCCCATATGCACCTCGAATGACTTTTATGGTGCGCCTTGAGTAGGCTTTTCTCTGGTAGTGTCATACCAACCAAAATAGTATCCGATGTTGAAGTATGATCCAAATTCTATTAAGGAGGCTAACTTCTGATGGAGCGGAGCAGGCCCGTCGCTGGAGGCTTGGGCTGATGCGGATCGTTGATGACCTAGGTCGATGATGAATGGATACTTAATACTGCATGTTCATTTTATATTTGCTATAACAAATATTGGTTTAGTTCATATGAGTCCATGCAGACTGGAGATTTTGTACGTGTGGGGAATGATAACCCATGCCATATTTTTGGAGTTGGATCTGTTAAGATCAGAACACATGACGGCGTGACGCGTACGTTGACTGAGGTGAAGCACATACCAAGCATGGCCAAAAATTTGATCTCCCTAAATACCATGGAGATTGATGGATACAAGTACGCCAGTGGGCGTAGATTGTTAAAGGTATCAAAAGGTTCTCTTATTCACATAATAGGTGATATGAATTTTATTAAGTTATATGTTCTTAGAGGTGGCACTTTGCATGGTATTGCTGTTGGTGTTACTTCTAATGCTTCTGATGATTGTGCTAAAACAAATTTGTGGCATATGCGTCTTGGGCATATGAGCGAACATGGCATGGCAGAGTTGGTTAAGAGAGAGCTGACTGATGGTTGCAACTTGGCTAAGTTTGAGTTCTGTGAGCACTGTGTTTTTGGTAAGCATAAAAGAGTTAAAAACAATGCTTCCCTTCATACAACCAAAGGCATACTAGATTATGTGCATGCTGATGTATGGGGACCTTCCCGTAAGACTTCTATTGGTGGTGCTAATTACATGCTTACTATCATTGAAGACTGATGTCTACGCACTTCTATTCTTGTAGACAGTTGTTGGGCCTCCAAGTGCAGAGGTTTGTAGAATAGCAACAAGTTTTCCCTTAAGTAGATTACCCAAGGTTTATCGAACTCAGGGAGGAAGTGGTCAAAGGTATCCCTCTCAAGCAACCCCTTTTATGACATGATAAATCCTAGGCCACAGTCAAAAACAAGCCCCCTTTTATACCACTAAAGGATGAAGCTTTCTACTCTCTTCCAACACCAATCGACTTATTTGAAAGAACTCACAAAGATAATAATAAATAAAGATCAGTGAGCTTGTCTCACAAATCCAAAAAGAAGAACTAAAAAGTTCTAAGCTGAAAGCACAAGAAAACTAAGGCTAAACATAGTTCTAGCAAAAGAGAACACTCACAAAACAATAAGAATGAAAACTCGAGTGTTCTAGGCAATGAATAACAGGGTGTGTCTCTCTCCAAAAGAAGTGTGCTGGGATCCAACCAACTTATTTAAGCAAATCAAACAAAAGAAAACTAAAAACAAAAACAAAGACGCTCCAAGAACAACACAATTGTGCATGAAACAATAAAAATGAAGTGTCTAGAAAGACCTGAGATTTTTATTAATGAAGAAGGGGATGCCTTGGGCATCCCCAAGCTTTGACGCTTGTACTTATTGAATATTTGTTCGGTGACACGGGTGGCACACCCAAGCTTGAGCTTTTGTCCATTCTTCATCTCATTACATCATTCTTTCCCTACACCTAAAAATTTCCTTCATACAAAACTTCACACAATCTTCATTAGCAACATTAGTGTACTCAAGATAATAAGTCTTTTGGTTCAGTTCCAACACAAATAAAACTTCCATTAAACCAAAAGCTACTGTAGCACTTCCTTTAAAAAGTTCAAATGATCAAAGAAAACTCAAAGAGAAAGAGATTAAGAGGCAAATGCAAATAATGGCAGAAATCTGTCAAAACAGACCAGCAGGTAAAAACCGATTTTCACGAAGACCTTCTGTTGCTCAAATCAAAAAGTGTTGAACTAACGAAAGTTATCTAACAACCTGGGGGATTTAGTCAGAAAATTACAGCTCAATCCAAATACAGAGATTTTTCACGAATTTTTACAGTGAAGCACAAAAATCTGTTTCGGGACAGTACTTCCCCAAATCTTACTTCCCTCTCATTAGAGGTTATTCTTGTCAGAAAAATAAAATAAAAAAGATAAGGAGAGGTTATTACAGAAGCAATAATTTCCAAGACTCGACTAAAACTTTTGGGTTATCTCCCAATAAGTACTTTTCTTTAACGCCTTTAAGTTAGACATGATAGTTTGAGAAGATGCTCACATAAGAAATATGAATTGAAGTAAAAGAGAGTATCAAGAAGCAAATTCAAAGCACATTTAAGTCTAACCCACTTCCTATGCATAGGAATCTTGTAAAGAAACAAGTCATGAAAACACAAAGCAACAAGCATAGGAAAGCAAAACAAGTGCAACTTGAAGACTTTCAACATAAAGAGGGGAAACCTAATATTATTGAGATGCATAAAACCATGTTTCCCTATCTCATAATAACTTTCAGTAGCAACATGAATAAAATTAATAATATAACTATCGCATAAAACATTCTTATCATGAGCCACACGCATAAAATGATTATTACTCTCCACATAAGCATAGTCATTCTTATTAATTATGGTGGGAGCAAATTCAACAAAATAGCTATCATTATTATTCTCATCACCATAATCATCAAATATAGGAGGCATATTGTAATCATTAATTTTCTCCTCAATAATAGGTGGACTGAAAATATTGTATTCATCATTATAATCATCGTATATTGGAGGTTTGGTATCATCATAAGCTATAGAATAGCATCTTCCAAAGCTGGGGAACTAAAAAGATCATTTTCATAAAAACTAGCTTCCCCAAGCTTAGAATTTTCCATAGCATTAGCAATAATGGTGTCCAAATAATTCATACTAACAACTTTGCTAGTAGCATGCAAATAAAGTTCCATAGGTTTTTTAATTTTCTCTTCAAACACTTCATGTCCTAACTCAAGATAAATACTATAAAACTCTCTATTTTAGTTGTTGTTTTCCATTAAGCCTAACTAGTGAAAATAAAAAAAGAAATAAAAAGATAAAATTGCAGAATCTAAAGGAAATAACTTCGAGCACTCACACCAGAGGATGTGTGTACCTTTTACCTTACCTCCCAGGCAACAGCGCTAGAAAATAGCTTGATGTCTACGCACTTCTATTCTTGTAGACAGTTGTTGGGACTCCAAGTGCAGAGGTTTGTTGAACAACAGCAAGTTTTCCCTTAAGTGGATTACCCAAGCTTTATCGAACTCAGGGAGGAAGTGGTCAAAGGTATCCCTCTCAAGCAACCCTGCAATCAAGATACCAGAAGTCTCTTGTGTCCCCAACACACCCAATACACATGTCAGGTGTATAGGTGCACTAGTTTGGCGAAGAGATAGTGAAATACAAGTGGTATGGATAATTATAACTGGTAACGGTGCCACAAAATAGCTTTGATGGCGCGTGGTTGACATGGGAAGAGACTAAAGGCAATCTGAAATAAAGATGGAAACAAGTAAACATGCAACAGATCTAGTTGCAAATGGTGTTTCAATGCTTAGAAACAAGGCCTAGGGATCATACATTCACTAGTGAAAACTCTCATATAAATATCTTCTCTTCATGATACTACCCTGAACTACTCTCCGGTTGGACACTCTAATCCATGGTAGGGCTATAACAACACACCTCAAAGTTCGCTTTCCCCATCTAGATAACCCCACACTGTCACCTTGAGCTCTAGATGGTTCCAACAAACACCACAATTTCATAGAAACATCCAACTCCAAATATAACTCATAACAAGTATTTGTAATCTCTAGCCTAAGTGCTACCATAGTGTGCATGCTGTCACTTTCACACACATGGGGAGAGCCAGAGATGTATTAAAGCACTTGAGTAGCAAGGTAAATCTACTTGATTACAAAGCTCATGATCACAATATGATCATGCATAGAGAGAGATGGACACATAGCTACTGGTAGAACCCTTAGCCTCGAGGAAGAACTACTCCCTCATCATCATGGGAATCCGCAACGGCGGTGGAAATGGTGGTGGAGATTGATGGAGATGGCTCCGGGGGCACTTCCCCGTCCCGGCAGGTTGCTGGAACAGAGACTTTCTGTCCCCCGAATCTCCCCTTCGGTGGCGGCGGCGCTTCGGAACTTTTCATGGCTGGTGGCTGGATGTTTTAGGGTTTTCTCATCGGAGGCTTCTTATAGGCGGAAGGGCAAGGTTGATGGGCGCCCAAGGGGCCCACACCACCCCCTGGCGCGGCCTGGGATGGCCCGCACCACCAGGTGGTGTGGCCATCTCGTGGCCCCTCTCCGTCTCGTCTTTTGGCTCCGTGAGTCCTCCGGTAAAATATCGACTTTGGCTTTTGTCCGGTCCAATTCCGAGAATATTCATTTTCTGGCTTTTCTAGAATCGAAAAGAGCAGAAAACAGGCAACTGGCACTATGTCATCTTGTTAATAGGTTATTCATAGAAAGTGTATAAAAATACTCCAAAGTGTGGACAAAACATAAGAAAGTAGATATAAAACAAGCATGGAACATCAAAAATTATAGATACGTTTGCAACATATCAATATCCCCAAGCTTAACTCCTGCTGGTCCTCGAGTAGGTAAGTGATAAAAAGAAAGAATAATTTTTGAGGTGACATGCACCATCATAATCTTGATCAAGGTATTTGTAAAACATTGATAGCTGGGATCATAGTACTCTAACATAGACATGAAAGATATAGTTCTAACAATAAGACATAGCAACTATGTTGTAACATGAAAAGATACAAACAAAAGATTCATGAATAACAATGGTTTGAAAGACGTTTGTTTGTTTCTCATATAGAATGTATAATAAGAATGGTATTCAGCTTGTCCCTCATAGTGTAGCAAAACATAAATGCATAGGACACCTTCAAAGTTCATAAGGGTGACTAGATACAAATAGTTTAAGAACAAGCAATATCAAAGTTATGAATCAATCAACAAGTCTTGGGAGAATGCACATTAAACTAAGAATAGCCACTATGCTCTCTCAATAGGTGCATAAAGATAGAAGATGGAGACTCAACATAAAAGTAAAAGAAAGGCCTTCATAGAAAGAAGCAGGGATTCAACTCTCATAAATAGCTTCCAAAAATTATGGTACTTATTAGCTTTAAGCTCTCATTGCCCCTATCATAAGCATCTTGAAGTGATTAAGGTTAAAGTTAACAAACTATGGAGTATATGCTTGACAAAGTATAAATTGGCAATCTCATGTCCCTTGAATACGAGGGCCGCTCCTCATGCTACTCAAGTTTAGTTACCGGTAAGTTCTTGTCATAGTAAGTACATGTGTATCATAGAGAACTGCCAACGAGGTACCCCTTGCCCGATGATACGGAAGAATCCCCATATCAAAATGACAAGGCAAGCAAACAATAAGCATCTCAGCATATTCTTATTTACCATGGGAAAATGGTGCTTTTTTTTTCTCTCTTTCCTCTTTTCTCATCTTTTTTTCTTTTTTCTCAATCTCTATCTCTTTTTTTATAAGAGGAATGCTTCATAGATTTCTCATTATGGTTACGCTGCAGGTTTCCACCATGATTAGGCATGGATTAGACCAGCCGCCCAGGCGTTTCTCTAACACACATACATAACTCCATGGACTTACAAGTTCCCCTTTCATTTCACACCGACGACATCCATAAACAAAAGTGCATGATATCAACTGGGTACAATGTACAAGTGCAATGTTGAAAGCGTTCCCCATGATAGCATGGTTCTGCTAATCCCCAACGTATAAGTGCAATCATATACAACATAGATGACATAATGGTTCAAGTTTCCTAGGGGCAAGAAAAGTAAAGTGTGCCATCAAGTTCGTGAGAGCTTTAATCATTAATTTTCACATAACAAGTTTAATTCGGAAGGTAGATAAAAACATGAATATACTTGGAATAGCAAATGCTAATAGGTAGGTATGGTGGACTCTTTGGAATAACTTGGTTTTATTTGGAGTTGGATGCATGAGTGGAACTCATACTTGGTATGGAGGCTAGCAAAAGACTAGAGCGACCAACTAAGAGAGCAATAATGGCCATAATCATGCAAAGTGATAAAACATCATTAATTAAAGCATAAAGTGATATTACAAGTCGAAAACTAAATGATCATAGAGGCTATGGTGACTTGGTATAGTCTTAACATGGTGTGAGCATGCGCCAAGTCAACCCAAATAAAGCATTTAAAGGAGAATACCACAATATTATGCTTTTATATGCTAAAACAACACATGATTCTTTCAAGGCACATTAAGAAATCTCAATTGTTTGTAACAAGTCATGCTACAACAATAATTACTAAGCATAAAGTCAAAACAATATCAAGCATGAAATGATAAAGCCTAGGCCACAGTCAAAAAGCATTAAAGTAGTATTTAATTTATAGAAAAAGATCTGTAAACCTTTTTGACGTAAATCCTTTTGGTCTAGGCTCTTTTGGGAGTTACCTATCCAGTAGTATTTTTGTCAAACCTGTACTGCACTGTTTATAGCTTTGGTGCAATGTTTTGACTAAAGACCTATTAACTAGACCTCTTTTATGCTTAAATTGTTTTCCTTGCATTAAATGTTTTCTCATGCATCATCCAGTAGTAGAATTGATCAGAGAACTTGACCAAGCTACTGAAGCTTTGTTAAAGTACCATGCATGCATTGTGTTGCATCTGTTGACCTCTATGTGTGTGGTTTGTTTATTGTTTGAATTGCTTTCATGTAGATTGTGAGGATTGTAACCCGTGTGACTATCTAGACTGTGCTTTTGACTCCGGCAACTACCAAGGCAAGTGGAGCTTCATAAATATCCTACTTACTTTCTATATGCATTGTAGCTTGTTTTGTTTTACTAGTATTATCTACTGCTATGCTATATCCTATTATGCCGTAGTCTATCTTGTTAGGCGAGCCGTTGTGAGTAGCTGTGCTTAGCTATGCTTATGTAGACGAGGGTGGGATACACCATGGCAAAGCTTGTTTTGAAAGAACGTGTTTGGAAAGTGAAAACAACTTAATTAATGAACTATCTGGGTGGATTGGTAATTGCTTGGTTCGTGAATGCCGGGCCCATGTCTATGGTTTACCCGAGTAGCTCACTTGTGGATGGCCACCCAGGCTTCTGAGAAATGATTAGTGTCTTGATTTGGTAGCTTCCGTGTGCAACCATATGCCAGTGAGTTATGGGTGGCTGGATGGACTTAGTAGGTTGTGGCGACCCGAGCTCTTCGTATCCAGAGATGTAGTGAATGTGATAGGTTGGTACGGTGCGTGGATGGGCTTGGGGAGCTACTTCCCGAATTATCTCTTCTTGGACTTCTCCCTATCACGACTCAATATGCGTGTCGTGGTACGACCGGGTCGACCAAGTCATATGGGTAAAGTGTGCAACCCCTGCAGGGTGTAAAACTAAGTGCTTAGCCGTGTTCCCGGTAATGGACGATTGAGTTGCTGAATTGTGGGTGCTATGACATGTTCTCCTTCATTCTCACTTGTATTTACTAAAACTTGTGGTTGAAACTTAATTGGGTTGTTTGTTGAAGATTAAATGTTTTACAAATGATTTACAAAGGTTAGGATAAAGTATTTTGCTGCTGCAACTAAGCCTGAACCCCACAAGCGAGATATGCATATAGCTATTAGTCTTGTTGTTTCTCATTGTTCCACTTGCCAGTGCATTCCAAGTGCTGATCCTTCGGGGCTGTTACGTTTCATGTTGCAGGTTACTCTTCCGGTTACTCTGAGTAGTAGTGTTGGTTCGACCCTCCACTCAATATTTTGTTCGCCTGTGGCGTCTAATGGAGACTGGAGCTACTTTATTTATGCTATCTATTTGCTACTTGCTTATTTGTGCGAGCGTTATGCTTTGCAAACTTTGTAATAAATGCAATATTCTGGATCATACCGCTGTAATAATGATGCATTGATAATTCTTTGCTGCCTATCGATACTATGTATGCCAATAAACCGATCCAGGGATTGGCGTGATACATAGAGGTGCAATCCTTGCGGGTTGTACCATTTCAGATGGTATCAGAGCAGTGTGTTGACTGTAGGATCGTGACCTAGGATTGGAATAGGAAGCCTTATGTTTACTTAAGCCTATTTAAATTCTGTCTTTATTCTTATGCCATTCACTCTAGTAAATTCTTTTCTTTTGCTATTCTCACTCTTTCCTCTTTGCAATTGATAGATGGGAGATGCCACCAGAGTTGAGTATGTTGGGCTCCAATCACCAAGACCCTTCGCAAGATAGTTGGCAGAGCTTTGCCAGACACTGGGCATACTAATGCCGATGTTCAAAGGGAGAAGGATGAACACCTACGTGCCTGGAGATCGCGTGTGGGAGATCACTGCAATTGTTCTTGCAGACCCAACTGTGCTTGGTATTGAGAACCTGAACCTCACCAAGAAGTACCTTACCTGGGAGCAAGGAGTGGAGTCGGCCATGCATGAGACCTTGTCACGCATGTGCTATCTCCACCGACACCGACTACCAGCAGGTTCACCCTTCCTTGCATTTGGAGGTCGGAATGAGAAAGGGCTCGTGATGATTACCACGGGTGATCGGAACAACATGCCCCTCCAAGTGAAGCAGTTAGAAGACATGGAGATCAAAGCTTGGGAGAGGGAAGAGAAGTTGATGCAGCAAAAGGAGCAGCTGGATTATTTTCAGGGCACGGTGCACTTGCAAGGGTATGAGATGGAAACCTTGCATACTGCCGTGAATACAATGGAGCAAGCCCTCATTGGAAGAGATGCCACGATTGCAACGCTGAACCAAACCATTGTGCAAAGGGATCAAGTTGTGGCTGAACGTGATCAAACCATTGTGGACATGGCTGCCCAGATTGCTACCCTTCAGCACAGCAGAATCCTCCACCAAACAATGGCAACAATGATGATGGGAACAATGATGATGATGATAGTGATGATGATGACGCGGATAATGGTGGAGGAGGTAACAATGATGATGGTGGAGGCAGTGATGGTGGAGGAAGCGTTGACGATGATGGAGGAGATGCAGCGGGCGCTTTTGTTGAAGGAAGTGATGAGGAGGACCCCGAAGAGGTGGAATTCGAGGACTCAAGTGAAGAGGACTCGGGAGAGGTGTACACACCACCACCGTGGCATGCACCAGGAGCGAAGCGTCAGCGCATGGACTCCAGAACCTACTGCAACCTATTCATCAAATAGCTAGAGATGGTCCTCCAAAACTAGTCTTCGTTAGGGATATTCGTTAGCCTTAGGCATTGATCAATGTAAACTTCTGCACTATTAGCTTATTGTGTTTAGATTGCTCAGTTAAGTACCTTGAAGTTCCAGGAATTTTCATGAGATTTATTAAATGATTTTTGAACAAGTTTGGGTAATTTTCGTGATTTTACTGCTGCAGTTTCGGCCTGACCAGTTTTACCGCACGATTTTTAATTTCTTACTGGTAACTCGGATTGCACTCATATTTTAGGATCTGGAGAGTAATTACCTGTAGCATCTGCACAAAAATTGGCTAAAATTCCTGATGAGTTTAAGATGCCCAGAAAAATTCGTGAACAGGACAGAACTGTTCCGCCAGATTTTCTGGTTTTGCTTATTTTGCTGATTTGCTTTACCAAACGCTGTTGCCAGCATTTCTAAACTTTTTTTGCAGCTATATACTGTTAGTAAAAACCTGGAATGATGTTTGTGAGTGTGTTTGATCGTGTGGTGATTGCTTATGAATGTTGTGACTTGAGCTTGTTGCATGGGTAGAGGGCTATCGCTTATCTGTAGTTGTTTCTCTCTAATCTTACCTGTGCTGAACCGCAGATGTCACGCCGCCGACCGGATGAGATGGCTCAGCTCCTGGCTGCTCAAGCACAGCTGACCCAAGTGATGATGCAATTCATGGCAACACAGAACAACAACAACAATAACAACAACAACAACGGGAACAATCAGCCGCAGGGGGGGGTGCTCTCACTAGGTTCTTGAGGCTGAGGCCAGCTAAGTTCTCCTCTGCACCTGAGCCCATGATTGCTCTCGACTGGCTTCGTTCTGTGAACAAGGACCTGGTGACCATTGGCTGCACTGATACTGAGAAGGTGAGGTTTGTTGCTCACTTGCTGGAGGGATCAGCTGCCTCATGGTGGGATGCTTTCCAGATTAGTCACCTGCTGGAGACAGTTACCTAGGCTATGTTTGAGGAGGGATTCAGGACGAACCACGTATCTGCCGGGACCATGAGCCTAAAGAGGAAGGAGTTCCGCAACCTGCGCTAGACCAACCGCACTGTGGCGGATTACATAGAGGAATTCAACAATCTCTCTCGCTATGCCCCTGAGGATGTGGACACTGATGCCAAGAGGAGGGAGAGGTTCCTGGATGGTCTCAGTGATGAGCTCTCACTTCAGCTATCTGTGGTTTACTGTCCGACATTTCAGGAACTGACGGACAAGGCTAGAATTCTAGAGGGGAAACAGCAGCAGGTGGAAAGACGTAAGAGGAAGAGCAGCCATCACTCATCAGGATCACACCACCGTGCTCGCACCTCCTATGATGGACACTCTGGATACTCTAAGCATGGCGGAGATGACCGTAACCACCGTGGTAGTAGTGGACATCGCCATGAGGGTCACAGGAGTGACAACCGCCACCATGGAGGAAATGGTCACCACCGTAATGGACACCACCACAATGGCCACAAGAGCTACAGCAACAACTCTGGAAGGAACAATGGACACACCCGCTCTGGTAGGAGGGATCTCAGTGAAGTGGAATGCTTCAAGTGCAAGAAGATGGGGCACTATGCTGATAACTGCCCAGAGAAGAGGATTGAAGCAGGAAGCAAGCCCAATGCAAACCAGAAGGCGACGGTCAACCATGTGAACATCGAGGAGATTCAGAATGAACTAGAGCTAGTGGTTGGTAAGTTTCCAATCAATACCCACATCGCATTTGTTCTTTTCGATACTGGTGCATCGCATACATTCATATCAAGGGCATTTGTGGATAAGTATAAGCTACCTACCGAGGCTATTAGAGGATCAATTAGAGTAAGTTCCCCTGGGGGAGAGATGATAGCTACTGCTGCATGTCGAGGACTGACACTAGAAATTGGTGCTTATGCATTTCCTGCACACCCGGTTATACTAGAATCCCAGGGTCTAGATGTCATATTGGGCATGGATTGGATGTCGGAACATCAGGGTCAGATAGATTGTGCTCAATGAGAAATTTCACTCACCACACCAAAGGGAGTAAGGATCAGATATAAGTCGCCTTTTAGTACTGGAGTGGCCGAGTTGAATTCTCTTAAGGGGGTTAGCCTAGAGGATGTGGCCGTAGTAAAGGAGTACCCCGATGTGTTTCCGGATGAGCTGCCAAGGATGCTACCTGACAGGGACGTGGAGTTTCTTATTGACTTGATGCCGGGAACATGACCGATAGCCAAGAGGCCGTATAAGATGGATGTGGAGGAACTGAAGGAGTTAAAGAAGCAGCTTAGGGAGCAATTGGACAAGGGATTTATTCAGCCCAGTTCATCATCTTGGGGCGCGCCTGTTCTATTCGTGGAGAAGAAGGACAGTAGTAAGAGATTGGTGGTTGACTACCGCTCACTTAATGAAGTGACCTCAAGAATAAATACCCATTGCCCAATATAAATGACCTGTTTGATCAGTTGGAAGGAGCGAAGGTGTTTTCCAAGATTGATTTAAGGTCAGGGTATTTCCAATTGAAGATTCGAGAGGAAGACGTACCCAAGACCGCCTTCACCACTAGGTATGGGTTATATGAATATACAGTTATGTCTTTTGGACTAACAAATGCCCCGGCATATTTTATGACCATGATGAACAAGGTATTCATGGAGTACTTGGATAAGTTCGTGGTGGTATTTATTGATGACATATTGATATACTCCAAGGATGATGCTGAACATGAGAAACACCTGTGACTAATTATGGAAAAGCTGAGGGAGCATAAATTATATGCCAAGTTTAGCAAGTGTGAATTCTGGTTAAACACTGTTGGATTCCTTAGACACGTGGTGTCAGGTGAAGGAGTCGCAGTTGATCCAAGCAAGGTGGTGTCAGTTACAGAATGGGAGTCGCCCAAGAACATGGGTGATATTAGGAGCTTCTTGGGACTTGCTGGGTATTACAGGAGGTTTATAGAGAACTTCTCCAAGATTGCAAAGCCAATGACTGAACTACTGAAGAAGCAGAAGAAGTTTGAATGGACCAAGGAGTGTGAAGCTAGTTTCCAGGAACTGAAGCAACGCCTAGTGACCGCACCTATCCTGTGTTTGCCAGATATTCAGAAGGATTTCCAAGTGTATTGTGATGCTTCACGTCAAGGACTGGCTAGTGTACTGATGCAGGATGGGAGAGTGGTATCCTATGCCTCACGCCAACTCAAACATCATGAGAGGAATTACCCCACGCATGACTTGGAATTAGCGTCAGTTGTGCACGCGCTCAAGGTATGGAGGCACTACCTGATGGGTAAGCATTGTGATGTGTTTACAGATCACAAGAGTCTAAAATACATATTCACTCAGAAGGAGCTGAATATGAGGCAGAGGAGATGACTGGAGCTCATAAAGGATTACAACATGAGTTTGCAATATCACCCAGGAAAGGCCAATGTTGCAGCGGATGCGCTGAGTCGCAAGGTTTATGCTAATGGCCTGACAGTGGGGGAGTTACCCGAGGATTTGTGTGAACAACTCAAGGACCTCAGGTTGGAGGTAGTATCCGAGGGATACTTGGCAACAATGGAAGTTAAGCCAACGCTTCTGGATGAGATTGGAGAAGCTCAAAAGAAGGATAGTGACCTGGAGGAGATAAGAGGAAACATACCCAAAGGCAAGGCCGAATGTTTTCGCGAGGATGATCAAGGGACGCTATGGTACAAGGATCGCTTATGTGTGCCCAACGATCCGGAGATTAGGAAGCTGATATTTCAGGAAGCTCATAATTCGCCATACTCTATACATCCAGGTAACATGAAGATGTACATGGATTTGAAGGAAAGGTTTTGGTGGGTTAACATGAAGCAGGAGATTGCAGAATATATTGCCCTATGTGATGTCTGTAGTAGAGTGAAGGCCGAGCACCAAATGCCAACAGGGTTACTACAGCCATTACCGATACCTGAGTGGAAGTGGGATAGAGTTGGAATGGACTTCATCACAAGTTTACCCATGACCAAGTCAGGATATGATTCTATTTGGGTAGTGGTAGATCATTTGACCAAGGTAGCTCACTTTATACCCGTGAAGACCACTTACACCAGTGCTAAGTTAGCCAAGATCTACATGAACAGAATTGTGTGCCTGCATGGAGTTCCTAAGAGCATTGTGTCAGATAGAGGCACCCAATTTACTTCTCACTTTTGGCGCCAGCTACATGAGTCGTTGGGAACGAGGTTGGAGTTTAGCACAGCTTTCCACCCCTAGACGAATGGTTAGACCGAGAGGGTGAATCAGATTTTGGAGGATATGTTGAGAGCCTGTGCTTTGGCTCATGGCGCTAGTTGGGATGAAAATTTACCTTATGCTGAGTTCTCCTACAACAACAGCTACCAATCCAGCATCAAGACGTCACCATTTGATGTACTATATGGTAAGAGGTGCAGAACACCCTTGTTATGGGATGGAGTAGGTGAACGCCAACTGTTTGGGCCAGATTTGATCAAGGATGCTTAAGAGAAGGTTAGTTTGGTTCGGGACAGGTTGAAGGTAGCACAATCGAGACAGAAGAGCTATGCTGATTCTAAGCGCAAGGAAGTGGCGTATGAGGTTGGAGATCGAGCATATCTCAGAGTTTTGCCACTACGTGGAATTAAGATGTTTGGAATTAAGGGCAAGCTGGCACCTCGGTTTATAGGGCCCTATAAGATCCTGGCACGCAAAGGAGAGGTTGCGTACCAGCTGGAGATGCCAGATGTTCTATCCGCTGTTCACGACGTGTTCCATGTGTCTCAGCTGAAGAAATGTCACCCGGAGATGGTAGATACGCCGTTGAGGGATACTGTGCCATTAGATGAGGTTCAGCTAGAGAGTGACCTGACCTATGAGGAGAAACCGGTCAAGATCTTGGAGACAGCGGAGAGGTTTACACGCAGCAAGACGATCAGGTTTTGCAAGGTGCAATGGAGCCACCACACCGAGGAGGAAGCCACCTGGGAGAGAGAGGATGACCTCCGATAGGACCACCCGCACCTATTTGCTAGTCACGTCGAATCTCGGGGATGAGATTCATCTTAAGGGGGTTAGTCTTGTCACATCCCAAGTTTTAGATTTGGTACTATATACATACATGTCATTGCATCATGAGCATCTTTGCAAAAAGTTTCAGTTTTAAAGTTTTTGCCAAACCCCTCCTCTTTGCTAGTTCATTCCATTTGCGAGCCTACTAGGGCTTTTGCCTTGCATCTGCAAGAGAGACCCCTTTTGGGCATTCCAGATGCATGGTTGCGTAGAGCTCATCTCTACGAACCCGTAGAAACTTGTTTCGCTTAATTTGGAGCTGTAGATCAAAAGTTATACTGGTTTTGGTTTGGACTGAATTTCAGTTTCAGGAAATTCAGAAAAACAGACAGTTCAGAGTTAACAGCAGAGCAGAAAAGAATAAAGAGAAAAGAAGAAAAAAAAGAAACCAACAGCCCAGCCGGGCAGCTGCTAGAGGCCCACCTGGGGCCCAGCTGCCGCGGGCGAGCGAAGCCGGCCCGACAGCGGCCCAATTCGGCGCAGCCCCCCTTTTTCCTTTTTCCTGTCCTCCCTTTGTTTTTTTCCCTGGCGCTGAGGGCCCGCGTGTCAGCTCTTCCAACGATCTCCTGATCGTGCTCGACACAGAGTCTGTGTCGCCGTGGTTCACGCCGGTTCCGCTCGGATACGAACGCCCTCGCCCCAACCGACCACCCCACTACAAAGGCCTCGACTCCCTCTTCCTAAGACCCCTAAAAACCTAGCCTGCGCCGCCCCCAGGCCGTTGGAATTTCTCGCCGGAGTCCGCCGCCCGTCGCTGCCGCTCCAGCCGAACCTCGCCGCCGCCTGAGATCGCCGTCGACCGCCCCGACCCCGCCCCTGCACTCGCCGCACCTAGCCGCACCTCGTCCGCCACCCCGTCACCGCCGAACCCCGCCGGAGCGCCGCCCCCCGTCGTCGCCGACCACCACCGCTGTCGGTCTGGTGAGAACCGCCGGAGCACCTCCCGACCGCCAGATCCCGAGCCAACGGCTCAGATCGGCCGCTGACTGGACGGCCAGCCGCTCACTGGTCAAAGCCCAGTCAGCACCGCGTCAGCCAGGCCCACGCGTCAGATTTTATTAAAAAGGCAGAAACTTATTTAACTTCTAAAATTCATAGAAAAAGATCTACTAGGCCAAATTTTGCAAATAAGGTATCGTTGGATTCGTAAAACTGTGTAGAATTTTATGCTGCAATAATATCCCAGGTTTACTGTATGTATTTTCCTGAGATTATAGAAAGGCTTAAAGTAGTATTTAATTCGCAGAAAAAGATCTGTAAACCTTTTTGACGTAAATCCTTTTGGTCTAGGCTCTTTTTGGAGTTACCTATCTAGTAGTATTTTTGTCAAACCTTTACTGCACAGTTTACAGATTTGGTTTAATGTTTTGACTAAAGACCTATTAACTAGACCTCTTTTATGCTTAAATTGTTTTCCTTGCATTAAATGTTTTCTCATGCATCATCCAGTAGTAGAATTGATCAGAGAACTTGACCAAGCTACTGAAGCTTTGTTAAAGTACCATGCATGCATTGTGTTGCATCTCTTGACCTCTATGTGTGTGGTTTGTTTATTGTTTGAATTGCTTTCGTGTAGATTGTGAGGACTGTAACCCGTGTGACTGTCCGGACTGTGCTTTTGACTCCGGCAACTACCAAGGCAAGTGGAGCTTCATAAATGTCCTACTTACTTTCTATATGCATTGTAGCTTGTTTTGTTTTACAAGTATTATCTACTGCTATGCTATATCCTATTATGCCGTAGTCTATCTTGTTAGGCGAGCCGTCGTGAGTAGCTGTGCTTAGCTATGCTTATGTAGACGAGGGTGGGATACACCATGGCAAAGCTTGTTTTGAAAGAACGTGTTTGGAAAGTGAAAACAACTTAATTAAAGAACTATCTGGGTGGATTGGTAATTGCTTGGTTCGTGAATGCCGGGCCCATGTCTATGGTTTACCCGAGTAGCTCACTTGTGGATGGCCACCCAGGCTTCTGAGAAATGATTAGTGTCTTAATTTGGTAGCTTCCGTGTGCAACCATATGCCAGTGAGTTATGGGTGGCTGGATGGACTTAGTAGGTTGTGGCGACCCGAGCTCTTCGTATCCAGAGATGTAGTGAACGTGATAGGTTGGTACGGTGCGTGGATGGGCTTGGGGAGCTACTTCCCGAATTATCTCTTCTTGGACTTCTCCCTATCACGACTCAATATGCGTGTCGTGGTACGAGCGGGTCGACCAAGTCATATGGGTAAAGTGTGCAACCCCTGCAGGGTGTAAAACTAAGTGCTTAGTCGTGTCCCCGGTAATGGACGATTGAGTTGCTGAATTGTGGGTGCTATGGCATGTTCTCCTTCATTCTAACTTGTATTTACTAAAACTTGTGGTTGAAACTTAATTAGGTTGTTTGTTGAAGATTAACTATTTTACAAGAAACATAAAGATATAATTGCATAATCTAAAGGAAATAACTTCGAGCACTCACGCCGGAGGATGTGAGTACCTTTTACCTTACCTCCCCGGCAACGGCGCCAAAAAATAGCTTGATGTCTACGCACTTCTATTCTTGTAGACAACTGTTGGGCCTCCAAGTGCAAAGGTTTGTAGAACAGCAGCAAGTTTTCCCTTAAGTGGATTACCCAAGCTTTATCGAACTCACGGAGGAAGTGGTCAAGGGTATCCCTCTCAAGCAACCCTGTAATCAAGATACAAGAAGTCTCTTGTGTCCCCAACACACCCAATACACTTGTCAGGTGTATAGGTGCACTAGTTCAGCGAGGAGATAGTGAAATACAAGTGGTATGGATAATTATAAGTGGTAACGGTGCCAGAAAATAGCTTTGATGGCGCGTGGTTGACGTGGGAAGAGACTAAAGGAAATCTAAAATAAAGATGGAAGCAAGCAAACATGTAACAGATCTAGTTGCAAATGGTGTTTCAATGCTTAGAAACAAGGCCTAGGGATCATACTTTCACTAGTGAACACTCTCATATAAACATCTTCTCTTCATGATACTACCCTGAACTACTCTCTGGTTGGGGACACTAATCCATGGTAGGGCTATAACAACACACCTCAAAGTTCGCTTTCCTCATCTAGATAACCCCACACTGTCACCTTGAGCTCTAGATGGTTCCAACAAACACCACAATTTCATAGAAACATCCAACTCCAAATATAACTCATAATAAGTATTTGTAATCTCTAGCCTAAGTGCCACCATGGTGTGCACGTTGTCACTTTCACACACATGGGGAGAGCCAGAGATCTATTAAAGCACTTGTAAATCTACTTGATTACAAAGCTCATGATCACAATATGATCTTGCATAGAGAGAGAGAGAGATGAACACATAGCTACCGGTAGAACCCTTAGCCTTGAGGAAGAACTACTCCATCATCATCATGGGAATCAGCAACGGTGATGGCTATGGTGGTGGAGATTGATGGAGATGGCTCCGGGGGCACTTCCCCATCCCAGCAGGGTGCCGGAATAGAGAATTTTTGTCCCCCAAATCTCCCCTTCGGTGGCGGCGGCGCTGTGGAACTTTTCGTGGCTGGGGGCTGGATTTTTTAGGGTTTTCTCATCGAAGGCTTCTTATAGGCGGAAGGGCAAGTTCGATGGGCGCCCGAGGGGCCCACACTACCCCCTGGCGCGGCCTAGGCTGGCCCGCGCCACCAGGTGGTGTGGCCACCTCGTGGCCCGTCACCGTCTCATCTTCTGGCTCCGTGAGTCCTCCGGTAAAATATCGACTTTGGCTTTTGTCCGGTCCAATTCCGAGAATATTCATTTTCTGGCTTTTCTGGAACCAAAAACAGCAGAAAACATGCAACTGGCACTATGGCATCTTGTTAATAGGTTAGTCCTAGAAAGTATATAAAAATACTCCAAAGTGTGGACAAAACATAAGAAAGTAGATATAAAATAAGCATAGAACATCAAAAATTATAGATACTTTTGCAATGTATCAATGACTACTCAAAAAAAGTGTGGCCATTTTTCTAGAAACAAAAATCTGATGTGTTTGATGCTTTTATGAAGTGGAAAGTTATGGTTTAAAAGCAAACTGAAAAGAAGGTAAAGGTACTACGTACTGACAATGGTATGTAATTTTGTTCTAATGAGTTTGCGGAGTTTTGCAGTAATGATGGTATGATCAGGCACCACACCATCCCTTACACTCCTCAGCAGAATGGCGTGGCTGAGCGCATGAACAGAACCATCATCTCGAGGGCTCGTTGTATGTTGTCCAATACAGGTATGCGCAGACGTTTCTAGGATGAAGCAGCCAACACAACATGCTACCCCATCAACATGTCACCTTCTATTCCACTTGAGAAGAAAACTCCCATTGAGGTTAGGTCAGATTCGCTTGCTGATTATTCACAGTTGAGAGTTTTTGGTTGCACTACATATGCTCACGTTGATAATGGAAAGTTAGAGCCTAGAGCTGTTAAGTGCATATTCCTTGGTTATGATTCAAGAGTTACACTACTAGGAAACAGGCTGTTAGTGGCGCACCAGGAATGCCCATCCGTGGCGCACTAGCAGTGCGCCACGGGCCTTGCGCTACGGCTATCTCTTAGCCGTGGCGCACTGCCTAGTGCACCACGGTTGTATAGAGATAGGCGTAGCGCACCTCCTAGTGCGCCACAGAAGTTTGGGATGGTGCGCTACCCCTGGGATCTTCTGTGGCGCACTACCTAGTGCGCCACTAAACTTCCATAGTGCGCTTTAGGTGTAGTGCGCCACAGAAGGTAGACCATGTGCGCCACAGATGTATTTTTTGTTTTTTTTAATTTCCGAGCCAGATTATATGCAATACAGATTATATACAATATTACAGCAGATATACACACACAGATACAAGATATACAATTATATATATAAATACTCAATATGAAAAACAAGATTGAAACAAATACATATAGATAAGTCTCATACATGAATACATAGTCTAAGTTAATTACATTGTTTCGATCATGTTACAAAGTAGTAGTTGGTGACATGCGAAAACATGTGTCGATCGAACAAGTTAGAGCTCGGAAGCTCGCCTAGACATCTAAACTAGCTAGCTAGACACAAACACGGGATAAATAACCAAAGAAGATAAGCATGATCACCGCCGCAATGAAGGTGTAGGTCTTCATCCGGTTCCTTGTCCTAACTCCCGCTAGATAGCGCGTGTATCTAGCTTCCGCCTCCGCCTTAGTGTTGTACCCTTTGTAGCTATTGCCGCTGAAACGGTGCACCTGTCTCCGGCAGTCTTCCCAATCATCGTAGACTCCGGGAACCCGTCCCTTGTACACGACGTACCACGTCATCTATAAGTTGACAATAATAATTAACCGACTATTGAAAAAACATATATAATTAAAGTCGCATATGAAGATACACTTATAGAAAGTACTCCTAAATCAAAAAGACCAAACTCAAAAAGCATGCCTCATATATAACTAGGTTGTTCGACCAGGAATATGCTACGATGGAACTGTCCGCCAAGTAGGATGCACAACACCTGGACCTATGCATAGCACAAGGCGGACAATCCCATCGCAGCACATTCACATATAGTGTGCCACGACATTTCAATCATCGGCATTATTCTCGAAAAAGACCAAAGTAACTCAAAAAGCATGCCTCATATATATACATAGGTCGTTCGACACAGGAATATGCTACGACGGAACGGTACACCAAGTAGGATGCACAACACCTGGACTTGTGCATAGCACAAGGCGTACAATCCCATCGTAGCACATTCACATATATAGTGTGCCACGACATTTCAATCATCGGCATTATTCTCGAAAAAGACCAAAGTAACTCAAAAAGCATGCCTCATATATATACATAGGTCGTTCGACAAAGGAATATGCTACGATGGAACCGTACGCCAAGTAGGATGCACAACACCTGGACTTGTGCATAGCACAAGGCGTACAATCCCATCGTAGCACATTCACATATATAGTGTGCCACGACATTTCAATCATCGGTATTATTCTCGAAAAAAGAGAAGGAAAAAAAGAAGGACCAAATTGAGCAAAGGACCAAAGAGTAAGCAAAAAAACCATGGATTGATATATAATAATAATAAGCAAAATAAGTTCACTTGTCGTCCACACACACACACAAAGGTCATCTATAGTTTGTAACTACAACTAGGCCAACATCAAGCCTTCTAGCTCGGCTTAGGGAACGGGAGGACGCCCTGTCTCGTCATGAACTTCCTATAGTCACCCTGCATCTCTAGGCGATCTTCTATGTCACGGTTATTCGGGATATTTCCTCCGTAGAAGATCCCCCCCGAAGTCATGACATCACGAAAGATGATTACCCCAAACTGCTGCTGGATGCGATACATCTCTTGTCTAATATCCGAATCATTGATCTTGGCCTTTGCTTCGGCCCACTGTTTGAGATGATCTGGTAGCGTAGAATTCTGCTGGTCAAGTAGGAACGCCCTCATGTGACGGAGTGCGTAGTAGGCTTCCTTCTTACTGTTTTCCGGCTGCTTCACGCAGGGGAACTCCGTTACGTGGTTGAAGACGTGCCTGCCGAACTTGACCTTCTTACGCACGAAGCTGGTGCCTTCCGTCGAGGCAAAGCCAGTGAGAGCATCATCCAGAACTTCCTTGATCTTGTCGTAGTTTTTCTTCTTTTCTAGACTCCCCGAGTCGAAATACGTGGCGTGGGAATGCTGGCTCGAGCTTCGCAGTTGTTGACGCCACCGGCTGGCTCGAGCTGCTAGATTTTCTTTTCCTGCCCTTTTTTCCTTTTGGAGAGCGGGCAGGCACCGCAATCTGAGCACTGGCCGCCCTATGTAGTGTGTCAGGGCTTAGAATAAAGGGCCGCTTGGTTGTATCAGCTGGCTCTATAAAGGCGCAAGCTGGAGGCGTCTCCTGAGAACCAAACAGACGCTTGGTGATAGTGGCTTTCTCTGTGGGGCCACCAGCTAGCTCTTCTTCATTGCCAAACTGAGTGCTGAAGAAGTGATCATTCCAGTCTTCGTCGTCTTCGGCCGGATCCTGCGCCATGTGCATATCATCAACATGATCATCCGACCCACCGCGTGGAGGTGACGGCGAGGGCGGTAAGGGGGCCTTGCCACCGCTTGTCGCTGGCACGACAGGCGGTGCTGTTGTCTGTGGCGTGATGGCCCCCGCCGTCCCCAAAGAATCATGCTCTTTGGCCATAGCAAGTATAAGCCGAAGCAACTTCTGAGGACAGACGGCTCTTCTTCATCCGCTCCTAGGGGTTGAATGGGAGGTTCCAGGTCGTCGCAGCCCCTTAGCACCCGACTAATTTTAACCCTGTGCACGCTATCTGGCATCGGCTTTGAGTGGAACGTGCGCTGCAAGGGTTGAACGATGGTACCCTTGGCAACATCCCTCAGCTCGTTGTTCACGTAGCATAAGAGAGTGCAAGGAACATCCGTCTGCGGAAAACATGTACGGCGTCGTCAGAGCGAGATGCCATAAGAGTAATAGATGGCATGAAAGGCGGTAATTAAAGCAATTTGTTTACCGTGATGGCGTCGAGATCGGCTAATGTCGACGCACCGCATACGGCGACGGGCGTGCAAGAGACGGAAGGGCTGCTTGATGGCGCGGTGCTGGCCGCCGGTGTATTCTCCCTACCGACGGGTGCTTGGAGCTCCGGTGCCGCCGCAACGATGGCAGGGGGGCACCAACATGTACTCCGGCGCCACGGTGATGGCAGGGGAGTCACCAACACTTGCGGTGCCGCGGTGCTAGCAGGCGGAGTCACGAACATGTAGTTCGCCTGATTCGTCAGCGCCGCGTTGTTCGAGTGGCTGCTGACCATACTTGGAATCGGGCACGACCCTACTCGACCACCAGCACTCCAGTTCGCTATTGACTCCACCAAGGTAGGCAGGAAGGACGTGAGGGTGATTGCCACGTTGTCTTGGACGATCTGCGGGATCCGCGCCACTTGTGCCTTAAGTTCTTAAACCTCTCGGTTTTCCTCCTCGCTCCTTCCCGACGGCGCCACATGCGTCCTCGGCGGTGGACCAAAATGATCCACCCAATTCTTACCCCCGAGGCCGGCCAGACGGCCAGCCGACGACGGCTTCTTCGTAACCGGCTCTATTTTCTTGGCCCGGTTCATCGCCCTGTTAAAAGGGTTATCCCACCGGGTGGCCGCCGTCGACCCCTGGGATGAGGAACCCTGGGATCCATGACTAGCAACAATTTCCTCCTCCTGCAGAAGAAGTAATAGTGAATCATTTAGATCATCGATTAGATTGCAATCGTGTTGATCCGCTGTAATTAGATTATACTTACCACAATTTCCTCGAATTCCTTCACCGCAGGATCCGCAGTGAGTTATTTGGTTTTTGGGTCCACATGGTAACGGGCCCTGATGAAGTTTCGAACCTGCCCGGGTTCGAATTTAGCAAAGGGGTTTTCTATCCCCTTGGATCTATACTCTTCGTCCTCCTTATTCCATTTGGCCTCCGCGGTTCTGTATCCACCAGATCCGAGATGGTGATGACCTATATTCATCGCCTGCAGCGCCTTTCCCTGATTACTATTGGCCAGGGCTCTTTCGGATTCACACCTCTCCTTGAACTCCCGCAACTGATCTTCGGTGATCTGCGGGTCAATCTTCTGGATCTCCTCGAGACTTTTGCCTTCTTTATAGATCTTCTTCTTTATCCGGGTTCTCCAGCTGGCCAGGGCGGTGCTCATCTTTGTGAGGGCGGATTTTTTTACTTCGTTCCCATGATAATTTGTGTTCTGATACTGTGCGGGGAACTTGTATCTGGCGTGCAGCTTCTCGAAGAGGAGTGTGCGCAAGTGGCCATTATCTTTATGCCGGAGATTCTCGGTGTTGATCGAGATGGTTGTCCGGGTGATCGCCGCCACTTGCCCACCGTACCCTTTGACGACAAGGGCGGGCTCCAAAGGAACCCCTGATGGGCTCACTTCGGTAATTTCCTCCCTGACCGTGCCGACCGTGTTCAGGCACCGGTCCTTCGGCTTCTTCTTCTTCTTAGGAGGGTTGCTACCACTCCCTGTGCCCTCGCCGCCATCAGTGGTTTCATCGCCTGCCGTTCCTTCGGCTTCTTCCTCCACATCTTCCATCTCATCATCCTCGCTCTCCGAAGGATGGTATTCTTCATCGTCTTCTAGCCGCTGGGCCGCCTCCCAGAATGTCAATTGTTTATTCGGAGGTCTGAGTTCTCCTTCAGCGCTGATGCGCTTAGAACATCCAGCCTCGTCGTTGTCACACATCTTTGCACTAATAAAAAACAAATAATTGGTTAAATGCACGGAAAAATCCGGCATGACCTTTGCTAATTTTCTTAAACTAGGAGTGCCCAATTTCTGCCGAAACGGAAGTTAATCAACATTCCGGCAAAAATCGGGACTCATTTCATACAAGAACCTGCATACACGACATAATAAAGTGCCTCATACAAGCACAATCACAATTTCAAGTGCTACAATTATATCACCAAAGATTATATCACCTGTCATTGATGATAGCAAGCAAATACATGCAGATTATAGCACCTGTCATTATATGACAGCAAGCAAATACAAGTTTATATGACACCAAGTAACTTATATGACAACAAATAACTTATATGACATCAAATATGACAGCAAATATGGTCAGATTATATGACAGCAAGTTTTCACCATGTATTTTCAAACCAGGAGCATTTTAAACCAGGAGCATTTTAGATCAGCACTAGCAAATATGGTCAGATTATATGGTCACCATTTCAGCACTACTAGACCATCACCAGGAGCATTTTAGATCAGCCACAAACTAGGATCATCATCAGCATAACTAGGATCATATATCTCCTAGCCACAAACAACACTAAAATCCATGAGTGCAAAACCATATGCTAGGCAACTACTACAGCAACTACAATAAAATTTGCTAACACTAACCTACTACAGCAACTACAAATGTCAAATTCCTACAGCAACTACAGCAACTACTACAACAACTACAACAGCAACTACTACAGCAACTACACTACAGCAACAAATGTCAAATTCCTACACTAACCTACTACAGCAACTACTACAGCAACTACTACAACAAATGTCAAATTCCTACACTAACCTACTACAACAACTACTACTGCAACTACACTACAGCAACAAATGTCAAATTCCTACACTAACCTACTACAGCAACTACTACAACAAATTACACTTTCTTGTGCACAAGGAAGCAGCGATAACAGATTCATCATGACAATTAAGACACAAGTACAGCTAATGGAATATAGAAATCTAGGAGACCAGATGTCAAATTCTTAGAAACAGAACTTAGGAACTAGGTGACCAGATGAACATCATCACCATAATTTAAATAGGGGTCATAATTTAAATAGGGGACAGTAGCCTGATTTGCAAGGGGTAAATCTTATCCGAATAGGGGATAGTAGCCAAATTTGCTAGAAAAATAGCTAGGCAATATTCCGAGTAAGCAGAACTTTGCAAGGGGTAAATCTTATCTCGGAATTTCGAATAGAACTGCTCATATTTTGAAGAAAATTTGCTAGAAAAATAGGTAGGCAATATTCTGAGTGAGCAGAACTATTACAAGATCTGAAGAGCTTAGAGTTAGTGGTAATGTTGTTCCTTCATGGCCATTGGTTATTGTCTGAATCATGTTTCTTAAAAAGTATATTTTTTATACTCGTGACCACCTTCAAATTTATTTAGGCCTCTTAATCATTGACTCACAACCTGATCCTGCAAAGGATTATCAATTTACAAAAAGTGCAATAGCTGATGGATGCGAGCTCATCCCTTGGTTATAGCCCTTCCTTCAGTGTCACAAGAAAGGGTAACACATGCATCTGTTTGTGAGTCGCACGCCATCTATAAAATATAAAGGATCGGGTCACTCTTCTGATTCCGTAACTGAACCTAGTTTGTTTTATGTGCTCGCACGATCAGAATTATGGGTGTTTGTTGCAGGTCTGTGAGTGCTCAAAACTTAAGAGGATGATTTGTTTGGCTAATGAAATTGCATCTAACAGAAACCATTACCAACACAGAGATGAGGGAGAGAGGGGAGAGAGGGAGAGAGAGAGGGAGAGAGGGGAGAGAGAGGGAGAGAGGGAGAGAGAGGGAGAGAGGGGAGGGGCGACGCTGACCTCTGAGATGAGGACGACGATGGCGGGCAGGCGGGCGGACGACGATGGCGGCGGGCCTCCTCCTCGAGCGGCGGCGGGCCTCCTCCTGCTCCTGCTCCACGGCCTCCTCCTGCTCCACGGCCTCCTCCTCGAGCGACAGCGGCTGGCGAGACGGTGGATGGAGAGAGCGGCGGCGGGGGCTCGGGATCGGGATCGACAACGGCGGCGGTTGAGAATGGGGATGAGGCCGACGTGTGCCTGCGTGAAAGTGGATAAGGCACAGATACGCGTAGCGCACTCTGGCATAGTGCGCTACAGATATCCGTAGCGCACTATGCCAGAGTGCGCTACGCCTATCTCCCCCAGCAATTGTATAAGAAAGGAGCGTCCCACTATCTAACAGAATCACTATCCTATCCCACTGGTTCTGCCCACTGCTCTATTCTAAACTTCAGAGCACCCAGGTTCGAATCCTGGTGCCCCCCTTTTTTTGTTTTTATTTTAAAAATATTTTTAAATGTTCCAAAATGCCCAAAAGTGGTAATATATGTCATATTTGTTTTGTTTTTATTTTATAAATACTTTTAAATGTTCCAAAAATTCCCAAAAGTGATAATATATGTCATAAAAGTGGTACAAATAATATGATTTAAAGTATAACTAAATTTTATAATAATTTTTCCATAATAATATGAATCGGGCACGGCCCTACTCGACCACCCGCACTTTACAATCTTTTTCGACCACGCATTTTACAATATTTTTTGAGCTAGCGTTTTACAATCTTTTTTCCCTTCTTTGTCGCGGTTGAATAATTTAGCCCCGGCACTTTAATGTTTCTTCTTTCGAACAGGCTACCTTTTTTGGGTAGGGTTGTCCTTTTTCTTCTTGTGATGTATGTTGCTGCATCGTAGTCGTCGTCATCTTCAATCTTTGGATCGCCGTACTGGTCGAAGTCTTGCTCGTTGGCGACTCCATCCATTCCGATGATGTTTCTTTTTCCTCTCCTCACGACAACACGGCTAGGCTTTGTCGGGTCGGTAATGAAAAAACATTGGTCCACTTTGGTAGCCAGTACCCACGGTTCATTTTTCGCGGCCACGTTTGCACCGGCGGCCTTGGATTTGGCTGCTTCGGGTATAACCATGGTTGTGAAATACCGGTCTTCTCTTTCGACGCTCTTTGCCCATCTGACACGGAACATCGGCACCTTTTCTCCACAGTAGTCGAGCTCCCAGATCTCCTCGATTCTTCTGTAGAATCTTTCCTTCACGTTGTCATCGGTGTAGAATTCCGACGTTACGCCTGAGTTCTGATAATCACACTTGTTGTCCTTTTCCTCCGTGTAGAATGTGTAGCCGTTGATATCATATGCCTGATAGGTCACCAGGTTTTGCATCGGTCCCTGCGACAAGGTGAATATGATATTTTCCGTGTCAGAAGAATGCGAGCGCGGGGGATTATCAAGGAGCGTCTGCCTAAACCAACGCGTGAAATCTGAGTTGTGCTCTTTGATTATTTCTCCCTGCGTCCTCTGTATGCTCCGGTCACTGTACTTCTTCTCGATTAACCTTTTGTGCTTCTGTACCCAAGGATCGACCAGTTCTAAATGCTGTAGCGCGATGAGGTTTGCTCGATCAAAGTCTGCGCGTCGAAAATCAAAGTCTGCATGCAGTATGCGACGACCCTCTCGGTGACCAGATCCGTCGAGCTTGCCAAGGTGTCTGTTGACGGGAAGACCGACAGGGTTCTCGATGTCTAGATAATTCGTGCAGAAAGAGATGCACTCTTCGACCAGAAAGCCCTTGGCTATGCTTCCATCTGGACGGGACCTGTTGCGAACGTATCCTTTGATGTGTCCATTCATCCTTTCGAACGCCATCATGCTGCGGAGGAACATCGGCCTGAGTTGTACGATGTCCTCCACGACATGGACCAGCAGATGCACCATAATGTCGAAGAATGCGGGTGGGAAGTAGACCTCAAGCTCACATAGTATCACCACGATCTCCTCCTGTAGCCTTCCGAGCTGATTCAAGCCAATCGACTTCCTAGAGATGACGTCGAAAAACTTGCATAGGCCAAATAACGTTTCACGGACGTGCTCGTCCATTATCCCTCTTAGTGCGACCAGAAGTACCTGCGTCATTAGCACGGCACAGTCGTGAGACTTCATGCCACTGAACCTCTGCTTCGCCTCGTCTAGGTATCTGCTTATCTTGCCCGCGTAGCCGTAAGGAAATTTGACTCCTAGAAGGCACTTGAAAAACTGTTTGATCTCATCCTGGCTTAGAGTGAAGCAAGAAGGAGGGCAGTAATATTCGTTCTTCTTGAACTTTTTACCCTTCCGAGGACCTTGTGTCATCTCCGACTCATGATCATCTTCATCTTCCTGATCATCAGGAGTAGTGCGTCCTCCGTGAAGCTCCTTCCGGATACCCAAGCATATCAGGTCGTGCCTTGCTTTCGGACCATCTTTCGTCCTATCTGGCATGTTGATTATGGTGGCGACCAGACTCTCGCACACGTTTTTCGTGATATGCATGATGTCGAGGCTATGAGGCGTGCGGAGAAACTTCCAGTATGGCAACTCCCAGAAAACATACCTTGTTTTCCATACCTTCATCAGCGGCTTGTCTTGTTGCTGCCTCTTTCGCTTCTTTCCTGGCTTAGGACAATCTTTCCAGTTTTTCAGCAACTCTTCCACTTCTTCGCTGCTCCTACGCTCTAGGATTCCTCGGGTCTCTGATTTGCATCGAACAGGTCTCCACGTTTTCTCCATGGATCATTCTTGCCGAGCCACCTCCGGTGCGCCATGAACACGGTTTTCGATGACCCTGGATCTTTCTCTAGTTGGAGATAGCTTGTGTTATCCATGCACCTAACGCATGCGCAGAATCCTTGGATAACCTACCCCGAGATACACCCGCAACCTGGATAGTCTTGCACCGTAGTGACCAACGCGGCTCTCATAGTGAAATAATCTTGTGCGACGGCGTCGTAAGTATTGGCTCCAGATTCCCATAACGTGGCTAGCTCCTCTTTCAACAGCCCGAGATACAGATTGATGTCGGTACCAGGTTGTTTCGGCCCTTGAATTAGCATACTCATTTGTATGTACTTCTTCTTCATGCACAACCATGGAGGGAGGTTGTACATCCATACAAACACGAACCAAGTGCTGTGCGTGCTGCTCTGGCTACCGAACGGATTGAGTCCATCGGTGCTCGCACCAAGCCTGATGTTCCTCGAATCTCCACCGAATTCTGGGAATTCAAGGTCCAATGCTTTCCACTGGCTAGCATCTGAAGGGTGCGTCAGCAGCTCATCCTTTTCGGGGTCATCATCATCTCCTGGCTTCTTCCTTTCCGCATGCCATCGCATGAGCTTTGCTTCCTTAGGGTCCGCGAAATAGCGCTGCAGACGAGGAGTGATAGGAAAGTACCATACCAGTTTTCGAGGTGCTTTCTTCCCTTTCTTGTATCGACTCACGCCACACACCGGACATGTGGTTTTCTCCGCGTCCTCTCCCCGATAAATGATGCAATCGTTGATGCATACGTGATATCTAACGTGCGGTAGATCGAGAGGACAGACGATTTTCTTGGCATCCTCGATACTAGTTGGACATGTGTTCCCCTCCGGGAGACGATCGTGCCAGAATGCCATCATATCATCGAAGCTTGCGTCGCTCAATTTGTGCTTTGCCTTCATCTCCATAGCCTTGAGCGTTACATTCAACCGGGTATCATCGGGCCTGCATCCTTCATACAATGGAGTAACCGCGTCTTTCTCAAGTTGCGCAAGCTTGGCTTTCTCTCTAGCGGCAGCACTGGCGTTACTCGTCTGCTTGAGAAGCAGCTCTTGCACATAAGGGTCCCGCACCCAGCCTGACGTTGTTCCATCGTCGTCTGCTCCTCCGGCATCTAGATCATCATCATCCCGGTCTGCTTCTGCACCTTCACCATCTCCAGGAGACTCTTCATCATCTCGCCCGTTCTTGCCGTGATGATGATCATCGTCATGTTGGACACCTTCACCGTCTCCATCATCTACGTCATCGCTTATCCAACGAGTGTATCCATCCATGAAACCATGGCGGAGCAGGTGCGCCTGCAGATTCCCGGAATCTGGGTCGATCACCCAGTTGAGTTTGCATCTTCTGCACGGACATCTTATATCCGTCTTGTTATTTCGTATCATGTCGGCCGTCGCACATTTCAAAAATCTAGCCATAATGCCTTCGCTCATTATGCGGACCATTTTTGCCTGCACGGTGTACACGGTACAATTTTGAAGTCTATTAGAACCACATAATGAATGCATGCATGCAATGGTCGATAGAAAATTTCGGCATGACCTATCCTAAAATTAGGACCTTTGCGAAATGCCAAAATCTTGCCAAAATGGAAATGGATCAACATTTTGGCAAAACAAATGGCAACTTGTTCACATACAAACACAAGAGAGAGAGAGAGACCGATCCATACACACATGAACATATCATTATCCTCTCCATACACACATGCATGAGCATCATCGATACTCTACATATACACACATATGACCATCGATCCTATCCACATACACACATCATGAGCATCGATCATCTACATACATATGAGCACATCATCCATATACACATGAACACATACTTACATGGACAACTTACCGAGATGAGAGACCGATCGCGAGAAAGATGGAAAGGAGAGGTGCGCGCGTCGACCGGAGAAGGATAGATGAGAGACCGGAGACCTCCTCTATTACTTATATATGTAACATCCAAAGCAAGTTTTACATGCTAAAAATGGTGAATGTGTGGAGAAATTGAGGTGGGAAGGAGAAGATCCCGACTAGATCTAAGGAGGAAGAAGAAGGGGAAAGTGAAGTGTGGGGTGGTGGATGTGGTCACACATGTGCACATAAAGTGCTGTCATAAAGAAATCGACACATCCGTGGCGCACACGGCCCTAGTGCGCCACAGGGAGTACAAACATCTGTGGCGCACTATGCCATGTGCGCCACAGATGCTCCTACTCCCTGTGGCGCACTAGGCCGAGTGCGCCACAGAAGTTTGTGGCCGTTTCAGAGCAGAGGGGGGCATGCGCTTAGGCGTAGCGCACCAGCCCCATGTGCGCCACAGATGACCCTAACAACCGTGGCGCACATGACTATAGTGCGCTACAGATGTTTGGCGTGCGGCCAACAGGGCCCTGGCCCACACGCATCTGTGGCGCACTATAGTCATGTGCGCCACCGTTGTTCTAGTTATTAGTAGGGCACTGCCCACAGGTGAGCCATGCCTGTTTTAGCCGTGGGGCACTTCAACCATGTGAGCCACGGATGTGCTGATTACCTATAGCCGTTTTCCTAGTAGTGTTAAAGCATATAAACTATGGAATCCTGAAACTAAAAAGATTTTGTTGAATAGGAACGTTGTTTTCAATGAATCCGTTATGTATCATGACAGTTTGCAATCAGATCCCTCTCCTGTTGCTATTGGATAGGAGGGAGTTAGTGTGCAGGTGGAGCACATGCAGAAAACTATTGATAATAATGTTGTCGTTGATGATACTCATGAGGAAAACATTGATGATGATGTTGTTCAGCACTCACCTACTGTTTTGCAGCAGCCACATCAGTCTATTGCTGCTGATAGACCGAGGCGTAACATAGTTCCACCTCTTCATTTAATTGAAGAATGTAATCTTGCTCATTATGCCTTGAGTTGTGCTGAACATGTGGAGCATGATACTGAACCTGCTACATACAATGAGGATGTTGCATCCGTTGACCACGAGAAGTGGATTTCTGCTATGCAAGAAGAGATGCAATCGCTTGAAAAGAATGGCACATGGGATGTTGTGCATTTTCCTAAACAAAAGAAGGCCGTCCGCTGTAAGTGGACATACAGAAGAAGGAAGGTTTGTCTCCTAATGAGCCTCCATGGTTTAAGGAAAGGTTAGTAGCAAAAGGTTTCAGCCAGATTCCAGGTATTGACTATAATGATGTTTTCTCTCCAGTTGTGAAGCATAGCTCTATTCGTACTTTCTTTGGTATTGCTGCTATACATGATCTTGAGCTTGAGAAAGCTAGATGTAAAGACTGCTTTTCTGCATGGTGAACTAGAGGAGGAGATTTACGTGGACCAACCTAAAGGGTTCATAGTTCCCAGAAAAGAGGATTTTGTGTGCAAATTGAAAAGATTGCTTTATGGTTTGAAGCAATCTCCAAGACAGTGGTACAAAAGGTTTTATTAATTTATGATCTCACAAGGTTTTAAGAGGTCTCAGTTTAATAGCTGTGTTTATATAAAATTTGTTAATGGATCAGCTATATACTTGCTGTTATATGTTGATGATATCTTAATTGCTGCAAAGAGCATGAAAGAAATCACTACTTTGAAGGCACACCTAGGTAGTGAATTTGAGATGAAAGTTCTTGGTGCTGCTAAGAAAATCCTAGGTATGGAAATTAAACGGGACAGAAAATCTAGGTTGTTATTTCTTAGTCAGCAAAGTTACATTGAGAAAGTTCTCCAATGTTTTAATATGCATGATGCAAAGTCGGTTAGTAATCCTATTGCTCCTCACTTTAAATTGTCAGCATTGCAATGTCCTAGTTCTGATGAAGATATTGAGTACATGTCACGAGTTCCTTATTCTAGTGTTGTTGGTTCCTTGATGTATGTCATGGTTTGTTCTCGCCCTGATTTATCATATGCTATGAGTTTGGTGAGTCATTACATGGCTAGTCCTAGTAAAGAACATTGGAAGGTTGTTCAGTGGATTTTCAGGTACCTCCGTGGCACATTCAATGCTTGCTTGAAGTTTGGCAAGACTAGTGAGGGACTCGCAGGCTATGTGGATTCAGATTTTGATGCTGACTAGGATAAGAAGAGGTCCCTCACAGGTTATGTGTTTATGGTAGGTGGATGTGCTATGAGTTGGAATGCAACGCTACAACCAGTTTTTGCTCTATCTACAACCGAAGTAGAATATATGGCTATTGCTGAAGCTTGCAAAGAGTTTGTTTGGTTGAAAGGTTTGTATGCTGAGCTTTGTTAGGATGATTATTGTATTAACCTGTTCTGTGACAGTCAAAGTGCTATTTACCTTACTAAGGATCAGATGTTCCATGAGAGAACAAAGCACATTGATATCAAGTACCATTACGTTCGTGATGTTGTTGCACAAGGTACACTAAAGGTATGCAAGATAAGCACTCATGATAATCCTGCTGATATGATGACAAAGCTTCTTCCTATTGCTAAGTTTGAGCTATGCTCAAGCTTAGTTGGTATAACTACTTAGCCCAAGTGGCCATTGGCACTGAAAGTGTTTTCTTTGTTTGATTTAGGGAGATGATTGTTTATGATGCTACAAGAAGGAATTTGTCTCAAGGTGGAGTTTGTTGAAGTATGATCCAAATTCTATTAAGGAGGCTAACTTCTGACAGAGCAGAGAGAGGCCCATCGCCGGAGGCTTGGGCCGATACTGATCGTTGATGACCTAGGTTACCACCGCTATATAAACCTCTTGTAAGCCGCCGGCTGGGACAAGTTGCATCTGAGAAAATCCCCGGCGTTGTGTAAACACTCCCCGTTATAGTGAAGTTTTGCTGGCTGGCGCCCGTGGTTTTTTCCTCTCTTTGTTGGAGAGTTTTTTCCATGTTAAATTTGTGTCCCCCTTGCTGTGATTTCGTTTTTGTTCTTCGTTATTTACTTGTCACAAAGCTAACATCCAATACCCAAGAACCACACTGTTTAACAAGCAACGAATACACCCATAGCATGTATATCATTTATATACATGACCTAGACATTTCCAGTTCATTCTTTTCTACCAAATCATTTTTCAGATCCTCTTTCAACATTTCCTTCCTTTTAGAAAAATCTATCACCATCAATAGTGGCGTCATTATCATGACACATAGTCCAAAGCGTATTAGTCAAAAACTAATTCCCTAGGACTTGCACTTTGATGTAGATCACCATTATCAAATGTTTGGCATTCTTCCAAACTCCATCTTTAGTAATCTTTTAGTGTAGTAAACATTTTACCTACACCTCTTTTATTCATCCTATCATGACAACTTTCATGATAAAGCTACTATAGCTCATCAATATGAATTATGAGTATAATATGAGTTGACAAAACATTTTGGGAGATCAGGATACCTAGCATCTCCAACCTTTGCAAATCCTCATACAATATAATAACTTGTATCTTACTAAAATTATACTCCATCACTTTGCAACTAATCATTGTTTCAGATATCATAATATCTTCCACACATGATGTGACACCTCTGAGAATAGGGCTAGACAAATCCCAGACCTATGTCTAATATAAGCCTAACCTAAATCTTAGAAGCGTACAGAGAGAGAATCGGTAACATTACAGTGACCCTGCGACACCAAAAATTATTACAGCAAGCTCATAATTGAGCAAAGAACCAAAATATTACAAGCAGAGGTCAGTGACCACAAATATCAAACAACGGAAGGAAAATTATGCTATTAAGTATAACAAACTTAGCAAATGGACTAAGAGGCCCGAAACATAATGATGATGTCCCAATCCATAGATTCCAGGCTACCGACCGGGAATCCCAAGCTACTCGTCGATGTCGATGCTATAATGAACACATCTTCTATGGAAACACTTACTTGCTGCAAAAGCATCAACAAAGCAAGACTGAGTACATGGTGTACTCCGCAAGACTTATGGATGGTGGGGTTACTTTGCATAAAGCTAACTTTCTTTGTAAAATGGGGAGGAAAGCTTGACTAATAGAACCTTTTAAAAGGGGATAAGAGAAAACGATATCACTAGCTTTGATCTTGTTTTGATATCCACCGAATCTTTATCAGCTGAACCTACCACCTAGGATCACCCCCTCCATCCCTAAGGAAGCATCCTTCAGCACACCTCACATCTCTTGTCAAGTTTTACGATTAGGTTATTCTTCTCTATGATATTTGAATCCGTTCCCAAGTCATCCATAACCATGGACATGACTTTTTGAAAAGATTATTACCCTACAGGGGTGCACAACTTTACCCACACGTACCAACCGATTCTTAGTGCCAGTTAACATTAGCCCGCTTCCTTGGAAGGCCGGCAGAGAGTGGTTGACCATGACCTTTATCATGCTTTCGTCGAGACCATGAGTCACACCCTAAAGAGATGCTGCCGTAACGGGTCAAGTCCCGAAGTCAGTCCCTAGAGATGTGAACAGGGTTTGAGATTATGGAGGCCATGCCTCTCCTATTCCTTGCCACGCTTACGTACCTGTATGAATGCACCTCCTTCACCTCCTTCAAGAACAACCAAAATGCATATATCGAATGGAAGGCCCGAACGATGTGACTCATGGAATCTACTAGGCTGGTTAGTTGATCGAGGGGGTTTCCAGGCCCCCATGTGGCTATACACTCATCTTGGTTCAAGAGGAAAGAACTCAGATCCTAGTAGTGGCAAGTATGGGACTGCAAAAACCACAACCCGACGTGGCCTCCCATACAAGCCTTAGCATGTTTAACTTCCATCTCTGATCATACCATGTTATCCTATCATACTAGGTTCATTCGTAGCTCTGATTCATCAACTAGATGGACCAGCGGTAACAACTAAGCTTGGCGAAGCACAACGGATATAAACAGCTCTAACAAAGCTCATAAGACAAACCCTAGTTATGCTAGGAGTAGTGGATCAGGGAATTTAGGCTACAAAGGGGAAAATGCGTCAAATAGGATTACTCTATCTATCAATAAAAGTCTTTGGAATCGTATGCACATGGTAAGAATGAAATACTTTGAAATCATAGGGTTATATCATGTGTGGGGTTATGCTTTCCGTTGCCTGTTGATACTCAGATATAGACATTCAGGTTCATCTGCTTGGTGTCATTCGTCGATAACCTTCGATTGTGTTGATCTCGGTCTTCGATCTTGGACTCGATCTCATTGCTCACATTAACTCCGAGGTTTACCGAGAAGAAGCAGAAATAACGAAAAGGGAAACAAAAATCAACACATGGCATCGATGCAATGCTCAAGCAAGGATGATGATATGACAAGTTAATAAATTTTATTGGAATGTCACGCTAAAGCAAGCTTAGCTATTTTAAGCGGGGTCCGAGGGGTACAAACCCTAAAATAGGGGAACCTCGGAGTCACCTACGGGCTTGCTATTGTTCTTATAATTAAAATTGCAATTAAAGTTGTTGATCAATGCATGATTGTGCGTCTATTGTGTAGATCTCATTTTTCTGAACATTTTGATATATTATTTGTATTTTTCTGACTTAAAATAATGTTTTATGATTTTCCCAATTTTAATCCATTTTAAAACAATGAATTTTTTTGGAATATTAAATTATTTTATCCACTTGGTCCCACATGTCATATATTTAATCATTTACAGAAATTAATTTCCAAAAAGATTAAAACCTGACAAATGGGGCCCATAGGGGTAATTTTATTTCCAGAAAACAATTAGAAAAGAATTAAATAAAAAAAAGAATTATTACTCAGGCATGACGTCATGCTGACGTCAGCCGAGGAGGAACTCCCAGATCCTCAATCGATCAATCCAGGGCTTGCGGGGTTGCAGGGCTAGCTACGTTCGAATTAGCTCCTTGTGGGGAACCTTATGGTGGCTGCGCCACTCCAGAATAGTCACAGGAACCTTGCCGGCGACCATGTCCGAGCGGTGGTGGAGAGGGCACACGGAAGCGGGACAATATGGGGTGATAGGAGGAGATCAGAGAGGATATGGAGGAGAAGAAGCTCACTAGGAGCACAATGGTGGTGGCGGTGAGGTCAGGGGAGGTCAGGCAGCGCCGGAATCGTCGATTATCGGTGGCCTGAGGCAGGGAAGAGAAGCTCGATTGGCTTGTATGGGGCTCTCCCGGCTTGCGTTCCTCTAGGAGAAGAACGAGTGCAACGACGGGGTTCCAACGACGGCGACAGATCGGCGATGGGAGCTCGGAATCGGCAGGATGATAAGGCACCTGTAGGCTAGGGTTTTGCCTGGGGAAGAAATTGGGAGAAGAAAGGGAATTAGGGTTTGTCCCAGTGGGACTGGGGTACTTGTAGCTGACCATGATGTCGGTAGCGGTGATCTTGGCACACGACGAGCATATCGGTGAGGCAGGGACGGCACCGACAGCGACACGTAGCTTCTTTGGTGCTGTCGTCCTTCTGGCCAGAGGAGGAAGAAAGGGGAAAATAACGTGAATGGGTATGGGCCACTGCTGAGCTTGACTGGGCTGATGGTGGGCGGATGCACACTACACTGCGCGGAAGTGAAAGAGAGAGAGAGAGGTTGGGCTGTGGCCTGAGAAGCTCTAGTTCTATTTTTTTGTAAAAACATTTTCTCTTTTTCTGTGTTTGTATTTCCAATTTCATATCTATTTCAAGAATTTCAGAAATACTAGAAGGTTTCAAAATACTTGTAAATGGTAAGGGGCCCTTATAATCAATTTGGGCTCCAAACTTTTTGTACTTTTTTGAAATTTAAAACTATTTTGAATTGATTTGAGAGAGAGAGGAAACTAGGGTTTAGGGTTTTCTTTTCTTCCATGCATTTTACTTAAAGAAGATGATTCTCATGATATGCACAAATCAAACCATAATTGCTATTAGTAAAACTAGGGGTGTTATAGTTCTATCCCCCTTAACAGAATCTCGTCCCGAGATTCCTAGGTAGGAAGATAGAGGAGACAGGGTTACACTAAACTTCGATGATCTTCTCGAAGAGGTTGATCCATGCCACCATCATTGAATGAATGAAGCGCTTTATTTTCTTCGAGGTAGCTGCACACACTAAAGAGGAGAGGGAAAGACACAAACCACAACAGAGTATCTCATGGTCAACTCGTGGATAGATGTTTCATAACATCTCTGGAGGCAACGAGCATGAAACACGTCAAGGTAATAGAGGAAACAAAAGGGGGATGGTTTCAAGTTGTTAGATAGATGGTATTCATAAGGATTGAGACCATGGAGCTTCAGAAGAGTTTGAACTTCTGAAGAGGAGAGCATACAACAGAAAGAACACGACCACAGACTTCGAGAGGAGAAACTCTACTAGACAACTTAAGTAGAGCTTCATTGATACAAAGATAGATCAGGTGGACCAAGCTGTTGAACTACTTTTGATATAGAAGGATCACTATTCATTCAACAGAAGGTCGAAACTGAAAGGTGTTTTGTGGCGAGGACTCACGTGAGTCATATGAAACATGTAACAGAAGGAACTATTGATTACTAAAATCATCGTTGCTCCTGAACATGATCGAGAAACGAAGGAAACTCTGTATTCATCCAGGGTTATCAGAATCCTTGCCAAAGATTGCGATATCACTTTACATCACTAAGATGAATATGTAAGAAGATTCACGATGACACGAGGAAAAAGAAACTTCATTCTCAGACTTCAGTTACTTGGCAAAACATGATGCTTGCCAACATAAAAGGGTCTCGAGGATCGACCGAGAGACATTTAGCAACACTTCTTTAAACGTTCTTTTTGATGTTTCGAGACATGAGACATCAAGTAAAGGTTGGAATTCAGATACAAAGGAAACCATAAGCACAACTCCTATAATAAGTCATAGAAGAAGCCTTATGAGGAGTGGTTGTTATTGCTGAATCAAGATAATATGGCAATAGGCCTTCCGACTAATTGTGTCAACCACCACATCAACATTGCTAAATTTTCAAAGGGACCTGCATCGAAAACCTTGATGAACACCAACCATCGTTGCTGCTTGAGATTTAGCTCTGATTAGGTGGAATGATACTTCAGACTCAGCATGTATGAATAGAAAGGTTGCAACATTTACCATAGATATAAAGTTACTAGATTCTCAAGAGATGAACTACATTGTCAAGCCCCAAAAGAATAAGCTAGGTTGCAAAACCCATGTATTAACAAGTTATCAAAAGATAATTGCCCCTACATGAACTGATTGCAACGAAATATAAATGCATTCTTATTGTTGGAAGACATTTAGGAGGATACTAAAGTTTGTAGAACTTCTTCTCTTCCATGACAAATCAGTCAGTGGCTTTACGTGGTTAGAGAATGTTCTCGAGATGGGAAGGTATTGACCTACCATATCAAGAATACTTCGCACATGCTTGACTGACTTGAAACGATTCCCGAGGGAACAAATATAACTCTTCTTGAATCCACTGCGACAACTTTCACCTTTTGCATGTGAACCAGGGAAAGTTACTTCTAACATCCAGAACACATACTTCAAGATAACAGAAAGACGGTTTTCAAAAGTTTCCAACATTAATGTCAACTGTTCCATACGAACCATGTCTAGCTTGGGGAGGATAAGGATGTCATTGATGGGCTCAATAACAAACTTATTGAGACACTCCAAGAAGATGGACTCATATGTCATACGAACAAGGCAAAATATTGGTTAGACCAAAGAACATGAAGATGTACCTAGGTGAAACATCACGAATAGATACACCATTAGGATAATCCCTAGGACTAAGTTTGATTTGACTATAGCCCGAATCAAATCAAATGTGGGGATGATAACATTTCCATGAAGGAAACACTATCTTTCTTCAATGCGAACAAAACTAGACATCCCTTTAAGAGGAACAAAGTCGGATAGAACTTTTGTCTTATAACTCTTCAGGTTGTTGTTTAAGCTCAAGCAACTAGTTCAGGGTATCCAGTACGGATCCTTGGAGAAATGAGCAGTCCGGAGAACTTGCTTGCTCAAGAACTTGACATCATGGTCATGTGGCAACAAGGCAATACTTCTAGTGGACATTTAGAATATCACGAACCACCGATATGTCATTTAGTTCGAGAGATAACTTGCTTGGTAAGGCAAGAAGACTTAGTCGCAGAGCTTCTACACAAGCCCAACTCTTTGACCAAGGAGAGTGTACCAGAATAGCGGACTTGGTAACACATTCATCCTTTGCTTATTGATAGGGTTAACCATCACGCTAGGAATGACACAAATGTCCTTGTTGAGGTCCAAAGCAATAATGATTGTTAAGAATCTCAGATGACCACATTATTATCCGTACGCATCATTCACGAGCACGAAGGCTCGGAGGAAGGGTGGGTAAATATGTGTAAGAGAATCACTTCATTAAGAGGGTCATGGAACTTAGCGCGACCTCTTAGTATAAAGGAGTGTGATACCTTAAGGTGGAACATGTCATAAGCTAATCATTGCCTCTTAATATGCGGAATACAACACTTTGACCTGGTCCTAGATATGACGAGGTACTGGAGTTTGATTCTCTTGACATCCCGAAATGGTTTGTCTTGACGTACCACAAGAGTATCTTGCATCGAAAGACACCGATGCACATTTACTACTTGGCTATCAACTGGTAGACAAAGATCGGAAACAACAAGGGAAAAGGAACATGCTCGGGATAGAATCCTGAAATGTCTATGCATAAGTCAACAATCTTCCGAGGACCAATGCAGGAAAGGGAGGTGTGGCAGAGTCACGAGTATAGAGGTGAGACTCACGAGGAGTACTCTTGTCGTGATCTATTGGTTCCATTAAAGAACATCTGCCATATCATGTGGTAGGGGACATCCTTATTTCTCACAACTAAATCATGACAATGACCACAAGCTTGGAGGATATACTAGAAGGTACTAGCCATCCTGAGGTAATGTTTCAACATTAACAACATGGCTCAACAAAATGGATCTTGGGTTAAAGGTCAGCTTTATGTACAAGATTCATAACACCAGAATCCAGCACAATCAGGGATCTTTGGTTCAAGTACAAGGGTTAAAACCCGAGAAAGGAGTAACCACTATCTTAGCAACACTGAGGGTACTGCAAGGTAGTAACCACGAGGTAGCTTCCAGGAGAAGAAATAACTTCTAAAGTACCTAAACAAATGAAAAGGAGGCACACGAGGCGAAAGGAAACTTTGAGGCCTAGAACAGATCACTGTGGAACCATCAACATGATGTTGTGGGAACCACAAGATAGAGAGATCATGACGGAAAGGTATCTCTCAGCTGAAGCAGAACAAAGGGAAACAAGGAACACACACACACACACTGAGTCTGGAGAACTCATCACTAGGTCAACTGGCTAAGAAAAGGCATGCCCTGAGGGCACCTAAGCTTTGAATGACTAGAAGAGGTATCAATTTTTTTCCAAAACAACACAAGATAAGATGACCCAGAGTTAGAGCAAAACTGGATAAGGAGAAAAAGAAGCATACTAGAGTTTTCGCAAATACTTTTCAGCTTTCAAATAGTTTTTCACAAACACTAGACTCAACATCGACTAGTAGAAAGGTTTTCCTACGGACGGTATGGCTCTAATACCAAAACCTGTGAACCCCCGAGATTAAGGCTAGACAAATCCTAGACCTCTGTATGATATAAGCCTAACCTAAATCTCAAAAGCGTACAGAGAGAGAATCCGTAACATTACAGTGACCCTACGACACCAAAAATTATTACAACAAGCTCATAATTGAGAAAAGAACCAAAATATTACAAGCAGAGGTCACTGACCACAAACATCAAACAACGGAAGGCAAATTATGCTATTAAGTATAGCAAACTTAGCAAATGGCCTAAGAGGCCTGAAGCATAATGATGACGTCCCAATCCATAGATTCCAGGTTGCCGACCGGGAATCCCAAGCTACTCTTCGATGTTGATGTTGTGACAAACTCATCTTCTACGGTAACACTTATCTACTGCAAAAGTATCAACAAAGCAAGGCTAAGTACATGGTGTACTCCGCAAGACTTATGGCTGGTGGGGTTACTTTGCATAAATCTAACTTTATTTGTAAATAGGGAGGAAAGCTTGACTAATAGAACCTTTTAAAAGGGGATAAGATCAAATGATATAACTAGCTTTGATCTTCTTTTGATATTCACCGAATCATTATCAGCTGAACCTACCAACTAGGATCACCCCTCTATCCCTAAGGAAGCATCCTTAAGCACACCTCACATCTCTTGTCAAGTTTTACGATTAGGTTATTCTTCTCCATGATCTTTGAATCTGTTCTCAAGTCATCCATAACCGTGGACACGAATTTTCGAAAAGATTATTACCCTAGAGGGGTGCACAACTTTACCCACACATACCGACCGATTCTTAGTGCTAGTTAACATTAGCCCTCTTCCTTGGAAGGCCGGCAGAGAGTGGTTGACCACGACCTTTATCTTGCTTTCACCGAGACCATGAGTCACGCCCCAAGGAGATGCCGCCATAACAGGTCAAGTCCTGAAGTCGGTCCCTAGAGATGTGAACATGGTTTGAGATTACGAAGGTCGTGCCTCTCCCATTCCCTGCCACGCTTACCTACATGTATGAATGCACCTCCTTCACCTCCTTCAAGGATGGCCATAATGCATATGTCGAATGGAATGCCCGAACTATGTGACTCATGGAATCTACTAGGCAAGTTAGTTGATCGAGGGGGTTTCCAGGCCCCCGTGTGGCTGTACGCTCGTCTTGGTTCAAGAGGCAAGAACTCATATCCTAGTAGTGGCATGTATGGGACTGCAAAAACCACAACCCGACATGGCCTCCCATACAAGCCTTAGCATGTTTAACTTCCATCTCTGATCATACCACGTTATCCTGTCATACTAGGTTCATTCGTAGATCTGATTCATTAACCGGATGGATCCGCGGTAACAACTAAGCTTGGCTAAGCAAAATGGATATAAAAAACTCTAACAAAGCTCATAAGCCAAACCCTAGTGATGCTAGGAGCAGTGGATCAGGGAATATAGGGTACAAAGGGGAACATGCATCAGATAGGATTACTCTATCTATCGATAAAAGACTTTGGAATCGTATGCACATGGTAAGAATGAAATACTTTGAAATCATAGGGTTATATCATGTGTGGGGTTTCGCTTTCCTTTGCCTGTTAACACTCATATATAGAAATTCAGGTTCATCTGCTTGGCGTCATTCATTGATAACCTTCGATGGTGTTGATCTCGGTCTTCGATCTTGGACTCGATCTCATTGCTCACATTAACTTTGAGGTTTACCGAGAAGAAGCAGAAACACCGGAAAGGGAAACAACAATCAACAAATGGCATCGATGCAATGCTCAAGCAAGGATGATGCTATGACAAGTTAAATTGTATTGGAATGTCACCCTAAAGCATGCTTAGCAATTTTAAGCGGGGTCCAAGGGGTACAAACCCTAAAATAGGGGGAACCTCGGAGTCACCTACGGGGTTGCTATTGTTCTTCTAACTAAACTTGCTGATCAATGCATGATTATGAGTCTATTGTGTAGATCTCATTTTTCTGAACATTTTGATATATTATTTGTATTTTTCTGACTGAAAGTGAATTAGTTATGATTTTTCCCAATTTTAATCCATTTTTAAATCATTTTAAAACAATTAAACATTTTTGGAATATTTAATTATTTTATCCACTTGGTCCCACATGTCATATATTTAATCATTTACAGAAATTAATTTCCAAAAAGATTAAAACCTGACAGATGGGGCCCACAGGGGTAATTTTATTTCTAGAAAACATTAGAAAAGAATTAAATAAAATAAAAAGAATTATTACTCAGGCATGACGTCATGCTGACGTCATCCAAGGAGGAACTCCCACATACTCAATCGATCGATCCAGGGCTTGTAGGGTTGCAGGGCTAGCTGCATTCAAATCTGCTCATTGCAGGGAACCTTATGGTGGCTGCTCCGCTCCGGAATAGTGGCTGAAACCTCGCCATCGACCATGTCCGAGCAGTGTCAGAGAGGGCACACAGCGGCAAGCCGATACAATGTGATAGGAGGAGATCGGAGAGGCTAGGGAGGAGAAGAAGCTCACCAGGAGCGTGGTGGTAGTCGCGGTGAGGTCAGGGGAGGTTAGGTGGCACCGGAATCATCGATTATCATGGCGGCCTAAGGCAAGGAAGAGAAGCTCGATTGGCTCGTTTGGGGATCTCCTGGCTTACGTTCCTCTAGGAGAAGAACGAGTGTGACGACGGGGTTCCAACGACAACGACAGATCAGCGAGGGGAGCTTGGAATCGGCAGGATGATGAGGCACCTGTAGGCTAGGGTTTCGCTGGGGAAGAAATTGGGGGAATAAAGGGAATTAGGGTTCGTCTCAGTGGCACTGGGGTACTTGTAGATGACCAGGCCGTCGGTAGCGGTGATCTTGGCACACGACAAGCATATCGGTGAGGCAGGGACGGCACCGGCGGTGACACGCATCTGCTTTGGTGTCGTCGTCCTTCTGGCCGGAGGAGGAAGAAAGGGGAAAATAACGTGAATGGGCACGGGCCGCTGCTAGGCTTGACTGGGCCGATGGTGGGCTGATGCACACTGCACTGCGCGGAAGTGAAAGAGAGAGAGATAGGTTGGGCTGCGGCATGAGAAGCTCTGGTTCTATCTTTTGTAAAAACATTTTCTCGTTTTCTGTGTTTGTATTTCCAATTTTAGATATGTTTTGAGAATTTTAGAAATACTAGAAGGTTTCAAAATACTTGTAAATGGTAAGATGCCCTTATAATCAATTTGGGCTCCAAACTTTTTGTAGTTTTTTTGAAATTCAAAACTATATTGAATTGATTTGAGAGAGAGAGAGGAAACTAGGGTTTAGGGTTTTCTTTTCTTCCATGCATTTTACATAAAGAATATGATGCTCATGATATGCACAAATCAAACCCTAATTGCTATTAGTAAAACTAGGGGTGTTACACATGATAGTTTCTGAAAACAATTCTTTTCAGCTCCTAGATAACCTTCATACCCAAAAAATCTTTTGAATTTCTGGAATTATGGAGGCAATAGTGATAATTAGATACAAACACTGGAATTCTTACTCTTCATTTAATATTATTATTAAATTTGATGGAGTAAGTGAGGTTTGCTAAAAGTTTGCAATATGACTTATTGACACTTCAAACAATACGATACCAGCTTGATATCTAGATTTTTATAGTTCTAATATCTCAATTAAAGCTAAAATGCACGGAAGTAAACAAATGCCAATAACTACAACTAACTATGCAAATTCACTTTGATTTAGTTCATAATATGAGTTCATGTATAATTAAACTAAACTTCTAGAACTCCCACTCAAATGAACATCCATCATTGTTGTTTGGTGATTACATGACCCTAATTCACTACAGCACCCTGATCATCATAGATGATAGCATAGCTTCAAAGGTAGAGATTCAACAGTGTCAATCACATCAACAATGTGACTCATGCTCGACCTTTCGATCTCTTGTGTTCTGAGGACATGTCTGTACATGCTAGGCTCATCAACTCTAACTTGTGTGTATTGCAGTGCAACATGTGTTACACCCACCGTATGCGAACGCAGATAGGTCTGAAACCCGATCATCACGACCTTCCTTGTAACGAAGAACTTTCTTAGTGGTTCACACACAAGGGGAACACGAATATTGGAATTATGTTTGAGGGATCAAGTTATAATGCTAACGTCATATATCTAATACACACAAATAAGATGCATAATGTAATTTACATCAAATGTAATTTTGACATGACATGGTCATCGCACATTTATCTCCATCGAGTACTTTGGCATGGCGCCAAGGTCCATGGCATCTCCGAGCCGGTGGTATAACATTTCATAAAACTTACCAGTACCATATCAAGTCACACGCCCCTGCAAAATAAAGTTAGACGCCTCTACTTTATCTTTGCATGTTTCGCGCGGTTGTTAGGGCTTTCGTAGGAGAACCATTTCTACCTACGAACTTCCAACCATAACATGGATTTACTAGTTGACGCTTTAAGTCCCTTCACATGGCCATCCTTTGTAAATGCTATATCAACTCATGTCGGAGAGACATACACCCACTGGACACTTATATGGTACAAGCCATATGTCAGTCGTGGAACTAGTCTCGCGTAAGGTTATGCATAAGGTCGGTCTGGGCCGCTTCATTCAACATTGTCGCGGTATGAAAAAGTACACGTGGGACATTAGCAACTAGAGAATCTATGACCACACAATCAACATGTGTTTTACTCGTACCAAACATCTACACATAGAACGACTCTGATACTGCTGTTGGGTTCTATAGTAGAAAACAAAATATTCCTAACAACACGAAATGGCCAAGGTCTATTCTATGCAGATGTAAAGTAACAGAGCCATTTGGTATTCATACCCTTGAAGACCAAAAGCTTTTACGTTTAGGAGAATGTTGACAATAAAGATGAACAATGGTATCGACCTCAAGGTCGTATAGAAGAACAACGCCATGCTCCAAGATCCATAGCTCAAAACCCCATGGCTCCAATGCTCCTAGCTTCAAGATCCAAGCACCAATCTCCAAGCGCCGCAAATGCAGCGCACCCGAAGTTCTACCCACATCCGGTGTAGAGACATCCCCTAGACTCCGATCTAGCAAAGCAGCGGAAGAAGATTGATCCGGACCAAAGTCCCAATAGCAGGACGGTGTGCGTATGGTGGAGAGCTCTCTCCTCATATGCATGTTCCAATGGAGGAACCACATGTGAGGAAGAGAGAGAAAGAGAGATTTTGGGATACCTTTGAGGGGAGGGGGTGCCCCTTTATTTATAGGTGGAAGGGAGGTACTCCCAACCACAAAGTCTCGGGGTGCGACTAATCAAGGGACGAGGTGGGAGAGGTGCACCGGCCAGCCCCAGTCAGGGGCCCCACGTGGGGACAAGCCCATTAGGGCCGCCGACCATTCCTTGGCCCACCCTAGGGCATGCGGCCCCCACTTGGGCCTCTTCGGAGGCCCATTTAGGTGGGCTGCCCCATTAAATACTATAAAAATATTTTAATATTAATTAAATTAATTTATATAAAATACATATTATTTAATACCTATCACTCCGAAAAACCTTTCGAACCTCTCCGATCAATATCAGATTTCACTAAAACACTTCCGGTACCTCCCCGAAATAATTCTGGTGTTCTTTCTCTTTTCTCCGTCAATCCCAAATCAAACCCTAAGCATCACTACCCTTAAGTGTGCCACCGTTACGGTTCAGGAACACATAGACATGATCTATACACCTCTCCTAACAATGACCAATAGCGGGATCTGGATACCCATAATGGTCCCTGTGCATTCCACGATTTAACTTGATCACTTGAAACTTAAACGTCGAGTCTCATTCCCTTTGCTACATGATACTTAGTTTGTCTGAGATCTGATCATCGGTATCTCCATAACTAGTTCGACCTTGTTACCGACAAACACATTTACTCGTTCCCATGATATTACATCCTCGTGACCTAGTCACACGTTTGCAAACTTTATAGATGTAATCTCATCGAGTGGGCCCAGTATGTATCTGTCACGCGGACGAGAAAATCCCGATCTTGATAAATACTCCTCTACACATCCTTTTGGAAAATTTGAGCAGTTCTTTTATGATCACCTTTTTATGTAGTGATGTTTGGTACCATCAAGGCTGCCTCTAGTAATGGTGATTATATATGATCTCACGGTCAAAGGAGTGGGTTACTACGTTTTGCTAGTTATCGCAATGTTGAACCTTGTGACTGATCTCATTGCTATACTTTGAGTTGGGTGTGTGTACATCACGTCATTCATCTAAAATGACATGACCCCATTATCAATTGACATAAATTTCCATGATCGGGAAACCTTGATCATCAGTTAACCAATGGACTAGCGGAATAGAGGCTACTAGGGACTTGGTTTGTTTACATACCACACATTTACTAATGTTTCCAATTAGTACAATTATAGCATGGTGTAATACTTATTATAAACATTTGAAATATGACAATAAACTATCTTTATTATTTGCCTCTAGGGCATATTTCCAACATTGTTTGCTTTTCCTTACATTGGCAAAGTCATTGACTCGACGGCTAGCTCAGAGATTTTGTGTTTCTTGGATGCGTATTTCGGATACCACCATATCAAGATGCACGAGTCAGACCAATTGGCAGTTTTGTTCATCACCCCCTATGGCATGTAATTCTATGTCACCATGCCCTTTGGGGTTGAAATTTTTTGGTGCAACTTATCAACGGACGATGCAACATTGCCTCCATGATCAAATTGGTCGAAATGTCCATGCCTACGTGGACAAAATTGCAGTGATCTCAAAGAAAGGAAACAATCTCATTACCAACTTACAGGAGACCTTTCATAATCTCTGGAAATTCAACATGATGATTAACCCTATGAAGTGTGTCTTTGGGGTACCAGCCGATAAACTGTTGGGATTCATTGTTTCCCACCAAGGAATTGAAGTTAACCCAGAAAAGATGAAGGGTATCCTCAACATGAAAATTCCCACGTGCTTGAAGGACATCAAATGTATCACAGGTTGCATCGCAGCTGTAAGTAGGTTCATCGGCCAACTTGGAGAGAAGGCCATACTGCTCTACAAGATGCTTAAGAAGGCAGATAAATTCATCAGGATAGATGAAGAAGATGCTACATTGCAAGAATTGAAGAGAATACTCTCCTCTGTGCCAATCCTCGTAGCACCAGAGTCGATGGAACCCATGTTAATATATGTGGCGGCAACCAACCGGGTCATTAACATCAGCGTCATGGTAGAGTGTCAAGAAGCGATGCACGAATACGAAGTTCAGTGACTAGTTTACTATGTAAGAGAGGTATTGATGAAATGTAAGAAATTTTATCCCCACTACCAAAAGCTAGCTTATGGATTTTCCTTGCTTCTGAAGCTAAGGCACGATTTGCGAGAGCATTCTATCATAGTAGTGAGTAAAGATCCTATGTCTGACATCATCAACAATGGCTAAGACACAAGAATGGTGGCGAAGAGGGGCATAGAACATGGCGCCTTCGAAATCACCTACAAGAAGCGTGACACTATTAAATCTCAAGCCTTGGAGGATTTTATTATAGATTGGACAGAAACTCCAGATGATACTCCTGTACTAGAGCCAAAGTTTTTGGTCATGCATTTTGATGGATCCAAGATGCTCAATGGCTCGGGAGTGGTGTATTACTACAATCACCAATGGGAGAGAAGCTTCAGTATGTCCTACAAATCCACTTCAATGCTACCAATAACATGTCGTAGTATGAAGCTCTGATTGATAGACTTACTGCAGCCAAGGATATTGGCATCAAGCGCATAGTTTGTTATGGAGATTCTGACTTGGTTGCCCAGCAAGTGGTAAGACTTAGAATGCGTGGAACCCTATGATGGCAGCATATAGAGACGAAGTAGACAAGATAGCCAAGGGATTCGACGGCTACAAAGTCAAGTATGTCAAAAGGGAGGATAATGAAGTGACGAATTTGTTGTCCAAGCTTGGATCGATGTGTAATCCAATCCCTCCTGACGTTTTCCTGGAACATCTCCGGGTACCATTCGTGAAGGGAGTTGACCCTGAAAATCCAGATAGAGTCGATTCATTTGTGAACACAGTGTAGTGATCCCTCTGGCATGGAAAAAACCTTTTGTAGATTACCTCCAAGACAGAAAATTATCGATCAATGAAGTCAAAAGACAACAAATAGTACGCAGAGGAAAGGCCTACACCATCACTGATGGCCAGCTATACAAAATAAGAACCATAGGCATATTCCTACAGTGCGTATCTCAATAGAAAGGCATTGAGATCTTAAGGGAAATCCATCTCGGTGGTTGCGGGCATCACACCCCTCCTAGATTGTTAAATTCCAAAGTGTTTAGGCAAGGGTTTTATTGGTTTACCGCCATGGCGAACGTAGACAAGCTAGTTGAGACCTGCCTTTGGTGTCAGTACTATGGAAGGAAACCACATGTACTAGCCGAAGAGTTGTGAACCATACTAATTACTTGTCCATTTTGATGTCTGGGAGCTTGACATGGTTGGACCCTTCAAGACGGCACCTTGTGGGTTTACTCGTCTTCTAGTAAAAGTTGATAAATTCACCATATGGATTGAAGCTAAACCCATTAGATAACTCGATGGGGGCAACTTCCCTCAATTTTTTATAGGATCTAGTGGTGAGATTTGGTATCTCACATAGAATTATCACCGACAATGGCATAAACTTATCACTCGGAGAAGTGGAGGCTTAATGTCACTTCAGGGGATATGCCTTGTCTTACCATCTGTGGCACATCCACAGTCTGATGGTCAAGCTGAATGGGACAATGAACTAATTCTGTAGGAAATCAAGCCACACTTAGAGGAACCCCTACATCATGTTGTTGGATCCTAGGCGAAAGAATTACCATCTGTGTTGTGGAGCTTGAGAATAACTCCTAACAGATCTACCAACTATACCCCTTCTTCATGGTTTATGGAGCACAAACAATACTACCTACCGACATGCTCCATGATTCACCATGAGTCACCACCGATGATGAAGATGACGATGAAGAGTTCATGAAACTATCCGTGGACCTGCTTGAGGAAGAACACGTCCTGGCATGGCAGAGATCTGCCATCTACCAGTAGAAGCTATGCATCTAACATAGTCGCCATGTCTCGTTTAAGGAAGGAGATCTAGTGCTTTGCCTCAAGCGGAAGATAACCCACAAACTATCCCACCTTGGGAAGGATATTTCGTCATAAACAAAGCATTGCTTAATGTTTCCTATTACCTCATCAACATTTGCGAGTTAAAAGTTAATCCAGGAAAAGTTTGCAAACGCAAGCGATGTGACCTCGATGATGACTATCCTTAGACTGATCGGCCATGGAACATAACACAACTATGTCCTTTTTGTACTTAGCGTATTTCCTTTATGTAATATGTACCTTATATGATAAAAAATAAAGATTTTGGTTCACTCTTATCTTGAGTATTTTACCTCCTTTACTTGTTCATTTTTGGATCATATAAAAACCTTTATGTGCAAGTTTGCATTTGCACTTGTCAAAATTTCGCCTTCCAGTGTTATCTTAAGTTTTCTGGTCTACATGTTTTCTGTTGTTTTTGTGTGGATTCTAGAGTAGTGATTTCTCAGAACTTGTCAGTGATATGGTCCCCGGGTACCCCAAAGACAATCTTCATCGCCAAAAATAACTCAAAGATAGATAAAAATGCATCTCCATAAAAAAAAAAGAAGGCAGCAGAAGAGGGTGTCCTGGACCATCTACATCCTCCCAGCGGCATGGATCACACCTTGGGCCGCTTCTCCTTGCTCCCCTCCAATTCTTGGACCCGCTGGTCATTCCGACTTATAGCTGGGCCTCTCGTGTGTCATCCCTGGCTGGGCCATGTCCTCCTCCCCGACCCATCTGGCTCCACCCCGTAGAGTCCCCCCGTCTAGCTCTACGGCACCAGCCCACCCTGGTCCGCCTCCGCATTAGCCCGGTTGGGCTACCTCCCAGTTGGGACCTCTCCAGCACCCTGCCCGTCTGGGCCGCAGGTACCCTGCCCAATTAGCCCACCTCACGCCCTTCCCGAGCATTCCGCCCGGCTGGGCCTCTGTGCTACCCATCCGGCTAGGCCGGTTCGGCTGTCGCCCGCTGGGGTATTCCCGGCTGCTCTCGTTTGATCCATCCCGATCGATGTCCACTCTCCCCGACGACTAGCTTTAGCACCTACCACTACTTCTACTCTCGCCCCATTTTATCAAGAACCGACTCTTCCTATCGATCAAGACCAAGACCGGTGGTTCCTAGCGATGCATCAGATGCCCCCAAAAGACAAGCGCTAGACAAGGAAAATCCACGAGTCAAGGAGTGGAAAAGATGACACTGTTTCCATGCCCCTACTACCACTATGCACATAGTTCTACACTTAACATGACACTTTACACTATACCTGCAATAGTAGTAGTTAGGCCACGTGGGCCCGCCCTTGTCCCTTGGCATGTTTTATAAATGACCAAGGGGGCTCGCGGTGGCAAAGGGGAGACTCATTCTCACGACATGCATGCACTAGTACTAGATGGAGTCTGATCAATCACTCTATGCTATCTAACTCTCTCTCTCTCTCATGAGCACACATACACTCTGGGATTGGATTCTAATAGAATACTCATATGCATATAGCTCAAGGAGTGTTTGTAGCTATTGTGTTCACTGTCCAGATAGTAAATCGGCCATAGAAGGGGTGTTACCTCTCACATAGAGGGCTCCGAACCTGGGTACTTCCTGTGTTTCTCCACAGTAGCCCATGCCCAATCTCGTTTGCAATCGATGTCATAGTCGCCAAACTTGATCCCACCCTATATCTATCCTTCTTAGGCACTATCATATCTAGAACTACGACAACACTTGAAGCCAACAGTTTTGTCCCAAGGTTTTGGATGGTGCTAGTAAGCATCATCACCAAGGGAAAGGTTCTATACTAAGATTTTCCATCTCAAAAAAAGTCAAGAGATAAAACAAAAATAATGGATAAGTAAGCACATGCTTAAAAATATACACAAAATATACATGCCGAACTTAAATAAGTAGCAAGAGGCTTGTCACAGTTTTCCGCCTTACGACACAAGTTTCCAGCATACAAAAAAATTCTAGAGACATGTTTAATACACCAATGTTTATGGCACTGGTGTAGGAACTTTGAAGCAGGATCATCAGCGGAAGGAGATCTACCACCGCCAAGCTCCTCGCGATCTGACAAGCCCAAGGAAGACTTTGAAGTCATAGGAGAGGCATCTAGAACATCTTATTTTTCAATAAGGGGTGCTTTATTACTCAAAAGGTTTAAGTATTAAACCCGGTCTCTACATAGCTAGGATGCACACAGCCGTCATAGTCCATGGATCCAAACAAATAAAACTAAAAGCCAGATTACATATCAAAGTGAGAAATTGTAAATTTCCTATGGTGATGAAGGAGGGCTTATCCGAAGATTGTGCTGCCATCCATGCCGGGTAAACAAATCCCGCGCCGTATCCTCCATCCACGTACACACCTCCGTAAAAATTTCATGATAATCCGCACAATACAGTGTCGGCCAAGACCGTAGGGTATTAGTACATCTGTAAATAACATGCATGAGAGAATGATTTTTATCATCAAAAACTTTATCATTTTACATAGCCATAGAGATCATATAATGGTAATCGTTCCAACCTGAAGAAGTAACTTATACTTGTGACATATACCATGTAACCAATTCCCAAAAATGTTGGCAATACTACGTGGTGGATACAAGCCCGAAACTACTTGGGTAACTGACCATATAGACCTATCTAAGTTGCATTAGAAAAACAAGTGTTTGATTGTCTCGTTATGATGACAAAACATGCACATAGGATTCCCATGCCAATACCTCTTAATAAGATTATATTTAGTGAGGATATCCCCTCGACAAAGATACCAAGCAAATATTTTGTTTTTTAGAGTTATCTTCATCTTCCAGATCATCTTATTATCTAAAACTGGTATGACTAGCTAGACTAAAGAATTGTATAAGGAACTAACAAAGAAAGAACCATTCTCACTTAATTTACATTGAAATTTATCTAGCCCAACTAATAAATGAACATTTGCTAACCGATGTAGCAATGTGATCCAAGAGTCTAGTCTGGTACCAATAAAATCTATCCTTATAGTCACATTGGGAGGAAATGATTCCAATACAGTGGAAATCGATTCCTCCTTATAAAGGAAAATGGAATACAATGCAGGAAATTGTTCATGGAGTGTAGTAGTACCAAGCCACTTATCCTCCCAAAACTATATCTGAGAACCGTTCTTAATAGAAAATGTACTGAAGTGGAAGAAATGTTTCTTCGTTGCCATAAGGCCAGCCCAAAAGTGCGAGTCACCAAGTTTCCAAACCATTTGGGACAATGCTTTTGAACCCATATATTTTCTTTTCAATAGAGTTTGTCATATTCCTTCTTCAGTTAATAACTTTAAGAGCCATTTATTAAGTAGGGCTATATTCTTGATCTCGAGATCATGAATACCGAGCGCCCATATTATTTGGGTTGACAAAGCACACTCCATTTAGCCAGTATATACTTCTTCTTCTCACTATCTCCTTGCCAAAAGAATCTTGATCGGAAATAATCTAGCCTTTGTGAGACTCCTTTTGGAAGCTGAAAGAATGATATCATATACAATACCATATTACTTAGTACTGAATTAATGAGTACCAATCTTCCTCCCATGGATAGTAATTTACCATTCTAGCTACTCAATCTGAACTAAAGTCTTTGCTCAATAATTTTCCATTCAGCATTTGTAAGCCTCCGATAGTGAACCGAACTGCCAAAATACCGCATTGGAAATACACCCTAACTACAGGCAAATAGCTCAACATAAAGGTTCGCCACATCCCGAGCCTCACCAAAACAAAACAATTCACTTTTATGGAAATTTATTTTTAATCCTGAAAGTTGTTCTAAAGCTGAAAGTATGAGTTTTCGGTTCTTAGCCTTTTCCTGATCATGTTCCATAAACGGAATTGTATCGTCCGCATACTGAAGGATAGATAAACCTCCATCGACTAGATGGGGAATCACACCTTCGATTTGGCCCTCATAATTTGCATGCTCAATCATGATGCATAACATATCAACCACTATATTGAATAGCATTAGCGATAATGGGTCACCCTATCTTAGCCCTTCTTTGGTCTAGAAGTATTTACCAACATCGTCATTGACTTTGATGGCAACACTACCTCCCGACATTATGCTATTGATTAAAGCACGACACTCGGCTAAAAAACCTTTCATTCTAAGAGTCTATTGAAGAAAAAACCATTTGACTTTATCATAGGCTTTCTAGAAATCAAATTTTATGATAACCCCATTCAACTTGTCCTATGTAGTTCATGCACTGTTTCATGCAAGGTAACCAAACCATCAAGTATGTTGCGGCCTTGCATGAATGTAGTTTTTAGAGGGCGAACTACATGATCAACCACTGAAATTAACCTCATAGTAGTGACTTTGGTGAAAATCTTAAAATTAACATTAAGAAGGCAGATTGGTCTATATTGTTGGATACGCTCTGCTTTATTAATATTAGGTAATAAAATAATCTATCCAAAATTTAATCTAAACAAATCCAATTGTTTGTCATGCAAAGAACTAAACAATCCAACAGGCCAGGGGCCTTATTGTGCTGCATTTGGAATACAGCCTTCTTGACCTCCTCCTCAGTATGGGGAGCATTTAATAGATTTTTTTCCTCATTAGAGACCTGGGGTACATGGTCTACTTGGGACTCCTCCAGGGAGAAAGAACCTTCTTCTGATTCCCCAAACAAATTCTTGTAATAATTTGTAATGTAAGATTTCAACTTCTCATGTCCCTCAATTATACCAACATCATCTTCCGTTATGGATCGAATAAGTTTCTTCTTGTGTTTGCCATTGACTATACTATGGAAGTATCTAGTATTTGAATCCCCATGCAAAATAAATTGAGCCTTGGAATGTTGGTACCATTTGAGTTCCTCTTCGTGCAGATGATGTGCAAGCTCTGCATTCGACTGGCTTTTAAGCTCAATTTCATGTGAAGTTAACAAATGAGTTTCTTCTAATTCTTTGAGTTCATCAATAGTAGACGAGAGTCATTGTTTTCTTTTTTAAGACTACTAGTTGTGTGACGTACCCAACACCTGAGATGTTTGCGTTTCACAGGAACATTATTATTGCACCTCTAGATTGGAGTACTACCCATAACTGGTCTTTCCCAAATAGCTTTGACGATATCCGATGTAACCGTCCTAGTTCAAATTTGAACGGACAGGAACATCGTGTGCAAGGACGAAGACATCCACCTTGACCGTGTTGGCCACCAAGTTGTCGTATCTGGCCAAGGAGTTCTAGATAGCTTCACTATCAATCTTCTCACTGTTTTCATCAACAACGGGCATGCCAGATGTGATCAATTTGATTTTGGCACTATCATAGTGAGCCTTGGTCAGTGCCAGCGCCATCATTTCTCCCGCCTCGATGGAAGAATATTTCTAGCTCTTGATCCTCTCGGGGGGTCACCGCATGATGTCTGAGAACTTTGTGGCGGACTCAACTTGTTTGATAGAAATATCCAAAGCTTTGGTTATCTCCTTGATATGCTCGATGATGGTGTTAATGAAGGATATAGCTAAAATCATCCGGTTTTGAGGTTTGGCGAGCTTGGTCACACGTTGGCTAAGCCAATGGGATTTAGAAATGCAAACAAGCAAAGGCCATGAGAATACAAATATACGAAACTTCTGACATGTAGTGAGGATAGTAGCAAAGTGTTACCAAGCACGTTTTCCGCTACCATCCCGGAAGATACCACCAAGAGATCGTGCTCCTATTGGTTTTTTTGAAGGCTTCGAGGCTCCTGCGATTTTGCGCTCCAGCATCATCATTCTTCATCTTCAACTCTTCAATCTCTGCCTTGAGTTTTTGATCTTAGTGTTGGAAGATTCTTGCATGGACTTCATAGTTTCTTCATGGATCTTCACTAGATCTTCTAGATCCATCTTAAGGATGTTATTCTCGCTCTTGGATATGTTTGGATTTCTCCACAATATCCTTGGCTTTGGCGATGGCAGCTGCAAGCCAGAAAAATGAAAATTATGAGTATGTGTACTTGGAAAAGGAAATATGATGGCGGAATAACCAAGTTTTTAGTAAGAAGAAAGACACTTGAACTTCTTGATTTGCTCCTTCAGGATCTTGATGGTATCCCTCTCCTTCCCCAAAGCTATCTCGGCAACCTTCTTCTCTTCCTGCAACTTGGCAAACCTTGCATTTGCTGCCTCCTTCCGAGCACACTCATTCTACAAGAGATAAATTCTTTAACTACCTCAGAGAATTTAGTCAGAAAATATACGATTTCTCAACTAAAATCTCGAGGGCTACAATATGAGAATTTAAAAGCTACACTAAGAGTATCTAGTAAAAAAATCATTTACAACTAGAAACTTAGGGGCTACAATGTGAATTTCACTCGGTTTCTCCTCGGGCCAAAAACTTATGATTTTTGCCTAAAAGCTGAGGGTATACATTGTAAAATTACAAAGTACAAAGGACTTACGTGGCAATGGTTTTAAGATTATTGGTAGCTTGGAGAGTGTTATCATGCGTAATCTCTGCACCGGTGCACATAATCTCCACCTGCTTGAAAATATCGTTAGAGCCTAGTGTCTTAGGAGTGGAGGCAGTGGATGCAGTTACAGTTAGAGGAGTCGAAGAATCCCTAGCCATCCTTTGACTTGAAGAAGTCTGGGAGGGCTTAGGAGCTGCCTCCTTGCTAGTTGGTGACTTGCTTATCGCTACCGCCATTGTCTCTTTTCCCTTTGGTATGACATCGTTAGCAGGAGCTTCAGCCGTATTAACAATGTGCATGCTCTCTGGCATCACCAAGGTTCTCGGGGGGAGAGGCTTCGACACTAGCAAAACAAGAAGCATCATGGATAGGAATGTTGTCTGCCTCCATGGAGGAGGGTTCTAGAATTGTGATGGATGAAGTTCCACCTGAGCTAGCAGGAACAATAGCGGCGAGAGTACGGGGAGAAGGAGCTGGGGATGAGTTCAGAAGCATATACCGAATATCCTTTGGGGTACGCCTCAAGGTACCAATGTTTGTCTTCCTTAAAACATACAGTTCAAAGTATAAGTACTAGAAGAAACAAACACAAATAAAGTAGGATGAATGAGATGCTTACATAGAAATTGGCAGTTTTGCCAACGCAATGTTGGCAATATTTCTTCTCTTCTCCACCTCCAAATAGGCAGTGGATTTTTTGGAGACCCCATGCTCTCCAATTTCTTATTCTTCTTGCATGTGGCAACAACATAAAAGGAAGGAACTTTGCGCTTTTACGATGTCGAGGAAGGATGATCCTTGCTGGATTCATCGTCTAACAGGATCAAGACGTCCCGAGCTTTGGGCTATACACCTGAGGAGTCATGTACTCCTTGGCTAAGCCCATAAGTTAGAAAAAGTCTGAGTTAGTACCGCAAATCATAAACCCAAATCAGAAACTTTGGAGTATGAAAATAGCAAAAGATAAAAAATTACCTCAGGACATTGGCCCTGCACGAACATGTCAATGGTGATCTTGAAGCCACGCCCTTCACCTTGACCATATCCTTCATGCGGATCTTGATATTGTTGCTGGAGAGGTTGTCAGGAGAAATTCTTAGAGGATCCCTCCTTTCCCTAGTGTAATTATGCATCAAGGTGGAGCGGTGCTGTAGAGGTTGGATCCACCTTGTGAACCATCCCATAGCTAGGTCCAGATCTATCAACCCCATGTCCATAAGACGCTCGATCCACCTTATGATGCAAGAGGCCTCTAGGTTAGAGAGGAGAGGGACTTTGGACTGCCAGTTAACAGACTCAGCATCAGCACAGTCCACGAAACTAGGATGAGTGGCCTCATGGACCTCAAGAGGAATGTTTAGGTCGTAGAAGTATGACCTTTGCTAGTTCTTGACGGACTCGTTCCCAATGATGTCGGTGAATATCCTGTTAGGACGAATCTTGAAGCTAATGGTTCTACAATTGGCTAGTTCATCCTTTGTAACACCCCATATTTTGAGAATCCTGATGAAATGTTTGAAGACCCAAATATGCGAGGGAACAAAAACTTTTCTTCTGCTAGAACTTGTTTGAGTTGCACCTCTTCATGCGTGTCTAATAAATTGTTTTTATTTTTTTGATTAGGTGTAGTATTGTTTGGAGATGATTAGGATGGTACACTAGTGGTTCTATAACAAAGGCTTGCATGAAATATAGGATCCAACTCAAAATAGACAAGAACCCTAGAGAAAACCAACATTCTGCTAAGTCTAAAAATAGTTTCAACCTTCTAACTTAGGCTCTTTAGATTAACCAACCCAGGTGCATTTTTTGAGAATGCACCTATGCCACTTTGTAGTCCTATATTAGGTCTTGCTAACCATGCCCTTGCTATAGACTATATAATCCTAGAGAATACAAATACATAAAAGTTTTGTAGGCAAGTTGTTAACAAATCCTGGTCAAGTTAAAAACAACTATTTTTGGCAGTTAATTCCAAACTGCTTAGACCTGATCTAGGAAACCAAAGGCACCCTAATGATCTACAAGATGTGGTATATCTAACCCTACCCCTCCCCATATCAATGTAACCCTGAGTTAGCTAAACCATCAAGGTTTTGATGGCATGAAAATAATCTGGCCCTAGATAGCTAATGTAGCATCCCAAGTGTGTAACACTTGCAATGCTACATCTTCCAGTCAATATATAATTCTAATCCTACTTTTCATTAAATGCATCATCATAATATCATGCTCATGTCATCATGCCATATTGCATTTAAGCATCATATTAAAACTATTCTATTTGGTTCTTCTCCTCGTATGGCATTGTCTTGAATATTGTTATTTGCTTCTTGATGTATTGTATTTGCTTCTTAATAAAATGCTTGATGCCAAAGTTTAGTTGGGGGGATATCTATTATAATTCCATCACCCTCCTTGCCACCTTCCTTTGGCTCCATCTATAATTCCACCATCCTATTTAATATGAGCAAATGCATGTTTCTTTGGCACTTATTTCTAGCTCATATAATTTGGGGTGGATCCAATTCTACTCTACATGCTTCCATACATGGTTTCATATTCTTTTCAAGATATCTAATGGGAGCCTTTCATCTCCTTTTTCCCGTAGTTTGATTTTGGTGAGATTTTTTGAATTTGAATAAGGCAAGCACACGTTTTTTATGTAAACCAAACTAAGGAAAGTAAACCTACAATAAATCTTCTCAGACCTTCTTGCTACATATTCCTCTAGAATAATGCATGAAATCATCTTTACATTGATCCTCATATGTAACATGTATCTTGGCCAATTGTTTCGTCTATCTAACTCTCATATCTTTTGCTCACATCTAACTAGAGCCAAATCCTAAACCCCTCTATTTATCGATCTAATCTATCCTAGCTCGCTATATAGATAATTAATCCTATCTAGCTAGCTAAATCTTTCCTTAATTCCAACCTGTGTGTTTACTCTTATACATACACACACTTTAGTCCAAAACCCCACCCGTGAGTGTGAACGCAAACACACACTTCCTACTTTTATCTAAACCGTGTGAGCCAACACACACACTCTATCTACGAGACCCCTCTCTAACTAATCTGACCGTGTCTGAACCTAAACACCTCTGCTAACCTAAACCTGATGGTTCAATCAAAATAGTATGGCCAGCTTCTCCCGTATCATGTTTCTCTTCTCCACGCCAAATGTAGGACACGCCTAGCGCGTGACTCCTACGAACTGCATCACATGCTCGCCTCGCCAAAAAAGCCTTGCTGTAGTGCAGCCCTCTCAACCACTCCCTCTCTCTTCATCCCCATCCTCTCCACCTTTCGTTTTCTCTTTCTTCAACCACACGAAAGAACCGCAGCGCTGCCATGGACGCAAGCCCTAGATCCTCGCCTCCCACTTGATCTCCGTCGCCAGCGACCGCCTCGATGCACCAGGAGCACCGTAGGGTACACCACCGTCGATTGGAGGTCAGAACACGGACAGGGAGCCCCTACAGCGCCGACATGGACTCCATCCCTGAGCAGCTGCTAAACACCATCACGTGCGCACTAGACGCTCGCCATCGTCGGCTCCTTCCTTTCGCCATCGTCCCCACCTATCCTCGAGCTAGCCTACCTTGCCGTCGGTGAGCACCACCTTCCCTGACCTTCTCGACGTCTGTTCTGCTAGCCGTGTCCCCACAGTCGTCGTGTCGCTTGCCACGCGCCCACGCGCACCCGTCACAGCCGCTCGCTGCGCCCCACAATAGCAATAGCACGCGCTCCCTCTGTTTCCTCTTATTTTCCCGTGCAACGCCTGCTCCACCGGCGAAGGTTCCTGGAAGAAAACTGTAGGAGGAAGTCCCATCTAGCTAACGCATCAAACCGCAGTCGAATCCATCCTCTATCCTGCTCGGAATCATCTCTAGAACTTCGGCCGATCTCGCATATCTCTGTCAGGCAACCTGAATCCTCTCTGTCCCCGTTAGGATTCTGAGAATTACATCCCAGATCTAGTGAAGCTTCCTTGACCTCTTTTGTAGTACATGGTATCATATAGCTCTAGGTTCAAATGACGTATCAAACCATCCACCAATGAGCTCGGAATCAGAAGATCCATCGATATCACTAAAGTTTCTATCCTAAATTCAGCAAACGTCAGCGGCCCGTCTCCCAGCCTCTCTGTTCAGCTATTCTTACCGGTGAATCTAGGCTTCAAAATTAAACGGCGCTCGATTTGGAGTTTCGCAGCCGAAGAAATCATCTGCTGAAGTCGGGGCAAAAATCTGTTTTTCTGAAGTTTGGATTGAATCCGCTCTGTTCTTTCCTCTTTTCTGGCACCCTTTCTAATGCCAAAAGAAACCCTTCCTTCGACTACTACTATATTAACTAGTAAATGAGTAGTACTCATCTACAACTAAATTAACTAGTAATACATTATTACCATCGTCCAAAGATTAAGATCAATTAATCCTGTCGATGCAAACGCATAAAGATAACACCTTGATCATCCGGTACTATCCATCAGCCGTGGTAATGTACCGCGGCGGCATCGTGAGGAACGTCAGATCTTCGAGGACGACATTACCGGACGACGCACAGCTCGTCAGCTCAATGACCCCATTAAGGGTGTTCGTCGAGAAGTCTGCCGGCGACTGCGGGCCAGTCGTGCATAGTTTCGCCCTGTACCGGGGCCACGAGTACTGTCGTTGTATTGGGAATGGAAGTGCCTAAGAAGGCTAGATAGAGATGTGGGGACTAGCAGGAAAGCTCTCGACAGCGTCCGCAGGCGGGATCGGCTACGAGCGAGTGTAACAAGACACAAGAAGTACCCAGGTTCGAAGTCCTCGTCGTGAGGTAAAACTCCTACTCCTGCCGGTCTGACTATGGATAGAATACAGAGTACACTTGCTCCTCAAGCTGTATGAACTAAATACCTATTAAATGCTCAACCCTTGCTACGAGAGTCTTGCCCCTCCTTATATAGGTAAAGAGGCAATGGTCTCACTGGCCAGGCCGACTGGCGGGTCCCACAGGCGGCCCCAACCGACTGGTCATCTACAGTATTCGGTAGTATCTGTCATGTCGAAGCTACACATCGTGCGGGTCGTCATGGGTACAATGAACACTGTGCAAGCCTGTCGTCAGCAACCGTCCATTGTGCCTGCGTCACCCGCAAAGTCTTTGGTATGGTATCATAGTGGTGAGTCTTGTCACGGTACCAGGGCGTATCGTGCACTGTGTAGCACGTCGCTCTGCCTCTGTCTTGATTGTGTCCGGCTATGCCCATGTGGTCGGATCCGTTTCTTGCCGCCCTTCCTTGTTTCGGCTACCAACTAGTAGCCAGGACAAGGCACATGCATCCGGCTATGATCTGCTAGCCAGACGCGAGCTGTCTGCCCTTGTTCTTGTCCGGTCAGGGTACCAGGGGTCATCCCCCGACACTAGCCCTCGGGCGCGTGTGAATTTCACCCTTAGGTGAAACGTACGCGCGCTGCCTCTTGCGTTTGAATTTTATATCCGGCCGCAGGCTGACGGTTGCGCTACCCGTGACTTCAGTGCTGACGCTAGTCACGCGCGCACGCGCCATCATTGTGCTACTGCGCGCAGCGCTGTGTCCCATCGCACATCACGCATATCGCCTGGGGTACCGCCGCTTGCCGCTTTGGTTTCCACCTCGGGATCCTTTGCGCACGTGGTGCCGGCACAGGGGATCCGAAGCCGTTGGTGGCGATGTGGCGTGGCCTGGTGGGTGCCACACGGCGAGTCAGACGGTTTCCCTGCCCTGGGCTTAAATACCGCCCAGGGGAGCAGTTCTCCTCTTCCGCACCTTGCCTTCGCCTTTCCCCCTGCACGCTCTGCCTGCTCCCTTGTTCCTCCTGCCTGTTCATTGCCGTACTTGCTGCGCCCCCCATCTAGCATCGCCTGAGACATGGGCCCCACTTCTCAGCACCTGCCACCACGACCGACGAGGAGGTGATGGCATCCGAGCGCGGTGCCTGGTGCGGTTCATCCGTGACGGAGGACCATATCACTAAGTATCGCGCGACGCGGGTGCTGCTGCCAGAGACGGAGGTGGCGGTGCGGCTCGTGCCGCCGGAAGAGGAGTCGCCGCACCCCCCGGAGGGGGAGCGGGTGATCTTCCTTTCCCACCTCGCCCACGGGTTCTCCCTCCCAGCAAACCCCTTTCTTCTGACGTTCCTTGCCTTCTTCGACCTGCGCCTCCACCACCTCGGCGCCAACGCCATCGGCATCCTCACGCACTTCGCAGACTTCTGCGAGTGCTACCTCGGGATCCAGCCGGATCTCATGCTCTTCAGCCGGCTGTTCCTTGTCCGGCCGCAGGTCCAGTTCTCCCAGGGCCCGCTGGTCCCCTGCCGCGGTGCCTCCATCTACTCCCGCGTGCAGACCAGCCACCCAAAGTTCAAACTTCATGACACGGTCTGACTGTGGTAGCAGTCGTATTTCTACGTCCGCAACATCACCGATGTCGACCGGATCAACCTACCGGCTTTCCAGGATGTGGAGTCCACCCGGTAGAGCTGGGATCTGAGGATCCACGGCAAGAAGGCAGAGTTGGACGCGATGCTGCAGCGGACGCGGTCCCTTATCACCGCCGGCTTAACCGTCCTGGACATCATGCTCAACTGGATGTCTTGGTTGATGATGCCGCTGCAGCAACAGGCCCACGGGATGTGCTTTTACTCCGGCCGGCTGGACCCCACCCGGCTATCCCACCGTGATCCCCGCTACCACAACCTCAAGGAGTGGGTGTGGACGATCACGGAGGAGAAGCTGCTGGAGAACTAGAAGTTCGGGCAGGCCCCATACATGCGCGAGAACCGCACGTCCCGGGTAAGTCTTCTGCTTTGGCCCATATCTTCTGTTTTCCGTCTTGCTTGCTTCATCCGGCTGATGCTCTATGCTTCTTTTTGTGGTAGAACTTCCCCTGCATCCTTGGGAAGAGGGTCAGACCCCCCTCCAAAACTTCGTGGCCGACCTTCCAGAGCCGCGCTCGTGCCGGACTGACGAAGAGTCGGACAACGACGCCAACGTCTTCCCCAACCGGAACGATGAGCCGGTGCATGATCCCTATGCACTGGTTGTCGAGGGGGAAGAGGCCGCCCCGGCTCCCGAGCCGGCCCGATGCCGAACGATGGACGGTGACTCTAGGCGCTCCGGCATGGGAGGGAGTAGATCAAGCCAACCCTCGGTGGAGGAGCCGCCTCCCAATTGGAGCCTGATAGGCGCCCCACCCCTGAGCCGGCTTGGCCGCAAGAAGGCGCCGCCCCTGGTGCTGTAGGGGTAAGGCTTTTCACATTATCTTTTTGTCTTGCACCTCCCTCCTCTTTCTTACTGGTTTTGCCCTTATCCTTTTTAGTACGCTCATCTCCTTCGGTGCTGCCAGCCCGACGCGAGCACCGACTGGCTTCCCTCCTCGCGTGCCGCCTACCAATCTAGCTCCTACTACCGCTGCTTCCCCCACTCCGACGTCCAGGGCTACGCCGCCGGCTTGCGCGGATCTGGCTACAGGAGTCGGGGCCGGGGCTGCTCCGCCGACTATGGTGGCTCAGCCGGGCACCACCGTGCCGAGCCCGAGGGGCAGGGACGACTCCTCCATGGGAGCGAGCGGGACGGCAGCCGGCAAGGAGCCGGTAGTGGTCACCGATAATAACTCCGATGGCGAGCCGGGGGAGGAGTGACAGGTGGCACTCTGCGAGGCGAAGGAGTCCCTAACCCTCAACGTCGCTGACAATTTCTCCTCCACCATGTCTCTGGCGGATCTAGATGCTACCTTGGAGGTGGAAGTGAAGGAGATCCGGCTGCTAAAGGCCTCGACTAGGAGCAATCGGACGCTGGAGCAGAAACTTGCCGCGGTGAACAACACCTCCCAGAGTAAGTCTTGCTACTCGGTTTCCATCCCTTTTTTTATTCATATCTGGCTATGTCTACAGCCATTATGGTCTACGCCCAGCAGGAGATCGACCGGATGACCAAGGCGAACGACCGCCTCACCCGGTCCAACTCCTTTCTTTGCCTCCAGAACAAGGAGTGGCACTCCAAGACGGACAAGCTAGAGGCTGTCATCAAGGAGCACGACTCCTCCCTTCCCAGCCGGGCCCAGGCCTTCGATCTCCTCGACGCCTAGTGCAAAGATCAGGAGAAGGAGATCAAACGGCTGGGAGAGCAGGAGAAGGCTCTGCTAGAGGAGCTGATGCAGGTTGGCCGCACCGCCAAAGGTAAACTATCTTGCTGACTCGCCTTTCTTGTCTGGATCCGGTAGCCGAACCCGACCTTCTTTTCTGATAGCTTTTTATCCGGGCGTAGACCTGTTGGCCTACAACTGGCTCCAGGAGAACTGGCCGGGCGAGCAGCCCACCTCCCAGGAGCTCGTTGCCCTCCTGTGCAAGGAGGCCGCGGAGCTGCGGAAGGATGCCCACACCGTCTTTGACTTCCTCTAGCTGGATGCGGCCGCACCGGAGACCATCATCTAGCTGGCAGTGAAGCTTGCGGAGTGCCGGCTGCCATCGACCGGCTAGGAGATCTAGCGGGACGAGTCGGAGCGGAGCTGGCCTTGGCACTGATGCTCTCCTGGTACAAGGACGCACGCGTTGAGAAGATCAACGGAGGCTTCCACGCTGGCGCAGACCTTGCCGCCATCTGCCAGGATCACCCCAAACTCCGTGCCTCCACCATCAAGATTGCCGGCTACACCGATGTCGACGAAGTCCTCACCGACTCGGAGTCCGCCAGGATGCTGGAGACAGAAGCCGCACCGATGCCGCATCCGGAGGATGGAGATGTCGGAGCCGGAAAGTCCAACGTGCCACCTCCTCCGCTAGAAGCCAATACGAGACAGGACCAACCGCAAGGCAAGGGCCCCACCGCCTAGACCTGATCCCTGGGATGCCGGTTGGAATTGTAGTAGTTTTTTCTTTTGTCGAACTTGTGTCTGTGTGTCGGTGAACTTGTGGGAGCTTCGACTCCCCTTATCTTTATGTATTTGAACGTGTTTGCCTTTTGCTCTTTCTAATTTTATGTACTTTGTGTTTCTTTTCTCTTCTACCGATTAGGCTTGCCCGACTATCTTCATCCGACTAAAGGAGTTTAGCCGGATAACTACTAATTCTATTGGGGCACGCCAGCGCACCCCCTGGGTGTAGCCCCCGAGATTCAGAGTATTTGGCGAAGCCAAGTGCTTTGAATCTTCTCTTCTTTTCTTGCGCTTTCCCTCACCTGGGCCCAAATATCCGGCTAAAATCCTTTAGCCGGTCGGAACTACATGATTCCACTAGGGGCACGCGAGCGCACCCAGTGGGTGTAGCCCCCGAAATTCGGAGCGCTTGATGAAGCCAATGACTTCAAATCTTCTCTTCTTCATTCTTGACAGCCGACTTGGTGCAGTCGTGCAAAATAAACATATAGATAGATTTTCTTAATACATTAGGCGGTCAGTACGTGCCTTTTAGCCGGCTTACGGACTTCGGTTTGTTTCAAAAATTGATTTGCTTAATACTTAGTCGCTTTCCCGTGCGCTCTGCTGTTTACGCTGCGTCCTTGCCAGGAAGCCAGGTTGCGGTCTACAACTGGAATCGAAGGGAGCTGACAATACATTGCGCATGGTACTAGAGGCTTAGTAGCCCGACAATCCCAAACTATGCGCAAGGCCGGACCGTTCGATCTGTCAAATCTTTTCGCCGTTTTTTGTGTGGGATGTCTCAGGCTTTTGCTCTTGCTAGCTGGATAGCCGGGTTGCGGTCTGTAGCTGAGATGAAGAGTGGGCCTCTGACATCTTCGCACACTACTCAGCCGGTTTATAGAATTAGCAGGCCGAGCCAACCGGCGAGCCCCCGTGTAGGGGTTGCTGGAGCCGGAAAAAATTGAATCGAATAAAGAGCAACATGCAAATTTCTGGCAAGGAGCCCCTGGGTGTCTCGCGGGGTTCCACATTTTTCATTCATAGGGTTCACGGGATACATACACTATCAGACGACTAGGTGTAAAACGGACGAAGCAGGGCCGCGTTCCAGGGGCGTTCTGTCTCCTCATCCGACTTGTCCATCTTGTTCTTGCGCGGCTGCTACGTGTTGATGAGGTAGTAGGAGTTGTTGTACATCACTCGGATGATGATGAAGGGGCCCTCCCAAGGCGGCGACAATTTGTGCATGCCCTTCGTGTCCTGCACCAGCCGGAGAACCAGATCGCCCTCGCGGAACACAACGGGTTGGATCCGGCTCGAATGGTAGTGACGCAGGCGCTGCTGGTACAGCGCCGATCTGGACAACGCCAACTCGTGGGCCTCCTCGAGGAGGTCCATGCCGTCCTCCCTTGCCTCTTGGTTGGCCTTCTCATCATAGAGGATCTTGCGGGGTGAGTCGAACTCGATGTGCGCGGAGAGGATGGCTTATGAGTCGTAGACGAGGAAGAATAGGGTGAAGCCGGTTGACCAGTTCGGGGTGGTGCGAAGGCTCCACAGCACAGCCGGCAGTTCCTCGATCCAGCATCCGGGAGACCGCTCCAAAGGCTCGATGAGTCGTGGCTTGATGCCGGCTAACACTAGGTTGTTTGACCTTTCGACTTGCCCATTGGATTGCGGGTGTGCGACGGATGCTAGGTCTAGCCAGATCCCCTTATTGCTACAGAACCAGGCGAAGCCCCCCTCGGTGAAGTTCGTGTCGTTATCCGTGATGATGTTGTTGGGGTAGCCAAAATGAATGATGATGTCCGTGAAGAAGGTGACGACTGTTGCCCCGTCCAGCTTCCGGATGGGCTTGGCCTCTATCCACTTGGTAAACTTGTCCACCGCCACCAGCAGATGGGTCATGCCCGCACGCGCCCGCTTAAAGGGGCCGACCATGTCCAGGCCCCAGACAGCGAAGGGCCACGTGATCGGGATCGTCTTGAGCCCCACAGCCGGCATGTGCCTCAGTTGTCCAAAGCGCTAGCATCCGTTGCACGCGCGGACCAGCTTCTCGGCATCCTCGAGGGTGGTGGGCCAATAGAAGCTGTGGCGAAACGCCTTGGCGACTATTGCCCGAGATGAAGCGTGGTGTCCGCACTCACCCGGGTGGATGTCCTTTAGTAGCCGGTAACCTGTGTCCACATTGACATACCGTTGGCATATGCAGGATACGCTGTGCTTGTACACTTATTTATTGATGATGGTGTACATGTGCATGCATCGCCGGATTTTCCTGGCCTCCACCTCGTCATCCGGAAGCTCCCCATTGGTGATGTAGTTCATGAAGGGCTGTGCCCAGGATGGTTTCTCCCGGATGGCGAGGATGCTCCCGTGCTCCGGCTAAGTGATGTCAGGGGCTCATCCAGGTGGGGTACCCGGGACGGTAGCCTCCGAGCCACTTGATGAGTTGGCAGCCCCCGGGTCTTTTGAGCCAGAGGGTGCGGATGCGCCGGAGTCGGTGCAGGCCTTCTTCTTTGCTGGCTCTGAAGGCTCTGGGGCTGCCGATCCGTCAGCCCCCGAGCTTCCGGCCCAGATGATGGAGTCTGACTCGGGAGACGGGGTGATGGAGGGCTTGCGCAAGTGCTCCAAGGAGACCCCTAGTGGGATCGCCTACTTGGTGGACCCGATTCCGGCGAGCGAGTTGGCTATCTCATTGTTTAGGTGAGGGACATGATGGAACTCACATCCGTCGAAACAGGCGCTGAGCTTCTGCATGTGGAAGCGGTAGAGGGCCATGTTCGCGTCGCGGGCGTCCCATTCTCCAGATACTTGCTGCACCACCAGATCCGAATCGCGGAGGCAAAGGATCCGGTTGATGCCGATTTCCCTGGCTAGCCGGAGGCCATGAACCAGTGCTTCGTACTCAGCGACGTTGTTGGAGGCCTTGAAGTGGATCTGGAGAATGTACTCTAGCCGGTCTCCCTTGGGTGAGGTGAGGACGATGCCGGCTCCCAAGCCCCCGAGCATCTTCGAGCTGTCGAAGTGCATCTTCCAGTGATCAGAGTCGGGAACCGGCGACAGGTACTAGGTTTCGGTGCAGTCAGCCAGGAAGTACGCCAGAGCCTGCGACTTGATCGTGAGCCTTGGCTCATACTAGATGGAGTAGGTAGCGAGCTCGAATGCCCACTTGGCGACTCGGCCATTGGTGTCCTTGTTGAAAATGATCTCCGAAAGGGGTGCGGTGCACACCACCTTAATCGGATGCTCCTAGAAGTAGTGCTTGAGCTTCTTGCACGCCAGGTACATGTAGCACCCGGTAAAATCACTACTAGAAAATCGCTTGAATTGTCTACTACTTTCTGCACCAGCATGATAGTATGCTCATGTCATCATGCCACATTGCATTGGAGCATCATCATATCATCATGCATATCATTGATGACCCACAAGTATAGAGGGTGTATCGCAGTATTTTCGATAAGTAAGAGTGTCGAACCCAACGAGGAGCAGAAGGTGTTGATGAGTGGCTTGGAGCAGGAATTCTCTATAAATACTTAGCAAACGGATTTTTAAGGGTTTTTGATAATGCAGATAAGTAAAGTACGAGTAAATAAAAAGCAATAATAAAAGATGCAGCAAGTGGCCCAATCCTTTCTTTAGCAAAGGACAAGACGGTTGTATTACTTAAGATGACCAAACGTTCTCGAGGACACACGGGAATATCTTCAAGTGCTTTCGCTTCATATAGTTGATTAATCTTATTTAGTTTGATAAGTGTTGTGTGGGTGAACCTGTGCTAATGTACCAACCTTCCTAGGTCTAATACATACTTGTGATTATACCCCTTGCAAGCATCCGCAAGTATAAGAAAGTAATTAAGATAAAAACCTAACCACAACTTTAAACTCTGAGATCCTGACATCCCTTGTGCAAAGGTTTCCTAACGGGGGTTCAGGTTTCTGTCACTCCGACAACCCCTACGATTAGTACCCAAATACACAATGCATTCCCCTTGGCACATAAAGGTGAAGTGTCATGTAGTCGACGTTCACATGACACCACTAGAAGAATAACACCACAACTTAAATAGCAAACTATTGAATCTTTCTCAACACAATTCCACCACTAACAACATGACTTCTCCCATGTCCTCAAGAACTAAACGAACTACTCACAAGACATCATAAGGATCAAGATCAGAGATGATATAATGATAAGTAAAAGATAAGCCCTTCATAGAGGGAAGCAGGGATTTCAAGTTTCATAAAGAGCTTCAGAAAATTATGGTACTTATTAGCTTTCAGCTCTCATTGCCCCTATCATAAGCATCTTGAGATGATTAAGGTTAAAGTGAACAAATATGAGGATATGCTTGACAAGTTATAAGTTGAAAATCTCATGCCCGGGCTTATGAGTACCAGACCTCATGCTACTCAACTTTAGTCACGAGTAAGTTCTTATCATTGTAAATACATGTGTATCATGGAGAATCGCCAACAGGGTACCCCTTGCCCGATGATACAGAAGCATTACCATATGAAAATGACAAGGCAAAGAGACAATGAGCATCTCAGCGATCTTTTTATTTGCTATTTGCATAGGTTTTTATTAAGGATGCTTCACAGATTGCTCATTATGGTTATGATGCAAGTTTCCACCATGATTAGGCATGGCTTAGGCTAGCGGCCCAGGCGTTTCTCTAACACATGTACAAACTACATGAGCTTACAAGCTCCCCTTTTATTTCACACCGTAGGGATCCATAAGAAAAAGAATCATGATATCAACTAAATAAGTGCAATGTTGAAAGCGTTCCCCATGGTAACATGGTTCTGCTAACTCACAACTTATAAAGTGCAAGCATATACGCAACATAGATGGGCACAATGGTTCAAGTTTATTAAATGCAAGAAAGTAAAGTGTGCCATCAAGTTCGTGAGAGCTTTAATCACTAATTTTCACAAAACAAGTTTAATTTGGAAGGTAGATAAAAACATGAATTTACTTGGAATAGCAATAATGCTAATAGGTAGGTATGGTGGACACAAATGGCATTGGTTTTGGTTTAAGGATTGGATGCACGAGAAACATTCCCTCTCAGTATAGGTTTTAGGCTAGCATGGCTGGGTAGCAAGCATAAGAGTTGAAGGAAACAAACAAACATACAAGTGATAAAAACAAACATGCAATCTTGCTTGGAAGCACAAAAGATCTTAACTAGAGAATACTAAGCTTATGAGCCAATCAAGAAAGAAAGATGATGAAATTATATTTCTTAAAAGTACTTTTCTCTTTTTCATTCTCAAATAGTGTTGCTACTGACTATCCAGGTTTGCCAAAACCAACTAAATTTACTCAATGATCCCAAAGTGATACCAATACTAACAACAAGATCAATCATATAACAGAAATTGAAAACTAAAATAAGATATGCAAAAGAGTAAATGATAGAAGTTCTCATTAATATTCCATAACGGCAACTCACAACAAGGGATACATAGATATCTAACAAGAGGGGGGACACTTCCATAATGCAAACCATCCTATACGATAACTTCTCTATTCATGATATGACTCTACTAAAAAGGTAAAAAGATAGAAGATAGTGATGTGATACCGTGGCACTCCCCCAAGCTTGGAACAAACCAAGGGGATGCCAAAACCTGATGACGAATTACTCCTTCGGTGGTGGTGGTGTTCTCTTGATCGGAGTGAGAAAATCTTCCAGCATCTTGCGAAGCCTGTTATTCTCCTCTTGAATCATATCCACCTTCCTCCTCAGGACTCGGTACTTGTCGTAGAACTCATCAGTTACTCGTAGAGCTTCCACTGCTGTAGGGCAGGAACTGAGGTTTAGAATTGGAGGTATCAACCCTTGTCCTTTCATGTTTGCCAACATGCCCTTCACTTCCTCCTCGATGCTTCGATCCATATCTTCGTGCCTAGCTGTGATCTTTTCTTCTTCCACCCATCCTACAAAGGTCCTCTGCTCAAGGCCGCGATGGAGCTCGCGCCGACGTCGTAGGTCATAGTCCTCCGAAAATGAACCCTGGAATGACATCTGAACAGAACAGATCGAAACGAAAACACGACAAGAATCACGATATATGAACCTCGAGAGATCCGGAGGATTATATATTACAAATTTTTACAACAAAAGGAAGGTACTGGGAGAAAACGGGTCGGAGACAGACTCCGGGGTGGCCACACCACCTGGTGGCGCGACCAGGTGGGCCCGCGCCATGGGGTGGTGTGAGCCACCTTGGCTCCGTTTCCGTCCCTCTTTCGCTTCATTGCTTTCCTTGTTAGATAAAAACTATAAAAATATAACTTGACAGATTTTTCACGGACCTTTTCTTACCAGAACTGCTACCTATTCAAAAACAGACTCTGTAGGTCTCTGAACTTGGTATTTAATATTTTTTTCCGGAATCACCGCTTGAATAACAGCAATATCTTCATCGTCATACACATATTGCTTGAGTCATTTAAACCCTTCACTATCTTATTACACCATTTTCTCCTACAACTGGAAATTTCTTTCACACAAAACTTCACATAATTGTCATTAGCAACATTAGTGCATGCAAGGTAATAAACCTTTTAAGTTCAATTTCAACTGAAATCCATCAAAACATAAGCTACTGAAACATCTCCTTCCAAAGGCCCAAAAAGAATTCAAAAAGGAAATCGATTTAAGAGGCAAATGCAAGACTGGCAAAAATCTGTCAAAACAGACCAGCAGGTAAAGATCATTTTTTCTAAAATCTTCTGTTGCTCAAATCAAAAAGTGAAAAACTAACGAAAGTTAAATAATAACCTGGGGCATGCACACAAACAATTACAGATTAGTATGGCATTCTGGGTTCTTCACGATTTTTTATAGTGAAGCACAAAAATCTATTTCGGGACAGCAACTTCCCCAAATCTTACTTCTCTCTGATTAGAGGTTAATCTTGACACGAAAACCAAACAAAAGGATAAGGAGAGGTTATTACAGAAGCAATAACTTCCAAGATTCAAAGAAACAAAAACAAACTGAAAGCAAAAATATATTGGGTTGTCTCCCAAAAAGCTCTTTCTTTACAGCCATTAAGATGGGCATGATAATTTTAATGATGCTCACATAAGAATATGAATCAAAGTAAAAGGGAGCATCAAGAAGCAAAACTACACATGTTTAAGTATAACCCACTTCCTATGCAAGGGAATTTTGTAAGAAAATAAATTTTTGAAACCAGAGGCTACAAGCATAGGAAGGCAAAACAAGTGCAACATAAAGATTTTAAGCATAAAACGAGGAAACTTGATATTATTGAGATGCATAAGAACAATCTTTCCTCTCTCATAATAACTTTGAGTATCATGCATAAATTTAACGATATAACTATCACATGAACCATTGTATCAATAATTACTTATTCTAACAGAAAACACAGGGACACTAGCTCTCATAACACTACTTGAAACAATATTAGAAGTCTCCTTAGAGAGGATAGTGTGTCCCTCTTCTACATATTTAGTGATAAAAGTCTTTCACATTTACTATTACAGGTTCATCATCCACTTGTTCATCAGGTTCAACAACTTTATTTGTACTTTCATTAACCATACTAGCTATCATAGAATGTTCCTTCATCTTAACTGGGAAAGGCATTTTCTCAATGTAAGGTTCAGGTAAAACATGGTTAGTAGTATAAACTTTAGTATTTCTTGCAGGAACAATATTAACGGTATCTTTATATGGATCATGATACTTATTCCACTTCTTTTTAGGAATTTCAATATAAGAGGCAAAAGCTTTAAAATAACTCATAATAGCTTGAGAGTCTAGACCATAAGCATTTCTAATATTTTGAGAGTCATAAGTTCCCATAAAAGATTCAATGCATTCATAATCATAATTTATACCTGACTTTCTTCCTTTATCATTCTCCCATGCTTCAGCATTGTCTTGGATACGGTCTAGAAGATCCCATTTAGCTCCTTCTTCCATGCGTGTAAATGATCCAGTGCAAGAAGCATCCAATAGATCCTTATCATGAAGAGAAAGCCTTGCATAAAACTTATTGATAATAATATTGTGAGGGAGATCATGAATAGAACATTTGAGAATTATTAACTTCAATCTCCCCCAAGCTTGAGTTGTACTCTCTCCATCAATAGGCCAAAAGTGGTATATTTGATCTTTATGAATCTCACTAGGAGGATAAAATTTTGAATAAAAGAGAGGTACTACTTCCTCCCATTCAAGAGCTTGACCATTCTTCAGCAGCTTGTACCATTCTTTAGCTATTCCTTTTAGTGATAATGATAATAACTTCTTCTTGACTTGATCGGTTGTAATACCTGCACACTTGAAAAACCCGCATAATTCATGTATAAAGAGCAAATGATCACCGGGATGGATAGTTCCATCTGCAACATAGTAGTTATCCATAACACGATCAATAATTATTGTAGGTATCTTAAAAGTATCATTCTCAGCAGGTGGTGGTTCATCTACTACCTTAGCAGTGGTAGTAGTATTTCAAAATAAGAAACTAAGTGAATTATCCATATTGAAATAAAGTAACTAACAGAAGTAAACAATACTCATAGTAGAAGTTTCCTTTACCAGTTCCACTCTCCAATAGCGCTTCACTCCCCGGCAACGGTGCCAGAAAATAGTCTTGACGACCCACAAGTATAGGGGGTGTATCATAGTATTTTTGATAAGTAAGAGTGTCGAACCCAACAAGGAGCAGAAGGTGTTGACGAGTGGCTTGGAGGAGTAATTCTCTATAAATACTTAGCAAACAGATTTTTAGGGGGTTTTGATAATGCAGATAAATAAAGTACGAGTAAATAAAAGGCAATAATAAAAGATGCAGCAAGTGGCCCAATCCTTTCTTTAGCAAAGGACAAGCCGGTTGTATTACTTAATATGACCAAACGTTCTCGAGGACACATGGGAATATCGTCAAGTGCTTTCGCTTCATATAGTTGATTAATCTTCTTTAGTTTGATAAGTGTTGTGTCGGTGAACCTGTGCTAATATACCGACCTTCCTAGGACTAATACATACTTGTGTTTATACCCCTTGCAAGCATATGCAAGTACAAGAAAGTAATTAAGACAAAAACCTAACCATAGCTTTAAACTCTGAGATCCTGACATCCCTTGTGCAAAGGTTTCCAAATGGGGGTTCAGGTTTCTGTCACTCCAGCAACCCCTACGATTAGTAGCCAAATACACAATGCATTCCCCTAGGCTCATAAAGGTGAAGTGTCATATAGTCGACGTTCACATGACACCACTAGAAGAATAACACGACAACTTAAACAACAAACTATTGAATCTTTCTCAACACAATTCCACTACTAACAACATGACTTCTCCCATGTCCTCAAGAACTAAACGAACTACTCACATGGTATCATATGGATCAAGATCTGAGATGATATAATGATAAGTAACAATCTGAAAATAAATGATAATTCAATGGTTCCACTCAATAGCATCAACTACAACAAGTAATCAACACCGGGAAAGTTTCCCCTAAGAACTATGCAAGATTCGACCCAATTGTTACAGCGGTATGGAGTGGTGATGATGGTGTCGGTGGAGATGATGATGGAGATGATAATGATCCCGATGAAGTCTAGCTTGATGGTGGTGTTGATGGCGACGATCTCCCCTCTCTGAAAAGGAATTTCCCCGACAGTTTTCTACCTGCCGGAGAGCTCTTTCTCTCTCTGCAGTTTTCCGCCCCGCAGAGGCGGCGAAATCTTTCTATGGCCGCTCCCCCAGGCTTAGGGTTTCGTGGGGGTAATATATGCCAAAGGGGAGAGCCAGGAGTGGGCCAGGGTGGCCACACCACCTGGTTGCACGGCCAGGGGTGGCCCGCGCCAGGGGTGGTGTGGGCCCGCTGTGGCCCAACTCCGCTCCCTTTTCTGGCATCCTTCGTCTTATGAAAAAATAGAATTTTCCATGTATTTTCGGATCTTCACGAATTTTGCCTCCAAACAGTGCCTTTTCCACCAGAATCCAGACTTCAGTGGTCCATCCTCCAAAAGTCATCGAGCATGCAAAAACAGATGAAATAAGATAAGTATCATCTCTAAATATGAAATATATCAATGAATAACAGTAAATTATGATATATAATAGTGATGCAAAATGGACGTATCAATCATTTGCCTAAAACTATTTTACTAAAAGCCCTATTTTGTTTTCTACATTAATCCCACCTTTTTATTTCAAAGTACAAATCCCTCTCTTTTCTGGATGTTTTGTTTGCCTAAAAACTAACTACAAAAGCTTTCTAAATAATAAATAAAAATTTATATTATTTTTGGGAGGCAGCCAGCCAGGCCCAAAAGCCCAGCCGGCCACCTCCAAACTACACCTAACCCTGAAACCCTAAAACCTGCCCCAAACCATAACCATCTATCCCCACCCGCCGCCACTCCCCTAGCTACACGGCGCGCACACAAGTGTGCGCAACAGTGGAGCAACACAGCCCAGCGCCCGCGTCCCTGGCCCCACATCACAGTCAACGCCACCAAGCCTCGCTAGGTGACCCACCACACCACGTCGCGATTCCCCACCCCGATGAAACCGTCCCCAGATGTGTTGCTCCTCTCTCCGCCTCACGCTCGCTCCCTATCGCCGCTCTCTGCCTCGCGACCGCCTCCTACCGAAGCTCGCCCTGTGTGTGACCTCGCCGGCCAGCGTCGATGTCGGGTCCGAGCCGCATATCTGCGAGCCTCGCCGCTGCCGTCTATAGCCAGTGCACCCCATGCTGCCACCGGCTTCCCTGGTGCCCTACTCTCGCTGCCGAGCCTACCCGGCGGTCTGCACCCCCTCTCGTCGGAGCACGGCCCGACCCGGTCCTTCGGCGCCCCGTCCCACAGTAGCCGCGCCGCTAGGAGCTCCATCAGCCCCGTGCAAGTCCTGCTGGCTGCCTTCCTGGACCAAGCCATGTCTCCGCCCGCGCCAGCCGCCGCCATCAGTGAGTTCCGGTCACTGTCGTCCTCCTCGGCCTCGCCCTCCGGCCACGACCGTGTCCGCCCTTCCCTGACCACATGCGCCACTCCCTGCCACGGCCAAGAGATGCACCAGTTCCCGTCCTCCCCTCGTCGATCCCCTGCAGTTCATCGTCGACCTGTTCTTCTGCATGCCTCCTGTGCTCTTTCTCATCGCTGAGGGCAACCAACGCGTGATACCGGCCCCGTGTTATTCTGTTAATGTGAAGTGGTGAGAGTTGTACGTCCCGATGTGGTTCAGGTGTACAAACATGGTATCATTTGTTGCTGAGAGAAATTGTGATGATGTGGTTGTTCGAGGCTCTCTCCCGATGGACAAGATTGAGGGGCGTTTGGAAAAGATCTATAATACCACGCGGGTGACCGAGACTGGTGGTGGAAGCAAAGCCGAAGAACCGTGTTGAACCCGAATATCTCGTCAAGACCATCATCGATGGCAAGACCAAACCTGGAGCATTTTTCCTCTTGGATCCGAGACCGATCCCGTCGAACCCCCTCCGAGCCCCAAGATCTTCGGACCTTGATGTATGACCCCTATCTGAGACCCATATATTTTATAATATATGACATTGTCACTTGTTGCTTATAAATTGATCATATCACATACATCTTCATTTGTTTGGGGTATATTGTCGATTCATCTAATAATTAAATATGGAGACCATATGCAGGCTATTCTAGTCTTATAATTACTCCATTTACATCTGAGTAGCAAACCGGTGCCATGTTTTGCCTTGTTAAGACAACATTTAAATTGTGGGGTATCTAAACAAGATGAACCTCTTAATTAAATGTCGGGACCCTAGTTGCGCTTAATATTGCCTAATAGAACTGCATCTTTGTCATGCCATACATCATATCATAAACATGCCGGATCTTCCGCCGTAGTATTAAATAGTGCATCCAGTGTTTTTTTAGTGATTTGCTTCTTCACGGATTAGGCTGTTGAGTGGATGCGAGTATCGACAAGTTCTTCGGATATGTACCTTCGACAGTGTTTCCTAGGCAAGGAATCTCCCCCTTTCTACCTATTTTGCATTTATAGTCTTTACTTCCTCCTGTTGATCTACTGCTATCCATGTTGCGATGCTTTAGTTTTCGTAGACACATCCTATTGCCTGTTGTTTGATAGATAGTCGACCTTGTGAGTCGTAGTTGCTTGCTCAGGTGCTGCTTCGCGTCGTTGTTGTTCCACCATTATTGGAAGGTTGGCACATGCTTAATGGTGGAGATGATCATGACTTTAATTACAACTTGATATTAAAATGCTGGGAATAGATATAACTAATGTAGAGGCAATGGTGGGCAATAGCTAATATTTGGTTCTTCCATGCTCACTTGTGTCCCATAGGCCCCTAGTACTTGATACCTGTTCCTTGACTATTCGCACTATCCACATACGGGAGACTCTATGAATCCCCCTTTGCCTGAGCTTGATTTGCACTTTATTTCTTGGGGCCACAAACTAGTTTGGGGCTTTATTACTATCCTGTACTTATGCCATGCTTTACTGCTTTATTTATGATTGTGCGTGGAGCACCTGTACTGTTTAAGAATGCGGAATGTTTACGTGTTATCGACAAGCCCAGTCACATTTTCGGGTTCCCAGTCGTTTACATCCATTGTCACAAACCCTGGGTCCGTCTCGGAGCCGGCTAACTTCATTGCGGGTAGCTTATTGGGGTGGCCCCCTGAAATTATTTATGAATCATGTGAATTCTTTGTCGTGAGGCCTCGTTGCTTTTTTATTTGGTTCTTCCCAAGGTTGATCGTGTGTGTCTTGCTATTTGTGCACCCCTGTAGGGTTAAACTTTCTGAAAGCCATGTCCACGGTTATGGATGACTTAGAGCACAGTATCTCGACCATAGACAACTATAACTAAAGTAGTGCTATAAATTTGACTTTGACATGTCTAGGAATCAGTTTCACTACAACGAAATGAGTAAATAAAAGTGCCAACAACTGCTGGAGTTGGAATGTATTATGCTAATTGTATCTGACTAGTAAGTGCCACAACTATAATGGAATGAATAAAACTGCCAACTGTGTGAGTTCCTCAGTTTGACTTCCTCGTGTGGTCTCGGGGGGGAAATACCAGGATGGGTATGTTTTCGTGTTACTATCATATTAGATCCGATTAGGTCTTTCTAACCCCTCTCTAATAGCCGACAGTTGAGTCGAGTCTCTATATGTTGTTTAGTGCATGCTGCGCTACCGCTTCAGTCCACCATACCTATGTAGGCGAGAGCCGCCGAATTCTAGACTCGCCGTGTACTGGCCTCAGTACTGACCGCTCTCTTTTTCTTTTGCCCTTTGTCAGCACCCCTTTTGTTTTAGCAGGTATAAGTTCGACGTCATTAGCAGGGTTATCCTTCGGGCTTGGCTTGGGCAGGGTTATGGACGCCATTGGTTATTCTTCAGGGCTCTTAGCCCTATTTGCATCTTATCCATACTCGGATGTTGTATCGTTTTCAAGATGATTTGGATCTTTGTATTGTATATCTGTATTTTTGACTCATGGAGTCGTTGTTGTATATATATGTTTATGTGGGTTCCATCATGGACTATTGTGTAATATTATTACTTCATTTTCCACCCGCACGCAAGTGCCTGGTGGGCATCTTTGAATCGTTTCTATGCGGGTTTGGCAGGAATCGCTAAAACTTGCATAGGGCCGATTCGAGGGTGTTACAAAGTGGTATCAGAGCTTAGCAGTTGCGATACCCCACTAGTCCAGCCTATAGGATAACCTAGCTAACATCCAATGTAGAGTGTCAAAACTATTTTTTTGAAAATCGGTTGGATAGATCTGATTAGGTCTGCTTTTACTCCTTACCCCTCTGCTATTCTCCTCTTACATCTGCGTGTTTTGGATCTGCCCTCTTATCTTTTCTTCAAGTCCAGGAATTCTCGTGGTTGGGTTTCTGTCATACCTTCAGGGTTTCTATTCCTTCCTCTTGCAACGGTGTTTCCACATCCGATCTTCGTGCCATCAGAGTAGCCTCCATCGGTTGTACGTTTAGGTGGATCAAAATTCACTGAAATCTTTCTTTGTACCTCTCGATGTTTTCTAACACGACGACCTCCACCATAGCAGATCCGATAGAGAGCCTACATCACTCCTTTGTGTTTCTTTACATCTGTTGTCAAGATTTTCAATCTTAATTCTGAGAGTTGGTTGCATAAATCTTCTATTTATGTACAGAGTAATGCTTTGAGTGCGAGATAGAGTCATGACCATACCACTACTCCTATCATTCGCTTTTGTACGTTGAATGGTGGACCAATGTGACTTTTACTCCTTTCATGAAAGTTAGAGGTGGCCTTATTTCTCGAGACCTCTACCTTCGTCCTTTCTTTTCTCCGGAGTTGTATCTCGACGAATGTGAACAACGACCCCTTGATGGTGGTGTTGCCGATTTTAGGTTGGAGGAAGAATCTTTGTTAGTGGTGTCGCAAGAATCTACACGAAGCAAGAAGAATCCACTCATCAACCTTTTTCCCCAGACCATGAGGCGGATCTCGAGGGCGAGATCCATTGTTAGTACTGTTGAATTGTAGCAACCCGGTAAAATCACTTCTAGAAAATTGCTTGAATTGTCTACCATTTTCTGCACCATCATGATAGTATGCTCATGTCATCATGCCACATTGCATTTGAGCATCATCATATCATCATGCATATCATTTTCCTAAAACTATTTTACTAAAAGCCCTATTTTCTTTTCTACATTAATCCCTCCTTTTTATTTCAAAGTACGAATCCCTGTCTTTTTTGGATCTTTTGTTTGCCTAAAAACTAATTACAAAAGCTTTCTAAATAATAAATAAAAATTTATATTATTTTTGGGAGGCAGCCAGCCAGGCCCAAAATCCCAGCCAGCGACCTCCAAACTACACCTAACCCTGAAACGCTAATACCTTCCCCAAACCCTAACCATCTATCCCCACCCGCCGCCACTCCCCTAGCTACGTGGCGTGCACACACGCACACGCAACAGTGGAGCAACACAGCCCAGCGCCCGCATCCCTGGCCCCACATCGCGGTTAACGCCACCAAGCCCCGCTAGGCGACCCACCATACCACGTCATAATTCCCTATCCCGACGAAACCATCCCTAGATGTGTCGCTCCTCTCTGTGCCTCACGTTCGCTCCCCGTCGCCGCTCTCTGCCTCACGGCCGCCTCCTACCGAAGCTCGCTCTCTGCGCGACCTCGCCGGCCAGCGTTGATGTCGGGTCCGAGCTACATATCTGCGAGCCCCGCCGCTGCCGTCTGCAACCAGGGCGCCCCACGCCACCACCGGCTTCCCCAATGCCCTACTCCCACTGCCGAGCCCACCCGGTGGTCAACACCCGCTCTCGTTGCAGCACGGCCTGACCTGGTCCTTTGGCGCCCCGTCCCACAGCAGCCATGCCGCTAGGAGCTCCACCGGCCCCGCGAAAGCCCTATTGTCCTCCCCCACACCAAGCCACGTCTCCGGCCGTGATAGCCGCCACCATTGGTGAGTTCCGGTCACTGCCGTCCTCCTCGTCCTCGCCCTCAGGCCGCGACCATGTCCGCCATCCCCGACCACATGCACCGCTCCCTCAAGCCACTGCCAAGAGATGCGCTAGTTCCCATCCTCCCCTTGTTGATCCCCTACAGTTCATGGTCGACCTGTTCTTCTGCATGCCTCCTATGCTTGTTCTTGTTGCTGAGGGCCACTGACGCATGATACCGGCCCCGTGTTGTTCTATTGATGGGAAGTGGTGAGAGTTGTACGTCCCGATCTGGTTCAAGGGGTACAAACATGGTAACATTTGTTGCTGAGAGAAATTGTGATGATGTGGTTATTCGAGGCTCTCTCCCGATGGACAAGATTGAGGGGCGTTTGGACAAGATCTACAATACCACGCAGGTGACCTAGCCTAGTGGTGGAAGCGAAGCCGAAGAACCGTGTCGAACCCGGATATCTCGTCAAGACCATCATCGATGGCAATACCAAACCTGGAGCCTTCTTCCTCTTGGATCCGAGACCGATCCCGTCGACCCCCTTTGAGCCCCAAGATCTTCGGACCTTGATGTATGACCCCTATCCGAGACCCCTATATTTTATAATATATGACATTGTCACTTGTTTCATATAAATTGATCATATCGCATACATCTTCATTTGTTTGGGGTATATTGTCGATTCATCTAATAATTAAATATGGAGACCATATACGGGCTATTATAGTCTTATAGTTACTCCATTTACATCTGAGTAGCGAACCGATGCCATGTTTTGCCTTGTTAAGACAACATTTAAATTGTGGGGTATCTAAACAACATGAACCTCTTAATTAAATGTTGGGACCCTAGTTCCGCTTAATATTGCCTAATCGCACTGCATCTTTGTCATGCCATGCATCATATCATAAACATGCCGGATCTTCCGCCGTAGTATTAAATAGTGCATCCGGTGTTTCTTTTAGTGATTTGCTTCTTCGCGGATTAGGCTGTTGAGTGGATGCGAGTGTCGACAAGTTCTTCAGATATGTACCTTCGACAGTGTTTCCCAGGTGAGCAATCTCCCCCTTTCTACCTATTTTTGCATTTATAGTCTTTACTTCCTCCTGTTGATCTACTGCTATCCATGTTGCGATGCTTTAGTTTCCGTACCATTTATATTCCTTGGAGCCTCTATATCGCCTTGGACACATCCTATTTCCTGTTGTTTTTGATAGATAGTCGGCCTTGCGAGTCGTAGTTGCTTGCTCAGGTGCTGCTTCACGTCGTTGTTGTTCCACCGTTGTTGGAAGGTTGGCACATGCTTAATGGTGGAGATGCTTAATGGTGGAGATGATCATGACTTTAATTTCAACTTGATATTAAAGTGCTGGGAATGGATATAACTAATGCAGAGGCACCGGTGGGCAATAGCTAATATTTGGTTCTTCCACGCTCACTTGTGTCATGTAGGCCCCGAGTAGTTGATACCTGTTCCTTGACTATTCACACTATCCACATACGAGAGACTCTATGAATCACCCTTTGCCTGAGCTTGATTTGCACTTTATTTCTTGGGGCCACAAACTAGTTTGGGGCTTTATTACTATCCTATACTTATGCCATGCTTTACTGCTTTATTTATGATTGTGCGTGGAGCACCTGTACTGTTTAAGAATGCGGAATGTTTACGTGTTATTGACAAGCCCAGTCACATTTTCGGGTTCCCAGTCATTTACAGCCATTGTCACAAACCCTGGGTCTGTCTCGGAGCCAGCCAACTTCGTTGCGGGTAGCTTATTGGGGTGGCCCCCTGAAATGATTTATGAATCAGGTGAATGCTTTGTCGTGAGGCCTTGTTGCTTTTTATTTGGTTCTTCCCGAGGTTGATCGTGTGTGTGTTGCTATTTGTTCATCCCTGCAGGGTAAAACTTTCGGAAAGCCGTGTCCGCGGTTATGGACAACTTGGAGCACATTATCTCGATCATAGACAACTATAACTAAAGTAGTGCTATAAATTTGACTTTGATATGTCTAGCAATCAGTTTCACTACAACGGAATGAGTAAATAAAAGTGCCAACAACTGCTGGAGTTGGAATGTATTATGCTAATTGTATCTGACTAGTAAGTGCCACAACTATAATGGAATGAATAAAACTGCCAACTATGTGAGTTCCTTGGTTTGACTTCCTCGTGTGGTCTCGAGGGGGAAATACCAGGATGGGTATGTTTTGGTGTTACTATCAGGTTAGATCCGATTATGTCTTTCTTACCCCTCTCTAATAGCTGACAGTTGAGTCAAGTCTCTATAGATTGTTTAGTGCATGCTACGCTGGCGCTTCAGTCCACCATACCTATGTAAGCGAGAGCCACCGAATTCTATACTCACCATGTACTGGCCTCAGTACTAACCGCTCTCTTTTTCCTTTGCCGTTTGTCAGCAACCCTTTTTTAGCAGGTATAAGTTCGACGTCCTTAGCAGGGTTACCCTTCCGGCTTGGCCTGGGCAGGGTTATGGACTCCATTGGTTATTCTTCAGGGCTCTTAGCCCTGTCTGCATCTTATCCGTACTCGGATGTTGTATTGTTTTCAAGGTGATTTGGATCTTTGTATTGTATATCTGTATTTTTGACTCATGGAGTCGTTGTTGTATATATATGTTTCTGTGGGTTCCATCGTGGACTATTGTGTAATGTTATTACTTTGTTTTCCACCCGCACGCAAGTGCCTGGTGGGCATATTTGAATCGTTTCTATGCGGGTTTGGCGGTAATCGCTAAAACTTGCATAGGGCCAATTTGAGGGTGTTACAGTACACGCCATATCACATCTTCTGGTACTATGGGTAGTTCTTCTTGGAGAGGGAGAGAACCTCGCTCAGGTATTATACAGGCCTCTGTACCGGCTGGGCCTTCCCTTCCTCGGGGCGCTCCACCACCAGGACAACGCTGACGACCCGGCCGATGGCTGCTATATAGAGCAACATCGGCTCCTTGCTAGCCGGCGTGGCTAGAACTGGTGTTGTGGATAGCATGCGCTTGAGGTCGTGGAATGTAGCGTCAGCTTGCAAGGTCCAGGAGAACTTGTCTATCTTCTTCATTAGCTGGTACAGTGGGAGTGCCTTCTCCCCTAGCGGGCTGACGAAACGACTGAGGGAGGACATGCATCTGGTGAACTTCTAGACTCCGAGCAAGCTCTTGGGCGGCTGTATCCTCTTGATGGCTGCAATCTTCTCCGGGTTTGCTTCAATCCCCCGTTGTGAAACGAGAAAACCGAGTAGCTAGCCGAATGGGATGCCGAAGATGCACTTCTCTGGGTTCAGCTTCATCTGGTACCGGCAGAGGTTGCTGAATGTCTCCCCCAAGTCCTCGAGGAAAGTGCACTTCTCCTTCTTCTTGATGACGACATCATCCACATAAGCATGCATGTTATGGCCAATCTATGAGTGCAAGCATTTCTACATGCAGCGCTGATAAGTAGCGCCTGCATTTTCTGACCGAAGGGCATGGTTACGTAACAGAAAGCCCCATACGGGGTGATAAATGACGTCTTAATCTGGTCAGACGGGTTCAACCAAATATGAATGTAACCAGAATAACAATCCAACAAGGATAATAAGTCACAGCCGGCCGTGGAATCGGTAACTTGATCAATGCGGGGTAAAGCGAAGGGGTCTTTTCGGCATGCCTTGTTCAGGCTGGTGTAGTCGATACACATGCGCCATGTCTTGTTTTTCTTCAACACTAGGACTGGGTTGGCTAGCCAGTCTGGGTGGTACACTTCCATGATGAATCCGGTTGTTAGGAGCCAGGTGATCTCATCACCGATGAGCTTCCTTTTCCCTTCCATGAACCGGCGGAGGGGCTGCTTAACCGGCTTGGCATCTGGCCGCACATGGAGTAAGTGCTCGGCGAACTCCCTCAGAACACCCAGCATGTACTTAGGTTACCATGCGAACATGTCGCGATTCTCATGGAGGAAGTTGACAAGCGTGCTTTCCTATTTGCTATCCAAGCCGACACCGATGGTGACGAACTTGGTCAGGTCGGTGGGGTTGAGTAGGATCTTCTTCGTCTCCTTGGCCGGTTGGAAAGTCACGTCACCAGTTAGCTTCCTGCTAGCCGGTACTTCTTGCTGAGCCAATGCCACGTTGCGCATGATCTCGCGCTTCTCCTTAGCGATGATGAGGGCCTCAGCCAGCTTTGAGCCTACCAACGCGCACTCCATCGACAGTCTAAAGCAGCCGGCGACGGTGATCACGCCGTTAGGCCCCGACATCTTCGTCTTGAGATATGTGCAGTAAGGGATGGCCATGAACTTGGCAAGGGTGGGACGCCTGAGGAGAGCGTGGTAGGATCTTGTCAGGTTCACCACCTCAAACCATACTGGCTCGCGGTGGAAGTTCTCCTCGGTTCCGAATATGATGTCCAACCGGATTTTTCCTAGTGGAGCGCAAGCCGGCCCTGGCAGTACACAATGGAATACCATGGTAGTCGGGCGCAGGTCGCATTCGCGGATGCCCAGCTTCTCTAGGGAGGACTGGTAGAGCAGGTTGAGGATGCTACCTCCATCGATGAGGACACGAGAGAAGCGGCAGGTGCGCTCATTGGAGATGATGAGGGGGTCGAGCACCATTGCGTAGCCCCAGGGGTTTGGTAGGCGATCCGGCTGGTCCTCCCGGCTCCAGGTGATGGGGTCTCCAACCAGTTCAAGTACTGGGGGACCGGGGAGACGATGGTGTTGACCTCCTTGGAGCACTTCCTATGGCTATTCTTGTCGTCTAGCTCGGTTTCGAAGATGTGGTAGGTGGTGTGCGGTTGAGGGTAGCCGTTGTTGTTGTTGCCGGCTCCCCTAGCCGGTGGTGGCGGTCCGCCGGGAGGGGGCGGTGACAGATGGGGTAGTCCGCCTTGCTCTTTCATCTGGCAGGTCTAACCGCAGTTCCGTGTAGTATGAGTAGCCGGTTTGAAGGGTCCGCTGTGCCACTTGCACGGGCCATCGAACATTTGTTCGAAGGTGAACCGTGGATTGTGCCTCCTTGCATCGCCAGCCAGTGCATCAGGTGTGCCCTCCACATCATTGACTTGCCTCGCATGGTAGCGGGGCTTCTGCTGTCCAGCTTGGTGGTCTCCCTGGAAATAGTTGTGGTGGCCGCCCACCTAGAGGAGCCGGATCGGTGGAAGTCGGTTGGCCGTCAGCATTCATCCAGAGGGGATTCTTCATCGCAGCATCAGCCATGGTGTACTGGTCCGCGAGCGTCATGAGCTATGCCATGGTTTTCTACTTGTCACACAGTAGCCGGTGGCGAAGCATGGTGCCTTCTCGACACCGATCCACGAAGAACCTGATCGCCTGGCTCTCCAGGATGCCCTCGCAAGTGTTGCGTAGCTCGGTCCATCTGGCGAGGTACTCGTAGTCCAACTCGCGGTCTCCCTAGATGCACAGGGCCAGATCGCGAGGGCGACCCGGACGCTTGTACGTGCCATTGAAGTTACGGACAAATACCTTCTCAAAGTCCAGCTAGGCATTCATGCTGTTGGGCGCGAGGCTGTTGAGCCATGTCCTCGCCGACCCGGTTAGCATGAGGGGGACGTAGCGCACCGCTACACGCTTGTTCCCATGGGAGATACCGACTGCCGTAGCATAGTCGGTCAGCTAGTCTTCCGGCTTCATTCTGCTGTCGTACTTGTGGGTGTCTCGTGGTTGGTATACTTGTTCGGAAATAGTTTGTTCCCGATGCGGGGTCCGAAACAAACCGGCCTGGTAGAATCTTCCTCCTCCGTGATGCGCACTTGAGCTAGGAGCTCGATGCGGTCACGGGCGTCTGGACAGTCTGGATTGGGCGCTCCTACCCGGCCCGAGAGACGGGAGCCGGCAGGTCGTGGTGCTCCGGTTGGTGGAGGGGGCGGTGGTGGGGTGCTGTTCATCGTTTTCCCTTGATGCGGCTAGCCCTTGTGGCCCGAGTCGTGACTCTTGCTGCGGGATTTCCCTGCCAGAGGAGAGGATGCCTACTAGGTCTCGCGGGGTGCACCCTTGATGTTCTCGGGTGGCTTGCTTCCCCTAGAGCCGCTGGGGTCCTCATGCATCTATTGGATGGCGTCAACCTGCTCGTCTGCGATCCGGAGGAGCTCCTGCACCTGGGCGTGTTGCCGGTCCCGCTCCTCGCCCTCCAGGTTGGGCAACTCGTCTGCTGCGGCTCGCGCCGCGTGCAAGTTCTTGATGGGCATGGTGTAGGTGGACCGGACAAGGAGAGGCGGTGGATCTGACTCGCCCTCCCTCTCCATCCTTCCGCCTAGCTCGCCGCCCCGTCATCGCACCTGTCCGGGCCAGCTTGGCTCCTTGGTAGCCGGGTCTTGTGGTCATACTTGGACATGGTGATGTCAACTTGCTACTTGGTGGCAGCTAGGTCGATGGCCTCCCGCAGGAGGAGCTCTCTCTCCATGGCGAAGTTCGCCTCAGCCTCCTCAGGGTTGTCCCGAAGGGTAACCGGAGTGAGGAGTCGGTCGATGGCCTCTTCCACCGGATCCTTTGGCCGTGGAGGGGCGGAAGTTCTGGCCTCATCACCACCCTGCTCCCGAGGATGACGAGGATGGGTGCTGGAGCCGGCCATCATGACCTCAACGCTGCGCAGAGCATTGGGAACGCCGCTGCTGGGAACAGCGACTCCGAGACGGAGATGATCTCCCTAGTGAAACACTCCGGCACGATGGCGACATAGATGGGAATGTTGCCGAACAGCAGGATGGAGACGTCCGTCAGGAAGGTGGATCCGGTGAAATAGGACGCGTTGTCGACGACGCAGTCAAACTTGCCTAGCGTAAGCACGAGGCCGGAGGCCACGCGCTCATCGACTGGAGTACGGGGTCCCGTGCGGAACGTGACTCCGGTCGAAGCCATGTTTGCCCCATGGTGGGCACCAACTGTCATTGTATTGGGAACAACAGTGCCTAAGAAGACTAGATAGAGGTGTGGGCACTAGGAGGAAAGCTCTCGACGGCGTCCGCATGCAGGATCGGGTAGGAGCGAGTGTAGCAAGACATAGAAAGTACCCAGGTTCAGAGCCCTCGTGGTGAGGTAAAACTCCTACTCCTGCTGATCTGACTATGGGTAGAATACAAAGTACACTTGCTCCTCGATCTATATGAACTAGCTACCTCTTAAATGCTCAACCCTTTCTACGAGAGCCTTGCCCCTCCTTATATAGGCAAAGGGGCAATGGTCTCACTGGCCAAGCCGACTGGCGGGTCCCACAGGAGGGCCCTAGCCGACTGGTCACCTACAGTATCCGATAGTATCTGTCATGTCGAAGGTACACGGCGTGTGGGTCGTCGTGGGTACAGTGAACGTCGTGCGAGCCTGTCATCAGCAACCAGCCACTGTGCCTGCATGACCCGCAAAGTCTTTGGTATGGTCTCGTAGTGGTGAGTTTAGTCACGGTATAAGGGTGTACCATGCAATGTGCAGCATGTTGCTCTACCTCTATCTTGATTGCGTCCGGCTACGCTCGTGTGGCCGGATCCGTGTCTTGCCGCCCTTCCTTGTTCCGGTTACCGGCTAGTAGCCGAGACAAGGCGCCTGCATCCGGCTACGATCTGCTAGCCGGACGCGAGCCGTCTGCCCATGTTCTTGTTCGGTGAGGGTACCTAGGGGTCATCCCCCTGACAAGTACACGGCCACCCTGACGCACACCAAGGAAACGGTGGCGGCCTGGCCGAGCTCGTCGATGATGAGGCTGAACACGGTAACATCTTCACCGTAGACGATGATGAGGCTGAACATGGTAGCGTCATCACCGTAGACGATGACCATGGATGGCGGAAAGGACGGTAATAGCATCGTTACTATACACTCCATGGGTTGGCCATACGATAGCATATGCACTTGTACCTTGTGGACGCCGTTAAGGTGCAAAAGGAGCACGACCGGCGAGGCGGTCAAGATCAGCCGCACGGGCTGTACGTGCACATGGTCTTGTGGTCATCGAGATCATGGTAGGCGACCATGGCGACACAGCCGTTGTGGGGGCATAGAACAATTATCAGTGCTAGCTATTCATTGTCCATCATCGTCTAGCTCTTGGTAGAATCCACCGACGCACCTAGTGTTGGAGTGGTTCCCTGGAAGCTCGGCTCACTGATGTAGTGCCTGCAGTCCAGAATTTTTATGCAGCATTGAGGGAACTGAATATGGGGTCCCATGATCCATCCTAGAGCTATCCTCCTGCATAAAAATGTATTGTACTATTCGTAGTAATAGTAAGGTATCGTAGCACCGATGGCGGTTGAGTGGCTGGCTGAGGTTGTGCACTCTGCGTACTATGGAGTAGTACAACGCAAGATTTTAGTGAAGGCCACTTCAACAGCATGCTTCACATAGCTCGGTCAAAACAAGGCTGTAGAAAGTTTTTTTAACGAAGCCTACATAAAGTTGACAGGTGAGAGTAAATCAGGTATCACCCTGTACAGTACTGTACCAGACAAACAAATCCTACCCGTGTGAGTTGTAAGAAGGTTTATACCTTTTTTGGAAATGGAGAAGGTCTACACCTAGAGAGAGACATAGAAACCTGGGGCCTGATGCAAAGTGTATAATGCTTCAGGGGAGAGATCGAGGACTGCATGCATGTCTTCAACATCATCTGCATTTTATTCCATCTGCCTATCTCTTCTGGCTCTTTCGTCTCTCGGCATGGCAGACTCATTTCTCTTCTCCATTTCTTTCTTGTGGTTAAAGCTTGTCCAGATACAGAGTAGTAGCGGTACAGTTGAACTAGTACTCTAGTAATACGGAGTATATGTCATTTTATACTCGAGTAGTACTACTAGTGCTCCAATAGTAGTACATATGTCTTCTTTTTACTATACTGCAGTAGGTAGGCATCTGTAGTCAGTGGGTGGCGGGAGACGGTGGCTATTTGCGGCTTTTTACTACTCCTAGGGCGGCGGGCAGCAGTGGTAGTAGGATTCTAGTAGTACGGAGTAGTACTCGAGTACTCCTAGTCATTGATTCATGGAGTAAGACTTCACTAGTGTACTGTAGTCCTGTATTGCTCAGATGCAGCTATCATCACACAGTTCCTAGGGAGACGCCAAAGACATAGGTGCTCAGATGCACGTCCTAGGTGGGCCCCGATGCCTAACGATTGGATAAAACCTTGCTGTCTGACCACACAGCCATGGCAATTCATTTCGCTACTCTCTATTTCTTTGTGATTTTATTCTCTCTACTCGTCTCTGCTCGCTCTTCATTTCTTGGCATGGCGTGCACCCTCCTGATTATAAAAAGCATCATAAAAGCCTCAAAATGTAAAATTATAGAGGGAGAGCATCACGAAAAGCCTCACAAATTTCTGATTGTAAAAACAACACAAAAAATCCTAGTTTTTTTAAGATCATGGTGGCAAACTTGTAGGAGTAATTTTTGTTGGCCTCTGTGGCGAACCGGTGCTCGGTCGCCAAACTTGAACAAATATAGGGACAAAGCAACCCTATAAAAAACTAGGGAGAGAGCGCTTGGATATCAATCCTGGATCCAATGGTGGGTGGCCACGACGAGTGAGAGTTTGGCAAGATTCAACTTCTTGCTAAGAATATGCAAGCCTAGAAATTTTTCCATGTTTTGAAAACAATCAAAGAGACTATGACTCACCATGTTTTGAAATTTTGGTTGTGTTTCGAAATTAACTTCACACCTTGCGATAATCTATTCAGTGGAACCACCAGGCGGTCAATGTATCGAGAACAAGTGAGAGTTTGGAAAGATTCAACTTCTTGCAAAGAATATGCATGCCTAGAAATTTGACCGTGTTTTGAAAACAATCAAAGAGGCTATGACTCACTGTGTTTTGAAATTTTGCCCCTATTTCGAAATTAACTACAGACTTTGCAAAAATATGTTCAATGGACCCACCAGGCAGTTAATGGATCGAGAGCGAGTAAGAGTTTGGCAAGATTCAACTTCTTGGTAAGAATATGCATGCCTAGAAATTTGACTGTGTTTTGAAAACAATCAAAGAAACTATGACTCACCGTGTTACGAAATTTTGGCTGTGTTTCGAAATTAACTTCACACCTTGTGATAATCTGTTCAATGGACCCACCAAGCAGTCAATGTATAGAGAATGAATGATAGTTTAGAAAGCTTCACACTTCTTGCTAAGAATATGCATGACTAGAAATTTGACCGTGTTTTTAAAACAATCAAAGAGACTATTACTCACCATGTTTTGAAATTTTGGCCGTGTTTCGAAATTAACTTCACAACTTGCGATAATCTATTCAATGGACCCACTAGGCAGTCAATATATTGAGAACAAATGATAGTTTGGAAAGATTCACACTTCTTGCTAAGAATATGCATGCCTAAAAATTTGACCGTGTTTTGAAAACAATCAAAGAGACTATGACTCACCAAGTTTTGAAATTTTGGCCGTGTTTCAAAATTAACTTGACATCTTGCGATAATCAGTTCAATGGACCCACCAAGCAGTCAATGTATCAAGAACAAATGATAGTTTGGAAATGTTCACACTTCTTGCTAAGAATATGCATGCCTAGAAATTTGACCATGTTTCGAAAACAATCAAAGAGACTATGGCTCACCATGTTTTGAAATTTTGGTTGTGTTTCAAAATTAACTTCACACCTTGCGATAATCTGTTCAATGGACCCACCAGGCAGTCAATGTATCGAGAACAAATGATAGATTGGAAAGATTCACACTTCTTGTTAAGAATATGCATGCCTAGAAATTTGAGCGTGTTTTGAGAATAAACAAATAGAGTATGACTCACCGTGTTTTGGAATTTTGGTTGTGTTTTGAAATTAACTTCACACCTTGCGATAATATGTTCAATGGACCCACCATGCAGTCAATATATAGAGAATGAATGATAGTTTGGAAAGATTCAGATTTCTGGCTAAGAATATGCATGCCAAGAAATTTGACCGTGTTTTGAAAACAATCAAAGAGACTATGTGTCGAAGGGTAAGCTCGGCAATACCCATGGTGATGGACTTGGGGTTTCGTGGAAAAGAGAAAGCTGGGGATTTCGTCGGATGTCAGGAAAACAATGAAGACAAAGTCGCCTGAATATTGAGTAAACACGCTATTACAAGTTGTCCTCTAGATTTATGTGTACCCTCGCTTGGGATTCTCCCGTCCTATATATAATAGGCTGGGTCTCAAAGCTGTATGCGGATAGGTTTCATACACGCGTGATTACAATACTCACACAATGTCGGTTTATAGTCTCTTTACTAATACAATTAGAGCCTTTGTCGGTTGCTTCATTGGGCCACTGTCTGGAATCTTCATGGGCTGTAAGCCTTTTACCCAATGTAGGGTAGCCAATCATAAGCATCCGAGTAATCATACCTATGTCAGTAGCCCCCGAGATTCTACCTGAACACAGTTTCAGGTTGATTCTCAAAGTTCCTTTTTCCTTTTTTTTACTTTTTGTGTTTTGTATGGATTTGGTACAACGAGTCTGATGCTTTTGACGAATCAGGAATCAGTTAAATGCTCCTGGGAAAAAACAAGGTTGTCCTACATCAAACTCAAGTCCCCAGGCTCGAATCCGGAATTTGTAACTGGCATAATTCAGTTCAGGCCACTGAGGTCTTACCGAATACTGAATTCCAGTTTCTATTTTATTGAGTACCCAACGCGTCTGTCGAGATATTTCATCGTATCATTGATACGGATATTTTACTAAGGCAGAGCGCATTCTTGTGCAATTACCAGGCCACACAAAACGAATCTTGGGGTCTTACCTTCATGTTTCTGAACATGGCATTCGGATTTTCTATCGCGTCGGGTGCAATCCGAGAGTTTTTTGCTTTATAGTGGCTGAAGAACTTTTTACTTTTTTTGTAACCGCTCCCGATAGGAGTATCTATCATCGGATCTTTCCTTGTCTTTCTTTATCGGGTGCGCGCCAACGTTCCAGATAGGAGTAGCCCCCGAGGCAATGTTCAGATATATGTATCGACACATAGGCTCAAAAACTTAATTTTATGGCGCCAGTGCTTTTGTATTGTTTGTCGGGTGCACGACTAGTGCTCCCGATACGAGTAGCCCCCGAGGCGATAGTCGTAATATTGTATATTCTGGTGGAGTCTCAAAATCTTCTCCTGGAGGAATTTACTTCGACTCCAATATAATTTCTTCGGGTCATATTGTTAAAACAAGCTGCAACTCCTGCAATGTTTCCACTGTGACGTCAGTGATGACATACCTGATCCTGTTGATTTTCAGAGAACACGCCCTGACGGGATGTGTCGAACACGGGCCCATGTAGCAGTAATGATGATGCATGATAGCGTATTCAGCGGAGATTCTTGACTGCACGAGATTCTTGATAGCGTATTCAAGGCGTCACGCGCTGTTTTCCCTTTTTACCACAATATAAGTTCTTGTAACTTTTTCCTTTATGGAACCTTTGTAACACGTGTCATCATCGTGCGATCTTCTATCGGTTCGATTTTACATTGAACGGTTAGTCCTTGCGTCATTTCTCTTTATAAGGGAGGGGATATGTGTTTTACTGTTTCACCTTACCTCCCCGTGCTCCATCTTCCTCCTTGCGCTCTGGCCCCCTTGCAAACTCCTGCTCTTGCTCCCTTGCGAACTTCAGTTTTCGTGCTCTTTTTCCCCTTTTCTCCACCATGGGCAAAAGCAAGGCTGTTGGACTTCTGCTGCCGCCGCGAAGGCCAGCAGGAAGAGGGCCGTCGGGTGAGCTCCCACCAAGTGCACGACGCGGGAGCTCTGTGAGGCGCGGAACTCCGGCCTTCTGATGGAGGGTTCCTTCAAGCTCCTCGAAGACGAACCTGCTCCCATCCCCGAGCCTAGCTGGAGGGTAATGTTCCTTCCTTTCCTCTTCCGTGGTCTTTCTCTTCCTATCCACGAGTTTCTTTGTGGCCTTTTGTTTGTTTATGGCGTGCAGCTGTATCAGCTCACGCCCAACTCCATTCTCCACGTCGCTTGTTTTGTCACTCTTTTTGAGTGTTTCCTTGGGATTCATCCCCATTAGGGCCTTTGGAAGCACTTCTTCTATGTTCGTCTCAACGCTACTGACACCATTGTCCATGATGTTGGTGGCGCCATTTTCTCTGTCCGATCCGATGTTGATTACTTTGATTTCAAAGTCACGGATTGTATCCAAGGCTAGGAGTCTAAGTGGTTTTATGTCAAGGACCAACCACTTGAAGGCCAACCTTTCGGGTTAGCCCCTTTTGATCCGAAGAAAACCTGCCGCAAACTTGATTCCTGGGACCAGCGCCCTTCTGCCAAAGAAATGGTGGAAATCCAGCACTATGTTGATCGTATTTCAAAGCTGCAGCATGACGTTGGCAAAGAATTGTCGGGTCTCTAGATCCTGGCATATTTTTTGCGGATCTGCGTCCAGCCGCTTCAAGCCTGGCTGTCTGGTATGTGGGCGTATACCGAGAAGAAGGACCCAATGAGGATTTCCTCGGAAGACCTTGACCTCAAGGTATACAAGAAGAGGGTTCGAAACTTCACCACCCTTACTGCAAAAAGCCCGATTCCCACCAACTGTGCGGTGGAGCCTTACGGCAAGAAGAACCAGCTTCCCGAGGTAAGTTTCTGTCGCCTTCATCTTTTCCGTTCTTCTGTTTGCATATGTGCTTTTCCTTTCTTCATGTCTTCCTCTTTGTATAGGATTTTGATCATCTCAACTCCCTTCCTCCTCTTCCTAGGAGTGGTGAGCCCCCTGTCCAGCCCTCTGCATCCGATGATCTCCCTGTGACTAGGACTGCTGCGGATGAGGAGGGGGAGTTCTCTAGATCCGATTTTTCTTCGAAGACACAATCTCTTTCTTTGCCTGGCTCCGAAGATTTCTGTGTTGAGCGTGCTAGCAAAAAAGGAAGCGCCCTTATGCTGTGGAAAGGGTTGAGGACTCGGATGACTCGACTGCTTCCAAGCCTTTTGGCACTTCTCCGATCGCGGCTACTCCTGCCCAGTGAATTTGTTCCTCCTTGCGCAGGATGTGTCTTCGTAAGTATTCTCTTGCTTCTTTTTCCGTTTGACCGGGTGGTTTTACTGCTGATGCTTGTTCCACTTGTGTTATTCTTTTACAGTGATGACGAAGATCCTCCCGCATCTCCTCTTCGCACGTCTGTGGGCTGTTCTGCAAAGAAATCTCCTCCGCCATCGGCGGAGCTGAAAGAAAAACTCATGTCTCCTATGGATATGGTCATCCAGAAAGATGCTGCCACTTCATCCAAGGCGCCGCCACAAAAAAGGGAGAAAACAGCGGGTAAAGGGGTGGTGATAGCTCAAGAGCCTGTTGATGTGTATATGAAGGATGTAAGTAACTATGTAATTTTTAACTTTTCTACCTATAGCCTCTTTTATTTTTTCCTGATATCTTTTGTTGTGATGTTCTTATTCAGCCTTTGATGCGTGAGATGGTCTACATGCCTCTCGATTGATAAAGATTCATGATGAAGCCGAAGAAATGAAAGGTATGTCCTTGTTTTGTTTTCGGGATTTACTTGTGAGGTTTTCTTCCTTGGTTTTCATGATCTTGTTATGCAGCAACCACCAAAGAATCGGAACTTATTCGCGACCAGGCGATGAAGCGTGCCGATGACCTAGAGGCCAAGCTGCGGGTTACTGAGGAGGCTTTGGAGGGGTTAGGCAGAAAGCAAAGGCTGATGCCGAAGAATTGTCCAAGCAAGCCGCTATTCGAGATGAAAAACTTCGGAAGCGCTTGGAGGCTCGAAATGCTTCTCTGACCCATAAGTTTTCTTTTCTTTGGTGTGTTTATTTCATTTCTTCCCTTTGGAAATCAATCCTTTCCTTCTTATTTTATTTTCATAATTGACTGGCCAAGACCTGATGCTGCATGAAGATAAGAAGGTTGATCCTTTATCGGATGTTGTTAGCACCAGGCCAACAGCGTTTGTGGGCGCAACCTTCTTGTCCGCTCCCGCCGTGCCTTCAAAAATCTTCGACATATTTCCAACCAAGGACGTGCCGAACAACTTGAATGATCTTGTCACTGTTTTCGGTGCGGATCCCAGCCCACTTGTTGGTTATAGTTTGGTGCAGTCAAGGAGTGGTGCCAAAACTTCGATGGCCCTGGCGATGGCGCATGGCGAGAAGGTCGACTGGGAGAAGGTTAGCTCCTCTGTCCTAGTCACCCCCAATGGACACACAGTTAACTTGAAGCCTTATATTAAGAGGGCCAGGAAATATTCTTGGTTGCTCCTAGGTCTTGGCTCGGGTTCAGAGAACCTGGCTGCCCCTGCTACGACAGGCGCTCCTTCTTCGGCTACCCTTGCTGCTCCATAGCTAGTGCTCCTTCCGCTAGTGCCACCCTGTCTTTGAAGGATGCGGCCTCATAGGCTTTGTTTTGTGATCTTTATCATGTCTCCCTTGCTGTTTGTTGCAATGAACCTTGACTTTATCCAGCTTTCCCTTTCTTCTTTTTACAAGAGGCAACTTTTGAATATATGTGTGTGAGCTTGCTTTTGTATGCTGAATGTTTCATATCTTTTTGTCTTGTCAGATCTTGAATGATTCTTCAGCTCCTTCTGGACCCGCGCAACTGTCGGATGTTGTTCCATCCTCTGCTGTAGTAGGTGCGACTAGTTCTGCCATCGTGCGTACAGTGGACCCACCGTTGTATGGTGAAAAGATAGAACAGGTGAAAAAACATGAAGGAAAACTTCGGGTTGTTCAATCAATGGTGGATGTTTCCCAATCGAAAAAACGACAGGCCCTCAACCGTGAGGCTTTTTTCTTGGAAGAAATCTCCAGGGCAAACGAGAAGCTATTGTGTAAGTATTCTTCCTCTTTTTTCTTCGGTTGCACTTTCTGACTTTTGGGAAATTGATATTTTTCTCCCCGATTTGTAGGCATTCGATTGTGTGAGAGGGATGAGACCCAGCGTCTATGCAACCGAATGCAAACTCTTTTGTCTGCCTCCCAAAGTTCTGAAATGGGTTTTCAGACTGATCACCGCCGTGCCTACACTATGGCACTACTGCAGGATCGCATATCAGAGCTGGAGCAATTTGTCGAGTGCTACCGCAGATCTCTGGCTGTTGTTTACAATGCCATGTTTCCTCGGGATCCTCAGCCTTAGACCTTAGCATATTTAATTGTGAATTTTTGGCAATGTTAGAGGATGAACCATTGTGTGAAGCTTTATCTTCGGGCAGGTGCCAAGATCGCGCTCTCTTGGTTGCATGCGCATCACCCGATATTGGATCTGGACGTTATATCTTCAGGTCTGCCTCCCTCTTCTGATGGCGGCCTTGTTTATATGGTGCCTCATTACGCCACCGCTCGTAGAGCCACCAATAGGATTGTGCGTAGTTGCTTAGAGGTCGACGAAGAATTTTTTGTTAACTTCGAGATCTAACTGCTTGTTTGTGCAGCCTTGTACTGTGTAACCAAAATATTGTATAGACATTTATAAAAAAGGTCGTATGTTTTGTACGAGATTTTGACTGCATGCTGTACTATTTTAATCTAGGGACCCGATGAACTAATTTTCGTGTGTCATAGAAGTTTGTATTTCGTGGAATACTTTCCTTATTTATTGATAATAATTGGTAGGAGTACATTGCGAGGGTGTGATTGCCTGGCCGTTGGCCTTTATTGAATATAAAGTGCATCTAAATGGAGGTTTATTGAAGGAACTTCGGCTTCTGTTCTTGGGGATCCTCATCATCTTCCGCGTCGTGGTGCTCTTGTCTTGTCAATCAGTGGGTCTTCTTATGCGGGACCATTATTGGAGGCTGCATACGCTGCTTTTGTGAGACCGTTGCATATTTGATCTTCCGCCTTTTTCTTTTTGTGGGTATGTGCTTCATGTACCGGTTCTTCGTCCGCTATTTTTAGCTGTCCAAGTCCTGCCTCCATCCCGAAAGATTCCGAGATTTTGTTGAATTCCCGACTGCAGCTGTCCACGCGGCTGAAAGTTCCTTTCACTGTTATGACCCCATTGGGGGCTTGCATTTTTAGCACTAGATATGCGTAGTGAGGTACTGCCATGAATCTAGCGAAAGCTGGTCACCCCAGGATCGCGTGGTATTGAGATGGACACTCCATGACTTGAAATTCTAGCTTTTCTTGTCTAAAGTTATTTTTTGACCCGACGACTACGTCGAGGTGGACTTTGCCCAATGGAATTTCAGCTTTCCCTAGAACTATCTCGTGGAAAGTTGTGTCTGCTGGTGCTAGATTCGTCATGGACCAGTTCATGGCCCGCAGAGTTTTGGTGTAAATCAGGTTGATGCTGCTTCCTACATCCAAGAAGACCTTGCTCATGTCGAACCCGCCGATTTGCGCTTCCACTATTAGTGCTGACTGGCCTGGCTGAGTGACCCGTAATGGATGGTCAGCTCTGCTGAAAGTAATTTCCTGTTCTGACCAATGGAGATACTCCGGTGTAGGAGGTGGCTTTGTTACTGCCAAATTTACTTGTCTAGTGATCAATTTCTGTGTTCTATTAGAGGGTGGCCCCTTCTGGATCATCGACATTGCTCCCTTTGACCTGGGGTATTCGTCGTCTTGGTGTATTGTACTTTGCAGCTGCCCTACTAGCGGATGCCCCTATGGCAGCAGTGGCGTGCCGATGGTCAAAGTGCCAGGTGCGGTCGCGTAGCCTTGGTTTGCTGCTTCGGCTGCCCTTGCGTTGCATAGTTCTTGCATTTTTAAGAATGTTCGACAGTCTTTTAGGAGATGATTTGACCGCCTCTTCCCGGTTGAGTCGACGTAGTAATGCATATTGTAGGGTCCTTCCAACATTTGTCCCGCTGATATAGGTGGGTCTCGATTTGTCATCTTGTATCGTTGTTGCGACTGGCTTCCACTGATGTTGTCCCTATTTCTGCGGTATCCGCTGTTGTAATCGTCACTCTGTTGATTGTCCCCTCTAGAGAAACTTGCTGCAACATAACTTGGTGTATGGTATCCTTCATTGGTTCTTCGTCTCCGATCATTATTGCACCTGTCTCTGTCGTCTTCGGGTGAGCGGGCTCTTTTATTGTGTACTGCGTCCTCTCCATCAGCCCATCCATTGGCTATGTCCATCAGCTGTGAAATTGTCTTTGGCTTTATCCGTCCTAGTTCTTCAATGAACTCGTGCCGACAAAGTCCGTCGTTGAAGGCGTCGATTGCTCTTTCATCAGATATGGCTTCAGCCAAATTTTTTATGATGTTCCACTGTTGGACGAAGGCCCGTATTGATTCTCCCGGTTTTTGCTTGCAGGCCCGTAATTGCTCCAAAGACGCGGGTCGCTTAAACGTGGAATGGAAATTTCCGATAAACTTGTCCTCAAGATTGTTCCAACTGCTGATAGACTCTTCGGGTAGTTGCTTTAGCCAGGAGCGTGTCGCAACAGTTAGGTGCAGCTGCAAGCTGTGCATTGTTGTAGCTTTGGATCCGCCTTGTAGTCTGACGGTTGCTAGGTAATCTGTCAGCCAAGCTTCGGGTTCTTGAAAACCATCATACTTTTGGTAATCTTGGGGTAAGTTAAAATCTTTTGGCACCGAAGTTTTGCGAACCCGTCGGGTAAAGCAATTGGCTCCGCATAATTCTTGTTCTTCTTTGCTTTCACTGTAATGCTAGCTATGGGTGCTACGTTCTTCTCTGGATCGGTCGATCCGTTGCTAGGTAATGTCGTTTCTTGCGTTGTTTCGTGGTTCTGATTCTAAAAAGTGGACCCAATGTGGCAATCATGATCATCGGGTATGACCTATGTTCCGAGGGCTGCTGCGACAGCGCGGGGATCTGTCAGGCTGTTGCGTGGTTCCTTTGTATGCTTGCGCGAGAGATTCTCCTACCATACCAAGGTTCATTAGGGTGGAATGGTGAAGGGCCGCGCGAGGATCATCAGGTGCTGCGTTGTAATTAGATATGTTTGCGTGGCTACGATGGCCGCCTGAGCTATTTTTGCATTGATATTTCCAGCTTGGTCTATGGACATGAATGACAGATCAAGGTCTCGGATTATTCTGCTCCTCTCTTCTTCGGGGATATCACGTAATCTAGATGTTCCTCTCCTTAGCGATGCTCCTCCTGTTATGCTCCTTGATCCTCGGGTGGAGCTTAACTGTGCTCGCCGAAGGCTAGATTCATCGGCTACCCTCTTCCTTCCGCCGATTTGCCTCTGCATCCTGAGGAGGTCTCTCTTTTTGCGATGAAGTAGATACTGGTATGCCAATAGGTTTTCGTGGGTAGCATCCGTTGTCATTGGAACCGCACCCGAAATTGTTGTTCTTCCTTTCTCCCATGCACTGGCTGGTAAGCTGAGAGTTTGTCTCTCGCCTCCGCGCGCTTGCTCTTCCTCCCGATTTGTACGGTTAACTGCTGGGTCTCCCCCGTTTCCTTGGCTTCCTTCGTTTTTGTCGCTTCCTGCATTGTGGCTTGAAAGAATATCATCGAGTTAAGAATTGGGTTACCGTTGGAGTCTTGCTGGGTCATGGCGTCTCCTATGATCACGCATACTTGGTGCTGGGTGATGTATTGGCTGGTGACGTCATCGTTTGCGCTGATGGAGACACTATCGTATGAGCCAGTGAAGTCCATCAATTTTTGTTCTTGATAGATTTCCGCCATCCGAATTCTGAAGTCGATGCTTTCGCTGCTTTCTTCGGGTTCTGAATTTTCTGGGCTTGCCTCGCGTGGTGGGGTTAACTGTGGGTCTGATCTGAAGGAGAGATTTTCATAAAGACCATCAAGATCCCCCAGATTCATCTCGATTTGCTCGCTTTCATTGCCTGCTTCGATCTATGCTTCGACTTCCATTGAGGATCCGATGGAAGGTTCTGGTTCTTCTGTTGGCATAGCTTTATGGGTGGGCTGCTGTGGATCTGCTTTCATCGAGTTGATGCTTGGTGGAGAGCGTTCCACCAAATCCGTGTTTCTAGCATTCAGGTTTTCCACAGACGGTGCCAATTGTCGAAGGGTAACCTCGGTAATGCCCATGGTGATGGACTTGGGGTTTCGTGGAAAAGAGAACGCTGGGGATTTCGTTGGATGTGAGGAAAACAATGAAGACAAAGTCGCCTGAATATTGAGTAAACACGCTATTACAAGTTGTCCTCTAGATTTCTGTGTACCCTCGCTTGGGCTTCTCCCGTACTATATATAATAGGCCAGGTAGCAAAGTTGTATGCGGATAGGTTTCATACATGCGTGATTACAATACTAACACAATGTCGGTTTATAGTCTCTTTCCTAATACAATCAGAGCCTTTGTCGGTTGCTTCCTTTGGCCACCGTCTGGAATCTTCATGGGTTGTAAGCCTTTTACCCAATGTAGGGTAGCCAATCATAAGCATCCGAGTAATCATACCTATGTCACTATGACTCACCATGTTTTGAAATTTTGGCTGTGTTTCGAAATTAACTTCACACCTTGTGATAATCTGTTCAGTGGACCCACCAGGCAGTAAATGTATCGAGAATGAATGATAGTTTCGAAAGAGTCACACTTTTTCTATGAATATGCATGCCTAGAAATTTGACCGTGTTTTGACAAAAATCAAATAGACTATGACTCACCGTGTTTTGAAATTTTGGCTGTGTTTGCAAATTAACTTCACACCTTGCGATAATCTGTTCAGTGGACCCACCAGGTAGTCAATGTATCGAGAATTAGTGATAGTTTGGCAAGATTCAACTTCTTGCTAATAATATACATGCCTAGAAATTTGACCGTATTTTGAAAACAGTCGAAGAGACTATGACTCACCGCGTTTTTAAATTTTGGCTATGTTTCGAAATTAACTTCACGCCTTGCAACAATCTTTTCAATGGACCCACCAGGCAGTCAATATATCGACAACGAGTGATAATTTGGAAAGATAAAACTTCTTGCTAAGAACATGCATGCCTAGAAATTTGATAGTGTTTTGAAAATAATCAAAGAGACTATGAAACACCGTGTTTTAAAATTTTGGCTATGTTTCGAAATTAACTTCACACCTTGCAACAATCTGTTCAATGGACCCACCAGGCAGTCAATGTATCGACAAAGAGTGATAGTTTGGAAAGATTAAACTTCTTGCTAAGAACATGCATGCCTAGAATTTTGACAATGTTTTGAAAACAATCAAAGAGACTATGAATCACCATGTTTTGAAATTTTGGCTTTGTTTCGAAATTAACTTCATACCTTGCAACAATCTGTTCAGTGGACCCACCAGACAGTCAATGTATCGAGAACGAGTGATAGATTGGAATGATTCAACTTCTTGCTAAGAGTATGCATGCCTAGAAATTTGACCGTGTTTTGAAAACAATCAAGGAGACTATGAATCACCGTGTTTTCAAAACAATCAAAGAGACTATGAATCACCGTGTTTTGAAAACAATCAAAGAGACTACGGCTCGCCGTGTTTTTAATTTTGGCTGTGTTTCGAAATTAACTTCACACCTTTCAACAATCTGTTCAATGGACCCACCAGACAGTCAATGTATCAAGAACGAGTGATAGTTTGGAATGATTCAAATTCTAGCTAAGAATATGCATGCCTAGAAATTTGACCATGTTTTGAAAACAGTAAAAGAGAGTATGAATCACCCTGTTTTGAAAACAATCAAAGAGACTATGACTCACCGTGTTTTGAAATTTTGGATATGTTTCGAAATAAACTACACACCTTGCGACTATCCGTTCAATGGACCCACCATGTAGTCAATGTATAGAGAATGAGTGGTAGTTTGGTAAGATTCACACTTCTTGCTAAGAATATGCATGCCTAGATATTTGATCGTGTTTTGAAAACAATCATAGAGATGATGACTCAACGTGTTTTGAAATTTTGGCTATGTTTCGAAATTAACTTCACACCTTATGACAATCTATTCAATGGACCCACTAGGAAGTCGATGTATCACGAACGAGTGATAGTGTGGAAATATTCACACTCCTTGTTAAGATTATGCGTGCCTATAAATTTGATCGTGTTTTGAAAACAATCAAAGACAGTATGACTCACCGTGTTTTGAAATTTTGGTTGTGTTTCAAAACTAACTTCACACCTTGCGATAATCTGTTCAATGGACCCACCAGGGAGTCAATGTATTGAGAACGAATGATAGTTTGGTAAGATTCGCACTTCTTGCTAAGAATATGCATGCCTAGAAATTTGAGCATGTTGTGAAAACAATCAAAGAGACTATGACTCACCGTGTTTCAAAATTTTGGCCGTGTTTCGAAATTAACTTCACACCTTGCAATAATCTGTTCAATGGACCCACCAGGAAATTAATGTATCGAGAACGAATGATAGTTTGGAAAGATTCACACTTCTTGCTAAGAACATGCGTTCCTAGAAATTTGACCGTGTTTTGAAAACAATCAAAGAGACTATGGCTCACCCTGTTTTGAAATTTTGGTTGTGTTTCGAAATTAACTTCACATCTTGCAATAATCTATTCAATGGACCCACCAGGCAGTCAATGTATCGAGAACGAATGATAGTTTAGAAAGATTCACACTTCTTGCTAAGAATATGCACTCCTTGAAAATTGACCATATTTTGAAAATAATCAAAGAGACTATGACTCATCGTGTTTTGAAATTTTGGATCTGTTTCGAAATTAACTTCACACCTTGCAACAATCTGTTCAGTGGACCCATCAGACAGTCAATGTATCGAGAACGGGTGATAGATTGGAATGATTCAACTTCTTGGTAAGAGTATGCATGCCTAGAAATTTGACCGTGTTTTGAAAACAATCAAGGAGACTATGAATCACCGTGTTTTCAAAACAATCAAAGAGACTATGAATCACCGTGTTTTGAAAACAATCAAAGAGACTACGACTCGCCGTGTTTTTAATTTTGGCTGTGTTTTGAAATTAACTTCACACCTTTCAACAATCTGTTCAATGGACCCACCAGGCAGTCAATGTATCAAGAACGAGTGATAGTTTGGAATGATTCAACTTCTAGCTAAGAATATGCATGCCTAGAAATTTGACCATGTTTTGAAAACAGTAAAAGAGACTATGAATCACCCTGTTTTTAAAACAATCAAAGAGACTATGACTCACCGTGTTTTGAAATTTTGGATATGTTTCGAAATAAACTGCACACCTTGCGACTATCCGTTCAATGGACCCACCATGTAGTCAATGTATAGAGAATGAGTGGTAGTTTGGAAAGATTCACACTTCTTGCTAAGAATATGCATGCCTAGATATTTGATCGTGTTTTGAAAACAATCATAGAGACGATGACTCAACATGTTTTGAAATTTTGGCTATGTTTCGAAATTAACTTCACACCTTATGACAATCTATTCAATGGACCCACTAGGATGTCGATGTATCACGAACGAGTGATAGTGTGGAAATATTCACACTCCTTGTTAAGATTATGCGTGCCTAGAAATTTGATCGTGTTTTGAAAACAATCAAAGACAGTATGACTCACCGTGTTTTGAAATTTTGGTTGTGTTTCAAAATTAACTTCACACCTTGTGATAATCTGTTCAATGGACCCACCAGGCAGTCAATGTATTGAGAACGAATGATAGTTTGGTAAGATTCGCACTTCTTGCTAAGAATATGCATGCCTAGAAATTTGACCATGTTGTGAAAACAATCAAAGAGACTATGACTCACCGTGTTTCAAAATTTTGGCCGTGTTTCGAAATTAACTTCACACCTTGCAATAATCTGTTCAATGGACCCACCAGGAAATTAATGTATCGAGAACGAATGATAGTTTGGAAAGATTCACACTTCTTGCTAAGAACATGCGTTCCTAGAAATTTGACCGTGTTTTGAAAACAATCAAGGAGACTATGGCTCATCCTGTTTTGAAATTTTGGTTGTGTTTCGAAATTAACTTCACATCTTGCAATAATCTATTCAATGGACCCACCAGGCAGTCAATGTATCGAGAACGAATGATAGTTTAGAAAGATTCACACTTCTTGCTAAGAATATGCACTCCTCGAAAATTGACCATATTTTGAAAATATTCAAAGAGACTATGACTCATCGTGTTTTGAAATTTTGGATCTGTTTCGAAATTAACTTCACACCTTGCGATAATCTATTCAATGGACCCACCAGGAAGTCAATGTATCGAGAACGAGTGATAGTTTGGCAAGATTCAACTTCTTTATAAGAATATGAATGCCTAGAAATTTAATCATGTTTTGAAAACGATCAATGAGACTATGACTCACCGTGTTTTGAAATTTTGGTTGTGTCTCGAAATTAAATTCACACCTTGCAACAATCTGTTCAATGGATGCACCAGCCAGTCAATGTATCGAGAATGGTTGATATTTTGGAAAGATTCCTCTACTTGCTAAGAATATGCATGCTTAGAAATTTGCCAGTGTTTTGAAAACAATCCAAGAGACGACGAATCAACGTGTTTTACAATTTTGTATGTGTTTAAAAATTAACTTCACACCTTGCAACAATTTGTTCAATGGACCCACCAGGCAATCAACGTATCGAGAATGAGTGATAGTTTGGAATGATTCAACTTTTTGCTAAGAATATGCATGCCTAGAAATATGGCCGTGTTTTGAAAACAATCAAAGAGACTATGAATCACCGTGTTTTGAAAACAATCAAAGAGACTATGACTCACCATGTTTTGAAATTTTGGCTATGTTTTGAAATTTACTTCACACCTTGCAACAATCAGTTCAATGGACCCACTAGGTAGTCAATGTATCGAGAACGAGTGATGCTATGGAATGACTCAACTTCTAGCCAAGAATATGAATGCCTAGAAATGTGACTGTGTTTTGAAAATAATCAAAGAGACTATGAATCACTATGTTTTGAAAACAATCAAAGAGACTATGACTCACCATGTGTTGAAATTTTGGCTCTGTTTCGAAATTAACTTCACACCTTGTGATAATTTGTTCAATGGACCCACCAGGCAGTTAATGTATCGAGAATGAATGATAGTTTGTAAAGATTCACACTTCTTGCTAAGAATATACATGCCTAGAAATTTGACCATGTTTTGAAAACACTCAAAGAGACTTTCACTCACCATGTTTTGAAATTTTGGCTATGTTTCGAAATTAACTTCACACGTTGCAACAATCTGTTCAATGGACCCAACATGCAGTCAATGTATCAAGAAGGAGTGATAGTTTGGAAAGATTAAACTTCTTGCTAAGAACATGCATCCCTAGAAATTTGACAGTGTTTTGAGAACAATCAAAGAGACTATGAATCACTTTGATTTAAAATTTTGGCTGTGTTTCAAAGTTAACTTCACACCTTGCAACAATCTGTTCACTCGACCCACCAGGCAGTCAATGTATCGACAACAAGTGATAGTTTGGAATGATTCAACTTCTTCCTAAGAATATGCATGCCTAGAAATTTGACCGTGTTTTCAAAACAATCAAAGATACTATGAATCACCGTGTTCTGAAAACAAGCAAAGAGACTACGACTCACCGTGTTTTGAATTTTAGGATGTGTTTTGAAATTAACTTCACAGGTTTGAACAATCTATTCAATGTACCCACCAGGCAGTCAATGTATCAAGAATGAGTGATAGTTTAGAATGATTCAACTTCTAATTAAGAATATGCATCCCTAGAAATTTTACCGTGTTTTGAAAAGAATGAAAGACACTATGAATCACTGTGTTTTGAAAACAATCAAAGAGACTATGACTCACCGTGTTTTTAAATTTTGGCTGTGTTTCAAAATTAGGTGCACACCTTGTGACTATCTATTCAATGGACCCACTAGTCAATCAATGTATCGAGAACGAGTGATAGTTTGGAAAGATTGACTCTTGTTGCTAATAATATGCATGCATAGAAATTTGCCCGTGTTTTGAAAACAATCAAAGAGTCTATGACCCACTGTTTTTGAAATTTTGCCTGCTTTTTGAAATTAACTTCACCCCTTGCAACAATATGTTCAATGGACCCACCAGGCAGTCAATGTACCAAGACCAAGTGATAGTTTGGAAAGGTTCACACTTCTTGCTAATAATATGCATGCCTAGAAATTTGACCGTGTTTTGAAAACAATAAAAGAGACTATGACTCAACGTGTTTTGAAATTTCGGCTGTGTTTCAAAATTAAGTTCACATGTTGAGACAATCTATTCAATGGACCCACTAGGCAGTAAATGTATCGAGAACGAATGATAGTTGGAAAGATTCATACTTCTTGCTAAGAATATGCATGCCTAGAAATTTGATTGTGTTTTGAAAACAATCAAAGAGACTATGACTCACCTGTTTTGAAATTTTAGCTGTATTTCGAAATTAACTTCACACCTTGCGAAAATCTGTTCAATGGACCCACCAGGATGTCAATGTATCAAGAACGAGTGGTAGTTTGGAAATATTGACACTTGTTGCTAAGAATATGGATGCCTAGAAAATTGGCCGTGTTTTGTAAAAAATCAAAGAGACTATGACTCACCGTGTTTTGAAATTTTGGCTGTGTTTCAAAATTAACTTCACACCTTGCGATAATCTGTTCAATGGACCCACCAAGAATTCAATATATCGAGAATGAGTGATAGTTTGGCAAGATTCAACTTCTTGCTAAAAATATGCATGCCTAGAAATTTGACCGTGTTTTGAAAACAATCAAAGAGACTATGACTCACCGTGTTTTGAAATTTTGGATGTGTTTCGAAATTAACTTCACACCTTGTGATAATATGTTCAATGGACCCACCAGGAACTCAATGAATCAAGAACGAATGATAGATTGGAAAGATTCACACTTCTTGTTAAGAATATGCATGCCTAGAAATTTGACCGTGTTTTGACAAAAATCAAATAGACTATGACTCACCGTGTTTTGAAATTTTGGTTGTGTTTCGAAATTAAGTTCACACCTTGAGATGATATGTTCAATGGACCCACCAGGCAGTCAATGTATAGAGAAAGAATGATAGTTTGGAAAGGTTCAGGCTTCTGGCTAAAAATATGCATGCCTAGAAATTTGACCTTGTTTTGAAAACAATCAAAGAGACTATGACTCACCGTGTTTTGAAATTTTGGCTGTGTTTCGAAATTAACTTCACACCTTGCGATAATCTATTCAGTGGACCCACCAGGGAGTGAATGTATCGAAAATGAATGATATTTTTGAAAGATTCACACTTCTTGCTAAGAATATGCATGCCTAGAAATTTGACTATGTTTTGAAAACAATCAAAGAGACTATGACTCACCATGTTTTGAAATTTTGGCTGTGTTTGAAAATTAACTTCACACCTTGCGATAATCTGTTCAATGGACCCACCAGGTAGTCAATGTATCGAGAATGAGTGATAGTTTGCCAAGATTCAACTTCTTGCTAAGAATATACATGCTTAGAAATTTGACCGTGTTTTGAAAACAGTCAAAGAGACTAGGACTCACCGTGTTTTCAAATTTTGGCTATGTTTCGAAATTAACTTCACACCTTGCAACAATGTTTTCAATTGACCCACCAGGCAATCAATGTATCGACAACGAGTGATAGTTTGGAAAGATTAAACTTCTTGCTAAGAACATGCATGCCTAGAAATTTGGCAGTGTTTTGAAAACAATCAAAGAGACTATGAATCACCGTGTTTTGAAATTTTGTCTTTTTTCCGAAATTAACTTCACACCTTGCAACAATCTGTTCAATGGACCGACCAAGCAGTCAATGTATTGACAACGAGTGATAGTTTGGAAAGATTAAACTTCTTGCTAAGAACATGCATGCCTAGAATTTTGACAATGTTTTGAAAACAATCAAAGAGACTATGAATCACCATGGTTTTAAATTTTGGCTATGTTTCGAAATTAACTTCACACCTTGCAACAATCTGTTCAATGCACCCACCAGGCAGTCACTCTATCGAGAACGAGTGCTAGATTGGGATTTTTCAGCTTCTTGCTAAGAGTATGTATGCCTAGAAATTTGACCATGTTTTGAAAACAATCAAAGAGACTATGAATCACCGTGTTTTGAAAACAATCAAAGAGACTATGAATCACCGTGTTTGAAAACAATCAAAAGACTACAACTCACCGTGTTTCTAATTTTGGCTGTGTTTCGAAATTAACTTCACACCTTGCAATAATATGTTCAATGGACCCACCAGGCAGTCAATGTATTAAGAATAAGTGATAGTTTGGAATGATTCAACTTCTAGCTAAGTATATGCATGCCTAGAAATTTGACCATGTTTTGAAAACAGTAAAAGAGATTATGAATCACCGTGTTTTGAAAACAATCAAAGAGACTATGACTCACCATGTTATGAAATTTTGGATATGTTTCGAAATTAACTGCACATCTTACGACTATCTATTCAATGGACCCACCATGTAGTCAATGTATAGAGAACATGTGACACCCCCGAGATCAGGGTTAAACAAATCCAGACCTTAGCCTGACATAAGCTTAACCTAGAGCTCGAGGATATCTAGTGAAGAATCGTAACCCTACGACACAAAAATTATAACAGCAAGCTCATAACTGAGCGAAGAACCAAAATATTACAAGTAGAGGTCACTGACCAAAAACATCAAACAATGGAAGGCAAATTATGCTATTAAGTATAGCAAACTTAACAAATGGCCTAAGAGGCCTGAAGCATAATGATGACATCCCATCCCATAGATTCCAGTCTGCCGGCCGGGAACTCCAAGATACTCGTCGGTGTCGATGACGTACCAAACTTGTCTTCAGGGGAACACTTATTCTGCTACAAAAGTATCAACAGAGCAAGGGTGAGTACAGGGTGTATTCCGCAAGACTTATTTTGCATAAAGCCATCTTTTTTTATAAAATGAGAGGGAGAAGAAGCTCGTCTAATTAGAATATTTTAAAAGGGGGTAAGAGAGCGACATCTCCAACGAATTGACCATCATCTTGATATCCACCAAAGTAAACCTCATCTCACAACTAGGATCACCCCCTCATACCCAAGAGGAAGCATCCTTAAGCACACGTTGATCTGCCAAGTTTTACGATTAGGTTATAGTTCTCTATGATCTTAGAATTCGGTAACCAAGCGTTCATAACCATGAACACGGCTTTTCGAAAAGATTTAACCCTGCAGGGGTGTACAACTTTACCCACACGTACCAACCGACTCTTAATGCCACTAGCTAAGCCCTCTTCCTTGGAAGGCCGTCCGAGGGTGGTTGGCCACGACCTTTACCTTGTTTTCGCCGATACCATGAGTCACGCCCTAAGGAGGGTTCCTCCGCAACGAGTCAATCCCGATGCCGGTCCCTAGAGATGTCAGGCAAGGTTGGTTTACCAGGGGCGCCATGTACCCCAAGCAACCCCGGCCATGCTTACCTACCTGTTATGAATGCACCTCCTTCTTCTCCTCTTTCGAAAATGTTTTCTATGCATATGCCAAATGGAAATCCCGAACTATGTGACTCATGGAATCTACTAGGCAAGTTAATCAGCAGAGGGGTTCCCAAGCCCCGTGTGGCTGTACGCTCGTCTTGGTCCAAAGGCAAGAACTCGGTTCCTAGTGGTGGCGAGTGTGGGACTACAAAAACCACATCCCACCGTGGCCTCCCATAGAAGCCTTAGCATGTTTAACCTTTACCACTGATCTTACCTCATTAGTATACCTCATTGTCCTGTCATACTAGATTCTATGCATCTGATACATCATCTCGATGAACCAGCACTGACAGCTAAGCAGATCTAAGAAAGACACAGATAAAATCTCTAGCAGTGCACACAAGCCAAACCTAGTTATGCTAGGAGCAGTGGATCAGGTAATATAAGCTCAAGGGAGTAATGCAATAGATAGGATACTCTATCTATCGATAAAAGACCACAGTAGAATCGTATGCATCATGGAAAGAATGAAATACTTTCGAAATCATAGGATTGTATCATGGTAGGGCTATGCTTTCCTTGTTTGTTGATACCCAGATATAGATCTTCAAAAGCCTTGTACTTGACTTGATTACAGTTGGTCAACTAATGTTCATCTATCTTCAATGGTGTTGATCTTGGTCTTCGATCTCGATCTCGATATCACGTTCTACCGGAAAGAACCAAACACCAGAAAGAAAGGGGAAAACAATCAACACATGGCATTAATGCAATGCTCAAGCAAGGATGATGATATGACAAGGTATTTAGAGTTGAAATGTAACCCTAAAGCACGCTTGGAAATTTAAGCAGGATCCGAAGGGTCCAAACACTAATACAGGAGAGACTTCGGAATCACCTGCGAGGGTTCATTTAGTTCTCTAATTAAACTTGCAATTAAAGTTGTTGAACAATGCATGATTATGAGTCTATTGTAAATATCTCATTTTTCTTATCATTTTGATATATTATACATATTTTTCTGAATTATAAATTATAAGTTATTGAATTTTGAAGTATTTAATCAATTTCTAGAATTATTAAACCATTTCTGAAATTAACAAAGCTAGGAATTACTTTTTTCACTGGCTACACCCTTAGCCATAGTGGCTGACAAAGGAGCCCGAGGCCACCTCAACATCCACGTGGGCAGAGTGGGACCTGGGTTGGTTTGACCCGGCTGACCGTGCGCCTGACGTCATGGTGACGTCGGCATGACATCACTGCACCGGTGCTCTCAGTGGATGGCAAGGTCGGCGACGTGGTGCTCGTGGGGCTGCGTGGATGCGCGCGTTCGAACCGAGAGGGCTAGGCAAGCCTAAAAGGGCGCCGCCGCCTAACGGGAGGTCGTCGGAGCAGGGAAAACGACGGCGGCCGACAGCGGCGACTACTGGTGATCAACGGGAAGGCGAGCCAGAGGGAGACGAAGGGAGCAGAGGGGTGTCGGAGCACTGTATGCTCGCCACGAAGCGATTGCCGGGGTTGGGGATGTTGCTCGAGGTCAGACAACAACGAATCGACCGCGGCGGTTCTTGGTCGAAGACGAAGGGGATGGAGTCGCTGACGTCAATTCAGGGCACCTCGGCTCGATTCCTTCTAGGAGGATGACCAACGCAGCATGGCGGTTCTCCAAGGTTTCACGGCGAAGCACGGCGAGGTTGGGAACGGCGGGGGCTAGCGGTTACCGGCGAGCTAGGGTTCGGCCTCAGAGATAAAGAGGAACAGAGAGCCGGGGGGAGGGATCAGAACAGCAGGGAGAGAGACGGCGACGAGGCTGTTCTTATCCTCGACTCAGTGGGCGGCAACAGGCATCACAACGCTCGAGAAGATCGATGGTGCGTGCTGCCGGGCAGCAGCTTGTCCATCAGCGACGAGGGAGAAGAAAAGAAGAGGACGAGAAGAGGTAAGTGGGCCTAGGCCGAGGTGGGCTGCGGATGAGCTGCACGCTGAGCGATAGTTAGCACGGGGAGGGTCTAGGCCTGGTTCGGCTCTGGCTCATTTTTTTAGCTAAAACCTTTTTCTTTTTCTGAAATCTGTTTCTCTTTTGTATTTTCAAATACTTTCTGTTTTGAATTAATTCAAAAATACCTGAGATTTACAAATATACAAAATACTCAGGGGCCCTTATATTCAGTTTAGGCTCAACACATTTTTGGTAGTTTTCAAAATTCAAAACCCTTTTGAATTGATTTGAGAGAGATAAGAAACTAGAGTTTTAGGGTTTTGCATTTAGTTCTATTGCATGAATTTTAAAGGATGATGCTCATGAATCAACAAACAAAGCCCTAAATAAGATTAACTAAAACTGGGGTGTTACAGAATGAGTGGTAGTTTTGAAAAATTCACACTTCTTGCTAAGAATATGCATGCCTAGATATTTGACCGTGTTTTGAAAACAATCATAGAGACTATGACTCAATGTGTTCTGAAATTTTGGCTGCGTTTCGAAATTAACTTAACACCTTGCGACAATCTATTCAATGGACCCACTAGGCAGTTGATGTATCATGAACGAGTGATAGTGTGGAAATATTCACACTCCTTGTTAAGAATATGCATGCCTAGAAATTTGATCGTGTTTTGAAAACAATCAAAGAGACTATGACTCACCATGTTTTGAAATTTTAGCTATGTTTCAAAATTAACTACACACATTGCAAACACATGTTCAATGGACCCACTAGGCAATCAATGTATCGAGAACAAGAGAGAGTTTGGCAAGATTCAACTTCTTGCAAAGAATATGCATGTCTAGAAATTTGACCGTGTTTCGAAAACAATCAAAGACACTATGACTCACCATGTTTTGAAATTTTGGTTGTGTTTTGAAATTAACTTCACACCTTGCAATAATCTATTCAATGGACCCACCAGGAAGTCAATGTATCGAGAACGAATGATTGTTCGGTAAGATTCACACTTCTTGCTAAGAATATGCATGCTAAGAAATTTGACCATGTTTTGAAAACAATCAAAGAGACTATGACTCACCGTGTTTTGAAATTTTGGCCGTGTTTCGAAATTAACTTCACAACTTGCAATAATCTGTTCAATGGACCCACCAGGAAATTAATGTATCGAGAATGAATGATAGTTTGGAAAGATTCACACTTCTTGCTAAGAATATGCGTGCCTAGAAATTTGACCGTGTTTTGAAAACAATCAAAGAGACTATGACTCACCATGTTTTGAAATTTTGGTTGTGTTTCGAAATTAACTCGACATCTTGCAATAATATGTTCAATGGACCCACCAGGCAGTCAATGTATCGAGAACGAATGATAGTTTGGAAAGATGCACACTTCTTGCTAAGAATATGCACTCCTAGAACATTAACCGTATTTTGAAAATAATCAAAGAGACTATGACCCACCGTGTTTTCAAATTTTGGCTGTGTTTTGAAATTAACTTCACACCTTGCAATAATCTATACAATGGACCCACCAGGAAGTTAATGTATCCAGAACGAGTGATAGTTTTGCAAGATTCAACTTCCTTCTAAGAATATGAATGCCTAGAAATCTAACCATGTTTTGAAAACAATCAAAGAGACTATGACTCACCATGTTTTGAAAGAAATCAAATAGACTATGACTCACCATGTTCTAAAATTTTGGCTCTGTTTGGAAATTATCTTCACACCTTGCAATAATATGTTCAATGGACCCACCAGGTAGTTAATGTATCAAGAACAAATGATAGTTTGTAAAGATTCACACTTCTTGCTAAGAATATGTATGCCTAGAAATTTGACCATGTTTTGAAAACACTCAAAGAGACTATGACTCACCATGTTTTGAAATTTTGGCTATGTTTCGAAATTAACTTCACACCTTGCAACAATCCGTTCAATGGACCCACCAGGCAGTCAATGAATCAAGAACGAGTGATAGTTTATAAAGATTAAACTTCTTGCTAAGAACATGCATCCCTAGAAATTTGACAGTGTTTTGAAAACAATCAAAGAGACTATGAATCACTGTGTTTTGAAATTTTGGTTGTGTTTCAAAGATAACTTCACACCTTGCAACAATCTGTTCAATGAACTGAACCAACCAGGCAGTCAATGTATCGAGAACGAGTGATAGTTTGGAATGGTTCAACTTCTTCCTAAGAATATGCATGCCTAGAAATTTGACCGTGTTTTGAAAACAATCAAAGAGACTATTAATCATCGTGTTTTGAAAATAATCAAAGAGACTACGACTCACCGTGTTTTCACATTTAGGTTGTGTTTCGAAATTAACTTCACACCGTTGAACAATCTATTAAATGGACCCACCAGGCAGTCAATGTATCGAGAATGAGTGATAGTTTAGAATGATTCAACTTCTAACTGGGAATATGCATGCCTAGAATTTTTTTCCGTGTTTTGAAAACAATAAAAGACACTATGAATGACCGTGTTTTGAAAACAATCAAAGAGACTATGACTCACCGTATTCTGAAATTTTGGCTAGGTTTCAAAATTAGGTGCACAACTTGCGACTATCTTTTCAATGGACCCACCAGTCAGTCAATGTATCGAGAACGAGTGGTAGATTGGAAAGATTGACACTTGTTGCTAAGAATATGCATGCATAGAAATTTGTCTGTGTTTTGAAAACAATCAAAGAATCTATGACGCACCGTTTTTGAAATTTTGGCTGTGTTTTGAAATTAACTTCATCCCTTGCGACAATATGTTCAATGGACCCACCAGGCAGTCAATGTACCAAGAACGAGTGATAGTTTGGAAAGATTCACACTTCTTGCTAAGAATATGCATGCCTAGAAATTTGCTCATGTTTTGAAAACAATCAAAGAGACTATGACTCAACGTGTTTTGAAATTTTGGTTGTGTTTCGAAATTAACTTCACACCTTGCGACAATCTATTCAATGGACCCACTAGGCAGTCAATGTATCGAGAACGAACGATAGTTTGGAAAGATTCACACTTCTTTCTAAGAATATGCATGCCTAGAAATTTGATTGTGTTTTGAAAACAATCAAAGAGACTATGACTCACCGTGTTTTGAAATTTTAGCTGTGTTTCGAAATTAACTTCACACCTTACGAAAATCTATTCAATGGACCCACCAGGCTGTCAATGTATCGAGAACGAGTGGTAGTTTGGAAAGATTAACACTTGTTGCTAAGAATATGCATCCATAGAAATTTTCCCGTGTTTTGAAAACAATCAAAGAGACATTGACTCACTGTGTTTTGAAATTTTGGATGTGTTTTGAAATTAACTCCACATCTTGTGATAATCTCTTCAATGGACCCATCAGGCAGTCAATGTATCGAGAACTAATGATAGTTTGGAAACATTCACACTTCTTGCTAAGAATATGCATGCCTAGAAATTTGATCATGTTTTGAAAACAATCAAAGAGACTGCGACGTACCGTGTTTTGAAATTTTGGCTGTGTTTCGAAATTAACTTCACACCTTGTGATAATCTGTTCAATGGACCCATCAGGCAATCGATGTATCGAGAACGAATTATAGTTTGGAAAGATTCACACTTCTAGCTAAGAATATGCCTGCCTAGAAATTTGAACGTGTTTTGAAAACAATCAAAGTGACTATGACTCACTGTGTTTTGAAATTTTGGCTGTGTTTCGAAATTAACTTCACTTCTTGTGAGAATCAGTTCAATGGACCAACCAGGCAGTCAATTGATGTCTACGTATGCTTCTATTCTTGTAGACAATGTTGGGCCTCCAAGTGCAGAGGTTTGTAGAACAGCAGCAAGTTTCCCTTAAGTGGACCACCCAAGGTTTATCGTACTTAGGGAGGAAGTGGTCAAAGTTATCCCTCTCAAGCAACCCTGCAATGAAGATGCAAGAAGTCTCTTGTGTCCCCAACACACCCAATACACTTGTCAGGTGTATAGGTACACTAGTTCGGCGAAGAGATAGTGAAATACAAGTAATATGGATGATTATAAGTGGTAATTGCAATCTGAAATAAGAGTGGCAACAAGCAAAGATGTAATAGGACTGATTGTAAACAGTGTTTCAATGCTTAGAAACAAGGCCTAGGGATCATACTTTTACTAGTGGACACTCTCATATAATTATCTTCTCTTCATTTTCCTACCCTGAACTACTCTCCGGTTGGACGATGTAGGGCTATAACAGCATACCTTAAAGTTTGCATTCCCCATCTAGATAACCCCTCACTGTCACCTTGAGCGCTAGATGGTTCCAACAAACACCACAATCTCATAGAGACATCCAACTCAAATTATACTCATGATAAGTATTTATGTAACCTTAGCCAAAGTGCCACACGGTGTGCACACTGTCAACTTCACACACGTGGGGATAATCATAGATTAATTAAAGCACTTGAGTAGCAGAATAGATCTATAGATTACAAAGCTCATGATCTCAATAAGATCACGCATAGAGAGAGACATGAACACATACACTACTAGGAAACAACTTATCTGTGGCACACGGAAATGAGACTTCTGTGGCGCATATCCTAGTCGCCACTGTTACCTCGCCACTGATAACTAATTCCTGTGGCGCATATGGATATGCGCCACAGAAGTCTCAAACTTGGCACATTTCTTCATATGCGCCATAGGAAGAACTTCAGTGGCGCATTTACATATATGCGCCACAGAAAGCCTATGCGCTACTAACTATATAATTATATGCGCCACTGATTGTGTAACACGTATTCGAAGTTAAATACGTTCCTGGTGTATAATCAGGTATTTATACAGGATTTATAAAGTATTTATCCAGATGAGTATAAAGTACATTGCACAAGTAGTAGATGCATGAAAACCGACATATATATAATACAAACACTTAGAGCCCGATCGAGATACATATATAGTGTCAAGTGCCGAATTTTTACACAAGTGCCGAATACAAAGTTATAATCTCACATTACAAATATGAAGTGGCCACCACCGCCTACACTAGGATCAAATAGAATACAGCTGTGATAATGGTGAGCAAGAGCATGAGCCCGACCAATATCTTCATCCGGTTCTTCTTCCACAGGTGGTTCCTCCACTTGGCTACCGCCTCCTCTCTAGTCGCGTATCCTTTGTAGATGTTGCCGCTGAACTTGTTCACTTGTTTGTGACAATCCCCCCACTCCTCGTAGACTCCTGGAACCCTACCCATGTACACCACATACCACCTCGTCGCCATCTCTATAGACGACAAGGCATATTAGTAAAAATACAACGAAAAGAATTAATAAAGGGTTCACCTCCATATATATATATGTTCACAGAATATAAAACAAAGGATCCACAAACCTAAAAGATAGATCATCATAGAAGCAATAAGTTCAATGACAACATGACCACAAGGTAGTTTAAGTCTAACAACAATGACCATTTCGACCACAAGATAGTAAAGTTTATGACACACACACTAATACAACAGGCGTCCATCAAGAATATACACACACTGGATCATGCTAGAGGCACACATCGATCATGAAGACTTCTTCTTCTTATCGCTCGGCTTCGGGAACAGTAGATAGCCCTCTTTCATCATCCACATCCTTGTGTCACCCTGCTTACGGAGGCGTTCTTCGATCTCCCTCTTACTCAACCCTCTGGCTTGTTTTAGGACACCCCTCTTTGTGTTGACATCTTCAATGATGATTTGCGACAACTTCATCTGAATGCGATGGAAGTCCTCTCTAAGATCATCATCATTGATTCGCGCCAAAGTTTCGGCCCATCCTCGGAGACTAGATGGCAATGTTAGGTTCTAGCAATCCCGAACATAGCCTTTAAGGTGATGTAGGACGTACAAGGCCTCCTTGGCACCAGTAGTCGACTGCGTGATGCAGGGGAACTCAAGCACATGCTTGAACATGTGTTTGCCATCCTTGATACATTCCCCCTTATCTACAAAGGTGCATCCCTTCTTGGCGTTGCCCTCGAGAGCCTCATTGAGAACACCCCTTATTCTGGTGTAGTCTTTCTTCTTCGTCAAACTCCCCGAGTTGAAATACGTGGCTAGTGAATACCTCGGGGCAAGGACGATGAGTGTGCAATATTTGTCTCTACGCAACACAATTGGAACGGAATGTTGGAAAAAGAGCAAAGGAAGAAATCTATAAGAAATGCATAAGTTACGGCGGCAATGAGCGAGTGTGTGTACTTACTCGGGAAAGAAAGGCAAAAGAAGTGTGTCCTTCCTCTTGTTGTCCACCATGAACTTCTCGAGGTACGTCGCCTTGGTCCGTGTCTCTGATCCTTCAACCAACTGGCTATCCCGCATGTAGTAGGGATCCACTATCGTGATTTCCGGGGTACTCTCTCTCTTGATCTTGATCGCTGGATTGAGCGCGTATAGGCGGACCAAGTTATAGTCCAGCCATTTTGTGAGAAACAGCTTGAATATGTCCTCGAACGCTATGAAGAATATATCCGCGGGGGGTTCATTGATGAAGCCCACGTCCAATGGCACCTTGGCCGTGAAAACCGGGTAATTTGGATCTTTGTCTTTCAGAAGGAGGCCCTCTAGTGTCTTGACACCCTCGTGCAAAGTTAACATGGCTCCAACCGCCATGTGGAGCATATCCAGAGTCAATATCGGATCACCAGCTACATGCACTCGGGGCAAGCCATATTGTGTGGATGGTACGATGATGGCATCCTGACCCCGGATCCTCTTTGGAAGAGGCTGGCTCACACCCTTCTTATTATTATTATTACATCTCTTCCTGTAGTGCTTCTTCTTCACAATAGTGTCATCCACTGCCATCTACTCATCAGCCGCCTTTCGGAGTGTGTTGAGGCTGAAAACCAATCCCGGTTTCTCTTGTGGTGGATCAGCGGCCGGAGGCATCTCTTGATAAAGACCATGGAAGACCAGGCGTTGCGTGCATGTATTGGGCCGACCAGCTTGATGGTCGCGAGCTGTGAAGGGTTCTTCATCCACAGAAGGCATATACAATACTTTGTCGGTGCGGGTGTTTATGAAGTCATCAACATTGACCAATTCATCATCATCTTCATGGGTGCCATCATGTGGTGGTGGTAGCGGCAGCGACGACGGTTGCAGCACAACGTCTTTGCCATGTGGCGGTACACATGCTACCAAGAGTTGCTAGTGACAGCTGGTGGTGGCGACGATGGCGGTTGCTAGCTTCCGAGGTGGTGTCCGGGTGATCGATCGAGAGGTAGCGCTGGTGCTCCCCCCTGCAAGATGAATCTGGGTCTTCGGCCATGTCAAGGGCCAGTTGTAGCATTCTCCAAGGGTCTTGTGTTCATTGGCTCCCTGAGGTTAAAAGGAGGGGTCCACATCATCGCACCCTGGCAACACCCGAGCCAACCTGACCCTCATCACATCATCATCCATTGGATTGTTGTGCATCGTGCGGCTTGTCGGTTGTATGAGAGTTACCTTGGCAACATCCTTCAACTCACCGCCGACATCTTTAAGCAGGAGTAAGCAAGAAGTGTCCTGAGGAAAAACATGTTGTTGGGCGTCATGAGATGGCAGCAGTCATGCATCAAAGGCATAAAGGAGATGACATGCACTAACTAATTAGTTACCTTGGTGATGGCATGGAGCTCGGCTAATGTAGAGACACGGCCGATGTCGGTGGCCGTCCTATCATCATCTGCAATCTCCCGCTCGGGTGCCTCACGAAGCACCACTGCCGTCGGCTGCGCCTTATTGGTATCTTTGGCGGGAGGGGGCGTTGGTGTGACCAAAACGAGCGGCTGCATCCCGACGTTGACGGCCGGCAGGGTCACCAGGTCCGGCGACATGGTAACATTGATGCCCTAGTTGCTCCCTCTTAAGCTGGGCAGATGTATCGGCCCCTGTCGACCTCCCGCATTCCAAGCAGTAGGCCCCTCGAAAAACTTAGTGGGGATCATCGAGCGGAGCTTCTCTTCCACTAGCTGGTCCACCGTTTTCTTGTCCACCGTCTTCTCCTCCAATGTCTGCACCTTCATCTTTAGCTCTTCAACAGTGGTTTTATCCTTAGCCGCCAACTGGTTCTTCCTCTCCCTTCTTTTCTTGGCGTCCTCTTTGTAGTACTCCTTGAACTTCATGCTCATATCAAAGCTGGACACACGGCCAGCTGAGGACGGCGGCAACCCCTTGTCCCTCTTCTTGTAAGCATTGGTCGCCCTGTTGAAAACCGTGTTCCACGGCTTCGTCGAATCCTGGGACGACTCTGTGGCAGTAGCGTTCAGTTCCTCCTCCTGCAGAGACATGGAAAGGTGTACCCATTTAGACTCTTGGCTTCATTATTTTAATTAGAACACAACAGACTTGAGATCAGTGATAAATTCCTTACTAGATTCTTCTCGAAGTCCTTCACCTCCGGATCGTCGGTGATGAACTCCCCTGTTTCCTTGTCCAGGTAGTAGCGGGCCCGAACAAATTGCCTAAGCTGCAAGTCCGTGATTTTAAGCCAAGGATTGGCTTTACCAAGGCGTTCAAGCTCGACGTCCTCCTTGTCCCAAATGGCATGTTTCCCCCTGTAACTGCCGCTTCCAAGGCGGTGGTTACCTATGTTCTGTTCCCGCATACTGCTTCCCCATTTAGTCCATTTTATAGCGTCAGCGGTAGCTATATCCACATTGAATATCTTAAACTCCTCTTCGTCGAGCATTGGATTTTTCTTACTAATAACCTCCCAACTTTCACCTTTGTCAATGCTAGTCTTCACCCGGGTTTTCCATCTGCTCAAGGCGTTGCTCATCTTCATGAGGACTAGTTTGTTCACCGGGTTCTTTCTCTCGAGGTTTATAAACCGCTCTGGGAATCTGTATCGCTTGTGAAGCTTCCTAAGGAGGTTATTGACCAAAGCTGCATTGTCAGCATGTCTGATGTACTTCGTGTTGATCGACATGCTCTCCCGGATGATGCACCCGAGTTGCAGGCCGTACCCTTTAGCTATAGCCTCTAACGCAATGGGTTGGCCACTTTTTGTGACCTCAATGAACTCATCGCAGACGGTGGCGAGCACTGGCACCTTACGCTCCTTCTTTTCCTTCTTCCTCTTCTGAGAAGCGGCCGGGTTGCCGCTACCGCCATCCGTGCGCTCGCCGCCATCGGTGCGGGCGCCGCCATTGGTGGTGTCATCCTCTTCACCGCCGCCTTCACTAGTTCCATCGTAGTCGTCTTCGTCCCCCTCGTAATCAGGATCTCCTCCCTCATTGGGCCCAACAGCTCTAGTGACGGTCACCTCCTCCTTCGGTGGTGGTGTCATCCTCATCGCCTCCTCCTCCTCCTCCTGTTGGGACCCCCGCCAGAATGACTGGTTGGCCTGTATAGCTTGTTCTTCGACGCTGATCATGTGCTTAGAAGGGCCGGACTCGTTGTTGCCCGACATGTTTGCACTACTCTATTAAAAAGAGGCAAAAAGTTATCACAAATCTCGGCCGAAAAATTCGGCATGACCTTTGCTAATTTTTTACCTAGGAGTGTCCATTTCTCAACCGAAACGGAAGTGAATCGACACTTCGAGAGAAATGGGCAACTCAAATGAAATCCCTGCAAGACAAAACACCCCATCCCCATATTGACAGCCCCATGCATTGACACCAGCATCCATCATATCCATCATCCACATCTAGTATATATATAACAAATATACTAGTCCATCATCACATCACATCCCCATGTATATATATAACATACATAGTAGTACTTGCTGAACAGTAGAAGTGTAACAACAGTAGTACAGTAGTAAAATATGACCAGGTAGCATTACACACTATCTTAAGACTAGCAAAATATGACCAGGTAGTAAAATACAACAGCAGTAGTAAAGTGTAACAGCAGTAGTCCTTCTTTGAGCAAAGAACGTGAGTAGTCAACACGAACCATCATGGGGACAGAATATAGTGAAATTGTTCCATCATATATAGTCACATAAACAACAATTAGTCTCCTTGCTTTTCCAACCTGCATGGGTCAGCACATACTAAAGGAAGATCTTAATCTTTTAAGGAACTTTCACAAACCAAAGCTTTCCATGTGGCCATTTCACATGTGATTATTTAAAGCGAAGTACATTGACTGAACCAAAACACACCTGATTTAGTCAACTTTCATACTACACTATCCTCTACACAATAGCTGAAGAAGAATCCACATAGTAGCACTCTCCCCCATAACACTCTTATGAACCTAACACAACCCTGACTATCTTCAAAAAAATTGGATACACTAAAATTATGGCTAAAAGGTAAATTATAAAACCTAGGAAACTTATTCATCAAGGGCACTTACTTAACAGGCACTAGGTTAAATTATAAAACCTAGGAAACTTTACCATTACCTATCTTTTTCTTGCAAAAACTAAAGAAAGTAGCGTCAACTCTCATAAGCCCCTACCAGAAATGCATGGGACCGACATGGTATAGCATGACACATGGAAAGTAATTAAACCATTCTTAATATACTTACATCTTAAAATTCTCTTCCATAAACCAACACTATATTTTTGCATAGAAGAATTCTTGCAATCTGAAAGGAATTGCAACTGAGTCAGAGATAGGATTCTGTCTCTGCCGAGACAGGATTCTGAGGTTAGTCAAGAGCCTGTCGCCCACGGTGCTAACCCTTGTGGAGCAGGAATGCAACAACAACAACTCTACAAATTTCTTCCATAGGTTTCTTGAGACGCTAGACTACCATGCTGCTGTCTTCGAGTCCCTGGATGTGGCGCTCCCAAGGAACGACGGGACTAGGATGAACATGGAGCAGAACTTCCTATGGAGGCAGATAGTGAACATTGTCACCTGCGAGGGACTGGACAGGGTGGAATGGCACGAGCTCTTCGTCCAGTGGAAGGCACGCCTCCTCATGGCTGGCTTCAAACCGCATCCACTCAGCTCCCTTGTGAATGACACCATCAGGACACTGCTGCAAAGCTACGGTTCCTCCTACTGGTTCGACGAGAGGGATGAGATGCTCTACCTTGGATGGAAGGACAGGACGATGGTGGTTACGTCCGCCTGGCATCAATCTGTACTGAGGCAGCATTATTGTGAATCAAGATGTTTATTGTGATCTAAGTCTGTCATGTAGCTGTAACTTTGCGTTTCCATCCTAACTGATGACTGTTTCGATTAGACGACGCATACTTGCCTGTAGTACCACTATTTCAAATTATTACTGTAATAATAGTGATTTCGATCCATATCCTAGTGTTAAAGTGTCATCTTGTCTATGCACTATATGTATGTGCATTCCAAGGGTAGCACCCGGATGTAATAACAAAAATTCACAGAAGCATTCTCGCAATCTGAAAATTGAGCAGAGCATTCTTGCAGAGAGGGGGAAAAGAAGAGAGCGGGAAGTGTACCTGCGGATGGGGAGGTGGTCGTCGACGAGGGTGGCGGCGGTGCTCTTGCTGCGGATGTTGCATGCCTCCTCCTCCTAGGTCGTAGGCGAGGCGGGGCGGGCCTCCTCCTCCATGGGCTCCGGAGCGGCGGTGGCGGGCCTCCTCTTCCTAGGTCGCAGGCGGGGCGGGGCGGGGCGGGGCGGGCCTCCTCCTCCACAGGCTACAGCGCGGCGGTGATGGGGATCTCCTCCACGACGGCGCTCCTCCTCCATGGCTCTCCTCCACTGCGGCTCCGGCGGCAAGGGCGATTAGCCAGGGTTTGCGCGCGGGCGAGATGAGGGAAAGAAATGGAGGAGGTAGCAGGGGAGGCTGAACCGTTTATTTGGCTAAGTGTGAAAGTTCTGTGGCGCATTCCTCTAAAATGCGCCATTGAATTTACAACTTTTGTGGCGCATTACTATGATATGCGCCATAGAACTTTTGGGCATAGTCCAAAACAAAGCGGCGTCGTAGTTTGACAAGATCAGGTACATGTCCTAGTGGTCTTGCTCGCCAGCTTTTAACCTGGGGCATCCAGCTCCGAATCCTGGCTATCTCAGACTTTTTTCCTTTCAAAAAATATATTTTATTTATTCAAAAAAAGCAAGAACATATACACATGCATACTTATAAAAAAAACCTCCTGAATCATATATATATGTGCTTGTCACACACAAATGTGAATTTGTATACCCACACGAATATCACGTGTATGTTTTAGTCTCTAACTAATATATATTTGCGAGCACACATGTGAATTAATACACCAAAAAGTCACATAATTGCTAGTGTCTCTTCACAATCTTCTTTCCCTTTTTCGTCGTGGTTGAATACTTTAGCCCGTGCACTTTGAGATTTCTTCTTGTGAATGGACAACCTTTAGTAGGTAGTGTGATCTTTCTTCTTACTTTAGTAGTAGTAGGCATGTCGAAGTACTTGTCGAATTCCTCTTCGATCTTCAGGTCATTGTTTTTGTCGAAGTTTTGCTCGTTGGCGGCTCCTTCCATTCTGATGATGCTCCTCTTACCCCTCCTAACTACAACATGCTTGGCCTTTGACGGGTCGGTAATAAAAAAGCATTGATCAACTTGGCTAGCAAGTACCCAAGGCTCATTTTTTGCGGAGGCGTTCTTCGTCGATTTGGCATCTGGTATAACCATTGTGGTGAAATACCGGCCTTCTTTTTCCATGTTTTTGGCCCATCTAACACGGAACATCGGTACGATCTCTCCACAGTAGTCGAGCTCCCATATCTCCTCGATCCTTCCGTAGAATCTTTCCATGACAGTAGTCTCGTCATCAGCAAAGGTAACATAGTTACTCCTGAGTTTTGATATTCGCTATTCTTATCCTTTTCCTCGGTGTAGAATCTATAACTGTTTATGTCGTATGACTGATAGGTTCTTAGGATGTGCCCTGGGCCCTGTGATAAGGAGAATATGAGTTTTTGATCTTCCATAGAAGGCGTCTGTGGGGGATTGTCCAGTTGCCTTTTCTTGAACCAACCCGTGAAGCTAGAGTTGTGCTCTCTGGTTACGTATCCCTTCTTCCTCGGCTGGCCCTGGTCGACGTACTCCTGCTCGATTAAGCTTCTGTGCTCTTCGACCCAAGGGCCGACCACTTCAATGTGTTGTAGCGCGACTCAGTGTGCCCTTTCAAAATCAGTGCGTCGACCATTAATGCTGACATGCAGTGAGCGGCAGCCCTCGTGGTGACCATATCCACCGAGCCTGCCGAGGTGCTTCTTTTGTGGGTATTCCAACATCCTCCTTCTCGGTGGTTAGATAATTCTGGCAGAAGGAGATGCACTCGTAGATCAGAAAGCCCTTGGCTATGCTTCCATCTAGACAGGGCCTGTTGCGAACGGATCCTTTGATGACACCATTTTTCCTTTCAAACAGCATCATGTTGTGCAGGAATGTCGGCCCGAGCTGGATGATGTCATCCACAACATGTACAAGCAGATGCACCATGATGTCGAAGAATGCGGGCGGGAAGTAAATCTCAAGCTCGCACAGTATCATCACGATCTCTTCCTGTAGCCTGTCGAGCTGCTTCACACCGATCGACTTCCTAGATATGACATCGAAAAAGTTACAGAGGCCAAACAACGTCTCACGGACATGCTCGTCCATTATCCCATGGATCGCAATGGGGAGTATCTACGTCATCAGCACGTGATAGTCGTGAGACTTCATACCGCTGAACCTCTTCTTCGCCACGTCCAGATATCTGCTTATCTTCCCCGAGTAACCGTGAGGAACTTTCACTCCTAAGAGGCACCTGAAAAATTGCTCGAGCTCCTCCAGACTCAGAGTGAAGCAGGAAGCGCGAAGCACCACCTCATTCTTCTTAACTCTTTTGCAGCGACCTTGAGTCCCATCCATCTGATTATCATCATCATCACTATCAGGGTACTGAAGATCTTTCTTGATGCCAAGCAATTTAAGGTCCTTTCTTGCTTTCGGCCCATCCTTGGTCCTCTCCGGCATGTTCAGTAGAGTGCCAAGCAGACTCTCAGTAACGTTCTTCGTGATGCGCATTACATTGAGGCTATGGGGAGTGTGAAGGACCTTCCAATACGGCAGGTCCCAGAAAACAGACCTTGCTTTCCATACACCCAGCAGCGGCTTTGTCCTCGGTCATTTTTTCCAGGCGCAGGGCAATCTACCCAATTATTCAACAGCTCCTCGATTTCTTCGCCGCTCCTTGGATGCGGGGCTCTTTCGAGCTCGTCCTTACCATTGAACAGGTCACCACGTTTTCTCCATGGGTGATCCATGCGGAGCCACTTTCGAGTACCTTGGAACACAGTTTTCGAAGACCCAGGATCCCTTGGTAGCTAGAGATGCGGTGTCTCATCCATGCACTTGACGCATGCATTGTGTCCGTGGTTCACCTAAGCCGATACATATGCGTAACCAGGATAGTCCTGCACGGTCGTGAGCAACACGGCTCTCAGATGGAAATATTCTTTAGTGTAGGTGTCCCACGTACGGGCCGGCGTCTCCCACAAGCTGGCTAACTCCTCTCTCAATAGCCCGAGATACAGATGCATATCGATACCTGGTTGTTTCGGCCCCTGAATAAGAATGCTCATGTGTACATACCTTTGCTTCGTGCATAGCCATGGGGGGAGGTTGTATGGCCATACAAACACGGGCCAGGTGCTTGATGTCTACGCACTTCTATTCTTGTAGACAGTTGTTGGGCCTCCAAGTGCAGAGGTTTGTAGAACAGCAGCAAGTTTTCCCTTAGGTGGATTACCCAAGGTTTCTCGAACTCGGGAAGGAATTTTTCAAATGTATCCCCTCTCAAGCAACCCTGCAATCCAGATACAAGAAGTCTCTTGTGTCTCGAACACACCCAATACACTTGTCAGGTGTATAGGTGCACTAGTTCGGCGAAGAGATAGTAAAATAAAAGTGGTATAGATAATTATAAGTGGTAACGATGATAGAAGATAGCTTGATGGAGTGTGGTTGACGTGGGAAAAGACTAAAGGCAAACTGAAATAAAGATGGAAGCAAGCAAACATGTAACAGACCTAATTGCAAACGGTGTTTCAATGTTTAGAAACAAGGCCTAGGGATCATACTTTCACTAGTGAACACTCTCATACAAATATCTTCTCTTTATGATACTCTTAACTACTCTCCAGTTGGACACTCTAATCCATGGTAGGACTATAACAGCACACCTCAAAGTAAGCCTTTCCCATCTAGAAAACCCCACACTGTCACCTTGAGCACTAGATGGTTCCAACAAACACCACAATTTCATAGAAACATCCAACTCCAAATATAACTCATAACAAGTATTTGTAATCTCTAGCCTAAGTGCCACCATGGTGTGCACGCTGTCACTTTCACACACATGGGGAAAGCAGAGATCTATTAAAGCACTTGAGTAGCAAGGTAGATCTATAGATTACAAACTCATGATCTCAATGAGATCATGCATAGAGAGAGATGAACACATAGCTACAGGTAGAGCCCTTAGCCTCGAGAGAACTACTCCCTCCTCATCATGGGAATCAGCAATGGTGATGTATATGTCAGTGGAGATCGATGGAGATGGCTCCAGGGGCACTTCCCCGTCCCGGCAGGGTGCCGGAACAGAGACTTTCTGTCCCCCGAATCTCCCCTTCGGTGGCGGCGGCGCTGCGGAACTTTTCGTGGATTTCTGATTGACGATTTAGGGTTTTGGTATCGGGAGGCTCTTATAGGCGAAGGAGGCTAGGTCAGTGGCCAGCCAGGGGGCCCACACCATGCCCTGGCGCGACCTAGGCTGGCCCGCGCCAAGGGGGGTGTGACCACCCTGTGGCCCCTCTCCGACTCTCCTTCTGGCTCCGTGAGTCTTCCGAGAAAATAGTAACTTTGGCTTTTGTCCTATCCAATTCCGAGAATATTCATTTTCTGACTTCCTGGAACCAAAAAACAGCAGAAAACAGGCAACTGGCACTTTGGCTCTTGTTAATAGGTTACTCCAAGAAATCATATGAAAAGTACTCCAAAGTGTGGACAAAACATAAGAAAGTAGATAAAACCAAGCATGGAACATCAAAAATTATGGATACATTTGCAATGTATCAACATCCCCAAGCTTAACTCCTGCTCGTCCTCGAGTAGGTAAGTGATAAAAAGAAAGAATAATTTTTGAGGTGACATGCACCATCATAGACTTGATCAAAGTATTTGTAAAACATTCAAAATTGGGATCATAGTACTTCAATCATAACATGAAGGACAAAGTTCTAGCAATAAGACAAAGAAACTATGATGCAACATGAAAAGGCACAAACAAAAGATTCATGAATAACCATGCTTTGCAATACGTTTGTTTGTTTCACATAGAGAAAACATAGCATAGCGACATTCAGCTTGTCCCTCATAGAGTACCAAATATAAATGCATAGGACACCTTCAAAGTTCATAAGAGTGACTAGATACAAATAGTTTAAAACAAGCAATATAAAATCTATGCATCAATCAACAAGTCTTGGGACAAATGCACATAGAACTAAGAATGGCCACTATGCTCTCAAAGTAAGTGCATAAAGGTAGAAGGTGGAGACTCAATATAATGGTGGAAGAAAGGCCTTCATAGAAGGAAGTAGGGATTCAAGTCTCATAAAGAGCTTCCAAAAATTATGGTACTTATATCTTTCAGCTCTCATTGCCCCTATCATAAGCATCTTGAAGTGATTAAGGCTAAACTGAACAAACTATGGTGTACATGCTTGACGAAGTATAAGTTAGGAATCTCATGTCCCTTGTATACGAGGGCCGCTCCTCATGCTACTCAAGTTTAGTCACCAGTAAGTTCTTATCATTGTAAGTACATGTGTATCATAGAGAACCGCCAACGGGGTACCCCTTGCCCGATGATACGGAAGAATCCCCATATCAAAATGACAAGGCAAGCAGACAACGAGCATCTCAACAATCTTCTTATTTACCATGGGAATATGGTGCTTTTTTCTCTCTTTCCTCTTTTCATAATATCTCTTTTTTTATATTTTTCTCTTTTTCTCAATATAGGACTCTTTTTTTATAAGAAGAATGCTTCATAGACAACTCATTATGGTTACGCTGCAGGTTTCCACCATGTCAACATGGATTAGACCAGCAACCCAGGCGTTTCTCTAACACATATACATAACTCCATGGACTTACAAGCTCCCCTTTCATTTCACACCGATAACATCCATATACAAAAGAGCATGATATCAACTAGGTACAAAGTACCCGTGCAATGTTGAAAGCGTTCCCCATGACAGCATGGTTCTGCTAATCCCCAACAAACAAGTGCAAGCATATACAACATAGACGACACAATGGTTCAAGTTTATTAAGGGCAAGAAAAGTAAAGTGTGCCATCAAGTTCGTGAGAGCTTTAATCACTAGTTTTCTCATAACAAGTTTAATTTGGAAGGTAAACAAAAGCACGAATATACTTGGAATAACATAAGATAGTAGGTAGGTATGGTGGACTCTTTGGAATAACTTGGTTTAGGGATTTGGATGCATGAGTGGAACTCATGCTTGGTTGTGGAGGCTAGCAAAAGATTAGGAGCGACAAACTAAGAGAGTAATAATGGCCCTAATCATGCAGAGCGAAAAAACATCATTGATCAAAGCATAAAGTGATACTATAAGTTGAAAACTAAAGGATCATAAAGGCTATGGTGACTTTGGATAGTCATAACATGGTGCGAGCATGCGCCAAGTCAACCTAAATAAAGCATCAAAGGAGAATACCACTATACTATGCTTTAATATGCCCAAACAACGCATGATTCATCCAAGGCACATTAAGCAATCTCAATTGTTTATAACAAGTCATGCTACAGCAAATAATACTAAGCATAAAGCCAAAAACAATATCAAGCATGGCATGACAAAGCATAGGCCACAGTCAAAAACAAGCTCTTTTTACCTCATAAGCATGAACTTTCCTACTCTTTTCCAAACCAAACCAAACTATTTGCAAACCAAGGTATGAAAGAGGGGGTCCAACCAATTTATTGAGCAAACTAAGAAAACCAAGCAAACGAAAAACCAAAACGAAAACAAAAAAGAAGACGCTCCAAGAAAAACACAACTGTGCATGAAATAATAAAAATGAAGTGTTTGGTAGAAACCTGGGATTTTTATTGATGAAGAAGGGGATGCCTTGGGCATCCCCAAGCTTTGACGCTTGTACTTCTTGGATATTTCTTGGGGTGACACGCGTGGCATCCCCAAGCTTGATCTTTATTCCATCCTTCATCTCATTACTCATTCCTTTCATACACCTGAAATTTTTCCTTCACACAATCTTTATTAGCAACAATAGTGCACTCAAGATAAATAAGTCTTAAGGTTCAGTTCTAACACCAATAAACTTCCATTAGAACACTAGCTACTGAAGCACTTCCCTCAAAAAGCTCAATTTCCCAAAAGAACTCAAAAAGGAACCAACAAGAAGCAAATGCACAAAATGGCAGAAATCTGTCAAAACAGACCAGCAGGTAAAGACAAATTTTTTCGAAGACCTTATGTTGCTCAAATCAAAAAGTGTTGAACTAACGAAAGTTATATAACAACCTGAGGCAGTAGGAAACAAATTCACGCCTCAAAAAAACATTCGGAGATTTTACACGAATTTTTATGGTGAAGCATAGAAATCTGTTTTGGGACAGCAACTTTCCCAATCATTACTTCTCTCTCAATAGAGGTTACTCTTGGCACAAAATGAAAATAAAAAGGATAATTATCGGTTATTACTGAGGTAATAACTTCCAAGACTCATCTAAAACTTTTGGGTTATCTCGCAATAAGTACTTTTCTTTACCGCCTTTAAGTTAGGCATGATAGTTTGGGAGGATGCTCTCATAAGAAATATGAATTTAAGTAAAAGAGAGCATCAAGAAGCAAATTCAAATCACATTTAAGTCTAATCCACTTCCTATGCATAGGAATCTTGTAAAGAAACAAGTCATGAAAGCACAAAGCAACAAGCATAGAAAAGCAAAACAAGTGCAACTTCAAGACTTTCAACATAAAGAGGGGAAACTTAATATTGTTGAGATACATAAAACCATGTTTCCCTCTCTCATAATAACTTTCAGTAGAATCATGAATAAAATTAACAATATAACTATCACATAAAACATTCTTATCATGAGCCACATGCATATAATAATTATTACTCTCCACATAAGCATAGTCATTCTTATTAATTGTAGTGGGAGCAATTTCAAGAAAATAGCTATCATTATTATTCTCATCACCATAATCATCAAATATAGGAGGCATATTATAATCATAATTAACTTTATCCTCAATAGTAGGTGGACTGAAAATATCATATTCATCATTGTAATCATCATATATTGGAGGCATAGTATCATCAAAGTAAATTTTCTCCTCCATGCTTGGGGGACTAAAAATATCATGCTCATCAAAACTAGCTTCCCCAAGCTTAGACTTTTCCATAGCATTAGCAATAATGATGTTCAAAGAATTCATACTAATGACATTGCTATTAGCATGCAAATAAAGTTCCATAGGTTTTTTAATTTTCTCTTCAAACACTTCATGTCCTAACTCAAGATAAATACTATAAAGCTCTCTAATCTTGTTGTTGTTTTCCATTAAGCCTAACTAGTGAAAACAAGAAACAAAAAGACAAAATTGCAGAATCTAAAGGAAATAACTTCGAGCACTCACACTGGAGGATGTGAGTACCTTTTACCTTACCTCCCCGGCAATGGCGCTAGAAAATAGGCGTTTGCCGTGGGATGTTCTTCTTCTTTAATCCTCCGGTGTGAATACCTTTTATCTTACGTCCCTGGCAACGGCGGCAGAAAATAGCTGGATGTCTACGCACTTCTATTCTTGTAGACAGTTGTTGGGCCTCCAAGTGCAGCGGTTTGTAGAACAGCAGTAAGTTTTCCCTTAGGTGGATTACCCAAGGTTTATCGAACTCAGGGAGGAAGTGGTCAAAGGTATCCCCTCTCAAGCAACCCTGCAATCAAGATACAAGAAGTCTCTTGTGTCCCGAACACACCCAATACACTTGTCAGGTGTATAGGTGCAGTAGTTCGGCGAAGAGATAGTAAAATACAAGTGGTATAGATAATTGTAAGTGGTAACGGTGATAGAAGATAGCTTGATGGCATGTGGTTGACGTGGGAAAAGACTAAAGGCAAACTAAAATAAAGATGGAAGCAAGCAAACATGTAACAGATCTAATTTCAAACGGTGTTTCAATGTTTAGAAACAAGGCCTAGGGATCATACTTTCACTAGTGAACACTCTCATATAAATATCTTCTCTTTATGATACTACTCTCCGGTTGGACACTCTAATCCATGGTAGGGCTATAACAGCACACCTCAAAGTAAGCCTTTCCCATCTAGAAAACCCCACACTGTCACCTTGAGCACTAGATGGTTCCAACAAACACCACAATTTCATAGAAACATCCAACTCTAAATATAACTCATAACAAGTATTTGTAATCTCTAGCCTAAGTGCCACCATGGTGTGCACGCTGTCACTTTCACACACATGGGGAGAGCAGAGATCTATTAAAGCACTTGAGTAGCAAGGTAGATCTATAGATTACAAGCTCATGATCTCAATAAGATCATGCATAGAGAGAGAGATGAACACATAACTACCGGTAGAGCCCTTAGCCTCGAGAGAGAACTACTCCGTCCTCGTCATGGGAATCAACAATGGTGATGTAGATGGCGGTGGAGATCGATGGAGATGGCTCCGGGGGCACTTCCCCGTCCCGGCAGGGTGCCAGAACAAAGACTTTCTGTCCCCTGAATCTCCCCTTTGGTGGAGGCGGCACTGCGGAACTTTTCGTGGATTTCTGATTGACGATTTAGGGTTTTGGTATCGGGAGGCTTTGATAGGCGAAGGAGGCAAGGTCGGTGGCTAGCCAGGGTGCCCACACCATGCCCTGGCGCGGCCTAGGCTGGCACGCGCCAAGGGGGGGTGTGGCCACCCTGTGGCCCCTCTCCGACTCTCCTTCTTGCTCCGTGAGTCTTCCGGGAAAGTAGTAACTTTGGCTTTTGTCCTGTCCAATTCTGAGAATATTCATTTTCTGACTTCCTGGAACCAAAAACAGCAGAAAACAGGCAACTGGCACTATGGCTCTTGTTAATAGGTTAGTCCAAGAAATCATATGAAAAGTACTCCAAAGTGTGGACAAAACATAAGAAAGTAGATAAAACCAAGCATGGAACATCAAAAATTATGGATACATTTGCAATGTATCAGTGCTATGCGTGCTACTCTGGTTTCCAAAAGGATTGAGTCCATCGGTGCTCATACCCAGCCTGATGTTCCTTGCATCGCCGCCGAACTCTTCGAACTCGATGTCTAGTGCATTCCACTGGCTAGCGTCTGAAGGGTGTGTCAGGATCTTGACCTTCTCTAGATCATCTTCGGGTTTCTCTCTTTCCGCGTGCCATTGCATGAGCTTTGATTCCTTAGGATCTACGAAATATCGCTGCAGACGGGGGGGTGATAGGAAAGTACCATACCACTTTTCGAGGAACTTTCTTGTTCCCTCTCTTGTACCGTCCTTGGCCACTCACCGGACATGTGGTTCTATCCGCGTACTCGTTTCGATAAAGTGCGCAATCATTGATGCATGCGTGGTATTTAATGTGTGGTAGGTCGAGAGGGCACACGATTTTCTTGGCCTCCTCGATACTTGTTGGCAATGTGTTCCCCTTAGGAAGTCGGTCGTGTCAGTTTTCCATGTTCATGTTGAAGCTCACATCGGTCCATTTGTGTTTGGCCTTCATCTCCAGAGCCTTGAGCATTACACTCAAACGTGTATCCTCGGGGCGACACCCAGGATACAATGGAGTCATCCCGTCTACCTCCATTTGGGCTAGCTTGGCTTTCTCTCTGGCTGCAGCTTTGTCATTGCTCATCTCCTTGAGGAGCAGTTCTTGAACATGAGGGTCCAGCAAGACCAAAGTTAGCAACGTTTGTGTGTTCGCGTATTCTCCTTCTTCATGATGATCATGCCCGTCGCCATCTCCTTCTCCATGCTGATCATGCCCGCCGGCATCTCCTTCGTCATGATGATCATGCCCGCCGGCATCTCCTTCGTCATGATGATCATGCCTGGTAGACTCTTCGTCTTCTCACCCACCCACGTATTTGTGACCACCATGTCCTGTCGGCGCCTCATTGAGATCGCGCATGAAACCACGCCTGAGCAGGTGACCCTCCAATTGTCCAGATTCAGGGTCGATACAGCGTTGTAGTTTTCATGTTAGACATGGACATCTTATCATGGTCTTGTTGTTTAGAATCATGTCCTCCTTCCCATCTTTCTTGTACCTAGCAATTCGACCTTCGCTCATCGTGAGGACCATGGTTGCCTGCACGGTCAAAATAGAGAGTATAGGTGAGAACCACACCATATGAACACACACATGCATGAATGCTAGCCAGAAAAAATTCGGCATGACCTTTCCTAAAATTAGGACATATGGGTAGTGCAAAAATTTGCCGAAATGGAAATTAATCAACATTTCCGCAAACATCCATGCAACCACACCGGCCGGGACAACAACAAGCAAGCAACAAAAAACTTCCTCCCATTGCAAACATTCATGCACCACACAAGCATCGTCTCGCCATGGATCGCACACACACACCGCCCACGCAACAAGCTTCACCTACATGTTCATGGCCAAGTACTCACCTAGTAGACACAATAATAGCGAGACGAGACTGCGCGGTGAGAGAGTGTGGACAAATAGATCTACAAGTTAGTGGAGAGGAAATTAGTAAACAAATAGAGATGTGAGAGAGAAAAGTAAGGAACTTTTAGATCTACAAGTTGGAGGGAAGCTTCCACTTACCAATCTATGGACTAAAGTAGGTTTAGTTACAAGAAAATGGAGAAACTATGGGCAAAATGGGGTGTGAGGGAGGAGGAAGTCGAGTTGGGAGGAGGTAGAAAGGAAGAGATGTGAAATGGGTGGTGGTGGATAGATAAGGTGGGAGCTTTGTCACCTTTTTAACATGGATCTGGACGCCCTCATCTGTGGCGCATATGGAGGAAATGCGCCATAGATGCTCAAACTTCTATGGCGCATAAGTCCATATGCGCTACAGAACTTATGGTACAGTGTAAAGTGGTGGGACCCAGGGTTAGGCTTCTGTGGCGCATGTGTGGATATGCGCCACATAAGTGAAACATATTTGTGGCGCATATCCACACATGCGCCACAGATCGTGGGTGAAAAAGTATCTATTGTGGGGCCTGCCTCCAAGTTCTGTGGCGCATAGTAGAATATGCGCCACAGAAGAGGCAACTTCTGTGGCACATACCTCATTATGGGCCATAGAACTTGGATCGCCCCACCCCGGCTGGCGGGTCCCACCAATCTTCCATGGCGCATATTGTACAAAATGCGCCACATAACTTCTAGGTTTCTATGGTGCATGTTTCCTAGTGCACCAATGACAAGTCTCTGTGGCGCATGGATTTACATATGCGCCACAGATTAACTTGTCTACCTATAGGCTGTTTCCTAGTAGTGATAGCTACTTGTAGAGCCCTTAGCCTCGAGAGAGAACTACTCTCTCCTAATCATGGGAGTCAGCAACGGTGATGGAGATGGCGGTGGAGTCGATGGAGATGGCTTCGGGGGCACTTCCCTGTCCCGGCAGGGTGCCGGAACAGAGACTTCTGTCCCCCGAATTTCCTCTTCGGTGGCGGCAGCGCTGCGGAACTTTTTGTGGATTTCTGATCTCCTCCTTAGGGTTTTCGTCCCGGGAGGAATATATAGGCGAAGATGTGATGCCAGAGGTGAGCCAGGGTGGCCACACCCCCTGGTGGCGCGTCCAGGGGTGACCCGCGCCACCCTAGGGTGTGCCTACCCCCTGGCTCCCCTCCGTCTCCCCACCGGACTCCGTATCGTGTCGGAAAGTAGGAACTTCAGCTTTTGTTTCGTCCAATTCCGAGAATATTTCTTTTCTAGCTTTTTTGAAACCAAAAACAGCAGAAAACAGGCAATTGGCACTGTGGCATCTTGTCAATAGGTTAGTTCTAGAAAATGTATAAAAATGCCTCAAAGTGTAGACAAAACATAAGATAGCTGATACAAAACAAGCATGGAGCATCAAAAATTATAGATACGTTTATGATGTATCAGCATCCCCAAGTTTAACTCCTGCTCGTCCTCGAGTAGGTAAGTGATAAAAAGAATAATTTTTGAGGTGACATGCACCATCATATTTGTAAAGCATTGATAGCCGGGATCAAAGTACTCTAAACATAAGCATGAGCAATAGAGTTCTAACAATAAGACATAGCAACTAAGTTGTAACATGAAAAGGTACAAACAAAAGATCATGAATAACAATGCATTGAAAGACGTTTGTTTGTTTAACATATAGAAAACATAATGAGAATGATATTCAGCTTGTCCCTCATGGTATAACAAAACATAAATGCATAGGACACCTTCAAAGTTCATAAGGGTGACTAGATACAAATAATTTAAGAACAAGCAATATCAATGTTATGGATCAATCAACAAGTTTTGGGACAATGCACATTAAACTAATAATGACCACTATGCTCTCTCAATAGGTGCATAAAGATAGAAGATTGAGACTCAACATAAAAGTAAAAAGAAAGGCCCTTCATAGAAGGAAGCATGGATTCAAGTTTCATAAAGAGCTTCCAAAAATTATGGTACTTATTAGCTTTCGGATCCCATTGCCCCTATCATAAGCATCTTTAGGTGATTATGGTTAAAGTGAACAAATATGAGGATATGCTTGACAAGTTATAAGTTGGAAATCTCATGCCCCTCGCTTACGAGTGCCGAACCTCATGCTACTCAACTTTAGTCATGAGTAAGTTCTTGTCATTGTAAGTACATGTGTATCATAGAGAACCGCCAACGGGGTACCCCTTGCCCCATGATACAAGAGCTATCCCATATCAAAATGATAAGGCAACAGACAATGAGCATCTCAGTGATCTTTTTATTTGCTATTTGCATAGGTTTTTATTGAGGATGCTTCACAGATTGCTCACTATGGTTATGCTGCAAGTTTCCACCATGATTAGGCATGGCTTAGGCTAGCCGCCCAGGCGTTTCTTTGACACATATAAAAACTCCATGAGCTTACAAGATCCCCTTTTATTTCACACCGCCGGGATCCATAAGAAAAAGAACATGATATCAACTAAATAATGTGCAAAGTTGAAAGCGTTCCCCATGGTAACATGGTTCTGCTAATTCACAACTTATAAAGCGCAAGCATATACACAACATAGATGGGCACAATGGTTCAGGTTTATTAAGTGCAGGAAAGTAAAGTGTTCCATCAAGTTTGTGAGAGCTTTAATCACTAATTTTCACATAACAAGTTTAATTCGGAAGGTAGATAAAAACATGAATATACTTGGAATAGCAATAATACTAATAGGTAGGTATGCTGGACTCTTTGGAATAACTTGGTTTTATTTGGAGTTGGATGCATGAGTGGAACTCATACTTGGTACATGTGGAGGCTAGCAAAACACTGGGAGCGACCAACTAAGAGAGCAATAATGGCCATAATCATGCAAAGTGACAAAACATTGTTAATTAAAGCATAAAGTGATATTACAAGTCGAAAACTAAATGATCATAGAGGCTATGGTGACTGGTATAGTCTTAACATGGTGTGAGCATGCGCCAAGTCAACCCAAATAAAGCATCAAAGGAGAATACCACAATATTATGCTTTTGTATGCTAAAACAACGCATGATTCTTTCAAGGCACATTAAGCAATCTCAATTGTTTGGAACAAGTCATGCTACAACAATAATCACTAAGCATAGAGTCAAAGCAATATCAAACATGACATGATAAATTCTAGGCCACAGTCTAAACAAGTTCCTTTTGTACCACTTATAAGCATGCAACTTCCTACTCTTTTCCAACACCAATCAAAAACTAAAGCTAAACACAATGCTAGCAAATGAGAACACTCACAGAACAATAAGAGTAAAAACTAGAGTGTTCTAGGCAATGAATAACGGGGTGTGTATCTCTCCAAAAGAAGTGCTTTGGGATCCAACCAACTTATTTAAGCAAACCAAACAAAAGAAAACTAAAAACAAAGATGCTCCAAGAACAACACATAGTGCATAAGGTAATAAAAATAAAGTGTCTTGAAAGAAGACCTGAGATTATTGATGAAGAAGGGGATGCCTTGGGCATCCCCAAGCTTGTACTTCTTGAATATTTCTTGGGGTGACATGGGTGGCATCCCCAAGCTTGAGCTTTTGTCCATACTTCATCTCATCACATTATTCTTCCCTACACTTGAAAATTTCCTTCACACAAAACTTCACCCAATCTTCATTAGCAACATTAGTGTATTCAAGATAATAAGTCTTTGGGTTCAGTTTCAACTCAAGTAAATCATCCATTAAAACATAAGCTACTGTAGCAATTTCTTTTAGAAACTCAAGTGATCGAATAGAACTCAAAAAGAAACCGATTAAGAGGCAAATGCAAATAATGGCAGAAATCTGTCAAAACAGACCAGCAGGTAAAGACCGATTTTTTTCAAAAATCTTCTGTTGCTCAAATCAAATAGTTCAAAAGTAACGAAAGTTGGGTAATAACCTGGGGCATAAGCACAAAAAATTACACCTCAATCCGACATACTGAGATTTTCAAGTTTTTTACAGTGACACACAGAAATCTGTTTCGGGATAGCATCTTCCCCATATCTTACTTCCCTCTCATTAGAGGTTATTCTTGGCACAAAAACCAAACAAAAAGGATAAGGAGATGTTATTACAGAGGCAATAACTTACAAGACTCAACAAAAACAAAAATAAACTGAAAGTAAAAATATAATGGGTTGTCTCCCAAAAGCTCTTTCTTTATAGCCATTAAGATAGGCATGATAGTTTCGATGATGCTCACATAAGAAATATGAATTGAAATAAAAGAGAGCATCAATAAGCAAATATGGAATAAATTTAAGTCTAACCCAGTTCCTATGAAAAATAATCTTGTAAAGAAACAAGTCATGAAAGCACAAAGCAACAAGCATAGGAAAGCAAAAGAAATGCAACTTCAAAATTTTCAACATAAAGAGGGGAAACTTAATATTGTTGAGATACATAAATCCATGTTTCCCTCTCTCATAATAACTTTCAGTAGCATCATGAATAAAATTAACAATATAACTATCACATAAAACATTCTTATCATGAGCCACATGCATAAAAGAATTAATACTCCCCACATAAACATAATCATTCTAATTAATGATAGTGGTAGAAAATTCAACAAAATAGCTATCATTATTATTCTCATCACCATAATCATCAAATATAGGAGGCATATTGTAATCATAATTAATTTTCTCCTCGAAAGTAGGTGGACTGAAAATATCATATTCATCATTGTAATCATCATATATTGGAGGTATAGTATCATCATAAGAAATAGAATAGTTATCTTCCAAAGTGTGTTCACTTGTAAACATATCATCATTGGAAGGAACATGGATAGTACTAATAGTACATCAATTATTAACGTCGTCATTTTTAGAATTGGTATCGAAGAGATTTTCAATATCAAAAGTAGTGTGCTTTTCCCAATCATGATCACTACTATAGGTAATAGGCATAGGAACATCATCGAGTTCAAACTCATGAAAAACTATAATTGGAGCAACATGCTTAGGGGAAAATACCGTTTCCTCCCTCCTTTTACTCCTGCTCTTCTTCTTTTTCTTCTCCTCTTTAGGAGGGAGAGGCTTGAAAGGAAGCTTCTCCATATACCCTAGTTTATTGTTAGAGACAATAGAATAAACTTTGGAGGATTCCTTCTTTTCATTAATAAGATCAAAACACATATTAGTTCTGTCATATTTTGGTAAAATCTCATCTTTTATAATATTTTGTATGTAAGTATTTGTGTGGCAGTTATCAACAAAATAAAGATGACAACCATGTATGATGCTATTCATATCAAAAGCACTCATATATACCAAAGAAGTTTTTCTTGATAATTCTTCACACCCCAAAAATAATGTAAGTTCATCATGTTGATTAGGAGTGATCATGTTATCACAATACAAACTTGCAGTACTCATTGGATTAGAAGGGCTATTATTATGGCCTGAGCATTGAAAATTGAAATGACCCACTTCAAAGCAAAGTTCACAAATAAAAGGATAGAGGGCACAGACTTTTTTACCAAGATCATTTAGAGCCCTATACCACATTCTAGTTTTCTCATTCCTATGGGTGATACAATATTATTCTTCAATTTGATTCTTCTCACAAGGTCTATGTATCCCACAAAAATTAACATGCTTATAAGAAATAGTACTTTCAGAGGTTTGAGCATGTTTGTTGCTATCATTAATAACAATTTCATTTTTCATGCAAGTGTCTTTAAAAGGTTCATGATACATGTCACATTTTTCTTTACGAGCATTAATATGAGAAGCAAAGGCTCTACAACAATCAACAAGAATTTGAGGATCAAGACCATATTTAGCACTAAGCTCTTGAAAATCAGCAGTTTTAGCGAAAGACTTAATGCAATCATACTCATAGTTTATACCTAGTTCTTTACCTTTGTTGTTATCCCAATCTTCGGTATTGCTTTGAATTGTTTCAAGAAGATCCCACTTAGATTTGACCTACTTACTTGTGAAGGATCCCTCTGAACAGGTATCTAGATAGTCCTTGTAATGTCCTGAATGACTTGCATAAAAATTATTAATAACAATATTACTGGGGAGCTCATGAATGGGACATTTGAGCATTAGTGACTTCAATCTCCCCCGTGCTTGGGCAATACTTTCTCCATCATGAGGATGAAAATTATAAATATAATTCCTATCTTTATGAATTTCATGAGGAGGATAAAATTTAGAGTAAAATAAAGATTCAAGTTCCTTCCACTCCGAATGATGAGGATCGTCTAGTAGCTCATACCAGTCCATTGCTTTGCCCTTAAGTGATAAAGAGAATAGCTTCCTCTTAACTTGGTCCATTGAAATACCTGCACACTTGAACAACTCGCATAATTCATGTATAAAGAGTAAATGATCACCAGGATGGACAGTTCCATCTCCAAAATAACAGTTATTCATAACACGTTCAACAATTTCCATAGGTATTTTAAAAGGGACGCTTTTAGTATGTGGATTTAAAATATCACAAGTATCATTAGAATTACCACATATGGGAGATAAAGTATCATCAGAGCAAATTTTTTTCTTTAAAGCTGGGGAACTAAAAAGATCATTTTCATAAAAACTAACTTCCCCAAGCTTAGACATTTCCATAGCATTAGTAACAAAGGTGTTCAAAAAATTCATACTAATAACATTGCTATTCGCATGCAAAGAAAGTTCCATGGGTTTTTTAATTTTCTTTTCATACCATTCATGTTCTACCTTAGGAAAAATACTAAAAACCTCTCTAATTTTGTTGTTGTTTTCCATTAAGCCTAACTAGTGAAAATGAAAACAAGAAACAAAAAGATATAATTGCATAATCTAAAGGAAATAACTTCGAGCACTCACACACCAGCAACAATGCTAGAAGATAGTTTACTAGCCAGGGGATGTGAGTACCTTTTACCTTACCTCCCGGCAATGGCGCCAGAAAATTGCTTGATGTCTATGCACGCTTCTATTCTTGTAGACAGTGTTGGGCCTCCAAGTGCAGAGGTTTGTAGAACAGTAGCAAGTTTCCCTTAAGTGGATCACCCAAGTTTTATCGAACTTAGGGAGGAAGTGGTCAAAGGTATCCCTCCCAAGCAACCCTGCAATCAAGATACAAGAAGTATCTTGTGTCCCCAACACACCCAATACACTTGTTAGGTATATAGGTGCACTAGTTCGGCGAAGAGATAGTGAAATACAAGTAATATGGATGATTATAAGTGGTAATTGCAATATGAAATAAGAGGGGCAGCAAGCGAACATGTAATAGGACAGATTGTAAATGGTGTTTCAATGCTTAGAAACAAGGCCTAGGGATCATACTTTTACTAGTGGACACTCTCATATAATTATCTTCTCTTCATTATGCTACCATGAACTACTCCCCGGTTGGATGATGTAGGGCTATAACAGCACACCTTAAAGTTCTCATTCCTCATCTAGATAACCCCTCACTGTCACCTTGAGCGCTAGATGGTTCCAACAAACACCACAATCTCATAGAGACATCCAACTCAAATTATACTCATGATAAGTATTTATGTAACCTTAACCAAAGTGCCACATGGTTTGCACACTGTCTTCATCACACACGTGGGGATAATCATAGATTAATTAAAGCACCTGAGTAGCAGAATAGATCTATAGATTACAAAGCTCATGATCTCAATAAGATCACACATAGAGAGAGAGATGAACACATAGCTACTTGTAGAGCCCTTAGCCTCAAGAGAGAACTACTCCCTCCTCATCATGGGAGTCAGCAACGGTGATGGAGATGGCGGTGGAGTTGATGGAGATGGCTTGGGGGGCACTTCCCCGTCCCGGCAGGGTGCTAGAACAGAGACTTCTGTCCCCCGAATCTCCTCTTTGGTGGCGACGGCGCTGCGGAACTTTTCGTGGATTTCTGATCTCCTCCTTAGGGTTTTCGTCTCTAGGAGAATATATAGGCGAAGAGGCGATGTCAGAGGTGGGCTAGGGTGGCCACACCCCCTGGTGGTGTGGCCATGGGTGACCTATGCCACCCTAGGGTGTGCTTACCCCCTGGCTCCCCTCCGTCTCCCCTGTGGACTCCATGTCGTGTCGGGAAAAATAGGAACTTCAACTTTTGTTTCGTCCAATTCCGAGAATATTTCTTTTCTGGCTTTTCTGAACCCAAAAACAGCAGAAAACAGGCAACTGACACTGTGTCATCTTGTTAATAGGTTAGTTCTAGAAAATGTATAAAAATGCCTCAAAGTGTAGACAAAACATAACATAGCTAATACAAAACAAGCATGGAGCATCAAAAATTATAGATACGTTTACGATGTATCATCAATGTATCGAGAACAAATGATAGTTTGGAAATATTCACACTTATTGCTAAGTATATGCATGCCTAAAAAATTGGATGTGTTTTATAAACAATCCAAGGGACTATAACTCACCGTGTTTTGAAATTTTGGCTCTGTTTCGAAATTAACTTCATACCTTGAGATAATTTGTTCAATGGACCCACCAGGAATTCAATGGATCAAGAATGAGTGGTAGTTTGGAAAGATTCACACTTCTTGCTAAGAATATGCATGCCTAGAAATTTGATCGTGTTTTGAAAACAATCAAAGAGACTATGACTCACCATGATTTGAAATGTTTGGCTGTGTTTCGAAATTCACTTCACACCTTGCAACAATCTATTCAATGGATCCACCAGGAAGTCAATGTATCAAGAACGGGTGATAGTTTGGAAAGATTCAACTTCTTGATTATAATATGCATGCTTAAAAATTTGATAGTGGTTTGAAAACAATCAAAGAGACTATGAATCACCGTGTTTTAATAGTTTAGCTATGTTTCGAAATTAACTTCACACCTTGCAACAATCTATTCAATGGAACCACTAGGCAGTCAATGTATTGAGAATGAGTGATAGTTTCGAATGATTCAACTTCTTGCTAAGAATATGCATGCCTAGAAATTTGACCGTGTTTTGAAAAGAATCAAAGAGACTATGAATCACCGTGTTTTGAAAACAATCAAGGAGACTACGACTCACCGTGTTTTGAAATTTTGGCTGTGTTTCAAAATTAACTTCACACCGTGCAACAATGAGTTCAATGGACCCACCAGGCAGACAATGTATCAACAACTAGTGATAGTTTGGAATGATTTAACTTCTTCCTAAAAATATGCATGCCTAGAAATTTGACCGTGTTTTGAAAACAATAAAAGAGACTATTAATCATCGTGTTTTGAAAACAATCAAAGAGACTACGACTCACCGTGTTTTCAAATTTAGGCTGTGTTTCGAAATTAACTTCACACCTTTGAACAATCTGTTAAATGGACCCACCAGGCAGTTAATGTATCGAGAATGAGTGATAGTTTAGAATGATTCAACTTCTAACTAAGAATATGCATGCCTAGAAATTTTTGCCGTGTTTTGAAAACAATGAAAGACACTATGAATCATAGTGTTTTGAAAACCATCAAAGGGACTATGACTCACTGTGTTTTGAAATTTTGGTTGTGTTTCGAAATTAGGTGCACACCTTTCGACTATCTGTTCAATGGACCTACCAGTCAGTCAATGTATCGAGAATGACTGGTAGTTTGGAAAGATTGACACTTGTTGCTAAGAATATGCATGCATAGGAATTTGCCCGTGTTTTGAAAACAATCAAAGAGTCTATGACTCACCGTTTTTGAAATTTTGGCTGTGTTTTGAAATTAACTTCACCCCTTGCGACAATATGTTCAATGGACCCACCATGCAGTCAATGTACCAAGAACGAGTGATAGTTTGGAAATATTCACACTTCTTGCTAAGAATATGTATGCCTAGAAATTTGACCATGTTTTGAGAACAATCAAAGAGACAATGACTCAAGGTGTTTTGAAATTTTGGCTGTGTTCGAAATTAACTTCACACCTTGCGACAATCTGTTCAATGGACCCACTAGGCAGTCAATGTATCGAGAATGAATGATAGTTTGGACAGATTCGCACTTCTTTCTAAGAATATGCATGCCTAGAAATTTGATTGTGTTTTGAAAACAATCAAAGAGACTATGACTCACCGTGTTTTGAAATTTTAGCTGTGTTTCGAAATTGGCTTCACACCTTGCGAAAATCTATTCAATGGACCCACCAGGCTGTCAATGTATCGAGAACGAGTGGGAGTTTGGAAAGATTGACACTTGTTGCTAAAAATATGCATCCATAGAAATTTGCCCGTGTTTTGAAAACAATCAAAGAGACTGTGACTCACTGTGTTTTGAAATTTTGGCTGTGTTTCAAAATTAACTTCACACCTTGTGATAATCTCTTCAATGGACCCATTAGGCAGTCGATGTATCGATAACGAATGATAGTTTGGAAAAATTCGCACTTCTTTCTAAGAATATGCATGCCTAGAAATTTGATCGTGTTTTGAAAACAATCAAAGAGACTGTGACTCATCGTGTTTTGAAATTTTGGCCGTCTTTCGAAATTAACTTCACAACTTGTGATAATATGTTTAATGGACCCATGAGGCAATCGATGTATCGAGAACGAATGATAGTTTGGAAAGATTTACACTTCTTGCTAAGAATATGCATGCCTAGAAATTTGACCGTGTTTTGAAAACAATCAAAGAGACTATGACTCACCATGTTTTGAATTTTTGGCTGTGTTTCGAAATGAACTTCACATCTAGCGACAATCTATTTAATGGACCCACCAGGAAGTCAATGTATCGAGAATGAATGATAATTTGGAAATATTCACACTTATTTCCAAGAATATGCATGCCTCAAAATTTGGTTGTATTTTGTAAACAATCAAAGAGACTATAACTCACCGTGATTTGAAATTTTGGCTGTGTTTTGAAATTAACTTCACACCTCGCGATAATATGTTCAATGGACCCACTAGGAATTGAATGGATCGAGAATGAGTGATAGTTTGGCAAGATTCAACTTCTTTCTAAGAATATGCATGCCTAGAAATTTGACCATGTTTTGAAAACAATCAAAGAGACTATGACTCACCGTGTTTCGAAATTTTTGGCTGTGTTTCAAAATTAACTTCACACCTTGCAACAATCTGTTCAATGGACCCACCAGGCAGTCAATGTATTGAGAATGGGTGATAGTTTGGAAAGATTCAACTTCTTGATTAGAATATGCATGCTTAGAAATTTGATAGTGTTTTGAAAACAATCAGAGAGACTATGAAGAGTAAAATGCACCGGACGTCCTAAAAGTTTGGAGAAAACCATGTGCAGGTCCTAAAAGTTTCAACTTGTGTACCGGATGTCCTAATTCTCGGTTAGTTGTGCACTATAGGTCCTAATTCTCAGTTAGTTGTATACTGCAGGTCCTGATTCTCAGCTACAGCCCCAGCTACAGTGCACATGACTCTCAGAATTAGGACCTCTGGTACACGAGTTGCAACATTTAGGACCTGCATACAGTTTCTTCCAAACTTTTAGGACCTCCGGTGCATTTTGCTCGACTATGAATCACCATGTTTTAAAATTTTGGCTATGTTTCGAAATTAACTTCACACCTTGCAACAATCTATTCAATGGACCCACTAGGCAGTCAACGTATTGAGAATGAGTGATAGTTTCGAATGATTCAACTTCTTGCTAAGAATATGCATTACTAGAAATTTGACCGTGTTTTGAAAACAATCAAAGAGACTATGAATCACCGTGTTTTGAAAACAATCAAGGAGACTATGACTCACCGTGTTTTGAAATTTTGGTTGTGTTTCAAAATTAACTTCGCACCGTGCAACAATCAGTTCAATGGACGCACCAGGAAGTCAATGTCTAGAACGAGTGACAGTTCGGAATGACTCAACTTCTAGCTAAGAATATGCATGCCTATAAAATTGACCATGTTTTGAAAACAATCAAAGAGACTATGAATACATGTTTTGAAAACAATCAAAGAGACTACGACTCAACGTGTTTTAAAATTTTGGCTGTGTTTCGAAATTAACTTCACACCTTGCGACAATCTTTTCAATGGACCCACCAGGTAGTTAATGTATTGAGAACGAATGATAGTTCGAAAAGATTCACACTTCTTGCTAAGAATATGCATGCCTAGAATATTGAAATATGTTTTGAAAATAATCAAAGAGACTATGACTCACTGTTTTTTGAAATTTTAGCTGTGTTTTGAAATTACCTTCACACCTTGCAAAAATCTGTTCAATGGACCCACCAGGAAGTCAATGTATCAAGAACGAGTGATAGTTTGGAAAGATTCACACTTCTTGCTAAGAATATACATGCCTATAAATTTGATCATGTTTTGAAAACAATCAAAGAGACAATTACTCACCGTGTTTTGAAATTTTAGCTGTGTTTTAAAATTAACTTCACACCTTGTGATAATATGTTCAATGTACCCACCAGGCAGTTAATGTATCTAGAACGAATGATTGTTTGGAAAGATTCACACTTCTTGCTAAGAATATACATCCCTAGAAATTTGACCGTGTTTTGAAAACAATCTAAGAGACTATGACTCATTGTGTTTTGAAATTTTGGCCGTGTTTCAAAATTAACTTCACACCTGACGATAATCTGTTCAATGGATCCACCAGGCAGTCAATGTATCGAGAATGCATGATAGTTTGGAAACATCCACACTTATTGCTAAGAATATGCATGCCTAGAAATTTGACCGTGTTTTGAAAACAATCAAAGAGACTATGACTCACCATGTTTTGAAGTTTTGGCTCTGTTTCGAAATTAACTTCACACCATTTGAGAATCTGTTCAATGGATCGAATAGGCAATCAATGTATCGAGAACGAATAATAGTTTGTAAAGATTCACACTTCTTGCTAAGAATATGCATGCCTAGAAAATTGAACGTGTTTTGAAAACAATCAAAGAGACTATGACTCACCGTGTTTTGAAATTTTGGCTATGTTTCGAAATTAACTTCACACCTTGCGATAATCTGTTCAATGGACCCACCAAGAAGTCAATGTATTGAGAATGAGTGATAGATTGGCTAGATTCAACTTCTTGCTAAGGATATGCATCCCTAGAAATTTACCGTGTTATGAAAACAATCTTAGAGACTACGACTCACCGTGTTTTGAAATTTTCGCTGTGTTTTGAAGTTAACTTCACACCTTGCAACAATTTGTTCAATGCACACACCAGGCAGTTAATGTATCGAGAACGAGTGATAGTTTGGAATATTCAACTTCTTTCTAAGAATATGCGTGCCTAGAAATTTGAAAGTGTTTTTAAAATAATCAAAGAGACTATGAATCACCGTGTTTTGAAATTTTGACTATGTTTCGAAATTAACTTCACACCTTGCAACAATTTTTTCAATGGAACCACGAGGCAGTCAATGTATCGAGAATGAGTGATAGTTTGGAGTGATTCAACTTCTTGCTAATAATATGCATGCCTAGAAATTTGACCGTGTTTTGAAAATAATCAAAGAGACTATGAACCACCGTGTTTTGAAAACAAAAAAAGATACTATGACTCACCGTGTTTCAAAGTTTTGGCTATGTTTCTAAATTAACTTCACACATTGCAACAATAAGTTCAATAGACCCACTAGGCAGTCAATGTATCGTGAACGAGTAATAGATTGGAATGATTCAACTTCTAGCTAAGAATATGCATGCCTAGAAATTTGACCTTATTTTTTAAACAATAAAAGAGACTATGAATCACCATGTTTTGAAATTTTGCCTCTATTTCAAAACTAACTTCACACCTTGTGATAATCTGTTCAATGGACCCACCAAGCAGTTAATGTATCGAGAACGAGTGATAGTTTGTATGATTCAACTTCTTCCTAAGAATATGCATGCCATGAAATTTGATAGTGTTCTAAAAACAATCAAAGAGAATATGAATAACCAGGTTTTAAAATTTTGGATGTGTTTCGAAATTAAATTCACACCTTGCAACAATCTGTTCTATGGACCCACGAGGCAGTCAATGTATCAAGAACGAGTGATAGTTTGGAATGATTCAACTTCTTGCTAAGAATATGCATCACTAGAAATTTTACCATGTATTGAAAACGATCAAAGAGACTATGAATCACCATGATTTGAAAACAAACAAAGAGACTACGACTCACCGTGTTTTGAAAATTTGGCTATGTTTCAAAATTAGCTTCACACCTTGCAACAATCAGTTCAATGGACCCACCAGGCAGTCAATGTATCGAGAACGAGTGATAGTTTCGAGTGATTCAGCTTCTAGCTAAGAATATGCATACCTAGAAATTTGACCGTGTTTTGAAAAGAATCAAAGAGACTATGAATTTCCATGTTTTGAAAACAATCAAAGAGACTATGACTCACCGTGTTTTGAAATTTTGGCTTTGTTTCAAAACTAACTTCACACCTTGCGACTATCTATTCAATGGACCCACCGAGCAGTCAATGTACCGAGAACGAGTGGTAGTTTGGAAAGATTCACACTTCTTGCTAAGAATCTACATGCTTAGAAATTTTACCATGTTTTGAAAACAATCAAAGAGACTATGACTCACCGTGTTTTGAAATTTTGGTTGTGTTTCAAAATCAACTTCACACGTTACGACAATATGTTCAATGGACTCACCAGGAAGTCAATGTATCGAGAACGAATGATAGTTTGTAAAGATTCACACTTCTTGCTAAGAATATGCATGCCTAGAAATTTGACTGTGTTTTTAAAACAATCAAAGAGACTATGAATCAACATGTTTTGAAATTTTGGCTATATTTTGAAATTAACTTGACACCTTGTGACAATCTATTCAATGGACCCACTAGGCAGACAATGTATTGAGAACGAGTGATAGTTTTGAATGATTCACACTTCTTGCTAAGAATATGCATTCCTAGAAATTTGACCATGTTTTGAAAACAATCAAAGAGACTATGATGGGTATATGCCAAATTAGGTATGCCTAGCAGGACGTTTCGACTGGACCGAGCCCATTGCGAGTGGGCCTACAGGATGGCGACTGGAAAAAGACTAAAGGAGAAGCCCGGCGACTAGAAGTTGGAGGCCCAGAAGCATAGATAGGCCAGTCGGATTAGGTTAAAACCTCCGAAACTTTAACTGATTTGGTTGTAATCCTGTAAACCCTAGTGAGGTACCCCCTATATAAACCTCCCTAGGATACTCTCTGTACTCACATTCCATCATACACCACATCCAAGCGACTCGCTTCCAAGACGCCGAACTCGCCACCCCTATAACTCACTCACCGATAATATAATCTAGCAAGAGTAGGTCTTTACCCTACGAGGGGGAGGGGCAAACCTGGGTAAATCCCTGTGTCTTTGCCCTCAATCTCGCATCGTAGATGGCGACTCAGTCTTGCCCTAAATCCTTCCAATCGCTACCCCTGGTAGCGACTGCCGTGGTCATTCCCACGACAGTGGCGCCTACCGTGGGGCATGGCCAGTCCAGCCTAAATTCTGCAGCGAGACCCTACTCTCCAATCGATCCTCCCATCGCCACCGGCCGCATGATCGCAAGCGGGGGATCCTTCAGATCCTACCCAACTGCTACATCTCGGCATAGCGTCCGATCACACACAACGCGATGATGCCGGTCGGCACCATCAACCTGTTTGTCGGGTTCATAGACACCGTCTACCTTGCGGAGACGATGATCATTGGCAAATCACCGCCGCGCCGCGATCTAATCTTGGAAGGCTAGATCTGCTCCATCACTCGCCTCACCTTCAAGTACCACTCGGCTGCCATCAACGCAGCCGGGAGTGACGCGACCGTAGGTGATGTGGCCCTCCTTGATGACGCTGATTTGGCGAACCCTGCCTCGATCGCCGGATCCATCACCGCTGCGTCACACAACTCTATCACATGAGTCTCCAGCGCTGAGGACTTCGAGGACCCCTCCATCCTCGGGATCTTCGACTACGACTCTAGGTCCGAGTCCCCTGACGACTTCCGTGCCAGATCCAATCGCTTCAATGCCATCTACATGGTGGGAAGCACGAGCGCCTCGCCAAATCACTTCTCCATGATGAATCCACCGACCGCGACAGCGACGGAGGTCGAGGAGTACTGCCTACAACTAGAGGCAGCAACACGCGTGGAGCAGGCCGAGTGCGAGAAGTACTGCCTCCAGCACAGATGGTGCAGGAGTTGTCGCTCTACCACCAGCGCCGCATCACGAGCCGCCTGAACTCCAACGTCCAGGGCCGCACCCTGAACTTCTACGACGAGCATGACCCCGCTCGCGCGACCGAGCGCGAGATCTGCAACAACATGCCACCCGGTGGCAGCAATCGCCCACCACCTGGGGCACCTGCAACTAGACCACGACATCGTCCCCGGTCGGAAGGCATACCCGATCGGCAAGGTGATGCTGCCAGTCACCTCCAGAATGCCAGCCAACTTCCACACCGAGCGGATAGTCTTCGAGCTGGTGAACTTCCACAGTTCCTACCAGTGCGTTCTGGGGTGGCAGTCATTCGCCAAATTCAAGGCGGCCCCTCACTACACATACAATATGATGAAGCTCCCGGGGGCACGCGGCATCATCACCGTCCACGACGACCCAGACATGGCCGTGGAATGCGAGGACAATGGCGCCAAGCTCGCTGACGCTGTCATCGCCGAAGAAACCAACCATGCCGACGAGCTTGCCAAATACGCGAGCAGCATCGACAAGGACAACCCTAGGATCCTGAAGAAACCCAATGCAGAAAATGTCGGGTCAACAGCATTCGAGGCCTCCACGCACACCCGCATCACCGAGCTTGTCCCGGGCGACTCGAGCCAGAAGGTCACCATCGGGACCAAAATGAGCCTCGCATAGGAAAGCACGCTCATCGAGTTCCTGCATGAGAATCACGATATCTTTGCATGGAAACCATATGAGATGCCTGGTGTCCCGACGGAATTCGCTGAGCACAAACTCAACGCTGACCCCAAAGCACGATCTATGAAGCAGTCGCTGCGGCCCTTCAATGAAGAGCGCCGCCAAGCAATCCCTGAAGAAGTACAACGCCTGCTCGCTACAGGCTTCATCCGACCAATCAAGTACTCCAAGTGGCTGGTAAACCCAGTCCTGGTTCTAAAGAAGAACAACACTTGGAGAATGTGCATCGACTACACCAACCTCAATAGTGCCTGCCTGAAGGAGGAGTTCATCCTCCCACGCATCAACCAGATCATCGACTCGACCACGGGATTAGAGTCGTTGTGCTTCCTTGACGCGTACTCTTGCTAAGACCAAATCAAGATGGCGGTCGAGGATGAGGAGAAAACGACATTCATCGCGCCATTTGGTGTCTTCTTCTACACCGCAGTGACGTTCGGCCTCAAGAATGACGGCGCAACCTACCAACGGTGTATGCAGGAGTGCCTTCCGAGCCAAATTGGCCACAACATCCACATCTATGTCGACGACGTGGTGGTGAAGTCAACTCACCAGAACGATCTACTCACTGACCTGGCCGAAACTTTGGCAAATTTGTGGAAGTACAAGATCAAGATCAACCCGGGGAAGTGCACCTTAGGCGTGCCTACCGGATAGCTCCTGGGGTACGTAGTCTCCAAGTGAGGCATCAAAGCAAAGCCCACCAGGATTAACACCATCGTGCAACTTAGAAAACTTGAGTGCCTGCACGATGTCCAGAAGCTGGCCAGACGAGTCGTGGCTCTTAGTCGCTTCATCGCCCGGCTCAAGGAGAAGAACCCCCATTCACGTGGGATGTCGAAGCAGACAATGCGCTCAAAGCGCTTAAAGAGGTGCTACTCGCAGCACCAGTACTCGCAGCCCCCATGTACAAGGAGCCAATGCTTGTCTACATCGTGGCCTCTAGCCGAGTCGTCAATGCCGTAATGGCGGTCGAGCGACCCGAGGAGGGCAAGGAGTGCCCTGTGCAGCGCCCCATCTACTACATCATCGAGGTCCTCACCGAGTCGAGGTAACGCTACCCACAGTACCAGAAGCTGGTCTATGCGGTCTTCCGAGCCCATAGAAGGCTCCCGTACTACTTCTAGGAGCACCCCATTACGGTCATCTCCTCTGCCCCATTGCAGGAAATCATCCGCAACCGCGACGCGACTAGGCGAGTCACCAAGTGGGCCGTCGAAATAGGCATCCACAACATCAAGTACGAGCCGCGCAAAGAGATCAAGTCTCAGGCCCTGGCTGATTTTCTCGCCAATTGGGAAGAGGCACAGCAGCCGTCGTCGCAAGCCCAATGAGATGAACATCAACTGCTTAAGGTGCTACGGCGACTCCGACCTCATCGCCGCACAAGTCACTAGTACCTGCGACGCCGTCTCCCCACCATGATAGCGTACCGCCAAGCGATGGACCAGCTGGGGGCCACTTCGCCGGCTACTCCGTCGAGTGGATCGACCGGTGGAAGAATGAGGAGGCCAAAGTACTCTCGCGCATCAAGTCATCTCGCCAAACACCACCCCCTGACATCTTCCTCGACATCATCGATAAGCCATTGGTCTCCCCTAAAAGGAGATCGACATCGGGATACCAATGTAGCCCGAGCCTGCCCTTGTTAACATGGTCACAGAGCCCAGCGACTGGACCGTGCCCTACATCACCTGCCTCGAGCACAAGATCCTGCCTAATGACGAGACCGAGGCACGCATGATTGTGAGGCGCTGCAAATCCTTCATCATCATTAATGGCGAAATCCACAAACGCAGCGTGACTGACGTGTTCCAATGCTACGTATATCCAAAAGGAGGACACAACATCCTACAGGACATCCATGCCGGTGACTGTGGCCACCATGCTGGTGCTTGGTCGCTAGTCGCCAAGGCCATGTGCCATGGCTTTTACTGGCTCACCGCATATGCCGACGCCACTGACATCGTCCAACGATGCGTCGGGTGCCAGATGTACACCAACCAGACGCACATGCCTGGTTTGTTCTCAAGACCATCCCCATCACCTGGGCATTCGCTATATGGGGCATCGACATGGTAGGTCGGTTAAAAAAGCTCCGTCTGGATACGCTCACCTCCTGGTCACAGTCGACAAGTTCACCAAGTGGGTCGAGGCGAAGCCGATCACGAAAAGTGATGGCAAGACCGCCACCAAGTTCCTCTGTGAGCTCATTTACTGGTATGGCTACCCGCACAGCATCATCACGGACAATGACACCAACTTCGCCAAGGGTGCCATGACTTACCTCTGCAAGGAGCACGACATTCGACTTCACCTCACCTCAGTCACCCACCTAGAATTGAATGGCCAAGTAGAGCGCGCTAACCAAAGCGTCCTCCATGGCCTCAAGCCAAGACAGCAAGTCCCTCTTGAGCAGACCCCTAGATGCTAGGTCGAAGAGCTCCCCTCTGTGCTATGGGGAATCCGCACATCCATCAACCAATCGACAGGGTGCACCCCCCTTCTTCATGGTGTATAGCACCGAAGTGGTCATGCCAATGAACTTGGAACATGACTCGCCCCGAGTCGTCCACTATGCGGAAGAAGACAACGAGGCCGCTCGTCAAAACAGGGTCGACCTGCTTGATAAAGGCCACAACCTAGCTCACTCCCGCACCACCATCTACTAGCAAAGATTCCGCTGCTATCACAACCACCGAGTCCGAACTCTCACCTTCCAGGAAGGCGACCTGGCCTTGCGACTCATCTAGGACAAGAAGGGCATGCACAAGCTCTCCCCCATGGGAGGGGCCATTCGCCATAGGACGAGTCCTCGGCAACGATGCCTACTACCTCATCGACATACGAGAGGACGGCTAGCTCGACGTCGAATAAAAACCTCCTGCGGAAGTTCTATACATAAAACTAAAACATGCACTCAGCTGCCACATGATGGAATAAAAACTTGGTTCACACAAATTGTGTCTACTCGCCCTTCCTTGTGCCATTAGAACTCGTTTGTATAGCAATACGCTATCCACGGTAGTCAACCTTTGGTCGAGCAACCAAACAACTTACTAGTGTGGGTCAAGGGCACTGGAAATATCCGGGCCTTGACTTGTCCACGAAAACGCCAACCCAGAGACACCATCAGAGTTGCCCTGATCAACTGGCATTCTGAGCCAAGACTACCGACTTCGCTTCCCACAGCACCCTTTCCTCCTCATCATCGCGCAAAGCGACTCGAATAGTACAGTACCACACTCGAGGAATCGTCCAAAACAACCCCAACGCGGCTCGGGAACACACCAAGTATGAGAGCTTACACTGGACTCGCCATGCGACTGCCTTTTCAAGACAGGAGGAGAGACACGTTACAAACAACGTACTAGGTACTCACCTACCTTAGGTATGGGACTCGAACGGTTAAGTACCACGCTCGGGGACTCGCCTAACCGACCTGTTCGCATTCGGGAAAACGCCAAGTACAGAGCACCCCTTGGGGTCGCCAAGCGATTGGCTCCACGAGCCACGGCAAGTCTACCTCGGTTAATCTAACAACCTAATACAAACCAACATACATATACACAAGGTCAACCCCACAAAAAGGCGGACGCGCTCGGGGACTCGCACAAACCAAAATCCACACACAAAAAATCGCAAAGTTAAATGCGAGTCGATTGACATATTTCACAAATGGACAAAATATATTGTTCAGATACAAAATATATTACAAAACGCCAGTCGCCACACTAACTTATGCCTCAGGGCAATTCGTCATTCTGTAGGCTTGGAAGAGGAGGCGCCGCCATCACCATTGACCCTGACGAATGGATTCCAGGGATTCGCTAGATAGGTCATCAACTGCTTCGCGAGTGACGACCAGAATGGCTTGTCCGACTTCAAGTCACGATGCTTCAGCTCGGGGTCGTTCGGCGCCACCAGCATCTCCTAATACGGTAGCAATTCTCCCATCACCAACACATGCTCCACGAACGGAGCGGCCTTGGTGGTCAGCCTACGGACCTTCGCAATTTCCAACGTACCAGTCGTCGAGGGGTGCCCACTGGTGACGTCATCAAGATTGAAGTTGTCGGGGAAGTGTGCGAGCCCAAGGCTTAGTGCCGTTGTGGCTCCGCGGTGAAATGCTGATCGCGTCATCCCCTCGATAACCGCGGGTGCCTCCTCAAGGTACCGCCACACCTCGGTCACCCCCCGGAATCACTTCAGTGGGAGAAACGCCCTAGAGGATGGCCTGGACGCACATTACCGACGCGGTTGCTGCATTCACCACCACCGTCACACACTACTCAGCATTGAACATCTGCACCACCAGATCCTCTTGGCCTATAATGGCTGCAACATCAGAAAATCAAATTCATGTGGAAGAACACCTCGGGGACTTGCTCGCTTGGGGACTCACCCGCTCGCTGAGTCGCCCGCTCCGGGACTTGCCATTGGCAAAACAAAGACCAAGGAAAGAGATAGAAGACTCACGAAGAAGCTTGCAGAAGTTGTCCATGACAAAATTTTCAAGTGTCGAGAGTTTCCCCTGCAACCCAACGATGACCAAGTCGGATGCCTTCCGCTCCTCCTCCGCCGTGATGACCGCGGCATTGGTCCTCTCTTCAGAGGAAGACGCCATAGACTTCGTTGCTCCAACTCCTTCGACAGCGAGCCAACCGCTCCTCTGCTGCTATCACCGCAGCTTTTGCCTTCTCGAACTCCTTCACCAGCGAGCTGGCCCGTTCTTTCGCCGCAGACACCGAAGCCTTTGAAGCATCTAGGTCGGTGCTTAGAACATATCCCTCACATGCCTTGGCAATCACGGCGACATGCTTATCTAACACAAAGAAGATCAGAATAATAAATTTGCACAATCACACGTATTTTAACCCTTATAAGATAAGCGACTAACCTGCAGTCGCCTAGAGTTACCGATTAGCCTCCTAGGAAATTTGGAGATCACGCTCCAGTCGCTCCGCTGCGCTGAGTTGACTCGGCATGCAAGCCTTGCACATGAAATTCAAGTCAGAACATGGACAATCAAAGTTTTTGAGTGTCTAGTCGCTGAATTCCTCGGGGACTAGACAATAAAAGTTTGAGTGTCTAGCCGCTGAAATTCAGTGACTAGACCCTCGGGGACTGGACATACCTGGATTGCAGCACCAAGCATGCGGTGAAGTTTGACGGTGTCCACTGAGGGCACCAAGAACGGCGTGTGCCCATGACGCTACCCGATGTTGCTATCGAGGATTTTAGGAATTTGCAGCGACTAATTTCCAGCCGCCGCGACAAAGGCCTTCGTCATGAAGCGAGGGATTGTTGCAGCCGTCGCCCCTGCTACGCTGGTCGCTGGTACTGGAACCTCTGAAGGGAGGACTACCCTGCTTGGCTCCACGCTAGTGGTCGCCTCTTCTCAAAGAGGGACCGTGGAGTCGCTCTTCCCCGCGCCTTCCTTTGCTATGGCGATGGGGTCTCCTTCCTTCTTCTTCTTCGCACTTTCACCTGGTGCCTTGACGGTGACTTCCTTCCTCTTCCTGGAGGGATCATCGCCTTCCGTGGCATCGGCTAATGGAACTTTGGCCACCGATGGATGGTGGATCTTCTTGGCGCCACCCTAGTGAGTTCACCGCCGTCAGCGATTTGAAGCAACACAAAAACAACAAACTATGGTAGAGCAAAGCACGCCAAACTTACTGAGCGACTGGGATAACGCGCAGACTGGTGTTGATATGCATGTGCTTCTCCAGTTCGGGGACTAGCTTGCAAGTGAGGCCCCTCTCCAACAAGATCGCCTGCCATGTCGTCACAGGCTTCTCCGCTGATGAAGCCGTGGTCACGGGAACCTCCGGCTTTGACGATACAAGCATCTCCTTCAGCGGCGTGATCGCAGCGAGGGGCACCTCTATCCCCACAACCAGATTTATGATCTCTGATTCCATAATTGGAGCTGGGTCCTCTGGAATCTTTGCTACATCTACTCCTCCTTCGTCATTGGACTCATCGTACGACTCGAACATCGCTAAGGACTTGGTCGGCGACTTGGCTGAGGTTTTTGCCTTCATCGACAACTTAGGCTTTACCGTCCAACTTTGGCTTCAGCGCGGGTTTGGCTGGCGTCGCCATTCTCTGCTAGTTGTGCTCCTTGATGATGTCAACGTCACTGTCATGTTCCTCAAGGCTACGGATCACCTCGATTTCGCGCTGCTTCTGGCCGCGGGTCTTCCGAGCCGCGGATGAAGGCGTCTGCACCTCCGCGATTTGTTCTTCGTCTTCAGAGGATTCCTCCTGCTCCTCAAGCTCCTTGGGAACCACTTCGTCTAACGAATGAAGCTAGTTCTCGAGCACTTGGAATAGCTGGCAAAATCAAAGAAATAGCAACTCAGATTAAGCGATTGCAAAACTGCAATTGCAAAATAGTAACTTTGAATGAAATAAGAAAGGTGACTTACCGGGGGCCCTGGCGTTTCTCGACAGTTTATGGGGCCAACCCGGACTTGGGGTTGACATACTCCGCCTCCCTGATCTTCTTCAGTGCTGCGGTGTAGTCCTCTGGCTCCCAAGGTTCGCTACATGACTTTGTGGAGTCCCCCTTCCAGGTGTACTAGTACATCCAGTGGGCTCGGGTAGCCAGCAGAACCAGGCCCGCCCGAGCCAACAGTTGTACAAATTGATGGTCTCAAGGCCCTCGTCTTTCAACTCTTGGATCCAGGATAGCATCTTGTCTACGGCCATCCTCTGGTCAGTGGGAAGCTTGGCCGCTGATAACCAGCACGACGCGCTCCTTTCCGCAGTGTACATTGGGAGCGGCACCTCACTGGAGGGAGTTGATTCCTTCACATAGAACCAACTCTTCTTCCACTCGCTCGAGGCCTTCTTCGGTAGCTGTAGCTTCAGAAATTGGCCTTGGGCTTTAGCTGGAAAGTGACCCTGCCTGCCGCCAAGATGGAGCCGCCCGCCTTGCAACTAAGGCAGTCGTGGAGAAGCTCCAGCCAGAGAGGAAAATAAGGGTGACACCCAAGTAGCACTCGCAGAAGGCGACGAAGATGGAAAGTTGCTCGATGTTGTGCGGCCGCAGATGCGATGGTTTGGTCACGTAGTATGTAACACCCCAATTTCAGAAACCCTGATTACCTGTCCAGAATGCAAAAATCAGGGGAACAAAAGCTTTCTCTTGATTAGTGATGTGTTTGCTTGTTATTTGCTTGTGCTTGTGCATCTGAGTGTATACCACATGACATACTTCTTACCTCACCATAAGTTGAAAAAAGCTATTTAACAAAACTGTCTTGGCTTATTTTGCATATTCTCAAATGTTCTGGCATTTCAAAAACTTGAGACAAGCAGCCTTTGCAACCCTAACTATTTTAGTAGCTTCTATTGCCAAAATTATGGAGATCTATAATATATAATTTCCTTATGTTTCCAAGACAGAACTTTCAATTGCTTTTACCTCTAGGTTTCCCAAAACCTTTTTATAAGGCTTCTAAATACCACTCTTGGTAGAGATACCAAGGACTTTCACCTTATTCAAACTCCAACCTTTCAAAATACCCATCCGTACCTCAAGCTAAGCTTGATGGTAACCCTAGTAGTAGTTGCTTTTTTTGTAAGATGAGTTGCCTTGATCTGCTCAGATGAATTGCCTTGATTTGCTGCTTGAATTGTTTGCTTAGCAAGTTGTATGAGCTATCGTAAGAGATCATCATCTAGCAACAAGCTAATCCAAGAATATCAACCCTACGCAAGTTAATCAACCTTGACCTGATCCCTAGCCATTAGGTGATCCTCTAAAACCCTCAATCAGATCACTTCTGAAATTATCTTCTTCTAGAAGCTTCCAAGTCAATGAAGACCAACCCCAAGCATGGATCCTTTGTACTAAATCTACACTTCAACCTCATCCATTTGATGATGATTTGGAACCTTGCAACCAATCAAAAACATCAACGCTTGTATTCTAGTCAAAAACCCACAAACTGCCAAAATGGTAAGTCTAGAAAACTGTTATCAATATCACATCTTTGTGACTCCATCATTCCCATCCCTGGTGCATTTTTGGAAATGCACTTGAATCATATTGTAGACCATCTTAAGTACTACCAAGGCCCACTTCTTCCCTGGGCTAGATCATCCTCCAACCCACTTGTTCTTGATGGTTTTGTAGGCAAGAAAATAATAATTCCTGCAAATCTTATCAACATGACTACTTTGGAAGAATCTCACACCTTCATACTATCCTATTTGGACCAACTCTTTGCATTATTGTAATCTACTCATGAAGATCTATCAATCCCTACTTCACTTGTTTCAATTGGAGCCTTGTGCTTCCAAAACCCACAAGGTTTTGGAGGCTATTTGATAATCTGTTTTGGCAGGCCTATTTTATTCAAAGATTGAAATCAATTCTTTGAGCACTCAAGAATGATCAAGGTCAACTTCTTGTACCATGGTGATATAAATCACTTGGTCTATCCATCCCTATATCCCATGCCCCAAGGAGATCTCTAAGATCCAATATCCAACAAGGTTTTGAAGGGATCAAAATAATAATTCCTAAGATCCTTTATCCTCTGTTCTCCTTCAAAATCAAGCATAAATGTCAAAAACCAAGGTTGAAAATGATTTATACAGAATGTGAACATTATCTAACTTGGATATAATAATTTACCAAATATTATCCATAATTATTTTGGCCCTAAAACAATTAAACTCCTTTATTGGACAAAAACTTCAAAACTACTTCTATAAAGGCAAGTTTGTTTTTATCCAAACTACTTTGCCAACTCAAGGCACATTTGATGCCTATATATCCTATTCTATCTTCCCACCACAAAAATAAATATTTTTGAGATGCTTTATAAATTCTTTTTGCTTAAAAATACTTTTCTTTTCCAAAAATTCCATGAAAATTCTCCAAAGTGTAACTTGGTACCCAACACCATGTCACATCAGAAACCAACCTTGTCCAATTCAAAAATATCAATTGCCATCCATAAAACAAAATCAGCAATTTTTGAAGATTGGATATTAAAATGATCTAACATATTCAGAAAATTACCAAACAAATCTGGGACATGTATCTGGAGTATACCCATCTCCCAGCACTTTTATTCCACATGGTCAAGATCGAAAATCAGGAAGAAACCCATGATTATCAACTAAGGAATATTTGAACATAACACTAAAAACCACTCCCAAATCCCTCTTACCCCATTCAAACCTTGCTCAATACTTCTCTCCAACACCAAGACACTCCCCTGGTCGAGCTACATTGTAGAAATGCACTGTAGGAACCTCTACCTCCTTGTCCTTTGCTCTTGGAAAAGAAGGAGACAAATGTTGCCCATTAAATTGCAAGCTACTGTTACCCCACTACCTCTAAGTCTCACTGGTCGTGGCCTAGACCCTACACCCTCCTCACCACCGCCCAGCTCGACCAACCCTCAAGCAGCACCCCTCCTCCATGCTCAAAATGGACCTAGTCCATCAAACACCACCCCTCTTTGGTTTATAAGCCCAAAGGCCACCCCCAGCACCCCTTCCTGGCTCATTTGCCCCTGTGCTCTCCACCTACCTCCTTAAGAACCCCCTCTTCCTCCCTTGCCATCTCCTGCCAGAGAGAGAGAAGCTTTGGCAATTGCTCCAAAAACCGAGCGTAGCTCCCTCCTCACCGCCTCTTTCCTTCTGTAGGTCACCCTTCGGTGCTCCCCTACCTTCTCTTACTCTTCCCTTGTTGTTTTCCTTGCCTAGGAACAAGCCCAGCAGCAGCTCCAGCGATCTCCCGAAGACTTCTCCCAGCCTCGCTCGCTCGATCTTCTCCCTGGCACCAAAACTGCAATTGCCGCCTCTCGTTCGACTCCTCATCGACTACCGTGTCACCCCTGCCACTCTTTGAAGCCTCTCCGCCCCACTGGTAAGCTCCCCGCACCGTCCACCCGGTGGCGCTCTCTCCTGCGGAGACGATGGCTAGGTGTCGTCGATCTCTCATAGATCGGATGGCCACCGTCGTCCCATACCCCTTCGCGCCCTGCGGTCACTGATGCCTGGGCCCTGCCCCGCGTTTTAAAATCCGTGGCCTCCCGCGTGAGGCACGGCCGGGGGCTTGTTCGTTTACGGTACCAAAGTTCCCAGGCGAGTGCATCACGATACCTAAGTTGCCTGAAATTGCCGCGTTTCGAAATGTTGGGACGCCAACTACCGAGAGGGGCCATTTCAAGGCAAACTCATCTCACCCCTACCAAATCCAAACATTCCATGAAAATGCCCCATGAAATAGACGGTCAGGACCCTCATGTCAGTAATATGTCCATGACGCGATCTCCAACGCGGAAACCACGCAGGAAAAATGAGGGACTAAAGGAGCTTGGTGTGTTGAACAAATTCACAAATTCACTCCCTCCTTTAGCATGAACCCTAGCATTAGAGGCGTCGAAATCCCCCCTCCAACCAGAATGATCCCTTAGGTCATTTGACTTCTGACGCCAAGTTGCTGCACCTACTCGCTGGTACCGAGCTCCAATGCCGAATGTCGTGCCAGCCATTGTAACGCTCTAGCCCGCCTCTACCGCCGACAAGCTAAGCAGCGCGAAGGATGGCAAATCCTATTGCGGAGGAAGAAGTACTTCTGTCTAATTGCTGGTTACCTACTCTTCTCTTTGCTATTCGCACGATCTATAACTGCTACCTAGCTATCGGCATTACAGAGATAGATCGAACCTAGAATTGTTTGCTAGCACAACACTGACAAACAATTGTTATCTTTTTCCCCAATTTTCTTTCAAGTAGGATCTCCGCTAAACCCAAATACACGGTTATGGTCACTCTCTACGGCTACCACACTAAATTAGCAGATGGGAAGAGCAAGTGGAATCAAGCTCGCAGTATGAAGATGGAAGTAGCACCTGCGCAGTTATGCACCATCCATGTTATGGTTGTTGCTGTGCGTGAACGTGCTGAAATGGGGCCGGAGCAAATTGCACGGTTCAGCTTCATGGATGAACGAGGCTTCATGGTTCCTATAGTGTGTGACAGTCAGCTAATTGGGTTGATGAAACAGTTTGTTGGGCTTCGCGTGGTTATGTTGATTTGTAAAAAAATGGATGTGGAAGCTCCTGCTACTGGGAGTCGCCCAACTATTATTGGACAGGGTGGTCTAACTCAAACCCCTGCTGCTGTTGAGCAAAATATGGTTCCTTGTCCGTGCTATGCTTCTATCAGGCAACCTCCTCGTAGGAGTCCCCGTATTGCCATTGTGCAAAACTCTGCTCTAGAATCTACTGGTTCTGGTCGTCCCCGTGGTGTTGTTGCTCCGGCTGCTGCTGACCCAATCCATGTCGCTGTTGAGAAAACTAAGGCTTCTGGAGGCCGACCCGCTATTCTTGCCAAGATTGCTGCCTTGTGTGCTTCTCCTCCTTGAAACCGTGGTCAAGTTGTGCGAACCCCTTCTCTAGAATCTGCTGGTACAGGACGTCCCCATGTTTTTGTTGATCTGGCCGTTGTTGACCTAATCCCTGCCGCTGTTGAGAAAACTAAGGCTTCTGTAGAATGCCCCACTGTTGTTGCCAAGACTGCTGCCTTGTGTCCTCCTCGAACCCATGCTTAGGTTGAGTGAGCTGTTGGTCTGGAGCTAGCTCATGGTCTGGACTCTGCTAGCACTCGAAAGATTGCTGTTGTGGGAACTGCTCCTAATCATCGATGTGGCATGGCAGCAGCTGCTCCTATTGTGGATGTCGTTAGCCATGGCCCTGCCTATCCACCAGGTATTGTAGCTCCCACTGCTAAGGGACCTCGCCTTGCTCCTGGTCCTGGTACTTCCACCGAGGTTGCTCCAGCTAATGATGATGGTGGTGATGGCATTGTGGCTGGGTCTGATGGTGCCACTCCATCTCTCGAACCTCTCGGAGGTTTCTATCCGACTGAACCTGATGATGGCAAAGTAATCGTTCATATCGGTGTCGAGGAGTATACTGCAAAATTAGATGATGGCACAAAAAAATTCTATGACGAGTTTGATGTAATCCTTGGCAGATACGATCCTAAAGTGGTACAATTATCTGACCTAATGGCATCATTACATGTGAAGGTGTTGTGGGGGTCCTCCTAGGTAGCACATTTGGTATATTTTGGTTACAGGAGCAAAACGTCTATAGAACTAAAAGAAACCAGTGATTTAGTCATAACGTTTACAAGGAAACATTATAGAGGTGAAGTGTACCTCCACTTGATAGTGCAAATGGTTGGAGAGGAACTGGATTTCAACAATAGAGATGATGGACTTGTAGAAGGCATGTGTAACCTGATCCATGGCATCACTGGGTATGGTGCCACTGAGGGTAGCTTCGAATAGAGGAGAGCCTTATAGAGGAGCGTCATAAAGAGGAGCAGGAAGAGCATCCCCATAAAGGGCACCCCGAAGAAGAACATCACCAAGGAGACCACGCCAGAGAAGAGGACGCCCAAGAGTCACACGAAAAAAGGCATCACACCATAGAGTACACCCCTGAGATCCAGTCAAAATGCCACATCGAATGGTAGCAGCAAAAATGCTAAGAGGGCGAGCACGGTGGTGAACACTCCTAGGAGTGGTAGCAAAAAGGCAAAGATGGCCAGCATGGAGGCTAGCACACCCAGTGGTAGTAGAAAAAGCAGGAAGGAGATCACACTAAAGAGCAGCAGCAAAAAGCCTAGTTCAATGGGGAACGGAACGCAGATGTCAAGCCCTACTGATACCATCAGGAAAGATTACATCAGGAAGGAGGATGTACACAAGAAGAGAAAGAGGGTTCTGTATAGTCAAGATGAAATAGATTCTGACTGCTATTTGTCTACTGAAGAACCTGGGATGCGTGCAAACATAAGACCACCCCATGTGGTTGCAGTAGAACCAACCAAGTGTCTGGGAGAAAACAGAGTTGCCGGTGAGGTAGATTGGGGCAATGTTCCAGTCCATCCGGATGGAGATGATGGTGTGACCCCACCCATGGGAGTCAATACGATGTGTGTAGTACTAGGCATTAGAGACGATGGCCATGATTATGAATCAGATGAAGAAGAGTGCACTGTAGAGGATCAAGAATCTAGTGATGATGAAATAGACGAGGAACTTAACGATGAGGTTGGCATTCCAGTCGATGATTTGGGTGTTGAAGTAGAAGAAATGAAACATGACCACAATCCTATAATTTCGGTCGGCACCGAGTTCAAGAGCATGCATGAGTTCAGGATGTTGTTCCGGCATTTTTGTATCAAGGGGGAGTTCGACGTTCATCGATAGAAGAACAATGCCTAGAGGTATGAGGCCGCTTGCAGGTTAACATGGAAGAATGGACGGGTCGAGGTACATTGTCCATGGAGGATCACATCAAGAGCCTTACCTACATCGAAGGCAATTAGGGTACTGGGGTAATGAATACAGCAAACCATTAGAACTTCCTCTCTTTTCACTCTGTAACTACAATTGCTATGCAAGATCTTTCTGGCAACGAGTCGACTCCGCTTATCTTTTAAATGAATCTGTGTTGCAGGTGAACAAAATGGGCCCTCCACACATGTGTCCGACAGGCAGCAAACTGAAATCCTCAATGGCTGATACGGAGTGGGTGGCTGTACAAGCTATGGCCATACTAAAGGATAACCCTAAGGAGACCACGAAGAATATTCAGACTAGCCTCGGTTCTAAATATAACATTGTCCTACCGTATTACACGGTTTGGAAAGGTAAAGAGAAAACTCTGAGGGTCTTGCATGGGGATTGGACCAATAGCTTTAGGATTATGTACAACTTCAAGGCGGAGGTACAAGCAAGGTGTCCGGGGAGTTTTGTGGAGATTTACACTGAATCAGTAGGTGGTAAAATTTATTTCAAAAGATTTTTCGTGGCGCTTAAACCTTGCATCAGGGATTCAAGGAGGCCATATCTTAGTGTAGACAACACTATCCTAACTAGCAAATGGAAAGGTTGCCTGCCATCTGCCACAACTGGATGTTCCTAGTGGAATTCGGGCTGTTTGAAATAGAAACAGAGGAAAAGTGGGTTTGGTTTATGTGGCAGCTCAGGAGATCAATAGGCCACATGGATCCATTGGCTATATCCACGGATGCATGCAAAGGAATGACGAATGCATTGAAGGAGGTGTTCCCGCAAGTTGAAGGTAGAGAATGCCATGCCCATATGATGCTCAACTTGTATTCACACTACGTAGGCAACATATTTCGTTACATGTTTCCTGCTGCTAGAGCTTACAAAGCTAGTAGCAACAAATATTTCATGAGCAAGATTTTTGCGGAAGCCCCTGAACTTCTAGACTACTTAGCCATCCATCATTCACAGCTATGGAAGAGGAGTCAATTCAACCCTGACATCAAAGTTGATTACATAAACAACAACCTTGCAGAATGCCTGAATAACTGGGTGAAGGACATAAACGTGTGTCATGTTCATATCTTGATGGACATCATACGTGGTATGATCATGAAGCTATTAAATATAAGGAGAGATCGGTAGGAGACTTAGAGGACATATTCTACCACCAGTTGTACAACAACTGCCCAAGAGAAGCCGAGGACTTGCTCATCTTAGGGTTCTCCCATCAACCAGCAGCAACTGTGAGGTGGTCGATATGTCCAAGTGTGGCAAAAAGGATGTTGTGAACATCCAACTACGAGAATGCACCTTCTTAGAGTGGTAGCATACCAGGAAACCTTGTGACCACGCCTTGGCCTTCTTGGTGAAGAAAAGAACTCTATCACATTTGGACCAGTATCCGTCCAACCATGTACAAACCCATCTCAGTGGCCTCTAGTCCAACTGAGTTTCGAGCTTTGCTAGCCAGTTACAAAAATGGGCAGAGGAAGACCTCAGGTGAATAGGTTTAAGAATTTTCTTGAGAAGAAGGGTTCGGCTTTTGATGCTAGCAAGAAGGGCAAAAACAGATGCAAGACCTGCCATCTTATAGGCCATAGAGAAGCGGGTTGTCCCCTTAATGCTCCCAAACCTAGGTATGAGATGGTACATTAAAAAAATTGTTTATAGTCTGTAGATATAAGGTAGTAATCCCTGTACTGTTTTTTATAGGAAACGCAAGGTAAGAAACAAGACAGCCGACTCAGTGATTTTGCTGCGGGGAGAAAATCAAAACGAGTGGAGTGATGATGCCGGACACGATTCTGGTGATGATTGGCCTGATTTCCCTCGACCCGGAGATGCAGGGTACGTGAAGGTAAGAAAATTGACACCCAGGAAGAGGAAGAAGGCAAGAAATGAAGAAGCCAGTGCACGTGAAGGCAAGAGGAATAAAGTTGGCACCTAGGCAGAGGAAGAAGGCTAGCAGTGTAGAAGCCTAATAATGTATTGCACTTGAACCTATATATGTAGTTCGGTTAAACTCTGGAGCTGTGTGCGTGGCACTTGTCAAGCGAAACAATCTGCCTCCCGTACTCGGAGTAAAATGTATCGTGACTTGAGGATTGGATACGGCCGGGGCCACTAGTTGAATCCGAAATTGTGATTGTGCTACTACTATCTGAACAATCGCACCACCGGGACTGCGATAGCTGAGCGGTTAAGGGGTCTCCAAAATCGATGGATGTTAGTGGCACAGACATGAATTATTTATAGGCGCTTAATAACTCCCTGCAATTGGCATTACACTTATGATAAGGTTCTGAGCTAAAAAACAAGTTCTAAGCTGACTGCTACAGTCCATAAAGCAACAACTTATTTCAGTTGTTGGACAACGACATGGCAACATAAACTGCAAAGGCAACAGATAATGAGGAAATTGTTTCCACTATCTGGCCTAATCTTGAGGCCGTATGTCTCACCACCTCCCTGCTCCTGCCTCCCCTGCACCTGGCGAAGCTCCCAGATCTCTCACTCCAACACACGAATATCCTCTTTCTTGTCCCACAAAGCATCACACGGATCCTGAACAAGCTCTTTGTGAAAACCTGTCAGTGGATTTTTGATCCACACAAACTTGTCATAGCCAGTTCCACTCCCTTCCTGCGAAGTAGATCGAAGGAAACAAAAACAGAATTACATTATGCTTTCCGGATCCAGGTTACCATTGTACCTATAGTAGGAACTTACCTCTCTGATGCTGCAGTAGCTAAATTTTTTTGTAGTATTTTCGTCGGTCCATGAAATCCATCTCGGCATCTTCTCACTTCACAAACACCGCATATCAGGGTAGTAATCGTAGGTCGTCCTCTAGTACCTAATGGGGGCACCCGCCTGACGGTGTTGAGCCGACCCTGATTCCACTTGAGGCGAACTACATGAGCTGCAAGCCATGAGCGAGGGGAGCGAGGGAAGAGGAAAGAGGATCCTTTGGATGTTAGAGTAGTGGCAGGGTGAAGCGTGATTTATCCCCACTTAATAACTCGGGCAGAATCGTACCGTCCACATTCGACTGACAGGTGGGGGACCTAGCGTGCGGACTTGTCAACCAAACCTCGCGCCTTCATGGTTCAAAGGCCCTCTCGCACGCATTATCGAATTTTTTTGGCACCTTGCCATCGTACATATCACTGGGAGGCCTTGCTCAGGAACTAGATATGCCTGGCCCACACTGTTACTCCCTCGGAACTTGTCATGGCTCGCACCGGCAGATCCATCTGCTCCACCTCTCCCGGCCAGGCTCGCCGCGGTGGATCCACCCCAAGATCCAACCATTGCAGTATCAAATGGCCATGGTTTCTTGAGCGGAGGGACGATGCTACGTCTCCGAGCACGACCCCTCCTACCTGTAGAAGGACTGATGCAGCGTCGAGCTCAAGCAGGAGACGCCAGGCACGACGGGGCTCGGTCCACGCCAACCCCGTCCCCTTTGTCATTGTATATTCCGATGTGAAGGATGACAGGGACGAAGCAATGCAGAACGCCATTGTTACTTCCTTGGCAAAGGGCAAGCCACGAGCGGGAGTGGATGTCGCTGGGAAGGGCATGACGGTGTCACTAATCGAGGTGGACTCCAACGATAGCACTGGGATGTGGGTTTAGATGTTGTTTAGGCTGGTTGCAATTTCGGTTGTGTTTAGAGCGAGTACAATTATTGTAATGGGTTTGGCGAGCTATATTGAGAAATATGGGTAATAGCAGCGTGTAAGTGCTTCCACTTTAGAAATTGTGTCTATGCCATTTGCATGTTGCATTATCCACGTAGATTACAGGTAAACAATCCAACGAAAATCAGATTACAACCATCAGACGGTAGTGGCAGTATGGAAGAGAAGTGGGGACAGTGGCTTCGAGGGGAAGGAAGAGAAGTAAGGGGGATGTGACACTGGTATGTGGGCCCACGGAAGCACGCGGTATTGCCAGTCTGTCCAGAGCAAGCAGACTTTGCAACGTGACAACAACAAGATGATGTGACCAATAACTCGTGGAATTATTAAGGAGTACTAAAAAACTACAACGGGGGTACATTCGCACAATAGGTCTGCTCTACGCACCTAAGAAGCATCGCTTAAGTCTAACAGTAACGACAACATAAGTACTATATTTCCCTATCGGTCTTCTCAATACAAATGCAAAAATGCATCTGCTTGTTCGGTCCAGCACCGACAAGGTACTGAGATGGCACACATAGGATAGACCTTAGGTTCGCATACTCCACCTCCCGTGGTGTTGGGAAGCTCGACGCCTCGGCTAGCATAAGAATGCTATCGGACAACAGCGGTTGGGCGTTCGCCCACATGTGCACCGTGTATAGGGGCCAGGCGCTCGAGACCGACCTGAAGCATACCGCACACATGAAGGTGGGCCAAGCTCTGGTTCCCAGAACACTGACGGTGATGGTCAGGACGAAAACTGAGCGGTCCCCCTGGAAAATTAGCTGGCGGCGTGCCGAGTTAGTGAACGGCACCGGCTCTTGGGGAAGTTGGGCATGGCCGTACGATATCCTAATCACTTTGATCAAGTGCTCCTCTGCAAGGTGTATGACGAGCTCTGCCGGTGGGCCGGTGTAGTTACAGACCGGCTCCGTGCGGGCACCCGAGCTCGTGGTGCGGGAGCTCGTGGTAGGAGTAACGGCGAAAGCATCCTGGGTGGGAGCACACGAGCAGGAACGTCGCTGTGAAGTTATGCGCAAAGATCTCTAGATTATTGGGCTGCAACATCTCCCACATCTGAAGTTCGTCGAGAAATCGGATAAAAGATCGGCAGTTAGATTGGCGAATAGCAAGAATATGTAAGATAAATTCAAAATCTTGTAAAATGATTTCTTAGCATGAAGGTAGCGACCCGAGAATAAGCGTCTGTCATCCGGGCACGAAGCACGAAAGTCGGTGGCATTGTCCGGGCACGATGACGTGTGGTGGAGGAGGGGGTTATGGAGTAGACGTGCTCACTCACAAGCTCTATGATATTACTAGTAGGCTATAGGGGAGTGGAAATAATACTAATATAAGTGAAAATATAAGCACGGCCAATCATGTCGCATAACAACCTACTCACGGATTGCTCTTATGAAGAACCATCTAATTCGTCCAGGCGCCCAATCGAACGGTCTGCAACAATCAATCAGACAAACACTTCTAGAAGATGCGATCTAACGGCCACCATTAGACGCGATATAATGGCCACCATGAGTGTTACATTTCATAAACCACATGGATCCATATGTGGTTAATGAAAAGAACAGACATGCAATGACTCTAGTGGATCCATGTGGTTAATGAAAAGAACACACATGCAATCACTCTAGCTGTATCTATATGTGGTTTGTGAAAAGAACACACATGCAATGACTCTAGTGGATCCACATGTGGTTTTTGAAAAGAACAGACATGCAATGACTCTAGTTGTGGTTCATGAAAACAACACACATGCAATGAAACTGGTGGATCCATGTGGTTCATGAAAATAACACACATGCAATGACTCTGGTGGATCCATATATGGTTTATGAAAAGAACACACATTCAATGACTCTAGTGCTGGTTTAGGATAAGAACACACATGCCATGACACTAGTGGATCCATATGTGGTTTGTGAAAAGAACACACATGCAATGACTCTGGTGGATCCATATGTGGTTTGTGAAAAGCACAGACATGCAATGACTCTAGCTGTGGTTAATGAAAAGAACACACATGCAATGAAACTAGTGGATCCATGTGGTTCATGAAAATAACACATATGAAATGACTCTAGTGGATCCATATGTGGTTTATGGAACACACATGCAATGACTCTAGTTGTGGTTCCTGAAAAGAACACACATGAAATGACTCTAGTGGATCCATGTGGTTCATGAAAATAGCACACATGCAATGACTCTAGTGGATTCATATGTGGTTTGTGAAAAGAACACACATGCAATGACACTGGTGGATCCATGTATTTTATAAAAAGAACAGACATGCAATGAATCTAGTGGATCCATGTGGTTTTTGAAAAGAACACACATTCAATGACTCTTGTTGTGGTTCATTAAAAGAACATACATGCAATGACACTGGTGGATGCATGTGGTTCATGAAAATAAAAAACATGCAATGACTTTGGTGGATCCATATGTGGTTTATGAAAAGAAGACACATGCAGTGACTCTAGTGCTGGTCTAGGATAAGAACACACATGCAATGACTCTAGTGGATCCATATGTGGTTTGTGAAAAGAACACACATGCAATGACTCTAGTGGATCCAAGTGTTTTATGAAAAGAACACACATGCAATGACTCTAGTTGTGGTTAATGAAAAGAACACACATGCAATGACTCTAGTGTATCCATGTGTGGTTAATGAAAAGAACACACATGCAATGATACTGGTGGATCCATATGTGGTTTGTGAAAAGAACACACATTCAATGACAATGGTGGATCCATGTGGTTTATGAAAAGAACAAACATGCAATGACTATGGTGGATCCATATTTGGTTTATGAAAAGAACACACATGCAATGACTCTAGTTGTGGCTAATGGAAATACCACACATGCAATGACTCTAGTGGATCCATATGTGGTTAATGAAAAGAACACACATGCATTGACTTTAGCTATGGTTTATGAAAATAACACACATGCAATGATACTGGTGGATCCATATGTGGTTTGCAAAAAGAACACACATGCAATAACACTGGTGGATCCATATGTGGTTCGTGAAAAGAACACACATTCAATGACACTGGTGGATCCATGTGGTTTATCAATAGAACAGACATGCAATGACTCTGGTGGATCCATATGTGGTTTGTGAAAAGAACAGACATGCAATGACTCTAGTTGTGGTTAATGAAAAGAATACACATGCAATGACACTGGTGGATCCATCTGGTTCATGAAAATAGCACACATACAATGACTCTGGTGGATCCATATGTGTTTTATGAAAAGAACACACATGCAATGACTCTACCTGTGGTTAATGAAAAGAAAACACATGCAATGATTCTAGTGGATCCATATGTGGTTAATGAAAAGAACACACATGCAATGACTCTAGCTGTGGTTTATGAAAAGAACAAACATGCAATGACACTGGTGGATCCATATGTGATTCGTGAAAAGAACATAGATACAATCACACTGTTGGATCCATATGTGGTTTGTGAAAAGAACACACATTCAATGACACTAGTGGATCCATGTGGTTTATGAAAAGAACAGACATGCAATGACTCTAGTGGATCCATATTTGGTTTATGAAAAGAACACACATGCAATGACTCTTGTTGTGGTTCATGAAAAGAACACACATGCAATAACACTAGTGGATCCATGTGGTTCATGAAAATAACACACATGCAATGACTCTGGTGGATCCATATGTGTTTTATGAAAAGAACACACATGCAATGACTCTAGTGCTGGTTTAGGATAAGAACACACATGCAATGATTAGTGGATCTATGTGGTTTATGAAAAGAATAGACATGCAATGACACTAGCTGTGGTTAATGAAAACAACACACATGCAATGACACAGGTGCATCCATATGTGGTTTGTGAAAAGAACACACATTCAATGACACTAGTGGATCCATGTGATTTATGAAAAGAACAGACATGCAATGACTCTAGTGGATCCAGATGTGGTTTGTAAAAAGAACACACATGCAATGACTCTAGTTGTGGTTCATGAAAATAACACACATGCAATGACACTGGTGGATCCATGTGGTTCATGAAAATAACACACATGCAATGACTCTGGTGGATCCATATGTGGTTTTGAAAAGAACACACATGCAATGACTCTAGTGCTGATTTAGGAAAAGAACACACATGCAATGACACTGGTGGATCCATATGTGGTTTGTGAAAAGAACACACATGCAATGACACTATTGGATCCATATGTGCATTATGAAAGGAACAAACATGCAATGACACTAGCTGTGCTTAGTGAAAAGAACACACATGCAATGACTCTAGTGGATCCATATGTGGTTAATGAAAAGAACACACATGCAATGACAGTCGTGGATCCATATGTGGTTCGTGAAAAGAAAACACATTCAATGACACTGGTGGATCCATGTTGATTATGAAAATAACAGACATGCAATGACTCTGGTGGATCCATATGTGGTTTGTGAAAAGAACAGACATGCAATGACTCTAGTTGTGGTTAACGAAAAGAACACAGATTTAATGAAACTAGTGGATAAATGTGGTACATGAAAATAACACACATGCAATGACTCCGGTGGATCCATATGTGGTTTATGAAAAGAAAATGCATACAATGACTCTAGCTGTGGTTTATGAAAAAACACACATGCAATGACACCAGTGGATCCATATGTGGTTTGTGAAAAGGACACACGTTCAATGAACTCTAGTGGATCCATGTGGTTTGTGAAAAGAACAGACATGCAATGACACTGGTGGATCCACATGTGGTTTATGAGAATAACACACATGCAATGACTCTGGTGGATCGATGTGATTTAAGAAAAGAACAGACTTGCAATGACTCTGGTGGATCCATATGTAGTTTGTGAAAAGAACACACATGCAATGACTCTTGTTGTGGTTCATGAAAAATAACACACATGCAATGACACTGGTGGATCCATGTGGCTCATGAAAATAACACACATGCAATGACTCTGGTGGATCCGTATGTGGTCTATGAAAAGAACACACATGCAATGACTCTAGTGCTGGTTTAGGATAAGAACACACATGCAATGATTAGTGGATCTATGTGGTTTATGAAAAGAATAGACATGCAATGACACTAGCTGTGGTTAATGAAAACAACACACATGCAATGACACAGGTGCATCCATATGTGGTTTGTGAAAAGAACACACATTCAATGACACTAGTGGATCCATGTGATTTATGAAAAGAACAGACATGCAATGACTCTGGTGGATCCAGATGTGGTTTGTAAAAAGAACACACATGCAATGACTCTAGTTGTGGTTCATGAAAATAACACACATGCAATGACACTGGTGGATCCATGTGGTTCATGAAAATAACACACATGCAATGACTCTGGTGGATCCATATGTGGTTTTGAAAAGAACACACATGCAATGACTCTAGTGCTGATTTAGGAAAAGAACACACATGCAATGACACTGGTGGATCCATATGTGGTTTGTGAAAAGAACACACATGCAATGACACTATTGGATCCATATGTGCATTATGAAAGGAACAAACATGCAATGACACTAGCTGTGCTTAGTGAAAAGAACACACATGCAATGACTCTAGTGGATCCATATGTGGTTAATGAAAAGAACACACATGCAATGACAGTCGTGGATCCATATGTGGTTCGTGAAAAGAAAACACATTCAATGACACTGGTGGATCCATGTTGATTATGAAAATAACAGACATGCAATGACTCTGGTGGATCCATATGTGGTTTGTGAAAAGAACAGACATGCAATGACTCTAGTTGTGGTTAACGAAAAGAACACACATTTAATAAAACTAGTGGATAAATGTGGTACATGAAAATAACACACATGCAATGACTCCGGTGGATCCATATGTGGTTTATGAAAAGAAAATGCATACAATGACTCTAGCTGTGGTTTATGAAAAAACACACATGCAATGACACCAGTGGATCCATATGTGGTTTGTGAAAAGGACACACATTCAATGAACTCTAGTGGATCCATGTGGTTTGTGAAAAGAACAGACATGCAATGACACTGGTGGATCCACATGTGGTTTATGAGAATAACACACATGCAATGACTCTGGTGGATCGATGTGATTTAAGAAAAGAACAGACTTGCAATGACTCTGGTGGATCCATATGTAGTTTGTGAAAAGAACACACATGCAATGACTCTTGTTGTGGTTCATGAAAAATAACACACATGCAATGACACTGGTGGATCCATGTGGCTCATGAAAATAACACACATGCAATGACTCTGGTGGATCCGTATGTGGTCTATGAAAAGAACACACATGCAATGACTCTAGTGCTGGTTTAGGATAAGAACACACATGCAATGACTCTAGTGGATCCATATGTGTTTAATGAAAAGAACCCACATGCAATGACCTGGTGGATCCATATGTGGTTTGTGAAAATAACACACATTCAATGACACTGGTGGATCCATGTGGTTTATGAAAATAACTGACATCCAATGACTCTGGTGGATCTAGATGTGGTTTGTGAAAAGAACACACATGCAATGACTCTAGTTGTGGTTCATGAAAAGAACACACATGCAATGACACTGGTGGATCCATGTGGTTCATGAAAATAACACACATGCAATGACTCTGGTGGATCCATATGTGGTTTTGAAAAGAACACACATGCAATGACTCTAGTGCTGGTTTAGGATAAGAACACACATGCAATGACTCTAGTGGATCCATATGTGGTTTATGAAAAGAATAGACATGAAATGACACTAGCTGTGGTTAATGAAAACAACACACATGCAATGACACAAGTGCATCCACACGTGGTTTTTGAAAAGAACACACATTCAATGACACTGGTGTATCAATGTGGTTTATGAAAAGAACAGACATGAAATGACTCTGCTAGATCCAGATGTGGTTTGTGAAAAGAACACACATGCAATGACTCTAGTTGTGGTTCATGAAAGGAACACAAATGCAATGACACTGGTGGATCCATGTGGTTCATGAAAATAACACACATGCAATGACTCTGGTGTATCCATATGTGGTTTTGAAAAGAACACACATGCAATGACTCTAGTGCTGGTTTAGGAAAAAACACACATGCAATCACACTGGTGGATCTATATGTGGTTTGTGAACAGAACACACATGCAATGACACTGTTGGATCCATATGTGCTTTATGAACGGAACAAACATGCAATGACACTAGCTGTGCTTAATGAAAAGAACAATCATGCAATGACTCTAGTGGATCCATATGTGGTTAATGAAAAGAACAATCATGCAATGACAGTGGTTGATCCATATGTGGTTCATGAAAAGAAAACACATTCAATGACACTGGTGGATCCATGTTGTTTATGAAAAGAACAGACATGCAATGACTCTGGTGGATCGATATGTGGTTTGTGAAAAGAACAGACATGCAATGACTCTAGTTGTGGTTAACGAAAAGAACACGCGTGCAATGAAACTAGTGGATCCATGTGGTACATGAAAATAACACACATGCAATGACTCTAGTGGATCCATATGTGGTTTATGAAAAGAACACGCATGCAATGACTCTAGCTGTGGTTTATGAAAAGAACACGCATGCAATGACTCTAGCTGTGGTTTATGAAAAGAACACGCATGCAATGACACCGGTGGATCCATATGTGGTTTGTGAAAAGAAAACACATTCAATGACACTGGTGGATCCATGTTGTTTATGAAAATAACAGACATGCTATGACTCTGGTGGATCCATATGTGGTTTGTGAAAAGAACAGACATGCAATGACTCTAGTTGTCGTTAATGAAAAGAACACACATGTAATGAAACTGGTGGATCCATGTGGTACATGAAAATAACACACATGCAATGACTCTGGTGGAGACATATGTGGTTTATGAAAAGAACACACATGCAACGACTCTAGCTGTGGTTTATGAAAAAACACACATGCAATGACACCAGTGGATCCATATGTGGTTTGTGAAAATAACACACATTCAATGAACTCTAGTGGATCCATGTGGTTTGTGAAAATAACAGACATGCAATGACACTGGTGGATCCACATGTGGTTTATGAGAATAACACACATGCAATGACTCTGGTGGATCCATGTGGTTTAAGAAAAGAACAGACATGCAATGACTCTGGTGGACCTATATGTGGTTTGTGAAAAGAACACACATGCAATGACTCTAGTTGTGGTTCATGAAAATAACACACATGCAATGACACTAGTGGATCCATGTGGCTCATGAAAATAACACACATGCAATGACTCTAGTGGATCCATATGTGGTCTATGAAAAGAACACACATGCAATGACTGTAGTGCTGGTTTAGGATAAGAACACACATGCAATGACTCTAGTGGATCCATTTGTGGTTAATGAAAAGAACACACATGCAATGACCTCGTGGATCCATATGGTTTGTGAAAATAATACACATTCAATCACACTGGTGGATCCATGTGGTTTATGAAAAGAACAGACATGCAATGACTCTAGTGGACCCAGATCTAGTACATGAAAATAACACATATGCAATGACTCTGGTGGATCCATATGTGGTTTATGAAAATAACACGCGTGCAATGACTATAGCTGTGGTTTATGAAAAAACACACATGCAATGACACCAGTTGATCCATATGTGGTTTGTGAAAAGAACACACATTCAATGAACTCTAGTGGATCCATGTGGTTTGTGAAAAGAACAGACATGCAATGACACTGGTGGATCCACATGTGGTTTATGAGAATAACACACATGCAATGACTCTGGTGGATCCATGTGGTTTAAGAAAAGAACAGACATGCAATGACTCCGGTGGATCCGTACGTGGTTTGTGAAAAGAACACACATGCAATGACTCTAGTTGTGGTTCATGAAAATAACAGACATGCAATGACACTGGTGGATCCATGTGGCTCATGAAAATAACACACATGCAATGACTATGGTGGATCCATATGTGGTCTATGAAAAGAACACACATGCAATGACTCCCGTGCTGGTTTAGGATAAGAACACACATGCAATGACTCTAGTGGATCCATATGTGGTTAATGAAAAGAATACACATGCATTGACCTGGTGGATCCATATGTGGTTTGTGAAAATAACACACATTCAATGACGCTAGTGGATCCATGTGGTTTATTAAAAGAACATAGATGCAATGACTCTGGTGGATCCATATGTGGTTCGCGAAAAGAACACACATGCAATGACTCTAGTTGTGGTTCATGAAAAGAACACACATGCAATGACACTGGTGGATCCATGTGGTTCATGAAAATAACACACATGCAATGACTCTGGTGGATCCATATGTGGTTTATGAAAAGAACACAAATGCAATGACTCTAGTGCTGGTTTAGGATAATAACACACATGCAATGACTCTAGTTGTGGTTCATGAAAAGAACACACATGCAATGACACTGGTGGATCGATGTTGTTCATGAAAATAAAACACATGCAATGACTCTAGTGGATCCATATGTGGATTATGAAAAGAACACACCTGCAATGACTCCCTAGTTTAGGAAAAGAACACACATGCAATGACACTGGAGGATTCATATATGGTTTGTGAAAAGATCACACATGTAATGACACTGGTGGATCCATGTGGTTTATGAAAATAATATACATGTAATGACTCTGGTGGATCCATATGTGGTTTGCGAAATAAACAGACATGCAATGACTCTAGTTGTGGTTAATGGAAAAGAACACACATGCAAATACACTAGTGGATGCATATGGTTCATGAAAATAACACACATGCAATGGCTCTAGTTGAGGTTCATGAAAAGAACATACATGCAATGACACTGGTGGATCCATGTGGTTCATGAAAATAACACACATGCAATGACTCTGGTGGATCCATATGTGGTTTGTGAAAAGAACACACATGAAATGACTCTAGTGGATCCATATGTGGTTTATGAAAAGAACACACATGCAATGACTCTAGTTTTGGTTCATGAAAAGAACACACATGCAATGAAATTGGTCGATCCATGTGGTTGATGAAAATCACACACATGCAATGACTCTGGTGGACCCATATGTGGTTTATGAAAAGAACACACATACAATGACACTGGTGGATCCATGTGGTTTATGAAAAGAATAGACATGCAATGACTCTGATGGATCCATATGTGGTTGTGAAAAGAACACACATGCAATGACTCTAGTTGTGGTTCATGAAAAGAACATAGAAGCAATGACACTGGTGGATCCACGTGGTTCATGAAAATAACGCACATGCAATGACTCTGGTGGATCGATATGTGGATTATGAAAAGAACACACCTGCAATGACTCACTGGTTTAGGAAAAGAACACACATGCATTGACAATGGTGGATCCATATGTGTTTTGTGAAAAGAACACACATGCAATGACACTGGTGGAGCCATGTGGTTTATGAGAACATCAGACATGCAATGACTCTGGTGGATCCATTTGTGGTTTGTGAAAATAAAACACAAGCAATGACTCTAGCTGTGGTTAATGAAAAGAACACACATGCAAATACACTGGTCGATCCATATGGTTCATGAAAATAACACACATGCAATGGCTCTGGTGGATCCCTATGTGGTTTATGAAAATAACACACATGCAATGACTCTTGTCGTGGTTCATGAAAAGAACACACATGCAATGACACTAGTGGATCCACGTGGTTCATGAAAATAACACACATGCAATGACTCTGATGGGTCCATATGTGGTTTGTGAAAAGAACACACATGCAATGACTCTAGTGGATCCATATGTTGTTTATGAAAGGAACACACATGTAATGACTCTTGTCATGGTTCACGAAAAGAACACACATGCAATGACACTGGTGGATCCATGTGGTTCATGAACATCACGCCCATGCAATGACTCTGGTGGATCCATATGTGGTTTGTGAAAAGAACACGCATGCAATGACACTGGTGGATCCATGTGGTTTATGAAAAGAACATACATGCAATAACTCTGGTGGATCCATATGTGGGTTTTGAAAAGAACAAAATTTCAATGACTCTAGTTGTGGTTCATGAAAACAACACACATGCAATGACATTGGTGGATCCATGTGGTTCATGAAAATAACACGGATGCAATGATTCTGGTGGATCCATATGTGGGTTATGTAAAAGAACACACATGCAATGACTAGGGCTGATCTAGGATAAGAACACACATGCAATGACTCTAGTGGATCCATATGTTGTTTGTGAAAAGAACATAAATGCAATGACTCTAGTGGATCCATGTGGTTTATGAAAAGAACAGACATGCAATGACTCTATCTGTGGTTAACAAAAATAACACACATGCAATGACACTGGTGGATCCATATGTGGTTTGTGAAAAGAACACACATTCAATGACACTGCTGGATCCATGTGGTTTATGAAAATAACACACATGCAATGACTCTTGTGTATCCATATGTGGTTTATGAAAAGAACACACATGCAATGATTCTAGCTGTGTGTCGTGGTGGTGTCACGGCAGATTCCATGGATAGGCTAAAGGTGGGGACTAATACACGCTAGGGGAATCCAGGGAGGGATAGTGAAGTGATTCTCCACACTGAAGTTTGTATTGCTTTCCTTTCAAGATTACAAGCGCTCCTAGAGCTGTATTGGCGAGAGGAGGAAGAAGGAGCTCTCTTACTCCCACCCACAGTTCACACCTAAAACCTTAGCCAAATCAGTATAGAAGAAAACCCAAAAAACCCCTTCTACTGAAACCCTAACCCACCCTTATATAGAGGTGGTTTGGTCTCTGCCTAGGGAATACGTGGAGGCATATTCCTAAGAATATGCCTCCTCTCAAAGTGGTAACCCGACCGGGGTGCTTGTCCCCCGTGTCACACATGCTTTAGCTATGTGAGCCTCTGCGGCGCCCGCGTCAGCCGACACGGTCGTCGTTACCCTTGTCGGCCATGACCCGGTGGTCCTGCCCTTGCCTGCTTCGCTCATGTAGTGCGTACCGGGCTTTCTTTTTGACCAACGAGATTCCTTCCTTCTCCTAGAAGCTAAACGAGACCCGGATCATGGTAGATCTGGTTATACCTGTTCCTGCATACAAGTTAGACAAGCACTTCCGACTTACTCCTTAAGTTGGCTGAGATAATGTTAGGCGACCCCCTGGTCCGGGTTACTCTGTGATCCGGCCTGCCTTGAGGTGACCTGTCCAGCATCCGCTTTGACCCTGCCGAACCTCGGCTAACTCGGCCTTTATACCCCGGAGTGACCCTACCCGAGGGTATCCCCCCAACATTAGTCCCCGAAGTTGGTGCGGTCTTAGCTGCCTTGGCCGCTAAGGCCACATCAGGTTCATTTATGTTCGAGCCTTGGACGTTATTTCCGGGTTAGCTCTTTATCTCGGATTATATGGATTTACGTTCCCTTCGCACGTTCCAAGTATTCACTTGCCGATCGGGTTTCCATTTTGACTCGGATCTCATGGCTTTACTTTCCCTCTGCACATTCTAAGTTTTTACTGGCTGTCCGGGTTTCCATGGTTCGATCCGGGCCTTGTTTCCTTCCTTCATACGCCAACCCACGTGGAGGCCAATCATTACATTGTCTTATTTTAAGGGCCTGCATAGTAATCGCCGCAGTAATTGTTAGTTATCACTGTGCGAGGGTCACGTCATGCCTGCCTCCTCGTTTACCGCATCAGTGTGTCACGTCACTGGATCGCCTCTGCCCTGTGGCCCTCCGTGTGGCTCCTCACTGATTGGCTGAGGCAGGTGATACACAACCACACCATGTGGCTCATTTGCAGGGTGCGATCCACTCACCCCTTTAGGGAGTGGTTAAATAGCGAAGGGGCGCACCCCTTAGGATTCTTTCCTCTTCCGTGCCCCTCTGCCCGTTGCTATTCTTCTTCGTCTTCCTCGCGACCGTGCCGCCGCTAGTGCTCCTAGCAGCAGCGCTGCCGCCGCACTTTTCCCCGTGCCACTGCGTCGTGGCCACCGCTGCGCAGCTCCCTCACCACGGGTCTTCGCCAATCCAGGATTCTGACTCCCGCTGCCGCTAGCGCCAGCGAGGGTAGCGAGTACGAGATGACGGAGGAGGAGCTTGTCGTCGCCGAGCAAGAAATGGAGGAGGACGCTGCTGCGGCGGACCGCGGTGCGTGGGCCGGGTCTTGGGTCTGTCAAGATGACCTTGACTAGCTTTACCGGACCAGACGCATCCCTGCTGGCGTCGACGCTCGTCTCTGCTCCGCCGAACTGGCCCCCTCACCCAATCCGGGTGAGTTCGTCGTGTTCTTGTCCCACTTCCAACGGGGGTTCGGCTTGCCGGTGAGCGACTTCTTCCGGGATTGGCTTAGCACCTACCGGCTATAGCCGCACCACCTTCCAGCCAACGCTATCACTTCTCTCTCTGCTTTTTCTTCTACGATCGAAGGCTACACCGGACTGTGGCCCACGAAGGAGCTGTGGATCCGGTTTTTCGGCCTCCGTCGTAACGTCATCCCCAACATCCAAGTTGAGTCAGAGGACAAGCAGCTCACCCAATTTGGAGCTGCGTCCATCTCTCCCTGGAGGACTTCCGTTTTCCCCTGGGTCACCAGCTTGACTCCTGCAAATGATGGGCCCGGACCTTCTTCTATGTCCGGAATACGGTCACTAAAGACTTGATTCGGTTGCTCCACTATACTCCGGGTCCACCTAACCCGAAATTTTGGGAGGAGATCTCCAAGAAGCCCACGGCCTTGGCCAACCAGGTTAACAAGAGGTTCGTGGAACTGAAGAAACTCGGATTGCGCAACGAGGATGCTATGATCATGTTCGTGTGCAACCGAATCTCTCCCCTCCAGAAGCGCACCCACAAGGTGTGCCACATGAGTTTCGGCCGCGACCCCAACCGGACCTCCTCCTTCGAGCTGAGCAACACGGAGATTTTTCGCCGGGTTAAGGCTCTCTTCACCACCCACAAAGATTTCTCCGCTAAATGGACGTGGGGAATTGAGCACTTTTGAAGTGACAGGCTCCCTCCCGCGGTAAGCTTCACGGGGCAAACTTACTTCGGATTAAATATATGTCGGTTTTTGTTGTATTTTTGACTCTGTTCTTCATTCCTTTTCTCAGCTATTCCTTCAGCAAACCCTTGAGGACGGCACGGATCCGACCCTTAAGTGGGCGCCGGACTAAGAAACCCCGGATAAGGAGGAGCCGGACCAGGAGATGTTTCTCCCTATGACCGACGCTATAGAACGACCCAGCGGTAAATTCTCTTCTCTTAGAGATTGGCCCGATGATGAGGATGACTCAGATGTCGACGTGATTGAACCTATTGAGGTTTTCCCTCTTTCTTTTGCCTTTTCGGCATCAGCTAACCCTGGTGGGCATATCCATGAGGATCCTCCGCTTGCTACGAGCGAACCTGTTCCGGTGGCGCGGAGCCGCACCAAGTTCCTCCTTCGGACCTTCTCAGCCCGCAAAAAGGCGAAAGAAGGCCGGAGACAAAACTGCCTCCAAGCCGCAGGCAAAGCCCCAGCACGAAGGGCTCGGAAACCCAAGGAGGCCCAAACCTCGGATGCGTAAGTCATTTTTCTTTCCGTAAACCCCTTTTCCTTGCATTGTTGTAAATTCTCTTCTGACATTATTCTCTTCCACGGGGCTCTGGTGGAGGTCCCGCAGAACGGATCTAGCATCTCTTCACTGCTCCGCTCTAGCCCTTCTCCCCCTCGTGACGACGAGTCACGTCCGCTGAGCCCTATTCCAGAGGGTTCTGCGTCTGCTCCGGGTTCCACACTACCTCGTCGATAGGAGTGCAACCTCGGAGTGGGAGAGACCAGCCCAGCCGAGGCGACGACGTCCACAACTTCGGCATCACCGCAACCAACAGCCACCGAGACTACCTCGACACCAGCACCGGCCCCAGCACCAGCAGCAGTTCCAGTACCAGTGACCGAACCAGCACCAGTACCCGTTCCGGCACCAAGAAAATCAACAACCGCTCCAAGTCCAGCTATAAGAGCTCCAGTGCCAAGTTCTTCTGCCTCGTCCGAGTCATCTCAACCTCGGCGAGGAACTATCCCAGCAGCTCCTAAGGGGAAATCCGTTGCAGTTACTTCTTCCCAGCAAGCCAAGGGCAAAAAGGCTCCGGATGCTACCAAGTCACCATTCGTCGAGGCTGGGCAGCGAACCCTAGCGTCAATGCTTCCCAAGAAAGCTCCAGCATCGAAGGATGGCCCTGCCGAGTCAACTGATGTGCAGCAAATGGTTCTGCATACTAGCCCAGCCCTTGCCTTGGTTGAGAGGAAAGAAGCGCATGCGAAGGGCTTGGTGGCACCCCATATGCCCACCGGTGAGCGGTACCCTCCGAGCCTGATTGAGTTTGTTATGAACTGGAACAAGGCAGAGTTCGTCCACAACGACGATCTCCCGGAAAAGTTCGGCCCCGCATAATTTTCCGCCCAAATGAACACAGCCCCTAAGGAATTTAACCTCGCGGGGCGGATGATGGAGGTATGTCGCTTCTCCTTTACATGTTGTAGATAATAACCATTAGTCCCCGAGCCTTCGGTGGAGTAACTTGTTACTCGGCCGGATGCTCATTAGAAAACTAACGCAGCTCTATGAGAACTTCAAATATGCATACACCTAGAGCCGGGTTAAGTTCCACTTGGCCCGGATCTTGCACACTTCGAATATGCACACACCTAGAGCTGGGTTAAGTTCCACTTGGCCCGGATCTTGTATACTTCGAATATGCACACACCTAGAGCCGGGTTAAGTTCCACTTGGCCCGGATCTTGTACACTTCGAATATGCACACACATAGAGCCGTGTTAAGTTCCACTTGGCCCGGATCTTGTACACTTCGAATATGCACACACCTAGAGCCAGGTTTCATTCCACTTGGCCCGGATCTTGTACACTTCGAATATGCACACACCTAGAGTCGGGTTAAGTTCCACTTGGCCCGGATCTTGTACACTTCGAATATGCACCAAGCTAATTTATGCTTCTGTACTTTTTTCAGGTAACCACCAATCGCCGGAGTGCTGAATTCCAACGCCTGCTGGATACCCACAAGATGCTACGCGCAAAGCACATTGCACTTATTGCGGAACATGAAAAAAGGGGTAAGTTTCTCCCTTAGGCCTTTTTCGTTTTTCTTCATCTTCTTCTGCCGAGCTAATATCATCATTCGGTTTCTGCAGCTAGGGTGGAGGCTGAGAACAAGATCATGCGGAAGAACTTGGAGCAAATCCAAGGTATGTCCTTTTTGTCCCACCTTGTAGTGTTTTCCATTTCCTTTTCTCCTTGGCTCGGCAAATATTCATTCCTCGGCTCTGCCGGTTCAACATACTATTTCAGCATCGCTTGAGGATAGTGTGCCCGTGCCTGATATGATGCTGCATTTTCTCGAACAAGAAGGGCAGCATCAAGCTGAGCTGCAGAAAAAAGATGATGAACTCTCTCTCCTCCGGACCAAGGACAATGAGATTGCCAGGCTCAAGGCTGAGATGGAGAAGATGAAGGCCTAGCACCAAACCGAGCTCCAAAAGGTTGGCCAGAACTTCACAGAAGAGCGCGAGCGCCTTACTCTCCAGATCTCCAAGGACCAGGACCTACTCAAAGAATCCGACATCCAGCTTGGATCGGCAAACGTTGAGCTTGAGCAACTTCGCAAGAGACGCGATGACTGCATCAAGGAGTTGACCCAGATCCTCAGCCATATATCACGTAAGTTCCTTCCGACATACTTTTCCGGGTTGCTTCATATGTCTTTTATTTACCTTCTTCCCTTGTCTTGCTTCCAGGCAAATTTCCTGAGAGCATCACTATTGCAAGCACAGCAGTTGCAGATTTTCGCCGAGCGAGGGGTACTCCTACCGCTCCTGCTGGTGAGGAGGTTCCTTACGACATGGAGGACCTATTGGTCAGCTTGTCATCTCACGTGGAACTCGTCAAGAATTATGGCAAGGATATCCTCGACGCTGCAGTTCGCATCTTCAACACGTTCTGGCCTAGAGAAGATAGCCCGGAGACCACCACGATTCTCGTCGAGAAGCTAATGGAGACTGAGACCCATCTCGATCTCTGGAGAGAGTCCGCTGGGCGTGCCGCAGCTGACACTATCCTTTACCACATACTCACATGGTACGAGAAGATCAACCTCAGCCTCCTTACACGTCGGCACACCGGATCTAGATGGACTAATGACCCGGAGTGGGTAGCTCGGCGCCAGGCTTGCGCCTACAGCCTCATCGAATATTCTCCTATCCATGAATGGGTTGAAGGACCGAGCTTCCTGGAATCCGCTGGGGATGAGAACGCTGAAAATGCTGAAGACGGGTCGGATGAGGACGAAGAAGGCGATGCCTCAGATATTGAAGAAAGCAAAGACGACACCGAACTTCCTCCTCCTGCTGCTCCTTAGGTTAAAGAACTTGAAAATTTATCAGATCCTCGGTATGCCGGGCGGAACTGTATCCTGTGTATATGTGATATTTTGCTACTAAGTTCTTATGGCGGGTTAACTTGGGCGTAGTCCCCGAGTTTCTTTTTCTTGTTCGTCCAATCTTTTGGCTCGGATCGTCTCTACCTTGATTCGGTTTTATGACTTACGAATCCGAGCTTCAAAAATTGTCTTAATAATACTAAGAAACTTTCAGACTTAGCTCAAAAATAAAGCTGCATAATAACTTGAAAATAAATACAGGGTTAGTCCGAAAAACAAACGTTAGCTCGAATAAATTCGTTTCCTTAGTCGCTTTTCATGTGCTACGCAATTCCAAACTTGTTCTCTTGCTTGCCATGAAGCCAATTCTTGTTGGACAGCAGCAAGTCGAAGGGTTGGGTTTTTGGTGCTCACACATTACTAATCCGAGTTAAGTAGAACAACTTATTCCAGCTAACGCACAAGAGACAAGAACAAAAATTATTAAGGCAGTCCCCGAGTTACTGCTCGAGGTGCTAATATTTCATTGATAAGCTCATTGCCGACATACATACCGACATATGAGACGACTCGGATACATACCCTTCTTAGCTAAGTGTAGAAAGGACGAAGTAGTGCTACATTCCATGGTCGCTTAGATTCTTCTCCGGACCTGTCCGCCTTGTTCTTTTCCTGTGGCTTTGCATCTATAAGATAATAAGAATCGTTGTGCAATGCTTTGCTCACGATGAATGGCCCTTCCCATGGGGGGGATAATTTATGCATGCCGGTAGTACGTTGTACCAACCGGAGCACCAGATCGCCTTCCCGAAAGACTCGGGGGCACACTTTCCGGCTATGGTAGCGTCGGAGATTTTGCTGATATAAGGCGGATCTAGACAGTGCTAGTTCTCTCGCTTCTTCCAGCAGATCAACATCATTTTGCCGGGCTTCTTGCACTTCGGCTTCTGTGTATTGGGTGACCCTAGGCGAATCATGCTCTATGTCGGCTGGTAATACAGCTTCTGCCCCATATACCAGAAAAAATGGCGTATAGCCTGTTGATCGATTCGGAGTTATTCTTAAACTCCACAGTACCGCTGGTAGTTCTTCTATCCAGCACCCCGCTGATCTTTGCAGCGGCTCAATGAGCCGAAGTTTTATCCCGGATAATACTAATCCGTTGGATCTTTCCACTTGTCCGTTCGATGCGGAGTGAGCTACCGAGGCTATGACAGAAGCGCGCAAATGCTCCTTCCGCATAATTTGTGCCATTATCAGTTATGATACTGTGAGGATAACCGTATCTCAAGATAATGTCTTTGATAAATGTTACGGCCGTAGCTCCATCACATTTTCTTATAGCCTTCACTTTAATCCATTTTGTAAACTTATCCACCATGACCAAAATGTGAGTCATGTTTCCCCTTGCTGGTTTGAACGGGCCAACCATATCCAAGCACCATACGACAAATGGCCACGTAATTGGTATGGTCTTGAGTTCCGACATCGGCATATGTGTCTTGGTAGCGTACCTCTGACAACCATTGCATTTTCTCACCAGATCTTCTGCTTGTTCTAAGGCACTTGGCCAGTAGAATCCATGCCGGAATGCTTTTGCCACCAAGGCTCGGGATGAGGCATGATCCCGCACTCTCCTTGGTGTATATCTAGGAGGATGTCGAGCCCTTTTTCTGGGTCAACGCATCGCTGGAGGACATTGGTTACACTCTGTTTGTATAGCTCGGAATTGATAATCGTGTATGCTTTCACTCTCCTCTGAGTTTGCCTGGCTAACACCTCCTCACTGGGTAATGTTCCATCTTTCAGGAATTGGAATATAGGTCGTGCCCAAGCTGGTATTGCTCGTGCAGGGAACACGTCCTCATCAATTTCCATCTGATCCACCGGCATAACTTCTGCCGGATCACGCTGAGCAGTCCCCGGGTCCAGCGAGGTAGTCCCCGGGTTTGCTGAGGCAGTCCCTGGGTTTGCTGATGCAGTCCCCGGGTTTCGTGCACTACCTCCCATGTCAATGTCCATGGGCTCAGCTCCGGATTCTGTATCTTCCGGGACGTAGATCGAGTCGGTTCCTGGGAACAGCCTGATAGATGGTTTTCTGAGGTGTTCCAATGGTACACCCGGTGGAATTGCCTGTCGGGTTGATCCGAGCTTCGATAGCATGTTGGCAGCCTCGTTTTCCACCCGGGGTACATGGTGAAATTTGCATCCCTCAAAGTAACCAGATATCTTCTGCACATGAAATCTGTACAGTGCCATGTTTGGATCCAGGGCGTCCCACACTCCGGACACTTGTTGCACCACCAAATCCTAGTCGCCAAAGCATATGATCCGACGTATCCCAATCTCTTTTGCCACTTTGAGCCCATGCACAAGTGCTTCATACTCTGCGACATTGTTTGATGCCGCGAAATGGATCTGCAACACGTATTTTAGCTGGTCCTTCTTTGGCAAGGTAAGCACATCTCCGGCGCCTAGTCCGGTTTTTGTTTTTGACCCGTCAAAGTGCATCCTCCAGTAGTTCAGATCTGGTGGCGGTGGTTCGTATTGTACCTCGGCCCAATCTACAAAAAAGTCCGCCACAGCCTGAGACTTGATTGCTTCTCTTCTGTCACATTGTGGCGCATAAGGAGCTAGTTCAATTGCCCATTTTGCGATTCGACCACTCGCATCCTTGTTACCCATTATCTCAGATATGGGAGCCTCACATATTACTTTGATGGGGTGCTCCTCAAAGTAATGCTTTAACTTCTTTGCAGCCATATAGACACCATATGCCACCTTTTGAAAGTGCGGGTAGTTCTATTTTGAGGTAGATAATACCTCGCTCAAGTAATACACTGGCCTCTGCACTGACTTACCCTCTTCATTGCGCTCTACTACAATCACTGCACTTACAACTCGGTTGGTTGTGGCTATGTAGAGAAACATTGGCTCCTTTGATAGTGGTGAGGCTAACACTGGTGCAGTGGCCAACATCTTTTTTAGGTGGGCAAAGGCTTCATCGGCCTGTGGCGTCCAAACGAACTTATCCGACTTTTTCATGAGTTGGTAGAGAGGCAATGCCTTTTCTCCCAACCGACATACAAACCGACTCAACGATGCTAGGCACCCAGTGAACTTCTGGACATCATTAAGACACTTCGGTAGCTCCATTCGTTCAATGTCCCGGATCTTAGTTGGATTAACCTCGATACCTCGGCTGGAGACGAGAAGTACGAGTAATTTTCTAGCTGGGACACCGAAGGTACATTTTTCTAGGTTAAGCTTCATTCGGAACCTTCTCAAGTTCGCGAATGTCTGCCTGATGTCGTAAAGGAGCATTTTGCTTTCCTTGGTCTTGATAACCACATCATCCATATATACTTGTACATTTTGACCTATTTGGTCATGCAAACATTTTTGCATACATCTTTGGTACGTTGCACCTGCATTACGTAAACCAAACGCCATAGTGCGATAGCAATAAGCCCCGTACGGGGTGATAAATGCGGTCTTTATTTGATCATCTGGATTCAGAGGTATCTGGTGGAAACCAGAATATGCATCAATGAATGACAATAGTTCACATCCCGCGGTTGAGTCTATGACCTGATCTATCCTCGGCAGTGGAAATGGATCTTTTGGACACGCCTTGTTCAGGTTCGTGTAATCGATACACATACGCCAAACTACTGCCATATTCGGATCATCCTTCTTCTTTTCTAGCAGCACCGGATTAGAGAGCCAATGCAGATACAGTACTTCCATGATAAATCCTGCTGCTAGCAACCGAGCTATCTCGTCTCCAATGACTTTTCTCCTATCCTCGGCGAAGCGGCAGAGAGGTTGCTTCACCGGCCTTGCTCCGGGTCTTACGTTCAAAGAGTGCTCGGCCAACTCCCTCGGAACACCTTCCAAATCCTGTGTGGACCAAGCAAAAATGTCCCGATTCTCACGGAGGAAGCTGACGAGCTCGCTTTCCTATTTATCAGTTAACCCGGCACCAATTGTTACGGTGCGCTCCGGGAACATGTCATCAACTGGAACCTTCTTGGTATCTTTCGTGGCTTGGAAGGAGACAGATCCATGTGGGTCACTTAGCACTAGCATATACTGCTGCGCGGACTGAGCCAAAGCTGCCACCTCTTGAATTTTTCTGTTCTCCTGCGCGATCACAAGCGATTCGGCTAAGTTAGACCCGTCTGAGGCACACTCAATGGAACATCGAAAATCTCCTGCAATGGTAATCACTCCATTTGGCCCAGGCAACTTCATCTTCAGATAACTGATGTGGCATCTTGCCATGAACTTGTTCAATGCTGGCCTTCCGAGTAATGCGTGATATGCACTTTCCAAGTTCACCACCTCGAACTCCAGATTCTCAGTTCGGCAATTATCTCTCGTGCCGAACAATACGTCGACCCGGACTTTGCCTATGGGCTCACAAGAAATGCCTGGTACAATACCATGGAAAGTTGTCCTTGTAGCCTGGAGCATGTTCTTCGAGATACCCAACTTGCGCATTGTATCCGCATACATAATGTTGATGCTACTACCATTGTCAATCAGTACCTTGGAGAACCTCACATTAATGTTAGGCCCAATGAATGTCGGGTCCAGCACTAACGCATATGAGCCAGGGCTTGGCATAAGCTTGGGATGATCCTTTATGCTCCAGGTGATTTCCTGGTCCGACCAAGGCATGTATCTCGTCACTGCCGGCATCACTGCATTTACCTCCATATGCCTACGCTGCATGCTTTTTCTGTTAGTTTCCTCAATGGTGAACACGCAATAGCTCTGATGATGCTCCCTGTACTCATTTCTCCCCTCATTTCCAGGGTTCCTCTGATCCGGCTGATGTTGGTTTTCCACTTGATGCACCGCATCCCTTCGCTCAATGTTATCATACCTCGGTGGGGGGAGGCAACATTAGCTGTTGCGTGTTTGCTCCGGAGAGCAGTTGCTGTCGGGGTAACTCCTGCTGAGGCTGATCATTCCGGGGTGCCTGAGCATTCCCTGAACCACCTTGTTCAATCTTGCGCATCCACTCACATTGCCTCGTCGTATGACCTGCTGGATTACTCAGGTTTGGTGTGTGAAACTTAAACGGCTGGTCCAACATCGACTCATAGGTATACCTCGGACGGTCTTTCTTTTCTTTCCACTGTCTTTTTTGCTCCGGCGTCCACGTTTTCTTGCCATCGTTTCTTGGAGTCCATTGCCCTCCAGTTTTCTGGCGCTGGTTGCTTCCTGCTCCGGGTTGATCTTGATTCACAACCGCAACTTGTTGTGAACCGTAGTGATGATCCGGTCTATCATCTCTTCTTTTTCCTCTGTAGTCATTCCTCCGAGATGACCCAGCTCCATCCCTCTAATAATATTCCTCGTTTGACTCGTTTGATGCGAGCCTAGGTTGAGTCGGATCACCCAAAGCATACGAATCGGCAATCCGGATCATCTCTGCCAACATAATTGGCATTTTCCTTTGCAACTTCATCCACAGCTCGCTGCCATATCTGCACCCTTGCGCAAACCACGCTATGGCCTGTGACTCTATGATACCCTCACACGAGTTTCTCACGGTACACCACCGGGTCAAGAATTCACGGTCTGTCTCATTGGGCCTTTGCTTGCACATTGCTAGGGTCTGCAGCCTATTTGGCCTCTGATATGTACTTGAGAAATTGCTGATAAACATTTCCTCAAAATCTATCTAGCAGTTGATGCTTCCGGGTGGTAAATTGTTCAACCATACTCTGGCCGGACCTTCCAACATCTGGGGTACGTATCGTACAACCCATCTCAAGTTGCTAGTGGCAATTTTCATAGCCGTAGCATAGTTTATCAGCCAATCCTCCGGTTTGGTACTGCCGTCATACGTCTTCGTGCCCCTAGGCAGCTGGAAGTTGGGTACCGGTGGCTCCTTCATGATCCGGGGTCCAAAGCACGCTGGACCCGGTGGACCTTGACATTCGATCTGTTCCGACCTATACAGGCGATCCAGTTTCAACCTGGCGTCATCTGGCATCAAATCCCTGCTTCCCAATCTTGACCCTATCACATGATAGTCCGGTCTTGGGTACCCCGCGTTCACCATCTCCGAATCACCATCGTTGTACTGGTTTTGCTCTTATGGCGCACCTCTCTGTTGCATACCTCGGCCGGGACTTTGCTCTTGCCTTGGTACATTCCGCTGCTGCGGTTGTCCTGCTCCTGCCGAGTTCGCTGTCCGGCATTGCCGTTGGCAGCGTTCCCTTGACCGGCATTGCCTTGGTCGTGGTTACCTCGGCCAGCTTCACCTCGGCTCACACTTTGTCGATCATCATTTTTCTATGCTTCTTTTCCTTTTCCTGTCCACGTCGGGTCGTACGGGACGATCTGTTTGTTCTGTCTGGCCGAGGTTACTACCTCTTCTCTCCTTGGACTACCATGAGGAGACGATGCGGCTCCAGCGGATTTCTCCGGGTTACCCATCGCCGAATGGACGATTTTGGAAGCTCCAGCTCTCTCCGGGTTAGATCTGAGTAGCTCTTCATTTTGTCTGTTCGCGATCCGAACTAGCTCGGGCCTCACCCGTCAGACCCTCTAACTCGGACGCAGCCGCATCCACTGCTCTGAGGTTCTTTGCCGGGGTACTATACTTCGGCAGCCCCACAGACAAACAGTTCGCTGACTCCTCAATCCTAGTATCACCTTCTCTATTCATCTCACTCATGAGATTTCTCCGTTTTACTTTTACCGTGTCAACTTTGTTTGCTTTTGCATATTGACGTAGCGTCATGTTCAACGACTGCTGAGCCGCGGCTATTTTCTCTGTGCCTTCTAGTATCTTTTGCCTGGTTTCCTCTAGCTCAGCCTATGCCCGAGTCGGATCTACTGCTGCTACTACAGGGTTTGCCAAGCTATCCATCGCCTCTCTCAACACATTTTCTGGCCTCTCTAGTGGAGGACCTCTAGCTTTCCTTGGTGCCTTAGGCGTTACCTCTGGATCTGGCACTGGATCCTTGTTTGCGCCCGCACCAGACGCGGTCATCATCACCTCTGCATGGTCCGGGGAGCGAATGATACGCGCCCCGCGAGCCACAGTGAGGGGTGGTTCCCCTGCTTCGATGATGCGACGCAGATGAGCGCATGTTACGTCCACAGCAACGTAGACCTTGTGCGTGTCGAGCTTGACGAAGAGGCCGTTGCGCAGAAGTGGGCGCGTGCCGAAGCAGCCTGCGTTGTCGCTAACAAAGTCCAACGCTCCAAAGCACTGAACGAGCCCGGAGACGATGCGTTCACTGGTGGCGATGAAGTTTCCCGTCCGGATCTTAACCCCTGCTAGCGCCGCTAGCCCCACGGTGGGCGCCAACTGTCATGGTGGTGTCACGGCAGATGCCATGGATAGGCTAAAGGTGGGGACTAATACACGCTAGGGGAATCCAGGAAGGGATAGTGAAGTGATTCTCCACACTGAAGTTTGTATTGCTTTCCTTTCAAGATTACAAGCACTCCTAGAGCTGTATTGGCGAGAGGAGGAAGAAGGAGCTCTCTTACTCCCACCCACAGTTCACACCTAAAACCTTAGCCAAATCAGTATAGAAGAAAACCCAAAAACCCCCTTCTACTGAAACCCTAGCCCCCCTTATATAGAGGTGGTTTGGTCTCTGCCTAGGGCATACGTGGAGGCATATTCCTAAGAATATGCCTCCTCCTCTCAAAGTGGTAACCCGACCGGGGTGCTTTTCCCCGCGTCACACATGCTTTAGCTATGTGAGCCTCTGCGGCGCCCGCGTCAGCCGACACGGTCGTCGTCACCCTAGTCGGCCATGACCCGGTGGTCCTGCCCTTGCCTGCTTCGCTCATGCAGTGCGTACCGGGCTTTCTTTTTGACCAGCGACATTCCTTCCTTCTCCCAGAAGCTAAACGGGACCCGGATCATGGTAGATCCGGCTATAGCTGTTCCTGCATACAAGTTAGACAAGCGCTTCCGACTTACTCCTTAAGTCGGCTGAGATAATGTTAGGCGACCCCCCTCGTCCGGGTTACTCCGTGATCCGGCCTGTCTTGAGGTGACCTGGCCAGCATCCGCTTTGACCCTGCCGAACCTCGGCTAACTCGGCCTTTATACCCCGGAGTGACCCTACCCGGGGGTATCCCCCCAACACTGTGGTTAATGAAAAGAACACACATGCAATGACTGTAGCTGTGGTTTATGAAAAGAACACACATGCAATGACACTGGTGGATCCATATGTGGTTTGTGAAAAGAACACACTTGCAATGACACTGGTGGATCCATATATGGTTTGTGAAAAGAACACACATTCAATGACACTAGTGGATCCATGTGGTTTATGGAAAGAACATACATGCAATGACTCTGGTGGATCCATATGTGGTTTGTGAAAAGAACACACATTCAATGACTCTAGTTGTGGTTCATGAAAAGAACAGACATGCAATGTCACTGGTGGATCCATGTGGTTCATGAAAATAACACAGATGCAATGACTCTGGTGGATCCATATGTGGTTTATGTAAAAGAACGCACATGCAATGACTCTAGTTGGGGTTCACGAAAAGAACACAGATGCAACGACACTGGTGGATCTATGTGGTTCATGAAAATAACACACATGCAATGAATCCGGTGGATCCATATGTGGATTATGAAAAGAACACACCTGCAATGACTCGCTGGTTTAGGAAAATAACACACATGCAATGACTCTGGTGGATCCATATGTGGTTTATGAAAAGAACACACATGCAATAACTCTAGTGCTGGTTTAGGATAAGAACACACATGCAATGAATCTAGTGGATCCATATGTGGTTTATGAAAAGAACGGACATGCAATGACACTAGTTGTGGTTAATGAAAATAACACACATGCAATGACTCTAGTGGATACATATGTGGTTAATGAAAAGAACACACATTCAATGACACATGTGGATCCATATGTGGTTTGTGAAAAGAACACACATTCAATGACACTTGTGGATCCATGTGGTTTATGAAAAGAACAGACATGCAATGAATTTGGTGGATCCATATGTGGTTTGTGAAAAGAACACACATGCAAAGATTCTAGTTGTGGTTCATGAAAAGAACACACATGCAATGACACTGGTGGATCCATGTGGTTCATGAAAATAACACACATGCAATGACTCTGGTGGATCCATACGTTGTTTATGAAATGAACACACATGCAATGACTGTAGTGTTGGTTTAGGAAAAGAACACACATGCAATGACACTGGTGGATCCATATGTGGGTTGTGAAAAGAACACACATTCAATGAACTCTATTGGATCCATGTGGTTTGTGAAAAGAACATACATGGAATGACACTGGTGGATCCACATGTGGTTTATGAGAATAACACACATGCAATGACTCTGGTGGATCCATGTGGTTTATGAAAAGATAGACATGAAATAACTCTGGTGCATCCCTATGTGGTTTGTGAAAAGAACACACATGCAATGACTCTAGTTATGGTTCATGAAAAGAACACACATGCAATGACACTGGTGGATCCATGTGGTTCATGAAAATAACACACATGCAATGACTCTGGTGGATCCATATGTGGTTTATGAAAAGAACACACATGCAATGACTCTAGTGATGGTTTAGGATAAGAACACATATGCAATGACTCTAGTGCTGGTTTAGGATAAGAACACACATGTAATGACTCTAGTGGATCCATATGTGCTTTATGAAAGGAACAAACATGCAATGACACTAGTTGTGGTTAATGAAAAGAACACACTTGCATGACTCTAGTGGATCCATATGTGGTTAATAAAAAGAACACACATGCAATGACACGTGTGGATCCATATCTGTTTTGTGAAAAGAACATACATTCAATGACACTTGTGGATCCATGTGGTTTATGAAAAGAATAGACATGCAATAACTCTGGCGGATCCATATGTGGTTGGTGAAAAGAACACACATGCAACGACTCTAGTTGTGGTTCATGAAAAGAACACACATGCAATGACACTGGTGGATCCATGTGGTTCATGAAAATAACGCACATGCAATGACTCTGGTGGATCCATATGTGGTTTGTGAAAAGAACACACATGAAATGACTCTAGTGGATCCATATGTGGTTTATGAAAAGAACATACATGCAATGACTCTAGTTATGGTTCATGAAAAGAACACACATGAAATGAAATTGGTGGATCCATGTGGTTCATGCAAATCACACACATGCAATGACTCTGGTGGATCCATATGTGGTTTATGAAAAGAACACACATACAATGACACTGGTGGATCCATGTGGTTTATGAAAATAACAGACATGCAATGACTCTGATAGATCCATAGGTGGTTTGTGAAAAGAACACACATGCAATGACTCTAGTTGTGGTTCATGAAAAGAACACACAAGCAATGCCACTGGTGGATCCATGTGGTTCATGAAAATAACGCACATGACTCTGGTGGATCCATATGTGGATTATGAAAAGAACACACCTGCAATGACTCATTGGTTTAGGGAAAGAACACACATGCATTGACAATGGTGGATCCATATGTGTTTTGTGAAAAGAACACACATGCAATGACTCTGGTGGATCCATATGTGGTTTGTGAAAATAAAACACATGCAATCACTCTAGCTGTGGTTAATGAAAAGAACACACATGCAAATACACTGGTGGATCCATATGGTTCATGAAAATAACACACATGCAATGGCTCTGGTGGATCCCTATGTGGTTTATGAAAATAACACACATGCAATGACTCTAGTCGTGGTTCATGAAAAGAACACACATGCAATGACACTAGTGGATCCACGTGGTTCATGAAAATAACACACATGCAATGACTCTGATGGGTCCATATGTGGTTTGTGAAAAGAACACACATGGTATAACTCTAGTGGATCCATATGTGGTTTATGAAAAGAACACACATGTAATGACTCTAGTCGTGGTTCTTGAAAAGAACACACATGCAATGACACTGGTGGATCTATGTGGTTCATGAAAATCACACCCATGAAATGACTCTAGTGGATCCATATGTGGTTTGTGAAAAGAACACACATGTAATGACACTGGCGGATCCATGTGGTTTATGAAAAGAACATACATGCAACCACTCTGGTGGATACATGTGGTTCATGAAAATAACACACATGCAATGAATCCGGTGGATCCATATGTGGATTATAAAAAGAACACACCTGCAATGACTCTGGTGGATCCATGTGGTTTATGAAAAGATAGACATGAAATAACTCTGGTGCATCCATATGTGGTTTGTGAAAAGAACACACATGTAATGACTCTAGTTATGGTTCATGAAAAGAACACACATGCAATGACACTGGTGGATCCATGTGGTTCATGAAAATAACACACATGCAATGACTCTGGTGGATCCATATGTGGTTTATAAAAAGAACACACATGCAATGACTCTAGTGATGGTTTAGGATAAGAACACATATGCAATGACTCTAGTGCTGGTTTAGGATAAGAACACACAGGTAATGACTCTAGTGGATCCATATGTGCTTTATGAAAGGAACAAACATGCAATGACACTAGTTGTGGTTAATGAAAAGAACACACATGCATGACTCTAGTGGATCCATATGTGGTTAATAAAAAGAACACACATGCAATGACACTTGTGGATCCATATCTGGTTTGTGAAAAGAACATACATTCAATGACACTTGTGGATCCATGTGGTTTATGAAAAGAATAGACATGCAATAACTCTGGCGGATCCATATGTGGTTGGTGAAAAGAACACACATGCAACGACTCTAGTTGTGGTTCATGAAAAGAACACACATGCAATGACACTGGTGGATCCATGTGGTTCATGAAAATAACGCACATGCAATGACTCTGGTGGATCCATATGTGGTTTGTGAAAAGAACACACATGAAATGACTCTAGTGGATCCATATGTGGTTTATGAAAAGAACATACATGCAATGACTCTAGTTATGGTTCATGAAAAGAACACACATGAAATGAAATTGGTGGATCCATGTGGTTCATGCAAATCACACACATGCAATGACTCTGGTGGATCCATATGTGGTTTATGAAAAGAACACACATACAATGACACTGGTGGATCCATGTGGTTTATGAAAATAACAGACATGCAATGACTCTGATGGATCCATATGTGGTTTGTGAAAAGAACACACATGCAATGACTCTAGTTGTGGTTCATGAAAAGAACACACAAGCAATGACACTAGTGGATCCATGTGGCTCATGAAAATAACGCACATGCAATGACTCTGGTGGATCCATATGTGGATTATGAAAAGAACACACCTGCAATGACTCATTGCTTTAGGGAAAGAACACACATGCATTGACAATGGTGGATCCATATGTGTTTTGTGAAAAGAACACACATGCAATGACTCTGGTGGATCCATATGTGGTTTGTGAAAATAAAACACATGCAATCACTCTAGCTGTGGTTAATGAAAAGAACACACATGCAAATACACTGGTGGATCCATATGGTTCATGAAAATAACACACATGCAATGGCTCTGGTGGATCCCTATGTGGTTTATGAAAATAACACACATGCAATGACTCTAGTCGTGGTTCATGAAAAGAACACACATGCAATGACACTAGTGGATCCACGTGGTTCATGAAAATAACACACATGCAATGACTCTGATGGGTCCATATGTGGTTTGTGAAAAGAACACACATGGTATAACTCTAGTGGATCCATATGTGGTTTATGAAAAGAACACACATGTAATGACTCTAGTCGTGGTTCTTGAAAAGAACACACATGCAATGACACTGGTGGATCTATGTGGTTCATGAAAATCACACCCATGCAATGACTCTAGTGGATCCATATGTGGTTTGTGAAAAGAACACACATGTAATGACACTGGTGGATCCATGTGGTTTATGAAAAGAACATACATGCAACCACTCTGGTGGATACATGTGGTTCATGAAAATAACACACATGCAATGAATCCGGTGGATCCATATGTGGATTATAAAAAGAACACACCTGCAATGACTCTGGTGGATCCATGTGGTTTATGAAAAGATAGACATGAAATAACTCTGGTGCATCCATATGTGGTTTGTGAAAAGAACACACATGCAATGACTCTAGTTATGGTTCATGAAAAGAACACACATGCAATGACACTGGTGGATCCATGTGGTTCATGAAAATAACACACATGCAATGACTCTGGTGGATCCATATGTGGTTTATGAAAAGAACACACATGCAATGACTCTAGTGATGGTTTAGGATAAGAACACATATGCAATGACTCTAGTGCTGGTTTAGGATATGAACACACATGTAATGACTCTAGTGGATCCATATGTGCTTTATGAAAGGAACAAACATGCAATGACACTAGTTGTGGTTAATGAAAAGAACACACATGCATGACTCTAGTGGATCCATATGTGGTTAATAAAAAGAACACACATGCAATGACACTTGTGGATGAATATCTGGTTTGTGAAAAGAACATACATTCAATGACACTTGTGGATCCATGTGGTTTATGAAAAGAATAGACATGCAATAACTCTGGCGGATCCATATGTGGTTGGTGAAAAGAACACACATGCAACGACTCTAGTTGTGGTTCATGAAAAGAACACACATGCAATGACACTGGTGGATCCATGTGGTTCATGAAAATAACGCACATGCAATGACTCTGGTGGATCCATATGTGGTTTGTGAAAAGAACACACATGAAATGACTCTAGTGGATCCATATGTGGTTTATGAAAAGAACATACATGCAATGACTCTAGTTATGGTTCATGAAAAGAACACACATGAAATGAAATTGGTGGATCCATGTGGTTCATGCAAATCACACACATGCAATGACTCTGGTGGATCCATATGTGGTTTATGAAAAGAACACACATACAATGACACTGGTGGATCCATGTGGTTTATGAAAATAACAGACATGCAATGACTCTGATGGATCCATATGTGGTTTGTGAAAAGAACACACATGCAATGACTCTAGTTGTGGTTCATGAAAAGAACACACAAGCAATGACACTGGTGGATCCATGTGGTTCATGAAAATAACGCACATGCAATGACTCTGGTGGATCCATATGTGGATTATGAAAAGAACACACCTGCAATGACTCATTGCTTTAGGGAAAGAACACACATGCATTGACAATAGTGGATCCCTATGTGTTTTGTGAAAAGAACACACATGCAATGACTCTGGTGGATCCATATGTGGTTTGTGAAAATAAAACACATGCAATCACTCTAGCTGTGGTTAATGAAAAGAACACACATGCAAATACACTGGTGGATCCATATGGTTCATGAAAATAACACACATGCAATGGCTCTGGTGGATCCCTATGTGGTTTATGAAAATAACACACATGCAATGACTCTAGTCGTGGTTCATGAAAAGAACACACATGCAATGACACTAGTGGATCCACGTGGTTCATGAAATAACACACATGCAATGACTCTGATGGGTCCATATGTGGTTTGTGAAAAGAACACACATGCGATAACTCTAGTGGATCCATATGTGGTTTATGAAAAGAACACACATGTAATGACTCTAGTCGTGGTTCTTGAAAAGAACACACATGCAATGACACTGGTGGATCTATGTGGTTCATGAAAATCACACCCATGCAATGACTCTAGTGGATCCATATGTGGTTTGTGAAAAGAACACACATGTAATGACACTGGTGGATCCATGTGGTTTATGAAAAGAACATGCATGCAACGACTCTGGTGGATACATGTGGTTCATGAAAATAACACACATGCAATGAATCCGGTGGATCCATATGTGGATTATAAAAAGAACACACCTGCAATGACTCGCTGGTTTAGGAAAATAACACACATGCAATGACTCTGGTGGATCCATATGTGGTTTATGAAAAGAACACACGTGCAATAACTCTAGTGCTGGTTTAGGATAAGAACACACATGCAATGACTCTAGTGGATCCATATGTGGTTTATGAAAAGAACGGACATGCAATGACACTAGTTGTGGTTAATGAAAATAACACACATGCAATGACTCTAGTGGATACATATGTGGTTAATGAAAAGAACACACATTCAATGACACATGTGGATCCATATGTGGTTTGTGAAAAGAACACACATTCAATGACACTTGTGGATCCATGTGGTTTATGAAAAGAACAGACATGCAATGAATCTGGTGGATCCATATGTGATTTGTGAAAAGAACACACATGCAAAGATTCTAGTTGTGGTTCATGAAAAGAACACACATGCAATGACACTGGTGGATCCATGTGGTTTATGAAAAGAACAGACATGCAATGAATCTGGTGGATCCATATGTGGTTTGTGAAAAGAACACACATGCAATGATTCTAGTTGTGGTTCATGAAAAGAACACATATGCAATGACACTGGTGGATCCATGTGGTTCAGGAAAATAACACACATGCAATGACTCTGGTGGATCCATATGTGGTTTATGAAATGAACACACATGCAATGACTGTAGTGCTGGTTTAGGAAAAGAACACACATGCAATGACACTGGTGGATCCATATGTGGGTTGTGAAAAGAACACACATTCAATGAACTCTATTGGATCCATGTGGTTTGTGAAAAGAACATACATGCAATGACACTGGTGGATCCACATGTGGTTTATGAGAATAACACACATGCAATGACTCTGGTGGATCCATGTGGTTTATGAAAAGAACAGACGTGCAATGAATCTGGTGGATCCATATGTGGTTTGTGAAAAGAACACACATGCAATGATTCTAGTTGTGGTTCATGAAAAGAACACACATGCAATGACACTGGTGGATCCATTTGGTTCATGAAAATAACACACATGCAATGACTCTGGTGGATCCATATGTGGTTTATGAAATGAACACACATGCAATGACTGTAGTGCTGGTTTAAGAAAAGAACACACATGCAATGACACTGGTGGATCCATATGTGGGTTGTGAAAAGAACACACATTCAATGAACTCTATTGGATCCATGTGGTTTGTGAAAAGTACATACATGCAATGACACTGGTGGATCCACATGTGGTTTATGAGAATAACACACATGCAATGACTCTGGTGGATCCATGTGGTTTATGAAAAGATAGACATGAAATGACTCTGGTGCATCCATATGTGGTTTGTGAAAAGAACACACATGCAATGACTCTAGTTGTGGTTCATGAAAAGAACACACATGCAATCACACTGGTGGATCCATGTGGTTCATGAAAAGAACACACATGCAATGACTCTGGTGGATCCATATGTGGTTTATGAAAAGAACACACATGCAATGACTCTAGTGATGGTTTAGGATAAGAACACATATGCAATGATTCTAGTGCTGGTTTAGGATAATAACACACATGTAATGACTCTAGTGGATCCATATGTGCTTTATGAAAGGAACAAAAATGCAATGACACTAGTTGTGGTTAATGAAAAGAACACACATGCATGACTCTAGTGGATCCGTATGTGGTTAATAAAAAGAACACACATGCAATGACACTTGTGGATCCATATCTGGTTTGTGAAAAGAACATACATTCAATGACACTTGTGGATCCATGTGGTTTATGAAAAGAATAGACATGCAATAACTCTGGCGGATCCATATGTGGTTGGTGAAAAGAACACACATGCAATGACTCTAGTTGTGGTTCATGAAAAGAACACACATGCAATGACAGTGGTGGATCCATGTGGTTCATGAAAATAACGCACATGCAATGACTCTGGTGGATCCATATGTGGTTTGTGAAAAGAACACACATGAAATGACTCTAGTGGATCCATATTTTGTTTATGAAAAGAACATACATGCAATGACTCTAGTTATGGTTCATGAAAAGAACACACATGAAATGAAATTGGTGGATCCATGTGGTTCATGCAAATCACACACATGCAATGACTCTGGTGGATCCATATGTGGTTTATGAAAAGAACACACATACAATGACACTGGTGGATCCATGTGGTTTATGAAAATAACAGACATGCAATGACTCTGATGGATCCATATGTGGTTTGTGAAAAGAACACACATGCAATGACTGTAGTTGTGGTTCATGAAAAGAACACACAAGCAATGACACCGGTGGATCCATGTGGTTCATGAAAATAACGCACATGCAATGACTCTGGTGGATCCATATGTGGATTATGAAAAGAACACACCTGCAATGACTCATTGGTTTAGAAAAGAACACACATGCATTGACAATGGTGGATCCATATGTGTTTTGTGAAAAGAACACACATGCAATGACTCTGGTGGATCCATATGTGGTTTGTGAAAATAAAACACATGCAATCACTCTAGCTGTGGTTAATGAATAGAACACACATGCAAATACACTGGTGGATCCATATGTGTTTTGTGAAAATAACACACATGCAATGACTCTGGTGGATCCATATGTGGTTTGTGAAAATAACACACATGCAATGACTCTAGTCGTGGTTCATGAAAAGAACACACATGCAATGACACTAGTGGATCCACGTGGTTCATGAAAATAACACACATGCAATGACTCTGATGGGTCCATATATGGTTTGTGAAAAGAACACACATGCGATAAATCTAGTGTATCCATATGTGGTTTATGAAAAGAACACACATGTAATGACTCTAGTCGTGGTTCTTGAAAAGAACACACATGCAATGACACTGGTGGATCTATGTGGTTCATGAAAATCACACCCATGCAATGACTCTAGTGGATCCATATGTGGTTTGTGAAAAGAACACACATGTAATGACACTGGTGGATCCATGTGGTTTATGAAAAGGACATACATGCAATGACTCTGGTGGATACATGTGGTTCATGAAAATAACACACATGCAATGAATCCGGTGGATCCATATGTGGATTATAAAAAGAACACACCTGCAATGACTCGCTGGTTTAGGAAAATAACACACATGCAATTACTCTGGTAGATCCATATGTGGTTTATGAAAAGAACACACGTGCAATAACTCTAGTGCTGGTTTAGGATAAGAACACACATGCAATGACTCTAGTGGATCCATATGTGGTTTATGAAAAGAACGGACATGCAATGACACTAGTTGTGGTTAATGAAAATAACACACATGCAATGACTCTAGTGGATACATATGTGGTTAATGAAAAGAACACACATTCAATGACACATGTGGATCCATATGTGGTTTGTGAAAAGAACACACATTCAATGACACTGGTGGATCCATGTGGTTTATGAAAAGAACAGACATGCAATGAATCTGGTGGATCCATATGTGGTTTGTGAAAAGAACACGCATGCAATGATTCTAGTTGTGGTTCATGAAAAGAACACACATGCAATGACACTGGTGGATCCATGTGGTTCATGAAAATAACACACATGCAATGACTCTGGTGGATCCATATGTGGTTTATGAAATGAACACACATGCAATGACTGTAGTGCTGGTTTAGGAAAAGAACACACATGCAATGACACTGGTGGATCCATATGTGGGTTGTGAAAAGAACACACATTCAATGAACTCTATTGGATCCATGTGGTTTGTGAAAAGAACATACATGCAATGACACTGGTGGATCCACATGTGGTTTATGAGAATAACACACATGCAATGACTCTGGTGGATCCATGTGGTTTATGAAAAGAACAGACATGCAATGAATCTGGTGGATCCATATATGGTTTGTGAAAAGAACACACATGAAATGATTCTAGTTGTGGTTCATGAAAAGAACACACATGCAATGACACTGGTGGATCCATGTGGTTCATGAAAATAACACACATGCAATGACTCTGATGGATCCATATGTGGTTTATGAAATGAACACACATGCAATGACTGTAGTGCTGGTTTAGGAAAAGAACACACATGCAATGACACTGGTGGATCCATATGTGGGTTGTGAAAAGAACACACATTCAATGAACTCTATTGGATCCATGTGGTTTGTGAAAAGAACATACATGCAATGACACTGGTGGATCCACATGTGGTTTATGAGAATAACACACATGCAATGACTCTGGTGGATCCATGTGGTTTATGAAAAGATAGACATGAAATGACTCTGGTGCATCCATATGTGGTTTGTGAAAAGAACACACATGCAATGACTCTAGTTGTGGTTCATGAAAAGAACACACATGCAATGACACTGGTGGATCCATGTGGTTCATGAAAAGAACACACATGCAATGACTCTGGTGGATCCATATGTGGTTTATGAAAAGAACACACATGCAATGACTCTAGTGCTGGTTTAGGATAAGAACACACATGCAATGACTCTAGTGCTGGTTTAGGATAAGAACACACATGTAAAGACTCTAGTGGATCCATATGTGCTTTATGAAAGGAACAAACATGCAATGACACTAGTTGTGGTTAATGAAAAGAACACACATGCATGACTCTAGTGGATCCATATGTGGTTAATAAGAAGAACACACATGCAATGACACTTGTGGATCCATATCTGGTTTGTGAAAAGAACATACATTCAATGACACTTGTGGATCCATGTGGTTTATGAAAAGAATAGACATGCAATAACTCTGGCGGATCCATATGTGGTTGGTCAAAAAAACACACGTGCAATGACTCTAGTTGTGGTTCATGAAAAGAACACACATGCAATGACACTAGTGGATCCATGTGGTTCATGAAAATAACACACATGCAATGACTCTGGTGGATCCATATGTGGTTTGTGAAAAGAACACACATGAAATGACTCTAGTGGATCCATATGTGGTTTATGAAAAGAACATACATGCAATGACTCTATTTATGGTCCATGAAAAGAACACACATGAAATGAAATTGGTGGATCCATGTGGATCATGAAAATCACACACATGCAATGACTCTGGTGGACCCATATGTTGTTTATGAAAAGAACACACATACAATGACACTGGTGGATCCATGTGGTTTATGAAAATAGCAGACATGCAATGACTCTGATGGATACATATGTGGTTTGTGAAAAGAACACACATGCAATGACTCTAGTTGTGGTTCATGAAAATAACACACATGCAATGACACTGGTGGATCCATGTGGTTCATGAAAATAACGCACATGCAATGACTCTGGTGGATCCATATGTGGTTTGTGAAAAGAACACACATGAAATGACTCTAGTGGATCCATATGTGGTTTATGAAAAGAACATACATGCAATGACTCTAGTTAAGGTTCATGAAAAGAACACACATGAAATGAAATTGGTGGATCCATGTGGTTCATGCAAATCATACACATGCAATGACTCTGGTGGATCCATATGTGGTTTATGAAAAGAACACACATACAATGACACTGGTGGATCCATGTGGTTTATGAAAATAACAGACATGCAATGAATCTGATGGATCCATATGTGGTTTTTGAAAAGAACACACATGCAATGACTCTAGTTGTGGTTGATGAAAAGAACACACAAGCAATGACACTGGTGGATCCATGTGGTTCATGAAAATAACGCACATGCAATGACTCTGGTGGATCCATATGTGGATTATGAAAAGAACACACCTGCAATGACTCATTGATTTAGGAAAAGAACACACATGCAAATACACTGGTGGATCCATATGTGTTTTGTGAAAAGAACACACATGCAATGACTCTGGTGGATCCATATGTGGTTTGTGAAAATAACACACATGCAATGACTCTAGTCGTGGTTCATGAAAAGAACACACATGCAATGACACTAGTGGATCCACGTGGTTCATGAAAATAACACACATGCAATGACTCTGATGGGTCCATATATGGTTTGTGAAAAGAACACACATGCGATAAATCTAGTGTATCCATATGTGGTTTATGAAAAGAACACACATGTAATGACTCTAGTCGTGGTTCTTGAAAAGAACACACATGCAATGACACTGGTGGATCTATGTGGTTCATGAAAATCACACCCATGCAATGACTCTAGTGGATCCATATGTGGTTTGTGAAAAGAACACACATGTAATGACACTGGTGGATCCATGTGGTTTATGAAAAGAACATACATGCAATGACTCTGGTGGATACATGTGGTTCATGAAAATAACACACATGCAATGAATCCGGTGGATCCATATGTGGATTATAAAAAGAACACACCTGCAATGACTCGCTGGTTTAGGAAAATAACACACATGCAATGACTCTGGTGGATCCATATGTGGTTTATGAAAAGAACACACGTGTAATAACTCTAGTGCTGGTTTAGGATAAGAACACACATGCAATGACTCTAGTGGATCCATATGTGGTTTATGAAAAGAACGGACATGCAATGACACTAGTTGTGGTTAATGAAAATAACACACATGCAATGACTCTAGTGGATACATATGTGGTTAATGAAAAGAACACACATTCAATGACACATGTGGATCCATATGTGGTTTGTGAAAAGAACACACATTCAATGACACTGGTGGATCCATGTGGTTTATGAAAAGAACAGACATGCAATGAATCTGGTGGATCCATATGTGGTTTGTGAAAAGAACACACATGCAATGATTCTAGTTGTGGTTCATGAAAAGAACACACATGCAATGACACTGGTGGATCCATGTGGTTCATGAAAATAACACACATGCAATGACTCTGGTGGATCCATATGTGGTTTATGAAATGAACACACATGCAATGACTGTAGTGCTGGTTTAGGAAAAGAACACACATGCAATGACACTGGTGGATCCATATGTGGGTTGTGAAAAGAACACACATTCAATGAACTCTATTGGATCCATGTGGTTTGTGAAAACAACATACATGCAATGACACTGGTGGATCCACATGTGGTTTATGAGAATAACACACATGCAATGACTCTGGTGGATCCATGTGGTTTATGAAAAGAACAGACATGCAATGAATCTGGTGGATCCATATATGGTTTGTGAAAAGAACACACATGCAATGATTCTAGTTGTGGTTCATGAAAAGAACACACATGCAATGACACTGGTGGATCCATGTGGTTCATGAAAATAACACACATGCAATGACTCTGGTGGATCCATATGTGGTTTATGAAATGAACACACATGCAATGACTGTAGTGCTGGTTTAGGAAAAGAACACACATGCAATGACACTGGTGGATCCATATGTGGGTTGTGAAAAGAACACACATTCAATGAACTCTATTGGATCCATGTGGTTTGTGAAAAGTACATAAATGCAATGACACTGGTGGATCCACATGTGGTTTATGAGAATAACACACATGCAATGACTCTGGTGGATCCATGTGGTTTATGAAAAGAACACACATGCAATGACTCTAGTTGTGGTTCATGAAAAGAACACACATGCAATGACACTGGTGGATCCATGTGGTTAATGAAAATAACACACATGCAATGACTCTAGTGGATACATATGTGGTTAATGAAAAGAACACACATTCAATGACACATGTGGATCCATATGTGGTTTGTGAAAAGAACACACATTCAATGACATTGGTGGATCCATGTGGTTTATGAAAAGAACAGACATGCAATGAATCTGGTGGATCCATATGTGGTTTGTGAAAAGAACACACATGCAATGATTCTTGTTCTGGTTCATGAAAAGAACACACATGCAATGACACTGGTGGATCCATGTGGTTCATGAAAATAACACACATGCAATGACTCTGGTGGATCCATATGTGGTTTATGAAATGAACACACATGCAATGACTGTAGTGCTGGTTTAGGAAAAGAACACACATGCAATGACACTGGTGGATCCATATGTGGGTTGTGAAAAGAACACACATTCAATGAACTCTATTGGATCCATGTGGTTTGTGAAAAGAACATACATGCAATGACACTGGTGGATCCACATGTGGTTTATGAGAATAACACACATGCAATGACTCTGGTGGATCCATGTGGTTTATGAAAAGATAGACATGAAATGACTCTGGTGCATCCATATGTGGTTTGTGAAAAGAACACACATGCAATGACTCTAGTTGTGGTTCATGAAAAGAATACACATGCAATGACACTGGTGGATCCATGTGGTTCATGAAAAGAACACACATGCAATGACTCTGGTGGATCCATATGTGGTTTATGAAAAGAACACACATGCAATGACTCTAGTGCTGGTTTAGGATAAGAACACACATGCAATGACTCTAGTGCTGGTTTAGGATAAGAACACACATGTAAAGACTCTAGTGGATCCATATGTGCTTTATGAAAGGAACAAACATGCAATGACACTAGTTGTGGTTAATGAAAAGAACACACATGCATGACTCTAGTGGATCCATATGTGGTTAATAAGAAGAACACACATGTAATGACACTTGTGGATCCATATCTGGTTTGTGAAAAGAACATACATTCAATGACACTTGTGGATCCATGTGGTTTATGAAAAGAATAGACATGCAATAACTCTGGCGGATCCATATGTGGTTGGTGAAAAGAACACACGTGCAATGACTCTAGTTGTGGTTCATGAAAAGAACACACATGCAATGACACTAGTGGATCCATGTGGTTCATGAAAATAACACACATGTAATGACTCTGGTGGATCCATATGTGGTTTGTGAAAAGAACACACATGAAATGACTCTAGTGGATCCATATGTGGTTTATGAAAAGAACATACATGCAATGACTCTAGTTATGGTTCATGAAAAGAAGACACATGAAATGAAATTGGTGGATCCATGTGGATCATGAAAATCACACAAATGCAATGACTCTGGTAGACCCATATGTTGTTTATGAAAAGAACACACATACAATGACACTGGTGGATCCATGTGGTTTATGAAAATAGCAGACATGCCATGACTCTAGTGGATCCATATGTGGATTATAAAAAGAACACACCTGCAATGACTCGCTGGTTTAGGAAAATAACACACATGCAATGACTCTGGTGGATCCATATGTGGTTTATGAAAAGAACACACGTGCAATAACTCTAGTGCTGGTTTAGGATAAGAACACACATGCAATGACTCTAGTGGATCCATATGTGGTTTATGAAAAGAACGGACATGCAATGACACCTGTTGTAGTTAATGAAAATAACACACATGCAATGACTCTAGTGGATACATATGTGGTTAATGAAAAGAACACACATTCAATGACACATGTGGATCCATATGTGGTTTGTGAAAAGAACACACATTCAATGACATTGGTGGATCCATGTGGTTTACGAAAAGAACAGACATGCAATGAATCTGGTGGATCCATATGTGGTTTGTGAAATGAACACACATGCAATGATTCTAGTTGTGGTTCATGAAAAGAACACACATGCAATAACACTGGTGGATCCATGCGGTTCATGAAAATAACACACATGCAATGACTCTGGTGGATCCATATGTGGTTTATGAAATGAACACACATGCAATGACTGTAGTGCTGGTTTAGGAAAAGAACACACATGCAATGACACTGGTGGATCCATATGTGGGTTGTGAAAAGAACACACATTCAATGAACTCTATTGGATCCATGTGGTTTGTGAAAAGAACATACATGCAATAACACTGGTGGATCCACATGTGGTTTATGAGAATAACACACATGCAATGACTCTGGTGGATCCATGTGGTTTATGAAAAGATAGACATGAAATGACTCTGGTGCATCCATATGTTGTTTGTGAAAAGAACACACATGCAATGACTCTAGTTGTGGTTCATGAAAAGAACACACATGCAATGACACTGGTGGATCCATGTGGTTCATGAAAAGAACACACATGCAATGACTCTAGTGCTGGTTTAGGATAAGAACACACATGCAATGACTCTAGTGCTGGTTTAGGATAAGAACACACATGTAAACACTCTAGTGGATCCATATGTGCTTTATGAAAGGAACAAACATGCAATGACACTAGTTGTGGTTAATGAAAAGAACACACATGCATGACTCTAGTGGATCCATATGTGGTTAATAAGAAGAACACACATGCAATGACACTTGTGGATCCATATCTGGTTTGTGAAAAGAACATACATTCAATGACACTTGTGGATCCATGTGGTTTATGAAAAGAATAGACATGCAATAACTCTGGCGGATCCATATGTGGTTGGTGAAAAGAACACACATGCAATGACTCTAGTTGTGGTTCATGAAAAGAACACACATGCAATGACACTAGTGGATCCATGTGGTTCATGAAAATAACACACATGCAATGACTCTGGTGGATCCATATGTGGTTTGTGAAAAGAACACACATGAAATGACTCTAGTGGATCCATATGTGGTTTATGAAAAGAACATACATGCAATGACTCTAGTTATGGTTCATGAAAAGAACACACATGAAATGAAATTGGTGGATCCATGTGGATCATGAAAATCACACACATGCAATGACTTTGGTGGACCCATATGTTGTTTATGAAAAGAACACACATACAATGACACTGGTGGATCCATGTGGTTTATGAAAATAACAGACATGCAATGACTCTAATGGATCCATATGTGGTTTGTGAAAAGAACACACATGCAATGACTCTAGTTGTGGTTCATGAAAATAACACACAAGCAATGACACTGGTGGATCCATGTGGTTCATGAAAATAACGCACATGCAATGACTGGTGGATCCATATGTGGATTATGAAAAGAACACACCTGCAATGACTCACTGGTTTAGGAAAAGAACACACATGCATTGACAATGGTGGATCCATATGTGTTTTGTGAAAAGAACACACATGCAATGACTCTGGTGGATCCATATGTGGTTTGTGAAAATAAAACACATGCAATCACTCTAGCTGTGGTTAATGAAAAGAACACACATGCAAATACACTGGTGGATCCATATGGTTCATGAAAATAACACATATGCAATGGCTCTGGTGGATCCCTATGTGGTTTATGAAAATAACACACATGCAATGACTCTAGTCGTGGTTCATGAAAAGAACACACATGCAATGACACTAGTGGATCCACGTGGTTCATGAAAATAACACACATGCAATGACTCTGATGGGTCCATATGTGGTTTGTGAAAAGAACACACATGCGATAACTCTAGTGGATCCATATGTGGTTTATGAAAAGAACACACATGTAATGACTCTAGTCGTGGTTCTTGAAAAGAACACACATGCAATGACACTGGTGGATCTATGTGGTTCATGAAAATCACACCCATGCAATGACTCTCGTGGATCCATATGTGGTTTGTGAAAACAACACACATGTAATGACACTGGTGGATCCATGTGGTTTATGAAAAGAACATACATGCAATGACTCTGGTGGATCCATATGTGGGTTTTGAAAAGAACAAAAATTCAATGACTCTAGTTGTGGTTCATGAAAAGAACACACATGCAATGACATTGGTGGATCCATGTGGTTCATGAAATAACACAGATGCAATGATTCTGGTGGATCCATATGTGGGTTACGTAAAAGAACACACATGCAATGACTAGTGCTGATCTAGGATAAGAACACACATGCAATGACTCTAGTGGATCCATATGTGGTTTGTGAAAAGAACACAAATGCAATGACTCTAGTGGATCCATGTGGTTTATGAAAAGAACAGACATGCAATGACTTTAGTCGTGGTTAACAAAAAGAACACACATGCAATGACTCTAGTGGATCCATGTGTGGTTAATGAAAATAACACACATGCAATGACACTGGTGGATCCATATGTGGTTTGTGAAAAGAACACACATTCAATGACACTGCTGGATCCATGCGGTTTATGAAAAGAACAAACATGCAATGACTCTGGTGTATCCATATGTGGTTTATGAAAAGAACACACATGCAATGACTGTAGCTGTGGTTAATGAAAAGAACACAGATGCAATGACTATAGCTGTGGTTTATGAAAAGAACACACATGCAATGACACTGGTGGATCCATATGTGGTTTATGAAAAGAACACACTTGCAATGACACTGGTGGATCCATATGTGGGTTGTGAAAAGAACACACATTCAATGAACTCTATTGGATCCATATGGTTTGTGAAAAGAACATACATGCAATGACACTGGTGGATCCACATGTGGTTTATGAGAATAACACACATGCAATGACTCTGGTGGATCCATGTGGTTTATGAAAAGATAGACATGAAATGACTCTGGTGCATCCATATGTGGTTTGTGAAAAGAACACACATGCAATGACTCTAGTTGTGGTTCATGAAAAGAACACACATGCAATGACACTGGTGGATCCATGTGGTTCATGAAAAGAACACACATGCAATGACTCTGGTGGATCCATATGTGGTTTATGAAAAGAACACACATGCAATGACTCTAGTGCTGGTTTAGGATAAGAACACACATGCAATGACTCTAGTGCTGGTTTAGGATAAGAACACACATGTAAAGACTCTAGTGGATCCATATGTGCTTTATGAAAGGAACAAACATGCAATGACACTAGTTGTGGTTAATGAAAAGAACACACATGCATGACTCTAGTGGATCCATATGTGGTTAATAAGAAGAACACACATGCAATGACACTTGTGGATCCATATCTGGTTTGTGAAAAGAACATACATTCAATGACACTTGTGGATCCATGTGGTTTATGAAAAGAATAGACATGCAATAACTCTGGCGGATCCATATGTGGTTGGTGAAAAGAACACACGTGCAATGACTCTAGTTGTGGTTCATGAAAAGAACACACATGCAATGACACTAGTGGATCCATGTGGTTCATGAAAATAACACACATGCAATGACTCTGGTGGATCCATATGTGGTTTGTGAAAAGAACACACATGAAATGACTCTAGTGGATCCATATGTGGTTTATGAAAAGAACATACATGCAATGACTCTATTTATGGTCCATGAAAAGAACACACATGAAATGAAATTGGTGGATCCATGTGGATCATGAAAATCACACACATGCAATGACTCTGGTGGACCCATATGTTGTTTATGAAAAGAACACACATACAATGACGCTGGTGGATCCATGTGGTTTATGAAAATAACAGACATGCAATGACTCTGATGGATCCATATGTGGTTTGTGAAAAGAACACACATGCAATGACTATAGTTGTGGTTCATGAAAAGAACACACAAGCAATGACACTGGTGGATCCATGTGGTTCATGAAAATAACGCACATGCAATGACTCTGGTGGATCCATATGTGGATTATGAAAAGAACACACCTGCAATGACTCATTGATTTAGGAAAAGAACACACATGCAAATACACTGGTGGATCCATATGTGTTTTGTGAAAAGAACACACATGCAATGACTCTGGTGGATCCATATGTGGTTTGTGAAAATAACACACATGCAATGACTCTAGTCGTGGTTCATGAAAAGAACACACATGCAATGACACTAGTGGATCCACGTGGTTCATGAAAATAACACACATGCAATGACTCTGATGGGTCCATATATGGTTTGTGAAAAGAACACACATGCGATAAATCTAGTGTATCCATATGTGGTTTATGAAAAGAACACACATGTAATGACTCTAGTCGTGGTTCTTGAAAAGAACACACATGCAATGACACTGGTGGATCTATGTGGTTCATGAAAATCACACCCATGCAATGACTCTAGTGGATCCATATATTGTTTGTGAAAAGAACACACATGTAATGACACTGGTGGATCCATGTGGTTTATGAAAAGAACATACATGCAATGACTCTGGTGGATACATGTGGTTCATGAAAATAACACACATGCAATGAATCCGGTGGATCCATATGTGGATTATAAAAAGAACACACCTGCAATGACTCGCTGGTTTAGGAAAATAACACACATGCAATGACTCTGGTGGATCCATATGTGGTTTATGAAAAGAACACACGTGTAATAACTCTAGTGCTGGTTTAGGATAAGAACACACATGCAATGACTCTAGTGGATCCATATGTGGTTTATGAAAAGAACGGACATGCAATGACACTAGTTGTGGTTAATGAAAATAACACACATGCAATGACTCTAGTGGATACATATGTGGTTAATGAAAAGAACACACATTCAATGACACATGTGGATCCATATGTGGTTTGTGAAAAGAACACACATTCAATGACACTGGTGGATCCATGTGGTTTATGAAAAGAACAGACATGCAATGAATCTGGTGGATCCATATGTGGTTTGTGAAAAGAACACACATGCAATGATTCTAGTTGTGGTTCATGAAAAGAACACACATGCAATGACACTGGTGGATCCATGTGGTTCATGAAAATAACAAACATGCAATGACTCTGGTGGATCCATATGTGGTTTATGAAATGAACACACATGCAATGACTGTAGTGCTGGTTTAGGAAAAGAACACACATGCAATGACACTGGTGGATCCATATGTGGGTTGTGAAAAGAACACACATTCAATGAACTCTATTGGATCCATGTGGTTTGTGAAAAGAACATACATGCAATCACACTGGTGGATCCACATGTGGTTTATGAGAATAACACACATGCAATGACTCTGGTGGATCCATGTGGTTTATGAAAAGAACAGACATGCAATGAATCTGGTGGATCCATATATGGTTTGTGAAAAGAACACACATGCAATGATTCTAGTTGTGGTTCATGAAAAGAACACACATGCAATGACACTGGTGGATCCATGTGGTTCATGAAAATAACACACATGCAATGACTCTGGTGGATCCATATGTGGTTTATGAAATGAACACACATGCAATGACTGTAGTGCTGGTTTAGGAAAAGAACACACATGCAATGACACTGGTGGATCCATATGTGGGTTGTGAAAATAACACACATTCAATGAACTCTATTGGATCCATGTGGTTTGTGAAAAGTACATAAATGCAATGACACTGGTGGATCCACATGTGGTTTATGAGAATAACACACATGCAATGACTCTGGTGGATCCATGTGGTTTATGAAAAGAACACACATGCAATGACTCTAGTTGTGGTTCATGAAAAGAACACACATGCAATGACACTGGTGGATCCATGTGGTTAATGAAAATAACACACATGCAATGACTCTAGTGGATACATATGTGGTTAATGAAAAGAACACACATTCAATGACACATGTGGATCCATATGTGGTTTGTGAAAAGAACACACATGCAATGACACTAGTGGATCCATGTGGTTCATGAAAATAACACACATGCAATGACTCTGGTGGATCCATATGTGGTTTGTGAAAAGAACACACATGAAATGACTCTAGTGGATCCATATGTGGTTTATGAAAAGAACATACATGCAATGACTCTAGTTATGGTTCATGAAAAGAACACACATGAAATGAAATTGGTGGATCCATGTGGATCATGAAAATCACACAAATGCAATGACTCTGGTAGACCCATATGTTGTTTATGAAAACAACACACATACAATGACACTGGTGGATCCATGTGGTTTATGAAAATAGCAGACATGCCATGACTCTAGTGGATCCATATGTGGATTATAAAAAGAACACACCTGCAATGACTCGCTGGTTTAGGAAAATAACACACATGCAATGACTCTGGTGGATCCATATGTGGTTTATGAAAAGAACACACGTGCAATAACTCTAGTGCTGGTTTAGGATAAGAACACACATGCAATGACTCTAGTGGATCCATATGTGGTTTATGAAAAGAACGGACATGCAATGACACCTGTTGTGGTTAATGAAAATAACACACATGCAATGACTCTAGTGGATACATATGTGGTTAATGAAAAGAACACACATTCAATGACACATGTGGATCCATATGTGGTTTGTGAAAAGAACACACATTCAATGACATTGGTGGATCCATGTGGTTTATGAAAAGAACAGACATGCAATGAATCTGGTGGATCCATATGTGGTTTGTGAAATGAACACACATGCAATGATTCTAGTTGTGGTTCATGAAAAGAACACACATGCAATAACACTGGTGGATCCATGCGGTTCATGAAAATAACACACATGCAATGACTCTGGTGGATCCATATGTGGTTTATGAAATGAACACACATGCAATGACTGTAGTGCTGGTTTAGGAAAAGAACACACATGCAATGACACTGGTGGATCCATATGTGGGTTGTGAAAAGAACACACATTCAATGAACTCTATTAGATCCATGTGGTTTGTGAAAAGAACATACATGCAATAACACTGGTGGATCCACATGTGGTTTATGAGAATAACACACATGCAATGACTCTGGTGGATCCATGTGGTTTATGAAAATATAGACATGAAATGACTCTGGTGCATCCATATGTTGTTTGTGAAAAGAACACACATGCAATGACTCTAGTTGTGGTTCATGAAAAGAACACACATGCAATGACACTGGTGGATCCATGTGGTTCATGAAAAGAACACACATGCAATGACTCTAGTGCTGGTTTAGGATAAGAACACACATGCAATGACTCTAGTGCTGGTTTAGGATAAGAACACACATGTAAACACTCTAGTGGATCCATATGTGCTTTATGAAAGGAACAAACATGCAATGACACTAGTTGTGGTTAATGAAAAGAACACACATGCATGACTCTAGTGGATCCATATGTGGTTAATAAGAAGAACACACATGCAATGACACTTGTGGATCCATATCTGCTTTGTGAAAAGAACATACATTCAATGACACTTGTGGATCCATGTGGTTTATGAAAAGAATAGACATGCAATAACTCTGGCGGATCCATATGTGGTTGGTGAAAAGAACACACATGCAATGACTCTAGTTGTGGTTCATGAAAAGAACACACATGCAATGACACTAGTGGATCCATGTGGTTCATGAAAATAACACACATGCAATGACTCTGGTGGATCCATATGTGGTTTGTGAAAAGAACACACATGAAATGACTCTAGTGGATCCATATGTGGTTTATGAAAAGAACATACATGCAATGACTCTAGTTATGGTTCATGAAAAGAACACACATGAAATGAAATTGGTGGATCCATGTGGATCATGAAAATCACACACATGCAATGACTTTGGTGGACCCATATGTTGTTTATGAAAAGAACACACATACAATGACACTGGTGGATCCATGTGGTTTATGAAAATAGCAGACATGCAATGACTCTAATGGATCCATATGTGGTTTGTGAAAAGAACACACATGCAATGACTCCAGTTGTGGTTCATGAAAATAACACACAAGCAATGACACTGGTGGATCCATGTGGTTCATGAAAATAATGCACATGCAATGACTGGTGGATCCATATGTGGATTATGAAAAGAACACACCTGCAATGACTCACTGGTTTAGGAAAAGAACACACATGCATTGACAATGGTGGATCCATATGTGTTTTGTGAAAAGAACACACATGCAATGACTCTGGTGGATCCATATGTGGTTTGTGAAAATAAAACACATGCAATCACTCTAGCTGTGGTTAATGAAAAGAACACACATGCAAATACACTGGTGGATCCATATGGTTCATGAAAATAACACATATGCAATGGCTCTGGTGGATCCCTATGTGGTTTATGAAAATAACACACATGCAATGACTCTAGTCGTGGTTCATGAAAAGAACACACATGCAATGACACTAGTGGATCCACGTGGTTCATGAAAATAACACACATGCAATGACTCTGATGGGTCCATATGTGGTTTGTGAAAAGAACACACATGCGATAACTCTAGTGGATCCATATGTGGTTTATGAAAAGAACACACATGTAATGACTCTAGTCGTGGTTCTTGAAAAGAACACACATGCAATGACACTGGTGGATCTATGTGGTTCATGAAAATCACACCCATGCAATGAATCTCGTGGATCCATATGTGGTTTGTGAAAACAACACACATGTAATGACACTGGTGGATCCATGTGGTTTATGAAAAGAACATACATGCAATGACTCTGGTGGATCCATATGTGGGTTTTGAAAAGAACAAAAATTCAATGACTCTAGTTGTGGTTCATGAAAAGAACACACATGCAATGACATTGGTGGATCCATGTGGTTCATGAAATAACACAGATGCAATGATTCTGGTGGATCCATATGTGGGTTACGTAAAAGAACACACATGCAATGACTAGTGCTGATCTAGGATAAGAACACACATGCAATGACTCTAGTGGATCCATATGTGGTTTGTGAAAAGAACACAAATGCAATGACTCTAGTGGATCCATGTGGTTTATGAAAAGAACAGACATGCAATGACTTTAGTCGTGGTTAACAAAAAGAACACACATGCAATGACTCTAGTGGATCCATGTGTGGTTAATGAAAATAACACACATGCAATGACACTGGTGGATCCATATGTGGTTTGTGAAAAGAACACACATTCAATGACACTGCTGGATCCATGCGGTTTATGAAAAGAACAAACATGCAATGACTCTGGTGTATCCATATGTGGTTTATGAAAAGAACACACATGCAATGACTGTAGCTGTGGTTAATGAAAAGAACACAGATGCAATGACTATAGCTGTGGTTTATGAAAAGAACACACATGCAATGACACTGGTGGATCCATATGTGGTTTATGAAAAGAACACACTTGCAATGACACTGGTGGATCCATATGTGGTTTGTGAAAAGAACACACATTCAATGACACTAGTGGATCCATGTGGTTTATGAAAAGAACAGACATGCAATGACTCTGGTGGATCTATATGTGGTTTGTGAAAAGAACACACATTCAATGATTCAGGTTGTCGTTCATGAAAAGAACACAGATGCAATGTCACTAGTGGATCCATGTGGTTCATGAAAATAACACAGATGCAATGACTCTGGTGGATCCATATGTGGTGTATGTAAAAGAACGCACATGCAATGACTCTAGTTATGGTTCATGAAAAGAACACACATGCAATGACACTGGTGGATCCATGTGGTTCATGAAAATAACACACATGCAATGAATCCGGTGGATCCATATGTGGATTATAAAAAGAACACACCTGCAATGACTCGCTGGTTTAGGAAAATAACACACATGCAATGACTCTGGTGGATCCATATGTGGTTTATGAAAAGAACACACATGCAATAACTCTAGTGCTGGTTTACGATAAGAACACACATGCAATGACTCTAGTGGATCCATATGTGGTTTATGAAAAGAACGGACATGCAATGACACTAGTTGTGGTTAATGAAAAGAACACAGATGCAATGACTCTAGTGGATACATATTTGGTTAATGAAAAGAACACACATTCAATGACACATGTGGATCCATATGTGGTTTGTGAAAAGAACACACATTCAATGACACGGGTGGATCCATGTGGTTTATGAAAAGAACAGACATGCAATGAATCTGGCAGATCCATATGTGGTTTGTGAAAAGAGCACACATGCAATGATTCTAGTTGTGGTTCATGAAAAGAACACACATGCAATGACACTGGTGGATCCATGTGGTTCATGAAAATAACACACATGCAATGACTCTGGTGGATCCATATGTGGTTTATGAAATGAACACACATGCAATGACTGTAGTGCTGGTTTAGGAAAAGAACGCACATGCAATGACACTGGTGGATACATATGTGGGTTGTGGAAAGAACACACATTCAATGAACTCTATTGGATCCATGTGGTTTGTGAAAAGAACATACATGCAATGACACTGGTGGGTCCACATGTGGTTTATGAGAGTAACACACATGCAATGACTCTGGTGGATCCATGTGGTTTATGAAAATATAGACATGAAATAACTCTGGTGCATCCATATGTGTTTTGTGAAAAGAACACACATGCAATGACTCAAGTTGTGGTTCATGAAAAGAACACACATGCAATGACACTGGTGGATCCATGTGGTTCATGAAAATAACACACATGCAATGACTCTGGTGGATCCATATGTGGTTTATGGAAAGAACACACATGCAATGACTCTAGTGCTGGTTTAGGATAAGAACACACATGCAATGACTCTAGTGCTGGTTTAGGATAAGAACACACATGTAATGACTCTAGTGGATCCATATGTGCTTTATGAAAGGAATAAACATGCAATGACACTAGTTGTGGTTAATGAAAAGAACACACATGCATGACTCTAGTGGATCCATATGTGGTTAATAAAAAGAAAACACATGCAATGACACTTGTGGATCCATATCTGGTTTGTGAAAAGAACATACACTCAATGACACTTGTCGATCCATGTGGTTTATGACAAGAATAGACATGCAATAACTCTGGCGGATCCATATGTGGTTGGTGAAAAGAACACACATGCAATGACTCTAGCTGTGGTTCATGAAAAGAACACACATGCAATGACACTAGTGGATCCATGTGGTTCATGAAAATAACACACATGCAATGACTCTGGTGGATCCATATGTGGTTTGTGAAAAGAACACACATGAAATGACTCTAGTGGATCCATATGTGGTTTATGAAAAGAACATACATGCAATGACTCTAGTTATGGTTCATGAAAAGAACCCACATGAAATGAAATTGGTGGATCCATGTGGTTCATGAAAATCACACACATGCAATGACTCTGGTGGACCCATATGTGGTTTATGAAAAGAACACACATACAATGACACTGGTGGATCCATGTGGTTTATGAAAATAACAGACATGCAATGACTCTGATGGATCCATATGTGGTTTGTGAAAAGAACACACATGAAATGACTCTAGTTGTGGTTCATGAAAAGAACACACAAGCAATGACACTTGTGGATCTATGTGGTTCATGAAAATAACGCACATGCAATGACTCTGGTGGATCTATCTGTGGATTATGAAAAGAACACACCTGCAATGACTCACTGGTTTAGGAAAAAGAACACAGATGCATTGACAATGGTGGATCCATATGTGTTTTGTGAAAAGAACACACATGCAATGACTCTGGTGGATCCATATGTGGTTTGTGAAAATAAAACACATGCAATCACTCTAGCTGTGGTTAATGAAAAGAACACACATGCAAATACACTGGTGGATCCATATGGTTCATGAAAATAACACATATGCAATGGCTCTGGTGGATCCCTATGTGGTTTATGAAAATAACACACATGCAATGACTCTAGTCGTGGTTCATGAAAAGAACACACATGCAATGACACTAGTGGATCCACGTGGTTCATGAAAATAACACACATGCAATGACTCTGATGGGTCCATATGTGGTTTGTGAAAAGAACACACATGCGATAACTCTAGTGGATCCATATGTGGTTTATGAAAAGAACACACATGTAATGACTCTAGTCGTGGTTCTTGAAAAGAACACACATGCAATGACACTGGTGGATCTATGTGGTTCATGAAAATCACACCCATGCAATGACTCTCGTGGATCCATATGTGGTTTGTGAAAACAACACACATGTAATGACACTGGTGGATCCATGTGGTTTATGAAAAGAACATACATGCAATGACTCTGGTGGATCCATATGTGGGTTTTGAAAAGAACAAAAATTCAATGACTCTAGTTGTGGTTCATGAAAAGAACACACATGCAATGACATTGGTGGATCCATGTGGTTCATGAAATAACACAGATGCAATGATTCTGGTGGATCCATATGTGGGTTACATAAAAGAACACACATGCAATGACTAGTGCTGATCTAGGATAAGAACACACATGCAATGACTCTAGTGGATCCATATGTGGTTTGTGAAAAGAACACAAATGCAATGACTCTAGTGGATCCATGTGGTTTATGAAAAGAACAGACATGCAATGACTTTAGTCGTGGTTAACAAAAAGAACACACATGCAATGACTCTAGTGGATCCATGTGTGGTCAATGAAAATAACACACATGCAATGACACTGGTGGATCCATATGTGGTTTGTGAAAAGAACACACATTCAATGACACTGCTGGATCCATGCGGTTTATGAAAAGAACAAACATGCAATGACTCTGGTGTATCCATATGTGGTTTATGAAAAGAACACACATGCAATGACTGTAGCTGTGGTTAATGAAAAGAACACAGATGCAATGACTATAGCTGTGGTTTATGAAAAGAACACACATGCAATGACACTGGTGGATCCATATGTGGTTTATGAAAAGAACACACTTGCAATGACACTGGTGGATCCATATATGGTTTGTGAAAAGAACACACATTCAATGACACTAGTGGATCCATGTGGTTTATGAAAAGAAGAGACATGCAATGACTCTGGTGGATCCATATGTGGTTTGTGAAAAGAACACACATTCAATGATTCAGGTTGAGGTTCATGAAAAGAACACAGATGCAATGTCACTGGTGGATCCATGTGGTTCATGAAAATAACACAGATGCAATGACTCTGGTGTATCCATATGTGGTGTATGTAAAAGAACGCACATGCAATGACTCTAGTTATGGTTCATGAAAAGAACACACATGCAATGACACTGGTGGATCCATGTGGTTCCTGAAAATAACACACATGCAATGAATCCGGTGGATCCATATGTGGATTATAAAAAGAACACACCTGGAATGACTCGCTGGTTTAGGAAAAGAACACACATGCAATGACTCTGGTGGATCCATATGTGGTTTATGAAAAGAACACACATGCAATAACTCTAGTGCTGGTTTACGATAAGAACACACATGCAATGACTCTAGTGGATCCATATGTGGTTTATGAAAAGAACGGACATGCAATGACACTAGTTGTGGTTAATGAAAAGAAAACAAATGCAATGACTCTAGTGGATACATATTTGGTTAATGAAAAGAACACACATTCAATGACACATGTGGATCCATATGTGGTTTGTGAAAAGAACACACATTCAATGACACGGGTGGATCCATGTGGTTTATGAAAAGAACAGACATGCAATGAATCTGGTGGATCCATATGTGGTTTGTGAAAAGAGCACACATGCAATGATTCTAGTTGTGGTTCATGAAAAGAACACACATGCAATGACACTGGTGGATCCATGTGGTTCATGAAAATAACACACATGCAATGACTCTGGTGGATCCATATGTGGTTTATGAAATGAACACACATGCAATGACTGTAGTGCTGGTTTAGGAAAAGAACACACATGCAATGACACTGGTGGATACATATGTGGGTTGTGGAAAGAACAGACATGCAATGACACTGGTGGATCCATATGTGGTTTGTGAAAAGACCACACTTGCAATGACACTGGTGGATCCATATGTGGTTTGTGAAAAGAACACACATTCAATGACAATAGTGGATCCATGTGGTTTATGAAAACAATAGACATGCAATGACTCTAGTGGATCCATATGTGGTTTGTGAAAAGAACACACATTCAATGACTCTAGTTGTGGTTCATGAAAAGAACACACATGCAATGTCTCTGGTGGATCCATGTGGTTCATGAAAATAACATAGATGCAATGACTCTAGTGGATTCATATTTGGTTTATGAAAAAGAACGCACATGCAATGACTCTAGTTGTGGTTCATGAAAAGAACACACATGCAACAACACTGGTGGATCCATGTGGTTCATGCAAATAACACACATGCAATGAATCCAGTGGATCCATATGTGGATTATGAAAAGAACACACCTGCAATGACTCGTTGGTTTAGGAAAAATAACACACATGCAAAGACCCTGGTGGATCCATATGTGGTTTATGAAAAGAACACACATGCAATGACTGTAGTGCTGGTTTAGGATAAGAACACACATGCAATGAGACTAGTTGTGATTAATGAGAAGAACACACATGGAATAACTCTAGTGGATCCATATGTGGTTAATGACAAGAACAATTATTCAATGACACATGTGGATCCATATGTGGTTTGTGAAAAGAACACACATTCAATGACACTGGTGGATCCATGTGGTTGATCAAAAGAACAGACATGCAATGACTCTGGTGGATCCATATGTGGTTTGTGAAATGAACACACATGCAATGACTGTAGTGCTGGTTTAGGAAAAGAACACACATTCAATGACACTGGTGGATCCATATGTGGTTTGTGAAAAGAACACACAAGCAATGACACTGGTGGATCCATATGTGGTTTGTGAAAAGACCACACTTGCAATGACACTGGTGGATCCATATGTGGTTTGTGAAAAGAACACACATTTAATGACAATAGTGGATCCATGTGGTTTATGAAAACAATAGACATGCAATGACTCTAGTGGATCCATATGTGGTTTGTGAAAAGAACACACATTCAATGACTCTAGTTGTGGTTCATGAAAAGAACACACATGCAATGTCACTGGTGGATCCATGTGGTTCATGAAAATAACATAGATGCAATGACTCTAGTGGATTCATATGTGGTTTATGTAAAAGAACGCACGTGCAATGACTCTAGTTGTGGTTCATGAAAAGAACACACATGAAACAACACTGGTGGATCCATGTGGTTCATGCAAATAAAACACATGCACTGAATCCGGTGGATCCATATGTGGATTATGATAAGAACACACCTGCAATGACTCGTTGGTTTAGGAAAAATAACACACATGCAAAGACCCTGGTGGATCCATATGTGGTTTATGAAAAGAGCACACATGCAATGACTCTAGTGCTGGTTTAGGATAAGAACACACATGCACTAACTCTACTGGATCCATATGTGGTTTATGAAAAGAACAGACATGCAATGACACTAGTTGTGATTAATGAAAAGAACACACATGGAATGACTCTAGTGGATCCATATGTGGTTAATGAAAAGAACAATCATTCAATGACACATGTGGATCCATATGTGCTTTGTGAAAAGAACACACATTCAATGACACTGGTGGATCCATGTGGTTTATCAAAAGAATAGACATGCAATGACTCTAGTGGATCCATATGTGGTTTGTGAAAAGAACACACATGCAATGATTCTAGTTGTGGTTCATGAAAAAGAACACACATGCAATGACACTGGTGGATCCATGTGGTTCATGAAAATAACACACATGCAATGACTCTGGTGGATCCATATGTGGTTTATGAAATGAACACACATGCAATGACTCTAGTGCTGGTTTAGAAAAAGAACACACATACAATGACACTGGTGGATCGATATGTGGTTTGTGAAAAAAACACATGTAATGATACTGATGGATCCATATGAGCTTTATGAAAGGAACAAACATGCAATGACACTAGCTGTGGTTAATGAAAAGAACACACATGCAATGAATCTAGTGGATCCATATGTAGTAAATGAAAAGAACATACATGCAATGATAGTGGTGGATCCGTATGTGGTTTGTGAAAAGAAAACACATTCAATGACACTGGTGGATCAATGTGGTTTATGAAAAGAATAGACATGCAATGACTCTGGTGGATCCATATGTGGTTTGCGAAAAGAACAGACATGCAATGACTCTTGTTGTGGTTAATGAAAAGAACACACATGAAATGACAGTGGTGGATCCATGTGGTTCATGAAAATAACACACATGCAGAGACTCTCGTGGATCCATAAGTGGTTTATGAAAAGAACACACATGCAATGACTCTAGCTGTTGTTTATGAAACAAACACACATGCAACACTGGTGGATCCCTATGTGGGTTGTGAAAAGAACACACATTCAATGAACTCTATTGGATCCATGTGGTTTGTGAAAAGAACAGACATGCAATGACACTGGTGGATCAACATGTGGTTTATGAGAATAACACACATGCAATGACTCTGGTGGATCCATGTGGTTTATGAAAGGATAGACATGAAATGACTCTGGTGAATCTGTATGTGGTTTGTGAAAAGAACACACATGCAATGACTCTAGTTCTGGTTCATGAAAAGAACACACATGCAATGACACTGGTGGATCCATGTGGTTCATGAAAATAACACACATGCAATGAATCTGGTGGATCCATATGTGGTTTATGAAAAGAACACACATGCAATGACTCTAGTGCTGGTTTAGGATAAGAACACACATGCAATGACTCTAGTGCTGGTTTAGGATAAGAACACACATGTAATGACTCTAGTGGATCCATATGTAGTTTATGAAAAGAACAGACATGCAATGACACTAGTTGTGGTTAATGAAAAGAACACACATGCATGACTCTAGTGGATATATATGTGGTTAATAAAAAGAACACACATGCAATGACACTTGTGGATCCATGTGGTTTATGGAAAGAATAGACATGCAATAACTCTGGCGGATGCATATGTGGTTGGTGAAAAGAACACACATGCAATGACTCTAGTTGTGGTTCATGAAAAGAACACACATGCAGTGACACTAGTGGATCCATGTGGTTCATGAAAATAACACACATGCAATGACTCTGGTGGATCCCTATGTGGTTTATGAAAAGAACACACATGCAATGACGCTAGTGCTGGTTTAGGAAAAGAACACACATGCAATGACACTGGTGGATCCATATGTGGTTTGTGAAAAAACACACATGCAATGACACTGGTGGATCCATATGTTCTTTATGAAAGGAACAAACATGCAATGACACTAGCTGTGGTTAATGAAAAGAACACACATGCAATGGCTCTAGTGGATCCATATGTGGTTAATGAAAAGAACACACATGCAATGACAGTGGTGGATCCGTATGTGGTTTGTGAAAAGAACACACATTCAATGACACTGGTGGATGCATGTGGTTTATGAAAAGAAAAGACATGCAATGACTCTGGTGGATCCATATGTGGTTTGCGAAAAGAACAGACATGCAACGACTCTAGTCACTACAAGATAAGTTGGCTTTTACAACGGACGAGTTTCGTGGTTGAAGGCCCGCTTTTCGTGGCTAAAAAGTCTTCTACGACGGATGCCCATCGTGGTAAAAGCCCCGTCACAAAAGAATCAACCATGGTATTTTTGCTGACCATGTCAGATCGCACCCTTCAGCCACGAAAACTTGTTCCGTCGTAGATCTATTTGCCAGCCGCGTTGACTGTTGACATCATGAAAAATGCCACGTGGCAAACACCGTTAACGACCAGTTACCTCCGTTAACGGCCACGGAAACCATGGTAGAAGCCAGGCCTAGCCAAGGCCTGTTCATAATTAAGTGGGTCGACCCATCAAGAGAGCCCAATAAGGTTACGGCCCGTTACTGTTTCGTCCGACAATGTTTGAAATGGGCCCAAAGATGTGGTCAGCAGCGGCCCGCGAATGTCAGGCCCGTTACTACTGTGCGGCCTACAAAAGCCCACACATTTCGAATACTGTGCGGCCTGTTAACAGGCCGCGTCAAGTACGCCTGATACTGTTAAAGCCCACAGTCAGCCTATCACTATTCTCACAGCTCGTCATGGGTCGCCTACGAACGACCCACTTTTGAGAAGGTCCGATACTGTTCTAGCCTTTTACTATTCTCGCTTGTTACTGTTCTGGCCGTCTACTATTCATGTTCATTTCTATTGTGGCCCTTTACTGTTCTAGCCTGTTACTGTCCTGGTTGCCCCTGTTCTTGCCTATTACTATTTAGGGTTGTTACTGTTCTAGCCTGCTAGTATTCTGGCCTATTTACTATGCTGGATTGCCATTGTTCTGGTCTGCTAGTGTTTTGGCCAGCTAATGTTTGACCTGTTACTATTTTGGCATGTTACTGTTTCGGCCTATTACTATTTCAGTTTGTTACTGTTTTGGCATGTTGCTGTCTTAGCCAGTTACCGTTGCTATTTTGGTCTGTCACTATTTTGTCATGGTACTGTTTTGGACAGGTACCATTAGTGTTTCGGTAATTCTGAAACCTGATCGACCTGGCTGGTGCAGTTATGGTACCGCCATGTGTGGATAGCGTCAACTAAATGCCTACATGGCCTATGCGAGTTATCTAGATATTAAATCAGCTGCAAATTTCTTAAAAATATTACAAAATATGAACAAAAGGGAAAGAAAATTCAGCACTTCAGTTGCGAATCAAGTTGATAGCAGAGTCATCAATTTGGTTTCTCAATCCATCAACTGCCCTTTGAGTGTGACAGCTACATTGGAAAACCACCTTGAGATATGATCTTGCAGTCCCCTCTTTGGTGGCGATAGCACTAATTGCAGTCTGAAACTAACTCATAACAAGTTAATACAGCAAAGAAGACAAACTACTCATAGCTAAGAATGAACCAGATAGGAATTATCACTGCATAATACAAACTTGTAGAGCAGGAATGCAAACCATGAATGAACTATATAGTACAGGATAGTTATGTCGTTGCCTAGGACGAACCAGAACTAGATACGCGATATAATGGTGTGGCTTGTTACCTATAGAACAGGACAAACAAGCATTAGACAAGTATGCCAACAATGAAATGAGCAATCAAACAAAGTGTTTTTAGAATTTTAGTATAAACTAGCCAGGTCATTTCAGCAAATATATATGGAAGCAGTGGTATCTCCTGGAATGCAAGAGACATTGGGTGACTAGGAATTTGCGGTGAGCTACACAATGGCATGCAGTTACTATCATAGCTAAGAATGAACCACATAGAAATTATAACCGCATCATACCAGAACTTGTTGAGCAGGAATGGAAAACACGAATGGACTATACAGTAAAGAATAATTATGCCGTTGATTAGGACGAACTAGCACCAGATATAGAAAATATATAATGGCATCGCTGGTGGACCTGTAGGCTATGCAGACCAACATGTTTAGTGTTGCCTTTTTGAGCTCTACGCAAAGAAAACGAAAATAGTCAGTGGTGCAGCTTTTGAAGAATCAGATGGAAACAACAAAATTATAATCGAACTAGTACGGAGAGTTTGAATGGGTACCACATGATAGCAGAATGATGCCAGGGAGGAAATAATAACAGGAACTTAAATCAGAAATAACCAGATAGAGTCAGTAACTGTGTAGCAGGGAATCCACACTAATATTTTCCACTGACATTACATTTTGCAAGAACTACACAATAGCAGGCATTTACTGGTGTATGGAGCGGCTAAGATAAGAACATGTGCATGACAAAATAACAGACATGTGTATGACTTGATATTTGTAGAGAAGTGAATGCAAACCAACATGTCTAATGACATTGTATGTACTAGCACGAAGAACAGGCGTGCCTAGTGACTTGTATGTACTAGCACGATTGCAAAAATCCAGTTCACTACGACAGCCTTAAACCTACTATACAACTGACAAAACAAAAACGGTTTGGAGATTTGGTTAACCTTGGTCGGAGAGGCGTCTAAGCATCATCGGTACCATGCGAGTGACGTCCATGTCACCGAGGGTGCTGCGGTTGCGGTGGCTGTTGGCTTCGGGGAAGCAGATGTTGGGCGGGCGATGCCGGCTTGAAAGCGGTGTACAAGAGCGTCGCTGAGGCAGATCCGGTGTAGTGAACGGAGACAGCCGTGCAGCTGGTCTCGAGCGGTGGACATGGAACTCTTTGAACTATAACACGCCTGGTGGACACCGGTGAAGCGGATCCGGTACGGCTGGGTAGCTTTCGACGGTGAGGAAGTAGAGCTTGGGCGGTCGATGACGCCATCGGCGTGGTGAACGACTCCGCAGCTCCTAGATCTGGTGGGTGAGAGTCGGTGAAGTGGTTGCGCGGCGGTGCACAAGACTGCAGCTCAAGCCAGTGCGCGCAGTGGTCGTGGAGGGGACAGAGGAGCTTGGCATTTTTGGTAGGGCCAGCGGGAAAAACTGGGGGAATCGGGACCATAGAGGTGAGCAGAAAAAATAATTACAGTCGTGCCCCCGAGCTATCGACTTTAGCATGCCCATTTGTTGTCTGAACAATGGGTAGATTTGGAATTTTAAATTCTAAAGTTTTTGAAATGGAAGGGCGCGAAATGCTTCAAGGTCGGTGTGTGGTTTTGCCGCTCGATTGAGAATTTGAATTTGTCATGCGCCCATCTAATAATAATAATAGAAAAATGGTACTCCCCCGGTCGGTGGGATATTTTGGCTCAATGTTTTTGAAACGGTGGGGCGGGAAATGCTTGGTAGGTGGGTGATTTTGCCACTCGATTGAGATTTTGAATTTGGCTAGCCTCCAGCTACTAATAGAAAAAAGGTAGTAGACCATACGCTATCTGTCCAGGAATTCAAGGCCGGGAGTCACATCAACTGATCATCCATAAACATTTTTTTGCACAGAAACTTGGATACCTTCCATTCACACAGCATAGGCGGTAAATTTTGCCGCTTGACTCAGATTCTAAATTTGTCGAGGGTCCATGTAATAATATAAAAATGGTACTACCTCGGTGGGTGATTTTGCCTGAAAATGTTTAAAACAGAGGGGGTGCGAAATGCTTTGGGGTTGGTGGGTTATTTTCCCGCTCAATTACGATTTTGAATTTGGTTGCCGGCCAAGTTTTTATTACTAAAAAAGGTTGTGTAGTTCGAACGCCATCTGGTCAGGAATTTAAGACGAGACTCACATCAACTCATGCCTCCGATTCAAACGGGGTAGGAGATAGGTTTTGGCAGTCGACAGTGATTTTGAATTTAGAGATTGTCCAAAGAATAATTAAAAAATAGGCTGTTCTCCCTCTATTTCAGGGATCCAAGGCCGGGAGAGTGATTATCTACCACACGTATGAAAATGCAGATCTCTGATACAATAATGTTTGTTTAACATAACAACAAACAAATATCTGAAGTAGCTATGATTCAAGCATGTGAAAATGGTGTGCAACCAAGGTCTACTAATTATTTAGGTGTCGGCACAGACTCTTCTACAGGAAGCACTAACTAAATGGTAGTACTAATTCAGATCAAATAAAAAGCCTGCTGCGAAACAAATACTCCTACTACAACATACTATCAAAACACAAAGACCAGCTAAAGTATATGTAGAAAAAATAAAACAAGATTTCATCACGCATACACTACTATATAGAGAACACCATTTAATCATATAAAAATGTTTTATCAGACACACATAGGCCCCCAAAATGAAGACACCTCTAATATTCCAGCCCATGCCGATGTGACTACAGCACAAACAAAGGTGTCGCCACAGTTCCATCAGCTACCAAAACAAACAAATATTAGACTGCAGCTCCAAATAACACAACCTGGGCAAACACATGCTTGCCCAAACAAGCTTTGCTTGTTCATCCGAGTGTTATTTTCATCCCCTTGATGTTGCAGTCTGAATCAGCTATGTTGCTGGCAGGACTTCCTTTTTGTTTCTTTGATTTAGCACTCTGAACCATGTCGGTTGCTGAAGGAAATGAACAAAATGATCAGCAAAATCATAGGTGTACAAAAATGCAAGGGTTGCACATGAATGACTGCACTAACCAGGTGTCATAATGGAGGGATGTAGAGTACACCAACTTTACGAGATCTGAACTTCTTAGACTTCATGCTATTGAGATCTAATTCGAATACTCCCTCCTTTGCCCATATAACCACCATTTCTCTATCCTCAAATGCGCAGAGTAGCCTTACTACATCTTTCCCACCATATGCCCATGATTTATTAAGGGCAAGGAGAGTATCCAACAGAACCTTTATATGAGGAACCGAAGCTTCCCATTTGCCTGTTGATGATCTTGCACTGGACCACGTGTTCAGACTGAAGTATCTTATAACCTCAAGGGAAACATCTCCATTATGCCCCTTAGCGATGAAAAAATTGTGTTTGGAAATATCATGTGTGTCATGGGGGCACTCAATATAACACATTTTTGTTGTCACGTTATCAAAGACAATTATATATCTAGAGTTTATTGTTGGCCAGTACAAAATGTTCCCTGTGAGAGTTGACGGCCTGCGATCAATCTTAGCCAGCATCTCAGCAGGTTCAATTCAGTCCTCCCATTTTCCTAACTCTAATGAGTACCTCTGCACCAGTGCTTGGTTACCATTGGTTACTATCCAAACAACCCAGATATTGCTGCAACAGTGTGAAGACAATTTCCCATGATTTCTCGAACAGAGAATTGTGCCAATATCATAGTCACATCTCCGCCAAATTGGTGGTTCTAGTATCACTATTTCACTTCCACTGATTGGATCCCAGGCCTTTATCATGTTAGACCCTTGCGGATAATGAAGTATCACCCTACCATTGCGACATCCGAGTACATATGGTTTGTAGGCTTTATGTACTTCCACCAGCCTGTTCAGCTTCTGGAAGATGGATTGATCAAGATTATGATCTATTAAGAATCGAGCATCCTCGGAGCTGTTTGTGAAAACCCCAAGTAACGACATTCCTCTGTTGTGTGATAGGGTTAGCCTTTTGAAATCATTGCTTCCCATGAAGTCCATCCAACATTTTTGGCCGACTGATGCCCTCAGTATGCAGGATGGGTGCGGAGGAAGCCTGACAAGAATCTGACCAAATACATTGCTTGGCAAGTCGTTGATTGTTGCATATGTTCTTCCACCGAAGCTGGTAGGATGATGCAAATAGCACAAGTGCATCATAAGAATTAAGTAAACAACACAATGCACAATGCACAACCCTAAAAAAAGAATTAAGTAAACACCACAGTGCATCATACATTTTGACAGGAAAATTTATCAATGAAATTTCATAAACTGCACCCATCTGAAAACTACCTAAAAAGGAGAGTCTGTCAACAAAGTAACCTAAACAGCACAAGGAATCAACCAGAGTAGTACGAAAGCACCGCAAAATGCTTCAGCATGTCGTAACTGGGCAAAGGGAATGAAGAACGTTTTTTAGGTTACCAGGGAGGAGAGAAGGGCCCCCACCTGAATTTTATGGTTTTATCATAAAGAAGAGGAGAAAAAACGGATGCAGCTTCAGTGACTTGGTGAACCCAAGTCTGACGGTGACTTGCCCAGGATCCACCTTCCATCTTAGATCAAACGTATGACAGTAGTTCAGATTTTGAACTAAAAAGTAAAAGTATTCGAAAAAAGTTGATAAAAAACAGTAAATCATCGGTGCCTAGGTTTGAATCCTGTGAAAGTTTCATCCCATTAGGATCACTAGTTTGTGATTAAATAGATTTTTATGTTCTTGGTACTACTAGTTTAAACTAATATCCACTGTGTCCAGAAAACACCCTGGAGCAGAATACACAAAAGAGTGAGGAAGTCAGGGAGACAAAATCCAACGCAAAACTTACAATGGGGTCGACGATTTCTAAGCAGATGGAGCAGGCGCCACCGATGAATGACGAGCCACAGCCGTTGACGCTGAATAAGCACGACCACGACCTGACGCATTCCTAGCATCCCACGCAGCCGTCACTTTGGCAGTGGCAGCCAACATAGCCGAATTTGTTCCAGCAGTAGCCGACGAGGATTTCAACTGCGCCTCCACCGCTTTCCAAGCATCACTCAATACTACCCAAGACTCTGATGTGGTATAAGCATCGGCCTCCGCATCCTCTTCACATGTATCCGCTGGTGCTTCTTTAGCATCCACCTCTGCTTTACACGCATCCGCCGACATAGCAAATGCATCCGGCAACACTGATTCCATTTCCTGTAAACGTCATGAGCTTATTTAGCTCGCAATGCCCAAAAATAAATGCATTCTATCCTTCAGAAAGCCCGTAATGGCTGGAGGTTGGGTACATACATACCAGCGAATGGCAGTGCGGTGGTGTTCAATGGTGGAGCAGTGGGGACAGTCCGGTCGAGGGAGGGTGGCCAGGCGGAGAAGATGACGATGGGGTCAAGGGGCACACGACTGAGCTACCTCGAACTCGAAACTAACTTTCGCCCCACTATTTATTTTTATTTTTTTGCGAACACCGCTTTTTTAGGGGAAACCATGACTGTATTAATAGTAGCAACCAGACAACTGATACAAGTTTGTGCACTTGCGTTGCTCAGTTTCCCGCCTACAGACATCAAGTTTGTGCACTTATTGGTGTGATACAATCAATTACTGGGTAAAATATTCCAGTTGGTAGAAGCCTGCCCTTTCTATGACATCAAGATATAGAGTTCAAACATCGACCGGAAATTCCACAATCTACAACTACAAGTTTTGGTTTACTACCAGCAACATGCTAACAAATCACTCGCAACTGGCATTAACATCATCATTAATAGATCTCAGAAGGAAAAAATTTGAAAGATAAAAAACCACCGCAAGTTCGAATAAGATGACTGTTGTTGCCAAATGTAGTCACATTAAAGCCAAGTCCAATATATATATGTCATAATAGTACATCAAATATGTAGATTAGTGGACACCACACACCCGCAGAGCAAAAAATAGTTATAGTACCTGACTTAACAAACAGTCATCGTCACAAGAGACCCAAACCCTTCAAAAATGAAAGTAGAGCGGTCAATATGGTTTACAAATTTCCTCATCTTTTGCAGGATCAGGACTGTATGGGCATGGAGAATCTCGAATTTCTGTCAGGGTCTCATCTACTTCTAGAGCCGAATTGAAAAGATTGTCAGCTCGCATTCCCACCTGTTCCAAGATCTGGTCGTACACCTGGCCAATCAGCTCGTCGCCATCCACATTAGGCAACTCAGGGACTAAGTTGTCAGCCACAAACTTTTGAAAATCAACAACAGCATCATGAGCAACTGAAATTGATGTATTCCATCCTGTAGTGAAATTAGCTATCCGCTTAGTGGATGTGGACACTTCTTCCTTTAGGTGCCTAATCTGTTCGTCCTGGTGTTTCACTTTCTCTTGAAGGCACGAAATCATGTGTCTATGAGCTTTGTATATCTCTCGGAGACAGGCAATTGTCAAATCCTTGTAGTGACCAGCACCATTACGCCATGAGCAATATGAGTAAGGTGGAAACTTCAGATAACAAATCCAAAATTAAACTAGATTCTCATTTTAAAAAAAAACCAAATTCTTGTTTCACAATCCGAATTCAGCCGCACACATCGTGCAAGTTCCACAGTGGTACCGCAAATGGCAAAGAACCATAGAGGCATATTTCCCAAACATGGGAAATAGAACCGACATGAAAAGGGTCGTACTTCAGGGTTTGCCTTCTTAGCTGGCACATGAGCAGTCCTGGCCTTAGTAATAAGTGGCAACATATGAAAATGACTTTGTTTCTGCAAATCATGATGCAACAAAAATTATCAGTATATTTTAGAGGACATTTTAAGTAATGAAGCGCTCTTTATCAAAAAAATGTTTTCAAGGACAAAGCATAGGTTACTGAAATTCCAACAAAGCAGCTGGATACATAAAAACACTTGTAACTCAATAATGCCTCCACCACGGGTGGGACATGTGCATGATGCTAAATGAAATGCAGCAAAACCAGTAAATTTTAGGAAAGAACACATCAACTTCGCAATGCAAAGAAGGATACGTGCATTAATCTGATGCCAAGGATTGGGCGTGTTTCCCTTTAACGAACAATATAATTTAAAGAACACAACAATGCAGGACACCAGCAAACAACAATCTGTTTATGAATGATATGCAACAAATTACATCTACATTGTTCAGCAGAGGACCATTCTATGAAATAAAGCCAGGGGCAAGCTTCCCATCCTCAAAAGACTCTTCTTGGCAGCATATACTTACCTATTTTTAGTGGACCTTATAACTAATTCCATGGCTACATCCATGGTGATCCCAGCTTCCTAATGTGGCATATAGATCTACTATTTCAAATAGCAATCACCTAAACAACCATCCGGATGGTTGCGGACTCACCGAAGATTGCACTGATGAGATGGAAAGGTGGACGATGTTGGGTAAAGAAGGTGCGTGATGGGAGAGGTGCACAAATGTGCAAAAAATGTAGCGATACTCGTATATAGATAGAGATACCAGTAATACATAAACTAGTTCAATTAGTAGTAACCACAACCTCCAGAAGGGCTATAAGCAGACTTTCAACTACTCCCATATTAATTAACCTAGTGTAATTTAACGTGGCAGTACTATGAGATGGTGAGTACTAGTAAACAAAAGGGGATTACTTAATTATTAGTGGAATCTTTAGCCAGCCACCAAAAGCATCATGAGCATGCTAAATATCTAGATTGTAGACCATATTGGTTAAGAACCTAATGTCCTGCTCCAATTACCCAAATCTAAGAGCGTCTATCCTATTTACGATTGAGTGCAGTGAGTTGGATAAATCCGTTAACTCTGCAGCCATCTCCTCGGCATGCATCTGATGGCACTCCTACTCCTCCTCTTCAAGGTCATCACGAATCTCAAGCTGTAATCACAACGACATCATCGCATGCTGCAGCGAAAGTGAGTGCGGTAGATCTACCTAGTGGACGAACGTGCAGCGCTCACATTGATAGTTGCAACCCAAGAACCTGCGGCCGAAGTTTGTTTCCTCGAACGCAACGCGTCGACGGGGTGCCAGGACACAGTCACACCAGAGCCGGAGATCCGCATCGGTAACGATGCCGTACCACTCCACGTCTACCATCCGTGCCGGCATCTGAACCCAGGAAACATCGTCGATCGAGACGGGCAGAATAGAGAAAAACCCCGAAAGGAGAGAACCCATAAGCTGAATTCGAGAAAATAAACTAAGACCATGAACTCTGGCATACTTACCCTAACCCGTCCGCCTTGCGCATCAAGATCCCCCGTCGTTCGCAGGACCGACATGACCGAATCCGCCGACATTGCTCGAAAAAAGAGCACGCCTTCAAAGCCTAGCGCAGAGGCTTCATGGAGAAGGAAGAGGTAGGGGAGCCGGCCCTCACATTCGCTGGCTACTACTCTGTATTGGATTTAACTCGACCACTGATAACTAGGGCCCGCGCTAGAGAGCCCGTGGGCCCCCAAACATCACTCACCTAGTTTGACTTGCATTACATGGAGTACTTTTGGAAAACAGATCAAAACTCAATAAATAAACCAAAGGACCCCTCTCTTTTTGTGAAAACCCATTACAAAACATCGACGCTCACAAATGCGTACACACACTGACCCCTATGAATGCAGGTATGCACACCCTACACCTATGAGCACTTCAGACAGACTAGATCTTGACACTGATCCTGTGGGGCTTGAGCTTGATGAAGTCACCATAGGCACCATGCTATATATTGATGGGAACGTTGCCTCTCACTACCCTCAAAACCATCCTTCAAAGTCGAGCGCTGAGGCTTCGTGGCGAAGGAAGTGCTAGGGGGTTGGAGCTCATATTCGTTGGCTGCTATGGGATGTAATTGAACCACTAATAATGTGGCCCTCGGTAGTGACCCCATAGACCCTAGACACTAGTGACAATTACAATTACTTTGGGAAAACCGAGCAAAACATAATACAAACGGAAGGCCCATCTCTCTCATTTTTGCGAAAATCCACTACAAAACGCACACGCTCAGAAATGCATACACACACTCACCCCTATGAACACATGAACGCACATCCTACCCCTATGAGCACCTCTAAAAGATTGTGTCTTCAGACTGTCCAGTTGGGGGGCTTGAGCTTGACAAAGTCACCATAGGAACCTACTGCCCTCGTAACCATCCTTCAAAGCCGAGCGTCGAGGCTTCATCGAGAAGGAAGAGCTAGAGGAGTCAGAGCTAACATTCGTTGGCTGCTATAGGATATAACTATACTACTAATAACAATGGGGCCCCACGGTAGTGAGTCCATTGGCCCCAGACATCAATGCAAGCACGGTGTCAAGTCTTAAACATATATCTTAACAATGGAGTGGGTAGTGCTAACAAAAATATTCTTCAAGGTGATTCTAGTGCTAGACTTATGTCTAAGAGAATCAATTGGGAGGGCCCACTATTTAGTGGATAATAGTCTGTTTTTATTTTTAGCACGGTTGTGTGGACCCACTTCAGTTCTAAACGCGGGACCAAAAGTAGTTTTCATAGCTACTTCTAGACACAGCATACGCCCTTACTATACGTAGCTTAGAAATTTACTAGCCTCGTGTTTAAGAAAATTGTAGGTTGCTTTGAAAGTTTTCGCAAAAGCTTTTGAGGTACCCATCGAGGGGTCAATTTTCATATCAAAAAACACCAAGAGTTTTGACAATAGGTTTAACTTCTTGCTAAGATAGAGTTTGCATCTTGATAATTTAATGAAATTAGGTCAAACATGAGCTACAAGTAAGCGTGATATAGATTGCTCTTGAATGAAATGTCTTTTCGGAGGTCTATAGGTGCATCTTGTTGTAGTAAAAAATTCCATCACTATGAGTTTCCTACTATCTCAGGAAAGAACATTCTCAATTTTCTGAGTGTGATGACAATATTGTTCTTTCCCGTAAAGCAAGTATGAAGAATATGGATCTGAATGACACACGAGGCAGGTTTTCAGACATATATTGTGGACCAACATGTTGTACTTACGATTTCCCATGTTTTATGAGTTCTCAAACTTCCTAACTAACTTCACCCACTTGATTGATTTTATGCTGATTTATCGAAATTATTAGGTACAAATTGAACTACCACAAGCAAATTGTAGGTTGCTTTGAAAGTTTGACTAAAGATCTCTCTTGGAGGTACCCATATATATCGGGGGGAGGGGTCAATTTATATATGGGAAACCACCAAGAGTTTTTATGATATATAGGTATGGTTCAACTTCTTGCTAAGATTTTGCATCAATTTAATGAAATTAAGTTAGACTTGAGCTACATGTAAGCATGATAAACTGCTCTTTTTAGAGGTAGATGGGTGCATCTTCTTGTAGTAAACAATATCGTTGGTGTGAGTTTCCAACTACCAGGAAAGGATATTCTCAATTTTCCGAGTGATGTCATGATCATTCTCTCCCGTAAAGGAAGTCCGAAGAATATTGATCTAAATAAATGCCACAAGCCAAAGTTTTCACACGCACACAAACACACACACACACACACAGGCACGTGCCACACTCGTATATACTGTATGAAATGTGATTTAATGAACATTAAGTTGTTATTAACCAATAGTCTTGTTAGAGAAAAAGGCATACATTAAGTATATTAATAATAACTATCTAGAACATGGTGGAGTTTGCTCTAGATACTGTTCAACACGAATCCAACTACTCTGAACCATTGGATCTAATAGCCCAACGATCACGATTGGTACTATTGGATCTAATAGCCCAACCGTACCATTGAACTAGTATAAGTAAATTTTAGGTTATTGTGAAAGTTCTACGAAAAATCTTTTGGAGGTACCCATCGGGGGTCGCAATTAATATATGAGAAACCATCCAACGAGAGTTTTGACGACAAGTTGGATCAAGACTCGCGAATCCAAACATTTTGCTAACTATTGGAACTTCTTTTCCATTCCTAGCATCTAAAAATATTCTACTAATAGTCTTGATGAGAACGATGAACGCTAGTATGCGCAAACCTCAAAACACACACTTCATTGCTCAGTTTTAGGGTCATTGTGCTAAATGCATGGACTTGGATGCAATTTTCATTTTTTATGAGGTCCTGGATATGTAAGTTGTACTTCCACCAACCATGTTCACTCTCAAGAACATAGCACCTACTAGACCAACCATTAGATCAGCCATTCGTATCTTGTCCTATCTCTTACAATATCGTACCATACCATGCACTACATATAGTGTATGGATTAAATTTGAACATTGACCGCTGGATCAAGACTGGCAAATCCAAACATTACTAACCGTTGGATCTTCTTTTCCATTCTTAGCATCTAGAAAGATTCTATTAATAGTCTTTAGCACGATGACCGCTAGTATACGTAAACCTCTAGCTCAAAACACACACTTCATTGCTTAGTTCCAGGGTCGTCCTTGTGCTAAATGCATGGACTTGGATGCAATTTTCATTTTTTATGAGGTCCATGATGTAAATTGTAATTATACCCACCGTGTTAACTATAAAAGCACCTCGCTTCCTATGATACCTACCATTATATCGGCCATTCGTGGTACTTCTTATCTTACCTTTATCTTTGTCTCTTATCTCTTACAATACCATGCATACCACCACTACATAGTGTAGGGATATTTGAACATTGACCGTTGGATCAAGACTGGCAAATCCAAACATTGCTAACCGTTGGATCTTCTTTTCCATTCTTAGCATCTAGAAAGATTCTATTGATAGTCTTTAGCATGATGAACACTAGTATGCACAAACCTCAAAACACATAGTACTTGATTACTCGGTTTAAGGGTCCTTGTGCTAAATGCACAGACTTGTTGGATGCAATTTCATTTTTTATGAGGTCCTTAATGTAACTTGTACTTCCATCGACTGTGCTAACTCTCAAGCACCTCACTCTTATGAGACCTACCATTAGATCGTCCATTCGCAGTACTTCTTATATTATCTTTATCTTGTCTCTTATCTCTTACAATACCATACCACTACATATAGTGTAGAGATTAACTTTGAACATTAAGAGTTAGATCAAGACTTGCAAATCCAAATAGCATTGCTAACCGTTGGATCTTCTTTTCCATTCTTAGCATCTAGAAAGATTCTACTGATAGTCTTTAGCACGATGAACGCTAGTATGCGCAAACCTCAAAACACAGTACTTCATTGCTCATTTTTAGGGTCCTTTGCTAAATGCATGGACTTGGATGTAATTTTCATTCTTTATGAGGTCCTTGATGTAACTTGTACGTACTTCCACCGACCGTGTTAACTCTCAAGCACCTCGCTCCTACGAGACCTACCAAGGTTAAAAGAAAATGCAACCGCCCCAATTATCACACAAACTGGACCACAACTTCTTATACGTAATACCCAAGTTTTTAGTACTAGGATTCCTAGCTAACTTCACGCACTTTGGTGACTTCTTGTCAATTTAACGAAATTAAGTCAAACTTTAACTACAAGTAAGTGTGATAGATTGCTCTTGAATTAATTGTTTTTTCGGAGGTAGATGTGTGCATTTTCTTGTAGTAAACAATGTCGTTGGTGTGAGTTTTCAACAATCAGGAAAGAAAATTCTCAATTTTCTGAGTGATGACGAGATGATTCTTTTCCGTAACCAAAGTGCGAAGAATATGAATCTCTATACCATAAGCCAAGCGTCTAGACATATTAGCTAGGTGGACCAATGTGTTTTACTTACGATTCCCATGTTTTATGAGTTTTCAAGGTTCCTAGCTGACCCCGTCCACTTGTTGAATGACTTTATGTCGATGTATCAAAATAAAAGGTCAAATTTGAACTACAAGCAATAAATTGTAGCTTGGTTTGAAAGTTTTATGTAAAAAGCTTTTGGGGGTACCCATCGAGCGGTCAATTAATATATCAGTTGAGACTGTTCGTCTTCTAGCTATTAAGATTTTGCCTCTTGAAAATTTTGAACCCCTTTTGAAAACGATCACATGAAATAAGGAGAGAGGGGAAATGATTTTTCTATTCTCTATGGTCAACACACAAGCTTGAGGTGCACCTTAGGCTTAAAGACACTTTATAGTTTCCACTATGTATAAGGTGAACCTTAGCGGATGCCACATACTAGGCCTTATTAAGGTGTGCTTTTATCTATATATCTACTACTATAATGGAGTAGTTTTGAATTGGATCCATATATAGCACCAATCTTGACCGTTGCCTGTTAGGTCCGATGGTTCAGAGCAGCTGGATTCGTGTTGAATAGTACCTAGAGCAAACTCCACCATATTCTAGAACCATCATGTCACCAACCCCAAAATTTCAAAGCACAGTAGGTTGTATTCTCAATATGTGTAGATAGTTATTATTAATAGACTTAATTTATGCATTTTGGGGGTGGTGACATGATGGTTCTAGAACATGGTGGAGTTTGCTCTAGGTCTGTACTCCCTCGCTCCGTCCCAAAATATAAGGCGCCTAAGGATTGGTCAAAAGTCAAACCTTACTAACTTTGACCAAATATTTAGAAAAAAATATCTACATCTACAATATTGAATGGATATATTAAGAAAATATACTTTATGGTGAATATATTGATATTAATTTAGTATTTTAAATTTTTATATTTTTGTGTGTAATCATGGTCAAACATAAAAAATGTTAACTTTTGACTAATCCTTAGGCACCTTATATTTTGGCGGAGGGAGTACTATTCAACACGAATCCAGTTGCTCTAAACCATTGGATCTAACAGCCCAACAGTCATGATTAGTGCTATGGATCCAATTCAAAATTGCCCCACTATAGTAGTATAAGTAGACATAATACAGTCTACTATGCTATGAAATTTTGGGGGTGGTGACATGATGGTTCTAGAACATGCATGGTGGAGTTTGCTCTAGGTACTATTTAACACGAATCTAGCTTCTCTGGACCATTAGATCCAACAGCCCAACAGTCAGGATTGGTGCTATGGATCCTATTCAAAACTGCTCCACTACAGTAGTAGAGATAGAGATATCTTATCTTATCTTATCTTAAGACTATATAGTGTACAAATAACTTTGAATATTGACCGTTGGATCAAGACTGACATTCTAGCATCTAGAAGATTCTATTGATAGTCTTCAGCATAATGAATGCTATGCACAAACCTCAAAACACACTTCTCCATCATACTAGAATCTTCTCCCTCGTAGGTAATAATCGTTGACTTCTACATGGTCTTATCTTATCTGATCTTACCACTATATAGTGTACGGATAACTTTGAATGTTGACCGTTGGATCAAGACCCGGGAATCCCAGCATTTCTAGCCGTTGGATCTTCTTTTCCATTCTAGCATCTAGACGATTCTATTGATAGTCTTGAACACAATGAATGCACTATGCATAAACCTCTCAAAACACACTTCTCGATCATACTAGAATCTTCTCCCTCGTTTCCCAAGACCATGTTACCAAAAATTTAAAGTGTTAGGTAGCTAATAATATTTGACTTCTACACATGATGATACAAAGTACAAGGACCAAATATACACCCATACTTTATAGATGTTGATCAAATTTATAATTTTTTGTGCTTTACCATTTATAATTTTATATAGTGATGATATGTCATACGTTTAATACCTGAGCCTTATCAAGGTGTGGTTTTTTACACAATGCAGAAGTAGTATATTTCTTTGCTTAGACATATGGTCACCTCTGTCCATGCGCTGTACATGCTGAGAGAATAAAGCGTTGGCAGGGGAAGAGGCCAGCAACGAAGAGAAGTTGAAGGCGGTTCCATGTCAGAGCAAAGTTATGATGGGTTTCTGACACGAGGTACTCCTGCAGCCTTACAGTGTACACTCTACTACTAGTAAATGTCAGGACCTATGCATGCGAAACAAATTGTGTGTTTTCTCTCTCCTTCCCTATGGTCCATCTCTCCTCCCCTTTCCCCTCGCGCACCGGTCCGGCTGATCTCTCTCCCCTCGTCCATAGTGTGATGGTGCGCACATGTGCCTTGGTACGGCGGCTCTGTGTCTCTGGTGTGTTCGGTAGCCGCGTGTTGGTGTGGAGTAGGGACGAGGAGTACATAGGAAGGAAACCACTTTGGTCCTTGGTGGCACAAAAATTCAAACTTTTCCGGTTTTCGAAATTTTCACTTGCTTCCCAAACACAGGGAGGGAAGGTTATCCAAAAGATTGGCCAAACATCGGGAGGGAAGGCAATTTTGAACCTGTTTTGAACATTGACCGTTGGATCAAGACTGGCAAATCCAAACTTTGTTAACCGTTGGATCTTCTTTTCCATTATTAGCATCTAGAAATATTCTACCGATAGTCTTTAGCACAATGGACGCTAGTATGCGCAAACCTCAAAACACACACTTCATTGCTTAGTTTCAGGGTCCTTGTGCTAAATGCATGCGTGGACTTCGATGCAATTTTCATTTTTATGTGGTCCTTGATATAACTTGTACTTCCACTGACCGTCTTAACTCTCAAGCACATCGCTCCTACGATACCAACCATTAGATCGGCCATTCGCGGTACTTCTTATCTTATCATTATCTTGTCTTATCTCTTACAATACCATACCACCATTGTATAGTGTACGAATTAACTTCAAACCTTGACCATTGGATCAAGACTGGTAAATCCAAACATTGCTAACCGTTAGATCTTCTATTTTCCCTTAGCATCGAGAATGATTCTCTTGATAGTCTTTAGCACGATGAACGCTAGTATGCGCAAACCACAAAACACACATACACTTCATTATTCAGTTTTAGGGTCATTGTGTTAAATGGATGGACTTGGATGCAATTTTCATTTTTTATGAGGTCCTTGATGTAAGTTGTACTTCCATCGATTGTGTTAACTCTTAAACACCTCTCTACTACGAGACCTACCATAATTAAAAGAAAATGCAACCACCCCAATTATCACACAAACTAGACCAACGGTTTCTTATACGTAATGCCCAAGTTTTTAGTACTAGGATTTTTCAAGCTTCCTAGCATAGTTTGCACACTTCAGTGACTTCCTGTTGATTTAACAAAATTAGATGAAATTTGAGATACAAGTAAGAGTGATAGATTGCTCTTGAATTAAATGTATTTTCGTAGGTAGATGGGTGCATCTTCTTCTAGCAAATAATGTCGTCGGTGTGAGTTTCTAACTATGAGGAAAGAAAATCCTCAGTTTTCCGAGTGATGACGAGATGGTTCTTTTATGTAAAGAAAGTCTGAAGAATATGGATCTCAATGCCATAAGCCAAGATTTTAGACATATTAAGTGGACCAACGTGTTTTACTTACGATTCCCATGTTTTATGAGTTTTCAAACTCCCTATGTAGCTAATTAACTTTGCCCCACTTGAATGACTTCATGCCTATATTTATCGAAATTTGGTCAACTTGAACTACAACAACTAAATTATTGTAGGTTGCTTCTAAAGAATTACAAAAAACTTTAGGAGGTGTACCCATTGGGGGCTCAGTTAATATATCAGAAAACAACTAAGAGTTTTGACAATAGTTTTTAACTCCTTTCTACTTAAGATTTTGCATCTTGACAATTTAACAAAAAATTAGCTCAAACTTGAGCTACAAGTAAGCGCCATCGATTTTTCTTTAATTAAATGTCTCTTTGGAGGTAGATGGATGCATCTTCTTGTAGTAATCAGTACCACCGGTGTGAGTTTCCAACTATCAGGAAAGAACATTCTCAATTTTTCGAGTGATGATGAGATTATTGTTGGTTTTCGTAAACAAAGCCCGAAGGATAAGGACCTGAACGCCACAAGCTAAGCTTTCAGACATATATAGTGGACCCTCATGTTGTACTTATGATTCCCGTGTTTTATGAGTTTTCAAACTTATTCCTATAGCTAACTTTGCCCACTTGAAATTGATTTTATGTCGATTTATTGAAATTAGTTCAATTTTGAACTACAAGTAAATTGTAGGTTGCATTCAAAGTTTTACGTTTTTTGGAGGTAACCATTGGGGGCTGATTTAATATATCACAAACCACCACCAATAGTTTTAACAACAAGTTCAACTTCTTGCTAAGATTTTGCATCTTGACAATTTAACGAAATTATATCAAACTTGAGCTACAAATAAATGCGATAGATTTCTCTTGAGTTAATTGTCTTTTCGGAGGTAGATGGGTGCATCTTCTTGTAGTAAACAATGTCGTCAATGTGAGTTTCCAAATATAAGGAAATGTCATTCTTAATTTTCCGAGTGACGACAAGATTGTTCCTTTTTGTAAAGATAGTCTGAAGAGTATGGATATGAATGCCACAAGCCATGTTTTTATACATCTTATCTTACCACTATATAGTGTACGAATAACTTTGAATATTGACCGTTGGATCGAGACTCACGAATCCGAACATTTCTAGCCATTGGATCTTCTTTTCCATTCTAGCATCTAGAAGATTCTATTGATAGTGTTGAACACAATGAATGCACTATGCATAAACCTCTCAAAACACACGTCTCCATCTTACTAGAATCTTCTCTCTCGTTTCTCTAGACCATGTTACCAAAAATTTCAAGTGGTAGGTAGCTAATAATCTTTGACTTCTACACATGATGATACGAATTAGAAGAACCAAATATACACCCATACTTTATAGATGTTGATCAAATTTATATTGTTTCCACTTTACTTATTATAATTTTATATAGTGATTATATGCCAGACGTCTATTATATGAGCCTCATGTGCAGGGCACGTGCAACTTACTAGTATCTTATCTTATCTTATCTTACCACTATATAGTATACAAATAACTTTGAATGTTGACCGTTGGATCAAGACTCGTGATTCCCTGCATTTCTAGCCGTTGGATCTTCTTTTCCATTATAGCATCTAGAAGATTCTATTGATAGTCTTCGGCATAATGAATACTATGCACAAACCTCAAAGCACACTTCTCCGTCATACTAGAAGCTTGTCCCTTGTTTCTCTAGACCATGCATGTGATCAAAAATTTCGTGTGTTAGGTACCTAATAATCTTTGACTTCTACATGGTGATACAAAGTACAAGGACCAAACGTACACCCATACTTTATAGATGTTGATCAAATTTATAATTTTTTGTGCTTTACCAATTATAATTGTATATAGTGATGATATGTCATACGTCTACTATCTGAGTCTCACGTGCAACTTACTAGTAGGTAATAATCGTTGACTTCTACATGATCTTGCCACTATATAGTGTACGAACAACTTTGAATATTAACCGTTGGATCAAGACTCATGAATCCCAACATTTTCAGTCGCTGGATCTTCTTTTCCATTCTAGCATCTTGAAGATTCTATTGATAGTCTTCATTACAAACCACTATATAGTGTACGAATAACTTTGAATGTTAACCGTTGGATCAAGACTCGCGAATCCCAGCATTTCTAGCCGTTGGATCTTCTTTTTCATTCTAGCACCTAGAAGATTCTATTGGTAGTCTTGAACACAATGAATGCACTATGCATAAACCTCTCAAAACACACTTCTCGATCATACTACAATCTTCTCCCTCGTTTCACTAGACCATGTTACCAAAAATTTCAAGTGTTAGGTAGCTAATAATATTTAACTTCTACACATGATGATACAAAGTACAAGGACCAAATATACACCCATACTTTATAGATGTTGATCAAATTTATAATTTTTTGTGCTTTACCAATTATAATTTTATATAGTGATGATATGTCATACGTTTACTATCTGGGCCTTATTTGTCAACACCCGGATTTTTAATCCTAGATGCCCGTTATGTCATACCTCGCAATCCCAGGATTACCATTTTTGCGAGACATAACGGATTGGATATCACAGTACATCATCCATTACAAACCATACATAAGGTATTACACAAATAAGGATCTCATGATCTAGTCTGAATACAACAAGCAGCGGAAATAAAAGATAAGCGTAGCGGTGGGGTCCATCTTCAGGAGCACAGGCAATGCTGACGAAGGCAGATAGTCCTAGTTATCATAGCCTTCCTGCTGGCCATCATCTTGATAGTCTCCTTCATAGTCTGGCCATGAGAATAGCCAGGGACAAAAGCCATGAGTACTCTTTAAGTACTCGCAAACTACCACTAACAAGTAGTCTAGTGCTACGTTGAAGTGCTAAATCTAAGTTTAACTATAAAGTTAAGTTTGAAACCTAAGCTGAGTACTGAAGCAAAGAAAGATAGAATAAAGTTCTAGAATCACTTAAGTTGGGAAGCTAGTATCATAAACACAACCCTATTATGGTCAAGTCAAGATTCATGATTCATTTCATAAGTTATTTGGAAAACATCTGACAACGAAACAGTATGGCCATTCCAACTGTCCATAACCGTGGACGCGGCTATTCGAATAGTTCGACACTCTACAGAGGTGGTACACTTTCACCACAAGATTCGATACATCTGTCAGGGATAACCCTGAATCATCATACTTAGTATGCAGATAATCAAACATAACCTTTCCTTTACACACCCTAGTATAAGCACCTCTCCTATGAGCATGGCCTCCCAACCATGACCATCAGTCATCACCAAACATTGAGAGGTAGCCTCAGCTCAAACCTCTCCCGCGAGGGAACTAATACTAATGCATATAAATTTCAAGCTAAGCCTTACCCAATTTAGGTAGTGTGGTTGTATGGTCAATTTGGAATGGTAACGCATCCAAATCCAACCATCAGTTTTATAAAAGGGCTAAGGTTCATGCCTCAACATTTTCATCATCATAAACCATTTGTGTTTCTCAACACACGTCAAAACATCTCAATAGAATGACTCATCATTCCAAGGTTTTCATAATTCATTTTCACCAAGTGCTCCCATCTAAAGTGACTCAAGTTTTTTATCTACTCTAAACTACTAAGTTAAGAGTGTTCACTAATGTGGAAAAGATGGGTTCAATCTCATGCCATAGAATGACATCTAAAAGGTTCTAAATAGGTCAAGTTTTATACTTTTTATGCTACCTTCAAAACAAGTAAAGAACTTGGGTAAAGTAAAGGAAGTAAAGCTTGTAAATAAGACTTGGGGTATCTAATAGTCAAAGTGATATGACTCAAGCATGCCTATAGCATCTTGCTAAGCTATCTAGATTAATCCTAGCTTGCTAAGCATTATACTTGAAAGTGTTAGCTTGTATTGCTAATGGTGGCTTGCAAGTATTGCAAGGGTTAACTTGGATAGGGCTAGCTTGCCTTGGTTGGTGCAGTGGTTGAAGTTTTCTTCTTCTTCTTCTTGGTAGAACTCCTCCTCCTCGTAGACTTGGTCGGTACTATCGTCTATACATACATATGGAGTACACAATCACCAAACAACACTTAACTAGGCTACATAGCATTCTAAGACACACATTTGATGATATATTATCATCACAAGCATCACAAGTTTTATTCCATAGTTTCCTCCTTTTTTATTTTAGAAAAGTAATTTCTACTCAATGAAAAATTAACTAAGATTTAATATTCACCACTTAAAATATGGGATCATGTGGACACATGTCATCACCACATATTCTAACATGTGGGGATGAGATTTAAAGGTTGGATCATAATTACTTTTCTTTAAGTTTAATATTTAATGATTTAAAGTGACTAGAAATGCCTATATAGGATTATTTTGGTAGTAGTCCAAAGTTACTACATGTAAACCTTAATATTATTACATATTCAGATAGGTATGGTGAAATTTGATTTTTGAGAGTTGGAATCAACTCAAAATCTATCTTGGTTGATTTTATAAAAATGTTACAAGGTGCAAATGCTTCTGTTTTGTTATTTTTATTAGGAGAGATCTATAACTCTAATTGAATTAACTCCAACGGGCTTGGATAGAACATTTCAATACCTTTCAGGCAAAATTGGTTTGATGCAATTTGGATTTATAAATCTCTCTGAATTGATTTTCAAACTAGGGGATAGAACTAAGATTTAAATTAAAAAGAAAAATCCAATTTTGAACGGCTGGGCTAGCGCGGGAATGAACATGGGCCGTCCCAGTGGCGCTCCACGGCGCGGGGATCAGCTGACAGGAGGGTAGCGCTTGTCAGTGGCCCTTAACACGCGAAACGGTACGCGTGCTGTGGGCCGTTAGATTAGAACTGGGATCTACAGCTGGGGGTCATCGTCGACGACGAACAGGTCGCCGGCGAGCTCGAACCCTAGCGGCTCGGTGGGGGTCTACCGGGGACGTACCAGGGCTCCAGAGATGACGGCGAGGTTGGTGAAAGAACTGGTGGTCGACGGCGAGCTTAGGGACGGTCGAGGCAGCTCCGGGGGTGGTCGCAATCAGCGGCGCCCTTCTCCTCCAGAGGCGGCCTGCTCCGGTGAAATTGCGGTGAGCTGCTGCTCCCCTTGCTCCGGCTTGAGGTGTGGGACGGTCAGTGAGGTGAGGGGAGTGGAGTGGTGTGCTTCAAATGGCTAGGGGTGCCCTCCTTTTATAGGCCCGACGGTGAGACCGAGCGGGATGGGCAGGCGATGGTGGCGACATGGCTACGGCTGGCTAGAGGCATGGCTGAGGGTGGCGATCGACAGGCGGTCTCCTGGCGGTGCTCTAGGAAGTGAATGCGGGCTTAGGGGCGGTGGTATGCGGTCGGGGCGAGCTGGCGCTCTGAGTGGCAGAAGCGGCAATGTCCACGGCGAGCGGTGGCTGTGGTGCGTTGTGCGGCAAACGGGCGTGTCCGTCGTGTTCCCTGGGTCGTGGCGGAGCGGTGGGCGCGGGCTGCGGTCGAGCGGCGGTCTGTGCACACGGGCCGGGTGTGGCGCTCTGGCGCTTGCTCGGGATGGCGCGGTGGCACTAGGCGCGGTCTCTCCTCGGTGGTCCACTGTTGCGCTTGGCTTAGGACGGGGACAGAGGGTGGCGGTGAGCTCCTGGCTACCTCCTAGACATGGCGAGAGAGGGGGAAGTGGTCTGCTGGGGCGAATGCATGGTCGGTCAGCGAGCTAGTGTTCGGGGTGGCTCGGCACTGTGGCTAGGGACAAGGGAGATGGGTGCTAATGGCATGGTTAGATCAAGAGGGGACCAAAAGATTAAATGGGGATCAAATGGGGCAAAACCCTGTTCAAAACAGTGAGCTATGATTTAGAGTTTAAACCTGCCTGCCAAGTGTTTGATTAAATGGCCGCAAGAAATAAACTTTTGAATTTTGAAAATATTTTTGGTGGGTTTGCTAGGAATGAGCTTGAGACTCTGTGGGTGCTTGGGTTTTGAAAATTGAGCTTGTTTAAGTGGTTTTTGAAAAAGTGGGATCTTCCCATATGAAATAGATTCAATTTCGAACTGTCATTTAAAATTAGCATTTGAAAGATTTTTGCAGATCACAAGGTAGGCCTTGGTACCTCATTATGTGTACTATCAAGGGGTGTAAAGATCCACACATGTTTCTGTTAAGTTTTGAGTACTAGGAATAGCCAAAGTAGGCATGAGAGTTAATTTGGCCAAAATGACCATTCACTTCAAATATTCATTTTGAGTTATTTTTCTTTGGGAAAAGTTTGGGAATGACTTAGATGATGTTTATTTCACCTAAGAAACATTTTACTAGCAATGGATCACAGAACCATGCCAATTCAATTCAATTCCTAAATTAAATGCACATACACATGAATGCTTTCATTTTTACTTTGGAAAAGTTTTTGTTAACCCTAAATTTGATGATTTGGATCTTGATAAGCTTGGATTAAAGTTTTGGGATGTTACAAACCTTCCGCCCTTAAACAAAATCTCCTCCTGAGATTTACAAAGAAAACTAGGAACTAATGAGATCGTGGAACTGTGTCCTAATGTAATCTTCGCGCTCCCAAGTGGCTTCCTCCTCTGTGTGGTTGCTCCACTGAATCTTGAGAAACTTGATGCTCTTGGTTCTGGTGGTTCTGTAGGGTTCTTCTAAGATACGGATGGGCACTTCCCGATAGGTCAGGTCATTGTTGATTTCTACGGCTCTGTGATCGATGTTCTTGAAAACTTCAGTCTACTCGGGCACTTCCAAGCATTTGCGAAGTAACGAGATATGGAACACACTGTGGATGGCTGACATCTCTTCAGGAAGTTCCACTTGATACAATACTTCTCCTCGACGGTTCAGAATTTTGAATGGCCCGATGTATCTGGGGGCTAACTTTCCCTTCAGACTAAAGCGTTGACTTCCCTTCAATGGTGAAACTTTGAGATATACAAAATCTCCGACATTGAAAGTCAGGTATCTCCTTCTCTTGTCAGCATAACTCTTCTGTCTGGATTGAGCGGTCTTGAGGTGCTCACGGAATTTGTGAACCTTCTCTTCGGCTTCTCGGAGAATGTCGAGTCCAAAGATCTGACTCTCTCCTACTTGCGACCAATTCAATGGGTTGCGACAGTTTCTTCTGTATTGGAATTAAAATGGTGCCATCTGCAAACTAGCTTGATAACTGTTGTTATATGAGAATTCTGCGAAAGGCAGGCAGTCTTCCCATTTTGATCCGTATTCCAACACACAAGCTCTAAGCATATCCTCTAGGATCTGGTTGACTCTCTCAGTCTGTCCATCTGTTTGCGGATGATAAGCGGTACTGAAGTTCAACTTGGTTCCCAATCCTTCCTGAACTTTCTGCCAAAAACTTGAAGTAAACTGGGTTCCTCGATCTGATACGATGGTCTTGGGGGTCCCATGCAGACTAACAATCCTAGCAATATACAACTCTGCTAACTTTGCACTCTGGTAGGTTGTCTTGACATGTATGAAGTGGGCTACCTTGGACAGTCTATCAACGATGACCCAGATTGAGTCATTTCCCCTACTGGAAGTAGGTAAACTGGTGATAAAGTCCATTCCTATGGAATCCCATTTCCATTCCGAAATCTGTAATGGTTGCAACAATCCGGCAGGTCTCTGATGCTCTGCTTTGACTCTTTGACAGATGTCACATTTGGCGATGTAGCTTCCGATTTCTCTCTTCATCTTGTGCCACCAAAATTGCTCTTGCAAATCCGGATACATCTTTGTTCCTCCGGGGTGGATAGAATAAAGAGTATCATGAGCTTCCTTCATGATAACTTCCTTCAGCTCCGAATCTGCTGGCACACAGATACGTCCTTTGTACCACAGTACTCCTTCTTCGTCTTCAGTGAATCCAGGTACCTTTCCTATACCAATACGACATTTGATTCCGTCGATACTTTCGTTTCCCTTCTGGGCTTCCTTGATTTGGAAAATCAAAGTGGGTTGAAGTTCAATGCTAGCTAAGAATCCTTTGCTAACTAATTCAGTCTTGAACTGCTCCAACTCTTCATACAAACTTGGTTGCTTCTCCTTGATCATGGTGTTTAGCCTACACGGCAATCTGCTAAGAGCATCCGCTACCACGTTGGCTTTGTCGGGGTGATAGTGAATGTCAAGGTCATAATCCTTGATTAACTCTATCCATCTCCTTTGCCTCATATTTAGCTCCTTCTGAGTGAAAATATACTTTAAACTCTTGTGATCTGAGTAAATCTCACAGCGATTTCCCATCAAATAATGACGCCATGTCTTTAATGCCAGCACTACGGCTGCTAGCTCAAGATCATGGGTCGGATAGTTCTGCTCATGCTGCTTCAGTTGTCTAGACAGATACGCGATGACTTTGCCTTCTTGCATCAATACACGTCCTAGACCAATCTTGGATGCATCACAATACACATCAAACGGCTTCTTGATGTCTGGCATGATCAATATTGGGGCTGATATCAATCTCTTCTTCATCTCCTAAAAACTGGCTTCACACTTGTCTGTCCATTCAAACTTCTTGTCCTTCTTCAATAATCGGGTCATGGGTCGGGCGATGCTCGAGAATCCTTCTATGAACTTGCGGTAGTATCCCGCTAATCCGAGAAATGCGCGGACTTGGGTTTGAGTGGTTGGGGCTTCCCATTCTTCGACATCTTTGATCTTGGCGGGATCAATAGAGACTCCTCCGACAGACACAATATGTCCTAGGAATCCTACTTCTTTCAGCCCAAACTCACACTTGCTGAACTTGTCATATAACTGATGCTCTCTCAGGGTTTCTAGGATGATTCTCATATGTTGCTCATGCTCTTCTTCTCACTTGGAGTAGATAAGTATGTCGTCGATAAACACAACTACAAACTTATCTAAGAAATTCATAAAGATCTTATTCATGAGATTCATGAAATAAGCAGGGGCATTGGTTAATCCAAAACACATAACCATATACTCGTATAAACCATAGCGAGTAGTAAAGGCGGTCTTTGGAATTTCCTTTGCACGAATCTTAAGTTGGTGATAACCAGTCCTAAGATCAATCTTTGAGAATACTTGTGCTCCAGTCAACTGATCAAATAGATCCTCTATCTTTGGGAAAGGGTACATGTTCTTGATGGTGACGTCATTCAACTTTCTGTAATCTGTACACAGACGATTGCCTCCATCTTTCTTGTCAACGAATAATACTGGTGATCTCCATGGCGATGCGCTTGGTTGAATCAAGCCTTTGTCCAACATGGCATCCAACTGCTTCTTCAGTTCCACTAACTCTGAGGGGTTCATGCTATAGGGTCTCTAGGCTATGGGTCCGGTTCCAGGGATTGGTTCTATAATGAAGTCAATATCCCTATCCGGGGGCATACCTGGCAATTCATCTGGGAATACGTCGGGGTATTCACAGACTACTCTAACTTGGTCTATGGTGGGTAGGGCTAGACTCTTGTTGCACTTGAATTGACGGGGTAAGGTTTCAGAGATATACTCTACTGTTACTCCAGAACTACTGGTCATGGTGATGGCTTTCTTAGCACAGTCTATCAGTCCTTTATGCCTTGACATCTAGTCCATACCTAGTACTACTTCCAATCCTTTGGTTCCAAGTACAATTAGGTTGGCATAAAAATCTATCCCATGTATTCTGATAGGCACATCTTTGCAATTTTTTCTAGCTTTTGTAGTTGAACCAGGGATTTGAACTATCATGACATGCTTCAGGTTGGTTGGGTGAATCTTACTAGTGCATGCAAATTCTTCGATGACAAATGAATGCGATGCTCCCGAATCAAACAGTACTCTTGCTAAAACTGAGTTGACAGAAAACATACCCAGCACTACATCTGGCGCTTCTTGGGCTTCTTCTGCGTTCATGTGGAAGAGACGACCGTTGCAGTTGTGAGGGTTCCCTGGTGCAAATCTTCTTCCTTGTTGAACACGACGCTGCTGCTGCTGAGCTAGGGCATTTATAGTGGCATTGGATGCAGTCTTCTTGGGACACTCATTGGAGTAGTGACCCTTCACTCCACACTCGAAACAAGTGATCTGGGACTTGTCCTTGACTGCGACAGGCATAGCATTGCTGCCAGTTCTGGGTGCAGTGTTGTTGTTGTTGTTATTGCTCTTGGGAGGGGCACGGGTGAAATTGTTGGCATTGCCGGAGTTGGGATGGTTTCCTCCGGACATCACATTGCCTCCGCTACGGTTGGGGTAGCTTGGGCGAGACATTGGGGGTCGGTTGTTCCTTGGTGCATATCCTGGTGAGGGTTTGGGACGGTACTTCTGGTGACTGTTGGATCCTGATTGCTGCATCATATGACGTTTGTGGTTGTCGTTTGTCTGGTTAATCTTCCCTTCCATCTGAATGGCAGAGTCGACTAGCTCTTCGAGATCCTGAAAACGGATGTTGACGAGGACAGTCTACATCTCATCATGCAGTCCGTTCAAGAATCTATCCTTCTTCTTGGCCTCCATGTTGATTTCATCAGGTGCATATCTGGAAAGTGACAGGAATCTGTCATGGTATTCCACCATAGTCATTCTTCCTTGCTTCAATTCGCGGAATTCATCTCTCATCCTGTTGACGAGACCTTGCGGCACGTGGGTGCGGCTGAACTTGACTTTGAATGCTTCCCATGTCATCACTTGACCATGGTTCATATTGCGGATGCTATTCCACCAAGCTCTTGCATCTCCCGCCAGATAGTGGGTGGCAAAGAGAACTTTCTCATTTTCATCAACTCCTGCAACTTCGAGGTTGTTTTCCATGGTCTATAACCAGTCGTAAGCATCTAATGGGTTTTCAGATTGGCTGAAGATTAGGGGATTGGTATTCTGAATTTTTTTGAGTTTGGATCCATGGTGATCCTGATTTCCATGTCCTTGGTTGTTGAGAGCCATCTGGGCTATCTGCTGTAGTGTTGCTAAGTTGGCTTGACGTTCTGCCCTGCTTGCTTCACGGCCGGCGATGAGATTCTGCAAGATCTGCAGCATTAGGTCCTGCGATGAGCTGCTTCCTCCTTGGTTTCCCCGAGTCATCTGAAGATTCAGATAGATATAGGGGTAAGAGGGAAATTCTAAGGTTCATGGTTTTGGTTTTTCAAAGCTAAAACTTTGAGTTAGATTTAGGTTTTTCATCTAACTTCATTTTCATTCATGCACGCAAACACACAATACAACACACACCACAACAAACAAATGAAAACAGATGGTTTGAAGAACCATTCTGCAAGCTACGATACAGTGGGACCGATACATCTCATGCTACGATAGTGCTCTAGTGCATCTACTCATCGTCGATGAAGTCGGAGTCCTCATCATTAGTGTAGAAGTCCACGCCATCCTACTCCAGAAAGTCATCATTGTTGCTGAGGTAAGAATCCATGTCTCCCTGGATGTCTTCACCCTCATCTTCTTCTTCCTTGGCGGCAAGCTGAGCTTCCTACTCCTCGACGGTCTTCTCGAGGTCGGCCACCTTCTTGCGAAGACGGGCGATGGTGCGATCCATCTTGGCACGCTGGCGGCGAAGAGACTAGCGATCCTGGACGAGCAGTGCGAAAGTCTGGGCCTTCTGGTCGGCAATGGCATGGTTCTGGTTGGCTAACTCTCTGGCATTGTCCAGTTCTTGCTGTCTGTCATGCAGCAAGAAGTCAAGATTCTCCACTTGACGCCTCAACTCTAGGTGACTTGGCATCTCCATCGTCATTCCCATGAAGTCACGTCTTGCATAGTGGGTAAAACGGGTTCCTTGGATCTTGTTGACGCTGAAGGCACATAGACGTGCGAGAGCTTCATGCATTGCCCTAGCTAATCTATCTAGCCAGTTGTTCTCTCTCACGGAGAACTGAATTCTCCCAGAAGTTGGCGCTTCAATGCTTCCTCTAAGATCCGCGGTGACTAGCCACTGTAGGTCTCCTCCTGGGGGTCCTGGAAGTTGAGCTCCAAGAAACTCCGGATGTGGTCGTCCCAATAACTCCGACAGTGAATCCAGATCCCTCTCGAAGATCAGCTGACCTCCGTTTCCCAACTGGTAAAACTTGCTGAACCGCGTCTCCATCTACAAGAATTAAGGATGAGGAAATTAGTGAAGTGATCAAGTGTGTCAAATTTTTAAGTAGTAATGTAAGAATTTTGAGGACCATGAATTTTTGAGAAAGAAAGAATTCCCAAGGATAAGAGAGGAGATAGTTTTTCATAAATACTCACTTTGGTTTTGAAACTAAGTTTTTGTTTGAACGTCCATTCTAACTAGGGTCTCCTATGTTCAGGATGGCTCTGATACCAACTTGTCAACACCCGGATTTTTAATCCCAGGTGCCCGTTATGCCATACCTCGCAATCCCAGGATTACCATTTTTGCGAGACATAACAGATTGGATATCACAGTACATCATCCATTACAAACCATACATAAGGTCTTACACAAATAAGGATCTCATGATCCAGTCTGAATACAACAAGCAGCGGAAATAAAAGATAAGCGTAGCGGTGGGGTCCATCTTCAGGGGCACAGACAATGCTAACGAAGGCAGATAGTCCTAGTTATCATAGCCGTCCTGCTGACCATCATCTTGATAGTCTCCTTCATAGTCTGGCCATGAGAATAGCCAGGGACAAAAGCCATGAGTACTCTTTAAGTACTCGCAAACTACCACTAACAAGTAGTCTAGTGCTACGTTAAAGTGCTAAATCTAAGTTTAACTATAAAGTTAAGTTTGAAACCTAAGCTAAGTTCTGAAGCAAAGAAAGATAGAATAAAGTTCTAGAATCACTTAAGTTGGGAACCTAGTATCATAAACACAACCCTATTGTGGCCAAGTCAAGATTAATCATTCATTTCATAAGTTATTTGGAAAACATCTGACAACGAAACAGTATGGCCATTCCAACTGTCCATAACCGCAGACGTGGCTATTCAAATAGTTTGACACTTTGCAGAGGTGGTACACTTTCACCACAAGATTCGATACATCTGTCAGGGATAACCCTGAATCATCATACTTAGTATGCAGATAATCAAACATAACCTTTCCTTTACACACCCTAGTATAAGCACCTCTCCTATGAGCATGGCCTCCCAACCATGACCATCAGTCATCTTGGGCACTGCATAGGTGGACAACATTGAGAGGTAGCCTCATCTCAAACCTCTCCCACGAGGGAACTAATACTAATGCATATAAATTTCCAGCTAAGCCTTACCCAATTCAGGTAGTGTGGTTGTACGGTAAATTTGGAATGGTATCGCATCCGAATCCAACCATCAGTTTTATAAAAGGGCTAAGGCTCATGCCTCAACATTTTCATCATCATAAACCATTTGAGTTTCTCGCCAACATGTCAAAACATCTCAATAGAATGACTCATCATTCCAAGGTTTTCATAATTCATTTTCACCAAGTGCTCCCATCTAAAGTGACTCAAGTTTTTTATCTACTCTAAACTACTAAGTTAAGAGTGTTCACTAATGTGGAAAAGATGGGTTCAATCTCATGCCATAGAATGACATCTAAAAGGTTCTAAATAGGTCAAGTTTTATACTTTTTATGCTACCTTCAAAACAAGTAAAGAACTTGGGTAAAGTAAAGGAAGTAAAGCTTGTAAATAAGACTTGGGGTATCTAATAGTCAAAGTGATATGATTCAAGCATGCCTATAGCATCTTGCTAAGCTATCTAGTTTAATCCTAGCTTGCTAAGCATTATACTTGCAAGTGTTAGATTGCATTGCTAATGGTGGAAACTTGCAAGGGTTAACTTGGATAGGGCTAGCTTGCCTTGCTTGGTGCAGTGGTTGAAGTTTTCTTCTTCTTCGTCTTGGTAGAACTCCTCCTCCTTGTAGACTTGGTCGGTACTATCGTTTATACATACATATGGAGTACACAATCACCAAACAATACTTAACTAGGCTAAATAGCATTCTAAGACACACATTTGATGATCTATTATCATCACAAGCATCACAAGTTTTATTCCATAGTTTCCTCCTTTTTATTTAGAAAAGTAATTTCTACTCATTGAAAATTAACTAAGATTTAATATTCACCACTTAAAATATGGGATCATATGGACACATTTCATCACCACATATTCTAACATGTGGGAATGAGATTTAAAGGTTGGATCATAATTACTCTGGTTTAAGTTCAATATTTAATGATTTAAAGTGACTAGAAATGCCTATATAGCATTATTTTGGTACTAGTCCAAAGTCACTGCATCTAAACCTTAATATTATTACATATTCAGATAGGTATGGTGAAATGTGATTTTTGAGAGTTGGAATCAACTCAAAATCTATCTTGGTTGATTTTATAAAAATATTGCAAGGTGCAAATGCTTCTGTTTTGTTATTTTTATTAGGAGAGATCTATAACTCCAATTGAATTAAATCCAACGGGCTTGGATAGATCATTTCAGTACGTTTCAGGCAAAATTGGTTTAATGCAATTTTAATTTATAAATCTCTCTAAATTGATTTTCAAACTAGGGGACAGAACTAAGATTTAAATTAAAAAGAAAAATCCAATTTTGAACGGCTGGGCTAGCGCGGGAACGAAGATGGGCCGGCCTAGTGGCGCTCCGCGGCACGGGACTCAGCTGACAGGGGGTACCGCTTGTAAGTGGCTCTTAACACGCGAAACGGTACGCACGTTGTGGGCCGTTAGATTAGAACTGGGATCTACGGCTGGGGATCGTCGTCGACGACGAACAGGTCGCAGGCGAGCTCGAACCCTAGCGGCTCGGTGGGGGTGTACCGGGGACGTACCAGGGCTCCAGAGACGACGGCGAGGCGGGCGAAAGAACTGGTGGTCGACGGCGAGCTCAGGGACAGTCGAGGCAGCTCCGGGGGTGGTCACAATCAGCGGCGCCTTTCTCCTCCAGAGGCGGCCTGCTCCGGTGAAATTCCGGCGAGCTTCTGCTCCCCTTGCTCCGGCTAGAGGTGTGGGGCGGTTAGTGAGGTGAGGGGAGTGGAGTGGTGTGCTTCAAATGGCTGGGGGTTCCCTCCTTTTATAGGCCCGACGGTGAGACCGAGCGGGATGGGCAGGCGACGGTGGCGACATGGCTACGTCCGGCTAGAGGCATGGCTGAGGGTGGCGATTGACAGGTGGTCTCATGGCGGTGCTCTAGGAAGTGAATGCGGGCTTAGGGGCGGTGGTATGCGGTCGAGGCGAGCTAGCGCTCTGAGCGGCAGAAGCGGCAATGTCCACGGCGGGCGGTGGCAGTGGTGCATTGGGCGGCGAACGGGCGTGTCCGTCATGTTCCCTGGGTCGTGGCGGAGCGGTGGGTGCGAGCTGTGGTCGAGCAGCGGTCTGTGCACGCAGGCCGGGTGTGGCGCTCTGGCGCGTGCTCGACATGGCGCGGTGGCACTGGGCGTGGGCTCTCCTCGGTGGTCCACTGCTGCGCTTGGCTCGGGCCGGGGATAGAGGGTGGCAGTGAGCTCCTGGCTACCTCCTAGACATGGCGAGAGAGGGGGAAGTGGTCTGCTGGGGCGAGTGCATGGTCGGCCAGTGAGTGCATGGTCGGCCGGCGAGGTAGTGTTCGGGGTGGCTCGACACTGTGGCTAGGGACAAGGGAGATGGGTGCTAATGGCATGGTTAGATCAAGAGGGGACCAAAAGATTAAATGGGGATCAAATAGGGTCAAAACCCTGTTCAAAACAGTGAGCTATGATTTAGAGTTTAAACCTGCCTGCCAAGTGTTTGACTAAATGGCCACAAGAAATAAACTTTTGAATTTTGAAAAGATTTTTGGTGGGTTTGCTAGGAATGAGCTTGAGACTCTGTGGGTGCTTGGGTTTTGAAAATTGAGCTTGTTTGAGTGGTTTTTGAAAAAGTGGGATCTTCCCATATGAAATAGATTCAATTTTGAACTGTCATTTAAAATTAGCATTTGAAAGATTTTTGCAGATCACAAGGTGGGCCTTGGTACCTCATTATGTGTACTATCAAGGGGTGTAAAGATCCACACATGTTTCTGTTAAGTTTTGAGTACTAGGAATAGCCAAAGTAGGCATGAGAGTTAATTTGGCCAAAATGACCATTCACTTCAAATATTCATTTTGAGTTATTTTTCTTTGGGAAAAGTTTGGGAATGACTTAGATGATGTTTATTTCAGTGAAGAAACATTTTACACAATGGATCACAAAACCATGGCAATTCAATTCAATTCCTAAATTAAATGCACATACACATGAATGCTTTCATTTTTACTTTAGAAAAGTTTTTGTTAACCCTAAATTTGATGATTTGAATCTTGATAAGCTTGGATTAAAGTTTTGGGATGTTACATTATTATGGTGTGCTTTTTTACACAATGCGGAAGTAGTATATTTCTTTGCTTAGACATATAGTCACCTCTGTCCACGCGCTGTACATGCTGAGACAATAAAACGTTGGCAGGGGAAGAGGGCAGCAGCAAAGAGAAGTTGAAGGCGGTTCCATGTCAGAGAAAAGTTATGATGGGTTTCTAACACGAGGTACTCATGTGGCCTTAAAGTGTACACTCTACTAGTAGTAAATTTTAGGACCTATGCATGCAAAACAAATCATGTGTTTTCTCTCTCCTTTCCTATGCTCCATCTCTCCTCCCTTTCCCCTCGCGCACCGGTCCGGCTGATCTCTCTCCCCTCGTCCACAGTGTGGCACTGCGCATGTGTGCCTTGGTACGGCGACTCTGTGTCTCTGGCATGTTCGGCAGCCGCGCATTGGTGTGCAGTAGGGACAAGGAGTACATAGGAAGGAAACCACTTTGGTACTTGGCGGCACAAAAATTCAAACTTTTCCGGTTTTCAAAATTTTCACTTGCTTCCCAAACATCGGAAGCGAAGGTTATCCAAAAGATTGGCCAAACATCGGGAGGGAAAGCAATTTTGAACCTGTTTTGAACATTGATCACATTCAATAAACAAAAAACAAAAGTTTTACTCGTGATGTCCTATCATGTCTTGTGCACCACGTGCCTTGAAAACTGTAATCATGGGAGTAGATAAGTTTTGAAAAAATAGCTTCACAATATTGTCCTACCATGTGTATGGACACTATCGGGTTTATTTCAACCCGAACGACCAAGGTCATCAAGGCCATATTGACATCATAGTTTACAATTTGATAGAGTTCCCACGATAGTTTGGTAGATGGGTGCATCTTGGCATAGTAAGCATTATTGCATGTGAGAGTTTCCAACAATTAGGAGAAAAAGAATTTCAATTTTCCCAGTGAGGACGGTGATGTTTTTTTGTGAAGAAAGTCCAAATAATATGGTACAGAATGGCACAAGCCAATTGTTTCACACATACTATAGTTGATCATGGTTCCTATCTAACTTCGGCTAAAAGTTTACATATTATGATGGGTCGTGAAACACGGTACTAGTACACATACTACTACGTAGTAGATTTTCTCCCTCCTTCGCCCCCCTCTCACCATCCATCTACTATCCTCTCCATTTCTCCTTGCTTCCCATTTAAGGTTTTACGCAATGATTATACTTCTAGTCTGAGATGCAGCGGTACAGAAAAACATGAGGCCCACACCATACCACCATCAATCAAGTTCGATGACGCAACTTTGTGAAGAGTGTACGTATACTAGTAGTACTGTAGCTAGATAAGTATGTACTACTATAGACACTTAATTTTCAACGGAGGAAGTAAGAGACACCGAGTAATTCAGCATGATCTGCATGATTCTGTTCATTTTTGGATAAAGTGGGGTGCCTCCTGAATTCTCTAGGCCGAGAAAAATCAAGAACCGACAAGTCTGGTATAATCCTTTTTTTGTTGACGGGACGAGTCTGGTACAATCTATTTATGATATTTTGGGATAGTTTTCAAGGTAATAACACAAGCACGACTATAAATAGACATTATAAATTGCAACAGTACGCACCCCTACTTTCACCCAGAACACCCAAACCACCATTTCTTAGAACTCGATCTCTCTCTATTTCCTTCCAAAATGTCGTATGACAACTCTCCCTAGAACACGTCGATTGACCTGACAAATGGGAAAGGCCCCGAAACTCCACCTAGAAGCCCAGACTCAGTCGACAGGCCATGGTTGCCGCTGCTGTCTGACTCATTTGATGAAGAAGATAGCCACTAGCAGCGCTTTTTTGACGGGACACCACCACCAACGCCGAGAAACTCCGATAAGACGGAAGATGAGACTAGGGAAGAGGAGGAGTCTGAGGTCGACCTTGAGGAGGAGGCCAAAGACGATGAAAGGGAGGAGGCCGAGGACGATGACGGGGAGGAGGCCGAGGACGACGACGAGGAGGTCTCTTCACGCCCCCCACCGAAGAAGCATGCCTGAGTGCAAAATTAAAGGGCGTCCAGAGAAGAGGCGGGCAATGTACTATATCTCGTTCTACGAAGCATCTTAGCTTTGGTAAATAATGTTATCAATGAGAGTTCCGAACTTTTAGGAAAATTCTTTTCAATTTCTAAGTGATAGGATTTGTTTTTAGTAATTAAGTACGTCCGGATAATTTGGCTTAGAGTGCACTCACTGTATTCTAGCAAAATATAGATAATTTCCACCGCATGTTAGTACTATATGAAAATACTTATTTCAATGTGTGTCATGATATATAATTTTTTTTGCTGGAGGGGGGGTGGTAATGATACATAGTTGAAACTTAAATGGTGTCCTCTTATATTTGTGCTTGTTTGGACGAAAACTACAAACATGGATTTGGACAACTTTCGAAAAACATACTACATGATATGGTCATAACCATGTATGACCATTGTTCACATTTTAAGCCAAGTTACCAATGCAGTCATCACTCGTCCCATTTATTCGGATAAATTAAAGAAAAGTAAAGAAAACAATAAAAATGTTAAGCACTTATGTATGGTGTCCTCTTCCATAAATGATAAACATAAATTTTGAAAAGGTTTAAAAACACTTCTTTACAATATGACCAACGATGTGTTAACATATACTTGGGTTTCAAGTTAAATAATGACAAAGGTCGTGTCCATTTCGGGTAGACGGGATACATCTTGGCATGGCATACTAATGTAGTTAATTGGACTTTTCAACCTTTATGTATAGAATTTTGTTAAATTATTTTAGAAGTACCACATATAATTATTTTTTAAAGAAAAGGCAAATAGTATGGCTCCGAATGCCACAACACACTAAATTTCACACTAAATAGAGTATGTTTCATGGTTAACAAGTTTCATGAATTTTCAGGCCTTCTAGCTAATTTCCCATAATTAAATGACATTTTGTCAATAAAATCAAAGTAGGTAAATTTTGAACTACAAGTGCGTGATAGATTGCCTGTAAATTTGTCAAAAATTCATATAGTACTAATTATTGTACCCACACTTTCATACTAAAAACCGACTATTGTTTTGAAAGATACAACTTCTTTGTATGAATTTTCATGCTGACACATCTGACCATGGTTCAAAAAAGTGAAAGAAAATAAGGAAACATGCACATAGCATTTTATTAGTACTCCTATTAAAAATTCATACTTGTAAAATAGTAAAGATGGCGCTGTTAAAGTTTCAATACAAGGGACCTGGGCACCTTCACCGGCCCTCCACAATTAACCTTTCTTCCTCTTAGACTTTGCAGGTATGGCTCCGAAGACCGGAGCTCCTCGTGGGAAGAATAAGACCCAGGTGGCGGCGACAAAGGCCGTGGAAAAAAAGAAGTCATGTCGCCGGCTTTGGAATCCTCCTTTGGCCACTCCAAGTCACAGTCTCGCATCGGCCAGCGACAAGAATAAGCAGGTGTCGAGGTTCGTCAAGGCCGGGCTGCATTTCCCCATCGACTGGATCAGGCGCTACCTCAAGGAGGGTCGATACTCCCAACGCATAGGCTTCGGGGCTCCTGTCTACCTCGCGGCCGTTCTCGAGTACCTCACCACTGAGGTGCCGGAGCTCGCCAGGAAAGCCGCAAAGGACGGCAAGAAGATCCGCATCATCCCGAGACAAGTGATGCTCGGCGTCATGCGCGACGAGGAGCCTAGCAAGCTGTTGGTCGGTGTTACCATCGCGCATAGCAGCGTGCTGCCCTGCATCCGCGAGTCCCTGCTTGGCGATGGTACCGTGGAGGATGCAACCAAGTTGCCCGCGGAGGATGCTACCAAGTCGCCTGAGAAGACCACGGAGTCCCCCTAGAAGTCGTTAAGTTGTACTACTACTACTCCGTATGTGTTTGGGTTTGGTCTGTTTGCAGTTTGGTTAATCATCAGTGTCAATGTAATATTCAGATATGTGATGCTAAGAAAAATCTTGTGAGGGTTCTAAAATAATGTTGTTTTCCTAATCTTATCCTATACTCCATTTATTTAATAATCCATCTATTCAGAAATATAAGATGTTTTAGCTTTGTGAAATGAATGTATCTAGACGCCTTTTAGTTTACAGGTTCACTCTGAACCTCTACGAACCCATACACTAAAAGACGTCTAGATACATTCGATTCACAAAGCTAAAACATCTTATATTTCTAAATGGAGGGAGTATTACTCAGCATATTAGGTTTAGTCAAAGTCAACCGTTACAAATTTTGACCAACTATATACAGTATTAAATAGTATACTCATTGAGAAAAAAATCAATATACAGTAAACAATGTCATCGTTGTGAGTTTCAAACTATCAGGAAAGAACATTCAATTCTCAATTTTCCGAGAGATGACAAGCGATGTGGTTATTTTTCGTCAAGAAAGACCGAAGAATATGGATCTGAATGCCACAATCCAGTTTTTTAGACATATATATATAGTGGACCGACATGTTGTACTGGCGATACCCATGTTTTATGTGCTTTCAAACTTCCTATCTAACTCGGTCAAATTGAATGACTTTATCCCGATTTATCGAAATTATATTAGGTCAAATTTGAACTACAAGTAAATTGTAGGTTGTTTTGAAAGTTTCAGGAAAAAGCTTTTGGAGGTACCCTTCAGGGGAGGGGTGAATTAATATATCAGAAATCACTATGAGCTTTGATGATAGGTTCAACTTCTTTCTAAGATTTTTTATCTTGACAATTTAACAAAATTAAGTTTGAATTGAGCTACATGTAAGCGCGATAGATTGCTCTTGAATTAAATGTCTTTTCGAAGGTAGATGGATGCATCTTCTTATAGTAAACAATGTCGTCGGTGTGAGTTTCCAATTATCAGGAAATACCATTCTCAATTTTTTGAGTGATTTCAAGATTATTCTCTCTCGTAAAGGAAGTTCGAAGAATATCGGTCTAAATGCCAGAAGCCAAGTTTTCACACAAATATATATAGTGGACCAAGATCTTGTACTTATGATTCCCTGTTTTGTATGAATTCTTAAAATCGCTACCTAACTTCGCCCACTTGAATGACCTTATGTCGATTTATCAAAATTAGGTCAAATTTGAACTACTACAAGCAAATTGTAGGTTACTGTGAAAGTTTTACGAAAAAGCTTTTGAAGGTACCCATCGGGGGGTCACAATTAATATATGAGAAACCATTCAACGAGATTTTTGACGACAAATTCAACCTCTTGCTAAGATTTTGCATCTTGCTAGTTTAACAAAACTAGGCCAAACTTTAGCTACAAGTAAGGGCAATAGATTCCTCTTGATTTAAAATTCTTTTCGGAGGTAGATATAGGTGCATCTTCTTGTAGTAGACAATGCCGCCAGTGTGAGTTTCCAACTATCTTAGGAAAGAACATTCTTAATTTTTCGAGTGATAACTAGATTTTTATTTCCCCTAAAGAAAGTCCAAAGACTATGGATCTGAATGTCACAAGCCAAGTTTTTACACATATATAGTGGACCAACATGATGCACTTACGATTTCCCATGTTTTATCAGTTCTCAAATTTCCTAGCTAACTTCACCCGCTTGAATGATTTTATGTCGATTTATCGAAATTGGGTAAAATTTGGACTACTATAGTTAAATTGTAGGTTGCTTTGAAAGTTTTACGAAAAAGCTCTTGGAGGTACCCATCGGGGGGAAGGGTCAATTAATATGTATCAGAAACCATCGAGAGTTTTGACGACAGGTTCATCTTCATGCTAAGATTTTGCATCCTAACTATTTAATGAAATTAGGTCAAACTTTGCTCATTGTTTCATGAAATTAGGTCAGACTTTGCTAACCGAATAACTTTGAACATTAACCGTTGGATCAAGACTGGCAAATCTAAACATTGCTAACCGATGGATATTCTTTTCCATTCTCAGCATCTAGAAAGATTCTACTGATAGTCTTTAGCACGATGAACACTAGTATGCGCAAACCTCAAAACACACAATATTTCATTATTACTCAGTTTTAGGGTCCTTGTGCCAAATGCATGGACTTGGATGGAATTTCCATTTTTTATGAGGTCCTTGATGTAACTTGTACTTCCACCAACCACTCGAGCACCTCGTTCTTACGAGACCTACCATTAGATCGGCAATTCGCAGTACTTCGTATCTTTATCTTGTCTCTTATCTCTTACAATACCATATATACCACCACTACATAGTGTAGGGATTAACTTATTTTGAACATTGATCGTTGGATCTCAAGACTAGCAAATCCAACCATTGCGAACTGTTGGATCTTCTTTTCCATTCTTTGCATCTATAAAGATTCTATTGGTAGTCTTTAGCATGATGAACACTAGTATGCGCAAACCTCAAAACACACAGTACTTCGTTACTCGGTTTCAGGGTCCTTGTGATAAATGCATGGACTTGGATGCAATTTTCATTTTTTATGAGGTCCTTGATGTAAATTGTAATTCTACCCACCGTGTTAACTCTCAAGCACCTCTCTCTTACTAGACCTACCATTAGATCAGCCATTCCCAATACTTCTTATCTTATCTTTTATCTTGTCTCATATCTCTTACAATACCATACCACTACATAGTGTAGGGATTAACTTTGAACATCATTGGATCAAGACTGGCAAATCCAAACATTGCTAGCCGTTGGATCTTTTTTCCATTCTTAGCATCTAGAAAGATTCTATCTATTGATAGTCTTTACCATGATGAATGCTAGTATGCACAAACCTAAAAACACACAGTACTTCATTGCTTAGTGTCAGGGTCCTTGTGCTAAAATGCATGGACTTGGATGCAATTTTCATTTTTTACAAGGTTCTTGATGTAACTTGTACTTCCACCGATAGTGTTAACTCTCTATCACCTCGCTCCTACGAGAGCTACCATTAGATCGGCCATTCGCAGTACTTCTTATCTTACCTCTATCTTGTCTCTTATCTCTTACAATACCATGCATACCACCACTAAATAGTGTAGGGATTAACTTATTGGAACATTGACCATTGGATCAACACTGGAAAATCCAAACATTGCTAACCGTTGGATCTTGTTTTCCATTCTTAGCATCTAGAAAGATTCTACTGATAGTATTTAGCATGATGAACACTAGTATGCGCAAACCTCAAAACACATACTACTTCATTACTCGGTTTAAGGGTCATTGTGCTAAATGCATGGATTTGTTGGATGCAATTTTCATTTTTTGTGAGGTCCTTAATGTAACTTGTACTTACAACAACCGTGTTAACTCTCAAGCACCTCGCTCTTACGAGACCTACCATTAGATCGGCCATTCGCAGTAATTCTACCTTATCTTTATCTTATATCTTATCTCTTACCATATATACCATACCACTACATATAGTGTAGAGATTAACTTTGAACATTAACAGTTGGATCAAGACTGGCAAATCCGAACATTCCTAACCGTTGGATCTTCTTTTCCATTCTAGCATCTAGGTCTGTACTCCCTCGCTCCGTCCCAAAATTTAAGGCACCTAAGGATTGGTCAAAAGTCAAACCTCACTAACTTTGACCAAATATTTAGAAAAAAATATGTACATCTACAATATTGAATGGACATATTAAGAAAATAAACTTATGGTGAATCTATTGATATTAATTTAGTATTCTAATTTTTTATATTTTTGTGTATAATCATGGTCAAACTTAATTTTTTTTTTGACTTTTAACTAATCCTTAGGCGCCTTATATTTTGGCGGAGGGAGTACTATTCAACACGAATCCAATTGCTCTAAACCATTGGATCTAACAGCCCAACGGTCATGATTAGTGCTATGGATACAATTCAAAACTGCTCCACTATAGTAGTATAAGTAGAGAGAATATAGTCTACTATGCTATGAAATTTTGGGGGTGGTGACATGATGGTTCTAGAACATGCATGGTGGAGTTTGCTCTAGGTACTATTCAACACGAATCCAGCTTCCCTGAACCATTGGAGATCCAACTCAAAACGGCTCCACTATAGTAGTAGAGATAGAGATACCTTATCTTATCTTATCTTACGACTATATAGTATACGAATAACTTTGAATATTGACCGTTGGATCAAGACTCGTGAATCCCAACATTTCCAGCCGTTGGATCTTCTTTTCCATTCTAGCATCTAGAAGATTCTATTGATAGTCTTCAGCATAATGAATGCTGTCATGGAAATGGCCAAGGCAGTCGCTACAGTAGGCAGCGATTGATAGAGTCGGGGGCGAGAGCTGGCGGCCATCTGCGGTGCGAGATGGGGGCGGATGCATATGGGTTTACCCAGGTTCAGCCCCCTGGAGGGTAAATACCTACTCCTTCTAGATTAGATTCATGGAGAGCGAGTTACAAGGGTGGCGAGCTCGACGTCTAAGCAGCGAGTCGCTCGAAGGGATGTATGATGGAACGTAAGTCCTCAGAGTACCCTAGCAAGGTTTATATAGGAGGCACCTCGCTAGGGTTTACAGTTTACAACCGAACAAGATATGGATTCGGAGGCTTTGACCTAATCCGACTGGGCTTCGATTATGCTTCTAGGCCTCCAGTCTCCAACCGCTAGGCCTTCTCCTCAGTCGCATTCCAGTCGCCGTCCTACAGGCCCACTTGCTAAACCTTTGACCCAATCGGAACACCCTGCTGGGCATACCCTGTTCGGCATATCCCCATTAGTAGTCCCCGAGGCCATCATTGATTCAAACGCATGTGTTCATTTGGCAGTCGGAGTAAGCGAGTCCAATTTGGACGCCCAATCTAATGGGCAATGGACTCTGTTGAAACAAAGGAAATTTTCCTCCAGGTTTCCAGTCGCTGCTTCGGTGAATGGACATACATGGTTGCGTGTGAGTCGAGTGAAGGAGTTGGACTGTCAACCTGGTCAAACTATCTGTTGGGTAGTCCAACGGTAACATCGGCGCAATTACCGCGGGTAACAGTTACCCCGAGATTGGCGGGTAACACTCCTTTATAAGGGGAGCGACAGATCAGTCTCGTAGATCCTTCCTCATGTTCTTCATTCTCGCGCGTCCATTTTTTCTGTCTTCCCTTGACCTGAACTCTCCAGACCGAGCGACCCAGTTTTCCTCCTGATGGAACCTCCAAAAGGCTCGTGGGGGAAATATAAGTGCACCGCGGTGCAACTCTGGTCCTTCGAGGACGCCGGAATCCTCCGCAAAGGGAATTGGCGGATTCCCGCGTCTTTCGAGATCGAGCCGAAGCCGCGCGCCGGCGAGTTCATCTTCTTCCCAAGCCATTTGGAGAGGGGCTTGGTGTTCCCTACTTCATTATTCTTCCGACGGTTCTATGCGTATTACGCGATCAAACCGTCGGATCTCAGCCCGCACAGCATCGAGCAGCTGGCGATCTTCGTCGCCTTCTACGAGTGCTACCTCGGCTGCAGGCCATACTTCCCGCTGTGGCTGGAGCATTTCCACGGCCGCATCGGGTGCGAAGGGTCTGGCGGCCCAATCTTGGCGGCCGGAGGCGTCACCTTCTAGCTGAAGCCAAAGGACAACTTTGTGAAGCTCATGCTGCCGAAGAAGGCCGCGAGCGAGTGGAAGAAGAGTTGGTTCTACATGAAGGAGTCCACCCCCTCCGGCGAAGTGGCGTTGCCGGAATTTGTCGCGGAGAGGAGCGAGCCCCGTTGGCTGGCGACAGACAGGCTCCCCGACGATCAAAGGATGGCTGTCGGGGAGATGATGGACCAGGTCCAGAAGCTGAAGTACCAAGGGTTGTCCTTGATCAACCTGTACAACTGCTGGCTCGGGCGGCGCCTGGTTCCGTTGGCAGCTCGGTCGCACTAGATGTACGAGTACAGCAGGAAAAATGATCCCTCCCGGACCAGCAAGGAGTCGTGGGATGCTGAACATTACAAGACCGCCCTGAAGAAGATCACTGACGTGGAATTTACAACCACGTTGGTCGGGGTCGCTTCGTACGTGCCTGTGAAGGACGAAGCCCCCACAATAAGTCCTTTTCTCCGAATTTATCTTCAGTTGTGATTCCCGCGGTGCAATTTGTAGCCACACCATCTGAAACTCATTCGTGTCCACTCTCAGTTGTTCTAGGTTCTAGAAGGCTGGCTCCCTCCAGTCGATGAAGAGGTCCCCCAAGAATTTGAGGGAGGTTCGGCAGGGGAATCTTCTGAGGACAAAGAGGAGGAAACGGAGGTTCCTCCCCCAGCGCCCGCGGCTCGCAAGACTCGCATGCAGAAGCAGCACGAGTTCGAGGCGAGACGTAGTTTTGAAGAGGGCAAAGAGGACGATGAGATCTTGCAATAGCATAGTTCTCGGCGAACAGCCACGCCGGCAAAGCCCTCGCGCAAGCCGAAGTCGCCAGCGAAGAAGCTGGTGTCACCATCCAGGTCGGTGTTGGTGTTTGAGTCGGATGACAAGTGCGATAATGACATGGCCAAGACCTCATGCAAGATCCCAGAGGGCGCGGTTCCGATGACGGGATGGGAGGCTGAAGGCACCAATGCGGCGGTGGAGGTTTCTCTTGGGTGATTGCGCCAACAACTTTGATGGTGCCAGAGCAGGAGGTAGCTGAGGCCGCGGTGTCAAAGTCGCTGCGACCTTCGGGAACGGCGGCGTCCTCTAAACTGGAGGTTCCTGTGACTGCGGCCTCATCATCGAAGAGGCCCACGGTGTCGTGGGCTTCGGATGGCTTCGAGAAAGGTCTGACGTGCAAGCTAGGCCTAGAGTTGGATAAGCCTGCCCACATCATCACGGGGTTGCGTTTTCTTCCAGTCACCAAGTAAGTCTTCAGAGATTTCCTTTCCAATTGTTGGACTTATTTTTGTGTGATTTCTTAGATCCGGCGCTAAGAAGATAGGACGCCTTTCGGTGGCTAAAATTCCACGGGGGGAGGCGAGCTCCCTCGGAAGAGGAAACCTACTGCAGATACCGCGCCTGCTGAAGATGCGAAGAAGTAGAAGGGTGAGCCCGACGGGGCTGCAGGACAAGCTGGCGCCAGGGCGAGTGATGCCACTGCTGGTGGCGAGGATGTGGCAGCCACTCAATCAGAGCCAGCGGATGGGACTCTGACGGCAGCACCGCCGGTTCCAGCAACCAGTGCCCCAGCGAGGGCGTCCGCGATGTTCCCACACTTCATGGCGAGGAGTTTTCCGACCGTGGCAGAGACCCAATCTCCGTAGATGCTGGAAATTGTCGATGAGGACGCCGGGCCACGTCACGGGCGTACCTCCTTGGTGGTTCCTACGACGGACGCCAGATAACTTCACAACATGCTTGGCGCCGCCATTCAGGTACGTCCGGTCCCCGAGTGTCCAGTCGATGAATTTCAGCGGCTAGGCACTAAGTTTCGTCTAGTCGCCAGTCCCCAAGTGTCTAGTCCCTGAATTTCAGCGGCTAGGCACTGAGTTTCTTCTAGTCACCAGTCCCCGAGTGTCTAGTCGCTGAATTTCAGCGGCTAGACACTGAATTTGTATTTTTGCAGTTTCTTATTTTCCGTTCCGCTTGTAGGGCTTGCAAAGGGAATCAACTGACCGGCATGCCACAAAGGAGCGTCTGGAGCGTTATCTGCGCGTGGCGCAGGAGGCAGACCAGCAACTTTAGGAGGCTGTCGGTGAGTACTTGTTTCAGTTGGCGATTGGGAGATGCTAATGTTTGACGGAGTTATAACTGTTGTTTCTGTTCCGTGCAGATGGTCTTCCTGCCGCCATTGCCACATCCCGAGAAGGGTACGTTCCAGCTGCCGAGCTGGACGTGGCGAATGGGCGTATCGACTCGCTTGTAAAGGAGTTGGAGGAGGCGCAGGCGGCCGTGAAATCTTCTGAAGATAGGGCTAAAGCCACAGTCGCCGCGGCTAAGGAGGAGTGGAAGACCGCAGACTCCATCATCCTTGGGCTGCAGGGCAATCTCGCTGCTTTGGAGAAGCACGTCACCGAGCACTGCCAGAACCTCCTTGGTGAGTCATTGCTCTCCTTTTGATATGTGCAAAGAGTCCCCGAGTGGGTGAATTCGTGGTGGCGCTAATGTCTGACGTTGCAGCTGTAATAGGTCAATGCGATCCGGTGGTGCAGACCTTCAATGCTTCGCAATGTGTGACCACGGTGGTGAACACCGCTACTGCCTCGGCGTTTGCGTCCAGGCGGTTCTCCAGGGAATGTCTCCCACCGAGGTTATACTTGGGGGGCTGACTGAAGTGTGGCGCTACTTGGAGGAGGTACCCGGCGTCGTGGAGTGGATGGCACGCTCAGCTTTCAGGCGCGGGGCCACCACAGTGTTGAGTCTGGGACAAGCGCATTTTCCCGACGACTTCGACCTTGACAATGTCACCAGCGGCTACCCTTTGGTGACTGGCACAATGGAGATGTCGGAGGTGTTGAAGCTTATCGCCAAGGCTGCCCCCTTTGCTGATTGGGTGCTGGCGATGGGGGGCCTGCTTCCTTACCAGGAAACAGTGGTGGCGCTGGGCGACCCCGAGCCGGAACATCGTGACCTGAAGTCGGAGCAGCCCTTCTGATCGGTGTTGTCGAAGTCGCTGACAACCTACTCAACGAACCCATGGCAGCCATTCGTCCGTGTCAAGGGTGGTGGTGATGCTTCTTCATCAGGACCTGCGAAATAGATAGCTTCTCTGGGCAGTTTGTAAGATATGCCGAGTGGCGACTTTTGTAATGTGAACAATATTTTTTATGGGAGTAAGAGGAGTCGATCGACTCACAATGCAAGCTTAATTTGTGGTGTGTTTAACTTTTGTTTGAGCAAGTCCTCGAGCGCGTCCGTCCTTTAGTGGGGTATAACTCGTTTGTGTACGTATGTGTTTGCTTTGGATTTTTTTTGGTTGTCCCTTGCGACTCTAAAGGGCCGAGTCCCCGAGTGCGAGTGGGGTTGTTTTAGGCGAGTCCCCGAGCGTGTTCCTATTGCGGGTTGTTGGTGCGTTGTTTGTAACGCGTCTCTCCCCTGGCTCGGAGAGCCAGTCACGTGGCGAGTCCAAGGCAGCTCTCTTACTTGGTGTGTTCCCGAGCCCGTGTGAGGGTTTCTGTTTGTGAAGTCCCCTTGCGTGGTACTTAACCATTTGAGTCGCTTTGCTCGAGGATGGGAAGGACAGGTCGCTGTGGGAAGCGGACATCGGTCGTCTTGGCCCGGTGGGCCAATCAATCAGGGCCACTCCGATGGTGGCTCCGGGTTGGCGTGTTCGTGGATGACGCAAGGCCCGAATGTCTTCGGTGCCCTTGGGTCGCACTACTTAGCTGTGCCGGTCGCTCGACCAAGGGTTGACTTCCATAGGTAGTGTATTGCTTAATGTACGAGTGCAAGTGGCACACGAGTATGGCGAGTGAACATAATTCGTGCGATCCGAATGAATTTCACTATATATCGTCTGGGTACAAGTTTGAGTTCTATGTATAGAACTTTCAGAGGAGGTTTACAATCCATGGCCTCCCGACCTCAAGTTGGCCATCACCTCGTATGTCGATGAGGTAGTAGGCGTCGTTGCCGAGGACGTGTCCTATGGCGAATGGCCCCTCCCATGGAGGGGATAGCTTGGGCATGCCTTTCTTATCCTGGGCCAATCTTAGGACCAAGTCGCCCTCCTGGAAGGTGCGGGTCCGGACTCGGCGGCTGTGGTAGCGGCGGAGTCCTTGCTGGTAGATGGCGGTGCGGGAGCGAGCCAGGTCACGTGCCTCGTCGAGATGGTCGATGCTGTCTTGGAAGGCGGTCTCATTTGTTGCCTCGACGTAGTTGGCGACTCGTGGTGAGTCGTGCTCTAGGTCCGTCGGCATCACGGCTTCGGTGCCGTATACCATGAGGAAGGGCGTGAACCCCGTGGAGCGGTTAACGGAAGTGCGGATCCCCCATATTACGGAGGGGAGCTCTTCAACCCAGCATCCCGGGGTTCGCTCGAGGGGCACTTGAAGTCGTGGTTTGAGTCTTTCGAGGATGCTCTGATTGGCGCATTCTACTTGGCCGTTTGACTCCGGGTGGGCAACTGAGACAAGGCCGAGTCATATGTTGTGATCCTCGCAGAATTCCGCCATGGCGCCCTTGGCGAAGTTGGTGCTGTTGTCCGTTATGATGCTGTGCGGGTAGCCGTACCAGTAGATGAGCTCGCGGAGGAACTTGGTGTCCGTCTTGCCATCACACTTTTTGATTGGCTTGGCTTCGACACATTTGGTGAATTTGTCGACCGTAACCAGGAGGTAGGTGAAGCCGGATGGGGCCTTCTTGAACGATGCGGCCATGTCCATGCCCCATATGGCGAATGGCCAGTTGATGGGGATGGTCTTGAGTGCTGAACCAGGAGATGCGTCTGGTTGGCGTACTTCTGGCATCCGACGCATCGTTGGACGATTTTGGTGGCGTCTGCGTGTGTGGTTAGCTAGTAGAAACTGTGCCACACGGCCTTGGCGACCGGCGACTTGGCGTCGGCGTGATGGCCCCAGTCGCCAGCGTGGATGTCCTGGAGGATCTTGCGTCCTTCTTCTAGCTGTACGCAGCGCTGGAACACGCCGGTAACGCTGTGTTTGTGGAGCTCGCCGTTGATGATGACGAAGGACTTGGATCGGCGCACGATCATTCGCGCTTCCTTCTCATTGCTTGGGAGGATCTTGTGCTCGAGGAAAGCGACATATGGTGCCGTCCAGTCACTGGGCTCCACGATCATGGCGACTAGGGCCGGCTCAGGTTGTAATGGTATCCCGACGTCGATCTCCTTCGGCGGGGAGACCGAAGGCTTGTGGATGATGTCGAGGAAGACGCCCGCGGGTGGTGTTTGCCAAGCCGACCCGATGTGGGAGAGCGCGTCTACTTCCTCGTTCTTTCACCTATCGATCCACTCGACTGAATAACCATTGAAGTGTCGTCCCAGCTGGTCTACCGCTTGGCGGTATGCTATCATTGTCGGGGAGACAGCATCGCAAGTCCCGACGACTTGGCCGGTGACTAGATCAAAGTCGCCGTAGCACCATAAGCGGTTGATGTCATCTCCTTGGCGGCCCGCATGCCATGAAGGAGGGCCCCGTACTCTGCCATGTTGTTGGTGCAGGGCTTGAAGTTGAGGTGGAGCACGTAGCAGAGCTTGTCTCCCTTGGGGGAGGTCAGTATGACCCCGGCCCCAGCGCCGTCAGAGTTCTTGGACCCATTGAAGTGGAGCGACCAGTAATGGAGGTATGGGAGCTTCTCCGGGTGCTGTGCTTCTTCCCAGTCTACGAGGAAGTCAGCCAGGGCTTGCGATTTAATCGCTTTGCAGGGCTCGTACTTGATGTTGTGGACACCGATATCGACAGCCCATTTGGCGACTCGCCCGTTTTCCTCGCGAATTCGTATTATGTGCTGTAGTGGTGCGGAGGAGACGACCGTGATTGGGTGTTCCTGGAAGTAGTGTGGGAGTCACCGTTGTGCTCGGAATACCGCGTATACCAGTTTCTGGTACTGCGGGTAGCACTGTCTTGAGTCCGTCAGGATTTCGCTGATGTAGTAGACGGGGCACTGCACAGGGCATTCCTTGCCCTCCTCTGGCCGTTCGACGACCATAATGGCGCTGACGACTCGAGTGGTAGCTGCCACATAGATGAGCATTAGCTCTTTGTCGACTGGGGCAGCTAAGAGTGGAGCCGCAAGTAACACTTCTTTGAGTGCGTTGAGTGCGTTGTCCGCCTCCGCATCCCATTGGAACATGGGGTTCTTGCGCATTAGGCGATAGAAGGGCATTGCCTTCTCCCCGAGCCGAGGGATGAAGCGATTGAGAGCCGCGACTTGCCCGGCCAACTTCTAGACGTCACGGAGGCACTCGAGTTTCCCGAGTCGCGCGATGGTGTCGGTCTTGGTGGGGTTGGCCTCGATTCCTCGTTTGGAGACCACATATCCCAGGAGTTGTCCAGTGGGGACACCGAAGGTGCATTTCCCTGGGTTGAGTTTTGATGTTGTACCTTCGCAGGTTTGCGAAGGTTTTGGCTAGGTCGGCGAGTAGGTCGTCTTGGCGGGTGGATTTTACCACCACTTCGTCGATGTAGACGTGTATGTTGCGGCCAATTTGGCTCGCAAAGCACTCCTGCATGCACCTTTGGTATGTTGCGCTGGCGTTCTTGAGGCCAAACATCATAGCCGTGTAGCAGAAGGCGCCAAATGGCGTGATGAACATCGTCTTATCCGCATCCTCAACCGCCATTTTTATCTGTTTGTAGCTAGAATACGCGTTGAGGAAGCACAGCGACTCCGATCCCGCGGTCGAGTCAATGATTTGATTGATCCGCGGTAGGACGAACTCCTCCTTCGGGCAGGTGCTGTTGAGGTTGGTCTAATCGATACACATTCTCCACGTGTTGTTCTTTTTTCAGGACCAGGACTGGGTTTGCCAGCCACTTGGAGTATTTGATTAGCTGAATGAAGTCGGTGGCCAGCAAGCGTTGTACTTCTTCGGTGATTGCTCGGTGGCGCTCTTCATTGAAGGGCCACAGCGACTGCTTTACTGGTCACACTTTGGGGTCAGCGTTTAGTTTGTGCTCAGCGAGCTCCCTCGGGACACCTGGCATGTCAGATGGTTTCCATGCGAAGATTTCGTGATTCTCACGGAGGAACCCGATGAGCGCACTTTCCTATGCGGGGCTCATGTGCACTCCAATGGTGACCGTCTGGCTGGAATCGCCTGGGACAAGCTCGACGGTGCGGGTGTGCATGGTTGCCTCGAATATGGAGCTGGCGGCGGTTGGCTTCTTTAGGATGGTGGGGTCGTCCTTGTTGATATGCCCACATATTTCACGAGCTCCTCCGCGTGGTCAGTCTCCACAGCAATGATGGCGTCGGCGAATTCGGCACCTTTGTCCTCGCATTCCACGGCCATACCGGGGTCGCCGTGGACGGTGATGATGCCGCTTGGCCCTGGAAGCTTCATCATGTTGTAGGTGTAGTGGGGGGCCACCATGAATTTGGCGAACGTTTGGCGTCCCAGGACATAGTGGTAGGGGCTGCGAAAGTTCACCAGCTCGAACTCGATCCGCTCGATGCGGTAGTTTGCTGGTGTGCCGAAGGTGACCAGTAGGGTCACTTTTCTGATCGGGTACGCCTTCCGACCAGGGACGATGCCGTGAAAGGTTGTCAGGGTCGGCTTGATTGCTTATTCCGGGAGCTGGAGCCTTTTGAACGTGTCCAGGTACATGATATTAATGGAGCTCCCACTGTCCATCAGTGTCTTGGGCAGCCAATAGTCGGCCACTTTGGGCCTGACCACCAGGGCGACTCGCCTTGGGTACTCGATCTTCGGTGCATGGTCTTGGCGACTCTAGGTGATGCTCTCCTCGGACCAATTGAGGAAGCGGGGGATATCGACCTGTGTCACCGCATTGACGGCGACTGCACGGACGAGCACCTTCCTCTCGCGCTTGGTGCCAGACCACTGGGTCGTACGTTGGATCATACTTTTCGATCTCCTTAGGAGCGTTGAAGTTGGCAGGGTACTTCTCGCCTCGGATCATAGGTCCGAAGCACTAGGGGCCGACTCGGCTGAGAGAGCCCCTGGGTTCGGGGTCGCCGCGGTTGGTGAGGGTGTGCCTCAAGTCGTTGGGCTAGCGCGCCTGCCAAGCCTGGTTGTTGACGATGTGAGTTCGGGCGTCGATGGGTTACCCGTTGGCGGTGACCGTCTTATTCACCGGCCGTGGCTCGTTGGTGGAGAGCGCGTGGTTGGCGGCCCGTGGCTATGTTGCCAGTGGCTATGGTGGTGGGCAGGTTACGGCGTTAGCGACAATTGGGTGACCGCTTGAGGCCGCCCTGCTTGCCGAGGAGCGGGAATACATCCGCCCCAGCGGGTCGACTCCCGCGGCTTGCTGCTCGACGGCCCTGGCGAGTAGGGCCTTGGCGTACTGGATCTGCAGCGCGCCCTCTCCCTGGACGTTGAGGATGGCAACTGCGGCATCGGTCGCGACGACATTGTCCATCAGGGTGGAGTATAGTGGGAGTCCGCTGGCATCGCGGGCCTGTGGCAAGATTATGATCCACGGCTGGTCCGGCGGGGGTGCGCGACCAATGGGTGATGGCGGAGCCCAGTCGCCGGTGCACCGGGTGGTGGTCGATTGCTGCCGCCTGGCGGTGCGTTCTCGCAGTACTCGCACTCAGCCGCGCGTGCGGGGTCGCTCTCGTCATTGAAGTTTAGGACACGGCCTTGGACGTTGGAGTTCAGGCGGGTCCTGATGCGGCGGTGGTGGTAGAGCGATAGCTCCTGCGCCGTGCCCGCTCGAGGCAGAATTTCTCGCGTTCGGCTATCTCCTTGCATGTCGCCTTCTCCAGTCACTGGCGGGCTTCCTCCACCTCCGTGGCCGTCGCGGTTGCAGGGATTGGTGTGGGGAATAGATCTGGCAGGGCAACCGTGCTGCCCGCCATGTAGATCGCGTTGAAGCGATTGGATCTGGCACAGAAGTCCTCGGGGGACTCCGAGCCTGAGTCGAAGTCGAAGATCCCAAGGATTGAGGAATTCTCGAAATCCTCGGGGTTGGAGACCCGTGTAATGGAGTCCTCCCGTGATGCCGCGGTGATGGATCCGTCGACCGAATCAGGGGTCGCGGAGTCGGCATCATCGTGTAGGACCACGTCGTCCGCGGCAGTGTTGGTCTCGGACGCGTTGCTGGCGGCCGAATCATACTCGGAGGCGAGGCTCCTGATGGATCGGACCTGCTCCTCCAAGAGCATATCGTGGCATGGGGGTGATCCGCCGATGATCGCCGTTGCTACCAGATCGACTACGCCGATGAAGCCGACGAACAGGTTGATAGAGCCAACCGGCATTATCGCGCTGTGGGTGACCGGGCGCGATGCCGGGATGTAGCTGCTGGGCAGGATCTGTAAGATCCTGCCGATGGCGATCATGCGGCCGGTGGCGATCGGCCGGTCAATCGGCGAGTAGGGTCTTGCCGTAGAACTCAGGCCAGTCCGGCCAGGCCCCACGGTGGGCGCCACTGTCGTGGAAATGGCCACAGCAGTCGCTATAGTAGGCAGCGATTGATAGAATTGGGGGTGAGACCTGGCGGCCATCTGCAGTGCGAGATGGGGGCGGATGCACATGGGTTTACCCAGGTTCGCCCCCCCGGAGGGTAAAGACCTACTCCTGCTAGATTGGATTGATGGAGAGCGAGTTACAAGGGTGGCGAGCTCGGCGTCTAAGCAGCGAGTCGCTCGAAGGGGTGTACGATGGAACGTTAGTCCCTAGAGTACCCTAGGGAGGTTTATATAGTTGGCACCTCGCTAGGGTTTACAGTTACAACCGAACAAGATATGGATTCAGAGGCTTTGACCTAATCCGACTGGGCTTCGAGTACGCTTCTGGGCCTCCAGTCTCCAATCACCAGGCCTTCTCCTCAGTCACATTCCAGTTGTCGTCCTGCAGGCCCACTTGCTAAACCTTTGACCCAATCGGAACGCCCTGCTGGGCATACGCCGTTTGGCATATCCCCATCAAATGTTGTGCACAAACCTCAAAACACACTTCTCCATCATACTAGAATCTTCTCCCTCGTAGCTAATAATCATTGACTTTTACATGATCTTATCTTATCTTATCTTACCACTATATAGTGTACGGATAACATTGAATGTTGACCATTGGATCAAGACTCGTGAATCCCAGCATTTCTAGCCGTTGGATCTTCTTTTCCATTCTAGCATCTAGAAGATTCTATTGATAGTATTGAACACAATGAATGCACTATGCATAAACCTCTCAAAATACACTTCTCGATCATACTAGAATCTTCTCCCCCGTTTCTCTAGACCATGTTAGCAAAAATTTCAAGTGTTAGGTAGCTAATAATATTTGACTTCTACACATGATGATACAAAGTACAAGGACCAAATATACACCCATACTTTATAGATGTTGATCAAATTTATAATTTTTTGTGCTTTACCAATTATAATTTTATATAGTGATGATATGTCATACGTTTACTATCTGAGCCTTATTAAGGTGTGCTTTTTTTATACAATACGGGAGTAGTATATTTCTTTGCTTAGACATATGGTCACCTCTGTCCACGCATTGTACATGCTGATAGAATAAAACTTTGGCAGGGGAAGAGGGCAGCCGCAAAGAGAAGTTGAAGGTGATTCCATATCAGAGCAACGTTATGATGGGTTTCTGACACGTGGTAATCACGCGGCCTTACAGTGTGTACTGTACTAGTAGTAAATTTCAGGACCTATGCACGCAAAACAAATCATGTATTTTCTCTCTCCTTCCCTATGCTCCATCTCTCCTCCCCTTTCCCCTCGCGCACCGGTCTGGATGATCTCTCTGCCCTCGTCCACAGCGTGGCGTTGCGCACATGTGCCTTGGTACGGCGGCTCTATGTCTCTGGCGTGTTCGGCAACCGCGCGTTGGTGTGGAGTAGAGACGAGGAGTACATAGGAAGGAAACCACTTTGGTCCTTGGCGGCACAAAAATTCAAACTTTTCTGGTTTTCGAAATTTTCACTTGCTTCTCAAACATCGAGAGGGAAGGTTATCCAAAAGATCGGCCAAACATCAGGAGGGAAGGCAATTTTGAACCTATTTTGAAAATTGAGAGTTGGATCAAGACTGGCAAATCCAAACTCTGAACATTGACCGGTGGATCAAGACTAGCAAATCCAAACATTGCTAACTGTTGGATCTTCTTTTCCATTATTAGCATCTAGAAAGATTCTAGCGATAGTCTTTAGCACAATGGACGCTAGTATGCGCAAATCTCAAAAAACACACTTCATTGCTCAGTTTTAGGGTTCTTGTGCTAAATGCATGCATGGACTTGGATGCAATTTTCATTTTTTATGAGGTCCTTGATGTAACTTGTACTTCCACTAACCGTCTTAACTCTCAAGCAGCTCGCTCCTACGAGACCAACCAATAGATCGGACATTTGCGGTACTTCTTATCTTATCTTTATCTTGTATTATGTCTTACAATACCATACCACCATTGTATAGTGTACGAATTAAGTTCGAACATTGACCGCTGGATCAAGACTGGCAAATGCAAACATTGCTAACTGTTAGATCTTCTATTTTCCCTTAGCATCGAGAAAGATTCTATTGAGAGTCTTTAGCACGATGAATGCCAGTATGTGCAAACCACAAAACACACACACTTCATTATTCAGTTTTAAGGTCATTGTGTTAAATAGATGGACTTGGATGCATTTTTCATTTTTTATGAGGTCCTTGATGTAAGTTGTACATCCATTGATCGTGTTAACTCTCAAGCACGTCTCTCCTACGAGACCTACCATAGTTAAAATAAAATGAAACCACCCCAATTATCACACAAACTGGACCAATGGTTTCTTATACGTAATGCCCAAGTTTTTAGTACTAGGATTTTTCAAGCTTCCTAGCAAACTTTGCACACTTCAGTGACTTCTTGTCAATTTAACGAAATTAGATCAAACTTGAGCTACAAGTAAGCACGATAGATTGCTCTTGAATTAAATGTATTTTCATAGTTAGATGGGTGCATCTTCTTCTAGTAAACAATGTCATTGGCATGAGTTTCTAAATATAAGGAAAGAAAATCCTCAGTTTTCCGAGTGATGATGAGATGGTTCTTTTATGTAAAGAAAGTCTGAAGAATATGGATCTCAATGCCATAAGCCAAGATTTTAGACATATTAAGTGGACCAACGTGTTTTACTTACGATTCCCAGGTTTTATGAGTTTTCAAACTCCCTATGTAGCTAATTAACTTTGCCCCACTTGAATAACTTCATGCCTATATTTATCGAAATTTGGTCAAACTTGAACTACAACAACTAAATTATTGTAGGTTGCTTCTAAAGAACTACAAAAAACTTTTGGAGGTGTACCCACTGGGGGCTCAGTTAATATATCAGAAAACAACCAAGAGTTTTGACAATAGGTTTTTAACTCCTTTCTAATTAAGATTTTGCATCTTGACAATTTAATGAAAAAATAGCTCAAACTTTAGCTACAAGTAAGCGCGATAGATTTTTCTTTAATTTAATGTCTCTTTGGAGGTAGATGGATGCATGTTGTTGTAGTAATCAGTATCACCGGTGTGAGTTTCCAACTATCAGGAAAGAACATTCTCAATTTTCCGAGTGATAATGAGATTATTGTTCGTTTTCGTAAACAAAGTCCGAAGGATATGGACCTGAACGCCACAAGCCAAGCTTTCAGACATATATATTGGACCCTCATGTTGTACTTATGATTCCCATGTTTTATGAGTTTTCAAACTTATTCCAATAGCTAACTTTGCCTACTTGAAATTGATTTTATGTCGATTTATTGAAATTAGTTCAATTTTGAACTACAAGTAAATTGTAGGTTGCATTGAAAGTTTTATGTTTTTTGGAGGTAACCATTGGGGGCTGATTTAATATATCACAAACCACCACCAATAGTTTTTACAAAAAGTTCAAGTTCTTACTAAGATTTTGCATCTTGACAATTTAACAAAATTATATCAAACTTGAGCTACAAGTAAATGCGATAGATTGCTCTTCAGTTAATTGTCTTTTTGGAGGTAGACGGGTGCATCTTCTTGTAGTAAACAATGTCGTTGATGTGGGTTTCCAAATATCAGGAAATATCATTCTTAATTTTCCGAGTGACGATGATACTGTTCCTTTCTGTAAAGACAGTCTAAAGAGTATGGATCTGAATGCCACAGACCATGTTTTTAGACATCTTATCTTACCACTATATAGTGTACGAATAACTTTGAATATTGACCGTTGGATCGAGACTCGCGAATCCGAACATTTCCAGTCATTGGATATTCTTTTCCATTCTAGCATCTAGAAGATTCTACTGATAGTCTTGAACACAGTGAATGCACTATGCATAAACCTCTCAAAACACATGTCTTCATCATACTAGAATCTTCTCCCTCGTTTCTCTAGACCATGTTACCAAAAATTTCAAGTGTTAGGTAGCTAATAATCTTTGACTTCGACACATGATGATACAAAGTAGAAGAACCAAATATACACCCATACTTTATAGATGTTGATCAAATTTATATTTTTCGACTTTACATATTATAATTTTATATAGTGATTATATACCAGGCGTCTATTATCTGAGCCTCACGTGCAGGACACGTGCAACTTACTAGTATCTTATCTTATCTTACCATCATATAGTGTACGAATAACTTTGAATGTTGATCGTTGGATCAAGACTCACGAATCCCTGCATTTCTAGCCGTTGGATCTTATTTTCCATTCTAGCATCTAGAAGATTCTATTGATAGTCTTCGGCATAATGAATACGATGCACAAACCTCAAAACACACTTCTCCGTCATACTAGAAGCTTCTCCCTTGTTTCTCTAGACCATGCATCTTAGACTTCTACATGATGATACAAAGTACAAGGACCAAATATGCACCATACTTTATAGATGTTGCTCAAATTTATAATTTTTGGTGCTTTACCAATTACAATTGTATATAGTGATGATATGGCATACGTCTACTATCTGAGTCTCACGTGCAACTTACTAGTAGGTAATAATCGTTGACTTCTACATGATCTTACTACTACATAGTGTATAAACTACTTTGAATATTGACCGTTGGATCAAGACTCGTGAATCCCAACATTTCCAGTCGTTGGATCTTCTTTTCCATTCTAGCATCTTGAAGATTCTATTGATAGTCTTCATTACAAACCACTATATAGTGTACGGATAACTTTGAATATTGACTGTTGGATCAAGACTCGCAAATCCTAGCATTTCTAGCCGTTGGATCTTCTTTTCCATTCTAGCATCTAGAAGATTCTATTGATAATCTTCGGCATAATGAATGCTATGCACAAACCTCAAAACACACTTCTCCATCATACTAAAATTTCATGTGTTAGGTAGCTAATAATCTTTGACTTCTACATGATGATACAAAGTACAAGGATCAAATATACACCCATACTTTATAGATGTTGATCAAATTTATAATTTTTTGTGCTTTACCAATTATAATTTTATCTAGTGATGATATGTCATACGTCTACTATCCGTGAGTCTCCTGTGCAACTTACTAGTAGCTAATAATCGTTAACTTTACCACTATATACTGTACAAACAACTTACTGAATATTGACCGTTGGATCAAGAGTTACGAATCCCAAGATTTCCAGTTGTTGGATCTTCTTTTCCATTCTAGCATATTGAAGATTCTATTGATAGTCTTCATTACAAACCACGATATAGTGTATGAATAACTTTGAATGTTGACGGTTGGATCAAGACTCGCGACTCCTAGCATTTCTAGCTGTTGGGTCTTCTTTACCATTCTAGCATCTAGAAGATTCTATTGATGGTCTTCGGCATAATGAATTCTATGCACAAACCTCAAAACACACTTCTCCATCATACTAGAATCTTCTTCCTTGTTTCTCTACACCATGTTATCAAAAATTTCATGTGTCAGGTAGCTAATAATCTTTGACTTCTACACATGATGATACAAAGTACAAGTACCAAATATACACCCATACTTTATAGATGTTAATCAAATTTATAATTTTTTGTGCTTTACAAATTATAATTTTATATAGTGATGATATGCCATACGTCTACTATCTGAGTCTCATGTGCAACTTACTAGTACCTAATAATCGTTGACTTCTACATGATCTTATCACCATATAGTGTACAAACAACTTTGAATATTGACCGTTGGATCAAGACTAGCGAATCCAAACATTTCTAGTCGTTGGATCTTCTTTTCCATTCTAGTAGCTAATAATCCCAGCATTTCTAGCTGTTGGGTCTTCTTTTCCATTCTAGCATCTAGAAGATTCTATTGATAGTCTTCGGCATAATGAATTCTATGCACAAACCTCAAAACACACTTCTCCATCATACTAGAATCTTCTCCCTTGTTTCTCTACACCATGTTATTAAAAATTTCATGTGTTAGGTAGCTAATAATCTTTGACTTCTACACATAATGATACAAAGTACAAGGACAAAATATACACACATACTTTATAGATGTTGATCAAATTTATAATTTTTTGTGCTTTACAAATTATAATTTTATATAGTGATGATATGTCATACGTCTACTATCTGAGTCTAATGTGCAACTTACTAGTAGCTAATAATCGTTTGCTTCTACATGATCTTACCACTATATAGTGTACAAACAACTTTGAATATTGACCGTTGGATCAGGACTCGCGAATCCAAACATTTTTAGTCGTTGGATCTTCTTTTCCATTCTAGCATCTTGAATATTCTATTCATAGTCTTCATTACAAACCACTATATAGTGTATGAATAACTTTGAATGTTGACCATTGGATCAAGAATCGCAAATCCCAGCTTTTCTAGCTGTTGGATCTTCTTTTCCATTCTAGCATCTAGAAGATTCTATTGATAGTCTTCAGCATAATGAATGCTATGCACAAACCTCAAAACACACTTCTCTCCATTATACTAGAATCTTCCCCCCTTGTTTATCTAGACTATGTTATAAAAAATTTCATGTGTTAGGTAGCTAATAATCTTTGACTTCTACATGATGATACAAAGTATAAGGACCAAATATACACCCATACTTTATATATGTTGATCGAATTTATATTTTTTTGTGCTTTACCAATTATAATTGTATATAGTGATGAAATGTCATACATCTACTATCTGAGTCTCACATGCAAGGCACGTGTAACTTACTAGTATATATAGTGGACGAACATGTTGTACTAATGATTCCTATGTTTTATGAGTTTTCAAACTTCCTAGCTAACTCCGCCACTTGTATGACTCTATGTAGATTCATCAAAATTAGGTCAAATTTGAACTACAAGTAAATTGTAGGTTCTTCGAAAGTTTTAAGAAAAAGCTTTTGGAGGCACCCATCGGACAGTCAATTAATATACTCCGTATCAGAAACCACAGAGAGTTTTGACAAGAGGTTCAACTTCTTCCTAAGATTTTGCATCTTGACAAACTTGAACTACAAGTATGCGTAGATACTTGTCTCGAATTAAATGTCTTTTTAGTGTTAATTAATGAAAAAAGAAAGTGACGTAATAACTTAGCTAGTTACCATAACATCACACATACCAAGACTAATAGTATATGATTCTACTCCCTCCGTTCAGAAATATAAGGCGCTTTAGCTTTGTGAGATGAATGTATCTAGATGCCTTTTAATGTATAGGTTCACTCTTAACCTCTACGAACCCATACACTAAAAGACATCTAGATATATTCGATTCACAAAGCTAAAATGTCTTATATTTCTAAACGGAGGGAGTACAACCTAATTAATTAGGCCTTTGCGTGACAATACACACATGTTGTTACCCACTATGATGAAGGTACATGTGCAAGTTACTGGAGTAGTCTAAGTTATTTAGCACTATGTGACCATCCTAAATCAGAACGGAGGTGTACGTACTGTATGCCTTGAAGGCACCTGTTCTGCTACGCTTCAAGCTGTTCACCACTCGTGTCGGCTCTCACTAGTCAGACGGATAAAGACACTTGTTGATTTGGTACTGTATATCGTCGATCTTCTTCCGTCACTGACAAAGAATAAATTCTTCTGCCGCTTCCAGGCACGTGCTTTCACGGAGCTACAACCAGTAGCTCAGGCGACTACTACTCCCGCGTGGAGCTCGAGCAATTGCGACCGTCCGTTTATAATGAACGAGAAGCATTAGACAATTGATTTTCTTTTGGTGGATGGTTGATTTTTTTGAGAGATTGTCGACTTTTTTTCTTTATTAAACTGAGAGATGTTCGATTTTTGGTCCGGTAATGGGGGCGTAGAGGCTGATAGGGGAGAGGAAATTAGCGGTGTGGCAGGCAAGCTTATTTGAGGTGGCAGTGTGTGGGTGTACAGATGGTACTGCCGTACTGGTGGCCCATTTTGTGAGCATTTTGTTGTTGTACTACACAAGAGTTCGAGAGTAGTAGTATTCCAGTTTTGGTTCCTTAATTACCGGTGGAACCTTTATGTGTTTATTAGTTACAGTAGTAGTAGTACAGTAGTACTTGTTCCAAATGTGACTGCACAAGATGATGAATGTAGAAGATCCAAGGATTATTACATTCAGCAACAGGAGCTCTGAGTATACTCCAAACCGTCTCTCTGCCATGACCATTTTTTTGAGAGGACAGTACAGCTTCATCCCGTGCTAGGCTAGCTTATGATGTACTACTCCTAGAAAGGCATGACCTATTTTCTCGATAGGCACTAGGAAACGCAGAGAAGAGAGAAAAACCATGCTCGGTAGGCGGTATAATTTCAATCGATTTATTCTATTTTCCTTTGCTCCCCGTCCTCTTCCTCTCCATATTCTTGCTGATCCCCACTCACCCACCTTTAGCACACGCCAACGCTGCCATGCCGCTTTCCGAGCATCTCCATAGACCAGTTCAATAGGCATTGTAGATTTAGCAGAGAGAAAGAAGGCACGCTTGGTTTTATTTCATTCCGTATTTCTCTTTGCCTCGATCTCCATCCTCACTTCACCTCCAGCGTCCGGCGACGGCCATTACCACTCACACACCAATACAGGAACGCGCTAACGCCACCATGCCGCTTTAGGATCAACTTCGGCACCCAGTTTGATAGACTGTTTTTCGTCTCGCCCTGCCAGTTGCCGCTTGCTCTCTCCTCCAAACCCCCAATCAAAACCAAACACCATCGCCCCCACCTGATCGATGATAGTGTCACTTCTAGGGTGTTTTCCGATGGCCCCCTTGAAGAAATCTCTGCTAGATGCGACGTCATCACCGCCGCGAACCTCGCTGCCTGCTGCAAACGTTATCTTTACTCAGGAACACATAGTGCATCCCTGTCGAAATCTCATCCATTTGGTCTCCCCCGTGTTCTCCACTCTCACTCAACTGAGGTACAGCGTGAGTATAATGTCTTCTACCGTGACAATTACATGAAGCAGTTCTACAGGGGCAGCTACTATTGCGGCAGGGGAAAGTAGAATCCACAGAAGAAGTTCGGGTTGACCTTGTGCGAGATGATGCCGCTAGACAGGTCCTCCTCCGATGTTGTGATGCCAGATTGTGAGGGTAAGAAGTGGGCAGGTGCCCATGGAGATTGGATCGCCACTATTGGCCTCGCCTGGAACTGGGAGCTTGTGGATGTGTTCACTCATTGCTAGATTCCTCTACCAGCGATCTTCGATTTTGAGGCCATACCCGAGGTACTTAAGTTTATCACGGCTGGTCAGCCTACTAATCTACTAAAGATAGCCATTTGCCGAGTTCCCACAGCTGCTGGGAACTATAAGAATTTCTCTGTCCTGGCATCTTTGACATGGTAATTTCCTTCCTTGATGGTTCTCATGGTATGTGGTTGGTTCTTGAGAACCATTTCAGCATGTTCAGCTACCACGATGCAATTATCCACAATGGAGTTGTCTATGTTGTAACTCAGATTGGCAATGTTTATGCATGGGATCCTCGGGCATGGGGGAAAATTTCCATCCTTAAATTTTCAAGCTTCGTCATTCAAATTTTGCTCAGCTGACCTCTGAATGTGCTTTCCTTGCAAGATCCTGTGCGTCTTCTGGGGCCACCTGAATTAGATGGTAATCATGAGTACAATCCTGATCTGTGGTGGTTAGCAAGATCTCCTGATGGTGGTAGCCTTATTCTGATCAATATTGTGGGCGTTAGTGCTAGGAGGTATGACACTACTTATCCTATGGCTGAAAATGTTGGTTATCATCACGGCCGCAATATTCACACCTATTCTACTGGGTTTTCCTGCCATGTGTTCTCGATTGACACTAGTAGGTTACCTCCACCGAGGCAATGGCGGAGGGTTTTAGACCTTGGAGCATTTTCTATCTTCCTTGGATTGAACTATCCAATTACCATTCCAGTTGGCGCGGCAGGACTTGGCCGTGGAGATCTAACGAGAAGCAACTGTGTATACACCTCGCCGCATGCAGTTAGTCTCGGTGGATTTAATATTTTTCCTAAAATATGCCGCATCAGTATGAATGATCAAGACGCTGTTGTTGGTTTCCAAGGAAGATAGAAAATGCTCCAAGGTCTAAAACCCTCAAAAAAACATTGGCTAGAATTGGTGGCAGACTCCTATGTGGTTCATCCCAAGCTTGGCCAACACGAAGGATTGGAATCGGCATAATTAACGGTTCAAGGGAGATCATATAGAATGGGGATTATTTCATTCACCTTATTTGTAATGTATTGCCTCAGCCGTTAACTTGGTGTACTCTAACACTCAATTCGCCGCAATGTAGTGAAAGGCCTGCGATTTGATCAAACTCCTTCTGTATGCAAGCCATAGTTTTAGTCAGTGCAGGTTGAATATTCTGCAACTCGTTGCGCCCGCACCCCTTTATTATTTGTTGCACTTCCGAGTTCTCAAAAAATGTGAAATAAATCGGAAATATTGGCTGTGTTGTATCTTGTGCATCTACAATATTTGGTCCCACAATAAGTTCTTATGTGACCTGTGTCAATGAAAAAGAAAAAACCTAAGCGAACAATATCTTGTGTTCATTTGTTTATTTTATGGTGGCCAGGCCATGATCTATGTTCATGATTTATTTATCATTTTCTAAAAACTTAGAAGTGCCACATGCAACAGCTTGTTGCCGATGCAGCTAGTTGCAAATTCTAATTTCCGTCATGGACGTACCTAGTGGCTCCAAGCACATGGTGCATGCAGATTCTCACTGGCAGGTGGAGCCGACCTTAACACGGCCCACATGTCAGTGAGATCCACACAAAGTCATGCACGTTGCCTGACTTGAGCGAAATCGGGTGTCCTTGGACGTCTCTTATTTTTCTGCGCGGTTGCATGCTATACACCTATAATTCCATGTAGCTTGTACTAGAACATATATGAACACATGCAACATGCCAAAAATACCACGGACACACCCGTACTATGCATTATATCCAATGTATATATTTTCGATTCTGTTCTACGAGTTCTGCATGTAGGGGAACAAGATGAAAGTACATGTGTCCATGTCGCGGCTACTACTACTAGTAGTAGTTTGTCCTCCTATTTTCTGTTGAAAATACTAGTACACTATGTTGAAATGAAAGCTGTAAAAAGAAAACCCTTTGGTCAAACTGATGTGACTAGACAATACTGCACCTCTGATACATAGTAAGTAGGAGTATAGTCAAATTATTAGCTGCATGGCATGCTAGTCTAACATACAGTGAAGTCAAGGTAGCGGTGTCCTCGATGCTGCTGTTGACTAGACAGAGCACGCAAGTAAAATCTCCTCCCTCATTTTTTTCTTTACCTCTCCATCTTCTTCCCCAGTCCCCACTCTGCCCACGATCTCCCCCACACTCTCTCTTCTAATGCTCCCTCCTCCTGCAGAAAACCCCAGCCGCACTTGGCATCCGCCTAAATCTGTCTGCTGTGATGGCCGATTCGAAGCTCCACGGGCGATGCAAGTGGGATCAACTCAGCACGGACGATGTCGACCTCATCGTTCAGCATCTGGACATTTCCAGCACCGTCAGGCTAGCCGCATGCTGCAAGCTGCTGTACGATCGTATCGCCAACAACGAAGGTACGAAATGGACTGTTCACCATTGGAATGAACCATTCCTACTGATGCCTCAGCCTGCTTATTGGTTCGACAAGCACTATGACGATATGAGGGTACATTGTCTGCATGACATGGTGTACGATGTGGTGCCCCTTGACCATCCTAGGTGCACCGCCATCCTGCCCTTCATGCACGAAAAATTCTGGGTTGGCATGAATGGCGACTGGCTCGCCGTCATGGACAAGCATGGGGCCTGGTGCCTAGCTATAATCTACACCTATCGAGTAATCGACCTTCCATCGACGGATACTTGTGACATTGCGGCCGCCTCACATCCAGTATATAACCTATAATGCTACTAGCCAGCCAGGGTTCCTCCAGTTACATGTAGTCATTTCTGAACTCATTCACATTTCCAAAGTTTTTTTTGGCGAATCCGCAGGTATGGAGAAAAGTTCAATAAGTTGTCAGATGGATCTCTTGAGCTGTTGAAGATCGTAATCTGCAGAGTGCCCACAGAAGCTGGGGGTTACACAGACTATAAGGTCCTTGCGTTGTTCGACGGTGAAATGGCCTACCTAGAAGGCGGTATCCAAGTTTGGAGATGTCAGGAGCATTCAGGTCTTGGAGGACGACAATACTATGATGCCATTGAACACGGTGGCCTCATTTTTGCGGTCACAAGTCAAGGCTGCACCTACTGCTAGGACCCCACATTGGAAGGTAATTCTAGTTCCATGATGATACATTGCGAGTGATTCAGTGAAGTTGTTCTTTAACTACCTTGTTTATGTTTTACCTATCGTATGACTGAATGAGCACACACTTTATGTCCTAAACAAATGAATGAACCATTTCCAGTAATGAATTAGTACCAGTAATATGCCTTCCAAAAATATAGTGTATGACGGCGTCCCTGCACTACTAAGTTCGTTCATTGTCAAAATATGAAAGGTATTATTAACCAGCATCTCAATTGTGAGCGCAACACATTGAAGCCGTGTTTCTTTATCTGTTTGTACTTTCAGGCCCTCCTTGGATTGTAGGAATCACATAGGATTTTTATAGGACACCAATCTTTCCTTTTTGGATTTTGCCTTGGGATTCAGAGGAATTGTGTAGGATTTGGATCCTTAGGATTTTTTTCTATAAAATGCTGTTTGATTCGAAAGAGTATAATCCTTAGGAATTCCTTCAAAGAATTCCTTTGCACTCTATTTTGGAGGAAAATTTCCATCCACTCCAACCGCTTTGTACAATTCCTTTGGTTTTCCTGTGCAATCAAACACCACTTGATCCAAAATACTGTAGGCATCTAATCCTATAGGATTCAAGTGGACATGCCTCTATATCAAAAAAAAAGTGGCGCTTCCTCTTCTGAAACTTACAACAACTAGGAAACTAAGATAAGCAAGAAACCCAAATATTCGGAATAGCAGAGTTAGAAATGCAATTCCTAATGATGTTAATTTATTGAGTAATATTAATGTCAAGATTAGCCTATTCACACTATTAGCATGAACAATGAAGAATGCTGGTGTTAGGATATGTATGCTAGTAATGCACTTTTTGTCTCGAATTCGGTTGTTGCAGGAAACAAGGAGCTCCCATTTGTAATCCCAACACCTATTCTGAATGATCGGCCCAGCATGTGGTTCCTCGCTCGATCGACTGATGGTGAACGCTTGATGATCATAATTACAACGTATGGCAAAGAGGGTGAAATCATTCATCATTCTCAAAATAGGATTAACCTATGCCTATATCCTGCCTCTCGTGTCTACATTTTTGAAGAGGATCTACTGGACCTCCAGGGGTCATCGTTTGGAGGCAGGTTAACAGCCTGGGGGACAACTCTCGATTTTTTGGTCTCAATTATCCAATCATTGACAATATGATGAAGAAACGCTGATGCAAGGCTGTTGATGACACATTGTTCCCATTCATGAGGAAAAATTGTGTGTACACAACATACAGGAGATTTCACGGAATACAATTCCCTCAGATTAAACGCTGCAACCTGCAACCAACGGAAGGTGAGCCTGTGGCAGTTATCAGCCTTCCAAAGATGGTTGGAACTCTGTGTGACAGCCAGGAATTTGGTATAGGCCTAGTTTAGGTTTGGTATGCTCGTTGTGCCGTCCCTAGACTGAGCTGTGGATCTTTCTGGTGTATGGTTGTGTCATCTTTTTTTGAATCATGGTTCAACAGTTGACTGTTAGTACAATGGTTTTAGTGTCCATCTTGAATCAGTTTATATGATCCCTGCAGTGCTTTTGTATTTAGTACTGCCTTCCACGATATAATCCATGTAGCTGTGCTTATTTCGTAGTGTGATTTCTATACTATACTTTTTCAGTACTGTTACTTTCTTGTATATACGCGACTCGTGCATTTTTTTTGAACCATCACACCTTGTGAAGCTTTGTGTTTTGAGAGGAATATTCCTTCTTTCCACTTAGAGAACAGGAAAAAATAGGTCACTGCTTCTTATAGGGCCACAAAACAGGCCTTAACTGGGCCTTAATTAATCTCGGCTCAGTACGCCAAAGCAGGCTGAGATGCCCTAGGATGATAGCCGTAAATGTTTATGACAATATTCTAAAAAAAGAGAGTTAATGCACACCTTTCCAAAAAAAGAAAAATTGTTTACGCAGACCCCATATTGTCTCGGATACATGGCATACTTTTGGCACTACCGTGAAATTACTTGTTCAATATAGTATGTATCCTTGCTCATTCTTTTGTATGTGAAATGAACAAGTCAAGCTCTGATGTGACATGAACAAGTCAAGCTCTGGTGTGTTGACATTGTACTGTCTGTGCTAGTGTACAAACTGGTTGTATTATTGTGTTTGAAACTGTGAACTAAATGTGCGAATTCTGAGCCTTTTTGCATGATGACAATGCCACATGTTGGCGCTAATTGCGGCATGTACTAATTTTATCGTACGGAAGCATACAACTTCGAGTGATCAGTTTAAGCTAGTGCTTACCTGAGCTATCTATGGCTGGGCAAGTCAAGGCTACCGTGTGTCTATCGCCAACAGTTTATATGGCATCATTACAAGGTTTCGAGTACATCAAATCGATTGGGCACTTAGGCTGATTCAAAGCCACCCAAACCATCTCAAAATATATCCTTTGTTTAAAAGATGATTGTGCGCTATAAGACTTGATATGACATGATTTTATGTCAATCAGTCAAACTCCCTCCAGTACTTTCCATGTTCGAATCCTGCGCTGCCCAAGTTCCTCTCTATGTTCGCTATGTATAATAAGGCGCAATATCGGTCACTTTTCTCCATTTCCAACTTTATTCTTTCGGATTCGGCGTAGATACAGCCAGGTCAGATGGACCATCGACCTTCAGTACAATATATTTTTACTATTCAGCCTATGAAAACGAATATTTCAACCCCACTCCAGACAAAAAACTTCCCATATTCTTGTTTCAAAAGAAATACCATTAATTAGCCTTTCATGGTGAGCAGACTATATATTTTTTAGGGAACCAACTGCATTTTTTGGAGGATGGGGTACGAACTACATTGAATTTTCACTAAGGACCTAGCGAAAAGATTGCACATTAGACCCAACACTGGCCCAAAACCTTGCAAATTTAACCTCCGGGGTCAGGTGGACTTCCGACCCGCGACATATTGAGTACATTGAATTTTCAGTGAGGAGGTTATTAGAAAATAGTACTATATTCTACCCAACTGTGGCCCAAAACCTCGCTAATTTATCCTTCTGGGTTCAGGTTGGCTATGGGTCACCAACCCTCAACACATTATTACTTGGTTTTTTAAGCTTGAACCACACTAAAGAAGTTTCGGTAAGGACCCAAGATTGGACCCAAGTTATTTTTTATCGCCCAAAAAATCGTCTTAATTTGGTATTTTCGTGCCATTCTAATAAAGTATAGGACAAGCTTCTCCTACACATGTTGTATTTGTACAGAGCATTTAACATTTTTTATGGCAAGTCGTCAGGGTCGCTGCCTTTTCATTTTAAGTGATTTCAAAATTTCTAAATGTAATCTTTTCTAGTAGTGGCATAGATGGTTCTGGCATAGTGGAAGCACACGCGGTTCCCATTTGTTGAAGTCTTGAGTTTGATTCCTAGTTTTTTCAATATAAATATATAATATATAGTATAATCTCTATCGTTATTTTACATTTTTTCCAGCATACACACATTTCTTACACAGAGAAGGCTGACATCTGCGAGCCAGCAACGTTGCCAAGGTCGAAACATCGAAGTCCATCATACACACTTTGCATTTGCAGAGACGCTGACATGTTGGACCCAGCAGAGACCTTATACAGATGTTGCATCGAGCAATCAATGTTTCATTTGCAGAGAGGCTGATATGTGGGACCTAGCAGCGCGACCTTATACAGATGCTGCATCGAGCAATGTTGCCAGTTCAAAATAGGGAGGCACGAGCGAGAAAAAAGTTCAGCATGCACACATTTCTTGCAATGAGAGGTTGAAATGGGGGACCCAGTAGCGTGAGCAAATGGTAGATTCGTCGAGTAACGCTATCTAGTTCGGAACAAGGTAGCGCTAGAGAAGAAAAAAATTCCATCATACCCACGATTCTTCTAATGTGAGGCTCACATAAGGGACCCACCAGCCTGAATAAACGGCTGATGCAGCAAACAACGCTATCAAGTTCGGAACACGAAGGTGTGAAAGAGGGTAAAAAATCCATCATACACATATTTCTTCTAATGAGAGGATGACATGTGGGGCCCAGCATTGTGATTAAACGGTACATGCATCGAACAACGCTATCAAGTTCGAAACAGGGTAGCGCGAGCCAAGGAAAAAATATGTCATACACACGTTTCTTCTAATGAGCGGATGACATGTGGGGCTCAGGAGGTTGGTTAAACGGTAGATGCGTCGAGTAGCGCTATCAGCTCGGAACGGGGTAGCGCCAACGAAGGAAAAAATTCCATCATACACACGTTTCTTCTAATAAGAGGATGACATGTGGGTCCTAGGAGGTTGATTAGACGGTAGATGCATCAAGCAGCGCTATCAACTTTAGAACAGGGTAGCACGAGCGAAGGAAAAAAATTCCATCATACACACAATCCTTCTAATGAGAGGCTGACATGTGGGACCTAGCAGCCTGACTAAACGACGGATGCCTCGAGCTACGTTATCAAGTTCAAATCAGAAAGGTGCGACCGAAAAGTATCGTCCGCTAGAGACACTGACGTCCGGGACCCACAGGCCTCAAAAGACTTCGGCAAGTCAACATCGCACGAGGAAATGAAAATCTTGCTTCTGCCACGCGCCAGCCGAGCTTCCTCTATGTCTTTTAACAGATCCTTCATAGTAGAGGGACGTAAGAACGGAAAAAAAGTTTTCCATCGGCCACGGTCGAGCCGAGAATTTCGTCACGGAAGACATGCCTTCTACGACGACCATCGGCCAATTCGTTGCGGAAGGAAACTTTTCTTGTAGTGAGTTGTGGTTAATGAAAAGAACACATATGCAATGACACTGGTGGATCCATGTGGTTCATGAAAATAACACACATGCGATGACTCAGGTTGATCCATATGTGGTTTATAAAAAGAACACACATGCAATGACTCTAGCTGTGGTTCATAAAAAGAAAACACATGCAATGACACTGGTAGATCCATATGTGGGTTGTGAAAAGAACACACATTCAATGAACTCTATGGGATCCATGTGGTTTGTGAAAAGAACAGACATGCGATGACACTGGTGGATCCACATGTGGTTTATGAGAATAACACACATTCAATGACTCTGGTGGATCCATGTGGTTTATGAAAAGAACAGACATGCAATGACTCTGGTGGATCCATATGTGGTTTGTGAAAAGAAGACACATGCAATGACTCTAGTTGTGGTTCATGAAAAGAACACACATGCAATGACACTGGTGAATCCATTTGGTTCATGAAAATAACACACATGCAATGACTCTGGTGGATCCATATGTGTTTTATGAAAATAGCACACATGCAATGACTCTAGTGCTGGTTTAAGATAATAACACACATGCAATGACTCTGGTGGATCCAGATGTGGTTTATGAAAATAACACACATGTAATGACACTAGTCGTGGTTAATGAAAAGAACACACATTCAATGACTGTAGTGGATCCATATGTGGTTAATGAAAAGAACACACATGCAATGACACTTGTGGATCCATATCTAGTTTGTGAAAATAATATACATTCAATAACACTTGTTGATCCATGTGGTTTATGAAAAGAACAAACATGCAATGACTCTGGTGGATACATATGTGGTTTGTGAAAAGAACATACATGCAATGACTCTAGTTGTGGTTAATGAAAAGAACACACATGCAATAACACTGGTGGATCCATGTGGTTCATGGAAATAACACACTTGCAATGAATCTGGTGGATCCATATGTGGATTATGAAAAAAAAACACCTACAATAACTCGCTGGTTTAGGAAAATAACACACATGTAATGACTCTGGTGGATCTATATGTGGTCACTACTGCAGAAAGGCTTATAGCCTCCAGCTATTTAGTGACAGACACAACTATGCCCGTCACTAATAAGTATTCCTAGCGACAGGAAAGGATAAGCTATCACTAGTACGAAACACTAGTGACAAGCGTACAAATGTGGCTGTCATTAGGATTATTTTTTTGAGTTCATCCTAATAAAAACTTATTTAGTGACAGACGTATATAAATGCCTGTCACTAGATCACTCTAAGTAGTGATGGGCTAAAATTGTGTCAATCGCTAATATTTTTGGTATAGGATGGTAGCAAAAGATAGAAATAATTAGTGACAGGCATTCTGACCACCCGTCACTTGTTTCAGACCATTTTTCTGCCCAGCCGCAAGGCTAGATTGGTTCCAGCCTCGTGGTGGACCGGACCACCCATGCTTCTGCTCCACTGGCCGGCCCATCAGCACGCATCCTTCGCTGGGCCAGGTAGCGCGCTGCAATGCTTGATTGAGCTGGCTCGCTCGACGAGATCGATCCGACTCTCGGTATGTTCCGTTCTCCAACCACCGCCCCCATCCAAGATTCCTTATCCCCAACCGCCGCCAGCCCCTCCAATGCCGTCGCCCACGGCGGCACCTTTCCCCAACACGAGGACGCCTTCCAATGCCGCCCTGCATCGCAACGCCGCGCCACCTGTCACCCCGAAACAAGGTCGCTGCCGCCCGAGCACGCTGTTGCCCAGAGTTGCGCTGCTTCTTCCCCTACACTACCAGGCCCGCTGCCGCCGACGCGTCCCAGGCATCCTGCCACCAACGCGTCCCAGGTTCGTATTCCCTAGCCTCCCATTTCCGCGACAACCTACAATTTAACTGCTTAATTCGCCCGACAAGGTGAGACGCCGGAAGAACGGTAGCAAAAAGCCAACAACAGCACTGTTTTGTAGGAGCAATGAAGCATCCAACGCTCCTCAATGTCGATATCTTCCTCAGTATGCATTTATGTTACGTCCAAGATTGAGACTCTAGCAGGGCGTTGGGAGTCAGGTGTACTATGTATCTGACTGAAGTTATGTAGCAGGCAATTTCGGTTTTCTTGGTAGTTATTGGGTTGCTGCGGAGCAGTGTTTGATCTTCTTATTGTTCTCCACTAGGACAGCTACTCTATGGAATTGCTAATTTATTCGTAGATGGCATTAAAATTGTTACTACTACTGCAGGTAACCTATTGGTTACAATGATATTGGTACCACGGCTGGGATTGAACACACATGGGCATCCTCTCCACTATCCCAAAAGTAAGATTAGGTCTATGACCAATTAGTAATAATTTATCCGATTCAAATTCAATCTAATTTGTCGGCCGGGAGACCAGCAGGCGGCAGCCATCCTGTTTCTCAGTTGCTACTACTCGAGGTTGGCAAAGATTGGTACAAATTCAGAGCTATTTTGTTGTTTAATTTCTTGACTGACTGAATTTATTTGTGTAGCCTACAATGATATGAATTCAAATATTGCTAACCGTGCAATATGGCAAAATGTATAAATGATGATGCAGAGAAGTACCTGCAGATACGCTACCCCACACATGTGACAAGTAATACCGAAACATGCTTGACATGGTCCGCCTGTTGGTTACAATTCTTGCAATATTGAGATTTATCTAGTTACATAGTGCACATTTTGCTTGCTGTTGTTTCTCAATAATATTATAATTGTATAATATTTTTGAAAGATTTTTGTTGTTTTTTCTCAGCTTGGCGATGCACTGTTTGGTGTCTACTTTGCTGTAACAAAAGTGGAAGTATGTAAACATTAATACTGGTACAGGTTTATACATTGATTTGTTTGTTGTTCGTCACAAACATATTATAACCTTAATCTACCATTTGATAATGTTTCCCTGCTGATTGGATATACGATACAGATAGATTTCATGATGTAGCAGAACTTACAAAGGAGATTTTTTTTGCATTGCTGCTGTCTGAGGAGTAGAGACTCGCATAGCAGAATTATCTCATACAAATTTATCACCTTTAGAACTGATCGGCATTTTATTTCTGCATATATAATTTCTAGATGCCTGGTATGTTAAATCAGCTGACAAAAGTGTCATACTGTCATGTATATTAATCGGGCTAACTATATTATGAATTTATGTCATTGGTTGTTGGCACAGTTTGAGGCGTGAGTGAGTTCATCTGGAAGAACTTGAGTCTATCGCAAGTGTTGTTCCATAAATCTTATTTGTTTTTTTCCACAATGCATTATGATTATAAAATTCAAATGGGTAAACTGATCCTTACAAATAAGGTTGTCATCAAGGAACCTGGCATTTCTAGTATGGAGGTGCTTTAATGAAATAGGACTAAATGTTCACATAGAGTATCGAAAGCCTCAAAGTTTAAAAGCACGCATCACTCTTATGCTCAAGCTGTCACTGAAATCTATAGTTGTATGCATTTTGGCAATGCTACTACGAATAATCAACATGCATAAGATATTTATGTGTAGATTGTTTTGGGAAAATAGCTCCATTTTGTTAACAAGAGGCAAAAGATACTAGCCCATGCAAGTGCACGGGTTATCGACTAGTGTTGTATAATTGTGATCACTCTGTGCAGGCACTGGTGCTTACTACTTGTTGTATAAACATATTTTTCAAGCTGAACCAGCTGGTAGTCTTTATTTTTATGCATACTATTTCTGGATGTATGAATACCAGAGGGCAAATGGATGCCAGGAAAAATTGCTTGAAGTCTATATCATTGCTAGGTGCTAACTTTGATTTTATATCTAAAAAAGGGAAATTCCACTGGTTCTAGTTGCAAGTAATTAGTAGAGGTTGTCACTATATCTGATCATGGGATATACTGTTGTGACTTATGGAGATTGCTGATCCAGAAGATACTCTGGATGCTATAACTATTAGAACAAACAAAATATATATGAAATTATTTTCTTAGCATGTCAATGTTTTAGCATATCAACTAGACCTTTTTGTACTTACTTCTTACTAGTGTCCCATTGGTATGTTTGTATCTAGTATGTTTGGCTAAATAATCGTTGATCTGCTAGATAGTTTGGCCATGGTTTACAGGAACAAAGTGCAAGAAAAATCTGAAATGCTAGAATTGAAACGAGAAAAACATGAACACAAAAGGTAATACTAATCACAAGAAAGTGGTGCAATTAGTGTGAAGAATGGACCTTACAGTCAGCAATTTCATATGCTACTGCAGCTTAATACTGTTGTAGCTTCATGCCACAACCTTAGTACTAACATTATGTCTTATTATCTTGCATTCTCATACATGAAGTAGTCTGCAATGTAATTAAGACTGGTGGTGAATTTTCACTTTCACTAGATCAAAATATAGTTTATCCTCTTTGTGGAGGGCCAGTACTGATAAATTTTAAAAACTTGTAGGGTTTTGGTGTTAAGACCCTTAGAATGTTCAATGAGGAGGAGATGGAACTCATAATTTGTGGTGAACATGATGCTTGATCCACATATCGCAATTTTCTAGCTAGCTGTTGTCTGTCTTCCGCACGGTGATTGGGCGGTCCTGTTTAATGTAGCCAGACGGTGTTTTGGCCGTTTGGGGGTTAGATGATGTGAGAGCTAAGGTTCTCATGCATTGGCAATCCTAATTTTTTCTAGCAGAGATTATGCGTATGTGTCTAGTATGTGGGAAAATTATGTTGTATCATTGGTATCTCTTATTGTGCTATCTAAAATATTGGTGGAAAATGCATTTATCCTTTTATATTGTTTTATTATGCTATCTAGAATATTCACGGAAAATGAATTTATTTTTTTGTCACCGAAATTCAAACCAATGACTGGCAGGATAACAAGCATGTCACTACAAGACCCGAGATGTTTGCGGCCGTTGATTGCAATCAGTGACATGCATCTTTTTTGCCCGTCACTAGTAAACACATACTGGTGACAGGCACCCGTAAACACATGTCATTGGTACAAATCCTAGTGACATGCAGGAGCCTCTCACTAGTAACCTTGTACCAGTGACTAGTTATTAGTGACAGGCGTTTTGCCTATCACTAATGGGCCTTTTGAGCCCGTCACTAATGAGCTATTCTGTAGTAGTGGGTTTATTAAAAGAACACGCATGCAATGACTGTAGTCTGGTTTAGCATAAGAACACACATGCAATGACTCTAGTGGATCCATATGTGGTTTATAAAAAGAACAGACGTGCAATGACACTAGTTACGGTTAATAAAAAGAATACATATGCAATGACTCTAGTGGATCCATATGTGGTTAATGAAAAGAACACACATTCAACAACACAGGTAGATCCATATGTGGTTTCTGAAAAGAACACACATTCAATGACACTGGTGGATCCATGTGGATTATGAAAAGAACAGATATGCAATGACTCTGGTGGATCCATATGTGATTTGTGAAAAGAACACACATGCAATGACTCTAGTTGTGGTTCATGAAAAGAACACACATGCAATAACACTGGTGGATCCATGTGGTTCATGAAAATAACAAACATGCAATGACTCTGGTAGATCCATATGTGGTTTATGAAAAGAACACACATGCAATGACTCTAGTGCTCGTTTAGAAAAGAACACACATGCAATGACACTGATGGATCCATATGTGGTTTGTGAAAAGAACATACATGCAATGACACTAGTGGATCCCTATGTGCTTTATGAAAGGAACAAACATGCAATGACACTAGTTGTGGTTAACGAAAAGAACACACATGCAATGACTCTAGTGGATCCATATGTGGTTAATGAAAAGAACACACATCCAATGAAAGTGGTGGATCCGTATGTGGTTTGTGAAAACAACACACATTCAATGACACTGGTGGATCCATGTGGTTTATGAAAAGAACAGACATGCAATGACTCTAGCTGTGGTTTAGGATAAGAACACATATGCAATGACACTGGTGGATCCATATGTGGTTTGTGAAAACAACACACATTCAATGACACTGGTGGATTCATGTGGTTTATGAAAAGAATAGAGATGCAATGACTCTGGTGGATCCATATGTGGTTTGTGAAAAGAACACACATTCAATGTTTCTAGCTATGGTTCATAAAAATAACACACATGCAATGACACTGGTGGATCCATGTGGTTCATGAAAATAACACACATGCAATTACTCTGGTGGATCCATATGTGGTTTCTGAAAAGAACACACATGCATTGACTCTAGTGCTGGTTTAGGATAAGAACGCACATGCAATCACTCTAGTTGATCCATATGTGGTTTGTGAAAATAACACACATACAATGACACTGGTGGATCCATGTGGTTTATGAAATTAATAGATATGCAATGACTCTAGCTATGGTTTATGAAAAGAACACACATGCAATGACTCTTGTGCTAGTTTAGGATAAGAACACACATGCAATGACTCGAGTGGATCCATGTGGTTTAAGAGAAGAATAGACATGCAATGACTCTAGCTGTGGTTAATGAAGAGAACACACATGCAATGACTCTAGTGTTGGTGTAGGATAAGAACACACATGCAATGACCCTAGTGGATCCATATGTGGTTTGTGTAAAGAACACACATTCAATGACTCTAGTGGATCCATGTAGTTTATTAAAAGAACAAACATGCAATGACTCTAGCTGTGGTTAATGAAAAGAACACACATGCAATGACTCTAGTGGATCCATGTGGTTTATGAGAAGAACACACATCCAATGAACTCTGGTGGATCCATGTGGTTTATGAGAATAACACACATGCAATGAATTATAGTGGATCCATGTGGTTTATGAGAATAACACACATCCAATGAACTCTAGTGGATCCATATTAGCATAATTTGATGTATTCCACGATGTATTTCATTGTACAAGATACTTACTTTCCATTTGTATACTACTCAGTTTTTCCCTTGGTTTTTTGATACTACTCGGTTTTGCCCTCTCTCTCTCTTTCGTAGAAGCCCAAACCTGTGCTCACTCTGTCTGCTACGCCCTGATTGGTTGTCACAGTTGCCACGCGGATCGTGCACACAAACCGTTGATCCTGTGTGATCCAACAAGGATCGTTGCACACGTCATGCCCTTCATAGTACAGCGTGAGACAACACGGACGTCCCCCTCAGCGACACTTCTACAAGAAGGAACACGAAGCCGTCCATGGAAAAAGTGGTCGAGTAGTCATGTCACATTTAATCTAGTCTACAAAGGTTACAAGTCTACTACATGGCAACTGGTCATACACGACCCACGGGCTATACCATTTTTACTATGCAGCACGCCTACACTCTCACTTCCGACAGGCCCCCACCGCATAAACCTTCCACGCGGTAGCCGCATCCAGAAGAGCTACCTACCAGGGCCCTCGAGGAGGCCTAAACGTCCCCGTATTAAAAACCCAGCCTATCAGGTCCTCCATTCGCACTCATCCACTCCTCTCTCTTCCCTATCTAGAAAAACCCCACAATCCTCAACATACAGCCACAAACCTTCTCCATGAAACCAGTGCATGGGGGTGAGTGTGCGGGCATCGCTGCCAGGGTGGTGCTTCCTGCGGCAGATCTAGAGGAGCATCATGCAGCACAAGGCGAGGAGGACGTGCAGTTCAACCCCTTGGGGGACTATGTGCTCACTAGTGCTGATGACTTCGGAGGCCCCGATGAGGGCCTGGAGTTCGATGGACACGCTCCGCTCGTGTTCCTGGAGGTAGATCTATTTATACATGTTTCATATTTTCTGCTCGAACTTAATCTAGTCCTGGTTTCATAAAAAATCTAGTCCTAATGTTTAGATGCACCGTACAAACCGGTACATGGAGAGATCTAGTCTGTTCTGAATGAATCCACATTATTTATTTACTAGGAGTGAGCTAGGATGTAACTGCTGAACCTGTATGAATATGTTATTGTATTGAAAGTAACTTGGAATGGTGGGAGGATTTTTTTGTTTTGCTCATTTCTGTTCGCATTTCATACATTACAGGTAGATTCAAGTGAATGGACTCTAACAAGGAGTACAGGGACAACAAGAGCCGCCATGTCATGAAGAAGCTCAAGAGGGGAGAATCCCTTTCCGCACTTGACTTGGGGAGCTCAGGTGCCCTTTCTGTAAGAAAGGAGTCAACCTGAGGATTGCCATCTTGATTCCACATGCAGTTGGCATCGTAAAAGCTCGGCAAGTAAACACAAGTCGGCGACCAAGGCTAAGCACGCTGCTTATGGCAAATTCCAGAGGGAGTATGTCAAGACCGGCCTGGTGTCCCCTTACTTAGGAATCAGCAACTTCTAGCCGACCAACCCGTCACTGTGTTGGCCCGACCACTAATAATGTTTAATTCTCTTACCGTTTTCTAGACCCTTAAACTATGTGGTGTGTTGAAACCTCATGCTTTTCCACCGACATGTGTGTTGTAAAGTTGCTTGATCGTGCATACTTACACCAGTGGCCTACCCAAAAACTTCTAGAAGCATGGGTAAACAAGCTTTAATTTGGCAAATTCTGGTCAAAACCACCAAATTAAAGAAAGGAAATTGCAAGCTTTGCGCAATCGGCAGGCCTGAGTGGCTGGGCGGCTGCCCGGGGTGTAGGGATGCTAGGTCTCCGTCTATGCTTACACTTCGCTTAAACTTGCTGGGAATAATAATCACAAATAGTTGTACACTTTCTTCTATCATGTCACGTTACCTCGTGTCAGCACCGCGCACCCGCTGCAGATCAGCAACGAGATGGTGGTCTCCGTGACCGGTCTCTGCCACGCCAAAGTGACGTCACACACCCGTCCCATCGCCTACCGGGCACGGATGCCGAATTTAATCGCTAGGATTGGAAACCAATGGTGCTTGCCCGGTCAAACTTTCTTCCGCTTGGGTATGACCATAATAATGGTAAACGCAATTTGCGACGCATGCACACCCCCTTTTATGCATCGCCTTCCGTCTCCATAGCACATCACTGTGCAAAATCCCCAGCTCCTTCCGTCGCTGTGGCCACAGCCAGCGCAAGAACCATCGACGCTGCCACGGGCACCACCTCCGCCGTGCCATACCACCGGAACACATCTCTCTACCGCCACTCCTAGTCCCAGCCACCGCTACCGACGCTAGGCCACCGCTGCCGCATTAGCTGTTGCCATGGACACAGAGTACGGCGTGTTCGGCAACGGGAGCGACTTCACTGACGAGTACACCATCACCGCCCCTGGCACCACCGAGCTGACGGTCGTCCACACAAATGTGTCAGCAGAGGTGGCCAAGCTCATCGCAATGTACGAGCGGTTGCTATAGGAGCCGATGGACAGGTACAAGATCGTTGGCCTTGACCTCGAGTATACCAGAGATAGGAATAGGGCGGCGCTTTTGCAGCTGTCCATGCGCAACCACTGCCTCCTATACCACATATGCAGGGCCAACTATGTATGCTCGGAGCTTCGCGAGTTCCTACGCAGGAGGGAGATCTACTTTGCCAGCGTCAACATCAAGAACGACACTCTAAAGCTAGAGCGGGATCTCCTCGTTCATGTCGTCAATCACGTCGATCTCCAATGTTTGTGGAAGTACCCGGATGACGATACGGGGAAAGCTGGCATGGCTAGACTCTCTACCAACATCATCGACCGCGAGTACACTGGCGTGAAGGTCGAGTTCCCGAAGCACGTACATGAGCGATGGGAGTGGAGGCACCTGAATTACAATGAGATCAAGTACGCAGCCAGGGACGCGTATGTCTACTACGAGATGCTGAACAGGATCTGGCGGATGGGTGAGTGTGCTGTTTACTACTAGTTTTGCATTCCGTTCCAAGTTTTATCTCTCTTGTATTTTATCTCGCATGTATTTTCTAAGCATTCTGTGTGAAAGAACTGAGCTCATATGATCCCTGTGCTATTAGGTAGTTAACCTATATGAATTACATTTCCCCCTTTTGTATGCTCAACATTCATACTTACAAATTCTTTCGGTGCCCTTTGCATGCGGTAGAATCTAGAACTTCCATGCATAAGCTGGGATCCATAAGATCAGATGTCGTTGTCCACAAAAGGGCACAATTTTTGTAATAGTGAAGGATACTGTCATAAACAATCAAACCCAGATTATAGTTTGACAAAGGTAATACACAGTAGTTCGGAATTGCTCACACATAGCTATCACACATAGTACTTCTGAAATAACATGTTTTCATAAACATAACAAACCCCATACAAACACAACAATCATGCACTAAAAGTCTATATCCTAGCCTGTTGGAGAAGGCAACCGATTCTAGGATGCCTTCGGTCGCTTGCTGTGGCTTATAGATTCCTATACACTCCGGCATATGGGGCAAACAACTTGCCTTGGTGGTGGTTCAATGGTGTGATGCCTAGAACGAAAATTTGCAATCTAGCAGTACCTCTCGTGGCTAACATACTCGTCAATTGTAGCGTACTTTAGATTAGGTTCAGAAAGCAGCTTATCCTCCCACTAATCATGCCCTAAACGATTCCACCAACATTTTGGCAATTTGCCCTTCATGTCAGCATACCCCGGGTCGATGAGTTCGTCGACAAGATCGGCCATCCCAGTCCTGCTGCCCCTTGTCCCTGGGATCCAGTAAACTTTTTGGATATCCACTCTGCACTCTTTTGGGATTTTAATGTTGACAGTCGGGCTTTCAAGCTGTCTAGTGTCATTCGTGATGTCAACACTAGTAAATGTTATCTGGTGGTTCACGAGAAAGTCATGAAAGAGCGACCTAATCCTTTCGCCCCACCTGCACAAAAATGAATTCAGACAAATAATATAGCAAGACCTTTTGCAAATAGACGATTCTAGAATAAAAAGGAAACAAAGTCTACCTATTCCCATCAGCCCGATCTCGCAAAAAGGCTAGTATACGAGGATGTGCCCCTTCATGGAGAGTTCCACCACGACAATCCTACGCTGATCACGACTGTACTCGAGGTCGAGACCTATGAACCCGCTTTCTTCGAACTGCAGCCAACTCTTGTAATTATTCAGAGTGTTCGTCACCGTCAGAGGGCTGGTGGTGTAGACGACATTGATCTTATTCCTGCCATTTACTTCTATGTCGAAGTATGCAGTCGCTTGCCTGCCATCGTTTCGGACATCCAACAAGTCCATGACTATAGGCAAGAGGGAAAGGATACGGAGGAAGAGGGTGATGCCGTGGCGGAGGAAATGGATGAGGCCGTGGAGGAGAAAGACGATGAGGCTGTGGCGGAGGAAAGGAGACGGACAAGTGAAACTACTTATTGCAAGATTGGAACCGCCCTTACTAATATCTGGATTGGTCCATGACCGTTCGTAGTAGGGTGGAGGTGGAGAAAAACGGCGGTTTTACGCGTCGACACTAGCGCTACCTGAAATTGATTCTATGCCACTTGCATGAAGTAGAATCGAGGTCTTCCATGCACGATCCAAGTCAAACATAGTCACGTTTGCGCGTGCCGACCTGCACTCACTGACAGGTGGGCTCCTCATTTTTCTCTCTAAACGATTCATTTTTTCACTTCCTCTAGACGGTTCCAGTGCACGCCCTCAATAATTACGCCCCTTCCTTGTCTTCCATGTGGATGAGAACCGGCAGTGGCGGTTCATCACTGGGTCACTCCCTACTCGAAGAACTGCCACTTTCCCCGATTCCATCTCCTCTCGAATCCATCTGCTTCCTTATCACAACGCCTCCATTAATCTGCCGGATTCAAGACTCCATTTGCCGCTATGGGTAGAGCTTGGGATAGCAACAGGCTGAATCGAAAGGCAGGCCACGACGACGCAGCTGGCTATGGCGACCGCCACCACGAGGATTGGGGATGGTCGAACCTCAGCGCCGCAAATGTGCACAGGATCGCCACGGGGTTGGACATCATCTCTGCCGGTCGCCTCGCTTGCTGCATCTCTGGCTACCGCTTCATGATGCGGGACATGGACGAACAACCGTTCGGCACGCCAAGCCTTCTTTACCCCGATACCAACAAATGCCCAAAAGACCGCGATGGCCACGTAAGTTCCAGTATCTTTCTTATCGGTTTCGTCATATCGTGGATTCATATGTGTTGAACTTTTGCAGAATCCTATGTTCCTTTCATCGAACGTGTTATGTGCATGTGCGGTTTGAACAAATTGAACCATTTAAGACTATTATGTACAGTGGAAGCTCTGCTTGTACTTGATATTCTGGTATTTTCATAGTAACAGAGTCTTAATTTAGGTGATAGACGATTTGTCAATTTTGATTTGCAATGGAATGCCTGCTAGGTGATATTCTGTTTCCTAAAAAAATAAAAAGATTAGACGATTTAAGGCTATTATGCCCCTAGCTATTTATGATCATTGTCAGGAGTTTGTTCGGGGGGAGCACTGCTCCTACTCGATATTTTTGGTATTTTTGTAGTGACATAGGCACAATTTAGGCAATATCGGAGGAGACACTTGTACATATTACTTTAATTTGAAGCTCTAGTTGTCAAATTGTATTTGCAATGGAATCCATGCTAGGTGATTCTACCAACTGAAAACAAACTCTTCAGAATATTCATGGAAAAATGATGCTGCTGGATAAGTGGTCGGAATCAATAGTGGTGAATATCAACGAAGAAGAAGATATGGAAATGGGAGATTACCAGGACTGGGTGGGTGGCAATGGCGAGTGGTTGGTCCTTTTATCCTTGGATGGAAGTACTTGGACTATCAAAAATGGCTACATATCGTGGAGATTTACATTTCCATCTTTGGAGGGTGTCGGCATTACTGCATTCAACAACGGGTGGCCATCGCCCATTTCCGAATTCGCTTACAGGTTGAACATGGCAGAACTTGAGCTCTTGAAGGTACAACTCCCACATAGACCTCGGGAGGTGTGGAAGACTTGGGAGTACGACCCCTTAGTGGTGTTCGACAAGGCAATCCCATTCATTAGATCCCAGAAGACAAGGAATGGACAGTCTTGCGCGATGACTTCCTGCGGCCGAAGAAGTATGTCGACACCGTCTTCACCTCCAGCTACTATTCCAACAGACCACAACGCATTTATGTGGTCACTGAACCTAGCGGCAACGTGTGTGTTTGGGAGCCGTCCATCTGGGGTGAGTCATGGTGTCATATAGCATGTAAAATCCCATTCAAAATTGTGCTTACTGACTGTAAGTAACATGAAGGTACACATGCAGCCCCGCGCGTCATTCCAGCTCCGGTGATCGAAGATACAGTAGCATATGCTGAACTTGGATCACGGCGCTAGTTCTTGGCACCTCTTGCAGGCGACACGAAACAAGATGTTGAACTCATGTGGATTCATATCAGGGGAGCACTAAACATCATTGGCGATACAACATAACATATGGGGACACAACTTTCTTCATACCCATTGCTACGGTGTCACGTTTTCTCGAGGTCCGCATGTCCATCCAAAGACCCAGTAGAGCAGGTCTGGAGCAGAGTCAACAATCTGAAGGGACAATGTGTGTTTCTTGGGATCAACTACCCTTTCTTTGTTGGAGCCCCTAGAATTATTGAACCTGTAATTGCTCAGGTAGCCCCGGCTCCTGATGCTGTTGCTGCTGCTGGTGGAGCTGACGAAGAACTAGCTGCTACTGCTCCTGGTGAAGCTGACGAAATACTTGGTGATGCTGTTGGTGAAGCTGACGAAATACTTGCTAATGCTGCTGCTGGTGAAGCTGACGAAATACCTGCTGAGGCTACTGCTGGTGAAGCTGAAGAAATACTTGCTGAGGCTGTTGCTGGAGTCTAGGAAGAACATGCTAATGTTGTTGCTGAGCTGCCAGCACATTGAGTGCTGATAGCAGACTGTGTGTTTGCTGCACACTCACTGGCCTATCATGTTGACACTCTAGATCCGACCTGGAGCCGAATCCACATCGGGAGGAGGGGGCCTACAATTGGCTCATCAGTGGGGTTGTACGATTTGATGGAGAATGAGAGACGGACAAACGCAGCATTTTAGTTCGTTCCGACGATACCACCAGCTCCAAGGACCTAGTGCTCATACTGGCAGATCCGATGAACCATTTGTCTTTATCTTTATCTTTAGTTTCCCTCTAGTTCTACGAAGTAAATGATTCTTTGGTCAAGACACAGTTACGCTTATTTGTGTAAGACTAAGCTTTGCTTAATTGTGTAAGACTAAGTTAGGGCTAACTGCGTAATATTAAGTGAAGCCCAACTTTTCTTTCCACATCCATAACAGCAGAATTGCAGCATAGAACAAACAAAGGTAATGTGCATACTAGGCATTTTGCTCAGGATAACAACCACTTCAAGTAAATGATACATGGTGTGCGCATTTGAACGCATCACTAGAATGTGCCACCTATTGATAATTGATGACATGGATCTAGCTTTTCTGTGCGTATTTGCATTGAATCGCTTATTGATTTGTTCAAATATTTTTTGGAAATGGCTAATGAAGTCCACTCTCTTGGTAACATGCTTCGTCAACGAGCCCTTGTTGATGCAATGCAAAGTAGTCCCTCCATTCCAAAATATAAGATGTATCTAGACCACTTTTAGTGTGTAGATTCATCTATGTTTGGAGTGAACCTACACACTTAAAGTGGTCTAGATACACTCATTTCACAAAGCTAAAACATCTTATATTTTGGAACGGAGGGAGTATAGAACATGGTATTCATTATCATTCCAATTAGGTTCTCTATGTTTCGTCATCACAGAGCTATTAATTTCAAATGAAAATCTAGTAAACAACATATGTGTACATTGTTAGAGTATGATACAGACACGGTACATACATGTTCTTCTACAATCACAAGAAGGAAACTGGATGCATTTTCACCTTGTTGGCATTGTGCCGAACTGAGTGGATGTGGCTTTGGGGTTCGGAGAGGAAGGCGCCATGGCTGGTGCGTGTGCGACCACGGCCACGGTGAGCTCAGATTCTGGAGGAGGACAACAGGACCGAGCATGGTCGGCATGGTGACAGATCTCACCCGGGAATGAATTCTCGTGCCCGCGCCGTGCCATGGGTGCGGCCATGGTGAGGGTAAGCTCTGATTCAGGATGGGGAGGAGAGTAGGGCCGAGCAGGTTCGTCCATGTCCCAGCTCCACGCCATGGCCACGACCATAGATTGTCGCTCTAGGGAAGAAGAAGATGCGTAAAGGATGTAGGCAACAATGCTGCAAGCATACATGGCAGCCACGATGGCAGCGACATAACAGCGAAAACTGACACAGGGCCCAACTTGACGGGCATTAGCCTGATAATTTTTGTTGAAACATAAAGTTGAATTGATGCCAAAAAAGACCCTCTGAGTATTTAGCATGCCAACTTTGGGCAACGCGGCTGATTACAAGCAACTTGGGTACCGTGTTGCCTGGGCGCCTCAACTTTCGGGCCACAAAATGATATTCTCCACGGCCTGGTGGACCGATTTCCCCCTTGACGGCCCATGTCCCATCCATATCGGGCCTGACCATCCCTGCCACTTTTTCTATTTATTATGAGATTTATAGATCTGCAGAAAATCTACTTGGTTTAATTCAAATAAAAAACAAAAAATACCTCCAAATGACCTGATCGAAATTTCCTCAGGTGCCTACAGGTTTTCTCTAACATGCAGAATCATTTCCTAGCCCACATTAATTTTAGTTATTCTCTAGAATTTAATTTACCCACAAGTGTCTTTTCCACTAATAAATTATTTCAAGGAGTTTGGTAAATCCAAATGAAGTAAATCCACTTTGTAATGTTAGGTTTTGGTCATGCCTTGTAGGTAACCCTGGTCCCCTAGTAAGTTGCTTCCTGGTTTTCTCATAACAAAAATAACCAAAACAACCCATTTCTATAATTAGGAATTTCTCTAGGTCAAATAAAAATATGTACTGGCCTTTTCCCAACTCTCATAATTCATAAAACATAACATATATCAAAACCAAGGAGCCTAGTATTTATTAAGCTCTCCTTGATTTATTGTAAATTAAACATTTTTGTGCATAGTTAATTCATCAATAAATTGACTATAGTAGTTTGGTAAATCCAAAAGGGGTGATTCCAATTTCTACATAAAGGTATTCTAGATACCTACCATGTGTCATTGGAATCATACCAAAAGCTCCTGGAGAACAAATAGGGCTAAAAAGACAAAAACCCTCCAGAACTGCCTTTGAGAATTTCTTGAGGGCATTATATTAATTATTTTGAGATGATTCCAACTCTCAGTGAATCAGTCCACCAAACCTTACTTAGCCACACAAGGAAATAATTTTTGGACCTACAGAACTTTTTTGGTGAAGTATTCCCTAAAATTAGAGTTTTAATAACTATAAAATACATAATAAATCAATGGAAATTAATAAAATAGTCAAACCACCTTTGTTGTTTTCATTTTGTCAATACCTATATAATTATATCATTTTTGCATATTCATATCATAAAGAACTTGAACTTGGATTAAAATCCCATAAATATGTAGTTTTGGGAACCAAAACCATTAAAGAAAAACCACAAATGCCCCCAAGTATTTTCACTTGCCTATATCCAACTATTCAAAACCTACTGAATTGAAAAATGTGTTGTATGTTAGTTTGTTGTGTTGTCTTGATGCTTGTATGCCTTGTATGACTTGTGTTGATCGTGGCCTTTGTTTACTTGCATGTGATCCATACCAACGATAGATGCGATTAAATCGGAGACAAGAAGATGGTTGTTATTATTATTGTTATTATTGGGTATTCTAAGAAGAAGTCCAGGGACATATATTGCCAATTTTTTGATCTTAGGCAAGCCACCTTCTTGCTCATCAGCTTTGTCCTATTGTTTTACTTACGCATGTTTTACCTACTGTTTTACTTATGCATGTGTTACCTACTGTTTTACGAAAGCTGCATTGTTTTCCTATATGATGATATAAATCTGGTAGTGGCTTGGCTCGTCCAATACCATTACACCCTTGTACTGCTAATTACAACCCCCTTATCGACACCTACTTCTCCATAGAATGGTAGATGGTGTATAACACCTTACCCCCTTTGAGACCCCTTTTTAGCCAAAAAAAAACTAGAGGATGGGAAGACCCACGGATTTTTGTACAAATGTTTATTGAAAAACCTTGGTGAGGTTTGACCTACCAAGAGAAGTTCGAGAAAGGAAGGATGGAGGAGAAAGGTTTACAAAAATGCACCCGGTTCTTTGTAGTTTTGCTAGAACAACTACCCCATGCAACCACATTACTCTAGAATGGGATATGGCTGGATTTGATGTTTGTTTATTCTGGTATAAGCTGCCTCAAAACTATAACAGGGGGAAATAAAATCCCTAGATGGTGGGCCTTCTCTGGTACAACGGTCCATGTAAAACATCAACCGGGAGAAGGAACTAAGGGTCTATGGGCCTCCACGCGTTACTATGAGCCCCTTGTTGAAAGCGCACACTTTGTGTAGTGGAAAAAGCGATCCGGTTGGCTTGGGAACAATATAGGGCCTCCTGGTGTTGAGGGGAACAACACTCATAGGGTAGGCACTTATATTGGAGTGGGCATCCGGAGGGTCTTGATCGGTTACTCGACCCACAATCGGTGTAGATCAGGGTAGGGTACACAAAAGGTGTGGGTAGAGTGTACAACCTCTACAAAGTGCAAATATATTTGAATAGCCATGTCCACGGTCATGGACAGTTGGGAAGGTTGTTGTAGAGCGATGCTAGTTTTGATTTCAAAAAGGACTTCGAAAAAGTAAAGGCTTTGGAAATGTTGTGACCATGAGATGGTCGAAAAGGAAGGAAAGAAGTTGGTCATGGGATGACCGCAAGGAGGAACAATTGGGTGACCTAGTCCTAGTGTTTTCCAAAACTTTTCAAAAAGACTTTTAAAATGTTTTATGGAAGTTTTTCAACAAATATATGTAGATGCTATATCTACAAGAGAAACTATTTTTGAAAAGAACCTCTTATGGATCCCTCCTCCTACCACAACCATATTGCATATCCTCTTGTTCTTATTATTCTCTTAAGGTGGTTTGTGAGTACATTCAAAGTACTCACTGGCATTGTCCCTGGCTATTAACTTGGTCAGATATCAAGAAGATGATGAAGTTGACGTCTATCCGAGATAGGACATTCTCCGTGTCAGTTGCCTGTAGGTTAAGGCATGGGTCGGGCTCTACACTTGATGAAGTTCCGCTGATGTTGATCGATGTGGCCATAATGGCATTAATGTATGACTTGTATCTGTTTAAGTAATGGATGTTTACTTTGATACTTATTGGTTATGTCCCATGATAAACTGATCATGGGATCGTGGTGTATGCATAATAGGGATTCTTGGAGGATTAATATGGGGGCCCCACAGACTTGGTATCAGAGCCATCCTGACTGTAGGAGAACCTTAGTTAGCATGGTCGTTAGATAGGAAAACTATTTTGGAAACATCGACTTTCGAAAACTACTTCCTCAAAAGCTTTTCGAAATTTTCTACTCCTTATCCTCTCGTAATTTAAAGGATTTCGAAACATTATTTCCCTTATCCCTCATCCAAATTTCAAACCTGCAGATTTGAAATAACTAGGACCTAGAACTCGGTGAAGACATTGAGGACGAGATGAAGAGAAGCAACTACCAGCAAACACAAGGAGACTACAAGATCGCCCTACCGACGGAATCCTCATAATCGGAAGAAATCAAGTGTTGCACTATCGAGAAGCTTCCAATGAGTAGGCGAAGGCTTCATTATGCAAGATAATGACCCAGACCCCAATAACGTGACAATTAAGGTTAATAGTCCTAAGATAGGATTCCCCTATATCGCGAGTAGTTAACTCCTTGGTCTCTATAGTAGGCCGTGTTTGCTTGCCTAAGTGCATGGTGTGTTGCTTGATGTGTGTTGTTTGCATTTCTAGTTTAGGAAGAACATTTCGATCCCCTGGCTCTGTTCAGCTTGTATGTGTGTTCTTGATAACCCACAAGTATAGGGGATCATGTGTAGCCTTTTCGATAAGTAATAGTGTCGAACCCAACGAGGAGCTAAAGGTGGGATAAATATTCTCTCAAGTTCTATCAACCACTGATACAACTCTACGCACACTAAACATTTTCATTATCTAGGAAATAAAACTAGAGCAACAATACGAGTAATAGAGATAGCTTTGCATTGTAATAAATAACAAGAAAGTAAAGCTAGTTGCTACAACAATAAAATACACTAAACTAACAGAACCATGAGTGTGGAATAGTGGTGGTAATTGTGGTGGCTTTGTCCAAGTTTAAATAGCGAATAGATCGGGTTCATTGTCTTCGATGCAGTTTTCTATGTGGGAGAGGCTAAATATACATGCGCTTTACTACTTGGAATTACATGTACTATATGATTGAATTGTTAGCAAACATCCATAAGTACTAACAATGCATTAAGGTTTCCCCAACCATAGCCTTAATCTTAATGGTCCTCTTACTCCCATACGTGCAACATTCTGGTTCGTGTCCTCAGGTTTCTGTCACTCCGGCAGAACTCCCCCTTCCTTTTACACATACTACAAACCCTATGATGTTTAATCCATGCGTGCACAAATATAATGGACACCAAAGACTGTACCATATGACATACAACTCTAATGAACCAAAGACGTTCAACCATTCAATCTAAAAACAAAGAAACTACGCAAACATGACATAGATCATAGGATTATAACTTATAGCATCAAACACCATCTTTACATAGGACGGTACAGAGGTGTGTGGGAGTATGAACCCCTGCATACTAGGAGGATTAGGTGATGGATATGGCGGTGAAGATGGTGAAGAGGGCGGCGCCGGCACCGGCGATGGCGCGGGGGAATCCTTCCCCGCCGCTGATATCATGGAGGAGCACCGCCCCTTAGCCCCCTTCCTTCGTGGCTTCTTGGGAGCCCTCCCCCATGGAGATGGGATCCATGGGGGAGGAAAAACGTGGCTTTGCCGGCTGGAAATTCGTGGGTGGAGGTGCCTTGGGCGAATTAGCTTTCCTCCCTTTATATAGCTTCTCGGATTCCCGTCACCCCATCTTGGGCTGCAGTAAATCAGGCCTAGCGGGCCCGTCCGGACTCGGAATCAGCTAAATTTTATGTCCAAAACGTTTGTGATGATATTTCCAACAACTTTGTTGTTTAAGAGTTTTCCGTTTGACGCCTATGCGACCCGAAACGTTACCATCCTCAAAAAGAGTTCTGAGATAGATTTCTGGAAAAATCCCAATTTGACTCCAACAAGGTTTCCACTTGTATTCTTGGTAATTCCTACACATCAAAGTGTAAAATAAGAACATTATGCACTTTTTCAACTATTAGTAGGTTAGTCCAAATAAATCATAAACTTTATACAAAAAGGAGTGTCAAAAGCATATTATTAGCATAAAACCATCAAAAATTATAGATACGTTGTGGACGTATCAACATCCCCAAGCTTAATTCCTGCTCGTCCTCGAGTAGGTAAACAATAAAAACAATATAATTTTTGAGGTGACATGCAGACAACACAAATCTTGATCATCATTATTGTAAAAGCGTTGATAGTTGAGATCAAAGGTACTCTAAACATGAACATGAAAGATAGAGTTCTAACATATAGCAACTATGTTGTAACATGAAAAGGTACAAACAAAAGATCATGAATAACAATGCATTGAAAGACGTTTGTTTGTTTCACATATAGAAAACATAATAAGAGTGGTATTCAGCTTGTCCCTCATGGTATAGCAAAACATAAATGCATAAGACACCTTCAAAGTTCATAAGGGTGACTAGATACAAATAGTTTAAGAACAAGCAATATCAAAGTTATGAATCAATCAACAAGTCTTGGGACAATGCACATTAAACTAAGAATGGCCACTATGCTCTCTCAATAGGTGCATAAAGATAGAAAATGGAGACTCAACATAAAAGTAAAAGAAAGGCCTTCATAGAAGGAAGCAGGGATTCAACTCTCATAAAGAGCTTCCAAAAATTATGGTACTTATTAGCTTTCAGCTCACATTGCCCCTATCATAAGCATCTTGAAGTGATTAAGATTAAAGTGAAGAAACTATGAAGTATATGCTTGACAAAGTATAAGTTGGCAATCTCATGTCCCTTGAATACGAGGGCCGCTCCTCATGCTACTCAAGTTTAGTTACTAGTAAGTTCTTGTCATAGTAAGTACATGTGTATCATACAGAACCACCAACAGGGTACCCCTTGCCCGATGATACGGAAGAAAACTCATATCAAAATGACAAGGCAAGCAAACAATAAGCATCTCATCAATCTTCTTATTTACCATGGGAAAATGGTGCTTCTTTCTTCTTTCCTCTTTTCTCATCTCTTTTTTTTTTCATTTTCTCAATCTCTATCTCTTTTTTATAAGAAGAATGCTTCATAGATTGCTCGTTATGGTTACGCTGTAGTTTTCCACCATGATTCGGCATGGATTAGACTAGCAGCCCACGCGTTTCTCTAACACACATACATAACTCCATGGACTTACAAGCTCCCCTTTCATTTCACACCCACGACATCCATAGACAAAAGAGCATGATATCAACTGGGTACAATGTACAAGTGCAATGTTGAAAGCGTTCCCCATGACAACATGGTTCTGCTAATCCCCAACGTATAAGTGCAAGTATATACAACATAGATGACACAATGGTTCAAGTTTATTAGGGGCTAGAAAAGTAAAGTGTGCCATCAAGTTCGTGAGAGCTTTAATCACTAGTTTTCTCATAACAAGTTTACTTTGGAAGGTAGATAAAAACATGAATATACTTGAAATAGCAAATGCTAATATGTAGGTATGGTGGACTATTTTGAATAACTTGGTTTTATTTGGAGTTGGATGCATGAGTGGAACTCATACTTAGTTATGGAGGCTAGCAAAAGACTAGGAGCGACCAACTAAGAGAGCAATAATGGACATAATCATGCAAAGCGACAAAACATCATTAATTAAAGCATAAAGTGATATTTCAAGTCGAAAACTAAAGGATCATAGAGGCTATGGTGACTTGGGATAGTCTTAACATGGTGTGAGCATGCGCCAAGTCAACCCAAATAACGCATCAAAGGACAATACCACAATACTATGCTTTAATATGCTAAAACAACGCATGATTCTTCCAAGGCACATTAAGCAATCTCAATTTTTTATAACATGTCATGCTACAACAAAAATCACTAAGCATAAAGCCAAAACAATATCAAGCATGACATGACAAAGCATAGGCCACAGTAAAAAACAAGCTCCTCTTTACCACTTAAGCATGAACTTTTCCTACTCTTTTCCAATCCAAACCAATCTTATTTGAAAACTAATGTATGAATGAGGGGGTACAACCAATTTATTCAAGCAAACTAAGCAAACCAACAAAACTAAAACTAAAAACAAATACGCTCCAAGAACAACACAACTGTGCATGAAACAATAAAAATGAAGTGTTTGGAAGAACCTGAGATTTTAATTGATGAAGAAGGGGATGCCTTGGGCATCCCCTAGCTTTGACGCTTGTACTTCTTGGATATTTCTTGGGGTGACACGGGTGGCATCCCCAATCTTGAGCTTTAGTCCATTCTTCATCTCATTAAAACATTCTTTCCTTACACCTGAAATTTTTCCTTCATACAAAACTTCACACGATCTTCATTACCAACATTAGTGTACTCAAGATAATAAGTCTTTGGGTTCAGTTCCAACACAAGTAAAACTTCCATTAAAACACAACCTACTGTAGCACTTCCCTCAAAAATCTCAATTCCCCAAAGAGAACCCAAAAAGAAATCAACAAGATGCAAATGCAAATAATGGCAGAAATCAGTCAAAACAGACCAGCAGGTAGAAACCGATTTTTTCGAAGACCTTCTGCTGCTCAAATCGAAAAGTGTTGAACTAACGAAAGTCGGATAACAATCTGGGGCAGAAGCACAAAAAATTACAGCTCAAACCGACGCACAGAGATTTTACACGAATTTTTACAGCGAAGCACAAAAATCTGTTTCGGGACAACAACTTTCCCAAGCATTACGTCTCTCTCATGAGAGGTTATACTTGGCACAAAAACGAAAATAAAAGGATAAGAAGCGGTTGCTACAGAGGTAACAATTTCCAAGACTCAAAGAAAACAAATATAACTGGTGTTTGATGCTAAGACAAATAAATAAAAAGATACAAACGCTCCAAATTTATTCAAGTTTGTATGCTGCTCAAAAAACAAAGTTTAAAGGTTTGCAAACCAAGGGGTTGTTGAAGAAACTTTTGGCCATTCTTCAATTTCTCTGTTTGGTGTTCCTTATTCTCTGTGAAAAACTTCAACACAAAAACTTTCCCATTCTTTTCTGCAGTTTTAACTGAAAAGCTTCCATGGGAAGATTTGTTTTGGTTTCATAGGCATAAACACAAGTGTTCAAGGTCGACCCCCACTTAACCATTACTCATCTTTCCAATCACTTTTCCTTTTGAAAACGTTATTAGGTAACAAGTACAACTAATTTTTTTGTAGTTCGCATTCCCTATTCATATTAAGATAAAGAACAACTTAAAACTGAAAGTAAAAACTACTTAGGGATAAAACAAACAAGTACACACAAGAATATTCACCCACACACTATTGCTCCCCGGTAACGGCACCAGAAAAGGTCTTGATAACCCACAAGTATAGGGGATCATGTGTAGCCTTTTCGATAAGTAAGAGTGTCGAACCCAACGAGGAGCTAAAGGTAAGATAAATATTCTCTCAAGTTCTATCAACCATTGATACAACTCTACGCACACTAAACGTTTGCATTATCTAGGAAATAAAACTAGAGCAACAATACGAGTAATAGAGATAGCTTTGCATGAAATAAATAACAAGAAAGTAAAGATAGTTGCTGCAGCAATAAAATACACTAAACTAACAAAACCATGAGTGTAGAATAGTGGTGGTAATTGTGGTGGCTTTGTCCAAGTTTAAATAGCGAATAAATGAGGTTCATTGTCTTCGATGTGGTTTTCTATGTGGGAGAGGCTAAATATACATGCGCTTCACTACTTGGAATTACATGTACTATATGATTGGATTGTTAGCAAATATCGGTAAGTACTAACAATGCATTAAGGTTTCCCCAACCATAGCCTTAAGTTTAATGGTCCACTTACTCCCATACGTGCAACGTTCCGATTCGCGTCCTCAGGTTTCTATCACTCCGGCAGAACTCCCCCTTCCTTTTACACATACTACAAACCCTATGATGTTTAATCCATGCGCGCACAAATACAATGGACACCAAAGGACTGTACCATATCAACATACAACTCTAATGAACCAAAGACGTTCAACCATTCAATCTAAGAACAAAGAAACTACGCAAACATGACATAGATCATAGGATTATAACTTATAGCATCAAACACCATGTTTACATAGGACAATATAGAGGTGTGTGGGAGGATGAACCACTGCATACTAGGAGGATTAGGTGATGGAGGTGGCGGTGAAGATGGTGAAGAGGGCGGCGGCGGCACCGGCGGTGGCGCGGGGGAATCCTTCCCCGCCGCCAGTATCATGGGGGAGCACCGCCCCTTAGCCCCCTTCCTTCATGGTTTCTTGGCAGCCCTCCCCCATGGAGATGGGATCCATGGGGGAGGCAAAACATGGCTTTCGTGGCTGCAAATTCATGGGTGGAGGTGCCTTGGGCTAGCTTTATGTAGCTTCTCGGATTTCCGTCACCCCATCTTGGGCTATAGTAAATCGGGCCTAGCGGGCCCGTCCGAACTCGGAATCAGCTAAATTTTATGTCCAGAACGTTTGTCGTGAAATGGCCAACAACTTTGTAGCTGAAGAGATTTCCGCTTGACGCCATATGCGACCTGAAACGTGACCATCTTCAAAAATAGTTCTGAGACAGATTTCTAAAAAAATCCCAATTTGACTCCAACAAGGTTTCCACTTGTATTCTTGGTAATTCCTACACATCAAAGTGTAAAACAATAACATTGTGCACTTTTGCAACTATTAGTAGGTGATGTCTACGCACTTCTATTCTTGTAGACAGTTGTTGGGCCTCCAAGTGCGGAGGTTTGTAGAACATCAGCAAGTTTTCCCTTAAGTGGATTACTAAGGTTTATCGAACTCAGGGAGGAAGTGGTCAAAGGTATCCCTCTCAAGCAACCCTGCAATCAAGATACAAGAAGTCTCTTGTGTCCCAAACACACCCAATACACTTGTCAGGTGTATAGGTGCACTAGTTTGGTGAAGAGATAGTGAAATACAAGTGGTATGGATAATTATAAGTGGTAACAGTGCCAAAGAAGAGCTTGACGGGTAGGAAGAGACTAAAGGCAAACTGAAATAAAGATGGAAACAAGAAAAAATGTAACAGATCTAGTTGCAAACGTTGTTTCAATGCTTAGAAACAAGGCCTAGGGATCAGACTTTCACTAGTGAACACTCTCATATAAATATCTTCTCTTTATGATACTACTCTGAAGTACTCTCCGGTTGGACACTCTAATCCATGATAGGGCTATAACAGCACTCCTCAAAGTTCGCTTTCCCCATCTAGATAACCCCACACTGTCACCTTGAGCACTAGATGGTTCAAACAAACACCACAATTTCATAAAGACATCCAACTCCAAATATAACTCATAACAAGTATTTGTAATCTCTAGCCTAAGTGCCACCATGGTGTGCACACTATCAACTTCACACACATGGGGAGAGCAGAGATCTATTAAAGCACTTGAGTAGCAAGGTAGATCTATAGATTACAAGCTCATGTTCTCAATAAGATCATGCATTGAGAAAGAGATGAACACATATCTACCGGTAGAACCCTTAGCCTCGAGAGAGAACTACTCCCTCCTCATCATGGGAATCAGCAACGATGATGGAGATGGTGGTGGAGATCGATGGAGATGGCTCCGGGGGGCACTTCCCCATCCCGGCAGGGTGCCGGAACAGAGACTTTATGTCCCCCGAATCTCCCCTTCGGTGGCGGCGGAGCTGTGGAACTTTTCATGGTTGGAGGCTGGATGATCTAGGGTTTTTGCATCGGGAGGCATCTTATAGGCGAAGAGGCAAGGTCGGTGGGCAGCTAGGGGGCCCACACCATGCCCTGGCGCGGCCTGGGGGGACCCGCACCTAGGGGTGGTTTGGCCACCCTGTGGCCCCCCTTCATCTCTCCTTCTGGCTCCATGAATCTTCTAGGAAAATAACAACTTTGGCTTTTTTCCGGTCCAATTCCGATAATATTCATTTTTTGACTTTCTGGAAGCAAAAACAGCAGAAAACAGGCAACTGGCATTGTGGCTCTTGTTAATAGGTTAGTCCAAGAAATCATATGAAAAGTACTCCAAAGTGTGGACAAAACATAAGAAAGTAGATAAAACTAAGCATGGAACATAAAAAATTATGGATACGTTAGCAACATATCAGTAGGTTATTCCAAATAAATCATAAACTTTATACAAAAAGGAGTGTCAAAAGCATGTTATTACCATAAAACCATCAAAAATTATAGATACGTTGTGGATGTATCAGTTCTAGCTTGATTAACTCAATTAAAAGGTGCTTTGAGGACCAATACATCACCTAAGAACTCAGGCACCCCTTGTTAGTTGTCTCTAACAAGAACCAATCCTAACCTCGGGAGTGATGAGAGGAAAGGCATCGCAAGAACCATGAGTAGGACATCGTCAATATAGATCAACTCGAAGACTTATCCTCAGTAGGATGGCATACTTCGTCAAGCTCACTCCTCAAGACTCGTTCCCAAAGCCGCACACCATTGATCAACTGCCGACAATAGCTAGATTTCTGTTGAAGCCGGAAGTCTACCACTGAAGGATCTCCACATTTCGCAAGAAGCCACAAGCCTTGTTAACCTAGACAAGAAATGAAGACCTAACTACACTAACCTTCGGTATATTAGAGTTTTCGACCGCCCCAAAAAGACTAACTATTCTAGTCGACATTACCCCAAACCAATACGAAGTCCCTCACTAGATGGATAGAATACCCCAAAATCCTGAAGATAGGACTGCCTGAAGACAACGAGTCTACTTCGCCATCAAGCAGAAGCCACGCAAAGAGTTCAAGTGGTGATGTTTTCTTCGAAGTTAACTACCCTACCTCGACTTAAGACTAGCAAGAAGAGTCATTAACCGCTAACTTTCCTGAAGCTAACTCCTTCAAAAGTTTGTTAGGAAACCACCCACGATAAGGTTTACCCAATATAACATCGCTTGAGGACCTCAGCTTAAGACCCAAGGGGATACAGACTTTTGGAGCATGACGCTAGCCCTTCAATACTGAAGATCTGCACCACTCTCGAAGCACCTTAGTAAACCTCTAAGGTGGAAAGACTGCGTCCTCCCAAGAAGATACACCAAGAAGATTTCTAGTCCGACGTCCTCCCCAAAGCATGAACCCATGAGTCGTCAAAGCATCAGAAGTTTGACCAAGTCGACAACTGTCAGACATCTAATCGACCTTCCCAGTAATCCAGAAGCTCCAAATCTAGACGACCATAATACATGAAAGACCACAGAATCGCTAACCCATCAGTTTTATCTGGTCTCGAAGATCCACTAATTCAGCTACTCTGATAGGCTAAGTATGAATAAAAGTAGTATATGAGCCTCATAAAACCTAATTGGCGGACAACAACTGAAGGCTCCAAAACTTGACAAAAGGATGGTGATAGCTTTCAAACATCATCCGACGATTCCAAGAAGGAAGGACTGTGTTATCTTTAAGTTACCTTCGACGAACCCTAAGGGGGAAAGACTACATCTTTCCTACAAAATATAAGAACCTCCTACCAGAAACAACTTCAGGAGTTCTAACCCTAAGTCGTCGAATAGGATACGATAAGCCTCTAAGGAAACACCATAGATGCTTATATGAAAGACATCAAGCCGTCGACCCCACCCTCAGAAAAGAACTTCGTGAAGGTCCTTTTAGAGATATCTCACCCAGCCTAACCCCCTGAGACCTCAAATTCGAAAACAAAAGAATATCATCCATCGCAATCTGGACTAGAACTGGCTCAACCCTCTGTGCAGTCAAGAAGATTGAAGATCAGCTCTACCGACATGGTAACCACGTTCAAAGATGAAGTCCATAAGTTGGTATGCTTAAGATGCATAGCACTAACCCAGACTCAAAATCCCCTGACCTTACTCCCCTGAATCTCGGGATGAGATTCTTTTAAGGCGGAAAGGTCTGTAACACCCCAATTTCAGAAACCCTGATTGGATGTCCAGAATTCAAAAATTAGGGGGAACAAAAACTTTCTCTTGATTAGTGATACAGTGTTTTCTTGTTGTTTGCTTGTGCTTGTGCATCTGAGTGTATACCATATGACATACTCCTTACCTCACCATCAGTTGACAAAAGCTATTTAACAAAATGGTCTTAGCTTATTTTACATATTCTCAAATGTTTTGGCATTTCAAAAACTTAAGCCAAGAAGCCTTTGCAACCCTAAATATTTTAGTAGCTTCCATTGCCAAAATTATGGAGATCTATAAGATATAATTTTCTTATGTTTCCAAGACAGAACTTTCAACTACTCTTACCTCTAGGTTTCCCAAAACCTTTTTATAAGGCTTCTAAATTCCACTCTTGGTAGATATACCAAGGACTCTCACCTTATACAAACTATAACCTTTCAAAATACCCATCCTTACCTCAAGCTAATATTTATGGTAACCCTAGTAGTAGTTGATTTGTTTGTAAGATGCGTTGCCTTGATCTACTAAGATGAATTACCTTCATGTGCTGCTTGAATTGTTTACTTAGGAAGTTGTATGAGCTACCCTAAGAGATCATCATCGAGCAACAAGCTAATCCAAGAATATCAACCCTACGCAAGTTAATCAACCTTGACCTGATCCCTAACCATTAGGTGATCCTCTAAAACTCTCAACCAGATCACTTCTGAAATTATCTTCTTCTAGAAGCTTCCAAGTCAATGAAGACCAACCCCAAGCATGGGTCCTTTCTACTCAATATACACTTCAACCTAATCCATTTTATGATGACTTGGAACCTTGCAACCAATCAAAAACATCAACACTTGTATTCTAGTCAAAAACACTCAAACTGCCAAAATGGCTGTCTGGAAAACTGTTATCAATATCACATCTTTGGGACTCCATCATTCCCAACCCTGGTGCATTTTTGGAAATGCACTTGAACCATATTGTGGACCATCTTAAGTACTACCAATTCCCACTTCTTCCCTGGGCTATATCGTCCTCCAACCCATTTTTTCTTGATGGTTTTGTACGCAAGAAAATAATAATTCCTGCAAATCTTATCAACATGCCTACTTTGGAAGAAGCTCACATCTTCATACTATCCTATTTTGACCAAATATTTGCATGATTGTAATCTACTCATGAAGTTCTGTCAATACCTACTTCACTTTTTTCAATTGGAGCATTGTGCTTCCAAAACCCACAATGTTTTGGAGGCTATTTGATAATCTGTTTTGGCAGGCTTACTTTATTCAAAGTTTGAAATCAATTCTTGGAGCACTCAAGCATGATCAAGCTCAGCTTCTTGTACCATGTTGATCTACATCACTTGGTATATCCATCCCTATATCCCATGCCCCAAGGGGATCTCTGAGCTCCAAGATCCAACAAGGTTTTGAAGGGATAAAAATAATAATGCCTACGATCCTTTATCCCCTGTTCTTCAAAATCAAGCATAAATGTCAAAAACCAAGGTTGAAAATGATTTATACAGAATGTGGACATTATCTAACTTGGATATAAGAATTTAGCAAATATTATCCATAATAATTTTGGCCCTAAAACAATTAAACTCCTTTATTGGACAAAAACTTCAAAATTCCTATAAAGGCAAGTTTGTTTTTCTCCATACTACTTTGACAACTCAAGGCACATTTGATGCCTATATATCCTATTCTATCTTCCTACCTCAAAAATAAATATTTTTGAGATGCTTTATAAATTCTTTTTGCCCCTTTTCTTAAAGGGCGGAAACAAGAAATAATTTCCTAAAAATACTTTTCTTCTCCATAAATTGTAGGAAAATTCTCCAAAGTGTAACTTGGTACCTAGGACCATCTCACATCAGAAACCAACCTTGTCCAATTCAAAAATCTCAATTACCATCCATAAAACAAATTCAGCACTTTTTGAAGATTGGATATTAAAATGATCTAAAGTATTCAGAAAATTACCAAACAAATCTGCGACATGTATCTGGAGTATACCCATCTCCCAAAACTTTTATTCCACATGGTCAAAATCAAAAATCAAGAAGAAACCCATGATTATCAACTAAGATAGATTTGAACATAACACTAAAAACTACTCCCAACTCCCTCTTACCCCATTCAAACCTTGCTCAATACTTCTCTCCAACACCAAGACACTCCCTTGGTCGAGCTACAATGTAGCAATGCACAATAGCAACCTCTACCTCCTTGTTCTTTGCTCTTGTAAAAGAAGGAGACAAATCTTGTCAATTAAATTGCAAGCTACTGCTTCCCCACTCCCTCTCAGTCTCTCTGGTCATGGCCTAGACCCACACCCTCCTCACCACCGCCCACCTCGACCAACCCTCGAGTAGCACCCCTCCTCCATGCTCAAAATGGATCTAGTCCATCAAACACCACCCCTCTTCGGTTTATAAGCCCACAAGCCACCCCTAGCACCCCTTCTTGGCTCATTTGCCCCTATGCTCTCCACCTACCTCCCCCAGCACCCTCTCTTCCTCCCTTACCCTCTCCTACCCAAGAGAGAGAAGCTTCGGCCATTGCTCCAAAAATCGAGCGTAGATCTCTTCTCATTGCCTCTTTCCTTTTGCATGTCACCCTCCGGTGCTCCCCTACCCTCTCTTACTCTTCCCTTGATGTTTTCCATGCCTAGGAACAAGCCTAGAAGCAGCTCCGATGAGCTCCTAAAGACTCCTCATGGCCCCGCTCGCGCGATCTTCTCCTTGGCGCCGAAACCTCTACTGTCGCCCCTCGTTCAACTCGTTGTCGACCACCGCATTGCCCCGGCCACTCTTCGAGGCCTCTCCACCCTGCTAGTAATATCCCCGCGCCATCCCCAACACCGTCTAGGTTTTCCACCCGGCGGTGCTCTCTCTCCCGGAGACGACGGACATGTGCCGTCAATCTCTCATAGATAGGATGCCCACCATTGCCCCCACACCCCTTCGCGCCCCGCATTCACCGACGCTTGGACCCTGCCCCGCGTTTTCAAAACTGCAGCCTCTCGCGTGAGGCATGGCCGGGTGGGCCGATTTCCCCCTCAGCGGCCCATGTCCCCTCCATACGGGCCCAGCCATCCCTACCCCTTTTTCTTTTTATTATGAGATTTATAGATCTGTAGAAAAGCTACTTGGTTTAATTCAAAATAAAAATGAAAATAACTCCAAATGAACAGATATAAATTTCCTCGGGTGCATATAGGTTTTCTCTAACATGTAGAATCATTTCCTAGCCCACATTAATTTTAGTTATTCTCTAGAATTTAATTTACCCACAAGTGTCTTTTCCACTAATAAATTATTTCCAGGAGTTTGGTAAACCCAAATGAAGTAAATCCACTTTATAATGTTAGGTTTTATTCATACCTTGTAGGTAACCCTGGTACCCTAGTAAGTTTCTTCCTGGTTTGCACATAACAAAAATAACCAAAACAACCCATTTCTACAATTAGGAATTTCTCTAGGTCAAATCAAAATAGGTACTAACCTTTTCCCAACTCTCATAATTCATAAAACATAACGTATATCAAAACTCTAGAGCCCAATATTTATTGAGCTCTCCTTGAATTATTGGAAATTAAACAGTTCTGTGCATAGTTAATTCACCAATAAATTGACTACAGTAGTTCTATAAATCCAAAAGGGGTGATTCCAATTTCTGCAGAAAGGTATTCTAGATACCTACCATGTGTCATTGGCATCATACCAAAAGCTGCTGTAGAATAAATAGGGTGAAAAAGACAAAAACTCTCCAGAACTTCCTTTGGGAATTTCCTGAGGTCATTATGGTAATTATTTTGATATGATTCCTGTTGGGATATGCTAAATGGATATCCTCATAGCATGTCACCAATCTGGCTAACCCGGGTGGCCCATAGTTGGTAGCAAGGCCTATGGCCTACTAGGCAGCCCAGTTAGACGGATCCAGAAGGGAGGCCCATGCCGGATAGAGGAAGGCTACGTAGGAGTCACCGACATACTCAGAGCCTTGGAGTGCAAGAGACGAAAGACTAGTCCGTATTAGTGTAGGACTCTTTACCTTGTCCGGCAAGGACCTTTCCCTGTAAACCCTAGGTTCTAGTGCCTTTATAAGCCGGACCTGTGGGAGCCTTTAGGGCATGACCTCTTAGATTTCTACGTACAACGTGCAACACCTTGCACAGTGAACCTATCTCTATAACTCGGCGTATGGCTATATAGTGATTTATAGAAGGAGTAGAGTTCTGCCACTGTTGTGGGGCTTGAACCTGGGTAAGCCGTGTTACCTCGTACCCGCCAACTCTTCGCCTTACCCAACGTCTGTAAACACACATTGTGAGGACCCCTCCATGGCGTACTCGTCGGGAATACCACGAAAGTTGGCGCCCACCATGGGGCAAGAGGCACTTCGAGCTCTACACCGGGCGAAGTCCAATATCTTCATGGGAATCGGCAATAGCGGTAGCCATCAGACGCGTTCTCTTCTCTGGCAACATCCCCATTGTCCCTTTAGATGAGTTCTGGGTGCCAGCGAAGACGAACCCTACGCGTTGCTCCATCATCCCCTTCGAAGAAATCCACATCTTCATCGGCGAAACCGACTCGGGTCCTAGCTCCCAAGAAGTCGGAAACTCATCATACCCCGCACGGACCGCCTATGAGCAGGACACATTCGCGGAAGGATTTGGGCCATATCTCTCCATGGAATATGGTGGCTCGGATCAGGAAAATTCAAGGCCCACCCAAACCGCCCCTGTGCAGGATATAAAGGTGGAAGGACCCCGTAAATCCTCTTGGCTCCCCCGAGCTTTAGAGATGCGCAGGTCGCACTTTGTCGGCGTAGTCACCATCTTCGATTTAGCTAGATGCGTTCAAAGGGATGAAGAACCTCCCCTCGAATACCTCGCCAGATGGATGAGGGTGAGGGAATCCCTAGAGGGCGACCACGCCGATGAGCTCGTGTACCACTTTGTGGAAGGGCTCACACCTAGAACACTCCTCTGGCATACCCTCCGAAGGCGGTAGGCCGCGGGTCCTCTCACACTTGGTGAGATGGTCGCAATTGCCAGCGAATACGCGGACACTAAGGAAAACACCCAAACTACGCCTGGGCCAGAAGCCAGAGGAAACAACAAAAACAATGGCCTGCCTCCATTGCCCTCAACATCCATCGTCGACAACACTGAAGCCAACTCCGACTCCGTCCTTGCCGCGCTATACGCCGACATCAATATGGATGGTGGTGGCTTGGACGCTAACTCAGAGGAATATGATGCTATTATGAGGGAGATCGAGTAGGAGATTGAGAAGGAGGAGCGCGCCAAGAAGACCAACGCTTCCTACTAGGTGCTAGTCACCATTGGGAGCGTGATGCAAGAAGACGGACAGGAACCAGAATGTGAGAGAGCTCTGCCCACGCCAGCGGTTACCAGAGAAGTAGTAGCCAAGAAAGCCGCCGAGCCTCCAACTCTGGCCAAGGCCTTGCCTCCTCTAGTTATCCGCCCGCAACCAACGCAGGAACTCACCATAGCCCCTAGTACTGCCAGATAGTCAAATTAGCCGCCAATGCCACCATCAACATCTGCAACTGGCAACCCATTGGTTACTCCCACCGAAAAGATAATCTAAGGCGCACTCCTCCTTGCTCCTATCACTGTCACCCATTTCCAAAGCGTTACAGAGCTTCATGAGAAGCGTGCGGCAATCCTAGAGGAGGCCAAGTGCACTACAGAGCAGGGCGCTAAGCTAGACGAAGATATGGCCAAGGCGCAGAAATCCATTAAGGCAGCAAGAGCTATGGAGGCTGAGTACAAACAATTGATGTTGATGCAAAAGGAAAAGAAAGTGCCAACTCATGTCGTCGAAGACCCCAACATTCGGCGTAGGTTGGTATATGATGGGTCCAAGCCGACAAAAGCCACCCCATACATCAATTCAGAGGGGAGACAAGTCATGCCAACTCCCTCCCTCAACATCGCCGTCGCTAAGACAGACCTGGAATAGGACAGGTCGCCAGAATCAGTTTATCAGGTGTATGACCTTGTCGCTAAGGCATGCAAGAAACAGGAAAAGGGTACCTCACAAAGGCTTGAGTCCAACCTAGAGCTTTGCCAGTCAACCCTGAATAGCCGCAGAAGGCCAAAATCTCCCCATGACGAGGGATCCCACACAGGCTCCACAGAGCGAAGATGGAGGGAGGCACGCAACAGGACTAATGCCATCCCCATATCCTCTGATCACGGAGAAAAGGCTCGTTCTCGGCGGTCGCCACCGCCACCACCATCTCGGCGTCACGAAGAACCACAGTCGCGCCACCGTACAAGCATGCCACCGCCAAGGCGTCCCTAGGCCGACATCGTTATACGCAACCAGGGTGAGCAGCCCCGGAATGCCGGAGAGCGCAGCGGCATTGAAGGACATAGGAGCAGGTCCCACAAGGAGCTGCCACAGGCGTGAGGAGTCGTAGGAGGGATATAGTAAGAAGGCTAACCCACAGCCTCCACCTCCACCGTCGCCACCTAGCAGCCATCATGGCGGAGGGCACGGTGGATCTCATAGATCGTGCCACAACTCCCCTCCCCATGAAGGAAAAGGGAAGCAACCAGAGCCGAATGACATTTGCACATGGCTGGACAAGATCCAAGAAGCTCGGGAGCTCCCATACCTTGGGCCATGTTGTTTTGGACCAGTAATACGGGACACAACCTACCCCAAGGGTCTCCAAATAGACAAGACCATCAAGCCCTACGACGGCACCGCTAGGCTAGCAACATGATTGCAGGACTACAGCGAAGCGATTCATATCACATGGGGGGTCGCTGTCAAGTACCTCCCACTCATGCTAACCGGCACCGCCGGGCAATGGATCGATGACTTGCCGGAGAAATTGATATGCAATTGGTTGTACATGCATGAAGCGTTCACCAAGAATTTCGAGGGTACGTACAAACGTCCCTGCACTGTCAGAGACCTACAGCAGTGTGTGCAAGAAAAGGATGAAACCTCTTGTGCCTACCTCTCTCGCTGGCTGGATATGAAAAATTCCTGCACAGGGGTGCATGAATAGACCACTATGGCCGCCTTCATCAACGGTCTGGAAAATGGAACTTTGCTCCGGCATACATTGAAGCGCAAGCAAGATAACAATGAGCTCAACCTCAACGCAATGATTGCCATGGTTACTGAGTTCGCTGTTGCTGATGATGACGTGCGCGGATCATTGCCGGTAATAGCAATCCCTACCTAGGCTAGAAAAAACAACAATAACAAGCAGAAAATCCTCCTGAAGAAAAACAAGGAGCCGACATGGTCGCCATAACGTTCACTGGCAGAGGCGGAGGCGGACAGCGTGGACATGGTCAGGAGGCTAACAATGGCCAGCAGAGGAGTGATCCTACACCCTCAGTGCCCCTCGTTCCCCAAACGTACAAAGAGTACCATGATATGCCGTGTTTCGTCCACCTGGACGCAAACGGCAAAGCCACCGACACCAACCGCCAATGCAAATTTGTCAACAACCTCAAGCAAGACCCTGAGTCTGGCTACAAGCAAAGTCAGAAGAACAGACCCCACGGAAAGGGCAAAGGGAAGAAGAAGGAGGAGGAGTCCAAGGAGTCAAGTGATATGGATGAGGACGTGGAACCCAAATCTTTCAACAAGGGAGAGGGTAAAGGGAAAAAATCCCTTCAAAAAGAAGGCTCCAGTCTACCACACCTTCCTTGGCACTCCCACTGTACGGGCCTAGAAAACCTCTGTGAGGATACTGATGGCCATCCTCCCTCCAGTTCCTCAGTATGTCAGGCGGTCGGAAATTCCAATTACTTGGGATAGGAAGGATAAAACAGACCTAATCCAAACAAAGAACCAATATGCCATGGTCATCAACCCTTTGATTGACGGCACAGAGTTCACCAAGTGCCTCATGGATAGTGGAAGCAGCATCAACATCATGTATCTGGATACACTGCACAAGATGAACTTGACGGAGACCCAGCTAAGGAAGAGCAATACCGTGTTCCATGGGGTTGTCCCGGCCGACAAGCAAATTCCCTGGGCTGCATCACCCTTCCAGTCTCTTTTGGCGATGTCAACAATTACCGCCAAGAACGCATAAACTTTGAAGTGGTGCCTTTCAAGAGCGTGTACCACGTCATCTTCAGATGCAACATCTTCCACTCCTTCCTTGCAAGGTCATGCTTTGTCTACAACAAGCTCAAGATTCCCGGACCAAACAGCATCATCACTGTTGACGGAAGCTTCACCAAGGCATGAGAGTGCGAGCTTAGTGAGTCCACCTTCGCCGAAGTAGTTCTCTATGGTGAGGAGTTCAAGGAGATCTAGAACCAGGTTGATGCCTCAGAGATGCCGGCTTCGAAGAAGCAGATCACTTCTGCCGAACCCGCATTCAAGGCTGCCATCAAGACCAAGTAGGTGGAGCTTGTTGAAGAAGACTCCCCCAAGACCACCGCCATTGGCACGGACCTGGATCCCAAACAGGAAAGCACACTCGTCAAGTTCCTTTGTGAGAATATGGACATCTTTGCCTGGCAACCTGCCGACATGAAAGGTGTACCTAGGGAACTTGCCGAGCACAACTTAAATATTGATCCCAATGCCAAACCGGTGAAGCAACCTCTACGATGCTTTGGTGATGAAAGACGAAGGGATACTTAAGGCTGGATTTATCTGAGAAGTTATTCACACCCGATGGGTGGCAAATCCTGTACTTGTCCCCCAAAAGGAACCAATGAATTAAGAATGTGCCATGATTACACCGGCTTGAACAAAGCGTGTCCGAAGGATCCATTTTCTTTGCCTCGCATTGACCAATCATTGACTCGAAGGCTGGCTCAGAACTTCTGTGTTTTCTCGATGCTTACTCAGGTTACCAAAAAATCCGAATGCGAAAGTTGGACCAACTGGCCACTTTGTTCACCACACCCTACAGGGCATATTGCTACGTCACGATGCCCTTTGGGTTGAAAAACGCTGGTGCTACTTACCAGCGTACAATGCAACGTTGCCTGCACGACCAAATTGGTCGCAATGTACATGCTTACGTGGACGACATCGTGGTAATGTCAAAGAAATCAAATGATCTTATCACTGACTTGCAGGAAACCTTTGACAATCTCCTGAAATACAACATGATGTTGAACCCCAAGAAGTGCATCTTATGGGTATCTTTCGGCAAACTGTTGGGTTTCATTGTTTCGCATCGCGGAATCAAGGTGAACCCGAGGAAAATAAAGCCCATCCTCGACATCAAACGTCCGACATGCCTAAAGGACATACAAAGGCTCACTGTCTGCATAGCAGCAGTAAGCCGGTTCATCGGCTGACTTGGTGAGAAGGCTATGCCTCTCTACAAGTTGCTCAAGAAGGCAGACAAATTCACATGGACGGACAAAGCTGACGCAACACTTCAGGACTTGAAGAGAATACTATCCTCCCCGCCAATACTTGCAGCACCGGTGTCAAGGGAGCCTATGTTGGTATACATGGGGGCAAAAAAACCGAGTAATCAGCATCATCATGGTGGAGCGCAAGGAACCAAACCACAAATATGGAGTTCAACAACCCGTTTACTATGTAAGCGACGTCTTGACGGAATCCAAACAGTGTTACCCACACTACCAAAAGATAGCTTATGGAGTTTTCCTTGCTTCTTGCAAGCTAAGACATTATTTCTAGGAGCACCCTATCACAATGGTAAGCAAAGCTCCATTATCCGACATTATCAACAACATCGATGCTACAGGAAGAGTGGCAAAGTGGGGCATTGAACTTACCGCCTTTAAAATCACCTACAAGAGACGCGATGCTATCAAATCACAAGAATTGGCGGATTTCATTGCAGATTGGACAGAACTGCCAGAAGACACTCCTGTGCTAGAGCCAGAATATTGGGTCATGCACTTTGACGGATCAAAGCTACTCAACGGCTCGGAGGATGGTGTATTATTGCAATCACCAACAAAAGAAAAGTTGCAATACGTCATGCAGATTCACTTCAATGCTACCAACAACATGGCGGAGTATGAGGCCCTCATTCACAGACTACGCGTGGCTAAAGATATTGGCATCAAGCGCATAGTTTGCTGTGGAGATTCCAAATTGGTTGCCTAGCAAGTAGCTGGCACCTAGAACCCGCAGAACCCTATGATGGTGTCATATCGAGGCAAAGTAGACGAAATAACCAAGTGCTTCGATGGCTACGAAGTCAAGTACGTCAAAAGGGAGGAAAATCAGGCGGCAGATCTGCTATCAAAGCTTGGATCAACTCGTCGACCAATTCTGCCAGGCGTTTTCCTGGAGAATTTACGGACCCCATCTGTGAAGGGAGTGGACCCCGATAGCCTGGATTGAGTGGATTCATTTGTTAATACAGTAATAGTGACCTCTCTGGCTTGGACAAAACCGTTCATAGACTATCTACAAGATGGAACTTTGCCCGCCGACAAAGTCGAAAGCTGACAAATAGTACTCAGAAGAAAAGGCTATGTCATCATTAACAGCCAGCTATATAAAAGAAGTACCACATGAGTTTTCCTTCGATGCGTCTCCCAGCAGCAAGATATTGAATCCTTAGAGAAATACATCTCGGAGATTGCAGGCATGACGCTGCTCCCGGATCGTTGGTACCACAGGATTCTACTGGCTAACTACCAAGGCGGACGGTGACAAGTTAGTACAAACATTCCTTGGGTGTCAGTTCTATGCAAGACAACCGAGTGTCCCAATTGAATAATTGCAAATAATACCAATAACTTGGTTGTTTGCAATCCGGGGGCTGGACATGGTGGGACCTTTGCAGACATCACCCTATGGATTTACGCACTTGCTTGTAGCAGTGGATAAGTTCACAAAATGGATTGAAGCTAAACCCATTAGAAAGCTTTATGGGGCAACAACCCTAAAATTTGTCTGGGATCTAGTGGTGGCATTTGGTATCCCACCCATTAGAAAGCTAAACCCATTAGAAAGCTTGATGGGGCATAATCACCGACAATGGTAGAAATTTGTCTCTCAAAGAAGTTGAGGAGTACTGTCATGAAAAAGGCATCCGCCTTGACCTAGCATTTGTGGCACACCCATAGTCCAATGGGCAAGTTGAAAGGGCCAATGAACTAATTCTGCACGGAATCAAGCCACGCTTAGAGGCACCGCTACACAGAGTAGCTGGAGCCTGGGCGGAGGAATTACCATCTGTCTTGTGGAGTTTATGAATAACACCCAACAGATCCACCGGCTTGACTCCTTTATTCATGGTTTATGGAGCAGAAGATGTCCTTCCATCCGACATCCTCCATGATGCACCAAGAGTCTCCGCCTACAAGCAAGATGACGCTAAAGAATCCAGACACCTATCTATGGACCTACTTGAAGAAGAGCACGTGCTGGCATGCCAAAGATCCGCCGTCTACCAACAAAAGTTGTGTGGCTACCATAGTCACCGTGTAAAGCATCGCTTGTTTAAAGAAGGGGATTTTGTTCTTAGACTCAAGGAGGAGAAATCACACAAACTATCCCCACCTTGGGAAGGACCGTTTGTCATAAGCAAAGCATTTATAAATGATTCCTATTACCTCGTCGATATTCGCGAGTTGAAAGATAGGCCAAAAAACCACAAGCGCAAGCAACGTGACTCCGATGATGATTACCCAGAGACAGATCGGCCATGGAACATATCACAACTATGTCCCTTTTACACTTAGCACATTTACATTATGTAATAAGTTTCTTATATGATCGATGAATTAAAGCATTTGGTTCACTCATATCATCTAAGTCTTTTACCTCCTTTAGTTATTCATTTTTGGATCATATAAACCCTTTATGCACAAGTTTGCATTTGCACTTGTGAAAATTCCGCCTACGGGCATTAGCTTAAGTTTTCTAGTCTACACGTTTTCTAAAGTTTTTATGTGGATTCCGGAGTAGTGACTTCTCAGCACTTAAAGCTAGCCATTTTGCTCTTAGTTTCTCGACAGTGCTATTAAGCATCATCACATGATGGCATAGTTCTGTGCTGCGAGTCTTCCGTCTCACGAAAGGTCAAACATACAAACTAGAATAATGGATAAGCCAGCACTTGCTTAAAAATATACAAATACATGAAACAGATAAGTAGCAGGAAACTTGAGTACAAGTTTTTCCGCCTTCGCAACACATAAGTTTTTCCGCATACACTTCGCAAAGATACATTTAATACAAACATTGTTTTTCATGGCTCAGCTGCAGGGCGCTTCGTGGTGGCATTATCAGGAGAGCCAGGCCGAGATATCTCGTCAAACTCGGAGGGAGATGGGCTAGACTCAGACGAGGCCATGTCTTCGTCAAGGATCTCGGAAGGAACAAAGACATATGCATTGACCATTCTAGCAATCGTGGGGTCGAAGTTGGAGAGGGAATTCCAAATAGCATCGCTATAGATTTCTTTCCCTTCCTCATCCAGCTTGGGAAAGCCAGAGGTCACCAGGTCGATGTCGGTGTTGTCATAATGTGCCTTGACCAAGGAGAGGGACATCCTAGCACCAGCCCGGATGCAAGAGGCCTTCTAGTCCTTGACCTTCTCGGGGGCTCGGCGCAAGATTTCTGCGTACTTGGCCGCTGAGTCTGCCGCCTTGATGTTAATCCCTAGAGGCTGGGCTATCTCCTTGGCCTGGGCAATGGTGGTGTTGATGAAGTTACCGGAAAGAAACATGCGTTCCTTGGGGTTTGGAGTACCTTCACCCAAGTTGGCCAAGCCAATGGGAGCTATGGTTTGCATAAGATACAAGGACCATGAGTACAAATAAATCAAAATGATTATCCAAAGTATAGAAATGACCAAGACGGAGAAAGGTTACCGAAGATGCTCGTCTTCGCTTGCTTGCATGTCTCCGCCAAGGCATCCCGCTCCTTTTAGACTGTCTTGTACACCTCAAGGTTCCTCACATTCTGCTCTTTGGCAGCTTGGTTCTTATCCTTGAGTTGTGCAATTTCGTCCTTCAGGCGTTGCATCTCGACGTTAGCAGATTCTTGCAGCACCTTCATCGCCTCCTCATGTCGCTTGACAGCATCAGCCAGGTCTTTCTTCAGGATTTTGTTCTCATCGTCGAGCTCCTGAATTTGCTTGGATTGCTCGATGATGCTCTTGGCCTTGGCAATGGCTTCTATAAGATGGAAATCAGAAAGTACTATGAGAATACGACAGAAATAAATCCATGAGGAAAAGCAAGGAGCTGTTACAAGAAGTGGACTGTGGCTATTTTTGATTTGTTGCTTCAGGAAGGCTATTTTACCCTGTTCAAGGTCCAGCTCCTTCCGCAAAGCAGCAAACCTCTCATTGGTCGTGATTCTCCGTCTATTCTCATTCTGCAAACAAACAAGCATCCTTAGTTTATCTAGAGCATCTGGTCGGAACTATATGGTTTCAACTACATCATAAGTTTTTGATCGCCAAGTGTGTTACTCTTAGAGCATCTAGCAGGAATTCTTCTAAGTTTCCACCTAAACACTCGGGGGCTACACTATCAAGTTCTCCTCTTAAAAGTTCTTTGGAGCACTCAGGCCTATAACCTTTGTATATCCGCCTAAGAGCTCGGGGGCTACAGAGGGATATACTATGCAAAATAAACGAAGTGAAGTACAAAAGACTTATAATGGCAGTAAGCTTGAAATTGTTGGCCAGATTGGCATACGCGGTGTGGAAGATGTCGGCATTGTTATACACGGCATCCGCCTACACAATGAGGTCATCTAGGTACAATGTCGGAGGAGTTGCAGCCAAAGGAGATGTTGAAGCCGTAGGCATGGATGATGCCCTAGCCACCTATTGCATCTTCAGAACAGATGATGGCTCAGAGGATCCTGCCTTAATCGTTGCTTCCGCCGTCGCCTCTTCCACCACATGCTTCCCTTTCTCAGTGGAATCCTTAGCCAGAGCTTCAGCCACTTTGGAGGAAGTGCTCTCCTGCGTTGCTTGGCCGCTGGGAGCAACGTCTGCCTCGACGGAACCTGAGATATCAAGGATTGGATTGACATCTGTCTCCATGGCGGATATCTTAGGGATGATGGGGGACGAAGGCCCAACGGGGCCAGCAGAAGGCTTGGTGGTAGGAGTAGGGGGAGTAGTAGCAGGAGAGGGCTTGGTGGCCATGTCTCTGGTTAGCATGTTGATGACCCACAAGTATAGGGGGTGTATGGTAGTATTTTCGAGGGAAGTGAAACCTAATTTATTGATTCGACACAAGGGGAGCCAAAGAATATTTATCAGCCTTAACAACTGAGTTGTCAATTCAGCTACACCTGGAAACAATCTTGCTCACAGCAGTTTATCAGTAGCAACAGTTTTGCAGTAGGAATAGTAAAGTAACAGCAGTAGCAAAGCAAAGACAGTAGTAACAAAAGCAGTAAACAGTGGGATTCGAGTGCGGTAGGCATAGGGATGGATGGACGGGCGTTGCATGGACAAGACAATTCACATAGGAATCAGAACATTGGGCAATTGCAGATAAATAAGATAAAGCATCCAAGTACTAGACAATCCTAGGCATGTGTTCCATATATAGTCATACGTGCTCGCAATGAGAACTTGCACAACATCTTTTGTCCTGCCAGCCCGTTTGCAGCGGGGCCTCTAGGGAACTACTGGCAATTAAGGTGCTCCTTTTAATAAAGCACCGGAGCAAAGCATTAACACTCCGTGAACACACGTGATCCTCACATCAAAGGCTTACCCTTCCGGTTATCCCGATTTCTGTCACTTTGGGGCCATAGGTTCCGGACAACGACGTGTATATACAACTTGCAAATAAGACCCAAAACAATACTATCATAATGAATCAATAATAAGTTCAGATCTGAAATCATGGCACTCGGGCCCTAGTGACAAGCATTAAGCACAACAAGTCGCAACAAAGTCATAAAGCACTAATAGAAGATACTAGGCACCATGCCCTAACAATCTGATACCATTACATGAACGATCTCATCCAATCCCTACCATCCCCATAGCCTACAGCGGGGGATTACTCACTCGTAGGTGGGGGAAACATGGATGGTCGATGGAGAAGCGATGGTGATGATGATGGCGATGATCTCCTCCAATTCCCCGTCCCGACAGGGTGCCAGAACAGAGTTTCTGGTGTTGTTTCATGGAATCTGGTTGTGGCGGCGGAGCGGAATTCCTTCTGGAAAAACATCGAACCCCCCGAAGTTTTTAGGTCAGAAGGCTCCTTATAGGCGAAGAGAGAGGCCGAGGTGGTGCCTGGAGGGCCCACACCACCCCCTGGCGCGGCCTGGCCTGGCCCGCGCCAGCAGGTGGTGTGGCCATCCCAGGGCTCTTCTCCGTCTTGTATTCTGGCTCCTGGAGTCTTCGGGTGAAATAGGATTTTTGGTATATTTTCCGAGATTTTTCCTGATAGTTGATTTTCTGCACAAAAGTAGACACCAAGGCAATTCTGCTGAAAACAACGTCAGTTCGCATTAGTTGCATCCAAATCACACAAGTATAGAGGAGAAACAATAGCAAAAGTGTTTGGGAAAGTAGATACGTTTTGGACGTATCAACTCCCCCCAAGCTTAGCTTATTGCTTGTCCTCAAGCAATTCAGTTGAAAACTGAGTGCGATAAAAGAACTTTCCCGAACACATTTGCTTCATATGATGTAAATATTCTCAGCAATGTGATCAACTTACTTGGACAATTCATAATAAAGAGTATGCAACTGAGTCTACTTAATAGTCATTGCAAGCTATGAAGAGATTCCAACTCAAGAATAATAAGTAGAATAAAGCACAAACATAAGCAACATTACAATGCTCATAAAAAGGTATGATAGAGTGGTATCTCACTTTCCTTTGATTAGGAATGCCAAGGCACCTCTGAAGTTCAAGTGATGACTAGAAGTAAAGATATCAAGGATACAAGCATCAAAGTCATAACACAAATAATCAAGTAGTGGAGCACACACAAAGAATGACAACTATGCTCTCAAGAAGCTGCTCAAAGAATATGTGGAGACTCAACAAGTAGAGAAAAAGTTTTGAATAATTTGAAAGGCTTACAAATGCTAAAAGTATGGTACTCGTTAGCTTTGAGCTCTCATTGCCCCTATCATAAGCATCTTTAATGTGGTTAAGGTGAAAGTGAGGTCCAATCTGAGTTATATGCTTGACAGACTATAAACTGAAAATCCCATGTCCCTTGAGTACGAGGGCCGCTACTCATGCTACTCAACTTTAGTTACCGGTAAGTTCTTGTCATCGTAAGTATGTGCGTATCATTGAGAACCGCCAACGGGGAACCCTTGCCCGATGATACGGAAGAATCCCCATATCAAAATGGCAAGGCAAGCAGACAATGAGTATCTCAGCAATCTTCTTATTTACCATGGGAAAATGGTGCTTTTTTCTCTCTTTCCTCTTTTCATAAAAATCTTTTTTTTTCTTTTTCTCAATAGCTATCTCTCTTTTTTATAAGAAGAATGCGTCATAGATATCATTATGGTTACGCTGCAGGTTTCCACCATGTCAGCACGGATTAGACCAGTGGCCTAGGCGTTTCTCTAACACACATACATAAGTCCATGGACTTACAAGCTCCCCTTTTATTTCACACCGACAACATCCGCAAACAAAAGAGCAAGGTATCAAATGGGTATATATTTACAAGTGTTGAAAGCGTTCCCCGTGACAGCACGGTTCTGCTAATCCCTAGCCTATAATTTGCAAGCATATAACTTTCATGGAGAGTTCACAATGGTTCAGGTTTATTAAGTGCAGGAAATAAAGTGCGCCATCAAGTTCGTGAGAGCTTTACTAACTAATTTTCCCATAACAAGCAAACATTTTATTCGGAACAAAACAAGGCATAATGAATACGCACGGGAGTAGCAAATGATGCTAATAGGTAGGTATGGTGGACAGTTTGGAAATATTTGGTTTAGGGAGTTGGAAAACATGAGTAAAACACTCAGTGGAAGTGAAGGGTAGCAACAGTAAAGGAGTGACAAACGAGAGAGCAATAGCTGTCATTATCATGCTTGCAACAAAACAGGACTACTCATGGCATGAAAGTGATTCAAGATCCTCAAGGCAAAATAATTCATCGAGGCTTAACTGATTATTACAGTCATGTGCATGCATGAGCATGTGCCAAGTCAATCAAATGAAACATTCACAGGAGGGTACCACGGTGTCATACCAATTTATGAATAGAGCAATGCAAGAAAACATTCATGAGACATGCTACAAACTATTAGCGAGCTAGAGCTAATCATAAGAAAGCAAGAACTACTAAGCATCCAAAGAAAACATACACTCTACATCAACAGACTAAGCACGCCCACAGTGATGAGTATATGTACAAAAATGAGAACAAATAGAGTTCGGTACCAGCCTCTTACCACGCCTCAAGTTGTCATTGATCCTCATTATTGCTCTTCACTTGTGTGGCTTGAATAATAATATGAAACCATTGAGAACCGCCGAACCCTGTAGCAAACTTGCAAAAAACAAAGAAGAACGACAAATATTTTTGGTGTTTTCGATTTTTAAATAAGAACCAAAAGAGAAAAACAAGCAAAGAAAAATCTTTTTGGGTTTTTCGAATAGTTCAAATAAAGCGAAAAGGGAAAAGCAAACCAAGGCAAAAAGAAGAAGCAAACCAAAGAGAAACAACCAAAATATTTTTGGTCTTTTTGTTTTTTTAGAAAGCAAAAGCAAAGAAGAACGAAAACTAAAAAGAGAACGAAAACATGAATATACAAAGTACCGACGCAACATGATATGGAGATGAGTGCGGTGTCGGCATACCTCCCCCCAAGCTTAGGCTTTTGGCCTAAGTGGGTATCAATCCCAAGCTGGCCAGGAAGAAGTTTCACCGGGGTACGACGAGGAGGTACCCTCGTCCTGGTGCGAGCCTGAGTACGCCCTTCCGTAATGTGCGGAGTAATCATAGGAGGGCGCATCCTCCTGGTGCTGCTCGTGGAAACCCAACAAGCGAAGCTGCTCGTCCACCTCCTCCTTGGAGCGCGACCACGGTCTCCTGTCAACACTAAACAAAGTAGGCTGTGGAAAAAGGATCTCCCTTTCATCCCCATCAGTGAAAAGCATCCTATATACTAGATTGCTCAAATCAGAGGTAGCAGTGACAAAATGATGAGTTTTCATGGCAACAAGGTCGAGCCTCTGTGGTGCTAACACAGCATCATCGGGATCCACTGAAAGGCCTAATGCATTGACTACATGCGAGGCAATGATGCCCCCATAGATAGACCCCCTAGCAGCTAGGCGGTGAGCAATAAGCGAGCCAAGATTGTACCGAGTATCATTGTTGAGCGCAGCAGCAAGGAAAGCTAAGTGATAGTTGGAGATATTACTAGTGTTCTCCCTACCCAATACGCTAGTGGCAAGATAATATGCAAAGTATCTAAGAGCTGGGAGTTGGATATTTCTTATCTTTCCGCGCTGCGCCACGCGGTCATCATCATTGGTCACCCTCGGTAAAGCTCCAACAAATCAGCGGGTCGCCCTTGAATTTTCTTCACGGTCCCTATCATACGCACACCTAGAATACTGCAAAATCTCTCCAAAGGCATGGTGAAGGGCATATCATAGATTTTAAAAGAGACAGTAGATTGATAGGATGTGTTAGTAAATGAGAAGCTCTCAACAAAAGTTTTGGTGAGCATAGCATACTATGCACTCTCATCTTGCATATGAGAGGTCAAGCCAACCCTCTCAACCAGTAGCAAGAAATCATCAAGAATACCTGCAGCTTGAAAGAAAGTAAAACAAGGAAAAGAGGATGAGTGAGCATCTCCATCATCCCTTTCACTGCCAATACGTGTTGCAATGAGTTCTTCATTGTATGAAGGCCTAGATTGATAGGCTGTTCTTGAGGGCCTTGACCTCCTAGGTGCATCACTCTCAAATATCTCTCAAAAGTGTGGTTGTTCATGCTTGGTATTATGAAATTTAAACACCTATCAAACAAGTGATTGCAAAGTAAATATAATAAAGGATTCTACTCATAGGGACTTACAAGAGGCCTAAACATGCATCAAAACTATATCTCTAAGCATCAAACAAGCTTACAAGCTCTCATAACCAGTCACCTATAGCAGCAAAATACTCAACATATAATCCACTAAACACAAATCTACTTGGACAAGGGGAGGAGTCACATACCAAGGAACAAATGCTCCAAATTTCAGCAAGAAAGATGGGCTGAGCAAGGAGATCGAAGAAATCGAGAGCAAGCACAGAAAGAACGCGATTTTGAGCTATGAACTGGAGCTTACTCGAGAGAGAGAAGAAAGTGGAAGGTGAGAGAGTAAGTGGGAGGCCAGGGGTGGCCCACACCAGGGCATGGCGCCACCCAGGGCTGGCCGCGCCACCACATGGTATGCCTGCCTGGTGGGCCCCCTGGTACCTACCAGGTACTGCTCTACCCCTTTTTTCACGTAAAAATTTAATATGAATTTTCTGGAATTTTCCGAGACACTTTATTTTTGGGCATTTTTCAGAGGAAGAAAGATTTTCTGACAGACAGATTTTTTTTGGAAACATGATGCAAGGACAAAACAAGGCTAGAACTATAGAAGTTCTAGCATGGAAGCAACTAACAATGCAAAGAAAACTAAACAAAAACAAAAACTAAAATGCAAAGGATAGAAATAAACAGAGATAATCATAATGAAAACATTGTTTTGTTCAATGGAATCCTTTTGTTAGCAAGGTTGATCAAGTCTTGCTACCAAAACAATTGCATATGAGACAAAACTTTGTATTCCACTAATGATTATGTTACCTCAACCTTGATAGCAATGGTCCCAATCATAATAGTTTCAAATTTTTCTCTTGGTATGGGACAATATATTTCTCCAACTTGAATGCCTTCAACATGTTCAATTGAATTCAAACCATAAGTCCTTTCAATCTTCTTGGGGAAATAGACAATATGTTCCTTGTCATTAACATTGAAGGTCACCTTTCCTTGATTACAATTAATAACAGCTCCTGCAGTATTAAGAAAAGGTCTCCCAAGAATAATAGACATATTATCATCTTCAAGCATTTCAAGCACAACAAAATCAGTTAATATCAAGCAATTTTGAGCCACCTGAACAAGTACATCCTCACATATAACCACATGAATAGTGGTAGATTTATCAGCCATTTGCAAAGATATATCAATTGGTATTAATTTTTCAAGTTGAAGCCTCTTATAGAGAGAGAAAGGCATAACACTAACTCCAGCTCCCAAATCACACAAAGAAGCTCTTACATAACTGTTCTTAATAGAGCAAGGGGTAGTTGGAATCCCTGGGTCTCCAAGTTTCTTAGCAACCTTACCATTGAAGGAATAATTAGCAAGCAAAGTAGAAATTTCTTCATTAGGGATCTTCCTTTTATTCGAGACAATGTCCTTCATATACTTTGAGTAAGGAGGCAACTTAATAGCATCAGTCAAAGGGATTTGCAAGAATAAAGGCTTCATCCACTCACAAAACTTATTATAGTGTTCATCTTCCTTTGACTTGTGTTTCTTATCGGGGAAAGGCATAGATTTTTGGACCCAAGGTTCTCTTTCACTACCATGTTTCTTAGCAATAAAATCTTCTTTGGTGTATTTAGTAGTCTTAGTGTGGTTTTCAGGTTCTTCCTCAACCTTTTCTTCATTAGGAACTTCATTTTCTTCATTACCACGTTCAGTTTCAGCATCAGAGATAGATATACTATTAGGATCTATAGCAAGTTCAGAGGGTTCTATAACAGTTTTATGTTTCTTTTTTCCTTTTCTTATGAGTAGAACCACTATTTTCAGCTTGTTGAGAATCCTGCTCAATTCTTTTGGGTTGCCCCTCAGGATATAGAGGATCCTGGGTAGTAGCACCACTTCTAGTTCTAATTTCATAAGCATGTTTTTCTTTAGCAGCATTAACTAGCAAGTCGTTTTGCACTTTAACGAGTTGATCTATTTGAGTTTGAACCATTTGAAAGTGTTTAACAATCATTTTAACATCATTAGAGGTTCTTTCCATAATATCTTTCAACTCAACAATAGCTCTAGTGTTTTCCATTAGATGATTTTGCACCCTTTTATTAAAGTTATCTTGCTTAACAATAAAGATATCAAATTCTTCTAAGCATTGATCAGGAGGTTTCAAGTAAGGGATATCACCTTCATCAAAGTGTTGGAGAGAGTGTACCTCAATAGTGGGTGAGTAGGGAACAGGCTTACATAATTCTTCTATAGGAGGTAAATTCTTGACATCTGTAGCTTTAATTCCCTTCTCCTTAAGACATTTCTTAGCTTCCTTCATCACTTCATCATTTAATTCAATAACTCCCCTCTTCTTTGATGTTGGAATAGGCATAGGAATAGATGGTTCAGGTACAATTACTTCAGGTATAGCTTGTTTAGGAGGAGTCCAATCTTCATAATTCTTGCTTATTTTAGCCATTAATTCCTCAGCTTCCTTCGGAGTCCTATTCCTGAAAACACAATCAGCACAACTATCTAGGTATGTCCTAGATTCCTCGGTTAGTCCATTATAAAATATATCAAGAAGCTCATTCTTAGGTAATGGACTTTTAGCCTGTGCATGAATCAAAGCACAAATCCTTGCCCAAGATTCAGGCAATACCTCTTTTTCTCCCTATTTGAAATCAAAAAGTTCCTGCAAAATAGCATGTCTAGCACTGGGAGGAAAATATTTCTACAGGAAAGTACTAATCAAGCACTCAGGGCTATCAATAGATCCAGGAGGTAAATTACTAAACCAAGTTTTAGCTTCTCCTTTCAGAGAAAAGGGAAAAATCTTAGCAACAAAGTAAGTACGCATCTTAATATCATCAGAAAACAAACCACTCATGGTAGAAAGTTCATTCATATGTGCTATCGCACTTTCATTCTTAGTCCCACAAAAAGGTTCTTTCTCGACAATAGCTATGTAAGATAGATCAAGAGAGAAATCATAATCTTCGTCTGTAATGTTTATGGGAGAAGCAGCAAACTTAGCAGCAGGATATAATTTGGGTCTAATAGTACGCCTCTCAAGGAGACTCTTAGCAGTGCTCCTATCATGGGTGTTCTTACATTCTTTAATAAACTCATCGGTCATCTCAACATAATATTCTTCAATATCATAACTCTCACTAGACTCAGGTGAGCTAACAGGTGTGGTAGTGTCTTCATTAGGAGTTTCGGTATTTCCAACTATAGTTCTAGCAATCGTAGCATCTAGGAAAGGACCTAATGAACCGCTCTTATCAAGCACTGTAGAAGCAGCATCATAAGCATCAGAAGTTTTAGATTCAGCAGTAGTAGCAGTGTGTGTAGCATGTGTATGTGGTGGTGTAACGAGCTTACTTAAAACAGATGGTGAATCAAGAGCAACAGAGGTATTCAGAACCGTACCTCTTCTTGTAGTGGATGGTAAAATATGAAACTTGCCATCACGAGACTTACCCATGATGGATGGATAGCAGCGAACAATAGAGAATCCAAGTGAACTTGATAAATAAAGCTATGCTCCCCGGCAACGGCGCCAGAAAATAGTCTTGATGACCCACAAGTATAGGGGGTGTATCGCAGTATTTTCGAGGGAAGTGAAACCCAATTTATTTATTCGACACAAGGGGAGCCAAAGAATATTTATAAGCCTTAACAACTGAGTTGTCAATTCAGCTGCACCTGGAAACAATCTTGCTCACAGCAGTTTATCAGTAGCAACAGTTTTGCAGTAGGAATAGTAAAGTAACAACAGTAGCAAAGCAAAGACAGTAGTAACAAAAGCAGTAAACAGTGGGATTCGAGTGTGGTAGGCATAGGGATGGATGGACGGGCATTGCATGGACAAGACAATTCACATAGCAATCAGAACATAGGGCAATTGCAGATAATTAAGATAAAGCATCCATGTACTAGACAATCCTAGGCATGTGTTCCATATATAGTCATACGTGCTCGCAATGAGAACTTGCACAACATCTTTTGTCCTGCCAGCCCGTTTGCAGCGGGGCCTCTAGGGAACTACTGGCAATTAAGGTGCTCCTTTTAATAAAGCACCGGAGCAAAGCATTAACACTCCATGAACACACGTGATCCTCACATCAAAGCCTTACCCTTCCGATTATCCCGATTTCTGTCACTTCGGGGCCATAGGTTCCGGACAACGACGTGTGTATACAACTTGCAGATAAGACCCAAACAATACTATCATAATGAATCAATAATAAGTTCAGATCTGAAATCATGGCACTCGGGCCCTAGTGACAAGCATTAAGCACAACAAGTCGCAACAAAGTCATAAAGCACTAATAGAAGATACTAGGCACCATGCCCTAACAATCTGATGCCATTACATGAACGATCTCATCCATTTCCCTACCACCCTCATAGCCTACAGCGGGGGATTACTCACTCATAGGTGGGGGAAACATGGATGGCCGATGGAGAAGCGATGGTGATGATGATGGCGATGATCTCCTCCAATTCCTCGTCCCGGCAGAGTGCCAGAACGGAGTTTCTGGTGCTGTTTCGTGGAATCTGGTGGTGGCGGCGGAGCGGAACTCCTTCTGGAAAAACGTCGACCCCCCCTGAAGTTTTTAGGTGAGAAGGCTCCTTATAGGCGAAGAGAGAGGCCTAGGGGGTGCCTAGGAGGCCCACACCACCCCTTGGCGTGGCCTGGCCTGGACCGCGCCAGTAGGTGGTGTGGCCATCCCAGGGCTCTTCTCCGTCTCGTATTCTGGCTCCTAGAGTCTTCGGGTGAAATAGGATTTTTGGTATATTTTCCGGGATTTTTCCTGATAGTTGATTTTCTGCACAAAAAGTAGACACCAAGGCAATTCTGCTGAAAACAGCGTCAGTTCGCATTAGTTGCATCCAAATCACACAAGTATAGAGGAGAAACAATAGCAAAAGTGTTCAGGAAAGTAGATACATTTTGGACGTATCACATGTCACGAATATTTTTTGACCCTACAACATCTCTGGAGGATCACTTCAAACTAACACCTGCTTTCCTCCTAAAACGTACGAAGTATAATTACAAGAGTTGAAAAAGGTATGAGCTGAAAAGTGCAAGACGGAGAATGAAAACACTTACTCCACGGTAGGAGCCTTGGTGAGGGGAATGTCGGTGGACTTCTTCTTCTCCACCTCTAAGGTGGCCATGGATCATTTGGAGACTCCACTCTCCGATCTCTTCTTCTTCTTGGCCTCAGCAGCAGCATTAGAGGTGGAGCTCTTCCGCTTTCGTGCTGCCGGAGCTGGCTGATCCTTGGGGGTGTCATCGTCGAACACCACATGGATATCCTTCAGCTTGGGATCATAGACTTGGGTGGCCATCTGATCCGCCGCCAAGGTTGCTAGCTGGGATACAAAGGAGTGTTAGACTGACAACTTCAAGTCGGAAAAACCTTAGAGTATATAACGAGCAACAAAGGAAAGAAAGGCTACCTCTGGGCATGTCTTGCAATCGAACATGTCATAGGTGATCTTGAAGTCGTGCTTCCTGTCTTTCACCTTGACGATTTCCTTAAGACGGAGTTTGATGGAGTCAATGGAGAAGTTATCCCTCGAAATTTGCATGGGATCCCTCCTGTCTTGAATATATTTGCACATCAACTCGGAGCGATGCTGCAGAGGCTAGATCTTCCTAACAAACCAGCACATGGCTAGATAGAATCCCATCATTCCTCCATCTACGAGACATTCAATCCGCCTTACAGCGCGGTTGGCCTCGTTGTCGGAGGGAAGGGAGGCTAGGGTCCGCCATGCAGGCACCTCAGCGCGAATCCATTGACGAAGTTGGGATAAGTCTCAAGGCGGTCAGGCAGAGGAATATCTGGGCCATAGAAGTACGTGCGCTGCCAGTTCTTGCATGACTCATGCCCTATGATGTTGGGGAACCACCGGCTAGGCCGAATCTTGAACCTAATGGTTCCACAAATCCACAATTCGTCCTTGGACTCTATGGACACTCTCTTGATGGTACAAAAATACACGAACAGATCTAACGTAGGTTTGATGCCTAGGAATCCTTCGCATAGAGCTACAAAGTTGCTAAGGACTAAGATGCTATTGGCAGCGAGATTGAGGGGAAGTACCTGGATGTGCCAGAGAACGTCCAAGAAGAAGTCGGAGATTGGCAGGCTTATGCCTTGTACTAGCTGGGCCTTGAGGTACACCTTCTCTCCGGCTTGGGGAGAAGGAACCACCTTGCCGGCCGGTGCCACCCGCCAGACCAACTTCTTCGCCACGGGGAGATACCCCTCGGTGACTAGTTCCTGCAGATCTTTGGAGGAGAGGTCAGAGCCCCTCCACACCCCCTTGTGGGAGTCATTGACTAGCAGCTTATGGCACCGCTCATTCTTGGTTGTCGCAGGTGGTTTCCACCACGGCGATGACAGGGACAACCACCCCCTCCGGCAGGACAGCTACTCCCTGGGATGGCTCTGCAATAGCCTCGGGGGTCACCACCGTCGAAGGAATGGAGCTGCTGGAGGCCATTGTTATGAGGGAGTGGGAGGAGAAGAAGAGGGCTCTGGCTAGGGTTTTCGACGAGGAGCTCGAACATGTGCGGGGCTGGAGGAAGATGAAGACAAGGAAGTGAATGTGGGTAAAAAGAAAATAAACTGACCACATAGAAAATATATAGACCCCGCATCAAGATTTGTGCTAAGGGGTCTAGTGGATGGAGCGTTGCCGACGTGGAAGCAAATCTGTGCGGTAATTTCGCCATGTCCTCCGTCTTTGTCGCTTCGCTGTTTCGGATTTTGCACGCATGACAATAGCTGATGATTAATTCTCTACTCTCTGTGAGTTTCGAGGTAGCGTAGGCTGCACCCTTTGTCATCTTCCTAAAAGTTGCAGTGAAGTGTCACATCTGAAGATTCCATCGAAGGCGGAGAATGTCCGGCTTTGGAAACGAGACTCAAGGAATCTCCGTCTACATAGCAAAGCCAAAGAGGATTGCAGGGTTCTTTGGGAGACCTTTGAGATATTGCTTGATGAATTGTCGGCATCACCTAGACGGAGTATTCAAAGATCAATGGGCAAGATGGTGCAAGATTTCAAAGTCCTCCAGGGGCTACCTTTGGGGATATGCTAAATGGGTATCCTCATAGCATGTCACCAATCCGGCTAGCCCGGGTGGCCCACAATTGGTAGCAAGGCCTATGGCCTGCTAGGCGGCCTAGTTAAACGGATCCCGAAAGGAGGCCCATGCCGGATAAAGGAAGGCTACGCAGGAGTCATCGACATACTCGGAGCCTTGGAGTGCATGACACGAAAGACTAGTTCGTATTAGTGTAGGTCTCTTTACCTTGTCTGGCAAGGACCTTTCCCTGTAAACCCTAGGTTCTGGTGCCTTTATAAGCCGGACCTGTGGGAGCATTTAGGGCACAACCTCTTAAATTGCTACGTACAACGTGCAACACCTCACACAGCGAACCTATCTCTGTAACTCAACGTATTTCCATTATAGTGATTTATAGCACGAGTAGAGTTTTGCCACCATTGTGGGACTTGAACCTGGGTAAGCTGTGTTACCTCGTACCCGCCAACTCTTTGCCTTACCCCACGTCTCTAAACACGCATTGTGAGGACCCCTCCATGGCGTACTTATCGGCAATACCACGACAATTCCAACTCTTAGTGAATTAGTCCACCAAACCCTACTTAACCATCCAAGGAAATAATTTTTGGACCTAAAGAACTTTTCTGGGAATTTCCAATACCATTACACCCTTGTACTACTAAGTATAACCCCCTTTTCAACACCTACTTGTCCCTAGAATGGTAGAGACCCGCTTTAGAGACCCCATTTTAGCCAAAACAAAACTAGAGGATGGGAAGACCCGCAAAATAGTTTTACAAATGTTCATGGCAAACCTTGGTGAGGTTTGACCTACCAAGAGAAGTTCGAGAAAGGAAAAATGGTTTTGTTTTGCACAATGCTGGAGGAAGGATGGAGGAGAAAGGTTTACGAAAACACACCCGGTTCTTTGTAGTTTTACCAAAACAACTACCGCGTGCAACCAGATTACTCTGGAATGGGACATGGCTGGATTTGATGTTTGTTTATTCTGGTATAAGCTGCCTCACAACTACTACAGGGGGAAATAAAAATCCCTGGAGGGTGGTGGGCCTTCTCTGGTACAACGGTCCATATAAAACATCGGCCGAGAGAAGGAACTAAGGGTCTATGGGCCTCCTTGCGTTACTATGAGCCCCTCATTGAAAGCGCACACTTTGTGCAGTGGAAAAAGTGCTCTGGTTGGCTTGGGAACTATATAGGGTGTCACGGTGTTGAGGGGAACAACAGTCATATGGTAGGCACTTATATTGGAGTGGGCATCCAGAGAGACTTGATCGGTTACTCGACCCACGCTCGGTGTAGATACGGGTAGGGTACCCTGATGGTGGTGTGTAAAGTGTACAACCTCTGTAGAGTGTAAATCTATTCGAATAGCCGTGTCCACGGTCATGGATAGTTGGGAAGGTTGCTATAGAGCGGTGCTGGTTTTGATTTCAAAAAGGACTTCGGAAAATCAAAGGCTTTGGAAATGTTGTGACCATGGGATGGTCGGAAAGGAAGGAAAGAAGTTGGTCATGCGATGACCAGAAGCAGGACCAATTGGGTGACCCAGTCCTAGTGTTTTCCAAACCTTTTCAAAAAGAATTTCAAAATGTTTTACAAAATTTTTTCAACAAAGATATGTAGGTGCTATATCTACTAGAGAAACTATTTTTGAAAAGAACCTATTATGGAGCCCTCCTACTACCACAACCTTATTACATATCCTCTTGTTCTTGTTATTCTCTTAAGGTGGTTTGAGAGTACATTCAAAGTACTCACTGGCATTGTCCCTGGCTATTAACTTGGTCAGATATCAAGAAGATGATGAAGTTCACGTCTATGCGAGCTAGGTCATTCTCCTAGCCAGTTGTCTGTAGGTTAAGGAACGGCTCGGGCTCTACGCTTGACGAAGTTCTGCTAATGTTGATAGATGTGGGCAAAATGGCATTAAGGTATGACTTGTATCCATTTAAGTAATGTATGTTTACTTTAATACTTGTCGGTTATGTGCCACGATAAACTGATCATGGGATCGTGGTGTATGCATAACAGGGATTCTCGGAGGATTAATCCGGGGGCCCCACATAGTACGCGCAAAACCGCCGGAAGAAGATCGATGTGGGGAATCCCAGACCCCTCTCCAGGTGGCTCTAGAAGCAGATAAATTGGTCGGGGCACGTCTTCAGCTTTGTCTTGCAAGACGGGAATCCGCCAGTTCCCCTTATAGAGAATTCCCCCATCTTGAAAGGACTTTAGGGCTGCGGTGATGCACTTCGACTTTCCCCACATATCCTTTGGGGGCGCCATCGAGAGAAGAAGGAGGTCGTTCTATCCGGAAATTTTGGATCGGGAGTGGATCTAGAGACTGAGGGTGCACGAGGGTGGAGAAATGCAAAGAAGATCTGCCTCTCCCTCTGCCATTCTCCTTATAAAGGGATTCTACCCACCAATCTCGGGATAGTCGTGACACTCACATCAAGACACCTACTAAACCTCATAGGTCTATAAGAGTCTGAACTACTCCTGAGAGGTATGTCAATCTTGTTAGCATGGTCATGTTAGTGGAACAAGATGAACCTGTGAACTACCAGGAATCAATGGAAGCCCTGAGTACGAGAAATGGCTTCAAGCCATGAAATACAAGATAGGATGCATGTATGACAAGCAAGTATGGACTTTGGTGGATATTCCCAAAGGCCACAAGGCTATCGAGAATAAATGGATCTTTAATAAAAAGACTTGTCGCAAAGGGTTTCTAACAAATTAATGGAATTGATGATGGGACTTTCTCTCTCGTAGAGAATCTTAAGTCTATTCAAGTTTTACTATCAATTATTTCATATTTCAATTGTGAGATATGTCATATGGATGTCAAAACCGCGTTCCTGGATGGCAACATTGAGAAAGAGTTGTGTATGGTACAACTGGAAGGTTTTGTCGATCCTAAGAATGCTGGGAAGGTATGCAAGCTTCAACATTCCATTTATGGGCTGAAGCAAGCATCTTGCAGCTACAATCTTTACTTTCATGAGGCGATGAAAGGTTTTGGATTTGTCCAAAATGAGTAACAAGCCTACATTTACAAGAAAGTGAGTGGGAGCTCAATGACATTCCTAGTACTATATGTGGATGACATATTGTTGATTGGGAATGATGTGAATCTTCTAAATAGAGTAAAAGACTATTTGAATAGTAAAGTTTCCAGTAAGCACATGGGTGAAGGTGCCTAGATATTGGGCATTAAGATCTATATGGATAGATCAAAGTGCCTATTAGCACTAAGTCAAACTACTTACCTAGAAAAGGTTCTGAAGAGGTTCAGAATGGACCAGGCAAAGAAAAGGTTCTTGCCTATAGTGAAAGTTAAACCATTGAGTTCGACTCAATGCCCAACAGAGAAAGATGATAAGGAAATGATGTCCAACATACCCTATGCTTCATCCATAGGGTCTATCATGTACGCTATGCTAAGTACTCGACCGGATGTTGCCCTGGCCCTTAGCTTGACAACACATTCCAAACTAATCCAGGACTAGAACATTTGGAAATTGTTAAGAACACCTAAAGTATCTGAAAAGAACTAGGGATATGTTTCTTATCTTCGGAGTATGTCAGGAACTTTTCGTAATAGGTTACATTGATGCAAGTTTCAACACCTATCTAGACGACTCGGAATCTCGAACATGGTATGTTTGGTAAATGGTGGCGCGGTCAGCTGGAGGAGCGGGCACCAATCCTCGATATCTCAATTTATGATGGAATCGGAGTACATTGCTGCTTCAGAAGCGGAGAAGTTATGTGGCTAAAAAAGTTCGTCATTGAACTAGAAGTGTTTCCAAGCATGCAAAACCCTATGAGCATCTACTGCGACAACATGGGGGCCATTGCTAATGCGAAGGACCAGAGGTTCCACTCTATTAACAAGCACATACTCCGGCATTACCATGTGATAAGGAAGTTTGTTGGTGATGGTGATATTATAATTACAAAGTACATACGGATTTGAATGTCACATATCTGTTAACAAAGACTCTTCACGATCAACACCAAGATGTTATTGGTCTTAGATTCTTACCAGATGATTAATACAGAATATTTTGTATATAATCACATATAGAAAAACATAGAAAACTCATAATATGTAGAAAATCATATCACACGACAGTGATACATATATATAATTCAAATGCAAGTTCATCACCCCAATCTAGTTCACATACATCTCTAAAAAACTAACTAACTAACTATTCCACAACAAGTCACTTAGAGATTATGCACTGTCATGAACAAATAGCCCTCCTTTCTATTAAACTCGAAGGCACAAACATCTCCTTCCCACAGCTTCTTCTGGACAACACAGTCTGCCCAATTTGAAGTCAAGATGACAGTGCCATCATTTCCATGCTTCACATGAACTTCTTTGATGGTCTCATTGCCACTGTGATCTTCATGAATGTGAGCAATGAGAAACATGCGGGCAAATTGGCATGAATAGTACTTTATATGAAGGAAGAAACAATTATGGTTGTGGTAAGTACGAACATCAATAGGAAGAAAGAAACAACTACTAGTTGCGGTAAGATATCAACCATATTTCCTTTAGAGATGTTGTTCTTGTTCATGGTGCAAATGTAGTAAGGGATTGTTGGCTTGTATCTTCTGACTATCCTCCTCAGGTTTCTCCTTTTTTAATCTAGTCATGTAGATAGCATTGCCAAACCTATAGCAAAGGGCGTACTTATCTATAACTCAGGCATCTGATCCTGAAATGAACTTATATTACTTCACACACATACATACATGCATGTTATTGATCTAGTGTCACCACTATACCTCACATGGTAGAGGGCACGACTAGACAAGAGCTACGTACCTTGTCAGGGTTGTTCTCCGCATTAGACATTCCTAACCCATAGAGTCCAACAACACTACCTTATTCTATTAGAAGAAAAATTCCTAACATACAGTGACCATTCGGACCAACATGAGGTACGAGGGAGGGTGTCGAAGCAGTTCGCGCAGCCGCAGTCGAGGGCACCGGAGTGGTTCACGTAACCGCGGTCGAGGGTGTCGGAGAGGCGATGGGTGAAACTAAGATCTAGAGGTTGGGATTGATAGTGATATCTGAAACTGGACGATTTCTTTCGGATAAGGTTGAGATGTAAATCTTGGTGGGCTTGATCGTTCTGGCCCATTAAACAAAATAGGTAGAAATAATAACAAAAGAAAATAAAATACTCCCTCCAACACAAATTAGTTGAGTTAGATTTGTCTAGATTCGATTTTATCTAGACATGATTTATTATTAGATACATCTGTATCTTGACAAATTTGAGTCAACTAATTTGGATTGGAGGGAGTACTTATACTTAGATAATAATTGTACAATACATATCTAAAAAATAACACACGAATTACTACTCAATTAGAAAAAACATGTTCAAACTAATCCTACTCAATAGACTCAACGGTGGTAACAGACTATGCGTCATCATCTAGCAGGTCCTCCACATCATCAGTTCGAACTATCCGTCCCATTCTACTAATGACATATAGCATCTCTTAGGAAAGCTCATGACATTCCTCCTTCTGTTTGTATAGAAACTTGTCTGCCTCTTGTTGAGCTCTGGTGTTCATTTCCTCAATATAGAACATCTTTAGTTGCAGGTGCAGCGCTTCCTTATGTTTAACTCGATTCCAGAGACAGTGCAGCATCCGCTGAAGGTGGATAGAAATGTGCTCCCGATCAGCCCATACAATGGCACTTCGGTTAGGAACCTCCTGACCGCATCCAAGGAACATGCGGTCGGTGTGATGGGTCCATCGACGGTCATACATAACTCTGCGATGCGGTGGAAGGTCGCACATGCACTGAAGTTGTGTAGCCATCTCAACCCCACTCCATGGAAGGTCACCATTAATAGCATCAGGAGGTAATCCAGGAAGAATCCGCGGGATGAGTGATAAAATGTCATGAGATCCAACTATTGTAGATACTTTTCTCTTTTGCCGCCCCAAAAATCCGCCGGGTATGGGGGTATTTTTGTACTGGTGAGATCATATATAATCACTATCACTCGAGACTGCTTTGACTGTATCAACCGTCACACCATAACAGGGTGATTATAAAGTTGTCTATCAGGTATTGCAAAGGGTTGGGTTTAGGCGCATGCATCGAGATCGAGATTTTTCTTATCCGGGTGATGGATAGATACTCTATGCCCACTCAGTAAGATTACATCGATGAAACCTGCAAGTATGTGACTAGGTCATGAGGATGTAATATCACGGAACAAGTAAATGTGTTTATCAGTAACAAGATCGAGCTAGGTATATACATACGGAAGATAAGGTCTTGGATAAATCAAGTATCGAAGTGCAAATGGAATAAGACTTGATGTTTAAGGTTCAAGTGATCAAGTTATTCGTAGAATGCATGGAGGCCATCATGGGTTTCCAGATACCATTGTTTGTCATTGATCAAAGATATTTCTTAATCTTGTATGCGTATTCCTAATCCATAAGGGTGGCACCCATAAGGTAGAGACGCTTAGGGTTGATCCAAGATTATAAGAGAATGAATAAAGAGAGAACTGGGATCGTTCCGGGAGAAACTGAAGTTGTTTGAAAGGATTTTCGAAGTGAAAGGAATTAAATAATAAGTATTTAATAAATATATTTCTTTAATAAATAAAAGGGGCATCCCACCTACATGGGCCTTTCGAAAAAAAAGGGAAAGGGCCCATAAGGGGTCGCTGGCCTTGGAGGCCAAGGGGTGTATGGGTGGGGCCCACCCCACCACCGGCCGACCAAGGAGGCCATGAAGCATGCAAGTGGGGACCTCCCTAGATGCCATCCACCTCCCCTCCTCCTTCTTTACTAGTCTCTCCCTTGGACTTAGAGGGAGGTGGTGCTCCCTTTTCCACTATATAATGAGGGGATATCCTTTCCTAAAAGATCATCCCATTGGCTTTTTCCTCCTTCTCTCTCTCCCTCTCTCTCACATGTGTGTTACCTAGTTTGGAATGTGCACAACGAGATAGAGTATTTGCCATCATACGCACACCATTGTGCCATTAGAGTCAGTCTGGATCTTCTTCTTCCACTGCTTTGCTAGACCGGAGCCCGTGAGATGCCTCTACACCGAACGTGTGTAGAACTTCGGAGGCACCGCTCGTTATGGTGCTCGATGCTTGGACGCCTACTCGACCTTGAGGTCAGCTTCACTATTAGTCTACATCGACAATGTTTGAACATGAACATAATCCCATTTTAGGTCTTCAAGGAATGAACACTGAATTCCTCTTGTTACTTTACATCTGCATCGATAGATCTTGGACATGTTGTTCTCGTTGTTAGGAAACATTTTTTGATACTATGGAACCCTTCAGACTTCATCCTTCAAACTTCATGGCGACCATCTCATATCCTTGATTCTCTTTTAAGGAATCTTTGTGCTTCTAAGTCTTCTTAGGCTACAATGTTGTGTCCTTGAGCGTGCGTCAAGCATCGTTATCCACTACGAAAAAGTTTCTAGAGATTTCAATCATCTTAAGTGATGTCTATGCACTTATATTCTTGTAGATAGTTTTTGGGCCTCCGAGTGAAGAGGTTTGTAGAACAGAAGCAAGTTTCCCTTAAGTGAATTATCCAAGGTTTATCGAACTCAGGGAGGAAGTGGTCAAAGGTATCCCTCTCAAGCAACCCTACAATCAAGATACAAGAAGTCTCTTGTGTCCCAAACACACCCAATACACTTGTCAGGTGTATAGGTGCACTAGTTCGGCGAAGAGATAGTGAAATACAAGTGGTATGGATAATTATAAGTGGTAACAATGCCAAAGAAGAGCTTGACGGGAAGGAAGACACTAAAGGCAATCTGAAATAAAGATGGAAGCAAGCAAACATGTAACAGGTCTAGTTGCAAACGGTGTTTCAATGCTTAGAAACAAGGCCTAGGGATCATACTTTCACTAGTGAACACTCTAATATAAATATCTTCTCTTTATGATACTACTCTGAACTACTCTTCGGTTGGGTAACTCTAATCCATGGTAGGGCTATAACAACACTCCTCAAAGTTCGTATTCCCCATCTAGGTAACCCCACACTATCACCTTGAGCGCTAGATGGTTCCAACAAACACCACAACTTCATAGAGACATCCAACTCCAAATATAACTCATAACAAGTATTTATGTAACCTTAGCCAAAGTGCCACACGGTGTGCACACTGTCAACTTCACACACGTGGGGATAAGCAGAGATTCATTAAAGCACTTGAGTAGCAGAATAGATCTATAGATTACAAAGCTCATGATCTCAATAAGATCATGCATAGAGAGAGATGAACACATAGCTACCGGTAGAGCCCTTAGCCTCGAGGAAGAACTACTCCCTCATCATCATGGGAATCAGCAACGGTGATGGATATGGTGGTGGAGATCGATGGAGATGGCTCCAGGGGTAATTCCCCATCCCGACAGGGTGCCGGAACAGAGACTTTCTGTCCCCCGAATCTCCCCTTTAGTGGAGGCGGTGTTGTGGAGGTTTTCGTGGTTTTCTCCTAGATTATTTAGGGTTTTCTCATCAGGATGCTTCTTATAGGCGAAGAGGCGAGGCGAGGAGGCAGCCAGGGGGCCCACACCCCTGGTGGCACCACCAGGGCTGGCCCCTGCCACCATAGGGTGTTCCCACCCTGGTGTCCTACTCCGTCTCTGCTTCGTGCTTACATGTTCCTCTGGGAAAAATAGGCATATTGGCTTTTGTCCCGTCCAATTCCGAGAATATTCATTTTTTAGCTTTTCTGAAACCAAAAACAGCAGAAAACAGGCAACTGGCATGGTGGCATCTTGTTAATGGGTTAGTTCCTGAAAATGCATAAAAGTATCTCAAAATGTAGATAAAACATAAGAAAGTAGATATAAAAGAAGCATGGAACATCAAAAATTATAGAGACGTTTACGATGTATCAACATCCCCAAGCTTAACTCCTGCTCGTCCTTAAGTAGGTAAGTGATAAAAAGAATAATTTTTGAGGTGACATGCACCATCACAATCTTGATCAAGGTATTTGTAAAACATTGATAGCTGGGATCATAGTACTCTAACATAGCATGAAAGATATAGTTCTAACGATGCTTTGAAAGGCGTTTGTTTGTTTCACATATAGAAAACACAATGAGAATGGTATTCAGCTTGCCCTCATAGTGTAGCAAAACATAAATGCATAGGACACCTTCAAAGTTCCTAAGGGTGACTAGATACACATAGTTTAAGAACAAGCAATATCAAAGTTATTAATCAATCAACAAGTCTTGGGACATTGCACATTAAACTAAGAATGGCCACTATGCTCTCTCAATAGTTGCATAAAGATAGAAGATGGAGACTCAACAAAAAAAGTAAAAGAAAGGCCTTCATCAAGGAAGCAGGGATACAAGTATCATAAAGAGCTTCCAAAAATTATGGTACTTATTAGCTTTCATCTCTCATTGCCCCTATCATAAGCATCTTGTAGTGATTAAGGTTAAAGTGAACAAACTATGGAGTATATGCTTGACAAAGTATAAGTTGGCAATCTCATGTCCCTTGAATACGAGGGCCGCTCCTCATGATACTCAAGTTTAGTTACCGGTAAGTTCTTGCCATAGTAAGTATATGTGTATCATAGAGAACTGACAACGGGGTACCCCTTGCACATGATACAGGAGCTATTCCATAATCAAAATGATAAGGCAAGCAGACAATGAGCATCTCAGCAATCTTCTTATTTACCATGGGAAAATGGTGCTTTTTTCTCTCTTTCCTCTTTTCTCATCTCTTTTTTTTTCTTTTTCTCAATCTCTATCTCTTTTTTTATAAGAATAATGCTTCATAGATTGCTCACTATGGTGATGCTGCAAGTTTCCACCATGATTAGGCATGGCTTAGGCTAGCGGCCCAAGCATTTCTCTAACACACATACATAACTCCATGGACTTACAACCTCCCCTTTCATTTCACACCGACGACATCCATAAACAAAAGAGCATGATATCAACTGGGTATAATGTACAAGTGCAATGTTGAAAGTGTTCCCCATGACAACATGGTTCTGCTAATCCCCAACGTATAAGTGCAAGCATATACAACATAGATGACACAATGGTTCAAGTTTATTAGGGGCATGGAAAGTAAAGTATGCCATCAAGTTCATGAGAGCTTTAATCACTAATTTTCACATAACAAGTTTAATTCGGAAGGTAGATAAAAACATGAATATACTTGGAATAGCAAATGCTAATAGGTAGGTATGGTGGACTCTTTGGAATAACTTGGAATCATGAATAAAATTAACAATATAACTATCACATAAAACATTCTTATCATGAGCCACATGCATATAATAATTATTACTCTCCACATAAGCATAGTCATTCTTAATAATTATGGTGGGACCAAATTCAACAAAATAGCTATCATTATTATTCTCATCACCATAATAATCAAATATAGGAGGCATATTATAATTATTAATTTTCTCCTCAATAGTAGGTGGACTTAAAATATCATATTCATCATTGTAATCATCATATATTGGAGGTTTGGTGTTGGGGGGATAACCCCGGGTAGGGTCACTCCGGGGTATAAGAGCCGAGTTAGCCGAGGTTCGGCAAGGTCAAAGCGGATGCTGGCCGAGTCACCTCAAGGCATGCCGGATCATGGAGTAACCCGGACCAGGGGGGTCGCCTAACATTGTCTCGTCCGACTCAAGGAATAAGTCGGAGACACTTGTCTGGCTTATATGCAGGAATAGGTGTGGCCGGATCAACTGTGATCCGGATCCTCGTTTGGCTTCTAGGAGAAGGAAGGAATATCTCTGGTCAAAAAGAAGGCCCGATGCGTACTGGATGAGCGAATAAAGCAAGGGCAGGACCACCGGATCGTGGCCGACAAGGGTGACGATGCTCACGTCGGCTGATGCAGGCGCCGCAGTGGCAACGTCGCTAAAGCAAGAGTGACGTGGGGGAAAAGCACCCCTGTCGGGTTACTAATTTGGGAGGAGGCATATTCTTAGGAATATGCCTAAGAATATGCCTCCACGTATGCCCTAGGCCAGGACCGAACCACCCCTATATAAGGGGGGGGGTTGGGGTTCTGGTAAGGAGGTTGGGTCTTTTCAGATACAAAGCAAGGAAAATACTTGTGGGTCTAGGGTTCTTGGGCTAGTTAATAGGCAAGAGTAAGAGAGTTTCTTCGTCCTCCTCTTGTCAATACAGCTCGAGGAGCACTTGTAATCTTGGAGACTGAACATCATTACGAAGCTTCTGTGTAGAGAATCACTCTACTATCCCTCCCTGGATTCCCCTAGCGCATATTAGTCCCCACCTTCAGCCTATCCATGGCATATGCCGTGACACCACCACGACAGTTGGCGCCCACCGTGGGGCTAGCGGTGCTAGCAGGGGTGAAGATCCAGACGGGAAATTTCATCGGCACCGATGAACGCATCGTCTCTAGGCTCGTTCAGCGCTTCGGTGCGCTGGACTACGTCAGCGACAACGTTGGCTGCTTCGGCACATGCCCCCTTCCGCGCAACGGCGTCTTCGTCAAGCTCGGCGCGCACAAGGTCTATGTTACCGTGGACATGTCTTGCGTTCATCCGCGTCGCGTCGTCGATGCGGGGGAACCACCCCTCACTGTGGCTCGCGGGGCGCGTATCGCTCGCTCCACGGACCATGCAGAGGTGATGATGACCGCGACGAGCGCGGGCGTGAGCAAGGATCCAGCGCCAGACCCGGAGGCAACACCCAAGGCACCAAGGAAAGCTAGGGGTCCTCCGCTAGAGAGGCCTGAGAACGTGCTGAGGGAAGCTATGGATATCTTGGCTAACCCGGTGGCAGCAGTGGTAGATCCGGCTCAGGCACAGGCCGAGCTAGAGGAGACCCGGCGAAAGATACTGGAGGGCGCAAAGAAAATAGCAGTGGCTCAGCAGTCGTTGAACATGACGCTGCGTGAGTACGCGAAAGCGAACAAGGTTGATGCAGTAAGGGTAAAAGGGAAAAATCTCATAAGCGAAATGAACAGAGAAGGTGGTGAGGGACCAGAAGGGTCAGAAAACTACCTATCTGAGGGGTTGCCAAAGTATAGTACCCCGGCGAAGAACCTCAGAGCAGCAGACGCCGCGGCGTCTGAGCTAGAGGGTCTGACGGGTGAAGCCCGCCAAAGACAGCAAGACCGGGTTAACGAGCTGGTTCGGATCGCGAACAGGCAGAATGAGGAGCTGTTGAGAGGTAACCCGGAGAGAGTTGGAGCTTCTAAGATCGTCCATTCGGTAATAGGTAACCCGGCGAAATCCGCTGGAGCCGCATCATCGCATCATGGTGGTCCTAGAAGGGAAGAGGTAGTAACCTCGGCCAGACGGAACAAGCAGATCGTTCCGTACGACCCAACGCATGCGGGAAAGGAAAAGGAGATGCGGAAAAACGACGATCGGTAGAGCATGAGCCGAGGTAACAACGACTAAGGCAATGCCGGTCAAGGGAATGCTGTCAACGACAATGCCGGACAGCGAAACCCGGTGGGAGCGGGTCAACAACAGCAGCGGAATGCACCAAGGCAAGAGCAAAGTGCCGGCCGGGGTATGCAACAGAGAGGAGCACAACGAGAGCAAGACCGATACAACGATGGAGACTCGGAGATGATGAATGCGGGATATGCTAGACCGGACTATCATGTGATAGGGTCGAGATTGGGAAACAGAGATTTGATGCCGGATGACGCAAGATTGAAACTGGATCGCCTGTATAGGTCGGAACAAATTGAATGTCAAGGTCCTCCGGGTCCAGCATGCTTTGGGCTCCGGATCATGAAGGAACCGCCAGTACCCAATTTCCAGTTACCCAGGGGCACGAAGACGTATGACGGCAGTACGAAGCCGGAGGATTGGCTGATAAACTATGCAACAGCTATGAAAATTGCGACTGGCAACTTGAGATGGGCTGTACGATACGTACCCCAAATGTTGGAAGGTCCGTCTAGGGTGTGGCTGAACAATTTGCCACCCGGAAGCATCAATTGCTGGATAGATTTTGAAGAAATGTTTATCAGCAACTTCTCAAGTACATACCAGAGACCGAATAGACCGCAGACCCTTGCGATGTGCAAGCAGAGATCTAACGAAACGGACCGTGAATTCTTGACCCGATGGTGTACCGTGAGAAACTCATGTGAGGGAGTCATAGAGTCACAAGCTATAGCGTGGTTCGCACAAGGATGTAGATATGGCAGCGAGTTATGGATGAAATTGCAAAGCAAAATGCCAGTCAACTTGGCAAAGATGATCCGGATCGCGGATTCCTATGCTTTGGGAGATCCGACTCAACCCAGGATCGCGTCGAACGAGTCAAATGAGGAGTACTATCCGAGGGACAGATCCGGGTCATCCCGGAGGAACGATTACAGGGGAAAAAGGAGATATGATAGACCGGACCATAGGTATGGTTCTCAACAAGTTGCGGCCGTGAATCAAGATCAGCCCGGGGCAGGGAGCAATCAACGCTAGAGAACGGGAGGGCAATGGACTCCTCGAAACGATGGCAAGAAAATGTGGACTCCGGAGCAGAGGAAGCAATGGCAAGAGAAGAAAGATCGTCCGAGGTATACCTATGAGTCAATGTTGGACCAGCCGTGCAAGTTTCACACGCCAAATTCGAATAGCCCCGCGGGTCACACGACGAGATGATGTGAGTGGATGTGCAAGATAAAGCAAGGTGGTCCGGGGAATGCTCAAGCACCCCGGAATGATCAACCTCGACAGGAGTTACCCCGGCAACAATTGCTCTCCGGTGCAAAACGCGCAACAACTGATGTTGCCTCCTCCTCCGCCGAGGTATGACAATAGTGAGAGAAGGGATGCAGTGCATCAGGTAGAAAACCAGCAACAACCGGATCAGAGGTATTCTGGAAATGAGGGAAGGAATGAGTATAGGGAACATCACCAGAGCTATTGCGTGTTCACAACAGAGGAAACAGATAGGAAAAGCTTGCAGCGCCGACATATGGAGGTTAACGCCGTTATGCCTGCAGTGACGAGGTATATGTCTTGGTCGGACCAGGAAATTACCTGGATCGTTAAAGATCATCCCAATCTTATGCCAAGTTCGGGCTCGTATGCACTGGGTTTAGATCCGACGTTCATTGGACCAAATATTAATGTGAGATTCTCCAAGGTACTGATCGACAATGGCAGTAGCATTAACATCATGTATGCGGATACGATGCGCAAGTTGGGCATCTCGGAGAACATGCTCCAGGCTACGAGAACAACTTTTCACGGTATCGTGCCCGACATATCCTGCGAACCCATAGGCAAAGTCCGGGTCGACGTGCTATTCGGTACGAGGGATAACTACCGAACCGAAAATCTGGAGTTCGAAGTGGTAAACCTGGAGAGCGCGTATCATGCATTACTCGGAAGACCAGCGCTGGGCAAATTCATGGCAAGTTGCCACGTTGGTTATCTGAAGATGAAGCTGCCCGGGCCAAGTGGGGCAATTACTATCGCTGGGGATTTCCGACGTTCCATTGAGTGCGCCTCAGCCGGGTCTAACCTAGCCGAGTCACTCGTAATTTCCCATGAGAAAAGAAAAATCCAAGAGGTGGCGGCATTAGCTCAGTCCGCGCAGCAGTATATGCCGGCGTTAAGCAACCCGCATGGAAGCATTTCATTTCAAGCCGCGAAGGACTCCAAGAAGATCCCGGTGGATAACATGTTTCCGGAGCGTACCGTGACGATTGGGGCCAGGCTAACTGACAAATAGGAAAGCGAGCTCGTCAATTTCCTCCGTGAGAATCGGGATATTTTTGCTTGGTCCACACAGGACTTGCAAGGTGTTCCGAGGGAGTTGGCCGAGCAGTCTTTGAATGTAAGACCCGGAGCAAGGCCGGTGAAGCAGCCTCTCCGACGCTTCGCCGAGGATAGGAGAAACGTCATTGGTGACGAGATAGCTCGGTTGATAGCAGCAGGATTTATCATGGAAGTGCTATATCCGGATTGGCTCTCTAATCCGGTACTGGCAGAAAAGAAGAAGGATGATCCGAACGTGGCAGTGGTTTGGCGTATGTGTATCGATTACACGAACCTGAACAAGGCATGTCCAAAAGATCCATTTCCGCTGCCGAGGATAGATCAGGTCATCGACTCTACCGCGGGATGTGAACTGTTGTCATTTATTGATGCCTATTCTGGTTTCCACCAGATACCCCTGAACCCGGATGATCAAATAAAAACTGCCTTTATTACCCCATACGGGGCTTATTGCTATCGCACTATGCCGTTTGGTTTACAAAACGCATGAGCAACGTACCAAAGGTGTATGCAAAAATGTTTGCACGATCAAATAGGTCAAAATGTGCAAGTTTACGTGGACGATGTGGTTATCAAGACCAAGGAAAGCGCAACGCTCCTTGACGACATAAGGCAAACATTCGCGAACTTGAGGAGATTCCGAATGAAGCTTAACCCGGAGAAATGTACCTTCGGTGTCCCGTCTGGGAAATTACTAGGATTTCTCGTCTCCAGCCGAGGTATCGAGGTCAATCCAACTAAGATCCGAGCCATCGAACGAATGGAGCTACCGAAGTGTCTCGATGACGTCCAGAAGTTCACTGGATGCCTGGCGTCGTTGAGTCGGTTTGTATGTCGGCTAGGGGAAAAGGCACTGCCTCTCTACCAACTCATGAAAAAATCAGATAAATTCATTTGGACGCCACAAGCCGATGAAGCTTTTGCCCACTTAAAAAAGATGTTGGCCACTGCACCAGTGTTAGCTTCTCCACTGTCGAAGGAGCCAATGTTGCTCTACATAGCCGCAACCAACCGAGTTGTAAGTGCAGTGATTGTAGTGGAACGAGATGAAGAGGGTAAGTCGGTGCAGAGACCAGTGTATTACTTGAGCGAGGTATTGTCTGCCTCAAAACAGAACTACCCGCATTTTCAAAAGGTGGCATATGGAGTTTATATGGCAGCAAAGAAGTTAAAGCACTACTTTGAGGAGCATCCCATCAAAGTGATATGCGAAGCCCCCATATCCGAGATAATGGGTAACAAAGATGCGAACGGCAGAATTGCGAAATGGGCAATTGAGCTAGCACCATACGCAACCCAATACGACAGAAGAGAAGCGATCAAGTCCCAGGCTATAGCGGACTTTTTCATGGATTGTGCCGAGGTACAATACGAACCACCGCCACCGGATCCAAACTATTGGAGGATGCATTTTGACGGATCAAAGACCAAAACCGGATTAGGCGCCGGGGTTGTGCTTACCTCGCCAAAAAAGGATCAGCTCAAGTACGTATTGCAGATCCATTTTGCGGCATCGAACAATGTCGCTGAATACGAGGCTCTTGTGCATGGTCTCAAAGTGGCAAAGGAAATTGGCATAAGACGGATAATCTGCTTTGGCGACTCAGATCTAGTAATACAGCAAGTGTCCGGAGTGTGGGACGCCCTGGATCCAAACATTGCACTATACAGATTTCATGTGCAGAAAATCTCGGGTTACTTTGAGGGATGTGAATTTCATCTTGTACCTCGCATGGAAAACGAAGCTGCCGACATGCTGTCGAAGCTCGGTTCGACCTGACAGGCAATTCCACCGGGCGTTGCATTGGAGCACCTCAGAAAGCCATCTATCAGGCCGTCCCCAGGAACCGACTCAATTTATGTTCTGAAAAACGCGGAATCCGGAGCTGAACCCATGGACATTGACATGGAAGGTAGTGTGCCGAACCCAGGGATTGCCTGGGCAAACCCGGGGACTACCTCGGCAAACTCGGGGACTACCTCGCTAGACCCGGGGACTATTCAACAAGACCTGGTTGAAGTTATGCCGTGGATCAGATGGAAATTGATGAGGAGATGTTCCCTGCGTGAGCAGTACCAGCTTGGGCACTGCCTATATACAAGTTCTTGAAAGATGGAACGTTACCCACTGAGGAAGTGCTAGCCAGGCAAACTCAGAGAAGGGCCAAAGCTTACACAATCATCAATTCCGAGCTGTACAAGCAGAGTGTAACCAGTGTCCTCCAGCGGTGTGTTGGTCCGGAAGAAGGACTTGACATCCTCCAAGATATACACCAAGGAGAATGCGGGCATCACGCCTCATCCCAGGCCTTAGTGGCAAAGGCATTCCGACATGGATTTTACTGGCCAAGCGCCTTGGAGCAGGCCGAAGATCTGGTGAGAAAATGCAATGGTTGCCAAAGATACGCCACCAAGACACATATGCCTATGTCCTAACTCAAAACCATACCAATTACGTGGCCATTTGCTGTGTGGTGCTTGGATATGGTTGGCCCGTTCAAACCAGCAAAAGGGAACATGACGCACATTCTGGTCATGGTGGAAAAGTTTACAAAATGGATCGAAGTGAAGCCTATAAGAAAATGTGATGGAGCTACGGCTGTGACATTTCTCAAATACATCATCTTGAGATACGGTTATCCTCACAGTATCATAAATGATAACGACACCAATTTTGCTGAAGGAGCATTTGCACGATTCTGCCGAGATAAGAAAATCCGACTCGACATAGCCTCGGTAGCCCACCCCGCATCGAACGGACAAGTGGAAAGGTCCAACGGATTAGTGCTATCCGGGATAAAACCCCGGCTCATTGAGCCGCTGCAAAGATCAGCGGGGTGCTGGATAGAAGAACTACCAGCGGTATTGTGGAGTTTAAGAACCACTCCGAATCGATCAACAGGCTACACGCTGTTCTTTCTGGTATATGGGGCAGAAGCTGTATTACCAGCCGACATAGAGCATGATTCGCCTAGAGTCACCCAATACACAGAAGCCGAAGTGCAAGAAGCCCGGCAAAATGATGTTGATCTGCTGGAAGAAGCGAGAGAACTGGCACTGTCTAGATCCGCCATATATCAGCAAAATCTCCGACGCTATCATAGCCGGAAAGTGTGCCCCCGAGTCTTCCGGGAAGGCGATCTGGTGCTCCGGTTGGTACAGCGTACCACTGGCATGCATAAATTATCCCCCCCATGGGAAGGATCATTTATTGTGAGCAAAGCATTGCACAATGACTCTTACTATCTCATAGATGCAAAGCCACAGGAAAAGAACAAGGCGGACAGGTCCAGAGAGGAATCCAAGCGATCGTGGAATGTAGCACTACTTCGTCCCTTCTACACTTAGCTAAAGAGTGTATGTACGGTATCAAGCATTACCCCTCTTTTCATGCTCCGCGCCAAGTGCAACGTGTTTTGTGCGCAAGGTCTTATGGGTATCAAGTAGGCACTAAAACTCGGCGCTCCGACGGTTGGTAGTTACCTGACAAAGGCACAGGCGTGTACAGTTAGTTCGGTGCATATTCGAAGTGTACAAGATCCGGGCCAAGCGGAACTTAACTCGGCTCTAGGTGTGTGCATATTCGAAGTGTACAAGATCCGGGCCAAGAGGAACTTAACCCGGCTCTAGGTGTGTGCATATTCGAAGTGTACAAGATCCGGGCCAAGCGGAACTTAACCCGGCTCTAGGTGTGTGCATATTCGAAGTGTACAAGATCCAGGCCAAGCAGAACTTAACCCGGCTCTAGGTGTGTGCATATTCGAAGTGTACAAGATCCGGGCCAAGCGGAACTTAACCCGGATCTAGGTGTGTGCATATTTGAAGTGTACAAGATCCGGGCCAAGCGGAACTTAACCCGGCTCTAGGTGTGTGCATACTCGAAGTGTACCAGATCCGGGCCAAGCGGAACTTAACCCGGCTCTAGGTGTGTGCATATTCAAAGTTTACATGCAGCTATGTTGATCTTCTAAGGAGCATCCGGCCGAATAACAAGTTACTCCGCCGGAGGCTCGGGGACTAATGGTTATTATCTACAGCATGTAAAGAAGAAACAACGTACCTCCATCATACGCCCATCGAGGTTAATGGCCTTGGCGGCGGTATTCATCTGAGCGGAAAATTCAGCTGGGCCGAACTTTTCCGGGAGATCGTCGTTGTAGACGAACTCCACCTTATTCCAGTTCATGACAAACTCGATGAGGCTCGGAGGGTACCGTTCGCCAGTGGGCATGTGAGGTGCCACCAAGCCCTTGGCGTGATCTTCTTTCCTTTTAATCAGGGCAAGAGCTGGGCTAGTGTGAAGAACCATCTGCTGCGAATCAGCTGGCTCGGCGGGAGGATCCGTCGCTGCTGATGACTTCTTTGGAAGCATCGACGACAAGGTTCGCTGCCCAGCCTCGACGGAGGTGGACTTGCCTTTGGCCTGCTGGGAGGAAGTGACCACAGTGGATTTGCCCTTGGAAGCCGCTGGAGTGGGTCCTCGCCGAGCTTGAGATGACTCGGACGAGGCAGATGAACTTGGCACGGGAGCTTTGGTGGCTGGCGCTGGAGCTGCTATTGGTTTCATCGGAGCCGGGACAGGCGCTGGTTCGGTGGCTGGTGCTGGAGCTGCTGCTGGTGCTGGAGTTGCAGTAGACTTGGTAGTTGCTGGTTGCGACAATGCCGAAGTGCCGGACGCCGTTGCCTCGGCCGATCTGACCCCTCCCGATCCGAGCTCGCGTCCCTCTGAAGGAGGTACTGCGGAACCCGGAGCGGCCGCAGAGCCCTCCGGAATAGGGCTCAGTGGGCGTGACTCATCATCGCGGGGAGGGGAAGGACTGGACCGAAGAGGAGAGGAGATGCTCGATCCGCTCTGAGGGACCTCCACAGGATCCCTGCAAGAGAACATAATGTCAGGAGTGAAATTACCCCAAAGCAGGGAGAAGTGTGTTGCGCAGTGAAAAAAGAACTTACGCATCCGAGGTCTCGGCCTCCTTAGGTTTCCGGGCCCTCCGTGCCGGGGCTTTGCCTGCCCGTTTGGAGGCAGTCTTGTCTCCGGCCTTCTTTTGCCTTTTGGAAGGCTGAGAAGGTTCGGAAGAAGAACTCGACGCGAATCCGCGCTTCTTCTTTGACGCCACCGGAACAGGCTCGCCCGTGGCAAGTGGAGAATCCTCGTGGATGTGCCCACCAGAGTTAGCTGATGCCGAGAAGGCAAAAGAAAGAGGGACACCCTCAACAGGTTCAATCACATCGATATCCGAGTCATCCTCATCGTCGGGCCAATCTCTAAGAGAAGAGAATTTACCGCTGGGTCGTTTGGTGGCATCGGGTGTGGGGAGGAACATCTCCTGGTCTGGCTCCTCCTCATCCGGATTTTCTCGGTCCGGGGACCACTTAAGGGTCGGATCCGGGCCATCCTCGAGGGTTTGCTGGAGAAACAACTGAGAAAAAAGCACAAGGAGTAGAGTCAGAAATATGATAAGAACCGACATGAAATTGATCCGAGATAAGTTTACCCCGCGAAGCTTACCGCGGGAGGGAGCCTGTCACGGCAGTAATGCTCGATTCCCCACGTCCATTCGATGGAGAAGTCCTTATGGGTGGTGAAAAGAGCCTTGACCCGGCGGAAGATCTCCGTATTGCACAACTCGAATGAGGAGGTTCGGTTGGGGTCGCGACTAAAGCTCATATGGCACAACTTGTGAGTGCGCCGCTGAAGGGGAGAGATTCGGTTGCGCACGAATGTGATCATGGCATCCTCGTTGCGCAATCCGAGCTTCTTCAGCTCCGCAAACCTTTTGTTCACTTGGTTGGCCAGGGCTATAGGCTTCCTGGCAACCTCCTCCCAGAAATCCATGTCAGGGGGATCCGGAGCGTAGGGCAGCAACCGGATCAAATCTTCCGTGCCTTCATTCCGAACGTAGAAGAAGGTCCGGGCCCACCCTTTGCAGGAGTCAAGCCCGGTGACCCGGGGAAAGATTGAATACCTCCGGGGCGAGATCGAGGCAGCTCCGAACTGAGTTAGCTGTTTGTCCTCCGACTCGACGTGGATGTTGGGGACCACGTTGCGACGGAGGCCAAAGAACCGGATCCACAGCTCCTTCGTAGGCCATAGCCCGGTGTAGCCCTCAATCGAAGAAACGAAAGCGGACAGAGAGGTGATGGCGTTCGCCGGGAGATGATGTGGTTGCAAGTGATAGGTCCGGATCCAGTCTCGGAAGAAATCACTCACTGGAAGCCCAAATCCTCGTTGGAAATGGGATAAGAAAACAACAAATTCGCCCGGATTGGGTGAGGGGGCCAGCTCCGAGGAGGGGAGACGAGCAGCGACGCCGGCGGGAATGCGCCGGGTCCGGTAGAGCCAGGCGATGTCGTCCTCGTAGACCCAGGAGCCGGCCCACGCGCCGCGGTCCGCCGTGCCGGTGTCCTCCTCCATATCCTGTTCAACAACGATGAGCTCTTCCTCTGTCATCTCAATTCCGGTGTCTTCGCTGGAGCTGGCGGCGGCGGGGCTCTGCGGCCTAGACTGACGAGGACCTGTGGCTAAACAGAGGCGCAACGGTGATTGCGGTGCGGATAAACGAAGAAAATGCAGCGGCGGCGCTGCTGCAACGGGCACTGGCGGCGGCGCGGTTGCGAGGAAGAAGAAGAGGAAAGGGCGAGGGGGCGCAAAGATGGAAAAGTTCTAAGGAGCGTGCCCCTCCCCTATTTAACCGCCCCCAGTCATCAACGAGTGGGATCGTGCTGCGCAGGAAAACCACACGATGTGGCCGTGTATCACCAGCATCGACCAATCAGAGAGGAGCCACACCGGGGGCAGCAGAGTAAATGTGATCCAATGACACGACGTGCAGTTGTGGTAAACGAGGAGACAGACGTGACGTAACCCCCGTACAGTAATCACTGACATCTACTGCGGCGGTTACTGCTCAGGCCCTTAAAATAAGGCAACGTAATGATTAATCATTACGTGGGTTGGCGTACAAGAGAAGGAAGCAAGACCCGGGTCCGAGCCACGGTGGTAACCCGGCCGGCAAGTGAAAACTTGAACCGTGCGGAGGGAAAGTAAAACCAAACGATCCGAGCCAAAGTGGTGACCCGGCCGGCAAGTGAAAACTTGGAGCGTGCGAAGGGAACGTAAACCCGGAAATAAACGTCCGAAGCTTGGATACGAATGAACCTGATGTGGCCTTAGCGACCAAGGCCGCTAAGGCCACACCAGCTTCGGGGACTAATGTTGGGGGGATAACCCCGGGTAGGGTCACTCCAAGGTATAAGGGACGAGTTAGCCGAGGTTCGGCAAGGTCAAAGCGGATGCTGGCCGAGTCACCTCAAGGCAGGCCGGATCACGGAGTAACCCGGACCAGGGGGGTCGCCTAACATTGTCTCGTCCGACTCAAGGAATAAGTCGGAGACACTTGTCTCGCTTATATGTAGGTACAGGTGTGGCCGGATCAACTGTGATCCGGATCCTCGTTTGGCTTCTAGGAGAAGGAAGGAATATCTCTGGTCAAAAAGAAGGCCCGGTGCGTACTGGATGAGCGAATAAAGCAAGGGCAGGACCACTGGATCGTGGCCGACAAGGGTGACGACGCTCACGTCGGCTGACGCAGGCGCCGCAGAGGCAACGTCGCTAAAGCAAGAGTGACATGGGGGAAAAGCACCCCTGTCGGGTTACTAATTTGGGAGGAGGCATATTCTTAGGAATATGCCTCCACGTATGCCCTAGGCCAGGACCGAACCACCCCTATATAAGGGGGGGGTTGGGGTTCTGGTAAGGAGGTTGGGTCTTTTCAGATACAAACCAAGGAAAATACTTGTGGGTCTAGGGTTCTTGGGCTAGTTAATAGGCAAGAGTAAGAGAGTTTCTTCTTCCTCCTCTTGTCAATACAGCTCGAGGAGCACTTGTAATCTTGGAGACTGAACATCAATACGAAGCTTCTGTGTAGAGAATCACTCTACTATCCCTCCCTGGATTCCCCTAGCGCATATTAGTCCCCACCTTCAGCCTATCCATGGCATCTGCCGTGACACCACCACGACATTTCGTATCATCATAAGCAATAGAATAGCTATGTTCCAAAGCTGGGGAACTAAAAAGATCATTTTCATAAAAACTAGCTTCCCCGAGGTTAGACTTTTCCATAGCATTAGCAATACTGGTGTCCAAATAATTCATATTAACAACATTGCTATTAGCATGCAAATAAAGTTCCATAGGTTTTTTAGTTTTATCTTCAAATACTTCATGTTCTAACTCAAGATAAATACTATAAAGCTCTCTAATTTTTTTGTTGTTTTCCATTAGCCTAACTAGTGAAAACAAGAAACAAAAAGAAAAAATTGCAGAACCTAAAGGAATTAACTTCGAGCATTCACACCGGAGGATGTGAGTACCTTTTACCTTACATCCCCGGCAATGGTGCCAGAAAATAGCTTGATGTCTACGCACTTATATTCTTGTAGATAGTTGTTGGGCATCCAAGTGCAGAGGTTTGTAGAACAGCATCAAGTTTCCCTTAAGTGGACTACCCAAGGTTTATCGAACTCAGGGAGGAAGTGGTCAAAGGTATCCCTCTCAAGCAACCCTGCAATCAAGATACAAGAAGTCTCGTGTGTCCCCAACACACCCAATACACTTGTCAGGTGTATAGGTGCACTAGTTCGGCAAAGTGATAGTGAAATACATGTGGTATGGATAATCATAAGTGGTAACGGTGCCAGCGAAGAGCTTGACGGGTAGGAAGAGACTAAAGGCAATCTGAAATAAAGATGGAAGCAAGCAAACATGTAACAGATCTAGTTGCAAATGGTGTTTCAATGCTTAGAAACAAGGCCTAGGGATCATACTTTCACTAGTGAACACTCTCATATAAATATCTTCTCTTTATGATACTACTCTGAACTACTCTCCGGTTGGATAACTCTAATCCATGGTAGGGCTATAACATCACTCCTCAAAGTTCATATTCCCCATCTAGATAACCCCACACTGTCACCTTGAGCACTAGATGGTTCCAACAAACACAACAATTTCATAGAGACATCCAACTCCAAATATAACTCATAACAAGTATTTATGTAACCTTAGCCAAAGTGCCACACGGTGGGCACACTATCAACTTTACACACGTGGGGATAAGTAGAGATTCATTAAAGCACTTGAGTAGCAGAATAGATCTATAGATTACAAAGCTCATGATCTCAATAAGATCATGCATAGAGATAGAGAGAGATGAACACATAGCTACCGGTAGAGCCCTTAGCCTTGAGGAAGAACTACTCCCTCATCATCATGGGAATCAGCAACGGCGATGGAGATGGTGGTGGAGATGGTGGTGGAGATCGATGGAGATGGCTCCGGGGGAAATTCCCCATCCCGGTAGGGTGCCCGAATAGAGACTTTCTGTCCCCCGAATCTCCCCTTTGGTGGCAGCGGCGCTATGGAGGTTTTCGTGGCTTTCTCCTAGATTATTTAGGTTTTTCTCATCGGGAGGCTTCTTATAGGCGAAGAGGCGTCTTGTTAATAGGTTAGTTCCAAAAAATGCATAAAAGTATCTCAAAATGTAGACAAAACATAAGAAAGTAGATATAAAAGAAGCATGGAACATCAAATATTATAGATACATTTACGATGTATCATTAAGCAGGTTGAGTTTTCCTTGGTGTTGCTTGTGCTTGAAATGATGACGGAGCAGAGAACCTTCTTAGAGACCATCCATGAAGGGAATCATGGTAGTTTTATTACTAACAGCGATGCATGAGGTTTTTAGATCTAGCCATCGAGCCAGAAACTTTCGAGAAGTTTCATTAGCTTGCTGGACACATCTCTGAAGACCCTCGGTCGTATGAGGGCGTTTTTAGGTATCCTCAAAGTTCTTGGTGAATTCCAACTACATGGAGAACCTACACTGAATGATTTTTTCTAGGAAGTCATTGATCCACTATGTGGCTATACTTGACAGCATAAGCGGGAGGTATCACACTACAATATTCGGAGTTCCTCCGACTAGCTGGATCATGTAGAAATAGTCTTGCATCCATGGATTGGTTCATGCTTCACCGTCATTGGGTTTGATATTTCTTTCTATCACTACAAGAAAAGATTCCATATGCAACGACATGGCCCATTGGTCGTCGTAGAAGGCGCATCTTCTATGACGAATTTCTCGGCTCAACCATGGCTGATGGAAAACTATTTTTTCTGGTTTCATGGCCCTCTACTATGACAGAACTGCTAAAAACATGGAGGAAGCTTGGACAGTGTGTGTCAGAAGCAAGATTTTCGTTTCCTCGCGTGATGTTTACTCGCCGAAGTCTTTTGAGGCGTGTCGTTGCCGGACGTCAGTGTCTCTAGTGGACCATACTTTTCGTTCGCCCCTCCCTGATTTGAACTTGATAACGTTGCTCGATGTGTTGGATGTTTAGTGAGGATCCTGAGACCCACATGCCAGCCTCTCATTAGAAGAATCGTGTGTATGATGGAATTTTTCCTTCACTCGCACTACCCTGTTCCGAACTTGATATCATTACTCGATGCATCTACCATTTAATCAGGCTGTTGGGGCCCAGATGTCATCCTCTCATTAGAAGAAATGTGTGTATGATGGAATTTTTTCCTTCGTCCGTGTTACCCTGTTCCGAACTTGATAGCGCTACTCGATGCATCTACCGTTTAATCAACCTCCTAGGCCCCACATGTCATCCTCTCATTAGAAGAAATGTGTGCATGATAGAATTTTTGCCCTCGGTCATGCCTCCGTGTTCCGAACTTGATAGTGTTGCTCGCTGCATCAGCTATTTATACAGGTTAGTGGGCCCCACATGTCAGCCTCCTCTATGCATGAAACATGTGCATGCTGGAATTTTGTTTCTTCGCTCGTGCCTCCCTGTTTGGAACTTGGCAATGTTGCTCGATACAACACCTGTATAATGTCTCCCTTCTAGGTCCACATGTCAGCCTCCTCTATAGAGGAAACCTATGTATGTTCGACATTATTTTTAGTCGCGTCCGCCGATTTAACCTTGGTAACATTGCTTGATGTGGCAGTCGTGTATGGTCTTGCTATTGGGGCCCATGTGTCGACCTCTCTGGACAAGAAACATGTCTAACTTGGTTTTCTTTTTTCGGTCATGACTGCTATACAAGTACTTTTTAAACTCGCTCATTAAACTTGATCTCTTGTATGGTAAGGTTGATGGGTGCTAGCTACAGGCAGGTGGGTCGACCATGTCAGCCTCTCAGTACAGAAATATTTCTACAGATAAACTGCATGCCTTGCCACTACACAAGAAAAAGGTTATGCTTTTATAAAATGTAAAAATGTATACTAACATCGTATATAACTTATTTATTTTTCTTCTTAAAAAATTTCTTGTCCATTTGCTACACGTGATTACTGGCAGCTCAACTAAAAAATGCTATACATAATGTAGAAGGTAGTACTTAAAAACATGGATAGGTGCAGTTTTTTAGGGGTGGATGGACAGTGCCCAAAAAGGCCGAATTGAAGAAAAATGGGCCAGGCGTGGATTGATGGGGTATTATCCATGGGCTATTTTTCTTGGGCTCTTGCCCAAACTAATTGGGCTACTTGCCCCTGCCAAATGACCCAAAACATGGCCAAATTAGAAGGTCTTGGGCTATAATGATGCTGGATGGGCTAATTTCTTGGGCTCGATAGTTAAAATCCCAAGGTACATGTTGGGGCTCGGCCGAATTTGAAACAAAGACGTCAATAAGGAAAAAAGGTATAAAATATGAGTGCCTAGATCTCAGGCGCTTGAGAACTTGTTATGTTAAGTCGTTGATGTCACCCTACTAATTGTGCTTATTCTCAGTTGCAACCTAGTAGTTTCAACTCGTTAAATTCCTAGTTCCAACCTAGTTGCAACAAATGTGTAACCCTCACATTGCCCGAATCACGAGGTAAATCCAATGGCGAGAGAGGTGACTAAGAACTAAGAAGTTCTCAGACGCATGAGAACTGGCAAATCCGATAAAATAATCACATATATTTCTGTGAAAGTTGTGGACAAATACCCCACACCCGCCAAAACTTTCCGCCGAGACCCCAAACTTTCCTAAGCGTGCCCTCAATCGAGCAACTAGCCCTTGTCTCTTCAAATTTTGTGCCGTTCTTATGGGAGATGCACCGGATTAGAACCAGGATGCAAACTTCTCCACGCCTCAAAAAAAACTTCTCGACGCCTACCACCATTGGCCGCGCCATTCTTCATGAAACGCACCAGCCATCGGCCAGCTAGGCGGTCCCCATGCTTCGCCTTCTAGATTCAGGCACTTGACATTCTTCCTGGCTTTGGTTTGTTCTCCATCTCTCCTAGAAATAGTTAAAGCTTGTGACCATCTAGATTTACAAGGTGCTTGCAGATTTGGGTAGGTATGTTCTTTAGGTAAATCTATAGTAAAGCTCTGGACAGAAGATTTGGAAAACATCTTAAAAAGGACATGACAGAGATCCTGTACTGTATTTTGACCTGATATATTCCCCATCCTTCTTTGACACGATCAAGCATTTGGCTATTGATGTACATGACGAGAAAGTCCTTAGAGTATAGATGGATGTACCCTATAGAACATCGACTTCGCATTCCCATGGAGCGGGAAGATATCCGTAGACAGTTTGATAAGTGATTGTTATGCAAAGATATCTTCACATATAATATAGACTGTAGGAAAGTGAGATATATTCAGATGTCTGACTTGGCTATGTTTTGTAGGTTCTTCGCAGAAATCAAAGTACCAGCAAATTTTGTTCCACCAATAAAAATAACGGATGGACTAAGATCTAAGGATCATGTAAGACGCTCAAATTGCACTATGAATTGTCCACATGGGATAACCTCTTGTCTATTTCGTAATGCTAGATTTCAGATCTTGAATTTTTGGCCCTTATCTGTGGTCTTTATAGGAGTATAATAAGAGCTTCAGCTTGCATTTCCAATGCTCTCTGCCATAGCATTGCTATACCTTCTGAAGAGACTAACGCAACAGGCGGATGTCCTGATGAACCTCCACTTGAACCTGCACTTTATTGCGTTTAGAATCGAAATCCTGCACTTGAAAAATTCATCCCAAGGAAAAGAAGGTTGTGGATCTGGTATACTGCCTTCTGTAGAACAATATGCTGGAGGTGATGATTTCCTATGGCAATGCCTACTATTCTATGACTTGTAATTGAATTGTATGTCCCTCTCTATCAATGAAAATGGTAAATCTTTTGCCTTGTTTATAAATATTTGCATCCCTCCTTGTGTTAGTCGATGCAAAGAAAATATTGTTTTCTGTTCAAGTCATGTGAACAAATATGTTTGTATGTAGAGACATAAATGTGGATTGGGTAACAAAATCCATATGAAGTTGCCAGATCAAGAACACAATCATAATGGCATTACAAGAAAAGGAACAAAATTATCTTTTCACTGTGCTTTTGAAAAGGAGATGAGCCAGGAACCACGCCTAGAACTGGTAGAGGCCAATTCTCGTGAAGCTCAGCTAGTGTTGGGTTATCATCGATAATACTTAAGCATCCGAATATGATTACATCCTAGGAGTAGTTCTAGTTTCACACTAGAGTTCAACAGGCAAACCTGTAAGAAATGCATAAGGTACCTCCATAATACAGATTCTAGATAAAAGCATACAAATCCTAGGAAAGACAGCTCAGCATCACAGTTCACCACCTTTAGGTGCAATAGTCTCTACAACTTGTAAACCCAATTCACCCCCTCCTTCAGCTGACACGATGATTTCGGGAGAAACATCAGTAGCACCAACAGCAGCTCTATCACCAGTAGCATGAGTCTCCACAATAGGTGAACTATCGAGCACCACAATGTCCTCTAGAGGCTCTTCACTGCCAGCTCGAGCCACAGAAGTCTATGCCGAAGGTAAAACCAATCCACCACCTCCATCATCTAGCATGACGATGGCAGCTGCAGGCTCATCAGTACCAGTTGCAGCTGCGTCAGTCTCCACAGAAGGTACACAAGGTGGCATCTTAGGTGTAGCAATCTGACATCCATTTTCTACTCCGTCATTAGGAAACTGAGAGTCTTCTTCAACTTTGTGCTTCTGTGTTTACAAGATAAATAGAGATTATAGAGAAAGCATTTGTGCGGGACGACAAGAACATTCATCATTCTATTGATTTACCTTGTCGTCTGGGATAGTAGAAGTCACAAATTGGAAACTATTTCATAAAGAATCCTCTTTTTCACTCCTTCCCCTATCTCCTTCTGCAACAAGTTGTAATATTGATTACATGATGTTGATTGTCAAATATATGCGAATGTTGAAAAGTTTGCGCTATCGAACTACCAACTTTGAACGGATCCCCACTATTCTTAGTTATGGGATCTAGCCCAGAAACAAGCTTCCATGCAATCGTAGTCTACAAAAAAGGATGCATACCCGAGATAAGAACTACTCTACACATGACAATGTTGCGCAATTGACAATAAAAATTTAACCACATCATCAACTCTATCATGTAAGTTTGGAGTGAATCTAGATACACTTGTTTCACATAAGGTAAAACATCTTATATTGTGAAATAGAGGGAATAGGTACGAGTGTTCTAGTATTTCACAAACCGCCATTGTAGCGGGACAGGGATGGCGGATGCGCCACTGCCCTACAGAAGGTTGCCATGTCGATCTCGCTGCCACCTGTCGAGGACGGAGTCGAGGAGCTTGTCGGCAACAATATGGAGCGAGAGGCCAGGGGCGATAGTGGATGGAAGAAGGGACTGAGTAAAAGAGGTCATGTGTGCGTGGGAAGAGGCCGGCGAGGGAGTTAAATCCAACTTGTCTCGGAAGGAACGTGCTGCCACATGCACCGGAGTGTGCAAAACTCCCCTCGTCTCTCTTTTGCGGCAGCTACCAGTAGTACCCTAGCTATCTTCATCGAGTTTGCTGGTACTAGTAAACATTTACTGCTACTAGGTAGACTAGCACTTGTTTAGAAAAAAAACCCAGACTAGGACACCGCCATACAATATTGATTGTCAAATCATTAGTGATGCCATGATGAACGACATGTTTTTACTGCTAAACCTGGAAACATCGTGTTCCTTCCACCGCATGTAGTTTCTGAGCGAAGTACCAACGGATCCAACTTACCTACAGTAGCTTGTTACAGGACCCAAACTGCAGTGAAAATGAAACAAATCTATGAACCTGCTAGGAGTAATACTAATAGTAATACTAGTATACAACATTCTGGAAGAAATTATGTAGTAGTAGTAGAGTACAACTGTACTCCTAGTAAGGTTCTTTAACGAGCTTGGTGAAACATACATACTAGAGAAACTACCAAGTGTACAAAAGGGGGTTGGTCATACGGAGTATTTTACAAGCCGGGCCGAGTGCGAAACTAAATGATGAGTAGTACATCAGGTAAACCAGCCAAAAGAAAGAGTTCAACATAAGGCCATGACCAAATGATCTATCCTTGAACTGGCTCGTTCCACTCCAGGGCGTTTGAGAAGCTTGGGATGAACCAAAATAGAGTCTCTAACCATATCCAGTGAGTGTTGGTGTGGAAACCAATAGTTGCGTCACCATTCAGACTGAAGTGGCAAATTTTAGGACGCGGCCTTGCTCGTAGCCAACTTCTTGGTGAGATGCGTAAACACATCTCCTTCTCATCAAATGTCCTGGCGGATCATTTGCACCGCCTACTGCAATGTTAATTGGATAGTTCACTCCAAGGAAAAGAGAATATGATCCAACGTTAGTAACCCTTTTCCATTGGTTAACTGTAGTTAGCTAGCTTGTCTCTATCAAGAACACCATGCACTCAAACCCACAACGATAGGTGCAGACAGTGCAACCATAGTTAACAACACTAGTACATCAGCAATTGCATTGCCTAAGACACCATATGTATAGACCAGAAGAAGTCTTGAACCTTGGGAAGATATTGCTAACGACCACCTACCAGGATCATCCTCCTCATCATCGGCAGCAAATCCATGTGTCAGGTAAAGCACATCGCGTGGCCATAGGAAAAGGAAAAGACCTTCAAAGGGAAAGGAAATGTAACATGGAAATAATACTAATATTGATCTGACATTGTAGAAGTTCATATACTCCCTCTATCCAAAAATTAGTGACTTCAATTTGTCTAGATTCAGATGTATCTAGACATATTTTAGTCTATAGATACATTTGAATTTAGAAAAATCAAAGTCATTTATTTATGGACGGATGGAGCACTATTTTCAAAAATCTTGATTATACTTAAGATGTTTGATTGCGTAAAAAAATATGCCTACCTCGTGAGATGTTATGGAAATTCTCCTTCTTTTAGAAATGGGGATATGCTATGGAAATTGTCCTACAAACACAGTTTGATTCATATGAGCAAATGAAATAGCAATAATCCTATAGGATCTTGCATTGTAGAGTTCATAGGAAAAAAACAAAAGGTTCGATCCTACAAGATTTTGGTGTGTTATATGCCAAAGGAAAACCAATAAGGATTATTTCTAGGAGGTTTAATATCTTATCTTATCTTACCATTATATAGTGTACGAATAACTTTGAATATTGACTATTAGATCAGGACTTGCGAATCCCAATATTGCCAGCCGTTTGATCTTCTTTTCCATTCTAGCATCTACTAGAAGATTCTATTGATATTTTTAGCACAATGAACGCTATGCACAATCCTGAAAACACACTTCTCCATCATTCTATAGTCTTCTCTAACATTTCTCAAGACCATGTTAACAAAAATTTCAAGTAGTACCTAATAAACATTGACTTCTACATGATACAAAATACAAGAACTAAATATGCACCCATACTTTATAGACGTCGATCAAATTTATAATATTTTGAGCTTTACCTAGTATCATAATTCTATATGGTGATGATATGTCATATGTCTAGTATCTGTATCTCACGTAAGTACTACTAGTAGATATCATACTTTCCATGGATGTACTAGTACTAGGAGACAAGGCAATACTATCAGTAGAACTCAATCCTATGAATCAAATTACTTATATGTAAGAAAACTTACTAAGGATTGCAATCCTCTAAAATTCCTAGGGAATTCCTATGAATCAAAGAGGCTAAAATTCCTATGAAATTCCTACTAACTAATGAAAGTTCAGAAAAATTAGCTTACATCGATTCGGAAATAATATATGAGTCTCACGTAAGTACTACTAGTAGATATTATATTTTCCATGGGATGTACTAGGAGACAAAGCAATACTATCATCAGAACTCAATCATATGAATCAAACTACTTATATGTATGAAAACTTCCTAAAGATTGAATTCCTCTGAAATTCATAGAGAATTCCTTCGAATCAAAGAGGCTAATTTTTTTATAGAATTCCTACTAACCAATGAAAGTTCAGAAAAATTATCTTACATCAATTCAAGAATAGATATAATAAAATACGTAGGGAGGATAATTTACCAAGTTCTAGAGGCTTCCATGCATAAACATAGCCGTTCTCGGTCATAGAGAACACACGGTCATGTTGGATAATAGCATCACAATATTTGAAGTAGCCCTGGAACTCGTTCACACAAACTGACCATCCATTACTATCATTCCTCGTAAGGACAACAATCTTGAATTCGGAAATGGTGACAAGCGAGAAATCCTAGTATCCCCTAGCAGCTGTCGAAACTTGGCTAATGAATATCTTCTGCAATTTAGTACGTCGACCTTCATCAACATCATCCTGGAATGTAAGTGCAAAACCTTCGGTCGCTTCAAACCCTAACACTTGCAGAATAACAATCTGCCGATGAGTGTACATGTTGACACGGTCCCACCTAAAATCTGAACCAATTGTGATGATCCAATGTCCATTGTCGCCTGCTCGCTGCTCATCAAAACCATTTGGCATCATAGCATCGGAGGAGAACCTGCCAGTGGCGTCAACTTGCACAGGCTGCCCGCCACTTTGAAGCAGTCTTTGGATTCCCACGGTCTCACCATCAGGTGAGAATGAAGAACACATGGGAGGCCAAACGGATGAGTAGGAGGCGTGGTTCTGCTCTCTTATGCTTATTGAAGAATATATTTGGACGAATCGACGAGGCTACCATCGATGGTGGAGTCGCAATGGTTAATGAGTACTTGAAGGGGGCCTTCGGTGAACATCTTCTAAAACTGCTTAGGATCTTTACTGACCTTGCTCGATCTCACCATGTAAGGAGGTTGTGGATGGAGTTTTGGGGGCTTTCTTGTTGGGTCCACAACATAGAAAACAAAATTTTCCTACGATGAGAACTACACGCCAAGATCTATCTACTAGGTACAAAGCAACGGGTGGACATACATCCAACGAGAACTTACCCTCGAAGACAATGAGTTTTGTTAACGAGTAGGAACTCGTGGTTGATGTAGTCGTACACTTGCCGATCTCAAGATCGTGAGGAAGTCCGAGCAGGTCTAGCTCCAGCACGTCCTTCAGATCCAGCTCCAGCACCACCAAGTCCAGCACCGCAAAGCAGCGGTGCATCCGTGATCGCACACACGTCTGGTACCCCGACAACCTCCGTCCCTCGCTCCAGCAAAGCAGCGGAAGCAACAACTCCTTTCCAGATAAAGCCACTGGGAACCTGTATGTCGCTAATCCGAGACCATGGGGGAATAATAATAGAGGGGGAGAGAGATCCTTCACGAGGAGGTGTGAGGACGAAGGAGGAAGAGGGTGGCCTTTTATAGGAGGAGGGGGGGTGCCCCTCCTTCATGGCCGGCGCATGGAGGGTGACTCCTCACCTCCCCCATTCATGTGGTGGTAACCCCTCCACATTAAAATGCCTCTTCACATTCCCCTTTAAAGTCCCTACTTTAAATGCATTAAAATTCTCCAAGTCTAATGCTCTCTCATTTAATAAAACTCTTTTATTAAATTTATTCAGCATTTTTTAATTACTTTAATTAACAAACATTCACATATAACCTCCTGCAATATTTCAATATTACATGCATAACCAATTTCAGCAATTTCACCCGAAACAGTTTCGGTGTCTATTGAAATAATTCCAGCGCTTTCTTAAATCTTTATCTAAAACATATTTGCTCCAAATGGTGTCGGTATCCCTTAAGTGTGTCACTCTACGGGTCGCGAATAATGCAGACATGATCGAGACCCCTCTCAGATCAATAATCAGAAGTGGGACCTGGAGATCCATACTGACTCCTACACATTCAACGATGACTTCTCTGATCGTGAGAACCTTTAACGCTAGTAACTAAATCCCTTTGTCACGCGATATATTACATGTCCGAGATTCGATCATCGGTATCTCCATACCTAGTTTGATCTTGTTGCCGACATGCACTCTTTTCTCGTTCCCGTGATATAACATTATAGTGAGTACATCACTTGCTTGCAAGCTATCTCAATGTGATATCACCGAGAGGGCCCAGAGTATATCTATCCGTCATCAGGATTGATAAATTCCACTCTTTATCCATGAGCCTCAACATAACACCTTTGTAGCATGAACCCACCTTTATAGTCACCCTGTTTCGGTGTGACGTTTGGTGTTATCAAGATACTCTTCTGGTGTTAGCAATTAACATGATCTCATGGTCTAAGGACTAAGATTACTTCGTATAATGTTATAGCAATATAAACATAATGACTTTGATCGTAATGCTATACTTCGGATGAATGTTCATCACATCATTCAACTAATGTTGTGACCTTGTTACTAACAACATCCAATGTCTATGATCAGGAAACCTTGATCATCTTGTTAATCAACAAGCTAGACTATAAGAGAGGCATAACTAGGAACCCTTTTTGTTTATTAAACACACATGTATTGATGTTTCCGATCAATACAATTATAGCATGCAAAATAAACATTTATCATAAACATGGAATAAGATAATAACCACTTTATTATTGCCTCTCGGGCATATTCCCTTCAGTCTCCCACTTGCACTAGAGTCAATAATCTAGTTTGAAAAACTTTGCGTATTAAACACCTATGGCTTTCTGGTGTTGCATATACGCGATTGCTAGTGGTTAACATAATCTCCGGATCTGGAAGTTTTAGGTCCGTGTGTATTTGCATGTCTTTGCTTATCTACGCATCACTCATTCTCAAATGAGATGGCATTGTATAAATTTGGTCCTTTGGTGAGACCTTTAGTTCGTTCCGGTTAAAATATGTTGATATTATTGTCACACAATATATCTTCATAGTATTAGCCCACTTTGAACCACACCAAGTTTGATAACAAACTACTTAACACAAATGCCCTCCTTTGCTGCTACTATAGCAGTTATATACTTAGCCTTTTGTTGTAGTATCCGTCACAATGTCTCAACTTTGGAACTCATCCAAATCCATCATTGAACATCCTTTCCATTACATTGTGCCACCCATAGTCTAAATTGAGATAAATTTAATTTGTATCTTATGACAAAACTAGTATCAATGTAATACTTTATTGTCACTTATACATGATATATTCTTAGTTCTTCCAAAGCTCATAAGAATATCTTTACTATCGTCCAATGATCATCTCATGAATCATTCTGGTATGTGCTCATAACATTTAGAGCATAGGACATTCTGGATATATACATATCATGGTATAATCGATCAAAATCTTCATGTGATTTTACTCACCAAGTGTTGAAATACTTGAATTTTGATACAATCTTTTCCATGCAGCAAGAACCTTTCTTGTTGTTTCCATATTGAACCCTTTCAATATCTCTTATATGTATGTCTAGCACAACCATATTAGCGTCTCAATCTATACATATAGATATTGATGCCAAATATTCCGGTTTTGCCCAAGTCTTTCATCGAAATCTAATTTTAATGAAATTCTTAAGTTGTGTCAATACAAGATACATCATTTCCAATCAACAATATGTCCTCTACATAATGTATTAGAAATATGTCTCAGCGCTCCCACTTAATTTCTTGCAAATGCAAGAATCTTCATCATCTGCGATGAATTTAAACTCTTTTAACAGTTTCATCATGGTGAAGATTCCAACTCCGCTATGCTTACTTCAACTATTGAAGTTTGCATGCCCTTTTAGCACCCTTTGAATTAACAAAACCCTTCAGACCATGTCATGTACACATCCTAGGTAACCGTTCTATTAGAAGAACCTTGTTTTGTTTATTCAACTACTATACATCAAATTATATGTAGTGGTTGCTACATTTATCCGTCAAGACTAAATATCGCTATGAAAGATCAAATCTTGTCATAGTCAACTCCTTGAACATTGTCGTAAACTTCTTTCTGGCGTGTTGACTATTTCATAGATGTTAAACATCCATGTCTATTTCTTTATAGATCCAAACACAACCGATAGGCTTCACGCCTTTCCTGAGGGTCTTCCAAGTTTAGAAACTTGATTTCTCGTGTATGGATACTATCACAGATTCTATGACTTCTAGTCATTTTATAGAGTCAGGGCCCATCATCACTTCTTTGCATGTAGTCGGTTCATCATTGTCAAAACAATAACAACTTGCTTATCAAATCACACTATTTGATTCTTAACGACCCACACGGTTCAATAGGAACTCTAATCTCCGAGATCACACCCTTTGTAATCACGGGAGCCATGAGCATTGTGGCCGCAACCGGGACACTTTTCGGTGCTGCACTACTTAGCACATATAGCTAATGTTCAACTACTTTATCAAAGTTCTATTGTCCTCCCACTTAACTTTTCGCGAAAAATTCCTTCTCAAGAAACTTGACGTTCCAAGTAACAAACTGTTTTGTCCTCGGTGTTATGGAGAAATTCCCAACAAATTCTTTGGGATAACCTACAAAGACGTGCTTATCCGACTTTGGTTGTAAACATTTTACTTATGCATAGCATACCAAAATTTAAGAAAAGACAATTCGGGTTTTATCCCAAACCATAACTTATATGGTGTCATTTCAATGGATCACGATGGTGCTCTTTTCAGTGTAAAAGCGGTAGTCTCTAAAGCTTCAATCCTTAAAACATAATGACAGTTTTATAAATGACACCTTTGATCTTACCATGTCAAACAAGGTTTGATTTGATCTCTCGAACATACCATATTCCTGTGGTTTATCAAGAAATGCAAATTCATGGAACAATTCCTGAAATCTTAGGTGTTTTGCTAAACCTGTAACTCAAATATCTTCTTTTATGATCAAATCATAACTCTTTTATTCTCTTGTTACAATGATTTTTTGCTTCATCTTGAAAATCTTTGAACAATTTTCAAATGTTTCACACTTCTTCCTTATTAAGTAAATATATAGATATATTCACTCAAATTTCTGGAGAAAGCATATGAAGCAAAAAAATCCATCGCATATGGCTACATATAATGGACTATATACATCAATATGTATAATATCCAATAAGTTAGTCATATGTTCCTCTTTGGCCTATGAACGGAGTTTCAATTATCTCGAGGAAAGTTTCACAAGCGTCAATTGATCAAAATCAAACGAATCCAAAAATCCATCAACATGGAGTTCCTTCATGTTTTCTTTCCAATATAATTTAAACAGTGATGTCACTTCATAAGTGATCTTTCAATCATTTGTCTTGCGACATTTTAGCAATAGTGTTTATGGATGTGATTTCTCCCACTAGACTTGTAAAAGTTCATCCATCCTTTATGGATACGGTAATTATTTTAACAACCATTGTTCTCATAATACCGGAACAAAATAACAATTATTAAAACAAATCTTGAAGGCTAGGTTTGATGACAACGAAAAACACAATAACACTTTATTTGTTTTCGATGAACATCATCACTTATTCTCTTGCTAGTTACTTAGGCCATTGTAGTTCATGAATTGCGTTGTCCTGTATGACACTTCATACCAACCAATTCGGTATCCAATACCAGTATCCAATACCTCAGAACCACATTGTTTAACAAGCAAGGAATACAGCCATAACATGTATATCTTCTATATACCTAAGTTGGACATCTCCAACTTTTTCTTTTATGCCAAATATTTTATAGATTCTCTTTCAGCAATTCCTTTTCCTTTTAAAAGAATCTATCAACATCAATAGTGGTGTCATTCACATGACACATAGTACAAAGCGTATATAGTCAAATACTAATACCTTAGGACTTGCACTTTGAAGTGGATCACCATCATCAAATGTTTGGTATTCTTTCAAAAATCCATTCTTTAGTAATCTATTAGTGTAGTAAACATTTTACTTATATCTTCTATTCATCCTTATCATGACAAATTTCATGATCAACCTACTATAGCCTATAAGGAAGAATGACGAGTATAATTTTAGTTCCCAAAAACCTTTTTGGGAGATTCGGATGCCTAGCATCTCCATCCTTCACAAATTCTCATACAATACGAGAACATGTATTTTGCTAAATTATACTCTATCATAATGCAACCAAAAACATTGTTTCAGATATCACAATATCTTTCACACATAATGGTTTCTGAAACAATTTTCAGCTCCAATATAATCTTGATATTAAAACAACTTTTGAATATCAACAATCATGGAGGCAAACATGATACTTTAGATACTAACATTGGAATTCTTACTCTTGATTTAATACTACTTATTAAACCTCATGGAGTAAATAGAGTTTGCTGAAAGTTTGCAATAGGACTTATAAACTTTAAATTGACATTCAAAACAATACGATACCAGTTCGTAAAGTAAATATCCAGAATTCTATAGTTCTATTATCTCAATTAAAACTAAGCATAAGGTAGTGAACAGATGCCAATGACTACAAAAAATTATGCAAATTCACTTCGATTTATTTTATGACAAATTGAGTTCTACTAATCCAAATTAGAAATAAACTCCCACTCAAAAACGACATCCCCCGTGTCCTTTTGGTGATTACATGAACCAAATCCACTACACCAAGTCCGATCATCACGTGAGTTGATGTAGCTTCAAAGGCGAACATCTATATGGGCATCATATCAACTATATGACTCATGCTTAACCTTTCAGTCCGTGTTCCGAGGCCATGTCTGTACATGCTAGGCTCTCCAAGTAAGAACCTTAGTATTCGCGTGTGTAAAACTGTCTTACACCCGTTATATGAAAGCGTAGAGTCGAGTACACCTGATCATCACATGATGTCTCGAAACACGATCCACGGAACGTTGCATACTTGAGGAAGAACACATTTTATCTCGATAGTTAAATGAGGGATCATCTTATAATGCTACTAAAATGCCAAACAAGCAATATAATATGCTAACATCTAATGTGTAAAGTGAGATGATATGGTCCATGCATTTGATTTCTATCATTTGCATCGTGGTATGATCTCTATCATTCCTTTGTGTGTAAGGCCAAGGTCTATGGAAGTTACACGTTAGGTGTGTTGTAAGAGTATCTATCATACATCTACTTACAACATTACCATATCATGACACTAACCCAGCAACAATCTAAACTAGACTCCTCTAATTTATCAATTGCAAGTTTTACGTGGCTTAGGGCTTTCAAAGATAGAACCTTTCTTACCTACGAACATGTAACCACAACGAGGATAACCAAGTTATTAGCAACTCGTTGTAAATCAGATATTGACTATAGTAGGAGAGATAGACACCCGCCAGCCACTTATGCAAAACAAGTTGCATGTCAGTCGTGGAACCGGTCTCATGTACAATGACATGTAAGGTTGGTCCGGGCCGCTTCATCCCACTATGCCACCAATATCCCAAATACATAGAAGATGCAATAACATGATCATCATCGCCCACATATAAACATATGTGTACTACCCGTGCAAAGCACCTACGCATATATCAGGCTCTGATACCACTGTTGGGTCCGCAGCATAGAAAACAAAAAAAATTCCTACAATGAGAACTACACGCCAAGATCTATCTACTAGGTACAAAGCAACGGGTGGACATACATCCAACGAGAACATACCCTCGAACACAACGAGTTTTGTTAACGAGTAGGAACTCGTGGTTGATGTAGTCGTACACTTGCCGATCTCAAGATCGTGAGGAAGTCCAAGCAGGTCTGGCTCCAGCACGTCCTTCAGATCTAGCTCTAGCACCACCAAGTCTAGCACCGCAAAGCAGCGGTGCATCCGTGATCGCACACACGTTCGGTACCCTGACAACCTCCGTCCCTCGCTCTAGCAAAGCAGCGGAAGCAGCAACTCCTTTCCATATAAAGCCACCGGGAACATGTATCTCGCTAATCCGAGACCATGGGGGAATAATACTAGAGGGGGAGAGAGATCCTTCACGAGGAGGTGTGAGGAAGAAGGGGGAAGAGGGTGACCTTTTATAGGAGGAGGGGGGGTGCCCCTCCTTCATGGACGACACATGGGGGGGCTGACTCCTCACCTCCCCCATTCACGTGGTGGTAACCCCTCCACATTAAAATGCCTCTTCACATTCCCCTTTAAAGTCCCTACTTTAAATGCATGAAAATTCTCCAAGTTTAATGCTCTCTCATTTAATAAAACTCTTTTATTAAATTTATTCAGAATTTTGTTGATTAATTTAATTAACAAACATTCACATATAACCCCCTGCAACATTTCAATATTACATCCAGAACCAATTTCAGCAATTTCACCCGAAACAGTTTCGGTGTCTATTGAAATAATTCCAGCGCTTTCTTAAATATTTATCTGAAACATTTTTGCTCCAAATGGTGTCGGTATCCCTTAAGTGTGTCACCCTACGATTCACGAATAATGCAGACATGATCGAGACCCCTCTCAGATCAATAATCAGAAGCGGGACCTAGAGATCCATACTGACTCCTACACATTCAACGATGACTTCTCTGATCGTGAGAACCTTTAACGCTAGTAACTAAATCCCTTTGTCTCGCAATATATTACATGTCCGAGATTTGATCATCGGTATCTCCATACCTAGTTTGATCGTGTTGCTGACATGCACTCTTTTCTTGTTCCCGTGATATAACATTATAGTGATCACATCACTTGCTTGTAAGCTATCTCAATGTGATATCACCGAGAGGGCCCAAAGTATATCTATCCGTCATCGGGATTGAAAAATTCCACTCTTGATCCATGAGCCTCAACATAACACCTTTGTAGCACTGAACCCACCTTCATAGTCACCCTGTTACGGTGTGACGTTTGGTGTTATCAAGATACTCTTCTGGTGTTAGCAATTAACATGATCTCATGATCTAAGGACTAAGATTACTTCGTATGATGTTATAGAAATATAAACATAATGACTCTGATAGTAATGCTATACTTCGGATGAATGTTCATCACATCATTCAACTAATGTTGTGACCTTGTTATTAACAACATCCAATGTCTATGATCAGGAAACCTTGATCATCTTGTTAATCAACAAGCTAGTCTATAAGAGAGGCATAACTAGGAACCCTTTTTGTTTATTAAACACACATGTATTGATGTTTCCGATCAATACAATTATAGCATGCAAAATAAACATTTATCATAAACATGGAATAAGATAATAACCACTTTATTATTGCCTCTCAGGCATATTCCCTTCATTTCTTTGGTGGGTGGGGTAGGGGAGGGAAGATCGTTGGCGGGAGCTGGCGGCCAGGGTGAGATGGAGAAGACAAAGATTGATCTTGTGTAGTACTAGTACTGCAGAAGGTGGGCGAGTGGGGGGGGTGGGACTCTAATTGAGGCTAGTTGCATAAACCTCCAACAATTAGAGCCGTAGTTGCAAGGAGCTCCAACTATTGAGACTCGGGTATGTTAGAAATACTGTTAAGAGGGCTAATCTAAAATTGTGTGCTATGTGTAGCATGTGTACCCAAAAGTAATTGTACTCCCTCCGTCTCAAAATAGATGTCTCAAAGTTTTCAAAATTTGTACGTATATAGATGATGGGGATATGCCGAATGGGGTATGCCCAGCAGGACATTCCGGTTGGGCCAAAGGGCTCGCGAGTGGGCCTGTAGGATGGCGACTGGAATGTGACTAAAGAGAAGGCCCGGCGACTGGAGACTGGAGGCCTAGAAGCGTACTCGAAGCCTAGTTGGATTAGGTCAAAGCCTCCGAATCCATATCCTGTTCGGTTGTAAACTGTAAACCCTAGCGAGGTGCCTCATATATAAACCTCCCTAGGGTATCCTGAGGACTCACGTTCCATCATACACCCCTTCAAGCGACTCGCTGCTTAGACGCCGAGCTCGCCACCCCTGTAACTCACTCTCCACTAATCCAATCTAGCAGGAGTAGGTCTTTACCCTTCGGGGGGCAAACCTGGGTAAACCCATGTGCATCCGCCCCCATCTCGCACCGCAGATGGCCGCCAGCTCTCGCCCCCGATTCAATCAATCGCTGCCTAGTACAGCGACTGTCGTGGACATTTCCACGTTAGTGGCGCCCACCGTGGGGCCTAGCCGGACTGGCCTGAGTTCTGCGGCGAGACCCTATTCACCGATCGATAGGCCACTCGCCACCGGCCGCATGATTGCCATCGGCGGGATCTTATAGATCCTGCCCAGCAGTTACGTCCCGGCGTCGCGCCTGATCACCCACGGCACGGTGATTTCGGTCAGCTCCGTCAACCTCTTCGTCGGCTTCACCATCGTGGTCGACCTAGCGGCGATGGTGATCGTGGTGGATCACCGCCGCACCACGATTTACTCTCAGAGGAGAAGGTCTGCTCCATCAGGAGCCTCACCACCGAGTACGACTCGGCCGCCAACAAAGCGGCCGAGACCAACGCCGCCGCGAGCGACGAGGCCCTAAACGACAATGCCGACTCTGCAACCCCTGCCTCGGTCGACAAATCTATCACCGCGGCATCATGAGAATACACCATCACGTGGGTCTCCAACCCTGAGCATTTCGAGGACTCCTCCATCCTTGGGATCTTCGATTCCGATTCTGGCTCGGAGTCACCCGAGGACTTCCGCGCCAGATCCAATCGCTTCAACGCGATCTACATGGCGGGCAGCACGGCCGCCCCGCCAGATCCGTTCTCCACACAAATCCCGCCGACCGCCACGACCCCAGAGGTGGAGGAGGCCCGCCTGCGACTCGCGGAGGCGCAGTGCAATGAGCTTGCCGAGCACGAGAGATACCGCCTCGAGCGGGAAACGGCGCGGGAGCTATCGCTCTACCACCAGCGCCGCACCAGGACCCACCTGAACTCCAACGTGCAGGGCCGCGTCCTCAACTTCAATGACGAAAGCGACCCCGCACACATGACCGAGCACGAGTACTGCGAGAACGCACCACCAGGTGGAAGCAACCGACCACCACCCGACGCACCGGCGACCGGAGCCCCTCCACCACCCATTGGCCGTGCGCCCCCGCCGGACCAGCCGCAGATCATCATCTCGCCACAAGCCTGCGACGCCAACGGACTCCCACTCTACTCCACCCCGATGGACAACGTCGTCGCGGCCGACGCCGCGGTCGCCAACCTCGACGTCTAGGGAGAAGGCGCGCTGCAGATCCAGTACGCCAAGGCCCTACTCGCCAGGGCTGTCGAGCAACAAGCCGCGGGAGTCGCCCCGCGGGGTCGGATGTACTCTCGCTCCTCGGCAAGCAGGGCAGCCTCAAGCGGCCACCCCACCATCGCAAACGCCGTGACCTTCCCACCACCGCAGCCCCTGGCGACACAGCCACGGGCCGCCAACCCCGTGCTCTCCACCAACGAGCCGCGACCAGTGAACAACACGGTCGCCGCCAACGGGCAGCCCATCGACGCCCACATGCACATTGTCAACAACCAGGCCTGGCAGGCGCACCAGCCCAACGACTAGAGGAACACCCTCAGCAACCGCGGCGACCCCGAACCTAGGGCTCGCTCAGCCGAGTCGGCCTCCAATGCTTCGGGCCTATGATCAGAGGGGATAAATACCCCGCCAACTTCAAGGCACCCAAGGAGATCGAAAAGTACGATCCAGCGGTGTGGCTGGACACATACCTCATGGCAATGGGACTCGCTGGCCACACCGACCTGCTCGTCGCTCGCTACCTCTCCCTGATGATAGAGGGTGCGACCCGGCAATGGATCAACACCCTCCCCACCGACAGCATCGACTCTTGGGAGGAAATGTGGAGGACCCCAACAACAACCTACCTCGGGACAACGGAAACGCCGGTGGCTTCGGCAACACCGTTGGCTCGCTACACACCTTCGCCGGGCTTGGCACCAAGCGCGAGAGGAAGTTGCTCTCCCGCGCAGTTAGCGTCAATGCGGTGACACATGTCGATATCCCATAGTACCTCAACTAGTCCGAGCAGAGAATCACCTGGAGTCACTAGGACCATGCTCCAAAGATCGAGTACCTAGGGCGAGTCGCCCTGGTGGTCAGGCCCAAAGTGGCCGACTATTGGCTGCCCAAGACACTGATGGACGGCTGGAGCTCCATCAACATCATGTATCTAGACACATTCAAAAGGCTCCAGCTCCCGGAATCGGCAATCCAGCCGACCCTGACGACCTTCCATGGCATCGTCCTAGGTCGGAAGGCGTACCCGATCAGAAAAGTGACATTACCAGTCACCTTTGGCACACCAGCAAACTACCGCACCAAGAGAATCGAGTTCGAGCTGGTGCACTTCCGCAGCCCCTATCACTACGTCCCGGGACGCCAAACGTTCGCCAAATTTATGGCGACCCCCCACTATGCATACAACATGATGAAGCTCCCAGGGCCGAGCGGCATCATCACCGTCCACGGCGACCCCGATATGGCCGTGGAATGCAAGGACAAAGGCGCTGAGCTCACCGACGCCGTCATCGCCGCGTAGACTGATCACGTGGAGGATCTCGCGAAATACGCGGGCAACATCAACAAGGACGACCCCACAATCCTGAAGAAGCCAACCGCCACGAACTCCACGTTCGAGGCAACGACACATACTCGCACCGTCGAGCTCGTCCCGGGTGACTCTAGCCAGACGATCACAATTGAGGCGCACATGAGCCCCGCATAGGAAAGCGCGCTCATCGGGTTCCTCTGTGAGAACCACAACATCTTCGTAAGGAAACCTTCTGACATGCCAGGTGTACCGAGGGAACTCGCTGAGCACAAACTACACGCCGACCCCAAAGTGCGACCGGTAAAGCAGTCGTTGTGGCCCTTCAATGAAGACCGCCGCCGAGCAATTGCCGAAGAAGTGCAATGCCTACTGGCCGCAGGCTTCATTCGGCCAATAAAATACTCCAAGTGGCTGGCAAACCCAGTCTTGGTTCTGAAAAAGAACAACACATGGAGAATGTGTATCAACTACACCAACCTCAACAGCACCTGTCCGAAGGAGGAGTTCGTCCTATCATGCATCGATCAGATCATTGACTCGACCACGGGATCAGAGTGGCTATGCTTCCTCGAGATCAAAATGGCGGTCGAGGATGAAGAGAAGACGGCGTTCATCATGCCATTTGGCGCCTTCTGCTACACGTCCATGACGTTTGGCCTCAAGAACGCCGGCGCCACATCCAAAGGTGCATGCAGGAGTGCCTCGCGAGCCAAATTGGCCGCAACATTCACGTCTACATCGACAACGTGGTGGTAAAATCCACCAGCTAGGACGACCTGCTCGCCGACCTGGCCGAAACCTTCGCAAATCCGTGGAGGTACAACATCAAGCTGAACCCAGGAAAGTGCACCTTCGGTGTCCCCACCGGACAGCTACTGGGATACGTACTCTCCAAGCGAGGCATCCAAGCCAACCCCACAAAGATTGACACCATTGCACGACTCGGAAAACCTGAGTGCCTGCGCGAGGTCCAGAAGTTGGCCGGGCGAGTCGCGGCTCTCAGTCGCTTCATCCCCCGACTAGGCGAGAAGGTAATGCCTCTCTATCGCCTGATGCGCAAGAACCCCATGTTCCAATGGGTCACGGAGGCGGACGATGCACTCAAAGCACTCAAAGAAGTGCTACTCGCGGCTCCACTCCTTGCCGCCCCAATCGACAAAGAGCCAATGCTCGTCTACATGGCGGCCTCCACTCGAGTCGTCAGCGCCATGATGGTCGTCGAACGGCCAGAGGAGGGCAAGGAGCGCCCCATACAGCGCCCTGTCTACTACATCAACAAAGTTCTGACGGAGTCACGACAACACTACCCGCAGTACCAAAACCTGGCGTACGCGGTATTCCAAGCTCAGCGGCGACTCCCCCATTATTTCTAGGAGCACCCAATCACGGTGGTCTCCTCCGCACCTCTGCAGGACATAATACGCAATTGTGAAGCGACTGGGCGAGTCACCAAGTGGGCCGTCGAAATCAGCATCCACAACATCAAATACGAGCCCCGTAAAGCGATCAAGTCACAAGCCCTAGCTGATTTCCTCGTAGATTGGGAAGAAGCGCAGCAGCCGGAAAAACTACCATACCTCCAATACTGGTCGCTCCACTTTAACGGCTCCAAGAACACCGACGGCGCAGGGGCCAGGGTCATATTGACCTCCCCCAAAGGAGACAAGCTCCGCTACGTGCTCCACCTCAACTTCAAGCCCTGCACCAACAACATGGTAGAATACGAGGCCCTCCTCCATGGCATGCGGGCCGCCAAGGAGATGAACATCAACCGCCTACGGTGCTACGGCGACTCCGATCTGGTCACCGACTAGGTCACCAGAACTTGCGACACCGTCTCTCCAACAATGATCGCGTACCGCCAAGCGGTAGACCAATTGGGAGGACACTTCGACGGATACTCCATCGAGTGGATCGACAGGCGAAAGAACGAGGAGGCAGATGCCCTTTCCCGCATTGGATCGGCTAGGCAAACGCCACCTGCGGGCGTCTTCCTTGACATCATCCACAAACCTTCGGTCTCCCCACCGAAGGAGATAGACGTCGGGATACCACTACAACCTGAGCCGGCCCTAGTCGCCATGATCGTGGAGCCTAGCGACTGGACGGCACCATATGTCGCCTTCCTCGAGCACAAGATCCTTCCAAACAGTGAGACGGAGGCGAGGATGATCGTGTGCCGCTGCAAGTCCTTCGTCATCATCAACGGCGAGCTCCACAAACGAAGCATTACTGGCGTATTCCAGCGCTGCATACAGCCAGAAGAAGGCCGCAAGATCCTCTAGGACATCCATGCCGGCGACTGCGGCACGGCTTCTACTGGCTCACCGCGCATGCCGGCGCCACCAACATCGTCCAACGATGCGTCGGGTGCCAGAAGTATGCCAACCAGACGCACCTCCCTGGTTCAGCACTCAAGACCATCCCCATCACATGGCCATTCGATGTATGGGACATGGACATGGCAGACCCGTTCAAGAAGGCCCCATCCGGCTTCACCCATCTCCTGGTCGCGGTTGACAAGTTCACCAAATGGGTCGAGGCCAAGCCGATCAAAAAGTGTGATGGCAAGACGGCCACCAAGTTCTTACACGAGCTGATCTACCGGTACGGCTACCCAGACAGCATCATAACGCACAGCGGCACCAACTTCGCCAAAGGGGCCATGGCGGAATTCTGTGAAGAGCATGGCATACGACTCGACCTCGCCTCAGTCGCCCACCTAGAGTCGAATGTCCAAGCAGAACACGCCAGCCAGAGCGTCCTCCACGGGCTCAAGCCGCAATCCAGGTGCCCCTCGAGCGCACCCCAGGATGCTAGGTCGAAGAGCTCCCCTCCGTAATATGGGGGATCCGCACGTCCGTCAATCGCTCCACCGAGTTCACACCCTTCTTCATGGTGTATGGTGTCGAAGCCGTAATGCCAACAGACCTAGAGGACGACTCACCTCGAGTCGCCAATTACGTCGAGGCGACAAACGAGACCTCCCGCCAAAACAGCATCGACCAAATCGACGAGGAACGCGACCTGGCTCGCTCCCGCACCGCCATCTACCACCAGGGACTCTGCCGCTACCATAGCCGCCGAGTCCGGACTCGTACCTTCTAGGAGGGCGATCTGGTCCTACGACTGGCTCAGGACAAGAAGGGCATGCACAAACTCTCCCCCCATGGGAGGGGCCATTCGCCATAGGGCGAGTCCTCGGCAACAACGCCTACTACCTCATCGACATAAGAGGCGGAGACCAACTCGAGGTCGGGCGGCCATGGAATGTAAACCTCCTCCAAAAGTTCTATACATAAAACTCAAACATGTACTCAGCTGACATATATAATGAAATTCATTCGGTTCACAAAATTGTGTCTAATCGCCATATCCTTGTGCCACTCGCACTCGTAAAATTAGCAATACGCTAACCATGGAAGTCAACCCTTGGTCGAGTGACTGGCATGGCTAAGTAGTGCGGCCTAAGGGCACCGAAAATACTCGGGCCTTGGGACGTCTACGAATACGCCAACCTGGAGCCACCATCGGAGTCGCCTAGCCCGACTGGCCCACCGGGCCAAGACGACCGGTATACGCTTCTCACAGCGACCTGTCCTTCCCATCCTTGCACAAAGCGACTCGAACGGTTAAGTACCACGCACGGGGACTCCGCAAAAATGGAACCCTCACGCGGCTCGGGAACACACCAAGTAAGAGAGCTGCCTTGGACTCGCCCAGCGACTGGCTTTCCGAGCCAGGGGAGGAGACGCGTTACAAACAACGCATTAGTAACTTGCAACAGGCACGCGCCCAAAATGGCTAAGTACTACGCTCGGGGACTCGCCTAAAAAACAATCCAACTCGCGCTCGGGGACTCACCCCTTCAAAAGACGCAAGGGACAAAACAATGCACAATCAAAAGAAAACACATACGTATACAATCGAGTTATACCCCATTAAAGGGTGGACACACTCAGGGACTCGCTCAAACAAAAAATAAAACACACCACACGATCATGGTCGCATTGCGAGTCGATTGACTCCTCTTACTCAAAATATTGTTCATATTACAAAAGTCGCCACTTGGCATATATTACAAACTGCCCAGAGATGTTATCTATTTCGTAGGCCTTGACGAATAAGCATCCCCACCACCCTTGACACGGATGAAAGGTTGCCATGGGTTCGCCAGCGACTTCGACAACACCGACCAGAAGGGTTGCTCCACTTTAGGTTGTGATGCTCTGGCTCGGGGTCGCCAGGCGCCAATACCGTCTCCTGGTATGGCAGAAGGTCCCCCATCGCCAACACCCAATCAGCAAAGGGGGTACCCTTGGCGGTCAGCTTCAGCACCTCCAAAATCTCAACCATACAAGTCGCCAAAGGGTAGCCGCTGGTGACATCGTCAAGGTCGAAATCGTCGGGTAAGTGGGCAAGACCCAGGCTCAATGTCGTGGTGGCCCCGTGCCTGTGAGCGTGCCATCCACTCCACGACGCCGGGCACCTCCTCCAGATAGCGCCACACTTCTGTCAGTCCCCCAGGAATAACCTCGGTGGGGGACATCCCCTGAAGGACTGCTTGGACGCACAACGCCGAGGCAGTAGCCGCGTTCACCACGGCAGTCACGCACTGTGAGGCATTGAAGGTCTGCACCACCGGGTCGCTTTGCCCTATCACAGCTGCAACATCAGACATCAGTGAAACTATGGATTCCCCACTCGGGGACTCGCTAAACATGCTAAGCAAAGAACATAGACTCACCAAGAAGTTTGCGGCAGCTCTCGGTGACGTGCTTCTCCAGGGCAGCATGATCATCCTGCAGCCCTAGGATGATCGAGTCCGCGGCTTTGCGCTCCTCTTCAGCCGCAGCGACTGTAGCCTTCGCTCGATCCTCAGAAGAAATCGAGGCCACTTTTGCCTCCTCCAACTCCTGGATTAGCAAGGCGATTCGCCCATTCGCCACGTCTAGCTCGGCAACTGGGACGTACCCTTCACGGGCCTTGGAAATTGCAGTCGGAAGACCATCTGAAAAGAAAAGAAAAAAATCGCCAACACGCCAGAACACCAACAGTTCACAGCCGAAAAATGAATCAAGTACTTACCAACAATCTTCTGGAGTCGCCGGTTTTCTTCCTGTGCGACACGTAGATCCCGCTCCAGACGCTCCCTCGCGGCCAAGCGATCTGTCGACTCCCTTTGCAAGCCCTGCAAGAATAACAAAAGTTAGCACTTACGAAAACAGATAATCAGTTCCTAGCCACTGAAAATCAGCGACCAGGAACTCGGGGACTGGCGACTAGAAGAAATCAGTTTCTAGCCGCTGAAATTCAGGAACTAGGAACTCGGGGACTGGAGAGTAGAAGCAACTCAGTGTCTAGCCGCTGAAATTCAGCAACTAGACACTTGGGGACTAGACGTACCTGAATGGCGGCGCCAAGCATCTTGTGAAGCTCTCCAGCGTCCGTCGACGGGACCGTGAAGGAAGTGCGCCCGCGACGTGACCCAACATATTCATCAACGATCTCCGGACTCTATGGAGACTGGTTGTTCGCCACACCTGGAAACCCCTTCGCCATGAAGCGTGGGAACATTGCTGAAGCTCTAGCCGGGGCACTGGTCACCGGAGCCGACATTTCCATCGCTAGAGCGCCCTTGGCTGGCTCCGACCGTGTAGTCACCACCTCTTCGACGACTGTAGCGAGATCGCTCTCCTTGGCGCTATCCATCGCCACGGAGTGTCAGCACCGCCTTTCTGCCTCTTCGCACCCTCCACAGTCGCCGTGCCTTCAGCAGACTTCCTCTTCTTGGGGAGGTCGCCCTCTCCCGTGGTGGCGACCGGCGGAATCTTCGCCACCTAAGGGCGACCGATCTTCTTGACCCTAGACCTGCCAAACCTCCAAAATCAACACAAAGATAGCACAAAAACGGAACACGACATGGAATGGAGAATTCGAAGCTTACTTGGCGACTGGGAGAACGTGTAGCCCGGTGTTGATGTGGGAGGGCTTGTCTAATTCCGGCCCCAGCTTGCGCGTGAGACCTCTCTCGAAGACATCTGAAGCCCACGATACCGCGGGCTTCCTTCATGACGAAGCCATGGTCGCCGATATTTCCGGCTCCCAAGACGTGGCCGCTCTTGAAGGTTGCGGCGACTTCGACGCCGCAGCCTCAGCCGCCTCCTGCTTGGTGCCCTCGAAGCCTTTGGCGTAATCACCGCCAGAGGAACTTCTAACGCCGCCTCGGTGTCCTTGTCCTCCAACCCCTTTGCCATGAAGCAAATGAACTCGTCGGCCCGCGGCTTCGGCTCGATCTCGGAGGGAGAAGGGACCCGCCAGTTCCCCTTGCGGAGGACTCCAACATCCTCGAAGGATTTGAGCTGGGCCGTGGTGCACTTGGATTTCCCCCATGAACCCTCTGGAGGCGCCATTAGGAAGGATGTGGGGTCGCTCGGTGTGAAAGGGATCGAATCGAAGGAAGACATGAGAAATGGATGCACGAGAATGAAGAACGCAGGGAAGGATCTGCAAGGCTGATTTGTTACTCCCCTTATAAGGAGGCGCTACCCACCAAATTTGGGGGTAGCCGTTACCTGCTGTAATTACGCCAAAGTTACCATTGGAATATCCAATGGATAGTTTGACCAGGTTGACGGTCCAACTCCTCCATTCCACTCGCTGGCAACTAGCCCCATCCGCTCGCCGAAGCAATGACTTGGCAGCTGTGGCATTCGCCGGAGCAGCGACTAGGAGCCTGGGGAAAATTTCCTTGGCTTTAGTGGAGTCCACCACTGATTCGACTGGGCGTCCAAATTGGACTCGCCTACTCCGACTGCCAAATGACCACCTGCGCCTGAATCAACGATGGACTTAGGGACTACTGATGGGGATATGCCGAATGGGGTATGCCCAGCAGGATGTTCCGATTGGGCCAAAGGGCTCACGAGTGGGCCTGCAGGACGGCGACTAGAATGCAACTAAAGAGAAGGCCCGACGACTGGAGACTTGAGGCCCAGAAGCATACTCGAAGCCTAGTCGGATTAGGTCAAAGCCTCCGAATCCATATCCTGTTCGGTTGTAAACTGGAAACCCTAGCATGGTGCCTCATATATAAACCTCCCTAGGGTATCATGAGGACTCACGTTCCATCATACACCCCTTCAAGCGACTCGCTACTTAGACGCTGAGCTCGCCACCCCTATAACTCGCTCTCCACTAATCCAATCTAGCAGGAATAGGTGTTTACCCTTCGGGGGTCCGAACCTGGGTAAACCCATGTGCATCCACCCCCATCTTGCACCACAGATGGCCACCAGCTCTCGCCCCCGATTCAATCAATTGTTGCCTACTGCAGCAACTGTCGTGGCCATTTCCACGACAATAGACTAAATAGCGTCTAGATAGATTCAAATTTAGACAAATTTGCGACATCTATTTTGAGACAGAGGGAGTAGTTTCTTGCAACTATACTATCCTGATTATCTGGAGTTCCCTACAATTTCGACTCCAATTGTTGGAGGTTTGTGCAATTTCCTCCCTCCTCGTGTTTCTAGGAATCTCTATGACCCTATGTTCAAACAAAAAAATGATCAAAGACAAAAAATAGGAAGACCATCTGTCAGGGCTCGTTTGATTTGTAGGATTCTCAAAACATAGAAACTAGAAACTATAGGAATTTGGATCAACTATGTGTTTGAATCACAGGTAAAGCAAAGCAATTCTAACATGAGGTTGGAGTGGATGGAATTTTTCCTAAATATAGAGGGAAAAGGAATAATTTGAAGGAATCTGAATTCCCATGTTTTTCCTATTCCTTTATTTTCCTATCCTACATTCCAAACAGGACATAATTCCTATATATTGGAATCTTTTGAATCAAAAAACCAGCGTAGGATTATTTCCTAAGGGACAAAATCCTTCACAAATCCTTTGAATTTTCTTTGAATCAAAGAAGGAATAAAAAGAGGTTTCCTCTCTAAGAAAAAAAAGGAACTCCACCTCTTGGAGAAAAAAGGAACTCCACCTCTTGGATAATTCAATGTGACGAGAGTAGCTACTAGAGTCTATGTCTAGTACCAGTTGTAGCGCCCAATTATAGCATGCTATTACTAGTAGTATGTATTAGTCTTTGCAGGTGCCTCGAAGGAAACAAAATAAAGCTCAGTGGGTAATAAATAGCCATAGCAATTTCCAAGATAGATAATCTTTTGCTTGTTCATTTTGATTTGTGTGACATCTAGAGGCTAGAGGAGTACTATTTGCTTTGTATCTTGAGACAATGAGCTGGAGTAGAAATTTGGATATCTAAACCTAAATTGTCCTGTCAGACCAATGCTCGTTGCATGCAGCTTGACCAAACAGACTTACTGCACTACTTTACTGCGCGTTCGAACAACTATGGAGTATAGTAGTACTACTACAACCATATATGTACTACAAGTAGTAATAGTACAGTAATGTCACACAGGGAGTTCTACATTCATATTGTAGCGCCAATAGCATACGTTGTGCCAATATAGTACTGTAGTAGTCACATCCAGGTTGCCTTATAGGACAAAAAACTAGTACGATGAGCAACAAGATCTATCTATTTATATACTCCTAATTTCATATACTAGTACTACTAAGAAACGACATGAGCGTGTGCTCCAATAGTGCGCCTCCGCACATAGGGTAATCCAGTACTACTAGTACGGAGTAAATCACAACCGCATGGTCACGTGATTATTATGCAATGGTCCATGCCCTAGTGATACGTTGCAAACGTATCTATAATTTTTGATGATTCATGCTTGGTTTTTATCTACTTTCTTATGTTCCGTACACACTTTGGATTACTTTTTATACACTTTCTTTGACTAACCTATTAACAAGATGCCATAGTGCCAGCTGCCTATTTTCTGCTGTTTTTGGTTCCAGGAAAGTCAGAAAATGAATATTCTCGGAATTGGACGGGACAAAAGCCAAAGTCAGTTTTTCACCAAGGGGGACACGTAGCCAGAATACGAGACAGAGAGGGGCTAGAGGGCCGCCAGACCACCTGGTCGCGCAGCCATGCCTGGCCCGTGCCAGGGGGTGTTGTGGCCACCTAAGGCATCCCCTCGGCCTCCCATTCCGCCTATAAGATGCCTCTGATATAGAAACCCTAAGTACCTGATCAAAATTCCAGGAAAGAGTCTATAGCCCCCGTCATCTCCATACCAAGATTGGGAGGGATCTGAAGCTCTTCCTGGCACCCTGCCAGAGGGGACAATTCACCCTGGAGGCCTTCTTCATCACCATGCAAGCCTCCGGTGTGATGCGTGAGTAGTTCATGCTTGGACTACGGGTCCATGTAGTAGCTAGATGGTTGGTTCTTCTCCTTTGTGCTACCATGTTTAGATCTTGTGAGATCTGTTCATGATCAAGATCATCTATTTGTAATCCTACATGTTGTGTTTGCGGTGATCCGATGGATATTGAGATGCTATTTCAGATTGATTATTAATTCTATCATGTCTTTGTTATTTGTGATCTTGCATGCTCTCTGTTGTTAGTAGATATCTTGGCCGAGTAGATGCTAGCAACTCCAAGAGGGAGTATTTATGCTCGATAGTGGGTTCATGCCTCTAGTAATCTAGGGAAGTGACAGAAATCTCTAAGGTACTAGATGTCCTGTTGCTACTAGGGAGAAAACAGCAATCCATTGTTCATAGAACAATCGTATTGTTTACTTTACACGCAATGCATAATGCAATTATCTGTTGCTTGCAACTTAATACTGGAGGGGGTTCAGATGATAACCTGAAGGTGGATTATTAGTCATAGATGCAGTTGGATTACGGTCTATGTATAATGTTGTAATGCCGAATCAAATCTCATAGGAGTCAAGATGATTAGTATATGCATGTTTGCCTTCTCGATGTTTGTCAACTGCCCCGCTGTAATTTATTCACCCAACATGTCATCTATCTTAAGGAGAACAATCGCTAGTGAACTATGGACCCCGGTCCTTTCTTTTATCATCAATCTACAACTGTTTACTATTTTCTGTTTACTTTCTGCAAGCTTTTACTCTCTTCCACACAATATGTTTAATCCTTTGTTTTCAGCAAAATCGGTGAGATTGACAACCTCACTGTAAGTTGGGGGCAAAGTTATGTGGTTGTGTTGTTCAGGATTCCAAGTTGGCAACAACACCTTGGAGGTGTTTCCTTGCTCCTACTGGTTCGATAACCTTGGTTTCATAACTGAGGGAAATCTTGTTGTTTTGCTCATCATACCTTCCTCTTGGGGTTCCCCAACGAGCTCAATATATTTTGGGCCATCAAGCTATTTTTCTGGCGCCATTGCCGGGGAGTCAAGGACATCTTCACATGGGGAGTCCCTCATAACAAATCTCTTTACTTTGTTGTTTTCATTTTTCTTAGTTTATTTCTACTTTGTTTGCTTGTTTCTTTATCAAAAACACAAAAAAATTAGTTTTACTAGTTTGCTTTCTTTATTAAAAACACACACAAAATATTATTAGTTCCTATCTTAAGTTGCCATTATGTCTAGAATTGCTCCAATCACTATGTTAGCTAAGCAAACGATTTTCACTTTTAATCAAGGAATTGAAGAGAGTTTCAAAGAAGCTTGGTCTAGAATCTCTGATCTACATGAAAAAACCGAACCTAAAATGACTCAAAGCTTGTTCCTTAGCAGTTTTTACCTTGGAATTGCTCTTTGCTATAGATATGCTTTGGATGCTGTAGTGGGAGGATATTTCCTCCAATGCAATGAGGATGATGCTTTTAATGCCATAAAGAAGTTGGTCTTTAGTTATAACTTTCCTAGCAAATCTGATTCTTCCTTTATAAACATATTTGCTAGATTAAACACTCTTGAGACTAGCATTGCTAGATTAAAAGATTGCTATAATACACTTAGAGAGCATCATGACTATGTTCCAATAAATTCTGAACCCTCAAAGTGGCTTCCCACAGTAAAGATTTTTATGAATAATGAAACCTTTCATGCTCGATGTGATATCATGTGTGAATTCTATCTTATGCCTAAAGATATCTATGAATCTTTGAATCTTTGGGGACTTTCTGAAGGAGGAGGAGAAATATTTCTTGCTAATAATGCCACAATATCACCAATTGGAATAGCTGAAGGAGTGTTCACAAAGATCCTAGGGAAAATGGTTTCTACTAATTATCTTGTTATTGAATGTGTAGGAAAAGGACAAATTACACTTGGAAGATCCCTATTGAAACTCCTTGGAGCAATAATAGATGTGGAAAAGGCCACCATGCACTTTGCTTCTCCACCAAACAATCATATGTTCCCCAAGGTTAAGAATAAAAGTAAGAGAGGTAAGGGCAAGAAATTTGGTTTTAATGCTTCTTCATTTGAGAACACTTGATGCTTTTCTTGCTTCTTATTCCCAACTCAAAGGCGTTAAAGAAAAGTACTTATTGGGAGATAACCCAAAAGTTTTAGATGAGTCTTGGAAGTTATTATTTCAGTAATAACCGCTCATTATCCTTTTTATTTGCTTTTTGTGCCAAGAGTAACCTCTAATGAGAGAGAAGTAATGCTTGGGAAAGTTGTTGTCCCAAAAACAGATTTTTGTGCTTCGCCGTAAAAATTCGTGTAAAATCTTTGTACGTCGTTTTGAGGCATTCATTTTTGTGCTTCTGCCCCAGGTTGTTATCTAACTTTCGTTAGTTCAGCACTTTTTGATTTGAGCAACAGAAGGTCTTCGAAAAAATTGGTTTTTACCTGCTGGTCTGTTTTGACAGATTGCTGCCATTATTTGCATTTGCTTCTTGTTGTTTCCTTTTTGGGTTCTCTTTGGGGAATTGAGCTTTTCAAGGTAAGTGCTTCAGTAGATTGTGTTTTAATGTAAGTATTATTGGTGTTGAAACTGAACCAAAAGACTTATTATCTTGAGTGCACTAATGTTGCTAATAAAGATTGTGTGAAGTTTTGTATGAAGGAAAAATTTCAGGTGTATGGAGAGAATAATGTAATGAGATGAAGAATGGACTAAAGCTCAAGCTTGGGGATTCCACCCCGTGTCACCCCAAGAAATATTCAAGAAGTAGAAGCATCAAAGCTTGGGGATGCCCAACGCATCCCCTTCTTCATCAATAAAAATCCCAGGTTTCTTCCAAACACTTCATTTTTATTGTTTCATGCACAGTTCGGTTGTTCTTGGAGTGTCTTTGTTTTCCTTTTTGGTTTTCGTTTGCTTGGTTTTCTTAGTTTGCTGAATAAATTGGTTGTACCCCCTCTTTCATGCATTGGTTTTCAAATAGTTTTGTTTGGATTGGAAAATAGTAGGAAAAATTCATGCTTAAGTGGTAAAAGGAGTTTCTTTTTTACTGTGGCCTATGCTTTGTCATGTCATGCTTGATATTGTTTTGGCTTTATGCTTAGTGATCTTTGTTGTAGCATGACATGTTATAAGCAATTGATATTGCTTAATGTGCCTTGGAAGAATCATGCGTTGTTTTTGCATATTAAAGCATAGTATTGTGGTATTCTCCTTTGATGCTTTATTTGGGTTGACTTGGCGCATGCTCACACCATGTTATGACTACCTCAAGTCACCATAATCCTTTATGATCCTTTAGTTTTCGACTTTTAATATCACTTTATGCTTTGATTAATGATGTTTTGTCACTCTGCATGATTATGGCCATTATTGCTCTCTTAGTTGGTCGCTCCCAGTCTTTTGCTAGCCTCCATAACCAAGTATGAGTTCCACTCATGCATCCAACTCCAAATAAAACCAAGTTGTTCCAAAGAGTCCACCATACCTACCTATTAGCATTTGCTATTCCAAGTATATTCATGTTTTTATCTACCTTCCGAATTAAACTTGTTATGTGAAAACTAGTGATTAAAGCTCTCACGAACTTGATGGCACACTTTACTTTTTTGCATTTAATAATCTTGAACCATTGTGTCCATCTTTGTTGCGTATATGCTTGCCCTTTATAAGTTGAAGTTAGCAGAACCATGTATCATGGGGAATGCTTTCAACATTGCACTTATTATTCCGTTGATATCATGATTCTTTTGCTTATGGATCCCGGCGGTGTGAATTAAAAGGGGAACTTGTAAGATCATGGAGTTTGTATGTGTGTTAGAGTAACGCCTGGGCCGCTAGACTAAGCCATGCCTAATCATGGTGGAAACTTGCAGCGTAACCATAATGAGCACTCAACGAAGCATCCTCAATAAAAACCTATGCAAATAGCAAATAAAAATATCGCTGAGATGCTCATTGTCTTCTTGCCTTGTCATTTTGATTATGGGATAGCTCATGTATCATGTGCAAGGGGTACCCCGTTGGAAGTTCTCTATGATACATATGTACTTACAATGATAAAATCTTACTTGTGACTGAAGTTGAGTAGCATGAGGTTCGGTACTCGTAAGTAAGGGGCATGAGATTTCAACTTATAACTTGTCAAGCATATCCTCTTAGTTGTGTCACTTTAACCTTAATCATCTAAAGATGCTTATGATAGGGGAAATGAGAGCTGAAAGCTAATAAGTACCTTAATTTTTGGAAGCTCTTTATGAAACTTGAATCCCTACTTCCTTCTATGAAGGCCTTTCTTTTACTTTTATGTTGAGTCTCCACCTTCTATCTTTATGCACCTATTTTGAGAGCATAGTGGACATTCTTAGTTCTTTGTGCATTGTCCCAAGACTTGTTGATTGATGCATAACTTTGATATTGCTTGTTCTTAAACTATTTGTATCTAGTCACCCTTATGAACTTTGAAGGTGTCATATGCATTTATGTTTGCTACTCTATGAGGGACAAGCTGAATGCCACTATGCTATGTTTTCTTTATGTGAAACAAACAAACGTCTTGCAAAGCATTGTTATTCATGAATCTTTTGTTTTTTCCTTTTCATGTTGCAACATAGTTGCTATGTCCTACTGTTAGAACTTTATCTTTCATGCTATGTTGAAGTACTATGATCCCAACTATAAATGCTTTACAAATACTTTGATCATGTTTATGATGGTGCATGTCACCTCATAAATTATTCTTTCTTTTTATCACTTACCTACTCGAGGATGACCAAGAGTTAAGCTTGGGAATGTTGATATGTTGCAAATGTATCTATAATTTTTGATGTTCCATGCTTGGTTTTTATCTACTTTCTTATGTTTTGTCCACACTTTGGAGTACTTTTTATACACTTTCTTGGACTAACCTATTAACAAGATGCCATAGTGCCAGCTCCTTGTTTTCTGCTGTTTTTGATTCCAGGAAAGTCAGAAAATGAATATTCTCGGAATTGGACGAGACAAAAGCCAAAGTCAGTTTTTCATCGAGGGGGACACTAAGCCATAATACGAGACGGAGAGGGGCCAGAAGGCCGCCACACCACCTGGCCGCGCGGCCAGGCCTGGCCTGTGCCAGGGGTTGGTGTGGCCACCTAGGGCACCCCCTCGGCCTCCCCTTTCGCCTATAAGATGCCTTCTATACAGAAACCCTAAGTACCTGATCAAAAATCCACGAAAGAGTCTGTAGTCAGCATCATATCCATCCCTAGATTGAGAGGGATCTGAAGCTCTTCCCAGCACCCTGTCGGAGGGGAGAATTCACCCTGGAGGCCTTCTTCATCACCATGCAAGCCTCCGGTGTGATGCGTGAGTAGTTCATCCTTGGACTACGGGTCCATGTAGTAGATAGATGGTTGGTTCTTCTCCTTTGTGCTACCATGTTTAGATCTTATGAGCTCCGTTCATGATCAAGATCATCTATTTGTAATCCTACATGTTGTGTTTGCGGGGATCCGATGGATATTGAGATGCTATTTCAGATTGATTATTGATTCTATCGTGTCTTTGTTATTTTTGATCTTGCATGCTCTCCGTTGTTAGTAGATATCTTGGCTGAGTAGATGCTAGCAACTCCAAGAGGGAGTATTTATGCTTGATAGTGGGTTCATGCCTCTAGTAATCTGGGGAAGTGACAGAAATCTCTAAGTTACTAGATGTGCTGTTGCTACTAGGGAGAAAACAGTAATCCTTTGTTCATAGAACAATCATATTGTTTACTTTACATGCAATGCGTAATGCAATTATGTGTTGCTTGCAGCTTAATACTGGAGGGTGTTCAGATGATAACCTAAAGGTGGATTATTAGTCATAGATCTAGTTGGATTACGGTCTATGTATAATGTTGTAATGCCCAATCAAATCTCATAGGAGTCAAGATGATTAGTATATGCATGTTTGCTTTCTCGATGTTTGTCAATTGCCCCGCTGTAATTTGTTCACCCAACATGTCATCTATCTTAAGGAGAACCACCACTAGTGAACTATGGGTCCTGGTCCTTTCTTTTATCATCAATTTACAACTGTTTACTATTTTCTGTTTACTTTCTACAAGCTTTTACTTTCTTCCACACAATAGGTTTAATCCTTTGTTTTCAGCAAAACCGGTGAGATTGACAACCTCGCTGTAAGTTGGGGGCAAAGTTTTGTGGTTGTGTTGTGCAGGATTCCAAGTTGGCAACAACACCTTGGAGGTGTTTCCTTGCTCCTACTGGTTCAATAACCTTGGTTTCATAACCGAGGGAAAAGTTGTTGTTGTGCTCATAGTACCTTCCTCTTGGGGTTCCCCAATGAGCTCGATATATTTTGGGCTATCACCTAGTCGTGAGCACGTGTTGTAGCAGTGAATAATTTCTAAAAAAACGAATACTCATAAGTAATTACTCCCTCCATCCTAAAATAGTAGTAACTGACTTGGCTTTGTCTAGATCCGCATGTATCTCAACGCATTTTAGTACTTATATAATCCCTCATTTCCAAATTAGAAAGCATATTTGGTTTTGTCAAAGCCAATATTTATAAAGTTTGACCAACTATATGCACAAACATGCTAACTTACATAATGTCAACGCATATAATATGAAAACATGGTTCATGATGATTCTGATAACATTGAGTTGATGTCGTACATGTCCATATTATTTTCTAGATATTTAGTCAAAGTTTATTATGTTTGACTTTGAAAAAAACTAATACGCATCCTAATTTGGGAAGGAGGGAGTACATGTGAAGTCAGTTAATTTGGGATGGATAGAGTACTACTCCGTACTAGTAGTCGTCGAAGTAACATAGTATGGAGTAGTAAGGAGTAAAACTTAGTTTATAGCAAAATACAATCTTCCTAATACCAAAGAGACCATGACTCCGACTACTAGTAATTAATACATCATTTAATTCACGTTAGGACCATTAGATGAGAACATGAAGATCAACTCTTCTTGTCAATGCAAACACAAAAGAGTTTTAATCCGGTGTCATCCCCTACTACTAAAGTTAGAAAACTGAAAACATAAGAATTGCTAGGATTGGCCAATACCCCTTCATGTCCTCTGAGCCGAAGAGACATTGGTTAATCCTAACCCTCCTTGTGTTTTCAATTTCTTAAATTCAAGAGAAGGGGGAGGAACAAAAGCAAGCCTCAACACTGAAAAACACCTCTTTGTCATCTTGGACGTTCCAACAGTAGTGGTATTGTACCACACAGGCACCATGTGGAATGTGAGATCTCTGAGCACGACCCTACCCCAGCATGCGTAGCTCCTAGGCTCGATTACTACATATGGGTGTTCGTCAAGAGGTCATTTGGCGTACGGAAACACGCAGAAGTTATACCAATTTGCTTTACCAAACAAAAACTATGAGCAAAATCATCAATGTATTTATGGCATGTACTCATGACGATCACATGAAACGCATAATATTCTCCACTGTGCATCCTCACGTAGATCGCAAACATGCATGGTCATTTGATTATGCATGGTCTATGGAGTTAAAAACACAAACAATCCTTGTACTGGTGTGTGGGGCTCGATTTAGCCCTCTAACTCGTGATTTCCTTAACTTTACGCACAAACATGTCAAAATGACTAAATTTAGTTGTAAGTGAGGTTTGCAGTCAAAATTGTGTTAGCCTAGATGACATGTGGACGTCGGTCATGCATGCAGGAGAGCATCGCCCTATATCCTTGCACCTAGCGCCTCTCGTATAATAGACATTTAGGGTGAGCTAATATCCTATAAGATTGATTTTGTAAACTTAGATGTTAGATAATTATAAGATATGTTATGTTCCAATATTGCAAATACCGAACCCTAGTTATTTATTTTTTCCCTTGGCTTGTGCCCTGATCTGCCCATGCGAGTGCATCTCGTGGTTGAACCTCAATTATGGAGAGTTGCGGCTCTAGTGGTTCGAGCTCGAGTCCGAAGGAGTATCGTGTGCCCAACATAGTGCTACTCATCATTAAGCGTGACCAATTCAAGCATCATTTCTTGAAGAAGTACACCGCCCAGACCAATGTCCACGGGTATCCGAATGGTATTTCTTCAAGTGTGTCGTTATTATAGGGTTAGTGAGGTGGGCTGCTTTGATTTTCCTCCAGTTTTTTCACGTGTTTGAGATGAATTTCCTTCTTAATATGGATGTTGAGCTAATTTTGTTTTTCGGTAATGTAACCCAATGGGTGTAATATGTTGAATTGTTCTAAGCATCGCGTTGTTTCCTTCTCTCGAATAAAACAAAAATAAAGTAGCATGCAGGTGAAAACTACATTGTGTTGCTTACTCGGAAGGATGTGCGGGGAGGGGAAGTGGCAGTTGATATGCAAATATGGGGCATATTGTTTATTGTTCGAGATGCAGGAGGCACTACGTGCAAAATTCTAGGGAAGCCTATCCTGCAAGCTGGACCCACATCGACCTGTCGTCCACACCAGCGCAATTTCGATGGTAATCCTGGTTCAAGACTTAAATCAAGTCAAATTGACAAGTTTGGGCATAAAATTTCGTAATCACTGAGTTAGAGGACTAAATCGATGCACCGTAAGAATGGATAGTGTGTTTATCTCTGGTTCATGCCATAGAAGTGAACAATTACATAAAAGTCATTATAAACCCCTAAATACTCCATAATAACAATAGCAGCAAACTTAGTTTACATCCAAAATGCATCCTTCTTAGTGCCAAAAGAGATCCTACATGCAACTAATACTAGTAAGCTTGAGTAGTAAAATAGTACTATTTATCTGGTAATACACCATGACAGTCTTGTTAGGATCATTAGCCGTAGTTTAAGATCATTTTTTCCAGTTGATGCAAATCTATAAAGATAAATGGGTGGACTCTCCAACCTTCACCAGGAACTGCGGCGGCACCTCGAGGTACGTCGTGATCTGGTCGGACAGGAAGTTGGTCGGTGACGAGCTGCTCATCAGCTCGATTACCGCATTAATGCTCTAGGTCATTGAGAAGTCCTCCGACTCCAGCGGGCCAGGCGCACACAGTTTGACCATGTATTGTGGCCACAAGCACATATCTTGCCTGATGTACACCAAGGACATTATGGCGGCTGGGCTGATAGTGCTGATGGTCAGGCCAAACACAGTACCGTCATCCCCGTAGAGGAAGCGTGTGAATCCCCTCATGCTTGCTGGTGGCAGAATCAGGATCAGACAAAAGAAGGTGTTTTTGTAGATGGCCCTGGTTACTATGACCCCATGGGCCTCCTTCATGTCGGGAAGGAGCCCTGACAGTGAGATAATGAAATCACAGGAGGGATCCATGCAGGAGTACAGGCCATGCGGGCACGCGATCTTATGCTCGTCGACCTTTTTGAAGGTGACCAAGATAAATGAGACGTCGTAGGGGCACTCAATCATCGCCTCAGACTCAATGGCGACCATAGCAGTTGGCTCACAGTCGAATCTGCCGATGAAGTATATGCACTTATGGAAGTGGTTATAGAGGGAAGATGAGCTCGCCGACGTAGTGACCGTCGGCTAGAAACCCGGGTTGGATATACTGAAGAGTATGATGATTGAGTTTCGTACTATACTGGTACGAGTTTACATGAATACACTAGGCATCGGTGCACCGGTGGTGGCTAAGGCTCTGCACTTGGCCACTTTCCTTTGCCTCTATACGTACGTAGTAGTAGGAGTAGTACAACGCAAGATTTTAGTGTAGACCACTTCACACCATGCTTCACAGTGCTTTGTCAAAATACAAAGGTTGCAGAAAGCTGACAGATGAGTAAAGCAGGTGTCATACTGTACTGTACCAGTCAAATAGATCCACGTGAAAGACAAGAAGATCTACTCCTAGAGAGAGACAGAAAAGCCTGGGGCATGGTGCAGGGTGTACAGTGTTGCAGGGGAGAGACCAAGGACTGCATGCATGTCTTCGACACCAACTTGTAATTAACTTTTTTGGTCTTATCAAATTTAAATGGCCTTAGCAATCCCATATAGATGGAGTACTAGTACTAGTACATCTTAGAAAAAATCAGACAATCTAGTACTGTATTTATTAGTGGTACTTTTTTTGAGAAATTATTAGTAGTAGTACTTAAATATGTGAACAACCAATCTAAGTTACTAGTCCAATAGAGAGCATGATCACTCTGTTCTATGTGTTCTTGTTTACTACGTACAAGTAGTAACAACTAGAATGTAGATTATTTCAGAACAAATTTTGGCTCTACAATATGTAGAATACGTGCAAACCTCAAAATACACTTCATTGCTTAGTTTTAGGGATCTTGTGCTAAATGCATGGACTTTGATCTAATTTTCATTTTTATGTGGTCCTTGGTGTAACTTGTACTTCCATCGAATGTGTGTACTAAAGCACCTCGCTCCTACGGGACCTACCATAATTAAAATAAAATTGCACTTCCCCAATTATCAAACAAAGTGGACCATGGTTTCTTATAATTCCAAAAATTTTAGAACTAGGATTTTTCAAGCTTCCTAGCTAAGTTCGGTGAATTTTTGTTGGTTTAAAGAAATTAGGTCAAACTTTTGCTACACAAGTAAGGGAAATTGATTGCTCTTGAATTAAATGTATTTTCAGAGGTAGATGGGTGGATCTTCATGTAGTAGCAATGTCATCGGTGTGAGTTTTAAACTATCACGATAGAACATTAAATTCTCAATTTTTCGAGTGATGACGAGATTATTCTTTTCCGTAAGGAATCTCCAAAGAATATGGATCTCAATACCACAAGCCAAGTTTTCAGACATATATAGTGGACCAACATGTTGTACCAATGATACCCATGTTTTACGAGCTTTCAAACTTCCTAGCTCCGCCAAGTTGAATGACTTTATGCCAATTTATCAAAATCAGGTCAAATTTGAACTACATGTAAATTGTAGCTTGTTTTGAAAGTTTTATGAAAAATATTCTAGAGGTACCCATCCGAGGTTCACTTAATATATTATAAACCACCGAGAGTTTTGATGACAAGTTCAACTTCTTGCTAAGATTTTGCATCTTGATAGTTTAACAAAATTAGGTCAAACTTGAGCTACAAGTAAGAACAATAGATCGCTCTTGAATTAAATGTAATTTCATAGGTAAATGGATGCATCCCCTTCTAGTAAACAATGTCCTCGGTGTGAGTGTCCAACTATTAGGAAAGAACATTCTCAATTTTCCGAGTGATGACAAGATCATTCTTTTCCATAAAGAAAATTCCGAAGAATATTGGATGTCAATGCCACATGCCAAGTTTACATACATATACAATGGACCAACATGTTGTACCAACAATTCCCATATTTTATGAGTTTGAAACTTCCTAGCTAACTCTGCCCATTTGAATGAATTTATGTCGGCTTATCGAAATTAGGTCAAATTTGAAACTACAAGTAAATTGTAGGTTTCTTTGACAGTTTTAAGAAAAAGGTTTTGGAGGTACCCATCTAGGGGTCACAATTAATATATCAGAAACCACCGAGAGTTTTGACGATAGGTTCAACTTCTTGCTAAGATTTTGCATCTTGACAATTTAACAAAATTAGGTCAAACTTGAGCTACAAGTAAGTGCGATAGATTGCTCTTGAATTAAATGTCTTTTCAGAGGTAGATGGGTGCATCTTCTTGTAGTAAACAATATTGTCAGTGTGAGTTTCCAACTATCAGGAAAGAACACTCTCAATTTTCTGAGTGATGACGAGATTATTCTCTCAAGTAAAGAAAGTCCGAAGAATATGGATCTGAATGCCACAAGCCAAGTTTTCACACATATATAGTGGACCAACATATTATACTTACAATTTCCCGTGTTTATGAGTTCTCAAAATTCCTAGCTAATAACTCCACCCACTTGAATGACTTTATGTCGATTAATCAAAATTAGGTAAAATTTGAACTACTACAAATAAATTGTAGGTTGCTCTGAAAGTTTTACGAAAACACTTTTGGAGGTACCCATCAGTGGGTCACAATTAATATTTGAGAAACAACCGAGAGTTTTGACGACGAGTTCAACTTCTTGCTAAGATTTTGCATCTTGATAGTTTAACAAAATTAGGTCAAACTTGAGCTACATGTAAGTGCGGTAGATTGCTCTTGAATTAAATGTCTTTTTGGAGGTAGATAGGTGCATCTTCCTATAGTAAACAATGTCGTTAGTGTGAGTTTCCAACTATCAGGAAAGAACATTCAACTCTACATTTTCCGAGTGAAGACGAGCGAGGTTGTTCTTTTCCGTAAAGAAAAGTCCAAATAATGTTGGATGTCAATGCCACAAGCCAAGTTTACAGACATATATAGTGGACCAACATGTTGTACCAATGATTCCCATGTTTTATCTATTTCCAGACTTCCTAGCTAACTCTGCCCATTTGAATGACTTTATGTCAATTTGTCAAAATTAGGTCAAATTTGAAACTACAAGTAAATTGTAGGTTTTGTTTTGATAGTTTTACAGAAAAAGCTTTTGTAGGTACCCATCGAGGTGTCACAACTAATATATCAGAAACCAGCGAGAGTTTTGACGATAGGTTCAACTTCTTGCTAAAATTTTACATCTTGAAAATTTAGTGAAATTAGGTCAAACTTGAGATACAAGTGAGTATGATAGATTGCTCCTGAATTAAATGTATTTTTAGAGGTAGATCGGTGCATCTTCTTGTAGTAAATAATGTCATCAGTGTGAGTTTCCAACTATCAGGAAATAACATTCAATTCTACATTTTCCGAGTGAAGACGAGCGAGGTTGTTCTTTTCCGTAAAGAAAAGTCTGAAGAATATTGGATCTGAATGCCACAAGCCAAGTTTACAGACATATATATAGTGGACCAACATGTTGTAACAACGATTCCCATGTTTTATGAGTTTTGAAACTTCCTAGCTAACTCTGCCCATTTGAATGACTTTATGTCGATTTATCAAGCCAACCAACATAAATAAGTAAATACAAAAAAAGAGAATTACTAGTAATGTAGTCTGGGGGTTTTTGGAAGATGATGGAACCCTCCCACCCCACCTAGCCTCCATTGTCGGCGATCTCCCTGATCACCGGTGATCTACCTTATCTAATCCAATCATCCTATCCGGCGTCTTCTTCTGATCAAGGTGATATACTTTTTTATCTCCATCATGCTTCCTCCCACGACTTGTTGGAAGGTTTCTTTATGTGGCCCAACCGAGAGTGGTCAGTTCTTCGATGGCTCCCTAGCTTTTTGGTCCGATAAGGATTTGTTGGTTCTCCTCAAGGCCAATGGTGATCCTTTGGTAGGAAGACATCTGGAAAATGGGGTAGTTATTCAGATTGGTTCGATTGTGACGTTCCCCTCTCACCTGGCCAGAGTCATTGGATCTTCTATATCTTTGGCTAGATCACCTGCTGGGTTCAAAAATGGCTATGTTTCCAAGGTATTAAGATTGAAGGCTTCTTGTAAACCTCTTTCTTGTGATGCTTTTCCCTTTGATGCAATTCTAATTCTTAGACTTCAAGCAAGAAGATTGGTCCTTCTTAATCAAAAGGAAATTGTTATTGATGCCATATATCTCCTTCAAGGTGAATCTATATCGAAAGGAATCACACTTGAGTTACCCATCCATAGTGTGTCTATTGGAGATCAAATTCTTAAGATGGAATCAACATTGCATGAGCCAAATTTGAAACAAGAAGGTTTGCTAAGGGACAAAGCTGAGTTTGAAAAGGTGAAATGATCTTTTGCTCCTTCACTAGATTTTGAGAAAGGTCTCCTTTTTAACAACTTTGCTTTAGAAAAGTTTGGACATGCTGCCTATTTCTCTAGAGGTTGTGGTAGAAGGGAATTCCTATTGGTTATTTCTTTTGGACGTGCCATCTACAAGCTTGATATTCACACTATTAGTCGTGTACTTCAAGCAAACTTTGGAGGAAAAGCAAGTCTGTTCAAAGTGATTCTCCTTTAGGATCGAACCTTTCGCTTCTTGGTTGCATCAAGAGCCATAGGTTTTGAAATTTATAACACTGGAAAGTTTTCTCAAAATGCTTTTGAATGCTTTATTCATCTTTGGGGCAATGGAGGGCCAAATTAGCGCTTTGAAGAATCAAAATATTACAGAGAACAAGATGAGGAATGGCAGTTGGTCACGTCCAAGAATAATTCTAAAAATAATAACCGTACTTCGGTTTTCAAAAGATTATCCGTGAATAACTCTCAGGCTTGTGCCGTTGGAAATTTTAAATGCAATTCAATTACGCCAATTTAGGAGAAAATAGACACTAATGGTCTTAATGGGCTTTCTTTCGCTGAGGTTGTGTGGAATGAGCGCTTGTCTTCTAACCGACAATATCAATTAGAGTTTAATTGCCTATCGCCTCATTTACCGGGTCCTTTAAAAAATTGGAAATTTCCTTCCTTTCCTAGCAAGGTTTATCCCAACTCAAATTACCATTCTTGGTTTTGGGATTTTGGGCCGGCACAGGAAGTTAAGACTACTTTTACTGTGGTTGATTTTCGCAATTTTCCTAGCCCGAGGAGCTGCTCTGTCTAGCCTCCTTGTCTTCCTTCGCCTCCACCCATGGCTCCTACATCTCTACTCCTCCCACTTCAAAAGTTTTAGTCAATTCCTCATCTACGGCAATGGCTAATATACCCATCAACCCAAGGCCTTTTCTCCCACATGGTTTCGACATCCAGGAAGTAGAAGGAAGAACTTCAGTAAAGAAGGTGGTGGTGTCGCGTCGACCTCGAGAACATGAATAGTATGCTATCGCTTCTATCAATCCTCTCCCTCCAGGTGAGATCCCCTTTTCAAATGTTAGAGAGGTGCTGCAAGATTTTCTACTCAACTCCGCTAGAGTAGGCATAATTGATCTCCAAGACTGTCCTTTTGGGGAAGCTTATGTGCAGTTCTCCCATGTTAGTGATCATGATAGACTGGTTAGGGATAGTGCTATTCCTTTCGAGGATGTGCACATTTCCTTTCTCAAGCATATTGAGGGGACTAACTAGAGGAGGGCACAATTTAACACTGAATGTTGGGTGATGATGGTTGGACCTCTTTTGGATCATTGTTGTACTGTAGATCTCAATTCAGTTTTTGCTGATATTGGTAAGCTGCTATTATGGGAAAGAGATCCAAACAAAAAGGGCAGAATCCTTGCAAAACTCAGAGTCACTAATCTTATAGATATTCCTAAAAGTGTCAGACTTACTAAGGTGGACAATCCTGACTCGGAATCTTAGACCTTTTCTGTCAAAGTGTTGTTCAATAACCTGTTGGGAGGTGGACCTGCTGATGAGGACCCTTTACCTCATGATGGGGTGGACCCCCACCCATTGTCTGCAAATGGATTTGATAATCCAGTTAACTTTGAGCCACCTCCACCCAACCTGACAACAACAATGATGATGAGGGTTGGGATCATTGGGCCATGGAAATAATGTGCAGCAGCTTGTTCCTAGGAATGTTGCATAGGATGAAGACCTTGTGGAGCCCCTTGTAGATATGCAGATTGGCCCTCTGAACTTTCCACCATAAGCAAACTATGGTGTCACTACTAGCTCTGACAGTATAAACTCTGTGTTGGAGGTGGTTCACCATAATAATGATAATGTTGTTGAGCAACATGGTATGCCTGCCATCCTAAGGAAAGGATTGAACAACATATTACAAGCTTATCAAGAGGAAGAAGATGATTTGGATGTAGATGATGCTCATGCTGGCATCATTGAGGAGAACAATGATGGTATGCTTGAGGATGTGAGGCTGGATTCTCCAAACATTTCTCATGTTCAGCTTCAAGTTGGCATGGTACATAATCACTTTTTTCAAATCCCTGAGGAACAAGCCATTCTACAAACATTCTCAACTCAAGGAGTCAACTTATAGAAAAGATTCTTTCCTCCACACTCTAAGAAGCTGGATATTGTCGGCTCCATATGTCAGATTCCAGTAAGTTGGTCTGATTTTATAACTTTAATGCTATTGACATCTGAAAAGTTCGATTGGACATGGAAATTTATGCAATCTACTCTTTGGAATATGATAATTGAACCAATTGGGCATGAAGAGACTATATGTTTCCTAATTCCTGATAAATGCTCCACCACTTTAGCTCCCTCCTGTCTGATCTCTGATGGAAATGAACAATTTTTTCAGCATGAAAGCAACTTCTCCTCCCCTATTACCCCAAAAAGGAAAAGAAAGGGAACTGGGCCTCCTTTGGTTGAATATGAGGTGAGGAGAAGTCCTATAATTATTGAGCTAAATGGTGGTTTTACAAGTCATGCATATTGTTCTAACAAAAATTGTCTATCCTGTCATGCTACTCCACCTGACAAAAATCTTGGCATTGTAAAAAAATTGTTGTCTCTTTCTGTAAGATGGCAGAGGAAGGACTAGAAAACAAGTTACTAAAAAGAGTAAGATCATGCAGAAGAACAAAAAGGCACCTGGACCAAGCACCATGGAAAGGGGAAAGGAAAAGAATCTGCAAAACCTTCTCAAGCTGCTGCCAAGAAAGGGGTTGTTGGAACCTGTGCCAAACAAGCCAAAAAGAAGCTGCCAAAATAAGTTTCCTCAATGTTGTCACAAACTTAGTATTTTGGTTGCCTTGTTGGCAAAGTATTTCTGTTTGATACATGTTATGTACTCAAAATGGTTGTCTGGATATTCTCTTTTGTAACTGATATTGTTGGTCCCTATCTTTATTATGACTGGGTGATGGCAATTTGGAATTGTGTCTGCTATCTCTATGGACACTGGTGGAAAACATATAATTGTTTCTGCCATAGAACAAACAACAACATAGTTCTTCATGGATAATACAAAAAGATGGAAAATAATGAACTGCAATATTAGGGGGATTAATTCTGAAAAGAAATGGCTAGCTCTAGCTAGTAAGATTGATCAAGCTAGTTGTGACATAATTTGCCTACAAGAAACAAAAAGATATTTCTCTGACATGTACTGTCTAAGAAAGTTTTGTCCTAAAAATTCAATATGTTTGAATATATTCCTTTGGTGGGGGATTCTAGGGACTAATCACAATCTGGAATGGTGCTCTATTTGAAGGGGTCTAGCCTTCTCAAATGATTTTTCTCTGTCTATCAAGTTGACTTATAAAATCTCTGACAACACATGGTTTGTCACTAATATTTATGGACCTTGTACTTCTGAAAGAAAAGATGTGTTTCTAGATTGGTTTGGTAACATTGACATGGCCCATGGTGTGGATTGGCTGATAGTAGGAGATTTTAACTTAATAAGGAAGGTCTCTGACAGAAACAGGGGGTGGTGATGTAAATGAAATGCTCTTATTCAATGAATCTATCAGCAACATGGGTCTGATTGAGCTACCACTTAAAGGAAAGAAATTCACTTGGAGTAATATGCAAAAGGATCCCTTACTTTAAAGATTGGAGTGGTTTTTTACCTCCAGTTCCTAGACAATCTCATATCCATCATCCTTGGTTTACCCCCTTGTCAAACCAACCTCTGATCATCTTCCTTGTATCATCTCCATTGGAACAAAGATCCGTAAGGCAAGAATTTTCAGATTTTAAAACTATTGGCTGCAGCACAGTGACTTCAAACAAATTTTGCAAAATGCTTGGAACATTCCAAGTGTGTTTTCTGATAGTACAAAGATAATAAATGCAAAACTGAAGAATTTAAGAAGATCCATTAAACTTTGGGCTAAAACCCTGCCTTGTCTAAAATCTCTTATTGCCAAGGTAAATGAAGTTACTGAGTTACTAGATAACATGGAAGAGTTGAGATATCTCAGTATACCAGAATGGAATCTAAGAGACGTTTTGAAAACACGTATCATTACTCTCTTACAAAATCAAAAGGCATACTAGAAGAAAAGAAGGAAAATTAATCGGGTCAAGCTTGGAGATGCAAATACAAAATTCTTTCATACAAAAGAAACAATCAACTATAGACCTAACTCCATCTCCATGTTAAAGAACAATAATTATGTGGAGGTTACTGATCATGAAGGAAAGACAAAAATTATGTGGAATGCTTTCAAAGAAAGAATGGGAACTTCTGACAAACCATCCATGCATTTTAACTTACATGAATTTTATGGTTATGGCATGGACCACGAAACAAGAAATTCTCTTGAGTCCCCTTTCACTATCAAAGAGATTGAGACTGTGATCAATGAACTGCCAAATGACAAGTCTCCTAGATCTGATGGTTTTAATAATGAGTTTATCAAAAACTGTTAGTCAATAATTAAATATGATAATATCTCTCTCATCCAAGACTTCTATAATGGAAACATTGTTATGGAAAGCATAAACTCCTCTCTGATCACTCTGATCCTTAAAACTGAATGTCCAAAACATCCTGGTGATTTCAGGCCCATCTCACTATTAAACAGTGTGCTTAAAATTATGACAAAACTATTGGCAAATAAACTGCAAGGAATAATTTTGAAGTTGGTACACAAGAATCAATATGGATTCCTCAAACAAAGATCAATCCAGGATTGCTTAGGATGGGCTTTGGATTATCTTTTTCAATGCCATCAATACAAAAAATAAATCCTTATACTCAAACTAGACTTTGGAAAGGCCTTTGATAAAATTGAACATAGCACCATCCTAGAAATTCTTAAGGCTAGAGGATTCAGAGAGAGATGGATCAAATGGATTGAGTTAATCCTCACTTCTGGTACTTCTTTAGTGTTGCTAAATGGAGTGCAAGGAAAGAGATTTTACTGTAAAAGGGGTGTTAGACAAGGGGATCCTCTCTCCCCCCTATTATTTGTTTTAGCTGTTGATCTTCTGCAATCCATTCTCAACAAAGCTATGCACCAAGGTCTTCTGTCTGCACCACTCATCTGTCCTGCATGCCCAGATTTTCCTGTCATCCAGTATGCAGATGATATACTGCTGGTTTTAAATGTAAAATATTCTCAACTTCAAACTTTGAAATCAATTTTGAACTCATTTGCTATCTCCACATGCCTAAAAGTAAACTATCAAAAATCAAGTTTGATGCCTATAAGCATGAATGATGAAAGGCTGACTCACTTTGCTCTTACACTGAATTGTTTGAAAGGGAATCTACCATTCACATATCTGGGTTTACCTCTTGGAATCACAAAACCAAGCTTGGAACATTTTCTACAAATGGTTTCGAGAGATGAAAAAAGACTCTGTGGAATCGCTAATTTCCTCAATTATGGAGGTAGCTGGAAATGGTTAAATCCGTTTTATCTTCTCTACTATTATTCTTCATGTGTTTCCTAGATGTACCCATCACCATTAAAAATCAGGTGATCAAATTCCTAAGGCATTGTCTTTAGAGGAAAAAGATACTGAAGTCCAGGCTAGAGGTTCAACACTAGTTTCTTGGTCAAAAATTTGTAGACCAAAAGAGCAAGGAGGACTAGGAGTGTTAAACTTAAACATTCAAAACAATGCCTTACTTCTAAAGAACCTAGACAAATTCTACAATAACCATGATATTCCTTGGGTTAAGTTGGTGAAGTATTCTTACTATAACAATGGTATCTTACCGTTTTGGTAATGACATGGAAGGCTCCTTCTAGTAGAAAGCACAGTTGAAATTACCGGATATCTACAAAGGTATGGCAAAAGGAGTGTTAGGGAATGGGAGAAGCATTCTATTCTGGACTGACCTTTGGTAAGAATCTTGTATGCAACACAAATTTCCCAACCTACTTTCTTATGCCAAGAAAACTGACATAAGCATTCATGAGCTAGTAAACACTAAATTCCTACAAGATCATTTCCACCTTCCACTTTCTCACCAATCTCATCAGGAGTTCCTTCAAGTAGAAGAGATATGTGAACAGACTATTTTGCACATTGAGGAAGGAAACAAAGATACTTGGAGTTACATTTGGGTATCCAATGTCTTTAGAACACAAAATGCTTACAAGGTAATGGTGGGACAAAATTCTGCTCCTCATTTTCCTTGGATATGGGAGACATCTTGTCCACGAAGCACAAGTTCTTTTTTGGATGCTATTGCTAGATAGATTAAACACAAGAATCTTGCTGGGAAGGAAAATATGCATATGCAGTCTTACTCCTGCATCACAATGGACTATACCCAAGAAGAGACACTCATTCATCCTTTCTTCACGTGCCCTTTTTCTGAGAGATGCTGGGATCACATTTTCCTCAAAGAACTAGAGACCTTTCTGTTCTGGAATCAATCAGTGATATCAAGAATAAGCTACAAGTTCCATTTGCAATGGAGATTATCATCCTTGCATCCTAGAGTCTCTGGATAGTAAGAAATAATAAGCTCTTCAATCAACAAAGACCTAGCTTTGAGAGATGGAAAGATATCTATAAACAAGAATTAAGAATGGTTAACTACAGAATGAAGAAAAAACACGCAGCAACATTCAAGGAATGGTTGCAGTCTCAAGTGTAGAATTATTTGTAGAATTTTTGTAAGCATTTTACTTTGAGCTTGTACATAACCTTTAATAAGTATTACTTTTAATAAAAAAAATGTAGTGGGATTCTCTCCCACTGTTTCACCCTCAAAAAAAATGTCGATTTATCGAAATTAGGTCAAATTTGAAACTACAAGTAAATTGTAGGTTTCTTTGAAAGTTCTACGAAAAAGATTTTGGGGGTACCCATTAGGGGGTCACAATTAATATCAGAAACCACCGAGAGTTTTGACGATAGGTTCAACTTCTTGCTAATATTTTCCATCTTGACAATTTAACGAAATTAGGTCAAACTTGAGCTACAAGTAAGCGCGATAGATTGATCTTGAATTAAATGTGTTTTCGGAGGTAGATGGGTGCATCTTCTTGTAGTAAACAATGTTTCCGGTGTGAGTTTCAAACTATCAGGAAAGAACATTCTAAATTTTCCGAGTGATGATGAGATTATATTCTTTCCCGTAAAGGAAGTCCAAAGAATATGGATCTGAATGCCACAAGCCAAGTTTTCACACATATATAGCGGACCAACATATTGTACTTATGATTTATCGTGTTTTATAAGTTCTGAAACTTCCTAGCTAATATTTTCGCCCACTTGAATGACTTTATGTCAATTAATCAAAATTAGGTCAAATTTGAACTACTACAAGTAAATTGTTGGTTTCTCTGAAAGTTTTACAAAAACGCTTTTGGAGGTACCCATCGGGGTGTCACATTTAATATATGCAAAAAATCAAGAGTTTTGACGACAAGTTCAACCTCTTGCTAAGATTTTCCATCTTGATAGTTTAACAAAATTTGGTGAAACTTGAGCTACAAGAGCGTTAGATTGCTCTTGAATTAAATGTCTTTTCGCAGGTAGATAGGTGCATCTTCTTGTAGTAAAATATGCCGTCAGTGTGAGTTTCAAACTATCTCAGGAAATAAAATTCTCAATTTTCCTAGTGATGACGAGATTGTTCTTTCACATAAATAAAGTCTGAAGAATATGGATCTGAATGACACAAGCCAAGTTTTCAGACATATATAGTGGACCAACATGTTGTACTTACGATTTCCCATGTTTTATGAGTTCTCAAATTTCCTAGCTAACTTTGCCCACTTGAATAACTTTATGCAGATTTATAGAAATTAGGTAAAATTTGAACTACTACAAGTAAACTTTGTAGGTTGCTTTGAAAGTTTTACAAGAAATCTCTTGGAGGTACCCATCGGGGGGCAATTAATATATCAGAAACCACCAAGAGCTTTGATGTCAGGTTCATATTCTTGCTAAGATTTTGCATCTTGACAATTTGACGAAATTAGGTCAAACTTGAGCTACAACTAAGCGTGATAGATTGCTCTTGTATTAAATGTCATTTTAGAGGTAGATGGGTGCATCTTTTTGTAGTATGCAGTGTCGTCGGTGTGAGTGTCCAAATACCATGAAAGAACATTCTGAATTTTTCGAGTGATGACGAGATCATTCTTTTCTGTAAAGAAAGTGCGAAGAATATTGGATCTCAATGCCACAAGCCAAGTTTTCAGACATATATAGTGGATCAACAGCATGTTGTACTTGCTATTCCCATGTTTTATGAGTTTTCAAGCTTCCTAGCTAACCCCGCCAACTTGAATGACTTTATGTCGATGTATCGAAATAAGGTCAAATTTGAACTACAAGTAATAAACTGTAGGTTGCTTTGAAAGTTTTATAAAAAAGCTTTTGGAGGTACCCATCGAGCGGTTAATTAATATATTAGAAACCACAGAGAGTTTTGACGACTGGTTTGACTTCTAGCCAAGATTTTACATCTTGAAAATTTTGAACCCCTTTTGAAAATGATCACATGAAATAGGGAGATAGGGGAAATGATTTTTCTATTCTCCATGGGCAACCCACAAGCTTGAGGTGCACCTTAGGCTTAAAGATAACTTTATTTTCTCCACAATGTATATGGTGTACCTTAGCGGATGCCACATACTAGGACTTAAGGTGTGCTTTTTACACATTGATGATGCCCTTATTAGGGTAAAAGAAAATACTAGTGCACTAGTATATTTCTTTGGTTAGATATATGCTCACCTCTGTCCACATGTTGTACATGCTGAGAGAATAAAATGTAGGCAGGATAAGAGGGTATCATCGAAGAGGAGTTGAAGGTTGTTCGATGTTAGAGCAAAGTTATGATGGGTTCCTGACACAAGGTACTCCTATGGCCTTACAGTGTACACTCTAGTAGTAGTCAATTTTAGGACCTATGCGTGCAAAACAAATTGTGTGTTTTCTCTCACCTTCGCTGCCTCTCGCCATCCATCCTCCATCTCTCCTCCCCTTTCCCCTCGTGCACTAGCCCGACTAATCTCCGCCTCATCGACAACGTGGTGTTGTGCATGTGTGCCTTGGTATGGCGGATCTGTGTATTTGGCATGTTCAGTAGCCGCGTTGGTGTGCATTAGGAGCAATACATAGGAAGGAAACCAGTTTAGTCCTTGGCAGAAAAAATTAAACTTTTCTGGTTTTCGAAATTTTCACTTGCTTCCCAAACATCATGAGGGAAGGTTTTTCAAAAGATTGTCCATTTGCAGTACTTATTATGTTATCTATCTTGTCTTGTCTCGTACAATACCATACCACTATATAGTGTATGGATAACTTTGAACATTGACTGTTGGATCAAGATATGCAAATACAAACATTGCTAACCATTGGATCTTCTTTTCCATTATTAGCATCTAGAAAGATTCTATTGATATAGTCTTTAGCACGATGAACACTAGTATATGCGTAAACTGCAAAACACACTTCATTGCTTAGTTCTAGGGTCCTTGGGCTAAATGCATGTACTTAATTTGCTGCAATTTTCATTTTTATGAGGTCCTTGATGTAACTTGTACTTCCACCGACCATGTTAACTCAAGCACCTCGCTCCTCTAGGGTCCTTGGGCTAAATGCGACCGCCCCAATTATCACACAAAGTGGACTATAGTTTCTTATACGTAATACCCAAGTTTTTAGTACTAGGATTTTTCAAGATTCCTAGTTAACTTCACACACTTTGGTGTCTTCATGTCGATTTAAAGAAATTAGGTTAAACTTGAGCTACAGTAAGCATGATAGATTGCTCTTGATGAATTAAATGTCTTTTCAGATGTAGATGCGTGCATCTTTTTGTAGAAAACAATATCGTCGGAGTGAGTTTCCAACTATCACAAAAGAAAATTCTTAGTTTTTTGAGTGATGACGAGATTGTTCCTTTCTGTAAAGAAAGTCCAGACAATATGGATCTCAATGCCATAAGCTTCTAGACATATTAAGTATGGACCAGCGTGTTTTACTTACAATTCCCATGTTTTATGAGCTTTCAAACTCCATAGCTAATTCACTCTGTCCCACTTGAATGACATTATGTCGATTTATCCAAACTAGGTCAAATTTGATCTACAACTAAATTATAGGTTCCTTTGAAAGTTTTATGAAAAAGCTTTTGCAGTTACCAATCAAGGGGTTAAGTAATATATCAGAAACCACCGAGAGTTTTGACAATAGTTTTAACCTTTTTCTAAGATTTTGCCTTTAACACAATGAAACCATGCATATAGCTAAAAAAACACTTCTCTAACCATTCTACAATCTTTTATGCTTAAAATATTCCAACTTACTTTTGAATAGAACTACCATTGTTTTATTTTTTTCTTATCTTGTGATGAGACTATATTTTTATAAATAGTCATTTTTGTTTTGCATATGGATGTAAAAGTGGGAATCGTTTAGAAAAATATCTTTCGAATGATATGCATACTTTCATTATATGAGTTCTCTTGTGCAAGGCACGTGTAACTTACTAGTATGGCTTAGAATTCTACCACCCCAATTTCACAAAAAGTGGACCATGTTTAAGGATAATCCCCAAGTTTTATTAAATATCCAATAGCTAGGCTACATGATACAAGATCTTAATTAAAGGTATGGATGGGAGTTTCTTGAAATAGTGGTGTGAATTATTTTGCGGGGAATAGGGGTGCCAAGTAGAATTGAAATGGAACTGACCACCATCATATGATACAATAAAGGGTCTCCCCTTCAATTGAAGAAAATTGGCCAACCCTCTCTCTATCTATCTCACATCCTTTTTTGAACTGAATAGGCCTCGAGAGGCCGAGAAGCTGTATTAAAAATTTGTGGGTACAAGTTTACAGGGAGATCCATAACATTCCTTGTCCAGAAAAACCAAAAATTTTAGGATAAGGCCTCTCACTTTACATAAAGGACCCTAGCAAGAAAAATCAATTGTAACTGTGCCCTTGTTTGTTCTGCAGCTCCACAATGTTAGCTGCCAGTTGTAGCTCATGCTTTTAGGTTTGTTATGTAAGACGTCTATTTGTTATGTGGGTTTTGTGTTTATGTGATGAAATTTTCATGTCATTAACCACTTATTTGTAAACCTGTCTTGCAAAAACGTTTAAATAAATCCTTCCACCCTTATTTGCTAAAAAGGCTTATATTGTGGAACAAAGAGAGTATATTTGAAGTTGTTATTGCTGCTGTGTGTAGGTGCGATTGTGCACATGGGTGCGTTATGATAGTTTGCATCAGTATTTGTTTTGCCTCATTTTTGTGTGGAAATTTGCCTCATCTTTGTATCTGATTTTTGTTACTACTAATTAATTATCCCTTGTCAATGGTTGCACAGTATAAAGAGAAAAGTATCCGGTGAAAACCAACTTTCAGTGGAAACTAGTGAAAACCACTTTAAAAAGATGATTAGATTTTCTAAAAAATCAAAAAATATACAATGTATTTGGGCGATAGAGTTCTATAGACATGTGAAATTTCAATTTGAAACTCAACATTATTTAGAAGCTATAAAAATGCCAAATTGAGCAATCAATAGTAGAATACAGTAAATTCTACTATTCATTGCTGAATTTTTCTTTTATATGACCGTGAAATGAATATGAGTTGGAACTTGCAAATTTGCATGATTGTATAACATCATCCTCCCAACATGATTTAATTTATCTCATAAATTTTTGAAACTCCTAAGTATGATATCCATTCTTCTTCGAGATTCCTGAACATTGGGAGTACGGCCATGGATGATCAGTTGAGGTGTTGGATTGAGGGAGTACGGCCCTGGATTCTAGAACAGAGAGGGAGTATGACCTATAAATTTTCTATTATTACATGGACCATGACCAAATTCAAAACCAAAATAAAGCGATAAAATCTCCCGCCTATCCTGACATACTTCTTGCCCCAAAATTTCAGATAGTTCCAATTTCCCATTCAACCCCTAGTGAATTTGGTGGGTGGGAGGCTTCACTCTTATTTTTCCCAGTATAGTACTAGTAGTACCTCTAAACCCTACCCCCTCTCTCCTCCCGGCATACATCACCTACCAGAACATCCCCGCTACACTTTAGATAGCGTACCCGCCACAACTGTTTTTCTCAATGAACCCTCTTGTCCAGCTTGCTAAGCACATCATCGACCACCCTAGATCTGCTCCAAGGACGCCGTGGTATAGCTCTCTACTCGTATCGTTGCCCGCCCAAGATCTGCTTCCCCGTTGTCGACACCCACTATGATCGCAGCACCTTCGGCAACCTCGGCATGACCAGTGAGGATGCGGAGGAAGCCTGAACACCACCCTGACCGAGGTAACCAGATCTCCCTTTGCGATTTGCTTTGTTGGTAATGTACTGCATTCATGCTAAGTTTTCTAACTAACAGGTTATTTACTTGATATACCTGTAATGTACTAAATTAACTCATTGTGGTTAGGCTTAAACTCCACGCATTGAACTGTTTTTATGTATATTTATTTGTAAATTATTAGTCACTTAACATATTTATTTAAATTATATTATGTTCACATGAGAAATGATTATATAATATCTCTCACATTGGCTGATTTACAACTATAGTATTTCCATCCTGATATTGTCCTTCTATCCTATACTACATATTTAGACATGCCATACTATTTGACCATTATGTACTGTCAATTTGGTCCCTCTTAACCTGTGGCTCTAACTATTTGCTATTATTATGCAAGGATCAGCCTCAGTTTGCACACAATATCATAGAGTGAATAGCTCCTATAATCTCGTAAGACCCCATCACTTTTGTTTCACTTCATGCCAATGTATATCATGTTGGAACCTGATTGTATTTACAGTTGGTCTTACCTTTATGCAAAGGAGCAACAATGGAGTACATAGTCCGCCAGTCCACAAGATCCACCGTAGAACTCATGTAACACCTACCGTAAGCCCCTGCCGCCCCCCCAAATATTGGCACCCAAAGTTTGGTCCTTGCTATATTTTTTTGCTCAAATTTATCATTTGTCTGTCTTGTTTTCATTTTTTTCACAAAAATTGGCATCAAACATTTTAGCCCCACTATGGTCTACTTTTGTTCCATGTGCTTATTTCAATGTCCTAGATATGCAGAGGCCAGGTGTATTGCATCTAAGTTGGCTGATAATAAGAACAAGGCCACACTAGTGATTAGATCCTGTATAATACACATGTATCATAAGAAACTCTGTGCACTTCATCTCACTCTTGTATCTACTGTGTATCATAGTTACATTCACTGGGTATTTTAATACGAGGCACATGATGGATCGGTTTGTTGTTCTTAGGCCACCGAACATTGAAATTATCTAGCTGTTCATGAATAACCCAATGTATGATTGCTTGTTTCATTGTTTGTCTAAAATGATCTAGCTAGTGTATTCGAGGCACACAATTGATGTGCTTTTGTTGACTGAGGTACTCTTTTTTGTCTATGACTAAATCAGTGACAGATTTCATTGTGTTGTGCCTGACTAGTTTATATATGAGAAACATAATGGCTTAGTTTTCATATTTGTTTTATTCATGTTCTGCACATTCTAGTTTGAACAGTCTGCATCAGGTACTTTGGTTGATTGCTCGTATTCTTATTCGAAATCAACTTGTAGTTTGTTTCCCAAGTCTGTTGTTTAAATAACTTGTTTTGTCTTAGTCTCAGCCATCTTAAAGTAGAGCAGTCATTTCACAGAGCAGCAGATGCTCGCATTGCTCCATGGCGCCAACTAGTACAATTATTCAAGAAGAAATAGATGTATGAGCCACCACTATTAATTCCTTCCTTCCTTATATATAACCGTAATGACACATTTAAAATTCATGGTGGTGTGGTTGCATGGTAATGCTATTATAACGTGTTTTGTGTTTGTTTCAGGCTGCAAATAACCCTCTGAATGCCGAACAAAGACCCTCTTCTCCAAGTTTAGATTTTGTTTCACACAGCAGCAGTGACAATTCCTATTTCTCATAGCACACCGCTTCAAATGATCCTCTTATTCTAGCCAAAATATTATTTGAGATGCCCTCCAAGATGCCCTAGATATTGTTGAGAAAGAAGACAACAAAACAGATTCAGTAATCACCATAGCACGCAAAGACCTATATAAATTGAAAAACAGACAAGCTTTGACACAAAACATACTTAATAATCTTATCTGCAGCTCTCATGGGAAGCCAGTTGTTACATGTCTCGCGATGCAAGCTCCATAGAGACCTTTTTTGTAACACCTGTTATGGTGTTTTTTCAGTTTTCTAGACTCTGATGCAAATTTTATGCTTCATTTTATTACTGACAAGTTTACTAAGTATTATAATAATCTACTATAATTCGCATTTGTAAGTTGTTTGAGGATTGTTACAAACCGAGCATCTATCAGAATTACTACACATACATGATTAAACAAAGAAATTGTAAGTGGTACAACACACGATCTTCTGGAAACAGAGAAAACATCCATTGTATTACACGGGCACCATAGAACTTGCATAATTCATAGACGTTCACTCAACAAAGTGAACACACAAAGAGCTGACCTGAAGAGAATACATCAGAAGCAGACCCGCACGATCCATCAATCTGACGGATAGCCGTCATAGTAATCGTAGTGGGTGGTACTATCCTCGCCATATGGCGACACCATCTATAGCTCAAAATGCTAGACGATTCTACAATACTCTGCCAACAATCGATCGAGCTCGAAAGGATAGTCATTGATCCACAATACTTCTACTCCATACCCATATACAACCCTTGGCTCCTCTTCCCATGCAAGAGACTAAAACTTGTAAGATCTAATCTCGGATAGGTCTGCATAGTATATGCTGCCAGCCTGCACCGTGGCTACCATGGAGCTGTCGATGCAGATGCACCGATTGTCAGGAACGAAGGGAGCACGACTTCTGATACCTCTGACCGGCTGAAGGACACGGCTCTGGGAGAACATCATTTTGCGGCCCGAAAGTTGGGGTGGCCAGGCAACGCGGTACCCGAGTTCCCTGAGATCAGCCGGGATGACTACAGTTAGTGTGCCAAATACTCATAGGGTCTTTTTCGGCACGAATTCAACTTTATGTTTCAATACAAAAACTCAGGCTAAATGGCGTCAAGTTGGTCCCCCCTGTTAGTTCACCGTTATGTCGCTCTTGTCGCTTAGGCTGGGTGGCTGTCACCTAGGCTTCCAGCGTTGGCACAGTGGATAGGACAACACCCCCTACCTAGTGTATTGACGCGACAAAACAGGGCCCATGTATCGGTGTTATAATTATTTTTTGTTTACTTAGAAGCTAGAACAGCCACCGCCACGCGTCTCTCCTTGGACTTCCGTCCCAATCGTTAACCCCTACCATAAAAGCGCATTGACGGTTCCACCGTTCCCCTGCCTCGCAGAAACCACTCTTCTTCTTCTTGTCATCTACTATCTTCTTCCCGTCTTCTCCTTGCCGCCATGGAAGATCTACGCACTCTAGAGACAAGCTTCACTACCCATGACAACAAGAAGATAGACGTTGTCTACACCAACGCGGAGGCGACAGTGGTGCGTGTCCTGAGGATGTACGAGGGTTGGCTTGGGATAGACGTGGACAAGTTTGTGGGATTGGAACTCGAGTACACCCCGGAGCACCCATATGAAGGGAGTGAAGTCGTTGTCGTTCAACTTGCCATGCGGAAACACGTCCTCGTCTACCACCTCTCCCGGTTTGTAGATCTGCTCTCTGTAGCTAACCGCTTTTAGGGTTTTCTCCTCTTGTTCTTTATCCACTTGCTCATCTTGCAACTACTGGATTTTACATAGGACCAAGTAAATAAGGGTTTGCCTATGTCTCAATCGACTGAGATTTTCTTTAGTCTCAATCACCTAAGAAAAGTGCAACCGTAGTTAAAAGAAATGTGCAACTCGTTCAGTCGACTGAGAAATAGCAAAACCGAATAAATTATGACAATACAATGTTGAGAGTCTTGATCTTGCATTTACTAAACTTTTCAAAATTATATTGAGATGATGATCTTGCATTGACAAAATATTTGTAGTTACAAATTTTGGTGATGACAAACTACATACTTTCAGGACTGGCAGGAAATGTCCGGCGCTGCGCCAGTTCCTTGAAAAAAAGGGAATTGCTTTCTGCATTGTCGACACAACAACTGATTTTTCGAAATTGTATCAAGAGGAAATTATAATTCCTGCGCACAACTGGATCGATATTCAGCATCTTGTCAAGATCCTAGGGGGCAGGAAGAAGGATGGAATGGCATCACTCGCAACTAGAATCCTCGATGAGTCGTACGTCACAATGAAGGAAGATTTCTCTAAGGATAGGCACGATTTCTAGAACGAGTGGCCGTTGTCTGATATAAACCTGAAGTATGCAGCCATAGATGCTTACGTGACCTACCAGTTGTACAAGAAGATCCATTTTTTTCAACGTTACCTCGTGTTTTGCCCTATTTGCAAGAGGGAAGACGAGCTTAGGGGAGCCCTTTGTAGAAAATGCCGAACAACTGAGTTTGAAGTTGAATATGCAAAGAAATTGGCTGCATCTGAAGCAGCTGACAGAGAGGCTACAGAAGCAGCTGAAAGAGAGCTTGCAGCTGAAGAAGCAGTTGACAGAGAGGCTGCAGCTGAAGCGGCAAACAGAGAGGCGGCATCTTCTAGCGGCAACAATCAGTCCTGTGATGCACCGCTAATTGTGCTGCAGGACGCTGAAGATAGGAAAGCCAAGTCAGATGCCATTTGGGAAAAAGCAGTTCGTCGGACGTGGAGTACCTGGAATGATAGCAAGCGCATCAAGTGGTCTGATGAGGAGTGAATTAAATTTTACTTGTCAGTGTTATGTTTCTGTTTCTGTTTTATGGAACTCAGTTAGCTTGCCAAGATGTCTAGCGCATCAAGTGATACTAGTAAAATAAATTTAACCCTCCTTGTGTTATGTTTATGTATGTGTCTTGTATCTTGTCAAGATGGTAGGTTCTTAACTAGCAGTTTGAAACAGTGCCCTTTTCCTCTCTCACTAAACATATATGTTTCATTTTGCCCAAATTGGTAGCAAATCTAGAGAAGATTCTCACTTCGATAATTCATTCCCTTTTGGACCTCTTTTTGCCTCCGATCAGGTAGCAAATCTAGAGCAGCAAATCACACCAGGCAGAATACATTCATTCAGAAAACAAAACAAATGTAGATATAGCTGGGCGCAGCTAAATAGGATATAGCGATAGAAAGTAGTAGGTTTCTTAACGGGGTTCGATGCATTCAGCCAGAAATAGGATGCAAGCAAAATATAGAAATCAAAAGAAGCTGCTTAGCAGCAGCAGCCTTGGTTATGCAGATACATTCAAGGAGACATCCAACCCGTTCATTCGCCAGCGCCTGCATCTCCCTCTGGTGCCTCCGCCACTTCTTGCTGCCCAGTTTCTTGGACTTGGGGGCCTTGGGCCTGATTGGAGGCATGCGACCCTCTTTGATGGCCACCCGCTGGAGGTTTCGGAGGTGAATGCCGAGAGCACGGTGTTCAGCGATGTAGGCGTTGATGTTCGCGGGCTCGGGCTTGCTGCTTTTGTGGATGCCGGAGCCCGCGGCCTCTGCATGCTTCAGTAAGGTGTTCAAGACGGTGACGCCGGCGGCACAACTCGTCAAGCAGTAGACGCCCCCTTGCGGAAGGGGCAACTGTAGTAGGGGGCGTGAGGAAGCCGTCGTACTTGCTGGCCCGCAGCCTCCTCAGCACCTGACGAGACTTGGTGTGAATGGACTCGTCATCGCTGCAGACGTCGCTGCCGGAAACCTATTGGAAGAAAGGGAAAATGGGGGAGTAGATGGTGTAAGAAGATCGAGCAATCGAAATGCGAACAAGCGAATCCTAATAAACCAAGATCTAGCATCCAACGATGGGAACGGTGTTGGATAATTAGGCACAATTTCCATGATTAATTCTAGAATATTAAACATGATAATACTAACTAAATTTTAAATAGATTAGCCCATTATTTCTAACAAATGGTAGAAGAACCAGGGGAGGGGAGCAAACCCTAGTTACCTTCGACCATAGGTCATCGTTGCCGGTGAAGTAGGGGTTCAATGGAGTGATGTACTTATCTGGATCGTACGTGCCCAAGAAGTGCGTGATCTGCTTGTGACCAGCGGGGGCCTCCTAGCCGGCAGGGGGCTCCTCTTCGGCAACTCCGTCGGTAGCTGGGACGGGGGCCTGGACGGGCGATGCCTCCACTAGGGCCTGAACAGGGACAACAGCTGCTTTCAACGCATCTAGGGGGACCAGGGAGGAGACGGGGGCCTCCTCGCCGCCGGCCACGGAGGCAACGATGGCCACCTTATCCTCCTCGGCCATCACCGGCACGGACGGGGTATTCTCGGGAGTTTGCGGATACTGGTGGGACAGTGGAGAGGGTTGAGTGGGGACAGTGAGCAAGAGTGGGTGGATAGAAGCAAGGCACGTTTCGTTGCACCACCGTGCAACGCGCCGTGCAGTCGACTGCTTGCACCGCGACATGCGCACGGTACGTCATGTTTTTTCCCGGGCCATGCATGGCAGTTCTGTATTGAGCCACATGCAAAGGGCGCACACACAATTTCTATGTACGAAGTTTGACACGGCCCTAAAATTGGCGATTGAGAGCCGCTGCGTAAAAAATGGGATATGTCTTATTAAAATCAAGTGGCAATAAATTGATTAAACATGTTGTGGCGTTGCGTAAAAAACGAGAGCCGCTGCATAAAAAACGCGTTGTGGCGTAGTAGTAGCAGTAGTAGGCTTTTAAGACTTGATTAAACATGACATGACCACTCGACGACTTTTTCCATGGACGGCATCGTGTTCCTTCTTGTAGAAGTCTCGCTGAGGGAGACATCCGTGCTGTCTCGCGTTGTACTGTGAAGGGAACGGCGTGTGCAACGATCATCGTTGGATCACACAGAGTCAACGGCTGGTGCGCACGACCGCGTAACAACTGTGATAACCAATCAGGGAGTAGCAGACAGGGTGAGCACACATTTGTGCTTCTACGAAAGATAGAGAGGGGGGGGCAAAACTGAGTAGTACCACATAAAACAAAGGGCGATAATGAGTAGTATAAAAGTGGAAAGTGATTGTCTTGCACAATGAAATACATCATGGCATACATCAAATTATGCCAAGATAGATCCACAAGAGTTCATTGGATGTGTGTTCTCATAAACCACTCATAAACCACGTAAGGATCCACTAGAGTCATTGGATGTGTGTTCTTCTCACAAACCACATATCACCAGTGTCATTGCATGTGTGTTCTTCCCATAGACCACACATGGATCCACCGGTGTCATTGCATGTGTGTTCTTCTCACAAACCACACATGGATCCACCAGTGTCATCGCATGTCTGCTCTTTTCATGAACCACGACTAGAGTCATTGCATGTGTGTTCTTCTCACAGACCACATATCACCGGTGTCATTGTATGTCTGCTCTTCCCATGAACCACAGCTAGAGTCATCGCATGCATGCTCTTTTCATGAACCACAAATAGTCATTGGAGGTGTGTTCTTCTTACAAACCATATCATGAACCACACCCAGTGTCATTGCATGTGTGTTCTTCTCACAAACCACACATGGATCCACCGGTGTCATTGCATGTCTGCTCTTCTCATTAACCACAACTAGAGTCATTGCATGTATGTTCTTCTCACAAACCACACATGGATCCACCAGTGACATTGCATGTGTGTTGTTCCCATGAACCACACATGGATCCACCAGTGTCATTGTATGTCTGCTCTTCCCATGAACAACAGCTAGAGTCATCGCATGCGTGCTCTTTTCACAAACCACAGCTAGAGTCATTGCATGTGTGTTCTTCTTACAAACCATATCATGAACCACACCCAGTGTCATTGCATGTGCGTTCTTCTCACAAACCACACATGGATCCACCGGTGTCATTGCATGTCTGCTCTTCTCATTAACCACAGCTAGAGTCATTGCATGTCTGTTCTTTTCACAAACCACATATCACCAGAGTCATTGCATGTGGGTTCTTCCCATGAACCACACGTGGATCCACCGGTGTCATTGCATGTGTGGTCTTCTCACAAACCACACATGGATCGACGCAGAGTCATCGCATGTGTGTTCTTCCCATGAACCACACATGGATCCACCAGTGTCATTGCATGTCTGCTCTTTTCATGAACCACAGCTAGAGTCATTGGATGTGTGTTCTTCTCATAGACCACATATCACAGTGTCATTGCATGTGTGTTATTCCCAAAGACCACACATGGATCCACTAGTGTCATTGCATGTGTGTTCTTCTCACAAACCATATCATGAACCACACCCAGTGTCATTGCATGTGTGTTCTTATCATAGACCACACATGGATCCACCAGTGTCATTGCATGTGTGTTCTTCCCATGAACCACACATGGATCCACTAGTGTCATTGCATGTCTGCTCTTCCCACAGACCATACATGGATCCACCAGTGTCATTGCATGTGTGTTCTTTCCTTGAACCACACATGGATCCACCGGTGTCATTGCATGTCATCTCTTTTCATTAACCACAGCTAGAGTCAATGCATGTGTGTTCTTCTCATAGACCACATATCACCTATGTCATTCCATGTGTGGTCTTCCCAAAGACCACACATGGATCCACTAGTGTCGTTGCATGTGTGTTCTTCTCACAAACCGTATCATGAACCACAGCCAGTGTCATTGCATGTGTTGTCTTCCCAAAGACCACAATGGATCCACCAGTGTCGTTCCTTGTGTGTTCTTCTCACAAACCATATCATGAACCACACCCAGAGTCATTGCATGTGTGTTCATCCCATGAACCACACATGGATCCACCAGAGTCATTGCATGTGCGTTCTTCTCGCAAACGACACATGGATCCACCCAGTGTCATCGAATGTGTGTTCTTCCCATGAACCACACATGGATCCACTAGTGTCATTGCATGTCTTCTCTTTTCATGACCACAGCTAGAGTCATTGGATGTGTGTTCTTCTCACAGACCACACATGGATCCAGTGTCATTGCATGTGTGTTCTTCCCAAAGACCACACATGGATCCACCAGTGCCATTGCATGTGTGTTCTTCTCACAAACCATATCATGAACCACACCTAGTGTCATTGCATGTGTGTTCTTATCACGGACCACACATGGATCCACCAGTGTCATTGCATGTGTGTTCTTCATATCATGAACCACACCCAGTGTCATTGCATGTGTGTTCTTCCCATGAACCACACATGGATCCACTAGAGTCATTGCATGTTTGTTCTTCTCACAAACCACACATGGATCCACCCAGTATCATCGCATGTGTGTCCTTCCGATAAACCACACATGGATCCACCAATGTCATTGCATGTCTGCTCTTTTCATGAACCACAGCTAGAGTCATTGGATGTGTGTTCTTCTCACAGACCACATATCACCAGTGTCATTGCAAGTGTGTTCTTCCCAAAGACCAAACATGGATCCACTAGTGTCATTGCATGTGTGTTCTTCTCACAAACCATATCATGAACCACACCAAGTGTCATTGCATGTGTGTTCTTCTCACAAACCACACATGGATCCACCAGTGTCATTGCATGTGTGTTCTTCCCATGAACGACACATGGATCCACTAGTGTCATTGCATGTCTGCTCTTTTCATGAACCATAGCTAGAGTCATTGGATGTGTGTTCTTCTCACACACCACATATCACCAGTGCCATTGCATGTGTGTTCTTCCCAAAGACCACACATGGATCCACCAGTGTCATTGCATGTGTGTTCTTCTCACGAACCACACATGGATCCACCGGTGTCATTGCATGTCAGCTCTTTTAATTAACGACAGCTAGAGTCATTGCATGTGTGTTCTTCTCACAGACCACATATCACCCGTGTCATTGCATGTGTGTTCTTCCCATGAACCACACATGGATCCACCAGTGTCATTGCATGTGTGTTCTTCCCACAGACCACACATGGATCCACCGGTGTTGTTGCATGTGTGTTCTTCTCACAAACCATATCATGAACCACACCCAGTGTCATTGCATGTGTGTTCTTGTCACAGACCACACATGGATGCACCAGTGTCATTGCATGTGTGTTTTTCTCACAGACCATATCATGAACCACACCCAGTGTCATTGGATGTGTGTTCTTCCCATGAACCACACATGGATCCACCAGTGTCATTGCATGTGTGTTCTTCCCACAGACCACACATGGATCCACTGGTGTCATCGCATGTGTGTTCTTCCCATGAACCACACATGGATCCACCAGTGTCATTGCATGTCTGATATTTTCATGAACCACACCTAGAGTCATTGGATGTGTGTTCTTCTCACAGGCCACACATTGATCCAGTGTCTTTGCATGTGTGTTCTTTCCAAATACCACACATGGATCACCAGTGTCATTGCATGTGTGTTCTTCTCATAAACCATATCATAAACCACACCCAGTGTCATTGCATGTGTGTTCTTCTCACAGACCACACATGGATGCACCAGTGTCATTGCATGTGTGTTTTTCTCATAGACCATATCATGAACCACACCCAGTCTCATTGCATGTGTGTTCTTCCCATGAACCACACATGGATCCACCAGTGTCATTGCATGTCTGCTCCTCCCACATACCACACATGGATCCACCAGTGTCATTGCATGTGTGTTCTTCCCATGAACCACACATGGATCCACCAGTGTCATTCCATGTCTGCTTTTTCCATGAACCACAGCTAGAGTCATTGGATGTGTGTTCTTCTCACAGACCACATATCACCAGTGTCATTGCATGTGTGTTCTTCCCAAAGACCACACATGGATCCACGAGTGTCATTACATGTGTGTTCTTCTCACAAAACACACATGGATCAACCGGTGTCGTTGCATGTCTGCTCTTCTCACAGACCACACATGGATCCACCGGAGTCATTGCATGTGTGTTCTTCTCACAAACCACACATGGATCCACCCAGTGTCATCGCATGTGTGTTCTTCCCATGAACCACACATGGATCCACCAGTGTCATTGCATGTCTGCTCTTTTCATGAACCACAACTAGAGTCATTGGATGTGTGTTCTTCTCACAGACCACACATGGATCTAGTGTCATTGCATGTGTGTTCTTCCCAAAGACCACACATGGATCCACCGGTGTCATTGCATGTGTGTTCTTCTCACAAACCATATCATGAACCACACCCAGTGTCATTGCATGTGTGTTCTTGCCAAAGACCACACATGGATCCACCAGTGTCATTGCATGTGTGGTCTTCTCATAAACCATATCATGAACCACACCCAGAGTCATTGCATGTGTGTTCTTCCCATGAAGCGCACATGGATCCACCGGAGTCATTGCATGTGTGTTCTTTTCACAAACCACACATGGATCCACCCAGTGTCATCGCATGTGTGTTCTTCCCATGAACCACACATGGATCCACCAGTGTCATTGCATGTCTGCTCTTTTCATGAACCACAGCTAGAGTCATTGGATGTGTGTTCTTCTCACAGACCACACATGGATCCAGTGTCATTGCATGTGTGTTCTTCCCAAAGACCACAAATGGATCCACCAGTGTCATTGCATGTGTGTTCTTCTCACAAACCATATCAAGAACCACACCCAGTGTCATTGCATGTGTGTTCTTCTCACAGACCACACATGGATCCACTAGTGTCATTGCATATGTGTTCTTCTCATAGACCATATCATGAACCACACCTAGTGTCATTACATGTGTGTTCTTCTCATGAACCACACATGGATCCACCGGAGTCATTGCATGTGTGTTCTTCTCACAAACGACACATGGATCCACCCAGTGTCATCGCATGTGTGTTCTTCCGATGAACCACACATGGATCCACCAGTGTAATTGCATGTCTGCTCTTTTCATGAACCACACCTAGAGTCATTGGATGTGTGTTCTTCTCACAGACCACACATGGATGCAGTGTCATTGCATGTGTGTTCTTCCCAAAGACCACACATGGATCCACCATTGTCATTGCATGTGTGTTCTTCTCACAAACCATATCATAAACCACACCCAGTGTCATTGCATGTCTGTTCTTCCCAAAGACCACACATGGATCCACCAGTGTCATTGCATGTGTGTTCTTCTCACAAACCATATCATGAACCACACCTAGAGTCAATGCATGTGTGTTTTTCCCATGAACCACACATGGATCCACCATAGTCATTGCATGTCTGCTCTTCTCAGAAACCACACATGGATCCACCCAGTGTCATCGCATGTGTGTTCTTTCCATGAACCACACATGGATCCACCAGTGTCCTTGCATGTCTGCTCTTTTCATGAACCACACCTAGAGTCATTGGATGTGTGTTCTTCTCACATACCACATATCACCAGTGTCATTGCATGTGTGTTCTTCCCAAATACCACACATGGATCCACCAGTGTCATTGCATGTGTGTTCTTCTCACAAACCATATCATGAACCACACCCAGTGTCATTGTATGTGTGTTCTTCTCACAGACCACACATGGATCCACCAGAGTCATTGCATGTGTGTTCTTCTCACAGACCATATCATTAACAACACCCAGTGTCATTGAATGTGTGTTCTTCCCATGAACCACACATGGATCCACCGGAGTCATTGCATGTGTGTTCTTCTCACAAACGACACATGGATCCACCAAGTGTCATCGCATGTGTGTTCTTCCCATGAACCACACATGGATCCACCAGTGTCATTGCATGTCTGATCTTTTCATGAACCACACCTAGAGTCATTGGATGTGTGTTCTTCTCACAGACCACACATTGATCCAGTGTCTTTGCATGTGTGTTCTTTCCAAAGACCACACATGGATCACCAGTGTCATTGCATGTGTGTTCTTCTCATAAACCATATCATGAACCACACCCAGTGTCATTGCATGTGTGTTCTTCTCACAGACCACACATGGATGCACCAGTGTCATTGCATGTGTGTTTTTCTCATAGACCATATCATGAACCACACCCAGTCTCATTGCATGTGTGTTCTTCCCATGAACCACACATGGATCCACCAGTGTCATTGCATGTCTGCTCCTCCCATATACCACACATGGATCCACCAGTGTCATTGCATGTGTGTTCTTCCCATGAACCACACATGGATCCACCAGTGTCATTCCATGTCTGCTTTTTCCATGAACCACAGCTAGAGTCATTGGATGTGTGTTCTTCTCACAGACCACATATCACCAGTGTCATTGCATGTGTGTTCTTCCCAAATACCACACATAGATCACCAGTGTCATTGAATGTGTGTTCTTCTCATAAACCATATCATGAACCACACCCAGTGTCATTGCATGTGTGTTCTTCTCACAGACCACACATGGATGCACCAGTGTCATTGCATGTGTGTTTTTCTCATAGACCATATCATGAACCACACCCAGTCTCATTGCATGTGTGTTCTTCCCATGAACCACACATGGATCCACCAGTGTCATTGCATGTCTGCTCCTCCCACATACCACACATGGATCCACCAGTGTCATTGCATGTGTGTTCTTCCCATGAACCACACATGGATCCACCAGTGTCATTCCATGTCTGCTTTTTCCATGAACCACAGCTAGAGTCATTGGATGTGTGTTCTTCTCACAGACCACATATCACCAGTGTCATTGCATGTGTGTTCTTCCCAAAGACCACACATGGATCCACGAGTGTCATTACATCTGTGTTCTTCTCACAAACCACACATGGATCCACCGGTGTCGTTGCATGTCTGCTCTTCTCACAGACCACACATGGATCCACCGGAGTCATTGCATGTGTGTTCTTCTCACAAACCACACATGGATCCACCCAGTGTCATCGCATGTGTGTTCTTCCCATGAACCACACATGGATCCACCAGTGTCATTGCATGTGTGTTCTTATCACGGACCACACATGGATCCACCAGTGTCATTGCATGTGTGTTCTTCATATCATGAACCACACCCAGTGTCATTGCATGTGTGTTCTTCCCATGAACCACACATGGATCCACTAGAGTCATTGCATGTTTGTTCTTCTCACAAACCACACATGGATCCACCCAGTATCATCGCATGTGTGTCCTTCCGATAAACCACACATGGATCCACCAATGTCATTGCATGTCTGCTCTTTTCATGAACCACAGCTAGAGTCATTGGATGTGTGTTCTTCTCACAGACCACATATCACCAGTGTCATTGCAAGTGTGTTCTTCCCAAAGACCAAACATGGATCCACTAGTGTCATTGCATGTGTGTTCTTCTCACAAACCATATCATGAACCACACCAAGTGTCATTGCATGTGTGTTCTTCTCACAAACCACACATGGATCCACCAGTGTCATTGCATGTGTGTTCTTCCCATGAACGACACATGGATCCACTAGTGTCATTGCATGTCTGCTCTTTTCATGAACCACAGCTAGAGTCATTGGATGTGTGTTCTTCTCACACATCACATATCACCAGTGCCATTGCATGTGTGTTCTTCCCAAAGACCACACATGGATCCACCAGTGTCATTGCATGTGTGTTCTTCTCACGAACCACACATGGATCCACCGGTGTCATTGCATGTCAGCTCTTTTAATTAACGACAGCTAGAGTCATTGCATGTGTGTTCTTCTCACAGACCACATATCACCCGTGTCATTGCATGTGTGTTCTTCCCATGAACCACACATGGATCCACCAGTGTCATTGCATGTGTGTTCTTCCCACAGACCACACATGGATCCACCGGTGTTGTTGCATGTGTGTTCTTCTCACAAACCATATCATGAACCACACCCAGTGTCATTGCATGTGTGTTCTTGTCACAGACCACACATGGATGCACCAGTGTCATTGCATGTGTGTTTTTCTCACAGACCATATCATGAACCACACCCAGTGTCATTGGATGTGTGTTCTTCCCATGAACCACACATGGATCCACCAGTGTCATTGCATGTGTGTTCTTCCCACAGACCACACATGGATCCACTGGTGTCATCGCATGTGTGTTCTTCCCATGAACCACACATGGATCCACCAGTGTCATTGCATGTCTGATATTTTCATGAACCACACCTAGAGTCATTGGATGTGTGTTCTTCTCACAGGCCACACATTGATCCAGTGTCTTTGCATGTGTGTTCTTTCCAAATACCACACATGGATCACCAGTGTCATTGCATGTGTGTTCTTCTCATAAACCATATCATGAACCACACCCAGTGTCATTGCATGTGTGTTCTTCTCACAGACCACACATGGATGCACCAGTGTCATTGCATGTGTGTTTTTCTCATAGACCATATCATGAACCACACCCAGTCTCATTGCATGTGTGTTCTTCCCATGAACCACACATGGATCCACCAGTGTCATTGCATGTCTGCTCCTCCCACATACCACACATGGATCCACCAGTGTCATTGCATGTGTGTTCTTCCCATGAACCACACATGGATCCACCAGTGTCATTCCATGTCTGCTTTTTCCATGAACCACAGCTAGAGTCATTGGATGTGTGTTCTTCTCACAGACCACATATCACCAGTGTCATTGCATGTGTGTTCTTCCCAAAGACCACACATGGATCCACGAGTGTCATTACATGTGTGTTCTTCTCACAAAACACACATGGATCAACCGGTGTCGTTGCATGTCTGCTCTTCTCACAGACCACACATGGATCCACCGGAGTCATTGCATGTGTGTTCTTCTCACAAACCACACATGGATCCACCCAGTGTCATCGCATGTGTGTTCTTCCCATGAACCACACATGGATCCACCAGTGTCATTGCATGTCTGCTCTTTTCATGAACCACAACTAGAGTCATTGGATGTGTGTTCTTCTCACAGACCACACATGGATCTAGTGTCATTGCATGTGTGTTCTTCCCAAAGACCACACATGGATCCACCGGTGTCATTGCATGTGTGTTCTTCTCACAAACCATATCATGAACCACACCCAGTGTCATTGCATGTGTGTTCTTGCCAAAGACCACACATGGATCCACCAGTGTCATTGCATGTGTGGTCTTCTCATAAACCATATCATGAACCACACCCAGAGTCATTGCATGTGTGTTCTTCCCATGAAGCGCACATGGATCCACCGGAGTCATTGCATGTGTGTTCTTTTCACAAACCACACATGGATCCACCCAGTGTCATCGCATGTGTGTTCTTCCCATGAACCACACATGGATCCACCAGTGTCATTGCATGTCTGCTCTTTTCATGAACCACAGCTAGAGTCATTGGATGTGTGTTCTTCTCACAGACCACACATGGATCCAGTGTCATTGCATGTGTGTTCTTCCCAAAGACCACAAATGGATCCACCAGTGTCATTGCATGTGTGTTCTTCTCACAAACCATATCAAGAACCACACCCAGTGTCATTGCATGTGTGTTCTTCTCACAGACCACACATGGATCCACTAGTGTCATTGCATATGTGTTCTTCTCATAGACCATATCATGAACCACACCTAGTGTCATTACATGTGTGTTCTTCTCATGAACCACACATGGATCCACCGGAGTCATTGCATGTGTGTTCTTCTCACAAACGACACATGGATCCACCCAGTGTCATCGCATGTGTGTTCTTCCGATGAACCACACATGGATCCACCAGTGTAATTGCATGTCTGCTCTTTTCATGAACCACACCTAGAGTCATTGGATGTGTGTTCTTCTCACAGACCACACATGGATGCAGTGTCATTGCATGTGTGTTCTTCCCAAATACCACACATGGATCCACCATTGTCATTGCATGTGTGTTCTTCTCACAAACCATATCATAAACCACACCCAGTGTCATTGCATGTCTGTTCTTCCCAAAGACCACACATGGATCCACCAGTGTCATTGCATGTGTGTTCTTCTCACAAACCATATCATGAACCACACCTAGAGTCAATGCATGTGTGTTTTTCCCATGAACCACACATGGATCCACCATAGTCATTGCATGTCTGCTCTTCTCAGAAACCACACATGGATCCACCCAGTGTCATCGCATGTGTGTTCTTTCCATGAACCACACATGGATCCACCAGTGTCCTTGCATGTCTGCTCTTTTCATGAACCACACCTAGAGTCATTGGATGTGTGTTCTTCTCACATACCACATATCACCAGTGTCATTGCATGTGTGTTCTTCCCAAATACCACACATGGATCCACCAGTGTCATTGCATGTGTGTTCTTCTCACAAACCATATCATGAACCACACCCAGTGTCATTGTATGTGTGTTCTTCTCACAGACCACACATGGATCCACCAGAGTCATTGCATGTGTGTTCTTCTCACAGACCATATCATTAACCACACCCAGTGTCATTGAATGTGTGTTCTTCCCATGAACCACACATGGATCCACCGGAGTCATTGCATGTGTGTTCTTCTCACAAACGACACATGGATCCACCAAGTGTCATCGCATGTGTGTTCTTCCCATGAACCACACATGGATCCACCAGTGTCATTGCATGTCTGATCTTTTCATGAACCACACCTAGAGTCATTGGATGTGTGTTCTTCTCACAGACCACACATTGATCCAGTGTCTTTGCATGTGTGTTCTTTCCAAAGACCACACATGGATCACCAGTGTCATTGCATGTGTGTTCTTCTCATAAACCATATCATGAACCACACCCAGTGTCATTGCATGTGTGTTCTTCTCACAGACCACACATGGATGCACCAGTGTCATTGCATGTGTGTTTTTCTCATAGACCATATCATGAACCACACCCAGTCTCATTGCATGTGTGTTCTTCCCATGAACCACACATGGATCCACCAGTGTCATTGCATGTCTGCTCCTCCCATATACCACACATGGATCCACCAGTGTCATTGCATGTGTGTTCTTCCCATGAACCACACATGGATCCACCAGTGTCATTCCATGTCTGCTTTTTCCATGAACCACAGCTAGAGTCATTGGATGTGTGTTCTTCTCACAGACCACATATCACCAGTGTCATTGCATGTGTGTTCTTCCCAAATACCACACATAGATCACCAGTGTCATTGAATGTGTGTTCTTCTCATAAACCATATCATGAACCACACCCAGTGTCATTGCATGTGTGTTCTTCTCACAGACCACACATGGATGCACCAGTGTCATTGCATGTGTGTTTTTCTCATAGACCATATCATGAACCACACCCAGTCTCATTGTATGTGTGTTCTTCCCATGAACCACACATGGATCCACCAGTGTCATTGCATGTCTGCTCCTCCCACATACCACACATGGATCCACCAGTGTCATTGCATGTGTGTTCTTCCCATGAACCACACATGGATCCACCAGTGTCATTCCATGTCTGCTTTTTCCATGAACCACAGCTAGAGTCATTGGATGTGTGTTCTTCTCACAGACCACATATCACCAGTGTCATTGCATGTGTGTTCTTCCCAAAGACCACACATGGATCCACGAGTGTCATTACATCTGTGTTCTTCTCACAAACCACACATGGATCCACCGGTGTCGTTGCATGTCTGCTCTTCTCACAGACCACACATGGATCCACCGGAGTCATTGCATGTGTGTTCTTCTCACAAACCACACATGGATCCACCCAGTGTCATCGCATGTGTGTTCTTCCCATGAACCACACATGGATCCACCAGTGTCATTGCATGTCTGCTCTTTTCATGAACCACAACTAGAGTCATTGGATGTGTGTTCTTCTCACAGACCACACATGGATCTAGTGTCATTGCATGTGTGTTCTTCCCAAAGACCACACATGGATCCACCGGTGTCATTGCATGTGTGTTCTTCTCACAAACCATATCATGAACCACACCCAGTGTCATTGCATGTGTGTTCTTGCCAAAGACCACACATGGATCCACCAGTGTCATTGCATGTGTGGTCTTCTCATAAACCATATCATGAACCACACCCAGAGTCATTGCATGTGTGTTCTTCCCATGAAGCACACATGGATCCACCGGAGTCATTGCATGTGTGTTCTTTTCACAAACCACACATGGATCCATCCAGTGTCATCGCATGTGTGTTCTTCCCATGAACCACACATGGATCCACCGGTGTCATTGCATGTCTGCTCTTTTCATGAACCACAGCTAGAGTCATTGGATGTGTGTTCTTCTCACAGACCACACATGGATCCAGTGTCATTGCATGTGTGTTCTTCCCAAAGACCACAAATGGATCCACCAGTGTCATTGCATGTGTGTTCTTCTCACAAACCATATCAAGAACCACACCCAGTGTCATTGCATGTGTGTTCTTCTCACAGACCACACATGGATCCACTAGTGTCATTGCATATGTGTTCGTCTCATAGACCATATCATGAACCACACCCAGTGTCATTACATGTGTGTTCTTCTCATGAACCACACATGGATCCACCGGAGTCATTGCATGTGTGTTCTTCTCACAAACGACACATGGATCCACCCAGTGTCATCGCATGTGTGTTCTTCCGATGAACCATACATGGATCCACCAGTGTAATTGCATGTCTGCTCTTTTCATGAACCACACCTAGAGTAATTGGATGTGTGTTCTTCTCACAGACCACACATGGATCCAGTGTCATTGCATGTGTGTTCTTCCCAAAGACCACACATGGATCCACCATTGTCATTGCATGTGTTTTCTTCTCACAAACCATATCATAAACCACACCCAGTGTCATTTCATGTCTGTTCTTCCCAAAGACCACACATGGATCCACCAGTGTCATTGCATGTGTGTTCTTCTCACAAACCATATCATGAACCACACCCAGAGTCAATGCATGTGTGTTTTTCCCATGAACCACACAGGGATCCACCATAGTCATTGCATGTCTGCTCTTCTCAGAAACCACACATGGATCCACCCAGTGTCATCGCATGTGTGTTCTTTCCATGAACCACACATGGATCCACCAGTGTCCTTGCATGTCTGCTCTTTTCATGAACCACACCTAGAGTCATTGGATGTGTGTTCTTCTCACATACCACATATCACCAATGTCATTGCATGTGTGTTCTTCCCAAAGACCACACATGGATCCACCAGTGTCATTGCATGTGTGTTCTTCTCACAAACCATATCATGAACCACACCCAGTGTCATTGTATGTGTGTTCTTCTCACAGACCACACATGGATCCACCAGAGTCATTGCATGTGTGTTCTTCTCACAGACCATATCATTAACCACACCCAGTGTCATTGAATGTGTGTTCTTCCCATGAACCACACATGGATCCACCGGAGTCATTGCATGTGTGTTCTTCTCACAAACGACACATGGATCCACCAAGTGTCATCGCATGTGTGTTCTTCCCATGAACCACACATGGATCCACCAGTGTCATTGCATGTCTGATCTTTTCATGAACCACACCTAGAGTCATTGGATGTGTGTTCTTCTCACAGACCACACATTGATCCAGTGTCTTTGCATGTGTGTTCTTTCCAAAGACCACACATGGATCACCAGTGTCATTGCATGTGTGTTCTTCTCATAAACCATATCATGAACCACACCCAGTGTCATTGCATGTGTGTTCTTCTCACAGACCACACATGGATGCACCAGTGTCATTGCATGTGTGTTTTTCTCATAGACCATATCATGAACCACACCCAGTCTCATTGCATGTGTGTTCTTCCCATGAACCACACATGGATCCACCAGTGTCATTGCATGTCTGCTCCTCCCACATACCACACATGGATCCACCAGTGTCATTGCATGTGTGTTCTTCCCATGAACCACACATGGATCCACCAGTGTCATTCCATGTCTGCTTTTTCCATGAACCACAGCTAGAGTCATTGGATGTGTGTTCTTCTCACAGATCACATATCACCAGTGTCATTGCATGTGTGTTCTTCCCAAAGACCACACATGGATCCACGAGTGTCATTACATGTGTGTTCTTCTCACAAACCACACATGGATCCACCGGTGTCGTTGCATGTCTGCTCTTCTCACAGACCACACATGGATCCACCGGAGTCATTGCATGTGTGTTCTTCTCACAAACCACACATGGATCCACCCAGTGTCATCGCATGTGTGTTCTTCCCATGAACCACACATGGATCCACCAGTGTCATTGCATGTCTGCTCTTTTCATGAACCACAACTAGAGTCATTGGATGTGTGTTCTTCTCACAGACCACACATGTATCTAGTGTCATTGCATGTGTGTTCTTCCCAAAGACCACACATGGATCCACCGGTGTCATTGCATGTGTGTTCTTCTCACAAACCATATCACGAACCACACCCAGTGTCATTGCATGTGTGTTCTTGCCAAAGACCACACATGGATCCACCAGTGTCATTGCATATGTGTTCTTCTCACAGACCATATCATGAACCACACCCAGTGTCATTGCATGTGTGTTCTTCCCATGAACCACACATGGATCCACCAGAGTCATTGCATGTGTGTTCTTCTCACAAACCACACATGGATCAACCTAGTGTCATCGCATGTGTGTTCTTCCCATGAACCACACATGGATCCACCAGTGTCATTGCATGTTTGCTCTTTTCATGAACCACACCTAGAGTCATTGGATGTGTGTTCTTCTCACAGACCACACATGGATCCAGTGTCATTGCATGTGTGTTCTTCCCAAAGACCACACATGGATCCACCAGTGTCATTGCATGTGTGTTCTTCTCACAAACCATATCAAGAACCACACCCAGTGTCATTGCATGTGTGTTCTTCTCACAGACCACACATGGATCCACTAGTGTCATTGCATATGTGTTCTTCTCATAGACCATATCATGAACCACACCCAGTGTCATTACATGTGTGTTCTTCTCATGAACCACACATGGATCCACCGGAGTCATTGCATGTGTGTTCTTCTCACAAACGACACATGGATCCACCCAGTGTCATCGCATGTGTGTTCTTCCGATGAACCACACATGGATCCACCAGTGTAATTGCATGTTTGCTCTTTTCATGAACCACACCTAGAGTCATTGGATGTGTGTTCTTCTCACAGACCACACATGGATCCAGTGTCATTGCATGTGTGTTCTTCCCAAAGACCACACATGGATCCACCAGTGTCATTGCATGTGTGTTCTTCTCACAAACCATATCATGAACCACACCCAGTGTCATTGCATGTGTGTTCTTGTCACAGACCACACATGGATGCACCAGTGTCATTGCATGTGTGTTTTTCTCACAGACCATATCATGAACCACACCCAGTGTCATTGCATGTGTGTTCTTCCCATGAACCACACATGGATCCACCAGTGTCATTGCATGTCTGCTCTTCCCACATACCACACATGAATCCACCAGTGTCATTGCATGTGTGTTCTTCCCATGAACCACACATGGATCCACCAGTGTCATTGCATGTCTGCTCTTTTCATGAACCACAGCTAGAGTCATTGGATGTTTATTCTTCTCACAGACCACATATCACCAGTGTCATTGCATGTGTGTTCTTCCCAAAGACCACACATGGATCCACGAGTGTCATTGCATGTGTGTTCTTCCCAAAGACCACACATGGATCCAGGAGTGTCATTGCATGTGTGTTCTTCCCAAAGACCACACATGGATCCACCAGTGTCATTGCATGTCTGCTCTTTTCATTAACCATAGCAAGAGTCATTGGATGTGTGTTCTTCTCACAGACCACACATGGATCCCGTGTCATTTCATGTGTGTTCTTCCCAAAGACCACACATGGATCCACCAGTGTCATTGCATGTGTGTTCTGCTCACAAACCATATTATGAACCACACCCAGTGTCATTGCATGTGTGTTCTTCTCATAGACCACACATGGATCCACCAGTGTCATTGCATATGTGTTCTTCTCACAGACCATATCATGAACCACACCCAGTGTCATTGCATGTGTGTTCTTCCCATGAACCACACATGGATCCACCAGAGTCATTGCATGTGTGTTCTTCTCACAAACCACACATGGATCAACCTAGTGTCATCGCATGTGTGTTCTTCCCATGAACCACACATGGATCCACCAGTGTCATTGCATGTTTGCTCTTTTCATGAACCACACCTAGAGTCATTGGATGTGTGTTCTTCTCACAGACCACACATGGATCCAGTGTCATTGCATGTGTGTTCTTCCCAAAGACCACACATGGATCCACCAGTGTCATTGCATGTGTGTTTTTCTCACAAACCATATCATGAACCACACCCAGTGTCATTGCATGTGTGTTCTTCTCACATTCCACACATGGATGCACCAGTGTCATTGCATGTGTGTTTTTCTCATAGACCATATCATGAACCACACCCAGTGTCATTGCATGTGTGTTCTTCCCATCAACCACACATGGATCCACCAGTGTCATTGCATGTCTTCTCTTCCCACATACCACACATGGATCCACCAGTTTCATTGCATGTGTGTTCTTCCCATGAACCACACATGGATCCACCAGTGTCATTGCATGTCTGCTCTTTTCATGAACCACAGCTAGAGTCATTGGATGTGTGTTCTTCTCACCGACCACATATCACCAGTGTCATTGCATGTGTGTTCTTCCCAAAGACCACACATGGATCCACCAGTGTCATTGCATGTGTGTTCTTCTCACAAACCACACATGGATCCACCGGTGTCGTTGCATGTCTACTCTTCTCAGAGACCACACATGGATCCACCAGTGTCATTGCATTTCTGCTCTTTTCATGAACCATAGCTAGAGTTATTGGATGTGTGTTCTTCTCACATACCACATATCCCCAGGGTCATTGCATCTGTGTTCTTCCCAAAGACCACATATGGATCCACCAGTGTCATTGCATGTGTGTTCTTCTCGCAAACCTTATCATGAACCACACCCAGTGTCATTGCATGTGTGTTCTTCTCACTAACCATAGCTAGAGTCATTGCATGTCTGTTCTTTTCACAAACCACATATCACCAGAGTCATTGCATGTGTATTCTTCCCATGAACCACACATGGATCCACCGGTGTCATTGCATGTCTACTCTTCTCATGAACCACACATGGATCCACCTAGTGTCATCGCATGTTTGTTCTTCCCATGAACCACACATGGATCCACCAGTGTCATTGCACGTATGCTCTTTTCATGAACCACAGCGAGAGTCATTGGATGTGTGTTCTTCTCACAGACCACATATCACCAGTGTCATTGCATGTGTGTTCTTCTCACAGACCACACATGGATCCACCAGTGCCATTGCATGTGTCTTCTTATCACAAACCATATCATGAACCACACCTAGTGTCATTGCATGTGTGTTGTTCTCACAAACCACACATGGATCCACCGGTGTCATTGCATGTCTGCTCTTCTCATTAACCACTGCTAGAGTCATTGCATGTCTGTTCTTTTCACAAACCACATGTCACCAGAGTCATTGCATGTGTGTTCTTCCCATGAACCACACATGGATCCACCGGTGTCATTGCATGTCTGCTCTTCTCATGAACCACACTTGGATCCACCCAGTGTCATCGCATATGCGTTCTTCCGATGAACCACACATGGATCCACCAGTGTCATTGCATGCGTACTCTTTTCACAAACCACATCTAGAGTCATTGGATGTGTGTTCTTCTCACAGACCACATATCACCAGTGTCATTGCATGTGTGTTCTTCTCACAGACCATATCATGAACCACACCCAGTGTCATTGCATGTGTGTTCTTCCCATGAAACACACATGGATCCACCGGTGTCATTGCATGTCTGCTCTTTTCATTAACCACAGCTAGAGTCATTGCATGTGTGTTCTTCTCACAAACCACATATCACCAGAGTCATTGCATGTGTGTTCTTCCCACAAACCACATATCACTGGTGTCATTGCATGTCTGCTCTTCTCATTAACCACAGCTAGATCCACCCATGTCATTGGATGCATGTTCTTTTCATAAACCGCATATGGATACTAAGTAACCTTAGGAGAGCCCTAGCCTTAGCGTTAGACTGAGTCTTCTAGAAGGCACGCCCTAACATAGTTGTTCTGCTTGTCGATTGTTACATACCGTCCCATTGGGGCGCTTGGACGATTGGGATGGTTTTCATGAGATCGATCCACGAGTAGTCTGTTCCGCGGCATGATTGGCCACGCTTGCTCTGGACAAACTGGCAACACCGGGGGCTCCCCTGTTGCGAGTGTCACGACTCACCAGTTGAGCGGGCCATATCCCAGTGTCACGTCCCCATTACTTCTCTTCCTCCCTGTACTTCTCTTCCTTCCCCTCGAAGCCACATTCCCCACTTCACTCCCATCCTGCCTTAGACGCAAGCCGACGGCGCCGCCATCCCAATCCCCTCAAGGGCAGCCACCCCCCTCCCCTCTCGCCATGGGTTCAAGGGGAGACGATGAGGAAACACGTCATGACAATAGGGACGGTGATTTCGATGTGAGTCATCTCATCTCTATCTCTATCATTCGTGTCCAGTTATCTATTTTTTGAGCCAGATCTACTCTATTTACTCATGCGCGTATGATGTGTTAGGCCAACCAGATGATGTATGACACCGACTATCACGGTTTAGCGGATGAAGACAGTCCTCTGCTATGTAAACATGGATATGTGCCCGCTAAATTTGTAGCGTTTGAAGGACGAAACACAGGCATGAGGTTTCTATGGTGTCAAGGACATCGTGCAATGATGCGAGGCGGAAGTTGCGGTGTTGTCAAATGGCTAGATCCAGAGTGGCCCAAATCGATGTAGAAAACGCTAGACAAACTATGGGAAATGACTGTTTAGTTCAAAGAATCCGCATTCAGCTCACTTCTTGACAGTGTTGAGATGAAGCTATGGGAACCAGTTGACACGACCAAGCATAAGCGAGATCTCTTGGGGGTGGAAGACAAGGTTAGCAAAGTCGAGAAGGAGAGGGACGCGGCGTTGGCCCTGAAGGCTAAAGCAGAGCAAGAACTGACTCAAGCAAGGAAGGATCTTCACCAGGAGAAAGTCCTGCAGTTCACAACTACGAGTATTGACAAGTGCATGAGGAAAGATGCAGAGAAACAATTGAAGTTGTGCAAGGAAGATGCTAAAAGGAAGGAGCAGACGATTCGATCCTTACTCTCGCAGGAAGATGCGCATAAGGCTAAGATTAGGAAGATCAAGGAGATGTGTGTTAACTAGTTCTATTTAGTTTAAGCCCCGTGCCTTTTTTAAGTTGTAATAGTTGTACTTGTTGACCTAGCGGTCTGAACTATTGGCCCCGAAGTCCTGGGGGTAAAAAAATTGGTCGCCCGTTAATCTGTCTTAACGCTGCATTACTTCCTTTTGTCTGACCAATGCCCCTTCGATATTCCGCCCGTCGCTTCATCGTCCTCGTGTACAAATAGGAGGAGCCACAGCTCGTCGCTTCGTCGCCCATCCCCTCGCCCACTCCAATCTCCACCGCGCCGTCCACCCCCTCGCTCCCTCTCTAATCTCCACCCCGCCTCCATGGAGATGCCCTCGCTGAACTTCTACGAGGCGGTGATGTTCTCGCACTTCGACATCCTCGCGCCACCAGCCGCGACGGTGCCCCACGAATGGCGCATCAGCTATGCGGGGGTGCCTGTGGCTCCGCTCCTCTTCCCCGTTGGAGCCGTGATGGAGAGCGAAATCGCGGAGCGTCGCCTCCAGATGCCCGCATGGAAGAGGGTGCTACCCCGGTACGCGGCGGCCAGCCCGTACTGGCCGGTGCTGTTCAAGAAGGAGCGGAAGGCCAAGATTGGCAACCGCATCGTTTACGGGCGCGTGGTGCACCGGGATCTCCGCAACCGAGAAGGGCGGGAGAGGTTCTGGTCCGTCCCTGGACGGACCAAGTTCACCGTCATCGCCACTGCTCACCGCAAAGAGGTGCTCCGCCTCGCGTACAATGCGGAAATCGTGGAGGTTCCGTCCGACGAAGATGAGGTAGCCGGCGGCTAGGAGGACAGCGGCAGCAGAAGTGAAATTGTTGACTAGTTGGTTGAATTAATGTAGGATGTGAAATCGCACCTTTGTTTAGAAGAATTTGTGGTTGAATTAATGAAATGCCTCGATTTAGATCTCTGTCTCGATTAATTTGAGGAAGAATTTGTGATTTAGATCAATTTCTGCCTCAATTTAGATCTCTGTCCCGGATTGGGAACGTAACCGTGGACCAAAGACACCTTTTCTACTAGTGTATTCTGACACTGGTGGTTTGTTTAAACGTAATCTACGTGGATTGTGCCGCATGCAAATGGCACAACCACAATTTATAAAGTGGAAGCACGTACACCCGGTTACTGGAGATCCGGGAGCTTCGCCATATGCAGGGGATGCAGGAGCAGAGAGGCGGTGAGATAGACGGGCTCGAGATTAGGCCAGAAAGTGGTACCCATTTCCTCCTCATCTGGGCATTATCGGTGAGAACATTGCTGTTTATGTTGCCACGTCGGTGTGCAGCATCTGAAATAAGTTGCTGCTTCGTGGAGTGTGGCAGCTTAAATAATTTATTTATGTGCCACTTACATTCCGTCGTATTTGGAGACCTCCTGCCCCTCAGCAATCGTGGAACCGGTGGATCATTGTTTTCAGATAGTAGTGGGACAATCACAATTTCGGATTCAACTACTGACTCGGGCGTTTCCAAACCCTAAGTCACGGTACATTTTACTCAGAGAACGTGGGTAGATTGTTTCGCCCAGCAACGTGCCACACACAGAGCAATCAGAATTTAATAGAATTACATATATAGGTCCAAGTTCAACACATTACTATGCATCATCATTGCCAGCAGCCTTCTTCCGTAGCCTGGGTGCCAAGACTTCACGTCCACTAGCTTCTTCATTTCCTGCCTTCTTCCTCTTCCTCGGTGCCAATTTTCTTAGCTTCACGTACTCTGCATCGCCGGGACAATGGGCACCAGAATCGTGTCCAGCATCAACTTTCCACTCATTTTTAATTTCTTCAGGCAGCAAAATCACTAACCCGGCAGTCATGTTTCTAACCTTGCGGCGCTTGCTGTCAAAGAAACAAGACTGTTGCATAACTGCCTAATATCTACAGAGTAAATAAAACAAAAATTACAATTCAGCACAAACATGCGAACCCCAAGCGACCTTTGCTTACCAGGAGTTAATTGGGTTCGAGTAACCACCCTATCCAAGAATAGAAGGGCGACTCCCAGTTGCAGCAGCTTCCACATCTAGTACATGACATTTTAGGTCAAACATGGCAGCCGAAGCATACCTTTTCATCAACCCAATTAGCTGACTGTCACACGTTATAGGAACCATGATGCCAAGTTCATCCATGAAGCTGAACTTTGATGTCTGCTTCGTGAAGGAAATATGCCCTCAGAGGCAATAATACAGTTGTTATTATGTATTCCTTGTATATGATAGATGTTTATTTTACATTCTATAATTTTATTGATAGGAAACATCAATACATGTGTGTTTAATAAACAAAAAGGGTTCCTAGTCATGCCTCTCTTATAGACTAGCTTGTTGATTAACAAGATGATCAAGGTTTCCTGATCATGGACATTGTATGTTGTTAATAACAAGGTCACACCATTGGTGGAATGATGTGATGAACATTCATCCGAAGTATAGCATTACGATCAAGTCATTGTGTTTATATTGCTATAACATCATACGAAGTAATCTTTATCCTTAGACCATGAGATCATGTTAATTGCTAACACCGGAAGAGTATATTGATAACATCAAACGTCACACCGTAACAGGGTGACTATAAAGATGGGTTCAGTGCTACGAAGGTGTTATGTTGAGGCTCATGGATCAAGAGTGGAATTTGTCAATCCAGATGATGGATAGATATACTCTAGGCCCTCTCGGTGATATCACATTAGGATAGCTTGCAAGCAAGTGATGTGATCACTAGAATGTTATATCACGAGAACGAGAAAAGAGTGCATGTCGGTAACGAGATCAAACTAGGTATGGAGATACCGATGATCGAATCTCGGACATGTAATATATCGAGAGACAAAGGGATTTAGTTACAAGCGTTAAAGGTTCTCACGATCACAGGAGTCATCGTTGAATGTGTAGGAGTCAGTACGGATCTCCAGGTCCCGCTGCTGATTATTGATCGGAGAAGGGTCTCGATCATGTCTGCATTATTCGCGAACCGTAGGGTGGCACACTTAAGAGTTACCGGACACCATTTTGGAGCACATATGTTTCAGACGAAAGAATTGCAAAGCGCAGGAATTGTTTCAATAGAAACCGGAAATTGTTTCGGGTGAAATTGCAGAAGGTGGTTCTGCATGTGATATTGAAATATTGCAAGGGGCTATATGTGAATGTTTGTTAATTAAAGTAATTAACAAAATTCTGAATAAATTTAATAAAAGAGTTTTATTAAACGAGAGAGCATTAAATTTGGAGAAACTTAATGCATTTAAAGTGGGGACTTTAAAAGGGAATGTGAAGAGGCATTTTAATGTGGAGGAGTTACCACCACATGAATAGGGGAGGTGAGGGGTCATCCCCCCATGCACCGGCCATGGAGAGAGGGGGACCCCCTCCTCCTATAAAAGGCCACCCATTCCCTCCTTCACCCACACACCTCCTTGTGAAGGATCTCTCTCCCCCTCTAGAATTATTCCCCCATGGTCTCGGATTAGCGAGATACATGTTCCCGGTGGCATTTCATCTGGAAGGAGTTGCTGCTTCCGCTGGATCACTGGAGCGAGGAGGTGGAGGTTGTCTGGTGGCTTCAACGTGTGTGCGAGTGTGGATGCGCTGCTGAGTTGCGGCGCTCGGGCTTCCTCACGATCTTGAGATCGGCAAGTGTACGACTACATCAACCACGAGTTCCTACTCGTTAACAAAGCTCTTTGTCTTCGAGGGTAAGTTCTCTATGGATGTATGTCCATCTGTTTGCTTTGTACCTAGTAGATAGATCTTGGCGTGTAGTTCACACTGTAGGAAATTTTTTGTTTTCTATGCTGCGGACCCAACAGTGGTATCAGAGCCTGATCTATGCGTAGGTGCTTTGCACGGGTAGTACACATATGTTTATATGTGGGCGATGATGATCATGTTATTGCATCTTCTATGTACTTTCGATATTGGTGGCATAGTGGGATGAAGCGGCCCGGACCAACCTTACATGTCATCGTACATGAGACCGGTTCCACGACTGACATGCAACTTGTTTTGCATAAGTGGCTGGCGGGTTTCTGTCTCTCCTACTATAGTCAATATCTGATTTACAACGATTTGCTAATAACTTGGTTATCCTCATTGTGGTTCATGTCCGTAGGTTAGACAGGTTCTATCTCCGAAAGCCCTAAGCCACGTAAAATTTGCAATTGATAAAGTAGAGGCGTCTAGTTTAGATCGTTGCCGGGCTAGTGTTTTGATATGGTATTGTTGTAAGTAGATGTATAATAGATACTCTTACAACTCACTTAACGTGTAAGTTCCATAGACCTTGGCCTTACACACAAAGGAATGATAGAGATCATACCACGATGCAAATGATAGAGATCAAATGCATGGACCATATCACCTCACTTCACACATTAGATGTTAGCATCTTATATTGCTAGTTTGGCGTGTTAGGTAGCATTATAAGATGATCCCTCATTTAGATATCAAGATAAAATGTGTTCTTCCTTAAGTATGCACCGTTTTGTGGATCGTGTTTTGAGGCATCACGTGATGATCGGGTGTTTTCAACTCTACGCTTTCATACAACGGGTGTAAGACAGTTTTACACACGCAAATACTAAGGTTCTTACTTGACGAGCCTAGCATGTACAGACATGGCCTCGGAACACGGACCGAAAGGTTAAGCATGAGTCATATAGTTGATATGATGCCCATATAGATGCTCGCCTTTGAAGCTACACCGACTCACATGATGATCGGACTTGGTGTAGTGGATTTGGTTCATGTAATCACCAAAAGGACACGAGGGATGTCGTTTTTGAGTGGGAGTTCATTAGTAATTTGGATTAGTCGAACTCAATCTATCATAAACTTAGTCTAAATATACTTTACAAATTCTGTTGTAGATGGCACCACCTGCTTTTAATTTCAATGTGTTCATGGAGAAAGAGAAACTTGCTGCGAATGGTAGCAACTTCACCAACTGGGCTATGAATTTGAGGATTCTCCTCACCGCTGCACAAAAGAAATATGTGCTAGATGCGCCGCTAGGCCCCCCACCAGCTCCTGATGCCCTTGGCGAGGAAAAGAACGTCTATATAACTCGTCAGGAGGACCACAACTTAGTTCATTGCGGCATACTGTATGGGCTAGAGCCAGAACTTCGAAAACGTTTCGAAAATGGCAATGCCTTTGATACCATGGGAGAATTGAAAATGATTTTCGATACCCATGCTGCCTTAGAGAGTTATAATGCTACAGAAAAGTTCTTTAGCTGCATGATGGAGAAAAACAGCTCCGTTAGTGAGCACGTACTCAAAATGTCTGGGTACGCCGATAAACTTGTGTCCTTGGGAATAACGATTCCCAATGACCTAGGCATACATCGTGTTCTCCAATCTCTGCCACCTAGCTACAAGAGCTTTGTGATGAACTATAATATGCAGGGCATGAAGAAGTCTCTTCCCGAGCTTCTGTCAATGCTTAAGACTGCAGAAGTGGAGATTAGGAAAGAACATCAAGTGTTGATGATCAATAGGACCACCGGTTTCAAGAAGGACAAGAAAGGCAAGCACAAGGGAAAGAAGGGTGGCAAGTCTGTTGCCACGCCTGAAAAGAAACCCTGAGCTGGCCCTAAGTCTGACACCGAGTGCTACTATTGCAAGGGGACTGGCCATTGGAAGCGCAACTGCCCCAAGTATTTGGCGGACAAGAAGTCCGGCAAGGCAAACAAAGGTATATGTGATATACATGTTATTGATGTGTACTTGACTAGTACGCGTAGTAGCACCTAGGTATTTGATACGGGATCGGTTGCTAATATCTGTAACTCGGTTCAGGGGCTGCGGAACAAGCGACAACTAGCAAGGGATGAGGTCTCGATGCGGGTCGACAATGGATCAAGAGTTGATGTGATCGCCGTCGGAACGTTGCCTCTCCATATGCCATCGAGATTAGTTATAAACCTAATAATTGTTATTTGGTGCCTGCACTGAGCATGAACATTGTATCCGGATCATGTTTGATGCAAAGTGGTTATTCATTTAAGTCTGAAAACAATGGTTGTTCGATTTATATGAATAATATCTTTTATGGTCATGCACCTATGTTGAATGGTTTATTTCTGTTGGATCTCGATAGCAGTATTACGCATATTCATAATGTTGATGCTAAAAGGATTAAACTTGATAATGATATATCTACATATATGTGGCACTGCCGTCAAGGTCATATTGGCGTTAAACGCATGAAGAAACTCCATTCTGATGGACTTTTGGAATCACTTGATTTTGAATCATTTGATACATGTGAGCCATGCCTTATGGGCAAGATGACTAGAACGCCGTTTTCCGGTTCAATGGAACGGGCGACAGATCTACTGGAAATCATACATACTGATGTGTGTGGACCAATGAGTGTGTCGGCGCGAGGTGGATATCATTATTTTGTTACTTTCACAGATGATTTGAGTAGATACGGGTATATCTATTTGATAAAACACAAGTCTGAAACTTTTGAAAAGTTCAAAGAATTTCAGAATGAAGTGGAAAATCATCATAACAGAAAGATCAAATTTCTGCGGTCCGACCGTGGAGGAGAGTATCTTAGTTACGAGTTTAGCACACATATGAAAGACTGTGGAATAGTTTCACAACTCACGCCTTCCGGAACACCACAACGTAATGGTGTGTCAGAACGTCGTAATCGTACTTTATTGGATATGGTTCGATCTATGATGTCTCTGACTGACTTGCCACTGTCATTTTGGGATTACGCACTGGAAACAGCTGCATTCACTTTAAATCGGGCACCATCTAAATCTGTTGAAATGACACCGTATGAATTATGGTTTGGAAACAAACCTAAGCTGTCATTTCTTAAAGTTTGGGGATGCGATGTTTATGTGAAGAAACTTCAACCGGATAAACTCGAACCCAAAGCGGAAAAATGCGTCTTCATAGGATACCCGAAGGAAATGATTGGGTATACCTTCTATCACAGATCTGAGGGCAAGGTCTTTGTTGCCAAGAATGGATCCTTTCTTGAGAAGGAGTTTCTCGCGAAAGGTGTGAGTAGTCGGAAGGTAGAACTCGAAGAGGTTATTGAACCTTCTCTTCGTGAAATGGTGAGTAGCGCAGCTCCAGAAGTTGTTTCGGAGTTGACTTCACCTAATGAAGAGAGAGCTAATGATATTGATCATGAAACTTTGAAAGAGGACACTACCGAACCTCGCAGGTCAAGCAGGACACGTGCAGCTCCTGAACTGTACGGCAATCCTGTTATGAATTTCATGATTGATGAAATGGATGACCCTGTGACATATGAAGAAGCGATGATGAGCCCGGATTCCAACAAATGGCTAGAAGCCATGAAATCCGAGATGGAATCCATGTACGAGAACCAAGTTTGGAACTTGGTGGACTTACCTCACGACCGAAAGGCCGTTGAGAATAAATGGATTTTCAAAAGGAAAACTAATGCTGATGGTAATGTGACCATCTATAAGGCTCGACTTGTCGCAAAGGGGTTTCGACAAATTCAAGGAGTTGACTACCATGAGACATTCTCTCCCGTAGCGATGCTTAAGTCGGTTAGGATTATGTTAGCAATTGCTGCATATTTCGATTATGAAATATGGCAGATGGATGTCAAAACTGCGTTCCTCAATGGTAAGATTGAAGAAGAGTTGTATATGATACAACCTAAGGGTTTTGTCGATCCTAAGGATGTTAATAAGGTGTGCAAACTTCAGCGATCCATCTATGGACTGAAGCAAGCATCACGAAGTTGGAATCTACGCTTTGATGAGGTGATCAAAGAGTTTGAATTTGTCCAAACTTATGGAGAGGCTTGTATTTAGAAGAAAGTGAGTGGGAGCAATGTGGCATTTCTAATATTATATGTGGATGACATATTATTGATTGGAAATTATTTAGATCTTTTAAACAGTGTTGAAAGTTATCTAAACAGCAAATTTTCGATGAAGGACCTTGGTGAAGCTTCATATATATTAGGCATTAAAATCTATAGAGATAGATCAAGACGCCTAATTGGGCTATCGCAGAGTACATACCTTGATAAGATATTAAAGAAGTTTAATATGGACGGAAGTAAGAAGGGGTTCTTACCTATGTTGCAAGGCAAGACATTGAGTAAGACTCAAAGTCCGTCTACGGCGGAAGAAAGAGAGATAATGGATAGGATCCCCTATGCCTCAGCCATAGGCTCTATAATGTATGCCATGCTATGTACAAGACTGGATGTGGCACATGCTATTAGTTTGACTAGTAGGTACCAATCTGATCCAGGTTCGGAACACTGTATAGCGGTCAAGAATATCCTTAAGTACTTGAGAAGAACTAAGGATATGCTTCTTATATACGGAGGTGAAGAAGAGCTAGTCGCTAAGTGTTATGTCGATGCTAGCTTTGACACTGATCCGGATGACTCTAAGTCTCAATCTGGATACGTATTTCTCTTGAACGGAGCAGCAGTTAGTTGGAGGAGCTCCAAACAACCTGTGGTGGCTAGATCAACAACGGAGGCGGAATATGTTGCTGCTTCAGAAGCGGCACAGGAAGCGGTTTGGATGAAAGAGTTCATTACGGAACTAGGTGTGGTTCCTAGTGCATTGGACCCGATGGTGATCTATTGTGACAACAATGGAGCCATAGCCAACGCCAAGGAACCAAGGTCTCACAAGAATTCCAAGCATATTAAGCGCCGGTTTCACTCCATCCGCGAACATGTCAAGGATGGAGATATAAAGATTTGTAAAGTGCACACGGACCTGAATGTAGAAGATCCGTTGACTAAAGTACTCCCTAGGGCAAAACATGATCAACACCAGAACTCCATGGGTGTTAGATTTATCACTATGTGAACTAGATTATTGTCTCTAGTGCAAGTGGGAGACTGAAGGAAATATGTCCTGAGAGGCAATAATAAAGTTGTTATTATGTATTCCTTGTATATGATAGATGTTTATTTTGCATGCTATAATTGTATTGATAGGAAACATCAATACATGTGTGTTTAATAAACAAAAAAAGGGTTCCTAGTCATGCCTCTCTCATAGACTAGCTTGTTGATTAACAGGATGATCAAGGTTTCCTGATCATGGACATTGGTGGAATGATGTGATGAACATTCATCCGAAGTATAGCATTACGATCAAGTGATTATGTTTATATTGCTATAACATCATACAAATTAGTCTTAGTCCTTAGACCATGAGATCATGTTAATTGCTAACACCGGAAGAGTATCTTGATAACATCAAACGTCACACCGTAACAGGGTGACTATAAAGATGGGTTCAGTGCTACGAAGGTGTTATGTTGAGGCTCATGGATCAAGAGTGGAATTTGTCAATACAGATGACGGATAGATATACTCTGGGCCCTCTCGGTGATATCACATTAGGATAGCTTGCAAGCAAGTGATGTGATCACTAGAATGTTATATCACGGGAACGAGAAAAGAGTGCATGTCGATAACGAGATCAAACTAGGTATGGAGATACCGATGATCGAATCTCGGACATGTAATATATCGAGAGACAAAGGGATTTAGTTACAAGCGTTAAAGGTTCTCATGATCACAGGAGTCATCGTTGAATGTGTAGGAGTCAGTACGAATCTCCAGGTCCCGCTGCTGATTATTGATCGGAGAAGGGTCTCGATCATGTCTGCATTATTCGCGAACCGTAGGGTGGCACACTTAAGAGTTACCGGACACCATTTTGGAGCACATATGTTTCAGACGAAAGAATTGCAAAGCGCAGAAATTGTTTCAATAGAAACCGGAAATTGTTTCAGGTGAAATTGCAGAAGGTGGTTATGCATGTGATATTGAAATATTGCAAGGGGCTATATGTGAATGTTTGTTAATTAAAGTAATTAACAAAATTCTGAATAAATTTAATAAAAGAGTTTTATTAAATGAGAGAGCATTAAATTTGGAGAAACTTAATGCATTTAAAGTGGAGACTTTAAAAGGGACTGTGAAGAGGCATTTTAATGTGGAGGAGTTACCACCACATGAATGGGGGAGGTGAGGGGTCACCCCCCCATGCGCCGGCCATGGAGAGAGGGGGCACCACCCCTCCTCCTATAAAAGGCCACCCATTCCCTCCTTCACCCACACACCTCCTTGTGAAGGATCTCTCTCCCCCTCTAGAATTATTCCCCCATGGTCTCGGATTAGCGAGATACATGTTACTGGTGGCATTTCGTCTGGAAGGAGTTGCTGCTTCTGCTGGATCGCTGGAGCAAGGAGGTGGAGATTGTCCGGTGGCTTGAACGTGTGTGCGAGTGCGGATGCGCTGCTGAGTTGTGGCGCTCGGACTTTCTCACGATCTTGAGATCGGCAAGTGTACGACTACATCAACCACGAGTTCCTACTCGGTAACAAAGCTCGTTTTCTTCGAGGGTAAGTTCTCTATGGATGTATGTCCACCCGTTTGCTTTGTACCTAGTAGATAGATCTTGGCGTGTAGTTCACACCGTAGGAAATTTTTTGTTTTCTATGCTGCGGACCCAACACTTCGGCCATAGTTCAACATGATTACGCAGAGCAGAAACCATTCTAGATATAGTGCAGATCTATGCAGGCGCTTCTTCCGTCGTGAAACACTGGCTTCCATACCACTTGCCATTAGAGTCGTACCTGTAGAGGACTACCGTAACCAGGTAAGGGAGGTCCACACAGATCCCACTTGACAGAAAACTTTGGACAAAATATGTTTGTCAGCGTTGGGCTAACAAACAATTTGAGGTTCAGTAGCCAGCTAGCAGTTGTAATTAGTGCGAATAGCAAATAGAAGGGTAGCTCACCCGCTTGTAGACAGAACTTCTTCTTTCTTGATAGTAGGATCTGCCATCCTCCGAGCTGCTCGGCTCGTCGGTGGCGGAGGCGGGATAGAGCCTCGCAACGGCGGCTACGACATGTGCCATTGGAGCTCGGGATCAGCGACTGGGCGCAGCAACTGGCCGCAGCAACTTGGCGCTGGAAGTCAAATGTCCGAACGGATCGTCCTGCCTGGAGGGTGGATTCCGACGCTGCCGGTGCTAGGGGAAAGTTGGGAATGGATTTGTGAAATTGGTCAACGCATCCGATCCAATTAGCTGCTCGATTTGCCTAAGAGGTTGCCGCGTTGGCGCCCGCATCACGGACAGATGACCGACATGTGGGTCCCGACCGTCTACTTCACGGGGCGGTTTAACGGAATGTTGGAATTTGGCAGGGGTGAGATGAGTTTGCCTCGAAATGGACCCTCTCAGTAGTTGGCGGCCCAACTTTTCGAAACGCGGTAATTTTAGGGAACTTAGGTACCGCCACGCGCTGGCCTGTGAACTTTGGTACCGCAGACGAACAAGCCCCGGTTCTGGGTATCAACCCGATAAACTATCAGCCTGCTGCCATAGACTGGTCCACTCACAACAAAAAACAACTCCCAGTCAGCCTCGACGAGGTAAAAATGATTCTCTGCAAATTGGCAGCCCGGAATAGGGCCTGCAAGAGTGGGATGCATCTCCAGGGTTCGTGCGGAGTGCTGGAGATGGACATATCCATGAGAAGCACCACACATAGTCGAGAGGATGGAGCCGTATATGTTTGTGACAAAAACATCACCGGTGCAAGAATTCATGCTCTGGATTTCCGTGAAGTCAAACAATGAGTACCACCCTTCACCAAAGACCGGGTGACTCCCTTCCTCTATGCCCTCATCTGCCCATCGAATATTGGTGTTCTTATGGTTTGATGTAAACACCATCAACGATGGGAACATCGTCACATCGATAGAAGCCACCTGCTCGGTCAGTATCTTTGCCCTCAGGCGCTATAGCACCTAAGAAGGGGTTGTACAACCTGGTCTTGTACGGATGCACCCTCTATCCAAGCACAAGGAGGCCATCGGTTGTGCTACCAACATAAAAGTTCCTTCCAGAGAGAAAGAGAGAGAGAGAGGATAAATAGAGATTCAGTCAATGTAAACAGACTGAGATTCAATCAAGGTAAACCATGGAGAAAATTCTAGGCAACAAGCTGACAAATAAACATAACTTAAAAAATAGATAGTATAGGAGGTGAATGCAAAAAAAGGATCGCATATATATAGATGAATATCAAGAAAGCACCCACGATTAACCCGACTAATCTTCTCCTCAAGGTGGAGGATAGTTCTCATATTCAGCAACGTGATGGCGGTGTCGTCTGCCGCATACTCCTCCGACAACTAGTGCTCTAGGACAATCCAATTGGCTAGCATAAAGAGCTCCTCCTTGAAGCCTCCCAAGGCGTTGTGGACTGCTTGGAAAGCGGCGTAGTAGTCGAAGTCATCTGTAGAAAGGAAGATATCACCTATCTTCTGGACGAGTCCCTCAGGGAGACCAGCCCACAGCGAGTCTTGCTGCTTCTTGCCGACCATGGATGATGGTGTTCATGTGGTCTCGGTCCTGTCGACTGGTAGAGGAAGCGGTTCCAGAGACACATATTTAAACAAAGGCCTGGGAAAGCCAAGTGAAGCATGTCAAAACGATACGACAGTATGCACATAGCAACCGCAACAGCGCTTCATCAAACTGGCATGGGCACGTGCACTAATTACAGGACAACGGACATGCACACCAGCGTACAACTCCTGGGAGCATGCGAATGTGTAGGGGGATACTAGTAGTAGTATCATGACCTCATTGTATTTAATTATCCCAAAATCTAAGGAGAAAATGTGTGCTCCCTGGTCGCTCAGAGCACATACAAACCTAAGTTGCCACGGCATTTTCCATTTTTGCATGAAATTTTCGATTTTTTCATTTTTTTTATTTTGGCTGTGTCGTTGGATGCTCACCGTGTGGCCGGATGGGGTGTATGCTCCGTGGAGCTAAAAACCTCATGTTCACTCAATAGCACGGTTCTTAATTATTTGTATAGTCTCAATTGCTAGGCTGGAGGGCCAAATCGGCAGTACCAAGACATCCTACTAATGCTCCTAGTTTTGCTCAATTACTCGTCTAGTTGACTCAAAAATATGAACCACCACGTCCTATTAATGCTCATGACTGCTCATGTTGTTAAAATGGGAGTGCATGCATTCACTTGCATGTTTTCAATTAGATGCGGTGGCCACGTGCATTAGCTAGATTTTAGGATTACTACTGCATGCAATAACTAGCGATAAAGAGAATAGGTGAAGTTATTTCTCCAAACTAAGTATTTAGGAAAGTTCTATGTATCTGGTTTTGCTCTCCGGCCTAGTAATCCCGAACACAGGGAGTACTCAAGTGTGGTTATGGATGATTAGTTGATGTGACTCTCAACCATGAATTCCTGAACAGATAGCCGTATGTTCTACCACATTTTTTGCTACTACTAGTAGTTGTACATGGACGCTAGCCAAATTCAAAATCTCAATCGAGCTGCAAAATCACACACCCCGACTTTGAAGCATTTCTCGCCTAACCATTCCAAAAACTTTGAGGCAAATTCTCCCACCAGGGGAGTACCATTTTTTATTATTATTAGATGGATGCTAGCCAAATTGAAAAGGTCAATCAAGCGGCAAAACCACACACTGACTATGAAGTATTTCCCGCCCCTCCGTTTCAAAGACTTTGAGGAAAAATCTCCCACCAGGGAGTACCATTTTTTATTATTATTAGATGGACGCTAGCCAAATTCAAAATCTCAACCAAGCAGCTAAACCACACACCGACTTTGGAGAATTTACCGCACATCCGTTTCAAAAACATTGAGGCAAAATCTCCCGCCGGGGGAGTACCATTTTTCTATTATTATTAGATGGACGGTCACCAAATTCAAAATCTCAATCGAGCTGAAAAATCACACACTGACCTTGAAGAATTTCTTGCCCCTCCATTTCAAAAACTTTTGACTTTAAAATTCCCATTGTACCCATTCTTCAGACGCCCTATGGGAAAGCTAAAGTTAGTAGCATGGGGCACGATCGTAATTATTTTTCTGTTCACCTCCTTAGTCCCGACTCGTGCAGTTCTTTCCGCTAGCCCTCCCAAAAATTCTAGGCTCCTCTCCCACGCCCTCACCTTCATGACCACCACACGCACCGGCCGGCAGCAATTCCACAGCGGCTGGAGCTGTTTGAGTTGCGGTCTCATGCACCGCCGTGAGTCGCTTCACCGACGCTCACCCACCGAATCTAGTTCACCGGGTCTCTCTACCACTGCACCGGAGTTGCGGTGTCGTTCACCACACCGATTGCGTCATTGCCCGTCCAAGCTCTGCTTACCGGCTGCCAAAATCTACCCAACCGTACCGGATCCGCTTCACCTATGTCCACCATACGTGATCTAGTTCAAGGGGTTCCATGTCCACCGCTCTAGACCAACTACACGGTCGTAGCCGTTCACTACACCGGATCTGCCTCAGCGACACTCTCGTCCACTGCGCTCAAGCCATCATTGATCGCCCAAGATCTGCTTCGCCGACTCCAATAGCCACCGCAACCGCAACACCCTCATTGACTTTGATGTCACCCACACAGTACCGATGATGCTAAGACGCCTCTCTGACCAAGGTTAACCAAATCTCCAACCCATTTTTGTTTTGTCAGTAGTATAGCAAGTTCAATCCTGTTGTAGTGAACTGCATCTTTGTAATCGTGTTAGTACGTACAAGTCACTAGAACGTATGTTCTTCGTGCTAGAACATACAAGGTCATTAGACATGTTGGTTATTTGCGTCTCTACAAATTTCAAGTCATGCACATGTTTGTTATTTTGGCATGCACATGTTCTTAGCTTCCTCGTACAATAGTAAATGCCTGGTATTGTGTAGTTCTTGCAAAATGTAAAATTAGTGGAAAATATTATTGTGGATTCCCTGCTCCATAGTTACTGGATCTATCTGGTTTGTCATGAGCTAAATTTCTGCTATTATTTCCTCCTTGGCATCGTTCTGCTACCATATAGTACCCGTTTAAACTCTTCTTACTAATTTGATTATAATTTTTTTGTTGCCATCTGGTTCTTCAAAAGCTGCAACACGAACTATTTTACTTTTCTTGCATATATCTCAAAATGGAACAAAGAACATGTCTGTTTGCATAGCCTATTCTACAGGTTCACAAGCGACGCTATTATTTCCTTACCTGGCCTTGGTTCATCCTAAGCAACGACATAATTGTCCTCTACTATGTAGTTCACTCGTGGTTTGCATTCCTACTCTATAAGTTCTCTTATGTTGCCATTATAATTTCTATCTAGTTAATTCTTAGCTGTGATAGTAACTGCATGCCATTCTGTAGCTCACCACAAATTCTAAGTATACTTTCTGAAATTCTAAGAAAAACTTTGTTTGATTGCTCATTTCATTGTAGGGCACACTTGTCTAATGATTGTTTGTTCTATTCTACAGGTTCACGAGCGGACACCATTCTATCTCATATCTAGTTTTGGTTCATCCTAAGCAACAAAATAACTATCCTCTACTATATATAGTTCATTCATGGTTTGCATTCCTTCTCTACAAGTTCTTGTATGATGCGATTATAATTTCTATATGGTTCATTCTTAGCTATGACAGTAACTACATGCCATTGTGTAGCTCAGCACAAATTCCGAGTCACCCAACGTCTCTTGCATTCTAGGGTATACAACTGCTCCGATATATATTTGTTCAAATGACCTAGCTAGTTTATATTTGCTGAAATTCTAAGCCACACACACATTTTTTGATTGCTCGTTTCATAGTGGGCACAATTGTTTAATGTGTGCTTGCTTGTCCTATTTGTTTGACGTCTTGGTCAATTATTGAACCATTGACCAGTTGTAAACTCCAGTTCATAGCTCTTGTCATATCAGCCAAATGAGTAGTTTGTATTGTTTGATGTATTAACTTGTTATTACTTAGTTTCACACTACAATTATTGCTATTAACACCAAAGAGGGGGTTGCAAGATCATGTCTTCTCCAATGTAGTTGTCACACTCAAAGGGAGATGTAGATGATAGATTGAGAAAGCAAATTAAGGACTCTGCTATCAACTTGATTGTCAATTGAAATGCCGAATTTTCTTTCACTTGAGTTGATAATATGCAATAATTTTAAGAAATTTTTAGCTGATGTAATATCTAGATAACTCGCATAGGCCATCTAGTCATTCAGTTGGCACCGTCCATGCGTGGCGGTAGGTGGTACCATAACTGCGCCAGCCAGGTCGATTATGGAATAGTATCAGGATTTGTTATTGGGCCGACCATGAACAGTAAAAGATCCTTGCTAATTATACAGCTTTTTATGATATTGGCATGGGCTTCAGAAAGGCCAAAACTATAGAAGTTCGTAAACGTAATGAGCCTACCCATAGGTGACTAGTAGTAACAGTAACATGCCAAAACAGTAACAGGATAGAACACTAGCAGGCCTGAATAGAAGTTGGCCAGCAAAGTAACAGACCAGAACAATAACATGCCAAAGTAGTAATAGGCCAGAACAATAATAGACCGCAATAGTGATACGCCCCAACAGTAACATGCCAGAAGAGTGGCAGGCTAGAATAGTAGCAGGCCAGAACAGTAAAGGACCGCAACAGTAATAGACTAGAACAGTAAAGTGCAAGAATAGTAACAGGCTGAAAATTTTTACCAGACAATAATAGTAATAGGTAAAAATAACAAACCAGAATAGTAACAGGCTGCCTATGGGCCTAAAAAGTTAACGTCCAGAACAGTAACAGGCCAGAATAGTAACAGACCTTCTCAAAGAAGGGTCATTAGTGGACGACGCACAATGAGTTTTTAGACTAGTAACGGGCCGACCATAGGCCTTAGCAATATATGAGCGACTTGACGCAGGATGCTAACGGGCCGCACAGTATTCAACCAATGTAGGCCTTCTATAGGCGGAAACAGTATCGGGTCTGAAAGTTCGCTGGCTGCAGCTAGCTACATTAATGGGCCTATTTTAAATAGTGCTGGACAAAACAATAAAGGGTTGTAATCTTATTGGGCTCTAGTCATGGGTCGGCCCACTTAATAATTAGCAGGCCTTGGCTGGGCCAGTATTCTACCATGGTTTTTATGACCGTTAGCAGCGGTAACAGGGCATTAAGGCATTTGCCACGTGTCAGTTTGCATGACGTCAGCAGTCAACATGGTTGGCAAATAGATCTACGATGGAACAAGTTTTCGTGGCTAAAGGGTGCAATCCTCCATGTCCAGAAAAACCATGGTAGATTCTTTTGTGACGGGGCTTTTACCATGAAGTCCATCCATTGTAGAAGACTTTTTAACCATGAAAAACGGGCCTTTAACCACGAAAATCATCCCTTGTAAAAGCCAAATTTTCTTGTAGTTTATCTTGAAGCCACAAGGCATCACCTCTTCACGGATGCATGTGCCAAAGCTCTTCAGGACAAGGTAAAAAAGGTGCGGGCTATGGCCCTTTAGGCCGTGCCTATTTATTTCCGTCAGGAGCCGAGCGAGCGGGGGGGTTATTTTATGATGTACGCGATCTGGCTCTGACATTACTTCCTCCGTTGTGATGGCTCCTTGGTGGTGGTGGAGGGTGTAGTGGTGGTGCAATTATGCTACTTCTTCCGCCTTGAAAACAACCACGTCCTCCATGATTTCCACGTTGAGAGCTGCCTTGACTTTCGTGCCTACTACCACCATGGAGGTATCTGCCTTGCTCATTATGCTTCTTGTTGTTGCTGTGTCATTCTCCTTGATCATTATGATGCTCTTGGATACGTCATCCACCATGGTCCTTCCTCACACCATCCTTGCTCCTATGTGTTCTCCTGCATCGTGGTAGTAACCCAACCATCTAGGAGGTGGAATGTCAGAGCGCGGGTGTGGCCGTGGTTCCACATGACGGTGAATATCTTGGTGGGGTTGCACTTTATAGTTGCTATAATAGGGTGTAGGAAAACCCGAATGTTGATAGTGTTTCCCAGGCAGAGACATATGATATTGGGATTGCATCTGCATGATTGCGAGTTTCCCACATTCGGTGCTCAGTTGAGCTTGTGCGAGACTCGTTATACTGAGGGACTCTATGTACCTCCTATATTGGGGGCTACGCCCTGGGCCTATTGTAAGAACTATACATGCACGCATCCGCCCTAGAAACTAATCTTCCAGAGGTGGTAGCCTTATCCCTGTGCTTTAAGGCCTTGGTGAAAAGTCATAGACTTGAGCAACGGCCTCTAGGGACCGGTCCTACTCCAACATTGTTCTTGCTATAGACATATTCCGGACAGTAGTTTCCATGACTTGACAACCAACCTTGTCATAATATGGCACATCATTCAGTTGGATTGGCTTTCCTGCAGGATTTTTAGTAGAGGAGAAGTCCAAAACCTTTCGCGTACCCATATCATCAGTAGTGTGGTGAGACTACTTCTTCTTTATCTGATTAGGCATACGCTTGTACTCAGGTTCCAGCTTCTCAGTTCTTTTGAGGGATTTCTTCTCCCTTGCTATGTCCTCCTCTACAGCTTCCTTATTCTCCAAGATGTATCTAGCCTCTTCTAGAATCTTTTTGCGCTTCTCATGAGGCTCCATAACTTTCTTGATACGATCTAGCATAATCGGCTCTATGAGGGTATCACTAAAGATCATCTTGTCCATCAGCATTACAAATTGATTTCCTTCCTTAGAGGATGATGGTGGAGGTGGCGGAAGATCTTCCACCAACACTAGTTTTAAGCTCTTGGGGTTGTTGATCCAGCATCGGGATTGTTGCTGGAGGTTGCATGGATTTTCCTATGCCATTTGCGACAACATTTTCATTACATGTGGCCGCCACCTTTGCTGGTTGATCTAATGTTGATCCCGTGGCTCTAGCTTCAGTGATAACTTGCCCATTAGGTACATTGTCTAGGTTTGTCGTGTAGAAGACTTGTATGTTTGGAGGCTGGTCTACGATCTGCTCGCGAGCGAGTTCAGCCTCATATTCTTTCATCATAGCATTGTATTCCTCCGAGTTCTCGATTCGTAATTGAGGTCACTTATCTCGGAGTTGAGGGCCTCCATGATCGATTCAGAGTCACTGTCATCCTCCTAGGAGGCAAAACTTGGATCTGTTTCCACGTAGCTAATGAAGTGACTTGTTGACTTTTCAAAAGTTGGGCGGCTATATGATGACCATATTTGACCATGTTAGCATACCGCCTAGCAATCTTGATCATGTTATTGAGGTCAAGCTGACGTTTATCCATGAAACACAACAACTCGTGCCTAAGTAGCAAGCCCTGGTCTAGTCCATTAATGAAGCATTGGACGATGGTTGCATCCATGATTCCCTAGCAGGAATCCATCATCTCAAGCCATCTGGCGAGGAAGGTGTCTAGAGTTTCGCCTGGCTTCTGGACACACCAAGCCATATACACATCTCTAATATAGACAACAAAGTGATACCTCTACTTCTCTAACACCTAGGAGACCTAGGCGGATTTGCTTTGGTCTTCCACTATTATGTCATGCCCTAGGGAGGTTTGTGTGGGCCTTGATTTTTCCAGATCTAAAGGGGAAAAACTTGAGAGAGATCTTTCTTTGATCTGCCTTCCTCAACCGTCTCGAGCCCAAAGGAGGTCCCTGTGGGTCTGGGGTTAAAGGTGGCCCCCTAGAGAAGAGCTCCTAATCCTACTTCACCGATGTAGATGTGGATCCTGCCGATGGGGATGATGTGATGGCGGGTGACATTCTCCTTAGCGGGAATCCAAAGATGATTGTTGGGAATGTCGAAACATTGCCAATGAAGAGTACGTGACCAACGGTGATAGTGTCGTCGATTCTTGTGAGGGCAGATTCCTCTCGGATTCGTGCTCTGGGCGCTTCTTTCCCCATGGTGGGTGCCAACTATCATTGTATTGCCGACGAGTACACCATTGGGGGTCTTAATAGTGAGTTTAGAGAGCCAGGGGTGGAAGGCGTCGAGCATCCGGGAAGGGTGAGTAATAGGGGTTGTCTAGGTTTAGATATCATGATGGTGGCGAGACCCTACTTCTGATGTCAATTACTATATTCACAATAAGCCAGGTTATAGAGGTTGGTCTAAGTTGTGTTGTCTATGACCTAAGGCTCCCACAGGTAGGGATTATAAAGGCACTAGAACCTAGGGTTATAGGGAGTAGTCCTAGCTGATAGGTTATAGTGTTCTACACCTACTCAGATACATCTATGTATCGTGTACTACAAGGCTCTCACTTCGTCCTTTGTTGGTGCATGTAGCCTTCTTGGATCCGGCTAGGAATCCCTTTTGAATCCTCTAATTGGGCCGTCTACCAGGCCATAAGCCGTGTTACCATCTGTGGGCCAACTGGGTTAGCCATATTAAGGCCATGCTATGGTTATACCCATTATGCAGATCCTCAACACTTGTGGAAGAGGCATTGGCACCGTTCAATATGGCTAGAATTGCTACTCCATGCTTCTTGAGCCACCTCGTTGAAACCCGACATTTTAATCCAAAAAAATTCATAGCAGAAGGATTTTGGTCCCTTGGGGCCACTATTGTTGGCAAGAAGAGGACAATGATCGGATAGGAACGATGAGAGGGAAATGAGAATGTGATTGGAGAAGGACAAGTCTCATTCTTCATTGCAAAAGAAACCATCAAGTTTACTCAAGGTGAGGTCTTGTTGCTCAATGCTCCATGTGTATTTTCTATTTTGTAAGTGGACCTCTTTTTGACCAACATTATTTAGTGCATTCCAGAATCTCACAATTTTGCCCGGGTTGGAATTGGCCTAGTTCTTGTCTCTTGCACGATACACTTGGTTGAAATCCCCCATAATTATCCACCTTGTTCCAATGGGGGGCTTCACTGTGACAGTCTCGACGAAAAAAGCATCCTTTAGATTCCCACGAGTTGGCCCATAAACCATTGTGATCTTGTAGGAGATGTCCGAGTTCATAAAGGATATGGTGGCCAAAAGTGTGTAGGCTGTTGTAATAATGTTTGAGGCATTGACCTTTATTTCATCTCACAAATTTAGGACCCCCTAGTTCGAGTTGTTGGCCTTTGAGAGAATTGTCGTAGCCTAAAACCTCCCAGGTGTGCAGCAGTGAAAGTGTCGACTTGCTCTAGCTCGGCCTCTTGTGGATGAACAATTTGACATGAGGTGGATCACACTAGGTCACATACCACATATCTACACCTCAAACAGTTGAGGCCTCTCAGATTCTAGTTGATAATATTAAAATCCAGATCATCCATTGGAGGAAGCATTTGAAAAGAAAGGAAGGGTGATGCTTGTTAAACAAAGATGCGTGTGGGGCCGCCACGTATAGCTGTAGTTTCTGCTGTAGCATCGGTTACTAACGTTACAGTTTAACAGAAATAGTGGCTTGCCAATGCCGATGAGCCATCCATATGTGGATGTAAACAGGCTTACATAGCAGCAAAATGTAACACATCTTGCTTATTATTTTATCATAAGTACTATGCGCACCAACAAGGTGTAGTCCGACTTTTGTACAATAGCTAATCCTACGATAGCAATGCATGCAGCCGGTGTAATGAATGGTTCCCATGAGTTGCCGTGCGGGTATCAGGAAAAAAATCATCATGTGTATAGCATCGCTGTCGTGGTGGTGTCACGGCATATACCCAAGTTCATGGCTCTCCTAATCAGATAAACCCCCTACTCCTGCATGCTAGATCTTATAATATGATCAATACTCAAGCTACAATGGCTTCTCGAGTTATATGTGAGAGGAAGAAGAAGAAGGAGCTCCTGCCTCTCTCTATACTACTAACGATGAACTAGTAACCAAATGAACCGACCCTCTTCTAAGAGTCCTTGGTGCACCTTATAAAGGGGTTCCCAGGTTACAGTTAGGGCTGAGGTGGCATGGAATATACCTGGATTATGCTATAGCAGAAGTCGTTGGATGGGCCCGGATGCTCTACTTGTCAGCAATGGGACTTGACGTGCCCATGACCGCTAACGGTCTACCACTTACACTGTTCCCTCCTGGAAATACGTGATGGGACTTGGATCTCAGATTTAGGGGCACGCCTGACTGAGCACGCTTATCTCCTCCAGGAATCCTGGGAGAGATAGAGGCGCTGGCCTTGAGACCGGCATACACCCTCCTGGCGTGTGCCAACCCATATGTCGACCTCAATGCCAGTAACCTGGCTTGGAGGATCCTACGAAGAAGCAATATACATGTTATGCCGAAATACTTTATATGTCGGCCAAGGTATGCCGGCTTAACCTGGCTTGGGTATCCTGGCCTATGTCAGTCGCCCCACATTTGTCAACCTTAGTCTTGGTCCACCTTATCTTTATACCACATCTTGACCCTATCGGGGGTCATCCCCCAACATTAGTCCCCGAAGCTGTCCTGGTCTTAGTAGCGCTAGCGGAAAGGTACATGGTAGGTTCAACTCATATGGAACATCTCCCATACAACCGTTATACATATATGCCGGTCGATCCTGATTTTAACTCGGCCTCATCAATCGGTAATTCTTTGCCGAAACCAACTTTGCCTGGTTTAAACAGAGATATACCTCGGCTACCAGGCCACCTCTCTATACTTTGGCGATTTTCCTTGTGAGCTACCAAGCTTCCTTGGTTTCCCCTTATCTTATGTTATTTTATCCTACATGTCAGGTAAAAATCATATTAAACCTAATTCTTTGGGCCTAGACATGATTTGTCACATTGTTCCCTTGTCACGCGCGTCAGTTATCCTTGGAAACCATCACATCACCGCACAACTCCTCTTTTTCTGCTATGGCCACGCAATCTAGTTATGGCTTTCTATGATGTAATCGATCATGTGGCACAATTGCTACAACTCCCTTTGAAATACACACGCGCGTTGTGGCCGTCATGGGCATAAATGATCCCACGACCCATGATGCGCCAGCCCTTTAAGTAGGGCCATAGGGGGAACCCTCGTTACACTTCCCCTCCCCTGCTCAATCATCTTCGCAGTGCTGCCGCCATCATAGCCTCTGACTATTGCACAACCGTGTCAACCCTCTATTTCTCCGACGTTGCCGCCATGCTTGCGCTCCACACGCCGCTGACTCAACCCGAGTTCTAATATTGTCCACCGCCATGGGGCCGCGCCAACCTTAGCCCTGGTCCTCTTTAGCTAGAGTTGCAACAAAGAGTAGCATTGAGGAGATGGATTCACCGGACATTGTCTCTGACAAGCATGAATAACAGGAGTTCGTGTTCGAGCGTGGCTCCTAGGAGGGCTCCAAAGTCATCGACGCTGAGATCGATTTGTTCTGCCAAACCCAGTGACTTTTGCCGGAAGTGGACTGCCGCTGCCCCGGCAGCGAGCTCGCGCCTGAGGCTCAGTTCGGTGAGTACGTCATCTTTATTTCCCACTTTGCCCGTGGATTTGGTCTCCTCATTTGTGAGTTCACCCAGAAATTCTTCGAGACCTTTGGTCTCAACATCATTGCTTCCCTCTCCGTGTTTATCACTTATTGTGAAGCATATCTCGGCCTCTGGCCTTCTATAAATCTATGGGCCAAATACTTTCAACTCTGGTCCTAGGTTGTCACTAACCAGGATGTTCCTGCTGACGAGAAAGCCTTGACCTAGTGCGGGGCTACTTCCATAGTACCCCGGAGGAAATCCATGTTTTCCAGATACACGGGCTAGATTCCTGCAAGAAGTGGCAACAGTCATTCTTCTACGTGAAGAATAAGACCGAGGAAGACAAGATTCGGCTGCCGAACTTTTCCATTGGTGTTCCAACCAAACTCAACTAGAAATTTGATCCGAAGAATCGGCACAAGGATGTCAATGAAGTTTACACTTTTTTGGACAAGTTAACTACTGATGGTATGTCGATTGACGACCTCTTGGCGGCATTCATTAGCCGTTGAGTTTGCCACTTCAACACCGCAGTCACAAAATCAACCAGATGAGTGGCTGACTTGACCCTAACCAGACCTCCACCTTTGAGTCGAACAAGCTCCAAGTCTAGAGACGGCTCAAGGCCATCTTCAAGACCGATTTGATCGAGGAATGGGAGTGGGGGCAAACTGCCCTACGACCGGGAAAACCCAACTCCGAAGGTGATTATAGAGTTAGTTTTGTCATCATATATATTATGTCTGCCCATCATCCCATTTGACATTGACTTTCATTTTAATGTTTATGTAGAAGTTCACTCTGCAAATTTCTAAAGATGCTGAGAAACCCCCAGCAGTTGGGGCAAAGATTGGGAGACCTCAGATTCGGAAGACCCGGACTTGAGGACTTTATGCCCATCCCTGATGCCGGTCCGATCCAAACCCAGGTAAGGCTCCAGTCTTTGAACCGTTAAGGGAATGGACGGATGATGATGATGATGATGATGATGGTCGTTGTCACATTTTAGAGGTATTAGATCCTATGACACTTCCATTCACCTTCCCTTTGCAATCTACATTAGCTGACTCAGCTGGTCAAGTACATGATGTACCCCCTGTTGCCATGGGAGGCCAGACAGGATCAAGAAATGTGTCGCACCCGCGGCCAAACAATCTGAACCCGCTAAGCCTGCAAAGAGGCGCTTGTATGGAGTTAAGAAGTATAGGAAAGAGTGACCTATTGGTTCCGAGTAATCATTTTCTGCCGACATATCTTTGTGTTTCTATATTTCTTTTTTCTCTCTTTCTTTCCCTGATTTGAGTATATTTTATCTTCATCTTATCACAGGGCTGCCTTGGATGCCTCTCAGAGCGCCTCTAGCATTGCCTCTCAGATCAATGTGTCACCATCTCCTCCTCTTAGCGAAACTCGGGTCCCTTTCCCGAATCGAGCAAGCACTCCTTCGGCACCATATGCTAGTATGTCCCGGCCGAAGGGTGAACCCGGCATTGGAGAGGGAAGTGTTGCCCCAGAAGATAATGCCATGCCAGATTAGAGAGATGATACATCGGCCCCTGATAGAGGAAATGAAGATTCTGGCACCAGCCACATGGGCGCCAAGACAATTACAACCGAGACTCCAGCCATCCCAGAGCCAACTCAGCCCCAAGAACAACAGGAAGTGCCAGAGCACTCTCAAACTCAGCAGCAACAATCTTAGCAAAATCAACAGCCACAACCCTAGAAAACACCATTGAAGTAGCAGGTAAACCCATCAGGCAAGCTAAGGAAACTGGCCCAGGCGACTAAGGCACCATAGAAGAAAGTTGCAGCTGCAACCAAGCAAATGTCGGTTGCCCCAATGATGAAGAAGACCAATACTACCCCTAGTAAGGCTCCAGAGAAGGAATTGACATTGCATGTGAGTCCTGCTGCGGCAATGGCTGGTGCCAAAAAGTCTGCTACCGGGAAAGGGTTTTTTCCTAACCTAGAGTCTGACTGGCCAAAGCCTCGGTTCCCTTACTATGCTATAGATTGGAATAATTCTGAATATGGCGAAGTGACGCTGGGAACCCTCAACAACAAGAATTTGGGTTGGTCGATGTTGCCCAAAGAATGTATACCGCTAGAGTTGCTCTGGACGAGGCTGACAAGATCCTAGAGGTAAACATCTCAATTACTCCTTTCATATTTGTAGTAAACATATATAATCTCTAGTCCTCGAGGTTCTGGGGGATTAAGATCTTACTCAGTCGGAAGCTCTTAGACCATGCTTGCTTATAGATTTCTATCCTCAATTCCCATTTATCCGAGATTTTGGTTGAGTTAGTATAACTTAGTTCCAATCTAGATTAGAATCAATTATCTAGCCACCAAGATTCAAGTTGAGTTTTACTTATCTTGAATCTAGACTAGAATCAAATATCCAGCCAGCGAGATTCAAGTTGAGTTTACTTGCCTTGAATCTAGACTAGAATCAATTATCCAGCCACCGAGATTCAAGTTGAGTTTACTCGGCTTGAATCTAGACTAGAAACAATTATCCAGCCACTAAGATTCAAGTTGAGTTTACTCGGATACTCACACTTCATTTTTCAGATCTCCTCCAATGCAGTATCAGAAACTTCTCTTGGAAAACAGGAGCCTCTCAACCAAGGACAACTTCTTCTTGAGTTGTAGGGTAAAGGTATGTCCTTGTTGCCTTGCTCCGGTTTTTATCTTTTATTTGCTGACTTAACCCTTGATGAAATATTGGTGGCCGAGGTTGAGGCAAAGAATGAGGAGATACTGAAGCATATTGCCGACATTGAAGGTATCTTCTTCCTGTAGTTCATCTTGTATTTTCTTCATTTACTTGCACTATAATTTGACCTCGACACAACCAGGAAAATAGCTCTTGCATAGGTGCATCAGGACTGTATATCAATGTCGGAACTGATGACTCATTTTCTCAAACAAGAAGGGGCTAGTCTCAGCACAACCAAGAAAGAGCAACAAGACGAGACATCTCGGCTTCGGGATAAATGAGGATCTAAAGAAAACTCATAAGGCTCAGCTTGAAAAGATTGACCAAGAATTTGTCGAGGAGAAGATCCGACTATCGGGCCAGATTAACAAGGATAAGGACTTGCTGAAAGACACTAAGATTATGATTAACTCGGTTACCACTTAGCTAGAAGAACTCAAGAGTAAACCCAGCAAATGTTTGCTCGAGCTTGCCCGAATCAATCATATTACGGCCCATGAGTTTCCTTTCTTGGCCTTCCATTTCTACCGAAATACTTCTTATACCATTTTTGCCTTGACTGATTTGTTTACATATTGTTCATTCTTTTTAAGATAACTTTCATGAACCGAAACCTCTTGCTGCCACTGCCATCAACATGTCTCGTGCAAAAAGAGTCGGGTCTAGCCCTATGACGGATGATCTCAACATTGATGACGTCTTGGATTCTCTCTGCTAACCTCCAACCGGTAAAAACTTTTGGTGGTTGATCTTCTCAATGCCGCCACTTGGGTGTTTAGAGTGCTCTGTCTGAGAGACACGGTCATGGAGCATGACTCAGAGTTGGTGGAGCAATTGATGGAATGCGCGATGAGGCTGAGTCAATGGTGCGAATCTGCTTCTAAAGCCGGTGCCGATGAATCTTTGATCTTTGTGCTCTCATGGTACGAGAACATCAATATAGATGTTCTCTAGACCTTGTGCACCACATCCAAGTGGACCAAGGATCCAGAACTCATTAAGAAGTGCCAAGCTCGAGCCTATGAGTTCATCCAATATGCCGACATTCACTCCTGGACTGAAGGGCCAAGTTTCCTCGCTATGAGGATGAAGAAAATGTAGAAGGAGAGGATGAAGAAAACTCGGAGGATGAAACCGAAGCTGAGATTGTTGTCCCGGGTACTGATACTTCTCCTCCAGCTGACGGTGCTTCTGCTCCTGATCCTGCAGCCTCTTAGGATTTCAAAAACTCAAATTTATTAAATCCTCGGTAGGCTGGGTGTAGATGTAATATACACTTAGTCCTTTTGTTGCTACCAAACTTTATGTCAGATTTCTTTCGGCTAAGTCCTTGAGTTTATTTTCTTGTTTACCCAACCTCATGACCTTGGCTATTGTCTACCATTTTCGGTGTTCAACATATGATTCACAAGATCAAAAAATTAGATTAAAAATACTCAAAACAACGAGGGCTAGCTCAGAGTTATTCGTCATAAGAAAAAAGAACTGAAATAAAAGGGGTTAGTCAAAAAAAACAAATATCAGCTCTCTTATTTTTCTTTCCTTAGTCATTTTTCATATGTACAGCAATCGCGGGCTTTTGCTCTTGCTTGCCATGAAGCCGGGTTGCGGACAATAGCAAGTCGAAGAGTGGGCCTTTGGTGTCGACACATCACTAATTTGGCATATGGGATAAGAAACTTAAGCCATACGACATAAAAAATAAAAGAACTGAATTGACATTACGATGAAGGCAGTCCCCGAGTTTCGGCTTGGGGTGCTGGCATTTCATTCATAACTCATTATCGACATACACATCCAATATATGAGAGTGTAAAAGGGACGGAGTAATGCTATGGTCCATGGCCTCTTGCTTTCTTCACCTGACATGTTCGCCTTGTTCTTCTCCTGTGCTTAAGCATCTATTAGATAGTATGCATCCATGCAGAGCTTTGCTCATGATAAATGTCCCTTCCCATGGAAGCGATAATTTGTGCATGTCGGTTGTCTGTTGCACTATCCGAAGAACCAAATCCCCTTCTCGAAATTCTCGAGGGTTTATCTTCTCGCTATGATAGCATTGGAGACTTTGCTAATATATAGAAGATCTAGACAATGCCAATTGTCATGCTTCTTCTAGGAAATCGACATCATTTTCCCAGGCTTCTTTCACCTCGGCCTGAGTATATTGAGTGACTCTTGGTGAGTCATGATGTATGTCGGCTGGCAATATAGCTCCAGCCCCATATATGAGGAAAAATGGCGTGTAGCCTGTTGAGCGGTTTGGAGTTGTCCTTAGCCTCCATAGTACTCCCGGGTGTTCATCAATCTAGCATCCTGCTAATCGCTGCAGTGGATCAATGGGCTGAGGTTTTATCCCAGATAGTACCTAATGAGGACATCCCTACAGATTTGCTATCTCCAAGTCCTAATGAAGTGGTCGATGTTGCTGCCGAGACCAAGTCCAATGAGATTAGGATTGGACCTATTGCTAGAGCTCGTGCCAAGCTACTTGAACAACATGTGAATTCACTCCTAAGTGAATCTGGTGTTTTATTTGATGAGAATTTTATACTACCTAAGTCTATGCACTTGTGTATGATAAGTTTCGTTGAGGAAGCAAGCGTGGCGCGAGGAGGAGAAGGGATGCAAGTGGATCCCAACATGATGACCGCCTAAGGATGCGCGAGGGAGGAGCAGGAGGAAGGCACAAGATAAGATCATCAAGAGGGAGGAAAGAGTTCCTAACAAGACCAGAGTGTCCGGCCGGTTCCCACCAGAGTGTATGGCATACACGAGAAGCCTCAAGGTGGTGTCCATTCTTTACACCAAATCGAAAGCCACCCGAAAGACAACCAAAAACTCTGAAGTTTCTATCCCAACCAGACTGTCCAGCGCACTCTACCCGGAATGTCCGGCCAACCTAGAATGTCCCGTGTGTTTCACCCGGAATGTCTGAGTCGGCTTGTATCAATTTGAGTCAAACACGTTTTATTTCGGTTTCTGGACATCCTGGACACCCTTATAAGCACTAGGATGCCCCATAGTTTAGGTTTAGTTATTGTATTGCCAAGGCAAAACATTAAATCTTCCCACATCAATTTGTATCGATCTCGTCTGTTTGCTACTATCAATCAAGTGTGGTTAGTTGATCCATTGGGATCGCTCCAATTGCATGTTTCGTGTGATCTGCTATTCGATTGGGAATTGGAAGATTGCAAACCGCTTCGTCGTAAGCGGCTATGTACACAAGTGTGTGAAGTTGCAAATATCTACCAGGGTTGAGAGCTCTTGTGTTGGCATCAGCGTTCGATCGAGAGGTTCGTGAGTGTCATGAAAGTTTTTCCACCGATTACCACCATCTACCACCCCCGCTTACTGAGAATATCGGGCCACCCCATATCATCTTGGTATCAGATTTCCAGCGTTTCCTCAGTAAGCATCCACATATCCATCCATAGTCTAGTTGTTTTTCATCCTATATAGAAAAAGCCATACAAAAAGATTAGGGTTTAGTAGTTTTTCCATAACCTAGGTTGCATCGGAGTTGGGTCTTTGTTGTTGGTCGTTGTTGTGTCTTTGATCCAATCTCTTCAAGTACATGTTGGAGTGTCTAGGTTTTCCTTATTATTTTCGTTGTTCTTTGTTTTCGCGTTGTTCATCGTTTTCCGCTAGTTTACATCCACTTATCCGAGTCCACATAGCGTACTTTTTGGTGTTATCAACCTAGCTACAGCCTTTCTACAACATTGGTACCTAGGAACATACCCACAAGACTAGTTTCTTTTCTCTAAACAGGCTGCTCATTAGGGTTTTGAAGTACAAAAGTTTCAGCCAAAACAGCCCAGTATATCCGGCCAAGTTACCCCGCACTATCCGGCTGCACCGGACTATCCGTCTCAAAAATACCGGGGTTTCCAGCCATGTGTGTGAAAATTTGCGTGCTTAACTACTACACTATATCATATAGTTGAAAAATAAAAAAACAGAATCAAAAAAAAGAAAGAGAAAAGAGATATAGAAGTACCAAAAAGGAGAAATATCAAAGTTTTTTGGAGGCCTAGTTTCATAATAGCACTCATAGATTGAGCAATCTTGTGCTTGTTTTATTGTGTTATTACTAGCGTCTCTCTTGTGCATTGCAATATTCCTGTTTATAAATTTCTATGCCACGTTTATCTCCATGCGTGTGTTTCCTTGAGTGTTGTCACACGATCAACACTAGATTTTGCTTTGGTGTAGTTAGGAATCCATACCTATAGATCCACTATGTCCTCCTACAATGTCGTGTGATCGTTCTAGTACCCTCGGTATTTGCTTCATCACATCTGTGAACGTGTTATTTATCCAAGTTGGTAAGCTTTTACTAATTCACTTTGGAATGGTAAGATTTCCTTTTGTTGCAGTTGTGAGTGAGTTGTGAGAGAGCCACCAAAAGATTTTTGATTTTGTGCACTAACCTACTAATCATGTCTTCTGGTAATCTTGATGTGCATGAGAAAAAGGAAGCATGTACTACAGTTACATGGCAAGAATATGAAGCATTGCAATATCACCTGCAAGGGATCTTTACTTGCACAACGGAAAAATTGAGAGTGATGCTAAAATTATGCAGCTACAGTTGGAAACAACTAAGAAAATAGTCAACACTATCCAAACACAGGTCACTAATATACAAACAAGTCTTCGTGCTTTAGCAGAGTCTGTGAATGGTTTGAGGCTACTAGTGGAGCAACAATAGCCATATGCTGAGGATGATAATGCCAGCATTAATGATGGAAATTTGGTGGCTGCCCCTAGGGTTGGGATTGGTCGTGGTGATGGCCATGGAGGCTGTGGGGCCCCCAGATTAATCCTCTGAGAATCCCTGTTATGCATACACCACGATCCCATGATCAGTTTGTCATGGCACATAACTGACAAGTATCAAACTAAACATCCCTTAATTACACGGATACAAGTCATACCTTTTTTGCCATTATGGCTACATCGAACATCATTAGCGGAACATTATCCTGCGTAGTGCCAGAGCCGTGCCTTAACCTACAGGCAGTTGACTAGGAGAACATCCTAGCTCGCATAGTCGTCGGTATCACCTTCTTCTTCAAATCTGACCAAGTTAATAGTCAGGGACAATGCCAGTGAGTACTTTGAATGTACTCGCAAACCACCTAAAGATAAAGACAATAAGAGGATATGAAATATAGCTGTGGTGGTAGGAGAGTTCCATGAGAGGTTCTTTTCAAAAATAGATGCTCTTGTAGATATAGCATCTACATATCTTTGTTGAAACTTTTATAAAAGATTTCGAAAATATTTGTAATGTTTTGGAAACCACTAGGATTGGGTCAACCATTTGTTCCATCCTTCCAGGTCATCCCATGACCAAACCTTCTCCTTCCTTTCCGACCATCCCATGGTCAAATCATTTATCCTTTCATACCATCCCATAGTCAAAACATTTCCAAAGGCCTTGCTTTTCCGAAATCCTTTTTGAAAACAAAACCAGCACCGGTCTATAGCAGCCTTTCCAACCGTCCATGACCGCGAACACGACTATTCAAATAGATTTACACTATGGATCACATGCAAACAAACAAAGGACACAATCAACACTAGACATACAATCACCAATCCAAAACAGCAATCAAACATTCATCACATTATTCATTTCAGTAGGTTTGAATAGGTTGAGTTGGTTGCAATTGGAATTAATCGAAGGGTATTGGTGGAACTTCTGTTGTGTTTTAATTGACAAATACCACCTAATAAGGTGGTTTTGAACTAGGGCTTGGGTCTGTATGATATCATTGTACAAAAATGATGTCATCAGATAGGTATTGACAAAATGGAACCAATAAAAGTGGTTTCACTATTTTATCAAATTCCTTTGATTTACTATGAATTTTCTAGTGATAAAAGTTCTAGTTTTAGGAAATAATTCACAAGGAATGATATGTAAGTTAAAAAGTTATTTCCTCTTAGGGTTAGGTAGGGTTTGATGTACTGGTTCAAGGGGAGGTGGAATCACTTCAAAATATTTACTAATTACCCTCGGGAAATTCCCAAATTCAGTTATGTAGTTGTTTTGTATTTTTCACTAGATTAAAATTACAAAATCTTTTGGCATGACTCTAAGGACACATGCTAGATATTTTTATTACCTTTCTGTAGAAATTGGAATCACTATTTTTGGATATACATAACTACTGGAGTGATTTATTTAGTGATAGAACCATACACAGAATAGTTTTGCTCACTAAAAATCAACCAGGAATCAATAATTATTGGGCTACTAGGGTCTATTAGGTATGGTAATTTAATTGTACTAGGAGTTGGAATTAGGTCGAAACCAAATTTGGTTTGACCTGTAGAATTTCCTAAAGGATGAAATGGCTCGTTTTTGCTATTTTTTAACAGGGGCAATATAGGAAGAAAAACAAGATGGGACCAGAGTGACATGCAAGGTATATGAGATAGCCTTCAGTACCCAAGAGTTCATCCTAAATGGAGTTATAAAACTCCCAGAATGATTTTATTCGATAAAAGCGTACATTTAAGTAGGTATTCTATTATGATTAAACTAGACAAACACTTGGTGAAATTATTGTACTACATGTTGAATAAAACATCTAGAAACCCTAAGAATTTTAGATCTGGTCAATTTGGGTTGGTTTCCATTTTCAAATGGATTTAAACCAAACAGTGCATTTATAGGTTTGTAAAACAAGGTTTTAAAAAGAAAAGGAAATAGATGATATTGGGCTAGCATCTACCAGCCCGGGCAACACAGTCATAGGATGGCCCATTAAGAGCCATGGTGCAGGCGGGAGACGAGTTCAAACTCCCCGGGGCGGACCCCACTGGTCAGTGGACTGGGGAGGCCAAACTGGTAACTCGCGATGAGAGTCGTTCGGTCTAGGTGGGATCGACGGTCATTTCTCATTGTCCTCCCCTCAACGGCGAGGTTTAGAGGAATCCTAACTAGCGATGGTAGGGTATGCGGGGAGGCTCATCTAGGAACTGGGAGGCAGAGGCGAGTTGTCGGGACGATGCGGAGCTTGCCTGCGACCTAAGCGACGGTCGGTATCATCCATTTCGGTGCAGATCTGAGGTCACGCGCTTCTGTGATGTAGCCGACTTTGGGAGCTCGCTAGGTAAGGCTCGTGGGCATTTGCATGTCCATGGAGCGGACAAAGAGAGGACCAGGAGGGGTCCTGAAGCCACGTGGGAGCCCTTGGTGGTGCGAAGAGGGCTCGGAGAGGGCAGACTCGGGAGTGGAGCTCCACCGAGGGTGTCTCCGATGATGGTGTTCCGGGGTTCCTGGAACTAAAGGGGAAGCATCAGGAGGTAGTTCAGGTCTAGGGAAGCGAGACAGAGAGTAGAGAGAGCTGGGAGAGGCTGAGGGTGAGCACATGCACTACCTCAATAAGGAGGCCAAGAGGGGAGCCTCTCCTTCTCTAGGGCTAGAGAGGGCAGAGAGACGAGGCCTAGAGCTTGAGTGAGGGTAGGTGGAGGGGAGAGAGGTGATATGAGGGCGATAGAGGCCCTGGGGTGGTCTCTGGTTGTTTTAACCCGAGTTGTGAGGGTGTATCATGTACATAGTCCAGGTGAGATATTGTGGGAAGGAGGTGGTCGATGGTTGGCTATGAGGGGCGATGGAGAGGTCGTGGGTGGTGGCAGAGGCAGCCCAATGCATTGGTTGCAGATAAAGGTGTTGCAAAGGAGGGATGTGCTAGGATATTCAATAAATGGCTTTCCCTCTCTCCTTCTTAGTCTCTCTTTCCAAGAGATAAATGACACAAGGCCTAGGGTGCTACAGTTGCACATGACCAGAAGGGAGTTGGGGTGCTGTGGTGAATCATTAGACAAGTTTGGGGAGGATTTGATTTGGTCTTGGTCCTAGTTTGAATAATTTCAACTTCTAGCCAAAGGGAAGATCATGATGGATTTCTTGATGTTTGATCTTGGCTAGATGATTGTAATGTATTGGAAGATAGATATGGTTAGTATACAGTTCCAGTAATTATGGGGGATTTATTGGAGGATTTTTATCACAAGAATATCATTTATTCAAAAATTTCTGAATCTGTTTTATTGATTTATTTTCGAATATTTGAATTGGGAAAAATGAGGTTTTGTTTTTAGATGGTCCCCAAGTATAAACCACACTTTGAGAAATTTGCCCATGATTTATTGAGGAATAAAAGTATTTAAGACAATTATTATTCCATTTCTGCCATCTAAGAAAATGGGCAAAAAGAAATAATAAAGCTCTTCAAAAATATTTTTTTTAAGTTGGAAGATAGGGTATGATAATTAGACTTAAAATGAGATTAAAGATGGGGATGTATTTTGGAGAAAGTCAAACTTTCTTTTATAGATTAGGTTTTGGAGTTTTTGTCAATTTAAGAGAATAAATAGGTTTTGGTCCATAATAATTATGGATAACGCTTGATATATCTTTTTAATCAAGGTAGATGTTGTACACAAGGTGTATATAGCCTAATCAACCTTTGGTGTTGAGAATCCAACTTGATTTTGGTAGAAAACAAGGAATAAATGATCTAGGGTGATGTTATTTTCTTACCATCAAAACCTTGTTGGATCTTGGAGCTCAGAGCTCCCCGTGGGGCATGGGCTAGATGTATGGTTCGACCAAGTTGATTAGATCACCATGGTACAATAATTTGAGCTTGATCATGCTTAAGGGTTCCAAGAATTGATTTCAAACTTTGAATAAAATAAGGGTGCCAAAGCAGATTATCAACTAGCCTTCAAAACCTTGTGGGTTTTGGAAGCACAAGGATCCAATTTAAACAAGTGAAGTAAGTATTCATAGAGGTTTATGAGTTGAACAAAATCATGCAACGAGTTGGTCCAAAGAAGGTGGGATGAAGGTGTGAGCTTCTGACCAAGTAGGCTAGTTAATAAGATTTGCAGAAAAAGTTATTTTCTTGCCTACAAAACCATCAAGAACAAGGGGTTAAAAATGTGATCTATCCAAGGTCAAGAGTGGTCCTTGGTAGTACTTAGGATGGGTTACAAGATGGTTCAAGTGCCTTACCAAAAAATGCAGAAGGATTGGAAATGAGGGAGACTCAAAGATGGCCTCTTGATAACCCTAGACTTAGTCATATGTTGGAAGATTAGGGTTATTGACTAGAATATAGGAGGGGATGTTTTTGATGGGTTGCAAGGTACCAAAGCATCATCAAGTGTATGATATTGAAGTGTAGATTGAGTAGACTAGATCCATGCTTGATATTGGTATTCTTTCACTTGGAAGCTTCTAGAATAGATCACTTCAGAATTGATCTAGTTAAGGGGTTTAGATGATCACCTAGTGGCTAGAGATCAGATCTAGCTTTGTTAACTTGCTTAGGGTGGATAGGATAGGACTATTTGCATGCTAGGGCATGAGCCCCTAGAGTATCTCATTTAGTTCCTAAGCAAACAAATCAAACAAATTTTCAAGGCAATTCATCTTCCAAGCAAATCAATCTACTTTTATGGATACCATCAAGCCTAGCTTGAGGTAGAGATGGGTATGTTGAAAGGTTGGAGTTTGAATAAGGGGAGAGTCCTTGGTATCTTTACCAATAGTAGAATTCAAAAGCTTTATGAAAAGGTTTTGGGAAACCTAGAGATAAGAGTAGTTGAAAGTTTTGTCTTGGAAACATAAGGAGGTTATATATGTAGCTCTCCATAGTTTGGTAAGTAGAAGATACTAAAATAGATAGGGTCGCAAAGAATCTTGGTTCAGGTTTTGAAATGCCAGAACATTTGAGAATATGTAAAGTGAGCCAGGATAGTTTTGTTAAATAGCTTTTGTCAACTGATGTTGAGGTAAGGAGTATATCATATGGTATACATTCAGATGCATAAGCACAGACAAACAACAAGGACTACGTCATTAAACAATAAAAAGTATTTGTTCCCCCTAATTTTTGCATTATGGACCACTAATCAAGGTTGCTGAAATTTGGATGTTATAGACCTTTCCCCCTTAAAAGAATCTGGGGGAAAGGTCTGTAACATCCCAATTTGAGCAACCCTCGAGATTCGGGAGAGTAGGGTTAGGGGATTCAGAGTCGGATTAGTGCTAAGTGTCTCAAGCGTACTATCTTACAGGTGCCTTCTTTGAAAGTGGTTACTATGTCAGTGAAGTTTGGGCTTCAGTCTTCTTGGATGCATGGAGAGTTCAGCATATTTAGCCTAATTGCGAGGGATGGTCTTATGTTCCTTACGGACTCGATATATCAAGGGCTTAGGCTGGGCGAACTACCTCAATCTGAACTTCACGGAGTACCCTTCGGAGGATAGAATCTACGGCTTGGTGTACCTCTCTCTAAGGATCCATGGCTCTTCCTTAGGGGCGTAGCGTATCCTATTTAACGACTTTAGGGTAGAAACTCCTGAGTTTTCTTTTTGCGAAGGGTTACTCTATTTTTGTGGGGAAGACGCAGTCTTTCCCCCTTTGGTTTAAGCTAGTGTAGCTCGTGGATAATTTAGTCCATCCTTCTGGGAGTAGTCGGATGTTGCTTGAAGACTATCGCCAATCTTCTTCCTGAATTGGATTCTTCCAAGGGCGTTTGTCAGCTGGTCCTACGAGGCTCAAATCCTACTTTTATTCGTACTTATCCTATCAGAGTAGTGGAATTAGCGAATTGTCCAAATTGATTAGACTGATCGGGATTAGTGAATCTAAGTTCCTTTAGGTAGGTCTTCAGCTGAAGTAGAAGAGGTACTTAGAAGAATCTTCAGTTAATTTCTCCTCTGATGACTCATAAGTTGTTGTTTGGTGAGAAGATGTCGGATTTGGAGATATTTTCGGAAGTATCATCTGGTAGACAGTCTTTCCACCTTAGAGATTTACTATGGTTCTTCAAGAAGGGTGCATATCTTCTTTCTGGGAGTGCTTGCGTGATGCTAGAGGAAGGTGATATCTTCCCTAGGTCTTGAGTTGAGGTCTTCGAGTGACGCCCTATTTCGCAAACCTTGGCTAGGGTGGTTTCCTAAAGAAGCCTTAAGGAGTTAGCTCAGGGAAAGTTAGCGGTTTGTGACTCATCTTGATAGCCTTCAGTCGAGGTAGGGAGGCTAACTTCGGAGAAAACATCTTCACTTGAGTTCCTTGCATTGCTTCTACTTGATGGCAGAGTGGACTCATTGTCTTCACTCTTCTTTATCATCCGGATTCAGAGGTATTTCTGACCTTCTAGGGAGGAACTTCCCATTGGTTTGGGTAGGGTAGAATAGAACAAATAGTCTCCGGAGGTGGTCAGCAGCTCTAATATACCGAAGGTTAGTGTAGTTAGATCTTCAATTCTTGTATTGGGAGGTAAGTCTTCTGGTTTCTTGCAGATAGTGAGGATCCTTCGGTGATTGACTTCCAGCTTCAACGGGATTCTTGCTATAGTATACGTATGAATAATGGAGTGTTGCACTATCAAGGAGTCTTGGGGGTGAATTTGATGAGGCATGCCACCCTACTGAGGAGAAGTATTCATCTTGTCCTAACATGGCGATGTCGAACTCTTAGTTCTTGTGATGCTTTTCCTCTCATCACTCCCAAGGTTAGTAGGGTTCTCATTACCGACAACAAACATGGGTGCCGGAGGTACTAGGTGGGATATCGATCCTTGAGTTACATTTGACTAAGGTTAAAACAAGACACAACACACACAAGGTGAACAGAGCAATGGTTTCGACTTCTTCTCCGCAAACATCACACATCAAGCAACACAGTATGCACTTAGGCAAGCAAACATGGTCAACATTAGGGACCAAGGAGTTAACTACTCGTGATATAGGGGAATCCTACCTTAGGACTATTAATCCTAAATCACGTTATGGAGGTGTAGGTCACTATCCTGCAGATGAAGCTTTCGTTGAATCTTGGACGCTTCTTGATAGTGTGACACTTGATTTCTTCTGATTATGAGGATTCTACTGGTAGGACGATCTTGTAGTCTCCTTGTGTTTGCTGATAGTTGCTTCTCTTCATCTTTTTATCATCGTCTTCTCCTAGTTCTAGGTCTTATTCATTTTAATTTCATAGGTTTGAAATTTGGACGAGAGTTAGAGGAAACCATTTTCTAAATTGTTTGACTTAGGGTAAGAGAAGAAGTATGTAACATCCCAAAACTTTAATCCAAGGTTATTAAGATCCAAATCATCAAAATTAGGGTTAACAAAAACTTTTCCAATTAAAATTATCAAAGCATTCATATGTGTGTGCATTTAAAATAGGAGTTGTTTGAATTTCCATGATTAAGTGATCCATTGCTTGTAAAATGATTCTTAGATGAAATAAACATCATCTAAATCATTCCCAAACAAATCCCAAAGAAAAACAACTCAAAATGAATAAATGATGAGAATGGTCATTTGTGCCATTTTAATCAGCATGCCTACTTTAGCTATTCCTAGTACTTAAAACCTAACAGAAACAATTATGGATCTTTGCACCACTTGCTAGTACACATAATGAGGTACCAAGGCCCACTTTGTGATCTGCCAAAAACATTCAAATACTAATTTTAATTGACATTTCAAAATTGAATCTATATCATATGGGAAGATCCCACTATTTCAAAAACCACTCAAACAAGCTCAATTTTCAAAACCCAAGCACCCATAGAGTCTCAAGCTCATATATAGCACACCCACCAAAAATCTTTTAAAAATTCAAAAAGAAAGTTCTTGCGGCCATTTCAACAAATACTTGGCCCACATGAATTACACCTAGTATTTAGCTTACTGTTCTCAATAGGGTTTTGCACTCAATTCTCCTCAAAACACTCCCTATGTCTCCAAATGATCTAACCATGCCATTATCACCCCCTCCCCTATCCCCTAGTGGCCATGCCATGCCATGCCGAGCACCTCCTGGCCGGCCGACCATGCCACCACCGCAGCAGACCGTCCCCTCCCTCTCGCCATGTCTACTAGCTAGCTCTCACCTCACCACCACTCTCTGTCCCCTCCTCGAGCCGAGCCAGACCGTGGACCACCTCCAAAGCACCGCGCACTGTCTGTCTGCGCCATGCCGAGCACGCGCCAGAGCGCCACGCCCAACTCGCGTGTAGATGCCGCCCCTCGACCGCAACCTGCGCCCACCGCTCCGCCACGACCCAGGGAGCACGCCAGCCATGCCCACTCGCCGCCCAACGCACCATAGCCACCGCTCGCCGTTGAGAGCGCCGCCTCTGCTGCTCAGAGCTCCAGCTCCGCCCGACCGCATACCACCGCCCCTAGTCCCGCATTCACTTTGTAGAGCACCACCAGGAGACCAGCAACCGCCCCTACCTCGAGCCACACCGCTAGCACGCTGTGCAGCCCTCGCTGGCGTCGCCTGCCCATCCCTCTCGGTCGCGTCGTCGTCCTATAAATAGAGGCCTTCCCCAGCCATTCTTTGCATACCACTCACCTCCCCTCACCTCACTGAGCCTTCCCCACTTCTCCCTGGAGCAAGGCGAGCAGCCGTTCGCCGGAATTGCACCGGAGCAGGCCACCTCTAGAGGAGAAGGACGCCGCTGATTCTGACCACCCCCGGAGCTGCCTCGACCGTCCCTGAGCTCGTGTCGACCACCAGTCTGTTTGCCCGCCTCGCCGTAGTCACTGGAGCCCTGGTACGCCCCTTGAGCACCCCCACTGAGCCGTTAGGGTTAGAGTTTGCCGGCGACAGGTCCGTCGTCGATGATGATCCCCAGTCGTTGATCCCCGTTCTAATCCAACGACCCACATCGCCCTGTACCGCTTCGCGCGTTATGAGCCGCTGACCGGTGGACCCCCCTATCAGTTGAGCCTCGCGCCGCGTAGTGTCACTGGGCCAGCCCGTTAGCGTTCACGCGCAACCCACTTAGTTTGAATTAGGATTTTTCTATTTTAGTTAAACCTAGTTATGTCTCTTAGTTTAAAATTCAATTCAGAGAGATTTACAAAACCAAATGGAGTGATTCCATTTTTTTAGAAAGCTACTGAAAAGATCTACCCAAGCCCGTTGGATTTAATTCAATTAGAGTTAAAGATCTCTCCTAGTAAAAATAACAAGACAGGAGCATTTGCACCTTGCAACATTTTTATAAAATCAACCATGATAGCTTTTGAGTTGATTCCAACTCTCAAAAATCAAATGTAACCATACCTATCTGAATATGTAATAATATTAAGGTTTACATGCAGTGACTTTGGACTAGTACCAAACTAATGCTATATAGGCATTTCTAGTCACTTTAAATCATTAAATAATGAACTTAAACCAAAGTAATTATGAACCAACCCTTAAATTACATTCCCCCATGTTAGAATATGTGGTGACGACATGTGTCCACATGATCCCATATTTTATGTGGTGAATGTTAAATCTTAGTTAATTTTCAATGAGTAGAAAATACTTTTATAAAATAAAAAGGAGGAAACTATTGAATAAAACTTGTGATGCTTGTGATGATAATAGATCATCAAATCGATGCCTTAGAGTGCTAATTAGACTAGTTAAGTATTGTTTGTTGATTGTGTACTCCGTATGTATTTATAGAAGATAGTACCGACCAAGCTTACGAGGAGGAGGAGTTCTACCAAGAGGAGGAAGACAACTTCAACCACTGCACCAACCAAGGCATGCCACCATTAACAATGCAAGCTAACACTTGCAAGTGTAATGCTTAGCAAGCTAGGATTAAACTAGATAGTTTAGCAAAGATGCTTTATGCATGCTTTGGTGATACTACGTTGACTAATTCTTTACCCCAAGTATTAATTTCAAGCTTTACTTCCTTTACTTTACACCAAGTCCTTTACTTGTTTTGAAGGTAGCATAAAGAGTATAAAACTTGACCTATTTAGATAACCCTAGATGTCATTCTATGGCATGAGATTGATCCCATCTTCCCACCTTAGTGAACACTCTTGACTTAGTAGTTTAGAGTTAGATAAAAACTTGAGTCACTTCAGATGGGAACACTTGGTGAAAATGAATTGTGAAAACCTTGGAATGATGAGTCATTCTATTGAGATGTTTTCATATGTGTTGAGAAACACAAATGGTTTATGATGGTGAAAATGTTGAGGCATGAGCCTTAGCCCTTTTATAAAACTGATGGTTGTATTCGGATGCGATACCATTCCAAATTTACCGTACAACCACAATACCTGAATTGGGTAAGGCTTAGCTAGACGTTTATATGCATTAGTATTAGTTCCCTCGTGGTAGAGGTTTGAGCTGAGGCTACCTCTCAATGTTGTCCACCTATGTAGTGCCCAAGATGACAGATGGTCATGGTTGGGAGGCCATGCTCATAGGAGAGGTGCTTATACTAGGGTGTGTAAAGGAAAGGTTATGTTTGATTATCTGCATACTAAGTATGTTGATTTAGGGTTATCCCTGACAGATGTAGCGAAACTTGTGGTGAAACTATTCGAATAGCCGCGTCCGCGGTTATAGACAGTTGGAATGGCCATACTGTTTCATTATCAGATGTTTTCAAAATAACTTATGAAAGGAATGATGAATCTTGACTTGACCACAACAGGGTTGTGTTTATGACAATAGCTTCCCAACTTAAGTGATTCTAGAACTTTATTTTATCTTTCTTTGCTTCTGAACTCAGCTTAGGTTTCAAACTTAACTTTATAGTTAAACTTAGAGATAGAACTTTAACTTAGAACTATACTACTTGTTAGTGGTAGTTTGCGAGTACTTAAAGAGTACTCATGGCTTTTGTCCCTGGCTATTCTCATGGCCATACTATGAAGGAGACTACCAAGATGATGGTCAGCAGGACTGGTATGATAACTAGGACTATCTGCCTTCGTCAGCATTGCCTGTGCCCCTAAAGATGGACCCCACCGCTACGCTTATCTTTTATTTCCGCTGCTTCTTGTATTAAGACTGGATCATGAGATCCTTATTTGTGTAAGACCTTATGTATGGTTTGTAATGGATGATGTACTGTGATATCCAATCCGTTATGTCTCGCAAAAATGGTAATCCTAGGGTTGCGAGGTATAGCATAACGGGCATCTGGGATTAAAAATCCGGGTGTTGACAAGTTGGTATCAGAGCCATCCTAACCATAGGAGACCCTAGTTAGAATGGACGTCCAAACAAAAACTTAATTTCCAAACCAAAGTGAGTATTTATGAAAAACTATTTCCTCTCTTATCATTGGGAATTCATTCTTTCTCAAAAATTCATGTTCCTCAAAATTCTTACATTACTACTTAAAGTTTGACACACTTGATCACTTCACTAATTTCCTCATCCGAAATTCTTGTAGATGGAGACTCCGTTCAGCAAGTTCTACAAGTTGAGTAATGGAGGTCAACTGATCTTCGAGAGGGATCTAGATTCACTATCGGAGTTACTGGGACGCCCGCATCCGGAGTTTCTTGGAGCTCAACTTCCAGGACCCCCAGGAGGAGATTTACAGTGTCTAGTCACCGCTGATCTTAGAGGAAGCATCGAAGCACTAATGTCCGGGAGAATCCAGTTCTCCGTGAGAAAGAACATCTGGCTAGATGGATTAGCCAGGGCAATGCATGAAGCTCTCGCACGTCTATGTGCCCTCAGTGTCAACCAACTCTAGGGAAACCGTTTTGCTCACTATGCAAGACGTGACTTCATGGGAATGCCGATGGAGATGCCAAGTCACCCAGAGTTGAGGCGTCAAGTGGAGAATCTTGACTTCTTGCTGCAATACAGACAGCAGGAGCTGGACAATGCCAGGGAGTTAGCCAACCAGAACCGTGCCATTGCCGACCAGAAGGCGCAGACTTTCGCACTGCTCGTCCAAGATCGCCAGTCTCTTCACCGCTAGCGTGCAAAGAAGGATCACACCATCACCCGTCTTCGCAAGAAGGTGGCTGACCTCGAGAAGACCGTCATGGAGCAAGAAGCTCAGCTTGCAGCAAAGGAGGAAGAATATGAGGGAGAAGACATCCAGGGAGACATGGATTCTTACCTCAGCAATGATGATGACTTTCTGGAGGATGTTGTGGACTTCTACAGTGACGATGAGGACTCCGACTTTGTTAACACCCAGATTTTTAATCCCAGATACCCGTTATGCCATACCTCGCAATCCCAGGATTACCATTTTTGCGAGCCATAATGGATTGGATATCACAGTACATCATCCATTACAAACTATACATAAGGTTTTACACAAATAAGGATCTCATGATCCAGTCTTTAATACAACAAGCATCGGAATTAAAAGATAAGCGTAGCAGTGGGGTCCATCTTCAGGGGCACAGGCAATGCTGACGAAGGCAGATAGTCCTAGTTATCATAGCCGTCCTGCTGACCATCATCTTGATAATCTCCTTCATAGTCTGGCTATGATAATAGTCAAGGACAAAAGCCATGAGTACTCTTTAAGTACTCGCAAACTACTACTAACAAAGAGTATAATTCTAAGTTAAAGAACTAGAGCTAAGTTTAACTATAAAGTTAAGTTTGAAACCTAAGCTGAGTTCTGAAGCAAAGAAAGATAAAGTAAAGTTCTAGAATCACTTAAGTGGGAAGCTATTATCATCAACACAACCCTGTTGTGGTCAAGTCAAAGTTCATCATTCATTTCAAGTTATTTAGAAAACATCTGACAACGAAACAGTATGGCCATTCCAACTTTCCATAACAGCGGACGCGGCTATTCGAATAGTTTGACACTCTGCAGAGGTAGTACACTTTCACCACAAGATTCGATACATCTGTCAGGGATAACCCTAAATCATCATACTTAGTATGCAGATAATCAAACATAACCTTCCCTCTACACACCCTAGTACAAGCACCTCTCCTATGAGCATGGCCTCCCAACCATGACCATCAGTCATCTTGGGCACTGCATAGGTGGACAACACTGAGAGGTAGCCTCGGCTCAAACCTCTCCCGTGAGGGAACTAATATTAATGCATATAAATTTCTAGCTAAGCCTTACCCAATCCAGGTAATGTGGTTGTATGGTACATTTAGAATGGTATCGCATCCGAATCCAACCATCAGTTTTATAAAAGGGTTAAGGCTCAGGCCTCATCATTTTCATCATCATAAACCAGTTGTGTTTCTCAACACATGTCAAAACATCTCAATAGAATAACTCATCATTCCAAGGTTTTCACAATTCATTTTCACCAAGTGTTCCCATCTAAAGTGACTCAAGTTTTTGATCTACTCTAAAAGACTAAGTTAAGAGTGTTCACTAAGGTGGAAGGATGGGATCAATCTCATGCCATAGAATGACATCTAAAGGTTTCTAAGTAGGTCAAGTTTTATACTTTTTGTGCTACCTTCAAAATAAGTAAGGAACTTTGCATACTAAGGGGAGTAAAACTTGTAAGTAAGGCTTGGGGTACTAATAGTTAAAAAGGGGTGTGATCAAAGCATGCCTAAAGCATCCTTGATCATTCATCCAGCTTAATTCTAGCTTGCTAACAATAGCTTGCCTTGGTTGGTGCAGTGGTTGAAGTTTTCTTCTTCTTCTTCTTCTTCTTGGTAGAACTCATCCTCCTCGTAAGCTTGGTCGGTACTATCTTCTATAAATACATAGGGAGTGAACAATCACCAAACAATACTTAACTAGGCTAAGTAGCATTCTAAAACACACAATTGATGATCTATTATCATCACAAGCATCACAAGTTTAATTTCAATAGTTTCATCCTTTTTATTTTAAAAAAGTAATTTCTACTCATTGAAATATTAACTAAAATTTAATATTCACCACAAAAATATGGGATCATGTGGACACATGTCCTCACCACATATTCTAACATGTGGGAATGAGATTTAAAGGTTGGATCAATATTACTTTAGTTTAAGTTTATTATTTAATGATTTAAAGTGACTAGAAATGCCTATATAGCATTATTTTGGTACTAGTCCAAAGTCACTGGATGTCAACCTTAATATTATTACATGGTTAGATAGATATGATGAAATGTGATTTTTGAAAGTTGGAATCAACTCAAAAGCTAACTTGGTTGATTTTATAAAAATGTTGCAAGTTGCAAAAGCTTCTATCTTCTTATTTTTATTAGGAGAGATCTATAAGCCTAATTGAATTAAATCCAACGGGCTTGGATAGATCATTTTAATACCTTTTAGACAAAATTGTTTCATGCAATTTGGATTTCTAAAACTCTATGAAATGATTTTCAAACTAGGGGACAGAAACTAGATTTAACTAAAAAAAAATCCAGATTTGAATCGATGGGCTAGCGCGGGAAAAGGAATGGGTCGGCCCAGTGGCGCTCCGCGGCGCAGGGCTCAGCTGACAGGGGGGTCCCGTGTGTAAGTGGCACTTAAAACGCGAAACGGTACGCGCGCTGTGGGCCGTAAGATTAGAAGCGAGATCAACGGCTGAGGGTCGTCATCGACGACGAACAGGTCGCCGGCGAGCTCGAACCCTAGCGGCTCGGTGGGGGTCTACTGGGGCGTACCAGGGCTCCAGCAGGGTCGGCGAGGAGGTCAAACGACATGGAAGACGATGGCGAGGCGAGGCGCGGTTGCGGCGGAGCTTGGGGTGGTCGCAATCAACGGCACCCTTCTCCTCCTGCCGCGGCTGCTCCGGCTCCAATTCCGGCGAGCTGCTGCTCCACTTGCTCCGGCTAGAGGTGGGTGAGGTTCAGAGAGGTGAGGGGAGTGGAATGGTGTGGAGAGAAGAGGCTGGGGAGGGCTCCTTTTATAGGCCCGACGGTGAGACCGAGCGGGATGGGCAGGCAACTCCGGTGACAAGGCTACGGCAGGGTAGAGGCATGGCTGGGGGTGGCGATCAATGAGCGGTTCCCTGGCAGTGCTCTGACCTTAAATGCGATCGTAGGGGCGGTGGCACGCTGTCTGGGGGAGGTGGCGCTCTGGGCGGCCGAAGCGGCGGTGTCCACGGCGAGCGGTGGCTATGAGGCTTTGGGCGGCGAACGGGGATGTCTGGGGTGTTCTCCAGGTCGAGGTGGAGCAGCGGGCACGGGCTGGTGCCAAGGGATGGTCTGTGCGAGCGGGGACAGGGCATGCTCTGGGGGTGGCGTCGGCATGCTCGACCGGCTCCGGGCGCGGTGGTTCCTGGCCGCTCTGCTTTCTGTCTCTAGCCTGGGGCTGGTTGGGCGGTGGAGGTGGACCACTGGCAAGCTGCTAGACATAAGGAGAGGGGCTGGAGAGGGATGCTGCTACGAGTGCACAGTCGGCCGGCGAGGTGGTGCTCGGCATGGCATGGCAGTGCAGCTAGGGGGTAGGGGAGATGCTGGTTAGGCTCTGGTTAGATCAAGAGGGACAAGGGGATTAAATGGGGATCAATTGGGGGCAAAACCCTGTAGTAAACAGTGAGCTAGGATTAGAGGTGATATATGCATGCCAAGTGTTTGATGAAATGGCCGCATGAATGAAAGTTTTGAATTTTGGTTTAATGATTTTTTGAGTGATCTCCACTAGTGATAGGTAGTCTCTGGTTGTAAGGGTTTTGAAAACGGAGCTCAAATAGATGGTTTTTGAAATAAGGGTGATCTATGCATATGCATTAGATTCAATTTTAAACTGTCATTTAAAATAGTTAACAGAATGTTTTTAGCAGATCAAAAGGTGGGCCTTGGTACCTCATTATGTGTACTAGCAAGGGGTGCAAAGATCAAAAATTGTTTCTGTGAAGTTTTGAGTACTAGGAATAGCCAAAGTAGGCATGAGAGTTAAATTTGCCAAAATGACCATTCTTCCTTTTTAATTCTTTTTGATTTGATTTTCTTTAGGAAAAGCTTGGGAATGATGTAGATGATGTTTAAATCACCTAAGAAACATTTTACAAGCATTGGATCAATCAATCATGGCAATTCAAACAACTCCTATTTTAAATGCATACATATATGAATGCTTTCATTTTAAATTTGGAAAAGTTTTTGTTAACCCTATTTTTGGATGATTTGATCTTGATAAGCTTGGATTTAAGTTTTGGGATGTTACATACTTCATCGACGATGAGTAGATGTACTAGAGCACTGTCATAGCATGAGATGTATCGATCCCACGGTATCGTAGCTTGCAGAATGGTTCTTCAAACCATCTGTTCTCCTTTGATTGTTGTGGTGTGTGTTGTGTCGTGTGCTTGTTTGCATGAATGAAATGGAGTTAGTGACAAAACCTGAGTCAAACTCAAAATTCTAGTTTTGAAACCAAAACCATGAACCTTAGAATTTCCCCTCTTACCCCTTTATCTATCTCAATCTTCAGATGACTCGTGGAAACCAAGGAGGGAGCAGCTCGTCGCAAAACCCAATGCTGCAGATCTTGCAGAATCTCATCGCAGACAGAGAAGCAAGCAGGGAAGAACGCCAAGCCAACTTAGCAACATTGCAGCAGATCGCCCAGATGGCTCTCAACAACCAGAACCATGGAAACCAGGATCACCATGGGTCCAAACTCAAAAACTTCCAGAATACCAATCCCCCAATCTTCAACCAAGCTGAAAACCCACTAGATGCAGATGACTGGCTGCAGACAATGGAAAACAACTTAGAAGTGGCAGGAGTTGATGACAACAAGAAAGTTCTCTTTGCCACCCACTATCTGGCGGGAGATGCAAGAGCTTGGTGGACTAGTATCCGCAATATGATCCATGATCAAGTGATGACATGGGAAGCTTTCAAAACAAAGTTCAGCCGCACCCACATGCCGCAAAGTTTAGTCACCAGACTAAGAGATGAGTTTCGTGACTTGAAGCAAGGCAGAATGATTGTGGTGGAATACCGTGACAGATTCCTGTCGCTTGCAAGATATGCCCCTGATGAGATCAACACAGAGGTGAAGAAGAAGGAGAGATTCCTGAACGGACTGCATGATGATATGCAGACTGTCCTCGTCAACATCTGTTTCGAGGATCACGAAGAGCTAGTCGACTCTGCCATTCAGATGGAAGGGAAGATTAACCAGGCAAACGATAACCGCAAGCGTCGTATGATGCAGCAGTCTGGATCCAGTAGTCACCAGAAGTACCGTCCCAACCCCTCACCAGGATATGCACCAAGGAACAACCGACCCCCAAATTCTCACCCAAGCTACCCCAACCGTAGCGGAGGAAATGTGAAGTCCGGAGGAAACAATAACAACTCCAGGAATACCAACAATTTCAACCGTGCCCCTCCAAAGAGCAAAAACAACAACAACACTGCACCTAGAACTGGCAGCAATGTTGTGCCTGTCGCAGTCAAGGACAAGTCCCAGATCACTTGTTTCGAGTTGGAGTGAAGGGTCACTACTCCAATGAGTGTCCCAAGAAGACTGCCGCCAATGCCCCTGTGAATGCCCCATCTCAGCAGCAGCGTCGTGTTCAACCAGGGAGAAGATTTGCCCCAGGGAACCCTCACAACTGCAACGGTCGTCTCTTCCACATGAACGCCGAAGAAGCCCAAGAAGCGCCAGATGTAGTGCTGGGTATGTTTTCTGTCAACTCAGTTTTAGCAAGAGTATTGTTTGACTCGGGAGGATCACATTCATTTGTCACCGAAGAATTTGCCTGCACTAGTAAGATTCACCCAACCAACCTGAAGCATGTCATGATAGTTCAAATCCCTGGATCAACTACAAAAGCTAGAAAAATTTGCAAAGTTGTACCTATCAGAATACATGGGATAGATTTTTATGCTAACCTTATAGTACTTGGAACCAAAGGATTGGAAGTAGTACTAGGTATGGACTGGATGTCAAGGCATAAAGGACTGATAGACTATGCTAAGAAAGCCATCACCATGACCAGTAGTTCTGGAATAATAGTAGAGCATATATCTGAAACCTTACCTCGCCAATTCAAGTGCAACAAGACTCTAGCCCTACCCACCATAGATCAAGTCAGAGTAGTCTGTGAATACCCCGACGTATTCCCAGATGAATTGCCAGGTATGCCCCCGGATAGGGATATTGAGTTCATTATCGAACTAATCCCCGGAACCGGACCCATAGCCCAGAGACCCTATAGCATGAACCCCTCAGAGTTAGTAGAGTTGAAGAAGCAGTTAGATACCATGTTAGCAACAGGCTTGATTATGCCAAGCGCTTCGCCATGGAGATCACCAGTGTTATTCGTCGACAAGAAAGATGGAGGCAACCGTCTGTGTACAGATTACAGAAAGTTGAATGATGTCACCATCAAGAATAAGTACCCCTTGCCAAACATAGAAGATCTATTTGATTAGTTGACTAGATCCCATGTATTCTCAAAGATTGATCTTAGGACTGGTTATCACCAACTTAAGATTCGTGCAACGGATATTCCGAAGACCACCTTTACTACTCGCTATGGTTTATACGAGTATACGGTTATGTCTTTTGGATTAACCAATGCCCTTCTTATTTCATGAATCTCATGAATAAGATCTTTATGAATTTCCTAGATAAGTTTGTAGTTGTGTTTATCGACGACATGCTTATGTACTCCAAGTCAGAAGAAGAGCATGAGCAACATCTAAGAATCATCCTATAAACCCTAAGAGAGCATCGGTTGTATGCCAACTTCAGCAAGTGTGAGTTTTGGATGAAAGAAGTAGGATTCCTAGGACATATTGTGTCTGCCGGAGGAGTCTTCGTTGATCCCGCCAAGATCAAAGATGTCGAAGCATGGGAAGCCCCAACCACTCAAACCCAAGTCCATGCATTCCTCGGATTAGCGGGATACTACTGCGAGTTCGTCGAAGGATTCTCGAGCATCGCCAGACCCATGACCCAATTGTTGAAGAAGGACAAGAAGTTTGAATGGACTGACAAGTGTGAAGCCAGTTTTTAGGAGCTAAAGAAGAGATTGATATCAGCCCCAATATTGATCATGCCAGATATCAAGAAGCCGTTTGATGTATATTGTGATGCATCCAAGATTGGTCTCGGATGTGTATTGATTCAAGAAGGCAAAGTCATCGCATATCTGTCTCGACAACTGAAGCAGCATGAGCAGAACTATCCGACCCATGATCTAGAATTAGCTGCCGTGGTTTTAGCATTGAAGACATGGCGTCATTATTTGATGGGTAATCGCTTTGAGATTTACTCAGATCACAAGAGCTTGAAATATATTTTCACTCAGAAGGAGCTGAATATGAGGCAAAGGAGATGGATAGAGTTAATCAAGGATTATGACCTTGACATTCACTATCACCCCGGCAAAGCCAATGTGGTAGCGGATGCTCTTAGCAGATTGCCGTGTAGACTTAACACCATGATCAAGGAGAAGCAGCCAAGTTTGTATGAAGAGTTGGAGCAGTTCAGAACTAAATTAGTTAGCAAAGGATTCTTAGCTAGCATTGAACTTCAACCCACATTAATCAGACAAATCAAGGAAGCCCAGAAGGGAAATGAAAGTATCGACGGAATCAAACGTCATATTGGTACAGGAAAGGTACCTGGATTCACTGAAGATGAAGAAGGAGTACTGTGGTACAAAGGACGTATCTGTGTGCCAGCAGATTCCGAGCTGAAGCAAGTTATCATGAAGGAAGCTCATGATACTCTTTATTCTATCCACCCTTGAGGAACGAAGATGTATCAAGATTTGAAAGAGCAATTTTGGTGGCACAAGATGAAGAGGGAAATCGGAAGCTACATCGCCAAGTGTGACATCTGTCAAAGAGTCAAAGAAGAGCATCAGAGACCTGCAGGACTGTTGCAACCATTGCAGATTCCGGAATGGAAATGGGATTCCGTCGGAATGGACTTTATCACCGGTTTGCTTACTTCCAGTAGGGGAAATGACTCAATCTGGGTCCTAGTTGATAGACTGTCCAAGGTAACCCACTTCATACCTTTCAAGACTACCTACCAGAGTGCGAAGCTAGCAGAGCTGTACATTGCTAGGATTGTTAGTCTGCATGGAACCCCCAAGACCATATATCAGATCGAGGAACCCAGTTTACCTCGAGATTTTGGCAGAAAGTCCATGAAGGATTAGGCACCAAGTTGAACTTCAGCAGCACGTATCATCCGCAAACTGATGGACAGACTGAGAGAGTCAACCAGATCTTAGAGGATATGTTAAGAGCTTGTGTGTTAGAATACGGATCAAAATGGGAAGACTGCCTGCCTTTCGCAGAATTCTCATATAACAACAGTTATCAAGCTAGTTTGCAAATGGCACCATTTGAGTTCCTATACGGAAGAAAGTGTCGTACCCCTTCGAATTGGTCGCAAGTAGGAGAGAGTCAGATCTTTGGACCCGACATTCTCCGAGAAGCCGAAGAGAAAGTTCACAAAGTCCATGAGCACCTCAAGACCGCCCAATCCAGACATAAGATATATGCTGACAAGAGAAGGAGAGACCTGACATTCAATGTCGGAGATTTTGTATATCTCAAGGTTTCGCCGTTGAAAGGAACCCAACATTTTAGTCTGAAAGGAAAGTTAGCCCCCAGATATATCGGACCCTTCAAGATTCTGAACCGTCGAGGAGAAGTATCGTATCAACTTGAACTGCCTGAAGAGATGTCAGCCATCCACAATGTGTTCCATATCTCGTTACTTCGCAAATGCTTGGAAGTGCTAGAGAAGACTGAAGTTTTCAAGAACATCGATCATAGAGCTGTGGAAATCAACAATGACCTGACATATCGTGAAGTGCCCATCCATATCTTGGAGGAAGCTTACAGAACCACCAGGACCAGGAGTATCAAGTTTCTCAAGATTCAATGGAGCAACCATACCGAAGAAGAAGCCACTTGGGAGCGAGAAGATTACATTAGGACAGAGTTCCTAGATCTCTTTAGTTCCTAGTTTTCTTTGTAAATCTCGGGACGAGATCTTGTTTAAGGGGGGAAGGTTTGTAACATCCCAAAACTTTAATTCAAGGTTATTAAGATCCAAATTATCAAAATTAGGGTTAACAAAAACTTTTCCAACTAAAAATTATCAAAGCATTCATATGTGTGTGCATTTAAAATAGGAGTTGTTTGAATTGCCATGATTAAGTGATCCGTTGCTTGTAAAATGATTCTTAGGTGAAATAAACATCATCTAAATCATTCCCAAACAAATCCCAAAGAAAAACAACTCAAAATGATTAAATGATGAGAATGGTCATTTGTGCCATTTTAATCAGCATGCCTACTTTAGCTATTCCTAGTACTCAAAACCTAACAGAAAAAATTATAGATCTTTGCACCCCTTGCTAGTACATATAATGAGGTACCAAGTCCCACTTTGTGTGAGCTACCAAAAATATTCAAATACTAATTTTAATTGACATTTGAAAATTGAATCTATATCATATGGGAAGATCCCACTATTTCAAAAACCACTCAAACAAGCTCAATTTTCAAAACTCAAACACCCACAGAGTCTCAAGCTCATATCTAGCACACCCACCAAAAATCTTTTAAAAATTCAAAAAGAAAGTTCTTGCGGCCATTTTAACAAACACTTGGCCGACATGAATTACACCTAGTATTTAGCTTACTGTTCTGAAGAGGGTTTTGCACCCAATTCTCCTCAAAACAGTCCCTCTATCTTCAAATGATCTAACCATGCCATTATCACCCCCTCCCCTATCCCCTAGTGGTCATGCCATGCCATGCCGAGCACCTGTTGGCCGGCCGACCATGCCACCACCGCAGCAGACCGTCCCCCTCCCTCTCGCCATGTCTACAAGCTAGCTCTCACCTCACCGCCACTCTCTGTCCCCTCCCCGAGCCGAGCCAGACCATGGACCACCTCCAAAGCTCCGCGCACTGCCTGTTTGCGCCATGCCGAGCACGTGCCAGAGCGCCGCGCCCGACACGCGTCTAGACGCCGCCCCTCGACCGCAGCCCGCGCCTACCGCTCCGCCATGACCCAGGGAGCACGCCAGACATGCCCACTCGCCGCCCAATGCACCACAGCCACCGCTCGCCGTTGAGACCGCCACTTCTGCCGCTCAGAGCGCCAGCTCCGCCCGACCCCATACCACCGCCCCTAGTCCCGCATTCACTTTGCAGAGCACCGCCAGGAGTCCAGCGACCGCCCCCTACCTCGAGCCACGCTGCTAGCACGCTGTGCAGCCCTCCCGGTGTTGCCTGCCCATCCCTCTCGATCATGTCATCGTCCTATAAATAGAGGCCTTCCCCAGCCATTCTCTGCACACCACTCACCTCCCCTCACCTCACTAAGCCTTCCCCACTTATCCCCAGAGCAAGGCGAGCAGCCGTTCGCCGGAATTGCACCGGAGCAGGTCTCCTCTAGAGGAGAAGGGCGCCGCAGATTCCGACCACCCCTGGAGCTTCCTTGACCGTCCCTGAGCTCGCCGTTGACCACCAGTCTGTTTGCCCGCCTCGCCATAGTCGCTGGAGCCCTGGTACGCCCCCTGAGCACCCCCACTGAGCCGTTAGGGTTAGAGTTCGCCAGCGACAGGTCCGTCGTTGATGATGATCCCCAGCCGTTGATCCCCGTTCTAATCCAACGACCCACGTCGCCCCGTACCGCTTCACGCGTTATGAGCCGCTGACCGGTGGTCCCCCTATCAGCTGAGCCCCGTGTCGCGTAGTGTCACTGGGTCGGCCCGTTAGCGTTCCTGCGCAACCTAGTTAGTTTGAATTAGGATTTTTCTATTTTAGTTAAACCTAGTTCTATCCCTTAGTTTAAAATTCAATTTAGAGAGATTTGCAAATCCAAATGGAGTGATTCCAATTTTGTTAGAAAGCTACAGAAAACATCTACCCAAGCCCGTTGGATTTAATTCAATTAGAGTTAGAGATCTCTCCTAGTAAAAATAACAAGACAGAAGCGTTTGCACCTTGCAACATTTTTATAAAATCAACCATGATAGCTTTTGAGTTGATTCCAACTCTCAAAAATCACATTTAACCATACCTATCTGAATATGTAATAATATTAAGGTTTACATGCAGTGACTTTGGACTAGTACCAAAATAATGCTATATAGGCATTTCTAGTCACTTTAAATCAATAAATAATGAACTTAAACCAAAGTAATTATTAACCAACCCTTAAATTACATTCCCCCATGTTAGAATATGTGGTGAGGACATGTATCCACATGATCCCATATTTTAAGTGGTGAATGTTAAATCTTAGTTAATTTTCAATGAGTAGAAATTAATTTTTCTAAAATAAAAGGGAGGAAACTATTGAATAAAACTTGTGATGCTTGTGATGATAATAGATCATCAAATGTATGCCTTAGAGTGCTAATTATACTAGTTAAGTATTGTTTGGTGATTGTGTACTCCGTATGTATTTATAGAAGATAGTACCGACCAAGCTTACTAGGAGGAGGAGTTCTACCAAGAGGAGGAAGGCAACTTCAACCACTTCACCAACCAAGGCAAGCCACCATTAACAATGCAAGCTAACACTTGCAAGTGTAATGCTTAGCAATCTAGGATTAAACTAGATAGTTTAGCAAAGATGCTTTAGGCATGCTTTGGTGATACTATGTTGACTAATTCTTTACCCCAAGTATTAATTTCAAGCTTTACATCCTTTACTTTACACCAAGTCCTTTACTTGTTTTGAAGGTAGCATAAAGAGTATAAAACTCGACCTATTTAGATAACCCTAGATGCCATTCTATGGCATGAGATTGATCCCATCTTCCCACCTTAGTGAACACTCATAACTTAGTAGTTTAGAGTTAGATAAAAACTTGAGTCACTTTAGATGGGAACACTTGGTGAAAATGAATTGTGAAAACCTTGGAATGATGAGTCATTCTATTGAGATGTTTTGACATGTGTTGAGAAACACAAATGGTTTATGATGGTGAAAATGTTGAGGCATGAGCCTTACCCCTTTTATAAAACTGATGGTTGGATTCGGATGCGATACCATTCCAAATTTACCTAAAACCACAACACCTAAATTGGGTAAGGCTTAGCCAGAAGTTTATATGCATTAGTATTAGTTCCCTCGCGGGAGAGGTTTGAGCTAAGGCTACCTCTCAATGTTGTCCACCTATGAAGTGCCCAAGATGACAGATGGTCATGGTTGGGAGGCCATGCTCATAGGAGAGGCGCTTATACTAGGGTGTGTAAAGGAAAGGTTATGTTTGATTATCTGCATACTAAGTATGATGATTCAGGGTTATCCTTGACAGATGTATCGAATCTTGTGGTGAAAGTGTACCACCTCTGCAGAGTGTCAAACTATTCGAATAGCCGTGTCCGCGGTTATGGACATTTGGAATGGCCATATTGTTTCGTTGTTAGATGTTTTCAAAATAACTTATGAAAGGAATGATGAATCTTGACTTAACCACAACAGGGTTGTGTTTATGACAATAGCTTCCCAACTTAAGTGATTCTAGAACTTTATTTTATCTTTCTTTGCTTCTGAACTCAGCTTAGGTTTCAAACTTAACTTTATAGTTAAACTTAGAGATAGCACTTTAACTTAGAACTATACTACTTGTTAGTGGTAGTTTGCGAGTACTTAAAGAGTACTCATGGCTTTTGTCCCTGGCTATTCTCATGGCCAGACTATGAAGGAGACTACCAAGATGATGGTCAGCAGGACTGGTATGATAACTAGGACTATCTGCCTTCGTCAGCATTGCCTGTTCCCTTGAAGATGGACCCCACCGCTACGCTTATCTTTTATTTCTGCTGCTTGTTGTATTAAGACTGGATCATGAGATCCTTATTTGTGTAAGACCTTATGTATGGTTTGTAATGGATGATGTACTGTGATACCCAATCCGTTATGTCTCGCAAAAATGGTAATCCTGGGATTGCGAGGTATGGCATAACGGGCATCTGGGATTAAAAATCCGGGTGTTCACAAAGTAGAACTTTCCAAAGTTCATTGATAAATTAGTTTTTGGAAGGCCGGTGTTTTCAAAATAGTGCTCCTGTCTAACGACCATCCTGACTAAGGTTCTCCTATAGTTAGGATGGCTTTGATACAAAGTCTATGGGCCCCCCGAATTAATCCTCTGAGAATCCCTGTTATGCATACACCATAATCCCATGATCAGTTTATCATGGCACATAACCGACAAGTATCAAAGTAAACATCCCTTAATTACGCGGATACAAGTCATACCTTATTTGCCATTATGGCTACATCGAACATCATCAGCGGAACATTATCCTGTTCAGTGCTCGAGCCATGCCTTAACCTACAGGCAGCTGACTGGGAGAATGTCTTAGCTCGCATATTCATCGGCATCACGTTCTTCTTCTTCAAATCTGACCAAATTAATAGCTAGGGACAATACCAGTGAGTACTTTGAATGTACTCGCAAACCACCAAAAGATAAAGACATTAAGAGGATATGCAATATAGTTGTGGTGGTAGGAGACTTCCATGAGAGGTTCTTTTCAAAAATAGCTTCTCTTGTAGATATATCATCTACATATCTTTGTTGAAAACTTTTATAAAACATTTTGAAAATATTTGTAAAGTTTTGGAAACCACTAGGATTGGGTCACCCATTTGTTCCATCCTTCCCGGTCATCCCATGGCCAAACCTTCTCCTTCCTTTCCGACCATCCCATGGTCAATACATTTATCCTTTCCGACCATCCCATGGTTAAAACATTTCCAATTTAACATCCCAATTTCAGCAACCCTAATTAGTTGTCCAGAATGCAAAAATTAGGGGGAACAAAAACTTTTTCTTGTTAAGTATTGCAGTGTTTGCTTGTTGTTTGTTTGTGCTTATGCATCTAAATGTATAACATATGATATACTCCCTACCTCACCATCAATTGACAAAAGCTAGTTAACAAAACTATCTTGGCTCATTTTACATATCCTCAAATGTTCTGGCATTTCAAAAACCTGAGCCAAGGTGCCTTTGCAACCCTAACTATTTTAGTAGCTTCTATTGACCAAACTATGGAGAGCTATAATCTCGTTAGGTTTTCAAGACAGAACCATCAACTACTCTTACCTCTAGGATTTCCAAAACCTTGTATAAAACTATTGAATTCTACTCTTGGTAGGGATACCAAGGACTCTTACCTTATTCAAACTCCAACCTTTCAAAATTGCCCATCCTTACCTCAAGCTAAGCTTGATGGTAACCCTAGTAGTTGTTAATTTGTTTGTAAGATGAGTTGCCTTGATCTGCTGCTTGACTTGATTGCTTAGAAGTAGTATGAGATACTCTAGGAGCTCATCCTCTAGGATCAAGCAACTTTAAAATCCCCAAACCCTAAGAGATAATACAAGATGGATCTGATCTCTAGCCACTAGGTGATCATCTAAAACCCTTAACTAGACCAATTCTGAAGTGATCCATTCTAGAAGTTTCCAAGTCAATGAAGACTAATATCAAGCATGGATATATTCTACCCAATATACACTTCAACATAATCCACTTGATGATGCTTTGATACCTTGCAAACCCTCAAAAACATACCCACTCATATTCTAGTAAAAAACCCTAAATCTGCTAAATTTTGACTAAGTCTGGAAACTGTTTCAACATCACTTCTTTGAATGCCTATCTTTCTCAACCCTTGTGCAATTTTGGTAATGAACTTTAAGAATATTGTAGAACATCATAAGTACTACCAAGGACCACTCTTTCCCTTGGTTGGACCTTACTCTAACCCACTTGTTCTCGATATTTTTGCAGGCAAGGAAAAATAGTAATTCCTGCAAATCTTATCAACATGCCTACTTTGGAAGAATCTCACCCCTACATGTTATCTTATTTTAACCAACTATTTGCATGATTGTGTTCTACTCATAAAGATATAGCAATTCTTACCCCACTTGTTCCAATTGGATCCTTCTTCTTCAAAAACCTACAATGTTTTGAAGGCTATATGATAATCTGCTTTGGCACCCTTATTTTATTCAAAGTTTGAACTCCATCCCTAGAGCACTCAAGCATGATCAAGATCAACTTCTTATACCATGGTGATCTACTAAACTTGGTATATCCATCCATCTATCACATGCCCCAAGGGGAGAATTGAGCTCCAAGATCCAACAAACTTTTGAGGGTATAAAAATAATAATGCCCAAGATCCTTCATCCCTTGTTTTTCTTCCAAATCAAGTTGTTTTCTCAAGACCCAATGCTTAAAATGATGGAAACATCCTGTGGTTATCATATAACATGGAGAGATAAATTTATAAAATATTATCCATAATCATCATGGCCCAAAATCTATTTAATGCCTTTAAGGTGCAAATACTCCAACTCTCCTTCTATGAAAGAAAGATTGTTTTTCTCCAAAACACTTGCCTAAATTTAAGCACGTCTAAGGCATATATATCATGCCCTATCTTCCAACTTAAAAAATAAATATTTTTGGAGAATTTCCCTATTTCTTTTGTGAATTTTCCTAAATGGCAGAAATGGAATAATAACTGTTTTAAATACTTTTAATCCCCAATAAATCATGGGAAAATTCCTCAAAGTGTGGTTTCATAATTGGGACCTTCCCAAACCAAAATATCACCTTGTCTAGTTCAAATATTCCAAAACAAATCAATAAAACCATTTCAACAATATTTGAATAACTAATATAAAAGGGATCTAGATTCTTCAGAAAAATCCAAATTAATTACAGGGCATGTATCTTGGTCATATGCATCTACCAGAATCATTGTCCCATTTAGCCCAAATCAAAAATCAAGAAGTTACTCATGATCATCTCTTTGGTCCATACTTGAAATGATTCAAAACTATACTAAAAACCAAATCCAATCATCTCCAAACTTGTAAGAAACTTCTCCACAGCAACCACCCTCACCCCTAGGTCGACACCACTGTAGCAGCTGCCTTCCCCCTGCCCTATGTCCCTTGGAAGAAGAGAGAGAGAACCCTCTTTATTTCAAATCTTGCTGTTAATACCACACTTCTATATGTGGTATTAGCATTAGATAAATCCTAACAGAAGTTATACATCTCCAAAAATGATGATTCCAATTCCTACTGGAAGGTATCTGTAATACCTATCCGATGCCCTTGACCTCATACCATTTATTCATGTATGATAAATCTGGTTAAAAAGACAAATTGCATGCAGAACTGCCTTCGAGAATTTCCTGAGGGCATTCTGGTAAATATTTTGATATGTTTCCAACTCTCAATGAATTAGTAAATCAAACCATACACAACCATACAAGGAAATAATTTTTGGAGTCACAAAACTTTTCTGATGAATTATTTCCTAAAACTAGGGTTGATTTCACTAGAAAAATCATAACTAATTAAAATAAATTGATAAAATCATGAAATCACTTTTTTTGGCCTTGTTATTTCAATACCTATTTGTTTATGTCAATTTTGTACATTGATATAATATAGACCCAAGCCTTAGTTCAAAACCTCCTTCATTAGGTGGTATTTGACAAATAAATCATAAAGGAAATTCCACAAAGGCAATTTATGTAATTCCAAATGCTATGATCTCAATCTATCAAAATATATTGAATTGAATGAGGTGTGGTATGTTTGTTTTCTGTATTGAGAGATGCTTGTGTACCTTGTGTTGATTCTGGCCTTGTTTGCTTGCATGTGCTATCTCTGACGATGATAGTTGTGATTATATCAAAGACCGGAAGAAGTGGTTATTATTGAATTATTATGGTATTCTAAGAAGAAGTCCAGGGACATATATTGCTAGTTTTCTAATCATCAGGCAAGCCACCTTCTTTCTCATAATCCTTGTCCTACTGTTTTACTTATGCATGTTTTATCTACTGTTTGTGAAAACTGCACTGTTTGTTTTCTATATGTTGATGTATATATATGGTAGTGGTTTGGCTCCTCCGAACTATTACACTTTTGGACTATTAAGTACAACCCCCGTGATTACACCTACTGGCCCCTAGTAGAATAGATGGTGCATAACACCATAACCCTTTGGAGACCCTGTTTTAGCCGAAGCAAAGCTATAGGATGGGAAGACTCTGGAAATGTTTTACAAAGAGTTTTATGATCAAACCTTGGCGAGGTTTAACCTGCCAAGAGAAGTTTGAGAAATAAAAAGGTTTTTGTTTTACAAAAGATGCTGATGGAAAGAGGAGGTAAAATATTTATGAAAACGCACCCCGTTCTTTGCAGCTTTAGCTATAACAACTTAATTCGTGCAACCACATTACTCTGGAATGGGACAGGGCTGGGCTTTATGTTTGTTTACTATGGTATAAGCTGCCTACAACTACTACAGGGGATTTAAAATCCTGGAGGGTGGGCCTTCTCCTGTAAAGGTCCATGTGAGACATCGACCTGGAGAAGGAACGAAGGGTCTACGGGCCTCCACGCGTTACTATGAGCCCCTCATTGAAAGCGCACACTTTGTGCAGTGCAAATAGCGCTCCGGTTGGCTTGGGAACTATATAGGGAGTCCCGGTGTTGAGGGGAACAACACTCATAGGGTAGGCACTTATATTGGAGTGAGCATCCGGAGAGTCTTGATCGGTTACTCGACCCACGATCGGTGTAGATTAGGGTAGGGTACCCGGATGGTGTGGGTAAAGTGTACAACCTCTGCAGAGTGTAAATCTATTCGAATAGCCATGTCCACGGTTATGGACGGCTTGGACAAACTACTGTAGAGCGGTGTTGGTTTTGATTTCAGAAAAGGATTTCAGAAAAGCAATGGCTTTGGAAATGTCTTGACCATGGGATGGTCAAAAGGAGTACATGTTTTGACCATGGGATGGTCGGAGTGGAAGGAAAGGAGTTTGGTCATGGGATGACCGGAAGGAGGAACAAATGGGTGACCCAGTCCTAATTTTTTCCAAAACTTTTCAAAAAGGTTTCCAAAATTTTTACAAAGGTTTCAACAAAGATATATAGATGCTATATCTACAAGAGAAACTAATTAAGAAAAGAACCTCTCTTGGAGCTCTCCTACTACCACATCCATATTGCATATCCTCTTTGTTATTATTATTCTCCTAAGGTGGTTTGCGAGTACATTCAAAGTACTCACTAGCATTTTACCTGGCTATCAACAAGAAGGTGGTGTTGACGACTATGCGAGCTAGGATGATTTCCCAGTCAGTTGCCTATAGGTTAAGGCATGGCTCGGGCTCTATGCTTGATGAAGTTCCGCTAATGATTATTGATGTAGCCTTAATGGCATGTAAGGTATGACATGTATCCGCTTAAGTAATGGATGTTTACTTTGATACTTCTCGGTTATGTGCCACGACTAACTGATCATGGGATCGTGGTGTATGCATAATAGGGATTCTCGGAGGATTAATCCGGGGGCCCCACGGACTTGGTATCAGAGCCATCCTGACTGTAGGAGAACCTTAGTTAGCATGGTTGTTAGATAGGAAAACTATTTTCGAAACACCGACTTTCAAAAACTAATTTCTCAAAAGCTTTTCAAAACATTCTATTCCTTAACTTATTCTAAAATTAAAGGATTTTAAAAATGGTTTCTTCTACCTCTCGTCTGAATTTCAACCATACGGATTCAACACAAATAGGACTCAGGAACCCGGTGAATACAGTGCTAATGAGACCAAGAAGTGTCCAAAGACTCGAGACTATCAAGAAGTGTCCAGAGACTTGAGACAAATAGGACTAAGCAACTACCAGCAAACACAAGGAGACTACAATATTGCCCTACCAATGGAATCCCCCTAATCCGAAGACATCAGGTGCTACACTATCAAGAAGTGTCCAAAGACTCGACGAAGGCTTCATTCGCAAGATAGTGACCTAGACCTCAATTTTGTGATCTATAGGATCACTAAGTCCTAAGACTATGATTCCCCTTTATCACGAGTAGTTAACTCCTTGGTCCCCCTAGTTGGTCGTGTTTGCTTGCCTGAGTGCAACATGCGTTGCTTGATTTGTGTTGTCCTCCAAGGACATTGCGATCCCCTTACTCATTTCACCTTGTATGTGTGTTCTGGTTTGCATTGACCTCCATAAAATGTGACTTGAGGAGCGAAAACCCACCTAGTGACTCAGGAAACCCCCTGTTAGCTGTCGATAACGAGACCCCTACTAACCTCGGGAGTTACGAGAGGAAAATCCCCACATGAACCAAGAGTCGACATCGTCGAGATTGAAAAACCTTGAAGACTGCTCCTCAGCAGGACGACATACCTTGTCAAACTCAACTCTCAAGACTTATCATCAACTCTGCGCGCCATCATTTATCCGCCCACAATAGCAAGATTCCCGTTGAAGCCGGAAGTCTACCACCGAAGGACCCTCACCATCCTCAAGAAACCACAAGACTTACTAACCCAGGCAAAGAGTGAAGAACTGACTCCACTAACCTTCGGTATATTAAAGCATCTAACAACCCCAAAGAGACTCACTATTCTAGTTGACCCTGCCCAAATGACGAGAAGTTCCTCCCCCAAAAGGCTAGAATACTCCAAAATCCTGAAGACATGACTTCCTCAAGACAAAGAGTATACCCCACCATCGTGCAGAAGCAACATCAAAAGTTCAAGTGAAGACAACTTATCTGAAGCTGGATGCCTCTAACCTGACTAAAGACTAACTAGAAGTGTTGTTAACCGCTAACTTGCCCTGAGCTAACTTCTGAAAATATCGTTAAGAAATCACCCCCGATAAGGTTGAAGCAATAGAACTTCACTCAAGGACCTCAACTCAAGACCCAAGGAGAAACAGCCCTTTTTAGCATCATGCCAGCACTTCAAGAAGGAAGATCTGCACTAGTCTCGAGGAACCTTAGTGAAGCTATAAGGTGGAAAGACTACGTCTTTCCACTCAAATCCAGAAGAATGTCCCCCATAAGATACTCTAGGGAGAGTACAGATCCGACGTCTTCTCACCAAGCCTCAAGTCACGAGTTATTAGATGAGAAGCTAACTGAAGATCCTAAAAAGACTCTTTGTTATCTTCGCTGAAGACCCACTAGAATGGGTCGCCTCCCCACTAACCCTTTAGTTTTAACCCGCTTAGAGGACTAGCGACTTAAACTGTCAATAAGCTAAGTACGAATAAGAGTAGTTTATGAGCCTCATAGGACATAGTTGGTGAACTTCCTCTGAAGGTTTCAACCTTGACTAAAGATTGGTGATACTCCTCAAAACATCATCCGATCCCTCCAAGAAGGAAGGACCGACGCATCCTCGAGCTACCCTAGTTTAACCCTAAGGGGGAAAGACTATGTCTTTCCCACCACAATAGCGTAACCCTCCGCCAGAAGCAAACTCAGGAGTTAGACCCAAAATCATGAACTAGGATATGATAATCCCTTAAGAGAAATGTTGTAAATCCTTATAGAAGGAAGATCACCCCTCACAATCCCGATTGAAGCCTGCTCAACAATCGTGCATCCAAGACAATCGAAGTTCAACCTCACCATCATAGTGACCCTCTTCAAAGACAAAGTCGACAAGTTAGTACGCGAGAAACACATAACACTAACTCCAACACAAAATTCCCTAACCTTACTCTCCTGAATCTCGGGACGAGATTCTTTTAAGGGGGAAAGGATTGTAACATCCAAATTTCAGCAACCCTGATTACTTGTCCAGAATTCAAAAATTAGTGGGAACAAAAACTTATTCTTGTTAAGTATTGCAGTGTTTGCTTGTTGTTTGTTTGTGCTTATTCATCTAAATGTATAACATATGATATACTCCCTACCTCACCATCAATTGACAAAAGCTAGTTAACAAAACTGTCTTGGCTCATTTTACATATCCTCAAATGTTCTGTCATTTAAAAAACCTAAGCCAAGGTGCCTTTGCAACCCTAACTATTTTAGTAGCTTCTATTGACCAAACTATGGAGATCTATAATCTCCTTAGGTTTTTAAGACATAACCATCAACTACTCTTACCTCTAGGATTTCCAAAACCTTGTATAAAACTATTGAATTCTACTATTGGTAGGGATACCAAGGACTCTTACCTTATTCAAACTCCAACCTTTCAAAATGTCCCATCCTTACCTCAAGCTAAACTTGATGGTAACCCTAGTAGTAGTTGATTTGTTTGTAAGATGAGTTGCCTTGATCTGCTGCTTGACTTGATTGCTTAGAAGTAGTATGAGCTACTCTAGGAGATCATCCTCTAGGATCAAGAAACTTTAAAATCCCCATACCCTAATAGAGAATACAATATGGATCTGATCTCTAGCCACTAGGTAATCATCTAAAACCCTTAACTAGACCAATTCTGAAGTGGTCCATTCTAGAAGTTTCCAAGCCAATGAAAACCAATATCAAGCATGGATCTATTCTACCCAATATACACTTCAACATCATCCACTCGATGATGCTTTGATACCTTGCAAACCCTCAAAAACATCCCCATTCATCTTCTAGTCAAAAAACCTAAATCTGCTAAACTTTGACAAAGTCTAGAAAATGTTTCAACATCACTTCATTGAATGCCTCTCTTTCTCAATCCTTGTGTAATTTTTGTAATGCACTTGAACCATCTTGTATACCATTATAAGTACTTCCAAGGACCACTCTTGCCCTTGGTTAGACCATACTCTAACCCACTTGTTCTCAATAGTTTTGTAGGCAAGAAAATAGTAATTCCTGCAAATCTTATCAACATGCCTACTTTGGAAGAAGATAAACCCTACATGTTATCTTATTTTAACCAAATATTTGCATGATTGTGTTCTACTCATAAAGATCTAGCAATTGTTACCCCACTTGTTCCAATTGGATCCTTCTGCTTCAAAAACCTACAATGTTTTGAAGGCTATTTGATAATCTGCTTTGGCACCCTTATTTTATTCAAAGTTTGAAATCCATCCCTAGAGCACTCAAGCATGATCAAGCTCAACTTCTTATACCATGGTGATCTATTCAACTTGGTATATCCATCCATCTATCCCAAGCCCCAAGGGGAGAATTGAGCTCCAAGATCCAACAAACTTTTGAGGGTATAAAAATAATAATGCCCAAGATCCTTCATCCCTTGTTTTTCTTCCAAATCAAGTTGTTTTCTCAAGACCCAATGCTTCAAATGATGGAAACATCCTATGGTTATCATATACCATGGAGAGATAAATTTATAAAATATTATCCATAATTATCATGGCCCAAAATCAATTTAATGCCTTTAAGGTGCAAATACTCCAAATCTCCTTCTATGAAAGAAAGATTGTTTTTCTCCAAAAAAATTGCCTAACTTTAAGCACATCTGAGGCATATATATCATGCCCTATCTTCCCACTTCAAAAATAAATATGTTTGGAGAATTTCCCTAATTCTTTTGCCAATTTTCCTAAATGGCAGAAATGGAATAATAACTGTTTTAAATAATTTAATGTCCAATAGATCATGGGAAAATTCCTCAGAGTGTGGTTTCATAATTGGGACCTTCCCAAACCAAAATATCACCTTGTCTAGTTCAAATATTCCAAAACAAACCAATAAAACCATTTCAACAATATTTGAATAACTAATATAAAAGGGATCTAGATTCTTCAGAAAAATCCCAATTAATTACAGGGCATGTATCTTGGTCATATGCATCTACCAGCATCATTGTCCCATTTAGCCCAAATAAAAAATCAAGAAGTTACTCATGATCATCTCTTTGGCCCATACTTGAAATGATTCAAAACTATACTAAAAACCAAATATAACCATCTCCAAACTTGCAAGATACTTCGGCACAGCAACCACCCTCACCCCCAGGTCGACACAACTATAGAAGTTGCCTTCCCCCTGCCCTATGTCCCTTGGAAGAAGAGAGAGAGAACCCTCTTTATTTCAAATCTTGCTTTTAAGGCAGCAGCAGTGTCAAGACCCGAACCCGTTAAGGTGCAGATCCCTGTGTTTATAGTGCTAGTCCCTGGATCGAATAGCTAGCACCCACAGTTTAAGATGTAATATCAAGAAACAAAGGTCATATTACATCGCATATCCAGGAATAAAATAGTTCATTACAACTTACATAGCTCATATGCCTATCTTATTACAAAGAAGCAGATATAACTATAAAGCACGGAGTCCTTCATCTTCATGTGCCACAGGCAAGCATGTTGGGTGCAGACTCATAATCCCTTACTCATCAAACTTCACTGTCATCAAATAATCCTGCAACATGATAAGTTACAGCCACAAGGGTCAATACATTTTGAATTGTATTGGCAAGTGTCACTAGTATGTGGATATAAAGTGGAACCTATTACTAGATGCGTATCTGGCCAGGTAGAGCTTTGACTAGTTTGCAACAAGAAAGTCTTTCCCTATCCTTTTATAAATAGTTTGCAACACTTATTATCAACTAAGTTACACTGGATACCCTCCAGGTAATATTTCCAATCACAACATAGTAGTACCACTGATAGAAATCAGTGAACCTAGGTTCCATTGATAGAAATCAATGAACCAACAACCCTTGTTCACCCATCAATTTTTAATTTAGAGAAATTAGAATGATGAGATTCTTGATTCTGCCTCATTGTCTTGATGCTCAGAAATTGTCCATAACCGGGGACACGGCTAAGTACTTAGTTTTACCCTCTCGAGAGGTGATGCACTTTCCCCACAAGACCCGACATGCATCGAGACGAGACTTTTCAGAAGCAATCCCTCAGACCACCACGGACGCGTTCCATCCTATCATCACTACCATCCTCTGTCCGTCTGGCTGAGTTCTCGCAACTTAGTCGGTCAAGGTAGAGCCCATATGCCATGTGGCTGCACTGGAAGCTACACAACAAGAATGTCTCCAATCTGTTTGTTCCTGGGTGGCCGTCCACAAGTGCGATACACCAGCTGACCATAGATATGGCCCCTGAGTAACCACTCAACATAATCCAAGCAAGTCCCATTTCCACCTAGGTGTTTCATTGAGTACTTGTTTTATTATAGAAAACATATATTTTCCAATACTCCGTATAATCATCATATGATATTCCATCCCAAAAACTATAACAGGGCTACGCATTTCTAATCTTACGATGTTTCACCTACCAAGTAGAAACTACCATTCCCTCTTCTACATACGAGATATAGCATAGCATAATAATATAGTCTATCATGCATATACTACAAAAATCCACTAAGTATAATAAAAATAGTAGGACTTGATGATAGTGCCACTTGCCTTGATAGTGGAATATTTAGGTACTCTCCTTGATATTGCAAAGATTACACTCCTCAAAGTCTACAACAATACAATCAAGCAAAAAGCACTCTCAAAACTAGCATCACAAAACAACACATGAATACAATGAAATGCATGCAAGCATGCAACAAGATCACTTTATTCAACAAGTTGTTAGAACAAAGTTCTGAACATTACACACAGCTACTGGTATTTTTATATAGGTGGAATTTCCAATTGGAACCATTTTAGTGCAATTTATGTTTTTAAAGTAATTTTCTTTTACTAGAATAAGGCATATTTATTGTGATATTTGATACTGCCATCAAATTATAAGTTTAATTTTTGGTTTTGATGTTTCTGGTCACATGGTTCAATATACAACCAACTGCAAGAGGATTCTCTCAAAAATAATTTACACAACAATTTTTATACTCAAATTACTCCACAAATGGTTCTGTATAAAAAGTGATTTTAACCCTCCAAAAAGTACCAGATTATTGCTCCACTGTGTTCTAATCATTTTTCTGAATCCATAGACACCAAGTTTGTATTTTTCTGATTTGTGGATCAAAAGTTATTGAATTTCTAAGTTTAATCACTAAATTCCATTTAAATCTTTTAGATCCAACCGGGGGAGACACGTGGCCTAATTCTACTGGCCGATACCGCTTCGGTCGGATCGACGATGTGGGCCATTGGATTTAAGTGACAATGAGCGGATCAGATCAATCGATACCTCTTCATTTAAGTGATCTATCGTGGCCGCTGGATCTGAATCGGACGGTGCTCAGCGCGTGGCCAAGAACTGGCGGTGCTGGCTCTCTGCGCACGGCGGCGGCGCGTCGTGTGGGTGGTGCTCCAGCGGTTCTAGAGGGTGATAGCTCTGTGTATGGCGCCAGAAAAATGCTGGAGCGGTGTTGATGTAGAGCTTGTTGGGAACCCCAAGGGGAAGGTATGATGAGCACATCAGCAAGTTTCCCTCAGTATGAAACCAAGGTTTAATCGAACCAGTAGGAGCAAGGAAACACCCCAAAGTTGTTACTAGCTGAGCCTTGGCAGGGCGCACTATCGGTGCTAGTAGCAACGTGGAGACCTGCACAATACAACCACAGAACTTTGTCCCCAACTTGCGATGAGGTTGTCAATCTCACCGTGTTTTGCGGAAAACAAAGGATTAAACGTATCGAATGGAAAGAAGTAATAGTTTGCAGAAAGTAAACACAAAGAAGTAAGAATGCCTCATAGACAGCTCATTATGGTTATGCTACAGGTTTCCACCATGTCAGCATGGATTAGACCAGCAGCCCAGGCGTTTCTATAACACATATACATAACTCCATGGACTTACAAGCTCCCCTTTCATTTCACACCGACGACATCCATATACAAAAGAGCATGATATCAACTAGGTACAAGTACCAAGTGCAATGTTGAAAGCGTTCCCCATGAAAGCATGGTTCTGCTAATTCCCAACAAATAAGTTCAAGCATATACAACATAGATGACACAATGGTTCAAGTTTATTAAGGGCAAGAAAAGTAAAGTGTGCCATCAAGTTCGTGAGAGCTTTAATCACTAGTTTCCTCACAACAAGTTTAATTTGGAAGGTAAACAAAAGCATGAATATAATTGGAATAGCATAAGCTAGTAGGTAGGTATGGTGGAATCTTTGGAATAAGTTGGTTTAGGGAGTTGGATGCATGAGTGGGACTCATACTTGGTTGTGGAGGCTAGCAAAAGACTGGGAGCGACAAACTAAGAGAGCAATAATGGCCATAATCATGCAGAGCAACAAAACATCATTGATCAAAGCATAAAGTGATACTACAAGTTGAAAACTAAAGGATCATAAAGGCTATGGTGACTTGAGATAGTCATAACATGGTGTGAGCATGTGCCAAGTCAACCCAAATAAAGCATCAAAGGAGAATACCACTATACTATGCTTTAATATGCTAAAACAACGCATGATTCATCCAAGGCACATTAAGCAATCTCAATTGTTTATAACAAGTCATGCTACAACAAAGAATACTAAGCATAAAGACAAAACAATATCAAGCATGGCATGACAGAGCATAGGCCATAGTCAAAAACGAGCTCTTTTTACCACATAAGCATGAACTTTCCTACTATTTTCCAAAACAAACCAAACTATTTGCAAACCAATGTATGAAAGAGGGGGTCCAACCAATTTATTCAGAAAACTAAGAAAACCAAGCAAACGAAAAACCAAAACGAAAACGAAAAAGAAGACGCTCCAAGAACAATACAACTGTGCATGAAACAATAAAAATGAAGCGTTTGGAAGAAACCTGGGATTTTTATTGATGAAGAAGGGGATGCCTTGGGCATCCCCAAGCTTTGACGCTTGCACTTCTTGGATATTTCTTGGGGTGACACGCATGGCACCCCCAAGCTTGAGCTTTAGTCCATCCTTCATCTCATTACTCATTCCTTCCATACACCTGAAAATTTTCCTTCATACAAAACTTCACACAATCTTTATTAGCAACATTAGTGCACTCAAGATAAATAATTCTTAAGGTTCAGTTCTAACACCAAATAAACTTCCATTATAACACTAGATATTGTATCACTTCCCTCAAAAATCTCAATTCCCCAAAAGAACTCAAAAAGGAACCAACAAGAAGCAAATGCAGAAAATGGCAGAAATCTGTCAAAACAGACCAGCAGGTAAAGACGGATTTTTTCAAAGACCTTCTGTTGCTCAAATCAAAACATGTTGAACTAACGAAAGTTAGATAACAACCTGGGGCAGAAGAAAAAAAAATCCACGCATCAAAAAGATGTTCAGAGATTTTACACGAATTTTTACGGTGAAGAACAGAAATCTGTTTCGGGGCAGCAACTTTCCCAATCATTACTTCTCTCTCATTAGAGGTTACTCTTGGCACAAAAATCAAATAAAAAGAATAAGGAGTGGTTATTACAGAAGTAATAACTTCCAAGACTCATCTAAAACTTTTGGGTTATCTCCCAATAAGTACTTTTTTTAACGCATTTAAGTTAGGCATGATAGTTTGAGAAGACGCTCACATAAAAAATATGAATTGAAGTAAAAGAGAGCATCAAGAAAATTCAAAACACATTTAAGTCTAAACCACTTCCTATGCATAGGAATATCGTATGCAAATAAATTCACAAAGAACAAAGTGACATGCATAGGAAGATAAAACGAGAATAACTTCAAAACTTTCAGCACATAGAGAGGTGTTTCAATACCATGAAAACTTCTACAACCATATTTTACTCTCTCATAATAATTTTCAGTAGCCCCATGTATAAACTCAACAATATAACTATCACATAAAGCATACTTTTCATGATCTACAAACAGTAGAGCTTTATTATAAACATTTTCAAAAGAATACCTAGGAACATGACATTCGTCCTCCTTTGGTAAGCATGGGGGAGAATCAAACAATGTAAGGGGTAAAGAGTTACTCTCATTAGAAGGTAGGGATGGATAGATCCATTCTTCCTCCTCTTGATCATCACTCTCCTCCTCTTTTTCATCCAATGAGCTTCCAGTTTCTGCAATTTCTTCTTCCATAGGATCCTGCAAGGCATTAGTCTCTTCCATTGGTGTAGAGCATCTATTAAGATATTTAAGAATATAGCCATTTTCTACCTTGTAATTATCAAAGAAAAAATTAAGTATATCATAAACCTCATATTTATAAGGTGAATCATCAGTATTTTCAAGCAAACTAGCAAGTTCAAATGCACCCTTCCAAGCAATAAATTCTTCAATTTGTTCCACATCATAAAAGTCATAATTCCCTTTAACATAAGAAGATATGGTAACATTATCATTATACTCACATTGAAAAGGGAGGTGTTTATACCTCCTACAGCAACAAGATTTATCAAAGCAATAAGTAACATTATAAGTAGAGCACACGTTTATAGCAATGGTATACAATTTATCAATTTGTTCCCATAAGTGTTTCCCTTTTTGTGACAAGCGGTGTTCCTTGTAATAATATTTTTGTTCTTCCGTGAACCCACCTTGCCAATAAGATTCAGTTTCAAAAAACCAACCATTGATAGAAAGCATGATAAAGCAAGACAATCACAGACCAATGAAAATAACAACTATAGTAGGAACTAATTTTTGTGTGTTTTTGATAAAGAAAGCAAACTTGTAAAACTAATTTTTTTGTGTTTTTGATAAAGAAACAAGCAAACAAAGCAAAAGTAAACTAAGGAAAACAAAAATAACAAAGTAAAGAGATTGGTTATGAGGGACTCCCCTTGTGAAGATATCCTTGACTCCCCGACAACGGCGCCAGAAAAATGCTTGATGGCTCTGTGTATGGCTCCAGCAAAATGCTGGAGCGGTGTTGATGTAGAGCTCGTTGGGAACCCCAAGAGGAAGGTATGATGAGCACATCAGCAAGTTTCCCTCAGTATGAAACCAAGGTTTAATCGAACCAGTAGGAGCAAGGAAATACCCCAAGGTGTTACTAGCTGAGCCTTGGCAGGGCGCACTACCGGTGCTAGTAGCAACGTGGAGACCTGCACAACACAACCACAGAACTTTGTCCCCAACTTGCGATGAGGTTGTCAATCTCACCGTGTTTTGCAGAAAACAAAGGATTAAACGTATCGAATGGAAAGAAGTAATAGTTTGCAGAAAGTAAACACAAAGCAGTAAAAGATTGTAGATTGTATGTAAAAGACAAGGACCGGGATCCATAGTTCACTAGAGGTGGCTCTCCTTAGATAGATAACATGCTAGGTGAACAAATTAAAGCGGGACAATTTACAAACATCAAGAAAGCAATACATGCATATACTAATCATCTTGACTCCTTTGGAACTTGATTGGGCATTACAACATTATACATAGACCACCATCCAACTACATCTATGACTAATAATCCACCTTCAGGTTATCATCCGAACCCCCTCCAGTATTAAGTTGCAAGCAACAGATTATTGCTTTACAAATTGTGTGTAAAGTAAACAATACGATTGTTCTATGAACAAAGGATTGTTGTTTTCTCCCTAGTAGCAACAGCACATCTAGTACCTTAGAGATTTCTGTCACTTCCCCAGATTACCAGAGGCATGAACCCACTATCGAGCATAAATACTAACTCTTGGAGTTGCTAGCATCTACTTGGCCAAGATAGCGACTAACAATGGAAAGCATGCAAGATCAAAAATAACAAAGACATGATAGAATCAATAATCAATCTGAAATAGCATCTCAATATCCATCGGATCCCCGCAAACACTACATGCAGAATTACAAATAGATGATCTTGACCATGAACGGAGCTCACAAGATCTAGACATGAAAGCACAAAGGAGGAGAACCAGCCATCTAGTGTAACATCCCAAAACTTTAATCCAAGCTTATCAAGATCAAATCATCCAAAAGTGGGGTTAACAAAAACTTTTCCAAATTTAAAATGAAAGCATGCATATGTGTGTGCATTTAAAATAGGAGTTGTTTTGAATTGCCATGATTGTGTGATCCAATGCTTGTAAAATGTTTCTTAGGTGATTGAAACATCATCTACATCATTCCCAAACTTTTCCTAAAGAAAATCAAATCAAAAAGAATTAAAAAGGGAGGAATGGTCATTTTGGCCATTTTAATCCACTACACTACTTTCGCTATTCCTAGTACTCAATTCTTAATAGAAACAATTCTTGATCTTTGAACCCCTTGCTAGTACACATAATGAGGTACTAAGGCCCACCTTTGGATCTGCTAAAAACATTCTTTTACTTATTTTAATTGGCATTTGAAAATTGAATCTAATGCATATGCATAGATCACCCCTATTTCAAAACCCATCCATTTGAGATCCACTTTCAAAACCCTTGCAACCAGAGACTACCTAGCACTAGTGGAGATCACTCAAAAATTTTGAAACCAAAATTCAAAACTTTTTCTCTTGCGGCCATTTCTTCAAACAGCTTGTGTGCACAAATCGGGCCAAATTCAAAACACTGTTTTGAGCAGTGATCTTGGTCACCATTTGTGCATACGCTTGTCCCCTTGTTCCCTCAGTACCAGCCCTACCTTTTGCTAGCCCGACCACACCATGTGCACACGACCAAATGGGCATGGCCATTACGGCCGAACACCTTGAGCACCCCCACCGGCGACATCGTGCCACAGCAGACGCCAACCTCTCTCGCCATGTCTAGCACACCGCTAGTGGTCCACCTCCACCGTCCAACCAGCCCCAGGCTAGAGACAGAGGGCAGAGCGGCTAGGAACCGCCGCGCCCGGAGCTGGTCGAGCATGCTGACGCTGCCCCCAGAGCGTGCTCTGTCCCCGCTCGCACAGACCGCCTCTTGGCCGCAGCCCGCGCCCGCGGCTCTGCCACGACCTGGAGAACCCCCAGACACCCCCGCTGGCCGCCCAACGCCTCACAGCCACCGCTCGCCGTTGACACCGCCGCGTCTGCCTCTCAGAGCACCACCTCGCCCAGACCTCGTGCCACCGCCCCTACGGCCGCATTCAATTCCTAGAGCACCGCCAGGGTACCACCCATCGATCGCCACCCCTAGCCATGCCTCTACCCCGCCGTAGCCTTGTCGCCGGAGTCGCCTGCCCATCCCGCTCGGTCTCACCATCGGGCCTATAAAAGGAGCCCTCCCTAGCCTCTTCTCTCCACACCATTCCACTCCCCTCACCTCTCTGAACCTCACCCACCTCTCGTCGGAGCAAAGGGAGCAACAGCTCGCCGGAATTGGAGCCGGAGCCGCCGCCTCTGGTGTAGAAGGGCGCCGCTGATTGCGACCACCCCAAGATCCGCCGCAACCGCGCCTCACCTCGCCGTCGTCTTCCAGTTTGTTTGCCGGACTCGCCGACCCTGCTGGAGCCTTGGTATGTCCCCAGCAGACCCCCACCGAGCCGCTAGGGTTCGAGCTCGCCGGCGACCTGTGCATCGTTGATGACAACCCTCAGCCGTAGATTCCCCTTCTAATCCTACGGCCCACAGTGCGCGTACCATTTCGCGTTTTAAGTGTCGCTGACAAGCGGGACCCCCCTGTCAGCTGAGCCCCGCGCCGTGGAGCGCCACTGGGCCGGCCCAAGTCTTTTTAGATTGAAATCTAGTTTCTGTCCCCTAGTTTGAAAATCAATTCAGAGAGTTTTAGAAATCCAAATTGCATGAAGCTAATTTTTTCTGAAAGGTATGGAGATGATCTATCCAAGACCGTTGGATTTAATTCAATTAGAGTTATAGATCTCTCCTATTAAAAATAACAAAACAGAAGCATTTGCAACTTGAAACATTTTGTTAAAATCAACCAAGTTAGCTTTTGAGTTGATTCCAACTCTCAAAAATCACATTTCATCATATCTATCTAAATATGTAATAATATTAAGGTTTACATGTAGTGACTTTGGACTAGTACCAAAATAATGCTATATAGGCATTTCTAGTCACTTTAAATCATTAAATAATGAACTTAAACCAAAGTAATATTGATCCAACCCTTAAATCTCATTCCCACATGTTAGAATATGTGGTAATGACATGTGTCAACATGATCCCATATTTTAAGTGGTGAATATTAAATGTTAGTTAATTTTTCAATGAGTAGAAATTACTTTTATAAAATAAAAAGGTTGAAACTATTAAATGAAACTTGTGATGCTTGTGATGATAATAGATCATCAGTTGTGTGTCTTAGAATGCTATCTAGCCTAGTTAAGTATTGTTTGGTGATTGTATACTCCGTATGTATTTATAGAAGATAGTACCGACCAAGCTTACGAGGAGGAGGAGTGCTATCAAGACGAAGACGAAGAAAACTTCAACCACTGCACCAACCAAGGCAAGCCACCATTAACAGTGCAAGCTACCCTTAGCAAGCTAGCCATACCCCAGAGTTAACCCTTGCAAGTTTAGTGCTTAGCAAACTTGAAACAAATTAGATGGTTTAGCAAAGATGCCTTAAGCATGCTTTGATCACACCCCCTTTAACTATTAGTACCTCAAGTCTTATTGACAAGTTTTACCTCCCTTAGTTTACACAAAGTTCTTTACTTGTTTTGAAGGTAGCATAAAAAGTATAAAACTTTACATACTTAGAAACCTTTAGATGTCATTCTATGGCATGAGATTGAACCCATCACTTCCACTTTAGTGAACACTCTTAACTTAGTAATTTAGAGTAGATCAAAAAGTTGAGTCACTTTAGATGGGAACAATTGGTGGAAATGAATTGTGAAAACCTTGGAATGATGAGTCATTCTATTGAGATGTTTTGACAGGTGTTGAGAAACACAACTAGTTTATGATGATGAAAATGATGAGGCATGAGCCTTAACCCTTTTATAAAACTGATGGTTGGATTCGGATGCGATACCATTCCAAATTTACCGTACAACCACATTACCTAAATTGGGTAAGGCTTAGCTGGAAATTTATATGCATTAGTATTAGTTCCCTCACGGGAGAGGTTTGAGCTGAGGCTACCTCTCATGATGTCCACCTATGCAGTACCCAAGATGACCGATGGTCATGGTTGGGAGGCCATGCTCATAGGAGAGGTGCTTATACTAGGGTGTGTAAAGGGAAGGTTATGTTTGATTATCTACATACTAAGTATGATGATTCAGGGTTATCCCTGAGAGATGTATCAAATCTTGTGGTGAAAGTGTACCACCTCCGTAGAGTGTCAAACTATTCGAATAGTCGCGTCCGCGGTTAAGGACAGTTGGAATGGCTATACTGTTTCGAATAGCCGTGTCCACGGTTAAGAAGCTGGCGGTGGCCAAAGCAGGGCAGTGGGAACTCACGACTCACCGAAATCGTCGGCGAACGGTGGCGGCAAAAGGAAACTCTAGTGGTGACCGTGGCGATGAGCTGGGGCATAATAAATCAAATGAAGGGGTTAAGAGATGCTCCTGAAGATGGCGAAGCTAATAGGATAGAGAGGAGGGCGCGGGGCGGTCGGTTCTCGCCGAAATCCTCGCCGGATTCGTCGGTGGCCGCGGCGGTCCGAGCTCACAATTGGAGAGCCTGGGGCTCTCTGGGGGTGTTGTCTGTGAGGAAAATGAAGAGGAGGGAGAGGGGATTAAGAGGCCGGGGCCGTACTAGGGATTTAATCACGCAGTGGTGCGAGTTTACTCGAATTCAATCGACAGAGAAATGGTAGGGGAGGGGGAACAAGTTGTTTGTCTCGTGGTGGAAGATGGTGAGGTGGAGGGTGACGTGGGAGTGGGGCCGGGGCGTCAGTGAGAGGGGGTCTGAAGGGGGACGGTGAGAAAAGAAGCAGAGGGGCAGAGGGTTAGCCGGGTGGGCTTAGTGGGCTGGGTGTTGGGCCGAGCAGGCTTTTGCTGATGTGTTGTTGTTTTTTCTTTCTTTTGTTTTTTTCTTTTAGCTTTTCTTTTACCAAGTTTTGAATTAGCAAAAGAGTTCCAATTTGATTTAAATTTGTTCCAAATATTTTCATAATATTTTATAAAATGTAAGTTGGTAGTTAGTGCAATTAGAGTATTTTGAATTTGTTTTCTTTTTTAGGTAACATACATTTAAAAAGGCATGTCACATATGCCTAAGTTTTATTATTTTATAAACCCTTTTCTTATAAAACTATATCTCTAGGTCTCCAAAAAGGTTCAGAAATATTTCCTTTAGTTTTATTCAATACATCTTTATCATTACATAAAATTACTTTTATTCCCTTTAGTTTTATTCAATACATCCAAAAAGGTTCAGAAATATTGACCTTGAGATAATTTCTTTGGTCTTATAAAAATCATAACTTTTTATCCATAGCTCCAAATAGTTTGAAACCAATCCATGTGGCTTTATAATTTTGTTTACAAATATAGATCACTTAAATATGCTTATGCCCAAATTCTATATGGAACATAGCCATAGAATTGAATTGAACTTGATGTGGTGATTTTCTTATTAGGGTTTAGGTTTTTGATTTATCCTTTTTCCAAAGGTTTAAAATGTAAGTGTTCAAGATGAAGATACATTTGATGCATGAATGAATTTGATTTGTTTGTCACTTCCTTGTTTTAAAATTCATTTTGTTTAAGGTTTTGGTATTTCCATTTAGAAACAAACAGTTTCTTTTCCCCCTAAATTTCATCCTTTAATTCTTTTGTTTGTTTGATTTTTTCACATTTCAAAATTTGGAAAATTTTGGGATGTGATAGGCTACCACCCTTAAAAGGAATCTCGTCCCGAGATTCAGGAAGGCTAGAAACAATAGGTTGGTTTCAGAACAACTAGGATACTACCACCCTTAAAAGGAATTTTACTAGATTGTATCTTGGAACTTACTTGGTGTTTCGATACAGTTTCTCTAGGAAGTTGTTTGCATAGTGTCCCTTATTACCACATTTGAAACATGTGACATGGTTGAGGCATTTCCCTACCAAACATTCTTCACATCGGTAGTCGAGAATTTTCTCCGCCAAACACTCATGGGCATAGTGTCCAAGGTTGTGACAGTTGAAACAAGGAACTAGACCTCCATCCTTATAATATCCATTGAAATTAGCTTTGGTAGTGATCATCATGTTCCTATCATGATTCTCAGGATCGTTCTTGTTCTTAGGGAAGTCTCTTGCAGAGTGTACTAGCTTCTTGATATCATCCTTCTTTAGGCTCTCTTTTCCTTCTTCGGGTTCCTCTATTTTGTTCTTCTCTTTTTCTGGACAATTTGATGCATAATGTCCTAGTTCCTTGCAATAATAACACTGTAGTTCACTAATGTCCTTCTTTTTGGGTCTCTCCAAGGCTAAGAGGTCTATTAGTTCATGTTCTTCATATTCCACCACAAATTTAGGAAATCTTCCTCGATTCTTAGAACGGTTCCGAGGAAAACGTCCACGTTTCCTCTTATGCCCACCAAAGTTTGTTACTTTATATGGAGGTGCGTTTTGAGATTTTACTTTGACTTCATCATTCTTGGTGGAAGTTGTACCTTCATGGGTGTTCCCAAAGACTTGATATATTCCATCCTTAGCTTGATGTTTCATCCCTTGAAGTACAGGGTAGATGTGGCATTGGACAGGGACATGATCAGTTCCTTCATAGAGGAAACATGTAACTTGAGATGTGGGGCATTCTCCAACAGGATGGCTTCCATCACAATTAGGGCACTGATCAGTATGCTCTTTATAAGTATGTCCTATGTCTCCACATATTTTGCAAGCTCTTGGTCTTGTCACAATATCATCCTTCAAGTAATTGTTGTCATGGTCTCTCTATGGAGGATTGTTGCTCATGTGGATCATCTGATTGGTCATCCTTTGCAACAATTGGGATTGAGATCCTAAGAACCTTAGCTTTCCTAGGTTTAACTTAGTGTTGTTGTGGTTGTTGGCTAAAAACTGGCTTGTCACTTGATTCAACTTTGTTTGTGCTGCTAGAAGTCGCATTGCATTGGGAATCTCATGGTTGTTGTCACCATCATTGATGTTGGAGTCATGGTCTCTTAGATAAGTCATCTGTTTGGATTAGGTAGGGATTAGAATAGAAAAAGATTCCTAGGGAAAGAATTCTAGTCATACACAACAGATCACACAAAGAAATATGCAAGCAATTTCAATCATACATACACAACAATTTGCAAACATTACTTAGGCAAACAAAATATTATTGGTACGACCCATAAACAATCACAAAATCGATTATTTAAACGCATAACTAATGTGGTGGTCCAACTATATGGTTCTACTTGATATTATTCCCTTGGGATTATTCCATCTTTCTCCATAGATAATGAATTAGGAATGAGATCAAGGTGTGCTTATGTCATCTTGTCACAAGGTCCTCGTAAGTCTCCAGGTCTTGAGTATATTTCTTCTCTTCCTTGAAGTTCTTCCAAGTGTTGTGCAGTCTATGCCTAAGTATTTCTCCAAGTTCTTCAATGTCCTTCCATGCAGCACTTCTCGTAGAGTGAGGTTCCAAGTTGGTGAATATCCAAAGTCCCATTGTATTGTTGTTGTCTTCCTTGATAGACTTCTTGAAGATATCCAAATGAATCAAGATAGTTCCTCGAGAACAAAAGCTAATATAACCTAGTAAAACCATATAGATAAGTTTCTAATCCTAAGATCTTTCCTGATTTCTCTCTCATCTTGAACTTCCATTCTTGTCCCTTTTTTTGAGGTTGAACTTCTCTTCTTGATCCTGGAATTCCTTGTCCTTCTCCTTGAGTTGGGCGTGTGGCTCATCATTTCCTAAGTTGTTGATTGCTCCTATTATCAACAACATCCTATATAAAATTTCTAAGTCCTATAATTACTGAAGAATAAATCTTCCTTCTAAAACTTCTTCTCCCAGCTTCTTTTGGTGATGGAGATATGTTTATCTAGTATGTTGACGATGTTGAGAAGTCCAATTCCAAAGTAGGTGGTCTTGAAGTCCTCATTGATCCTGAAGCGAAAGTCCTTTGAGGTGTTGAGACTTAAGTCCTTAGCCATGCTGAAGATGAAGTCCTTGATGATGTTAAAGTCGAAGTCCTTATCTATGCCGAAGTTGAAGTCCTTTGTGATGTTGAAGTCCTTGGTGATGTTGAAGCTAAAATCCTTAGTGATGATGAAATTGAACTCCTTAGTGATGATGAAGTTGAACTCCTTAGTGATGATGAAGTTGAGGCCCTTTGCAATGATGAAGTTGAATGTCCTTTGAGATAAAGTTGAAGTACTTTGCGGTCATGGTGTTCAAGTCCTTTGTCATCAAGTTGAAAAGGGAGAGATATAGAAACTAAGGAAAGAATTTACAAGATTATTTGTAAATAACTTAGAACAAATACAACTCCTATTATTCTAAGGGGTTGTCCAAATCCTAGGGTTACGAACCTATAGGCAACACAATGCTCTGATACGATCTGTCAAGACCCGAACCCGTTAAGGTGCAGATCCCTGTGTTTATAGTGCTAGTCCCTGGATCGAATAGCTAGCACCCATAGTTTAAGATGTAATATCAAGAAACAAAGGTCATATTACATCGCATATCCAGGAATAAAATAGTTCATTACAACTTACATAGCTCATATGGCTATCTTATTACAAAGCAGCAGATATAACTATAAAACATGGAGTCCTTCATCTTCATGTGCCACAGGCAAACATGTTGGGTGCAGACTCGTAATCCCTTACTCATCAAACTTCACTGTCATCAAATAATCCTGCAACATGATAAGTTACAGCCACAAGGGTCAATACATTTTGAATTGTATTGGCAAGTGTCACTAGTATGTGGATATAAAGTGGAACCTATTACTAGATGCGTATCTGGCCAGGTAGAGCTTTGGCTAGTTTGCAGCAAGAAAGTTTTTCCCTATCCTTTTATAAATAGTTTGCAACACTTATTATCAACTAAGTTACACTAGATACCCTCCAGGTAATATTTCCAATCACAACATAGTAGTACCACTGATAGAAATCAGTGAACCTAGGTTCCATTGATAGAAATCAATGAACCAACATACCTTGTTCACCCATCAAGTTTTCACTTAGAGAAATTAGAATGATGAGATTCTTGATTCTGCTTCATTGTCTTGATGCTCAGAAATTGTCCATAACCGGGGACACGGCTAAGTACTTAGTTTTATCCTCTCAAGAGGTGGTGCACTTTCCCCACAAGACTCGACATGCATCGAGACGAGACTTTTCAGAAGCAATCCCTCAGACCACCACGGACGTGTTCCATCCTATCATCACTACCACCCTCTGTCCGTCTGACTGAGTTCTCGCAACTTAGTCGGTCAAGGCAGAGCCCATATGCCATGTGGTTGCACTAGAAGCTTCGCGACAAGAACATCTCCAATCTCTTTGTTCCTGGGTGGCCGTCCACAAGTGCGATACACTAGCCAACCATAGATATGGCCCCTGAGTAACCACTCAACATAATCCAAGCAAGTCCCATTTCCACCCAGGTGTTTCATTGAGTACTTGTTTTATTATAGAAAACATATATTTTCCAATACTCCATATAATCATCATATGATATTCCACCCCAAAAACTATAGCAGGGTTAAGCATTTCTAATCTTATGATGTTTCACCTACCAAGTAGAAACTACCATTCCCTATTCTACATAGGAGATATAACATAGCATAATAATATAGTCTATCATGCATATACTACAAAAATCCACTAAGTATAATGAAAACAGTAGGACTTGATTATAGTGCCACTTGGCTTGATAGTGGAATATTTAGGTACTCTACTTGATCTTGGAAAGATTACACCCCTCAAAGTCTACAACAATACAATCAAGAAAAAAGCACTCTCAAAACTAGCATCACAAAACAACACATGAATACAATGAAATGCATGCAAGCATGCAACAAGATCACTTTATTGAACAAGTTGTTAGAACAAAGTTCTGAACATTACACACACCTACTGGTCTTTTTATATAGGTGGAATTTCCAATTGGAACCATTTTAGTGCAATTTGTTTTTTTCAAAGTAATTTTGTTTTACTAGAATAAGGCATATTTATTGTGATATTTGCTACTGCCATCAAATTATAATTTTAATTTTTGGTGTTGATATTTCTGGTCACATGGTTCAATATACAAGCAATTGCAAGAGGATTCACTCAAAAATAATTTACACAACAATTTTTATACTCAAATTACTCCACAAATGGTTCTGTATAAAAAGTGATTTTAACCGTCCAAAAAGTACCAAATTATTGCGCCATTGTGTTCTACTCATTTTTCTGAATCCATAGACACCAAGTTTGTGTTTTTCTGATTTGTGGATCAAAAGTTATTGAATTTCTAAGTTTAATCACTAAATTCCATTTAAATCTTTTAAATCCAACCGGGGGAGACACGTGGCCTAATTCTACTGGCCGATACCGCTTCGGTCGGATCGACGATGTGGGCTGTTGGATTTAAGTGACAATGAGCGGATTAGATTGATCGATACCGCTTCGTTTAAGTGATCTATCATGGCCGCTGGATCTAAATCGGACGGTGCTCAGCGCGTGGCCAAGAACTGGCGGCGCTGGCTCTCTGCGCACGGCGGCGGCGCGTCGGGTGGGTGGTGCTCCGGCGGTTCTAGTGGGGTAGGTAGACCGTGGAGTATTACCGGAGCTTGCGGCGGTCGAGGTGGTCTCGGTGATGGTCGCAGTTGGGGGAGGGGCGCTCGACTTCGTCCTGGATTCCTCGCCAGAGATCTTGCCAAGCCATCAGTGCTCGTGCGTGGTGGTGGCGTCGTCCTAGGGCTCGAGCAGGCAAAACAAGGCATCAGTGAGGTGTGCAAGATCTCGTAGAAGCTGGCGATGGCCAAAGTAGGGCCGCAGGAACTCACGACTCACCTGAATCAACGGCGAACGGTGGCGGCAGTAGGAAACTCCGGTGGTGACCGTGGCGATGACCTGGGGCATAATAAATCGAATGAAGGGGGTTAACAGATGCTCCTGAAGATGGCAAAGCTAATAGGACAGAGAGGAGGTCTCGGGGCGGTCGGTTCTCGCTGGAATCGTTGCTGGAGTCGTCGGTGGCCGCGGCGGTCCGAGCTCACAATTGGAGAGCCTCGGGGCTCTCTGGGGTGGCGTTTGTGAGGAAAATGAAGAGGAGGGAGAGGGGATTAAGAGGCCGGGGGCGTAGTGGGGATTTAATCACGCAGTGATGCGAATTTACTCGAATTCAATCGACAGAGAAACGGTAGGGGAGGGGGAACGAGTTGTTCGTCTCGTGGTGGAAGACGGTGAGGTGGAGGGTGACGTGGGAGTGGTGCCGGGGCGTCAGTGAGACGGGGTCTGAAGGGGGACGGTGAGAAAATAAACAGAGGGGGAGAGGGTTAGCTGGGTGGGCTTAGTGGGCTGGGTGTTGGGCCGAGCAGGCTGTTGCTGCTGTGTTGTTGTTTTTTCTTCCTTTTGTTTTTTTCTTATAGCTTTTCTTTTACCAAGTTTTGAATTAGCAAAAGAGTTCCAATTTGATTTAAATTTGTTCCAAATCTTTTCATAATATATAAAATATAAGTTGGCAGTTAGTGCAATTAGAGTATTTTGAATTTGTTTTGTTATTTAAGTAATAGTCATTTAAAAAGGCATGGCACATATGCCTAAGTTTTATTGTTTTATAAACCCGTTTCTTATAAAACTATATCTCTAGGTCTCCAAAAAGGTTGAAAAATATTTCCTTTAATTTTATTCAATACATCTTTATCATTATATAAAATTACTTTTATTCCCTTTAAGTATTTATTTTCCTCTGGAGCTTTATTGACCTTGAGATAATTTCTTTGGTCTTATAAAAATCATAACTTTTTATCCATGGCTCCAAATAGTTTGAAACCAATTCTTGTGGCTTTATAATTTTGTTTAAAAATATAGATCAATTAAATATGCTTATGCCCAAATTCTATATGGAACATAGCCATAGAATTGAATTGAATTTGATGTGGTGATTTTCTTATTAGGGTTTAGGTTTTTGGTTTATCCTTTTTCCAAAGGTTTAAAATGTAAGTGTTCAAGATCAAGATACATTTGATGCATGAATGCATTTGATTTGTTTGTCACTTCCTTATTTTAAAATTCATTTTGTTTAAGGTTTTGGTATTTCCATTAGAAACAAAAAGTTTCTTTTCTCTCTAAATTTCATCCTTTAATTCTTTTGTTTGTTTGATTTTTTCACATTTCAAAATTTGGAAAATTTTGGGATGTGACAAGCAGCCACTACCCTTCCTCATGTCCTCTCTAGTCGTAACAGAGCCCCACCACTCTCCTCTCCATCGCCCCCAGCGGCCAATGTCTGCCCCTCACTCCCTCTCTCTCGCCTCTATAGACCAAGTCCACTATAGACCCTCCACTTTGGTTTATAAGGCCACAGGCCATCCCAGCACTCACTTCTTTGCTCATTTGATTCCTCACCCCTCCCTTACCTCCTCCAGAATGCCACTCCACTTCCCATATCTTATCCTGGCCAGACGAAGAGAGAGGCAAGCTCTTGGCCTCCTTCAAGATCTGCTCGTCGCGTTCCCCCTACTACTCATCTCCCCCTGCATGTACCACTACTGAACTCGCCTCAGCCTTCTACACCTAACCATGCCCCTCCCTTCTGCAGGAACACTGGCTATCATCGTCTGCAGCGAACTCCGGTGACCATCCTCGGGTGCCTGTGTGTGAGCTGCCTCCAGGGGCCAAGCAGGACCTTCCCGCCCCTCTACAGACTCGCCTCGATACCCTCCGTCGACCTGCAGACCTACCACCTCCTCCCCACCATCGGTAAGCCCCTAGGGTTTTCACGCGGTGGTGCAGTCTATTTGGAGACGACAACGACCGGCCATCGATCTCCACTTGATGAACAGTCAGGGTTTCTCTGTACCCCTTCGTGGGCAACTGCCGCTGATCGCCAGGCCCCAAGGCTGGCATTCAAACACCTCCGGCGTGCTCACCCTGGTCCGCCGGATGGGCCGGCCCAGTGCCACCTCGCCCATGCCCTTTCCAAATCCGGCCTAGCTACCTAGCCTTTTAATTAATTTTCTCCGGTTTTGCTTGTATAGCTACAGTTTTAAATCAGAACAAATTTGATAAATGGATCCAAATGCCTAGATCTAAAATTCCTAATGTTTATGAATGTAAACACGCAGAGCTTGTACCTTACCCAAAATAATATACATTATTTCCTGGTAATTAATCTAGCAAAAAGTATCTTTTGCAATCTTTAAATCCCTCAATACGTTACATTTCTCCAAATGGAGGGAAACAAGATTTCCCTGGTAGGTATTCACTATACCTATCCTAGAACACTGGTCCCATGCATTTTGGAGCTATGGTTCAGCTTTGACAAAAATAACAAAAACAATTAAAAATTGACTTTGGAAAATTCTCTAGGCTAGACCATGTGTTGAAATTACCTAATTCCAACTCTCAATGTTGTGATATAGCCAGAGATATCTATATCCAGGAGTTCAATAATTATTGAGCTTCCGAGTGTTTTTAACAAATTAAACACTTCTGTATGTGGTATTAGCATTAGATAAATCCTAACAGAATATATATATCTCCAAAAATAATGATTCCAATTCCTACTAGAAGGTATCTGTAATAACTATATGATGCCCTTGACCTCATACCATTTATACATGTATGATAAATCTGGTTGAAAAGACAAATTGCATGCAGAACTGCCTTTGGGAATTTCCTGAGGGCATTCTGGTAAATATTTTGATATGTTTCCAACTCTGAGTGAATCAGTACATCAAACCATACACAACCATCCAAGGCAATAATTTTTGAACTCACAGAACTTTTCTAATGAATTATTTCCTGAAACTAGGGTTGATTTCACTAGATAAAATCATAACTAATTTAAGAAAATTGATAAAATCATGAAATCACTTTTGTTGGCCCTGTTATTTCAATACCTATCTGTTGATATCAATTTTGTACATTGATATAATATAGACCCAAGCCTTAGTTCAAAACCTCCTTCATTAGGTGGTATTTGACAAATAAATCATAAAGGAAATTCCACAAAGGCAATTTAAGTAATTCCAAATGCTATGATCTCAATCTATCAAAATATATTGAATTGAATGAGGTGTGGTATGTTTGTTTTATGTATTGAGAGATGCTTGTATGCCTTGTGTTGATTGTGTCCTTGTTTGCTTGCATGTGCTATCACTGACGATGATAGTTGCGATTATATCAAAGACCGTAAGAAGTGGTTATTATTGAATTATTATGTTATTCTAAGAAAAAGTCCAGGGACATATATTTCCAGTTTGTTGATCATCAGTCAAGCCACCTTCTTGCCCATAAGCCTTGTCCTACTGTTTTACTTATGCATGTTTTATCTACTATTTGTGAAAACTGCACTGTTTGTTTTCTAAATGTTGATGTATATATATGGTAGTGGTTTGGCTCCTCCGAACTATTACACTTTTGTACTATTAAGTACAACCCCCTTGATGACACCTACTGGCCCCTAGTAGAATAGATGGTGCATAACACCATAACCCTTTAAAGACCATGTTTTAGCCAAAGCAAAGCTATAGGATGGGAAGACCCCGAAAAAAATTTACAAAGAGTTTTATGATCAAACCTTGGCGAGGTTTGACCTGCCAAGAGAAGTTTGAGAAAGAAAAAGGTTTTTGTTTTACAAAATATGCTGAAGGAAAGAGGAGGTAAAATGTTTACGAAAATGCACCCGGTTCTTTGCAGCTTTAGCTATAACAACTTAATCCGTGCAACCACATTACTCTGGAATGGGACATGGTTGGGCTTGATGTTTGTTTACTCTAGTATAAGCTGCCTACAACTACTACAGGGAATTTAAAATCCTGGAGGGTGAGCCTTCTCTTGGAAAGGTCCATGTAAGACATCGACCTGGAGAAGGAACGAAGGGTCTACAGGCCTCCACGCGTTACTATGAGCCCCTCATTGAAAGCGCACACTTTGTGCAGTGCAAAAAGCACTCTGGTTGGCTTGGAAACTATATAGGGCGTCCCGGTGTTGAGGGGAACAACACTCATAGGGTAGGCACTTATATTAGAGTGAGCATCCGGTGATCGGTGTAGATCGGGGTAGGGTACCCGGATGGTGTGGGTAAAGTGTACAACCTCTGTAGAGTGTAAATCTATTCGAATAGCCGTGTATACGGTTATGGACGGGTGGAAAAACTACTGTAGAGCGGCGTTGGTTCTGATTTCAAATATGATTTCGGAAAAGCAATGGCTTTTGAGTTTTGACCATGGGATGGTCGGATGGAATACATGTTTTGACCATGGGATGGTCGGACAGGAAGGAAAGGAGTTTGGTCATGGGATGACCAGAAGGAGGAACAAATGGGTGACCCAGTCCTAAGGTTTTCCAAAACTTTTCAAAAATGTTTCCAAAATGTTTACAAAGGTTTCAACAAAGATATGTAGATGCTATATCTACAAGAGAAACTAATTGAGAAAAGAACATCTCTTGGAGCCCTCCTACTACCACATCCATATTGCATATCCTCTTTGTTATTATTATTCTCTTAAGATGGTTTGCGAGTAGATTCAAAGTACTCACTGGCATTGTCCCTGGCTATTAACTTGGTCAGATATCAAGAAGAAGGTGGTGTTGACGACTATGCGAGCTAGGACGATTTTCCAGTCAGTTGCCTGTAGGTTAAGGCATGGCTCGGGCTCTACGCTTGATAAAGTTCTGCTGGTGATTATTGATGTAGCCATAATGGCATGTAAGGTATGACATGTATCCGCTTAAGTAATGGATATTTACTTTGATATTTGTCGGTTATGTGCCACGACTAACTGATCATGGGATCGTGGTGTATGCATAACAGGGATTCTCGGAGGATTAATCCGGGGGGACCACATCCAAAGCCCTTGATTTTCCGAAATCCTTTTTGAAAACAAAACCAGCACTACACTACAATAGCCTTTCCAACCGTCCATGACCCCGGACACAACTATTCAAATATATTTACACTCTACAGAGGTTGTACACTGTACCCACACCATCCGGGTACCCTGCCCTGATCTACACGGATCGTGGGTCGAGTAACCGGTCAAGACCTTCGGAATTCCCACTCTAGTATAAGCGCCTACCCTATGAGTTGTTCCCCTCAACACCGGGACGTCGGGTACTATAGACCAACTGGAGCGCCTTTTTCACTACACAAAGTGTGGGCTTGCAACGAGAGGCTCATAGTAATGCCTGGCGGCCTCCAGCCATTCGTTTCTTCACCTGGTGGACGCTTCCTAGACCATTATAGGAGAAGACCCAGCCTCCATGGATCGCCATCCCCTATAGTAGTTGCGATACAACTCATAACAGAGTAAACAAACTTCGATTCTAGCCCCTTCCCATATAGGAGTAACGTGGTTGCACGGGTTAATTGTTCTAGCAAACTGCAAAGAATCGGGTATGTTTTCTTAAACATATTTTCCTTCTGGGTGTAACCATTTTTAAATCTCAAAACATTTTCCTTTTTCAATACTCTCTTGGCAAGTCCCACTTACCAAGGTTTTCACATAAAGCATTTTTGTAAACTTTTCCTGGGGTCTTCACATCCCATAGTTTTTGCTTCAGCTAAGCAGTGTCTCCAAAGGGGTATGGTGTTACACACCAACTACCATACTAGGGACAAATAGGTGTCATCAAGGGGGGTGTACTTAGTAGTACAAAAGTGTAAAGAGATTGGAGGAGCCAAGCCACTACCAGTTATACATCATCATATAATAAAATTGTGTAGTTTTCATAAAGAGTATATAAAACATGCATAAGTAAAACAGTAGGACAAGCCTTATGAGCAAGAAGGTGGCTTGCCTGAGGATCAGCAATATGGCAATATGTCCTTGGACTTCTTATGATAATACCATAATAATCCAATAATAACCACTTCTTCTGGTCTCTGATATAATCGCATATATCGTTGATATGGATCACATGCAAACAAACAATGGACACAATCAACACCAGGCATACCATCACCAATCCAAAACAGCAAACAAACATTCATCAGATTATTCATTTCAGTAGGTTTTGATAGGTTGAGTTGGTTGCAATTGGAATTAATGGAAGGGTATTGGTGGAACTTCTATTGCGTTTTAATTGTCAAATATCACCTAATAAGGGGGTTTTGAATGAGGGCTTGGGTCTATATGATATCATTGTACAAAAATAATTTCATCAGATAGGTATTGACAAAATGAACCAACAAAAGTGGTTTCACTATTTTATCAAATTCCCTTGATTTACTATGAATTTTCTAGTGATAAAAGTTCTACTTTAAGGAAATAATTCACAAGGAATGATTTGTAGCTCCAAAAATTATTTCCTCTTAGGGTTAGGTAGGGTTTGATCTACTTGTTCAAGGGGAGGTGGAATCACTTCAAAATATTTAACAGATTGCCCTCAGGAAATTCCCAAATTCAGTTCTATAGTTGTTTTGTCGTTTCACCAAATTACAATTACAAAAGCTTTAGGTATTATTCCAAGGACACATGCTAGATATTTTGATTACCTTTCTATAGAAATTGGAATCAGTATTTTTGGATATACAGAACTACTCGAGTGATTTATTTAGTGAAAGAACCTTACACATAATAGTTTTGCTCACTAAAAATCAACCATGGATTAATAATTATTGGGCTGCAAGGGTCTATTAGGTATGGTAATGTAATTGTACTTGGAGTTGGAATTAGGTCGAAACCAACTTTGGTTTGACCTGTAGAATTTCCTAAAGGGTGAAATGGCTTGTTTTTGCTATTTTTACCAGGGGCAATACAGGAAGCAAAACAAGATGGGGCTAGGGTGACATGCAAGGTATATGAGATACCCTTCAGTACCCAAGAGTTCATCCTAAATGGAGTTATAAAATCCTAGAAGGATTTTACTAGATAAAAGCATACATTTAAGTAAGTATTCTATTATGATTAAACTAGACAAACACTTGGTGAAATTATTGTACTGCAAGTTGAATAAAACATCTAGAAACCCTAAGAATTTTAGATCTGGTCAATTTGAGTTGGTTTCCATTTTCAAACGGATTTAAACCAAACAATGTATTTATAAGTTTGTAAAACAAGGTTTTAAAAAGAAAAGGAAACAGATGATATTGGGCCAGCATTAACCAGCCTGGGCAGCACAGTCACAGGTTGGCCCATTAAGCGCCACGACATGGGTAGGAGACGAGTTCAAACTCCCCTAGGCGGAGCCCACTGGTCAGTGGCCCGGGGAGTCCAAACTGGTAACTCGCGATGATAGCCGTTTGATCCAGGTGGGATCGGTGGTCGTTGCTCATCGTCCTCCCCTCGACGGCGAGGTTCGGAGGAACCCTAACTAGCGGTGGTAGGGGATGCAGGGAGGCTCACCTAGGAACTAGGAGGCGGAGGCGAGTTGATGGGATAATGCGGAGCTTGCCGGCAACCTCGGTGGCGGGTGGCAGCGTCCATTTTGGTTCAGATCCGAGGTCACACGCTTCCGAGATGCAGCCGACTTTGGGAGCTTGCTGCGGAAGGCTTGTGGACGTGTGCATGTCCACGCATAGGAGAAACAAAGGACCAGGAGGGGTCCTGAACCCACGAGGGATCCCGTGGTGGTGCGGAGAGGGCTCGGAGAGGGTGGAGTCGGGAGTGGAGCTTCGCTCGGGGATGTCGTCGGTGACGGTGTTCCGGGGTTCCTACATCGAAAGGGGAAGCACCGGGAGGTAGGTCAGGTCTAGGGAAGCGGGACAGAGAGTAGATATAGAGCTGGGAGAAGCTGAGGGTGAGCATATGCACTACCTCATGAAGGTGGATGAGAGGGGATTCTCTCCTTCTCCAGGGCGAGAGAGGGCAAAGGGATGAGGCCTGGAGCTTGAGTGAGGGTAGGTGGTGGGGAGAGAGGTGATATGAGGGTGATAGAGGCCTTGGGGTGGTCTCTGGTTGTTTTAACCTGAGTTGTGAGGGTGTGTCATGGACATAATCCATGTGAGAGCTTGTGGGGAGGAGTTGGTCGATGGTTGGCTATGAGGGGTGGTGGACAGGTTGTGGGTGGTGGTAGGAGGTAGCCAAATGCATTGGTTGCAGATAAAGGTGTTGCAAAGGAGGGATGTGTTAGGATATGCAATAAATGGCTTTCCCTCTCTCCTTCTTAGTCTCTCATTCCAAGAGGTAAAGGACACAAGGCCTAGCGTGTTGTAGTTGCGCATGACCAGAAGGGAGTTGGGGTGTTGTGATGAATCATTAGACAAGTTTGTGGAGGATTTGATTTGGTCTTGGTCCTAGTTTTGAATAATTTCAACTTCTAGCCAAAGGGAATATCATGATGGATTTCTTGATGTTTGATCTTGGCTAGATGGTTCTAGTGTACTAGTAGATAGATATGGTTAGTATACACTTCCAGGAATTATGGGGGATTTATTGGAGGATTTTTTTATCACAAGAATATCATTTATTCAAAAAATTCTGAATCTATTTTATTGATTTATTTTGGAATATTTGAATTGGGCAAAATGAGGTTTTGGTTTGAGATGGTCCGAATTATGAAACCACACTTTGAGGAATTTTCCCATGATTTATTGAGGAATAAAAGTATTTAAAATAATTATTATTTCATTTCTGCCATTTAAGAAAATGGGCAAAAATAAATAATAAAGCTCTTCAAAAATATATTTTTTAGTTGGAAGATAGGGTATGATAATTAGACTTCAAATGAGCTTAAATATTGGGATGTATTTTGGAGAAAGTCAAACTTTCTTTTATAGATTAGGTTTTGGAGTTTTTGTCAATTTAAGAGATTAAATAGGTTTTGGTCCATAATAATTATGGATAACGCTTGATAGATATTTTTAATCAAGGTAGATGATGTACACAAGGTGTATCTAGCATAATAATCCTTGGGTGTTGAGAATCCAACTTGATTTTGGTAGAAAACAAGGTATAAAGGATCTAGGGTGATGTTACTTTCATACCATCAGAACCTTGTTGGATCTTAGAGCTCAGAGCTCCCCTTGGGGCATGGGCTAGATGGATGGTTAGACCAAGTTGAGTAGATCCCCATGGTACAATAAGTTGAGCTTGATCATGCTTGAGGGTTCCAAGAATTGATTACAAACTTTGAATAAAATAAGGGTGCCAAAGTATATTATCAACTAGCCTTCAAAACCTTGGGGGTTTTGGAAGCACAAGGATCCAATTGAAACAAGTGAAGTAAGTATTGATAGAGCTTTATGATTTGAACAAAATCATGCAAAGAGTTGGTCCAAAGAAGGTGGTATGAAGGTGTGATCTTCTGACCAAGTAGGCTAGTTGATAAGATTTGTAGAAAAAGTTATTTTCTTGCCTGCAAAACCATCAAGAACAAGGGGGTAAAAAGGTGATATATCCAAGGGAAAGAGTGGTACTTGGTAGTCCTTAGGATGGTTTACAAGATGGTTCAAGTGCCTTACCAAAAATGCAGAAGGATTGGAAATGAGGGAGACTCAAAGATGGCCTCTTGATAACATTTCCAGACTTTCATATTTAGTTAGATTTAGGGTTATTGACTAGAATATAGGAGGGGATGTTTTTGATGGGTTGCAAGGTACCAAAGCATCACCAAGTGTATGATATTGAAGTGTAGATTGAGTAGACCAAATCCATGCTTGATATTGTTCTTCTTTGACTTGGAAGCTTCTAGAATAGATCACTTCAGAATTGATCTAGTTAAGGGTTTTAGATGATCACCTAGTGGCTAGAGATCAGATCTAGCTTTAACTTGCTTAGGGTGGATAGGATAGGATTATTTGTATGCTAGGGTATGAGCCCCTTGAGTATCTCATTTAGTTCCTAATCAAAGAAATCAAACAACAAATCAAGGTAATTCATCTTCCAAGCAAATCAATCTACTTCTATGGATACCATCAAGCCTAGCTTGAGGTATAGATGGGTAAGTTGAAATGTTGGAGTTTGAATAAGATGAGAGTCCTTGGTATCTCTACCAAGAGTAGAATTCAAAATCTTTATGAAAAGGTTTTGGGAAACCTAGAGATAAGAGTAGTCGAAAGTTCTGTCTTGGAAACATAAGGAGTTTATATTATGTAGCTCTCCATAGTTTGGTAAATAGAAGCTACTAAAATAGATAGGGTTGCAAAAGAATCTTTGCTTGGGTTCTGAAATGCCAGAACATTTGAGAATATATAAAGTGAGCCAGGATAGTTTTGTTAAATAGCTTTTGTCAATTGATGTTGAGGTAAGGAGTATATCATATGTTATACATTCATATGCATAAGCACAGACAAAGAACAAGCAAGAACTACATCATTAAACAAGAAAAAGTTTTTGTTCCCCCTGATTTTTGCATTCTTGACCACTAATCAGGGTTTCTGAAATTGGGATGTTACAGACCTTTCCCCCTTAAAAGAATCTTGTCCCGAGATTCGGGAGAGTAGGGTTAGGGGATTCGGAGTCGGATTAGTGCTATGTGTCTCAAGCGTACTATCTTAAAGATGCCTTCTTTGAAAGTGGTTACTACATCAGTGAAGATTGGGCTTCAGTCTTCTTGGATGCACGGAGAGTTGAGCATATTCAGCCTGATTGCGAGGGATGATCTTTTGTTCCTTCCGGACTCAATATCTCGAGGGCTTAAGCTGGGCGGACTACCTCAATCTGAACTTCACGGAGTACCCTTTGGAGGATAGAATCTACGGCTTGGTGTACCTCTCTCTAAGGATCCATGGCTCTTCCATAGGGGTGTAGCATATCCGATTTAACGACTTTAGGGTAGAAACTCCTGACTTTTCTTTTTGCGAAGGGTTACTCTATTTTTGTGGGAAAGATGCAGTCTTTCCCCCTTAGGGTTAAGCTAGTGTATCTCGTGGATAACGTAGTCCTTCCTTTTGGGAGTAGTCGGATGTTGCTTGAAGACTATCGCTAATCTTATTCTCGAGTTGGATTCTTCCAAGGGTGTTTGTCATCTGGTCCTACGAGGATCAAATCCTACTTTTATTCGTACTTAGCCTATTGGAGTAGTGGAATTAGCGAATCATCCAAACTGATTAGACTGATGGGGATTAGCCAATCAACGGTCCTTTAGGTAGGTCTTTAGCTGAAGTAGCAGAGGTACTTAGAAGAATCTTAAGTTAATTTCTCCTTTGATGACTCATGAGTTGTTGTTTGGCAAGAAGATGTCGGATCTGGAGATCTTTTCAGAAGTATCATCTGGTAGACAGTCTTTTGGAGATTGAGTGGAAAGACGTAGTCTTTCCACCTTAGAGATTTACTAAGGTTCTTCGAGAGGGTCCGGATCTTCTGTCTGGGAGTGCTGGCGTGATGCTAGAGGAAGGTGATATCTTCCCTGGGTCTTGAGTTGAGGTCTTCGAGTGACTCCCTATTTCACAAACCTTGGCTAAGGTGGTTTCCTAAATAAGCCTTAAGGATTTAGCTCAAGGCAATTTAGTGGTTTGCGACTCATCTTGATAGTCTTCAGTCGAGGTAGGGAGGCTAACTTCGGAAAAAAATTCTTCACTTGGGTTCCTTGCATTGATTTTACTTGATGGCGGAGTGGACTCGTTGTCTTCACTCTTCTTTATCATCCGGATTCAAAGGTATTTCTGACCTTCTAGGGAGGAACTTCCCATTGGTTTGGGTAGGGTAGAATAGAATAGCTAGTCTCCGGAGGTGGTCGAAAGCTCTAATATACCGAAGGTTAGTGTAGTTAGGTCTTCACTTCTTGTCTTGGGAGGTAAGTCTTGTGGTTTCTTGCAGATAGTGAGGATCCTTCGGTGATCGACTTCCAGCTTCAACAGGATTCTTGCTATAGTAGACCTATGAATAATGGAGTGTTGCGCTATCAACGAGTCTTGGGGGTGAATTTGATGAGGCATGCCACCCTACTGAGGAGAATTCTTCATCTTTTCCTAACATGGCGATGTCGAACTCTTAGTTCTTGCGATTCTTTTCCTCTCATCACTCCCGAGGTTAGTAGGGTTCTCATTACCGACAACAAACATGGGTGCCAGAGGTACTAGGTGGGATATCGATCCTTGAGGTACATTTGACTAAGGTCAAAACAAGCCACAACACACACAAGGTGAACAGAGCGACGGTTTCGCCTTCTTCTCCACAAACATCACACATCAAGCAACACATTATGCACTTAGGCAAGCAAACACGATCAACATTAGGGACCAAGGAGTTAACTACTCGTGATATAGGGGAATCCTATCTCAGGACTATTAATCCTAAATCACGTTATGCAGGTGTGGGTCACTATCCTGCAGATGAAGATTTCATTGAATCTTGGATGCTTCTTGATAGTGTGACACTTGATTTCTTCTGATTATGAGGATTCCGCTAGTAGGGCGATCTTGTAGTCTCCTTGTGTTTGCTGATAGTTGCTTGTCTTCATCTTTTTGTCATCGTCTTCTTCTAGTTCTAGGTCTTATTCGTTTGAAATCCATAGGTTTGAAATTTGGACGAGAGTTAGAGGAAACCATTTTCTAAATTGTTTGACTTAGGGTAAGATAAGAAGTAGAACTTTTCAAAGATCTTTGATAAACTAGTTTTTGTAAGGCCGGTGTTTTCAAAATAGTGTTCCTGTCTAACGACCATGCTAACTAAGGTTCTCCTACAGTCAAGATGACTCTGATACAAAGTCTATGGGCCCCCGGATTAATCCTCCGAGAATACCTGATATGCATACACCACAATCCCATGATCAGTTTGTCATGGCACATAACCGATAAGTATCAAAGTAAACATCCCTTAATTACACGGGTACAAGTCATACCTTATTTTCCATTATGGATACATCGAACATCATCAGCGAATCATTATCCTGCGTAGTGCCCGAGCCGTACCTTAACCTACACGCAGCTGACTGGGAGAACGTCCTAGCTCGCATATTCGTCGGCATCACCTTCTTCTTCAAATATGACCAAGTTAATAGCCAGGGACAATACTAGTGAGTACTTTGAATGTACTCCCAAACCACCAAAAGATAAAGACAATAAGAGGATATGCAATATAGTTGTGGTGGTAGGAGAGTTCCATGAGAGGTTCTTTTCAAAAAATAGCTTCTCTTGTAGATATAGAATTGTAACACCCTAGTTTTAGCTAATCCTCAATTTAGGGTTGTTTGTGCATTCATGAGCATCATCTCTTAAAAATGCAAGAAAAAGGAACAAAGTAAAACCCTAAAGCCCTACTTTCCTTCTTCCTCTCAAACACATTCAAAATGGGTTTGAATATTTTGAAAACCACCAAAATAGTGGAGCCCAACTTGATTAAAGGGCCCCTGCAATATTTTTATAGTTTACAAATGTTCTGGTATTTTTGAAATGATTCAAAATAGAAAAAGGATTTGGAAATACAAACTCAAATGAGTAAATAGAAATGGAAAAGGAGTTTTCAGTAATAAAATAGAGCCAGCATCCCAGGCCGAAGCCCAGCTACCCCCGCACTACCTGCCACCTAGCGCGCAACCACCACTCCGCGTCCAGCCCACCTAGGCCCAAGGCCCCGTACCCCTTCGCCTCATCATATTCAACGATGACGGTAAGCAGCTGTCTGGCGTGCCGCTCGCTGTCGATCCGCGTCGCTTGCTCGTCGCCGTCCGCTGCATACCGGAGAGGATAAGAAGACCACCAGTACGCCCTCATCCTCGACCTTATCCTCTTTCTCTCCCTGGCTCTTTCTTTCTCTCCCGGCCAGAACCCTTGCCGTGTAGGTGTCGCTCGGCCCTACCGTCTCCGGCCTCCCTAAGCTCCGTCGAGCACGCTAGCGTGACCGTCTCGTCGTCCTCTACCCCTCCACCAATGGAATCGATCCAAGACATGCGGAATCGAGCCCCACGACCCTTGTCTTCCCTGACACCGACGGGTGCCGCTGCTGCCAATACCGTTGGCTCCGACCATGCCCTGCCTCGCCGACCGCCTCTTCACGCTCCTGGTGAGCTTGTGGTCCTCCCAGAACCCTCCACCCTCTCCCTCTCGCTCCGGTTAGAGCTCGGGTCGTGCGCCACCACCGGCCGCTGCTCGGTCGTGCCGCCGGTGAGTCTCCGGTGACCTAGAACTAGCGGCGCCACCAGGGTTAGGTCCCCCACGTCACGATGCATCCTGCTAGCTTACTCGCGTGTCCTAGATCGCCGCTAATCGCCGTCACCACCGGTGATCTGAGGCCACCGCCGCGCTGGCGTCACCCTGATGTCATCCTGGCGTCATCCGCGCGGGGTCAGCCTAGTCAAAACCCCTGCAGGTCCCAGTTCGATCGCGTGGCCGCTGATGTGGCACTGGGGCCCTCTTATCAGTCTCACTGGCTAGGGCTAGCCTCAGTGTGAAAAGTATTTCTCAGTTTTATTAATTTCAGAAATGGTTTAATATTTTGAGAAAAAGGATAAATACTAGAAAATTCAATATCTAATTATTTATAACTCGGAAAAATATGTATAATTTATCAAAATGTTCAAAAAACAAGATTCACACTCTAGCATCAATATCATGCATTTTTTAACAACTATAATTACAAGTTTCATTAGAGAATGAAATCAACCCCTCGCAGGTGGTTCTAGGGTCTCTCCTGTTTTAGGGTTTGGACCTCTCGGATCCCTCTTAAATTGCCAAGCATGCTTTTGGGTCTCATTTCAATGCTATTAAACTTGTCATATCATCATCCTTGCTTGAGCATTGCATCGATGCCATGTTTTGATTGTTGTTTCCCCTTTCTTTCCGTTGTTTGCTTCTTCCCAGTAGAATACAATATCGAGATCAAGATCGAAGACCGAGATCAGCACCATAGAAGATCGACGAACAATACTTGACCAACTATAATCAAGTCAAGCACAAGGCTTCCGAAGATCTATATCTGGGTATCAACAAACAAGGCAAGCATAGCCCCATCATTATACAATCCTATGATTTCGAAAATACTTCATCTCTTGCCATGATGCATATGATTCTACTGTGGTCTTTTATAGATAGATAGAGTATCCTATTTGTTGCATTACTCCCTTGAGCTATATTACCTGATCCACTGCTTCTAGCATAACTAGGTTTGGCTTGTGTGCACTACTAGAGCTTATCTATGTATTGCATAGCCATGCTTAGCTGTCAATGCTGGTTTGTCCAGAAGATGTATTAGATGTAGAGAATCTAGTATGATAGGAGAACGAGGTTTACTGATGAGGTAAGATCAGTGGTAAAGGTTAAACATGCTAAGGCTTGTATGGGAGGCGACGGTGGGATGTGGTTTTTGTAGTCCCATGCTCGCCACTACTAGGAACCGAGTTCTTGCCTTTGGAACCGAGACGAGCGTACAGCCACACGGGGCCTGGAAACCTCATGAGTAACTAACTTGCCTAGTAGATTCCATGAGTCACATAGTCCGGCGTTCCATTCGACATATGCATAGAAAATGTTTTGAAAGATTTGGCGGGTGAAGGTGCATCATAATAGGTAGGTAAGTGTGGCCGGGGTTGCTTGGGGTAGATGGCGCCCTTGATAAACCAACCTCGCCCACATCTATAGGGACCGACTTCGGGATTTGACCCGTTACGGCAGAACCATCCTTAGGGAGTGACTCATGGTCTCGGCGAAAGCAAGCTAAAGGTCGTGTCCAACCGCCCTCTGCCAGCCTTCCAAGGAAGAGGGCTAATAGCTTGGCATTAAGAGTCGGTTGGTTTGTGTGGGTAAAGTTGTACACCCCTGCAGGGTTAAATATTTTCGAAAAGCCATGTTCACGGTTATGAACGCTTGGTGACCGAATTCTAATGTCATAGAGAACATTAACCTAATCGTAAAACTTAGCAGTTCAACGTGTGCTTAAGGATGCTTCCTCATGGGTATGAGGGGGTGATCCTAGTTGTGAGATGAGGATTACTTTGGTGGATATCAAAAGATGATGATCAATTCTTCGGAGATGTCACTCTCCCCTTTAAAAATATTCTAATTAGATGAGATTCTTCTCCCTCTTGATTTACAAATAAAGATGGCTTTATGCAAAATAACCCCACCAACTATAAGTCTTGCGGAGTACACCCTGTACTCACCTTGCTTTGTTGATAAATTTGTAGCAGAGTAAGTGTTCCCTGAAGATGCGTTCTATACGACATCGACACCGACGAGTAGCTTGGGGTTCCCGGCCGGCAGCCTGGAATCTATGGGCTGGGACGTCATCGTTATGCTTCAGGCCTCTTAGGCCATTTGTTAAGTTTGTTGTACTTAATAGCATAATTTGCCTTCTATTTTGATGTTTGTGGTCAGTGACCTCTGCTTGTAATATTTTGGTTCTTCACTCAGTTATGAGCTTGCTATAATAATTTTGTGTTGCAGGGTTACTGTTGTGTTACCGATTCCTCACTGGATATCCTCGAGCTCTAGGTTAAGCTTATGTCAGGCTAAGATCTGGGATTTGTTTGACCCTGATCCCGGGGGTGTCACAGTTCTTGGTATCAGACTAGTACCAACTGTAGGAAAACCTTGCTACTGGTTGATGTTGAGTCTAGTGTTTGTGAAAACTATTTCAAAGATGAAAAGTATTTGTGAAAACTCTAGTATGCTTCTTTTGCTCCTTATCTATTATCGCTCTAACTCCGGGTCACCTTATCTTGTGTTGACTTCGAAAAGTTTTGATATCTCTTCTAGTCTTTCAAAGCTTAGGGACTTCCAGGCATGCCGTTTCTCAACCAGTTGACCTAGTGTAGAGTTATCAAGAGTTGTGTGTGTTGTGAATTCCTTGTGTCCCCTTTGCTCTGTTTTAGCTGAGAGATTCCTTCCCCTCATGATCTCTCTGTATTTTGGAACCTACAATATTATATTGAAGGATCCATAGTGTTCTGTTCTAGGCTTCGAGGTTTCCTTCTGCCTCGTATGCCTTCTTTTTATTTGTTTGGGTACTTCAGAAGTTGCTTCATATTTTGGAAGCCACCTCGTGATTGCTACCTTGCAGTGTACGATGTGTCACTCAAGTAGTAGTTACATCTTTCTCGAGTGTTAACCCTTGGACTTGAACTGAAGATTCTGGATTGTGCGGGATTCTGGTGTTATGAATCTTGTACATGAAACTGATCTTTAACCCAAGATCCATTCCATTTGTCCCCTGTTGTAATGTTCACACATCACCTCAGTATGGCTGGTACTACAATTCTATCCTTCAAGCTTTTGGTTATTGTTGCGATTGAGTCGTTACGATTAAAGACTTCCCCTATCACTAGCTATGGCAGATGTTCTTTGATGGAACCAAATAGATCAAGACAAGAGTACTCCTTGTGAGTCGCTTGTCTATATTCGTGACTCTCCCACCTCTTCCCTTCTATGCATTAGTTATCGAAGAATGATAATCTATGCATCCACATCTCAGGATTTTGTCCTGAGTATGTTCTTTTCCCCTTGTTGTTTCCGACCTTTGTCTATCAGTTGGTAGCCAAGTAGTAATGTGAATTGGTGTATTCTGATGCAAATTACTCTTGTGGTCTGTCAAGACAAACCATTTCAGGATGTCAGGAGAAACAAACTCTAGTACCTCGTCATATCTAGGACCAGGTCAAAGTGTTGTAATCCGCAGATCAAGAGGCATTATTAGCTTCTATCTGTTCTATCTTGGAGTATCACACTCTTTTACACTAAGAGGTTGTGTAGAGTTTCATGACCTTATTAATGAAGTGATGCTCTTACACATAATTACCCCTTCCTACGATCTTTCGCGTCGTGAATGATGTGTGTGCGTAATCATGTGGTCATCTGTGATTCTTAGCAATCATTATTGCTTCGAACTACAAGGACATTTGTGTCATTCTTAGCAAGGTTGGTTAACCCTGTCACTAAGCAATGGATGATTATGCTACCAATTCCTTTATTCTGGTACACTCTCCTCGGTCAGTGAGTTAGGCTAATGCCGAAACTCTGAGACTATGTCTTCTTGCCTTACCAAACATGTTTCCTCTCAAACTAAGTGACATATCGGTGGTTCGTGATGTATCGCCATGTTGCCACATGACTGTGTAGTCAAGTTCTTGAGAAAGCAAGTTTTTTGAACTACTCATTTCTCCAAGGATCCGTACTGGGTACCCCTGAATTAGTTGGTTGAGCTTAAACAACAACTTGGAGAGTTGTAAGACAAAAGTTCTACCTGACTTAGTTCATCTTAAAGGGGTGTCTAGTTTTGTTCGTGATGAAGAAAGATAGTATTTCCTTCCTGGATATGTTATCTTCCCCCACCTTTGATTTGATTTCGGTTATCGTCAAATCAAACTCAGTTCCAAGGACTATCTTGATGATGTTGCTACTCGTGATGTTTCACTTGAGTACATCTTCATGTACTTTGGTCTGACCAATACGTATGCCTTGTTTATGCAACATAGGAGTTCATCATCTTGGAGTATCTCGATAAGTTTGTTGTTGAGCCCATCGACAATATCCGTATCTTCTCCATGCTAGAATAGACTCATATGAAACATTTGGCATTAATTTTGGAAAACTTTTGAGAGCCTCCTTCGTGTTATCTCGAAGTATGTGTTCTGGATGTTAGAAGTAACCTTCTCCGATTCACGGGGAAATGGTGAAAGATGTCGCTGTGGATTCGAGTAGAGTAATCTATGTTTCCTTATGGACGCTTGTGTTTCATTGCAAGTACTTGATGTATAAGCAGTTGTCTTCTGACAAGTTGTTAATAAATGGGTCTAGAAATTCAGCTCAGTCTATTGGAGCTTAACACTATAGTCCATGTCTTGAGAATCTAGTAACTTCACCTTTATGGTAAATGTTGCAAGCGTTCTATCCGGACATGTTGAGTCTAAAGTATCATTCCACCTAACCAAATCTGAATCTCAAGCAGATGTGATGGTTGGTGTTCCTCGAGTTTTTGACATAGGTTTCTATGTAAGTATGACATGATTGATGGAATGGTTGACACAATCAGTCGGAAGACCTATTGCCATATTCACTTGAATCAGCAATAACAACCACTCTTCATGAGGCTTCTTCTATAATTTACTATAGGAGTTTTGCTTATGGTTTCCTTTGTATCCGAAGTCTGACCTTTACTGGATGTCTGCTTTCTCTAACATCAAGGACAACATTTAAAGTAGTGTTGCTAAATGTCGCTCGGTCGATCCTCTAGACCCTTTTTATGTTGGCCAGCATTCTGTTATGCCAAGTAATTGAAGTTTGAGAATGAAGTTTCTTTTTCCTCGTGTCTCCAGGAATCTTCTTATCTATTCATATGGTGGTGTAAAGTGATACCACGATCTTTGGCAAAGATTTTGATAGACCTGGATGAATAAAGAGTTTCCTTCATTACTCTAACATGTTTAAAGAGTGATGATGATTTTGGTAATCTGAAGTTTCTCTTGTTACATGTTCCTTGTGACTCTTACGAGTCCTCGCTACAAAACACCTTTCAGTTTCGACCTTATGTTGAATGAAGATTGATCCCTCTGTATCAAGAGTATCTCAACAGCTTGGTCCTCCTGATCTATCTTTGTATCAATGAAGCTCGGCTTGAGTTGTCTAATAGAGTTTCTCCTCTCGAAGTCTATGGTCATGTTCTTTCTGTTGTAAGCTTTCTTTTTTAGAAGCCTCAACCCTTCTGAAGTTCCATGGTCTCAATCCTTATGAAGACCAGCTATCTGCCAATTTGAAACCTATCTCCTCTTGTTTCCTCCGTTACCTTGATGTGTTTCATGTTTGTCATCTCAGAGTTGTTTTGAATACTCCTTTCATGAGTTGACCATGAGATACTCTATGTGTTGTTTAGTGTGTTTCCTTCTTATCCTTAGAAGTGACCTTGTTCTCCTTCTCTCTTCCTACCTTTGGAATCTCGGGTCGAGATTCTCGTAAGGGGGATAGAGCTGTAACACCCTAGTTTTAGCTAATCCTCAATTTAGGGTTGTTTGTGCATTCATGAGAATCATCTCTTAAAAATGCAAGAAAAAAGGAACAAAGTAAAACCCTAATGCCCTACTTTCCTTCTTCCTCTCAAACACATTCAAAATGGGTTTGAATATTTTGATAACCACCAAACTAGTGGAGCCCAAATTGATTAAAGGTCCCCTGCAATATTTTTATAGTTTACAAATGTTCTGGTATTTTTGAAATGATTCAAAACATAAAAGGATTTGGAAATACAAACTCAAAAGAGAACAAAAATGGAAAAAGAGTTTTCAGTAATAAAATAGAGCCAGCATCCTAGGCCGAAGCCCAGCTACCCCCGCACTACCTGCTACCTGGCGCGCAACCACCACTCCGCGTGCAGCCCACCTAGGCCCAAGGCCCGGTACCCCTTCGCCTTGTCGTCTTCGACGACGACGGGAAGCAGCTGCCTAGCGTGCCGCTCACCATCGATCGGCGCTGCTTGCTCGTCGCCGTCCGCTGCAGACTGGAGAGGATAATAAGACCACCACTACGCCCTCATCCTCGACCCTATCCTCTTTCCCTACCTAGCTCTTTCTTTCTATCTCGACCAGAACCCTAGCCATGCAGGTGTCGCTTAGCCCCACCGTCTCCTGCCGCCCTAAGCTCCGTCGAGCATGCTGGCGTGACCATCTCGTCATCCTCTACCCCTCCACGAATGGAATCAATCCAAGACACGCGGAATCGAGCCCCGCGACCCCTGTCTTCCCCGACACCAATGGGTGCTTCTGCCGCCAATACCGTCAGCTCCGACCATGCCTTGCCTCGCCTGTTGGGGATATACTTTCCGGGTATCCTCACAGTTCCTCACTGACCAGGGTGGCCCACTTTGGGTTAGAGCATTGCTTCACGGGCAGCCCAGTCAGGGAGAGAAGACGGAGTCCAATCCGGCTACGGGAAGGCCCAGAAGACTTACCGACTTAGGCCCATAATGTTACTTGTAGTTCAAGATGTTCTCTGTAACAGACTCTTAGTCGTAGCCGGATTGATCTCTCCTGTAAACCCTAAGCCGGATATCTATATAAGCCGTCCTAGGGAGAGCCTTTAGGGCACCAAATAACACCCAATACTTTAGACCCTCAACTCGCACAGGCGAAACCCTTGTAACCCATATTCCGGCTCTGCCGTATTACTGGATTGCTAGCAGGAGTAGGATCCGTCCAAAGCCGGCGGATTCGAACCTGGGTAAACTTGTGTGCTCAACGTCCCGGAATACCGTACGTATCACCCCCCCCCCTCTATTCCGCACGCCTCGAGGACCCCCTCATGGCGTACTTGTCATCAATCCGACGACAGTTGGTGCCCACCGTGGGGTAAGTGAGCTACGGATCTGCGTTCCGAGCGGAATCTGCAAGAATCGGAATCGGCGAGACCATCGCCGTCGGTCGCATCCTCTACGCCGGTGACGTCCCTCTCATCATTCTCGACGAGACTTGGATTCCAGCAAAGGAGGCCGTGACTGCCTACACAATCATGTCTTTCGGCGAGATCGATGTTTACATCGGTTTCGTTGAACCTGCCCAACCAACCCCAGCGGTGATGATAGATGCAGAAGAATTTTCTGGGTCCCCTTTGTCCGCGGAGGCGGCAGAATTCCGGATCTCATCCCACCCAGCCCGCACAAGTTATAGAGATAGGGGAGAAACCCGAACCTGAAGAAGACCTAGCGGTCAACGTTGAATCTGGAGTGGATCTCCCCGGAGGAGCCGGATCCCAGATCGACCCACCCGTGGAAGTCGAATTCCAGGAGGAGCATATCAACGACACTGATTCCGTCTCTGATGATGCCGGAACAGACAGGCCTTTCCTAAGGTACACACTACGACGTATGATACTGCAAGGCGAAAGCGCAGATGCAATCCTCGAGACCATCAAAAGTTTCGATATGGCTGATCGCGAAAGCCGCAGGTACCTCAGGAAGCACGCGTCGCACTTCGTCGGATACGTGGGATCCGGATCCGGCTCTGCCGATCTTGGGGAAAACACCGACTCGGTGCTAGAGGCAATTGGAGCAAACGCTGACGTACCCGCATCCTCGGATGAATCCATGACGTCGGCAAATTTCCGAAAGTTCTCCGTGGAATATGAAGAGGAGTACAACTCCAAAGCTGCAGAGGAAGGAGAAGCCATGGATGAAGGATCCAAGGAACACTCTCCCAAAGCACAGGATGACATGGACGTCGGAGACAATCCCAAAGTCCAGATGTCCGAGAGTACCGATCAGAGCTTGACTCCGGGAAACGGACCCAAAGCCGTCTTTGCTACCGACGCTGCCAAGAAGGCAAAGAAGAAGAACAAGAAGAACAAGACCCCGGCAAAAGACCCTCTGACAGAGGAGGTGATTGCCGAGGAATACGAGGAAGACTCGGATGGAGCACTAATCCCAGACGAGCCGAAAAAAGAAGCAATGGTGGATGGACACGTGATCACTGAAGGTGCGCGTCAACTCATCGATGCCGCACTAACCACACCTATCCCTACAGCTGCAGAACTTACTGCAGATGAGCTGGACGAAAGGGCCTAGGCCCTAGAAGCGCGTCGTCAACAACTCCTTGATGAAGCCAAAAACATCGAGGTGGAGAAGAAACGCATGTCGAACAAGGAGTACATGTCTCGTCTGCATCAGAAGACGCGGAAGCGTCACATAGATGACAACCAATTCCCATGCGTCCGTGCCGTCCTTTTTGGAGATGAGATGGGGAAGCCACGGAAGGATAGAAACGGAGATTGGGTATACCCAACACCAGTACAAAATACCGTGGCAGCCCGAGAAATTCTATCGGCTAATCCAGGACCAGAGGAGATCCATTTGCGTATCAAGCTACTCAACAAGGGACTGGAGCAGCAAAAGGTCGCCCTGTCCGGAAGTCAAACACTGGTCTCAGATGCTGACCAATGTCGCACGGATCCGGCATGGGCTGACGTAAGACCCCATTACATTCCGGAGCAGTATTATCGCCCTGAACAACGGGAAGACAATTATTCGAGAACCAGATCTTTAGGACAGCATCACAAAACCATCACAAAACCACCAGCGGCTGAGAAAGACGCCATCGCTGCCCTGAATCCGACGAATCCTCCCCGACGAGAATCTAAGGATTGAAGGGGAGAAGATAAAGAGAAACGTCGGGAGGAGGATCATTAGAGAATGCCGCCTCCTAGGCATGAGAACCATCCGGCTAAGCCTCACTATGGTGGGAACGATGGACGAAGGAACGACGGAAACCATGCAGGTACAAGCTGGCAGGGGGCTCGTCGTACTCAAGACCATCCTAGAATCAGAATAATGACGTTCCGGACGGAGGCCGGCGATCAGCCGGAAACTACCCCGCTGCACCACCCTCTCCACCACACAGTTATCACAACGGCCCCCACGGAGGTCAAGGAGGACATGGCGGAGGAGGTGGTGGCAGAAGCCGAAGTCCGGCTCCAAGGCACCGCAGCCACAACCGGCATTCGGGACGATCCCTATCCCTGAACGACGCAAGGCATAGGATCAATTCCAACATAGAGGCTCGGCTCTACGAAAACGATGACGTGTACGTGGGCCCAAAGTGCTTCGGACCACGCATCAGAGCTACAAAGTTCCCGGAAGGATTTGTTATCTCAAGACATATTCAAGCCTACGACAGCATGGCTCGGCCAAACACCTGGTTATAGGATTTCTTCCAAGCTTGCTGCATCGCCAAAGGCGGAAACAGCATGGTCGCAACTCGATATCTCCCACTCATGCTGAGGAAGACGGCACGATCATGGCTCAATGAGCTTCCGGCGAACACCATCCACAACTGGTATGATTTACAAAGTGCGTTCTTTCGGAATTTCAAAGGCAAATATCGGAGGCCCTGTACCGTTAGAGACCTACAGCGTTGCACCCAGAAAGCCGGAGAAACTTGCCAGGATTACCTCGGATGATGGATTAACACCAAGAACTCCTGCGAAGGAGTAAATGATCAAACTGCGATTGAAGCTTTCATCGCAGGTCTCCCAATTGGTTTACTGTGCCATTGCTTGAAGTGTGACAAGGTTACTGATTTGGGAGAAATGATAGAAACAGCGAGCAAGTATGCAGATGATGACGACGATGCAGAGGGATTACTCAATGCCCTGGCTGTGCCTCAGTCGGAAAAACAACCAAAGCAACAAGCTCAGAAGCGCAAAAATACCTCGGAAGAAAAACCCAACGCGGAGACAGTGGTAGTCACTACTGTTTCCGGGTCTGGAGGACGAGGAGGACGTGGCGGAGGTCGTGGCCGTGGCCGTGGGACATCAAGGGTCCAAGGTAGAGGAGAGCAACAACCAGGGAAAACCTACACTTGGGCCGACATCGCCAATAACCCATGTGTGCATCATTTGGACGCCAATGGGGGCTCATCCCACACCAACGCTGAATGTCGTTTTAACGACGACATCAAGAGAGATGATACCGCGGGATACAAAGCTAAGCGGAAGAAGGGAAAGAAAAATCCCGAAAAAGACAAAGAGACCAAGGAAGGTTCCGACATGGAGGAAGCCGACGCTTCAAATCCCAAGTTAGAAGGGAAGAAAACATTTCCCACCAAGAAGGACACTTATGTCACCTTCCTCGGATCTCAACCAGCAAAGGTCAAGAAAGCAGTTCTCCACGAGCTCAACGCAACAGTTCCGGCTGTCCCTCAGTATCTGGACTGGTCAGAAGTAGCAATAACGTTTGACCGCGCTGATCATCCGCCTAAGCTACATAGGCGAGGAAAATACGCCTTAATTGTCAATACACTTATTGATGGTTATGGTTTCTCCAAGACCCTCATGGACGGTGGTAGCAGCATCAATATTCTCTATGTCAAAACGCTACGCCGGATGAAGATCTCGGAAACACAGCTAAACCACAGCTCTGTGATCTTTCACGGGGTTGTCCCAGGAAGAGAGGCTAATTCCCTGGGAGAGATCACTTTGGATGTTACTTTTGGAACACCAAAGAATTATCGGACGGAGGCACTTTCCTTCGAAGTGGTCTCGTTCAAGAGCGCATACCACGCTATATTCGGACGTCCGGCTTACTAGGCTTTTATGGCTCGTCCATGTTACATTTATAATATGATTAAAATTCTAGGTCCCAACGGCGTAATCACCATCAGGGGAGACCCTAAGAAGGCGCGAGAGTGCGAGGATGGAAATGCCGCCTTTGCCGAAGCCGTGCTGCACGCCCAGGAGTGCCAGGAGATCAAGAAGAGCATAGATCCGTCCGAGATGCCTGCGACAAAGAAGGAGGTGACAAAGCCAAATCCAGAGTTCAAGGCATCAGAAGAGACGAAGACAACGCCGTTGAAGGATGACGACCCCTCCAAGGTGACCCAGATAGGCGTAGGCCTAAGTAGCGCATAGGAAAGCGCGCTCGTCAAGTTCCTCCAAGCAAATCAAGATATCTTCGCATGGCAGCCATCTGACATGACCGGAGTACCTAGGGAACTTGCCGAGCACTCTCTAAATGTAAACCCGAATGCTAAACCCGTCAAATAGTCCTTACGACGGTTTGGTAATGAAAAGCGTAAGGCAATAGCTAAGGAACTAGCACGGCTCGAGTTAGCCGGATTCATAGAAGAGGTCATCCATACTGATTGGTCAGCCAACCCTGTAATGGTCCCTAAAAAGGACACCACTGATTTAAGGATGTGTGTTGATTATACTGCCTTGAACAAGGCTTGTCCAAAAGATCCATTCGCTCTGCCTAGAATTGATCAAGTTATCGATTCTACGGCAGGCTCGGAACTCCTCTGTTTTCTCGACGCATATTCCGGTTATCACCAAATACGGATGAAGGAATCTGACAAAGTCAAGACTTCATTTATAACCCCCTTCGGAACCTTCTGTTTTGTTATAATGCCCTTTGGGCTGAAGAATGCAGGAGCTACGTACCAGCGCACAATGCAGCGTTGCCTCCATGACCAACTCGGACGCAATATACATGCATACGTGGATGATATCACAGTGATGTCCAAAAAGAAGGAAACACTCATTTCCGACTTGGAGGAAACATTCGCCAATCTACGAAAATACAACATCATGCTTAACCCGAAGAAATGCTTCTTTAGAATACCAGCCAGAAAATTGTTAGGTTTCATCGTGTCTCAAAGAGGCATAGAGGTGAACCGCAACAAGATCAAGGCTATTCTCAATATTTCCAGGCCAACTCGCCTAAAGGACATACAAAGATTAACTGGTTGCATTGCTGCGGTCAGTCGATTTGTAAGCCGGCTTGGTGAAAGAGCCGCACCATTATACAAACTCCTGAAGAAGACCAAAGATTGTGTCTGGACTGACGAAGCTGAAGCTGCACTACAAGACCTGAAGAAAGTACTCTCGTCTGCTCCTATCCTTGCAGCGCCGGAACCTCAGGAACCGATGTTGCTTTATATTGCTGCGACAAATAAGGTCGTTAGTATCGTCATGGTAGTGGAAAGACCAGAGGAAAATCAGGAACACCTGGTGCAGCGTCCGACCTATTTTGTCAACGAGGTCTTGACAAAATCAAAACAGCGATATCCGCACTATCAAAAGTTAGCTTACGGTGTTGTCCTAGCATCTCGTAAGTTACGACACTATTTTCAGGAGCATCCAATTACCGTGGTGAGCATAGCTCCCATGAGAGACATAATCAACAACAGTGACGCCACAAGACATGTCGCCAAATGGGGCATAGAACTCTCAGCTTTCGATATTGAGTATAAACCTCGGACAACAATCAAATCCCAGATCCATGCCGACTTTGTCGCTGATTGGACAGAGACCAAGGAGAACATGACCCTCCCTGAGTCGGAATATTGGACCCTCTTTTTTGATGGGTCTAAGGCTCGAGGGGCCTCGGGGGCTGGCGTGGTGCTCAAATCACCCCAAGGAGATAAACTATTATACGTGTTGCAGATCCACTTCACAGCGACAAACAATATTGCCGAGTATGAAGCACTGCTGCATGGAATCCGGATTGCCAAGGATATTGGCATCTGACGTTTGATGTGTTATGGAGATTCAGATCTTGTTGCTCAGCAAGTCTCGGATATTTGTAATGCAAATAAGCACATGGCAGCATATAAAGCTGTCGTGGATGATCTATCTAAATCGTTCGAAGGGTTTGAAGTTCAACACATCCCTCAAGTAGAAAATGAGGAAGCAGATGCACTATCTCGAATAGGCTCTGCTCGGAAAGAGGTCCCGGATGGCGCATTTTTAGAGCACCTCAAAGTTCCCTCGATAAAGGGAGTAGATGAGGAATATCCGACCAAATCTGACTCGCCTTTAATAGCAGTTCTGGCTGTAATTCCCAGCTGGACTCAACCCTACCTTGATTACTTGGTAGATGGAAAATTACCCAAAGACGAGGTGCTGAGCCGGCAGATTATCCGACGAGCAAAAGCCTATACTATTGTTAAAGGTGAGCTCCATAAACGGAGTGTTTTCGGGGTTTTTCAGCGTTGTGTATCTCCGGAAGAAGGAGTGGAGATCTTAAGAGAAATCCACGAAGGCGAGTGTGGTCACCACGCTGCAGCCAAATCTTTAGTGGCAAAAGCTTTTCGGCATGGATTTTTCTAGCTTACAGCTCAGGCAGATGCCGAACGATTAGTCAAGACATGCAAAGGCTGCCAAAAGTATGCCAAGCAAGCTCATGTTCCAGCTGATCAGCTACGAACAATACCTATAACATGGCCTTTTGCGGTCTGGGGGCTTGATATGGTAGGACCTTTTAAACGAGCACCAAGTGGATTCACGCACCTCTTAGTGATGGTGGACAAATTCACAAAGTGGATCGAGGCTAAACCTGTCACTAGTTGTGATGGAGCAGCAGCCAAAAGATTTGTCGAGGATGTTATAATCCGGTATGGTTATCCGCATAGCATTATCACGGACAATGGGAGTAACTTTTCTATGGGAGAACTGGCTGAATTCTGCGATGAGCAAAATATCCGGCTTGACATTGCGTCTGTCGCACATCCACAGGCTAACGGACAAGTTGAAAGAGCAAATGGTTTAATTCTACAAGGCTTGAAACCAAGACTCGAAGCACCACTGAGACGTGCTGCGGGGTTTGGGCAGAGGAACTACCCTCTGTAATTTGGAGTTTGCGAACAACTCCGAACAGGTCAACAGGATATACACCTTTCTTCTTGGTCTATGGCACAGAAGCAGTTCTTCCTAGTGATTTAATTCATACTTCTCCTAGAGTGGCCGCGTATATCGAAGAGGATGCCGAGATTTCTCGACAAAATGATCTCGACTTAGTCGAAGAAGTTCGCGTCGTTGCTAAAATGAGATCTACAGCCTATCAGCAGAAGTTACACAAGTATCATAGCCGGAGAGTCCGAACTAAATCTTTTAATAAAGGTGATTTCGTTCTCCGGCTTGTGCAACAAAGAAAGCACAAACTTTCCCCAGTATGGGAAGGGCCCTTTTTAGTTAGTCGACTATTGCACAATGGATTGTACTACTTAACTGACATGAGGCCAGTCAAAGAAAGACCTGCTACTAAGAAGAGAAAAAGAGAGCTAGAGGCAGTACAAATCCGGATAAGTTAGACAGACCTTGGAATATTGCTCAGCTATGTCCCTTTTATTCTTAGTTTATCCTTCTTTGTAATCATACGTATGTACATGTTCTGTGAGAAATAAAAGTTTTGGTTACCTCAAAGTTTTTATGAGAAGTTTTTACCATCTTATTTCCTAATGATCATGTCATAGTCGAAAATCCTAGAATGCTTGAAAGTACTTTATGCTCATGTCCATTCTGGTTTAGATTTCCGACTCTAAAACTGCTACCATCGGGTATAACTCTAAAAATTCTAGTCTATACTTTGGTTATTTGTCTGATTGCTGGATACGGGTATTTTCCGAGTAGTGAATTTTTGGTACTAGAAGCCGACTTTGTTTCCGAGTTTAAACTGGTTTAGCAATTGAGCTCCGTTGCTCGGCAAAGTTTTACGGTTGAAGGTTTAGCCGGCTCACGAAAGGGACGAGGCGGAAAGCCAGATAAATGATAAGTCGAGACGAAAAATATAAGTGCTTGTGAAAACATTTCAGGCACACAAAAAAAGTCAAAGGACAAAAGTGCTGAATAGATAAAAAACTTAGCACTAACGAAAATTCATAGTACTTAATATTTACAAAACGCATCATGTTCTTTCACAGAATAATACATAAGTTTGTGGTCTATGATGCAGGAGGAGATGAAGGATCTACTGGCTTGCTGGTCACTCCGCCTTGGTATCGTTCCGATATGTCCGGATCCGAGGTGGTCCGTTCATCGTCGGAAACTTCTTCGGCATCTTCTAGAGGAGGTGGCGGAGTATCCACGCGGGTGAAGAAGGGAACCTCGTAGCTGGTCAGGTCAGCTACGTGGCACCCATAGCCGGCACAGGAGTGCATGATAGCTTGAATGTCCTGCTCCTGGCCGTCTTCATCTACTTTGCAGTACCCTCTGATCACTTTCCATATCTCCATGTTTCCATGGTGGCTCATGACCATGGTAAGAGCGTTCTGCGTAGCAGTCCATGCGTAGGACATGTTCCAGTCCCGAACGAGCTACGGCATCTCCTTGGCCTTCTCCCGCACCTGGAAGTCCGACATGCTTGCCATGTCTGGAATCCTGAGATACTCGCCAATATCCTCAAGGTATTGGCGGTAGTCATGAAGAAGATCACCGACTTGGGTAAGCCGGTGAGTGCGGGGCTCAGACGAGGAGGAGTACCGTCAAGTTCAGAGGACCTATACATAAAATGAAGATAAGGAAAAACCGACATTGATAAAAGTCGAGGAAATGATAAGTCAGATAGATGGAACTTGCCAAGAATGACTTCATCAATCTTGGCTTTCTCCTACCGGAGACTCTGGAGTTCAGCCCGGAGTGCTTGGGAGATATCCTTCTCTCTGTCAACCTCATTCTTGAGGTCCGAGATAACTTTATCTTGAGCAGCAATCTTGCGATCACGCTCTTCAGTGGCCATGGAGGAGGATTCCAGGACTTGAGCTATGCTCGTTTCATGATCCACCTTGAGCTTTTCCATCTCTTGGCGAAGTCCTTTGTTCTCCACCACCAAGGTCTTGAGGTTCTCGGCCTCTTCAATCATAGCGATGGATTGTTTCACCAACGCTGTAAGTCAAAAAAGAACAACAGTTCAGAAAAATTCGACATAGATAAAGCAAAAGACAAGGTTTGAATCTTGAAATATTTACCTTTAGCTTTATCCTTGGATACCTTGAGCTCGGCATTTTTAAGCCGGAGAGCTTTGATCTCTCTCCGCTTATTACAGACATTGGACAATAATTCCTGGTTATAGGAACATACTTTCTGTAAGTCAGAATACCCAAAGTCAGAAAGCTACTTAAGACTCGGGCTAATATTTTTACTAAATATCAGCACGAGCCTTGGGGGCTACACTAGTTCGTTCTTTGGCATCCTAATGAAAGCATAAACTCGGATTCTATATCCTACTTCATGCTTGGGGGCTAGAGGATATGATTAACATAATTTAAAAACAAGAGTTGGAATTCCGACTTACATATTGCTCGCGGGTGAGTTTGCCTAAACCCGCGTTCACTTCAGCTGCCATCTTCTCGGCGAGAGTAAGAGGGATCACTGGCGCTGTTGGAAGCTCGCCAGTCCTGATCCTCTCGTCGTGAAGGCGGACTTGAGTAAGAAGGTCGCAGAACTTGACGTCCTCTGCTTCTTGCGCCTCCTCTTTAGGGGATAGATGGCTTTTGTATAGGACTTGCCTGGCCAGCCGCTGGATCTCCTCTGTAGATTTTTGGGTCAGGCCAAATTTGGCAAGACCCGAATTGTTGAGGAGGTTGTCGGCGAAGACTTCAGCCGAGGGATCATTACCCAAAGAGGGTTCACCCTTATCTTGAGCTGACGCACTGGTGGTGACGTTAGTATGCGACCCAAGGATCATCAGCTCCGCTTGAGGAGCCAGATCTTCTGCAATCACCAGAGAAGGGATGATCGCCGGAGTTGCAAAAGGTTGAGGGACCGGAGTCGAAGGAGCCACGGCAGGGGAAGCTATTGTAAGCTTCGTCTGGCGCAAGGGCTTCAAAGAAGTCCCCTTCCCCTTGCCCTTGATGATTGATTTTGCTCTGAGAAAGTAGTAAAGTCGGAAACATTACATATCGGAAAGAAACTTCAGTAAACAACAAAGGCGGAAAAGTTGTGACAGAAGGTTACCTCTTCACAACAGGCACTTCCTTTGTGCCAACAGCCACTATCGAAGCTTTGCGCTTCTTGAGCGCAAGATCCGGCAATGGAACCACTTCAGTCTCCTGAGAAAACTCAGGAGGATATCCTTCGAGTGGAACAAGCTCCAACTCGGGGAGGTCAGCAAGCTGAAAATAAATACACAAATCAGCATTGCAATATATTGAAAAGTGAAACACGCAGAAGATGTTCTGATAGGAGCTTACCAACACCACGGGATTATCCGCAGTGTGCATGTCCAGAGAAATCTCTGGAATCATCCTCTCGATCCGCTCCTTGATCAGCCATTTGATCTGGATGATGTAGCCTTGAGAGGTGTAGGCTTTGGGGCTGATGCGGAGAGAGTCTTTTTTGGAAGACGTGATGGAATGCATCAGTCTATCCCCGTGGTACTGAAGTGGCTGAATCCGACGTGAGACCCAGCATTGGACTAAGTCGGATCCTTTCAGACCCTTGTGCTTGATAAGATATTCGATCCGCCTCTTAGCGAGGATCAGATCATCGGTGAGAGCCGGAGAAGCCTCTTCCTAGGAAGGCTGGGCCGTGGCGGCTCCGTCGACAAAAGCCGGCAAAGCAGTAGCTTTGCCGGGAGCCGGAATATCCCTATGGTAGAAAAAACTGGCTGGCCATTGTTTGACCGAGTCACTGGCGGAAATTTTGGGATAAGCCCGGTCTCGTCTAACCGAAAAACTAATGGTGCCGGTGATATAAGGAACACCGGCGGTGATGGAATTTCTCCGGACATGAAAATAATACCGGAAAAGAAGCAAACTCGGCCTAATGCCGAGAAAGCCCTCGCAAAGCGCAGCATATGCGCTCATCTCTAGAATGGAGTTGGGAGGAAGATTGTGGAGTTGAACTCTATAGTGGTTAATCACCTCGGAGAAGAACTCCGAGGGAGGAAAGGACAAACCTCGGTCCAGATGGGTGCCGAAGTGGATGCGCTCGCCCTTGTGCGGGTTGGGGACGGTCTCGCCGGAGCCGCTCCGCCAGTCGCCGGCGACGAGAGCCCCTCCTTCTCCACATTCTTGAGGCCTGCTTCGTCGATGGTGCAGGGGATCCAGATTCCCCTGTAGCTTTCCTTTTCTGCCGCCGCTTCTGCCTTTGCCGCCGCTGCCGCTGCCACCAAACCGGAGGAAGAAGATGAAGAAGCCATTTTTCTCCGGTGAGAAAGTGACCTTAAGGTGGCGGCGCTAGGAGCTCTATGGGAGGAGGACGAGGAGGCTCTGTGCGTGTGGGAAGATTGGGAAGGAAGGAACAGCAAAGGACTGGTGGGGATGAGAAGAAGAAACCTAAACCCCTTATACCCACCTACCTGCGCCAAGATTCGTGCAAATGCTACAGTATAACCGCCACGCGTCGTGGAAAGAACTGGGAAGGGCCCGCGTGATGATTGCGTCGCCTCGATCTCCACGCACGCATTGAAACGGCGCCTTGGTTCCGCGAACCGCGGACCCACCAACGGTCGTGCTGACGGAACGTTCTGTCAGATGACGTGACTTGACCATGCTTGTGTCAGGTGGCGTTAGAGACCAAATTCTGGCTTAGTTTAAAAGCAAGCTGGAAAATCCGAGTAACTAATTGAAAGGTCCGACTTACTTTTAAGACCCGGATCTTATCTTTTGTTGTGAAGTTTCAGGAACCCTTCAAGATTCTACAAGCCAAAGATCAAGCTAGACGATGATAAATCCGACTTTGGATCTTGGAGGCCTCCGGGGGCTGCTGTTGGGGATATACTTTCCGGGTATCCTCACAGTTCCTCACTGACCAGGGTGGCCCACTTCGGGTTAGAGCGTTGCTTCACGGGCGGCCCAGTCAGGGAGAGAAGACGGAGTCCAATCCGGCTACGGGAAGGCCCAGAAGACTTACCGACTTAGGCCCATAATGTTACTTGTAGCTCAAGATGTACTCTGTAACAGACTCTTAGTCGTAGCCAGATTGATCTCTCCTGTAAACCCTAGGCCGGATATCTATATAAGCCGTCCTAGGGAGAGCCTTTAGGGCACCAGATAACACCCAATACTTTAGACCCTCAACTCGCACAGGCGAAACCCTTGTAACCCATATTCCGGCTCTGCCGTATTACTGGATTACTAGCAGGAGTAGGATCCGTCCAAAGCCGGCGGATTCGAACCTGGGTAAACTTGTGTGCTCACCATCCCAGAATATCGTACGTCTCACCCCCTCTCTTCCGCATGCCTCGAGGACCCCCTCGTGGCGTACTTGTCATCAATCCGACGACATCGCCGACCGCCTCTTCACGCTCCTGGTGAGCTTGTGGTCCTCTCGGACCCCTCCACCCTCTCCCTCTTGCTCCGGTTAGAGCTCGCGTCGTGCGCCACTGCCGGCCGCTGCTCGGTCGTGTCGCCGGTGAGTCTCCGGTGACCTAGAACTAGCGGCGCCACCAGGGTTAGGTCCCTCGCGTCGTGCTGCATCCCGCTAGCTTACTCGTGTGTCCTAGATCGCCGCAAATCGCCATCCCCACCGCTGATCTGAAGCCACCGCCGCGCTAGCGTCACCCTGATGTCAGCCACGCGGGGTCAGCCCAGTCAAACCCGCTGCGGGTCCCATTTTGACCACGTGGCAGCTGATGTGGCACCGGGGCCCTCCTGTCAGTCTCACTGGCTAGGGCTAGCCTTGGTGTGAAAAGTCTTTCTCAGTTTTATTAATTTCAGAAATGGTTTAATATTTTGAGAAAAAGGATAAATGCTAGAAAATTCAATATCTAATTATTTATAACTCAGAAAAATATGTATAATATATCAAAATGTTCAGAAAAACAAGATCTACACTTTAGCATCAATATCATGCATTGTTCAACAACTTTAATTACAAGTTTAATTAGAGAACAAAATCCACCCCTCATAGGTGATTCCAGGGTCTCTCCTGTTTTAGGGTTTGGACCTCTCGGATCCTGCTTAAATTGCCAAGCATGCTTTAGGGTCTCATTTCAATGCTATTAAACTTGTCATATCATCATCCTTGCTTGAGCATTGCATCCATGCCATGTGTTGATTATTGTTTCCCCTTTCTTTCCGTTGTTTGCTTCTTCCCGGTAGAATACGATATCGAGATCGAGATCGAAGACCAAATCAAAGACCGAGATCAACACCATAGAAGATCGACGAACAATAATTGACCAACTATAATCAAGTCAAGCACAAGGCTTCCTAAGATCTATATGTGGGTATCAACAAACAAGGCAAGCATAGCCCCACCATTATATAATCCTATGATTTTGAAAGTATTTCATCTCTTGCCATGATGCCTACGATTCTACTATGGTCTTTTATAGATAGGTAGAGTATCCTATTTGTTGTATTACTCCCTTGAGCTATATTACCTGATCCACTCCTCCTAGCATAACTAGGTTTGGCTTGTGTGCACTGCTAGAGCTTATATGTGTCTTGCTTAGCCATGCTTATCTATCGGTGCTGGTTTGTCCAGAAGATGTATCAGATGCAGAGAATCTAGTATGACAGAAGAACAAGGTTTACTGATGAGGTACAATCAGTGGTAAAGGTTAAACATGCTAAGGCTTGTATGGGAGGCCACTGAAACAATTGTTAACTTCTGGACCGTTGCTTGCACTACAAGATTTTTCTAAGCAATCTGAGATTGAATGTGATGCTAGTGGCATAGGAATTGGTGGTATGTTGATGCAAGAGGGCCGTCCTATAGCATATTTTTCAAAGAAATTTTCTAGTGCAAAGTTAAACTATCCAATCTATGATAAATAATTGTATGTGCTTGTTAGAGTTCTTGAGGTTTGGCAACATTATTTATGGCCAAAGGAATTTATCATACATTCTGATCATGAAGCTTTAAAATATCTGAAAGCTTAATCTAACTTGCAAAGGCATATTTATAAGTGGGTTGAGTTCATTGAGTCTTTTCCATACATCATTAAACATAAGAAGGGAAAAGATAATATTTTTCATGATGCTCTATCTAGGAAGAACATGTTATTAAATCAATTGGATATCAAAGTTTCTGGTTTAGAGAGTTTATGTGATTTATATGCAACTGACCATGATTTTACTAAACCATATCGTTTGTGTACTATTGGGAAGGCTTGGGATAAATTTCACATTCATAATGGCTATTTGTTCTGTGCTAACAAACTATGTGTTTCGGAGTGGTATGTGAATTTGCTATTGCTACAAGAATCACATGTTGGAGGATTGATGGGTCACTTTGGGTGTGAGTACACGCTACTCATGCTCGTTGATCATTTTTACTAGCCTAAGATGAGGCATTATGTGGACAGGTTTTTCAAGAGATGCATTATTTGTAATAAGTCCAAGTCCAAATTGAAGCCTCATGGTTTGTCTAAGCCATTACCTGCACCTACTACACCATGGGAAGATATAAGCATGGATTTTGTATTAGGTTTTCCTAGAACTAAAAGAGGCCATGATTCAATTTTTGTGGTAGTGGATAGATTCTCTAAGATGTCACACTTTATTGCTTGCCACAATAGCGACGATGCGTCGCATATTGCTAACCTACTTTTTAGGGACATCATGCATTTACAAGGAGTACCAAAGATGATTGTTTTTGACCGTGATGTGAAGTTCATGAGCTACTTCTAGAAGACACTTTGGGGAAAGCTGGGGATGAAGTTGTTGTTCAGCACAACTTGTCATCCCCAAACTGATGGTCAAACGGAGGTGGTGAACCGAACACTTTTGACATTGCTGCGAGCCATGATCAAGAAGAATCTTACTGAATGGGAGGAGTGTTTTCCGCATGTGGAGTTTTCTTATAACTGGGTGGTTCACTCTACCACACAGCTTTGTCCTTTTGAGGTGGTCTATGGTTTCAAACCCATTATGCCACTTGATTTGCTGCCTCATCCTATCCAAGAGAGAGTCAACATGGAAGCATCGAAGAGAGAAGATTTTGTGAGGAAGATACATCTGAATACGAAAGAGGCTATTGAAAATAAGGGCAAGAACAATGCTTAAAGAGCTAACAAGAAGCGCAAGGAGGTGTTGTTTCAGCCTGAAGATATGGTTTGGGTACACTTTCGCAAGGACGGATTTCCAGAATTGCATAAATCCAAGTTACTTCCACGTGGTGCTGGTCCTTACGAAGTGCTTGCCAAGATCAATGATAATGCCTACAAGATAGATATGCCTCAAGATGTCTTTGGAGGTGCCAATGCTAGTTTCAGTGTTACTGATTTGACACCATATGATGGAGAAGACCTTGGAGCGTCGAGGTCGACGCATTTTGAAAGAGGGAGATGATGAGGACATCCCTACAAATTCGCTATCTCCAACTCCTAATGAAGTTGTCGATGTTGCTGTGAAGACCAAGTCCAATGAGATCAGGATTGGACCTATTACTAGAGATCGTGCCAAGCTACTTGAACAACGGTGAATTCACTCCTAAATGAATCTTTTGTTTTAATTGATGAGAATTTTATACTACCTAAGTCTATGCACTTGTGTATGATCAGGTTCGTTGAGGAAGCAAGCGTGGCGCGAGGAGCCTAGCATGATGATCGCCCAAGGATGCGCGAGGGACGAGCAGGAGGAAGGCACAAGAGAAGATCATCAAGAGGGAGGCAAGAGTTCCTGCGAAGACCAGAGTGTCCGGCCGGTTCCCATCGGATTATCCGGCCTACCGGACAAGCCTCACGGTGGCGTCCATTCAGTACACCAAATGAGAAGCCACCCAGAAGCCCAATGGTAACTCTGAAGTTTCCGGCCCAACCAGACTCTCCGACGCACTCCAACCGGAGTGTTCGGCTGGCCCAGAATGTCCGGTGCGTTTCACCGGAATGTCCGACCGTCGACCGAATCAGGTCCGAGTTGTCTTGTATTAGTTTGAGTCGAACAAGTTTTATTTCGGTTTTGGAAGTCCTGGCCGCCCTTATAAGCCCTGGGACGCCCCATAGTTTAGGTTTAGACCACGTTTAAGGTAAACCCTAGTTCTTGTGTTGCCAAGGCAAAACATTGAATCTTCCCACACCAATTGTATCGATCTGGTGTGTTTGCTACTATCAATCAAGTGTGATTAGTTGATCCATTGAGATCTAGCCAATTGCAAGTTTTCTATGATCTGTTGTTCCATTGGGAATTGGAAACCGCTTCGTGGTTAGTGGCTACGTGCGCAAGTGTGTAATGTTGCGAATATCTATAAAGGTTTAAGAGTTGTTGCATTGGCATCAGGGTTCGATCGAGAGGTTCGTGAGTGTCATACAAGTTATCTCCACTGATTACCACCATCTACCACCATTGCTTACTGAGAAGATCAGGCTATCCCATATCTGTACCAGTCCATTAGCTCTCTCCACTTGCCCATTTGATTCTGGATATGCGACTGATGCTACATTGAGTCGTATCCTCCTATCCATGCAGAACCAAGCAAAGGCTCCTTCGGTGAAATTCGTGCCATTATCCGTTATAATGTTGTGCGGATATCCATATCTCAGGATTATATCTTTCAAGAATGACACAGCTATGGGACCATCACATTTTCTTATTGGTTTCACCTCTATCCACTTGGTGAAATTATACACCATGACCAAGATATGAGTCATGTTGCCACGGGCTGGATTAAATGGCCCCACCATATCTAAGCATTGTACATCAAATGGCCAAGTGATTGGTATAAGATTTGAGCAAAGATGTCGGCATATGGATCTTGCTTGAATATCTCTGACATGCATTGCACTTTCTCACCAGGTCTTCAACTTCTTGTGTTGAGGGGTAACCCCATGGGTGGACCGATCTTCACAGATCTCGTGGTCAAATCGATGGGAAAGAGAGGGGAAAGGGGGAAGGGAGTGGAAGCGGACGCACACCTCGCGAAGAACACGATGAACACACACAAAACTCACACGATACAAGGTTGATTGCTCCCACCGGTGGCCACCAGTCCGATAGAATCCTCGCAAGGAAAGATTAGTCAACGTGATCCCTCGATCCCATGCGGAGAGGGAAGAACACCTTGGAGAGGGTATTGACAGCTTGGCAAAGGGACACCGATGTCAAGGCCTTGTACAACGACGTAGGCGCGATGCAAACTCCAACGAGGTGGTGACGATAGTCGGTCCCCTTGCCTAAGGGGATGAGGCAAAACTAAAGATTCAATAAAGGGGGGTTTTCTTTAGTCTATCATCTTTGCCTAGGGTTACATGAGGGGGTGGGGGCACTCTATATAGGCCAGCCCCATAACAAGGGCTAGTTTAGGTATAATTCTAGGGCTTCTAAGGATAAGAGGGGTACATGGGCCAGAGGGCCACCTCAAGGCGCGCAGGCCCGTTCCACTTAGGCCGGAGACTCCAGGGTGCACGGGCCGGAGACTCCGGGGGTGGCCGGACACTCTGGGGTAGACTCTGGGGTGGCATGCAGAGACTTCTAGGAGGGCAAACGGAGTCTGATGACTGCAAGTGCACGGATCGTTTGTAGCTAGTTTTGAAATAAAGATATCGATCCCACAGGGAGTAGTAGGCGAAAGACTAAAATGCTTTTAATCACAACTAAGTGAAGTACTTAAGAAATAATTTTAAGATGCAAGAAAGGTAGAGTTGTTTTTGGGTTTTTGGCTAAACAAGGTAATTCAAAGTAAAGCAAAACTTAATGCAAAAAGTAAGAATCGCGTGTGTAATAGAACTTTGGAACTGCAATAGGGGAAAAGGCGTTCTCGGGGAATTGTGGATACACCACTAGCAATTTAGACTAAGCAATCAAGATTATTATAACGAATGTTCTCATAATGTGTATGCATGTGGGAGGAGCTCCATATATGGAGGAATAGGCAGCAACCGCTACTCACATCATCTTTCATAACCACAGCTGACGAATAAACGACATCAATCGTATTATCCCGCTATTAAGGGATTTCTCCCGTGGCATGGACATGGCTTAATGAGTTCTCCTTGGTTCCCCAAGTTATCACGTAAGGATTGACAACAACTTTATGGTCACAACAAGTGCTATCAACCTTCCGTCTACCAACAAGTAATCCCCTTCATCGAGTCCCCATAGGAGGAAAATATTAAGGAGGTGCACAACTCCCAACATCAATATGAAGACAATTAACACATTCACATAATTATGTATAACATAATAATCTCTATCTCATCTCAATCATATGCTAGGGTTTCTCCATCTCCCCAAGAACTAGAGATCTACTCAGACATGGAGGCAATCAACATCATAGCAATGGTAATGGGAACAATCATAGATGAATAGTACATGTATAAATCCACAATGAGTACGGGAATTACAGCAAGATCTAGACCAGATGTAGATGGGATGGATGGACATGGTGGTGATGCAGCGGTGAATGGTGAAGATTGATGCCTTAGCCTCCCTGATCTGCGTAGGTTGAACATGGATCCCCGGCGGATGAGTTCCCCCTCCAGATGCCTTCTGGAGGTGAGGTTTCGGCGATTTCTGGGTGTTCTGTATGTCGTCTCCCTGATCCAGTTGCACGGGGTGAAACTATTTGAGGAGGTGGAGGTGGCACCAACTATACGGCCGAAACTATATGGCTGGAAAATTTATTCAGGTCGTATAGTTGGTCGTTGAACCCTCAGTCTCGTATGTTCGCTTTTGGTTTTCTTCTGGTATTATTAATATTTCCCAAATAAGCGATTTATGTTGTTTTTGATTCCTTTCTCCACAGTACAACTACTCCAATAATTGTATCCATTGGATCCATCATTTGTCCTGTTCCTGGTGAAAACGGACATAAAATGTGCACGCAAGCGCCGTAAAATACCAAGATCCTACATCTACAATGCAAAAATAATAATGTAAAACTTGATGCAAATATGCACTCATCAACTTCCCCAAGCTTAGACTCTTGCTCGTCCCGAGCAAGTTTAGCTTAATGGATGTGATCCTCATATTCATGAAGCTGAGTTGATAAAATAAATGAGGTAGCTGCACCATGTGTTTATCATATACGATACATAGGAATAAGTTCATGAATAGTACCTTACTCGAACCATCTGAATAGTATTAGTAGGCTTCCACATCTTAGTGATCAACAGTTCATAAAAGATGAATCACAACATAATGTAAAAAGTATCTGGTTCAACCGAATGAGTTAGCGAGGTAGTCCCAAGTGTTTTTAGGATTAACATATTCACTTGGGATTCAAAATCTCAAAAGTGTCTCTTTGTCAGACTACAATACAGTGGTATATGCATATTTGCTCTTTGCACACTCTCTCTTTTTCTTCTTTCTATTCTCTTCTTTTGTGTATATGCTCACACTTTTGTTTAAGTCATGTGCAAAGAAGCTAGCCATATATTCCACTTCATGTAGGAATTCAAAGTTTAACGATCTCAATTATCAAATTCAAATTATAGAAGCATTTTTATGACTTGGAGATTCTACCTCGACTTGTTCTCACTCTATTTTGATAGAACTTTCACTTTCCTTTGTTCAAGGTTTCTTTTTCAACTTAACTGTATAGATAATTTTTCTTTGTAAATCAAACTGTAGACTTACATCATATTGACCAAATGATCTTTATGTGTTCCACTAATACCAATGGTGTGGAAGACTCCTATTGCTATCATGAAGTGCAAGTAAAATTATACTCAAGACATTCATATATCCAATAAAACAAACACAAACTGAATATTGCTCCATATATAATAATAAAACTCAGAATTTCATAAAAGGGATCGACTATTCCTAAAGGGAATTCCTGAAGGGAACTCCTTGTTGGTACCTATTCCTCCTCCTGAGTTGAAAGAGCATCGCCCTCTTCTTTTATGTTGCCATCTTTAACTATGCTTGCAAAGCGGATGCTGAGCTAGGCCATGTTGTATTGGAGCTTCAACATTTTATTCTTGAGGAATTTCTTCTCACATATCAACTCAAAGATAGTTTTGATTAGGAAACCAACTCTACCATCAATGTCATCGACCTTATTTTCAAGGTCTTTGCTCATGATCTAGTAGGAGTCAATCCCTTCTCCAATGGGTTCAACGCATGCCTTTGAAGCTTTTTCTAACTCATAGATCTTATCATGAATCTCATCTTGCCACACCTTATTAGGTTTAAGTGGTGATGTACCAAGAGGAGGTTTATAATAGTATCCTATGTTGTAACGATAAGGATTAGGGGGATACTCATCCTTGTTCTTTCCTCACCCAGCTTGCCTCATCATCTCCATCCTTAGCGGGAACATGTCCTCCCAATTTGGGAGAGGCTTGATCTCCGAGTTGGATGATGACAACAATCCTTTAGGTTCTACTTCTTCGATCCTCTTCACGGGCTTCTCTTCTTTCTTCTTCCAGATCTTGTTGACATGGAAGGGCTGTATGGCTTCGCTGCACGGATGTTGTTAGAGGGGCTTGTATAGTGATGGCGAGGATTTTTCGAGGCTGGAGGCTGTAGCTCTGTGAAAACTTAATGAAAAAGGTTAGATGTGATCAGCTTTAAAAGGAGAGGTCAAAAACCCTAGGCGCCTTTCGTCACGAGCAACTATACGAGCGCGGTCCGTATAGCTCCTGCCGTATAGTTGTGAACCAACTATAGATTACATCTACGGTGGAAACAACTATATGGGCGGAACTATACAGGCGGAAATTTTTATTCCCACCGTATAGTTGGTCCTTAAACTCTCTGGATTATGAATAAAAATTTTGGAGATGGATCGATAACTATACGACCACAACTGTATGGGTAGAATTTTTAATTCCGGTCGTATAGTTGGTCGTTAAACTCTCAATACTCAGGAAATTATTTTGTCAAAGGTGTTTATATCTATACGAACGTAGCTATATGGGCAGGATTTTTAATTCCGGCCATATAGTTGGTCGTTAAACTCTCAATACCTTTGGTGGATGGAAGGGTTGATGTTGCAACAACTATACGACCGCAACTATACGGCCAGAATTTTTATTCCCGTTGTATAGTTGGTCGTTAAACCTTCTGTGTCCACCAAAACAATTTTTTCTTCTCCAAGGATACTTTAGTAATCTGAAACTTAACAAAATATCAAGTTTTGATAGAAAAATGCCAGCTTAGATTTTCGAAAAAAATTGGATTTATCAATCTTCCTTCTTCTTTGCTAGAGCATCAAATGTTTCTTATTTAACACAATATTCAAATAAAAATTTAACTGAAAATTTAAAAACTTACTCAAACCTTAATTTCGCATGGGTTGCCTCCCATGAAGCGCTACAATATCTTGACCGTAGTATTGATCATTTCGTATCGACTCTGTTCTTCTTGCAGTTGCCATTCCTTGTATATATTTGCTTAATCACTTCGTCTAGAGTGCTCAATTCTGTGGTGACTGCATTTATATTTTCTTTTACTCGATAATGCTTCAAGGGTTGCCCATTTACCACCCATGCAAGAGAGGGTGTTTTTCCTTGGAGCTTCACTGCTCCTGATGAATAAGCTTCTTCAACTATATATGGGCCTTCCCACTTTGATCTGGGCTTTCCTGGAAACAACTTAAGAGGAGAATTATGGAGCAACACTTTGTCTCCACTTTTAAAAGTCTTATTCTCTATTTTTCTATCCTACCATCTTTTCACTTTTTACTTAAACAACCTAGCATTCTCATAGGCTTCACTTCTAAATTCATCTAAAGCATGAATATCTAATAAACGCTTCTCCCTTGCTGCTTTAAGATCATAATTTAGGTTCTTGATTTCCCAAAAAACTTTGTGTTCCAATTATAAAGGTAAATGGCATGCATTACCGTACACCATCTTATAAGGTGTTATACCCATTGGATTTTTAAACGCAGTACGGTATGCCCATAGAGTGTGATTTAACTTGTATGACCAATCTTTTCTTGATTTGTCAACTGTCTTCTTGAGTATGGTCTTTAATTCTCTATTTGAGAGTTCCACTTGACCACTGGTTTGGGGATGATATGGGGAAGCAACGCGTGAGTTACTCCATATTTGCCAAGGATTTCCCTGAAAGTTACTTTCATAAAATGAGAACCACCGTCAGTAATTAAAAATCTAGGAACTCCAAACCTGGGGAATATGACATCCTTGATCATCTTCACTGAGGTGGCTGCATCTGCATGATTAGTTGGCATAGCTTCAACCCATTTAGTAACATAGTCAACAGCAACAAGAATATGAGTATAACTATTCGACTTTAGAAATGGTCCCATGTAATCCATTCCCCATACATCAAAGGGTTCAATTATGAGACTATAATTCATTTCTATTTCTTGTCTCCTACCTATATTACCTCTTCTTTGGCAAGCATCGCAGAAGTTCCACATACCTGTGTGCATCCTTGAGCAAAGTGGGCCAATAGAATCCCGATTGAAGTACCTCTGTGGCAGTTCTCTTACCTGCATGATGCCCTCCATACGGACTGTCATGACAAGCTTTTAATATCGCATTCATTTCATGGTTAGGAACACACTTCCGAATCATTCCGTCAGGTCCATGATGATATAGATACGGATCATCCCAAAAGTAATATTTAAGATCATTAAAGAATTTCATCCTTTGATTTCTTGACATACAAGGAGGTATAAATTTTGTTGCTAGATAATTAACATGATCCACATACTACGGATTAGCAATTTCAACGTTTGCTAAATATTCTCCCGGAAATGATTCATTAATAGGTACGGGGTTATTGGTTATTACCTCCATCCTAGAGAGATGATCTGCTACCGGATTATCGTTACCCCTCCTATCTACTATTTGCAAATCATATTCTTGTAGTAATAAAACCCATCAACCTGGGCTTAGCATACTTTTTCACAAGGAGGTGACGCAAAGCTTGGTGATCCATATGAATTATTACCTTAGAATTAATGATGTAAGATCTAAATTTGTCGCATGCAAAAATTATAAGTAGGAACTCTTTTTCTGTAGTAGCATAATGTTTCTGGATCTTATTAAGAGGTCTACTAGCATAATAAATAACATTCAAATTCTTTCCTTCTTGCTGTCCCAACACAACCCCTAAAGCATAGTCACTAGCATCACACATGATTTCAAAAGGTTCATCCCATTTTGGAGATTGCATGATTGGTGCTGAAACTAGTTTATTCTTAAGGTTCTCAAAAGCTACAATGTAGTCATGATCTAAGTAGAATGGAGTTTCTTTATCAAGAAGATTGGTAAGGGGCATAGCTATTTGAGCAAAATATTTTATAAACCACTCATAAAAACCTACATGTCCCAGAAACATTTTTAGGTTTCTAATGCCCTGAGGTATTGGAAGATTTTCTATAGCGTTTACATTAGTTTTATCTATTTCTATTCCCTTCTCCGAAACTTTGTGCCCGAAAACATTACCTTTTCTTTCCATGAAACGGCATTGTTCCCAATTCAAAACCAAATTTGATTGCCTACATCTCTGCAAGACTTTGGTTAGATTGTCGAGGCAATTATCAAAAGTTGTTCCACAAACAACAAAATCATTTGTTATAACTTCCATAGTCTTCTCAACAAAATCATCAAAAATCTTTAGAACACATTCTTGAAAAGTTGTTGCTGCATTACATAAGCCAAGCGGAATTAATCTATAAGCATATGTGCCATAAGGGCAAGTGAAAGTTGTTTTCTCTTGATCTTCCGGTTGTATGGAAATTTGAGAATATCCAGAATAACCATCAAGGAAACAAAAATAAGAATTATTACTAAATCTTTCTAGAATTTTATCCATGAATGGTATAGGTTTATGATTTTTTTGTGTTTCACAATTTAGCTTCCTAAAATCAATGCATATACGATATACTACAATGGGCCTTACGAGAACTAGCTCACCATCCTCATTCATAGCAGCATCGAGACCACCTTGTCTTGGTATGCAATGAGCTGGGCTAACCCACTTACTGTCAGAAATAGGATATATTATGCCAGCGTCTAGTAAGCCTATAACCTCTTTTCTTACTACTTCCTTAATTTTAGGATTAAGCCTTCTTTGTGTATCTGCTAAAGGTTCAGCATCATCAAGCATGGTAATCTTATGTGTTATGATAGATGGATCTATTCCTTTAATATCACTCGGTGTATATCCAAAGGCTTCACGATGCTTAACCAAAACTGAAATGAGTTTATTTGCTTCATTTTCCTATAGGTTCTTACTAATAATAACAGGACATTTATTTTCATCATCTAAAAACTCATACGTTATATCATCTGGAAGTTGTTTCAATTCAATTGGTGGAGTCTCTTCATCTCCTTTTCTTACCAGTTCTTCATAGTCATGTGGATTTTGTGCTTCCAGAATTGAATCAAGGTAATCATCCATGTCTTCTTTATCCTCATCGTTGTGTGCTTCCTCCCAATTAATCAGGCTCCTCTCTAATTCATCTCATGGAGTACTGAAGTGAATTGTTGCTAGCTCAGCAATCTTTTTCTCTTCCTTCATATCCTCCACTTCATATGTCCTCTTCTTTAGTTTGGTGAAGTGGAATGTCATTTCCTCTTCTCCAAACATTAGTGAGATAGTCTCCTTCTTATTATCAACTCGATCTTTGGTGATGGAAAAAAAGGCATGCCTAAAAGAATAGGACAAAAAGAATCTCGAGGCATATCAACAATATGAAAATCAAGGGGGTACATGAGTGACCCGATAAAGACATAGATATTTCTGATTACTCCTTCCGTTTTTATATTTGTCCTATTAGAAAATTTAATAGTAGTGTCTACCAGTTCCACATCTAGATTATTTAAATTTTAGCGGAATTCCTCATAAAGTGATGAAGGCATAATATTTATAATGGAAATTGGCTCACAAATTCCATATAAGAAAGTTTCTCCACAATATATAGGGGTCATTGGTTTAGAAGTTTCGTTACCCCGAATCTTACCTTTGATGAATTCTGAGGTTCAAGGTCTAGCGTAATCACTTCATTGTCCAGTATTCGTGCTTCCATAAGATCCTTTAATATAAAATTATTTATATTGGTAGCCTCGGGGTTCCTTTCTGGTTTCTTTGATCTCTTCTTTATTTGTTCTTCCTCTTTTTTGCCTTTTCTCGATGATCCCTTGAATAGGTATCGAGGAGAACTCTTCCATCAACGCTTTGGCACGCTTCTTTCCTTCGATGGGTTTATGGGGTTCCCATTCCATAGGTACCTGCAAATGCCCTGCATAATTCTCAATAATTTTCTTTACTGAGTAAGAATCAATACCGAGGGTTTTAATCATTGCATATGTCCTTTCATCTCCAAGGAAATCGTTAATGCAAGCATATTTAGAAAAACCATTTGTAATGTTTTCCTTATCTTTAAGATTTTTCGTTGCTTCTCTTGTTTTTATTATTAGATTCCAAGCTTCATCATAGGTATAAGAGAGAAAACTGCCATTACAAGCAGTGTCTAGATTCATCCTATTTTCAATATTTAGCCCTCCATAAAAGTATGGGTGATTAATCAATCAGGAAAACGATGATGAGGGAAATTATCTAGGTAGCTTTTGTACCTTAGATATCCTTCATATAAGCCCTCACCAGGATTATTTTTGAAACTGATAATAATACCTCTCATCCTATGAGCTTTGCTTTCTGAATAATACTTTGATAGGAATTTGGTTGTCAATTCCTCCCAAGTCCTCGGTGCTTCTACACAAAAAGATCTGTACCAGTCACAAACATTATTAGAGTGAGTTTGTCTAAACAACTGGGTTTTAACCCTATCAAGATTATAGTCATCGAAAATAAAGGAATTGAGAACGTCTTCAAAGAATTGTAAGTGTCCATATGGACTTTCTTCATTGGTTCCTGCAAATTTCTTAGCGTGCAATAGTTCTAATAATAAAGGGTGGATCTCGATTCCATCCGGAATTATGCTTTTATTGACAGCTATAAAAGTGTCCATGGGCATACCCATTTTCCTTGTTGCCTCAAGCTGGTTTAAATGTTGAGTGTTCTCCATTGTTGCGGTCCTGCAACTCAGGTAAAAATTAGTACAAAGAAAGTAAATAACTAAAAGTAAAGTGACTTATAGCGCTAAGCTCCCCGGCAACGGTGCTAGAAAATAGCTTGATGACTGCAAGTGCACAGATCGTTTGTAGCTAGTTTTGAAATAAAGATATCGATCCCACAGGGAGTAGTACGAGAAAGACTAAAATGCTTATAATCACAACTAAGCGAAGTACTTAAGAAATAACTTTAAGATGCAAGAAAGGTAGAGTTATTTTTGGGTATTTGGTTGAACAAGGTAATTCAAAGTAAAGCAAAACTTAATGCACAAAGTAAGAATCGCGTGTGTAATAGAACTTGGAACTGCAATAGGGAAAAAGGCGTTCTTGGGGAATGGTGGATACACCACTAGCAATTTAGACTAAGCAATCAAGATTATTATAACGAATATTCTCATAATGTGTATGCATGTGGGAGGACCTCCATATATGGACGAATAGTGTCAACACCTGGATTTTTAACTCCATATGCCTGTTATGTCGTACATCGCAATCCCAGGATTACCATTTTTGCAAGACATAACAGAGGTGGTACCACAGTACATCATCCATTACAAACCATCTTAAAGTTCTTACAAATAAAGGATCTCATGATCCAGTATTAATACAATCAAAGAAGCGGAAAGTAAACATAGTAGGGCTTCATCTTCATGATCACAGGCAATGTTGACGATGGGAGATCATCCTAGTTGTCATAGACCTCCTGCTGTCCATCTTCCGGGTAATCCTCCTCATATTCTGGCCATGGGAATAGCCATGGACAAAGCCATGAGTACTCTTTAAGTACTCGCAAAGTAACACTAGCAAGGATAAGGTAAAGAGTCGAAGAAACCTTAAGCTCTAGTTTTGTTTGCAAAAATCCAGGTTTATTTCATAAGGCTTAAGGGTAAAGACCTAAGTTTAGTTCTCTACATTACTTAAGTGGGAACTCATATTTCATGTCCACAACTATGTTGTGGTCAAGTCAAGGTCATCCTTCAAGTCACAATTCATTTTGAAAACATCTGACAATAGAATCGTATGGCCACTCCAACTGTCCATAACCGCGGACGTGGCTATTCGAATAGTTTGACACTCTGCAGAGATTGTACACTTTCACCACAAAATTCGATACATCCATCAGGGATAACCCTGAATCATCATACTTAGTATCCGAGTAATCAATCCTAACCTTTCAATTACACACCCTAGTATAGGCACCTCCCCTATGAGCTTGGACTCCCAGCCATGACCATCTGTCATCCTGGGCACTACATAGGTGGACATTCATCACAAGGTAGCCTTAGCTCAACCTCCTCCACAAGGGAACCCATACTAAGACATATAAACTTCTAGTCAAGCCCTACCTAGCTCAACCTCTTCCACAAGGTATCACATCCGAACCCAACCATCAGTTTTATTGAAGTCAAGGCTCATGCCTCAAGAGTTTTATCATCAAACCATTGTGTTTCATAACACATGTCAAAACATTTCAATAGAATGAAGTATCATTCCAAGGCTTTCATAATCATTTTTACCAAGTATTCCCATCTAAAGTAATCAAGTTTTAATTTAGCACTAGCCACTAATGTTTGAGGGTAGCACTGCTGAGGGGTGCTAACCAAGTATAAGTATCCATGACTAATTCTATGATTTTGATGATATCCATCCTATTTTCCACTAGTCACAATTCATTAACTAAGTAAGAAACTGTAATAAAGGGCAAAGCAAAGCTTGGAGTAAAACTAGGAATGGTAAGGTTGCATCTCAAAGGTGTGTGTATGGTATCTGTACAAGTTAGCTTGCATAGCTAAACTTGCATGGATAGCTTGCATAGTGGGCTTGCCTTGAGCAGTGCAGTTGTTGAAGTTTTCCTCCTCCTCCTCGAAGTACTCCTCCTCGGTGTAGCCCGGGTCGGTACTAGCGGCTATAAATACATTCAATGTACACAATCACCAAACAACACTTTACTACTTCTATTTAGAACACAAGGGCTCACACTAGATGATCTAGCATCATCTCAATCATCATATGGAAAATTAACATTTTCTTATTCTTCTTATTTTAGAAAAGTAATTTCTACTCATTTAATATCTTAAGATTTAATATTCTCCAATTTAACAATAGGGGATCATATTGACACATGTCATCACCACCTACTTCAATTCTTGGGAATGTGATTTAAAATGAGGGTCATGCATTACAAGATTTAATATCACTATTTAATAATATTAAAATGACTAGAAAAGCCTATATAGCATTCTTTCAATCATGGTCCATGTTTAATATCTGTGAAACCAAATATTTTTACATATCCAAGTAGAGCATGGCAAATGTGATTTTTGAGAGTTGGAATCAACTCAAAAGCATTTATGGTTGATTTTATAAAAATGTTTGAAGCGGCCAAAGCCTCTGTCTTGTTATTTTTAGTATAGGTGATCTATTTTTTCAATTGATTTGAATCCAATGGGAGTGGATAGATATTTTCAATATCTTTCTAGAAAATTCGAATCATGCAATTTGGATCAGTATATCTATTTGAATTGAATTTTGAATCTACTGACAGAATATGGTTTTAACTAAATTGGCAAAATTCTATTTGAATCAATGGGCTCTGCGCGGGAAACTAACTGGGCCGACCCAACTGGACAGCGCTGGCGCAGCGGGCTGCTGACAGGACGGTCCCATGCGTCAGCGACTAATTCTAACCGAAACGGTATCTAGCAATCCTAGCCCCATGATTAGAATAGGATCCTACGACTGAGGTTCATTGTCTACGACGAACAGCTCCGGCGAGATTCTAACCCTAACGCTGCGGTGGGGGTCACTAGGAACTCACCAGGGCTCCAGCTCGGGTCAGCGATGGGGGCGAACGGCGTTGGAGACGACGGCGGTTCGATCGATGGTCACGGCGGCTCATCGGGTGGCTCCAATCAATGGCTTCCTTCCTCGACTGCAGCGGCGGACTCCGGCCAAATTCCGGCGTCGTGGTGCTCGCCTTGCTTCGGGGAAGGGTCGGTGAGGTTCCTAGGTGAGTGGGGAGTGGAATGTTGTGAGGAATGAGGTCTAGGTTGGCCTCTATTTATACCCCCGTGTCGGCGGCAGGGCGGCATGGTCAGGCTCCTCCGGCGACGTTGCTACAGGTCGCGTTCAGCATGGCGGAGTGCACGGGTCGATGCAGGGTACTACGGCGATCGTCACGCGAGTGACGGCATGGCAAGGGGCGGTCTCTATTGGTCGGGCGATGTCGGCGCTCTATTCGGGTATGCCGGCGTTTGTCACTTGGTACGGTGGTCACGGGGCGCACGACGGTGAACGATCATGTTTGGGAGGTCATTGGTGCCACGGCGACTGCGGGTATGAGCGGAGAGAGCGAGGCGCGATGTGTGCGTGCGAAGCAGCTGCGGCGCTCTGCCGTGCGCTCGGCATGTGTCGTTGTATTGGGTACGGCAGTACCTGAAGAGGTTAGATAGAGGTGTGGGGACTAGCAGGGAAGCTATCGACGGCGTCCGCAGGCGGGATTGGATACAAGCGAGCGTAGCGGGACGCAGGAAGTACCCAGGTTTGGGGCCCTCATGAGGAGGTAAAGCCCCTACTCCTGCCGGATCTGACTATGTGGGATAAATGAACTACAAGTGCTCCTTGAGCAGTATTTGCTAGCTACTGCCTTAAATGCTGTGATACCAACCCTTTCTACTGAGGCCTCGAGTCTCCTTATATAGGCAGAGAGGCAATGGTCTCCCTGGCCAATCCGACTGGCGGGCCCCACATGCGGGTCCCAGCCGACTGGTCATCTACAGTGTCCGGTATGGTATGTCTTATCGGAGTACGAGTGGTATGGCTGTCGTAGGCACAGTGGACGGCGTACGAGCCTGACGTCAGCATCGGGCCACTGTTCCTGCGTCATCCCCGCAAAGTCTTCGGTATGGTCGGGTGGTTGCCAGTCTTGTCATCGTACAGGGCGCACCGTGCACTGATACGCATGTCATCCTGTATCAATGATTGAGTCCGGCCACGTCGCCGTAGCCGGCTTCTTCCCGCTAACCCAGCTACCGAACGGTAGCCGGCCTGTCCTGCCCTGTCCGGCTGTGCTTGGTCAGCCAGACACGATCCGACTGGCCGGTTCTTGTCCGGTTGGGGTACCTGGGGGTCATCCCCCTGACACTAGCCCCCGAGCGCGTGTGGATTCCGCCCTTAGGCGAAATGTGCGCGTGCTCCCCCCTGTTTTTGAATTTGTGTCCGGCTGAGCTTGGCGGTTGCGCTATTCGTGACGTCAGTGCTGACACCGGCCACGCATGCACGCGCCATCATTGCTCTGCGGCGGGCAGCGTAACGTCCCGTCGCACGTCGCTTCGGGAAACCGCTGTCCGGCGTTTCGGTTCCTGCTCCGGGATCTTCTGCGCATCCCGCTTCGGCACACTGGATCTAGGCGGCGGTTGGGGGGAGGGCCGTCCGGATGCGCGCCACATGGCCTCGTTTACGGTTGCCCTTCTGGCCCTATAAAGGGGCATCGCAGGGGAGGCAGTTCCTTTCCTTTGCTCCCCCGCTGCAGTCTCTTTCTCCCTCGCGCGCTTCTGCCTCTATGCCCTTGCCTTCTGCGCTGTAGCCCGCTGCACCGCCCGCTCGTCGTCGTCGTCGCTATGGGCCACCGCCAATCTTCCGTTGCCGCTCCCCCCACTCAACCGGAGATGGCCGCCGACCGCGGGGCTTGGTGCGGCTCCTCCATCACCGACGACCACATCACGAAGTACCGCGCCACCCGTGTTCTTCCGCCGCCGGAGGAGGTGGTGGTGCGGTTGGCGCCGGCGGGGCAGGTGTCACCGCACCCGGCCGAGGGGGAGCGCGTCATATTCCTCTCCCATCTGGCGCGTGGGTTCGCCCTTCCGGTGCACCCGTTCTTCTTGACCTTCCTCGCCTTCTTCGACCTCCGTCTTCATCACCTCGGTGCCAACGCCATTGGGACGCTAGCGCACTTCATGGCGTTCTGCGAGAGCTACCTCGGGATCCAGCCGGATCTCGGGCTCTTCTGCCGGCTCTTCTGAGTCCGGCCGCAGGTGCAGTATACGAAGGGGCCGCTAGTCGTTTGCGGTGGCGCCTCCATCTACTCCCGCTCCCAATCTGGCTACCCCAAGTTCTTGCTTCAGGACACGGTACGGCTATGGCAGTAGTCGTACTTCTACGTCAAGAACGTCACCAACGTCGACCGGATAAATCTTCCAGCTTTCTAGGATGTTGAGTCTAGTCGGCAGAACTGGGAGCTGAAGATCCATGGTGACAAGGTGGAGACGGACGCGATACTGCTGCGCATGCGCTCCCTCGTCACCTACCGGCTAACCGGCCTGGACATCACCCTCAGCTAGATGTCCCGGCTGATGATGCCGATGCAGCAGCGGGCTCACAAGATGTGCTATTACTCCGGCCGGCTGGACCCGACCCGGCTATCGCGCCGTGATCCCCTCTACCACAACTTGAAGGAGTGGGTGTGGACGATCACCAAGGAGCGGTTGCCGGAGAACTGGAAGTTCAGTCTGGCGCCCTACAGCCAGGAGAACCGCATGCCCCGGGTAAGTTCTTATACCGGAAACTTTGTCTTGTTCTTCTTGTGTTTTTCTTGTTCTGTCCGGCTGACTTCTTGTATTCGGCAGATGTTCGCTTGCATCCTTCGCGAGGAGGGTGAGGCTCCCCTTGAGGAGTTCACGCCTGACTTGCCCGAGCCGCGCGCGCGACGGTCCGGCGAGGAGTTGGACGGGGACGGCGATGCCTTTCCCAGCCGGAATGACGAGCCGGCCGCCGACCCGCACCCGGAGGTGCACGAGGAAGAGGAGGCCGTGCCGACCATGGATCCAGCGATGCGCTCCGCCACGGACGGCGAGGCAGGCGGGAGTGGCTCCAACCGTTCCGGCTCCCGCCGGCCTATGACGGAGGAGCCGGCTCCCAAGAGGAGCCGGTCTAGCGCCCTGCCGCTGAGCCGTCTTGGCCGGAAGAAGGGGCCGCCCCCAGTCGTGCCGGTGTACATTCCTTCTCCCCCTTTTTCTTTCGGTGCTTTCTGTCTGCTTGCCTTTTTTCTTCTTTTTCTGACTTTGGCTTATCTTGCCTTTGCCTTCTCCTCCTTCTCTTTAGCACGTTGGTCTCTTTCGGAGTCGCGAGCCTGGCACGGGCGCCGACCGGGTCACCCCCCGTGCCCCAACTGTGCCAACAGGCGCCTCTCCTTCTTCTGGGGTGCAGCCTCCGCCTCCGCCTCGAGCTGAGCCGGCTGCCTCCGCCCAGCCGGAAGGTCCCTAGCCGGAAGCAGTCCTCCCAGCCGGAAGGCTCCTCCATGGGCGCGCGGGGGCTGCCGGCAAGGAGCTCGTCGTTGTTGGCAATGACAACTCCAACGAGGAGCCCGGGGAGGAATGGCGGACGGCGGTGGCTGCAGCGAAGGAATCCTTGGTCGTCAATGTCGTGGACGACGATGCTTCCTTCGCTGCCTCGCTGTTGGACCTTGCCGCCACGCTCGAGCTGGCGGTGAACGAGATCCGGCTGCTGGAGGCCACAGCCGGTGGGAACCGGACATTGGAGCAGAAGCTTGCTGCCACCAACGGGACTTCCCAGAGTAAGTTCGTTTCCCTTGGCTTGCTCTTTTTTTTTACTGATAGCCGGAATTGCCGCAGCCATCCTCGTGTGCGCTCAGCGCGAGATCGATCGCTTGAAGAGAGCGAACAACCGGCTGAGCAAGTCCAATTCCACTCTGTGGCTGCAGAATAAGGATTGGCACACGAGGGTAGACGGTCTGGAGGCCACCATCAAGGAGCGCGACGCCTCGCTCGCTAGCCGGACCGAAGCCTTCACCCTTCTTGAGGCCCAGAACAAGGACCAAGAGAAGGACATCAAATGGCTAGCGACCAAGGAGAAGGCTCTGGTGGAGGAGCTGATGCAGGTCGGCCACACTGCCAAGGGTCAGTTCTTTTTTCCGTCTTCTTTTCTTTCCGGATCCGGTAGCCGGATCTGACCCTTTTTTCTGACAGCCTTTTACCCTCGCATAGACCTACTGGCCTACAACCGGTTGCAGGAGAACTGGCCGGGAGCGCAGCCAACGGCCCAGGAGCTCGTCTTCCTTCTTGGCAAAGAAGCTTCCAAGCTTTGTCAAGCGGCGTGGGACGTCTTCTCCTTCATGTGGCCGGAGGCTCCGGTTCCGGAGACGATGGCGCAGTTGGCCGCGAAGGTGGGAGAGGTGCCGGCTGCAATGGACCGGCTGCGGGACTTGGCGACGCGGGCCGGAGCGGAGATGGCTCTGGCCCTCATGCTCTTGTGGTATAAGGATGCCCGTGTCGAGAAGATCGACGATGGCCCATCCGGAGCTCCGTGGATCCGCCATCAAGATTGCCGACTACGTGGATCCCGACGAGGTGCTCACCGACTCGGAGTCTGTCGGTACTCCTGATGTGGAAGGCCCGATGCCGCCGCCCGCAGGCGCCGGAACTGGATCAAGCTTCGCGCCTCCTCCTTCGCCTGAAGCTTCTTCCGGCCAAGATCCTCCTCACGGCAAGGGTCCTGCCGCCTAGTCATTGCCCCGGGATGCCGGGTGTATTTGTCTTGTCTTAGATATTCGTGAAACTTGTCTATCTGTACCGGCTATCTTTGATGTCGGGTAACTTATGGGAGCTTCGTCTCCCTTTTGCTTGTTAATGTTGAATTCTTAGTCTTCCTTAACTTGTGTCTTGAATTTTCTTTTGATATTTTTGTTGGGTCCGCAGCATAGAAAACAAAAAAATTCCTACGATGAGAACTATACGCCAAGATCTATCTACTAGATACAGAGCAACGGGTGGACATACATCCATGGAGAACTTACTCTCGAAGACAACGAGTTTTGTTAACGAGTAGGAACTCGTGGTTGATGTAGTCATACTCTTGCCGATCTCAAGATCGTGTGGAAGTCCGAGCGCCGCAAATCAGCAGCGCATCCGTCCTCGCACACACGTTCAAGCCACCGGACAACCTCCACCTCCTTGCTCCAGCGAATCAGCGGAAGCAGCAACTCCTTCCAGACGCAAGGCCATCGGGAACATGTATCTCGCTAATCCGAGACCATGGGGGAATATCTAGAGGGGGAGAGAGATCCTTCACGAGGAGGTGTGGTTTGTGAGAGGGGAGAGGGGGGCTTTATATAGGAGGGAGGGAGACCCCTCCCCTCCCATAGCCGGCGCATGAGGGGGGACTCCTCCCCTCCTTCATTTATGTGGTGAACCTCCACTCACATAAACATGGCCTCCACCCAAAATCCCACTCACATGTATTTAATTTCCACCAAATTAAATGCAACTCTCCATTAATAAAACTCTTTTATTTATTTTATTCAGAATTTTTGTTAATTACTTTAATTAACAAACATTCACATAAAACCCCTTGCAACATTTCAATATCACATGCAGAACCACTTTCTGCAATTTCACCCGAAACAATTCCGGTTTCTATCGAAACAATTCCTGTTTCTATCGAAACATTTCCTGCGCTTTGCAAACCTTTTATCTGGAACATATGTGCTCCTAAATGGTGTCCGGCAACACTTAAGTGTGTCACCCTACGGTTCGCGAATAATGCAGACATGATTGAGACTCCTCTCAGATCAATAATCAGAAGCGGGACCTGGAGATCCATACTGACTCGTGCATATTCAACGATGACTTCTGTGATCGTGAGAACCTTTAACGTCAGCAATTTAATACCTTTGTCTCATGATATAATACATGTCCAAGATTCGATCATCGGTATCCAAATACCTAGTTTGATCTCGTTACCGACATGCACTCTTTTCTCGTTCCCGTGATATAACATTCTAGTGATCACATCACTTGCTTGCAAGCTATCTTAATGTGATATCACCGAGAGGGCCCAGAGTATATATATCCGTCATCTGGATTGACAAATTGCACTCTTGATCCATGAGCCTCAACATAACACCTTCGTAGCACTGAACCCATCTTTATAGTCACCCTGTTACGGTGTGACGTTTGATGTTATCAAGATACTCTTCCGGTGTTAGCAATTAACATGATCTCATGGTCTAAGGACTAATACTAATTTGTATGATGTTATAGCAATATAAACATAATCACTTGATCGTAATGCTATACTTCGGATGAATGTTCATCACATCATTCCACCAATGGTGTGACCTTGTTATTAACAACATCCAATGTCCATGATCAGGAAACCTTGATCATCCTGTTAATCAACAAGCTAGTCTATAAGAGAGGCATGACTAGGAACCCTTTTTTTGTTTATTAAACACACATGTATTGATGTTTCCTATCAATACAATTATAGCATGCAAAATAAACATCTATCATATACAAGGAATACATAATAACAACTTTATTATTGCCTCTCAGGGCATATTTCCTTCAGTCTCCCACTTGCACTAGAGACAATAATCTAGTTCACATAGTGATAAATCTAACACCCATGGAGTTATGGTGTTGATCATGTTTTGCCCTAGGGAGTACTTTAGTCAACGGATCTGCAACATTCAGGTCCGTGTGCACTTTACAAATCTTTATATCTCCATCCTTGACATGTTCGCGGATGGAGTGAAACCGGCGCTTAATATGCTTGGAATTCTTGTGAGACCTTGGTTCCTTGGCATTGGCTATGGCTCCATTGTTGTCACAATATATCACCATCGGGTCCAACGCACTAGGAACCACACCCAGATCCGTAATGAACTCTTTCATCCAAACCGCTTCCTGCGCCGCTTCTGAAGCAGCAACATATTCCGCCTCCGTTGTTGATCTAGCCACCACAGGTTGTTTGGAGCTCCTCCAACTAACTGCTGCTCCGTTCAAGAGAAATGCGTATCCGGATTGAGACTTAGAGTCATCCGGATCAGTGTCACAGCTAGCATCGACATAACACTTAGCGACTAGCTCTTCTTCACCTCCGTATATAAGAAGCATATCCTTAGTTCTTCTCAAGTACTTAAGGATATTCTTGACCGCTATCCAGTGTTCCGAACCTGGATCAGATTGGTACCTACTAGTCAAACTAATAGCATGTGCCACATCCGGTCTTGTACATAGCATGGCATACATTATAGAGCCTATGGCTGAGGCATAGGGGATCTTATCCATTATCTCTCTTTCTTCCGCCGTAGCCGGACTTTGAGTCTTACTCAATGTCTTGCCTTGCAACATAGGTAAGAACCCCTTCTTACTTCCGTCCATATTAAACTTCTTTAATATCTTATCAAGGTATGTACTCTGCGATAGCCCAATTAGGCGTCTTGATCTATCTCTATAGATTTTAATGCCTAATATATATGAAGCTTCACCAAGGTCCTTCATCAAAAATTTGCTATTTAGATAACTTTTAACATTGTTTAAAAGATCTATATCATTTCCAATCAATAATATGTCATCCACATATAATATCAGAAATGCCACATTGCTCCCACTCACTTTCTTGTAAATACAAGCCTCTCCATAAGTTTGGACAAATCCAAACTCTTTGATCACCTCATCAAAGCGGAGATTCCAACTCTGGGATGCTTGCTTCAGTCCATAGATGGATCGCTGAAGTTTGCACACCTTATTAGCATCCTTAGGATCGACAAAACCCTTAGGTTGTATCATATACAACTCTTCTTCAATATTACCATTGAGGAACGCAGTTTTGACATCCATCTGCCATATTTCATAATCGAAATATGCAGCAATTGCTAACATAATCCTAACCGACTTAAGCATCGCTACGGGAGAGAATGTCTCATCGTAGTCAACTCCTTGAATTTGTCGAAACCCCTTTGCGACAAGTCGAGCCTTATAGATGGTTACATTACCATCAGCATCAGTTTTTCTTTTGAAAATCCATTTATTCTCAACGGCCTTTCGGTCGTGAGGTAAGTCCACCAAGGTCCAAACCTGGTTTTCGTACATGGATTCCATCTCGGATTTCATGGCTTCTAGCCATTTCTTGGAATCAGGGCTCATCATCGCTTCTTCATACGTCGCAGGGTCATCTATTTCATCAATCATGAAATTCATAACAGGATTGTCGTACAGTTCAGGAGCTGCACATGTCCTGCTTGACCTGCGAGGTTCGGTAGTGTCCTCTTTCGGAGTTTCATGATCAATATCATTATCTCTCTCTTCATTAGGTGAAGTCAACTCCGAAACAACTTCCGGTGTTGCGCTACTCGCCATTTCATGAAGAGAAGGTTCAATAACCTCTTCGAGTTCTACCTTCCGACTACTCACGCCTTTCGCGAGAAACTCCTTCTCAAGAAAGGATCCATTCTTGGCAACAAAGACCTTGCCCTCGGATCTGTGATAGAAGGTATACCCAATCGTTTCCTTAGGGTATCCTATGAAGACGTATTTTTTTCGCTTTGGGTTCGAGTTTATCTGGTTGAAGTTTCTTCACATAAACATCGCATCCCCAAACTTTAAGAAATGACAGCTTAGGTTTGTTTCCAAACCATAATTCATACGGTGTCTTTTCAACGGATTTAGATGGTGCCCTATTTAAAGTGAATGCAGCGGTTTCCAGTGCATAACCCCAAAATGACAGTGGCAAGTCAGTCAGAGACATCATAGATCGAACCATATCCAATAAAGTACGATTACGACGTTCTGACACACCATTACATTGTGGTGTTCCGGCAGGTGTGAGTTGTGAAACTATTCCACAGTCTTTCATATGTGTGCTAAACTCGTAACTAAGATACTCTCCTCTACGGTCGGACCGCAGAAATTTGATCTTTCTGTTACGATGATTTTCCACTTCATTCTGAAATTCTTTGAACTTTTCAAAGGTTTCAGACTTATGTTTCATCAAATAGATATACCCGTATCTACTCAAATCATCCGTGAAAGTAACAAAAATAACGATATCCACCTCGCGCCGACACACTCATTGGTCCACACACATCAGTATGTATGATTTCCAATAAATCTTTCGCCCGTTCCATTGAACCGGAAAATGGCGTTCTAGTCATCTTGCCCATAAGGCATGGCTCACATGTATCAAATGATTCAAAATCAAGTGATTCCAAAAGTCCATCAGAATGGAGTTTCTTCATGCATTTAACGCCAATATGACCTAGACGGCAGTGCCACATATATGTAGATATATCATTATCAAGTTTAATCCTTTTAGCATCAACATTATGAATGTGTGTAATACTACTATCGAGATCCAATAGAAATAAACCATTCAACACAGGTGCATGACCATAAAAGATATTATTCATATAAATCGAACAACCATTGTTTTCAGACTTAAACGAATAACCACTTTGCATCAAACACGATCCGGATACAATGTTCATGCTCAGTGCAGGCACCAAATAACAATTATTCAGGTTTATAACTAATCCCGACGGCATATGGAGAGGCAGCGTTCCGACGGCGATCACATCAACTCTTGATCCATTGCCGACCCGCATCGTGACCTCATCCCTTGCTAGTTGTCGCTTGTTCCGCAGCCCCTAAACCGAGTTACATATATTAGCAACCGATCCCGTATCAAATACCCAGGTGCTACTGCGAGTACTAGTCAAGTACACATCAATAACATGTATATCATATATACCTTTGTTTGCCTTGCCGGCCTTCTTGTCCGCCAAATACTTGGGGCAGTTGCGCTTCCAATGGCCAGTCCCCTTGCAATAGTAGCACTCGGTGTCAGACTTAGGGCCAGCTCGGGGTTTCTTTTCAGGCACGGCAACAGATTTGCCACCCTTCTTTCCCTTCTACTTGCCTTTCTTGTCCTTCTTGAAACCGGTGGTCTTATTGATCATCAACACTTGATGTTCTTTCCTAATCTCCACTTCTGCAGTCTTAAGCATTGACAGAAGCTCGGGAAGAGACTTCTTCATGCCCTGCATATTATAGTTCATCACGAAGCTCTTGTAGCTAGGTTGCAAAGATTGAAGAACACGATGTATGCCTAAGTCAATGGGAATCGTTATTCCCAAGGACACAAGCTTATCGGCGTACCCGGACATTTTGAGTACGTGCTCACTAACGGAGTTGTTTTCTTCCATCATGTAGCTAAAGAACTTTTCAGAAGCATTATAACTCTCTACGGCAGCATGGGTATCGAAAATCATTTTCAATTCTCCCATGGTATCAAAGGCATTGCCATTTTCGAAACGTTTTCGAAGTTCTGGCTCTAGCCCATACAGTATGTCGTAATGAACTAAGTTGTGGTCCTCCTGACGAGTTATATAGACGTTCGTTTCCTCGTTAGGGGCATCAGGAGCTGGTGGGGGGCCTAGCGGCGCCTCTAGCACATATTGCTTTTGTGCAGCAGTGAGGAGAATCCTCAAATTCATAGCCCAGTTGGTGAATTTGCTACCATTCGCAGCAAGTTTCTCTTTCTCCATGAACACATTGAAATTAAAAGCAGGTGGTGCCATCTACAATAGAATTTGTAAAGTTTATTTAGACTAAGTTTATGATAGATTGAGTTCAACTAATCCAAATTACTAATGAACTCCCCCTCAAAAACGACATCCCTCGTGTCCTTTTGGTGATTACATGAACCAAATCCAGTACACCAAGTCCGATCATCACGTGAGTCGGTGTAGCTTCAAAGGCGAGCATCTATATGGGCATCATATCAACTATATGACTCATGCTTAACCTTTCGGTCCGTGTTCCGAGGCCATGTCTGTACATGCTAGGCTCGTCAAGAAAGAACCTTAGTATTCGCGTGTGTACAACTGTCTTACACCCGTTGTATGAAAGCGTAGAGTCGAGAACACCCGATCATCACGTGATGCCTCAAAACACGATCCACAAAATGGTGCATACTTAAGGAAGAACACATTTTATCTTGATATCTAAATGAGAGATCATCTTATAATGCTACCAAAAGCGCCAAACTAGCAATATAAGATGCTAACATCTAATGTGTGAAGTGAGGTGATATGGTCCATGCATTTGATCTCTATCATTTGCATCGTGGTATGATCTCTATCATTCCTTTGAGTGTAAGCCCAAGGTCTATGGAACTTACACGTTAAGTGAGTTGTCATAGTATCTATCATACATCTACTTACAACAATACCATATCAAGACACTAGCCCAGCAACGATCTAAACTAGACGCCTCTAATTTATCAATTGCAAGTTTTACGTGGCTAGGGCTTTCGGAGATAGAACCGGTCTTACCTACGAACATGAACCACAACGAGGATAACCAAGTTATTAGCAACTCGTTGTAAATCAGATATTGACTATAGTAGGAGAGACAGACACCCGCTAGCCACTTATGCAAAACTGGTTGCATGTCAGTCGTGGAACCGGTCTCATGTACGATGACATGTAAGGTTGGTCCGGGCCGCTTCATCCCACTATGCCACCAATATACAAAGTACATAGAAGATGCAAAAACATGGTCATCATTGCCCACATATAAACATATGTGTACTACACGTGCAAAGCATCTACGCATAGATCAGGCTCTGATACCACTGTTGGGTCCGCAGCATAGAAAACAAAAAATTTCCTACGATGAGAACTATACGCCAAGATCTATCTACTAGATACAGAGCAACGGGTGGACATACATCCATGGAGAACTTACCCTCGAAGACAACGAGTTTTGTTAACGAGTAGGAACTCGTGGTTGATGTAGTCGTACGCTTGCCGATCTCAAGATCGTGTGGAAGTCCGAGCGCCGCAAATCAGCAGCGCATCCGTCCTCGCACACACGTTCAAGCCACCGGAAAACCTCCACCTCCTCGCTCCAGCGAATCAGCGGAAGCAGCAACTCCTTCCAGACGCAAGGCCACCGGGAACATGTATCTCGCTAATCCGAGACCATGGGGGAATATCTAGAGGGGGAGAGAGATCCTTCACGAGGAGGTGTGGTTTGTGAGAGGGGAGAGGGGGGCTTTATATAGGAGGGAGGGAGACCCCTCCCCTCCCATAGCCGGCGCATGAGGGGGGGGACTCCTCCCCTCCTTCATTTATGTGGTGAACCTCCACTCACATAAACATGGCCTCCACCCAAAATCCCACTCACATGTATTTAATTTCCACCAAATTAAATGCAACTCTCAATTAATAAAACTCTTTTATTTATTTTATTCAGAATTTTTGTTAATTACTTTAATTAACAAACATTCACATAAAACCCCTTGCAACATTTCAATATCACATGCAGAACCACTTTCTGCAATTTCACCCGAAACAATTCCGGTTTCTATCGAAACAATTCCTGTTTCTATCAAAACATTTCCTGCGCTTTGCAAACCTTTTGTCTGGAACATATGTGCTCCTAAATGGTGTCCGGCAACCCTTAATGTGTCACCCTACGGTTCGCGAATAATGCATACATGATTGAGACTCCTCTCAGATCAATAATCAGAAGCGGGACCTGGAGATCCATACTGACTCCTGCACATTCAACGATGACTTCTGTGATCGTGAGAACCTTTAACGTCAGCAATTTAATCCCTTTGTCTCATGATATAATACATGTCCGAGATTCGATCATCGGTATCCAAATACCTAGTTTGATATCGTTACCGACATGCACTCTTTTCTCGTTCCCGTGATATAACATTCTAGTGATCACATCACTTGCTTGCAAGCTATCTTAAGGTGATATCACCGAGAGGGCCCAGAGTATATATATCCGTCATCTGGATTGACAAATTCCACTCTTGATCCATGAGCCTCAACATAACACCTTCGTAGCACTGAACCCATCTTTATAGTCACCCTGTTACGGTGTGACGTTTGATGTTATCAAGATACTCTTCCGGTGTTAGCAATTAACATGATCTCATGGTCTAAGGACTAAGACTACTTTGTATGATGTTATAGCAATATAAACATAATCACTTGATCGTAATGCTATACTTCGGATGAATGTTCATCACATCATTCCACCAATGGTGTGACCTTGTTATTAACAACATCCAATGTCCATGATCAGGAAACCTTGATCATCCTGTTAATCAACAAGCTAGTCTATATGAGAGGCATTACTAGGAACTTTGTATTTTGTTTATTAAACACACATGTATTGATGTTTCCTATCAATACAATTATAGCATGCAAAATAAACATCTATCATATACAAGGAATACATAATAACAACTTTATTATTGCCTCTCAGGGCATAATTCCTTCAATTTTGCCGGCTCACTTCGCCCGGCTAACCTCGTCCGGTTATACACCTTTAGCCAGACGAACTACACCTCCAGTGGGGGCGCGCCAGCGCACCCACTGGGTGTAGCCCCCGAGATTCGGAGTAGCTGGCGTAGCCAGGTGCTTCGAATCTTCCTTGTTTTTCCCCAGTCTTCTAACTTTATCCAACTGGCCTCGTCCCAGTCGGCTGCTTTCGTCGGCTGAACGTCTTCAGCCGGGGGAACTAACATTCCAGTGGGGGCGCGCGAGCGCACCCATTGGGTGTACCCCCAAGATTCGGAGTAGCTGGCGTAGCCAGGTGCTTCGAATCTTTCTTGTCTTCTATTGCTCCTATCCTTGCCCTCACCTGGGCTCCGAATCGGCCGGCTAAACGCCCTTAGCCGGTCAGGAACTACAAGGTTCCACTGGGGGCGTGCGAGCGCACCCAGTGGGTGTAGCCCCCGAGATTCGGAGTGCTTGATGAAGGCAAGGACTTCGAATCTTCTTCCCTTTTCCTGGATTCTGACTCAAGGTAGTCGGACAAGGATGCACATATGCATACACATACATCTTCACAGGTTAATAGGTTAGTCTGTCAAATCGTAGCCGGGAAACGGCTTGTTTTTTCGAAAACTGGCATGTCCCTTTCCAGACACTTAGTCGCTTTCCCGTGTGCTCTGCTGTTTTTGCTACGTCCTTGCCGGGCAGCCGGGTTGCGGTCTGTAGCCAGAATCGAAGGGAGCTGACAGTACATTGCGCACGATACTAACGGCTAGGTAGCCAGATTGGTTTGAGCTAGTTGCAAGGCCGGGACGCCCGGTCTGTCGCGTCTCTTCCCCGTTTTTCGTGTGGGATGCCTCGGGCTTTTGCTCTTGCTAGCCGGACAGCCGGGTTACGGTCTATAGCTGAGACGAAGAGTGGGCCTCTGACATCATCACACACTACTTAGCCGATTTGGTGACTCAGCAGGCTGGGCCAACCGGCGAGCCCCCGGGTAGGGGTTGTCGGAGCCGGAAAATTTGAACCGGAAAACGGATGCACACACATTTCTAGCAAGGAGCCCCCGAGATTCTCGTAGGGGTCCGCATTTTCATTCATGGGGTGTTCGGGATACATACACTGCCTGGCGACTAGGTGTAAAACGGGCGCAACAAGGCGGCGTTCCAGGGACGCTCGGTTTCCTTATTTGATTTGTCCAACTTGTTCTTGCGCGGCTGCTGCGCGTCGATGAGGTAGTAGGAGTCGTTGGGCAGTGCTCGGCTGATGATGAAGGGGCCCTCCCAGGGTGGCGAAAGCTTGTGCATGCCCTTCGTGTCTTGCACCAGCCGGAGGACCAGGTCGCCCTCGCGGAATGCGATTGGGCGAATCCGGCTTGAATGGTAGCGACGTAGTCGCTGCTGGTACAGGGCTGATCTGGACAGGGCCAGCTCGCGGGCTTCCTCCAGGAGGTCCACTCCGTCCTCCCGCGCCACCTGGTTGGCTTTTTTGTCATACAGGAGCTTGCGTGGGGAGTCGAACTCTATGTCGGCGGAGAGGACGGCTTCCGATCCGTAGACCAGGAAGAACGGCGTGTAGCCGATTGACCTATTCAGCGTGGTGCGGAGGCTCCACAGCACAGCCGGAAGTTCTTCGATCCAACATCCGGGTGACCGTTCTAACGGCTCGATGAGGCGTGGCTTGATGCCGGCTAGCACCAAGCCATTTGCTCTTTCGACTTGCCCGTTGGATTGCGGGTGCACGACGGAGGCAAGGTCCAGCCGGATGCCCTTGTTGCTGCAGAACCGGGCGAAAGCCCCCTTGGCGAAGTTCGTGCCGTTGTCGGTGATGATGTTGTTGGGGTAGCCGAAGCGGTTGATAATGTCGGTGAAGAAGGTAACGACTGTCACCCCATCCAGCTTTCGGATAGGCTTGGCCTCGATCCATTTTGTGAACTTGTCCACTGCTACCAGTAGGTGGGTCATGCCTGCCCGTGCTCGCTTGAAGGGGCCGACCATGTCGAGGCCCCAAACTACGAAGGGCCAGGTGATTGGTATGGTCTTGAGCACCGAAGCTGGCATGTGCCTGAGCTGCCCGAAGCACTGGCATCCATTGCACGCGTGCACTAGCTGCTCAGCGTCCTCGAGGGCGGTGGGCCAATAGAAACCATGGCGAAACGCCTTGGCGACTATCGCCCTTGACGAAGCGTGATGCCCGCACTCACCCTGGTGGATGTCCCTAAGTAGCCGGTAGCCCGTGTCCACATCAACACATCTTTGGAAAATACCGGATACGCTGCACTTGTACAACTCGCCGTTTATGATGGTGTACGTGTGTGCGTGGCGGCGGATTTGCCTGGCTTTCACCTCGTCATCTGGAAGTTCTCCATTGGTGATGTAGTTCATGAAGGGTTGTGCCCAGGATGGCACTTCTTGAATGACGAGGACGCTCCTATCCTCCGGTTGATGGATGTCGGGGGGCCGTCCGGGTGGCGTACCCGGGATGGCAGCCCCCGAGCTGCTTGATGCACCGGCAGCCCCCGGGTCTTGCGAGCCGGAGGGCACTACCTTGCCAGAATTGGTGCGGGTCTTCTTCTTTGGTGGTGCTGCCGGCTCCGCTTCTGCCGCTCCGCCAGCTGGAATGCTCCCTGCCTAGACGATGGAGTCCGATTCTGGTGACGGGTTGATGGACGGCTTGCGCAGGTGCTCCAAGGAGACCCCTGGTGGGATCGCCTGCCTGGTGGATCCGATCTTGGAGAGCGAATCGGCTGCCTCGTTGTTGACGTGGGGGACATGGTGAAATTCGCACCCGTCGAAGGAGGCGCTGAGCTTCTGGATGTGGAACCGGTAGAGGGCCATGTTTGCGTCTCTGGCGTCCCACTCTCCGGACACTTGCTGCACCACCAGATCCGAATCACCGAAGCACAGGATCCGGTTGACGCCGATCTCCTTGGCCAGCCGGAGCCGATCCCACTAATGAAGAGGAATCAATAGAAGCACTTGAAGATGATGTGGATGCGCTTGATCAAGCTCGAGACGAATCCCTCCAAAGAGTAACTATGTACCAGAAGAACCTGCGCAATTACCATAGTAGAAGATTGCATCCTAGGTCCTTCACAGTAGGGGACCTAGTTCTTCGCCTCAAGCAAGATGGCCACAAGAATCTAGAATCGCCATGGGAAGGACCATATATCGTCATAGAAGTTATTCTCGGAGGAGCATATCGACTACAAGACAAGAAGACAGGAGTAAATTATTCAAATCCATGGAACGTAGCACAGCCACGGCGCTTTTACGCATAAGATTATTTGCAAAAGTAATAAGAGTTACAGTTCGGCTTATTAAGCCAAGATGTCCAAGAGAAAAGGCTAAAAATAGCCATCTGCTCAAAGAATAATGTACCGTCGATTTTCTCCTTGTATATAAAGAGAAGTTATTTGTATCTTAATCTTCTTTTTTCAAAGATCAATGCTAACAGCAATTATGAGCCTATGTCCGGATACAGGCATCCGAACATAGCCTTGGGGGCTACTCCCATCATGAGCGCTAACGCGCACCCGATAGAAATACCGTTGTGTATAAAGTGCATTGACAAATTGCAAAAACCTATTGAGTTTTACACTAGTGTATCCTCAAAAAGGTGTTACTTCCATTGAGAGATAGTATAAAATAATAAAAATATCTGATATAATCAGAAATATTGGCGGCCCAGCAGGCCAACCACCAAAAAAGCCAAAAATCTCGGATCACGCTCAGACGCGAGAAAAAATCCGAATGTCGTGTTCAGAAACACGAAAGTAAGACCCCAAGATTCGTCCTGTGTGGCCTGGTAATCGCACAAGAATGCGCTCGGCCAGTAAAATCTGTATCAACGATACGATGCAAAATCCCAACGGACATGTTGGGTATCCGATAAAAAATAGAAAACTGGAATTCAGTATTCGGTAAGACCTCAGCGGCTCAAACTGAATTACGCCAGCAACAAATTCTGGATTCAAGCCTGAGGACTTGAGTTTGATGTAGGTCAACTTTGTTTTTGCCCAGAAGCAATTAACTGATTCCCGATCCGTTAGAAGAATCAGACTCGTTGTACCAATATCCCTACAAAAATCAAAATTAAACAAAACGAGAGAAAGAAGGAAGAAAACTCTGAGAATCAACCTGAAAACTACGAATTCAGGTAGAGTCTCGGGGGCTACTGACATGGGCATCCTCTCCGTCGCCCTGTGCTCGCCCCGTCGCCGTTTTTCCCTAGCTGCGTGCTGCCACACGAATGGAGACAGTAGTAACACTAGTTTCGTCGCGAGCCCCTATTACCGTCATAGTTCTGGCCGTTGTATCCATTCCCTGCCCGTGCACCCTGGACGAGAATTGTAGCCAGATGTCCCCTCTATGATTGTTTTTGTGGCTTGGCCTTACTCTCGATGGTTGCGTTGCCATCGTCGTAGGTAGGATCCGATCTTGCAGGAAAGGACTATCGACTAGTTCAGATCCGCCAGTTAGCGCAAGCAGTTTTGTAGAAAACACCCTGCAGGTTTATGTCGATCAGACACACGTCCCTGAGATCCCCACATGTCAGCTCCTCTGCCGACCGCGTGCCCGGTGGCCCCTCCCCGCTTGTAGGTCCACTAGTCGGTCTCGTTGGGTAGAAAACTCCCCAGTGAGAAAAGTCCAGGTTCCAATATAAATAAAATTCCAGAAAAAATTGATAAACCTAAATAAATTCATATATTTTTAAATAAATGAAATTGGTAAAACTTATAATATGAAATATGATTCAAATTCAAATATGAACTCAACCATATTTTCAGATTTTCCTAGATTTGACTCTAACTAGTGAAAGCTGTGGCTTTTGACCTCATTTTAATTATTTTGCAATTAAATATTATTTTAAATCCATAAATTCGAATAATACATATGATATATGTTTTCTAATCAGAAAAATGCCAGGAATTCAAATATGCCATCCAAAATAATTTTTGAGCAATTTAAAATTTCGAAATTATTTAAATGCCAATAATGCCTTTTCTTAATAAATTGATAACTTTAATTCCGTAATTCCAAATTCGACAAATAATATGTCTAAATCGATCAGCACAACGAGTCTGTTATAAATATGCATTCCATGATATGAATTGAAGCACGTATCCTATAAATATTAGGAAAACAGCAAGGAATATGCAAGTAAACTTGACTAAATAAATACTAAAAATGCTTATTTATTGTTTCCACACCTCACCCATGCCATGCTACGTTATACATTGTTTGCTTGTTGCATATGATTTGTATCATTGTGCAATATATTTATTTTGGCTCTTGCGTGTTTGGTTTTTATCCGGATAGACGCTGAGCAAGGAGAATATCATGAGCCTCAGGAGTATTACTCGGATCCTTCCTATTCTGCAACTGAACTGCTAGGCAAGAAATCCCCATGCTTGCATACATATAGCACCTATGCCTATATCTTATTATTGCATCATTGAGTCACGATTACATTAAATTAAATCTCAAGTATTGCATAATGTTTACTTTTAAACCCCACTGAAGCTTGTATCCTCAATCCCATGAGCATTACTACAGGAGTTGCTTGAACCATGTGAGTCATAGAATTGCTTGTGTAGGTTGTGCGTTGTCTGTGGATAATGAGGTACCTAAACAACTTAAACTGTGTAGTAATGCGATAACTAAAGAAAGAGTCACCGATGGGCAATAGCTGTTATTTGGTTCTTCCACGCTCACTTGTGTCCTGTAGGATCATGTATACTTGATTCCTGTTCCTTGACTATTCGCACTATCCACATTCGGGAGACTCTATGGATTCCCCTTTGCCTGATCTTGATTCACACTTTATTTCTTGGGGCCACAAACTAGTTTGGGGCCTTATTACTATCTTGTACTTATGCCATGCTTTACTACTTTATTTATGATTGCACGTGGAGCGCGTGTACTGTTTTGGAATGCGGAATGTTTTTGCGGTATCGACAAGCTCAGTCACACTTTCGGGTTCCTAGTCGTTTACAACCATTGTTGTAACCTGGGTCCGTCTCGGAGCCGACCAACTTTGTTGTGGGTAGTTTATTAGGGTGGCCCCTGAAATAATTTATGAATCATGTGAATGCACTATCGTGAGGCCTCGTTGCTTTTTATTTGGTTGTTACCGAGCTTGATCGTATGTTTTGTTATTTGTGCACCCCTGCAGGGTAAATTTTTCTGAAAGTCGTGTCCACGGTTATGGACGACTTGGAGCACAGTTTGTCGATCATAGACAAATATAACTAAAGTACCGCCTTTAATTTGACTAAGACATGACTAGTAAATAGTGCAATACTCATGGAATGGTTAATAAAATTGCCAATGGATGGGATGTTCTTCCAACTTCTCGTCGATAAGCGAGAAGGAGGGCGAGTGATGTTTATTTATGTTGCTTAAATAAATGTTGCTTCTAATTAACAGGCGTCCGTCCATCTCTGGTTGGGAGGATGTGTAGCGTGTCTCTAAAGAACTATTTAGCTATTATCTTTCACTGCAATTGCGTCACCCCAGGTTGTTCCCTTTAGATGCATTAAGACTTGTTGAGTACCCCTAGGGTCTCACACGATAAATATTTGGTTCAGATGGACAGGTATACTCTCAGGAAGGTTACTGGGTCGACGAGATTGATGATGGTGGCGACGACCATCAGGTGTAGAGATTTCGGGGATGGAGATCCGTGAGATCTTTGGGCGGGATGTGCTTATTTTCAGGGCATCTTATGCCAATTTGCTTCTTGTCCATGCTTGGATCTTGTTTTCCGCTTCCGCTTGATACTCTGATGTGTTATGTATGAGGATCTATCCTTAACTATTATATCTATCTAGGATATTTGGATCTTGCCATATGGTGTTGAATGTTTCGATTTCTATTGTTTTTAGATGGTGTGGCTCTAATGCCTATTGTATGTCGCTGACATGCATACTCATTTATGTATGTTTTTTATTGCTTTACATATCGACTATGCCGCTCGCTCTTGTCCTGATGTTCTTGAAAGTGGGTAGGGTGGTTGGTCGGTACGGTGCCCTGCTCCGCTTCTCCGGGCCTACACGTGGGTGGCCTTGAGCCTCCATGATAGAATCTCTTATCCACTTTTGGGTTCATCCAGGCTTGTGCTTAGAGCGTAGGGTCCGAGGTATTACAAGACTATGTTGTCACTTAACCCATTTTTCATTTTGGATCTATCGAAGTGCATTCTACAATAGTTAGAGTCAGGCAATGGTGGCTCGTACTGCATCTCATCCCAATCAATAAAAAAGTTGGCCAATTCCTGAGACTTGATGGCATCTCTTCTATCGTACTATGGTGCATATGGTGCTAACTCAATCGCCCACTTGGCAACCCGGCCACTTGCATCTTTATTACCCATGATCTCTGTTATAGGATCCTCGCATATTACTCTCATTAGATGTTCTTCAAAATAATGCTTGAGTTTTTTGGCCGCCATATAGATGCCATATGTCATTTTCTGATGGTGTGGGTAATTTTGCTTGGATGCTGAGAGCACTTCACTTAGGTAATATACTAGCCTCCACTACCACTACTACGGCAATAACAACCCGGTTTGTTGCTGCAATGTAGAGAAACATCGGCTCTTTGGATAGTGGTGAATCTAACACTGGTGTAGAGGCTAACATCTTTTTAAGTTCATGGAACGCGCTATCCGCTTGAGGTGTCCAAATAAATTTATCAGCTTTTTTCATCAATTCATATAAGGGCAGTGTGTGAGACCCTGGCACATGGCTTAATACGATTGATAGGATACCCGTATCAACAAGTTGCAACTTATTTTTTGGAAGCTCATTTGAAAAGAACTCTGAGGTTAAGCATGTTTGGCCTAGAGAAATTTGAGGATGAGTGACTGACCAGGAAGTGGGTACACGTTGCGCACGAGTGTGGACAAAGTGCACAGAAAAGACTAGTGTTCATCTACGCAACCAGTCTTGATATCCTATTAAGTTGCCAGGAGTGACAGCCCAAGAACGGAGAGTCCGGGGTGTTACAATTAGTATTAGAGCTAGGTTCACGGTTAAACGGGCGTGTGCGAGTCAGTGGCGGACATGTGGAGCATGGCGCGTGTGGCCCAGAGTAGACACGGCATGGCACATGTGTCGGCACTAGATGCAGAGACGTGTGCCAAGAGGGGACGTTCCTGGCTTGTGGTTGATCGACGAGGGCGTCGATCTTCTAAGGGTGGGTGTATGTGAAACCCTGGCACATGGCTTAATAAGATTGATAGGATACCCACATCAACAAGTTGCAACTTATTTTCCGCAACCTCATCTAAATAGAACTCTAAGGTTAAGCGTTCTTGGCCTAGAGTAATTTGATGATGGGTGACTGACCGGGATGTGGGTACTGGATGCGCACGAGTGAGGACAAAGTGCACAGAAAAGACTAGTGTTGATCTATGGGGCCAGTCTTGATATCCTATTAAGTTGCCAGGAGTGACAGCCTTGATATCCTATTAAGTTGCCAAGAGTGATAGCCCGGTCACGAAGAGTCCGAGGTGTTACACAGTGCCTTTTCCCCCAACCGACTAACAAAGCGACTCAATGATGCCAAGCAACCAGTAAACTTCTGGACATTGTTGAGACACTTCGGTAGTTCCATTCTTTCAATGACACTGATCTTAGTCAGGTTGGCCTCGATACCTCGGCTTGACACGAGGAAAACGAGTAATTTTTCGGCCAGGACACTGAATGTGCATTTTTCCAGGTTCAATTTCATTCAGAATCTTCTTAGGTTTGCAAATGTTTGCCTTATATCATCCAAGAGAGTATGACTATCCTTGGTTTTGATGACCACATCATCGATATATACCTGGACATTTTTATCAATTTGGTCATGCAAACATTTTTGCATACACCTCTAATATGTATCACCTGCATTTATCAAACCAAAGGGCATGGTGCAATAACAGTAAGCCCCATACGGGGTAATAACGACTTTATTTATTTGATCAGTTGGGTTCAAAGGTATCTAGTGGAAACCAGAATACACATCTACAAATGATAACAACTCACACCCAGCAGTAGAATCAATCACTTGATCGATCCTAGGTAAAGGAAAAGGGTCCTTCAGACAAGCCTTGTTGTAAGATTTGTGTAATCGATACACATTCGCCATACCACTGCAACATTGGGGTCATCCTTCTCCTTCTCAACTAAAACCGGAGTTGATAGCCAATCTAGGTGCAGCACTTCCATAATAAACCCAGCTTCGAGCAGTTGAGCTATCTGATCACCAATATCTTTTCTCCTATCTTCGTGGAAGCAGCAGAGAGGTTGCTTCACTGGCCTTGCATCTAGCCTAACGTGCAAAGAGTGCTCGGCCAGCTCCCTCGGGACACCCAGCAGGTCCTATGTCGACCATGCAAAGATATCCCGATTCTCACGGAGGAAGTTGACGAGTTTTCTTTCCTATTTTTCGGTCATGCCAGTACCAGTTGTGATGGTGCGCTCGGGGAACTCAACATCTACCTGGATCTTCTTTGTTTCCTTGATCGCCTAGAAGGACACATTGTCGTGTGGGTTATTCAATGTCGGCATATTCAGCTGAGACGACTGTGCCAATGCCACAGCATCATGAATCCTCTTCTTCTCTTGAGCGATAACTAGTGACTTGGCCAGAGAAGAGCCAGCTGAGGCACATTCCATGGAACGCCTATGATCGCCTGCAATGGTGATGACCCCATTTGGCCCCGACAACTTCATATTCATATAGCTTATGTGGGTAGAAGTCATAAACTTCGCCAATGTTGTCCTGCCAAGCAAAGCATGACAACAACTGGTGAGATACACAACCACAAACAACAGGTTCTCTGTCCGACAATTCTCCCTTATGCTGAATAAAACATATATCCCGACTTTGCCTATCGGCTCGCACGATAATGCCGGTACAATGCCATGGAAAGTGGTCTTTGTCGGTTGAACCATGTTCTCTGTTATGCCCAACTTGTGCATTGTATCTCGGTACAGTATATTGATACTTCTACCATCATTGATGAGAACCTTAAAGAATTTGACATTTATGTTAGGCCTGATGAACATCGGGTCCACCACCAAAGCATATGCCCCTGGACTCGGGATGATCTTGGGATAGTCCTTAATGCTCCAAGTGATTTCCTGGTCGGACCAGTACATAAATTTCGGCAATGCCGGCATTAATGCATTCACTTCCATCTGGAGCCTTTGCAGGCTCTGCTTATCTGTTTCTTCCATCATAAAGATGACATAGCTTTGGTGGTGCTCTCTATACTCATTCCGGCCTCCCTAGCCGGCATTGCCATAATCTCCTTGGTTCTAGTTCCCAACTTGGTTCACAACTTTTCTTCTTTTCGGGTTCTCATATCTCGGTGGTGGTGGTAGCATCAGTTCTTGAACATTTGCTCTCGTGAGTGGTGGTGGGGGAGGCGGTGGTAAACCCATCTCTCCTTTTTCCCGCATGCTAGAACCAGCTGCACTGCCTCGTAGTATGGTTTGTCGACCGACTCGGTTTTGGCATGTGAAAACTACATGGCTGATCCAACATCATCTCATCCATGAATTTCGGCCTTTCTTGCCACTTTTCCTTTTGCTCACTCCACGGTTTCTTTCCATCCACTTCTGGCGATGTCTATTGCCGACACTAGGTTGATCCTGGTTCACTGCCGCCACCTAGATTGACCCATACCGATAATACAGCCTCTCACCTCTTCTCTTTCCTCAGAAGTCATATCTCCTAGATGATCCGACCCCATCACGAGAATAATACTCCTCATTCGGCTCGGCCTACATAAGCAGTGGCTGGGTCATATCACCGAAGGCATATGAATCTGCTATCTTTATTGTCTTGGCCAGAGTGGTCGGCATATCTCCCTACAACCTTTGCCACAATACACTGGCATGTCGGCATCCCTGGGCAAACCATTATATTGCTTGCGACTCAATTATCCCTTCACAGGAGTTACGCATATTGCACCACCTTGTCAGAAACTCTCTAGCGGTCTCATTAGCCTCTGCTTGCACATAGCTAGCTACTAAGGTCTATTAGGCCTTTTGTAAGTACTAGTGAAATTGCTGACAAATGCTTCCTAAAAATCTAGCCAATAGTTTATGCTTCCTGCTGGAAAATTGTTTAGGCACACTCTAGCAAGTCCCTCCAACATCTACGGAACATACCTCATGGCCCACCGGAGGTTTCCTTGTGCAATATGAACAACTGTGGCATAATCTATCAACCAATCCTCTAGCTAGTGCTGACGTGATAGGTCTTTGTTCCCCTTGCTAACTGAAAGTTCAGAACTGGCGGCTCTCTCAGAATGCGATGTCCGAAACATGCTGGACCCGGAGGAGCTTTCCCCTCCATTATTTCCGACATATAGATCCTATCCAACTTCAAGCGAGCATCATATGGCTATAAATTTCGGTTTGCCAACCGAGATCCCAACGGGTTCCCCATCATCAGATGTTGTGGCCTTGGGTATCCAGCATTGGCCATAGCCAAATAACCATCATTATGTCGGTTTGGCATTCGGTTAGCATTTTGGTGCTGCACAATTGGTCTCGCACTTTGCTGCTGCCTAGGTGGGTTCGGCACCTGATACTGATACTGAGGCTACTGATGTTGCTGCTGCCCCCCACCAGCCGAGTGATGGCCATGATGGTTCGGGTTATTCGGGCCAGCATTGTCGCGTCCAACATTACCTTGAGTGACATTCCCCTGGACAGCATTTCCATGACCGACACTTCCTTGCCCGACATTCCCCTATCCAGCATTGCCTTTCCCGACAACATTTGGGTCATAGGCCACTAGCTGCTTGTTCTTCTTGCTGGAGTTCACTCTTCCTTCTTCCCTTGGAGCTGCATGGGGAGATGATGTTGCTACCCCGGCAGATTTTGCAGCATCGCCCCAACCGAATGAACGACTTGGGAGCCGCCAACTCCATCCGGGTTTACCCTGATGATAGCCTCATTTTTCTGGTTTGTGATGCGCACCAGCTCATTCACTCTCTTCTGCCGCCTATGCCAGGCCTTGCCGGATAAGGCTAATAACTCGACTGCCACAGCATCTGTAGCCCTAAGGTTCTTAGCCGTGGTACTGTTTTTTGGCAAACTGGAAAAATGACTACCTGATACAGCAGACTTAGTTCTACCCTCTCTTGCAATCTCAGCATTGAGGTTCTTACCCTTATTCCTCACTCCATCTAAATGACTAGGGCCTGCTGTAGGAAACTTATGTGCCTTGTTATACTCACGAAGGGTGATGTTCAAATCCTCACGTGCCTTAGCTACCTGCATAGCCCCCTGAAGGACACTTTTCCGGGTCTGTTCCAGCTCGTCCTATGCCTAAGCCATATATACTATGGGTGCAACTAGCACAACCAGCTTTTCAATAGCCGCCTACAAGACATTCTATGGCTTTTCTAGCAGTGGAAATCTAGACCTGGCAACCTTGGGAGTTGTCTCACCATCTTCAGCGGGCTCTTTGCGACATCCACATTTGACTCAGATAGGGACAGACAAAAGTACGGCTTTCAGGTCCTGTAGTGCAGCTTCAACTTCGTCGGTCCAAATGAACTTCTTGGTCTTTTTCAAGAGCTTGTATAATGGTGTGGCTCTTTCACCGAGCTGGCTTACGAACCGCTAAACACAGCAATGCAGTCAGTTAGCTGTCGTACATCCTTCAGGAGAGTCGGCCTGGAAATATTGAGTATAGCCTTTATTTTGACTTGGTTCACCTCTATGCCCCTTTGGGACACGATGAAACCTAACAATTTTCTGGCTAGTATTCCAAAGAAACACTTCTTCGAGTTAATCATTATATTGTATTTTTGTAAATTACTGAATGTTTCCTCCAAGTCGGAAATGAGCATTTCCTTGTTTTTGGACATCACAGCAATATCATCCACATATGCATGTACATTGCGTCTAATTTGATCGTGGGGCAATGCTGCATAGTGTGCTGGTACGTAGCTCCTGCATTTTTTAGCCCAAAAGGCATAGTTACGTAGCAGAAGGTTCCAAAAGGGGTGATGAATGAAGTCTTTAGTTTGTCTGACTCCATATGAATTTGGTGATATCCGGAATATGGGTCGAGAAAACATAGGAGTTCCGAGCCTGATGTCGGGTTGATAACTTGATCGATTCTAGGCAGACGAACGGATCTTTGGGATAAGCCTTGTTCAAGGCAGTATAATCAACACACATCCTTAGATCAGTGGTCTCCTTTTTAGGGACCATTACAGGATTGGTCGACCACTCAGTGTGGATGACCTCTTCTATGAATCCGGCTAACTCGAGTCGGGCTAGTTCCTTAGCTATTGCTTTGCACTTTTCATCGGTGAAACATCATAAGGAATGTTTGACAGGTTTAGCATTCAGATACACGTTTAAATAGTGATCGGCAAGTTCCCTAGGTACTCTGATCATGTCAGAAGGTTGCCATACAAAGATATCTTTACTAGCTTTGAGAAACTCGACGAGCGTGCTTTCCTATGTGTGGCCTAAACCTACGCCTATGTGAGTCACCTTGGAGGGGTTATCATCCGTCAATGGCTTCGTTTTCGTCTCTTCTAATGCCTTAAAATCCAGAGTCGGCTTTGTCACCTCCTTCTTTGTCGTGGGCATCTCGGATGGGTCAATGTTCTTTTTGATGTCCTGGTACTCCTCGTCGTGTAGTACGGCTTCAACAAAGGTGGCATTTCCATCCTCGCACTCTCGTGCCTTCTTCGGGTCTCCCGGGATCATGATGACGCCATTGGGACCTGGAATTTTCATCATGTTGTAAATATAACAAGAGTGAGCCATAAAAGCGTAGTAAGCCGGACGCCCAAAGATAGCATGGTATGCGCTTCATAATGGGACCACTTTAAAGGATGGTGCTTCGGTCCGGTAGTTCCTTGGAGTTCCAAAAGTAATATCCAAGGTGATTCCTCCTAGAGAGTTCGCTTGTCGTCCGGGGACAACTCCATGGAAAACCACGGAGCTGTGGTTCAGCTGTGTTTCCGATATCCTCATACGACGCAGTGTTTTGATGTAGATGATGTTGATGCTACTACCACCGTCCATGAGGGTCTTGGAGAACCCATAGCCGTCGATCAGTGGATTGATGACCAAAGTGTACTTTCCTCGCCAATGTGGTTTAGGTGGATGATCGCTTCAGTCAAAGGTAATTGTCACTTCTGACCAATCCAGAAACTGAGGGACAATCGGAATAGTTGTGTTCAGCTCATGCATCACTGCCTTTTTGACATTAGTTGGTTGGGATCCAAGGAACCAGACGTAGGTGTCTTTCTTGGTTGCGAAGGTCTTCTTTCCATCCAACTTGGGTTTTGAGACTTTTGCCTCCTCCATGTTGGAATCTTATTTGGACTCCTTGTCTTTGTCGGAAGTTTTCTTTCCTTTTTGTCGCTTGGCCCTATAGCCAGCGGATTCGTCTTTCTTGATGTCGTCATTGAAACGACACTTAACATTGGTGTGGGACGAGCCCCCGTTGCCATCCGAGTGATGCACACACGGATTATTGGCAATGTAGGCCCAAGAGTAGGTTTTACCAGGTTAGTGGTCTCCTCTACCTTGGACTCTGGAAGTTTCACAGCCTCGGCCCCAGCCGCCTCCGCCGCCTTCTGGTCCTCCAAACCCGAAAGTTGCGTTGACTGTTGCGGTTTCCGGATTGGGTTTATCTTCCGAGGTGTTCTTGTGTTTCTGGGTCTACTACTCCTTTGTCTACTTGGCCGACTATGGCACAGCCAGTACGTTTAGCAGTCCCTCTGAATTATCGTCGGCATTAGCATATTTGCTTGCCGACTCTATCAGCTCCCCCAAGTCGGTAACTTTGTCGCACTTCAGGCACTGATGCAGTATTCCGGTTGGGAGTCCTGCAATAAAAGCTTCGATTGTGGTTTGGTCATTTAGTCCCTCACAGGAGTTCTTCGTGTCGATCCATCATCCGAGGTAGTCTCGACAAGTTTCTCCAGGTTTTTGGGTGCACCGCTACGGATCTCCGACTATGCAGGGCCTCCTGTATGTTCCCTCGAAGTTCCGAAAGAAAGCACTTTGCATGTCATACCAATTGTGAATGGTGTTGTCAGAGATTTGTCCCATGAAGGAACTAGGGTCCAATGATCCCTTGGTTCGAGAGGGGGCTGAACGCGCGGCTCTAAGGAAACTCGGCGACAATAGTGGCAGCAGAGCAAGCACACGATAGAGAGGTAACATGGGTTTTTTACCTAGGTTCGGGACCCTCGTGAGGTGGTAAAGCCCCTACTCCTGCTTTATGGTATTGATCGCGTGCTTCACGAGGGTACAATAATGGAGGATGAAAGTCTAGGGTTTTAGATCTCAAGGATCGATCACACCTAATGTAGAAGAAGGGATCCTTATATAGGGCGGCGTCGGGCATCTTCCCCCGTTCCATCGGTGGGAAGGGTCACCACAGTGCCGCTCCTTGAGGTCCTAGTCTATAGGACTATTTTTATTGACCGAGCCTTGGGCGCCGGGTGCTTCTCCATCCACTAATAAAGTGGCCTTCCTTTTCCTTGTTTGTCATCATCGGGCGCCGCCAAGTGTCTCCCTTTCACCTAAACGGCAAGGTGGAGCACCTGCCATGCTGAAGTCATCTATCCTTCTATTGCCAAAAAGGTGCCAGACCAGACCTTCCTTTACCGAGGCGAATAGAGGGTGCAGAGCCGTTGCGCCCCTTATCGGGACCTGTCTCGCCTGTTGGATGCCTGGTGAGATTGCCAACGGGCCCCGGAGCATGCTCTAGAGCATCCAAGGACGGGTTGCACGGTGGAGCTCTACAGGGGGAGGATCCTCCTCTAGAGGGCGTCTCCTCGCGAAGTGGAGCCTCGCAAGGATACACCTGCCTATGTCGTCTCTAAAGGTGTTATGGCCTCCTGTAGGCTCGGCTCTGTCAGGTTCTGGGTCTACTAACCGTCGAGACGTGGCACCCCGGTTGCCAAGGCCCTGACAGGTGTTTTCTAGGAGTTCATTGAGCCATAATCGAGCTGTCTTCCTTAGAATAAGTGGGAGATACCGGGTTGCGACCAAGATGTTTCCTTCTTTGGCGATTCAGCAGGCCTGGAAGAAGTCCTAGAGCCAGGTGTCTGGCCGAGCCACACCGTTGTAGGGTTGAATGTGCCTTGAGATAGCAAATCCCTTTAGGAAATCTATTTGTCGAATTTGTGGCCCGAAGCATTTTGGCACACGTATATATTATCTGACTCATAGTGTCGCGCCTCTATGTTTGAGTTGATCCGGTGCCTGGCATCATTTGGTGATAGAGAGCGCCATCTCGGATTTTTGCTATGGCTACGGCACCGTGGAGCCGAATTTCTATTTCCTCCACCACCGCAGTTCCCTCCTTGGCCTCCGTGGGAGCCGTTATGGGAGCTGATTGGTGGAGAAGGTGGTCCAGGTGGGTTGCTTCCTCCAGCCAGAGCTTCATGGTGACGGCCACCATGCTGGCTTGATCCAGCGCGGTGTTCGTCGTTCCTTCGTCCGCCATTGCCGTCATTGTGACGTGGCTCAGTCGGACGGCTTGTGTGTCTAGGAGGAGCATTCTTTGCTGATCCTGCTCCCGATGTCGTGTTTCTTCATCTTCCCTGCGGTTATCTGATTGCTACCGGAAGGTTGCTGTTGAACCATTGTTGCTACAGTGTCTTGCTCTGCAGCCGGGGCGATGTTGCTCTAGATTTTTGCGGGTCTCTGCCGATATCCTGAAGAGATGGTTCTTGAATAGTTGTCTTCCCGAAGATTGGGACGGTAGCGGAGTTCCGGCTACCTCTGGGGCATTACATCTTGATGTCGATCAGTGTCCGTGCGGTATTAGTCGGATTTGGAGACCAGTTTCCCGCTGCTGGACGTGGCGACCTTATGTTGCTCTAGGCCCTTGGTGAGTAGCTTCACACTTAGTTGGACCTGGTCTAGACTTGGATAATTTGCCAGGATCTTTCGGGCTGCAGCAGTATTTTCTACGAGCGTGCTATACACCTGGTTTCCTTTGTTGTCAATCCGAGGCTATCCCACGGCTATGTCTCCTTTGAAAAGGGTCTTGTGAACTTCCAGATTTTTATTAGGCAGCTTAGGGTCGTTCCGGGTCTTCTGATACTACAGGGAGCTAGGCTGCCCTACTGCTACAATTCACTACTTTTCCTCGAGGAGATGAGTGGCTTCATCAAGGAGTACCTGGCGATGCGCTTCTAAGGCTTGGGCCCTATCCTCCACCTCCACGGGTGTAAGATCTGCAGCCGTCGGAATTGGTGTTGTAAGTGCATCTCTAAGAATTTTACGGGCACCAGCGGGTAACCACGTGTCCATCCAATGGAGTGCTTTTTGGTTCGTCGGGGATCAGAGCTCCATCTAAATCCTCTTCGTATTCCTCGATGATTACCTCATCAGTCGGAGGATCCTTAGTCAGAGTCTTCTTCTTCTTTGCCTTCTTGGTAGCACCGATAGCAAAGACGGCTTTGGGTCCGATTCCTGGAGTCAAGCTTCTTTCAGTACTTTCAGACATCTGGACGTCGGGGTTATCTCCGTGAACCATATCATCATGCGGTTCGGGAGAGATTTTTCCAAATCCTTAATCCATACTTCTGTAGGGGCTTTGATCCATAGTTTCTCCTTCTGCAGCCTTGGGAGTTGATCTCCTCTTTAATTTCCATGGAGAACTTTAGAAATTCTGCCGACATCATGGAATCATCCGAGGATGCTAGTATGTCAGTGTTTGTTCCGATTGCCTCTAGCACTGAGTTGTTGTCGTCTCCATCATCAGCAGAGCCATATCTGGATCCAATGTATCCGACAAAGTGTGATGTGTGCTCCCTGAGGTAGTTTCGACTTTCTTTGTTGGCCTCCTCGAAACTTTTTATGGTTTCAAGGATCTCTTCCATGTTGGCGTTTCCATGCAGTAGCATCCGCCTCAACGTGTGCATCAGGAGTGATTTTCCTACTCTAGCATCAGCAGAGCCAGATCCAGAGTTGTTGCTGCTTTGATCTTCGTGAGATTAGACCTCCTTGGGGAGATCTTCTTCAGAACCGATCTTTTCCACTATCTCCGCTTCAAGTGCGGGCTAGGTGGGATAGTTTTTTGAGACCCGGAACTCTGTCGCTTCCACAAACAAAGTGGATCTAGAAATTTCTTCCGCCTCTATCATCACCGCTAGGGTGGGTTGGGCAGGTTCAGCAAAACTGAGATAGACATCGATCTCACCAAAGGACATGATTGTGTAGATGGTCATGGGTTCCCTAGACAGAATCCAAGTCTCATCGAGAAGGACAAGAGGACATCGCTGGCGTAGAGGACCCGGCCGACAGCGATTGTATCGCTAATTCTGATTCGCACTGATTTCGCCTGGAACATAGATCCGAAGGTCACCTGGCCCATGGTGGGCGCCAACTATCGTCGGATTGAAGACATGTATGCCAAGAGGGAGTCCTCGAGGCGTGGAGAAATATGGGGTGTGAGACAACGGTATTCCAGGATGGTGAGAACACAAGCTTTACCTAGGTTCAAATCCGCCAGCGGTGGATGAATCCTACTCTTGCTAGCAATCCAGTAATACGGCAGAGCCAGAAGTACATATTACAAGAGAGGTTTCGCCTATGTGAGTTGAGGTTGTAAGTTGTGGGTACCCTAAAGGCTGGTCCCTAGGACGGCTTATATAGATGTCCGGCCTAGGGTTATAGGAGAGACCTATCCGGCTATGGTACAAAGTCGGTTATAGAGTACATCTTGGACTACAAGTAACTATACAAGCCTAAGTCGGTAAGTCTTATGGGCATTCCCGTAGCCGGATGGGCTTCCAACTTCTCTCCCTGACTAGGCCGCCCGTGAAGCAAAGATCTAACCTGAAGTGGGCCACCCTGGTCAGCGAGTCATAGTGGGTCTACCCAGAAAGTATATACCCAACGTCATCATCACCTCCACGCTACCAGCGGGGCGATCGATACGCCGGCCGCTAGCGGCACAAAGAGTAGGTGGATCTGCTACAACCACCACCTTCTACGAGAACTTGCAGGAGACATCGACCGCGATGTATCTTGTGCGCGCCGAAGCTGGCGAACTTGCCACCGCGCGAGAAGGGCATGTTGCCGAAGTTGTCATCTCTGATGAAGTCTAGCGAGCCGAATTGCTGGACCAAGACAGGGATGACGCGCTTGCCTGAGGCTATGAAGCTTCCTCTCCGGATGAACACCCCAGCCAGCGTCGCTACTGTCCATGGTGGGTGCCAACTGTCATGGTGGTGTCACGACAGATGTCATAGGGTGGCTAAAGTAGGGACGCTAGTGGATCCAGGGAGGGATAGTGCGGTAGATACCACACACAGAGACACACGATATACCCAGGTTCAGGGCTCTCCTAATGAGATAAAACCCTACTCCTGCATGCTAGATCTTATAATATGATCAACACCCAAGATACAATGGCTCCTCGAGTTGTATGAAAGAGGAAGAAGGAGCTCCTGCCTCTCTCTGTACTACTAACGATGAACTAGTAACCAAATGAACTGACCCTCTTCTAGGAGGCCCTGGTGAACCTTATAAAGGGGTTCCCAGGTTATAGTTAGGGCTAAGGTGGCATGGAATATGCCGTAGCAGAAGTCATTGGCTGGGCCCAGATGCTCTTCTTGTCAGCGATGGGACTTGACGTGCCCATGACCGCTAATGGTCTACCGCTAACATTGTTCCCTCCTGGAAATCCTCGATGGGACTTGGCTCTGTGATTTAGGGGCATGCCTGACTGAGCACGCTTATCTCCTCTGGGAATCCTGGGAGAGATAGAGGCGCTGACCTTGAGGCCGACATACACCTTCTTGGCGTATGCCAACCCATATGTTGACCTCAGCCCAAGTAACTCGGCTTGGGGGAACCTGTATAGAAGAAGCAATATACATGTTCTGCCGACATACTTTATATGTCGGCCAAGGTATACCAACTTAACCCGGCTTGGGTATCCCGTCCTATGTTGGTTGCCCCACATTTGTCAACCTTAGTCTTGGTTAATCTCATCTTTATACCGCAGCTTGACCCTACCGCGGGTCATCCCGTCGACAATCACTCTTATTTTATTCCTCAACAGAGAGTTACTAAAATTAGTTTTCCCTAACGGATGATGTCCTAGATTTTCGTAACTTCTCTCCCGTCCGGCTAAGATGTCAAGTGGGATTCCGCTAAAGTCCCACTTTTAATTCATTTGCCAAATTCTAGTTCAAATTTTTTCTTAAATTTAAACTTTTGGTGAATGAAATAGAAATGGAATTTTGACGGGATCACGTGACACCCTACGCCCGGCCGCCACACGGCATAGATAGTTTTTTTAACGAGGAAGGGTCTAGAAGGACCCAGAGCCGCGCATTACTTTATCAGGTGGATACTAATTACATCGAGGCCCCTTGCATCTATTGCCCAGACAACCCTAGAATTTGAAGTAGAGGCCATGAACATTACCAAAAAGACCCTAGGACAAAACCTAAAAAAGCAATCAGGTCCTAGTTCTTCTCCACCACCAGTTGCCGTCGACCTCAAGGCAAAGATGCCGAGGTCTTGGAGGAAGGTGCCCGCTCTCTCACTTCTGATGAAGAATCACTACAACCGGCCACTCGATGCCTCCGGGGACGAACCACTTGGCGGCAAAGGGGAAGCGAGCTCCGACGCATGATTCGCTGAGGGCCTCCGAAGGAGGTTAAACCAACAGGTCGTCATTCGACCAGAAAAGGAAGTAGCCCAGTGGACGCACTGCCGCCATCGGACCACTACGGATGTACATCAACAGAGCACACATCCACCTGAGAGCTCGCCGAGGCGAGCCACCTAGCAACCCACTAGATCGAAGCAGAAGAAGGCGCTCTACCCTCCATCGCCTCTACGGTCGGCCAAGGGGAGAGCACCAATAAACACCAAGAAGCCACGACGCCACTCCTCCTCTCCGCCACGGCCGACCAGAAGCAACGTTGTAGTAACACCGCCATCAATCTGATGCACCCCCCGGAGCATCCTCCTCCACCTCTATCCTCCATATCCCACCACCATGGTGAGAAAACAAAACAGATAGAAAAGAGGGAGGTTCTCCAACGCTGACCTCCATATTGGGAGGCCGCCCATCGAGCTTATTGAATAGGGACGGTGCAGCCCCACTCCCTTCCACCTCTGGCTCCAACCACCGAAGCTCCATGGACTGGAGAAGCAACACAGCCGGCCGGCCGACGCAGCTTGGGTGCGCCGACAGCCAGAATCCCATCGGCATAAGGCCAAACTCCACCAGGGGAAGAAAACTAACATCTGGATAAGGGGGCTGGCCTCCCTCTCCCAATCACTTCGGCCAGCGGGACTGTCGGAGGAGAGGGATAGGGGGTCGGGAAGCGAGCGGCGGAGCGATAGTTATTGGAGGGCGGTTGGGGATAAGGTTTCCGCGCGGTGTTGGTGAGTGGCCCCTGATTGCACACACATCGCTCTAAACATCACTTATCACGGATTTTGAGAACACAACTTGGAAGGGTGTATCAGCTTTTTCATAGAAGAAGAGGCCAAGATGGCCGGTACAACACCAAGAGGCAACACGATACAAACTCGACGTCACACGGTTTACAACCTGACCCAAACCGTCAAAACGACAAAGACACGCCTTGCGCTATCTTCAGCCATGAATAGCGAGGAAGCGATACACCGAGCTTCAAAGCAGCGTCACACCCGAAGAAGGGAACTTCACAACCGACTCTAACTCCGGGAAGGCACAAACCAACACATAGCCTGCTCATACACCTACAAACCTAACCCAAACCATCAAAACGACAAAGACACGCCTTGCGCTATCTTCAGCCATGAATAGCGAGGAAGCGATACACCGAGCTTCAAAGCGGCGTCACGCCCGAAGAAGGGAACTTCACGACCGACTCTAACTCCGGGAAGGCACAAACCAACACATAGCCCGCTCATACACCTAAGTAGGCAAGTGGACAACGGGACCGAATCCATAGCGCCCCGGAAGCCCATGCTCTCCAAGTGGCACACCGAGGACTCATCGAACCACCTAAGCGACGCCCCTAAGGAGGGAACGACATACTCGTATTCTCCAACTGCCACAGATGAAATATTCAAGAACAAGTACTCTGAATCAATGGTACTCGAAATATTCAAGAACAAGTACTCTGAATCAATGGTACTCGTAGTCTCCAGAATTCATTTATGTATCATCAGTTAGTAGAATAACCCATTCCTAGCTGAGGTTGCATCAAGATACATGAAAATCAAATACAAACATGAGCAGAGGTAAGGAAAATACTAGTGTAGTACTAGTATACATGAATTTACAACCTACAAATATACCGTACTACCTGTTCCAAACTTCAGCCTCACCGTATGCCATCATAAAAGTATACTGAGCTCTCCACTAACTCATTTTTGATTCTTTTGAACTAATTTCCGTACAAAAAACAAAGGTAAGACAGAACAATAAGATCTAAAATCTATGAACTACGCAGAGCGACATAGACAGAATCACGCATCTTCAGCAGCCCCACTTGCGAGGCACAGCTCGTGGAGCTCATTCAGAATCCACTCCTCCCCGGTGTGTCCACCAAGAACCAAGACCCTGGTACCACCAACCACACAGGTGCTGTGCCCCCAAGCGAACTTCGGCGGCTGCCCAGGAACGTTCAGGATCCTCCATGTTGGCTTCTCCTCTGCCGGGTCAAGCAAGAAAAGTTCGGCGGGTGAGTGCAGTCCAGCAATTGAGCCACCAAATATCATGATCCTCCCACAGGGCAGGGTCACAGTGACATGATCGAGCCTTGGTGGTGGACCAACACTTGGAAACCCAGTTGTCGCTAACTGCCTCCATTGCGGATTATCTTCGCCAATGTCCAGAGTGTAGGCATCACTTGAGCGCAGCCGAAGCGAGCCACTCTTCGCCAATCCACCAAACATAAATATTTTAGTCTTACCATAAACAGACAATGTGTGGCCAAGGCGGGATGACCAGGAGGTAGGGATCTCCTTCCAAGCTGGACTTTCCTTTGTGAGGTCAAGCAGGAATGTGTCGCTTAGAAGCACACCAGATTCGGCACACCCCCCTGACACAACAAGTTTAGAACCGTCCAGGGTGCAAGAACTGTGCCAAGACCGTGGCAATGGTGGGCCGTCACTTGCAACTTCCCTCCAGGTGGGATGCTGGGCATCCAGATCAAGGACGAAGACATCATTAAGCAAACCTTGCTGTCCGCAGCCTCCAAATACTACCAGCCATGAGCCATTTAGCCATGAGAGCGTGTGTCCCCAGCGGCCAGGTGGGGAAGCAGAAACCTTGACAAGGCACCATTCTGGCTTTGCAGCCTCCAGGTTAAGCACAAAGGTGTCATTCATAGGCTGCATGTTGACTCCCTCCCCTCCAAAAAGGACGAGGCGGTTACCCACAGTGCAGGCACTAAAGTTGCACCTGGATGGCTCAACGCGTCCTCCAACTGTGAACTTCCTCCATGAGGCTGCCTCAAGGGTTGTTAGTTCTCTTGCAAGACGACCCCATCCTAACATCTTGGTGCTCGTCTCAAGCCTGCCAGTGACATCTCTTCCCCATGCGTTCTGGCATACCATTTTTCTCAGATGATCATTTTTTGTCAGCTCATGCATTCTAGTGCAGACTGATCCAATGGATGCCATATCTCTGGGTGACAGGCGAGATAAGATATTATGAGCCAGAACTTCATCTGAGAGCTGGAAGATACCACAGTAGTCTGAACATTGGACTTTAGGGGTATGCTCATGAGAAGCGGGGTTCATATCTTGAATGCTGAGCCTGTGGCTGGACTGTTGTTTATACACTGGGTAAGATATGTTGCTGGGATCGATGTTGGCATCGGAGAACAGCTGGATCGCAATAATGTGTGTCAAAGAGCCATCATCCCCATGCAATGGAATGAGCCTTAGCCGGTTGTTCAGTGGAGCGCCATCTTTCCGGAAATTCAATAGTTCACCTTGGAACTCAATTCCATCACTGAGGCACCGCCGCATCTCTGAAACAACCATTGGATCGACAAGGGGGTGTCGTCTTTGGGCACGTGGATCCCGAAACTGTAGAAACCGACTGAAAATAAAGTTTGAGTCAACAGAGTAATGTGAGAAGCTTGGTCAGGCCTCTGACAAATATTTTACTGAATTGTTAAGCTTAATTCAAGTACGATACAGTTTGACAATTGGAACATGTGCAAAAAATTAAGTCAAGCATAAATGAAGATAGTAACTAATTTCAGCAATGAATAATATCAGTGGATCAATCAAACATATAGAGGACCTACATATGTCTAATAGCCTGACTCAAACAACTAAGTATGCATATTTTCGTTTGGTTTGATATGTATGCATATTTATTTCAGTGCTTTTTGGAAATGTGAAATTTGAACCCAAGTCATTTTGGATACAGACAAAACCAAAATTTAGAAACGACTACCAATATGTTCAGAAATATCAAGGTCAGATATATAGAAATCTTATGCAGAAATTATGTGATAAGCACTTTCACGTATATACATTTATTGAGTTTTATACATACACTGCAAAAGAAATCAGTGGAAATATTTGCACTTTGGAGACCATTTCGATCTCCAAAACTACAACTTTTTGAGCACCGGTGGGAGTACTTCAATAACCCATTAGGTTTTAGAAAGTTAACTTTTAGGACATACAAATAAGATATTTGCCACTGCTTGTTTGGTCTGAACTATCGAAGAATAGAACTTCTTACAGACATACACAATTCAAATAATTGTTTCTTTTAACAGATATTTTATCCAATACTAAAGAAGCTCATTTGCAGGTACGAAGTACCGCAACTGCCTCCTACAGATATCATACAACAACGGTGCAATACTAACTTATTTGAGCTGTCTTACGGTGATTGGGGAGTACTTCGAAGTACTTCCCAGGACTCCTGTCTAATTTATACCGCCCATTCGATCTAGCCTAATAATTAGATTTCAAATTAACACAATCGAGGGCATGCAGAAGACGATGAAGCCAGCAGACAGCAAACGAGCGAACGGACCCAACTGACCAGGCAGCGGCCAGACAGGGCCGACAGGCCGGAACCGTGTAGGTAAGCGACAGCGACAGGAACCTTCAGGTGTGACGGCGGTCTGGAGGGTGGCCGGGAGGCCAGAACCGCGCAGGTGTGAGCAGCAGCAACGGGAACCGTCGGGTGAGGCGGCGGTCTCGAGGGCGGCCGGGCGGACAGATGTAGACGGCGGCCGGAGATAAACAACAAGCAACGAGTGGCAGTAGCACGGGAAAAATCGATATGGCGGGCGGTTATGGCGGCTTCGTCGAATAGCAGTAGGCGAAGTCAAACTCGAAGCTGAGTGTGCTGCTGTCTGCCCACGACTTCACCGGCTGCCCGGGACGTCGCTGCCTCCAGGTCGAAGTCCCCCGCCTCCTCAAGATAGGTGTCTGCCAAGGCATCAAGGTCGTGCCCAGCCCAAAATCTGTAAACGATGGCCAGCATGGGAGCCAGCAGGCGGGCAGGCCGGCCGGGGTTCAGTCTGGGAGGCCAGAAGACAATGGTCGGAGGACCGTCGGCGGACTACGGAGAAGAGCAGGGCAGAGAGGGCTGCGGGGCGGGCTGGAGCCACGGGACAGCGACAGGAGCCAAGCTGGCAGAGGTAGGTGGAGAGGACAGTGGGGCAGGGAGGCTTGAGAAGATAACCACAGCATTCTCCCTCGTCGCCAGGTCTTGAGGTGGTTGACTACGCCGGCATGTCGGCGGCTGTCGGAAAGGGGATTCTGAGATGACAGAGAGTGACACGTGGACCTTTCTTTTTGCGAAATTCCACCCATCTATTAATAATCATCAACAGCGGTACAAAGAGCCTTAAAAGTAATAGAAATTACAAAAAGGTCATTGGACCACCTAGCGACGACTACAAACACTAGCACGAGCCAAAGACGCACCGCCGTCCTCGCCCCTCCATCACCGGAGCCGGGCAAAGCTTGTCGTAGTAGAGCTTGTTGTAGTAGACAGACGGGAAGTCGTCGTGCTAAGGCCCCAAAGGACGAGCGCACCAGAGCAGCAACCATTGCCGAAGATGACAACCGTAGATCAGAAGAGACTGACCTTAAACCACACCGACGAATACGGAAAACGATCAGATCCCAAGAGATCTGCCAGACACACGACTCCACGCGCCCTCCGCCGGAGCCTTATTCTGACTTCAGGACATAGCCGCCACCTCAACATCCCGAAGAAGACACTGAAAAAAGGGCTAAACAAAAACGAAAACTCCCCCACCGGCGAGAGGCCGTGGTCCGCCACACCTCCAAGGCCCTAAGGCCACCGGAGGCCATATTGACTCCAAATTGTCTACCTACCCGTTAATTAAATTAAATGAATAATATTTCTAGAATTATCCTGTACATTTTAGTATTTTCCAATACATCTTTCTAGTACTTATTTTTCCACCTTGGATCGACTTGGTTGGACGGCTACTAAAATCGCCAACCAAAGTAAAAATTATAAACTTATTTACATGTACTAAATAGCTACAGCCATGCTCCTAACGGAAGCACTCCTCAAAACACCACACGCTGTCACAAATTCTTTGCTCAGATGCTATCCACATCTATGCATACATGGGCACATCCCGTTTTGCATGCGAAATATAGTCTAGTTTTATTCTTGTGACATGTCCTTCTCTACGTGCAAGTGGTCAATATTAGTAGAGCGAGATACGGAGAAAATATCAGGAAGAGAACAAGGAACGGCTCCATACATGCGTCTTCACCCTCTACCTTTCAATTCGTATGGCACAAGATGCTAAATGCCAGAATGTAAGAAATATCAAGATTCTACACTTCCAGTAAGTGAGTACGTATCTTTGCACAAGCATTACAACCACAAACACTGCAAAGCTAAGTGGTGCAGGGATATCCTGAAATCTAAAATCGAACTGCACGAATGCGAATTTAAGTCCTAATTTTTGGACGAATGGGTCGCATTCAAAACTGATTAGCCGCACTTCTCAGTTGTGAACATTGAGACTAATACAATAGAAAGCTTAGAACAACAAGCATTTTAGATTACACACTGAGATAAGCATTTTAGATCACACACTGAGATAAGCGTAGAAGAAGAGCTAGCACACACAGGAGGTTCGAGCGCTCACCAGTTCCGGCCGAGGACCTCGTGCGCGCGGTACCCCGTGGAGGCCTCGAAGGCGGCGTTGACGTAGATGACGGGGAAGTCGGGCTCCATCGCGTCTGCCACCACGATCGCCGCCGCCCTCTGCTCACCCGCCGGGCCCATCCCCAGCCCCCACGCCCACCCCTCCTCTTCCTCCAAGTCGTCTCCGTCCACCTCCATTTCCATATCCTCTTCCTCTGCGGTGTACAGCCTCATCCGCTTCACCGCCACGACGGCGCCGTGATCCATCGCGTCAAACATGCCTCGCTCTCTCCTCCGAGCACTCGTGGGTTGGAAAAATGGAGATGCCGCCGCTGATGCAAAAGAGGGTGGGAGATATTTTCCTGCCTTAGCAGAGGAGTACTACTTGTTTTCAAGGGCGCGCGAGAGAAGGGGCACGAGGTTGGTGGCTAATTACCAGATTCGCCAGAAAATATCTCGCGCTCGGTGCCATGGCCGTTTTGCCGGGACGGTGGAGTGGGCCCACTAGGCGGCATCCAAGGTCGCACGTTGCCAGTTTTTTTATGGGGCGTGCTGGGCGTCCCGGAGGATCCCTCGCACAGATCCTCCCGGTCGACAGCCTTTTTTTTTAAGGAACACTACAGCATTCCATTACGATAACAGGCTGGACGGGTGGCCACTCGCCAGCTACAGCGTATTTTACAACATCTGGGAACTGGCCAAGCCAAGTTTTATAATGGCTTCCATACAAACACCGTGCGCAGCTAAATTATGTGCAGCACATTACACGCCCCGGAGCAAGTTTTTTTTTTTCGAAATTTCACCGATCTATTGATAATCATCAAGAGCAGTACAAAGATTCCCAAAAGTAATAGAAATTACAAATAGGTCATTGACCACCTAGCGACGACTACAAACACGGGCACGAGCCGAAGGCGCGCCGCCGTCCTCGCCCCTCCATCACCGGAGCCGGGCAAAGCTTGTCGTAGTAGACCTTGTTGTAGTAGACGGACGGGAAGTCGTCGTGCTAAGCCCCCAAAAGACCAGCGCACGAGAACAGGAACCATCGCCGAAGATGACCAGCGTAGATCGGAAGAGACTGACCTCCAAACACACCAACGAAAGCGAAAAACGACCGGATCCGAAGAGATCCGTCGGACGTACGACTCCACACGCCCTCCGCCGATGCTAGGTGCATCACCGAAGCGAGGATAGGACGGGGAGGACTTTATTCCGACTTTAGGACGTAGCCGCCGCCTCAACATCTTGAAGAAGACACTAAAAACAGTCTAAATAAAACACTGAGACCTCCCGTCGGCGAGAGGCCATGGTCCGCCACGTCTCCAAGGCACTAAGGCCACCGGAGACGAGACGGACCGGTGGCGTCGCCGGCGGAGGGAAGGAACCCTAGATGGATTTTTGTCGCCGCCTATGGAGCGTCTTTATTTAAAACCAAGACGCATAAGGGTTTGTTTGATTCAACTTGTACATCTTTAAAACCAAGACGCATAAGGGTTTGTTTGATTCATACTAATTGCATAGAAATTGTGTAGGATTTGAATCCCATGAGAATTTTTCCTATGTAACTGTTTGATTCATAGGAACACATCCTATAGGAATTAATCCTATAGGAATCTTGTAGTGCAATTCCTATAGAAAAGAAACATTAGATCAAATCTCATAGGAAAATTCCTTTGCTACATCAAACATGATTCCTCTTCCCATAGGATTCAAGTGGCATGACATCTCAATCCTATGTTTTTCGTATTCCTATACTTTTCCTATCCTATGAATCAAACAAGCTCTAAGACATTTAATTTCTCTGAAGATTGCTCCGAACATGGATATGTCATAGTCTTCAGTGGAGACAGCCTGCTTCAGCACTACATAATCAGTTTCAAACACTATGGTTTGACAGTCCATATGAGAAGCTATGCATGTTGCCTGTAACATGGCTTGTGCTTCAGTATGGAGAGCATTGGAAGCTCGCTCCATGTTGCCTGCGACCAAGATGTCGTATTTGTTGCGGATGGTGAAGCCCCACCCTCCTGCTCGAGATGCCTCTTTAAAGGCGTCGTCTGTGTTGATCTTAAGGATGTTGGTCGACAGCCTTCCGGTGTAGCCTTTCGTGTCCATCCGATCCTATCACGAGGATCGCTTTTTCACCCCGCAAAGAAAAACAAAGACCATAAAAAGGCCCCCGTCTAACCGCATTTGTGGCTCTGCTTGGCTTATCGCTTATGGCAGACCCTCCACGCCTCGGAGCAGCTCCACCATGAGACCGCCTGCGCTGCTCCACCATGAGACCGCCTGCGAGGAATCTTGTTGCAGAAGATGACCCCGGTGACTAGGAACAGCGGCTGATTCATAGCAGAGCCACCGCTGCCAATGACAGTTGTACCGTGCTACTAATGTAGCAGGCCTGCTTGTCGTTGGCAACAAGACCTCCACCTCTTTGTAGCACCGGAATCCGCCCGCTCGTAGCAACGCCAAAGACCCTGGCCTCGCAGCGCGGCTAGCTTCATGTAGCACCAGCGAGCATGGTCGCAGCAGCGCCTCCAGCTGCCTCCATCTCGCCTCGGAGACTTTTCGTTTCCCCTCGGGTTATCGGGCTTGAATCCTGCAAAGGATGGGCCCAGACCTTCTTCCATGTCCGGAATGAGGGCACTGAAGATTTGATTCGGTTGCTGCCCTACGCTCCGGGTCCACCTGACACGGAATTCTGGGAGAAGGTCCCCAAGAACCCTACAGCTCTGGCCAACCAAGTTAACAAGAGGTTCGCGGAGCTGAAGAGACTCGGATTGCGCAACGAGGATGCTATGATCATGTTCGTGCGCAACCGAATCTCTCCCCTCCAGAAGCGCACCCACAAGTTGTGCCACATGAGTTTCAGCCGCGACCCCAACCGAACCTCCTCCTTCGAGTTGAGCAACACGGAGATTTTTCGCTGGGTTAAGGCTCTCTTCACCACCCACCGGGACTTCTCCGCCGAATGGACATGGAGAATTGAGCACTACTGTCGTGACATGCTCCCTCCCGCGGTAAGCTTTGTGGGGCAAACTTATTTCGGATCACATATGTGTCGGTTTTTGTTCTATCTTTGACTCTGTTCTTCATGCTTTTTCTCAGCTGTTCCTTCAGCAAACTCTCGAGGATGGTACAGATCCGACCCTTAAGTGGGCGCCGGACCGAGAAATCCCGGATGAGGAGGAGCCAGACCAGGAGATGTTTCTCCCTATGACCAACGCTACCAAACGACCCAGCGGTAAATTCTCTTCTCTTAGATATTGGCCCGATGATGAGGATGACTCGGATGTCGACGTGATTGAACCTGTTGAGGCTGTCCCTCTTTCTTTTGCCTTTCCGGCATCAGCTAACCCCGGTGGGCATATCCACGAGGATCCTCCACTTGCTACGGGCGAGCCGGTTCCGGTGGCGTAGAAGAAGAAGCGCAGAGCCACATCAAGTTCTTCCTCCGAACCTTCTCAGCCCACCAAAAGGCAAAAGAAGGCCGGAGACAAGACTGCCTCCAAGCGGGCAGGCAAAGCCCCGGCACGAAGGGCTCAGAAACCCAAGGAGGCCGAAACCTCGGATGCGTAAGTCATTTTTCGTTGCGTAACTCACTTTTCCTTGCATTGTGGCAATTTCTCTTCTAACATTATTCTCTTCTTCAGGCCTCCAGTGGAGGTCCCTCAGAGCGGATCAAGCATCTCTTCACCGCTTCGATCCGGCCCTTCTCCTCCTCGTGACGACGAGTCACGCCCGCTGAGCCCTATTCCGAAGGGTTCTGCGGCTGCTCCGGGTTCCGCACTACCTCGTCGAGAGGAACGCGACCTCGGAGCAGGAGGGGTCGGTCCAGTCGAGGCGACGGTGTCCACCACTTCGGCATCACCGCAACCAACAGCCACCGAGTCTATCTCAACACCAGCACCAGCAGCAGTTCCAGTACCAGCGACCGAGCCAGCACCAGCACCTGTTCCGGCACCGAGGAAACCAACAACAACTCCATGTTCAGCTACGAGAGCTCCGGTGCCAAGTTCTTCCGCCTCGTCTGAGTCATCTCAACCTCGGCGAGGAACCACTTCAGCAGCTTCCAAGGGGAAAACCACTGCAGTTACTTGTTCCCAGCAAGCTAAGGGCAAAAAGGCTCCGGATACTACCAAGTCAGCATCCGTCGAGGCTGGGCAGCAAACCCTAGCATCAATGCTTCCCAAGAAAACTCCGGCAGCGAAAGATGTTCCTGCCGAGCCAACTGATGCGCAGCAGATGGTTCTGCATACCAGCCCGACCCTTGCCTTGGTTGAGAGGAAAGAAGCTCACGCAAAGGGCTTGGTGGCACCCCATATGCCTACCGGTGAGCGGTACCCTCCGAGTCTTATTGAGTTCGTCATGAACTGGAATAAGGCGGAGTTCGTCCACAACGACGATCTCCCGGAAAAGTTCGGCCCCGCAGAATTTTCCGCCCAGATGAATACCGCCGCTAAGGCAATTAACCTCACGGGACGAATGATGGAGGTATGTCGTTTCTCCTTTACATGCTATAGATAATAACCATTAGTCCCCGAGCCTCCGGTGGAGTAGCTTGTTACTCGGCCGGATGCTCATTAGAAAACTAACGTAGCTCCATGTAAACTTCGAATATGCACACACCTAGAGCCGGGTTAAGTTCCACTTGGCCCGGATCTTGTACACTTCGAATATGCACACACCTAGAGCCTGGTTAAGTTCCACTTGGCCCGGATCTTGTACACTTCGAATACGCACACACCTAGAGACGGGTTAAGTTCCACTTGGCCCGGATCTTGTACACTTCGAATATGTACCAAGCTAATTTTACACTTCTGTACTTTTTTCAGGTAACCACCAATCGCCGGAGCGCTGAATTCCAACGCCTGCTGGATACCCACAAGATGCTACGTGCAAAACATGTTGCACTTATTGCAGAACATGAAAAGAGGGGTAATTTTCTCCCTCGGCACTTCTCCATTTTTCTTCACCTTCTTCTGCCGAACTAATCTCCTCATTCGGTTTCTGCAGCTGGGGTGGAGGCTGAGAACAAGATCATGCGGAAGAATTTGGAGGAAATCCGGGGTATGTGCTCTCTTGTCCGACCTCGTAGTGTTTTCCATTTCCTCTTCTCCTTGGCTCGGCAAACATTCACTCCTCGGCTCTGCCGGGTCAACATACTATTTCAGCATCGCTTGAGGATAGTGTGCCCGTGCCTGATATGATGCTGCATTTTCTCGAACAAGCAGGGCAGCATCAAGCCGAGCTGAAGAAGAAAGATGACGAGCTTGCTCTCCTGCGGACTAAGGACAACGAGATTGCCAAGCTCAAGGCTGAGATGGAGAAGATGAAGACCCAACACCAAAGCGAGCTCCAAAAGGTTGGCCAGAACTTCATAGAGGAGCATGAGCGCCTTACTCTCCAGATCTCTAAGGACCAGCAGCTACTCAAAGAATCCGACGTCCAGCTTGAGTCGGCAAACGCTGAGCTTGAGCAACTTCACAAGAGACGCGATGACTGCATCAAGGAGTTGACCCGGATTCACAGCCACATTTCACGTAAGTTCTCTTCCATTATCCGACATAATTCTCCGGGTTAGTTCATATGTCTTTGCTTCAGCTTCTTCCTTTGCCTTGTTTCCAGACCACTTTCCAGAGGGTACTTCTATTGCAAGCGCTGTTGTTGCCAAATTTCATCGAGAGAGGGGTACTCCCGTCGCTCTTGACGGTGAGGGCATTCCCTTAGACATGGAGGACCTATTGGTCAGCCTGTCATCTCGCGTGGAAATCATCAAGAACTACGTCAAAGATCTCCTCGACGTTGCCGTCTGGATTTTCAACACGTTCTGGCCCAATGAGAGTGCTCCGAAGAGGATCACAGTTCTTGCTGAAAAGCTGTCAGATATCGAGACCCAGCTCGACCTCTGGAGGGAGTCTGTTGGGCGTGCCGCAGCTGATACTATCCTTCACCATATTCTCACATGGTACGAGAAGATCGACCTCAGCCTCCTTACAGGCCGGCGCACCGGATCCAGATGGACCGATGATCCGGAGTGGGTAGCTCGGCGCCAGGCTTGTGCCTACAGCCTCGTCAAATATTCTCCTATCCATGACTGGGTTGAAGGACCGAGCTTCCTGGAATCCGCTGGGGACGAGCACATGGAGAACATTGAAGATGGGTCAGATGAGGGCGGAGAAGATGATGCCTCAGATATTGAAGATAGCGACGACGACGCCGAACTTCCTCCTCCTGCTGCTCCTTAGTTCAAAAACTTGAAAATTTATTAGATCCCCGGTATGCCGGGTGCAATTGTATGCTGTTATATGTGATATTTTGCTACTACGTGTCTATGCCGGATTAACTAGGGCGTAGTCCCCGAGTTTCATTTTCTTGTTCGTCCAATTCTCTGGCTCGGTCCGTGTCTACCTTGATTCGGTTTTACGACTTACGAATCCGAGCTTCAAAAATTGTTTTAACAATACTTAGAAACTTTTAGGCTTAGCTCAAAATAATTCAGCATAATAACTTGAAAATAAATACAGGGTTAGTCCGAAAAACAAACGTTAGCTCGAATAAACTCGTTTCCTTAGTCGTTTTTCATGTGCTACGCAATTCCAAACTTGTTCTCTTGCTTGCCATGAAGCCAATTCTTGTTGGACAGCAGCAAGTCGAAGAGTTGGGTTTTTGGTGCTCACACATTACTAATCCGGGTTAAGTGAAATGACTTATTCCAGCTACCGCATAAGAAGTAACAACAAACATTATTAAGGCAGTCCCCGAGTTACTGCTCGAGGCGCTGCTATTTCATTGATAAGCTCATTGCCGACATACATACCGACATATGAGACGACTCGGATACAAACACTTCTTAGCTAAGTGTAGAAGGGACGAAGTAGTGCTACATTCCACGGTCGCTTAGATTCCTCTCCGGACCTGTCCGCCTTGTTCTTTTCCTGTGGCTTTGTATCTATAAGATAGTAAGAATCATTGTGAAATGCTTTGCTCACAATGAACGACCCTTCCCATGGGGGGATAATTTATGCATGCCAGTAGTACGTTGTACCAACCGGAGCACCAGATCGCCTTCCCGAAAGACTCGGGGGCACACTTTCCGTCTATGATAGCGTCGTAGATTTTGCTGATATATGGCGGATCTGGACAGTGCTAGTTCTCTCGCTTCTTCCAGCAGATCAACATCATTTTGTCGGGCTTCTTGCACTTCGGCTTCTGTGTATTGGGTGACCCTAGGCGAATCATGCTCTATGTCGGCTGGTAATATAGCTTCTGCCCCATATACCAGAAAAAATGGTGTATAGCCTGTTGATCGATTCGGAGTTGTTCTTAAACTCCACAGTACCGCTGGTAGTTCTTTTATCCAGCACCCCGCTGATCTTTGCAGCGGCTCAATGAGCCGGGGTTTTATCCCGGATAATACTATTCCGTTGGATCTTTCCACTTGTCCATTCGATGCGGGGTGGGCTACCGAGGTTACATCCAGCCGGATCTTCTTATCTCGGCAGAATCGTGCAAATGCTCTTTCAGCAAAATTTGTTCCATTATCAGTTATAATACTGTGTGGATAACCGTATCTCAAGATGATGTCTTTGAGAAATGTCACGGCCGTAGCTCCATCACATTTTCTTATAGGTTTCACTTCAATCCATTTTGTAAACTTGTCCACCATGACCAAAATGTGTGTCATGTTTCCTCTTGCTGGTTTGAACGGGCCATCCATATCCAAGCACCATACAGCAAATGGCCACGTAATTGGTATGGTCTTGAGTTCCTACATAGGCATATGTGTCTTGGTGGCGTACCTTTGACAACCATTGCATTTTCTCACCAGATCTTCTGCTTGTTCTAAGGCACTTGGCCAGTAGAACCCATGCCGGAATGCTTTTGCCACTAAGGCTCAGGATGAGGCATGATGCCGCATTCTCCTTGGTGTATATCTCGGAGGATGTCAAGTCCTTCTTCCGGGTCAACGCATCGCTGGAGGACGTTGGTTACACTCTGTTTGTACAACTCGGAATTGATGATTGTGTATGATTTTGCTCTCCTCTGAGTTTGCCTGGCTAATACCTCCTCAGTGGGTAACGTTCCATCTTTCAGGAATTGGAATATAGGCAGTGCCCAAGCTGGTATCACTCGTGGAGGGAACATCTCCTCATCAATTTCCATCTGATCTACCGGCATAACTTCAGCCGAATCACGCTGAGCAGTCCCCGGGTCTAGCGAGGTAGTCCCCGGGTTTGCCGAGGCAGTCCCCGGGTTGGCTGATGCAGTCCCCGGGTTTGCTGATGCAGTCCCCGGGTTTTGCGTACTACCTCCCGTGTCAATGTCCATGGGCTTAGCTCCGGATTCCGTATTTTTCGGGACATAGATCGAGTCGGTTCCTGGGGACGGCCTGATAGATGGTTTTCTGAGGTGTTCCAATGCTACACCTGGTGGAATTGCCTGTCGGGTCGATCCGAGCTTCGACAACATGTCGGCAGCCTCGTTTTCCACTCGGGGTACATGGTGAAATTCACATCCTTCGAAGTAACCATATATCTTCTGCACGTGAAATTTGTATAGTGCCATGTTTGGATCCAGGGCGTCCCACACTCCGGACACTTGCTGCACCACCAGATCCGAGTCTCTAAAGCATATTATTCGACGTATGCCAATCTCCTTTGCCACTTTGAGCCCATGCACAAGAGCCTCATACTCAGCGACATTATTCGATGCCGCGAAATGGATCTGCAATACGTATTTTAGCTGGTCCTTCTTTGGCGAGGTAAGCGCAACCCCGGCGCCTAATCCGGTTTTGGTTTTCGACCCGTTAAAGTGCATCCTCCAGTAGTTCGGATCTAGTGGCGGTGGTTCGTATTGTACCTCGGCCCAATCCACAAAAAAGTCCGCCACAGCCTGAGATTTGATCGCTTCTCTTCTGTCATATTGGGGCGCATAAGGGGCTAGCTCGATTGCCCATTTTGCAATTCTACCACTCGCATCCTTATTACCCATTATCTCGGATATGGGAGCTTCACATATCACTTTGATGGGGTGCTCCTCAAAGTAATGCTTTAACGTCTTTGCCGCCATATAGACACCATATGCTACCTTTTGAAAGTGCGGGTAGTTCTGCTTTGAGGCAGACAATACCTTGCTCAAGTAATATACTGGCCTCTGCACCGACTTACCCTCTTCATTGCGCTCCACTACAATCACTGCACTCACAACTCGGTTGGTTGCGGCTATGTAGACCAACATTGGCTCCTTTGATAGTGGAGAGGCTAACACTGGTGCAGTGGACAACATCCTTTTTAAGTGGGCAAAGGCTTCATCGGCCTGTGGCGTCCAAACGAATTTATCCGACTTTTTCATGAGTTGGTAGAGAGACAGTGCCTTTTCTCCCAACCGACATACAAACCGACTCAACGATGCCAGGCACTCAGTGAACTTCTGGACATCGTTAAGGCCCTTCAGCAGCTCCATTCGCTCGATGGCTCGGATCTTAGTTGGGTTAACTTCGATACCTCGGCTGGAGACGAGAAATCCGAGTAATTTTCCAGCCAGGACACCGAAGGTACATTTTTCCAGGTTAAGCTTCATCCGGAACCTCCTCAAGTTCGCGAATGTCTGCCTGATGTCGTCAAGGAGCGTTTTGCTTTCCTTGGTCTTGATTACCACATCATCCACGTATACTTGTACGTTCTGACCTATTTGGTCGTGCAAACATTTTTGCATACATCTTTGGTACGTTACACCTGCATTACGTAAACCAAACGGCATAGTGCGATAGCAATAAGCCCCGTACGAGTTAATAAACGCAGTCTTTATTTGATCATCCGGGTTCAGAGGTATCTGGTGGAAACCAGAATATGCGTCAATGAATGACAATAGTTCACATCCCGCGGTTGAGTCTATGACCTGATCTATCCTCGACAGTGGAAATGGATCGTTTGGACACGCCTTATTCAGGTTCGTGTAATCGATGCACATACGCCAAACCACTGCCACGTTCGGATCATCCTTCTTCTTTTCTACCAGCACCGGATTAGAGAGCCAATCCGGATACAACACCTCCATGATAAATCCTGCTGCTAGTAACCGAGCTATCTCATCCCCAATGACTTTTCTCCTATCCTCGGCGAAGCAGCGGAGAGGTTGCTTCACCGGCCTTGCTCCGGGCCTTACATTCAAAGAGTGCTCGGCCAACTCCCTCGGAACACCTTGCAAGTCCTGTGTAGACCAAGCAAAAATATCCCGATTCTCACGGAGGAAGTTGACGAGCTCGCTTTCCTATTTATCAGTTAACCCGACACCAATTATTACGGTGCGCTCCGGGAACATGTCATCAACTGGAACTTTCTTGGTGTCCTTTGCGGCTTGGAACGAAACGCTGCCACGCGGGTTACTCAATGCCGGCATATACTGCTGTGCGGACTGAGCTAATGCCGCCACCTCCTGGATCTTTCTTTTCTCTTGCGCAATCACAAGTGACTCAGCTAGGTTAGACCCGGCTGAAGCACACTCAATGGAAGGTCGGAAATCCCCAGCAATGGTAACCACTCCATTTGGTCCGGGCAACTTCATCTTTAGATAATTGATGTGGCAGCTTGCCATGAACTTGTTCAATGCTGGTCTTCCGAGTAACGCGTGATACGCACTTTCCAAGTTTACCACTTCAAATTCCAGATTCTCAGTTCGGCAGTTATCCCTTGTGCCGAATAGCACGTCGACCCGGACTTTGCCTATGGGCTCACAAGAAATGCCTAGTACAATGCCATGGAAAGTTGTTCTCGTAGCCTGGAGCATGTTCTCCGAGATGCCCAACTTGTGGATCGTATCCGCATACATGATGTTAATGCTACTGTCATTGTCAATCAGTACCTTGGAGAACCTCACATTGATGTTTGGTTCAATGAATGTCGGATCTAGCACTAGCGCATACGAGCCTGGACTTGGCATAAGCTTAGGATGATCTTTGATGTTCCAGGTGATTTCCTAGTCCGACCAAGGCATGTACCTCGTCACTGCTGGCATTACCGCATTGACCTCCATATGTCGGCGCTGCAAGATTTTCCTATCTGTTTCCTCAGTTGTGAACACACAATAGCTCTGGTGATGTTCTCTGTATTCATTCCTTCCCTTATTGCCGGGGTACCTCTGATCCGGCTGTTGCTGATTTTCCACCTGATGCACTGCATCCCTTCTCTCATTGTTGTCATACCTCGGCGGAGGGGGAGGCAACATTAACTGTTGCGTGTTCGCTTCGGGGAGCAATTGCTGTCGGGGTAACTCCTGCCGAGGTTGATCATTCCGGGGTGCCTGAGCATTCCCCGAACCACCTTGTTCTATCTTACGCATCCACTCACATTGCCTCGTTGTGTGACCCGCCGGGCTATTTGGCTGGTCCAACATCGACTCATAGGTATACCTCGGACGGTCTTTCTTTTCTTGCCACTGTTTCTTTTGCTCCGGAGTCCATGTTTTCTTGCCATCGTTTCTTGGAGTCCATTTCCCTCCCGTTCTCTGGCGTTGGTTGCTCCCTGCTCCGGGTTGATCTTGATTCACAGCTGCAACTTGTTGCAAACCGTAGCGATGATCCGGCCTATCATCTCTTCTTTTTCCTCTGTAATCATTCCTCCGAGATGACCCGGCTCCATCCCTCTAATAGTATTCCTCGTTTGACTCATTTGACGCGATCCTAGGTTGAGTCGGATCACCCAAAGCATACGAATCAGCAATCCGGATCATCTCTGCCAATGTAATTGGCATTTTCCTTTGCAACTTCATCCACAACTCGCTTCCATACCTGCACCCTTGTGCAAACCATGATATGGCTTGTGACTCTATGACACCCTCACACGAGTTTCGCACGGTACACCACCGGGTCAAGAATTCACGATCCGTCTCATTAGGTCTTTGCTTGCACATTGCTAGAGTCTGCGGCCTATTCGGCCTCTGATATGTACTTGAGAAGTTGCTGATAAACATTTCTTCAAAATCTATCCAGCAGTTGATGCTTCCGGGTGGTAAATTATTCATCCATACTCTAGCCGGTCCTTCCAACATCTGGGGTACGTATCGTACAACCCATCTCAAGTTGCCAGTGGCAATTTTCACAGCCGTAGCATAGTTTATCATCCAATCCTCCGGCTTGGTGCTGCCGTCATACGTCTTCGTGCCTCTGGGCAACTGGAAGTTGGGTACCGGTGGCTCCTTCATGATCCGGGGTCCAAAGCACGCTGGACCTGGGGGACCTTGACATTCGATCTGTTCCGATCTATACAGGCGATCCAGTTTCAACCTGGCGTCATCTGACATTAAATCCCTGCTTCCCAATCTTGACCCTATCACATGATAGTCCGGTCTGGGGTACCCTGCGTTCACCATTTCTGAATCACCGTCATTGTATCGGTTTTGCACTTGGGGCGTACCTTTCTGTTGCATACCTCGGCCAGTGCTTTGCTCTTGCCTTGGTATATTCCGCTGCTGCGGTTGTCCTGCTCCTGAGGAGTTTCGCTGTCCGGCATTGCCATTGGCAGCATTCCCTTGACCGGCATTACCTTGGTCGTGGTTACCTCGGCCAGCTTCACCTCGGCTCACACTTTGTCGATCATCATTTTTCCGTGTTTCTTTTTCTTTTCCTGCACGCGTCGGGTCGTACGGGACGATCTGTTTGTTCCGTCTAGCCGAGGTTACTACCTCTTCTCTCCTTGGACCACCATGAGGTGATGATGCGGCTCCAGCGGATTTCTCCGGGTTACCCATCACCGAATGGATGATTTTGGAAGCTCCAGATCTCTCCGGGTTAGCTCTCAGTAGCTCTTCATTCTGTCTGTTCGCGATCCAAACCAGCTCGTTAACCTATCTTGTTGTCTTTGACGGGCCTCACCCGTCAGACCCTCTAACTCGGATGCAGCCGCATCTGCTGCTCTGAGGTTCTTTGCCGGGGTACTATACTTCGGCAACCCCACAGACAGATAGTTTTCCGACCCCTCTGCTCCATCATCACCTTCTCTGTTCATCTCGCTTATGAGATTTCTCCCTTTTACTTTTACCGTATCAACTTTGTTTGCCTTTGCATACTCACGCAGCGTCATGTTCAGCGACTGCTGAGCTGCGGCTATTTTCTTTGCGCCCTCTAGTATCTTTTGCCTAGTTTCCTCTAGCTCGGCCTGTGCCTGAGCCGAATCTACCACTGCTGCTACCGGGTTAGCCAAGCTATCCATAGCTTCTCTCAGTACCTTCTCAGGCCTCTCTAGTGGAGGTCCTCTACCTTTCCTCGGTGCCTTAGGTGTTACCTCCGGGTCCGGTGCTGGGTCCTTGCTCGTGCCCGCACCTGGCGCAGTCATCATCACCTCCGCATGGTCCAGGGAGCGAGCGGTACGAGCCCCGCAAGCCACAGTGAGGGGTGGTTCCCCCGCATCGACGATGTGGCGCGGATGAATGCATGATACGTCCACAGCAACGTAGACCTTGTGCGCACCGAACTTGACAAAGAGGCCGTTGCGCGGAAGTGGGCGCGTGCCGAAGCAACCAGCATTGTCGCTGACGAAGTCCATCACTCCAAAGCGCTGAACGAGCCGATGAGGTTTCCCGTCCGGATCTTCACCCCTGCTAGCGCCGCTAGCCCCACGGTGGGCGCCAACCGTCGTGGTGGTGTCACGGCAGATGCCATGGATAGGCTAAAGGTGGGGACTAATACACGCTAGGGGAATCCAGGGAGGGATAGTGGAGTGATTCTCCACACAGAAGTTAGTATTGATTTCCTTCAAGATTACAAGTGCTCCTAGAGCTGTATTGGCGAGAGGAGGAAGAAGGAGCTCTCTTACTCTTGCCCACAGTTCACCCCTGGAACCTTAACCAAAACTCTACGGCCTCAAAGAACTCAACCCCCTTCTACTGGAACCCTAGCCCCCCTTATATAGAGGAGGCTCGGTCCCTGCCTAGGGCATACGTGGAGGCATATTCCTAAGAATATGCCTCCTCCCAAAGTGGTAACCAGACCGGGGTGCTTTTCCCCCGCGTCATACATGCTTTAGCTACGTAAGCCTCTGCGGCGCCTGCGTCAACCGACATGGGCGTCGTCACCCTTGTCGGCCACGACCCGGTGGTCCTGCCCTTGCTTTCTTCGCTCATGCAGTGTGTACCAGACCTTCTTTTTGACCAGAGAGATTCCTTCCTTCTCCCAGAAGCTAAGCGGGGATCCGGATCATAGTAGATCTGGCCACACCTGTTCCTGCATATAAGTTAAATAAGCACTTCCGACTTACTCCTTAAGTCGGACGAGACAATGTTAGGCGACCCCCCTGGCCCGTGTTACTCCGTGATCCGGCCTGCCTTGAGGTGACCCGGCCAGCATCCGCTTTGACCCTGTCGAACCTCGGCTAACTCCGCCCTTATACCCAGGAGTGACCCTACCCGAGGGTATCCCCCAACATCGATCTTTACATTTCACTTTATAATATATCCAACTGTAGCCCCCGAGCTCTTAGGCGGAAAACCATCAGTTATTGGCCTGAGTGCTCCAAGAAGAACTAAGTGTAGAACTTGATAGTGTAGCCCTTGAGTTTCTAGGTAGAATGAATAATTCTAGTTATATACTCAAAGATAAAGCATACATAGGTTAAAATCTGATACTGTAGCCCTGATGGGTTCATAGCAGAGAAAACAAAAAAATTCTACCACAAGAACGAACAAAACCAAGATCTAATCTATGGAAAAGACAAGATCTAATCTATGACATAAGTGCAACGAGATAGATCTGTACTAACCCTTGTAGATCCGAAGCCTTGTTCGAGATTGGATCTCGTGGTTGATGTAGACGATCACTTGTCATTCTCAAGATCAAGCAGATGATCCTTCCGACGCCGCGTTCCGACAATGCTTCTACAGTCGGTCACACGTGCGGATTCGATGCAGACCTTCCTCTCCCTGTTCCAGCGAGCAGCGGAGGTAGTAGATCTCCACGGAATCCCAGCAGCACGACGGCATGGTGGTGGTGGTGGAGAAGGATTTCCACAGGGCTTCGCCTAAGCTAGAGTAGAAGGAAGGAGGAGGAGGGTGGCGGCTAGGGATGGGAGTAAAAGGGGCAAGGGGAAGGGGTGGCGCCTCCCCTCCTTATATAGAGGGGAGGGGAGCCCTAGGGTTCCCCCCTTGGGCCCACCCCTAGGGCCGGCGTGCCAAGGAGGGAGGGGGAGTTTCCTTCCCCCCAAGTCTTCCCCTTCTCTTTCTTGGTTTTCAAGTAAACTCCTTTGAAACTTCTAGAACCTTCTAGAACCTTCTAAAACATTCTAGAAACTCCAACTAAATACTCCAGAACTTTTCCGAAACCCAGAAAAAGATTTCCTTTACATGAATCTCATTCTCTGGACCATTCCGGATCTCCTCGTGATGTCCCGAATCCAATCCGAGACTCTGAACAACATTCGATATCCAACGCATATTCCATATCTACCTAAAACAACATCGAACCTTAAGTATGTCACCCTACGGTTCGAGAATATGTAGACATGATCGAGACACCTCTCCGATCAATAACCATCAGTGGGATCTGGAGATCCATAATGGATCCCACATACTCAACGATGAGTTCGTGATCGATAGAACCATTAACATATGAAACCAATTCCCTTTGTCACACGATACTCTACTTATCCGAGGTTTGATCATCGGTATCTCCATACCTAGTTCTACCTCGTTACCGATAAGTACTCTTTACTCGTTCCATGATATGTCATCCCTTGTGACCTAGTCACATGCTTGCAAGCTAATTAGATGACATTCCATTGAGAGGGACCAGAGCATATCTATCCGTCATATGGATGGACAAATCCTAGTCTTGATCCATGCACTTCAACACATACTTTTAGAATACCTAATGCCACGTTTATAACCACCCAGTTATGAAGAGGTGTTTGATGTCATCAAGGCACTTATCCGGTGATTGTGATTAAGACAATCTCATGGTCGAAGGATTAGGTTACTATGTATTTGAAAGCTTGTAGCAAAATGAACTTAATGACTTGATCTTATGCTATGCTTACTATGGGTGTGTGTCCATCACATCATTCTCCTAATGATATGATCTTGTTATTAATAACATCCAATTTCCATGATCAGGAAACCATGATCATCTATTAATCAACAGGCTAGTCTTAACAAGAGGCTTACTAGGGACTCTTTTATGTTTACAAAACACACAAGTATTAGTGTTTCCTAATAATACAATTATAGCATGGGATGTAAACATTCATCATAAACACAAAGATATAATAATAACCATTTTATTATTGCCTCTTGGGCATATCTCCAAAAGTCTCCCACTTGCACTAGAGTCAATAATCTAGATTACATTGTAATGTACCTAACACCCATGGCATTCTGGTGTTGGTCATGTTTTGCTCTAGGGAGAGGTTTAGTCAATGGATCTGCCACATTCAGATCATTGTGTACTTTGCAAATCTTTATGTCGCCATCGTGGACATACTCGCGAATAGCATGGAAACGTAGCTTGATGTGCTTCAGCTTGCTGTGTGACCTTGGCTCCTATACATTGGCTATGGCACCCGTGTTGTCACAATAGATGGCCATCGGGTCCAACACACTAGGAACCACACCAAGCTCAGTAATGAACTCATTCATCCATATACGCTTCTTGCGCAGCCTCTGAAGCAGCTATGTATTCCGATTCAGTTGAAGATTTCACCACAATGCTTTGCTTGGGACTCCTCCAGCTCACTACAGCACCATTCAAAATAAATACGTATCCAGACTATGACTTCGAGTCATCCGGATCAGTGTTCCAACTAGCACCGGTGTAACTGTTTACAACAAGCTGTTCATCACCTCCATAAGAAAGAACCATATCCTTTGTCCTATTCAGGTACTTGAGGATATTTTTGACCGTTGCCCAGTGTTCCATTCTAGGATCACTTTGATATCTGCTAGTCAACTAACCGCGTGTGCTATATCCGGTCTTGTACACAACATGGCATACATGATAGAGCCTATGGCCGAGGCATAGGGGATTTTGCTCATCTTCTCTCTATCTTCTGCTATAGCTGGACTTTGAGTCTTACTCAAGGTCTTACCTAGCAACATGGCCAAGAACCCTTTCTTGCTTTCTTCCATTCTAAATCTCTTTAGAACCTTGTCCAGGTATGTACCTTGTGAAAGCGCTATTAAGCGTCTTGATCTATCTCTATAAATCTTGATGCTTGATGACCCACAAGTATAGGGGGTGTATCGCAGTATTTTCGATAAGTAAGAGTGTCGAACCCAACGAGGAGCAGAAGGTGCTGGCTAGTGGTATGGATCAGGAATTCTCTGCAAATACTTAGCAAATGGATTTTTAGGGGTTTTCGATAAAGCAAGTAAACAAAGTACGAGTAAATAAAAGATAGTAGGAATAAATGCAGCAAGTGGCCCAATCCTTTATGCAGCAAAGGACAAGCCGGTTGTATTTCTTAAGATTACCAAACGTTCTCGAGGACACATGGGAAGACTGTCAAGTGCTTTCGCTTCATATAGTTGATTAATCTTCTTTAGCTTGCTAAGTGTTGTGTGGGTGAACCTGTGCTAATGTACCGCCCCATCCAAGACTAATACATACTTGTGATTATACCCCTTGCAAACATCCGTAAGTACAAGAAAGTAATTAAGGTAGAAACCTAACCACAGCTTTAAACTCTAAGACCCTTACGTCCCTTGTGCAATGGTTTCCTAACGGGGGTTCAGGTTTCTGTCACTCCGGCAACCCCTACGATTAGTAGCCAAATACACAATGCATTCCCCTAGGCCCATATAGGTGAAGTGTCATGTAGTCGACATTCACATGACACCACTAGAAGAAGTACACCACAACTTAAATAACAATCTATTGAATCTTTCTCAACACAACCCCACTACTAACAACAAGACTTTTCCCATGTCCTCAAGAACAAAAGAACTACTCACAAGACATCATATGGATCATGATCAGAGATGAAATAATGATGTATAACAATGTGAACATAAACAATAATTCAATGGTTCACTCAATAGCATCAACTACAAAGAGTAATCAACACCGGGAAAGTTTCCCCTATGAACTATGCAAGATTCAACGCAATTGTTACAGCAATATGGAGATGGTGATGAGGGTGCTGATGGTGATGATGATGGTGATGATGATGATGATGATCCCGATAAAGTCCAGCTTGATGGTGGTGTTGATGGCGACGATTTCCCCTCTCCCGGAAGGAATTCCCCCGGCAGAAATCTGTCTGCCAGAGAGATCTTTCTCTCTCGGTGTTTTCCGCCCCGCAGAGGCGGCGGAATCTTTCTGTGGTTGCTCCCCTAGTCTTAGGGTTTCGGGAGGATGATATACGCCAGAGGGGAGAGGCTGGAGTGGGCCAGGGTGGCCACACCACATCCAGGCGTGGCCTAGGCCTGCCCGCGCCATGGGGTGGTGTGGGCCCCTGTTGGCCCACCTCCACTCCATCTTCTGGCATCCTTAGTCTTCTGGAAAAATAGGATTTTCCGTATATTTTCCCGGATTTTCTGATCTTCGCGAATTTTGCCTCCAAACAACACCTTTTCCATCAGAATCCTGACTGCAGCGGTCCATGCTCCAAAGGTCATCAACCATGCAAAAATAGATGAAATAACATAAGTATCACCTCTCAATACGAAATATATCAATGAATAATAGTGAATTAAGACATAGAATAGTGATGCAAAATGGACATATCAATGCATAAAATGTATGCCGCTTCGCCAAGATCCTTTATTAAAAAACTATTATTCAAATAGGCCTTGACACTTTCGAGAAGTTCTATATCATTCCCTATGTCATCCACATATAGTATTAAGAATGCTATAGAGCTCGCACATACTTTCTTGTAGATACAAGCTTCTCCATAAGTTTGTATAAATCCAAAGTTTTTGATCACCTTATCAAAACGTTGATTCCAACTCCGGGATGCTTGTTTTAGTCCATAAATGGAGAGCTGAAGCTTGCACACCTTGTTAGCATCTTTAGGATTGAAAAAACCTTTGGGTTGTACCATATACAACTCTTCCTCAATGTCACCATTAAGGAACACCATTTCGACATCCATCTGCCAAATCTTATAATCGAAATATGCAGCAATTGCTAACAAAATACTCATAGACTTTAGCTTCGCTGCCGGTGAGAAAGTCTCATCGTAGTCAACTCCTTGAATTTGTCGGAACCCTTTCGTGACAAGTCGAGCTTTATAGACAGTAACATTACCATTAGCATCTGTTTTTCTTTTAAAGATCCATTTGTTCTCGACAGCCTTGTGGCCATCTGGTAAGTCCACCAAAGTCCATACTTGGTTTTCGTACATGGATCCCATTTTGGATTTCATGGCTTCTTGCGATTTGTCGGAATCTGGGCTCATCATAGCTTCCTCATACGTCGTAGGGTCGTCGATGTTGTCCACCAACATGACATTCAACGCAGGGTCATACCAATCAGGAGTGGCACAAACCCACGTCAACTTGCGAGGTTCAGTAGCAACTTCGTTTGAAGTTTCATGATCATCATCATTAGTTTCCTCTCTTATTGGTGCAGGTGGCACATAAACATCTTCCGGTGTTGCGCTACTCTCAAATCCGAGAGAAGGTTAAACAACCTCGTCGAGTTCTACTTTCCTTCTAGTCACTTCTTTCGAGAGAAACTACTTCTCAAGAAAGGATCCATTCTTAGCAACGAAAACTTTGCCTTCGGATCTATGAAGGTATACCCAATCGTTTCTTTAGGGTATCCTATGAAGACGTATTTTTCCACTTTGGGTTCAAGATTATCGGGTTGTAACTTCTTTACATACGCTTTGCAGCCCCAAACTTTAAGGAACGACAACTTAGGTTTCTTGCCAAACCACAATTCATACGGTGTCATCTCAACAGATTTAGATGGTGCCCTATTTAAAGTGAATGCGGCTGTCTCTAATGCATAACCCCAAAATGATAACGGTAAATCTGTAAGAGACATCATAGACCGAACCATATCTAAGAGAGTTCGATTATGATGTTTGGACACACCATTACACTGTGGTGTTCCTGGCGATGTCAACTGCAAAAGTATTCCGTATTTCTTTAAATGCATGCCAAACTCATAACTTAGATATTCACCTTCGCGGTCAGAATGCAGAAACTTAATCTTCTTGTTACGATGATTTTCTACTTCACTTTGAAATTCCTTAAACTTCTCGAAATTTTCGGACTTATGTTTCATAAAGTAGAACATACCCATATCTACTCAAGTCATCCGTGAAAGTAAGAACATAACAATATCCACCGCGTGATGCTACGCTCATTAGGCTGCACACATCGGTATGTATTATTTCCAGTAAGTCCGTAGCTCGCTCCATTATCCCAGAGAATGGAGACTTAGTCAATTTCCCCATTAGACATGCTTCTCATCTTTCAAGTGATTCGAAATCAAGTGATTCAATAAGTTCATCGGAATGGAGTTTCTTCATGCGCTTTACTCCAATGTGACCAAGACGATAGTGCCACATGTATGTAGAATTATCATTCATTTTTATTCGTTTAGCATCTATGTTGTGAATATATGTATCAGTACTATCGAGATTCAATAAGAATAAACCATTCATCTTAGGTGCAATTACCATAATAAATATCACTCATATAAATTGAACAACCATTATTCTCAGACTTAAACGAGTAACTGTCTCGCAATAAACAAGATCCAGAAATAATGTTCATGCTTAATGCAGGCACCAAATAACAAGTATTCAAGTTCAAAACTAATCCTGAAGGTAGATGAAGAGGGAGCGTGCCGACGGCGATCACATCAACCTTGGAGCCATTTCCAACACGCATCGTCAGCTCGTCTCTCGCTAGTCTTCGTTTATTTCGCAGCTCCTGTTTCGAGTTACAAATATGAGCAACCGAACCAGTATCAAATACCCAGGCACTACTATGGTTACTAGTAAGATACACATCTATAACATGTATATCAAATATACCTTTCTTCTTGATGTTGCCGTTCTTCAGATCTGCCAGGTACTTGGGGTAGTTGCGCTTCCAGTGACCTTCACCCTTGCAGTAGAAGCACTCAGTATCAGGCTTAGGACCAGCCTTGGGCTTCTTAGCAGGTGCGGTAGCTTTCTTATCGTCCTTCTTGAAGTTGCCCTTGTTCTTAGGCTTGCCCTGTTTCTTGAAATTTGTGGTCTTATTGACCATCAACACTTGGTGCTCCTTCTTAATCTCCACTTCAGCAGTTTTCAGCATGGAGAAGAGTTCAGGCAACATCTTGTTCATGCAATGCATATTGTAGTTCATCACAAAGTTCTTATAACTAGGTGGCAGTGATTGGAGGACACGATGAATCCCCAACGCATTAGGAATCATTATTCCCAATTCTTGGAGCCTGTTTGCGTGCCCAGGCATTTTGAGCATGTGCTAGCTAATGGAGCTGCCCTCTTCCATTTGACAGTTAAAGAACTTCTCGGAGGCCTCATAGCTCTCCATGGCCGCATGAGTCTCAAAGATCAGCTTGAGCTCATTGATAATCTCAAAAGGGTCGCGGTGCTCAAAGCGCTTCTGAAGCTGCGATTCTAAACTGTACAGGATGGCACACTGAACTGTGGAGTAGTCATTTTTTCGAGTGACGAAAACATTCTTAACATCATCGGAGGCATCCTCTGCAGGTGGCTCACCTAGCGGTGCATCGAGCACATAGGTCAACTGACCAGCGCTAAGGACAATCCTCAATCCACGGAACCAGTCCGTGAAGTTGCTTCCATTGTTTTTCAGCTTTTCTTTCTCTAGGAACACATTAAAATTGATGGAGGGGGTCACCATGATCTACAACATATTTTCCAAGAGTTTAGACTAAGTTTATGACAAATTGAGTTCAAATTTAATTCTTAAATTTACTAGGTTAACTCCCACTCAAAACAACATCCCTCATGCTGCCTTAGTGATTACACGAACCAAATCCACTACACCAAGTCCAATCTTCACGAGAGAAGATGTAGCTTCAAAGGCAAACAATCAACATGTTCATCATATCATTCATATGACTCATGCTTTACCTTTCGGTATTCCGTGTTCCGAGACCATGTCTGTACATGCTAGGCTCGTCAAGATTAACCTTAGTATCCGCATGTGCAAATCTGGCTTGCACCCATTGTATGCACACGTAGAATCTATAACACCCGATCATCACGAGATGCTTCAAAACGACGAGTCTTAGCAACGGTGCCTACTAAGGACGAACACTTTATTACTTGATATTTAGTGTGAGGGATCATCTTATAATGCTACTACCGCGATCTAAGCAATACAAGATGCAAAAAGGATTAACATCACATGCAATTCATAATATATGACATGATATGGCCTTTCTTCTTGTGCCTTTGATCTCCATCTCCAAAGCACGAGCATGATCTCCATCATCACCATCATAGCGTCAAGGTCAGTGGCGTCGCTTCATGGTTGTCCATCACTAATAGCAACTATAACAACTACTTGGAATAAAGCTATTACATGATGAATAGACACGCAGGTCTTAACAGAATTTAAAGACAACCATTAGGCTCCTGCCGGTTGCCATATTACAATAAAGATTATTGCATACATCAAATATATTCACAATCAACATCGTGGCCATATCACATCACATGCCCCTGCAAAAACAAGTTATACGCCTCTAATTTTCTTTGCATGTTTTACGTGGTTTGGGGCTTTCGTATAAGAACCGATCTTACCTACGAACAAGAACCACAATGCTGATACTAGTGTTGTCAGATGCTAATTGTAAATTGAATCTTAACTATGGTGGAAGAGACAAACACCCACAAAGCCAATTCTGCAATGCAAGTTACACGTCAAGCGTGGAGAAAGTCTCATGTACGAGGACATGTATGGTTAGCCTGAGCCGCTTCATCCCACCATCCCACAAGATGCAAAGTACACATGAAGACAATGATAACAAAAGCATCAACTCCCACAATAACCATTTTGTTCTACTCATGCAACAGATCTACACATAGACACGGCTCTGATACCACTGATGGGTTCGTAGCAGGGAAAACAAAAAAAATTTACCGCAAGAATGAACAAAACCAAGATCTAATCTATGGAAAAGCCAAGATCTAATATATGAGACAAGTGATAGATCTGTACTAACCCTTATAGATCCAAATCCTTGTTCGAGATTGAATCTCGTGGTTGTTGTAGACGATCACTTGCCGGTCTCAAGATCGATGCGGTGACCCACCATACCACTGCATATGTAGTACACTATAGTCGTTGACATGACACCCACAGAAAACCGTTCCGTCAATATCACATCCCTCAGAGTGGTACAACAGAAACATTGCGGGCCCAAATTACAAACATACACACTTCATTATTATTACAATACCAGAAGTTCGAGACTTCAAAAGATTCAAACTTACAAACCAAATAACTTATCTCATAAGTTTAGTGCAAGAACGAAAAACACAATAGTAAATAAGACGTGAGGTCAACAGCTTATTCTATAGAGTTCGGGCTGCTCGGCTCAACCTAGGTAACAAGAGTACGACCTGACAACTACTCTGACTCTTTGTCTTCAGCTCCATATTGTATCCCATAGTCCACTCCTTCGATTCCACCGGATAGGTCTGACTCATCATAGTAGACGTCGTTCTGGACCTCCGTAGCATAGACCTGGTCATCCTTCTAGCCCTCAAAGTCTAGCAAGGGGTTCAAAGGAAAGGGTGAGTAACAGCATTACCCAGCAAGTTCACTATATGCAATGTGGGAAGTTTGATGCTCTATCTACCACCTCAGACGATATGTCCTTGGTACTATGCAGTTTTGGTAAACATTTCTTCAAAGATTGATCTTAATTATCAAAACTATTCACATCAGCCTTCATAGGTTGACCAGAACTTCATGGAGTTCCTTTCCTGCCGCGTTCGTACCTCCTTCCCGGAATAGGGAGTAACATGTCACAATTCTTACACTCTGCAAAGGTGCGTTGCTTTACCCATAAGAAACCAACTCCTTGTTCCACAATCGGGCGTACTTTCCCGTCCACAATTTCATGATGTGGGGCCTAGTAGATGATCCAAGCCAATCACTTCCCCTTTCGTGACCCCGCATGTCCCCTTGGTGTATGCCATGCCCACATATTGAATTACGACAATGGTTAGTATAGATCGTCAGATGCCAGAACTATCATGGGACATTGAGGGCTCCCACCCATATGCTGCATATCCTCTACGAATTACCAATAAATGCACGCTACGTGGATAACAACCACGACCTAGCCATCCGGATGCATGCGAGAGGAAGAAGATACAACTGACTTCTTTGTCCCATTCCAAATCTTATGGTTAACGCGTAATATATGGCGCTAGAATCATTGATGTCATGGGTTATTCAGTCCTAGATGTTTTGTAGTTGGAATCTTAGATTCCCCTGCAATTCTTAGTATTTGTCATCACTTAGGATGATAATAGCATTTCATTTGTTTGAGAAAATACTTATTTTCTGTCTCCTTTAGAACATAGGTGATAACACACAATTTTCAAATATTTTCATAAAGACTATTCAAAGGACATGAGCAAGTTGTGAACTTGCCTTGTGACTGCAAGGTAGTGAAGTCGGATGCTTCCACCTGACCTTGAGCTCCGGTTTCTACAGAGAACCATTATTGCCCGGTAAGGACAATATTTAAAGAACCAATATGCAATGCATAGTAATGTCATGCAATGGTTTATTGTTTGCTTATTTGGGTGCTTTACCCTTTTAGTAAAAGTTTGCTATTTTCTTTAATTAAAAAAAGTATTACTTAAAGTCTTTAAAATCTTCATAAACATTATATTTAGTATTTTTATAATGTTTAGTATTATTTTAAGAGTTTAAAATTGAATTTATTTAATTTTTAACTCTTTAAAATATTTCACTAAAATTCCTTTAAGGAAATAAGACTTTATTTTTATCACACTTAATTTACCTTTCAATAATACAAACTATTATTTTTCTATAATAGAATTCCCTTTTTTAATTGTAAAAATGAATTTTATTCAATTTTATGTGTTTGGTATATTTTTATAAAATTCCAAAGGAATATATACCTTAATAATAATAATTTTAAATTTAATTCCCTAAAATTCCATTTGTTATTTTTCTTGAATAGAGGACATTTTTATGAGTTCATTGATATTTTATTTATATGTTTAGGATTTTTATTTTATTTCTGAGAACTATTTAAGTCATAGGGGTATTTTGGTCATTTGACAATTTAATTAGATTTTTTCCTTTTAAACTGGACCTAGCGCATTGGGTTGGCCTGGCCCTGACTCGGCCCAACCTAGCTGGTTAAACCCTCTCTGTCACGAGCGGCCTAGTGCCACTCGATCTCTCCCCTTCTCTCTCGCGTTCACCTACTAGCTCGCCCCTGTAGAGCCGCCGCGCTGCCGATGTTGTCGTCACTCGATTCCTGCCTCCCTAGACCACTTCGGCCGCCACCATGGTGCATGGCGAGGTAGCCGACGCTGCTCCGCCATCTGGTCCTGCTCGATTCGTGTGTAGGTTTCTCTCTCGTCCAGGTTGACTCCACCCTGAACCCTAGGGTATGGGGTTGTCGGCGATGTGGAGTCTCACCGCCCGGTGGTGCTGTGCTAGGATTCTGGCGGTCCTATGGTGCCGCCGCTGCTGCACACGTGACTATGGCCACCGTGCCATGGCTTGGCGCGGGTTGCAGCGCCCTCAGGTGCTCCCCGCGCTGCCGTGTGCTCGCCGGTGACTCTGCTTCCTCTTCTAACTACAACAAGGACCACATGTGAGTTCCTCTTTTCTCCCTCTCTGATACTCTAGCTTACCTTTCTACTCTTTGAGTGTTGGCCATGTATGACCCCTAATTACATCTGTCCACGGTGCTAGGGTTCATCCCTCTGTGCTAGGGTTCATCCCTTGATGCCATGTTTATCTAAGGTGGTTTACTACTGAATCTAGTCGTGTATGACTTACTACTATACTGTGGTTCTCAGTGTTGACAGTTATTTCTGCCAGTAGGCTGTTAACTGAATTTTTACTCACTGTCCTCTATTATGGCTATGATCTGGGTTGAGATTAGCTCTCTGGTTCTTGTTGATATGCTTTGGTATGAAAGAATTGGAGTTGGATATCTAATCCAATTACTCTCTGATAATTGCACATGATAGAATTCAGATATGTCAAATATGATTCCTAATTGTTATGTTAGGAAAATGATTAGATGTTCGTTTGCAAGCATTGTATTATGGAATCCCTGGTAGAAACTGCTTGGTTAGGATAGGCCCTTTTGACACCCTCATTTGAGTGGTACACAGGTTCATCCAGATACTAGACTGTGTTCTATTTGTGCTCTATTATGCCTGAGAGTTGCAGAACATTTTATTGGGTAAATTAGCCTGTGATGCTGGTCTGAGGCAAGGCTACAGAAAATTAGCTATTTTCACCTGCTGCTTTACTTCTTTGATGATCTATGATGGATGCCTCTAAGTATCAGTCGTACAGTGCTTGTGGAATTTACCTTGGTGATTCTTAGTAGGTTTAATATGATAGATCCCTACTGTTTGAGCTAGATCCTGAAGCTACGATTACTTCTGAGGTGCTACCATCCATGGGATGTGCCCAGAATTATCTACTTAAGACTGTTGTCAAATTGGCTATAGAAATCTATGTATTTCTTCAAGATCCATGATGCAAAGGCTGAGATCTTGGTAGTAACTTGTAAAGATTTATCATTGGCTGTTTGTCTTTCTTCTAGGATGGATATACACCTCACTTGGGTGTTTTCTGAGAAGATCATATAAAATAACACATGCTCTATTTAATTTATGATGATTTGATCATGTGATGGTTTTATGCGTACTCACCACACTACTTGATGGCTGGTGAGGTTGTGGTGTTGCTTGCTAGCTTGATCGTGTTAACTTGTGCTTGCTGGCTTGATCTGACTCTGCACCTCCTAGTGCTGCTCCTGTGATCTTGTACTTGGTCTTGCTATCCACCTGCTCCACCCCCTCCTTATGTTACCATCTTGTGGTGAACTGGTGGTTGATTTGGTAGACTGGCTGGTGGTTTTGTTAAGGTTTTGGCAAGCTCAACGAGCTCTGAGTGTGTGCTTGAGAAGGAGAAATGAGTTCTTGTAACTATGCTTTGACTGGTGCTCTGTTTGAGTGCTTGTACTGCTGATGCTGTCTTGACAGCACACTCCATGCATTTTGGTGACTAAGCTGTATGGTTGTTGATGAGGACATCCCTATAGTTACACCTACCCCAATTGCTAATGATGATGTCCCAATTGCAAAGAAAGATCAATCCAATGAGATAAGGATTGGACCAATCACAAGAGCTCGTGCTAAGCTACTAGAACAACAGGTGAACTTGTTTCTTAATGAACCTGCTGTTTTAGTTAATGAGAATTTTATAATACCTAAGTCTTTGAATTATTGCATGATCAGGTACTTGGGAGAAGAAGGCATATCATGAAGCGAAGAGCTAATAGAACATGGCGTGTTGATCAATGAAGAATGCACGAAGGAGGAGAGGGAGGAAGCGCAAGGAGCACACAAGGTTGAAGATCAACACTTGGTGGAAGATCTTTGCCGTGGTAGAGAAACGCCACTATTCTCTGCCATGGCAGGCTGTCGTGGCACAGAAGCAACACGATTGGCTGCCACGGCAGGCTGCCGCGGCACCCAAACCGCGCCAAAGTCTGCCACGGCAGAGTCCTAGGACGAACCCAAGTTGGGTCGGTTTGTATCCCTAGTTGGGTGGGACCAACTCGGTTTCCACCCTAGCCCACCGCCTCCCAGACCCTTAAATAGATGGGGGCACACTAGTTTTAGTTTTAGACCATGTTAAAATTATTTTGGAGTTGTTTCTTTATAGAACCTCTGGAATTACCCTGTGATCGAATTCTACCAATTGCAATTGAGTGTGATCTGTTATTCCATTGGGAATTAGTAGATTGCATACTACCGTTCGTGGTCGACGGCTGCGTGCACAAGAGTGTGTTGCTGTGAATATCCTACAAGGTTCGAGAGCTGTTGCATTGGCATCAGGGATCAAGCGGGAGAGATCATAGCTACGCAGTAGTTATCAATCATCCACCATTACCATCGATAAGAGCTTGCTGAGAAGATCGGGCCACCCCATATCGGCTGTGTGGTCTGGTTGTGTGGCCTGGCTGTGGATCAGATCAAGTGAAATAATCTTCACATGTTACCCTTTTACTAATTACTGTCCTGGTGAAACTTGCCCCTCTTTTATTACTCTATGATGTAACATGAACAGTGCATTTCACTGTTCACCACTGAGAGTAAAATTAACTAACTAACCCTTTATTTTCCTTGTAGTTGTTTATCTTATTTGCAGGAACAAGATCTGGACATACAAGATTTAGTATAGGAGTAGATAGGTAGTATAGGTTTTAATTGTAACCTTCTTTTTATTCTTTTTGTAAAGAATCTTGTAAAGATATTATTATAAGTTAATAAAGTTTGATTTATATTCTTTGTAATCTTCTGCTTTTGATGTATTTATCACCAGTTGTAATCTTATTATGGAATAAAGAAATAAGAATTCATTTCTTATTTAATTGTCCTTGTCTTAAATCCTTATTGTTGTTTACTATATCTATAATTTAACCAAACAATGTCAATCAGGTAATTTGGAAAACAATTCAATATTACAAACTTCTAATTTTCAAATACTTTCAAATTGATTTAAATTTCAAATTTGAATTCAAAATAACTTCCCCAAAGACTTAATAATTCCTAAAGATCATGTCAAAATTCATAGTAGTCACTAAAAAGAGCTATTCCTACCTCTAGTTAGTGAAAAGAACTCTAAGCCCTTTAGGTTTTTGTTTGGCAAAAAATTTACCCTGATTTTTATAGATGCATGCATGCACAAACTTAGATTCCTATTTCTACCCTTCGTTGCATCCTAATGCTGGGATGTTACAATCAAGTAGACGATCTCTGATAATATCGATGATATCTTGCTTTTCTTTGATATAATCTGGTGCAAATTCCTTGCTACTACCGGGTTCATACCAGCATATAGGTGATCTACACTTCCTCCCTTATAGTACTTGGTAAGGTGCTACCTTTAGACTACTCTGATAGCTGTTGTTGTAGGAAAATTCTGCCAATGGTAGATGATCTTCCCACGAACCTCCAAAATCTAATGCACAAGCTCTAAGCATGTCCTCCAAGATTTGATTGGTCCTTTCTGTCTGACCTCTAGTTTCAGGATGATAGGCTGTGCTGAAATCCAACTTTGAGCCAAGTGCTTCATGTAATTGTTTCCAAAATGCTGACGTAAACATAGATCCTCTGTCTAATACAATTTTCTTGGGTACCCCGTGCTTACTCACAATATCTTTGACATAGATTTCCACTAATTTTTCAGCATTATCCTTTTGGTTTACTGGAATAAAATGCGCACTTTTTGTGAATCTGTCCACAATCACCCATATCATATCCTTCCGCTTCGGTGTCATGTGTAATCCGGTGATAAAATCCATACCAATTTCTTCCTACTTCCATTCTGGAATTCCCAAAGGTTGTAATTATCCTGCCAGACTTTGATGTTCTTCTTTTACTCTTTGGCAAGTATGGCATTCAGATACATACTTTGCAATATCTCTTTTCATATTGTTCCACCAAAATAATTCTTTTAAATCCATGTACATCTTTGTACTTCCAGGATGTATAGAATATGGTGTTTAATGGGCTTCCCGAAGTATCACCTCTCGAATTTCTGGCACATCTAGTACACAAAGACGGTTTTGAAACCATAAAGATCCATAATATTCTAGGTGAAAAACTGATGTTTGACCTTAAGAGATTCTTCGAACTTCTTCAGCAATGAAAGGGTCTTCACATTGATGTCTAAAAATTTCATGCCGAAGATCACTGCTCCGCTCTTCAATTACTCTCATGGTAGCTAGTCCTCCAAGAACTGCTGTACTTATAAATTGTATTTCCAATCTTTCCAAATCCATCTGCAGTTCTTTTGGCAGTTCTCTATTCATAGGTTCATATCTGTGCTTTTCTGACTTAAAGCATCTGCCACAACATTTGCTTTTCCAGGGGTATAATTGATTGCTAGATCATAATCTTTAATTAAATCCAGCCAATGCTTCTGTCTCATATTCAACTCCTTTTGAGTGAAGAAATATTTGAGACTTTTGTGGTCAGTGTATAACTCACACCTGGACCAATAGAGAAAATGCCTCCATCCTTTTAAAGCAAAGACTACTGCTGCTAACTCTAAATCATGAGTTGGATAATTCACTTCATGTGGTTTCAGTTGTCTAGATCCATAAGAAATTACCTTATGATCTTGCATAAGCACACTACCTAATCCTTCCTTAGTTGCGTCACAATATACTATGTAATCTTTTCCTGTTTCCGGAATTACTAGGATTGGTGCGGTAGTTAATCTGGTTTTCAACTCCTAAAAACTCGCTTCGCACTTCTCATCCCATATGAATGGTGTATTCTTTCTTAACAATTTGGTCATTGGTCCAGCTATCTTGGAAAAACCTTCAATGAATATCCGATAATAACCGGCCATGCCTAAGAAACCTCGGATTTGCTTCACATTGGTTGGTGCCTTCCATTCCAGCACTGATCGAAGTTTGGATGGATTTACAGCAATTCCATCCTTACTGATCACATGACCAAGAAACTCTACTTCGTCTAACCAGAATTCACACTTGCTGAACTTAGCATAAAGCTTCTGCTCTCTTAGGGTTTGCAATACTATTCTCAAATGCTCTGCATGCTCTTCTTTATCCTTAGAGTATATCAAAATATCATCAATGAATACTATGACAAACTTGTCCAAGTACGGCATGAAGATTTTGTTCATCAAATTCATGAATATTGCTGGTGCATTGGTCAAACCACACTACTAGGAAACAGCCTATAGATAGACAAGATATTCAGTGGCGCATATGTAAAACCATGTGCCACAGACTAGAAAATATTTGCCACAGAAGTTTGGCACTTCAGTGGCGCATGAAACCAATATGCGCCATAGAAGTCCATATCTCTATGGCGCATATTTTCGTGTGTGCCACTGAAGTGCCAAACTTCTATGGCGCATATAGACGTATGCACCACAGAAGGTTGATGGGACCAAGCAGCAAAAAAAGGGGGGAGAAACTTCTGTGGCGCATATGTCCATATGCGCCACAGAAAGTGATGTTTCTGTGGCGCATATAGGTGTATGCGCCACATAACAAGCAAATAGGGGGAAAACAGATCCCACCCCCCTTGTGGATCGCCTTTTCAGTTTTGTAAAAAATAAACAAAAATGATAGAAACTTCAAAAAAATAATTCCTTCGAGTTGTAGTTAGATTTTAGGGTATAGATCTAGAAAAAATTGAAAAACATGAATTTCGATGTATTTTGCAAAAATAGGTCATGGCACGGTAAAACGGCTATAACTTGTGCATACGATGTTAGAGAAGAATCTTTAACCTATCAAAATGATCGTCTCGAAATTCCCTACTCGAATTCAACGACCTATGGTCGTTCTGGATTTTACAGAATCCCCAAATTCGAAAAGAGTAAAAAGTTATTTAGGGTAGAAGATTTTTTACTGCAAAAAAATAAAAAAGGGGGAGAAACTTCTATGGCGCATTTCCCCCATATGCGCCACAAAAGTCTTAGGCGGGATTCAAAATTTGAATCTCGCCAGCGCCCTTCCTCCCTTTTTCCTTTTTCTTCCCCTCCCACTTCTTCTCCCCTCCCCACTTCTCCTCCCCTCCACACTTCTCCCCTTCTCCTCCCTCCTCCTTCTCCACTCTCCGGCGACCTCCTCCTCCTCCACCACCACCACCAACTCCGGCGTCCACCTCCTCCTCGTCCTCCCCCTCCTCCACCACCAACTCCGACGACGTCCTCCTACTCCTCCTCCACCACCAACTCCGGCGACCTCCTCTTCCACCACCAACTCCGGCGACCTCCTCCTCCTCCTCCACCACCACCAATTCCGGTAACCTCCTCCTCCTCCTCCTCCACCACCACCAACTTCCGCAACCTCCTCATAGCCCTAGCCGCCACCACCACCACCACTACCACCAACTCCAGCCAGATCTAGATCTGGCCCTTTTTTTTGAAATTTGAAAAAAACTTCTGTGGCGCATATTGGCCATATGCGCCATAGAAGTTTGAGATCTAGCCCGCCTTTTTTTTGATTTTGGAAAACAACTTCTGTGGCGCATATTGGCCAGATGCGCCACTAAAGTTTGAGACTTCTGTGGCGCATTTTGAAATGCGCCACTGAAGATAGTTATCATTGGTGACGTATCAGTGGCGACTAACATATGCGCCATGGATAGTGAAAAAAGGTGCGCCCCTGATAAGGGTTTTCCTAGTAGTGCCAAAAGGTACGACGAGATACTCATGGTGTCCATACCTTGACACAAATGTTGTTTTAGGAACATCTTCAGGTTTAATTTTTATCTAATGGTATCCTGATCTTAGATCAATCTTGGAGAATACTCTAGCTCCCTTGACTTGGTCAAATAGATCTTGAATTCTTGGTAATGGGTACTTGTTCTTAAGGGTGACATTGTTGAGATTTCTGTAATCTCCACACATTCTTCGTCCTCCATCTCTTTTATCCACAAAAATTACCGGAGTTCCCCACTGGGATACACTCTCCTGAATAAATCCTTTTCTGGGTAACTCATCAATTTTCTCCTTAAGCTCTTTTAATTCTTTTGGCCCCATCTTATACGGTGCTTGGGTTATTGGTGTTGTACCAGGTATCAGGTCAATAGTGAACTCTATTTCTCGATCAGGTGGCATTCCTGGTAATTCTGCTAGAAAAACATCTTGGAATTCCTTCACTACAGGAATATCTCCCAATTTGACCTCCTTCATTGAGTTGAACTGCAGATCCACCATGATATGGTATGTTTATCCGCCTGATAAACTATCCTTCCTCCACTTGGAGACTTGATTGAGACAGTTTTCTCCTCATAGTTGATCTGAGCTCCATAGTCCGTCATCCAATCCATTCCCAACACTACTGCTATTCCCCTGAATGGAATCACATATAGATCCGCAAAATAGGTTTGACCACAGATTGAGATGACTTGGTTTAATTTAATGTTTCTAACTACCACGATCCCTCTAGCGTTAAGTACGGTCATAGGTTTTTCTAATGGTGCCCTTCTAATCCCGAACTTATCACAAAATTCTTCTGATATGAAAGAAGTAGTTGCACCTGTATCAAATAAAACTTTTCCAGGATTTGTGAGAATATTGAGCGTACCTATCACCACTTGTTCCGAGTTATCCACCTCCTCCAAGGTTGCGCAATTCAGCTTTCCAGTAGGTCTACCTCTCTTGCCATTGTCATTTTTGCCATAACTTCCACCTCTATTAGGCTTTTCACCTCCGCCTCTTGCTTGACCACCGCCTGTTGTAGGCCAACCACCTGGTGGTTTGCTTGGGCAATCTGGCTTAATGTGCCCCTTCTGACCACAACCATAACATATGATTACTGGCTTTTTACATTCCTTTTGGAAATGCCCTGGAATACCACAATTGTTGCATATAATATTCCTCCTAGGGTTGGACTAACTTCCACTACTATTCTTGTTAGGATTGTTGTTGAAGGGTTGATTCCTGGGTTTGAACTCCAAATTAGGTTTAGGCTTACTTTCTTGAATCCTCTTGGTTTCCTTCTTTTCTCTCTTCCGTCGGTCCTCTTGGACATTCTTATAATCATCCTCAAATGTGATTGCTACATCTAGTAACTGTTGAAAAGTTGCTTTATTGGCCAACCTTAGCTGCATCTTCACAAATGGATTTAAACCATGCAGGAAACATTTCTTCCACATTGACTCCACCCCGAACCCTAGGGTTTGGTGTTACCGGTGATGTGGAGTCTCGCCGCCCTGGTGGTGCTGTGCTAGGCTTCTAGCGGTCCTGTGGTGCCGCCGCTGCTGCACACCTGACTGTGGCTGCCGTGCCATGGCCTGGAGCGGGTTGTAGCGCCCTCAGGTGCTCCCCGTGCCACCGTGTGCAATCGCCGGTGGCTCTTCTTCCTCTTCTAACTACAGCAAGTACCACATGTGAGTTCCTCTTCTCTCCCTCTCTGATACTCTGGCTTACCTTGCTACTCTCTGAGTGCTGGCCATGTATGAACCCTAATTACATATATCCATGGTGCTAGGGTTCATCCCCTGATGCCATGTTTATCTTAGGTGGTTTCCTACTGAATCTAACTGTGTATGACTTACTGCTATACTGTGGTTCTTAGTGTTGACAGTTATTTCTGTCAGTAGGATGTTAACTGAATTTTTACTCACTGTCCTGTATTATGGCTATGATTTGGGTTGAGATTAGCTCTCTGGTTCTTGTTGATATGCTTTGGTATGAAAGAATTGGAGTTGGATATCTAATCCAATTACTCTCTAATACTTGCACATGATAGAATTCAGATATGTCAAATATGATTCCTAATTGTTATGTTAGGAAAATGATTAGATGTTCTTTTGTAATCATTGTACTATGGAATCCCTGGTAGAAACTTCTTGGTTAGGATAGGCCCATGTGACACCCTCATTTGAGTGATAGACAGGTTCATCTAGATACTAGACTATTTTCTATTTGTGCTCTATTGTTCCTGAAAGTCGCAGAACATTTTATTGGGTAAATTAGCCTGTGATGCTGGTCTGAGGCAAGGCTATAGAAAAGTAGCTATTTTCACCTACTACTTTACTTCTTTGATGATCTATGATGGATACCTCTAAGTAGCAGTCCTACAGTGCTTGTGGAATTTACCTTGGTGTTTCTTAGTAGGTTTAATATGATAGATCCCTACTATTTGAGCCAGATCCTGAAGCTACGATTACTTCTGAGGTGCTACCATCCATGGGATGTGCCCAGAATTATCTACTTAAGACTGCTGTCAAATTGGCTGTAGAAATCTGTGTATTTCTTCAAGATCCATGATGCAAAGGCTGAGATCTTGGTAGTAACTTGTAAAGATTTATCATTGGTTGTTTGTATTTCTTCTAGGATGGATATAAACCTCACTTTGGTGTTTTTCTGAGAAGATCATTAAAAAACACACGCTCTATTTAATTTATGATGATTTGATCATGTGATGGTTTTATGTGTACTCACCACACTACTTGATGGTTGGTGAGGTTGTGGTGTTGCTTGTTGGCTTGATCTTGTTAACTTGTGCTTGCTGGCTTGATCTGACTCTACACCTCCTGGTGCTGCTCCTGTGATCTTGTACTTGGCCTTGCTATCCACCTGCTCCACCCCCTCCTTATGTTACCATCTTGTGGTGAACTGGTGGTTGATTTGGTAGACTATCTGGTGGTTTTGTTAAGGTTTTGCCAAGCTCAATGAGCTCTGAGTGTGTGCTTGAGAAGGAGAAATGATTTCCTGTAACTATGCTTCGACTGGTGCTCTGTTTGAGTGCTTGTACTGCTGCTGCTGTCTTGACAGCACACTCCATGCATTTTGGTGACTAAGCTGTATGGCTGTGTGGTCTGGTTGTGTAGCCTGGCTATGGATCAGATCAAATGAAATAATCTTCACCTGTTACCCTTTTACTAATTATTGTCCTGGTGAAACTTGCCCCTCTTTTATTACTCTGTGATGTAACATGAACAGTGCATTTCACTGTTCACCACTGAGAGTAAAATTAATTAACTAACCCTTTATTTTCCTTTTAGTTCTTTATCTTATGTGCAGGAACAAGATCTGGACATACAAGATTTAGTATAGGAGTAGATAGGTAGTATATATTTTAATTGTAACCTTCTTTTTATTCTTTTTGTAAAGATATTATTATAAGTTAATAAAGTTTGATTTCTATTCTTTGTAATCTTCTGCTTTTGATGTATTTATCACCAGTAGTAATCTTATTATGGAATAAAGAAATAAGAATTCATTTCTTATTTAATTGTCCTTGTCTTAAATCCTTATTGTTGTTTACTATATCTAGAATTTAACCAAACAATGTTAATCAGGTAATTTGGAAAACAATTCAATATTACAAACTTCTAATTTTCAAATACTTTCAAATTGATTTAAATTTCAAATTTGAATTCAAAATAACTTCCCCAAAGACGTAATAATTCCTGGGATCATGTCAAAATTCATAGTAGTCACTAAAAAGAGCTATTCCTACCTCTAGTTAGTGAAAAGAACTATGATCCCTTTAGGTTTTTGTTTGGCGAAAAATTTACCCTGATTTTTATAGATGCATGCATGCACAAACTTAGATTCCTATTTCTACCCTTCGTTGGATCCTAATGCTGGGATGTTACAGTCAAGTAGACGATCCTTCCGGTGCCGCGTTCCGGCAGCTCTTCCGCAGTCGGTCACACGTGCGGAGTTAATGTAGACCTTCCTCTTCCCGTTCTAGCGAGCAGCAGAGGTAGTAGATCTCCACGGAATCCCATCAGCATGATGGCGTAGTGGTGGTGCTGGAGAAGGATTTCTGCAGGGCTTCGCCTAAGCCAGAGCAGAAGGAAGGAGGAGGCTGGAGGCTAGGGGCCTGTTCGTCTGTGGTACCAAAGTTCACAGGCCAGCACACCGCGGTACCTAAGTTGCCTGAAATTGCCGCGTTTCGAAATGTTGGGCCGCCAACTACTAAGAGGGGCCATTTCGAGGCAAACTCATCTCACCCCTACCAAATTCAAACATTCCGTTAAGCTACCCCGTGAAGTAGATGGTCGGGACCCTCATGTCGGTCATCTGTCCATGACGCGAGCGCCAACGCGGCAACCTCTTAGGCAAATCGGGTAACTAAGTGGATTGGATGCGTTGACCAATTTCACAAATCCATTCCCACCTTTCCCCTAGCACCGGCAGCGTCAGAATCCACCCTCCAGGCAGGACGATCCCTTCAGACATTTGACTTTCGGCGCCAAGTTGGTGCGCCTAGTTGCTGCGCCCAGTCGCTGATCCCGAGCTCCAATGGCGCATGCCGTAGCCGCCATTGTGAGGCTCTAGCCCGCCTCCGCCGCCGACGAGCCGAGCAGCTCGGAGGATGGCAGATCCTACTACCAAGGAAGAAGAAGTCCTGGCTACAAGCAGGTGAGCTACCCTTCTCTTTCCTATTTGCACTAATTATAACTACTAGCTGGCTACTGAACTTAAAATTGTTTGTTAACCCAACGCTGACAAACATATTTTGTCCATAGTTTTCTGTCAAGTGGGATCTCCACAGACCACCCTTACCTGGTTACGGTAGTCCTCTTTAGGTACAACTCTAAGGGAAAGTGGTATGGACACCATTGTATCATGATGGAAGAAGTGCATGCGCAGATCTGCACTATATCTGGTATGGTTGCTGCTCTGCTTAATCATGATGAATTATGGCCGAAGCAGACTGCAAAGTTCAGCTTCATGGATGAACATGGCATCATGGTTCCTCTAACGTGTGACAGTCAGCTAATTGGGTTGATGAAAAGGTATGCTTCGGATTGCATGTTTGAGCTGAATTGTGATGTACTGGATGTGGAAGCTGCTGCAACTGGGAGTCACCCTTCTATTCTTGGACAGGGTGGTCGCTCGAACCCAATTAGCTCCTGGTAAGCAAAAGTCTCTTGGGGTTCGCATGTTTGTGCTGAATTGTAATTTTTGTTTCATTTACTCTGTAGATATTGGGCAGTTATGCAACGGTCCTGTTTCTTTGACAGGAAGCGCTGCAAGGTTAGAAACATGACTGCCGGGTCAGTCATTTTGCTGCCCGAAGAAATTAAAACTGAGTGGAAAGATGATGCTGGACACGATTCTGGTGCCCATTGTCCCGGCGATGCAGAGTACGTGAAGCTAAAAAAATTGGCACCGAGGAGGAAGAAGAAGGCAGGAAATGAAGAAGCCAGTGGACGTGAAGACTTGGCACCCAGACCAAGGAAGAAGGCTGCTGGCAATGAAGATGCATAGTAATGTGTTGAACTTGAACCTATATATGTAATTCAGTTAAATTCTGGAGCTCCGTGTGTGGAACTTTGCTAGGCGAAACAATCTACCCACGTTCTCTGAGTAAAATGTACCGCGACTTAGGGTTTGGAAATGCCCGAGTCAGTTGTTTGAATCCGAAATTGTGATTGTGCCACTGCTATCTGAAAACACGCAACACCGGTTCCACGATTGCTGAGGGGCAGGAGGTCTCCAAATACGATGGAATGTAAGTGGCATAGAAATAAATTATTTAAGCTACCACACTACACGAAGCAGCAACTTATTTCAGATGCTGCACAACGACGTGGCAACATAAACAGCAATGACAACCTATAATGCCCAGACGCTTGAGCCCGTCTATCTCACCGCCTCCCTGCTCCTGCATCCCCTACGTCTGGTGAAGCTCCCGGATCTCCATTAACCGGGTGTATGTGCTTCCACTTTATAAATTGTGGCTGTGCCATTTGCATGTGGCACAATCCACGTAGATTACGTTTAAACAAACCACCAATGTCAGAATACCACCATGATCAGACAAAAGGAAATGATGCAGGGTTAAGACAGACTAACAGGAGAGCAATTTTTTCCTCCCAGGACTCCGGGACCACTAATTCAGACTGCTAGGTCAACAAGTACTACTATTACAACTTAAAAAGGAACGGAGCTCAAAGTAACCTTGTCTTGCACCCACTTGAGATCTCAGTTAAGCTTGGTCGTGTCAACTGGGTCCCATAGCTTCATCTCAACACTGTCAAGAAGTGAGCTGACTATGGATTCTTTCAACTCAATAGTCATATCCCATAGTTTGTCCAGCGTTTTCTGCATCGATTTGGGCCACTCTGGATCTACCCATTTGACAACACCACAACTTCCAGTTGCATCATTGCACGATGTCCTTGACACCGTAGAAACCTCCTGCCTGTGTTTCGTCCTTCGAACGCTACAAATTTAGCGGGCACATGTCCATGTTTACATAGCAGAGGACTATCTTCATCCACTAAATCGAGATAGTCGGAGTCATACATCGTCTGGTAGGCCTAACACATCATACACGCATGAGTAAACAGAGTAGATCTAGCTCAAAAAATAGATAACTGGCCACAAGATGATTGAGATAGAGATGACACGACTCACATTGAAATCACCGTCCCTGTCGTCACGACGCGTTTCCTCGCCGTCTCCCCTTGAACCCATGGCGAGAGGGGAGGGGGTGGCTACCGGAGAGGGGATTGGGATGGAGGCGCCGTCGGCTTGCGGCTACGGCAGTATGGGAGTGAATTGGGGAAAGTGGTTCGAGGGGAAGGAAGATAAGTACGGGGAGGAAGAGAAGTAATGGGGACGTGACATCAGGATATGGCCCACTCAACTCGTGAGTCATGACACTCGCAACAGGGGAGCGCTCGGTGTTGCCAGTTTGTCCAGAGCAAGCGTGGCCAATCATACCATAGAACAGCCTACGCACGGATCGCTCTCACGAAGACCATCCCAATCATCCAAGCGCACCGATCGACGGTATGTAACAATCGTCAAGCAGAACAACTGTGTTACGGCGTGCCTTCTAGAAGACTCGGTCTAATGGCCACACATTGGGGGGCTAAGGTAAGGTTAGGGCTATCCTAAGGTTAGGATCCGTATGTGTTTTATGAGAGGAACAGACATGCAATGACACTAGGTGTGGTTCATGAAAAGAACAGACATGCAATGACACTGGTGGATCCATATGTGGTTTGTGAAAAGAACAAACATGCAATCACACTGGGTGGATCCATGTGTGGTTCATGAAAAGAACACACATGCAATGACACTGGTGGATCCATGTGTGGTTTGTGAAAAGAACATACATGCAATCACACTAGGTGGATCCATGTGTGGTTTGTTTAGAGGAACAAACATGCAACAACACTGGGTGTGGTTCATGAAAAGAACAGACATGCAATGACACTGGTGGATCCTTATGTGGTTTGTTTAGAAGAACACACATGCAATGACTCTAGCCGTGGTTCATGAAAAGAACACACATGGAATGAGCGAAAGTGTGAGGAGCGCTTTGTGTGTTTGTGTGAAGCAAATACAGTAGTACGAAGGGTATGGCTCAGTTTCTCGTTCGAGAAGGACCCGAGTGCTTTTCCTTGCTTAACTTTAGGGCCCTTTGTGCTAAGTTTATGTACCTCTATGTAATTTTCTCTTTTTTGAGGTCTTCGATGTAAACCGTACTACCACCGGCCGTGTCAAATTTTAACTACAAGTAAGCATGATAGATAGATTGCTCTTAAAATTTTCCAAATACTTTTTAAGCTAACCAGGAATTCAGTACATAGAAAGGTTTTTCTTAAAACCTCCCAGCTTATAGACAAATTCTGCCACCATAGGTGATGCTAATACTAGTATGAAAATAGAAGCTATAAATAGTACTCAGCTGACGTGACGAGAAAGTAATGCGATAGGAAGTGACATGTTTAATTTATTGCACAGGGGCGCGTTTTATACGCATTCACGCTAGCCGGTGTCCTTGATGTAGCTGCTTCTTATAGCAGAAGAAAAGAAAAAATCTCTTTCAAAGAGCCATCCTATCTTCCCCATCTCCGTTTAGTTTATCCCCACTCGCCGATGTCGCCTGGCCGCATCTCTGGCACATGCTTCACACATTTTACTCCCCATCTTGCATGCTGCATCACTCCCTCCATGCCACCAGCCCTCTCCTCCAAAAACCACCAACAACTCTACATAGATCCACCCTCGCCCCCAATCCGTCCGGACGGGATGGCGGATTCGAGGTGCAACCTGTGGCACTGCGGCTGGATCAAGGTCGGCGACGACGTCTTCAACAAAATCAGTATGAGTCTGGACACTATCAGCACCGTTAGGCTAGTTGCATGCTCCAAAGAGCTGTACCGCCAGGTCGCCGGCGAAAAAGGTAGCAGGTGTCCCAATGACCACTGTTGTTCATTGGTCTCCTACAATTACGTCTACGAGCACAAGATCTAGTGCTGTTACGCACCATGTGCAACCTGCACAGAGCGAGGATGCGAGTTTGTCACCCATCCATTGACTGTCAACACCCGAATTTTTAATCCCAAATGCCTGTTATGCCATACCTCGCAATCCCAGGATTACCATTTTTGTGAGACATAACAGATTGGATATCACAATACATCATCCATTACAAACCATAATAAGGTCTTACAAATAAAGGATATCATGATCCAGTCTTAATACAAATCAAGCAGCGGAAAAGAAATGTAGTAGGGGCTCCGTCTTCAGGGTCACGGGCAATGCTGACGTGGGAGATGATCCTAGTTGTCGTAGACCTCCTATTGTCCATCATCCTGGTAGTCCTCCTCATAGTCTGGCCACGGGAATATCCAGGGACAAAGCCATGAGTACTCTTTAAGTACTCGCAAACTATCACTAACAAGTAAGGTAGTTCTAGTAGGAATCTTAAGCTCTAGGTTTATTTGCAAAAAGCCAGATTTATCTAAACTGAGTTTAGAAGTAAAGAAAACTAAGTTAATGTTCTAAATCACTTAAGTGGGAACCTAGATTTCATATTCACAACCCTGTTGTGATCAATTCAAAATCATAGTTCACTTCACAAGTCATTTTGAAAGCATCTGACGACGGAACAATATTGCTACTCCAACTGTCCATGACCGCAGATGCGGCTATTCGAATAGTTTGACACTCTGCAGAGGTGGTACACTTTCACCACAAAATTCGATACATTCATCAGGCATAACCCTGAATCATCATACTTAGTATGCGAATAATCAATCATAACCTTTCAATTACACACTCTAGTATAGGCACCTCCCCTATGAGCTTGGCCTCCTAGCCATGCCCATCTGCCATCCTGGGCACTACATAGGTGGACATTAACACTCACGAGGTAGCCTCGTCTTAACCTCTTCCGCGAGGGAAGCCATACTAAGGCATATAAACTTCCGACTAAGCCCTACCCAATTCGGGTATTGTGGTTGTACGGTAAAAATGGGATGGTTTCGCATCCGAACCCAACCATCAGTTTTTATAAAGGGCTAAGGCTCATGCCTCAACATTTTCATCATCATATCCTTTTGTGTCCATAACACATGTTAAAACGTTTCAATATAATGAATCATCATTCCAAGGTTTTCATAATCATTTTCACAAAGTGTTCCCATCTAAAGTGATCAACTTGTATGCTTAGCACCAACCACTAAAGTTGAGGGTATTAACTAATGAGGGGTGCTAATCTCCAATCTCATGCCATGGAATGACATCTAAGTATAACTAGTTAGGCCTGGTTTTATACTCTTGATGGTATCTATACTATTTTTCCAAAATACTCACAAAGCACTAACTAAAAGTAAAGAACTTAGGTAAAGTAAAAGAATAAAGCTTGCAAGTAAAACTTGGAATTGGTATAATCAAAGTTATATAACCAAGCATGCCTAATGCATTTTGCTTAAGTTATCAAGTTTGCAAGTATTAGCTTGCATAGTTCTAGCTTGCAAGTAGTGATGGCTTGCCTTGAGTAGAGCAGTGGTTGAAGTTTTCTTCTTCTTCTTGGTGGTACTCCTCCTCCTCGTATCCCGGGTCAGTACTATCGTCTATAAATGAATACGGGGTACACAATCACCAAACAATACTTAACTAATTCTGTTTAGCACACTAAGGCTCACACTTGATGATATAGCATCATCACAATCATCACATGAAATAAAGACTTAGTCTTATTTATCTTATTTTAGAAAAGTAATTTCTACTCATTGAAAATAATTAAGATTTAATATTCTCCAATTAAAATATGGGATCATGTTGACACATGTCATCACCACATATTCTAATACATGGGAATGTGATTTAAAGGGGTGGTCATATTTTATTAACTTTAAGATTATCATTTAATAGAATTAAAGTGACTAGAAATGTCTATATAGCATTATTTTGGTACTAGTCCAATGTCACTGCATGCAAACCTAAATATTTTTACATATCCAGATAGAACTTATCAAATGTGATTTTTGAGAGTTGGAATCAACTCAAAAGCATTTATGGTTGATTTTTGAAAAATGTTTGAAATTGAAAAGTCTCTGTATTGTTATTTTTACTATAGGTGATCTCTAACTCCAAATGATTTGAATCCAACGGGCTTGGATAGATAATTTAAATATCTTTCTAACTAAATTGGAATCATGCAATTTGGTTTAGTGAATATCTCTGAATTGATTTTTGAATCTACTGACATAATGTGGTTTTAACTAAATTGGAAAATCCTTATTTGAATTCACAGGCATGCGCGGGAAACTAAACGGGCCGGCCCAATCTACACAGCGTAGCGTAGAGGGCTGCTGATAGCACGGACCCACTAGTCAGCGACTTAAACTAACTGAAACAGTATCTTTGAATCTAGGCCCTACGATTAAAAGACGGTCCAACGACTGTAGTTCATCATCGACGATGAACAGCTCTAGCAAGGTCCAAACCCTAATGCGGCGGTGGGGGTCATGTGGGGCTCACCTAGGCTCTAGCTAGGGTCGGTGATGGGGGTGAACGATGTGGTCGATGACGGCGGTTTGAATGATGGTCGCGGTAGCTCCTAGGGCGGCTCCAATCGACGACGCCCTTCTCCTTCTGCAGCAGCGGGCTTCGACCAAATTCTGGCAAAGCGGCGCTCGCCTTGCTCTTGGGAAGGGTGTGGGAGGCTCAGTGAGGAGTAGGGAGTAAGGTGGTGTGGAGAATTGAGGCGGAGAGGGCCTCTATTTATATACCGATGAGGGGAGATTGTGGCATGGGCTCGGGCTCGTCGGTGACGACGATACAGGTGGCTAGCGGCGCGGCTGAGGATAGGGGCGGTATGGTGTTCCCTGGTGATCATCACTGGCTTAATGGCGAGGCACGGGGCGGTGTAGGTTGGTCGAGCGCGTGCGATGCTCTGCGCGGGAGCAACAGTGTTCGTGATGGTGCACGGGTGCTACGGGTCGCGCGGCGGCAAACGGGGGTGTCTGGTAGGTGGCTGTGATCATGGCGAGTGTGCGCGTGCATGGAGAGAGCGAGGCGCGATCGGTGCGAGCCGGTCGGGTGCGACGCTCTGGCGCACTCTCGGCACGGCGCAGAGACGCTGGGCGCAGCGCTGCTGGGGTGGTCCAGGGCTCTCCTGTGGTCGTGGGCTGGACAGGGGGTGGTGGTGGACGGTGGCCTGTCTGCTGCGTGTCGTGGGCGAGGGCGGCGTGGCCTCTAGCGCTCTGTCCACGGTCGGCCGGCGAGTGTGGCTTCGGGCGGCGGCTCACTGATGCAAAACGGCTAAGAGGGAGCATGTTTGGTGCTGCTAGAGACTGGGGGAGATAGGGGGAGTGTAATGGGGGCATTTGGTCTAGTGATCAATGCCCCAAACAGTGAAGTTAGGCAGGATTAGATTAGTGTCTGCAAGGTGTTTGTCTTAATGGCCGCAAGAAATTTAGTTTGAAAATTTTGAGTGAAATGTGGTCAGTGTTTGAATCTTATGCTTGAGTGCCTATGATTGCTTGGAGAAGTCAAGTGGAATTGATTTGAGTGGTTTTTGCAAATTGGTGATCTTACCATATGAACTAGATTCAATTTTCAAATGTCCTTTAAATAGATTTGAAAATAGTTTATGTGAGTTTGTAAAGTGGGCTTGGGTTCACTTTTACTTGGTCTAGCAAGGGGTGAAAAGAAGTGGAATTGTTTCTGTTAGAAATTATTTTCTAGGAACACTCAAAGTGGCCTAGTGGTTAACTTTGGCCAAAATGACCATTTGATATTTTTATTCATATTTGATTTATTTTTCTTTTGGTTTTGTTTGTAATTGGCCTAGATGATGTATCATTCATCTTTAAACCATTTCTCATCATTTGTAGCAATCAAACATGGCAAATTCAATCAATCATACACTAATGCAAATCACACATGCCTTCATATAGATTTTTGGAATAAAAGTTTTTGTTAACCCTAAATTTGGGTGATTAGAACTTGATGATCTTGATTAACATTTTTGGGGTGTTAAAAACCTTCCCTCCTTAAGCAAAATCTCATCCCGAGATTTAAGAAAAACTAGGAACTAAAGAGATTTGGAAACTCAGTCCTAATGTAATCTTCTCGCTCCCAAGTAGCTTCTTCTTTAGTATGGTTGCTCCACTGGATCTTGAGAAACTTGATACTCCGGGTCCTAGTGGTTCTGAAGGCTTCTTCCAAAATATGAATGGGTACTTCACGATAGGATAGATCCTTGTTGATATCTATGGCTCGGTGATCGATGTTCTTGAAAACTTCGGTCTTCTCAGGAACTTCTAAGCATTTGCGAAGTAACGAGATATGGAACACATTATGGATGGCTGACATCTCTTCTGGCAGTTCCAGTTGATAAGATACTTCTCGTCGGCGATTCAAAACCTTGAGGGGTTCAATATATCTGGGAGCTAACTTTCCTTTCAGTTGAAAACGTTGCATTCCCTTCAAAGGCGATACTTTGATATACACAAAATCTTCGACATTGAAAGTCAGGTCTCGACGTCTCTTGTCAGCATAACTCTTCTATCTAGATTGGGCAGTCTTGAGGTGCTCACGGACTTTGTGAACCTTCTCTTCGGCTTCTCGTAGGATGTCGGGTCCGAAAATCCGACTCTCTCCTACTTGTGACCAATTAAAGGCAGTACGACACTTCCTTCCATACAAAAATTCAAATGGGACCATTTGCAAACTGGCTTCATAACTGTTGTTGTATGAGAATTCTGCAAAAGGCAGACAATCTTTCCATTTTGATCCATACTCTAGCACACAATCTCTCAACATATCTTCTAAGATTTGGTTGAATCTTTCAGTCTGTCCATCGGTTTGCGGGTGATAAGCTGTGCTGAAGTTCAGCTTGGTTCCTAATCCTTCTTGGACTTTCTTCCAAAATCTTGAGGTAAACTAGGTTCCTTGATCCGACACTATGGTCTTAGGGGTTCCATGCAAACTGACGATTCTAGCATTGTACATCTCTGCTAGCTTCGAACTCTGGTAGGTAGTCTTGACCCGTATAAAATGGGCTACCTTGGACAGTCTATCAACTATGACCCAGATAGTCATTTCCCCTACTAGATGTAGGCAATCCGGTGATAAAATCCATTCTGACAGAATCCCATTTCCATTCCGGAATCTGCAATGGTTGCAAAAGTCCTACGGGTTTCTGATGTTCCACTTTGACTCTCTGACAAATATCACACTTAGCTATGTAGCTTCTGATTTCTCTCTTAATCTTGTGCCACCAAAATTGCTCCTTCAAATCCTGATACATCTTCATTCCTCCGGGGTGGACAGAATAAAGAGTATCATGAGCCTCCTGCATGATAACTTGCTTCAGCTCAGAATCTACTAGCACATAGATACGTCCTTTGTACCACAAAGCTCCTTCTTCATCTTCGGTGAATTCGGGTACCTTCCCTGTACCGATATGACGCTTGATTCCGTCGATACTTGCATTTCCTTTCTGCGCCTCCTTGATCTAACCGATCAAAGTGGGTTGAATTTCAATGCTAGCTAAAAATCCTTTGCTAACTAGCTCCGTTCTAAACTGCTCCAACTCTTCATGCAAACTTGGTTGGGCCTCTTTAATCATGGTGTTCAATCTACACGGCAATCTGCTAAGAGCATCCGCTACCACATTGGCTTTGCCGGGGTGATAGTGAATGTCAAGGTCATAATCCTTGATTAACTCTATCCATCTCCTTTGCCTCATATTCAGCTCCTTCTGGGTGAAAATATACTTCAGACTCTTGTGATCCGAATAAATCTCACAACGGTTACCCATAAGGTAATGACACCATGTCTTCAAGGCTAAAACTATGGCTACGAGTTCAAGATCATGGGTAGGGTAGTTTTGCTCATGCTGCTTTAGTTGTCGGGACATATATGCTATGACTTTGCCTTCTTTCATCAACACACATCCGAGATCAATCTTGGATGCATCACAATACACATCAAAAGGCTTCTTGATATCTGGCATAATCAGAATTGGGGCTGAAATCAATCTCTTCTTGAGCTCTTGAAAACTTGCTTCACATTTGTCCACCCATTCGAACTTCTTATCTTTCTTCAACAATTGGGTCATTGGTCTTGCGATACTCGAAAATCCTTCAACAAACTTGTGGTAATATCCCGCTAATCCAATAAATGCATGGACTTGGGTTTGAGTGGTTGGGGCTTTCCATTCTTCAACATATTTGATCTTGGCGGGATCAACAGCGAGTCCTCCTGTCCACACAATATATCCTAGGAATCCTACTTCCTTCAACCAGAACTCACATTTTCTAAACTTGGCATACAACTGATGTTCTCTAAGGGTTTCAAGGATGGTTCTCGGGTGTAGCTCATGGTCTTCTTCTGACTTGGAATAGATTAGAATATCATCGATAAAACAACAACAAACATATCCAGGAAGTTCATAAAAATCTTATTCATGAGATTCATGAAATAAGCGGGGGCATTGGTTAATCAAAAATACATGACAGTATACTCATACAATCCATATCTGGTGGTAAAGGCGATCTTTGGAATATCCGTTGCACGAATCTTGAGTTGATGATAACCGGTTCTAAGATCAATCTTAGAAAACACTCTGGCACCAGTCAACTGGTCAAACAGATCCTCAATCTTTGGCAGTGGGTACTTGTTCTTGATGGTGACATCATTCAGCTTCCGGTAATCCGTGCACAAACGGTTACCTCCATCTTTCTTATCCACAAACAAAATAGGCGATCTCCATGGCGATGCGCTTGGTTGAATCAGACCTTTCTCCAACATAGCATCCACTTTCTTCTTCAGCTCCACTAATTCAGATGGGTTCATACTATAAGGTCTCTAAGCTATGGGTGCAGTTCCAGGAATTAGTTCAATGATGAACTCAATATCCGATCTGGGGCATAGCGGGCAATTCATCTAGGAATACCTCGGGGTATTCACAGACTACTCTAACTTGGTCTATGGTTGGTTGGGCTAGACTCTTGTTGCATTTGAATTGACGGGGCAATGTCTTAGATACATGCTCTACTGATACTCTAGAGCTACTGGTCATGGTTATGGCTTTCTTGGCACAGTCGATTAATCCTTTATGTTTCAACATCCAATCCATTCCTAGTACTACTTCCAAACCTTTGGTTCCAAGTACTATTAGATTGGCATAAAAGTCTATTCCATGGATTCTGATAGGTACAGCCTTGCAAATTTTTCTAGCTTTGGTGGTTGAACCAGGTATTTGAACTATCTTAACATGCTTCAATTTGGTTGGTTGAATCTTACTAGTGCATGCAAATTCTTCTGTAACAAACGAGTGCGATGCTCCAGAATCGAACAACACTCTTGCAAGTACCGAGTTAATAGAAAACATACCCAGCACAACATCGAGCGCTTCCTGAGCTTCTTCAGCATTCATGTGGAACAGACGACTGTTGCGGTTGAGAGAGTTTCCTAGGGCAAATATCCTTCCAGGCTGAACACGGCGTTGCTGCTGAGCGGGTGCATTCACATCGGTGGCTGCTGCAAGCTTCTTAGGGCACTCATTGAAGTAGTGACCCTTGAATCCACATTCAAAGCAAGTAATCTGGGACTTGTCTTTTGCTGCAACAGGCACAACATTGCTTCCAGTCCTTGGGGCAGTATTGTTGTTATTGTTGTTGTTGGAATTGGGCGGTGCATGGTTGAAGTTATTGGAGTTGCCGGGATTGTTGTTGTGGTTTCCTCCAGACTTCAAGTTTCCTCTGCTACGATTGGGATAGGTTGGATGGGACATAGGGGGTTTGTTGTTTCTTGGGGCATATCCTGCAGATGGGTTGGGGCGATACTTCTGAGTATTGTGGGATCCAGTCTGGTGCATCATGCGACGCTTGCGGTTTTCATTGGCTTGGTTGATCTTCCCTTCCATATCGATGTTAGAGTCTACTAGCTCTTCTAGATCTCCAAAACGGATGTTGACTAACACAGTCTGCATCTCATCATGCAATCCATTCAGGAACCTTTCCTTCTTCTTGGCTTCGGTGTTAATCTCATCAGGGGCATATCTAGCTAGGGACAGAAATTTGTCATGGTACTCCACTACCATCATCCTTCCTTTCTTCAGTTCCCTGAACTAATCTCTCATCCTGGTGACCAAACCTTGTGGCACATGGGTGCGGCTAAACTTGATCTTGAATGCTTCCCAAGTCATCATCTGACCGTCATTCATGGTACGGGTGCTATTCCACTAGGCTCTTGCATCTCCTGCCAGATAATGGGTGGAAAACAGTACTTTCTCATTGGCTTCAACTCCCGCGACCTCCAGGTTCTCCATGGTTTGCAGCCAGTCATCAGCATCTAAGGGATCCTCAGACTTATTAAAGATAGGTGGGTTGGTGTTCTAAAAGTTTTTTTAGCTTGGATCCATGGTGATCCTGGTTTCCATGACCTTGGTTCTTGTGGGCCATATGAGCTATCTGTTGAAGAGTGGCTAGGTTGGCTTGGAGTTCGGCTCTACTAGCTTCACGATCAGAAACTAGCATTTGCAGAATTTGCAACATCAGGTTCTAATATGAGCTGCTTCCTCCGAGGTTTCCACGAGTCATCTGAAGATTGAGATAGATAATGAGATAAGAGGGAAATTTCTAAGGTTCATGGTTTTGTTTCAAAAGCTTTAAACTTTGAGTTTGACTCAGGTTTGGCAAACTAACAACTTCTTCTCATTCATTCATTCAAAGCACACCAATACAAACACAGACCACACACAAATAGAAAACAGATGGTTTTAAGAACCATTCTGTGAAACTACGATACAGTGGGACTGGTACAACTCATTCCTATGGTAGTGATCAAGTGAATCTAATCATCATCAATGAAGTTGGAATCATCATCATCAGTGTGGAACTCCATGGCATCATCCTCCAGGTAGTCGTTGTCATCACTGAGGTAAGAGTAAAGATCTCCCTAGATATCTCCACCTTCCTCTTCCTCCTTTGCTTCAAGGTAGACTTCCTGTTCATGGATGGTCTTCTCGAGAGCAGCCACCTTCTTGCGAAGATGATCGATGGTGCGATCCTTCTTGTCGCGCAGATGACAAAGTGATTGGCGCTCCTTGGCGAGAATGGTGAGAGTCTAGTCCTTATTGATGGCAATGGCAAGGTTGTGGTTGGCGTAGGCTCGGGCGTTGTCCAACTCCTTCTGCCTATCATACAACATGAAGTCAAGATTGTCCATCTGGTGCTTCAGCTCCGGGTGTCCTGTCATCTCCAAGGGCATTCCCATAGAATCAGTCCTTGCGAAGTGAGAAAAGCAAGTTCCCTAGATCAGGTTGATGTTTTGCCCACACAAACGTTCAAGAGCTTCATGCATAGCCCTGGCTAATCCATCTAGCCAGATGTTCTCCCGCAAGGTGAATTGGATCTTCTCAGAAATGGGTGCTTCCATATTGCCTCTGAGATCTGCAACTATCAGCCATTGTAGATCTCCTCCTATGTGATCATTGAGTTGGGCCCCGAAGAATTCTGGGTGTGGGCGCTCAAGATACTCTGACAGTGCATCAAGATCCCTCTCAAAGATCAGTTGGCCTTTGTTGCCCAACTGGTAGAACTTGCAATGCTGGATTTCCATCTATAAGAATTTAGGGTGAGTAAGTTAGTGAGGTGATCAAGTGTGTCAAATTTTTATGTAGAATTGCAAGAATTTTTGAGGAACATGAAATTTTTCTGAAAGAATCTCACGGATAAGAGTGAGAATAGGTTTTCATAAATATTCACTTCTTTTGTTTTGAAACTAAGTTTTTGTTCGGAGGTCCATTCTAACTATGGTCTCCTACAATTAGGCTAGTTGCATGCTCCAAAGAGCTGTACCGCCAGGTCGCCGGCGAAAAAGGTAGCAGGTGTCCCAATGACCACTGTTGTTCATTGGTCTCCTACAATTACGTCTACGAGCACAAGATCTAGTGCTGCTACGCACCATGCGCAACCTGCACAGAGCGAGGATGCGAGTTTGTCACCCATCCATTGACTGTCAACACCCGAATTTTTAATCCCAAATGCCTGTTATGCCATACCTCGCAATCCCAGGATTACCATTTTTGTGAGACATAATAGATTGGATATCACAGTACATCATCTATTACAAACCATAATAAGGTCTTACAAATAAAGGATCTCATGATCCAGTCTTAATACAAACCAAGCAGCGGAAAAGAAACGTAGTAGGGGCTCCGTCTTCAGGGTCACAAGCAAAGTTGACGATGGGAGATGATCCTAGTTGTTGTAGACCTCCTGCTGTCCATCATCCTGGTAGTCCTCCTCATAGTCTGGCCACGGGAATAGCCAGGTACAAAGCCATGAGTACTCTTTAAGTACTCACAAACTATCACTAACAAGTAAGGTAGTTCTAGTAGGAATCTTAAGCTCTAGGTTTATTTGCAAAAAGTCAGATTTATAAAAACTGAGTTTAGAAGTAAAGAAAACTAAGTTAATGTTCTAAATCACTTAAGTGGGAACCTAGCTTTCATATTCACAACCCTGTTGTGGTCAAGTCAAAATCATAGTTCACTTCACAAGTCATTTTGAAAACATCTAACGACGGAACAGTATGGCCACTCCAACTATCCATGACCGCGGACACGACTATTCAAATAGTTTGACACTCTGTAGAGGTGGTACACTTTCACCACAAAATTCGATACATCCATCAGGGATAACCCTGAATCATCATACTTAGTATGCGGATAATCAATCATAATCTTTCAATTACACACTCTAGTATAGGCACCTCCCCTATGAGCTTGGCCTCCCAGCCATGGCCATCTGCCATCCTGGGCACTACATAGGTGGACATTCACACTCACGTTGTAGCCTCAGCTCAACCTCTTCCGTGAGGGAACCCATACTAAGGCATATAAACTTCTGGCTAAGCCCTACCCAATTCGGGTATTGTGGTTGTACGGTAAAATTGGGATGGTATCGCATCCGAACCCAACCATCAGTTTTTATAAAGGGCTAAGGCTCATGCCTCAACATTTTCATCATGAAATCCTGTTGTGTCCATAACACATGTCAAAATGTTTCAATAGAATGAATCATCATTCCAAGGTTTTCATAATCATTTTCACCAAGTATTCCCATCTAAAGTGATCAACTTTTATGCTTAGCACTAGCCACTAAAGTTGAGGGTATTCACTAATGAGGGGTGCTAATCTACAATATCATGCCATGGATTGACATCTAAGTATAACTAGTTAGGCCTAGTTTTATACTCTTTATGGTATCTATACTATTTTTCCAAAATACTCACAAAGCACTAACTAAAAGTAAAGAACTTAGGTAAAGTAAAAGAATAAAGCTTGCAAGTAAAACTTGGAATTGGTATAATCAAAGTTATATAACCAAGCATGCCTAATGCATTTTGCTTAAGTTATCAAGTTTGCAAGTATTAGCTTGCATACTTCTAGCTTGCAAGTAGTGATGGCTTGCCTTGAGTAGAGCAGTGGTTGAAGTTTTCTTCTTCTTCTCAAAAGCATATTCAGATAGATCTTATCAAATGTGATTTTTGAGAGTTGGAATCAACTCAAAAGCATTTATGGTTGATTTTTGAAAAACGTTTGAAATTGAAAAAGTCCATGTCTTGTTATTTTTATTACATGCGATCTCTAACTCCAAATGATTTGAATCCAATGGGCTTGGATAGATAATTTAAATATCTTTCTAACAAAATTGTAATCATGCAATTTGGTTCAGTGAATATCTCTGAATTGATTTTTGAATCTACTAACAGAAAGTGGTTTTAACTAAATTGGAAAATCCTTTTTTGAATTCACAGGCCTGCGCGGGAAACTAAACGGGCCGGTCCAATCTGCACAGCATAGCGCAGAGGGCTGCTGACAGTACGGACCCACTAGTCACCGACTTAAACTAACCAAAATGGTATCTTTGAATCTAGGCCCTATGATTAAAAGACGATCCAACGGCTACAGTTCATCATCGATGACGAACAACTCCGGCGAGGTCTAAACGCTAACGCAGCGGTGGGGGCCGTGTGGGGATCACCTAGGCTCCAGCTAGGGTCGGTGATGGGGGCGAATGACGTGGTCGATGGCGGTTCGAACGGTGGTCGTGGCAGCTCCTGGGGCGGCTCCAATCGACGGCGCCCTTCTCCTTCTGTAGCGGCGGGCTCCGGCCAAATTCCGACGAAGCGGCGCTCGCCTTGCTCCGAGGAAGGGTGTGGGAGGCTCAGTGAGGAGTGGGGAATGAGGTGGTGTGGAGAATTGAGGCGGAGAAGGCCTCTATTTATATACCGACGAGGGGACATTGCGGCATGGGCTCGGATTCGTCGGTGACGATGATACAGGCAGTTAGCAGTGCGGCTGAGGGTAGGGGTGATACGTCCATAACGTATCTATAATTTTTGATGGTTTTATGCTAATAATATGCTTTTGACGCTCCTTTTTGTATAAAGTTTATGATTTATTTGGACTAACCTACTAATAGTTCTAAAAGTACACAATGTTCTTGTTTTACACTTTGATGTGTAGGAATTACCAAGAATACAAGTGGAAACCTTGTTGGAGTCAAACTGGGATTTTTTCAGAAATCTGTCTCAGAAATCTTTTTGAAGATGGTCACGTTTCGGGTCAAAGACAGCATCAAAAGGAAAGCTCTTCAACTATAAAGTTGTTGTAAATTTCACGACAAACGTTCTAGACATAAAATTTAGCTGATTCCGAGTCCGGACGGGCCTTTTAGGTCCGATTTACTGCAGCCCAAGATGGGGCGAGAAGCTATATAAAGGGAGGAAACCTAATTAGTCCAGGGCATCTCCACCCACGAATTTGTAGCCACCAAAGCCATGTTTTTGCCTCCCATGGATCCCATCTCCATGGGGGAGGTATCCAAAGAAGCCATGAAGGAAGGGGGCTAAGGGGCGGTGCTCCCCCATGATACCAGCGGCGGGGAAGGATTCCCCCGCGCCGCCGCCCTCTTCACCGCCATCTCCATCACCTAATCCTCCTAGTATGCAGTGGTTCATCCTCCCACACACCTCTGTACCATCCTATGTAAACATGGTGTTTGATGCTATAAGTTATAATCCTATGATCTATGTCATGTTTGCGTAGTTTCTTTGTTCTTAGATTGAATGGTTGAACGTCTTTGGTTTATTAGAGTTGTATGTTGATATGGTACAGTCCTTTGGTGTCCATTATATTTGTGCGCGCATGGATTAAACATCATAGGGTTTGTAGTATGTGTAAGAGGAAGGGGAAGTTCTACCGGAGTGACAGAAACCTGAGGACACGAACCGGAACGTTACATGTATGGGAGTAAGAGGACCATTAAACTTAAGGCTATGGTTGGGGAAACCTTAATGCATTGATTAGTACTTACGGATGTTTGCTAACAATCCAATCATATAGTACATGTAATTCCAAGTAGTGAAGCGCATGTATATTTAGCCTCTCCCACATAGAAAACTGCATCGAAGACAATGAACCCGATCTATTCGCTATTTAAACTTGGACAAAGCCACCACAATTACCACCACTATTCCACACTCATGGTTCTATTAGTTTAGTGTATTTTATTGCTGCAGCAACTAGCTTTACTTTCTTGTTATTTATTATCATCTCTCTATTACTCGTATTGTTGCTCTAATTTTATTTCCTAGATAATGCAAATGTTTAGTGTGCGTAGAGTTGTATCAGTGGTTGATAGAACTTGAGAGAATATTTATCCTACCTTTAGCTCCTCGTTGGGTTCGACAGTCTTACTTATCGAAAAGGCTACACATGATCCCCTATACTTGTGGGTTATCAAGACCTTTTCTGGCGCCGTTGCCGGGGAGCAATAGCGTGTGGGTGAATATTCTTGTGTGCACTTGTTTGCTTTATCTCTAAGTAGGTTTTACTTTCAGTTTTAAGATGTTCTCTATCTTAGTATGGATAGGGAATGCAAATTACAGAAAAAATTAGTTGTACTTGTTACCTAAAAACGTTTTTAAAAAGGAAAGTGATTGGAAAGATGAGTAATGGTTAAGTGGGGGTCGACCTTGAACACTTGTGTTCATGCCTATGATACCAAAACAAATCTTTCATGGAAGCTTTTCAGTTAAAAACTTGTAGGAATGCATGAAGCCTTGAAAAAGAAAGATATTTCTGGTATCGACCTTAATGCTTATTCATTCGAAAATACTTGAATCTTGATCCTATGCCTAACTTAAAGGCATTAAAGAAAAGTACTTATTAGGAGATAACCCAAAAGTTTTAGTTGAGTCTTGGAAGTTATTGCTTCAGTAATAACCTCTCCTTATCCTTTTTATTTGCTTTTTGTGCTAAGAGTAACCTCTAATGAGAGAGAAGTAATGCTTGGCAAAGTTGCTGTCCCAAAACAGATTTTTGTGCTTCGCTGTAAACATTCGTGTAAAATCTCTGTACGTCGGTTTGAGCTGTAATTTTTATGCTTCTGCCCCAGGTTTTTATCCAACTTTCGTTAGTTCAACACTTTTTGATTTGAGCAACAGAAGGTCTTTGAAAAAATTGGTTTCTATCTGCTGGTCTGTTTTGACAGATTTCTGCCATTATTTGCATTTGCTTCTTGTTGATTCCTTTTTGGGTTCTCTTTGGGGAATTGAGCTTTTTAAGGGAAGTGCTACAGTAGCTTGTGTTTTAATGGAAGTTTTATTGGTATTGAAACTGAACCCAAAGACTTATTATCTTGAGTACACTAATGTTGCTAATGAAGATTATGTGAAGTTTTGTATGAAGGAAAATTTTCAAGTGTTAAGAAAAGAATGATGTAATGAGATGAAGAATGTACTAAATCTCAAGCTTGGGGATGCCACCCCGTGTCACCCCTAGAAATATCCAAGAAGTACAAGTGTCAAAGATTGGGGATGCCCAAGGCATCCCCTTCTTCATCAATAAAAATCTCAGGTTCTTCCAAACACTTCATTTTTATTGTTTCATGCACAGTTGTGTTGTTCTTGGAGCGTCTTCATTTTCGTTTTTGGTTTTCGTTTGCTTGGTTTGCTTAGTTTGCTTGAATAAATTGGTTGGACCCCCTCTTTCATACATTACTTTTCAAATAAGTGTGATCTGGATTGGAAAAGAGTAGGAAAAGTTCATGCTTAAGTGGTAAAAGGAGCTCGTTTTTACGGTGGCCTATGCTTTGTCATGTCATTCTTGATATTATTTTGGATTTATGCTTAGTGATTTTTGCTGTAGCATGACATGTTATAAACAATTGAGATTGCTTAATGTGCCTTGAAAGAATCATGCGTTGTTTTAGCATATTAAAGCATAATATTATGGTATTCTCTTTTGATGCTTTATTTGGGTTGACTTAGCGCATGCTCACACCATGTTATGACTATCCCAAGTCACCATAGCCTTTATGATCCTTTAGTTTTCAACTTTTAATATCACTTTATGCTTTAATTAATGATGTTTTGTCACTGACGAGGGTTTAACTCGTCAATGCCTATTGTTATGGACTTGGGTTTTGGAGAAGGAGGGAGCGCTGGAGACATCTATCGGCTAGCAAACAAGCACACAGGGGACAAAGGATTTACCCAGGTTCAGGCCTCGTAGAGGTCCCTACTCCTGCTTGTCTGCTCGTGGAATTATTGAGGGAGTCGAAAGTTACAACGGTGCGCAGATGCAATCTGGCGAGGGTTTACGGAAACTAGGGTTGTGTGTGTCCTCCTCGCCGCCCCCTCCTAGCCTTTATATAGATAGGCTAGGTCTCGGGTAGCAGGTCGAGTCGGTTACAAGTTAGGGTTTTCCCCTTCAAACTTTCTATCTTTAGCTTCTTCTTGTCCTTCAAGCAATCAAGAGTCCATAGGTTACTCTAATCCCTCCATCCGGCCCTTGGCGACACCGTGGACCTATATGTATTTGGACCGTATATACCAAGCTCGAGCACCTGTAGGGTATACCCATGTCAGTAGCCTCCGAGTGTCCAGTGGAATCACAAATTCGACTAGGGACTTTTTGAAGCTTTCGAGTGCCTAAATGAGTACATTTCGATTGCTTTTATTTGTGTCATAGGGATTGTTGATACACGCGCCTGATATAGCCGAAGTATCGGTATCAGTTAACCACCTTAGGGTGAAACAATGCAATCTACTCAAATTCGAGTCCCCGGACTCGAATCTGGAAAAGTGCTGGTGTAATTCGACTCAGGCCGCAGAGGTCTTACAGGAGTCGAATTCCAGTTATATGGGTGTGAGCACTTGACGCGTCCGTCAAGGCATGTTCATCGTGCCTGTAGGCACGGATATGTTTCTGGTAGTGCGCAGTTAAATACGTTGCCAGGCCTTATTCAGGTCTTACCTTCACGCCGCAGGCGTGGCATCCGAATTTTATCATCGCGGAGACGATTCGGGTAACCCAGGAGACGCAGTCTCTTTGTAGGGGAAAAATTATGAGGCGGTGTCGCCATGAGTTTCGAGTGTGGATGTTATCAACACACAGTTTTTTGTACAAATAATCATAGGGTGCGCGACCAGCGCTCCCTATGGGAGTATCCCCCGAGTGCCTGGTTGAGTCGAAGACTCAGGCAGGGACTAAAGAACTTTTGCGGCTGCTGTCGTCTTTTGCTTGCTTGTTTCAGTCGATGACTCAGGCAGGTAATAAAACAATTTTGCGACTGCTGTCGTTTTTTGCCTGCTTGTTTCAGTCGATGACTCAGGTAGGTACTAAAATACTTTTGCGACTGCTGTCGTCTTTTGCCTGCTTGTTTCAGTCGATGACTCAGGTAGGTACTAAAATACATTTGCGACTGCTGTCGTCTTTTGCCAGCTTGTTTCCGGCGCTCCCTATGGGAGTAACACATGTCCATAATCGAAATGTGTTTCGAGTGGTTGGGTTTGCTTTTGTGATTGTCCATGTTCCTGCAACAAGAAAAAGAGAAGTCGTAGGGTGCGCGGCCAGCGCTCCCTATGGGAGTAGCCCCCGAGTCCTTGGTGGAGTCGAAGACTCTAGCAAGGACTAAAAATAGTCGAAGTTTTCCACTGCATAGCCTTGGTGACGTCAGTGCTGACGCTTTTATGACCTTAGTTGCCCGCGTGAGCGATTTTGACGGTACGTGACGAGCGGTGGGTCCCACTTTCTGACTTTGATTTGACTGGGCGTGCGTAATCTTATTTTTAACTGTGCCTCCTCGATTTCCGCACGTAATGGTAGAAGTGGGGGGACGGTTCGCGCTTCCTCTTCTCCACGTGTCCAACACGATGCGTGCCACGCGTTCAATAGGGTTTTTGTCAGCCGTTGGATTGCATCTCCTAGTGGTTAAGTAGCGATGCTGCGGCGGTAATTTCCCATCTGCGCTCTTTCTTCCTTGCTGCCATCGCCATTGCTGTTGCTTTTCTGCTTTCCCCTGCGCCCATCTTCTCCACGATGTTGGACCAGCTCCGTTCGTTCCCGAGCTACTTCCTTCGCTCACATCGCTGCCGCGCAATGGGGAAGAAGAAGGGAGGCGCTGCCGCTGATTCCGCGGCCACCCTCGCTGGGAAGAAGAAGGTCGCGGGCACCCGCGTGACCAATGGCGCATGGCGCCCCTCTATCATTAAGGCATCGGATCTCCGTCTTCTTCGTCAATATGGAGTTATCTCTGCGGCAGTCACCGATGCGCGCGTCCCCAGCGGTGAGACTATTCCTGCTCCTCCCGCTGGTTTTCGAGTGATGTGTCTTGCATTCATCATTTGCAGTCTTTCCTTGCCTCTTCACCCCTTTCTTCGGGGTCTTCTTTGTTTCTATGGGCTCCAGCTCCATCAGCTGTCCCCAAATTCGCTCCTCCACATCACTTGTTTCATCACTCTCTGCGAGTGCTGGCTCGGAGTCAAGCCACACTTTGGTCTTTTCAAGCGCATCTTTAAATTGAAGCGTCAGTCCGCATCTGGCTCTTTAGTTTATGACGTAGGTGGTTGCAGAATCCACGTCGACCCATCTGCCACCTACTTCGATATCAAGCTTACCAAGTACGTCCAGGGATGGAGGGACAAATGGTTCTATGTTCGCGACCAGAAGGCCAAGGACGAGCACTTTGGACTCGCGCCTTTCAATCCCGCGACTCCCTGCAAGAAGATGCGTTCTTGGAAGAACGTGATCATGCCTTCCGAACTCGCGGAGACAGACGTGCTATATCAGCACGTCTGCGACCTCGAGAGTCGCATAGGCGCAGAAGAGGGAGGCTGCGCCCTTGTCAGAACTTGGCTGCGTCGTCGCGTCCAGCCTCTCCAGGCCAGGGTCCATCCCATGTTTCAATGGGGTGGCGCTGATGATGCCACTCGCGTGTCTGCTGATGGCATGTCCGCGAGTGAGGTAGATAAGAGGGTGCGACTGGTCACAAAGTACACCCTCAAGGATGTGCTTCCGAACGAGCCAGTCGTTCCTCCTTTCGATGCTTCGAATCCTCCTCCTGAGGTACAGTTGTGCTACGTAGTAGCTTATTTTCTCGATTGCGTTTTCTGTTGCTTATCTGTTATGTTTGCTGATCTTTACTGTTTGTATGCAGGAGTGGGCGGTGTCGCCTTGTATGCCTCCCCTCCCTGAGGGGATTATTCCTCGTGAAGCTTTGGAAGAGGACGAGTCTGAGTTGACTGTCCCTTCCGATGTGGAAGAGGAAGCCCCCGAGTCCGAGAGCCCGGATACTCGCAAGCGTTCGCGTAGCGGGGATTCCGACGCGTCGACTCCTTCAACTCTAGGAGGTGCGGTTGTTGGCGCGGAGTCGCCAATTCCCGCCGTTCCTGTGAGGGCTGTGGCACCGTCTTCTCGCAAGAAGATGCGACTGCCCAAGGAGTCTTCGTCGGAGTCGGCGGAAGCCACGTTTGATATTGACAAATATGACTGGTAATTTTGCTAGTGCATTCATTCTTCTCTATTTTCTTCTTGTTGGCTTTGTTCTGGAGTTTGCCCTTTCTGAGTGCGGATTTTGTCTTGCAGTCAAGAGGCATCGTCATCTTCTGGCGACGTCGAATTTTTGAAGGAATCGGGAGTCGCGACTTCAAGGTCCAAGGTAGAGGTCGAGCGCGCTCCTTCTCCGGCGGCGGCCCACTCCGGGCACAATTCTTCGAGCTCTCCTCACGTAGGGGAGCATCGAGTAGTTGCTCGGACGACGGTTCACCGAACTTCTTCGGAGTCGCTGGAGGACCATGTAAGTATAGCTTTCCTTCTTTGTTTAATGTGGTAGTCAACGCCTTCTGCTGCCCTCTGCTAACTCCTTGTTTTGTGCGACAGCTCCTTGTAAAGGAAGCCACGCAGGTGGCAGAGCAGGTGATGGCGATGGGTCGCCAGCATGCGATGCTAGAGACGCGCCACCGCGTGGTCGAGAGTAAGTGTTCTATACTTATTCTTTTTGTCTTCTCTCTGTTTTGGTATAATCGACTGACAGCCAATTATTGACTGCCATGTAGCTGAGCATAACGCTTTACTACGCGATGTCGCCACGTTGGAGAAGACACTAGCCGCAGCTGTGAAGGGGCGCGACGAGGCAATCGCGGCTCGTGATGATGCCCAGAAGCGCGAAGAGGATATGCACGCTTCCTTTGCGGCCAGGGAGAAGTTGTTCGAAGAGCAACTGTTCTGAGTCGCCAAGGCCCTCTCAGGTACCTTTACTGGTAGATATTTTATTGATGTTCTTCTCTTCCTCTGTAGTGCCGGTGGCACTAGAAGTTTGATCCAAGTGTGTATTTTGGTGTAGATGCTGGCGGCTTGAGTTTTGATCCACATGCCCTTTGTCATGATGACGCTCTGGCGGGCGCGGTATCTGTGGTCGAGGATCGTAGCGCCGCTGTCCAAAATACGCTGTCCAAGGCCAAGGCCACCCTGAGTCGCCTCCGGGAGGAGCTGATGCCGAAGGCGGAGCTGGTCGACAATGTGGAAGAGCTGGTGGAGTCGCTCGCTAGGGGTGTGCCTGCCACGTACAAGAACTCCCTCCGTGCAGCTGGCGCGACCATGTTGCTTTCCATGGTGCAAGCCCACGGAGTCGAAGTAGATCCTTCTGCGGTGTCGAAGACGATGCCTTTTGGCGCGGATAGTCAGTAGGTAGTATTCGCTCCCTTTGCGACTGCCTGTGCCAAATATGGCCATTCCTTGATAAAAACTGTTGCCAAGTATTCGGAGGAGCTCAATCGTACAAAGAAGGCGGCGAAAACTTCGGCCTCAGGGGCCGGCGGAAGGTCAGTGGCATCTGATACTGCCAGAGATTTGATGAAGCCCCCGAGGTCATCGAAGTCGAAGAAGCCAGCTGCTTCGTAGTTAGTTTCTTTGTAATAGTTGATGAATTGCTCTTTTGATTGGAGAACATGCATGTTGGCGAATGTGTTTGTAGATACTTTTATGTTGATCCTGAATGCATCTGTTACTTTTGACTTTTGAGTTGGTCGCCTTATTTGTCTCTGGCTTGATTTTTGGTAGGGTACATCAAGTGGTCCTATGGGGGGAACCCCAGACTCGCCATCTCTTGAGGATACAATGGCACCACCATGCTCCAGGGTAGAGGAGCTGTCCTTGCTTTCGCGACTTCGTGATCGTGTTAAGCAACTGGAGTGTGAATTGCCCGTGATCCGCGGTAGCGCGGACGTGTGGAAGTCAAAGGCTGAAAAAGCCGCCACCCGTGAGCAATATCTGCTTGGCGAGGTGACGCAACTGGGCGACTAGTTTAAGTGTTAGTTTGCTCATCCTCGTCTTTTCCTTTGTAGTTAATCGCAATGGTACGTTGTACTCATGCTGTTGATGCTGCTTCGTGTAGTTGTTAGCGCACGCCATCCGCAGGAGGAGAGGGATAGGATTGCCATCTGTCTTCATGATCTCACCCAGGAGCAACTTCAGGAGAGTGGATACTTCTAGGTAGATCATGATCGTGCGACTGCGTTAGCGACCCTGCAGGATCGCGCCTCGCGAGTGCTGCTCTTTTTGAAGAAGTCGCAGTCGTGTTTGAAGAACATCTATCGGGCGATGTTCCCACTGGATGATACTCCATCAAGCCTGCTGGCTCTCCTGACCAAATTTCAAGATATGTCCGCGGTTCACGAGTGCGTGAGGCAGCAGTTGGTGGCTGGTGCCAAGGCTGCCCTTTCCATGGTGCGTTTGCATAGGCCTGACGTGGATGTCGCCGCCCTTGCCTCTGGGCCACCGGTGCCACCAGTAGGATCTTCCTGGAACATGGTGCCGCACTATCAGGCGGTGGATCGTCCAGCCGAGGAGGTCGTCGACTTCTTCGAGGAACAGACTAATGTTCTTCTGTTGCAAGGGTAGCCAAATATGTATCCTGCACATAAGTGTACTAGTGTTATAAAGCTCGTATACATTTGTAGATAATTTACTGTTGAATGTGTACAAATAGCTTTAAGCGTGGGGTGCGTTGCACTTATGCGAGTCCTTTTCGTTAGCCTGGCCATCTTTGTATCGTTCCCTTGTCAACCTGTCAGGTGCGTTGCAGCTGGGTTGAGTTTGTGTTAAGGGGTTCGATTGATGTGCCAACTACTCAGGATGTCGCGTTATTGTTCGAAGAACGTATGTGTATAGGGTGGCGTAGCCCCGAGTATGAAAGTTGACAAAGTAAAGGAGAACACAGAGTTTTGGGCCACTTAGCTTTTATTTATTCGAAGAACAGTACGAAGTACAATGTGCGGCTAAGTAGCCTTAGCTGAATAGCCTTATTTGCGATGCAAAAGTAAAGAAAAATGACTAAGGGTAGAAGCATCGCAGTTGTGCGACGTTCCAAGGGTTGGAGTGTGCGACTCCTGCTATAAATATTGAAGGCGATAGGCACCACCTGGGATTACTTCTGTAATCACGTACGGTCCTTCCCAGGGGGACTCGAGCTTGAGATGCCCCTGCTGCTTCAGTCGCAGGACTAGGTCACCTTCGACGAAGAATCTGGGGCGAAGCCTTCTGCTATGATAGTTGCGCAGGTTCTGCTGGTAGATCGTGGATCTTTTTGCGGCGATTTCTCTTGCTTCGTCAAGGAGGTCGACGGAGTCTTCGAGTGCGAGGGATGACTCCTGCTCGCTGTAGGCGACTACGCGTGGCGCTTTATACCGTACCTCGGCGGGTAGTACTGCCTCTGCTCCGTGTACCATAAAGAATGGCGTGTAGCCGGTGGCGCTATTTGGAGTTGTACGCAGGTTCCAGAGTACGGATTGCAGTTCGTCTGTCCAGCAGCCCGCAGCTTGTTCGAGTGGTCGGAGGAGTCGCTTCTTGATGCCGCTGCAGACGAGCCCGTTTGCCTTTTCCACCTGACCGTTGGTCTGTGGGTGTGCTACTGAGGCGTAGCTGATGTTGATCCCCAGGTTCTCGCAGAATTCTTGGAACTCCTTGGATGTGAAGTTTGTTCCGTTGTCGGTGATGATGCTGTGCGGCACGCCGAAGCAATAGACGAGGGACTCGAAGAACTTGACTGTGCTGTGCCCTGATTGCTTGGTCACTGGCATGGCCTCAATCCACTTGGTGAATTTGTCGACTGCGACCAAGAGGTAGACGTAGCCTCCTTGCGAGGACCTTGGAAGTTTGCCAACCATGTCGAGTCCCCACTGGGCGAAGGGCCAAGCCAATGGAATAAGCCGGAGTTCTGCGCCTGGTGCGTGTGGCTTGTCCGCGAATCGCTGACAAGCGTTGCACTTTTGGGCTATATCCTTGGCATCGCGCATGGCCGTGGGCTAGTAAAATCCAGCTCGTAGATATTTGGCAACAAGGGCGCGACTGCCGGCGTGGTGCCCGCAGGTCCCTTCATGGATGTCGAGGAGGACTGCTCTTCCATCGGCTAGGGAGAAGCATCGTTGTAATACTCCTGTGATGCTGCGTTTATACAGTTCGCCGTTGATAACGGCGAATGCCTTGGAGCGTCGTGCGATGTGTCGTGCATCTGTGGGGTCGTCCGGTAGGCGCTTGCTGAGGAGGTACGTAATGTACGGCTGCGTCCAGGATTGTTCGATCATCATGACGCTCATTGGTCCCTCGAGTCCTGTGTCGAGCTCCAAGTCATCGAGTGTTATTGGCTCATTGGGTGGTGTAGCCCCCGAGTCCATTGCTGCGCTTGTTTTCTTCTCTGCGGCCTTTGGCTTGATGGAGCGTTCGCATATGCGCTCGAGAAATACCCCAGGTGGTATGGGTGCGCAGGTGAAGCCTATGTTGGCGAGTGCGTCCGCCTCCTCATTGCTTTCACGACCTATGTGTCGCAACTCGCAACCCTCGAAGTCTCCTTCAAGTGTGTTGTAGAGGTCGCGGTATGTGATCATGTTGTCGTTCAGTGCGTCGCACTCGTGCATTGTTTGGTTGACGACCAGCTTGGAGTCGCCATATATGATTAGCCTCTTTGCGCCGCAGGCTTTTGCCATCCTCATCCCGTGTAACAGGGCCTAGTATTCAGCCTCATTGTTTGAGGCTGTGAACTGCATTCGTAGGACGTATTTCAGCTTGTCCCCTTGAGGCGATGTCAGTATGACACCTGCTCCTGCTCCATCTTTCCTCTTGGACCCATCGAAGTGCATTGTCCAGAGGTAGGACATGTCTGGCTTGTCCGGGAGTTGGTTTTCCATCCAATGTACGAGGAAGTCAGGGAGAACTTGCGACTTGATTGCGTCGCGCTTTTCGTATGTGATGTCTCGTGGAGACAGTTCGATTCCCCAAAGCGCGACTCGCCCTGTGGCGTCGGGGTTATTGAGGATATGTCCCAATGGGGCGTCGTTGACTACCACGATTGGGTGTTCCTGAAAGTAATGGCGCAGTCGCCGGGCGGTCATAAAGACGCCGTACGCCAGCTTCTGGTAGTGCGGGTACCGCTGTTTTGTTGGCGTGAGGACCTCGCTGAGGTAGTATACCGGGCGTTGTACGCCGTGGACCTTGTTTTCCTCGGCCCGTTCGACAACAAGCACTGTGCTAACTACTTGGTTGGTGGCGGAGATGTACAGCAGCAGTGGTTCCCTTTCTCGTGGAGTTACCAATACTGGCGAGGTGGATAGCAGGCGCTTGAGGTCTTCGAATGCTTCTTGCGCTTCATTGGTCCACTCGAATTTGTCAGCTTTGCGGAGGAGCTGACAGAAGGGTAGCGCCTTTTCTCCCATTCGACTGATAAATCGACTGAGGGCCGCGATTCGCCCGGCTAGTTGCTAAACGCCTCTTATGTTCTTTGGCTTCTCCATGGCCAGTATGGCCTTTATCTCTTTCGGGTTTGCCTCAATCCCTTTCGCGGAGATGAGATACCCGAGCAGCTTCCCAGAGGGTACGCCGAAGGCACATTTGTCTGGATTGAGCTTTATCCGGTAACGATCGAGATTGGCAAAGGTTTCACGCAAGTCGTAGATTAGAGAGGCTTCTTCCTTGGTTTTGATTACTATGTTGTCGACATAGACTTGGATGTTGCGACCTAGTTGCTCCTTGAGGCAAGCCTGCATGCACCGCTGGTACGTGGCTCCTGCGTTTTTTAGCCCGAAGGGCATTGTACTGTAGCAGAACGCACCGAAGGGCGTTGTAAACGCGGTCTTCTCCTGGTCTTCCTCCTTCATTAGAAATTGGTTATAGCCTGAGTAGGCGTCGAGGAAGCAGAGGCGCTCGCATCCAGCGGTGGAGTCGATGATTTGATCGATCCGTGGTAGCGGGAAGTGATCTTTTGGGCAGTGCTTGTTTAAAGAAGTGAAGTCCACGCACATCCGCAGGATATCCGTGTCCTTTTTTGGCACCAGCACCGTATTGGAGAGCCAAGTGCTTTCCTTGATCTCGCGTATGAATTTGGCCTCGAGGAGTCTGTTGATCTCCATTCTGACTGCCTGTGCCCGTGGCTTAGACAGTCGCCTGATTGTTTTCTTGACTGGCCTTGCGTCGGGGTTGACATTGAGTGCGTGCTCGGCGAATTCCCTGGGAACTCCTGGCATGTCCGCAGGACACCAGGCAGAAATTTCCTAGTGCTCACGGAGGAATTCGACGAGCGCGAGTTCCTATGCGGGACTCAAGTTGTTGGCGATGAGGGCCGTTTTAGCGGGATCTGATGGATGGACCTGCACCTTCTTTGTGTGCACAGATGAGTCGAAGGAGAGGTCAAGTGAGCTTGGCCTACTCAGGGGGGCAGACTGTTGTCTCTCGTTTCCTTCAATCGCGCGAGCTCCTCCTGCATGCCGAAGGACTGGGAGATTCTGTTGAATTCCCTGTCGCAACTATCAGATCGCTCGCAGCTCCCGTTGATTGTGATGACACCGTTGGGACCTAGAATTTTCATCTGCAGGTAGGCGTAGTGGGGTACTGCCATGAACCTAGCGAACGCGATGGGTCCGAGGATGCAGTGGTATTGTGAGGGCCAGTCGACGACCTCAAAGTCGATGCGCTCACGCCGGAAGTTCCCTGGCGTGCCGAATATGACGTCGAGGTTGATTTTGCCCAGGGGTATACGCCTTTCCCTGGGATGATGCCATGGAACATTGTGTCTAATGCCTCCAAGTAGGTTAGAGGGATCCTCATTGCTCGCAAGGTACTCGCGAATATGAGGTTGATGCCGCTTCCGCCATCCATGAAGACGCGACTCATGTCAAACCCTCCAATTTGTGCCTCGAGTACGAGGGGGCAATGACCTGGGCGAGGTACTTGAGGCGGGTGGTCGCGTTTATCGAAGGTAATGCATGACTTACTGCCACTGAGGTACTCAGTGGTGGATGGTGGCGAGTGCGTGGCCAAGTTGACTTGGCGAGTGATGGCCTTCTGCACCCTATTGGAGGGGCGCCCCTTTTGGATCATCATGGTACCCATGGCCCGTGGGTATGGTTCACCTCCGTGGTGCTGGTCCGGTGCAGCTCCGTTCGGGGGTGGCCCAGGTGGTGGTGGTGGTGCGCCATGTGCCACGACGCCTGGAGCGGCTCCGTAGCCTCTTTCGACTGCATTGCGGTTCATCCGAACCAACCCCTCATGTAGCTTGAGGAACTCGCGGTAGTCCTTGAGGAGGTGGCTGGACTTTCTCTTGCCATCATGCTTGTCGAAGTAGAAGTGTACCGTGCATGGCCCGGACAGTTTGTCCTCGATGGAGGTCGCGGGTGCTTCATCGCGAGTGCGGTGTTGCCATACTTGCGTGGTTTTCCCGGAGTCGCGGTATCCGCCGCTGCGGTATCTGCTGTTGCGGTTATCATCGCGTCTATCGGCGTAGCCGGCTGCGACCATGTTGACGTCATCGCGATCGTCGTAGACGCGCATGCGGCGCTTACTCCGGCGGTCACGTCTTTGTTCGAGTTCTGCCTCCTCGTTAGAGTGAACGCGGTTCTTCACCGAATCTTCTCCATCAGCCCACCGATTCGCGATCCCCATCAGGTGGTCGATGGTCTTGGGCTTTGAGCGGCCTAGCTCCTCCCTGAGTTCCATGCGGCGGACACCACCGTTGAATGCGTCAATCGCGCGGTCTTTCGAGATGTTCTCCGCGGAGTTCTTGATGATGGACCACCTTTGGATGTAAGAGCGCAGCGATTCGCCAGATCTTTGCTGGCAGCATCTCAGTTCTTCGATTGAAGCGGGGCGTTTGTATGTGCCCTTAAAGTTGTGTACGAAGCTGTAGACCAGCTCATCCTAGCTGCGAATGGATCCGCGTGGGAGGTTATTGAGTCATGCCCGGGTGGCGCCCTGCAGCTGTAGCTGCAAGCATTGCATGGCAGTACTTCGACTGCCTCCGTGCAGCCTAACGGAGGAGATGTGATCCTCCAGCCAGATCTTGGGGTCCTGCAGACCGTCAAATTTCGGGTTCTCCGATGGGAGTTTGAACCCTTTAGGCATTCACTTTTGCCTGATGGATCTACTGAAGCATCTGGCGCCGCAGAGCTCCCCATCTTCTTCTTCCGAATCGGTCGACCGAGCATGTCGTGCCCTTGACTTGTCGATCTTGCGCTGTGTGAGTTCATCGCGTGCATCGTAGTCGCGATCGTGTCACCGTGAGCGGCGGCGCCGAGACAGGTCGTGACTGTCATCGCTGGACGAGGGCGAGGAGTAGCGCTTTGCTAACGCTTTGCCCTTTTTTGGGTCTGGTACTGGTTCTTTGTCGAGGGCGGCCTCGATTAGCCCCAGGGCCGCGATGGTAGATCGGTGCATGGCTGTTCGGGGATCTCCAGCTGGTCGCTGGTTATTGAGAAGGTACATGGTGGCCGCTGTCACCACGGCCTGTAGTGTCCTAGGAACCACCTTGCCTCTCGTGTTGACTATCATAGAGCCGAAGTCGAGGACTTTCACGGCGTCTATGCATTCTTGTTCGGTGAGGTGAGCCATCCGCGATTGCCTCTTCCTAGGGAGATGCTCATTGCCTCTTGAGGAGGATCCTCCGTAGGAGGAGAGCCCAGCGCGACGAAGGCTTGACTCGTCCGCTGCCTTTTTACGCGCCTCAAGTTGCGCGATTGCTTGTTTTTGGCGCTTGAATGCCTCTTTTAGGAGCCAGTGGTAGCCCATCAGCAGTTCCTGCGGGGACCCGAAGGGTAGAGGTGCACCTCGTAGGGCTTCGCGACAACGTTCCCACTCTTGCTCATTGAGCCTGATCACGACGCGTTCTCCGGTTTGCTCGTTGATTATGGTCGGAGGTTCGACTGCTCCTCCATTGCCGATGTTGCCGCCGTTGGCGGCATTGGGCGGGTCGGTGCCGTTGCCGATGTTACCACCGTTGCCGTGATTGGGTGGATCGGTGCCGTTACCGGTGTTGCCACCGTTACCGCGGTTGGCGGAGGTGTCGCCCGCGTTGATGACGGTGCACATGAAGTGATTTGGGAAGCTGTTGCTTCCACAACTTTCAGATCCGGAACCGTGGGTTCCATCTTCAGTGGCCAGATCGCTTAGATCGGAGTCGCGACTGCTGTCGCTGACCATGTTCCCAACTACTGCCGGAGCATTGAGGTCACTGAGGGTGTCGATCGATGGAGGGAACCATGATGCTGGGGAAATCGCCGGTGCCGTCGGCTGATCGGGCATGCGAAGCGTGCCCATCTGACCAACTTGGAAGCGGAAGCTCCCAATCGCCAGGCAGATTCCGTCGCCCACGGACTCGATGGCCGGGCGAGTAGCCGGCGTGTGGATGGTGAAGTCGAAGGCGCCGAATAGCTGGTGAATCTCCGCTGTTGCAGAGTTGTAGATCGCGTTTGACGGGGCCGAAGAAGCCGCAACATCAGCACTCCCAATTCCCACAGACGGCGCCAATTGATGAGGGTTTAACTCGTCAATGCCTATTGTTATGGACTTGGGTTTTGGAGAAGGAGGGAGCGCTAGAGACATCTATCGGCTAGCAAACAAGCACACAGGGGACAAAGGATTTACCCAGGTTCAGGCCTCGTAGAGGTCCCTACTCCTGCTTGTCTGCTCGTGGAATTATTGAGGGAGTCGAAAGTTACAACGGTGCGCAGATGCAATCTGGCGAGGGTTTGCGGAAACTAGGGTTGCGTGTGTCCTCCTCGCCGCCCCCTCCTAGTCTTTATATAGATAGGCTAGGTCTCGGGTAGCAGGTCAAGTCGGTTACAAGTTAGGGTTTTCCCCTTCAAACTTTCTATCTTTAGCTTCTTCTTGTCCTTCAAGCAATTGAGAGTCCGTAGGTTACTCGAATCCCTCCATCCGGGCCTTGGCGACACCGTGGGCCTGTATGTATTTGGACCGTATATACCAAGCTCGAGCACCTGTAGGGTATACCCATGTCAGTCACTTTGCATGATTATGGCCATTATTGCTCTTTTAGTTGGTAGCTCCCAGTCTTTGGTAGCCTCCATAACCAAGTATGAGTTCCACTCATGCATCCAACTCCAAATAAAACCAAGTTATCCCAAAGAGTCCACCATACCTACCTATTAGCATTTGCTATTCCAAATATATTCATGCTTTTATCTACCTTCCGAATTAAACTTGTTATGAGAAAACTAGTGATTAAAGCTCTCACGAACTTGATGGCACACTTTACTTTTGTTGCCCCTAATAAACTTGAACCATTGTGTCATCTATGTTGTATATGCTTACATTTATATGTTGGGGATTAGCAGAACCATGTTGTCATGGGGAACGCTTTCAACATTGCACTTGTACATTATACCTAGTTGATATCATGTTGTTTTGTCTATGTATGTCGTCGGTGTGAAACGAAAGGGGAGCTTGTAAGTCCATGGAGTTATGTATGTGTGTTAGAGAAACGCCTAGGCCGCCGGTCTAATCCATTCCTAATCATGGTGGAAACCTGCAGCGTAACCAAAATGAGCAATCTATGAAGCATTCTTCTTATAAAAAAGAGATAGAGATTGAGAAAAAAGAAAGAAAAAGAGATGAGAAAAGAGGAAAGAGAGAAAAAAGGACCATTTGCCCATGGTAAATAAAAAGATTGCTGAGATGCTCGTTGTCTACTTGCCTTGTCATTTTGATATGGGGATTCTTCCATATCATCGGGCAAGGGGTACCCCGTTGGCGGTTCTCTATGATACACATGTACTTACTATGACAAGAACTTACCGGTAACTAAACTTGAGTAGCACGAGGAGTAGCCCTCGTATTCAAGGGACAGGAGATTTCCAACTTATACTTTGTCAAGCATATACTCCATAGTTTGTTCACTTTAACGTTAATCACTTCAAGATGCTTATGATAGGGGCAATGAGAGCTAAAAGCTAATAAGTACCATAATTTTTGGAAGCTCTTTATGAGACTTGAATCCCTGCTTCCTACTACGAAGGCTTTTCTTCCACTTTTATATTGAGTCTCCACCTTCTTTTTTATGCACCAATTAAGAGAGCATAGTTGTCATTCTTAGTTCTATGTGCATTGTCCCAAGACTTGTTGATTGATGCATAACTTTGATATTGCTTGCTCCTAAACTATTTGTATCTAGTCACCCTTATGAACTTTGAAGGTGTCGTATGTATTTATGTTTTGCTACTTATGAGGGACAAGCTGAATACCATTCTCATTATACTTTATTTATGTGAAACAAACAAATGTCTTGCAAAGCATTGTTATTTATAAATCTTTTGTTTGTGCATTTTCATGTTACAACATAGTTGCTATGTCTTATTGTTGGAACTCTATCTTTCATGATTCATGTTTAGAGTACCTTAATCCTAGCTATCAATACTTTTACAATAATGATGATCAAGATTGTGTTGTCTGTATGTCACCTCAAAAATTATTTTGTTTTGATCGTTTACCTACTCGAGAACGAGCAGGATCTAAGCTTGGGGATGTTGACACGACCATAATGTATCTATAATTTTTGATGGTTTTATGCTAATAATATGCTTTTGATACTCTTTTTTATATAAAGTTTATGATTTATTTGGACTAACCTACTAATAGTTACAAAAGTGCACAATGTTCTTGTTTTACACTTTGATGTGTAGGAATTACCAAGAATACAAGTGGAAACCTTGTTGGAGTCAAATTGGGATTTTTCCAGAAACCCGTCTCAAAACTCTTTTTGAAGATGGTCACGTTTCCGGTCGAAGACAGCGTCAAATGGAAAACTCTTCAACTACAAAGTTGTTGGAAATTTCGCGAGAAATGTTCTGGACATAAACTTTAGCTGATTCCAAGTCCGGACGGGCCTTTTAGGCCTGATTTGCTGCAGCCCAACATGGGGTGACGGGAATCTGAGAAGTTAGAGGAAACCTAATTCGCCTAGGGCATCACCACCCACGAATTTGCAGCCACCAAAGCCACGTTTTTGCCTCCCCCATGGATCCCATCTCCATGGGGGAGGGCTCTTAAGAAGCCATGAAGGAAGGGGGCTAAGGGGTGGTGCTCCCCCATGATACCGGCGGCGGGGAAGGAGTCCCCCGCGCCGCCGCTGATGCCGCCGCCGCCCTCTTCACCATCTTCACCGTGAACTCCATCACCTAATCCTCCTAGTATGCAGTGGTTCATCCTCCCACACACCTCTGTACCGTCCTATGTAAACATGGTGTTTGATGCTATAAGTTATAATCCTATGATCTATGTCATGTTTGCATAGTTTCTTTGTTCTTAGATTGAATGGTTGAACGTCTTTGGTTTATTAGAGTTGTATGTTGATATGGAACAGTCCTTTGGTGTCCATTATATTTTTGCGCGCATGGATTAACCATCATAGGGTTTGTAGTATGTGTAAGAGGAAGGGGGAAGTTCTGCCGGAGTGATAGAAACCTGAGGACGCGAACCGGAACGTTACATGTATAGGAGTAAGAGGACCATTAAACTTAAGGCTATGGTTGGGGAAACCTTAATGAATTGATTAGTACTTACAGATGTTTGCTAACAATCCAATCATATAGTACATGTAATTCCATGTAGTGAAGCGCATGTATATTTAGCCTCGCCCACATAGAAAACTGCATCAAAGATAATGAACCTGATCTATTCGCTATTTAAAATTGAACAAAGCCACCACAATTACCACCACTATTCCACACTCATGGTTCTATTAGTTTAGTGTATTTTATTGTTGTAGCAACTAGCTTTACTTTCTTGTTATTTATTATCATGCAAAGCTATCTCTATTACTCGTATTGTTGCTCTAGTTTTATTTCCTAGATAATGCAAACGTTTAGTGTGCATAGAGTCGTATCAGTGGTTGATAGAACTTGAGAGAATATTTATCCTACCTTTAGCTCCTCGTTGGGTTCGACACTCTTACTTATCAAAACGGCTACACACGATCCCCTATACTTGTGGGTTATCAGGGGGTGGTGCGGTGTTCCCTGGCGATCATCACTGGCTTAATGGCGAGGCATGGGGCAGTGTAGGTTGGTTGGGTGTGTGTGATGCTAAAAGCAGGAGCGGCGGTGTTCGCAACGGCGCACGGGTGCTACGGGTCGCGCGGCAGCAAACGGGGGTGTCTGGGAGGTGGCTATGATCATGGCGAGTGTGCGCGTGCATGGAGAGAGCGAGGCGCGGTCGGTGCGAACCGGTTGGGTGCGGCGCTCTGGCGTGCTCTTGGCACAGCGCAGAGACACTGGGCGCGGTGCTGCTGGGGTGGTCCTGGGCTCTCCTGTGGTCGTGGGCTGGACAGGGGGTGGTGGTGGACGGTGTCCTGTCTGCGGCGTGTCGTGGGCGAGGGCGGCGTGGCCTCTAGCGTTCTATCCACGGTCGGCCGGCGAGTGTGGCTTCGGGTGATGGCGCACTGGTGCAAAACGGCTAAGGGGAGCGTATTTGGTGCTGCTAGAGACTGGGGGAGATAGGGGGAGTGTAATGGGGGCATTTGGTCTAGTGATCAATGCCCCAAACAGTGAAGTTAGGCAGGATTAGATTAGTGTCTGCAAGGTGTTTGTCTTAATGGCCGCAAGAAATTTAGTTTGAAAATTTTGAATGAAATTTGGTGAGTGTTTGAATCTTATGCTTGAGTGTCTATGGTTGCTTGCAGAAGTCAAGTGGAATTGATTTGAGTGATTTTTGCAAATTGGTGATCTTACCATATTAACTAGATTCAATTTTCAAATGTCCTTTAAATAGATTTGAAAATATTTTCTGTGAGTTTGTAAAGTGGGATTGGGTTCACTTTTACTTTGTCTAGCAAGGGGTGAAAAGAAGTGGAATTGTTTCTGTTAGAAATTCTTTTCTAGGAACACTCAAAGTGGCCTAGTGGTTGACTTTGGCCAAAATGACCATTTGATCTTTTTATTCATATTTGATTTCTTTTTCTTTTGATTTTGTTTGTAATTGTCCTAGATGATGTAGCATTCATCTTTAAACCATTTCTCATCATTTGTAGCAATCAAACATGCCAAATTCAATCAATCATACACTAATGCAAATCACACATGCATTCAAATAGATTTTTTGGAATAAAAGTTTTTGTTAACCCTAAATTTGGGTGATTAGAACTTGATGATCTTGATTAACATTTTTGGGGTGTTACATTAACTGTGCACGAGCTCTTTGACCACTTGAAACTTGCCCACAAGATGTACTATTTTCCCCAAGTGACCTACTCCAACAAGTACTGGTACCTGACTAACCGGGTGCACACACTAGAGATCATCGACATCGGGAAAGGGGGCACAGAGTTTGCCACCTTAATTGGAGGGTACACCATGGACATCTTCCTATCCGTCAGGTACATCAGTTTGGCAGCGTGTGAATCGCCGCGGTACAAGGTGATGTTATGGTCGCTGCCATCATGGAATAAGCTCTATTCGGTCGAAATGGCAGCGACATCTAAGCAGACGAGCAGGCCTTCGTTGGCTGAAGTCGTGTTGAAAGGTCTCATGTCATACCTGTTGAAACCGTGGCGTTACCTGCGAGCTTCTCAATATGTTGTCGGATTTCCCCCTGGATTATAAGAATATGAACGAAGAGTGAGTTAACACATATAAATCTTCTTGTGATGATCCTAATATGAATATATGTAATGTCGTACTAATTAATTACTTCATGTTGGTGACATACCCAATTGGTATGGGCTATCCAGCAAAATATGTCTTCATGTTCAATGCTCGCTGATGCAGTCCAATGGAACTGCGTGGTGCCTGGCTGCGAGTTCGCCGCAATTCCATTTGTGCTCCACTCCCACCTCAGATAAGCCCACGCCATGGTGTTGCGCATTTTACACTATGGTAGGAAAGGCGGGTACATCTCTAAGCCAATGTCGGCACCGGTCTAGCAAAATGTAGATATCAGGCTAACCGGGTTTGATGACACGGTGTACTACGTGCTATTCGACGGGCACGGCGATGTTATCTTGACATCCGTCTTGTGCGTGAGGCCGGCGGCGCGCGTATCGCTGCAGTTCATGGTGAAGTTGACCTCTGCACATCCAAATGGCTTGTGTGAGAAGGTATTCTATGCGAATTCTAAAGCCACTTGCTCTTTGTTGGTTTGTCGGTCTAATTTGGCCGCTCGTCGTTGGAATCGACCATCAGAGTTCACTGTGGAATACAAGCTTCATATCGACAAGATTATTACCATAGATGCAGATGTGGGACAGGTGGGAGGCTTCTAAACTAACTCTAAACTAACTGGGATAAGCGAGATAAGTGAGATTTGTTAAATCCTACTTGTCCCACTTCTCCCACTTAGTTTAGAGTTAGTCTAGGGGTCTAAAATTAGGATCCCACCTGTCCCACTTCTGCATCCCTATTTCTTAGCGATTAACCCATCTTTATCTTCTTGTGATAATCCTAACTTGAACACACGTACTCCTTGATAGGATTTTTCTTATCATTTTGGGACATGTGGTTCCTAGCTTAAGGTAGTTCTGAGTATTTTGTATGGAGTTCTGCTACTAATAATCTATTTTGTAGTAGGAGTAATACCTATGTACTAGTACTTGTTCAGACCGACGGATCTAGTGCAGAATAAGGTCTCTCTTTCCTTTTGAATCATGGCCTTGTTACATCTACCAAATTTCAATGTCTGTATTGCTGAATCTGTCAATTCCTTTGGTCATTATCTGTACTGCTAAATCGGTCACTTTGAAATGGTGCTAGATCTGTCAAGTGCCACATATTATGAACTAGGAATCTGATGATATTTTTCTATCTTATTCAGTACTACTGAATATTTCAAATGCCATTGAATCTGTCGAACATTCTGTTGTTGCTATTACTAACGTATTTTTTAGAACTAATAGTGATGTATTGGTACTTGTTTGGATCAAGACCAGTAGATGGTCTTGCTCTTCTTTTAGAACATGGCCAAAATATGTTCTCTCTGTCCTTTGGAATTATGGCCTTGCTACATCTATTGAATTTCAGTGTCTATATTATTAAATTTGTTAATACTTTTTGTCATTATCTATACTGCTAAATCGGTCACTTTGAAATGCTGTTGAATCTGTCAAGTGACACTGATTATGTATTTGGAATTTATTGATATTTTTTCTGTTTTATTCAGTGCTGCTGAATCTTTCAAATGGTAGTGAATCTGCCGAATGTTATGTTGTTGCTATTACTAAAGTATTTTTTAGAACTATAAAATAGTGATGTATTGGTACTTGTTTAGATCAAGACCAGTAGATGGTCTTGCTCTTCTGTTGGAACATGGCCAGAATATGTTCTCTCTGTGCTTTTGAATTATGGCCTTGCTACATCTATTGAATTTCAGTGTCTGCATTGTTAAGTCTGTCAATACTTTTGATGATTATCTATACTGCTAAATCGGCCACTTTGAAATGTTGTTGAATCTGTCAAGTGCTGCTGATTATGTGTTTGGAATCTATTGATATTTTTCTGTTTTATTTCGTGGTGCTGAATCTTTCAAATGATAGTGAATCTGTCAAATGTTCTGTCATTTTTATTACAGTACTAAAGTATCTTGTAGAACTAATACTGACGTACTGATACTTTTTTAGATCAAGGGCAGTAGATGGTCTTACTGTTCTTTTGAAATATGGCCTTGTCACAATCTAGATGAGGCCTGTGGCATTTTGGTTTGCATATGTGGGTCACACAATCATTGATGTGAGTAGAAAGTATGCACAGAAAAGCAGGTTTGATGGTCAGTTTTGCTTGCTCCGATGATCGAGTGTGTTCGGAGAAAAGCGACTGAACCCGCACCAAGGTTTTTATTGCTAAAACAAGAATTGATTATCGTTTTCCTGCTATTGAATTTCATAGCCTGTATTGCTGAATATGAACTGGGAACCTATCGTTATTTCACCAAGCATAATGCAATTTAGGCCGTGGGTTCTTGCCTTTCTAGAAGTTTCAGCAATTTTAGCAGGCTTGCCAATCTTTGCAAAGGGGTACCTTTCTAGAATGTTCATATGAGGTTCAACATCTTGGTATTTTGGTACGTACTACGAAGTACCAAAAAACGTAAGTGAGTCAACTTGCAACTACTCTATCTAGCTGATGTGAATCTAGACAAAGTTGAGGCCATTAGAATACGAACTTGAGGGAGTAGTATAAAAATGGAAGCAGTAAATAAATCATCTCTCAGTTCTGATAACTGAGATGTGATGAGAGAACACTCAATGGCAACGTGCCAGTCTAGAGTACCTATAGTACTCCCTACTCCATAACTCTAGTCGGTGTGCTCGATGTAGTACGCCCGGCAGAAGACAGCCGAAGGAGCATGGCAAAACCCCCTCCTTCAAAGATCCATTCACAACTCTGAGAGGCCGCATTTGGATCTTCTATAGCGCGCGCTTCACACATTTTTCTTGCCATCTCACCCACAGCATCAATCCTTCCAGGCTGCCACCCCTCTCCTCCAAATAATCCCAACAGTCATACATAGATCCGCCCTTGCCCCCAATCATTCAGACGTGATGGCTGTGGATTCGAGGCACAACCGACTGAACAACGTCTGGAAGAAGGTTGGCGACCATGTCTTCAACGAAATAACTAAGCGTATGGACACTACCAGCATCGTCCGGCTAGCTGCATGCTCTAAGGAGCTATACCGCCAAGTCGCTGGCGGAAAAGGTAGTAGATGCCTCAACGATATCTGCTGGACTTTGGTGTCCTACAAGGATGTCTACGACCACAAGATCGCGTGAACCTACCGCCGATGTGTTTACACGGAGCCAAGATGCGAGTTCACCAGCGTCAAGAAAGTGTTCGTCGAGCTCCTCATATCTGCCCACTCGATGACAGTGCCTAGATATAGCCCCAAAAAATGGGACCCATCTGTGCCGGTTCGTCCACCGGGCTCGCTCAGAGCTGAGGTCATCGGCATCGGGAAGGAGGGAAAGCTGTTCGTCACCCAAATTGATGGTCGTAGCACGGACTTGCTCCTGACCGTCAGGCCGGTCAGGTCGGCAGCGTGCGAATCGCCGTGGTACGAGGTGAGGTTTTGGTCGTTGGTCTTGTTCGCTAGTTTCAATCAGGTTGTAGTAAAGAGGTCACCCGAGACAATGATTAGGCCATCGCCGACCAACACCGCGCAGGAAGTGCTCATGTCTTTTCTGTCCAAGCCACGGCTTAACTGGCATACTACTAAACCTGTCCTCGGACAAGATTCACCGGTGAGATATCACATCTTAATCCTCTTGTGATGATCCTACTGTGAATGTATGTAATGTTGTACTAATTGGCTAGTTTATGTTGGTGGCAGATTCCCTTCGTAATTGGAATTGCTGAAATTAAGGATCCCAAATTTCCTGGTTTGTCGTATGAATTTTACATGTATGCTGCTGACCTAGAGGCTAACAGGCGACAATGAAATGAGAGACGCGTCCCAGGCAGGAAATCAAGGGTGTAGCCCGACCAACACTTTGACACGCTGAAGCATTCTTGTTTCTTTGAGTACTATGATGGGACATGTAGTGGTTCCTAGCTTAGTGTAAGCTTGTAGTTCTACACTTCTACTAAGTATCTTCTATGGAGTTCAACTACTGCTAATCTATTTTGTAGTAATACCTATGTACTTGGACTTATTCAGATCGAGTGGAGAAAATGCATGGTCATGCTTTCCTTTTGAAACTTGGATTTGCCACATTGTTGTACATCCATTGAATTTCAATGTCGACATTGCTGAATCTGTCAATTCTTTTGGTCATTTTCTACCACCATTGAATCGGTCACTTTAAATTGCTGCTGAATCTATCATGTACTGCACAATGTGAACCGGACGCGTGCTCATCGCCCTTGTACATGGCCGTGGCATAATCTAGATGAGACTCGGGCATTTTGGGTTGCATATGGGGGTCACACATGCATTGATGTGAGAAGAAGGTACTCAAAGCAGACTTGATCGTCAGTTTTGCTTGCTCTAATGGCCGAGTGTTGTTGGTGAAAAGGACAAACTGATCATGCGACAAGGTTTTTAGAGCTGAAACAAAAACTGGTTCTCTTTGTACTGCTATTGTATTTCATTGTCTGTATTTCTGAATTGGTCACTTTTGAAATGATGCTGAATTGGTCAAGTGCTCCTGAATATGAACTTCGAATCTGTTGATAATTTTTCTACCTTATTCTGTACTGCTGAATTTTGACATGAATAGCTGCCAAAAAGAATTATCGCTTTTCCGCCTCCCTCTCTAAGGTCTTTGTTTCGAATCCTGCCGAGCACATCACAATGCCATTTTTATTAACCAAGAGAAGAAATCTAGTAGCTCATTTGGCCCCTCTTTAGCCTAGAACATTTTTATTCATTCTTTTCGGGGTCAGGGGACCGCTGACCACAACCCAGTGAAATTTGAGAAAGGATCCCATGTAGCATAGCCGAGAATATATTAATTTGGCCTTTTAGGGGTCAGGGGACTGCTGAGCACAGGCCACTAAAATTTGAGAATGAAGGCCATGGAGCATAGCCTACGGAGTATAACCCACGTAGAGTAGCCTATGTAGAATAGCCAAACTCTTTTTAATTCGGCCTTTTGGGCATTGCCCCCCACCTCTCAAAATAACAAAAACTCTGCCTACCCATGTTTTTAAGAAAATACTCCATTATGTGGCATTTTATAAATTGACATGCCAAGAGCGCTGTCCTTTTATATTTTAAAAGAGATAAACATAGACACACAAAATATTCTTAAGAAGACTAATACATAAATTGTAGTACTAATAAAAGTTTAATGGTATTTATTCTATAAATATCTTTGTTTTAGTGGCAACCCACTCAGTTTACGTTTATTTGATTTGAAGGTCTTTTGTTCAAATTGTATCTTGGGTTTACATTTTTTTCTTCTAGCAATATCGCATTACGGAGAGGCTGACATCACGGACCTAGTTTGTTTTCAGGGTGGGTTCGGAAAAAAGTTTAAATAGTTGTACAGAGAGGCTCGCATCAGGGACCCACCAGACAGAACATACAAGGCTGCATCGGGTACCCATAAGCAAGAACATGCTAAAGAGGCTGACATAAGGGCCCCAACAGTAAGACCATACACGGCTGCCACGGTGAAAACAATGGCGCAGCCGAAAAAAAGTCCATCACACACACGTTGCACTTACAGAGAAGCTGACATGTCGGACCCAACAGGCCCAAGCATAACCCATAAAATTAGCCTATCAGCCCCAAGCTTAGCCCAATACCTTCTAATTCATCCTTTTCGTGGTTTTGTGGCCACCGACCATAGCCCATTCAATTTAGGAGTGAGCTCATAGAATATAAGCCATGACGAATAGGGAATCCACGCCGAGTTAGCCTAGAATCTTTTTAATTCGGCCTTTATGAGCATTTTTTGTACTCTGAGACTGGCATCTGGGACCCGAATAAACAGTCCAACATACACATGTTTCTTTCAAATAGAGGCTGTCAGCTGGGACCTATCATAGACACAATTCCTGCACAGAGGTGGGTGACATCTAGGACCCAGCAAGTTGCCAAGGTCAAAACAGCGGACATGGCAAAAAAAAGTCCATCATACGCACGTTTTATTTACAGAGAGGCTGATATATGGGACCCAACACCGCGACCTTATACAGATGCTGCATTGAGCAACGTTACCATCTCGAAACACGGAGGCGCAAGCGAGAAAAAAGTTCAGCATGCACACATTTCTTGTAATGAGAGGCTGAAATGGGGGACCCATCAGCGTGAGCAAACGACAGATTCGCCGAGAAACACTATCTAGTTCGGAACAGGGTAGCGCTAGAGAAGAAAAAAATTCGATCATACCCACGATTCTTCTAATGTGAGGCTGACATAAGGGACCCACCAGCCTGAATAAACGGCTGATGCAGCGAGCAACGCTATCAAGTTCGGAACACGAAGGCGCGACAGTGGATAAAAAATCCATCATACACATATTTCTACTAATGGTAGGATGACATGTGGGGACCAGCAATGTGATTAAACGGTAGATGCATCGAACATCGCTATCAAGTTTGGAATAGGATAACACAAGCCAAGAAAAAAATTCCATCATACACACGTTTCTTCTAATGAGATGATGACATGTGGGGCTCAGGAGATTGGTTAAACGGCAGATGCGTCGAGTAGCGCTATCAACTTTGGAACGGGGTAGCCAGTGCAGAAAAAAATTCCATCATACACACGTTTCTTCTAACAAGAGGATGACATATGGGTCCCAGGAGGTTGATTAAATGGTAGATGCATCGAGCAACGCTATCAACTTCGGAACAAGGTAGCGCGAGCGAAGGAAAAAAATTCCATCATACACATGATCCTTCTAATGGGAGGCTGACATGTGGGCCCTAGCAGCCTGACTAAATGGCAGACGCATCGAGCAATGTTATCGAGTTCAAATCAGGGAGGCTTGACCGAAAAGTATGGTCCGCTAGAGAAACTGACATCTAGGGCCCACACGCCTCAAAAGAATTCGGCGAGTCAACATCACGTGAGGAAATGAAAATCTTGCTTCGGCCATGCGCTGGCCGAGCTTCCTCCACGTTTTAGCAGATCCGTCGTAGTAGATGGCTGCAAAACTGGGAAAAAAAGTTTTCCATCGGCCACGGCCGAGCCGAGAATTTCGTCGCGGAAGACGCGCCTTCTACGATGACCGTTGGGCCAAGTCGTTGCGGAAGGAAACTTTTCTTGTAGTGAACAATGCAATCTTTGTTGTCAATGATAGGCTCTCAAAAGTGGCTCACTTCTTTCTAGTCAAGAAATCAATCTCTACTAGTCAGCTGGCCGAGCTCTATATCAACAGAATTGTCTCTCTATACAGGGTTCCTCTTGTAATTAGCTCAGACCGTGGGAGTATCTTTACCTCTTAGTACTAGGAAAGTTTCCAACAAGGCTTGGGAACAAAGCTAAACTTCAGCACAACTTACCATCCTTAGTCGTAAGGGCAAGTTGAAAGGATCAATCAGATTCTCGAAGATATGCTTCGTGCTTGCGTCATTTATTTCAGCATGAAGTAGGAAGAGTGCCTCCTGTATGCTGAATTCTCCTACAACAACAGCTATCAGAAGAGTCTCTAGATGGCACCCTTTGAGGTCCTCTATGGTCGCAAGTGTCAGACTTCGATTGGTTAGTCAGAGGCAGGTGAAAGAAAATTCTCTGGTCCGACATTGTCACTCAAGCAGAAGAGAAGGTTCTTATCATTTTTGAGAACTTAAAAATTGCTCAGAGTCGTCAGAAAAGCAACTATGACAGAAAATACATGGACATGGAGTATGTCCCAGGTGATCTTGTTTACCTTCGTGTCACTCCCATGAGAGGCACTCATCGTTTCGGTATCAAAGGCAAGCTTGCTCCTAGATACATTGGTCCTTTCAAAATCCGTGGCAAAAGAGGAGAAGTGGCTTATGCTCTCGAGCTTCCTGAAAAACTCAAGGTTCATGATGTCTTCCATATCTCTCAACTCAAGAAGTGCTTCAAGGATTCTGGAAGGACCATGGATCACGAGCTCATCAATCTCCAAGAAGATATCTCCTATAAAGAACACCTAGTCAAAATTATTGAAGTCATAGAATAGAAGACTCGCAACAAGTCTGTCAAGTTCTGCAAGGTGCAATGGTCACACCATTCTATTTATGAAGCCACTTGGGATTGCGAGGACGACCTTCGTTCCGAGTATCCTACCCTCTTCGAGTCGTCTTCTTCCTAGAATCTCGGGGGCGAGATTCCTATTTAGTGGGGGAGAGTTGTAGCATCCCATCTGTCTAACATCTCTAATACTACATGGTTTAATAATAAAATGCTACTTAATACATGTATTGTTGCATCATCATTATATCATGATCATGTCACCATGCCACCTTGCATTTGAGCATCATATAAAACCCCTCTATTTGGTTCTTATCCCATATGCATTATATTGTATCACTTGCATTTGCCTCTTGATATATTGTATTTGTTTCTTGATAAATTGTTTCATGCCCAAGTTGAGTTGGGGGCATATCTTTTCTTAACTCCACCACCTTTCTTTGTCACCACCTTATAATTCCACCATCCAAACTATATGTGGGCATTTGCATTTCTTTTGGGTCTTGTCTATCTCACATATCTAAAGATGGATCCACTTCTATACCAGATGCTCTAATACTTGTTTATTATTATTTTCACAATATAAATGATGTGGAGCCACATATGGGGATGCTTCTATATCTTCCATATGTTTGTTTTAAAAAGGGTGAGCATGTCTAAATATAAATGGGGCCAAACATTCATCTAGTGGAACAACATACTAGCATGGCCTATTTATATTCATTTGTGCTTGTTTTAATCCACTCCATATGAGAGAGCAAGCTTGTCTAATCTTTGTGGGACTTTACTCAAATTTAGAAATGCATGCATCAACATAAGGCCATATGAATATAACATGGTCATTATGATCCATGCATGGCCCATGCAAGCCCTCATCTACCCAATTTTGTTTTCCATTTGAATTTGAGGGAACCTTGTTTGTTCTAAATCCAAACAAGAGGATTCAAATTCAAGTAAAGCTTTGGTCCATCCTTTTCCTTCTTGACCTCTCGGGCTCTTGTGAGATTGTGTTTTTGGGAACCTTTTCCATCTAACTTGCTTTATATAAATAACAACAAAAAAAACCAAAACAAATTCAAACAAGAACAAAACCTATCTAAGCTAACTACCTAGCTAATCCCTAACCACCCTCTTGTGGTTTGGTGGAACCAACCCACACCAACACCACCTCTAATCACCCCACCACCTAGCTAACCCTAAGCCCTAACCTGAACACACCATGGCGCATGCCATGTGCCCATGTGCACCCTACCTTTCCTCTCTAGCTCACCTCTCCCCTCCCCCTTGTCTTGTTGTCCAAGAAGGACACTCAGGCACCCCTAGCTGTCCCAGGTCCCCCTTGCTCACCTTAACCTGAGAGAGAGTTGAAAAGGGAGAGAGAGGAAAACCCTAATCGGGCACCCCATGTGCAACCACTCCCTCGTCCTTATCTAGACACCTAACCTGTCCTGGCCTGTAACATCCCAAAACTTTAATCCAAGCTTACCAAGATCCAAATCATCAAAATTAGGGTTAACAAAAACTTTTCCAAATTAAAAATGAAAGCATTCATGTGTATGAGCATTTAATTTAGAAATTGATTTTAATTGCCATGGTTCTGTGATTCTTTAGTTGTAAAATGTTTGTATGGTAAATTGAACATCATCTAAACCTTTCCCAAGCAAATCCCAAAGAAAATCAAATAAAAAACAATTTAAAAGGAGGAATGGTCATTTTGGTCATTTTTATCCACTACACTACTTTGAGTGTTCCTAGCACTCATTTCTCAATAGAAATAATTCTAGATCTTTACACCCCTTGCTAGTACACATAATGAGGTATCAAGGCCCACTTTTTGATCTGCTAAAAATATTCAAATACTTATTTTAAATGGCATGTGAAAATTGAATTCAATGCATATGCCTAGATCACCCTATTTCAAAAACCATCCAATTGAGCTCCACTTTCAAAACCCTTGCAACCAGAGACTACCTAGTACCAGTGGAGAACACTCAAAAAGGATGAAACCAAAATTCAAAATTTTACTTCTCGCGGCCACTTCATCAAATAGGTGGCAGACACAAATCTTGCAAATTCCAAAACACTATAGTGAGCAGTGGATTTGGTCACCATTTGGGCCTAACTTGGTCCCCTTGTCCCCACAGCTAAAACCCCGGCCCTAGCTCCCTCTACCTCTCCCCTAGCTACTCCAGTACCAAGCCGCCCGACGCCATGCGCCAGGTCGACCATGGACGGCTCCCCTCAGCCCGTCCAGCGCTCTCCTTCGCCCGCTGGCAGACAGGCGCCATCACACCGCACCGCCTCGACCATCCCTGACCAAAATCGAGCGGAGGACCACCCGCATTTGCTCGTGCCCATGCCTCTGTCGCGCCCGCCAGAGCAGCACCAGCCTCACCTAGCCCTAGCCTTGCGTGGCAACACCCGCAGCAGGCCCAGCAACCGCCTAGACATCCTCGTTCGCCGCCTCCCGACCAACAGCCCAGAGGAACCGCGTCAAACACCGCTGCCCGCGCTCAGTTCACCACACACCCCCGACCAGTAGAGACCTCGGCTTTCTGCGCCTTTAAGCCCAGAGGACCGCCGGGGGACAGATAATCCATCGCCGCCCTCGCCCATGCCGAGCGAGCCCCGCACCGTTCTCACCGATGACCTCACCGGCGCCCCCTCTGCCCTCTCGTTGACCCTATATAAAGCGGCCACCCCAGCCTCTTTTCTCCACACTCACTCACTCCCCACCTCTCACTGAACCTCACCCACCTCTAGCCCACGCCGCTCGAGCTCTGTCTCGCCGGAATTGGAGCCGAAGCCACCGCAGCAGGAGGAGAAGGGCGCCTGCGATTTAGGGCACCCCAAGCTCCGCCGCAACCGCGCCTCGCCTCGCCGTCGTCTACCAGCCTGTTTGCCCGCCTCACCGACCTTGCTGGAGCCCTGGTACGCCCCAATCGACCCCCACCGCCGCGTCTAGGTCAGACTCTCGCCGGAGTAATCCGTCGTCGACGATGACTCTCCACCGTTAGATCCCCTTTAGATCGTGTGGCCCAGGATGCTAGATACTGTTTCGGTGTTTTTGTGCCGCTGACTGGTGGAGCCCGCATGTCAGGCAGCCCGTTGCGTGCACTGTGCATAGCTGGGCCGGCCCAGTTAGTTCCCGCGTGAGTTAGAAATTCAAATTTAGTTTTTTCTATTTAGATTTAATCTAGTTTCTGTCCACTAGTTTAAAAATAAATTCTGGGAGTTTGACAACTCCAAATTGCATGAAAACAATTTTGCCTGAAAGGTATTGAAATGATCTATCCAAGCCCGTTGGATTTAATTCAATTAGATTTATAGATCTCTCCTAGTGAAAATAACAAAACAGAAGCTTTTGCATATTGCAACATTTTTATAAAATCAACTAAGATAGGTTTTGAGTTGATTCCAACCCTCAAAAATCACATTTCATCATATCTATCTAAATATGTAATAATATTAAGGTGTACATCCAGTGACTTTGGACTAGTACCAAAATAATGCTATATAGGCATTTCTAGTCACTTTAAATCATTAAATAATGAACTTAAACCAAAGTAATTATGATCCAACCTTTAAATTACATTCCCACATGTTAGAATATGTGGTGATGACATGTGTCCACATGATCCCATATTTTAAGCGGTGAATATTAAATCTTAGTTAAATTTTCAATGAGTAGAAATTACTTTTCTAAAATAAAAAAAAGAGGAAACTAGTGAATAAAACTTGTGATGCTTGTGATGATAATAGATCATCAATTGTGTGCCTTAGAGTACTAATTAGACTAGTTAAGTATCGTTTGGTGATTGTGTACTCCGTATGTATTTATAGAAGATAGTACCGACCAAGCTTAAGAGGAGGAGTAGTGCTACCAAGAAGAAGAAGAAGAAAACTTCAACCACTGCACCAACCAAGGAAAGCCACCATTAACAATGCAAGCTAGCTCTTGCAAGCTAATGTTAGCAAGCTAGAATTAAGCTAGATGAATGAGCAAAGATGCCTTGGGCATGGTTTGGTCACACCACCTTGACTATTACTACCCCAAGTATTACCTTACAAGCTTTACTTCCTTTACTTTACACAAAGTCCCTTACTTGTTTTGAAGGTAGCATAAAGAGTATAAAACTTGACCTATTTAGCCAAGCTTAAGATGTCATTCGATGGCATGAGATTGAACCCATCATCTTTCCACCTTAGTGAACACTCTTAACTTAGTAGTTTAGAGTGGATAAAAACGTGAGTCACTTTAGATGGGAACACTTGTTGAAAATAAATTATGAAATCCTTGGAATGATGAGTCATTCTATTGAAATGTTTTGACATGTGTTGAGAAACACAAATGGTTTATGATGATGAAAATGTTGAGGCATGAGCCTTAGCCCTTTTATAAAACTGATGGTTGGATTCGGATGCGATACCATTCCAAATTTACCATACAACCACACTACCTGAATTTATATGCACTAGTATTAGTTCCCTCGCGGGAGAGGTTTGAGCTGAGGCTACCTCTCAATGTTGTCCACCTATGCAGTGCCCAAGATGACTGATGGTCATGGTTGGGAGGCCATGCTCATAGGAGAGGTGCTTATACTAGGGTGTGTAAAGGAAAGGTTATGTTTGATTATCTGCATACTAAGTATGATGATTCAGGGTTATCCCTGACAGATGTATCGAATCTTCTGGTGAAAGTGTACCACCTCTACAGAGTGTCAAACTATTCGAATAGTCGCGTCCGCGGTTATGGACAGTTGGAATGGCCATACTGTTTCGTTGTCAGATGTTTTCAAAACAACATATGAAATGAATGATGAATCTTGACTTGACCACAACAGGGTTGTGTTTTATGATAATAGCTTCCCAACTTAAGTGATTCTAGAACTTTATTTTATCTTTCTTTGCTTCAGAACTCAGCTTAGGTTTCAAACTTAACTTTATAGTTAAACTTATATTGAGCACTTTAACTTAGCACTATACTAATTGTTAGTGGTAGTTTGCGAGTACTTAAAGAGTACTCATGGCTTTTGTCCCGGGCTATTCTCATGGCCAGACTATGAAGGAGACTATCAAGATGATGGCCAGCAGGACGGCTATGATAACTAGGACTATCTGCCTTCGTCAGCATTGCCTGTGCCTCTGAAGATGGACCCCACCGCTACGCTTATCTTTTATTTCCGCTGCTTGTTGTATTAAGACTGGATCATGAGATCCTTATTTGTGTAAGACCTTATGTATGGTTTGTAATGGATGATGTACTGTGATATCCAATCCATTATGTCTCGCAAAAATGGTAATCCTGGGATTGCGAGGTATGGCATAACGGGCATCTGAGATTAAAAATCCGGGTGTTGACAAGTTGGTATCAGAGCCATCCTGACCATAGGAGACCCTAGTTAGAATAGACGTACGAACAAAATCTTAGTTTCAAAACCAAAGTGCGTATTTACGAAAAACTATCTCCTCTCTTATCCTTGGGAATTCTTGCTTTCTCAAAAATTCATGTTCCTCAAATTCTTACATTACCTACTTAAAATTTGACACACTTGATCACTTCACTAATTTCCTCATCCTTAATTCTTGTAGATGGAGACTTAGTTCAGCAAGTTTTACCAGTTGGGAAATGGAGGTCAGCTGATCTTCGAGAGGGGTCTGGATTCACTGTCGGAGTTCTTGGGACGCCCACATCCGGAGTTTCTTGGAGCTCAACTTCCAGGACCCCCAGGAGGAGACCTACAGTGGCTAGTCACAGTGGATCTTAGAGGAAGCATTGAAGCACCAACTTCTGGAAGAATTCAGTTCTCCGTGAGAGAGAACAACTGGCTAGATGGTTTAGCTAGAGCAATGCATGAAGCACTCGCATGTCTATGTGCCCTCAGCATCAACAAAATCCAAGGAACCGTTTTGCTCACTATGCAAGACGTGACTTCATGGGAATGCCGATGGAGATGCCAAGTCACCCAGAGTTGAGGCGTCAAGTGGAGAATCTTGACTTCTTGCTGCATGACAGACAGTAGGAACTGGACAATGCCAGGGAGTTGGCCAACCAGAACCGTGCCATTGCCGACCAGAAGGCCCAGACATTCACACTGCTCGTCCAGGATCGCCAGTCTCTTCGCCGCCAGCGTGCCAAGAAGGATTGCACCATCGCCCGTATTCGCAAGAAGGTGGCCGACCTCGAGAAGACCGTCAAGGAGAAGGAAGCTCAGCTTGCCGCCTAGGAAGAAGAAGATGAGGGTGAAGACATCCAGGGAGACATGGATTCTTACCTCAGCAATGATGATGACTTTCTGGAGGAAGATGCCGTGGACTTCTACACTGACTATGAGGACTCCGACTTCATCGACGATGAGTAGATGCACTAGAGCACTATCGTAGCATGAGATGTATCGGTCCCACTGTATCGTAGCTTGCAGAATGGTTCTTCAAACCATCTGTTTTCCTTTGTTTGTTGTGGTGTGTGTTGTATCGTGTGTTTATCTGCATGAATGAAATGGAGTTAGTTGAAAAACCTGAGTCTAACTCAAAGTTTTAAGCTTTGAAACCAAAACCATGAACCTTAGAATTTCCCTCTTACCCCTTTATCTACCTCAATATTCAGATGAATCGTGGAAACCAAGGAGGGAGCAGCTCGTCGCAGGACCCAGTGCTGCAGATCTTGCAGAATCTCATCGCAGACCGTGAAGCAAGCAGGGCAGAACGTCAAGCGAACTTAGCAACACTACAGCAGATCGCCTAGATGGCTCTCAACAACCAAGGACATGGAAATCAGGATCACCATGGATCCAAACTCAAAAATTTTCAGGATACCAATCCCCCAATCTTCAACCAATCTGAAAACCCATTAGATGCTGAAGACTGGTTGCAGACGATGGAAAACAACCTCGAAGTTGCAGGAGTTGATGAAAACGAGAAAGTTCTCTTCGCCACCCACTATCTGGCGGGAGATGCAAGAGCTTGGTGGAATAGCATCCGTAATATGAACCATGGTCAAGTGATGACATGGGAAGCATTCAAAGTCAAGTTCAGCCGCACCCACGTGCCGCAAGGTCTAGTCAATAGGATGAGAGATGAATTCTGTGAATTGAAGCAAGGAAGAATGACTGTGGTAGAATACCATGACAGATTCCTGTCACTTGCCAGATATGCACCGAATGAAATCAACACGGAGGCCAAGAAGAAGGAGAGATTCTTGAACGGACTGCATGATGAGATGCAGACTGTCCTCGTCAACATCGGTTTTCAGGATCTCGAAGAGCTAGTTGACTCTGCCATTCAGATGGAAGGGAAGATTAATCAGGCAAACGACAACCGCAAGCATCGCATGATGCAGCAATCTGGATCCAGTAGTCACCAGAAGTACCGTCCCAAACCCTCACCAAGATATGCACTAAGGAACAACCGACCCCCAATGTCTCGCCCAAGCTACCCCAACCATAGCGGAGGCAATGTGAAGTCCAGAGGAAACCATCACAACACCGGCAACGCCAACAATTTCAACCGTGCACCTCCCAAGAACACGAACAACAACAACACTGCACCCAGAACTGGCAGCAATGCTGTACCTGTCGCAGTGAAGGACAAGTCCCAGATCACTTGTTTCGAGTGTGGAGTGAAGGGTCACTACTCCAATGAGTGTCCCAAGAAGACTGCAACCAATACCAATGTGAATGCCCCAGCTCAGCAGCAGCGTCGTGTTCAACCAGGAAGAAGATTTTCCCTAGGGAACCCTCACAACCGCAACGGTCGTCTCTTCCACATGAACGCAGAAGAAGCCCAGGAAGCGCCAGATGTAGTGCTGGGTATGTTTTCTATCAACTCAGTTTTAGCAAGAGTATTGTTTGATTCAGGAGCGTCGCATTCATTTGTCACCAAAGAATTTGCATGCACTAGTAAGATTCACCCAACCAACTTGAAGCATGTCATGATAGTTCAAATCCCCGGTTCAACTACAAAAGCTAGAAAAATTTGCAAAGCTGTAGCTATCAGAATACATGGGATAGATTTTTATGCCAACTTAATTGTACTTGGAACCAAAGGATTGAAAGTAGTACTAGGTATGGACTGGATTTCAAGGCATAAAGGACTGATAGACTGTGCTATGAAAGCCATCACCATGACCAGTAGTTCTGGAGTCACGGTAGAGCATATATCTGAAACCTTACCCCGGCAATTCAAGTGCAACAAGAGTCTAGCCCTACCCACCGTAGACCAAGTTAGAGTAGTCTGTGAATACCCCGACGTATTCCCAGATGAATTGCCAGGTATGCCCCCGGATAGGGATATTGAGTTCATCATCGAACTAATCCCCGGAACCGGATCCATAGCCCATAGACCCTATGGCATGAACCCCTCGGAGTTAGCGGAACTGAAGAAGCAGTTAGATGCCATGTTAGCAACAGGCTTGATTCAACCAAGCGCATCGCCATGGAGATCACCCGTGTTATTCGTCGATAAGAAAGATGGAGGCAATCGTCTGTGTACAGATTACAGATACTTGAATGACGTCACCATCAAGAACAAGTACCCCTTGCCAAAGATAGAGGATCTATTTGGTCAATTGACTGGAGCCTAGGTATTCTCAAAGATTGATCTTAGGACAGGTTAGGACCAACTTAAGATTCGTGCAATGGATATTCCGAAGACCGCCTTTACTACTCGCTATGGTTTATACGAGTATACGGTTATGTCTTTCGGATTAACCAATGCCCCTGCTTATTTCATGAATCTCATGAATAAGATCTTCATGAATTTCCTAGATAAGTTTGTAGTTGTATTTATTGACGACATCCTTATCTACTCCAAGTCAGAAGAAGAGCATGAGCAACATCTGAGTATCATCCTAGAAACCCTGAGAGAGCATTAGTTATATGCCAAGTTCAGCAAGTGTGAGTTTTGGCTGAAAGAAGTAGGATTCCTAGGACATATTGTGTCTGTCGGAGGAGTCTCTGTTGACCCCGCCAAGATCAAAGATGTCGAAGAATGGGAAGCCCCAACCACTCAAACCCAAGTCCGTGCATTTCTCGGATTAGCGGGATACTACCGCAAGTTCGTAGAAGGATTCTCGAGCATTGCCTGACCCATGACCCAATTGTTGAAGAAGGACAAGAAGTTTGAATGGACAGACAAATGTGAAGCCAGTTTTCAGGAGCTGAAGAAGAGATTGATATCAGCCCCAATATTGATCATGCCAGACATCAAGAAGCCGTTTGATGTATATTGTGATGCATCTAAGATTGGTCTAGGATGTGTATTGATGCAAGAAGGCAAAGTCATCGCGTATCTGTCTCGACAACTGAAGCAGCATGAGCAGAACTATCCGACCCATGATCTTGAGCTAGCAGCTGTGGTCCTAGCGTTGCAGACATGGCATCATTATTTGATGGGTAATCGCTGTGAGATTCACTCAGATCACAAGAGTTTAAAGTATATTTTCACTCAGAAGGAGCTGAATATGAGGCAAAGGAGATGGATAGAGTTAATCAAGGATTATGAACTTGACATTCACTATCACCCTGGCAAAGCCAATGTGGTAGCGGATGCTCTTAGCAGATTGCCGTGTAGGCTAAACACCATGATCAAGGAGAAGCAGCCAAGTTTGTATGAAGTGTTGGAGTAGTTCAGGACTGAATTAGTTAGCAACGGATTCTTAGCTAGCATTGAACTTCAACCCACTTTGATTAGCCAAATCAAGGAAGCCCAGAAGGGGAATGAAAGTACCGAAAGAATCAAACGTCGTATTGGTACAGGAAAGGTACCTGGATTCACCGAAGATGAAGAAGGAGTACTGTGGTACAAAGGACGTATCTGTGTGCCAACAGATTCGGAACTGAAGCAAGTTATCATGAAGGAAGCTCATGATACTCTTTATTCTATCCACCCTGGAGGAACGAAGATGATCAGGATTTGAAAGAGCAATTTTGGTGGCACAAGATGAAGAGACATATCGAAAGCTACATCGCAAAATGTGGCATCTATCAAAGAGTCAAAGTAGAGCATCAGAGACCTGCAGGATTGTTGCAACCATTGCAAATTCCAGAATGGAAATGGGATTCCATTGGAATGGACTTTATCACCGGTTTACCTACTTCTAGTAGGGGAAATGACTCAATCTGGGTCATAGTTGATAGACTGTCCAAGGTAACCCACTTCATACCTGTCAAGACTACCTACCAGAGTGCAAAACTAGCAGAACTGTACATTGTTAGGATTGTTCGTCTGCATGGAACCCCCAAGACCATACTATCAGATCGAGGAACCCAGTTTACCTCGAGATTTTGGCAGAAAGATCAGGAAGGATTGGGAACCAAGTTGAATTTCAGCACCGCGTATCACCCGCAAACAGATGGACAGACTGAGAGAGTCAACCAGATCTTAGAGGATATGCTTAGAGCTTGTGTGTTGGAGTATGATCAAAATGGGAAGACTGCCTGCCTTTCGCAGAATTCTCATATAACAACAGTTATCAAGCTAGTTTGAAAATGGCACCATTTGAGTTCCTATACGGAAGGAAGTGCCGTACCCCTTTGAATTGGTCGCAAGTAGGAGAGAGTCAGGTTTTTGGACCCGACATTCTCCAAGAAGCCGAAGAGAAGGTTCACAAAGTCCGTGAACACCTCAAGACCACCCAGTCCAGACAGAAGAGTTATGCTGACAAGAGAAGGAGAGACCTGACTTTCAATGTCGGAGATTTTGTGTATCTCAAGGTTTCACCATTGAAGGGAACTCAACGCTTTAGTCTGAAAGGAAAGTTAGCCCCCAGATATATCGGACCCTTCAAAATTCTGAACCGTCGAGGAGAAGTATTGTATCAACTGGAACTGTCTGAAGAGATGTCAGCCATCCACAATGTGTTCCATATCTCGTTACTTCGCAAATGCTTGGAAGTGCCTAAGAAGACTGAAGTTTTCAAGAACATCGATTACAGAGCTGTAGAAATCAATAATGACCTGACCTATCGGGAAGTGCCCATCCGTATCTTAGAAGAAGCTTACAGAACCACCAGGACTAGGAGTATCAAGTTTCTCAAGATTCAGTGGAGCAACCTTACCAAGGAGGAAGCCACTTGGGAGCGCGGAGATTACATTAAGACAGAGTTCCCAGATCTCTTTATTTCCTAGTTTTCTTGGTAAATCTCGGGACGAGATTTTTTTTAAGGGGGGAAGGTTTGTAACATCCCAAAACTTTAATCCAAGCTTATCAAGATCCAAATCATCAAAATTACGGTTAACAAAAACTTTTCCAAATTAAAAATGAAAGCATTCATGTGTATGAGCATTTAATTTAGGAATTGATTTGAATTGCCATGGTTCTGTGATTCTTTAGTTGTAAAATGTTTGTATGGTAAATTGAACATCATATAAACCTTTCCCAAGAAAATCCCAAAGAAAATCAAATCAAAAACAATTAAAAAGGAGGAATGGTCATTTTGGTAATTTTTATCCACTACACTACTTTGAGTGTTCCTAGCACTTATTTCTCAACAGAAATAATTCTAGATCTTTACACCCCTTGCTAGTACACATAATGAGGTACCCAGGCCCACTTTTTGATCTGCTAAAAATATTCAAATACTTATTTTAAATGGCATGTGAAAATTGAATTCAATGCATATGCCTAGATCACCCTATTTCAAAAACCATCCAATTGAGCTCCACTTTCAAAACCCTTGCAACCAGAGACTACCTAGTACCAGTGGAGAACACTCAAAAAGTTTGAAACCAAAATTCAAAATTTTACTTCTTGCGGCCATTTCATCAAACAGGTGGCAGACACAAATCTTGCAAATTCCAAAACACTATAGTGAGCAGTGGATTTGGTCACCATTTGGGCCTAACTTGGTCCCCTTTTCCCCAGCTAAAACACTACCAGCCCGTTTGCCCGCCTCACCGACCTTGATGGAGCCTTGGTACACCCCCAATTGACCCCCGCCGCCGCGTCTAGGTCATACTCTCGCTGGAGTAATCCATCGTCGACGCTGACTCTCCACCGTTAGATCCCCTTTAGATCGTGTGGCCCAGGATGCTAGATACCGTTTCGGTGTTTTTGTGCCGCTGACTAGTGGAGCCCGCACGTCAGGCAGCCCGTTGCACGCACTGTCCGTAGCTAGGCCGACGCAGTTAGTTCCCGCGCGAGTTAGAAATTCAAATTTAGTTTTTTCTATTTAGAGTTAATCTAGTTTCTGTCCACTAGTTTAAAAATCAATTATGGGAGTTTAACAACTCCAAATTGCATGAAACCAATTTTGCCTGAAAGGTATTGAAATGATCTATCCAAGCCCGTTGGATTTAATTCAATTAGAGTTATAGATCTCTCCTAGTGAAAATAACAAAACATAAGCTTTTGCATATTGCAACATTTTTATAAAATCAACTAAGATAGGTTTTGAGTTGATTCCAACTCTCAAAAATCACATTCCATCATATCTATCTAAATATGTAATAATATTAAGGTTTACATGCAGTGACTTTGGACTAGTACCAAAATAATGCTATATAGGCATTTCTAGTCACTTTAAATCATTAAATAAAGAACTTAAACCAAATTAATTATGATCCAACCTTTAAATTACATTCCCACATGTTAGAATATGTGGTGATGACATGTGTCCACATGATCCCATATTTTAAGCGGTGAATATTAAATCTTAGTTAATTTTTCAATGAGTAGAAATTACTTTTCTAAAATAAAAAAAGAGGAAACTAGTAAATAAAACTTGTGATGCTTGTGATGATAATAGATCATCAATTGTGTGTCTTAGAGTACTAATTAGACTAGTTAAGTATTGTTTGGTGATTGTGTACTCCGTATGTATTTATAGAAGATAGTACCGACCAAGCTTACGAGGAGGAGGAGTGCTACGAAGAAGAAGAAGAAAACTTCAACCACTGCACCAACCAAGGCAAGCCACCATTAACAATGCAAGCTAGATCTTGCAAGCTAATGTTATCAAGCTAGAATTAAGCTAGATGAATGAGCAAAGATGCCTTGGGCATGCTTTGGTCACACCACCTTGACTATTACTACCCCAAGTATTACCTTACAAGCTTTACTTCCTTTACTTTACATAAAGTCCCTTACTTGTTTTGAAGGTAGCATAAAGAGTATAAAACTTGACCTATTTAGGTAAGCTTTAGATGTCATTCTATGGCATGAGATTGAACCCATCATCTTTCCACCTTAGTGAACACTCTTAACTTAGTAGTTTGGAGTGGATAAAAACGTGAGTAACTTTAGATGGGAACACTTGTAGAAAATGAATTATGAAAACCTTGGAATGATGAGTCATTCTATTGAAATGTTTTGACATGTGTCGAGAAACACAAATGGTTTATGATGATGAAAATGTTGAGTCATGAGCCTTAGCCCTTTTATAAAACTGATGGTTGGATTCAGATGCGATACAATTCCAAATTTACCATACAACCACACTACCTGAATTGGGTAAGGCTTAGTTGGGAATTTATATGCATTAGTATTAGTTCCCTCGCGGGAGAGGTTTGAGATGAGGCTACCTCTCAATGGTGTCCACCTATGCAGTGCCCAAGATGACTGATGGTCATGGTTGGGAGGCCATGCTCATAGGAGAGGTTCTTATACTAGGGTGTGTAAAGGAAATGTTATGTTTGATTATCTGCATACTAAGTATGATGATTCAGGGTTATCCCTGACAGATGTATCGAATCTTGTGGTGAAAGTGTACCACCTCTATAGAGTGTCAAACTATTCAAATAACCGCTTCCGCGGTTATGGACAGTTGGAATGGCCATACTGTTTCATTGTCAGATGTTTTCAAAACAACTTATGAAATAAATGATGAATCTTGACTTGACCACAATAGGGTTGTGTTTTATGATAATAGCTTCCCAACTTAAGTGATTCTAGAACTTTATTTTATCTTTCTTTGCTTCAGAACCCATCTTAGGTTTCAAACTTAACTTTATAGTTAAACTTAGATTTAGCACTATACTACTTGTTAGTGGTAGTTCGCGAGTACTTAAAGAGTACTCATGGCTTTTGTCCCTGGCTATTCTCATGGCCAGACTATGAAGGAGAGTATCAAGATGATGGCCAGCAGGACGACTATGATAACAATGACTATCTGCCTTCGTCAGCATTGCCCGTTCTCCTGAAGATGGACCCTACCGCTACGCTTATCTTTTGTTTCCGCTGCTTGTTGTATTAAAATTGGATCATGAAATCCTTATTTGTGTAAGACCTTAGGTATGGTTTGTAATGGATGATGTACTGTGATATCCAATCCGTTATGTCTCGCAAAAATGGTAATCCTGGGATTGCGAGGTATGGCATAACGGGCATCTGGGATTAAAAATCCGGGTGTTGACATGGCCGCTCTAGATCTCATATCTGCTCTGCCTAGTACCCTCTCTGCCCTTCCCATCCTCCCTACTAGCCACCACCACCATAGACGGCTACCGTCGGCCACCTCTATCCCGGCGAAGAGAATAAGGAGGCGAAGACCACCGGGTGTCGAGGAAGACATAGGAAACTCCTAGGGACCTGCCTGTACATGGAGGAAGGACGAGAAGCCCAAGAACCAGTAGTACACCGCCGAGACGATGCAAAACCTAGACGACCTGTCCGTGAGCATCGCCACAGATCACTGTTGCCCCGAGCCGGTCTATTGCCACCAACACACTCGCGGTGAGCGCCTCCATCTCCTAGACATGGTCGCCGGTTACTTCGCTTCCTGGTTGCGTGACGCGTTTCATCGAACGCCTTCCATGCGTTGCCGCTCGCCACCATATCCCTCTAGTTTCCACCGCTGCAGTGCCCACTTCTGTAGCGCGCTTGCATGGTCGTACCCGCGTCGTTTGGCCCTAGTCGCGCTTCCTGGATCCCTAGCCCGCCATGTCACCGTGCACGTCTCTATCACCGCCGTTCGCTACCACGTCGAAGGTAGACGAAGCCCAACCCTGTAGCATATCCAGCTCCCGTGTAGCACCTCGATAAAACCACTACTAGAAAATCGCTTGTGTTTGTGCATCATCATGATCGCATACTCATGGCATCATGCCACATTGCATTTGAGCATCATCATGTCATCATGCATCTTTTTGCATAAAAACTATTTCTTTAAAAGTCTATCTATGTTTTCTATTTGTCTCCCTCTTTATTTCAAATGTAAAATCCGGTCTTTCCGGATATTTTATTTTGTCTATAAATTATTTACAAAAGGCTATTAAAATAAAATAAAATAATAAAACTATTTTTCTTTGCACCGAGGGAAGGCTGCCACCAGCCAGACCCAAAGGACCCCGCTGGCAGCAGCCTACCAACCCGGCTAAACCCTAGCTAGACCAAACCGCCACCACCCCACCTACCCATATGCCCGCCGCCAGCCCTAAGTAGACACGAACCCGCGCACGCGACACAGGAAGCAGCGCAGCGCCGCACGGAACCACCCCACCTATCGCTACCACCCACCCTCGACCTTGGCCCCACCATGACGCAACGCTTGTGACCACACCCCGCGACCCGTTCCACCCGCGCGTCGCAACGCGCCTGTCCTGCGTGTGGACCCTACCTGGCCCCGCTCACGCACCGCCGAGCCTCCCCGACCCTGCTTCTCTTCCGCTCCATCTCCCGAGACCGCCGCCGCCTCTGTACCTCGCGGTCGACGCCTCCGCTCTCCTCTCCTCGCCAGCGCCCCGCTCCCTCGTTCCTCTGTCTGCCGCGCCGGTTCGATCCCCGCCGTCAGAGCTCCTCCGGCAGTGGGATCCCACCGCCATGCTCATTCCATCAGCGGCGCCAGGGGTATGCCCCTGTATGCCCAGGCATACCAATATATTTCGGCCCAAATTTTTTATTAGGCCCAACTGTAGAAGCCCATGGACACAGCCTGACAGCCAACGAGTCAAGGACTGATCGATTCGCTCCCATCGCTCGTATCGTTCCCAGGCGACAGACACAGGCGACGGACACAGGCGGGCTTGGTGAACCCTAGGCGCTAGGCGGCGGCGACCAGCGACGGCGACGGGCAAGGGGCGACCGGCGACGGCGGCGACCGCCTCACCGGTGTCCGGCGATCTGCGAGTCCTCCTGACCGGTGAGCCTCTCGATTCTTGCATCTTCTGCTGCTGCTCTTCCCTATTCCGATTTAGGTATTTAGGAATTCGAAGTTGTCTACTAAATTCGAGGTTGCCTGCAGCACACTAGTATTTTAGGTATTTAGGACATTTGTCTACTGAACTAGCATTTGTTCATTTCTGAATTAGTAGATAGGAAATCAGACTAGGCCATTTGTCCATTTCTGAATTTTGCCATTGTTTTGGTTGTTATGTAGATGAAGAAAAAGAATGGTGTTGGGCCTGCTGGAAGCAGCATATATGCAATGTGGAATAGAGCTTCAAAAGCAAAGAAGATAGATGAAACATCCACACCAAATCAGATTGTTGTTGAATCAAGTGCTTCTCATGATGAGGTTGAGAATAATCTTCAGTTGGTGCTAGTGCAAACACCGGATGAAGAACATGAACCGGACAACAACGCCAGAAACCCAACCCCAATTGTGGAAGATGATTTGTCAACTGATGAAGATGATGAAGCAACACAAGCAGATTTGCAGGCCCTCGAACATGACCCTGGCAAGCGGATTCCGATATCGAGATATGATGTCAATGACCAAGATAGAGTAAGAAGGAGATACATTGAGATGGGGCCATGCCAACCAAAGAAGCACAAGTTTAAGGTAACAATGAAGAGTGGAAAAGATCGCCGCTTTTACCCTGGTTGGTTTGCAGAGTTTCCATGGATTGAGTATAGTGTGGAAAAGGATGCTGCCTTCTGCTTTGTTTGCTATTTGTTCAAGGATAAAACAAAATGTCCTGATGGAGATTCATTTGTGAAGGATGGTTTTAGGAACTGGAACTTGAAGCATAGATTGGTGAGACATGAAGGCGGTGTTGGCAGTGCTCATGCTGAAGCCCAGGAGAAATTTGATATGTTCTGTACACCAAGAGCATCAATCCGAGCGTCTCTTTCTTCAAGCAACTCACAATACAAGGCTTCGTATTTGCAGTGTTTGACATGGACACTCAAGTGTTTGAGGTTTCTATTGCATCAATGCTTGGCATTTAGAGGACACGATGAAAGTGAAGATTCACTAAATAAAGGAAATTTCCTTGAGCTCCTAAATTGGCTTGCAGGAAATTTTGAAGAGGTTAACAAGGTGGTTCTCAACAATGCTCCACAGAATTGCAGGATGATTCACCATGACATACAACATGAGTTGATCAAATGTTGTGCGCGGGAGACTACTAAACTACTCATTGAAGAACTTGATGGTGGTCATTTTGCAATACTTGTAGATGCCAGTGACGTGTATCAGAATGAGCAGTTGGCTGTTTGCTTGTGCTATGTCGATAAGAAAGGAAGGGCAGTTGTAATATTACTTGGTCTTTCTCATGTTGAAGACACTAACTCTTTGACACTTAAAGCTGCAATTCAACAAATGCTTATGGAGTACAACTTGACATTTGCCATGGCCCATGGGCAAGGCTATGACGGAGCTAGCAACATGAAAGGTAATGCCAATGGTCTGAAAAAACTAATTATGGACGAGTCTCCTTTAGCCTATTATGTGCATTGCTTTTCACATCAACTACAGCTAACTCTTGTAGCTGTTGCTAAGGAGAGTGGAGATTGTACTTGGTTCTTTCAGCAGCTTGCGCACTTGTTAACTGCTCTTGGTATGTCTTGCAAAAAAGATGAGGATGCTTTGGATTGCTCAAGCAGAGGAACTGATTGATGCACTGGATTTGGAAGAAGTGCAAACAGGGACTGGGCAAAATCAGGAAATGGGTTTGGGAAGGCCATGTGATACACGTTGGGGCTCTCACTTCAGGACAGTGAACCGTGTACTCTCTCTATATGGTGCAATAAAGAGAGTCCTAAAGAAGATTGGAAAAGAGTACCATGGTGCGGAGGCTCAAGCGGCTATATCAGTGGAGACATCAATTTTGTCATTTGAGTTTGTTTCCATGGCACACTTGTTGCAAGAAATATTTGGATACACAGATGACTTGAGTAGAGCTTTGCAAACAAAAGACCAAGATATTGTTCATGCTATTGACCTACATGATAATACAAAGTTTCACTTGGGGTTCTTGAGGTCTGATCCTGGATGGGACGATTTCCTTCAAAATGTAACATCTTTCTGTACAAAGCACAAGATCAAAGTTGTTGATATGAAGGCGCGTTACTATCCTGTTGGACGACCTAGAAGAGGTGATCTCTTTAATGGTGCTGATAATTACCATCGCTTCCATGTTGATATGTTTGTGAGTGTCATTGATAGGCAACTTTCAGAACTAAATGGAAGATTTGATGAGGTAAACACGGAATTACTTACTTGCATGGCATCATTCTCTCCTGTTCGCTCATTTGCTGCTTATGATCAAAATAAGTTGGTCAAGCTTGCTTCACAATTTTATGCTACTGATTTCACAAGTGATGAATTGGCAAGACTTCCATGGCAACTAGACATGTATATTACTCATGTGCGCAGAGATGAAAGGTTTAAAAGCTTGAAGAATATAGTTGAGCTTTCAGTTATGCTTGTGGAGACAAATATGCATGCCCAATATTTCATTGTTTACAAGCTCCTTAAGTTGGTACTGATTTTGCCAGTAGCTACTGCCAGTGTTGAAAGGGTATTCTCCTCAATGAATTATCTAAAGAATAAGCTAAGAAACAAGATGGGTGATGACTACTTGAACAATTGCATGGTTACATTTGTTGAGAGAGAATTATTCAATCAAGTGAAGGATGAGGATGTGATCAATCTCTTCCAAAAAGGCAACCGCAAAGTTATATTGTAAGAGGTACAACCTCTTTCTATTAGAATTTGTTGTTATACTTTGATTTCAATGGATTTATGCACTTTAGTATTATGTATTATACTGGAATAATTGTTATAGTCCTACTGAATTTACTGTCGTACTGAAAATATAGCCATATGTCTTATATATATGCATTTGTTTGTGTTTTTCTGTGCTTTGAGAAAATTATAGGCGTTTGCTCCTGTTTTTGTATGTTTTGAAAAAAAAATTGGCCTATGGGAATACCCACCAGCCAATTCCTAGCGCCGCCACTGGCTCATTCCCAGCCATGGTCGCATCGCCAGGCCGCCGTCCTGCCGCTCGCTCGAGCCCGCCACCGGACCCCCTCCCCTCTCCCTGACCTTGTTTGGCGCCCTCTGTCGCTGCCAGGACGTCGCCCTCCTTCTGCCGCATCTGGCCAGCCACCCTTGCGTGCTTCTCTGCTCCGCGCCGTCGTGCTCCTCGCCGACCTCCTCGTCACCGTGGACGCCGTCGGCCGCCTCCTCTCTGTCCGTTGCAGGACGCCACCGCCACCTGCGTCGACCTCCTTCCGCCAAGCATAGCCCCGCGTCTTCCCGATGTGGCCTCCTCCCTGCAAGCTCGCCCACCGTCAAGCGCACCACCGCGGCCTCTCCGTCGTGTGCCTCATCTCTGGCCTAGGTGCTGCCGTCCTGCTTCCCAACCCTGGTGTGGCCGCCGGTGACCCCGCGTCCGCCACCGTGGGCCCTTCTTTGGCCACAACTCGAACCCGCGGCCACCTCAAAGGCCTTCTCAAGCTTGCAGCCAGGGTCTGCATTTAGGTACCCAGCCCGAGTGGGTGTTTTGGTGTTGCTGCCGTTGGCCTGTTGTCGCTAGTTCTCACCGAGTCTTCCGTGTAGAGACTAACCTTCTGGAAATGTACTATCAGGCACCGAGGTATGCTCGTGTGACGCCGTCCAGACCAACATGACAAGTGGACAAGGGCCTAATGTACAGCGATGCCTCCGGTTATTGCTAAGCCAAGACTCGTTTGGATCATTGACATGGGAAACCAAGATGTCCGTACACAGTACTAGAAAAACAGCTATAGGTAATTCACGCGGCCATGGCGCACATGCGGCATACTGCTCCATGGGAAAATAGCCATGGCGCACCATCCTGGAATGCCCCACAAGTAGGCAACATAGCCGTGGCGCACCATCCCTTAGTGCGCCACCACTATGTGTGGGCCAGGATGCGTGCGACTGCACCCCACTTGCCTGTGGCACATGGTCCACACATGTGCCACGCTTATCTTCGTATCCGTGGCGCACATGCTATCCATGCGCCACGGGAAAATGGGGTGTGTTCAACCACCAAGTATCAGCCAACTTGCCCGTGGCACATGGACAACATGTGCGCCACAGATACGAATTTCATCTGTGGCACATTGACGAATGTGCGACACGGCTGTGTCGCCCACTGTAGATCAGCACATGCATGGACACCCCACCACCTCACTTTCCCCTCTTCTTCTTCTTCTTCACTTTCCCCTCTTCTTAGATCTGGTCGAGTTCCTCCTCCTTGCCATCTTATTGTTGGAGATATGCCCAAGAGGCAATAATAAAGTGGTTATTATCATGTCTTCACACTTATGATAAATGTTTACATACCATGCTATAATTGTATTAACCGGAAACATTAATACTTGTGTGATTTGTAAACTAAAATAAGAGTCCCTAGTAAAGCCTCTTGTTAAACTAGCTTGTTGGTTAATATATGATCATGGTTTCCTGATCATGAACATAGAGATGTTATTAACAACAGGATCATATCATTAGGAGAATGATGTGATGGACATACTCCTATAGACAAGCGTAGCATAAAGATCAAGTCATTTCAATAGTTCAATTGCTATATGCTTTCTGATACATAGTAACCTAATTCCTTCGACCATGAGATCATGCATATCACCTTTACCGGATGGATGCTTTGATGACATCAAACACCACACCGTAACAGGGTGGCTATAAAAGTGGCATTGAGTGTTCGGAAAGTATTGGTTGAAACACATGGATCAAGAGTGGGATTTGTCCATCCTCATGACGGATAGATATACTCTGGGCCCTCTCGGTGGAATGTCATCCAATTAGCTTGCAAGCATGTGACTTGGTCACAAGGGATCACATATCACGGGAACGAGAAAAGAGTACTTATCAGTAACGAGGTTGAACTAGGTATGCAGAGATACCGACGATCATAACCTCGGATAAGTAACATATCGTGAGACAAAGGGAAATTGGTATCGTATGTAAGTGGTTCATTCGATCGCAAAGTAATCGTAGAAATATGTGGGAGCCATATGAATTTCCAGATTCCTCTATTGGTTATTGTTCGGAGAAGTGTCTCGATCATGTCCGCATAATTCACGAACCGTAGGGAGACACACTTAAGGATTCGACGTTGTTTGAGTAGTTATGGTATTATGAGAAAGAGACCGAATGTTGTTCGGAGTCTCGGATGGGATCCGGGATATCACGAGGTGATCCGGAATAGTCCGGAGAATAAGATTCATATAAGGAAAGTCCCGTTTCGGAGTTCGGGAATGATTCCGGTGTTTTCATCGGGGATATTCTAGAAGGTTCCGGATTGTCCGGCACTCCGGGGGGGAAGGGGTACATGAATGTGTCATTACATATTGGAATGATTGCATCATGTACTAAGTGTTCTCGCTATCCAAAATAAAGGGTTTATTTAAATCCTAAATTGGAAAGTCAAATAGCAAGTTTGAAAAGTCAAACTGCCAAAATTGGAAAGTGGGAAAAGAGGAGGAGGTGGAGACCGACTTTGGGGAGGAGTCCCCTTGGCCGGCGCACCTCCCAAGGCCGACTTGGGGAGGGACTCCTCCCCTTGGCCGGCCAGCCCTCCCACCTATAAAGGGAGGGGCAGGGCTCCCCTCTCTACACACAAGTTCCTATCCTCTAAACTAAACCCTAGATCTAGACCCCGGTTTAGAGCTATTCAGTTTAGAGCCTTCTAATTGGTTTAGAGCCTTCTAATTGGTGTGTCTAATTACTAGACCACTAATAGCCTCTCTCATAAGCTCCACCATACTCGCACCGGCTTAAGGCGAAGCCCTGCGGGATCTCCCCTCTACTTCCGGTACCACGCCGTTGTGCTGCCAGAATCGCGAGGAGAGTGCTACAACCTCCGCTGCCTGCTGGAACAAGGGAGAGGAAGGTCTTCGTCGAGTACCGAACGTGTGACCGACTGCGGGAGCGCTGCTGGAACGTGGCGCCGGAAGGATCGTCTACACGATCTTGAGATCGGAAAGAGTACGACTACATCACCCACGAGAATCTGCTCTCGTTAACCGCTTTGGAATCTTCGAGGGTGAGTTCCACTATCGACTCGTTGCTACAATCTAGTAGATAGATCTTGGCTTGTTTGTTTGTATGCGATAGAAAATTTTTGTTTTCCATGCTACGAACCCCAACAGTGGTATCAGAGCCGTGTCTATATGTAGATCTGTTGCACGAGTAGAACACAATGGTCATTGTGGGCGTTGATGCTCTTATTGTCGATTGCTTTTTGTGTACTTTGTATCTTGCGGTATGTTGGGATGAAGCGGCCCGGGCTAACCTTACATGACATCGTTCATGAGACTTGCTCCACGCTTAACATGCAACTTGTATTGCATAAGTGGCTCTGCGGGTGCCTGTTTCTCCTAGCATAGTTAAGATCCAATTTACAACGGGTGATCAACAATACTAGTATCAATGTTGTGGTTCTTGTTCGTAAGTTAGAACGACACTTATTGAAAGCCCCAAACCACGTAAAATATGCAAAGAAAGTAGAGGCGTCTAACTTTGTTTTGCAGGGGTGTGCAGTGATGTGATATGGCCATGATTGTGATTATATTTGATGTATGCAATGTTCCTTATTGTAAGTTGGCAACCGGCAGGAGCCATATGGTTGTCTTTAATTTCTGTTAAGACCTGCGTGTCTATTCAAAATAGTTGTAATAGTTGATGCTGGTAGACGACAACCATGAAGAAGCATCATTGACCTTGATGCTATGCCGGTGATGATGGAGATCATGTTCGTGCTTGAAGATGGAGATCGAAAGCACAAAGAAGAAAGGCCATATCATATCACATATTATGAATTGCATGTGATGTTAATCCTTTATGCATCTTGTATTGCTTAGTAGACGACGGTAGCATTATAAGATGATCCCTTATACACATAAATTTCAAGTTCTAAAGTGTTCACCCTTAGTATGCACCGTTGCCAAAGCTTGCTGCTTCGAAACACCACGTGATGATCGGGTGTCTTTGATTCCGCGGGTGAATACAACGTAAGCAAGCCAGATTTGCTTATGCGGTAGCTAAGGTTTGATCTTGACGAGCCTAGCATGTACAGACATGGCCTCAGGAACACGGATTACCGAAAGGTAGAGCATGAGTCATATAAGTAGATATGATGAACATGTTGATTGTTCGCCATTGAAGCTATATCAACTCTCGTGATGATCGGTTTTGATGTGGTGGATTTGGTTCGTGTGATCACTAAAACAATGTGAGGGATATTGTTTTGAGTGGGAGTTCACCTAGATTAATTTAATTATTAATTAGAACTCAATTTATCATAAACTAAATCAAAGTGAATTTGCATAGTTGTTGTAGTCATTGGCATCCGTTTACCACCTTGCGCTTAGTTATAATTGAGATAATAGAACTATAGAATTCTGGTTAGTTACTTTACGAACTGGTATCGTATTGTTTTAAGTGTTAATCTAAAGTTTAAAAGTCCTATTGCAAACTTTCAGTAAGTTCTGGTTACTCCATGAAGTTTAATAATTAGTATTAAATCAAGAGTAACAATTCCAAGTGTTAGTATATAAGTATCATGATTGTATCCATGATTCTTGATATTCAAAGGATTCCCTTAATATCAAGGTTATCTAGGATCTGAAAGAGTTGTTTCAGAAACCATGATGTGTGGAAGATATTGTGATATCTGAAACGAAGTTTTGGTTGCAACATGATAGAGTATAATATGGCAAAAGTCATGTTCTCATATTTGATGAGAATTTGCAAAAAGGTTGGAGACACTTGTTGTCCTAATCCTCCAAAAGGTTTTGGATAGCAACATTATACTCATAATTCATCGTTATAAGCTAAAAGTAGCTTGATCATGGACGATTCCATGATAAGGGTGAATATTTGATGTAGGTAAAATGTTTACTACACCAAGAGATTACTAATGAAAGGAATTTGAAAGAACACCAAACATTTGATGATGGTGATCTACTTCAAAGTGCAAGTCCAAAGACATTGGTATTTAACTATACACGCTTTGGACTATATGTCATATGTATGACTCCACTATTGATGTTGATAGATTCTTTCAAACTGAAAAGGAAATACTGAAAGAGAATCTCATAAATATATGGCAGAAAAGAAAAGACTAGAATCGTTCAGTTTAAGTATATAGATGATATACATGTTATGGCTATATTCTTTGCTTATTAAACAATGTGGTTCTCAAGTATTTGATACTGAATTTGTTGGTGTGAATCGTCATACGAAACAACACAATTCATGAACTACAATGGCCTAAGTAACTAGCAAAAGAATATGTGATGATGTTCATCGAGAACAAAATAAAGGGTTATTGTGTTGCTTGTTAAACATCAAAGCTTGCCTTCAAGATTTGTTTTATCAGGTATTATGAGAACAAAAGGGTTGTTCAAATAATTGCCGTAATCCATAAAAGATGGATGATTCACAAATCTCGTTGGAGAAATCACATCCATAAAACTAGTGCTAAAATGTCAAAAGACAAATTGATTGAAAGATCACTTAGGAAGTGACATCGCTGTTTGAATTATATTGGAAAGAAAACATGAAGAAACTCCATGTTGATGGAATTTTGGAGTCTTCTGATTTTTGATCAAATGACGCTTGTGAAACTTTCCTAGAGATAATTAAAACTTCGTTCATAGGCCAAAAGGGAATGAATGACTAGCTTATTGGAACTTGTACATATTGTTGTACGAAATCCATTATGTGTAGTCAAGAGCGATGGATTTCAACTTCATATGCTTTCTCCGAAAATTTGAGTGAATATATGAATATTTACTTAATAAGGATGAAGTATGAATTATTTGAAAAGTTCAAAAGACTTTCAAGATGAAGTGCAAAATCATTGTAACAAGAATATGAATAGTTTATGATAAAGATCATAAAGGAAGATATTTGAATTACAAGTTTAGCATAATACCTAAGATTTAAGGAATCGTTCCGTGGATTTGCATTTTCCCGAAACACCATAAGTGTATGGAGCGTTCGAGATATGTAATTAAACCTTGTTTGACATGGTAAGATCAAAGGTATAATTTATAGAACTGCCATTATATTTTAAAGATTAAAAGCTTTAGAGATTACCGTTTTTCCACTGAAAAGAGCTCCATCATAATCCGTTGAAATGACACCATATAAGGTTATGGTTTGGGATAAAACCCATGTTGTCCTTTCTTAAACATTGGTATGCTATGCATAAGAAAGATGTTTGCAACCAAAGTCGGATGAACCTGTCTTTGTATGACTATTAACTGTTCCTCCATAAAACACCGGAGACAAAAGTGTTTGTTGCTTAGAACGTCAAATTTCTTTGAGAAGAAATTTTTCGTGAAAAGTTAAGTGGGAGGACATTAGAACTTTGATAAGGTTAAAAGAACCTTAGCTATATGTGCAAAGTTGCGCAGCACCGAAAAGTGTTCCGGAGGCAGCAACAATGCTCATGGCTCACGTGCCTCAAAGGTTGTGGTCACGGAGGTCTAAGTTTCTATTGAAACAAGTAGGTCGGGTAAATAATCAAATACCAAGATTTGAGGGTTGAATCATTATTTGAGAATAATGAACCGACTACATGCAAAGAAGCGATGATGGGCCCTGACTCCGTCAAATGGCTTGAAGCCATAAAATCCGTAATAGTTCCATACACGAGAAATCAAGTTTTGAACTTGAAGGACCCTCGAGAAAGGTGTAAGACCTTACAGTTGTGTCTGGATCTATAAAGAAATAGACATGGATGTTTTACATCTATGAAATAGTCGACATGTTGGGAAAGAGTTCACAACAATGTTCAAAGGTTGACTATGACAAGATTTGATCTATCATAGTGATATTTAGTCTAGACGGATTAATGTAGCAACCACTACATATAATTTGTTATATGGTAGTTGAATAAACAAAACAAGTTCTTCTAATAGAATCGTTACCTAGGACATGTGCATAACACGGTCCATAGGGTTTTGTTAATTCAAAGGATGCTAAAAGCATATGCAAACTTCAATGGTTAAAGTGAGCATCGCGGAGTTGGAATCTTCACTATGATGAAACTGTTAAAAGGGTTTAAATTTCATCAGAGATAATGAAGATGCTTGCATTTGCAAGAAATTAAGTGGGAGCGCTAAGACATGTTTCTAATACATTATGTGGAAGACATATTGTTGATTGGAAATAATGTATCTTTTATTAACACATATTAAGAATTTCATCCCGATGAAAGACTTAGGCAAAACCCAAGTATTTGGCATCAATAGACGCTAATATGGTTGTGCCAGAAGTACATAGACAAGATATTGAATGAGTTCAATATAGAAACTACAAGAGAGGTTCTTGTCACACAGAAAGGATTGAATGAGTTCAATGTTGATGATATATTCAAGTGTATTGACATTTGGTAAAGTGAAACAAATAATCAAGTATAGATTGATACTTGATGTATGAAATCACAAAGAGTATTTATATCGATCATACTGTGATATGTACAAATCCAGATATGTCCTATGCTATAAATATTATGAGCATATACCAGAATGATTCGTAAGATGATCATTGGACAATAGTAAGGATATTCTTATGATCTTTTGAAGAACTAAGAGTATATTATTTGTAGAAGTGACAAATAGATGGTTAGTTCATTGTAAAAGTACTACATTGATACTAGTTTTGTCACAAAGTACAAATTAAGTTTATCTCAATCTAAACTAAGGGTGGCATAATATAATGGAAAGTGAGTTCCATAATGGATTTGGATGATTTCCAAAGTTAAGACATTGTGACAGATACTACAACAAAAGGCTAAGTATATGACTGCTATTATAGCAGCAAAAGAGGGTATTTGTGTCAAGTAGTTTGTTATCAAACTAGGTGTAGTTCACAGTGGGATAATACTATGAAGATATATTGTGCGACAATATTATCAACATGTTTTAACCCCAAAGAACTAAAGGTCACACCGAAAGACCAAATTTATACAAAGCCATCTCATTAGAGAATGAGTGATGCGTAGAGACGCAAAGACATGCAATTACACACGGACCTGGAAGTGTCAGATCCGGAGATCAGTTGACCACTAGCAATCGTATACATACAACACCGTAAAGCCATAGGTGTTGAATACACAAAGGTTCGAAACTAGATTATTGACTCTAGTGCAAGTGGGAGACTGTTGGAGATATGCCCAAGAGGCAATAATAAAGTGGTTATTATCATGTCTTCACACTTATGATAAATGTTTACATACCATGCTATAATTGTATTAACCGGAAACATTAATACTTGTGTGATTTGTAAACTAAAATAAGAGTCCCTAGTAAAGCCTCTTGTTAAACTAGCTTGTTGGTTAATATATGATCATGGTTTCCTGATCATGAACATAGAGATGTTATTAACAACAGGATCATATCATTAGGAGAATGATGTGATGGACATACTCCTATAGACAAGCGTAGCATAAAGATCAAGTCATTTCAATAGTTCAATTGCTATATGCTTTCTGATACATAGTAACCTAATTCCTTCGACCATGAGATCATGCATATCACCTTTACCGGATGGATGCTTTGATGACATCAAACACCACACCGTAACAGGGTGGCTATAAAAGTGGCATTGAGTGTTCGGAAAGTATTGGTTGAAACACATGGATCAAGAGTGGGATTTGTCCATCCTCATGACGGATAGATATACTCTGGGCCCTCTCGGTGGAATGTCATCCAATTAGCTTGCAAGCATGTGACTTGGTCACAAGGGATCACATATCACGGGAACGAGAAAAGAGTACTTATCAGTAACGAGGTTGAACTAGGTATGCAGAGATACCGACGATCATAACCTCGGATAAGTAACATATCGTGAGACAAAGGGAAATTGGTATCGTATGTAAGTGGTTCATTCGATCGCAAAGTAATCGTAGAAATATGTGGGAGCCATATGAATTTCCAGATTCCTCTATTGGTTATTGTTCGGAGAAGTGTCTCGATCATGTCCGCATAATTCACGAACCGTAGGGAGACACACTTAAGGATTCGACGTTGTTTGAGTAGTTATGGTATTATGAGAAAGAGACCGAATGTTGTTCGGAGTCTCGGATGGGATCCGGGATATCACGAGGTGATCCGGAATAGTCCGGAGAATAAGATTCATATAAGGAAAGTCCCGTTTCGGAGTTCGGGAATGATTCCGGTGTTTTCATCGGGGATATTCTAGAAGGTTCCGGATTGTCCGGCACTCCGGGGGGGAAGGGGTACATGAATGTGTCATTACATATTGGAATGATTGCATCATGTACTAAGTGTTCTCGCTATCCAAAATAAAGGGTTTATTTAAATCCTAAATTGGAAAGTCAAATAGCAAGTTTGAAAAGTCAAACTGCCAAAATTGGAAAGTGGGAAAAGAGGAGGAGGTGGAGACCGACTTTGGGGAGGAGTCCCCTTGGCCGGCGCACCTCCCAAGGCCGACTTGGGGAGGGACTCCTCCCCTTGGCCGGCCAGCCCTCCCACCTATAAAGGGAGGGGCAGGGCTCCCCTCTCTACACACAAGTTCCTATCCTCTAAACTAAACCCTAGATCTAGACCCCGGTTTAGAGCTATTCAGTTTAGAGCCTTCTAATTGGTTTAGAGCCTTCTAATTGGTGTGTCTAATTACTAGACCACTAATAGCCTCTCTCATAAGCTCCACCATACTCGCACCGGCTTAAGGCGAAGCCCTGCGGGATCTCCCCTCTACTTCCGGTACCACGCCGTTGTGCTGCCAGAATCGCGAGGAGAGTGCTACAACCTCCGCTGCCTGCTGGAACAAGGGAGAGGAAGGTCTTCGTCGAGTACCGAACGTGTGACCGACTGCGGGAGCGCTGCTGGAACGTGGCGCCGGAAGGATCGTCTACACGATCTTGAGATCGGAAAGAGTACGACTACATCACCCACGAGAATCTGCTCTCGTTAACCGCTTTGGAATCTTCGAGGGTGAGTTCCACTATCGACTCGTTGCTACAATCTAGTAGATAGATCTTGGCTTGTTTGTTTGTATGCGATAGAAATTTTTTGTTTTCCATGCTACGAACCCCAACACTTATTTCTTCATCTTTTTTACCGGTTAATAGTTTATTAAACTTAACTTGGATGCTACATATACATAAGAGAAAATCTCTACTACTCACCCCTCCTTCGGTCTTCTCTCGGCCTCTCATATCGGTAAGTTATCCATGTGTATGGAGGATGCTCATGTGTTTGTATGATGCTCTCTTGTGTGTAGTGTAAGAGGATTATTATATGCTCTCTTGTGTGGAATGTCATATTTGAACCAGTTCAGAGATATAAGCAGTCAACATAGAGTTGTATAATGTTTCTGGGCAGCATAGTATCAAGGGAATAAAAAGAAGTAAAAGAAAAAAATGTGCAGGATTGTATTAATGGTCCTGGACATGCTCTGATTTTTGTATAATGTCCCTGGAAACATAGTATCAAGGGAATAAAAAGTTGTATAATGTTGCTGGACATGCTCTGATTTTTGTTCATGCTCTACTTGCCATGTATTAATTACTAGTTGTTTATCATAACAAGATTGTATTAATTACTATTTGCCACGCAGATTACTCTGTATTCTCTTTGTATTGAAAGAGAATAATTACTGGCTGTACCATGCTGTTATATTGAAAACTATGGTTGTTGTGGGGTGGGGGGGGGGAGGATTAGGGTATATGCAGGTACATTTGAAATGAGTTCCGATATTTGTTGAAATGTTGATTAACTTCCGTTTCAGCAAAAATCGGAAACTCGTAGGTTAAGAAAAATAGGGTAGGTCATGTCGGATTTTCCCATGAATTTTTAATATTTATTTGACTTTTTTTACTTAGTGCAAACATGGCTGACAACAACCAGGCCGGCTCTTCTCGGCGCATAAACATTGAAGAAGAAGTCAGAGCTCTAACAAAATTGTCATTCTGGGAGGCTGCCCAGCAGATGGAAAGAAATGAATAGGGTGATGAAGAATATCAGGCTGAAGAGAGCAACGATGATGAGATGGAGGATGAGAAGGAAGAGACCAATGCCAGCGAGGAGGCAGAGGACACCGGGGATGAAACCACTGATGGCGCCGGCGGTAGCAATCCAAAGAAGAAGAAGGAACGATGCCCGAACACTATTTGCACTGTTAAATAGGAAATTACCGAAGTAACCCTGAAAGGGGTTCCTCTGGTGCCTGAACACGTCATAAAAGGGTACGGTGGGCAAGTGGCGGCTATCACCCAGGCCACTATCTCGATCAACATAGAGAATCTCCGGCATAGAGCAAATGGTCATTTGCGCACACTCCTCTTCAAGAAGTTGCACGCACGATACAAGTTCCCACTTGAATACCGAAACACAAATTATCGCCCTCACGAAGATGAGCACCGCCCTGGCCACCTGGAGAACCCGGGTGAAGACGATGATTTTAAAAAAGGTAAAAGTCTCGCAAAGATCCAGGAGAACTATCCTCAGATCACCGAAGCTCATTACTTGGAGTTCAAGGCCAAGTGCGAATCCGAAGCAGCCAAGGCCTCGAGTAAGCGTGGGAAGGAGTTGCAGGAGCTGAATATAGGTAACCACCATCTCGGATCTGGTGGTTATAGAGCTACAGAGTCCAAATGGCAGAAGGAGGACGACGATTTTATATCTAAGGGGCAACCTAACCCCTTCGCAAAATTTGAAAACAAGTAGCTTCGAAACTTTGTCAGGGCCCGGTACCATGTGGACCCAAAAACCAAACTACTCACCACGGAAAAGATCGTGAAGGATTTTGAGGTTCTTGCGGTAAGGAATTTAATTACTGTGGATCAAGTGTATTGCATTCTAATTGATGAAGTCGAGTTTCTAAATGGTTCACGTTCCTTCTTCTGCAGGATGAGGAAATCGCTAGTGAGGCTACCCGAACCTCCTCATCCCAGGGGTCGACGACAGCCACCAGGTGGGACACCCCTTTTAACAGGGCGACGAATCAGGCTAAGAAAGCCACACCTGTTACAAAGAAGCCATCGTCGGCTGGCTGTGTCGTCGGCTTCGGGGCTAAGCCATGTACGGATCATTATGGTCCACCGGAGCCGAAGACGCATGTGTCTCGGAGGAGCGAGGAGGAAAGACGCGAGGTTGAAGAACTCAAGGCACAAGTGGCATGAATTATGTAGATTGTCCAAGACAACTTGGCAATTAGCCTCACCGCCATCATACCTACCTTGGTGGACTCGATAGCAAAATGGAATGCGGAGGGTCACCAAGGGCCGTGCCCAATTCCTAGCATGGTCGACAGCAACTCGAACAACGATGATCGCATGTTCGTGACTCCGCCCGCCAGCACGGCAGCGCCGGACGTGTTGGTGACTCCGCCCATCGTCACCACATCACCGGACGTGTTGGTGACTCCACCCACCATCACCGTGGTGCCGAAGCTTAATGCTGGCGGTGACAGGGAGAATACACCGGCGGCCGGCACCATGCCATCAAGTAGCCCCTCCGTCAGTTGCACGTCCTCCATCGCCGGTGTATCGACATTATCCGAGCTCGACGCTATCAAGGTAACTAATAAGTGTACTTGCCTTTAATTACTCCGAAGCCGATGACTTCACTTCCTTGCCTTTAATTACTCTGAAAGCATCTCTGATGTCGTACATGTTTTTCCACAGGATGATGTTCAAAGCACTCTCCTAAACTACGTGAACAACGAGTTGAGGGATGTTGCCAAGGGCACTATAATTCAACCGTTAAACCGCGTGTTCCACTCAAAGCCGATGCCAGATACCGTGCATAGGGTTCAAACTGTTCGGGTGCTACAGGGCTGCGACGGCGTGGAACCTCCCATTCAACCCCCGGGAGCCGATGAAGACGAGCCGTCTGTCCTCAGAGATTGCTTTGGCATTTTCATGCTCTAGCCGAAGATCATGATTTGTTTGGGGACGGGGGGCACCACCCCACAGACAACACCGCCACTTGTTCCGCTGCCCGCGCTGTCACCTCCACGTGATGTGTTGCCTTATGTTGATGACATGCTTATGGCACAGGATCCGTACAACGACAACATTGATGAAGATATCGATCTGTACATCAACACTTGGCAAGGCTTTGACGGCATGGACATGCATGGTCCTAGTAATAATGAAGAACCCTGCCATGATGCATCCGCACAGAAACCCGCATTGCAACAAGCGTCTGTTTGGTTCTCAGGAGACGCCTCCAGCTGATGGCGCCTTCTTCACCGAGCCTCAAACATCAAAAAGGCCAATTGTTATAAGCCCCAACACACTCCAAAGGGTCGTCGGTGAGGAGAATGCGGTCCATGATGCTCCCACTGTAAAGAAGCAACAGAAGAGAAAACCTAACAAGTATGCGAGCCAACCGGTGGTGCTATCGGCTCTGAATCTAATCTGGGCACATGACGGGCCACCAAGACCTAAGGCTATTATGTGGAGGATGCATGTGGCGGGTAAGCCGATGGTAACTAAGAAATTGTACAAGCTCGCAAGTTCGGATATGAAGAGTGTGCATGGCGGCGTGCTGACAATCGAGGAACACCTTCTTCGAGATAAAGATATGTCGTAACCGGTTTTCGTGGCTAAGGTGCCACATGGTTTGGGATTCGTTGATAATAACCCTGGGGATATGTTCTTCGTGAGGTTTTCCGACATCTTCGGTATGTTGCACATGCAACCTCTGCACTATACCATGGTCCGTTTATTTTCGCTTAGTATGGTGATGCAAATCATTAGAGAGAACACACCGGGAATTGTGGTAGTGGACCCCTTCTACATGCGTGACGGCTTCTTGGAAAGATCCATTGAACGGATATTCGTGGCGAATTACCTCCGAGATGTCATGGTGGTGAAAAAGACGAAGGAATACATTCTCATGCCTTACTTCCCTGAGTAAGTCAAAGCCTCGCCGCCAGAACATAATTTTTTAGATTTCCATCATTCCTTTTCCAACATAATAGTCCGTTTGAATTGTTTTGCACAGAGACGAAGATTGCACACTCATCATCCTTTCTCTGAAATATCCGCAAGCCACATATTTTGACTCGGGGAGTGCGAGAAAGAATAAAAACTATGACAAAATAAAGAATGTTCTAGATCATGCTCTGACTGGCTATGCCGCGGTGGAAGGCACCACATTCGTGACCAAAAAGGTCAAGTTCGGCAAGCACATGTTTAACCACGCAACGAACTTCCCTTGCGTGAAGTAGAGTGATGACAGTCGGAAGGAAGCCTACTACGTGCTCCGTCACATGCGGGCTTTCCTATAGGACCAACAACACTCCACGCTACCAGCTCATCTCCGACAGTGGGCCCAAGCCAAGGCAAAGATCCAAGATTCAGATCTTAGACAAGAGTTTTATCGCATCCAGCAGCAGTTTGCCACAATCATCTATCATGATGTCATGACCTCGGGGGGGATCTTCCACTGCGGAGGCTACACACCGCCTAACCATGACATAGAACATCGCCTACAGATGCAGGGTGACCTCAGGCCGTTCATGACGAAAGAAGGCGTCCTCCCGTTCCCTAAGATGAGTCAGGAGTCTTGATGTTTGCCTCAATAGTTGTAGTTGTAAACTTGTGTATAGCTCTATATAGTTTCGATGGATGTGTTGAACTTAATAATTGTGGTCGATGCTACTTATTATGGTTATGAATCAATGCTTAATTCTTTTCCTTACATTTTGGTTCTTTCCCTTGTCATATATGCGAACTCTAACTTTCCTTGTCTAATATTATTTGTCTTGTCTATAGAGATGGCGAAGAAGTGGTACGTGGTGTACAGAGGCCATGTTCCAGGCATCTACGCCAAGTGGAAACACTGTCACAAACAAGTGAACGAGTTCCCGAGCAATAGCTACAAAGGATACAAGAGTAAGGAGGTGGCGGATGCTATGTGGATGGACCACCTCCGTGAGGAAGAGATGGAGGAGGGGCACCGGATATGCAAGACCATGAGGAAGAGAGAAGGGAACCTTAGAGAGGGGAACCTTCGTCATAGTAATCTCTATCTTTCTCGCCGTTTTTGCGGTTCTATTGTATTTGATAGTACTTTAGGTGACTACTTAGAGCGATTGTGAACTTAGCTCCCTCGCCGATCACGACACCGGTGATAACTTGTGTAATGATTGCACTTGTAATATACTATGTATATTTGTACTGTTTTGCAAAATGTGTATGCATGTATTTGTATTGTTTTGCAAACTGTGAATATATACTGCATGTATGTATGGACTAGCAATTAAAAAAATGATAGCAAATATAGCCATGGCGCACATGGCTAGTGTTTGTGGTGCACAGTAACCGTGGCGCACTTGGCCTGGTCCATGTGGCGCACCAGCTGGTGCGCCACAAAAATCTTAGCCGTGGCACATTGGCTCTAAGAACAGTGGCACACAACCCAGTGCGCCACAGATCTATCAATATAGGCGTGGCGCACTTGGTAGTGCGCCACGGCTAACTTTTAGCCGTGATGAGGGTTTAGTGGCGCACTCCATGTGCGCCACGGATGATGAAAAATAGTGCGCCATGAACATGTTGTTTTCCAGTAGTGATGGATGCTCACCGTCTCGATGCCGATGGTTCCGAGGGATGCACATGGCGCCATGATGGCTCAAAATATATCGAGCTCGTTGGGGAACCCCAAGAGGAAGGTATGATGAGCACAGCAGCAAGTTTCCCCTCAGTTATAAAACCAAGGTTATCGAACCAGTAGGAGCAAGGAAACACCTCCAAGGTGTTGTTTCCAACTTGGAATCCTGCACAACACAACCACAGAACTTTGCCCCAACTTATAGTGAGGTTGTCAATCTCACCGGTTTTGTTGAAAACAAAGTATTAAACGTATTGTGTGGAAGATAGTAATAGCTTGCAGAAAGTAAACCGAAAACGTTAAAAAGCAGATTGTAGATTGATAGTAAAAGAAAGGATCAGGGTCCATAGTTCACTAGTGGTGATTCTCCTTAAGATAGATGACATGTTGGGTGAACAAATTACAGCGGGGCAATTGACAGACACTGAGAAAGCATACATGCATATACTAATCATCTTGACTCCTATGAGATTTGATTGGGCATTACAACATTATACATAGACCATAATCCAACTGCATCTATGACTAATAATCCACCTTCAGGTTATCATCCGACCCCCTCTAGTATTAAGTTGCAAGCAACAGATAATTGCATTAATCATTGCGTGTAAAGTAAACAATACGATTGTTCTATGAAAAAAGGATTGTTGTTTTCTCCCTAGTAGCAACAACACATCTAGTACCTTAGAGATTTCTGTCACTTCCTTGGATTCCTAGAGGCATGAACCCACTATCGAGCATAAATACTCCCTCTTGGAGTTGCTAGCATCTACTTGGCCAAGATAGCTACTAACAACAGAGAGCATGCAAGATCACAAATAACAAAGACATGATAGAATCAATAATCAATCTGAAATAGCATCTCAATATCCATCGGATCCCCACAAACACAACATGTATGATTACAAATAGATGATCTTGATCATGAACGGAGCTCACAAGATCTAAACATGGTAGCACAAAGGAGAAGAACCAACCATCTAGTTACTACATGGACTCGTTGTCCAGGGATGAACTACTCACGCATCACACCGGAGGCAGTCATGGTGATGAAGAAGGCCTCCAGGGTGAATTCTCCCCTCTGGCAGGGTGCCAGGAAGAGCTTTAGATCCCTCCTGATCTAGGGATGGAGATGATGGTGGCTACAGACTCTTTCGTGGAATTTTGATCGCGTCCTTAGCATTTATGTATCGGAGGCTTCTTATAGGAGAAAGGGGAGGCTAAGGGGGTGCCCTAGGCAGCCACACCACCCCCTGGCATGGGCCAGGCCTGGCCGCGTGGCCAGGTGGTGTGGCCGGCCTCTAGCCCCACTCCGTCTCGTCTTCTGGCTCCGTGTCTGCCTCGGTGAAATATTGACTTTTGAAAGAACATTTCATGTTTTCCTATGTTTTGTGTGTTAGATAACAATACTGTGGAGATTATTCATGTGCGCTAAGTGTGTAGGAAGCTTTGAGGAGGGCCGGATTATCCGCCCCACCAAGGGCTGGATAATCTGGCCTACCTCATTGTTCAAAGGGAACCAAGGCGCGTTGCTCGGTATCCGGTCGGATTTTCTCCCGGAAAATCCGAACTGGGGCGGGTTTTCCTCCCCAGGCCGGATAATCCGACGGTCGCATGGGCATCCGGCCCCTAGTTTTTAAGCAAAGGGAGCCAAGGCGCGCCGCTCGGTATCCGGTCGAATTTTCTCCTGGAAAATCCGAACTACAACGGTTTTTCCTCCCCATGCCGGATAATTCGGCCTTCACATAGGATTGGATAATCCAGCCCCCAGAAGTGGATCGAGGGCAAGCTCGGCGCGACGCTCTGATAGGGGGGCAGATTATATGACGGATATTCCGAGTCTAGGGCGGAGTTTTCCCAGGCCGGATAATCCGGCCCTCACTTGGGCCACATAATCCAGTCCCCAAAGTGTCCAACGGCTAGTTTCGTAAGGGGGTATAAATACACCTTCTTCCCCAACATTCAGAACTCTTGATTCATTCGAAATTGTCCAGACATTATGCAAGAGCTCCCATTCTTGATCTCCCACTTCAACCACCCGAAGGATTTGATCTTTGGGGGAATTGAAGGAGGAGAAGATCATCATCATCACGAATCAAGCGCATCAACTCCTCTCCATTCACTAGGAGAAATCCCTGATCTAGTATTCTTGTTAATACCTAGATCTTGTTCGTTGTATTTGATAACTTTGTTCTTGTGGCAGCTTGTTGTCATTTCAGGAGCCTCCAAGTTGATTGTGGAGTTGTTGCCCCGCTAGTTGTGTAAAGGCGCCGGTACGCGCCTCGAAGGGTCCCTATAGTGGAAAGGGGGATCTGGCCTTTGGTGGCGGGATCCATCGGAGAACAGGGTGAGGCCTATTGTGGCGTGGTGGTCTTAGTACCGCCGACCCCTCCAACATAGACGTACTTCCCTTAACAAGGAAGGAATTGCGGTCAAACAAATCCTGTGTCTCCGCGTGCTTCACTACGGTTTACCCGTTCCTCTTCGACTCGCTCTTTACTCGCTAGTAGATAGGTTTGCATATAGGGAAATTACACCTAATAGTATATCTAGAGAATTTACCCTTTGTGCTAAGCCTAAAATTGAAAAAGTATTAAAATTTGGAGTAACACCTATTCACCCCCCTCTAGGTGCCCATACGATCCATTTCAATTGGTATTAGAGCCCCGGCTCTTAATTCGGGCTTAACCGCCTAAGAGTAGTATGGGTACCAAGGATGATGGGAGTGAGGCTGTGGATAAGGTCACAATGGATGATCTCAAGACGTTGGAAACAACCTTGTTGAAATCCTTTAAACCCAAGATGGAGGAGATGAATCAAATGATTGCTCGCCTCACATCATCCATAGCCCCATCTCCATCCTCCTCTGAGGCTGCCACACCATCATCTAAGGAAAAGGGTAACACTGGATCCAAGGATGATGATGTGGAAGGTGAAAAACTTAATGGTTCCACCTCCAAGAAGGGAAGTGGTAAGGTGGAATATAGTGAGGTTCACCACGTATATTCCCCCGACCCACCTATCCCTCATCCTCATATAAACAATAGGGGTGATCCACCCAAGCTCACTGAATCCTCTTTCAATCAATGGAAATTCTTAATGAAATCTCATGTCTGCACCTCCTCTATTAAACTTTGGAGGATTATTGAAGAGGGTCTTCATATTGGAGATCAAACCAACCTGACAAGAAGAGAAGTTGTGGATAGCCAGTTGAATGCCACTGCTCTCCACATGATACAGCTTGGTGTGGGTCCCAAGGACATGCCACACATTGAACATCTCAACACAGCTAAAGAAGCTTGGGATGCTCTTATGGATCTCTTTGTTGGGAATGAAAGCATGAGAAGGAACAGGTATGATGCCCTTAGTAATGAAGCTGTGGGATTCTACATGTTGGATGGTGAAAACAATGAAGACATGTATAGAAGACTCAAGGGCGTCGCAACAACATTTAGAAAGCATGGGGCCACTCACATTGATGATGCATGGATAAAAAGGAAATATGTGAGTGCCTTAATGCCTTTCGAGCCAACGGACTTGAAGAGCCTGCAAGGTAGACATAACTACCATCAAATGACATCCAATGAGGTCATGCAAGAGATGGCGTCATTCAAAGTGGCAGCAAAGAATGCTGAAGATGCTCGTGCTAGGGCCATTGGAATGCAAAAGGGTGTCAATGTTGCTCTCAAATCCAATGTTGTTGAGAAAGAGGAGGATGAAAGAGCATCTGAGGGGGCCTCCATGGACTACCCCAATGAAATCAATCTTGCTCATGGTGAGTACATGGCGTTTTATGCAAGGAACTTTTGGAAGGACCCTGCCAAAGCCAAGTCGGAACTCGAGTGCAAGAACGGGTCAAATGGAAGAAGAGAAAGTGGCCCAAAACTGAGAACTTGCTACACTGTGGAGATAGAATGCACTTTGTAGCCGAGTGTCCGTATCAAAGTAGAGAAGACAATGGTGGCATGATCATTCTTAAAGATAAATCCAAAGCACCTAAGAAGAAGCCATTTATTAAGAAGAATGGCCCCTTCAAGAAGCAACCCAAGATCGTCTTAGTAGCACAAGAAGAATACTCCTCTGCAAGTGAAGATGAAGAGGATGATGATAGTTCTCGCGAGGTGGTTGCTATAGCCACCACATCGACTCCTTCATCTCTCTTCGACTCGCCAAACAAGAATGTCATCAACAACAACGCTACTTGCCTAATGGCAAGAGGGTCCGAGGTATCAACTTCTAGCTCTTCATTTCCTAAGACTAACATAATTTTGGATATGGATCATCATGAAAGTCTTAAAATGAAAGAAGAAGTTATTGCTTTGGATACCTTTTTCACTAACCTGCAAGGTGAGCACAAACTCCATTTTGATGCTCTTCTGAGTCAACTTGCTCAAGCCGAAGATCTTCTTGAAGAAAAGGGCAGAATTGAAAGAGAAGACTCCTTGGAGATAACTTCTTTGAAGAATGCCTTAGAAGAGGAAGATGAAGCTCGAGTATCTTTGGAAGAGAGACTCGAATCCATTGAGGAGTCATAGGAAGAAGCTGTGGCTCAGCTCATCAAAGAATGTGACCATGCTCTTGCCAATGTAAAGAAACTAAAGAAAGAAAAGATTAACTTTGGGGCTGTTCATGCTAGACTTTTGGAGAAGTTTGATAATCTTGAAAGTGCTCACAAGGCATTGAAGAGTGATCTACTTTAAATCAGTCTCATGACCAGCTCCAAACTCAATTGAAACGGTATGATGTGCCAAGTACCTCCACTTCATCCTATGGAAAATAAGACCTTGCAAGAGGTTCTCAACACAAAGGTAAAGAAGTTATTGATGAGATACTGAGCAAGCAAAGGACAAACAATAGTAAAGAAGGTCTTGGTTACATTCCCATGACAAAGAGCAAGAAAAACAACAACAAGAAGAAGAGCAAGACTGCTCAACCAAAGACTAGCAACATTACCAATGACAAGACTAATTATGATGGTTTTGGAGGGGTCAACAATCCTAACTTTGAATTATATTACGATTATTATGGTGATGTTTATGCTAGTTATGTAGGCCCTTATGGTTGTTACATTCCTTGGTCTATTTGGGTTCCCAAGACCCTTGTCACTAACATGAGAGGACCCATTGAAAAATGGGTACCTAAAACCAAGAAGTAATTTTCTTGCAGGGCTATGCTTCCGGTGGTTCTAAATGGGTACTCGATAGCGGTTGCATGAGTCATATGACCGGAAGCAAGGAGATCATCACGGAGATGCGGCCAAACCATGATCACATAACCGTCTCCTATGGTGACAAGTCAAAATCTGAGGTATTGGGTCTCGGCAAAGTTGTGGTGGCTCACGATATCTCTCTCGTGGATGTCATGCTTGTTGAGACACTCGGGTACAACTTACTTTCAGTTCGCGCCCTTGGTAAGATGGGCTTTGCAGTTTATATTGATGCTGATTTGGTGGTACTCATGTGGAGCAAGTCTCTAAAAGTCGCTTTCGTGGGATATGTCGAAAATGACCTGTACATGGTGGACTTTTCGGGGAAAATCACTACAGGCCCGATGTGTCTTTTCGGAAAGGCTGACGCGGGTTGGCTATGGCATCGCCGACTAGCCCACGTCAATATGAGAACTTTGCAAAGGCTCCACAAGGGTGGCCACATCCTTGGACTAAAATAAAAGGTCTCCTTTGCCAAAGATCGTGTTTGTAGGGCATGTGTTGAAGGAAAAATGCATGACTCTCCTCATCGAAGGAAAACTATTATCTCGTCAAAAAGGATCTTAGAGATCCTTCATGTGGACCTCTTCGGACCTCCATCTCATGCAAGCCTTGGTGGGAAGAAGTATTGTCTAGTGATTGTTGATGATTACTCAAGATACACTTGGGTTTATTTCTTCAAGTTGAAGAGTGAAACTCAACAAACTGTCATCGACTTCGCCAACAAGGTTCAACGTCAACACAACGTCCCCATTCTGGCTATAAGAAGTGATAACGACTCTGAGTTCAAGAACTACACCTTAAATGAGTCCTTAAGTGAAGAGGGGATAAGACATCAATATTTCGCTGCGTACACCCCTCAACAAAATGGTGTAGCTGAGAGGAAGAATCGGACTCTAATGGCTATGGCAAGATCAATGCTAGCCGAATTTAAATCTCCATATAACTTCCGGGCTGAAGCAATATCTACCGCTTGTCACTCATCCAACCGTTTATACCTCCGTAAGGTCTTGGACAAGATTCCGTATGAAATACTTACCGGTAACAAGCCAAACATCTCATACTTTCGGGTATTCGGGTGTAAGTGTTTCTTTCTTATCAAGGGAGTTCATTTATCTAAGTTTGATTCTAAGGCTCTAGAAGGTATTTTTGTTGGTTATGGTGCCGAATCCCACACTTATAAGAGTCTACAATAAGCTATCTAGAACTGTGGTAGAATCTTGTAGTGTGGTGTTCGAGGAAAATGACGGTTCCCGTGCGGAGAAAGTTGGTGTTTGTGATGCAGATGTTGAAATACCCCGAGATTCCATAAGAAGAACGGGCGTGGGATTTTTCCGCCCCATTGAGGAACCCCTTGTGGCGGATCGGGAAGGACAATGATCTACTCATGAAGAGCCCTCATCTACACATACCCAACATGTTCCCACCACGGGAGCAACTCCTGCACCATCTCCATCAACTGCTGAAGGTCAAGTTGTTCCAGAAAGCTCCAGGCCGGATTATCCGGTGGACACCGGATTATCCGGCCACCCCGCCCCTGCTGACCATATTGCTCCTGGTGGTGAAGATATCGATGCAAGATCTAGGCCGGATTTTCCAGCCAGCCCTGGATTTTCCAGCCTCTCTCCAGTTCAAGCAAGCCCCAGGCATCCTGATGAAGCTGCTCCATGTACTCCCAGGCCAGATTATCCCGCCCCTCCATCGACCGGATTATCCGGCCCTGACTCACCTGTTTAGCAGCCTCCTGTTACGGCTACTGACTCACCTCAAGGGCACGCTCCATCACCTCCTACTGCTGTTATCCCCAGGCATGATCCCGATGAAGATTCAAGTGATGAAACTACTCCACCAAGAGACAACAAACTTATTGAACTTCGTCGCAAGGCTCGGGCTGATCGGAACCTTGAGTTAAGGGGTCACACCCTCGACAAGGTTGTTGGTGATCTTCAACGAAGGGTTTCTACAAGAAGGGAATTGGCCATTTTTGGTGAGCATCAAGCTCATATCTCAATGGTGGAACATAAGAAGGTCTTTGAATCTCTTGAAGATCCAGACTGGGTTGTTGCTATGCATGAAGAATTGAATAATTTCAAGCGCAACAAAGTCTGGAAACTCGTGGAGAAACCCAACGATTGCCGCAATGTTATCGGCACCAAGTGGATATTTAAAAAAAGCAAGATGAGAATGGCATTGTTGTGAGGAACAAGGCAAGACTTGTGGCACAAGGTTACTCCCAAGTTGAGGGCATTGACTTCGGCGAGACCTATGCACCAATGGCTCGCCTTGAGTCCATCCGTATCCTTCTTGCTTATGCTGCCCATAACAATTTTAAGTCGCAGCAAATGGACGTCAAGAGTGCCTTCCTTAATGGTGCTCTACATGAGTTGGTATATGTAAAGCAGCCCCTGGGTTTTGAGGATCCTAACTTTCTGAACCATGTCTACAAACTTGATAAGGCACTCTATGGCCTTAAACAAGCCCCACGTGCGTGGTATGAGCACCTTAAAGAGCTTTTGTTAGATCGTGGCTTCGAAGTTGGGCAAATCGATCCCACTCTTTTTACTAAGAAGGTTAAGGGGGAGCTCTTCGTATGCCAACTATATGTAGACGATATCATCTTTGGTTCTACTAATAAAGCTTTTAATGATGAATTTTCAAAGCTTATGACTAACAGGTTTGAGATGTCTATGATGGGGGAATTACGGTTCTTTCTTGGATTCGAGATCAAGCAACTTAGAGAAGGAACCTTTATTAATCAAGCAAAGTACATCCAATACATGCTCAAGAGATTCAAGATGACGGATCTAAATGGTGTCGCCACTCTGATGCAAACAAAATGTCATCTTGAACTTAACCCACATGGTAAAGATGTGGACCAAAAGGTATACCGGTCTATGATCGGCTCTCTTCTTTACCTCTGCGCATCTAGACCCAATATCGTGTTGAGTGTGGGAGTGTGTGCAAGGTATCAAGCAGCTCCTAAATAAAGCCACTTAGTGGAGGTCAAGAGGATCTTTCGATATTTGGTTCATTCCCCTAACTTTGGTCTCTGGTATCCCAAGGGCTCCAATTTCTCATTATGTGGTTACACTGACTCAGATTGGGCTGGTGATAAGGATGATCATGAATCCACTTCTGGAGCTTGTCAATTCTTGGGAAGATATCTTGTGTGTTGGTCATCTAAAAAGCAGAATTGTATATCTCTCCCACCGCCGAAGCTGAATATGTTGCTGCTGCTAGCGCTTGCACTCAATTATTGTGGATGAGGCAAACTTTAAAGGAATACGGTGTCAATTGTGACAAAGTGCCTCTATTATGTGATAATGAAAGTGCAATCAAAATTGCGTACAGTCCAGTACATCACACAAGGACGAAGCATATTGAGATTCGGAATCATTTTATTCAAGACCATGTTGCTCGAGGCGATATTGATCTATCCTTTGTGAGCACGAAGAACCAACCTGCGGATATTTTTACGAAGCCAATTGATGAAGCAAGATTCTGCTACTTGAGGAATGAGCTAAATATCATTGATTCCAAGAGCTTGTCTTGATTACCCATGCACTCACTCGTACCTCTAAATCCTATTTTGGTCTAGGTGTGGGCATGGACATAGGGGGAGTGTGGTCCTTACTCTTTGGGCTAACCCTCCCCCCATAATGCCAAAAGCAAGATAAATCATTTCTCTTAATATCATTTTGTGATATGTGAGCTTATTGATGAGTATTGGTCGTGAACCCAAGATATATCTTCGCGGTGTCACACCATACACTCCAACAAGGTAGCTTCGGCCACCGCCCTCTCCCTTGAGGAGAATTGGATCTTTTTGGCTGTTTTTGGCTCTCTCATGTTCTTATGGGAATCACAGTCAATCTTGGCTTTTATTTGATTTGGATCTTGCAATTTTGAGTGTCTAGTACCATCTCAGTTTGGTTCTCTCAATCCTAAGCCTTTCCCTACCCCTAAGCCATCTATTCTTGCACACAAGTCCCTTGTACACCTTGTGGGGGTGTTGTTTGGGGACGCGCGGGCCTGGTTCTGTGTACAACAGAATTCCAGATTTGAGGCCGGATAATCCAGCCCAAGTGTAGGCCGGATAATCCGGCCCTGGCGGATTTTGTATTAAAGGGCAGGGATCGGGGGGAAGAGCTCATAACGAGCATCACATCTCCCCCAACTCTCTCCTCCTCCTCAGCTGCCGTCCCCCACCCTCCCCGGAGCCTCTCTGGCCACCGGATTTTTCGGGCCTCCCCGGATCTTCTTCTCCGCGCCTCCGGGTACCTTCTCCTCCGCGTTCTTCCTCCAATGAGTGAGGGTAACTCCCTCTCTCCCCATCTTTGGCTAGATGTGTTACTTGTTGGGTGGAACGTTGTCTAGAAGGATGTGTTTTCACATAGAAATCGTAGTCTTGCAGTTTCTAGGCCCGATTTACTTTTTTGCATTCAATCTAGGTGGAATCGAAAATTTCTGCCAGGGCCGGATTATCCGGCCTGGCCTGCATTGAGTAGATTTGTCCTATGAACTTTTTGACTACTTTTTCCATGCCCTCTCCTGGACTTGTGTGTATGCTTATCCCCTTGCTATCACCCTTTTTCTCCTCACAGGTGGTTCCAGTGTTCCCAAGACCTACAAGCACCACCCTCGCGCTAAATACTTTCGGGACGACGGACATGGTAACTTAGTGGAAGAAGTTGAGTTGAGGAGAAGAAAGAACAAAGAGAAGCGCATGGCTGAACAAGCAAAGAGGACTAGGAAGGGGGAGTCCAAGAGAAAGGCCAAGGAGCCACCTATTCCGCCATCCGTCACCGTGACTTGTTTGCTGAGCTGCCTCGTGATGATGAGCTGAGGGATACTCGTTTTTGGTGTGCGGAACAGAAAGGTATCTTTGAAGATGTGTATGCCAGGCTGAACATTAGGCCTATGCACCTACTAGTCCTTGCTGAGGCTTTGGAGAAGGCCCACCTTGTGGATGCGATGTTTGTGGCTGAGAGGATGGGGCTGCACCATCTCATGTCTTCCCAGTGCTATTTTGATTCTGAGGTGGTGAAGCAGTTCTTCTCCACTTTGGTAATTTATGGGGATGAGCGTCGCACTATGAAGGGGATGACTCACGACAGGCCTATGTCTGCTGATTTTCACGTGTTTGCTGAGGTTCTTGGATACTCTTTCCGCGGCAGGGATAGAGCCAGTGGCCACCGCATCATCACCCAGCTGAAGCCCAACAAAGATGCAGCTCTCTCTCCTTGCATTGTGGACAATGGCATTGTTGGCACTCTGGCCGGTCTTGCTCCCATCTATGCTGCCTTAGTGGGTCTCTTCCGTGACTCCATCACTCCGAGTGGGGGCAACAATGACAGCATCCGTGGTCACCTTGTCCAGCTACTTCAATTTTCTCATGACGTTGCCTCGTGCGAGGACGAGTCAGTGTAGTATAGGCTGGATGTCATGGACTTCATTTACCATGAATTGACTGATGCTATGTTCAACCGTCTGTCCATCCCCTATACACCCTACATTATGATGCTCATAAGGCACCTTCTTCCTTTGGAGGAGTTCCACATTAATTCGGTGCATAAGGCCAAGAAGATCTACACCAAGGTTCGGAAGACCTCTCACCCCTCCTCTGCTCCTGAGGGTCTTATGAGGGATGCTCGCAGGCCCCTAGTGCCCCCCGTTGCCCGTGAGATCAAGCAGCTGAACTGGTTCCAGCGTCACATACTTTGCATGGGAGTGGACACGTGCAAGGGTCAGTACGAGGCATACAAGCAACGCCATGAGTTGGCTCACTCCCATCAGCTCATTCTCCACCATGTGTCTGGTGCTTCGGGTGACCCTCCGGCTCCTACACCTCCCACACCGTATGCTCGGTGGAACTCTTCCTCCGGGTTGAACTATGGAGAGCTGGAGCGTCACTTGTTCCCCTCCACGGCTGATGATGAGGATGAGGATGGTGACACCGAGGAGCTTGAAGATGAGGATGAGGATGATAATGAAGATGGGGACGAGGACGAGGACGTGGACTACGAGTGATCCCGTGGGGCGCTAGCATCGCTCTTCTTCCTTTTTGGTGTCTCGATGCCAAAGGGGGAGAAGTAGTTCTATTAGGATATTCGTGGATTTGCACGGGTCGGGCATAAGCACTTGCATTTTTCTATTTGGCGTTTTCTTGCTTATGCCAATTTAGCGTTGAACTTTAAATTTGTGGTTTGTGGTTTTTTTGAGACTCTATGTCAGTGGTTGTCTAGATTATGCCTATGGATTTCATCTCATGGATTATGATTATGGATCCATCTATTCATATCCTATTATGCTGGAAGTCTTTATCAAGGAAGGCGCTTATATTGGTTATCTCAGTAATAATTGAGGCTATGTCAAGGATGCCTTCCCTCTACCTCGGTGGTATGATTATGTTGCTCATTTGTCTATGGAATAGATTCACCTATTTGTGTGCATTTGTATTCCAATGCAAAATTCTAATATGCACACATTGAGGGGGAGCCTCTTACATGGTTATTGTTGTTTGTCTTGTGACTTTTTCCTGCAAATCCTGGTATTGTCATCTAACACCAAAAAGGGGGAGATTGAAAAAACATTTCATGTTTTCCTCTATTTTGTGTGTTAGATAACAATACCGTGGAGATTATTCATGTGCGCTAAGTGTGCAGGAAGCTTCGAGGGGCCCCGGATTATCTGCCCCACCAAGGGCCGGATAATCCGGCCTACCTCATTGTTCAAAGGGAACCAAGGCGCGTCGCTCGGTATCCGATCGGATTTTCTCCCGGAAAATCCGAACTGGGCGGTTTTTCCTCCCAAGGCCGGATAATCCGGCGGTCACATGGGCCGGATAATCCGGCCCCCAGTTTTTGAGCAAAGGGAGCCAAGGCGCGTCGCTCGGTATCCGGTCGGATTTTCTCCCGGAAAATCCGAGCTGGGGTGGTTTTTCCTCCTGAGGCCGGATAATCTGGCCTTCACATAGGACCGGATAATCCGGCCCCCAGAAGTTGATCAAGGGCAAGCTCGACGCGACGCTCTGATAGGGGGGCGGATTATCTGCCGGATATTCCGAGTCTGGGGCGGAGTTTTCCCCAGGCCGGATAATCCGGCCCTCACTTGGGCCGGATAATCCGGTCCCCAAAGTGTCCAACGGCTGGTTTCGGAAGGGGGTATAAATACCCCTTCTTCCCCAACATTCAGAACTCTTGATTCATTCGAAATTGTCCAGACATTGTGCAAGAGCTCCCATTCTTGATCTCCCACTTCAACCACCTGAAGGCTTTGATGTTTGGGGGAGTTGAAGGAGGAGAGGATCATCATCATCACGAATCAAGCGCATCAACTCCTCTCCATTCACTTGGAGAAATCCCTGATCTAGTATTCTTGTCAATACCTAGATCTTGTTCGTTGTATTTGATAACTTTGTTCTTGTGGAAGCTTGTTGTCATTTCGGGAGCCTCCAAGTTGATTGTGGAGTTGTTGCCCTGCTTGTTGTGTAAAGGCACCGGTACCCGGCTCGAAGGGTCCCCATAGTGGAAAGGTGGATCAGGCCTTTGGTGGCGGGATCCATCGGAGAACAGGGTGAGGCCTATTGTGGCGTGGTGGTCTTAGTACCACCGACCCCTCCAACACAGACGTACTTCCCTTAACAAGGAAGGAACTACGGTCAAACAAATCTTGTGTCTCCGCGTGCTTGACTATGGTTTACCCGTTCCTCTTCCACTCGCTCTTTACTCGCTAGTAGATAGGTTTGCATATAGGGAAATTCCACCTAATAGTATATGTAGAGAATTTACCCTTTGTGCTAAGCCTAAAATTGAAAAAGTATTAAAATTTGGAGTAGCACCTATTCACCCCCCCTCTAGGTGCCCATACGATCCATTTCAATTGGTATCAGAGCCCCGACTCTTAATTCGGGCTTAACCGCCTAAGAGTAGTATGGGTACCAAGGATGATGGGAGTGAGGCTGTGGATAAGGTCACAATGGATGATCTCAAGACGTTGGAAACAACCTTGTTGAAATCCTTTGAGGCCAAGATGGAGGAGATGAATCAAATGATTGCTCGCCTCACATCATCCATAGCCCCATCTCCATCCTCCTCTGAGGCTGCCACACCATCATCTAAGGAAAAGGGTAACACTGGATCCAAGGATGATGATGCGGAAGGTGAAAAAGTTAATGGTTCCACCTCCAAGAAGGGAAGTGGTAAGGAGGAATATAGTGAGGTTCTCCACGTATATTCCCCCGACCCACCTTTCCCTCATCCTCATATAAACAATAGGGGTGATCCACCCAAGCTCACTGCATCCTCTTTCAATCAATGGCAATTCTTAATGAAATCTCATGTTTCCAGCTCCTCTATTGAACTTTGGAGGATTATTGAAGATGGTCTTCATATTGGAGATCAAACCAACCTGACAAGAAGAGAAGTTGTGGACAACCAGTTGAATGCCACTGCTCTCCACATGATAGACCTTGGTGTGGGTCCCAAGGACATGCCACACATTGAACATCTCAACACAGGTAAAGAAGCTTGGGATGCTCTTACTGATCTCTTTGTTGGGAATGAAAGCATGAGAAGGAACAGGTATGATGCCCTTAGTAATGAAGTTGTGGGATTCTACATGTTGGATGGTGAAAACCATGAAGACATGTATAGAAGACTCAAGGGCATCGCAACAACATTTAGAAAGCATGGGGCCACTCACATTGATGATGCATGGATAAAAAGGAGATATGTGAGTGCCTTAATGCCTTTCGAGCCAACGGACTTGAAGAGCCTGCAAGGTAGAGATAACTACCATCAAATGACATCCAATGAGGTCATGCAAGAGATGGCGTCATTCAAAGTGGCAGCAAAGAATGCTGAAGATGCTCATGCTCGGGCCATTGGAATGCAAAAGGGTGTCAATGTTGCTCTCAAAGCCAATGTTGTTCAGCAAGAGGAGGATGAAAGAGCATTTGAGGGGGCCTCCATGGACTGCCCCGATGAATTCAAACGTGCTCATGGTGAGTACATGGAATTTTATGCAAGGAACTTTTGGAAGGACCCTGCCAAAGCCAAGTCAGAACTCGAGCGCAAGAACGGGTCAAATGGAAGAAGAGAAAATGGCCCAAAACTGAGAACTTGCTACACTTTGGAGATAGAATGCGCTTTGTAGCCGAGTGTCCATATCAAAGTAGAGAAGACAATGGTGGCAGGCTCATTCTTAAAGAGAAATCCAAAGCACCTAAGAAGAAGCCATTTATTAAGAAGAATGGCCCCTTCAAGAAGCAACCCAAGATCGTCTTAGTAGCACAAGAAGAATACTCCTCTGCAAGTGAAGATGAAGAGGATGATGATAGTTCTCGCGAGGTGGCTGCTATATCCACCACATCGACTCCTTCATCTCTCTTCGACTCGCCAAACGATAACGTCATCAACAACAACGCTACTTGCCTAATGGCAAGAGGGTCCGAGGTATCGACTTCTAGCTCTTCATTTCCTAAGACTAACATAATTTTCGATAGGGATGATCATGACAGTCTTAAAATGAAAGAAGAAGTTATTGCTTTGGATATCTTTTTCACTAACCTGCAAGGTGAGCACAAACTCCATTTTGATGCTCTTATGAGTCAACTTGCTCAAGCCGAAGATCTTCTTGAAGAAAAGGGCAGAATTGAAAGAGAAGATGCCTTGGAGATAGCTTCTTTGAAGAATGCCTTGGAAGAGGAAGAGGAAGCTCGAGTATCTTTGGAAGAGAGACTCGAATCCATTCAAGAGTCATAGGAAGAAGCTGTGGCTCAGCTCATCGAAATTGTCCAGACATTGTGCAAGAGCTCCCATTCTTGATCTCCCACTTCAACCACCCGAAGGCTTTGATCTTTGGGGTAATTGAAGGAGGAGAGGATCATCATCATCATCATGAATCAAGCGCATCAACTCCTCTCCATTCACTTGGAGAAATACCTGATCTAGTATTCTTGTCAATACCTAGATCTTGTTTGTTGTATTTGATAACTTTGTTCTTGTGGCAACTTGTTGTCATTTCGGGAGCCTCCAAGTTGATTGTGGAGTTGTTGCCCGACTAGTTATGTAAAGGCACCGGTACCCGCCTCGAAGGTCCCTATAGTAGAAAGGTGCATCAGGCCTTTGGTGGCGGGATCCATCGGAGAACAGGGTGAGGCCTATTGTGGCGTGGTGGTCTTAGTACCGCCCACTCCTCCAACGCATACGTACTTCCCTTAACAATGAAGGAACTGCGGTCAAACAAATCCTATGTCTCCGCGTGCTTCACTACGGTTTACCCGTCCCTCTTCCACTCGCTCTTTACTCGCTAGTAGATAGGTTTGCATATAGGGAAATTCCACCTAATAGTATATCTAGAGAATTTACCCTTTATGCTAAGCCTAAAATTGAAAAAGTATTAAAATTTGGAGTAGCACCTATTCACCCCCCCTCTAGGTGCCCATACGATCCATTTCAACTTTTTCTTTTGTCCCGTCCAATTCCGAGAATATTCATTTTTTGACTTTCCTGGAACCAAAAACCGCAGAAAATAGGCAGCTGGCACTCTAGCATCTTGTTAATAGTTTATTCCAAGAAAGTGTATAAAAATACTCCAAAGTTTGGAAAAAACATAACAAATTAGATATAAAACAAGCATGGAACATCAAAAATTATAGATACGCTAGCAACGTATCAACATCCTCAAGCTTAACTCCTTCCCGTCCTCGAGTAGGTAAGTGATAAAAAGAAAGAATAATTTTTGAGGTGACATGCACCATCATAAACTTGATGAAACTATTTGTAAAACATTGATAGCTGGGATCATAGTACTCTAACATAGCATGAAAGATATAGTTCTAACAGTAAGACATAGCCACTATGTTGTAGCATGAAAAGGTACAAACAAAAGATTCATGAATAACAATGCTTTGCAAGACGTTTGTTTGTTTCACATAAAGAAAGCATAATGAGAATGGTATTCAGCTTGTCCCTCATAGAGTAGCAAAACATAAATGCATAGTACACCTTCAAAGTTCATAAGGGTGACTAGATACAAATAGTTCAAGAACAAGCAATATCAAAGTTATGCATCAATCAATAAGTCTTGGAACAATGCACATTAAACTAAGAATGGCCACTATGCTCTCTTAATAGGTGCATAAAGATAGAAGATGGAGACTCAACATAAAAGTAAAAGAAAGGCCTTCATAGAAGGAAGCAGGGATTCAAGTCTGATAAAGAGCTTCCGAAAATTATGGTACTTATTAGCTTTCATGTCTCATTGTCCCTATCATAAGCATCTTGAAGTGATTAAGGTTAAAGTGAACAAACTATGGAGTATATGCTTGACAAAGTATAAGTTGGTAATCTCATGTCCCTTGAATACGAGGGCCGCTCCTCATGCTACTCAAGTTTAGTTACCGGCAAGTTCTTGTCATAGTAAGTACAGAAGAATACGGAAGAATCCCCATATCAAAATGACAACGCAAGCAGACAACGAGCATCTCAGTAATCTTCTTATTTACCATGGTAAAATGGTGTTTTTTCTCTCTTTCCTATTTTATCATATCTTTTTTTCTTTTTTCTCAATATCTATCTCTTTTTTATAAGAAGAATGTTTCATAGATTGCTCATTATGGTTACGCTGCAGGTTTCCACCATGATTAGGCATCGATTAGACCATCGGCCCAGGCGTTTCTCTAACACACATACATAACTCCATGGACTTACAAGCTCCCCTTTCATTTCACATCGACGACATCCATAGACAAAAGAGCATGATATCAACTGGGTACAATGTACAAGTGCAATGTTGAAAGCGTTCCCCATGACAACATGGTTCTGCTAATCCCCAACATATAAGTACAAGCATATACAACATAGATGACACAATGGTTCAAGTTTATTAGGGGCAAGAAAAGAAAAGTGTGCCATCAAGTTCTTGAGAGCTTTAATCACTAATTTTCACATAACAAGTTTAATTCGGAAGGTAGATAAATACATAAATATAAATAGAAAATGCTAATAGGCAGGTATGGTGGATTCTTTGGAATTACTTGGTTTTATTTGGAGTTTGATGCATGAGTGGAACTCATACTTGGTTATGGAGGCTAGCAAAAGACTGGGAGCGACCAACTAAGAGAGCAATAATGGCCATAATCATGCAAAGCGACAAAACATCATTAATTAAAGCATAAAGTGATATTACAAGTCAAAAACTAAAGGATCATAGAGGCTACGGTGACTTGGGATAGTCTTAACATGGTGTGAGCATGCGCCAAGTCAACCCGAATAAAGCATCAAAGGAGAATACCACAATACTATGCTTTAATATGCTAAAACAACACATGATTCTTTCAAGGCATATTAAGCAATCTCAATTGTTTATAACATATCATGCTACAACAAAAATCACTAAGCATAAAGCCAAAGCAATATCAAGCATGACATGACAAAGCATAGGCCATAGTCAAAAACAAGCTCCTTTTTACCACTTAAGCATGAACTTTTCCTACTCTTTTCCAATCCAAACCAATCTTATTTGAAAACTAATGCATGAATGAGGGGTCCGACCAACTTATTCAAGCAAACTAAGAAAACTAAGCAAACGAAAACCAAAAACAAAAATGAAGACGCTCCAAGAACAACACAACTGTGCATGAAACAATAAAAATGAAGTGTTTGGAAGAAACCTGAGATTTTTATTGATGAAGAAGGAGATGCCTTGGGCATCCCCAAGTTTTGACGCTTGTACTTCTTGGATATTTCTTGGGGTGACACGGGGTGGCATCCCCAAGCTTTAGCTTTAGTCCATTCTTCATCTTATTACATCATTCTTTTCCTACACCTAAAATTTTCCTTCATACGAAACTTCACACAATCTTCATTAGCAACATTAGTGTACTCAAGATAATTAATCTTTTGGTTCATTTACAACACAAGTAAAACTTACATTAAAACACAAGATACTGTAGCACTTCCCTCAAAAATCTCAATTTCCCCAAAAAGGACCCAAAAAGGAATCAACAAGAAGCAAATGCAAATAATGGCAGAAATCTGTCAAAACAGACCAGCAGGTAGAAACCGATTTTTTCAAAGACCTTATGTTGCTCAAATCGAAAAGTGTTGAACTAAGGAAAGTTGGATAACAACCTTGGGCAGAAGCAAAAAAAATCATAGCTCAAACCGACGTACAGAGATTTTTCACGAATTTTTACAGTGAAGCACAAAAATCTGTTTCGCGACAGCAACTTTGCCAAGCATTACTTCTCTCTCATTAGAGGTTACTCTTGGCACAAAAGGCAAATAAAAAGGATAAGGAGAGGTTATTACTGAAGCAATAACTTCCAGGACTCAACTAAAACTTTTGGGTTATCTCTCAATAAGTACTTTTCTTTAACGCCTTTAAGTTAGGCATAAGAAGCACGAAAAGAATCAAATATTCTCAAATGAAGAAGCATTAAGCACAAATTTTGTTTTAATAGGAGAGGCAAAAGCAATCTTCTCTCTCTTCTTAGGGGAGTGTTCTATACCTTTCTTGAGTGGAAATTGATATTTAATGGTGCCTTCTTTTATATCAATAATGGCACTAACAGTTCTAAGAAAAGGTCTTCCCAAAGTAATAGGACAAGAAGCATTGCATTCAACATCCAAAACATAGAAATCAATGGGGACATAGGCATTGTTAACCATAGTAAGAACATCATTAATACTCCCCATGAGTTTCTTTTTTAGTATTATCATCAAGTGGGACATTTAAATAACAATCTTCCAATGGTGGCAAATCAAGCATTTCATAAATCTTTCTAGGCATAATAGAAACACTACTATCAAGATCACATAAAGCTTTGAGATCAAAATCATTTACTTTCATATTAATGATGGGTTCCCAACCATCTTTTAATTTCATAGGAATAGAAGCGTTATGTTTCATCTTTTCTTCTTTAATTTTTATGAGAGCATCAGTAATGTGTTTTGTAAAGGCCATATTCATAGCACTAGCATTAGAACTTTCAACAAGATTTTGTAGGAACATAATTACTTTAGAGATATTGCAACCATCAAGATCAAAATCATAATTATCATATAAAGTAGTAGAGCTTTTGTTTCCCATATTTTAAAGAATTTCAGCATTTTTATTAGAAAAGGTTCCATTGGGTTTAATAGCTTCAACATTAGTGGTAGTGATAGTAGAATACTAATATTTCTAGCAATTTCTCTTCTCTTTTCCACTTAGCATGAAATTCAGCTAATAGTCTAACATTTTCATCAATTCTAACTTGTATGGCACTAGTAGCAGCAAAGGGATTTTCAATAGTTTCAGGTTTAGCAGCCATTTTATTCAAAGAAGATTGAGCTTCAGACAATGATGCTATATTTCTTTCAGCATTAGAGAGTTTTTCCTCAATAATTTTATTGAAAGCATTTTGTTTACTAATAAAATCTTTAACCATGACTTCAAGTTCAGAGGGTGCACTTCTATTATTGTTGTAGGAATTTCCATAAGTACTACCATTATTGGGAAGATATGGCTGATACGTCGCAAACGCATCTATAATTTTTGATGTTCCATGCTTGGTTTATATCTACTTTCTTATGTTTTGTCTACAGTTTGGAGTAATTTTTATACATTTTCTGGAACTAACCTATTAACAAGATGCCATAGTGCCAGTTGCCTATTTTCTTCTGTTTTTGGTTCTAGAAAAGCCAGAAAATGAATATACTTGGAATTGGACGGGACAAAAACCAAAGTCAATATTTTACCGGAAGACACATGGAGTCCGAAGGAGAGACGAACAGGGGCCACAGGGCAGCCACACCACCCCTTGGCGCGGGCAACCCTAGGCCGCGCCAGGGCATGGTGTGGGCCCCCTGGCAGGACACCGACCTTGCCCCTTCGCCTATAAGAAGCCCCTGGGACGAAAACCCTAAATCAAATATTCTCTAGCCACGAAAAGTTCCGCAGCGCCACCACCACCGAAGGGGAGATTCAGGGGACAGAAAGTCTCTGTTCCGGCACCCTACCGGGACGGGGAAGTGCCCTCGGAGCCATGTCCATCGATCTCCACAACCATCTCCATCGCCGTTGCTGATTCCCATGATGATGAGGGAGTAGTTCTTCCTCAAGGCTAAGGGCTCTACCGGTAGCTATGTGTTCATCTCTCTCTATGCATGATCATATTGTGATCATGAGCTTTGTAATCAAGTAGATCTCCTTTGCTACTCAAGTGCTTTAATAGATCTCTGCTCTCCCCATGTGTGTGAAAGTGATAGCGTGCACACCATGGTGGCACTTAGGCTAGAGATTACAATTACTTGTTATGAGTTATATTTGGAGTTGGATGTTTCTATGAAATTGTGGTGTTTGTTGGAACCATCTAGAGCTCAAGGTGATAGTGTGGGGTTATCTGGATGGGGAAAGCGGACTTTGAGGTGTGCTATAGCCCTACCATGGATTAGAGTGTCCTACCGGAGAGTAGTTCAGAGTAGTATCATAAAGAGAAGATATTTATATGAGAGTGTTCACTAGTGAAAGTATGATTCCTAGGCCTTGTTTATAAACATTGAAACACCGTTTGCAACTAGATCTATTACATGTTTGCTTGCTTCCTTCTTTATTTCAGATTGCCTTTAGTCTCTTCCTACCCGTCAAGCTATTTTCTGGCACCGTTACCACTTATAATTATCCATACCACTTGTATTTCACTATCTCTTCACCGAACTAGTGCACCTATACACCTGACAAGTGTATTGGGTGTGTTGGGGACACAAGAGACTTCTTGTATCTTGATTGCAGGATTGCTTGAGAGGGGATACCTTTGACCACTTCCTCCCTGAGTTCGATAAACCTTGGGTGATCCACTTAAGGGAAACTTGTTGTTGTTCTACAAACCTCTGCACTTGGAGGCCCAACAACTGTCTACAAGAATAGAAGTGCGTAGACATCAATGACCTATAATTGTTATTACCAAAATTATTCCTATAGGTATTGTTGCTAAGATTACTGTTTCTAATAAAGTTCACATCATCTTTATCTTCTTGAGCAACTAAAGAGGCTAAGGGAACATTTTTTGGATCAATATGAGCTTTCCCATTAACAAGCATAGACATAATAACATCAATTTTATCAATCAAGGAAGAGGTCTCTTCAACAGAATTTACCTTCTTACCTTGTGAAGCTCTCTCAGTGTGCCATTAAGAATAGTTAACCATCATATTGTCCAGAAGCTTTGTTGTAGCACCCAAAGTAATGGTCATAAAGGTGCCTCCAGCAGGAGAATCCAGTAGATTTCTTGAAGAATAATTCAGTCCTGCATAAAAGGTTTGGATAATCATCCAAGCAGTCAGTCCATGAGTGGGACAATTCTTTACCAAAGATTCCATTCTTTCCCAAGCTTGAGCAACATGTTCATTATCAGATTGTTTAAATTTCATTATTTCACTTTGAATAGATATAATCTTAGCAGGACGATAGTATTTTCCAATGAAAGCATCTTTGCATTTAGTCCAAGAATCAATACTATTTCTAGGTAGGGATTGCAACCATTCTTTAGCTTTTCCTCTCAAAGAGAAAGGAAACAATTTAAGCTTAATAATATCTCCATCTATATCCCTATGTTTTTGCATCTCACAAAGTTCAACAAAGTTATTTAGATGAGCAGCGGCATCTTCAGTAGCAATTCTAGAAAATTGTTCTCTCATAACAAGATTGTGTAAAGCAGGTTTAATTTCAAAGAAAGTAGCTTCAGGAACAGGTGGATCATTAGGTGTGCACATGAAATCATTGTTGTTGGTGCTAGTGAAGTCACACAACTTAGTGTTTTCAAGAGTAGTCATTTTTTGTGTTTTTAATAAAGAAAGCAAACTAGTACAACTAATTTTTTTTGTATTTTTGATAAATAAACCAGCAAACAAAGAAGAAATAAACTAAGTAAAAAAATAAAACAAAGTAAAGAGATTGGTTATGAGGGACTCCCCTTGTGAACATGTCCTTGACGCCGTGGCAACGGCGCCAAAAAAATAGCTTGATGGCTCAAAATATATCAAGCTCGTTGGGGAACCCCAAGAGGAAGGTATGATGAGCAGAGCAGCAAGGTTTCCCTTAGTTATGAAACCAAGATTATCGAACTAGTAGGAGCAAGGAAACACCTCCAAGGTGTTGTTTCCAACTTGGAATCCTGTAGAACACAACCACAGAACTTTGCCCCCAACTTATAGTGAGGTTGTCAATCTCACCGGTTTTGCTGAAAACAAAGGATTAAACGTATTGTGTGGAAGATAGTAATAGCTTGCAGAAAGTAAACAAAAAACAGCAAAAAGAAGATTGTAGATTGATGGTCAAAGAAAGGACCGGGGTCCATAGTTCACTAGTGGTGATTCTCCTTAAGATAGATGACATGTTGGGTGAACAAATTACAGCGGGGCAATTGACAGACACCGAGAAAGCATACATGCATATACTAATCATCTTGACTCCTATGAGATTTGATTGGGCATTACAACATTATACATAGACCGTAATCCAACTTCATCTATGACTAATAATCCACCTTTAGGTTATCATCCGAACCCCCTCCAGTATTAAGTTGCAAGCAACAAATAATTGCATTAAGCATTGCGTGTAAAGTAAACAATACGATTGTTCTATGAACAAAGGATTGTTGTTTTCTCCCTAGTAGCAACAACACATCTAGTACCTTAGAGATTTCTATCACTTCCCTAGATTCCTAGAGGCATGAACCCACTATCTAGCATAAATACTCCCTCTTGGAGTTGCTAGCATCTACTCGGCCAAGATAGCTACTAACAATAGAGAGCATGCAAGATCACAAATAACAAAGACATGATAGAATCAATAATCAATCTGAAATAGCATCTCAATATCCATCGGATCCCTGCAAACACAACACGTATGATTACAAATAGATGATCTTGCTCATGAACGGAGCTCACAAGATCTAAACATGGTAGCACAAAGGAGAAGAACCAACCATCTAGCTACTACATGCACCCGTAGTCCAGGGATGAACTACTCATGCATCACACCGGAGGCATTCATGGTGATGAAGAAGGCCTACAGGGTGAATTCACCCCTCCGGCAGGGTGCCGGGAAGAGCTTCAGATCCCTCCCGATCTAGGGATTGAGATGACGTCGGATACAGACTCTTTCGTGGAATTTTGATCGGGTCCTTGGCGTTTATGTATCGGAGGCTTCTTATATGCGAAAGGGGAGGCTGAGGGGGTGCCCTAGGCAACCACACCACCCCTGGCGTGGGCCAGGCCTGGCCGCACGGCTAGGTGGTGTGGTCGGCCTCTAGCCCCTTTCTGTCTCGTCTTCTGGCTCTGTGTCCCCCTCAGTGAAATATTGACTTTGTCTTTTGTCCCGTCCAATTCCGAGAATATTCATTTTCTGACTTTCCTAGAACCAAAAACAGCACAAAACAGGCAGCTGGCACTCTGGCATCTTGTTAATAGTTTAGTCCAAGAAAGTGTATAAAAATACTCCAAAGTGTAGACAAAACATAAGAAATTAGATATAAAACAAGCATGGAACATCAAAAATTATAGATACGTTAGCAACATATCAACATCCCCAAGCTTAACTCCTGCTCATTCTCGAGTAGGTAAGTGATAAAAAGAAAGAATATTTTTTGAGGTGACATGCACCATCATAAACTTGATCAAAGTATGTGTGAAACATTGATAGCTAGGATCATAGTACTCTAACATAGCATGAAAGATATAGTTCTAAAAATAAGACATAGCAACTATATTGTAGCATGAAAAGGTACAAACAAAAGATTCGTGAATAACAATGCTTTGCAAGACGTTTGTTTGTTTCACATAAAGAAAGCATAATGAGAATGGTATTCAGCATGTCCCTCATAGACTAGCAAAACATAAATGCATAGTACACCTTCAAAGTTCATAAGGGTGACTAGATACAAATAGTTCAAGAAAAAGCAATATCAAAGTTATGCACCAATCAATAAGTCTTGGGACAATGCACATTAAACTAAGAATGGCCATGATGACCCACAAGTATAGGGGGTGTATCGCAATATTTTCGAGGGAAGTGAAACCCAATTTATTGATTCGACACAAGGGGAGCCAAAGAATATTTAAGCCTTAGCAACTGAGTTGTCAATTCAGCTGCACCTGGAAACAATCTTGCTCACAGTAGTTTATCAGTAGCAACAGTTTTGTAGTAGGAATAGTAAAGTAACAGCAGTAGTAAAGCAAAGACAGAAGTAACAAAAGCAGTAAACAGTGGGATTCGAGTGCGGTAGGCATAGCGATGGATGGACGGGCGTTGCATGGACAAGACAATTCACATAGCAATCAGAACATAGGGCAATTGCAGATAAATAAGATAAAGCATCCAAGTATTAGACAATCCTAGGCATGTGTTCCATATATAGTCATACGTGCTCGCAATGAGAACTTGCACAACATCTTTTGTCCTGCCAGCCCGTTTGCAGCGGTGCCTCTAGGGAACTACTGGCAATTAAGGTGCTCCTTTTAATAGAGCACCGGAGCAAAGCATTAACACTTCGTGAACACATGTGATCCTCACATCAAAGCCTTTCCCTTCCGGTTATCCTGATTTCTATCACTTCGGGGCCATAGGTTCCGGACAACAACGTGTGTATACAACTTGCAGATAAGACCAAGAACAATACTATCATAATGAATCAATAACATGTTCAGATCTGAAATCACGACACTCGGGCCCTAGTTACAAGCATTAAGCATAACAAGTCGCAACAAAGTCATAAAGCACTAATAAAAGATACTAGGCACCATACCCTAACAATCTGATGCCATTACATGAACGATCTCATCCAATCCTTACCATCCCCATAGCCTACAGCGGGGGATTACTCACTCATAGATGGGGGAAACATGGATGGTCGATGGAGAAGCGATGGTGATGATGATGGCGATGATCTCCTCCAATTCCCCGTCCAGGCAGGGTGCCAGAACAGAGTTTCTGGTGCTGTCTCGTGGAATCTGGTGGTGGCAGCGGAGCGGAACTCCTTCTGGAAAAACGTCGAACCCCCGAAGTTTTTAGGTCAGAAGGCTTCTTATAGGCGAATAGGGAGACCGAGGGGGTGCCTGGGGCCAGCACACCATGCCCTGGCACGGCCAGGCCTAGCCCGCGCCTGGGGGGAGTGGCCAGCCCCTGGCCCTCCTCCGTCTCGTATTCTGGCTCCTGGAGTCTTATGGAAAATAGGCACTTTGGCTTTTGTCCCATCCAATTCTGAGAATATTCATTTTCTGACTTTCCTGGAACCAAAAACAGCAGAAAATAGGCAGATGGCACTATGGCTCTTATTAATAGGTTAGTCCAAGAAATCATATGAAAAGTACTCCAAAATGTGGACAAAACACAAGAAAGTGGATAAAACCAAGCATGGAGCATCAAAAATTATAGATACATTTGCAATGTATCAACATCCCCAAGCTTAACTCCTGCTCGTCCTCGAGTAGGTAAGTGATAAAAAGAAAGAATAATTTTTGAGGTGACATGCACCATTAAAGACTTGACCAAAGTATTTGTAAACATTCAAAGCTGGGATCATAGCACTTCAATCGTAACATGAAAGACAAAGTTCTAGCAATAAGCAGAGAAACTATGATTCAACATGAAAAGGCACAAACAAAAGATTCATGAATAACAATGCTTTGCAAGACGTTTGTTTGTTTCACATAAAGAAAACATAACATAGTGGCATTCAGCTTGTCCCTTATAGAGTAGAAAACAAAAATGCATAGGATACCTTCAAAGTTTACAAGAGTGACTAGATACAAATAGTTTAAAACAAGCAATATCAAGGTATGCACCAATCAACAAGTCTCAGGACAATGCACATAGAACTAAGAATGGCCACTATGCTCTCAAAGTAGGTGCATAAAGATAGAAGGTGGAGACTCAACAAGGAAATGAACAGGTTTTGAAAAGTTTGAAAGGCTTCCAAATGCTGAAAGTATGGTACTCATTAGCTTTGAGCTCTCATTTCCCCTGTCATAAGGATCTTTAAATGGTTAAGGTTAAAGTGACACAACTAAGAGGATATGCTTGACAAGTTATAAATCGAAGTCTCATGCCCCTTACTTACGAAGACCGATCCTCATGCTACTCAACTTCAGTCACGAGTAAGCTCTTGTCATTGTAAGTATATACGTATCATAGAGAACCGCCAAAGGGTTACCCTTGCACATGATACATGAGTTATCCCATAATCAAAATGACAAGGCAAGCAGACAATGAGCATCTGAGCGATCTTTTTATTTACTATGTGCATAGATTTTTATTGAGGATGCTTCATAGAATCCTCATTATGGTTATTCTGCAAGTTTCCACCATGATTAGGCATGGCTTAGGCTAGCGGCCCAGGCGTTTCTCTAACATACATACAGACTCCATGATCTTACAAGTTCCACTTTTATTTCACACCGTCGGGATCCATAAGCAAAAGAACATGATATCAATGAGGTACTAAGTACCAGTGCAATGTTGAAAGCGTCCCCCATGATACATGGTTCTGCTAACTTCAACTTATAAAGCGCAAGCATATACGCAACAAAGAAGGACGCAATGGTTCAGGTTTATTAAATGCAGGAAATAAAGTGTGCCATCAAGTTCGTGAGAGCTTTACTAACTAACTTTCCCATAACAAGCAAACATTTTATTCGGAAGAAAACAAGGCATATTGAATATGCATGCAAGTAGCAAATGATGCTAATAGGTAGGTATGGTGGACACTTTGGAAATATTTGGTTTTAGGGAGTTGGAAACATGAGTAAAACATACTCAGTGAAAGTGAAGGCTAGCAATAGTAAGGGAGCGACAAACGAGAGAGCAATAATGGCCATAATCATGCAGAGCGACAAAACATCATTAATCAAAGCATAAAATGACACTACAAGTTGAAAACTAAAGGATAATAAAGGCTTAAGGTGATTTGAGATAGTCATAACATGGTGTGAGCATGCGCCAAGTCAACCCAAATAAAGCATCAAAGGAGAATACCACTATACTATGCTTTAATATGCTAAAACAACGCATGATTCATCCAAGGCACATTAAGCAATCTCAATTGTTTATAACAAGTCATGCTACAGCAAAGAATACTAAGCATAAAGCCAAAAAAAATATCAAGCATGGCATGACAAAGCATAGGCCACAGTAAAAACAAGCTCTCTTTACCACTTAAGCATGAGCTTTCCTACTCTTTTCCAAACCAAACCAAACTGTTTGAACACCAATATATGAAAGAGGAGGTCCAACCAATTTATTCAGCAAACTAAGAAAACCAAGGCAAACGAAAAAACAAAACAAAAATGAAAAATAAGACGCTCCAAGAACAACACAACTGTGCATGAAACAATAAAAAGAAGTGTTTGGAAGAAACCTGGGATTTTTATTGATGAAGAAGGGGATGCCTTGGGCATCTCCAAGCTTTGACGCTTGTACTTCTTGGATATTTCTTGGGGTGACATGCGTGGCATCCCCAAGCTTGAGCTTTAGTCCATCCTTCTTTTCATTACTCATTCCTTCCATGCACCTAAATTTTTTCCTTCATACAAAACTTCACACAATCTTTATTAGCAAAATTAGTGCACTCAAGATAATAGGTCTTAAGGTTCAGTTCTAACACCAAATAAACTTCCATTAGAACACTAACTTCTGTATCACTTCCCCCAAAAAGCTCAATTCCCCAAAAGAACTCAAAAAGGAACCAACAAGAAGCAAATGCAGAAAATGGCAGAAATCTGTCAAAACAGACCAGCAGGTAAAGACGAATTTTTTCGAAGACCTTCTGTTTCTCAAATGAAAAAGTGTGGAACTAACTAAAGTTAGATAACAACCTGGGGAAGAAGAAAAAAAATTCACGCCTCAAAAATACATTCAGAGATTTTACACGAATTTTTACGGTGAAGCACAGAAATCTGTTTCGGGACAGCAACTTTCCCAATCATTACTTCTCTCTCATTAGTGGTTACTCTTGGCACAAAAAGCAAATAAAAAGGATAAGGAGTGGTTATTACTGAAGTAGTAACTTCCAAGACTCATCTAAAACTTTTGGGTTATCTCCCAATAAGTACTTTTCTTTAATGCCTTTAAGTTAGGAAAAAGCAAAAACTAAAAATGGATAAAATAGAAGTAAGCGGGGATAATCATGGTGAAAACATTGTTTTGTTCAATGAAATCCTTTTGTTAATAAGGTTGATCAGGTCTTGCTACCAAAAAAAATCCATATGAGACAAAACTTTGTATTCCACTAATGATTATGTTACCTCAACCTTGATAGCAATAGTCCCAATCATAATAGTTTCAAATTTTTCTCTTGGTATGGGACACTATATTTCTCCAACTTGAATGCCCTCAACATGTTCAATTGAATTCAAGCCATAAGTCCTTTCAATCTTCTTGGGGAAATAGACAATATGTTCCTTGTCATTAACATTGAAGGTCACCTTCCCTTGATTACAATTAATAATAGCTCCTGCAGTATTTAAGAAAAGGTCTCCCAAGAATAGTAGACGTATTATCATCTTCAGGCATAAAAGTTTGAGAGGATGCTCTCATAAGAAATATGAGTTGAAGTAAAAGAGAGCATCAAGAAGCAAATTCAAAACACATTTAAGTCTAACCCACTTCCTATGCATAGGAATCATGTATGCAAATAAATTTGCAAAGAACAAAGTGACAGGCATAGGAAGATAAAACAAGAGTGACTTCAAAACTTTCAGCACATAGAGAGGTGTTTCAATACCAGGAAAACTTCTATCACCATATTTTCCTCTCTCAAAATAATTTTCAGTAGCCTCATGAATAAACTCAACAATATAACTATGACATAAAGCATGCTCTTCATGATCTACAAGCACCAGAGCTTTATTATAAACATTTTCAAAAGAAACCTCAGGAACATAACATTCATTCTCCTTTAGCAAGCATGAGGGACAATCAAATAATGTAAGGGATAAAGAGTTACTCTCATTAGAAGGTAGGCATGGGTATATAATCCATTCTTCCTCCTTTTGTTCATCACTCTCCTCCTCTTTTTCATCTAATGAGATTTCAGGTTCATCAATTTCTTCTTCCATAGGATCCTGCAAGGCATTAGTCTCTTCCATTTGTGGAAAGCATCTATTAAAATATTCAAGAATATAGCCATTTTCATCCCTGTAATTATCAAAGCAAAATTTAAGTATATCATAAACCTCATATTTGTAAGGTGAATCATCAATACTTTCAAGCAAACTAGCAAGCTCAAAAGCACCCTTCCAAGCAATAAATTCTTCAATTTGTTCTGCATCATAAAAGTCATAAATTCCTTTAGCATAGGAAGATATGGTATCATTATCATTATACTCACATTGAAAAGGGAGGTGTTTATACCCCTTTCTACAATGAGATTCATCACAACAATAAGTAGCATTATAAATAGAGCACACATTTCTAGCAATGGTATACAATCTATCAATTTGTTCCCATAAGTGTTTCCCTTTTTATGACAAGCGGTGTTCCTTATCATAATATTTTTGATCTTCCGTGAACCCACCTTGCCAATAAGCTTCAGTTTCAAAGAAACCAACCATTGACAATAAGCATGACAAAACAAGACAATAATAGACCAACGAAAATAACAACTAGAGTAGGAACTATTTTTTTTTGTATTTTTGATAAAGAAACAAGCAAACAAGGAGAAAATAAACTTAGCTTGAACAATAGTGAATCCAAGTGGACTTGATAAATAAAGCTATGCTCCCCGGCAACGGCGCGAGAAAATAGTCTTGATGACCCACAAGTATAGGGGGTGTATCACAGTATTTTCGAGGGAAGTGAAACCCAATTTATTGATTCGACACAAGGGGAGCCAAAGAATATTTAAAAGACTTAACAACTGAGTTGTCAATTCAGATGCACCAGGAAACAATCTTGCTCACAGTAGTTTATCAGTAGCAACAGTTTTGTAGTAGGAATAGTAAAGTAGCAGCAGTAGTAAAGCAAAGACAGCAGTAACAAAAGCAGTAAACAGTGGGATTCGAGTGCGGTAGGCATAGGGATGGATGGACGGGCGTTGCATGGACAAGACAATTCACATAGCAATCAGAACATAGGGCAATTGCAGATAAATAAGATAAAGCATCCAAGTACTAGACAATCCTAGGCATGTGTTCCATATATAGTCATACGTGCTCGCAATGAGAACTTGCACAACATCTTTTGTCCTGCCAGCCCGTTTGCAGCGAGGCCTCTAGGGAACTACTGGAAATTAAGGTGCTCCTTTTAATAGAGCACCGGAGCAAAGCATTAACACTCCGTGAACACATGTGATCCTCACATCAAATCCTTTCCCTTCCGGTTATCCCGATTTCTGTCACTTCGGGGCCATAGGTTCCGGACAACAACGTGTGTATACAACTTGCAGATAAGACCAAGAACAATACTATCATAATGAATCAATAACATGTTCAGATCTGAAATCATGGCACTCGGGCCCTAGTGACAAGCATTAAGCACAACAAGTCGCAACAAAGTCATAAAGCACTAATAAAAGATACTAGGCACCATGCCCTAACAATCTGATGCCATCACATGAACGATCTCATCCAATCCCTACCATCCCCATAGCCTACATTGGGGGATTACTCACTCACAGATGGGGGAAACATGGATGGTCGATAGAGAAGCCATGGTGATGATGATGGCGATGATCTCCTCCAATTTCCCGTCCCAGCAAGGTGCCAGAACGGAGTTTCTGGTGCTGTTTCGTGGAATCTGGTGGTGGTGGCGGAGCGGAACTCCTTCTGGAAAAACATCGAACCCCCCAGAGTTTTTAGGTCAAAAGGCTTCTTATAGGCGAAGAGGGAGACCGAGGGGGTGCCTGGGGCCACCACACCATGCCCTGGCGCGGCCAGGCCCAGCCCATGCCTGGGGGGGGGGTGTGGCCAGCCCCTAGCCCTCCTCCGTCTCGTATTCTGGCTCCTGGAGTCTACTGGAAAAATAGGCACTTTGGCTTTTGTCCCGTCCAATTCCGAGAATATTCATTTTCTGACTTTCCTAGAACCAAAAACAGCAGAAAACAGGCAGCTGGCACTGTGGCTCTTGTTAATAGGTTAGTCCAAGAAATCATATGAAAAGTACTCCAAAGTGTGGACAAAACACAAGAAAGTGGATAAAACCAAGCATGGAGCATCAAAAATTATAGATACATTTGCAATGTATCAGGCCACTATGCTCTCTTAATAGGTGCATAAAGATAGAAGGTGGAGACTCAACATAAAAGTAAAAGAAAGGCCTTCATAGAAGGAAGCAGGGATTCAAGTCTCATAAAGAGCTTCTGAAAATTATGGTACTTATTAGCTTTCATCTCTCATTGCCCCTATCATAAGCATCTTGAAGTGATTAAGGTTAAAGTGAACAAACTATGGAGTATATGTGTGACAAAGTATAAGTTGGTAATCTCATGTCCCTTGAATACGAGGGCCACTCCTCATGCTACTCAAGTTTAGTTACCGGTATGTTCTTGTCATAGTAAGTACATGTGTATCATAGAGAACCGCCAATGGGGTACCCCTTGCCCGATGATACGGAAGAATCCCCATATCAAAATGACAAGGCAAGCAGACAACGAGCATCTTAGCAATCTTCTTATTTACCATGGGAAAATGGTGTTTTTCTCTCTTTCCTCTTTTCTCATATCTTTTTTTTGTTTTTCTCAATCTCTATCTCTTTTTTTATAAGAAGAATGCTTCATAGATTGCTCATTATGGTTACGCTGCAGGTTTCCACCATGATTAGGCCTCGATTAGACCAGTGGCCCATGCGTTCCTCTAACACACATACATAATTCCATGGACTTACAAGGTGTCCCCTTTCATTTCACACCGACGACATCCATAGACAAAAGAGCATGATATCAACTGGGTACAATGTACAAGTGCAATGTTGAAAGCGTTCCCCATGACAGCATGGTTCTGCTAATCCCCAACATATAAGTGCAAGCATATAGAATATAGATGACACAATGGTTCAAGTTTATTAGGGGCAAGAAAAGTAAAGTGTGCCATCAAGTTCTTGAGAGATTTAATCACTAATTTTCACATAACAAGTTTCATTCGAAAGGTAGATAAATACATGAATATACTTGGAATAGCAAATGCTAATAGGCGGGTATGGTGGACTCTTTGGAATAACTTGGTTTTATTTGGAGTTGGATGCATGAGTGGAACTCATACTTGGTTATGGAGGCTAGCAAAAGACTGGGAGTGACCAACTAAGAGAGCAATAATGGCCATAATCATGCAAAGCGACAAAACATCATTAATTAAAGAATAAAGTGATATTACAAGTCGAAAACTAATGGATCATAGAGGCTATGGTGACTTGGGATAGTCTTAACATGGTGTGAGCATGCGCCAAGTCAACCCGAATAAAGCATCAAAGGAGAATACAACAATACTATGCTTTAATATGCTAAAACAACGTATGATTCTTTCAAGGCACATTAAGCAATCTCAATTGTTTATAACATGTCATGCTACAGCAAAAATCACTAATCATAAAGCCAAACAAATATCAAGCATGACATGACAAAGCATAGACCATAGTCAGAAACAAGCTCATTTTTACCACTTAAGCATGAACTTTTCCTACTCTTTTCCAATCCAAACCAATCTTATTTGAAAACTAATGCATGAATGAGGGGGTCCAACCAATTTATTCAATCAAACTAAGAAAACTAAGCAAACGAAAACCAAAAACGAAAATGAAGACGCTCCAAGAACAACACAACTGTTCATGAAATAATAAAAATGAAGTGTTTGGAAGAAACCTGAGATTTTTATTGATGAAGAAGGGGATGCCTTGGGCATCCCCAAGCTTTGACGCTTGGAATTCTTGGATATTACTTGGGGTGACACGGGGTGGCATCCCCAAGCTTTAGCTTTAGTCCATTCTTCATCTCATTACGTCATTCTTTCCCTACACCTAAATTTTTCCTTCATACAAAACTTCACACAATTGTCATTAGCAACATTAGTGTACTCAAGATAATTAGTCTTTTGATTCAGGTCCAACACAAGTAAAACTTACATTAAAACACAAGATACTGTAGCACTTCCCTCAAAAAGCTCAATTTCCCCACAAAGGACCCAAAAAGGAATCAACAAGAAGCAAATGCAAATAATGGCAGAAATCTGTCAAAACATACCAGCAGGTAGAAACTTGTTTTTTCGCAGACCTTTTGTTGCTCAAATCGAAAAGTGTTGAACTAATGAAAGTTGGATAACAACCTGGGGCAGAAACAAGAAAATCACAGCTCAAACCGACGTACAGAGATTTTTCACGAATTTTTACAGCGAAGCACAAAAATCTGTTTCGGGACAGCAACTTTTCCAAGCATTACTTCTCTCTCATTAGAGGTTACTCTTGGCACAAAAAGCAAATAAAAAGGATAAGGAGAGTTTATTACTGAAGCAATAACTTCCAAGACTCAACTAAAACTTTTGGGTTATCTCTCAATAAGTACTTTTCTTTAACGCCTTTAAGTTAGGCATAAGAAGCACGAAAAGAATCAAGTATTCTTAAATGAAGAAGCATTAAGCACAAATTTTGTTTTAATAGGAGATGCAAAATAAATATTCTCTCTCTTCTTAGGGAAGTTTTTTATACCTTTCTTGAGTGAAAATTGATATTTAATGGTGCCTTCTTTCATATCAATAATGGCACCAACAGTTCTAAGAAAAGATCTTCCCAAAGTAATAGGACAAGAAGCATTGCATTGAACATCCAAAACATAGAAATCAACGGGGACATAGGCATTGTTAACCATAATAAGAACATCATTAATACTCCCCATGAGTTTCTTTTTAGCATTATCATCAAGTGGGACATTTAAATAACAATCTTCCAGTGGTGGCAAATCAAGCATTTCATAAATCTTTCTAAGCATAATAGAAACACTACTATCAAGATCACATAAAGCTTTTAGATCAAAATCATTTACTTTCATATTAATGATGGGTTCCCAACCATCTTTTAATTTCAGAGGAATAGAAGCTTTATGTTTCATCTTTTCTTCTTTAATTTTTATGAGAGCATCAGTAATGTGTTTTGTAAAGGCCATATTCATAGCACCAGCATTAGAAATTTTAGCAAGATTTTGTAGGAACATAATTACTTCAGAGATATTGCAACCATCAGGATCAAAATCATAATTATCATCTAAAGTAGTAGAGCTTTTGTTTCCCATATTTCGAAGAATTTCAGCATTTTTATTAGAAAAGGTTCCATTGGGTTTACTAGCTTCAACATTAGTGGTAGTGAGAGTAGAAATACTAATATTTCTAGCAATTTCTCTTCTCTTTCCCACTTAGCATGCAATTCAGCTAATAGTCTAATATTTTCATCAATTATAACTTGTATGGCACTAGTAGCAGCAAAGGGATTTTCAATAGTTTCAGGTTTTGCAGCCATTTTATTCAAAAAAGATTGAGCTTCAGACAATCATGCTATATTTCTTTCAGCATTAGAGAGTTTTTCCTCAATAGTTTTATTGAAAACATTTTGTTTACTAATAAAATATTTAACCATGACTTCAAGTTTAAAGGGTGCACTTCTATTATTGTTGTAGGAATTTCCATAAGCATTACCATTATTGGGAACATATGGCTGATACGTTCCAAACGTATCTATAATTTTTGATGTTCCATGCTTGGTTTATATCTACTTTCATATGTTTTGTCTACACTTTGGAGTACTTTTTATACATTTTCTGGAACTAACCTATTAACAAGATGCCACAGTGCTAGTTGCCTGTTTTCTTCTGTTTTTGGTTCCAGAACAGCCAGAAAATGGATATACTCAGAATTGGATGGGACAAAAGCCAAAGTCAATATTTTACCGGAAGACACAAGGAGTCCGAAGGAGAGACGAACGGGGGCCACAGGGCAGCCACACCACCTCTTGGCACGGGCATCCCTAGGTCGTGCTAGGGCATGGTGTGGGCCCCCTGGCCAGCCACCGACCTTGCCCCTTCGCCTATAAGAAGCCCCTGGGACGAAAACCCTAAATCGAACAACCTTGAGCCATGAAAAGTTCCGCAACGCCGCCGCCACCGAAGGGGAGATTCGGGGGATAGAAACTCTTTGTTCCGGCACCCTGCTGGGACGGGGAAGTGCCCTCGGAGCCATCTCCATCAATCTCCACCACCATCTCCATTGTCTTTGCTAATTCCCATGATGAAGAGGGAGTAGTTTTTCCTCAAGGCTAAGAGATCTACCGGTAGCTATGTGTTCATCTCTCTCTCTATGCATGATCATATTTTGATCATGAGCTTTGTAATCAAGTAGATCTACTTTGCTACTCAAGTGCTTTAATAGATCTCTTCTCTCCCCATGTGTGTGAAAGTGACAGCGTGCACACCATGGTGGCACTTAGGCTAGAGATTACAATTACTTGTTATGAGTTATATTTGGAGTTCGATGTTTATATGAAATTATGGTGATTGTTGGAACCATCTAGAGCTCAAGGTGATAGTGTGGGGTTTATCTAGATGGGGAAAGCGGACTTTGAGGTGTGCTGTTATAGCCCTACCATGGATTAGAGTGTCCAACCGGAGAGTAGTTCAGAGTAGTATCATAAAGAGAAGATATTTATATGAGAGTGTTCACTAGTGAAAGTATGATCCCTAGGCCTTGTTTATAAACATTGAAACACCGTTTGCAACTAGATCTGTTACATGTTTGCTTGCTTTCTTCTTTATTTCAGATTGCCTTTCGTCTCTTCCTACCCGTCAAGCTATTTTCTATCACCGTTACCACTTATAATTATCCATACCAGTTGTATTTCACTATCTCTTTGCTGAACTAGTGCACCTATACACCTGACAAGTGTATTGGGTGTGTTGGGGACACAAGAGACTTCTTGTATCTTGATTGCAGGATTGCTTGAGAGGGGATACCTTTGACCACTTCCTCCCTGAGTTCGATAAACCTTGGGTGATCCACTTAAGGGAAACTTGCTGCTGTTCTACAAACCTCTGCACTTGGAGGCCCAACAACTGTCTACAAGAATAGAAGTGCGTAGACATCAAGCTATTTTCTGGCGCAGTTGCCGGGGAGGTAAGGTTAAAGGTACTCACATCCTCCGGTGTGAGTGCTCGAAGTTATTTCCTTTAGATTCTGCAATTTTGTCTTTTTGTTTCTTGTTTTCACTAGTTAGGCTTAATGGAAAACAACAAAAAAATGAGAGAGCTTTATAGTATTTATCTTAAGTTAGGACATGAAGTGTTTGAAGAGAAAATTAAAAAACCTATGGAACTTTATTTGCATGATAATAGCAATGTTGTTAGTATGAATTCTGTGGACACCATTATTGCTAATGCTATGGAAACGTCTAAGCTTGGGGAAGCTAGTTTTTATGAAAATGATCTTTTTAGTTCCCCAGCTTTGGAAGATATCTATTGTATTGCTTATGATGATACCAAACGTCTAATATATGATGATTACAATGATGAATATGATATTTTTAGTCCACCTACTATTGAGGAGAAAATTAATTATGATTACAATATTCCTCATATATTTGATGATTATGGTAATGAGAATATTAATGATAGCTATTTGGTTGAATTTGCTCCCACTATAATTAATAAGAATGACTATGTTTATGTAGGGAGTATTAATTCTTTTATGCATGTGGCTTATGATAAGAATGTTTTGTGTGATAGTTATATTGTTAATTTTATTCATGATGTTACTGAAAGTTATTATGAGAGAGGGAAACATGGTTTTATGCATCACAATAATATTAGGTTTCCCCTCTTTATGTTGAAAGTCTTGAAGTTGCACTTGTTTTGCTTTCCTATGCTTGTTGCTTTGTGCTTTCATGAATTGTTTCTTTACAAGATTCCTATGCATAGGAAGTGGGTTAAACTTAAAAGTGCTTTGAATTTGCTTCTTGGTGCTCTCTTTTACTTCAATTCATATTTCTTATGTGAGCATCTTCTCAAACTATCAAGCCTAACTTAAAGGCATTAAAAAAAAGTATTTATTGGGAGATAACCCAAAACTTTTAGTTGAGTCTTGGAAGTTATTGCTTCAGTAATGACCTCTCCTTATCATTTTTATTTGATTTTTGTGCCAAGAATAACCTCTAATGAGAGGGAAGTAAGATTTGGGGAAGTGCTGTCCCGAAACAGATTTTTGTGCTTCCCTGTAAAAATTCGTGAAAAATTTCTGTACGTCGGTTTGAGCTGTAATTGTTTGTGATTCTGCCTCAGGTTGTTAGCTAACTTTCGTTAGTTCAACACTTTTCAATGTTAGCAACAGAAGGTCTTCGAAAAAAATGGTTTTTACCTGCTGGTCTGTTTTGACAAATTTCTGCCATTATTTGCATTTGCTTCTTGTTGATTCCTTTTTGAGTACTTTTGGGTGAATTGAGATTTTTGAGGGAAGTGCTACAGTAGTTTGTGTTTTAATGGAAGTTTTATTGGTGTTGAAACTGAACCCAAAGACTTATTATATTGACTGCACTAATGTTGCTAATAAAGATTGTGTGAAGTTTTATATGAAGGAAAAGTTTTAGGTGTAATGAGACGAAGAATGGACTAAAGCTCAACCTTGGGGATGCCACCCGTGTCACCCCAAGAAATATACAAGAAGTACAAGCGTCAAAGCTTGGGGATGCCCAAGGCATCCCCTTCTTCATCAATAAAAATCTCAGGTCTTTCTAGACACTTCGTTTTTATTGTTTCCTGCACTATTGAGTTATTCTTGGAGCGTCTTTGTTTTTGTTTTTAGTTTTCTTTTGCTTGGTTTGCTGCAATAAGTTGGTTGGATCCCAGCACTTCTTTTGGAGAGAGACACACCCTGTTATTCATTGCCTAGAACACTCTAGTTTTGACTCTTGTTGTTCTGTGAGTGTTCTCTTTTGCTAGCACTGCGTTTAGCTTTAGTTTTCGATTGTTGTTGGAAAAGAGTAGGAAAAGTTCATGCTTAAGTGGTAAAAAGGAGCTTGTTTTTGACTGTGGCCTAGAATTTAGCATGTCATGTTTAATATTGCTTTGGCTTTATACTTAGTAATTTTTGCTGTAGCATGACATGTCATAAACAATTGAGATTTCTTAATGTGCCTTGAAAGAATCATGCATTGTTTTAGCATATTAAAGCATAGTATTGTGGTATTCTCCTTTGATGCTTTATTTGGGTTGACTTGGCGCATGCTCACACCATGTTATGACTATCCCAAGTCACCATAGCCTTTATGATCCTTTAGTTTTCGACTTCTAATATCACTTTATGCTTTAATTAATGATGTTTTGTCGCTTTGCATGATTATGGCCATTATTGTTCTCTTAGTTGGTCGCTCCCAGTCTTTTGCTAGCCTCCATAACCAAGTATGAGTTCCACTCATGCATCCAACTCCTAAAACCAAGTTATTCCAAAGAGTCCACCATACCTACCTAATAGGATTTGCTATTCCAAGTACATTCATGTTTTTATCTACCTTCCGAATTAAACTTGTTATGAGAAATCTAGTGATTAAAGCTCTCACGAACTTGATGGCACACTTTACTTTTCTTGCCCTTAATAAACTTGAACCATTGTGTCATCTATGTTGTATATGCTTGCACTTATATGTTGGGGATTAGCAGAACCATGTTGTCATGGGGAACGCTTTCAACATCGCACTAGTACTTTGTACCTAGTTGATATTATGCTCTTTTGTCTATGGATGTCGTCAGTGTGAAATGAAAGGGGAGCTTGTAAGTCCATGGAGTTATGTATGTGTGTTAGAGAAACACCTGGGCCGCCGGTCTAATCCATGCTATCATGGTGGAAACCTGCATCGTAACCATAATGAGCTGTCTATGAAGCATTCTTCTTATAAAAAAAGAGTCAGATATTGAGAAAAGGAGAAAAAGAAAAAAAATAGATATGAGAAAAGAGAGAAATAAGCACCATTTTCACATGGTAAATAAGAAGATTGCTGAGATGCTCGTTGTCTGCTTGCCGTGTCATTTTGATATGGGAATTCTTCCGTATCATCGGGCAAGGGGTACCCTGTTGGCGGTTCTCTATGATACACATGTACTTACTATGACAAGAACTGACTGGTAACTAAACTTGAATAGCATGAGGAGCAGCCCTCGTATTCAAGGGACATGAGATTTCCAACTTATACTTTGTCAAGCATATACTCCATAGTTTGTTCACTTTAACCTTAATCACTTCAAGATGCTTATGATAGGGGCAATGAGAGCTGAAATCTAACAAGTACCATGATTTTTGGAAGCTCTTTATGAGACTTGAATACCTGCTTCCTTCTATGAAGGCCTTTCTTTTACTTTTATGTTGAGTCTCCATCTTCTATCTTTATGCACCTATTGAGAGAGCATAGTGTCCATTCTTAGTTTAATGTGCATTGTCCCAAGATTTGTTGATTGATTCATAATGTTGATATTTCTTGTTCTTAAACTATTTGAATCTAGTCACCCTTATGAACTTTGAAGGTGTCCTATGCATTTATGTTTTACTACTCCATGAGGGACAAGCTGAATGCCACTATGCTATGTATTCTTTATGTGAAACAAACAAACGTCTTGCAAAGTATTATTATTCATGAATCTTTTGTTTGTGCCTTTTCATGTTACAACATAGTTGCTATGTCTTATTGTTAGAACTTTATCTTTCATGCTATGTTGAAGTACTATGATCCCAGCTATCAATGTTTACAAATACTTTGATCAAGTGTATGATGGTGCATGTCACCTCAAAAATTATTCTTTCTTTTTATCACTTACCTACTCGAGGACGAGAAAGAGTTAAGTTTGGGGATGTTGATATGTTGCAAACGTATCTATAATTTTTTATGTTCCATGCTTGGTTTATATCTACTTTCTTATGTTTTGTCCACACTTTGGAGTACTTTTTATACATTTTCTGTAACTAACCTATTAACAAGATGCCACAGTGCCATTTGCCTGTTTTCTTCTATTTTTGGTTCCAGAAAATCCAGAAAATGAATATACTCGGAATTGGACGGGACAAAAGCCAAAGTCAATATTTTACCAGAAGACACATGGAGTCCGAAGGAGAGACGAAGGGGGGCCACAGGGCGGCCACACCACCCCTTGGCGCGGGCAGCCCTAGGCCGTGCCAGGGCATGGTGTGGGCCCCCTGGCCGGCCACCGACCTTGCCCCTTCGCCTATAAGAAGCCCCTGGGACGAAAACCCTATATCGAACAGCCTCCAGCGAAGAAAAGTTCCGCAGGGCCGCCACCACCAAGGGGAGATTCAAGGGACATAAAGTCTCTATTTCGGCACCCTGCCGGGACGGGGAAGTGCCCCCGGAGCCATCTCCGTCGATCTCCACCACCATCTCCATCACCGTTGCTGATTCCCATGATGATGAGGGAGTAGTTCTTCCTCAAGTCTAAGGGCTCTACCGGTAGCTATGTGTTCATCTCTCTCTATGCATGATCATATTGTGATCATGAGCTTTGTAATCAAGTAGATCTACTTTGCTACTCAAGTGCTTTAATAGATCTCTGCTCTCCCCATGGGTGTGAAAGTGATAGCATGCACACCATGGTGGCACTTAGGCTAGAGATTACAATTACTTGTTATGAGTTATATTTGGAGTTGGATGTTTCTATGAAATTGTGGTGTTTGTTGGAACCATCTAGAGCTCAAGGTGATAGTGTGGGGTTATCTAGATGGGGAAAGCGTACTTTGAGGTGTGCTGTTATAGCCCTACCATGGATTAGAGTGTCCAACCGGAGAGTAGTTCAGAGTAGTATCATAAAGAGAAGATATTTATATGAGAGTGTTCACTAGTGAAAGTATGATCCCTAGGCCTTGTTTCTAAACATTGAAACACCGTTTGCATCTAGATCTGTTACATGTTTGCTTGCTTCCTTCTTTATTTTAGATTGCCTTTAGTCTCTTCCTACCCGTCAAGCTATTTTCTGGCACCGTTACCACTTATAATTATCCATACCACTTGTATTTCACTATCTCTTCGCCAAACTAGTGCACCTATACACCTGACAAGTGTATTGGGTGTGTTGGGGACACAAGAGACTTCTTGTATCTTGATTGTAGGATTGCTTGAGAGGGGATACCTTTGACCACTTCCTCCCTGAGTCCGATAAACCTTGGGTGATCCACTTAAGGGAAACTTGTTGATGTTCTACAAACCTCTGCACCTGGAGGCCCAACAACTGTCTACAAGAATAGAAGTGCGTAGACATCAATGACCTATAATTGTTATTACCAAAATTATTCCTGTAGGCATTGTTGCTAAGTTTATTGTTTCTAATAAAGTTCACATCAACTTTCTCTTCTTGAGCAACCAAAGAGGCTAAGGGAACATGATTTGGATCAATATGAGCTTTCCCATTGACAAGCATAGACATAATAACATCAATTTTATCACTCAAACAAGAGGTCTCTTCAACAGAATTTACCTTCTTACCTTGTGGAGCTCTCTCAGTGTGCCATTCAGAATAGTTAACCATCATATTATCCAGAAGCTTTGTTGTAGCACCCAAAGTAATGGTCATAAAGGTGCCTCCAGCAGCAGAATCCAGTAGATTTCTTGAAGAATAATTCAGTTCTGCATGAAAGGTTTGGATAATCATCCAAGCAGCCAGTCCATGAGTGGGACAATTCTTTACCAAATATTCCATTCTTTCCCAAGCTTGAGCAACATGTTCATTATCAGATTGTTTAAATTTCATTATTTCACTTCTCATAGATATAATCTTAGCAGGAGGATAGTATTTTCCAATGAAAGCATCTTCGCATTTAGTCCAAGAATCAATACTATTTCTGGTTAGGGATTGCAAACGTTCTTTAGCTTTTCCTCTCAAAGAGAAAGGAAACAATTTAAGCTTAATAATATCTCCATCTATATCCCTATGTTTTTGCATCTCACAAAGTTCAACAAAGTTATTTAGATCAGCAGCATCATCTTCAGTACCAATTCCAGAAAATTGTTCTCTCATAACAAGATTGAGTAAAGCAGGTTTAATTGGTCCTATGAGATTTGATTGGGCATTACAACATTATACATAGACCGTAATCCAACTGCATCTATGACTAATAATCCACCTTCAGGTTATCATCCGAACCCCCTCTAGTATTAAGTTGCAAGCAACAGATAATTGCATTAAGCATTGCATGTAAAGTAAACAATACGATTGTTCTATGAACAAAGGATTGATGTTTTCTCCCTAGTAGCAACAACACATCTAGTACCTTAGAGATTTCTATCACTTCCCTAGATTCCTAGAGGCATGAACCCACTATCTAGCATAAATACTCCCTCTTGGAGTTGCTAGCATCTACTTGACCAAGATAGCTACTAACAACGAAGAGCATGCAAGATCACAAATAACAAAGACATGATAGAATCAATAATCAATCTGAAATAGCATCTCAATATCCATCGGATCCCCGCAAACACAACATGTATGATTACAAATAGATGATATTGATCATAAACGGAGCTCACAAGATCTAAACATGGTAGCACAAAGGAGAAGAACCAACCATCTAGCTACTACATGGACCCGTAGTCCAGGGATGAACTACTCACGCATCACGTCGGAGGCAGTCATGGTGATGAAGAAGACCTCCAGGGTGAATTCTCCCCTCCAGCAAGGTGCCGGGAAGAGCTTCAGATCCCTCCCGATCTAGGGATGGAGATGACTGCGGCTACAGACTCTTTCGTGGAATTTTGATCGGGTCCTTAGGGTTTTTGTATCGGAGGCTTCTTAGAGGAGAAAGGGGAGACCGAGGGGTTGCCCTAGGTGGCCACACCATCCCCTGGCGCGGGCCAGGCCTGGCCGCGCGGCCAGGTGGTGTGGCCAGCGCCTGGCCCCTGTCCGTCTCGTCTTCTGGCTCTATGTAGCCCTCAGTGAAATATTGAATTTGGCTTTTGTCCCGTCCAATTCCGAGAATATTCATTTTCTGACTTTCCTGGAACCAAAAACAACAAAAAATAGGCAGCTGGCACTGTAGCATCTTGTTAACAGGTTAGTCCAAGAAAGTGTATAAAAATACTCAAAAGTGTGGACAAAACATAAGAAAGTAGATAAAAACAAGCATGGAACATCAAAAATTATAGATACGTTAGCAACGTATCATGCCACTCAAGGCTCCTACCTAGACCCAACCCGCCAAAGTCTCCTTCACGGAACACCAAGTACTACTCACGGATTCCAAAGCCTGATCTCGGATCTGAAGCCCGAACCCCGGCACTGGTTCCTGCTCTCCTTCACGGACGACAGGACCTCGTACTCGAAGACCGACCCCGTCAAACCCTGAGACCCCCAGATCCGAACCACAATGTGTGACCCCTTATTTCGAGACCCCTATTTTTTATAATATGACATATATATTGTTGCATTTAAATTATTCATGCTCACATCCCATCATGGGGTTTATGGGTGTTTTGTCGATTCACCTCATAATTAAATGTGGAGACCATATGCAGGATATTCTAGTCTTATATTGGCTTCATTTAAATTTATGTAGAGAACCGGTGCCATGTTTTGCCTTATTAAATCAACAATAAAATTGCGGGGTATCTAAACAACATGAATCTTCTAATTAATTGTCTAGACTCTGGTTCCACTTAATATTGCCTAATTGCACCACATCTGTGCCATGTCATGCATCATATCATAAATATGATGATTCTTCTGCCGTAGTATTAAATAGTGCATCCGGTGTTTCTTTTAGTGCTTTGCTTCTTCACGGATTAGGCCGTTGAGTTGATGCGAGCTTCACCCCTTCTTCGGATGAACCTTCGACAGTGTTTCCCAGGCGAGCAATCTCCCCCTTTCTACCTATTTTGCTTTTATAGTCTTTACTTCCTTCTGTTGATCTATTGCTATCCGTGTTGCGTTGCTTTAGTTTACGTGCACCATTTATATTCCTTGCAGGCTCTATATTGCCTTGGACACATCCTATTGCCTGTTGTTTGTTAGACAGACGGCCTTGCGAGTCGTAGTTGCTTGCTCAGGTGCTGCTTCGCGTCGTTGTTGTTCCATCGTTGTTGGAAGGTTGGCACATGCTTAATGGTGGAGCTGATCATGACTTTAATTCAACTTGATAATTAAAACGCCGGGAATAGATATAACTACTGCAGAGGCACCGGTGGGCAATAGCTAATATTTGGTTTTTAACCGCTCACTTGTGTCCCATAGGCCCAGAGTACTTGATACCTGTTCCTTGACTATCCCACTATCCGCATGTGGGACCATGAATCCCCTTAGCCAGAGATTGATTCATTTCTTATTTCTTGGGGCCACAAAGTAGTTTGGGGCTTTATTACTATCCTGTACTTATGCCATGCTTTACTGCTTCATTTATGATTGTGTGTGGAGCACCTATACTGTTTAGGTCCCCGCGCCACGTTTATGCTGTATCGACAAGCCCAGTCACACTTTTGGGTTCCCAGTCGTTTACCGCCGTCATTGCAAACCCTGGGTCCATCTTGGAGCCGGCCAACTTCGTTGCGGGTAGCTTATTGGGGTGCCCCCTAAAATATTTTATGAATCTTGTGATTGCTTTGTCTTGAAATCCTTGTTGGATTTTTATTTGGTTTTTCCGAGGTTGATCGTGCGTGTGTTGCTATTTGTGTACCCCTGCAGGGTAAATCTTTCCGAAAGCCGTGTCCGCGGTTATGGACGACTTGGAGCACATTATCTCGATCATGGACAACTATAACTAAAGTAGTGCTATAAATTTGACTTTGACATGTCTACTAATCAGTTTCACTACAACGGAATGAGTAAATGAAAGTGCCAACAACTGCTGGTTTTGGGATGTCTCATGCTAATCGTATCTGACTAGTAAGTATTGCCACTACCATGAAATTGTTAACTAAAATTGCCCACTGCTTATGATATCAGGATGACTCATGCTATCTATATCTGACTAGTAAGTGCTACAACTATAATAGAATGAATAAAACTGCCAACTGCGCGAGTTCCTCGGTTTGGCTTCCTCGTTTGGTCTCGAGGGGGAAAATACTAGGATGGGTATGATTGGTGTTAGTATCAAGTTGGTTCCCAAATAGGTCTTTCTTATCGCTCTCTAATATCCGACAGTTGTATCGAGTCTCTATAGGTTGTTTAATGCATGCTTCATTGCCGCTTTAGTCCACCATACCTATGTAGGCGAGAGCCGCTGAATTCTAGACTCACCATGTACTGGCCTCAGTACTGACCGCTCCCTTTTTTCTTTGCCCTTTGTCGGTACCCCTTTTGTTTTAGCAGGCATAAGTTCAACATTGTTAGCAGGGTTACCCTTTCAGCTTGGCTTGGGCAAGGTTATGGACGCCATTGGTTATTCTTCAGGGCTCTTAGCCCCATTTGCATCTTATTCGTACTCAAATGTTGTATCATTTTCAAGGTGATTTGTATCTTTATACTATATATCTATATTCTTGACTCGATGAGTCGTTGTTGTATATATATGTTATGTGGGTCCCATCATGGACTATTGTGTAATGATATTACTTCGTTTTCCACCCGCACGCAAGTGCCTGGTGGGCATCTTTGAATCGTTTCTATGCGGGTTTGGCGAGAATCGCTAAAACTTGCATAGGGCCGATTCGAGGGTGTTACATCCGCGCGAGCTAACCTAGCACTAGCCCGCAGCCTTGGCAGTGGCTTGCCCCATCCGTGCGAGCCCAGCATCGCGTGTGCGAGGTTCGAGCCCCACGCACGCGCTATTTTCGTTTTCCGCCAGTTTTGTCAGAGAAATCGGCGAGAAGAAGCATAGTGACGCGTTTTCCGTTTTGCACAAACCCCCTGCGTCTTTTTGCACATCAACCTGTGGTCCAGCGCGCAAGCCCACGTATCAGCCTCTCTAACCTATAGCCCCTCAGTCTTTTGCAAAAACCAACGGGGGGTTTTCGATATTCGCAAATCAATCCTTGGCATACCCACATGTCCGCGCCTCGTTCGCACGCACGCGTGTGGCCCCGCATCGACCCCGATCCCACCTGGAAGCCTCTGTGAGTGAGTTGCCAACGAGTGAGAAAAGTCCCGCACGGCCGCTGTTGCCAATTGGCTGCTGAGTCAGCCTGGTCCCACGTGATAGCGTATGTGGCTAGAGAAGGTCTGAGTGAGAAAAGTCGGCCATTTTATAAATTCAAATAAAAATAATTCCAAAAATGGATTAAATACAAATTAAATCATATCTTTCTATATAATTCGAATTTGATAAAAATTTGAAAAGAAAATATGATTCAAATTCAAATGTGAATTCAAATACAAATTCAAATTTGACCAGAGTCAAACCTAACTAGTCAAACCTATGACATTTGACCCTTTTTTGAATTACTTGCATTTAATAATAATTTTAAATTCATAAATTCAAATTTTACATATGATATATATTTTCTGATCAAAAAAATGCTAGCAATTCAAATATGCCATTCAAAATAATTTTTGAGAAATTTAAACTTTCGAAATTATTTAAATACCAATAAATGCCTTTTCTTAATAAATCTATAACTTTAATTCTGTAATTCCAAACTCGACAAATAATATGTCTAAATTGATCAGCGCGACGAGCCAGTTCTGATTATGCATTCCATGAGATGAATTGAAGCATGCATCTTGTAAAGATTACATAATCATAACAGTTTATGAGAGTAAAACATGCTTAAATAAATTAATAAAGTGCTTTCTTATTTTTTTTCCACACCTCACCCATTGTAACATCCCAAAACTTCAATCCAAGATTTTCAAGATCTAAATCATCAAATTTGGGGTTAACAAAACTTTTTCAAATTAAAAATAAAAGCATTCATATATGTGTGCATTTAAAATAGGAGTTGTTTTGAATTGCCATGATTGTGTGATCCTTTGCTTCTAAAATGTTTCTGAAGTGAATTAAACATCATCTACATCATTCCCAAACTTTTTCTAAAGAAAATCAAATAAAAAAGAATTAAAAAGAAGGAATGGTCATTTTGGCCATTTTAATCCACTACACTACTTTGAGTGTTCCTAGCACTCATTTCTTAACAGAAACAATTCTTGATCTTTACACCCCTTGCTAGTACACATAATGTACCAAGGCCCACCTTTGGATCTGCTAAAAACATTCAGTTAACTATTTTAATTGGCATTTGAAAATTGAATCCAATGCATATGCATAGATCACCCCTATTTCAAAACCCATCTATTTGAGCTCCACTTTCAAAACCCTTGCAACCAGAGACTACCTAGCAATAGTGGAGAACACCCAAAAATTTTGAAACCAAAATTCAAAAGTTTGTTTCATGCGGCCATTTCATCAAACACTTGGCAGGAAGATTTCAACAAAACAAATTTCACTATTTCAAATAGTGTTCTGGCTAAACTTGTCTCCCATTTGGCCCCGTTTCACTCCCTTTGTCTCTAGATGATCTAGCAAAGACATTTAAACCCACTCCCCTAGCCCCTAGTGACATTGCCATGCCATGCCGAGCCACCCCTCGCCGGCCAACCTTGCCCTCACCGCAGCAGACCATGTCCCTCCCTCTCACCATGTTTAGGAGGTAGCCAGCACCTCACCACCACCCTCTGTCCCCTGCCCGAGCCAAGCCTCGCCATGGACCACCGAGGAAACCACGCAACAGTGCCACCGCACCATGCCAATGCCGCCCGTAGAGCATGCTCTGTCCCCACGTGCACAAGCCGCCGCTCGACCGCAACCCGTGCCTACCGCTCCGCCACGACCCAGGGAACACCCCAGACACCCCCATTCGCCGCCCAACTCACCACATCCACCGCTCGCCGGGGACACCACCGCCTCTGCCGCTCAGAGCGCCACCTCGCCCAGACCGCATACCACCGCCCCTACGCTCGCATTCACTTCCTAGAGCACCGCAAGGAGACCGCCTGCCGATCGCCACCCTCAGCCATGCCACTAGCCGGCCGTAGCCTTGTCGCCACCGTCGCCTGCCCATCCCGCTCGGTCTCACCGTCAGGCCTATAAAACGAAGCCTCCCCAACCTCTTCTCTCCACACCACTCCACTCCCCTCACCTCTCTGAACCTCAACCACCTCTAGCCGGAGCAAGGCGAGCTCTGCCTCGCCGGAATTGGAGCCGGAGCAGCCGCAGCAGCAGGAGAAGGGCGCCGCTGATTGCGACCACCCCAAGCTCCACCGCAACCGCGCCGCGCCTTGTCGTCGTCTTCCAGTTCGTTTGCCCGTCTCGCCTACCCCGCTGGAGCCCTGGTACGTCCCCAGCAGACCCCCACCGAGCCGCTAGGGTTCGAGCTTGCCAGCGACCTGTTCGTCGTCGACGATGATCCTTAGCCGTAGATCCCCCTTCTAATCCTACGGCCCACAGCGCGCGTACCGTTTCGCATGTTAAAACCCACTGACAAGCGGGACCCCCCTGTCAGCCGAGCCCCGCGCCGCGGAGCACCACTGGGCTGGCCCAATTTCTTTCCCGCGCTAGCCCACCCGTTCAAATCTGGATTTTTCTTTTTAGTTAAATCTAGTTTCTGTTCACTAGTTTAAAATTCAATTCAGAGAGTTTTATAAATCCAAATTGCATGAAACCAATTTTTTCTGAAAGGTATGGAGGTGATCTATCCAAGACCATTGGATTTAATAGTTATAGATCTCTCCTAATAAAAATAACAAAACATAAGCTTTTGCAACTTGCAACATTTTTATAAAATCAACTAAGATAGCTTTTGACTTCATTCCAACTCTCAAAAATAAAATTTCATCATATCTATCTAAATAGGTAATAATATTAAGGTTTACATGCAGTGACTTTGGACTAGTACCAAAATAATGCTATTGTAGCATCCCAATTGTCTAACAATTGTAATGCTACTTGGTCTAGTAATATAATGGCTACTTCAAACATATAATTGTTGCATCATAAATATATCATGCTCATGTCATCATGCCACCTTGCATTTGAGCATCATATAAAACCCTTTTGATTTGGTTCTTCTCTCATATGCATTGTAAATTGTATTTGCCTCTTGATATTGTATTTGGTTATTGATATATTGTTTAATGCCCAAGTTGAGTTGGGGGCATATCTTTTATTTAACTCCACCACCTTTCTTGTCATCACCCCATAATTCCACCATTCAACTAAATATGAGCTTTGCATTTTATTGGGTTTTACCTCTAGCTCATATGGGTTGGGATGGAGCCAATTCTATTCTTTCCACATGCTCTCATCTTAGCATCATGTTGTTTTCACATTATTGATATATGAGAGCCACATGGCCACCTTTGCAGGCCTTGTGAGTGGAACCCTTTTCCTAGCTTCCATATGGATTATTATGGATTTATGCTCATGTGGGGATATTTTTGGGGATAGTAAGCATCTAGTGGAATATACACACTAGCAAGTCCCAATTATAATCAAATGTGATCATCTCCATCTACTCCACTTGGAATTTTCTTTTAAATTCTTTTGCTTAGGCCTTACTCCACATTTTGGAATGCATAAGAATAATGCCATGTAAATAATCTTGTTTTCACAAAAATAAGCATGGTATTAATTATTTATGCATGGCCCATGCAAGTACCACCTTTTTCTAGCCTTTTGGTTTTTATTTGAATCTTTGAGTGGATCTTCCCCATATCCCTCTCTACCCCTTATGCTTGATCTTGCTTGATGCATGCAAGCATCTAACACCCCATCACCATATCCATCCATGCCATCACCACCTTTTCTTCTCTTCTCTCTTTTGACTATCTCTTGCTTGAGCTTGTCATGATCATGCTTGATCTTGTCAAAAGAGAACCACTCCATCTAATCTCTCTCTCTAAACCCTAGACCATACACTCATCTCTCCTCTCTTTACCATCCTCTCTAAACCACACCCCCACCTAATCTAAACCCATACACCCCCTCTAAACCAAACCCTAGCCACCACATCACCCCCCTCTCGGCCTCTCTCTTCTCTCTACCTAGCTGGCCCCACCTGGTTACTCACCCTGGCCCACCTAGCTACCCCAACCCTAGAACCAAACCCTAACCGAGCCTAGCTCCCACCCGAGCTCCATGCCTCCCCTCTCCTTCTTTCTTCTCTCTCTGCCTTGCATGCCCCACCAGCCCGAGCCGCCTCCTGCCTACCTGGCCTCGCCCGTCCCCACCTGGAAGCCACCTGCCCCTGCCCTGGCCGAGCCCTACCCGACCATGTGAGGAGAGGAAGGAGAAAAAGGTGGCCGAGCCACCTTTAACCCTACCCACTCCCCCACGGCACCCCTCTCCCTCTCTGCTTTTCCACTCCCTCTCTCTCGCCTGCTGCCTCCCCCAGATCTACCCCGGGGCGCCTGCCGCTCCTCCCCTCCCTCTCCACCGATGCCACCTCTCTCGCCGGCCACCGTCGGCCTCCACCACGTCCCGTTGATCCAGTCATGCAGAGCGTCCTTGAAGTGGCCTGGGAGATCGAGGAGGGTCCCCTGCATCGTCCTGTACACGCCGTCGAGAAGGAGGAGGACCAGAGCCACCAGGTCAACGCCGCTCCAACGTGAAACCCTAGCTCCGCCGGCCTCTGCCTCGTCGTCGATCCGCTGCACGTCTGCCCGATCCACCACCTCCAACAACCTCCCGGTGAGCTAACCCACCTCCTAGACACCCTCGCCATCGTCGTCGTGTCCTGGCCGCGACGTACGTTCCGTCGAGCAACCTCTGTGCACCGGCGAGCGCGTGCGTCTGCTCGCTCATCGCGTCGCGGAACCTCATCTGGCCACGCAGCAGTTCCCTAGCACCAACCCCCGCTAGCCGCAGCGGCTCCGCTCCTCCGCGCGCACGCCCAGGTTCCCGGATCGAATCCCGCGCGCCGCGCCCCGCGTCAGACGAGCACCGACCCGTCGTCAGGGTTCAGAGAAGAAGCACAGTGCGCGTCGCCTTTTTGCAGAAAACACCCCTAGCTTTTTATTCCTAAACCCGCGGACCAGCCTGCGCCACCGTCAGCCTCAGTGCCCGTTTTGCAGTTAGACCCCCTGGTTCTTCCAGCCTCAACCCGCGGTACCCCTGGATCTCCCACGTGTCGCGTCCCCGCTGGCGCGCCCGCGTGTGGCCCTGGGGCTGCCGTGGCCCCACCTGTCATCCGCTGTGGCTAGGTCAAGCCGCGGTGGAAAAGTCTGTCTGCGCGCGTTTGTCCCCAGTCAGCCAGTGGCTCCACCTGTCATTGTCTGTGGCTAGCTAAACCTGAGTAGAAAAAGTATTTCTGTCTGTCTGTTTGAATTTAAACCTTTTCAAATTAATTTAAATTCAAATTTAAATCTGTTTTAATTTATCTTTTAAAATATAAATCCAAATAATACAAATAATATATGTTTTGAAATCAGAAAAATGTGAGGAATTCAAATATGCCATCCAAAATATATTTTGGACACTTTATTTTTCCAAGTTGGTTTAAATTACAATAAAATGCCCTTTTACCTTAATTAATTAATAACTTTTGATTTATAACTCCAAATTTAACAAATAATATGTCTAAAATGATTAGCTCGACAAGACCTTTCTGTTTATGCATTCCATTATCTGTTTTGCAGCATGCATCATAGAAATATAATGTGTACATCAACTAATATGAGGTTAAAATGTGGTCAAAACTCAACATAATGCTTTATTATTGTATTCCACACCTCACCCATGCCATGCTACCTTATTGCCATGCAAATTGTGCATCATTCATCATGGCATGATTGTTTGCTTGATGCATTTATTCATATGCTTGTGCACTTTATTTATGTTGGCCCTTGTTTGTTTGGGTCTTCTTCGAATAGACGCTGAGCAGGGGATATATCAAGAAACCCAGGAGCACTACCCAGATCCTTCTCTCGCTTCAACTGAGCTGCCAGGCAAGCACTACCACATGCTTGCATACATATAGTACCTATTGCCTCTTTCTTATTCTTGCATCATTGAGTCACGATTGCATTAAATTGAATCCCAAGTATTGCATAGCCTTTACTTTTAAACCCCACCGAAGCTTGTTCCTCCATCCCATGAGCCATTACTACAGGAGTTGTTTGAGCCATGCGAGTCGTAGAACAACATGTGCAGGGTGTGTGAGTGTCTGATGGATAACGAGGTACCTAAACAACTTAATCTGAGTAGTAATGGGATAACTAATGAAAGTGGCATCGGTGAGCCATATTTGCTATTTGGTTTTTCAGGCTCACTTGTGTCCCGTAGGACCCCGAGTACTTGATTCCTGTTCCTTGAATATTCGCGCTATCCACATCCGGGAGGCTTATGAACCCCCCTGAGCCAGAGCTTGATTCATTCTTATTTCTTGGGGCCACAAACTAGTTTGAGGTTTTATTTACTATCCTGTACTTATGCCATGCTTTACTGCTTTATTTAAAATTGTGCGAGGTACTGCACCTGTACTGTTTAGGGAAGCGGAGTGTTTTCGCGGTATCGACAAGACCAGTCACATTTTCGAGTTCCCAGTCGTTTACAGCCACTGACGCAAACCTTGAGTCCGTCTCGGAGTCGGCTAACTTCATTGCGGGTAGCTTAATGGGGTGGCCCCCTGAAATATTTCTGAATCCTGTGATCGCTTTGTCGTGACTGCCTCGTTGGGTTTTGATTTGGTTTTTCCGAGGTTGATCGAGTGTGTGTTGCTATTTGTGCACCCCTGCAGGGTAAAACTTTCTGAAAGCTGTGCCGCGGTTATGGACGACTTGGAGCACAGTTTCTCGATCATAGACAAGTATAACTAAAGTACTGCCTTTAATTTGACTAAGTACCTGACTAGTAAATAGTGCAACACTCATGGAATGGATAATAAAACTGCCAACGGATGGGGGGGTTGTTCGTCCACTTCCTCGTCCGTAAGCGAGGAGGAGGATGGATCTGTTAATATTACCGTTATAACTGTTGTTATTAATTCACGGACATCCGTCTATCTATGGTTAGGCGGATGGTTAGCGAGTATCTATAGAGTTGTTAGGGTTTATATTTTGCTGCAATTGCGTCACCCCAGGTTGTGTCCCCTTTAGAGGCATAAAGACTTGCTGAGTACCCCTAGGGTCTCACACAATAAATTGTTTGATTCAGATGAACAGGTAGACTCGCAAGATGGATACTGGGTGGAGGAGACGGACGATGCGGGCAACGATCATTCGGTGTAGAGATTCCAGGAACAGGGATCCGTGAGATCTGTGGGCGGGATGTGTTTATTTATGGGGCATCTTATGCCGATTTGCTTCTTATCCGTACTCGGATCTTGTTTTCCGCTTCTGCTTGATACTCTGATGTTTGATGTATGAGAAAATATCCTAAACTATTATATCTATCTAGGATATTTGGATCTTGCCGTATGGCGTTGCTATATTTCCTTTCTTTTTAGATGGAATGACTCTGAGAACCATTGTATGGTGGCTTGCATACATACTCATTTGTGTATGTAGTTGATCCCTTCGCCTGCCGATTACGCCGCCCGTTCTTGTCCCGATGTTTGGAAATGGTTAGGACGGCCGAAAGGTCTACCTGTGAGTGGCATTTGGGCCCCACCGTACTATTTTAACCATTTCCGCTCATCTAGGCTTGCAACTAGGAGCGTAATTCACCGAGGTAGTTACAGCTATATAGGCATTTCTAGTCACTTTAAATCATTAAATAATGAACTTAAACCAAAGTAATATTGATCCAACCCTTAAATCTCATTCCCACATGTTAGAATATGTGGTGATGACATGTGTCACATGATCCCATATTTTAAGTGGTGAATATTAAATCTTAGTTAAATTTTCAATGAGTAGAAATTACTTTTCTAAATTAAAAAGAATGAAACTATTGAATTAAACTTGTGATGCTTGTGATGATAATAGATCATCAAATGTGTGCCTTAGAATGCTACTTATCCTAGTTAAGTATTGTTTGGTGATTGTGTACTCCATATGTATTCTTATAGATGATAGTATTGACCAAGTCTACGAAGAGGAGGAGTGCTATCAAGACGAAGAAGAAGAAAACTTCAATCACTGCACCAACCAAGGCAAGATAGCACTATCCAAGATTAACCCTTGCAAGTTATACTTGCAAGCCACCATTAACAATGCAAGCTAACCCTTGCAAGTTTAGTGCTTAGCAAACTAGAATCAAACTAGATGGTTTAGCAAAGATGCCTTAAGCATGCTTTGAGCACCCCTTTTTGACTATTAGTACCTCAAGTCTTATTGACAAGTTTCACCTCCCTTAGTTTACACAAAGTTCTTTACTTATTTTGAAGGTAGCATAAAAATTATAAAACTTGACCTACTTAGAAACCTTTAGATGTCATTCTATGGCATGAGATTGAACCTATCACTTCCACCTTAGTGAACACTCTTAACTTAGTAGTTTAGAGTAGATCAAAAACTTGAGTAACTTTAGATGGGAACCCTTGGTGAAAATGAAATATGAAAACCTTGGAATGATGAGTCATTCTATTGAGATCTTTTGACATGTGTTGAAAAACACAACTGGTTGATGATGATGAAAATGTTGAGGCATGAGCCTTAACCCTTTTATAAAACTGATGGTTGGATTCGTATGCGATACCATTCTAAATTTACCATACAGCCACATTACCTGAATTGGGTAAGGCTTAGCTGGAAATTTATATGCATTAGTATTAGTTCCCTCACGGGAGAGGTCTGAGCTGAGGTTACCTCTCATGATGTCCACCTATGTAGTGCCCAAGATGACTGATGGTCATGGTTGGGAGGCCATGCCCATAGGAGAGGTACTTATACTAGGGTGTGTAAAGGGAAGGTTATGTTTGATTATCTGCATACTAAGTATGATGATTCAGGGTTATCCCTGACAGATGTATCGAATCTTGTGGTGAAAGTGTACCACCTCTGCAGAGTGTCAAACTATTCGAATAGCCGCGTCCGCGGTTATGGACAGTTGGAATGGCCATACTGTTTCGTTGTCAGATGTTTCCCAAATAACTTGAAATGAATGATGAACTTTGACTTAACCACAACAGGGTTGTGTTTATGATAATAGCTTCCCAACTTAAGTGATTCTAGAGTTTTACCTTATCTTTCTTTGCTTCAGAACTCAGCTTAGGTTTCAAACTTAACTTTATAGTTAAACTTAGATTTAGCACTTTAACCTAGAACTATAGTACCTGTTAATAGTAGTTTGCGAGTACTTAAAGAGTACTCATGGCTTTTGTCCCTGGCTATTCTCATGGCCAGACTATGAAGGAGACTATCAAGAGGATGGTCATCAGGACGGCTATGATAACTAGGACTATCTGCCTTCGTCAGTATTGCATGTGCCCTTGAAGATGGACCCCACCGCTACACTTATCTTTTATTTCCGCTGCTTGTTGTATTAAAGACTGGATCATGAGATCCTTATTTGTGTAAGACCTTATGTATGGTTTGTAATGGATGATGTACTGTGATATCCAATCCGTTATGTCTCGCAAAAATGGTAATCCTGGGATTGCGAGGTATGGCATAACGGGCATCTGGGATTAAAAAACCGGGTGTTGACACCCATGCCATGCTATGTTATACCATGCAATTATGCATCATTCCATCATGGTATACCTTGTGTGTTTGTTGAATATGATTTATATGATTGTGCAATATATTTATTTTAGCCCTTGTGGTTTGGTTTTTATCCGGATAAACACCGAGCAAGGAGAATACCAGGAGCCTGAGGAGTATTACCCGGATCCTTCTTATTCCACAAATGAACTATCAGGCAAGAAATTCCCCATGCTTGCATACATATAGTACCAATGCTTCTATCTTATTCTTGCATCATTGAGTTGCGATTGGATTAAATTTGAATCCCAAGTACTATATAGCCTTTACTTTGAAACCCCACCGAACCTTGTATCCTCAATCCCATGAGCTATTACTACAGAAGTTGTTTGAGCCATGCAAGACGTAGAATTGCATGTGTAGGGGTTGTGCGAATCTTTGGATAACGAGGTACCTAAACAACTTAATCTGAGTAGTAATGGGTAACTAATGAAAGAGGCACCGGTGAGCATTATCTGCTATTTGGTTCTTTAAGCTCAATCGTGTGCCGTAGGACCCCGAGTACTTGATTCTTGTTCCTTGACTATCGCACTATCCGCAAGTGAGACCATGAATCCCCTTCGCCTGAGCTTGATTCACACTTTATTTCTTGGGGCCACAAAGTAGTTTGGGGCTTTATTACTATCCTATAGTTATGCCATGTTTTACTGCTTTATTTACCATTGCGCATGGAGCGCCTGTACTATTTAGGAATGTGGAATGTTTTCGCGGTATCGACAAGCCCAGTCACACTTTCGGGTTTCCAGTCATTTACAACTATTGGCATAAAGCTTGGGTCCGTCTCGGAGCTGGCCAACTTCGTTGCGGGTAGCTTAATGGGGTGGCCCCCTGAAATATTTTATGAATCCTGTGAATGCATTATCATTAGGCCTCGTTGCGTTTTATTTGGTTCTTTCTGAGGTTGAACGTGCGTGTATTGCTATTTATGCACCCATGCAGGGTAAATTTTTCTGAAAGCCGTGTCCACGATTATGGACGACTTAGAGAACAATTTCTTGATCATAGAGAAGCATAACTAAAGTACCGCCTTTAAATTGACTAAGACATGACTAGTAAATAGTGCAACCCTCATAGAATGGTTAATAAAATTGCCAAAGGATGGGATGTTCTTCCGACTTCTTGTCGGTAAGCAAGGAGGAGTGTAGCATCCCAATTGTCTAACAATTGCAATGCTACTAGCCTAGTCTATATATATGCTACTTCCTACATATAATTGTTGCATCATAATTATATCATGCTCATGTCATCATGCCACCTTGCATTTGAGCATCATATAAAACCCCTTTTTGTTTGGTTCTTATCTCATATGCATTGTTAATTGTATTTGCCTCTTGATATTGTATTTGGTTCTTGATATATTGTTTAATGCCCAAGTTGAGTTGGGGGCATATCTTTTATTACACTCCACCACCTTTTCTTTCACCACCTTATAATTCCACCATCCAACTAAATATGAGCTTTGCACTTTATTTGAGTTTACCTCTAGCTCATGTGGGTTGGGATGGATCCAATTCTTTTCCACATGCTCTCATCTTAGCATCATGTTGTTTTCACATTATTGATATATGAGAGCCACATGGCCACCTTTGCATGCCTTGTGAGTGGAACCCTTTTCCCTAGCTTCCATATGGTTTATTATGGAATTATGCTCATGTTGGGATATTTTTGGGACTATTAAACATCTAGTGGAATATACACACTAGCAAGTCCCAATTATAATCAATTGTGATCATCTCCATCTACTCCACTTGGGACTTTCTTCTACAATCCTTTTGCTTGGCTTTATTCCAACTTTGGGAATGCATAAGAATGATGCCATGTTAATATTATTGTTTTCACAAGATTTAATCATGGCAATTATCATTTTGCATGGCCCATGCAAGAACCACCTTATTCTAGTCCTTTGGATTTTATTTGGTTCTTTTCTTGAGTGGATCACCTCTCATCTCTCTCCCCCTCCTTTGGCTTGCTCTAGTTGGTCTTGATAAAAAGCCACCACCATGAGCTACTCCAACAAACCTCACCATCTTTTATCTCTTCCACTCCTTGTCTAGGTCTTGCTTGCTCTTTGCTTGATCTTGCTTGATCTTGACAAAAACCCTAATCCATCAACCTCCCTCTCTTATCCTCTATCTATCATCTACCCCACCTTCACCATACCCCTCTCTCCTAAACCCTAAACCGAGCCTCCCTAGCTCCCTTCCTCTCTCTCGGCCTCTCTCATCTCTCTATCTTGCAGGCCCCACATGGCTACCCCTCTGCCCTGCAGGCCCCACCTGACCACCATGACTTGCCCTAGCTACCCTCTACCCAAGCCCTAGCCCGAGCCATACCTCCCTCACTCCCAACCCTAGCTCTAACCCGAGCCTACCCCTCTCTCTCTCTGCCTGGTGTGCCCCACACCGAACCACCCCTCCTTGGCCTCACCCTGCCCCACCTGGAAGCCCTGCCTGCGCCTGCCCTGCTCCTGCCCGGCCCGAGCACGTGAAGGAGAGGAGGGAAAAAGGTGGCCGAGCCACCTTTAACCCTACCCACTCCCCCACGGCACCTCCCTCTCCCTCCCTGCTTTACCACCACCTCACGCCTCCTCTGCCCTCCCAGATCCGCTCCAGGGTCCTGCCCTCTCCCCTCTCTTCTTCACCGCCACCACCTACCCCAACGCCGACCACCGTCGGCCTCCATCTCCCCTACTCAAACCAGCCGGTGGCGTGGCGCTCAAGGGTGTCAAGGAAGATCACGTGGTCCCTCTGCTTCGCCCTGAAACCGCCAGCGAGGAGGAGAAGCCCAGGAGCGCCGGTACCAGCGCTGCACCGACGCCAAACCCTAGCTCCAGACCGTCTGCCTTGTCGCTGATCTACCGCTCCCTGCCCGATCCGACGCCACCGACAGCCTCGCGGTGAGCCTCTCCACCCCCCTGACATGGTCCCCTTCGCCGTGCAGCCCTAGATCCACCGGCCCTTTCGTCGATCGCACTCTACGCGCCGCCGCTCGCTTCTGTTGGCTTGCTCCCGCACCACATAGCCCATATCTAGGCCGCGTCTGACCCTCTAACACCTACCCGCCCTATCCGCAGCGGTAACCGCCGCTGAGCGCGAGCCCTAGGTCGCGGGTTCGAGTCCCCCCGCGTGCGCGCTCCGCCTGTCGCGCATCGATCTCTCGTCAGAGTTTCAGAGAAGAACAACAGTGCACACGTGGACATTTTGCGCTTACCCCCCACCTTTTTGACTCCTGTAACCCGCGCTCCTCTCGGTCCCACTAGTCAGCCTCAGTGGCCTTCTTCCAGAAAACCCCCTGGCCTCTTTTAATCTCAACCCGCGCTCTAGCCCTAGCCCCACCTGTCAGTCGCTGCAACCCCCACCCTTGACATGTGGGCCGTAGCCGCTGGGCCCGCTTGTCAACCGCGTGGGTTAGCCAGAGCCGCGGTAAGAAAAGTTTTTCTGCGCGCGTGGCCCAACCCGTTTGACCCCACCCGTCAGCGTCAGTGGCTGGGTCTGTCTGAGTATAAAAAGGATTTCTGTTTTCTGTTTTGATTTAAACCTTTTTCAAATTATTTTAAATTCAAATTTTAAATCTGTTTTTAATATAACTTTTAAAATACAAATCCAAATAATACAAATAATATATGTTTTGAAATCAGAAAAATGTGAGGAATTCAATTATGGCCTTCAAAATATATTTTGAACACATTAAAATTTCAAGTTGATTTAAATTACATTAAAATGCCCTTTTGCCTTAATTAATTAATAACTTTTGTTTTATAACTCCAAATTTAACAAATAATATGTCTAAAATGATTAGCTCGACGAGACCTTTCTGTTTATGCATTCCTTTATCTGTTTTGCAGCATGCATCATATAAATATAATATATACAGCAACTAATATAAGGTTAAAATGTGGCCAAAACTCAATAAAATGGTTTCTTCTTGTATTCCACACCTCACCCATGCCATGCTACTTTATTGCCATGCAAATTGTGCATCATTCATCATGGCATGATTGATTGCTTGTCGCATTTTATTCATATGCTTGTGCACTTTATTTATGTTGGCCCTTGTTTGTTTGGTTCTTCTTTGAATAGACGCTGAGCAGGGGATATATCAAGAGAACCAGGAGCACTACCCAGATCCATCCCTTGCTTCAACTGAGCTGCCAGGCAAGCACTACCACATGCTTGCATACATATAGCACCTATTTCCTCTATCTTATTCTTGCATCATTGAGTCGCGATTGCATTAAACTGAATCCCAAGTACTGCATAGCCTTTACTTTTAAACCCCACCGAAGCTTGTTCCTCCATCCCATGAGCCATTACCACAGGAGTTGTTTGAGCCATGCGAGTCCTAGAATAGCATGTGTAGGGTATGTGAGTGTCTGATGGATAACGAGGTACCTATATAACTTAATCTGAGTAGTAATGGGATAACTAATGAAAGTGGCATCGGTGAGCCATATTTGCTATTTGGTTTTTCAGGCTCACTTGTGTCCCGTAGGACCCCGAGTACTTGATTCCTGTTCCTTGAATATTCGCGCTATCCACATCCGGGAGGCTTATGAACCCCCCTGAGCCAGAGCTTGATTCATTCTTATTTCTTGGGGCCACAAACTAGTTTGAGGTTTTATTTACTATCCTGTAATTATGCCATGCTTTACTGCTTTATTTAAATTGTGCGAGGTACTGCACACTGTACTGTTTAGGAAAGCGGAGTGTTTTCGCGGTATCGACAAGCCCAGTCACATTTTCGGTTTTCCAGTCATTTACAGCCATTGACGCAAACCTTGAGTCCGTCTCGGAGTCGGCCAACTTCGTCGCGGGTAGCTTAATGGGGTGGCCCCCTGAAATATTTCTGAATCCTGTGATCGCTTTGTCGTGACCGCCTCGTTGGGTTTTGATTTGGTTTTTCCGAGGTTGATCGAGTGTGTGTTGCTATTTGTGCACCCCTGCAGGGTAAAACTTTCTGAAAGCCGTGTCCGCGGTTATGGACGACTTGGAGCACAGTTTCTCGATCATAGACAAGCATAACTAAAGTACCGCTTTTAATCTGACTAAGTACCTGACTAGTAAATAGTGCAACACTCATGGAATGGATAATAAAACTGCCAACGGATGGGGGGTTGTTTGTCCGCTTCCTCATCGGTAAGCGGGGAGGAGGATGGATCTGTGGATATTACCGATATTACGGTTATAACTGTTGTTTTTAATTCACGGACATCCGTCTATCTCTGGTTAGGCGAATGGTTAGCGAGTGCCTTTAGAATTGTTAGGGTTTATCTTTTGCTGCAATTGCGTCACCCCAGGTTGTGTCCCCTTTAGAGGCATAAAGACTTGCTGAGTACCCCTAGGGTCTCACACGATAAATTGTTTGATTCAGATGAATAGGTAAACTCGCAAGATGGATACTGGGTGGAGGAGACGGACGAAGTGGGCAACGATCATTCGGTGTAGAGATTCCGGGAATGGGGATCTGTGAGATCTATGGGCGGGATGTGCTTATTTATGGGGCATCTTATGCCAATTTGCTTCTTATCCGTACTCGGATTTTGTCTTCCGCTTCCGCCTGATACTCTGATGTTTGATGTATGAGGAGATATCCTAAACTATTATATCTATCTAGGATATTTGGATCTTGCCGTATGGCGTTCCTATATTTCCTTTCTTTTTAGATGGAATGGCTCTGATGTACTGTTGTATGGTGGCTTGCATACATACTCATTTGTGTATGTAGTTGATCCCTTCGCCTGCCGATTACGCCGCCCGTTCTTGTCTCGATGTTTGGAAATGGTTAGGACGGCCGAAAGGTCTACCTGTGAGTGGCATTTGGGCCCCACCGTACTATTTTAACCATTTCCGCTCATCCAGGCTTGAAACTAGGAGCGTAATTCACCGAGGTAGTTACAAGGAGGGCGAGCGATGGTTACTTATGTTGCTCATATAACTATTGTACTAATTAACGAGCGTCCGTCCATCTCTGGTTGGGCGGACGTCTAGCGTGTCTCTATAGAACTTTGTAGCTATTATCTTTCGCTGCAATTGCATCACCCCCCAGGTTATTCCCTTTAGATGCATTAAGACTTGTTGAGTACCCCTAGGGTCTCACATGATAAATATTTGGTTTAGATGGACATGTATACTCTCAGGAAGGCTACTGGGTCGAAGAGACCGATGATGGTGGCAACGATTGTCCGGTTTAGAGATTCCGAGGATAGAGATCTATCTGTGGACGGGATGTGCTTATTTTCAGGCCATCTTATGCCAATTTGCTTCTTATTCGTACTCAGCTCATGTTTTCCGCTTCCTCTTGATACTCTGTTGCATGATGTATGAGGATGTATCCTAACTATTATATCTATCTAGGATATTTGGATCTTGCCGTATGGCATTGAATATTTCTATTTCTATTGTTTTAGATGGTGTAGATCTGATGTCTATTGTATCTCGCTAACATACATACTTATTTGTGTATGCTTTGATTGTTTTACCTGTCGATTACGCCGCTCGCTCTAGTCCTGATGTTCTAAAAAGTGGGTGGGATGGTTGGTCGGTACCGTGTCCGACTCCACGAGGTGGGCCTACTATGTGTGGCTGTGCGGCCCCACGGTAGTACGTCCTGTCCACTTTTGGTTCATCCAGACTTGAGCTTAGAGCGTAAGGTACGAGGTATTACATAAACACACCTGAATGACAACATATTTTTTTCCCGAGAACTTGCTCATGATTGACTTCTTTAATATATAGTAGATAGGTCCCTAACAAACAAAAATATTCAGTTTGATGGTTAAGAAAGCAAATGGCAGAAAATTAGTGATAAATAACTCACCTACCTTCTTTCTTCCTCCTACAAAAATAATACATTAGTCTGCAATTTGCAATACATGCTTATGTCTATCAAGAACTAAATAAGTAAGCACAACATGATTAAGCAGAACAGATTCATGAATCAAATTTTACTATTTTGCGGAGGAGAATGGCCGGCAGTGATGACAAAACAAATAGATACCTATGGTCACTGATATAAGAAATATAGGTATAGGACATGACTGGGTATCAATCAATCAAGGCTAACAAACAACTAATGAAGTTTTGCAGCCTCCATATAGATCTACAAAGCATATGCCTCTTCCTACACATAATGCCATTTTGCAAATAAAATGAAAAATTGCAAACATAATTATATATTTAGATAATAGCCAAGAATATTCATCTATACATCTCAAATATCAGTATGGAATATGGAATGTAGTATCTTATAACTCTCCATTTCCAAAAAAATTAATTTTTTGACGTATAATAGTGAGAAAACATTCCTTCAAGATGCTAGAACAAAACATCCTGAAATAAACAAGAAAAATGTGAAATAAGAAAATAAAGTTCAAACTGAAACAATAGAGTGGAGCACAAGGGAGAGTGATAGGCCACATCGTCCAGGAACAGCTCCGCAATGGCATTAGAACATTAACAACAAAGACACGACACATTGTTCCTCTCCTTCCTCTTGTCCTCTTACCATCTCTTATATAGGTGTATATTTAGGTACATAATATTGTTGCATCCAACAGTATCCATAATTGGTAGTGCAAGATAAGCTAATGAGTTACACATACAATTTTTGGTGACAGGAGTTAGTAGAACAACTTCTTCGCAGCAAGGTTTCCATTTCACCAATATGGCACCCACTGATTTGTTAATGCAGGTGAAACTATCGCACCCACTGAAAAAACCCAAAGTCAATGTTTTAATATACAGATTAATGTACCGTTAATATACATATGTCATCCTAGAAAGATAAGAGAAGAAATAATAGCCAAATTGAAGGATCAACAACAAAACACGCATGGTACCATTAATGTATTAACCATGTATGACTGTAAGTTCTCTAACGTTGTTGAAATTCTACTATTTGACTTTCAAGTAAAGAAAACTAATCGGTGGTGTGCGCAGTAAAGGAAATTAGCAAATAATTATCTATTTTCACCACCCAGGAAATTATAGTTCCAAATTTTGGCACAAAAAGTTATGCTCCCAAATGCCATAGGATAGGGGTATTGGTGAATACACACCATACAACCACTAAAGCCAAGCAAAGAGAACTGAATCCAACTTTGAATCAACATGATCTAGCAGTTCCCTTGCAATATTAAGAGAACACGACTTTTTGAAAAGATTTAACCCTGCAGGGGTGTATAACTTTACCCACACGTATCAAGCAACTCTTAATGCTAAATATTATTAGTCCTCTTCCTTGGAAGGCCGACAGAGGGTGGTTGACCATGACTTTTACCTTGCTTTCGTCGAGACCATGAGTCGTGCCCTAAGAAGGGTTCCGCTGTAATGGGTCAAATCCTGAAGTCGGTCCCTAGAGATGTGAGGCAAGATTGGTTCACCAGGGTCTCTATTGACTCCAAGCAACCCGGCCATGCTTCCGTACCTGTCATGATGCACCTCCTTATTGTCCTCTTTCCAAAACATTTTCAATGTGTATGCCAAATGGAAAGCCTGAACTATGTGACTCATGAAATCTACTTGGAAAGTTAGTTGAGGGGTTCCAAGTAGGGCTGGACATAAAACTCGAAACTCGACGAGTTTAATGAGCACTCGTTTGCTCGGCCCGTTCGAAATCGACTCGTTTCGTTAACGATCTGAGCTGAGCTACAATTTTTGCTCGATATCCTTAACGAGCTAAACGATCCAGTTAATGATGTTTGTGAGCTACTCGTTAAGCTCGGTAACAACCAAGGTAAGGCCCACTTATGTTGCTACATGTTTAATCTGGCAGCTCATCTAAGGCAAACATCTAGCCCATTGAGTAAGACTGATCAATCCAGGAGCGAGAGAGACCGACCAAAGACCTTACCCTAGACTCTGCCGATCGATTCAGAATATTTCTCATATGTCTCTTCAACTCGTCATCTCCCACTACATAACCCATCTCCATCTTCTTGATCTGGATCTGCTGACCGTGGCGCTGACCAAACCCTGCAGAGTGTCATTTTAATTTATCGGTATGCCTCTATCTGAGGTTGATGCATTTTCATAACGAGCAGCTCGTGAGCGCTCATTAACATCTAATGAACTAAGCTGAGCTTTACTTTTTTGCTCGTTATCCTTAACGAGTTTAATGATCTGAGCCTTAATGAGCATGAGCCTTAGTTCCAAGTCTCTGTGTGGCTGTATGCTCGTCTCGGTTCCAAAGGAAAGAACTCAGTTTCTGGTGGTGGCGAGCATGGGACTACAAAAAAAACACCCAACGTGGCCTCCCATTCAGCCCTTAGCATGTTCATCTGTCAACTTCGATCATATCTCCATCTCCTACCTTTTTAGATTTTTGACGTCGCCGATTCATCATATGGATGGATCAAACATAACTACTAACCACGGCTAAGTTTGATGGTCGTAGAAGCTCTAGCAGCGATTACATCCCAGACCTATATATGCTAGGAGAAGTGGGTCAAGTGTATAAGGATATAAAGGGAAACTATGCAGCATATAGGTAACTCTAGCTACTGACAAAAAACCACATTTGAATCGTATGCATCATGGCGAGAAAGTAGATACTTTATAAAACATAGGTTCAGAATGAGAGGCTACGCTTGCATTGTGCTTCAGTATACATGTATGGATCTTCGGTGTCATTGACTTCAGTCTCGGGCTCGGATCCTATCGTTAAGAAGCAATACCGAAAAGAAAGACAACATTCAAGACAATGTACAATGCAATTCTTAAGCAACATGTATGACATGTCAGATTAGAGATCCTACACTAACCCTAGGTGCAATATCGATTTAAGTGGGTTCGAAATGCCCTGGAAAAGGCACACCATCGAACCCACATGTAATTAAAGGGGTTCGGTGTTCCTCTAGATATACTAGGTTTTATGTTGGTTGACAGTGTATGATGATAGGTTTAATAGGTAAATGTCATTTTTTCTGAAATTTTTGATATGTTATACATAATTTTCGAACTTAATATGAATTACTTATAAATTTTATAAGATTATAAGAATTTCTGCCATTTTAAATCATTTATGAAAATATTAAAATAACTAGTAGGTGGACCCCACGGGGTATTATTAATTATAGAATTAAAAAGAATTATGATGCACAGTGACGTCAGCATGCCGACGTGGATCCCGACGTTAGGCCGACGTGGACAACGGGTGACATCACCACGACGTCGCATGGCTACCACGTTGGAAGGTGGCGTTCACCGACGACATAGGCCAGCCCAGCAAGCGCGGGTAGGCGCGTTGGAAAGAGCTCGGCGAGGCAAACCACGTAGTGGTGGCACAACCCCTTTATGGTCGTTGGAGCTCCACCTAAGACGAGCTTATGCGGCGGCGAACTCGGGCTCACGACGCGACGGTGCTACAAGAGATAATGGAACAAACGGAGGGTGCCCTAAGCACCAGAGGCTCACCAGCTGCAAGACAAGCTTTATGGAGAGGCATGGGACATCCGAAAACGATAACAAAGGCAGCGACCGGAGTCGGAGAAGGAGGTGACGATTGAATCATTAGAGGGCTCCTTGGCCTGCGCTGACTAGGGCAATCGACTGAGGTGACCAAGGCGGACACGGCCTTGAGCTCAGAACGGCGAGGGGAGGTGAGGAACTACGGCGACCTAGAGCTCCCGCAAGCTAGGGTTTGGAAGAGGAGAGAAATGGGGAAGAAGGAAAGGATAGGGTTCATCCGTGCGACATAGGGGTTCTTATAGGCAATCAGAGCAGCGACGACATGAATCTCAGCGCGAGCGGGCATCTGAGCGGCGGCGGACGGCGCGAGCAGCGCTAGCAAGCTGCTTCGCTCAACGTTGGCCTTCTAGCGATGAAGAAGAAAGGGAGAAAGAGGAGTGAGCGGTACAGGCCGCGCACTACAAGAAATGTTTCCATCCGCAATGATTTGACCTGTCGGTCGTCGTACAAGGCGTGTCTTTTGGGTCGAATTTCTTCGCTCGACCGTGGCTGATCGAATCCCCCCCTCCAAGTTCTGCCCCTCTACTATGACAAAATCGCTAAAATCATGGACGAAACTCGGTTGGCACGTGGCAGAAGTCAGATGTTCGGTTCCTCGTGCGATGTTGACTTGCCGAAATATTTTGAGGCGTGTAGGTCCCGGATGTCAGTGTCTCTAGTGGACCATACTTTTCAGTCGCGTCTCCCTGATTTGAAGTCGATAACGTTGCTCGACGCATCTGCCGTTTCATCTACCATTTAGTCAGGCTGATGGGTCCTACATATTAACCTCTCATTAGAAGAATCGTGTGTACGATGGAATTTTTTTCCTTGGCTCGTGCCTCCCTGATGTGAACTCGATAACGTTGATTGATGCGTCAGCCTTTTAATCAGGCTGGTGGGTCCGCATGTTAGCCTCTCATTACAAGAATCAAATGTATGATGGATTTTTTTCTTCGCTCGCGCTTCCCTGTTCCGGACTTATAGGGTTGCTCGAGGCATCCGTCGTTTGGTCACGCTGCTAGGTCCGACATGCTAGTATCTCATTAGAAGGAACGTGTGCATGCTGGACTTTTTTTTCGCTCGCGCCTTCCTGTTTCGAACTCGATAACGTTGCTAGGTGCATCAGCCGTTTATTCAGATTAATGGGCCCCACATGTCAGCAATTCATTAGAAGAAACGTGTGAATGCTGGGCTTTTTTTTTTCTTTCGGTCACGTCCGTTCTTTTGATATTTTTAACATATCTCGATGCAGCCGTGTATGCCCTGGCTGGTGGGTCCCCGATGTCAGTCTCTTTGTACAAGTACTTAACCATTTTTAAACCCGTCCATTAAATTCGAGGGACGCTGCACTGGATCGGCGATGTCAGCCTCACCATAAAACAATATTGCTAAAAAAATATAAACCCAAGATATGTACGTGTAGAGGATTCAAAATCAAGACTTTCAATGGATGTAAACTGAGTGTGTCGCCACTACACCAACGATATTTCTAGAAAAAATATCATTAAAGATTTGTTAGTACCTAGTGTAACTTATTTATTAGTCTTCTTAAAAAGATTTTTTATGTCCATGTTTATCTCTTCTAAAATTAAGGGTATCACTCACATCTAAATCTAATCTATTATAATATATAAACGTACATGACAGGCTAACCAAAAAATTAGAGAAATAGACTAGAAATTCTCACAATAAACAGAAACATCTGGTCGTCAATTTTTACAGTCTAAATTTACGGCCCATAGATCAACAAATAATCAATTTGGCATTGAAGTGAAAGAAAATTATCCACCTTTGCCACGATTCGCCATACCAACATATCTTCGCTCAAACCCTAAACCAATCTGACTGCATATTTTTCTCCTACTAGGTCGGTCGGCGGCCGCGCGCTGTCACCGTCCTAGATCGCTCAACTGTTAGGGTAATTACACGACGATCTGACTATATTTTTCTGTCCAGCCATGTGCATTGTTGCTGTCCTAGAGAGAGATCCATTGTTCGTCTAACTAAGCGACAATTTGATTACTTTTTCTCCCTGAGACATCAGCGGCCGCGCGCGTTGTTACCATCCTGAATCGCTCCACGTAATCAAGCGAACAAGGGACGATGTGGTGCAAAGGTATGTATGTGGTTAATCCACGGTACAATTCCAATCTGTATGTATGCTAATTCACCGGTCATGTCGGTTCCACTTTCTAGGATCTCATCACGTGGATGCTCAGGTAAAGATTAGCGATAGTTATGCAGCACAGTAGTAATCATGCGGAGCTATACACGGACGATCCATCGTTGTGATCAATTCCAACGCACGACAATGAAGACACTAGAGGTGATACCCGACCCTGGCTTCACCTGCAAGAGCGAGTAAGTTTGAACTAGAATTTTTACCTGAAAAGCATGCGAATTGAATGAAATACAATGAAGGCATCTCAAGGCCCCATAATTCTGGCAGTGAATTGTTTTTAAAACAAAGAACAGTTGCCCTTCCTTCAATGTTCTCTCAGAATCAAATATAAAGAATGTAACTTACAAAATCTTAGCTAAAAAAAAGTTTGCAAGATTGCTCTTATCTATGAGTTCTGCGCCCCAAATGAAAGAATGAAAAAGAAGAGTAATTTTTTATTTTCAGTATTTTGGCCTTTCTTAGTTGTGTAGCCATTAAAACTTGTCATATTATTTCAAAAAGGCTATTAGGAATTTTTTATTATACTGCATACGTCCTGAAATAAGTGACTTGGTTTTGTGTATAGACGTGTTTTAGTGTATAAATAAATACGAATTTAAAAAAATTAAGTCACTTGTTTCAGAACGGAGAGGTATATTTTGGAAAGATAGACGTGGAATCCTTCATGCAGTTCATGCATATGGTACGACATTAGGCCTGATGATGTTCGTCGGTACAATGGATGCATTTTCTCTCCTTTTCTTGTATTAATTACTATATTAATATTCTTCTATTTTCCCAAGATGTTCTACCTCCAATTAATATTCTAGACAATGGTTCAGATCCGAAGCCATGGTGGTTGACCGTTTCTCAGCAAAGTAGCTTGTACTACTAAAATTGCAGTTGCACATCTACGTGTTCTGCAGCATTCCGAGTTCAAGTAAAATTAAATAACTACTCCCATTTTCTTGGTACTTTAGAACGATCTTGTATTACTAACACAAAAAGTCACTTTGAGTTTTCTTTGTCTCTAATATGCTTCACTCCGCCAAGGTATTTTACTTCTTATATACACCTACAGTAGCTCATGTATGTGGCAAGATCATATAAATTAAGTTCAATTGGGAGTGACCAATTATTCATCTTCTTTGATGATGTTACCGTCATTTATACCTTTTGTATGTTTCTTCACCGACTCTGAAGGAGAGAGTCTTCAATCCAGTAGCTCTTTACGTTAATAATCCCACAAACACTTACGATCTTATATAACTACCAAATATTTTTGTTTAGTCCAGCACCGAGTAAATGCTCAGGGGTTGGAAATTATTTAGGTACACGTGATCAGGAAATATATATCACCACATGTACTGACCCGAAGGAGCTCCTTCCCTGCCTGCACGATTAGATGAATTAGCTTGTCATTTTCCTAGATTTGGTTGTGGTTATTACATATTAGAGATGTGGTAAGATCAACCTACTGTTCCAAATAATTTGCTGGTCAATTTCTATCTCTGAATCATGCAATATAGTATTAGTCTCTCCAAAGGTAATATGTAAAAAAATAAAATATTTTGCATCTAAAGCATGTGTGTCCTCTAACTTTATGTTCAATTTAACCTATCCCATACTCTGAAGTAGAGAACAACATATTGGTTCGTGCATAACTAGGTAAAATATTCTCTATAGCGATGCTTCCTCCGGTGTTGACGATGGTACTGAAGCACCCAGATGTTTGGAACAAAGAGATGTGAAGAACAATGGGAATAACTCAACTCTCATGTCCTAAAGTACTTGATTGATTTCTGAATAACTCTTATGTAATCTATTGTTCATAAGTTCTATGAACTCGACTGGTACTTGTACATGATTGATGTACTCCAATGTTCTTGACCAAATGATTTATCCCAATGATTTATTCGTAAAATTTAGTGTTTTTCTCTAACGATCCCTCGAAGATATAATTAGCATTTATACCATTAAGTATACCATTATGTTTCTTACCACTCTTCCTATATGTCTTTTCGAGATCAAAGTTCACTGTCGACATTCTATAGTTCCTGATGCATGCTATGAGCGGTCTGGGATTTGACTATTATGGTTTGGGATTTGACGGTTACGTAGATTGTATTTTAAATATTGGTTGCATTGAATGTAGTGTTACAAATTTGAAACTAAACTTGCTTATGGTAAGTTGGGCACAGGAAGGAAAAGTTGTAGTATTGTGCTCAGAACATTTGTTTAATGCATAACGTAGCTTCTATTTATTTTTGTTCTACAGATTGTCACGAAATGATTTATAGGATGTTGCATATATTTATTACATTTTCTTACCATTCTTCGTATATGTCTTTCCGAGATTGAACTTAATTGCAAACGTTCTATTGTTCCTAATGCATGCTTCAGCGCTCTGGGATTAGACTGTTACATATATTATGGTTTAACTGTTGGTTCCCTTCAATGTTAGTGTTACAAATTTGAAACTAAACTTGCTTATGGTGAGTTGGGAACAAGAAGGAAAAGTTGTAGTATTATGCTCAGGACATTTGGTTAACGCATACTGTAGATTTTATTTTTTGTTATACTGCATTTTAGATTTGGATCTTTTTCGTATTTTAAAATAGTGAAAAAGTCAAATAAGAGGTGTTAAGCTTTTTATCATTCTGGCATCAAGCTATTTTGCCACAGGACCTCCCCTATAGTATCGTCACCGCAGTAGAGTTTAACCACCAAATTCGGGATGGATTGGTGTGGTTCCTCTACGCCTAGGACACCATAATATCGAACCATGAACGACGAAATCATTTATAGGCCGTTGACATATATTTCTTACATTCTAATAAATTATTTTTGAGCTCAAGAAGAGGCCCCATTTTCTAAATATGTTTATCACTTGCAAGTCACCAGTTTCGTACTTAGATTCCCGCTATGTGAATTTCTTTGTGTTAGTTGATATATTCAACTGCAAGCACAATTCAGCACATAGAAGTTTTTTTAGAGGATTTAGCGCTTAGAGGTAAAGAGTATTAAAAATGCTTCCATTGATATTGATTGCTTATTCTATGTTCTTACATGCTGCACAAACTATGCTTTATATATACTATATATACTGAAAGTCATAAATAATTTTTAGTGCAATTTAGCTATTAAGATGATCAGTTGCATGTCATTTTAATTTTGTAAGGTCCTATAGTTCATTACTTTTTGACACATCCTAGGTCTAGAATTGTTGTACGAACTAAGAAGGCTGTGCCACCACAAAATATAAAAAGCATGTATGTTAGCATTGCCTCCTTATTCCCACAAATATATTGTCCATGTATTACTGGAGGGAATAAATTACTAATGTGTGTATTTCTGTGCCTTCTCAATATTGGGGTTCAAAATTTCTTCTTCACAATTTCCTATCTAGCCGCTTTTCCCCCTTTCATTGATGGATCAGAATTACTATGATGGTTAAGATCCACCATGTGAAATAGTAGAGAATATATATATATATATATATATATATATATATATAGAAACCCTATTCAGCATCCAGGGTGCAGAATACTTATTTTGCACCCCACATATTTTTATGTTCTCACATACATAAATTTATGTTTTGTATACTAATAATTATGTTCATATTCATCAGAAACGTAAAAAAATGACATAAAAATACGATTTATGAGTCATTATAGTGTAAAAAACATAGAAAATTCGCATTTTACGCCGTATTTTTTTACGACATGTCTAAATTTTTTTATGTTCTTCTTGACTTCCGAGATAAGAGAAAATTTACGTGACGTAAAAATCATGTACGGTTTGAAAGATAGGGGATGGATTAGAATAACTATTCTACACCCTGGGTGTCAAATAGCGCCACTCTTATCTCGGAAGTCAAGAAGAACATAAAAAAATTTAGACATGTCGTAAAAAATTTATTTACATGCCATAAAAAATACGTCGTAAAATGCGAATTTTCTATGTTTTTAACACTATAATGACTCATAAAACGTATTTTTATGTCGACTTTTTTACGTTTCTGATGAATATGAACATTATAAGTATACAAAACATAAATTTATGTATGTGAGAACATAAAAATATGTGGGATGCAAAATAACTATTCTGCACCCTAGATGCTGAATAGGGTTTCTATATATATATATATATATATATATATATTTCTCACATTTTGAGATGAATGATTTAAGTGTGTATGTTTGTCGATCATTCGGTAGAAATATAAGTTAAATTCATTGTGCCTTCTAACACACTAATAATTTTATTTGTACCTATCCTATCACGTCATTAATTTTGCCACTTCCAAGCCTATGAAAAACAAACTCCACATATGGTATGTTCTTGATAAAGATTGTAAATTCGTCGATTTTTATCTTTATTCAATTTAGCTTAGAAAAAACAAAAACGATAAAGATGTTGCACATGTGTGCGAACCACTGTGCTAGTTTATAAAATGCAACATGATGAAGTAGTTTCTTAAAAACATGTGTGGACAGAGTTTTTTTAAGAGGTGCGGTCAATGCCAAAATGCTGAATTAAAAATATTTTGGCTATTCTACATAGGCTATGCTCGATGGGTTCCTTTATCAAATTTCATTAGGCTGTGCTCAACAGTCCCCTGACCCCGAAAAGGCCGAATTAAAAATGATATGAGCTATGCTCCATGAGCTCCTTTCTCAAATTTCACTGGGCAGTGGTCAGCAGTCCCCTGACACCGAAAAGTCTGAATTAAAATGTTTTGGGCTAAAGAGAGGCCGAGTGGGCTAGATTTCTTCTTCTTGTTAACAAAAATTGCATCGTGATATGGCTCGGCCGGATTCGAAACAAAGACCTCACAAAGTGAGGTGGAAAAGCGATAATTCTTGATAGATATTCATGTAATAATTTAGCAGTACAAAATAAGACAAAAATATCGACAAATTTGCAATTCATATTTAGCAACACTTGACAGATTCAGTAACATTTCAAAGTGACCGATTCAGCAATATATACAGGAAAATTCAATAGCAGTACAAAGAGAATCAGTTCTTGTTTCAGCTCTAAAAACTATGTCGCATGATCAGTTTGCCCTTTTCTCCAGACACACTCGAATATTGGAGCAAGCAAAACTGATGATCAAGTCTTCTTCTGATTACCTTCTTTTCACATCAATGCCTGTGTGACCCCCATATGCAACCCGAAATGCCCAAGTCTCATCTAGATTGTGACAAGGCCATGTTTCAAAATAAAAGCAAGACAAGTGTCAGTACATCAGTATTAGGTCCACAAAATGCTTTAGTACTAGCAACGACAGAAAATTTGAGAGATTTAGTAGATTTCTTGCTTGAAATTCAACAGCAGTACATAGAGAATCAGTTCTTGTTCCAGCTCAAAAAATCTTAGCTCACGACCAATTTTTCCTTTTCACCGAACACACTTGATCATTGGAGCAAGCAAAAATCATGATCAAGTCTACTTCTGTGTAAATACCTCCGTATCACGTTAATGCCCGTGTGACACCCATATGCAACCCGAAATGCCAAGGACTCATTTAGACCGTGACAACGCTAAGTTTCAAAAGAAAAGCAAGACTGCTCCAAGTTTCAAAAGAAATTCCAAGCACACCCATATGCAACCTGAAATGCCAAGAACCCAATATTACAGAGGAAAGAATGAATGTTCCTCTCAAAACACAAAGCTGCAGGAGGTGGGTGATACGTTGCAAACGTATCTATAATTTTTGATGTTCCATGCTTGTTTTATATCTACTTTCTTATGTTTTGTCCACACTTTGGAGTATTTTTATACAATTTCTTGGACTAACCTATTACCAAGATACCACAATGCCAGCTGCCTGTTTTTTGCTATTTTTGGTTCCAGGAAAGTCAGAAAATGAATATTCTCGGAATTGGAAGGGACAAAAGCCAAAATCAATATTTTACCGGAAGACTCACGGAGCCAGAAGACGAGACGGAGAGGGGCCACACGATGGCCACACCACCCCTAGGCGCGGGTGACCCCTGGCCATGCCACCAGGTGGTGTGGGCCCCCTGGCCACCCACCGACCTTGACTCTTCGCCTATAAGAAGCCTCCTGATGCATAAACCCTAAATCGAAAAGCCTCCAACCACGAAAAGTTCCGCAGCACCACCGCCACCGAAGGGGAGATTCGGGGGATAGAAAGTCTCTATTCCGGCACCCTGCTAGGACGGGGAAGTGCCCCCGGAGCAATCTCCATCGATCTCCACCACCATCTCCATCGCCATTGCTGATTCCCATGATGAGGAGGGAGTAGTTCTTCCTCGAGGCTAAGGGTTCTACCGTAGCTATGTGTTCATCTCTCTCTCTCTCTATGCATGATCATATTGTGATCACGAGCTTTGTAATCAAGTAGATCTACTTTGCTACTCAAGTGCTTTAATAGATCTCTGCTCTCCCCATGTGTGTGAAAGTGACAACGTGCACACCATGGTGGCACTTAGGCTAGAGATTACAAATACTTGTTATGAGTTATATTTGCAATTGGATGTTTCTATGAAATTGTGGTGTTTGTTGGAACCATCTAGTGCTCAAGGTGACGGTGTGGGGTTATCTAGATGGGGAAAGCGAACTTCGAGAGTGCTGTTATAGCCCTACCATGGATTAGAGTGTCCAACCGGAGAGTAGTATCATAAAGAAAAGATATTTATATGAGAGTGTTCACTAGCGAAAGTATGATCCCTAGGCCTTGTTTCTAAGCATTGAAACACCGTTTGCAACTAGATCTATTATATGTTTGCTTGGTTCTATCTTTATTTCAGATTGCCTTTAGTCTTTTCCACGCACCATCAAAGCTATTTTCTGGCACCGTTACCACTTATAATTATCTATACCACTTGTATTTCACTATCTCTTCGCCTAACTAGTGCACATATACACCTGAAAAGTGTATTGGGTGTGTTGGGGACACAAGAGACTTCTTGTATCTTGATTGTAGGGTTGCTTGAGAGGGATACCTTTGACCACTTCCTCCCTGAGTTCGATAAACCTTGGGTAATCCACTTAAGGGAAACTTGCTGCTGTTCTACAAACCTCTGCACTTGGAGGCCCAACAACTGTCTACAAGAATAGAAGTGCGTAGACATCAAGCTATTTTCTGGCGCCGTTGCCGGGGAGGTAAGGTAAAAGGTACTCACATCCTCCGATGTGAGTGCTCGAAGTTATTTCATTTAGATTCTGCAATTTTGTCTTGTTGTTTCTTGTTTTCACTAGTTAGGCTTAATGGAAAACAACAACAAAAATTAGGGATCTTTTTAGTATTTTCCTAATGTAGAACATGAATTGTCTGAAAAGAAAATTAAAAAAACCATGGAACTTTCTTTGCATGCTAATAGCAATATTATTAGTATGAATCTTTTGAACACCTTTGTTACTAATGCTATGGAAACATCTAAGCTTAGGGAAGTTAGTTTTTATGAAAATAATCTTTTTAGTTCCCCAGCTTTAAAGAAGAAAATTTCCTCTGATGATACTTTATCTTCCATATGTGGTAATTCTAATGATACTTGTGGTAATTCTAATGATACTTGTGATACTTCTAATGAATCTTTTGAACACCTTTGTTACTAATGCTATGAAAGCATCTCTTTTAAAATACCTATAAAAATTGTTGAATGTGTTATGAACAACTGTTATTTGGGAGATGGAACTGTCCATCTGGTGATCATTTACTCTTTATACACAAATTATGCGAGTTGTTCAAGTGTGCAGGTATTTCAATGAACCATGTTAAGAGGAAGCTATTCCCTTTTTCACTCAAGGGCAAATCAAGAGAGTGGTATGAGATACTAGATGATCCTAATCATTTGGAGTGGAAGGAACTTGAATCTCTCTTTTACTCTAAATTTTATCCTCCTCATGAAATTCATAAAGATAGGAATTACATTTATAATTTTCATCCACATGATGGAGAAAGTATTGCCGAAGCATGGGGGAGATTGAAGTCACTAATGCTCAAATGGCCCATTCATGAGCTCCCCAGTAATATTGTTATTAATAATTTCTATGCAAGGCTTTCAGGACATTACAAGGACTATCTAGATACTTGTTTAGAGGGATACTTCACAAGTAAGGAGGTCAAAGCTAAGTGGGATCTTCTTGAAACAATTCAAAGCAATACCGAAGATTGGGATAACAACAAAGGTAAAGAACCAGGTATAAACTATGAGTATGATTGCATTAAGTCTTTCGCTGAAACTGCTAATTTTCAAGAGCTTAGTGCTAAATATGGTCTTGATCCTCAAATTCTTATTGATGGTTTTAGAACCTTTGCTTCTCATATTAATGCTCCTAAAGAAAAATGGGACATGTATCATGAGCCTTTTAAAGACACTTGCATGGAAAATGAAATTGTTATTAATGATAGCAATAAACATGCTCAAACCTCTGAAAGTACTATTTCTTATAAGCATGTTAATTTTTGTGGAATACATAGACCTTGTGAGAAGAATCAAATTGAAGAAGAATATTGTATCACCCACAGGAATGAAAAAACTAGAATGTGGTATAGGGCTCTAAATGATCTTGGTAAAAAAGTGTGTGCCCTCTATCCTTTTATTTGTGAACTTTGCTTTGAAGTGGGTCATTTCAATTTTCAATGCTCAGTCCATAATAATAGCCCTTCTAATCCAATGAGTACTGCAAGTTTGTATTGTGATGACATGATCACTCCTAATCAGCATGATGAACTTACATTATTTTTGGGGTGTGAAGAGTTATCAAGAAAAACTTCTTTCGTAGATATGAGTGCATTTGGTATGAATAGTTTCCTGCATGGTTGTCATCTTTATTGTGTTGATAATTTCCACACAAATACTTACATACAAAATATTATAAAAGATGAGATTTTACCAAAATATGATAGGAGGACTAATATGTGTTTTGATCTTATTAATGAAAAGAAGGAATCCTCCAAAGTTTCTTCTATTGTATCTAATAATAAACTAGGGTATATGGAGAAGCTTCCTTTCAAGCCTCTCCCTCCTAAAGAGAAGAAGAAAAGAAGAAGAGGAGGAGTAAAAGGAGAGAGGAACCAGTATTTTCCCCTAAGCATGTTCCTCCTATTATAGTTTTTGATGAGTCTGAACTCGATGATGTTCATATGCCTATTACCTATATTAGTGATCATGATTGGGAAAAGCACACTACTTTTGATATTGAAAATTTCTTCGGTACCAATTCTGAAAATGATGATATTAATAATTGTTGTACTATTAGTGCTATCCAGGTTCCTTCTAATGATGATATGTTTACAAATGAACACACTTTGGAAGATAACTATTCTATTGCTTATGATGATACTATACCTCCAATATATGATGATTGCAATGATGAATATGATATTTTCAGTCTACCTACTATTGAGGACAAAATTAATTATGATTACAATATGCCTCCTATATTTGACGATTATGGTGATGAGAATAATAATGATAGCTATTTTGTTGAATTTACTCCCACTACAATTAATAAGAATGACTCTGTTTATGTGGGGAGTATTAATTCTTTTATGCATGTAGCTCATGATAAGAATGTTTTATGTGATAGTTATATTGTTAATTTTATTCATGATTCTACTGAAAGTTATTATGAGAGAGGGAAACATGGTTTTATGCATCTCAATAATATTAAGTTTCCCCTCTTTATGTTGAAATTTTTGAAGTTGCACTTGTTTTTCTTTACTATGCTTGTTGCTTTCATGACTTGTTTCTTTACAAGATTACTATGCATAGGAAGTGGGTTAGACTTAAATGTGTTTTGAATTTGCTTCTTGATGCTCTCTTTTACTTCAATTCATATTTCTTATGTGAGCATCTTCTCAAACTATCATGCCCAACTTAAAGGCGTTAAAGAAAAGTACTTATTGGGAGATAACCCAAAAGTTTTAGATGAGTCTTAGAAGTTATTACCTCAGTAATAACCGCTCCCTATCCTTTTTATTTTCTTTTTGTGCCAAGAGTAACCTCTAATGAGAGGAAAGTAATGCTTGGGAAAGTTGTTGTCCCGAAACAGATTTTTGTGCTTCACTATAAAAATTCGTGTAAAATATCTGTACGTTGTTTTGAGGCGTGCATTTTTGTGCTTCTGCCCCAGGTTGTTATCTAACTTTCGATAGTTGAACACTTTTAGATTTGAGCAACAGAAGGTCTTCGAAAAAATTGGTTTTTACCCGCTGGTCTGTTTTGACAGATTTCTGCCATTATTTGCATTTGCCTCTTAATCTCTTTCTCTTTGAGTTCTTTTTGATCATTTGAATTTTTTAAAGGAAGTGCTACAGTAGCTTGTGTTTTAATGGAAGTTTTACTTTTGTTGGAAATGAACCAAAGGTTTATTATATTTTGAATGCACTAATGTTGCTAATGAAGATTGTGTGAAGTTTTGTATGAAGGAAAAATTTCAGGTGTATGGAGAGAATGATGTAATGAGATGAAGAATGGACTAAAGCTCAAGCTTGGGGATGCCACGTGTGTCACCCCAAAAAATATCCAAGAGGTACAAGCATCAAAGCTTGGGGATGCCCAAGGCATCCCCTTCTTCATCAATAAAAATCCTAGGTTTCTTCCAAACACTTCCTTTTTATTGTTTCATGCATAGTTGTGTTGTTCTTGGAGAGTCTTTGTTTTCGTTTTTGTTTACTTGAATAAATTGGTTGTACCCCCTCATTCATACATTAGTTTTCAAATAAGATTGACTTGGATTGGAAAAGAGTAGGAAAAGTTCATGCTTAAGTGGTAAAAAGGAGGTTCTTTTTGACTATGGCCTATGCTTTGTCATGTTATGCTTGGTATTGTTTTGGCTTTATGCTTAGTGATTTTTGCTGTAGCATGACATGTTATAAACAATTGAAATTGCTTAATGTGCCTTCAAAGAATCATGTGTTGTTTTAGCATATTAAAGCATAGTATTGTGGTATTCTCCTTTGATGCTTTATTTGGGTTGACTTGGCACATGCTCACACCATGTTATGACTATCCCAAGTCACCATAGCCTTTATGATCCTTTAGTTTTCGACTTGTAGTATCCCTTTATGCTTCGATTAATGATGTTTTGTCGCTCTGCATGATTATGGCCATTATTGCTCTGTTAGTTGGTCTCTCCCAGTCTTTTGCTAGCCTCCATAACCAAGTATGAGTTCCACTCATGCATCCAACTCCAAATAAAACCAAGTTATTCCAAAGAGTCCACCATACCTACCTATTAGCATTTGCTATTCCAAGTATATTCATGTTTTTATCTACCTTCCGAATTAAACTTGTTATGAGAAAACTAGTGATTAAAGCTCTCATTAACTTGATGGCACACTTTACTTTTCTTGCCCTTAATAAACTTGAACCATTGTGTCGTCTATGTTGTATATGATTGCACTTATATGTTGGGGATTAGAAGAACCATGCTGTCATGGGGAACGCTTTCAACATTGCACTTGTACTTTGTACCTAGTTGATATCATGCTCTTTTGTCTATGGATGTCGCCGGTGTGAAATGAAAGGGGAGCTTGTAAGTCCATGGAGTTATGTATGTGTGTTAGAGAAACGCCTGGGCCGTCGGTCTAATCCATGCTGTCATGGTGGAAACCTGCAGCGTAACCATAATGAGCTATCTATGAAGCATTCTTCTTATAAAAAAAGAGTTAGATATTGACAAAAAAAAGAGAAAAAGAAAAAAAGAGATATGAGAAAAGAGGAAAGAGAGAAAAAAGCACCATTTTCCCATGGTAAATAAGAAGATTGCTGAGATGCTCGTTGTCTGCTTGCCTTGTCATTTTGATATGGGGATTCTTCCATATCATCAGGCAAGGGGTACCCCGTTGGCGGTTCTCTATGATACACATGTACTTACTATGACAAGAACTTACCGGTAACTAAACTTGAGTAGCATGAGGAGCGGCCCTCGTATTCAAGGGACATGATATTTCCAACTTATACTTTGTCAAGCATATGCACCATAGTTTGTTCACTTTAACCTTAATCACTTCAAGATGCTTATGATAGGGGCAATGAGAGCTAAAAGCTAATAAGTACCATAATTTTTGGAAGCTCTTTATGAAAGTTGAATCTCCACTTCCTTCTATGAAGGCCTTTATTTTACTTTTATGTTGAGTCTCCACCTTCTATCTTTATGCACCTACTTTGAGAGCATAGTGGCCATTCTTAGTTCTATGTGCATTGTCCCAAGACTTGTTGATTGATGTATAACTTTGATATTGCTTGTTTTAAACTATTTGTATCTAGTCACTCTTATGAACTTTGAAGGTGTCCTATGCATTTATGTTTGCTACTCTATGAGGGACAAGCTGAATGCCACTATGCTATGTTTTCTTTATGTGAAACAAACAAATGTCTTGCAAAGCATTGTTATTCATGAATCTTTTGTTTGTGCCTTTTCATGTTACAACATAGTTGCTATGTCTTATTGTTAGAACTTTTTCTTTCATGCTATGTTGAAGTACTATGATCCAAGATATCATTGTTTTACAAATATTTGATCAAGTTTATGATGGTGCATGTCACCTCAAAAATTATTCTTTCTTTTTATCACTTACCTACTCGAGGACGAGCAGGAGTTAAGCTTGGGGATGTTGATACGTTGCAAACGTATCTATAATTTTTGATGTTCCATGCTTGTTTTATATCTACTTTCTTATTTTTGTCCACACTTTGGAGTATTTTATACACTTCCTTGGACTAACCTATTAACAAGATGCCATAGTGCTAGCTGCCTGTTTTCCGCTGTTTTTGGTTCCAGGAAAGTCAGAAAATGAATATTCTCGGAATTGGACGGGACAAAAGCCAAAGTCAATATTTTACCGGAAGACTCACGGAGCCAGAAGATGAGACGGAGAGGGGCAACAGGGTGGCCACACCACCCCTAGGCGTGGGTGACCACTAGCCGCGCCACCAGGTGGTGTGGGCCCGTTGGACGCCCACAGACCTTGCCTCTTCGCCTATAAGAAGCCTCCCGATGCATAAACCCTAAATCGAAAAGCCTTCAGCCACGAAAAGTTCCACAGCGCTGCCACCACCGAAGGGGAGATTCCGGGGACAGAAAGTCTCTGTTGCAGCATCCTGCCGGGACGGGGAAGTTCCCCCGGAGCCATCTCCATCGATCTCCACCACCATCTCCATCGCCATTTCTGATTCCGATGATGAGGAGGGAGTAGTTCTTCCTCGAGGCTAAGGGTTCTACCGGTAGCTATGTGTTCATCTCTCTCTCTCTCTATGCATGATCATATTGTGATCATGAGCTTTGTAATCAAGTATATCTACTTTGCTACTCAAGTGTGAAAGTGACAGCGTGCACACCATGGCGGCACTTAGGCTAGAGATTACAAATACTTGTTATGAGTTATATTTGGAGTTGGATGTTTCTATGAAATTGTGGTGTTTGTTGGAACCATCTAGTGCTCAAGGTGACAGTGTGGGGTTATCTAGATGGGGAAAGCGAACTTTGAGGAGTGCTATTATAGCCCTACCATGGATTAGAGTGTCCAACCGGAGAGTAGTTAAGAGTAGTATCATTAAGAGAAGATATTTATATGAGAGTGTTCACCAGCGAAAGTATGATCCCTAGGCCTTGTTTCTAAGCATTGAAACACCATTTGCAACTAGATCTGTTATATGTTTCCTTGGTTCCATCTTTATTTCAAATGGCCTTTAGTATTTTCCACGCACTATCAAATCTATTTTCTGGCACCGTTACCACTTATAATTATCTATACCACTTGTATTTCACTATCTCTTCGCCTAACTAGTGCACCTATACACCTGACAAGTGTATTGGGTGTGTTGGGGACACACGAGACTTCTTGTATCTTGATTGCAGGGTTGCTTGAGAGGATACCTTTGACCACTTTCTCCCTGAGTTTGATAAACCTTGGGTAATCCACTTAAAGGAAACTTGCTGCTGTTCTACAACCCTCTGCACTTGGAGGCCCAACAACTGTCTACAAGAATAGAAGTGCGTATACATCAGTGGGTATATACACATCCAGTAACAATACTGATAACTATAGTACAGAAATGATGCTATGAAATAAGATCCGCTACATGGTTATAACGTGGAAGGGAATACTAATTACAAAAGCATGGCATGGCTCATATGGACCACATGCTTGGCCGATGATTCAGAAAAGGAGATGGGATTACAAACGACAACTCCTTATTACCTACAACATCCGAATTGGAGACAAAAAGTGTGTTTGTGGCATACATATTCTAACACCAGAATTATTTATTGTTCATGCTCGTAATCTGAATAGGAAAACCCTAACATTAATATTACTCAATAAATTAATGACACTGTTAATTGAATTTCTTATTATGCTAATCCTAATATTTGGATTTCTTGCATATCTTTCTTTCTGAGTTCTATGTTTGAAAATAGGGACCAATCATTCATTTATATTATGAAAAACTGAGGGGCTCCTTGGATCACATGAACGCAAGAATGAGAAAAAAATAGAGGAATGTGGCAGGTTTGTAGGTCCAAATCAGAGGATTCTAAAACGCAGAAAAAGTGCAGGAATACTCATATGGCTGGAACACGGGAAAAACACAAGAACCATTCCTCGATCCTAGGCAATTGTGTCTTAAAAAGAGGTTTGAATGGATGTTCAAATCCTATGGGGTTGAGGCATAGGAATGTGGCATTGCCTATTTGGATTCAAAGATTTTCAAAGAAATTTTGGAGGAATTTAACCATAGGATTTTTCCCTAAGGAATCCTTGGATCAAAGGAATAATACCTCTTATATGGATTACACTCATACACCCCAAAATCCCATAGGAATTTCAACATCCAATTCAACTTTTTTTACACTCATTCATAGAGGATCGATGCACTTTTCCTTTGTTTCATCCAAATGACTAAGGCTCGTTTGATTCAAAGGAATTTCAAAGGATTTGTAATTGATGTGCAGATTTCCTCTGTTTTGCAATCCTATGATTTGTACCTACAACCCTATCAAATTTCTGTGTCAGGATTAGAGTGGCATGTCCACTTTTATTTTAATGAAAATACTGGCAGCACCACTTTTTATTGATATAGAGGAATTCTCACTTGAATCCTATAGGATTAGAAGGATTGTGGATCAGGTGTAGTGTTTGATTGAACAGGAAAACCAAAGGAATTGTACAAAGTGGTTGGAGTGGATGGAAATTTACTCCAAAATAGAGTGCAAAAACATCCTTTAAAGGAATTCCTAAGGATTATAATATTTTGAGTCAAATAGCATTTATAGAACAAAAATTCCTAAAGATACAAATCCTACACAATTCCTCTGAATCCCTGTAACATCCCAAAACTTCAATCGAAGGTTATTAAGATCCAAATCATCAAAATTAGGGTTAACAAAAAAAATTCCAATTAAAATTATTAAAGCATTCATATGTGTGTGCATTTAAAATAGGAGTTGATTTGAATTGCCATGATTAAGTGATCCATTGCTTGTAAAATGATTCTTAGGTGAAATATACATCATCTGGATCATTCCCAAACAAATCCCAAAGAAAAACAAATGAAAATGAATAAATGAATGAAATGGTCATCTGTGCCATTTTAATCAACCTGCCTACTTTGCACACCTTGCTAGTACTCAATTTTTAATAGAGACAAATGTGTATCTTTGCACCCCTTGCTAGTACACATAATGATATACCAAGGCCCACTTTGTGACCTGCCAAAAACTTTCAAACACTATATTTTAATGGCATTTGAAAATTGAATCTAGTTCATATGGGAAGACCCCATTATTTAAAAAACCACTCAATTGAGCTTTATTTTCAAAATCCAAGCACCCACAGAGTCTCAAGCTTATTACTAACACACCCACCAAAAATCTTTTCAAAATTCAAAAGTAAATTTCTTGCGGCCATTTTCACAAACACTTGGCAGACATGAATTACACTCTAAACATAGCTCACTGTTGGCAATAGGGTTTTTCCCCCAATTGTTCTCCATTTAGTCCCTTTGTCTCCACTTGATCCAACTAGGCCCTAAACATCCACCCCCTACCCCCCTAGCAGCCATGCCATGCCACCCCGAGGACATGCTCGCCGGCCTAACTTGCCCTCGCTGCAGTAGACCGCCCCTCTCTCTCTCGCCATGTCTACGAGCTAGCCCGGACCGCACCGCCACCCTCTGTCCCCTCCCCGAGCGCAACCGAGCTGTGGACCACCCGCAGCGCGCTGCGCCCAGGGTGTCTGCGCCATGCCGAGCACGCGCCAGAGCGCCGCGCCCGACACGCGTGCACACGCCGCCCCTCGACCACAGCCCGTGCTCACCGCTTGGCCATGACCCCAGGAACACCGCAAACATGCCCGTTCGCCGCCAAATGCACCACAACCACCGCTCGCCGTGGAGACCGCCGCCTCTGCCGCTCAGAGCATGCGCACCGCCCGACCAATTGCCACCGTCCCTAAGCCCACATTTAATCCGTAGCACACCGCCAGGAGACCAGCCACCGTCCCCTACCTCGAGCCATGCCGCTAGCACGCTGTGCAGCCCATGCCGGAATCGCCCGCCCATTCCTTCCGGTCGCACCGTCGAGCTATAAATAGAGGCCACCCCCAGCCTCCGGAGCTAGCCGCCTCTGGAGGAGAAGGGCCCCGCTGATTGCGACCACCTCCGGAGCTGCCTCGACCACCCCTGAGCCCGCCGTCATCCACCAGTTCGTTTGCCCCCATCGCTATTGTCGCCGGAGCCCTGGTACGCCCCCTGAGGACCCGCATTTAGCCGCTAGGGTTCGACCTCGCCGGCGACCTGTTTGTCGTCGACGACGAGCCCCAGCCGTTGATCCTATTTCTAATCTAACGGCCCACATCGCCCCGTACCGCTTCACGTGTTATGAGCCACTGACTGGTGGACCCCCTGTCAGCTGTGCCCCGCACCGCGCAGTGTCACTGGGCCAGCCCGTTAGCTTTCCCGCGCGACCCATTTAGTTTGAATTAGGATTTTTCTATTTTATGTTAAACCTAGTTCTGTCCCCTAGTTTGAAATTCAATTCAAAAAGATTTACAAATCCAAATGGAGTGATTCCAATTTTGTTATAAACCTACTGAAAAGATTTACCCAAGCCCGTTGGATTTAATTCAACTAGAGTTAGAGATCTCTCCTGGTAAAAATAACAAGACAGACACTTTTGCACCTTGCAACATTTTTATAAAATCAACCATGATAGCTTTTGAGTTGATTCCAACTCTCAAAAATGAAATTTCACCATACCTATCTGAATATGTAATAATATTAGGGTTTACATGCAGTGACTTTGGACTAGTACCAAAATAATGCTATATAGGCATTTCTAGTCACTTTAAATCATTAAATAATGAACTTAAACCAAAGTAATTGTGATCCAACCCTTAAATCACATTCTCACATGATTATAATATGTGGTGATGACATGTGTCTACATGATCCCGTATTTTAAAGTGGTGAATATTAAATCTTAGTTAATTTTTCAATGAGTAGAAATTACTTTTCTAAAATAAAAAGAATGAAACTAGTTAATAAAACTTGTGATGCTTGTGATGATAATAGATCATGAAATGTATGCCTTAGAGTGCTAATTAGACTAGTTAAGTATTGTTTGGTGATTGTGTACTCCGTATGCATTTATAGACGATAGTACCGACCAAGCTTTCGAGGAGGAGGAGTTCTATCAAGAGGAGGAAGAAAACTTCAACCACTGCACCAACCAAGGCAAGCTAGCACTATCCAAGTTAATCCTTGCAAGTTGTACTTGCAAGCCACCATTAACCATGCAAGCTAACACTTGCAAGTATAATGCTTAGCAAGCTAGAATTAAGCTAGATGAATGAGCAAAGATGCTTTACGCATGCCTTGGTGATACCACTTTGACTTTTACTACCCCAAGTTTTACTTTCCAAGCTTTACTTCCTTTACTTTACCAAAGTCCCTTACTTGTTTTGAAGGTAGCATAAAGAGTATAAAACTTGACCTATTTAGATAACTTTAGATGTCATTCTATGGCATGAGATTGATCCCATCTTTCCACCTTAGTCAACACTCTTAACTTAGTAGTTTAGAGTAGATAACAACTTGAGTCACTTTAGATGGGAACACTTCGTGAAAATGAATTGAGAAAACCTTGGAATGATGAGTCATTCTATTGAGATGTTTTGACATGTGTTGAGAAACACAAATGGTTTGTGATGATGAAAATGTTGAGGCATGAGCTTTAACCGTTTTTCAAAACTGATGGTTGGATTCGGATGCGATATCATTCCAAATTTACCATACAACCACAATACCTAAATTGGGTAAGGCTTAGCCAGAAGTTTATATGCATTAGTATTAGTTCCCTCGTGGGAGAGGTCTGTGCTGAGGCTACCTCTCAATGTTGTCCACCTATGAAGTGCCCAAGATGACAGATGGTCATGGTTGGGAGGCCATGCTCATAGGAGAGATGCTTATACTAGGGTGTGTAAAGGAAAGGTTATGTTTGATTATCTGCATACTAAGTATGATGATTGAGGGCTATCCTGACAGATGTATCGAATCTTGTGGTGAAACTGTACCACCTCTGCAGAGTGTCAAACTATTCGAATAGCCGCGTCCGCGGTTATGGACAGTTGGAATGGCCATACTGTTTCGTTGTCAGATGTTTTCAAAATAACTTATGAAAGGAATGATGAATTTTGACTTGACCACAACGGGGTTGTGTTTATGACACTAGCTTCCCAACTTAAGTGATTCTAGAACTTTATTTTATATTTCTTTGTTTCAAAACTCAGCTTAGGTTTCAAACTTAACTTTATAGTTAAACTTAGAGTTAGCACTTTACTTTAGAACTATACTACTTGTTAGTGGTAGTTTGCGAGTACTTAAAGAGTACTCATGGCTTTTGTCCCTGGCTATTCTCATGGCCAGACTATGAAGGAGACTACCAAGATGATGACCAGCAGGACGGCTATGATAACTAGGACTATCTGCCTTCGTCAGCATTGCCCGTGCCCCTGAAGATGGACCCCACAGCTACGCTTATCTTTTATTTCCGCTGCTTGTTGTATTAAGACTGGATCATGAGATCCTTATTTGTGTAAGACCTTATGTATGGTTTGTAATGGATGATGTACTGTGATATCCAATCTGTTATGTCTCGCAAAAATGGTAATCCTGGGATTGCGATGTATGACATAACAGGCATCTGGGATTAAAAATAGGGGTGTCGACAATCCCAAGGCAATCCAAAGGAAAAGATTGGTGCCCTACAAAATTGCTATGTGATTCCTACAATCCGAGGAGAGGTTGAAAGTAAAAAAATCAAGAAACACGACTTCATTGTATTGTGCTCACATTTGAGATGCTGGTAAATACATTTCATATTCTGACAATAGAACAACCTTACTAGTGCAGGGACACCATCATACACTATATATTTTTAACAATTATTAGTGGTACTAATTCATTACTAGCAATGGTTCATTCATTTTCACATAAAGGGTGTGCTCATTCAATCATGTGAAAGGTAAAATATAAACAAGACAGTTAAAGAACAACTTCACTAAATCACGCATAATGTATCATGGAACTAGAATTACCTTCCAATGTGGGATCCCAGCAGTAGGTACATCCTTGACTTGCGACCGCAAAAATGAGGCCACCATGTTCAATGGCATCATGGTACTGTCGTCTTCCATCACCTGAATGGTCCAGACATCTCCAAACTTCATTACCGCCTTCCAGGTAGGCGAATTCACTGTCTAACAATGCGAGGAGATTTTAGTCTGCATAACATCTAGCTTCTATGGGCACTCTGCAGATTACGATCTTGAGCAAGTCAAGACATCCAACCCACGACATGGTGTACTTTTCTGCAGCCCTGTGGATTCGCCAAAATAAACTTTTGAAGCATGCATGAGTATAGAAATGAGTATAGGTGACTGTGGAAACCCTAGCTGGCTAGTAGCATTACCTGTTATAATGTGGATATGAGATGTGATCAATGCCACAAGTAGCCGATGATGGAAGGTCGATTACTTGATAGGTGTAGATGTTCGCTAGGCACCAGTCCCCACTCTCGTTCACGGTGGAGAGCCAGTCATCGTTCATGCCAACCCAGAATATTTCGTGCATGAAGGGCAGGATGGCGGTACGCCGATGATGGTCTAGGGGCACCACATCATACACCATGTCATGCAGACAATGTATTCTCAACTCGTCATAGTGCTCATCGATCTAATGAGCAAGCTGATGCATTAGTAGGCAGGGTTCACTCCAATGGTGCAAAATCCATTTCATACATTCGTTGTTGCTGATACGACCGTACACCAGCTTGCATCATGCAGCGAGCCTAATGGTGCTAGAAATGTCCAGACGTTGAACAATGAGGTCGACATCATCCGCTCTGAGTTGATCCTACTTGCAACACCCATTATGCTTTGCATCAGCCATCATGGCCGGATGGATTGAGGCGGTGTAGGCGGATGCAGGTGCGATTAGGGTTTTCTGGAGGAGGAGGGGGCATTATGCAAGGAATGGATGAGAGAGAGAGCATGGGGGAGATCGTGGGCGGAATGGGGAATTAGATGGAGAGACAAGGAAAAAACGAGAGGGAGGAGATTTTTTTACTTGCTAGCTCTGTCTAGTCGGCAGTTGCATCGAGGTCATAGACTAGGCTTTTACTGTAGGTTAGAGTAGCATGCCATGAGCTAGTAGATATTGACTACCAATATTTGTGTGCAGTGTTGTCTAGTCACATCAGTTTGACTAGAGGGTTTTCTTTATAAAGATTCCATTTCAACATATTTTCGATGAAAAATAGGAGACAAACTACTAATTGTACTTTCATCTTGTTCGCCTACATGCAGAAGTCGTAGTACATAAGCAAAAATATATACAGAAAGATTCTAAATATGACAAGTCCCCCATGGATTCGATAATAAGGAAATGAAGAATGGGAACGAAACGAAATAAAGCATTTCTAGCGCCATCCTAGCAATGCCCTCTTCTCAAAATAGGCGTTCGATGTACGGATCATCGCCTCGGGGGTGGGATTTGGAATTGGAAATTGGAATTGGAAGGTTTTACTGCCAAGGAGCAGCAAATAAGTCAATTTCTCTTCGACATAGCTGAAGCTCTAGGGGAATAATCGAAACAGAGTAAATAACTAGAGTATCCCGTCGTAGTGGTAGCTGCATTTACGCAACCGGGTCCGAGCCACGGGACTTTTCTTTGTTTGCTCGAGATCGATGGTTAGAGGAGTTAAGACCATCTATTTTGGAAGCTGAAAGAAGAGAAAGCTGAAAAAAAGTAGATACAGATTCCAAATTCTAGGCCGGACTAAAGCAAAGACCAAGTTCCTTTTTCCATACAGAGAAAGGTGCCTTCTCTTATAAGGCCTTTATTTTATTTTATTTGATCAGGATTCCTTAGAAGAAATTGGAAGAAAACCAAAAAACCCGTCCTCAGTTCGGATTGCAGGCTGCAACTCGCCTGCATGAAGCAGGAATCGCTAGTAATCGCCGGTCAGCCATACATCGGTGAATCCGTTCCTGGGCCTTGTTTGATAAAGGGATCCCCAACAAAGAAATCTACTGTCTCAGAGCGACAGTCAAGCTATTTCCATTTGGTTCTTCTTTCTGGTCGTTGATACTGGCAACACCATTGCTACGAAAGAGCTGCAAGAGAGAAAGCAGTTGCGGGTGGATGATGTCCCAAAAGGCTTGGATAACCTATCGTTTTCGAGCCCATGATATAAACAAATTGGATGGATCCTATACCCGTTTAGGTCCCAGTAGAACGCCCATGAATTTTCTCATCCACTTGATGAATTAATTTTAAGATATAGTACTTCCCTATTAGAACAGGTTGTTCGAAGGGGTCTCCTGTTCTTCCATCAAATATTCTGCTTTTTCCCGGGTACTCGGGTTCAAATACCCATGGATTTTTTGTTTCTTTACTGGCGAATTATTCTAAGAAATAAGAAAAGGAGCAATCCAAACAATTGACGAGGGAGTCTAATTATTTTTCCGTTCTTGATTGTTTCAATTGCACTTTCTTCATTTACGGGTTCGCTCCGAGCATGGTTTCAGTAGTCAAAGCAACTTCATCACTTTCGTGTACCCATCGGACGGCAGCCCTTTCGGGCCAACTCCCAGTTATTTCTCTTCTTTCTTTTTGATTTTTTATTCGAGTTTTTTTTACTAAACGTATAATCTCCTTTCCGGGGCTCACCCAATATCAACCAAGACTACCCTTCCCGGCTATCTCCTTGTTCTCTCTCTTTATTTACAAAACAGCCCAGACCGGAGCTCATGGTATAGACTATGACTGCGGGACCCTTGCTTTCCATTTGAATTCGAAGGGAACCTTTAATATGTATTTTATCTTATCAAGCTTCATTTTAAGGATGAGCTGGCCAAACTCCCACAAAATGAAAATCAGAACCAGTAGAGAGTTGTTTGAGGCTTCAGCCCTAGAAGCATAAGTCAATCGCACAGAGTAACCTTAATACACGTGGTATAGGGCTGCTCGTCCCGCCTGGTGTTGAGGAAGCTAAAGTGGAACTCTCACATACATGTTCCTTAAGGAGGCTAGCTCGCTAAATGATTCATACTTCTCTTCTGATCGAAAGCTACAACTAGAAAATCGATTCTTCTTTGCCGGTGCAAACCCGTCTTTTGAATAACAACCACTTCTATGGCATGTGCACGCGGATCACCACTACTTGTTACTTAATTGCTTACTTAATGCAATTTCGAGATCCGACTAGGGAGTTCAAGATCAAGTTCATCAGGATGATTTAGTTCTGATCGAGTGCTTGACCCCTTGAGAAGGGCATATTCTTCAGCATCTCTCTTGTCGGATCGTATCCCCGTGACCACGTCGTCAAAGAGACAGTATTTCTTTGGTTTGGCCCACCGATTTACCGTCGTTGCAATTCTAGAAACTTCCATTTTCCATTGATCTGGGCATTTCTATGTATGGCTAACCCAATAACAAAAGTTTCGTAAGGGGACTGGAGCAGGCTACCATGAGACAAAAGATCCTCTTTCTAAAGAGATTCGATGATTTGAATAGAAATCTCTTCTATCCCACCTCACCGGAGGACTGCACACAGCTGGTACAACCTCGTGTGGTACATTTTACATGTTCTTACAAGTCCGATGGTATAGTTGACCTAGTATCAAATTATTATAGATTCCGTTGGAAGAAGACCGGTAACAAAGGAAGGAGACTATCTATTTGCTGAGGGATATAATGCGTGTGTCCGTGGTAATTTTGGCATGTTGCATTTTATCATAAATGTTTTTGTACAATATTACATGGTTTTAGACGTGTCCAACATGCAACCGCGCAGAAAATGAGAGACGTGTATTACGTGCTCGGTCAGCAGATACACCAGATTTCGCTCAAGTCAGATAACATGCATGACTTGTGTGGCTTTGAACCACTGACATGTAGGCCCAGTTTAGTTCGACCCCATGTGCCAATGAGCCTCTCCATGTATAATTCTGCTTGGAGCCGATAGAGATGCCCACGAGGAAATTTACAATTTGCAAACTAGTTGCACCCGAACTAGTTGTTGGATGTCATACTTACAAGTATTCAAAAAATGTCAAATAAATCGTGAAGATATAACATATTATATATAGTTCATCTGTAAATTTTCATCCAAAGATATGACATAGTCTGGCCTCCACAAAATAAACAAACATTGTAGGCATAACACAAGTAAGATATTATTCACATAGGTTTTTTTTCATAGGTCACATTGGATCACACTTTGGGATGGAATTTTGTTGATGCAAAAGATATGAGATAGCTAATGTTCCTGATTTATTTCATACTTTTTGAGAATTCTAAAGTGCGGCAAATAATATACCACTATATAGTGTACGAATAACTTTGTACTCTGACAGTTGAATTAAGACTGACAAATCCCAACACTGCTAACCGATCTTTTATCCGTTCTAGCATCTAGAAGATTCTATTGATAGTCTTTTGCACAATGAATGCTATGCACAAGCCTCAAAACAAACTTCTCAATGTTTCTAAAATCTTCTCCATCATTTCTCTAGAGCATGCATGTCGAGTATTAGGTAGCTAATAGGTTAATTTTTACATGATAGAAAGTACAAGAACAAAATATACACCCAATACTTTATGGACGTGGCTAGAAATTATAGTATTTTTATTTATTTCTTATCATTACATAGTGTACGAATAACTTTGAAGGAAGACCTCTGGATCAAGACTGACAAATCCCAACATATCTAACCGTTGGATATTGTTTACTATTCTAGAATCTAGAAGATTCTATTGGTAGTCTTTAGTACAATGAACGCTATGCACAAATTAAACTTCAAAAACACACTTATCCATCATTTTAGAATCTTCTATATCATTCCTCTAAAGCATGTTACCAAAATTTTCGAGTATGACCTCTGCTTCGAAGGCTAAAGCTTATGTTTTCTCTAAAAGTCAGACAACGTAAATTTTGACCAAGTTTAAAAAAATTACAATATGAAATTCCCACCCTGTGATATGCCATGCAACATATTTTCACAAGGGATCTATATAATGTCTTCTTGATAGTTTTTTCTAAAAGTTTGGTCAATTTTCCATAGCTTGGCTTTTCAAACAAACAAAAAAGGCTTACAATACAAGAAATGTTTCCTTCCGCAACGACTTGGCCCGACTGTCGTCGTACAAGGCACGTTTTGGGAGGGATACCCCTGGGTAGGGTCACGTCGGGGTATAAAGACCGAGTTAGCCGAGATATGGCACGGTCAAAGCGAATGCTGGCTCGGTCTCCTCAAGGCGGGACGGCAAACAGGGTCACCCGACCTGGTAGGTGTCCACCTAACATTAACCCGGCCGACATAAAACATATGTCAGCTATATTTGATTTACCTTGTTTGCAGGTACCCTCATAGCCGGGTTAACCAAGCGTTAGTCGGGTTATCACTTGGCTTCCAAGGGAAGGAAGGAATCTCTCGATGGTCAAAAGGTGAGCTTTGTCCACTATAGCGTGAGCGAAGTGGGCAGAGAGAAGGACTAGCGGGGTGTGGCCGACAAAGGTGACGCATCCAGTGTCGACTGATGCTAGTGGTGTATGGTGATGCAACGCCACAGAGGGGCTCAGGGAGGCTTACGTCCTGAGTCCGGACTAGCCGTGTAAAGTGAATAAATAGACATCTTGCTTTAACCAAAGAGCATATTCGTGGAATATGCTTCCACGTGTGCCCTAGTTTTGTAACCTGGGCTTCCCTATATAAGGAGCACCAGGGCCTCCATAGAAGAGGATCGATCATTCTGTTAAGGAAGAACCCTAGAGATTTGTAGTGGGGAGTAAGAGAACTAGTCTCCTTCTCACGAACAGCTCGAGGAGCCCTTCTAATCCACATCCAACAAGAGAGAAATACAAACATTTGTATGTGGAATCACCACACTATCCCTCCCTGGATTCCTATAGTGCACATTGGCCTCATCTTTAGCCTATCCATGGCATTTGCCGTGCCACCACCATGATAGTTGGCGCCCACAGTGGGGCCAGCGATGCTAGCAGGGGTAAAAATCTGGACGGGAAACATCTTAGGCATTGGCGAGCGCGTCATCTCCGGGCTTGTTCAGTGCTTTGGAGCGCTAGACTACGTCAGCAACAATGCGGGGAGCTTCGGCAGGAATCCTCCTCCGTGCAACAGCCTCTTCATCAAGCTTGGTGCCCACAAGATCTATGTCGGTGTCGATGAGTCCTGCGTACACCCGCGGCTTGTCATCGAGGGAAGCGAGCCGCCTCTCAGCGTGGCTCGTGGCACGCGAATCACTCACCCCGCAAGATGTGTTGAGGTCATGATGACGGTGCCAGATGCAGGAGCAAGCAAGGATCCGACACCAGAGCCGGAGGCAACACCAAAGTAGGCAAGGTCTAGATTCCCTCCACTAGAGAGGCTATAGAATGTACTGCAATAGGCAATAGATAGCTTAGCAACGCCCATAGCTCCGGTAGTAGATCCGGCTCAGGCACAAGCCGAGTTAGAGGAAACTAGGCAGAAAATGCTAGCTAGTGCGAAAAAAGCAGTTGAGTTACAACAATCTCTGGATATCACTCAGCGGGAGTATGCAAGGGCAAACCGCATAGATGGAGTAAAAATCCGAGGTAGAAACTTGATTACTGAGATTGACAGGGAATATGTGCCCAGGTCGGGTCAGACATATACGATAGTAACTACAGGGCTAGAGAGGTACAATACTCCGGCTAAGACCCTCAGGGCCGCCAATACAGCTGCATCCGAGTTAGAAGGCTTAATCAGAGAATCCCGAGAGAGGCGACATGAGAGATTTAACCACTTGTTGAGGGTAGCATGTCAGCAGAATGAGGAAATAAACAAGGCAAACTTGGCACAAGCTGGAGCATCTCATGTAGTTTACTCGGCAAGAAATAATTCGGCAAAATCTGCTAGAGCTACATCGTCCCCTAGTCACGTCCCTAGGAGAGAGGAAGTGGTAACCTCGGGAAGAAGAGACAAACAGATGGTCCCGTATGACCCGGTAAAAGCAGGAAAAGGAAAAGCAGTGCAAGTGGATGAGGTCGTCACAGTGCCAGCCAAGGTGAAGCTGGCCGAGGTAATCGCAACCAAGGCAATGCCGGTTAGAGGAACGTTGCCAATGGCAATGCCAGACAACGTGATCCGGCGGCAACAGGGCAAAATGCACCTCGGCAACAGCAGCAGCAGCACACACCTCGGCAGGAGAGAAGCGCTGGCATGGCCATGCAGCAACAAAATGCTCGTCCCGATAAGGATAGGTACAATGATGGTTACTCGGAAATGGTTGATGCTGGATTTCCTAGACCAGAGTGTTAGAATACATATCCTACACGTATTAGTATAGATGTAGGATACGTATGCGTGTGTATTCCTTGTATATATGTCCGTGTTGTATGCAACCGGGACTCCTTGTAATCCTCTTATATAATGAGCAATACAAGGCCACCTAATGTGTGGTTTCCCCTATCTTACATGGTATCAGACGCAAAACCCTAACCGGACCTGCGCCTCCTCCCACTTCTGCCACCACCGCCGTAGCCGATCTCGGCGCCCGACCTCTACAAACCACCCACCTCTCCCCTTCTAGACTTGCCGCCCCTCTACAATGGGTGACGACGCTGCACGAATCACGCAAGCCGCAAAGGAAAAAGAAGACCCCGAGGCCCAAGAAGCTGCTGACGCCCAGTCGAAGCTCGCCACCGCCCCCTCCTCCGGCGCGGGGGCCTTCTCGCTCACCTCGTTGCTTTCCCAAGCCATTGGCCTCCCCTCCATCAAGGGGCACGTCTCCATTGAGCTGGCCCTCGACACCAACGTTCATCGCCAATGGCGCACCTTCTTCCGCGCCGCCCTCTGCAAGTATGCGCTACTCGACCATGTCGACACCCCTGCTCTGTCCGTTCTGACTCCAGAGTGGGCTCTCTTGGATGCCACGGTCATATCCTGGCTCTACGGGTTCATGTCCCTCGGCCTCCTCGACACCATCATGACACCGAGCGAAGACCCCCTCGCCGTAGAGTTGTGGACAAGCATCAACGGACTCTTCAATGACCACAAGATCAACCGCCAGCTCCACCTCTCCACCGAGTGGGTGAGATCAAGATGGGCGAGATGAACATGACCGAGTACTTGAAGAAGATCAAGGCCCTCGCCGACGGTCTTGCTGATCTCGACTCCCCAGAAGAAAACACCAAGCTGGTGATCCATTGCCTCAACGGACTTTCTGAGCAATACGAGGGCGCCACCGATCTCATCTCCCTCATGCCCGGCATCTCGTTTGAGAAGTGTCATTCTCTTCTCGTGCTCCAAGACATGAAGCGCAAGAATCATCGCTCGTGCAATGGAAACGGCGACATGGCCCTCTACTCCAACGCCGCCATCGCCCCCAACTCCGGATGGGGCAATGGTGGCAAGGGCAAGAAAAAGAAGAAGGCCGCAATAGACGGTGCCAAGGACACCGCCATCATCCATGCCGGCCCCATCGTCACACCTCCAGCCGCCGCTCCTCCAACCTAGCCCATGCCGCTCTTGTCCTGGAACGACGCGATCCAGATGTGGCCATATAACCCTGGTATGCAGGCTCGACCCCCCAGCTACATGCACCGCCCCCACCCCCGTAGCATGCCTTCTACGCGCAAGGGCCCTACACCATGCCACACGGCTATTGCTATGGCTACTGTGGCTATGCTCCTCAGGCTCCTGCATATGGGCTCGGTGCTGCACCCCCGTCATCACCGGCTTCATCGACTGCCTCATGGGACCAGTCCGCGCTGATGAATCAGTTCCAGACGATGGGCCTTCAAGTGCCCACCACCGATTGGGTCCTGGACACTGGCGCCACCACCCACTTCACATCGAACCCCGGTATGCTCACCTCTGTGTCTCCTCCTTCTTCTTCCTCCTGTGCTATCGTTGTCGGTAACGGTTCCACCCTTCCGATCACCGCTACCAGGCATATATGTTTTCGATCAAAAACCTCCTGTCCGTTTGTCAATTCACCATTGATAATCGTGTTTCCGTCGAATTTGACCCTGTTGGTTTTTCTGTGAAGGACTTTCTAACCAGGACCGAGATTCTCAGATGCAATAGTCCCGGAGCCCTCTACCCTTTCAGCACCTCCTCCCCAACCACCCACACGCCTTCCTCGTCGTCGACCCTGCTATGTGGCATCGGCGCCTTGGACACCCTGGACGGCCGGTCATGGAGTCATTAGCTCGCTCCTACATTATTCCTAGGGATAAAAATAAATCTAGTTTTTGTCATGCTTGTCAATTAGGTCGCCATGTTCGTCTACCTTTTTCTTCTACCAATCGTGTAACACATTCTCTGTTTCAACTTATACATTGTGATTTGTGGACATCTCCTGTTGAGAGTATTTCTGGTTTTAAGTATTATCTTGTTTGTCTTGATGATTTCACTCAATACGCTTGGGTTTATCCTTTACGTGCCAAGTCAGAAGCCTTCTCACACTTGTCGTCCCTCCACGCCTTAGCCCAAACTCAGTTTCATGCACCCTTGAAAGCCATCCAGTGTGACAATGGTTGTGAGTTCGATAATTCCTCCCTACAATCGTTTGCCAATGCCATGGGATAGCACTCCTCTTCTCATGTCCCTATACTTCACAACAAAACGGTAAAGCCGAGAGAATTATTGGCACCCTTAACAACATCACTCGCACCCTTCTAATTCAAGCTAGCATGCCACCTTGCTTCTAGGATGAGGCTCTCCATACAGCCGTGTTGTTGCACAATCGGCTGCCTTCCAAGGCCATCACGTATCGCGTGCCTTTTCGAGCCCTTCATGGTGTCGACCCTGCATATGCTGGTCTTAGGGTCTTCGAATGCTTATTCTACCCCAACACCACCACCATTGCCCCGCATAAACTTGCGCCTCGCTCCGTGCTGTGTGTGTTCCTTGGGTATCCATCTCAACATCATGGCTATGGCTGCCTTGATCGTTCCACCCAAAAGATCATCATCTATCGCCATGTCGTGTTTAACGAGTCTGTCGTTCCCTTTGCCTCTAACGCATCACCACCATCCTCTACTCCTACTTTGCAAAGTTATGACTTTCTGCAGGTTGAGCAGCCGATGTTGTCGATGCCATTCACCATGCCGACCACGGGAACTTCTGCGACGGGCTCTGCCATGGCCACTCGGCAGCCTGCCGTGGGTGTTCGGCAGCTTGCCGCGGCTGCCCGGCTGCCTGCCGTGGGCACTTCTCCTGCTGCGGTAGGATCTCCCGCCCTGCGCACACTGCCTCGGGCCACCTCGCCTGGCTTGTCCTCAGTCAGATCGTCGCCATCAGGATTGCCGTCATCCGCTCCCTCGCCCGCCGCGTCTACGGATGATGGTGCACCGGAGCCTTCTACGAGCTCGCCATCCACGGCTTCTACCCCGCCTCCCTCCACGGATGCTCCTTGGTCTCATCGTCCTCGAGCACCAACGCCGCCATAGTCTCACACCATGCCCACGCGTTCCAAGCACGGCATTGTGGAGCCCAAGACAATTTTTGATCTTCATGTTGAAGGATTGTCTCCAATACCGAAGACTTATCATGGTACTCTCAAAGACCCCAACTGGCATGCTACAATGGTTAAAGAGTACAATGCGCTCCTCTCTAACAACACTTGGGACTTGGTTGATCCTCCTCGCCGTGCCAACATTGTCACCGGCAAGTGGATCTTTCGTCACAAGACGAAGTCTGATGTTTCATTGGAACGATACAAAACTCGTTGGGTCCTCTAGGGTTTTACTCAGCGCGGAGGTATTGATTTTGATGAGACTTTCAGCCCTGTGGTCAAGCCAGCCACCATGCGCACGGTGTTATCACTTGCGCTCTCTACTAACTGGCCGATTCATCAGCTTGATGTCAATAATGCCTTCCTCCATGGCACACTCATCGAGACCGTGTATGCTCGACAGCCTTCCGGGTTTACTGATCCTAGATTTCCTGACAAGGTGTGTCGCCTCAACAAATCTCTCTACGGTTTGAAGCAGGCGCCTCGAGAATGGTTTCAGCGGTTTGCTTCGTTCATTGCTACTATTAGTTTTGTTGGCTCCAAGTCTGATAGGTCCTTGTTTGTCTACCGGAATGGAACCGACATGGCATATCTCCTGCTCTATGTGGATGACATTATCCTGACAGCGTCTTCTCTGACTTTGTTACACAGTTTAATTGCTTCTCTTTGTAAAGAGTTAAGCATGACAGATATGGATGAGCGTCACTATTTTCTGGGCATCTCAGTCAGATGCACTAAGGACAATTTGTTCCACTCATAGGAGAAGTATGCATTGGAGCTTCTTGACAAAGCTGGTATGTTACAGTGTAAATCTATGTCCACTCTAGTTGATACAACTTCTAAGCTTGCAACTCAGTCTAGTGATCCTGTGGCTGATCCTACAGAATATTGCAGTATTGTAGGAGGTCTCTAATACCTCACTCTCACTCGGCCAGATATCTCCTATGCAGTACAGCAGATATGTCTTCATATGCATGATCCACGGGCTAATCACTTGCTCCTTATGAAGCATGTTCTACGCTACATGCATGGCACCACCGACTATGGTCTCACTTTGTATCGACGCACATCGAACAAATTGCTGGCCTACTCTGACGGTGACTGGGCTGGTTGGCCAGACACTCGATGGTCTACTTCAGGATATTGTGTGTTCCTCGGCGCGAATTTGGTGTCTTGGTCAGCTAAGCGGCAGCACACTATTTCCCGATCGAGTGCGGAGGCTGAGTATCGGGCGGTAGCAAATGTGGTGGCTGAATCTTGTTGGCTTCGACAACTACTTTTGGAGCTTCATCGACCGGTGCATGATGCTTAAGTGGTCTTGTGTGCCAATGTGAGCTCTGTTTACATGACACAGAATCCAGTGCATCACCAGTATACCAAGCATGTGGATATTTATCTACACTTCTTCAGAGATCGCGTGACCACTGTCGAGGTTAAGGTGCTACACGTTCCTAGTTCATCACAGTTCGCGGACATCTTCACCAAAGGATTACCATCGCCTCTCTTCTTGGACTTTCGGGACAGTCTCAACATTCGCCGGCTGCCCAGTTTTGACTAAGGGAGGGTGTTAGAATACATATCCTACACGTGTTTGTATAGATGTAGGATACATATGCATGTGTATTCCTTGTATATATGTTCATGTTGTATGCAACCGGGACTCCTTGTAATCCTCTTATATAATGAGCAATACAAGGCCACCTAACATGTGGTTTCCCCTATCTTATACAGAGCACCATGTGGTTGGATCAAGATTGGGAAACAGGAACTTGCAACCGGATGACGCCAGACTGAAGCTGGACCGAATCTATAGGTCGGAAATGATTGAGGTGCAAGGTCCCCTGGGTCCAGTGTGCTTTCGACCATGTATCATGAGGGAACCACTAGTACTGAACTTTTAGCTGGCCAGAGGAACAAAGACGCATGACGGTAGCACCAAACTAGATGACTGGCTCATTGACTATGCTACGGCAGTTAACATAGTCGGAGGAAATTTGAGATGGGCAGTAAGGTATGTGCCGCAAATGTTGGAAGGACCAGCAAGGGTTTGGTTGAACAATTAGCCACCAGGAAGTATCAACTACTGGATAGATTTCGAGGAGCTGTTCGTGAGTAATTTCTCGAGTACCTACAAGAGGCTGAATAGGCCACAAACTTTAGCATTATGCAGGCAAAGACCGAATGAGCTAGACCGAGAGTTCCTGACTCGATGGTGTAATGTGCGCAATTCTTGTGAAGGGGTAATTGAATCGTAAGCAATCACGTGGTTCCCCCAAGGCTGTAGTTATGGAAGTATGTTGTGGCAGAGGTTCCAACAGGATGTGCCAACCACCTTGGCTGAGACGATCCGGATCACAGATTCTTATGCTTTGGGATATCCAACACAACCTCGGCTAATGTTGAGCAAGTCGAACGAGGAGTACTACAATAGAGATGGTTCTGGATCATCCAGGAGGAATGATTTCTGGGGTAAAAGAAGGGATGATCGTCCAGATTACAGATACAGCTTGCAGCAAGTGGCAGTTGTAGACCGAGATCAGCCCAATGCCGGTGCTAGCCAGCGCCAGAATACTGGAGGGCAACATTGGCAACAAAAGGGTCAAGGCAAGAAACCTTGGACACCAGAGCAGAAGAAACAGTGGTAGGAAAGAAAGGATCGTCCGAGATACACATTCGAGTCTATGTTGGATCAACCGTGCAAATTCCATACGCCAAGTCCAAATAGTCCGGTAAATCATACGACCCGGCAATGTGAATGGATGAGGAAGTTAGAGCAGGGTAGCTCGGGGAATGCTCAGGCACATCGGCACGATGCACCTCGACATGATGGACCTCGGAATGAAGCACCTCGGCAGCAACTTCTCACTGGGGGGAATGGACAGGAGCTGATGTTGCCTCCACCTCCACCGGGGTATGAGAATCAAGAAAGGAGGGATGTAGTGCATCAAGTGAATAGCAACAACAAGACCAAGGGTATCACGGCAATGAAGGGAGAAATGAGTACAGAGAGCATAATCAAAGTTACTATGTGTTCACCATAGAAGAGACTGATAGAAAGAGCTTGTAGCGCCAGCACATGGAGGTGAATGCAGTAATGTTGGCTATGACGAGGTATATGCCTTCGTCGGATTAGGAGATTACTTGGAGAATCAAGGATCACCCAAAGCTTATGCCGAGTCCTGGGACCTACGCGCTGGTGCTAGATCTGACGTTCATTGGGCCGAATATCAACGTGAGGTTCTCCAAGGTGTTGATAGACAACGTCAGTAGCATTAACATCATGTACAAGGATACCATGCACAAGTTGGGAATATATCAGAGAACATGCTCCAAGCAACAAGGACCACCTTCCATGGCATCGTACTGGTATCTCTTGTGAGCCAATTGGAAAAGTCCGGATTTATGTGTTATTCGGCACAAGGGACAACTACCGGACTGAGAACTTGGAGTTTGAGGTGGTAAACATACAAAGAGCATATCACATGTTACTCGGCAAGCCTGCTCTGAACAAGTTCATGGAAAGTACTCACATCAGTTACTTGAAGATGAAATTGCCCGGGCCAAGGGGAGTGATTACCATAGCTGGGGACTTTAGGCATTTTATCGAATGTGCTTCCACTTGATCTAACCTGGCTGAGTCACTTGTGATTGCTCAAGAGAAGAGGAAAATTCTAGAAGTGGTTGCATTGCCTCAGTCCACGCAGCAGCATATGCCGACTCTGACTAACCCGCATGGGAGTGTTCATTTCAAGCGACAAAAGATACAAAGAAAGTGCATGTTGATGATCAGTTCCCAGAGAGCATCGTAACTATTGGTGCTGGGTTCAGTGACAAAAAGGAAAGCGAGCTCGTCACCTTCCTCCGTGAGAATTGAGATATCTTTGCTTGGTCTACAAAGGACCTACTCGAGGACGAGCAAGAGTTAAGATTGGGGATGTTGATACATTGCAAATGTATCTATAGCTTTTAATGTTCCATGCTTGGTTTTTATCTACTTTCTTATGTTTTATCCACACTTTGGAGTACTTTTCATATGATTTTTTACACTAACCTACTAACAAGAGCCAAAGTGCCAGTTGCCTTTTTTCTGCTGCTTTTGGTTCCAGGAAAGTCAAAAAATCAATATTCTCGGAATTGGACCGGACAAAAGACAAAGTCGATATTTTATCGGAAGACTCACGGAGCCAGAAGACGAGGCGGGGAGGGGCCACAGGGCGGCCACACCATGTGGTGGTGCGAGCTAGCCCTGGCTGCGCCACTAGGTGGTGTGGGCCCCCTGGCCGCCCATCGACCTTGCCTCTTCACCTATAAGAAGCCTCCCGATGAATAAACCCTAAATCGTCAATCAGAAATCCATGAAAAGTTCCACAGCACCGCCGCCACCGAAGGGGTGATTCGGGGAACAGAAAGTCTTTGTGCCAGCACCCTGCAGGGACGAGGAAGTGCCCCCAGAGCCATCTCCATCAATCTCCACCACCATCTCCATCACCATTGCTGATTCCCATGATGAGGAGGGAGTAGTTATCTCTCGAGGCCAAGGGTTCTACCGGTAGCTATGTGTTCATCTCTCTCTCTATGCATGATCTTATTGAGATCATGAGCTTGTAATCTATAGATCTACCTTGCTACTCAAGTGCTCTAATAGATCTCTGCTCTCCCCATGTGTGTGAAAGTGACAGCATGCACACCATGGTGGCACTTAGGCTAGAGATTACAAATACTTGTTATGGGTTATATTTGGAGTTGGATGTCTTTATGAAATTGTGGTGTTTGTTGGAACCATCTAGTGCTCAAGGTGATAGTGTGGGGTTATCTAGATGGGAAAGGCTTACTTTGAGGTCTGCTGTTATAGCCCTACCATGGATTAGAGTGTCCAACCGGAGAGTAGTTAAGAGTAGTATCATGAAGATAATATATTTATATGAGAGTGTTCACTAGTGAAAGTATGATCCCGAGGTCTTGTTTCTTAGCATTGAAACACCATTTGCTATTAGATCTATTACATGTTTGCTTGCTTCTATCTTTATTTCAGTTTTACTTTAGTCTTTTCCCACGTCAACCACATGCCAGCAAGCTATTTTCTGGCACCGTTACCACTTATAATCATCTATACCACTATCTCTTCGCCGAGCTAGTGCACCTATACACCTGACAAGTGTATTGGGTGTGTTGGGGACACACGAGACTTCTTGTATCTTGATTGCAGGGTTGCTTGAGAGAGGATACCTTTGACCACTTCCTCCCTGAGTTCGATAAACCTTAGGTGATCCACTTAACGGAAAACTTGCTGCTGTTATACAAACCTCTGCACTCGGAGGCCCAACAACTGTCTACAAGAATAGAAGTGCGTAGACATCAAGCTCTTTTCTGGCGTCGTTGCCGGGGATATATAGGTGTGAGTGCTCGAAGTTATTTCCTTTAGATTCTGCAATTTTGTCTTTTTGTTTCTTGTTTTAACTAGTTAGGCTTAATGGAAAACAACAACAAAATTAGAGAGCTTTATAGTATTTATCTTGAGTTTGGACATGAAGTGTTTGAAGAGAAAATTAAAAAACCTATGGAACTTTATTTGCATGCTAATAGCAATGTTGTTAGTATGAATTCTTTGGACACCATTATTGCAAATGCAATGGAAAAGTCTAAGCTTGGGGAAGCTAGTTTTTATGAAAATGATCTTTTTAGTTCCCCAGCTTTGGAAGATAGCTATTCTATTGCTTATGATGATACCAAACCTCCAATATATGATGATTAGAATGATGAATATCATATTTTCAGTCCACCTACTATTGAGGAGAAAATTAATTATGATTACAATATGCCTCCTATATTTGATGATTATGGTGATGAGAATAATAATGATTGCTATTTTGTTGAATTTGCTCCCACTACAATTAATAAGAATGACTATGTTTATGTGGGGAGTATTAATTCTTTTATGCATGTGGCTCATGATAAGAATGTTTTATGTGATAGTTATATTGTTAAATTTATTCATGATGCTACTAAAAGTTATTATGAGAGAGGGAAACATGGTTTTATGCATCTCAATAATATCAAGTTTCCCCTCTTTATGTTGAAAGTCTTGAAGTTGCAGTTGTTTTGCTTTCCCATTCTTGTTACTATGTGCTTCTTTGATTTATTTTCTTACAAGATTCCTATGCATAGAAAGTGGGTTAGACTTAAATGTTTTTTGAATTTGCTTCTTGATGCTCTCTTTTACTTCAATTCAAATTTATTGTACCACTATCTCTTCACCGAGCTAGTGCACCTATCTCTTCACCGAGCTAGTGCACCTATCTCTTCACCGAGCTAGTGCACCTATACACCTGACAAGTGTATTGGGTGTGTTGGGGACACAAGAGACTTCTTGTATCTTGATTGCAGGGTTGCTTGAGAGGGGATACCTTTGACCACTTCCTCCCTGAGTTTGATAAACCTTGGGTGATCCACTTAAGGGAAAACTTGCTGCTGTTCTACAAACCTCTGCACTTGGAGGCCCAACAACTGTCTACAAGAATAGAAGTGCGTAGACATCAACCAACCCCATGAAAGTCCGAGCCATAGAGAAAATGGAGCTGCCAAAGTGTCTTAATAATGTGCGGAAGTTCACGGGTTGGCTGGCCTCATTAAGTTGGTTTGTAAGTCGGCTGGGAGAGAAGGCGTTGCCCCTCTATCAGTTAATGAAAAAGGCAGATAAATTTACATGGACACCGCACGTAGATAGCGTGTTCCGAGAGTTAAAAAAGATGTTGTCCTCTGCACCAATACTAGCTGCGCCACTACCCAAGGAGCCAATGTTGCTCTATATAGTCGCGACCAACCGACTCGTAAATGCAGTAATAGTGGTGGAACGTGATGATGAAGGCAAGTTGGTGCAAAGACCAGTGTATTACCTGAGCGAAGTATTATTAGCTTCAAAACAGAATTACCCTCACTACCAGAAGATGGCATATGGTGTGTACATGACCGCTAAAAAACTTAAGCATTACTTTGAGGAGCACCCCATCAAATTGGTATGTGAGGCACCCATATCTGAGATTATGGGCAACAAATATGCTAGCGAACAAAAAGCAAAATGGGCAATTGAGTTAGCCGCATATGCACCGCAGTTTGATAGAAGAGATGGAATCAAATTCCAAGTTGTGGCAGATTTCTTTGTGGATTGGGCTGAGATGCAATATGAACCACCTCTGTCGGAATCAAATTATTTGCGAGTGCATTTTGATGGATCGAAGCTAAAAGAAGGACTGCGGGCCAGGGTAGTACTTACTTCGCCCAAGAAGGATCAGCTAAAATATGTCCTCCAGATCCATTTTAGCGCATCAAACAATGTTGTCGAGTATGAAGCACTTGTGCATGGACTCAAGGTAGCAAAGGAGGTAGGCATACGTCGGATATAGTGTTTTGGAGACTCGGATTTGGTGGTGCAGCGAGTGTCTGGAAATTGGGATTCTCTAGATGCAAACATGGCACTTTATAGATTCCAAGTCCAGAAGATAAGTGGTTTCTTCGAGGGGTGTGAATTCCATCACGTACCTCAGATCGAAAATGAGGCAGCCAACATATTATCCAAGTTGTGGTCATCTTGGCAACCAATCCCACCAGGCATTGCTTTGGAACACTGGAGAAAACCATCCATTACACCATCACCAGAATCTAACTCAATTGATGTCCCAGCCCTCTCCGGATGAGAAACTACTCCTATGGATATAGACTGGGGAAACACCTCAGCAAACCCGAGGACTGCCTCGATAAACCCGGGGACTTCTGCGCAGAACCCGGGGACTGTAGGGCTTGATCTGGTGGGAGTTATGTTGGTGGATGCGATGGAAATAGACCAAGAGCTTTTCCCCATCCGAGCTATACCTGCATGGGAAAAGCCAATATTTGAATTCCTAAAAGAGGGAACCTTGCCGGATGACGAGATACTCTCAGGGAAAATCCAGAGAAGAGCAAAGGCATACACGATTATCAATGCCGAATTATACAAAAGGAGTGTCACTAGTGTTCTGCAGTGATGCGTAGACCTAGAAGAAGGGCTTGACATCCTCCGAGATATCCATCAAGGAGAATGTGGTCATCATGCATCTTCTAGAGAAATAGTGGCAAAGGCTTTCTGGCATGGATTTTATTGGCCAAGTGCCTTGGAGCAAGCAGAGGATCTTGTGAGAAAATGCAATGGTTGTTAGAGGTACGCCACAAAGACAAACATGCCAATGTCGGATTAGAAAACTATACCTATCACTTGGCCATTTGCGGTATGGTGTTTGGATATGGTCGGACCATTTAAGCCGGCAAAGGGAAACATGACTCATATCTTGGTGATGGTGGACAAATTCACCAAGTGGATTGAACTGAAGCCAATCAAGAAATGTGATGGGCAACAGCTGTGACATTCCTCAAAGATATAATCTTAAGACATGGTTATCCCCACAGTATCATAACTGATAATGGCACAAACTTTGCTGAAGGAGCATTTGCGAGGTTATGCCGAGAGAATAATATTTGACTAGATGTTGCCTCGGTAGCCCACCCCCATCGAACGGACAAGTGGAAAGATCCAACGGACTAGTTTTGTCCGGGATAAAACCCCGACTCATAGAGCCACTTCAAATATCAGCGGAGTGCTGGATAGAAGAACTACCAGCGGTACTGTGCAGTTTAAGAACAACTCCGAATCAATCAATAGGCTATACGCCATTCTTTCTGGTATATGGGGCAGAAGCTATACTACCAGCCAACATAGAGCATGATTCGCCAAGGGTCACCCAATACACAGAAGCCGAAGTGCGCGAAGCCCGACAAAATGATGTCGATCGGTTGGAAGAAGTGAGAGAACTAGCCTTGTCTAGATCCACCATATATCAGCAAAACCTGCGACGCTACCATAGCTGGAAAGTAAACCCCCGAGTCTTCCAGAAAGGTGATCTCGTACTTCGGCTGGTGCAGCACATTGATGGCATGCATAAGTTATCCCCTCCATGGGAAGGACCTTTCATTGTAAGTAAAGCTCTGCACAATGATTCCTACTACCTATCAATGCATAGCCACAGGAGAAGAACAAGGCGGACAGGTCCGACGAGGAATCTAAGCGTCCATGGAATGTAGCCCTACTTCGTCCATTTTACACCTAGTAAAGAGGTGAATGTGTCCGAATCACTCATATGTCGGTATGTATGTCGGTAATGAGCATATCAATGAAACTTCGGCACCCCTAGCAGAGACCCGGGGACTGCCTTAATAATTTTCGTTTCTGTACTTACTTTATATATGTTGGCTAGATTAAACTACTTACACCTTAGCCGGATTAGTAGTGTGTAGGCACCAAAAACCTAACTCTTCGACTTTGCTGTTGTCCAATAAGAATTGGCTTCATGACAAGCAATAGCACAAGTTTAGAATTGCAAAGTACATGAAAAATGACTAAGAAAAGGAACATAATCGACCCAACACTTGTTATTTGAACTAACCAAGTATCTACTCTATTTATGTTATGTTGAATTATTTTGGGCTAATCCCAAAGTTTCAAGTATTGTTAACCCAATTTTTTGAACCTCAGACTCGTAACTTAGAAAGCGGAATCAAGGTAGACACGAGCCAAATCATAAAATTGGTGGAACAAGAAAAGGAAACTCTAGGACTTCGCCCAAGGTAATCCGACATTAATGACTTAGTAGCAAAACACAAGCAATTGTAGCAAAACAAACTATTGTGCTTAAATACAACTGCACCCGACATACCAGGGATCTGATAATTATCAAAGTGTTTTTCAATCATGGAGCAGCAGCAGGAGCCGGATCATCGGTTGACAGAGCCAGATCGTCGGACGAAGGAGGAGGTAATTTGGTGTCAGCAGCAGGGGCGCTGGTCCCTGCCTCATCTTCTGGGTTAGCGCCCATTATTTGCGCAGGCTTTGCATTGAGCGATGCACTCAAGATCATTGGACCATTTGGATCCGGTGCGCAGACGGTCAAGCAACTCCAGGTCCAGCGTCTCGTACCATGAAAGGACGAAGTTCAATGCTGTATCAGCCCTGACACGTGTAGCGGATTCTCGCCAAAGGTTCAACTGAGTCTCACACTCCATCAGTTTTGTTATAAAGCGGTGCTGCCTTTGGGCGTGGCAGTGGGCCAGAGAGCGTGAACATCCGGACTGCTGCTGGCATAATGTCCACGCCATAGTTTTTTATAACTTCAACATGGGCAGCAAGGCTCACCAGCAAGTCCTCCGTGTCATAAGGAACAGACTCGGAGGCATGGCCACCTTGGGTACCCTGCTGTAGGCGGAACTTGGCTACATCAGCATAATCAAGGGGTTCACTCTCTAGGAACTTGCTTGTGGGCAAAAAGAAAAGTATCAATAAGTAAGGGCACATGACCCAGAGAGACAAATGTCGGAAGGAGGAAGAGAACTCACGAGCGATGTGACTGACAATCCGAGTCAGCTCATTATGTTCATCAGCATTCCTTGACTTGAGCTTCTCATACTCAGTGGTCACCGACTTAAGTTTGATGTCGGCTTCCTTCAGCAAGTCATTTGCCTTCTCAAGATGAGTTTTTAAGCGCTCTTTCTCCTCATAGAATTCCTGGTCGGCCTTGTCCAACTCTGCTTTGTGGAGGTCCTTGAGCTTCTGAATTTCGGTGTTCAGCCGAGTAAACTCATTATCCTTGAGACGAAGCTGGGCGATTTCATCATCTTTCTTTTTCAATTCAGCCTGGTTCTTTCCTACTTGTTCGAGAAAGTGAAGCATCATGTCAGGAATGGGCATGCTATCTTGAAGTGTAACTGCAATAATGAGTTGACCCGGTAGAGCCGAGGTATAAATATCTGCCAAGTCAAGGTAAGAGCACGCAAGGACTAAATGATCAAGATGAGTTACCTTCGATCTCGGACAAGTTCTTGCGCATGATGACATTCTCAGCCTCGGCCTCAGCTGCATAATCCGGATGACAAGTTAACACGGGTAGCAAGTAACACAAAGGAACATAAGTGAAAGATCTTAAGCAAAATAACTTACCCTACTTTTCGTGATCAACAAAATTTTGCCGTACTTGGCCCAAAGATCCTTATATGAGTCCAGCAGACGCTACAACTCAGCAGTTCAGCAGTTGCTGGTGCTCTGAAACAAGCAAATATTAGTTTAGAAATAGGAGGGAATGTGTGGATATTCGAAGTCTACAAGATCCGGGCCATGTGGAACTTAACCTGGCTCTAGGTGTGTGGATATTCGAAGTCTACAAGATCTAGGCCAAGTAGAACTTAACCCGCCTCTAGATGTGTGGATATTCGAAGTCTACAAGATCTGAGCCAAGTGGAACTTAACCTGGCTCTAGGTGTGTGGATATTCGAAGTCTACAAGATCCGGGCCAAGTGGAACTCAACCCGGCTCTAGGTGTGTGGATATTCGAAGTCTACAAGATCCGGGCCAAGTGGAACTTAACCCAACTCTAGGTGTGTGGATATTTGAAGTCTACAAGATCCGGGCCAAGTGGAACTTAACCCAGCTCTAGGTGTGTGGATATTCAAAGTCTACAAGATCCGGGCCAAGTGGAACTTAACCCGGCTCTAGGTGTGTGGATATTTGAAACTACTAAGGAATTGCGCTAGTTCTCTAAGAGCATCCGACCGAGTAATAAATTACTCCCCCGGAGGCTCGGGGACTAGTGGGTATATCTCTAAGTGTTTGCATATATAGAAGGCATGACGGAGAAAAGCTTACCTCCATCATCCGGCCAGCAAAGGTAATGGCCTTGGGGGTTGTGTTCATCTGTGCGATGCACTCGGGCAGACCAAACTTCTCCAGGATATCGTCCTTAGGGTTTATGAACTCGGCATCATTCTAATTATTTACATACTCGATGAGCGTCGGACTGTAATTCTCCCCGCTAAGCGCTTGGCTCGTCACCAGACCCTTAGCATGAGCTTCCCGCCTTGCAGCCTAGGCAGCAGCCGGGCTAGTATGCAAATTTAATTGCTTGCTGCCCTCTGATCGGGCAGGAGAAGAGCCGGAGGCAGCGCCATCCTTTTTGGTCATGGACGCAAGCGTGCACTGTCCAGATTCGATGTTGGTGTCCTTGGAGGCTGGGCCCTTGGCAACCTCGATGGCCTTCGTGCTCTTACTGGTGGATTTTGGCTGCTGCAGAGGAGCCGAGGTTGCTGCTCCGGATTGAGCTTGAGAAGCTAGCTGGAATATATCCTTAATGGAAATAGTAGAGCCGGAGGTAGCAGCCTGAGGTTTCTTCTTGGGCGCTGATGTTGCTGTTGCTCGTGCTACTGTTGTTCGTGTTGGTGTTGCTGGTGCTACTAATGTTCATGTTGGTGTTGCTGGTGCTTCTATTGCTGGGGCTACTGGTGTTGCTGCTGGTACTGGAGTTGTTGGTGTTACTTGTATAGGAGCTGATGTTGTCGGCAAAATTGGAACTAAAGAAGAAGAAGAGGTCTGGGGCGGTGCCGATGAAACTGGCACCTCTATAACTCTGGGTTGTGGCTGAGCCGAAGAACTGGGGAGATCTAGCATAGCTGTATCCTTGGCAGACCCACTACCCCCCCGCACCGACATTACCCTCCTCGTGACGAGGTGGGATCAGATCTGGCAGGGCCGTTGAGTCCTCTTAGTTAGGGCTTAGCGGGTGAACGTCGTCGTCATCGCGAGGGGGGAGGAGATGGAGCACTGCGGATGGGAGAGGAGATGCTGGGACCACTTTGGGGATCACACTTGGAGAGCTGCCAAATCAGTCAACAAACAAGTTAAGAGGATAAAGAGATACAACTAAAATGCAAAGACAAAAAGGCAAGACCAGGAACTAAGCAAGGAAGGAAAAATGACTTACTCAGCCGAGGTTGGAGGTTCCCGAGGCTTGAGCGCTCTCCGGACAGTGGCCTTGGGCACTGGCTTGCCGGATCCCTTAACATCGGATCTCTTCTACCTCTTGTTGGGCGGAGGTGCCTCAGAATCTATGGCCGAGGTTACCAGACGCTTCTAGGAAGGGGCAGGAGCTGGATCGTCTGTGGCGAGAGGAGGAACCTCGTGGACCTAACCGACCGGGTTAGCTGAAGCCGAGGTAACCAGAAACACGTAAGTGATGGACACCGGATCAAATTGAAGGGAATATGCCCGAGAGGCAATAATAAAGTGGTTATTATCTTATTCCATGTTTATGATAAATGTTTATTTTGCATGCTATAATTGTATTAATTGGAAACGTTAATACATGTTTTTATATAATTGTATTAATTGGAAACGTTAATACATGTGTGTTTAATAAACAAAATACAAAGTTCCTAGTAATGCCTCTCATATAAACTAGCTCGTTGATTAACAAGAAGATCAAGGTTTCCTGATCATGGACATTGGATGTTGTTAATAACAAGGTTACAATGTTGGTTTAATGATGTGATGAACATTCATCCGAAGTATAGCATTACGATCAGAGTCATTATGTTTATATTACTATAACATCATACGAAGTAATCTTAGTCCTTAGACCATGAGATCATGTTAATTGCTAACACCGGAAGAGTATCTTGATAACATCAAACGTCACACTGTAACAGTGTGACTATAAAGGTGGGTTCAGTGCTACAAAGGCGTTATGTTGAGGCTCATGGATCAATAGTGGGATTTGTGCATCCTGATGATGGATAGATATACTATGGTCCCTCTCGGTGATATCACATTGAAATAGCTAGCAAGCAAGTGATGTGATCACTAGAATGTTATATCACGGGAACGAGAAAAGAGTGCATGTCGGTAACGAGATCAAACTAGGTATTTGGATGCCGATGATCGAATCTCGGACATGTAATATATCGTGAGACAAAGGGATTTAGTTACGACGTTAAAGGGTCACACGATCACAAGAGTCATCGTTGAATATGTGGGAGTCAGTACGGATCTCCAGGCCCCGCTGCTGATTATTGATCGGAGAGGGGTCTCGATCATGTCTGCATTATTCGCGAACCGTAGGGTGACACACTTAAGGGATACCGACACCATTTAGGAGCAAATATGTTTCAGATAAAGATTTAAGAAAGCGCTGGAATTATTTCAATAGACACCGAAACTGTTTCGGGTGAAATTGCTGAAATTGGTTCTGCATGTGATATTGAAATGTTGTAGGGGGTTTTATGTGAATGTTTTTTAATTAATGTAATTAACAAAATTCTGAATAAAATAAATAAAATAGTTTTATTTAATGATAGCTTGCATTAAATTTGGTGGATATTTAATGCATGTGTGAGTGGAATTTTGAGTGGAGTGTTTTTATGGGAGTGGGAGAAGTGGTGGGGGCACCACCACGGCTGCCACGCCATGGCCCTTGGGTGCCTCCCTTCTTCCCTATAAAAGGCCCCCCTCTCCTCCTCACAACACACACCTCCTTGTGAAGGATCTCTCTCCCCTTGTAGTTATTCCCCATGGTCTCGGATTAGCGAGATACATGTTCCAGGTGGCTTTATCTAGAAAGGAGTTGCTACTTCCGCTGCTTTGCTGGAGCGAGGGACGGAGGTTGTCGGGGTACCGAACGTGTGTGCGATCACGGATGCACCGCTGCTTTCCGGTGCTGGACTTGGTGCTGCTGGACTTGCTGGAGCTGGATCTGATGGACGTGCTGGAGCCGGACCTGCTAGACTTCAGTACAATCTTGAGATCGACAAGTGTACGACTACATCATCCATGAGTTCCATCTTGTTGAGAAAGCTTTGTTCTCTTCGAGGGTAAGATCTCTGTGGACGAATATCCACCCGTTGCTTGTATCTAATAGATAGATCTTGGTGATAGTTCCCATCGTAGGAAACTTTTTGTTTTCTATGCTGCGAACCCAGCACAAATACCTCCATAATCTCAACATTGGAGTCGTCATCATCTGGCCAATCCTGCAAAGAAGAGGCCTTACCAGAGGTTCGCTTGGGGCTGTCCGGAGTAGGCAAAAATCTCTCCGGGTCAGGCTCGTCCATGTCTGTCTCTGAGCGGTCCTCCGCCCATTTGAGGGCTGGCTCCTTGCCATCTTCAATTGTTTGCTGGAGAAACAACTGAGAGAAAAAATACTAAAGTATCAAATTAGGATACAATCCGACATACAGCGAGACTCGGAAAGAGTATTAGGAGAGGAACATACCTTAGGCGACAAGTTGGCCCGAGTGAAGTTCTCAAGCCCCCACCTCCACGCCTCGGTGAACTCCTTATCTATCCTAAAGATAGCCTTAAGCCGGCGGAATACGTCAGAGTTGCTAAGTTTGAAGGAGGAGGTACGATTGGGGTCAAGAGGATCGCTCAAGTGGAAAACCTTGTGTGAGCGTTTTCTGGAGGGGGCAGATCCGGCTGCGGACGAAGGTGATCATGATGTCCTCGCTGTGCAGCCCCAGCTTGATAAGCTCCTTAATTCGCCTGTCTACCTGATTCGCCCGGTTAGTAGGCCGCTTCGGGATCTGCTCCCACAAGGAGGTGTCCGGGACACCCATATTGATGGGTAGAAGCCGGCTCAGGTCTTCCTCCGAGTTATTCCTAACATAGAAGAAGGTTTGGGCCCAGCCTTTGCAAGACTTAAGGCCGGTAACCCGGGGGAAGGCAGAGTTTTTGTGGGGAGAGATTGAGGCTCCACCGCACTGGGTCAAATGTTTCTCGGCAGGGGCAAGATGGGGACCCGGAATAACATTCTTGCGGAGACCAGAGAACTTGATCCAAAGTTCTTTGGTGGGCCAAAGGCTGCCATATCCCTCTATGCCGGATGCGAAAGAAGAAAGGGAGGTGATGGCATTGGCTGGAAGATGGTGTGGCTGAAGTTGGTAGGTGTTGAGTAAATCGTGAAAGAAATCACTCATAGGAAGGCCAAAGCCACACTGAAAGTGGGACAAGAACACGACGAACTCGCCTGGATTAGGAGAAGGAGAAATCTCCTGGGCGGCGAGGCGGCACGTGATGCCTGTGGGGATGCAGCGGGTCGCGTAGAGCTAGTCAATGTTGTCTTGATACACCCACGTGCCCGCCCAGGCGCCGCGCTCGTGCGCTTCTTCTTCCACCTCCTCCTCCTTAGCGACGATAATCTCCTCCTCAGTCATGTCCAGATCGAGGTCTTTGTAAGGGTAGTCTGCGATGGGGAGCAGCGGCTTGGAACTGCAAGGTCCCATTGCGGAAGGATTGCACAGGAACGTCAGCGTGGATGCAGAAAAGTGGTGAACAACAGCAGCAGCAACGCTACGATATGCAGGAGCGGAGGCGGCGCGACTATGGAGAAGAAGGAGTATAGGGCATGGGCGCATGCGAAGTGGGGGAATCCCCAAGGGACACCCATGTCCCCTATTTAACTGCACCCCTGGGAGGTGTAGTGGGATCAACCGTTGTGGCACGGCCACACGATGTGGCCGTGTATCCGCAAAGCCAGCGAATCAGGCGCGACCTGCACCAAGGGCCACACGGAGCATGGAATCCCACAACGCGACGTGATGATACAGTTAACGAGGGGGTTGCCACGATGTGACGTGCACAACAGTTATTCCTGACAATCAATATAGTAACCAGAGTAGTAACTGGTGCGACCCTTAAAATAAGGCAAGGTGATGATTACCCTCCACGTGGGACGTGGGGAAGCGTATGAGAGAAGGAAAGATAACCCGGATACATGGATAATGACCTGGACCACAAGAAGTAACTCGGATTGAGCCAAGGGAACGTCAAACCAAAAAGACCGGGTTACAAGATAACTCGACGAAGAATATATGTCTTAAATGGAACATGATGTGGCCTTGTCAGCTGAAGTTGCTAAGACTGCACCAGCTTCGGGGACTAATGTTGGGGGGATACCGCCGGGTAGGGTCATGCCGGGGTATAAAGGCCGACTTAGCCGTGGTACAGCACGGTCAAAGCGAATGCTGGCCAAGTCTCCTTAAGGCGGGCCATCTTATAGGGTAACCCGGCCTGGTGGGTGTCCACCTAACATTAACCCGGCCAACATAAAACATATGTCGGCTATGTTTGATTTACCTTGTTTGCAGGTACCCTCGTAGCCGGGTTAACCAAGCGTTAGCCGTGTTATCACTTGGCTTCCAAGGGAAGGAAGGAATCTCTTGGTGGTTAAAATGTGACCTCTGTCCACTGTAACGTGAGCGAAGCGGTCAGAAGTAAGGACCAGTGGGGCGTGGCCGACAAAGGTGGCGCAACTAGTGTCGGCTGACGCTAGCGGTGTCTAGTGATGCAACGCCACAGAGGGGCTCGGGGAGGCTTACATCCTGAGTCCGGACTAGCCGTGTAAAGTGAATAAAGAGGCATCTTGCTTTAACCAAAGAGCATATTTGTGGAATATGCTTCCACATGTGCCCTTGTTTTGTAACCTGGGCTCCCCTATATAAGGAGCACCAGGGCGTCCATCGAAGGGTATCGATCATTCTGTTAAGGAATAACCCTAGAGCTTTGTAGTGGGGAGCGAGAGAACTATTCTCCTTCTCAGGAACAGCTCGAGGAGCCCTTGTAATCCACATCCAACAAGGGAGAAATACAAAAATCTATGTGTGGAATCACCACACTATCCCTCCCTGGATTCCTCTTGTGCACATTGGCCCCATCTTTAGCCTATCTATGGCATCTGTCGTGCCACAACCACGACACGCGTCTTTCGCGATGAATTTCTCGGCACGACCATGGCCGATGGAAAACTTTTTATCCGGTTTCGCGGCCCTCTACTACGAAGGAACCACGAAAAACATGGAGGAAGCTCGGCCAGCGAGTGGCTTCTTGTTCTTCAAGCAATCGAGAGTCCGTAGGCTACTCGAGTTCTTCATTTAGGCCTTGGCGACACCGTGGGCTTCCATTGTATTCAGGACGTATATACCAAGCTCGAGTACCTATAGGGTATACCCATGTCAGTAGCCCCCGACTGTCCAATGGAATCGCAGATTCGACTGGGGACTTTATGAATCCTTTCGAGTGCATGACTGAGTATATTTTTCGACTGCTTTGCTTGTGTCGTAGGGATTGTTGATGTGCGTGCCTGATTCAACCGATGTCGGTATCAGTTAACTACCTTAGGGTAAAACAACGCCATCTACTCGAACTCGAGTCCCTAGACTCGAATCCAGAAAAGTGCTGGTGTAATTCGGCTCAAGCTGCGGAGGTCTTACAGAAGTCGAATTCCAGTATATGGGTGTGAGCACTCGACACGTCCGTCAAGGCATGTTCGTCATACCTGTTGGCACAGATATATTTCTGGTAGTGCGCAGAAAATGCGTTGTCAAGCCTTATTCAGGTCTTATCTTCACGCTGGAAGCGCGGCATCCAAATTTTGTCATGGCGGAGATGATTCGGGTGACCCGGGACACACAGTCTCTTTGTAGGGAAATGTCATGAGGCGGTGTCGCGATAAGCTTCGAGTGTGGATGTCATCAACACACAGTATGATGTACAAATAATCATAGGGTGCGTGACCAGCGCTCCCTATGGGAGTAGCCCCCGAGTGCCTGGTTGAGTCGAAGACTCAGGCAGGGACTAAAGAACTTTTGCGACTGCTGTCGTCTTTTGTTTGCTTGTTTCAGTCGAATTTATTTCCAGCGCTCCCTATGGGAGTAACCCACGTCCATACTCGAATCGCGGATTTGAGTGGTTGGGTTTGTTTCGATTGCCCATGTTCCTGCAGAAAAGAAAAAGAAAGAAAAAATCATAGGGTGCACGACCAGCGCTCCCTATGGGAGTAGCCCCCGAGTGCTTCGTGGAGTCGAAGACTCGAGCAAGGACTAAAGTAGTTGAAGTCTTCTGCTGCGTAATTTTGGATGACGTCAGTGCTGACGATGCCATGACCTCAATTGCCTGCGTGAGCGAGTTTGACGGGACGAGACGAGCGGTGGGTCCCATTTTCTGACTCTGACTTGACCGGGCGTGCGTAATTTTTATTTTAACTGCGCCTCCTCGATTTTCGCGCATAATGGGGGTAGTGGGGGACGGTTCACGCTTCGGTTCTTCCACGTGTCGAGCGCGATGAACGCCACGCATCTGGTAGGGTTTTTCTTGACCATTAGATTGCATCTTCCAGGGAGTTAAGTAGCGATGCGGCGATGGTAATTTTCACATCTGCTTCTTTTCTCTGCCTTTGCCTCCATCGCCATTGCTGCTGCTCCTCTGCTCCTTTGTGTTCCTTTCTTTCGTGGCACTAAACCAGCTCCGTGTATTTCCCAGCTACTTCCTCCGGTCACACCGCCGCCGTGGAATGTGGAAGAAAAAGGGAGGTGGCACGACCGATTCCGCCGCCGCCACGGTTGCTACGAAGAAGAAGGGTGGCTCCGCCGATGTAGGCACCATCACCGCCGCCGCTGGGAAAAAGAAAGGCACGGGCACTCGTGTCACCAATGGTGCGTGGCGTGCATCCATGATCAAGTCTTTAGAGCTTCATCTTCTACGCCGAGACATAGTTTTGTCCTCCGTAGGCACTGACGCGCGCGTCCCTGGCAGTGAGGTAACCCCCTCTCCTCCTCCTGGCTTTCGGGTGATGTTCCTAGCGTTGATCATCCGCGGTCTCCCGACTTGGTTGTAGATGCCAGCGGTTTGAGCTTCGACCCCCAGGCACTCCGTCGTGATGACGCCCTGGCGGGTGCCATTTCGGCAGTCAAAGATTGCAGCGCTGCCGTTCAGGGGACGCTCACCAAGGCCAAGGGCGTGCTCAGTCGCCTCCGGGAAGAGTTGTTGCCCAAATCTGAGTTGATCGAGAATATGGATGTGCTGGTGGAGTCCTTTGCCAGGGGCATTCCTTCAAGCTTCAAGAACTCACTCTGTGCGGCTGGTGCTTCAATGTCACTCGCCATGGTTCAAGCACACGGAGTCGAAGTTGATCCTGCAGCAGTCTCCAAGGCGATGCCTGTCAGCGCTGATGGCTAGCAGGTAGTTTTTGCTCCCTTCGTGACTTCTTGTGGAAAGTACGGCTCGCAGCTGATCAATACAGTTGTGAAGTACTCTGAGGAGCTTCAGCGGGCCAAGAAGATGGCTAAGGCTGCGACGTCAGGGGCCGGGGGAAAGTCTGTGGCGTCTGACACTGCCACAGACTCGATGAGGCCCCCAAAACCGAAGTCGAAGTCGAAGAAGCCAATCACTCCTCAGTAGTCACATCTTGTAATAGTTAGATAGCTTATGTCTTTTGTCGAGAACATGCCTTTTGGCAAATGCACCTGCTGATACTTTATTGATCTTGAATGTACTCAAGTCTTTTTGTCCATGCCTCTACTTAGTCCTCTTATTTGTCTCTTGCTTGACTTGTGATAGGGCACATCGAGTGATCCTTTGAGGGAGCCTCAGGATTCGCCTCTCCTTGATGATACTTTGGCACCGCCGCGCTGAAGGGAGGATGAGCTGTCTCTACTCTCGCGACCCCGTGATCACGTGAAGCAGTTGGAGCGTGAATTGCCCGTACTCCGCGGCAATGCGGATGTATGGAAGTCGAAGGCGGAGAAGGCCGCCGCCCAAGAACAATATCTGCTAGGGGAGGTGACGAAGCTGGGCGACCAATTCAAATGTTAGTCTTCTTCCTTCTTGCCGTTTCTGTGTAGTCTCTCATAGTAGTTGGTTGTCCTCATACTTTGCCTTTTCTTGGTATAGTTGTCAGCGCATGCCATCCGCAGGATGAGAAGGATAGGATTGCCATTCGCATGAATGACCTGACCCAAGAGCAGCTTTAGGCGAGTGGATACTTCTGGGTAGATCATGATCGCGCAATTGCACTGGCGACCCTGCAGGATCGTGTGTCACGAGTGCTTCACTTCTTGAAGAAGTCGCAGTCATGTTTGAAGAATATTTACCAGACGATGTTCCGGTTGGACGTCGTTCCATCGAGCCTGCTAGCCCTTCTCGCTAAATTCCAGGACTTGAGTGCGGTCCGCGAGTGTGTACGGCAATAGTTAGTGGCCGGTGCCAAGGCTGCTCTATCACTTGTGCGACTGCATAGGCCTTATGTGGACGTTGCAGCGATTGCGGCCGGACCCCCAGTGCTGCCAGCGGGTTCGACTTGGAACATTGTTCCTCACTACCAGACGGTGGATCGGCCAGCGGAGGAGATCGTCGACTTCTTTGAGGAGTAGACCAATGTTCTTTTGCTGCAACAGTAGTTTAGTTTGTATCCTGCACATAGTTGCACCAGTGTTGTAAAGTTCATAGACATGCTGTGTATAATTGATTAATATTGATGAATATAGAAGGCTTGTTAGCGTGTATATTTTGCGAGTGCGTTGCACTATACAACTCCTTTTCGTTAGCCTAGATTTGTGTTTATCTCAGTCCCTTGTCAACCTATCAGGTGCGTTGCAACTAGGTTGATGTTTGTCAAAGGTTTCAATTGGTGGGCCAGCTACTCAGGATATCACATTAGTTCGTAGAACAGATGTGTATAGGGTGGCGCACCCCCCGAGTGGATAATTTGCCAAAAATTAAAGAAAAACACAAAGTTTCAGGGAACTTAGCTTTATATATTCGCGGGATAGTATGAGGTACAATGTGTGGCTAAGTAGCCTTGGCTGAGTAGCCTTATTTGCAATGTAAAAGTAAAAGCGACTAAGGGTAGAAGCATCGCAGCTGCGCGACGTTCCAGGGGTTGGAGTATGCGACTCCTGTCTCTAAATCTTGAAGGCGATAGGCGCCACCTGGGATTACTTCTGTAATCACATATGGTCCCTCCCAGGGTGACTCGAGTTTGAGGTGCCCTTGCTGCTTCAGTCGCAGGACCAGGTCGCCTTCGAGGAAGGACCTGGGGCGTAGCCTCCTGCTGTGGTAGTTGCGCAGGTTCTGGTGGTAGATCGTTGATCTCTCCGCGGCGATTTACCTTGCCTCGTCAAGGAGGTCGACGGAGTCTTCGAGTGCAAGAGTTGATTCCTGCTCGCTGTAAGTGACCATGCACGATGCTTTGTATCGTACTTCGGTGGGTAGCACCGCTTCAGCCCCGCGCACCATGAAGAACGGGGTGTACCCTGTGGTGCTGTTTGGAGTTGTGCATAGGCTCCAGAGTACCGATTGCAGCTCGTCTGGCCAGCAGCCCGCGGCCTGTTCGAGTGGTCTAAGGAGTCACTTCTTGATGCTTCCACAGACAAGACCGTTAGCTTTTTCGACCTGGCCATTGGTCTGTGGATGTGCTACGGAGGCATAGCTGACACTGATTTCTAGGTTCTCGCAGAATTCCTGGAACTCCTTGGATGTGAAGTTTGTCCCATTGTCCGTGATGATGCTGTGTAGCACTCCGAAGCGATAGACGATGGACTCAAAAAACTTGACTGCGTTGTAGCCTGACTGATTAGTCACTGGCATGGCCTCTATCCACTTAGTGAATTTGTCAACTCTGACTAGGAGGTAGACGTAGCATCCTCGTGAGGACTTTGGGAGTTTGCCGACCATGTCGAGTCCCCATTGCGCGAAGGGCCAGGCCAATGGGATTGGCCGGAGCTCTGCACCAGGTGCATGTGGCTTGTCTGCGAATCGTTGGCACGCGTTACATTTTTGGACTATGTCCTTGGCGCCGCGCATGGCCGTAGGCCAGTAGAATCCGGCTCGTAGAGCTTTGGCAACAAGGGCGCGACTGCCGGCGTGGTGCCCGCAGGTCCCTTCATGGATGTCGAGGAGAACAGCTCTTCCATCGGCCATGGAGACGCATCGTTGGAGTACTCCTGTGATGCTGCACTTGTATAGTTCGCTGTTGATAACAACGAATGCCTTAGAGCACTGTGTGATTTGTCAGGCGTCAGTCGGATCGTCCGATAGCCTCTTGCTGAGGAGGTACGTAATGTATGGTTGGGTCTAGGATGTCTCGATCATCATGACGCTCATTGGTCCTTCGAGTCCTGTATCCAACTCCAAGTCGTCGAGTGCCATTGGCTCATTGGGCGGCGTAGCCCCCGAGTCCGTTGCTACGCTTGTTTTCTTCTCTGCGGCCTTTGGCTTGATGGAGCGTTCACAGATGCACTCGAGAAATACCCCGGGTGGTATGGGGGCGCAGGTAGAGCCTATGTTGGCGAGTGTGTCCGCCTCTTCATTGCTTTCGCGACCTATGTGCCGCAGCTCACAGCCGTCGAAATCCCCTTCGAGTGTGTCGTAGAGGTCGCGGTAGGCGATCATGTTGTTGTTCAGTGCGTCGCACTCGTGCATTGTCTGGTTGACAACCAACTTGGAGTCGCCATATATTATGAGCCTTTTGGCGCCGCATGCTTTTGCCATCCCGTGTAGTAGGGCCTCGTATTCAGCTTCGTTGTTGGAGGTGGTGAACTGCATTTGCAGAATATACTTCAGCTTGTCTCGCTGGGGCGATGTCAGTATGACACCGGCGCCAGCTCCGTCCTTTCGCTTGGATCCGTCGAAGTGCATTGTCCAGAGGTAGGACATACCTGGTTTTTCAGGGAGATGGTTCTCGTCTGGTGGCGTCGGGATTGTTGAGGATGTGCCCAAGCAGGGCATCATTGACTACCATGATTGAGTGTTCCTGGAAGTAGTGGCGCAGTCGTCGGGCCGTCATGAAGACGCCGTATGCCAGTTTCTGGTAGTGCGGGTACCGCTGTTTTGTTGGCATAAGTACCTCGTTGAGGTAGTAGACTGGGTGCTGTACTCCATGGACCTTGTTTTCCTCGGCTCGTTCTACCACGAGCAGCATGCTGAGTACCTGGTTGGTGGCGGAGATGTATAGCAACAGTGGTTCCCTTTCGCGTGGGGTCACCAGTACTGGCGAGGTGGATAGTAGGCGCTTGAGGTCTTCGAATGCTTCCTGTGCCTCGTTGGTCCACTCGAATTTGTCGGCTTTGTGTAGGAGTTGGTAGAAAGGTAGTGCCTTCTTGCCCATTCGACTGATGAATCGACTTAGCACCACGATTCGCCCAGGCAGCTGCTGGACGCCTCTTATGTTTTTCGGCTTCTCCATTGCCAGTATGGCTTTTATTTTCTTTGGGTTCACTTCGATCACTCTCGCGGAGATAAGATACCTGATTAGTTGCCCAGATGGTACGCCGAAGGCGCATTTGTCCGGATTGAGCTTGATCCGGTAGCGGTCGAGGTTGGTGAAGGTTTCATGCTAATCGTCGATTAGTGAGGCTTCCTCTTTAGTCTTGACTACTATGTCGTCGACATAGACTTGAATGTTGCGAGCAAGCTGGTTCTTGAGGCAAGCGTGCATGCACCGCTGGTAGGTGGCTCCTGCGTTCTTTAGCCCGAAGGGCATTGTGTTGTAGCAGAACACACCAAAGGGCGTTGTAAACGCTGTTTTTTCTTGATCTTCCTCCATCATTCGAATCTGGTTATAGCCTGAGTAGGCGTCGAGGAAGCAGAGGCGCTCGCATCCCGTGATGGAGTCGATGATCTGGTCGATTCGCGGTAGCGGGAAGTGGTCCTTCGGATAGTGCTTGTTCAAAGAGGTGAAGTCCACGCACATCCGCAGGATATCTGTGTCCTTTTTTGGTACTAGAACCATGTTGGCGAGCCAAGTGCTTTCCTTGATCTCGCGTATGAATTTGGCGTCGAGGAGTCTATTAATATCCATTCCGACTGCCTTTGCTCTTGGTTCAGATAGTCTCCTAATTGTTTGCTTGACTGGCCTTGCGTCTGGGTTGACGTTGAGTGCGTGCTCAGCGAATTCCCTGGGAACTCCTGGCATGTCCGCTGGACACCAGGCGAAGATTTCCCAGTGCTCACGCAGGAATTCGATGAGCACGAGTTCCTATGTGGAACTTAAGTTGTTGGCGATGAGAGCCGTCTTGGCGGGATCCGATGGGTGGACCTAGACTTTCTTCGTGTGCACTGATGAGTCGAAGGACAAGTCGGGTGAGCTTGGCCGGCTTAGGGGAGGCAGATTGTTGTCTGTCGACTCCTTCAATCTTGCGAGTTCCTCCTACATTCCGAAGGACTAGGAGATTCTGTTGAATTCCCTGTCGCAACTGTCGGACCTCTCGAAGCTCCCGTTGATTGTGATGACGCCATTAGGGCCTGGCATTTTCATCTGCAAGTAGGCGTAGTGCGGCACCGCCATGAACCTAGCGAACGCGACACGTCCGAGGATGCAGTGGTACTGTGAGGGCCAGATGACGACTTCGAAGTCGATGCGTTCGCGCCGAAAGTTTTTCGATGTGCCGAAGATGACGTCGAGGTTGATTTTGCCAAGGGGATATACACCCTTGCCTAGGACGATGCCGTGGAATGTTGTGTCTGAGGCCTCTAGGCAGGTCAGAGGGATTCTCATTGTTCGCAAGGTACTCGTGAACATAAGGTTAATGCCGCTTCCGCCGTCCATGAAGACGCGACTCATGTCGAAGCCTCCAATTTGTGCCTCGAGGACGAGGGGGCAATGGCCTGGATGAGGTACATGGCGCGGGTGGTCGCGCTTGTCAAATGTGATGCAGGAGTCGCTTCCACTGAGGTACTTAGTGGTAGGATGGTGGCATGTTTGTCGCCAAGTTGACTTGGCGAGTGATGGCCTTCTGCACCCGATTCGAGGGGCGTCCCTTCTGGATCATCATGGTACCCATGGCCCGTGGGTATGGTTCGCCTCCGTGGTGCTGGTCCGGCGCAGCTGCATTTGGGGGTAGTCCAGGTGGTGGTGGTGGAGCTCCATGTGCCACGGTGGCTGGGGCGGCTCTGTAGCCTCTTTCGACTGCGTTGCGATTCATCCATGACAGTCCCTCATGTAGTTTGAGGAACTCGCGGCAGTCCTTGAGGAGGTGGCTGGACTTCTTTTTTCCGTCGTGCTTGTCGATGTAGAAGTGCACAGTGCATGGCCCGAACAGCTTGTCTTTAATGGATGTTGTGGGTGCCTCATCGCGATTGCGGCGCTGCCATACTTCCGTGGTTTTTCTGGAGTCGCGATATCCACCGCTGCGGTAGCCGCTGTTGCGGTTGTCGTCGCGTCTGTCGGCGTAGTCGGCTGCGACCATGTTGACGTCGTCGCGGTCATCATAGATGCGCATGCGGTGTTTGCTTCGGCGATCGCGTCTGCATTCGAGTTCTGCCTCGTCGTCGGAGTGAACATGATTTTTCACCGAATCTTCTCCATCTTCCCAGCGATTCGCGATTTCCATCAGGTGGTCGATGGTTTTGGGCTTCGAGGAGCCCAGCTCCTCCCTGAGCTCTATGCAGCGTACGCCGCCGTTGAATGCGTCAATCGCGCGATCCTCCGAGATGTTCTCTGCGGAGTTCTTGATGATGGACCACCTCCGGATGGATGAGCGTAGCGACTCGCCCGACCTTTGCTGGCAGCATCTTAGCTCTTCGATTGATGCGGGCCGTTTGTAGGTGCCCTTGAAGTTGCGTACAAAGTTGTAGACTAGCTCTTCCCAGCTGCGAATGGATCTGTGTGGGAGATTGTTGAGCCATGCTCGGGCGGCGCCCTGCAGCTGCAGCTGCAGGCATTGCATGGCCGTGTTTCGACTCCCGTCGTGGAGCCTGACGGAGGAGATATGGTCTTCTAACCAGATTTTTGGGTCCTGCAGGCCATCGAACTTTGTGTTCTCTGGCGGGAGCTTAAAGCCCTTGGGCATTCGCTTTTGTTTGATGGCTCTGCTGAAGCATCTAGCGCCATAGAGCTCCACGTCTTCGTCCTCTGAGTCAGTCGACCAGGCGCGTCGCGCCCTTGATTTGTCAATCTTGCGCTACGTGAGGTCATCGCGCGTGTCATAGTCGTGGTCGTGTCACCGTGAGCGGCGACGTCGAGATAGATCGTGACTGTTGTCGCTAGATGAGGGCGAGGAGTAGCGTTTTGCTAGAGCCTTTCCTTTCTTTGGTTCCGATGCCTCGATTAATCCCAAGCCTGCGATCGTAGATCGGTGCATGGCGGCTCGAGGGTCTCCAGCTGGCGGCTGGTTGTTGAGGAGGTACATGGGGGCCACCGTTACCGTGGCTTGCGGCATTTTCGGGAGCATGTTGCTACGCATATCCACCGTCATGGAGGCGAAGTCGAGGACTTTGGTGGATTCTACACGTTCTTGTTCGGTGAGGTGGACGAGTTGAGATCGTCCCTTGTTGGCGATGTACTCGTTGCACCTAGAGGAGGATCCTCCGTGGGAGGAGAGCCCAGCTCGTCGGAGGCTTGATTCATCAGCCATCTTTTTACGCGCCTCGAGTTGCACGATTGTTTGTAGCTGGCGCTTGTATTCCTCTTTCAGGAGCCAATGGTAGCCCATCAGCAGTTCTTGTGGGTAGCCGAAGGGTAGAGGGTGTCCTTGTAGGGCTTCTCGGCAGCGAGCCCACTCGAGGTCATTGAGCTTGATCACGACGCGTTCGCCAGTTTGCTCGTTTATCATAGTTGGAGGTTCGACTGCCCCTCCGTTGTTGATGGGGCGCCGTTAGTGGGGTCGCCATTTGGCGTTGGCCCGCCATTGGGTATGCCGCCGTTTGGCGGGTCAGTTCCATGGCCACTGTTGCCCGTGTTGTCGCGATTGGCGGAGGAGTCGCTTGTGTTGATGACGGCACACGTGAAGTGGTTGGGGAAGCTGCTGCTCCCACAACTTTCAGATCCGGAACCGTAGGCTCCGTCTTCAGTTGCCAGATCGCCTAGATCGGATTCGCGACTGCTGTCGCTGACCGTATTCTCGACTGTTGTCGAGGCGTGAAGCTCACTGAGGGTGCCGATCGGCGGAGGGAACCACGATGCTGGAGCAATCGATGGTGTCGTCGGCTGGTCAGGCATACGAAGCATTCCCGTCTGACCAACTTGGAAGCGGAAGCTCCCGATCGCCAAGCTGATTCTGTCGCCTACGGACTCGAAAGCTGGGCGAGTGGGCGGCGTGTGGACGGTGAAGTCAAACGCGCCGAAGAGCTGGCGAATATGTGTTGTTGCAGAGTTGTAGATCGCGGTTGATGGGGCCGAAGAAGCCGCAACATCAACACTCCCAATTCCCACAGACGGCGCCAATTGACGAGGGTTTAACTCATCAATGGCCATTGTTATGGAGTTGGGTTTTGGAGAAGGAGGGAGCGCTGGAGACATCTATCGGCTAGCAAACAAGCAACACATGGAACTCGAGGATTTACCCAGGTTTAGGCCTCGCAGAGGTACCTACTCCTGCTTGTCTGCTCGTGGAATTATCAAATGAATCGAGGATTACAATGGTGCACAAATGCAATCTGGCAAGGGTTGTGGAAACTAGCGTTGCGTGTGTCCTCCTCGCCGCCCCCTCCTAGCCTTTATATAGATAGGCTAGGTTTCGGGTAGCAGGTCGAGTCGGTTACAGGTTAGGGTTTTCCCCTTTGAACTTTCTATCTTTGCTTTTCTTGTTCTTCATGCAATCGAGAGTCCGTAGGCTACTCGAGTTCTTCATTTGGGCCTTGGCGACACCATGGGCTTCCATTGTATTCAGGCCATATATACCAAGCTCGAGTACCTGTAGGGTATACCCATGTCAATGTCGAGGCCATGTATGGCCTTGCTGCTGAGGCCCTCATGTTAGTGTCTCTGGTATGTTCTGGCTTGTGGGACGCAAATACAACCCTGTATGATCTGGCGGGTGGGTATGGCAGCCTTTGTATACAAGTATTTAACTTTTTTTCAAACCCGACCATTACACTCGAGGGATGCTATAGGTTGGTGGGTCCGAGATGTTAGCCTCTCCATAAAGCAACATTGCTAGAAGAAAAAATGTAAACCCAAGATAATTTTATGTCAAGCACCAGGTGCGTTGCAAAATGTAAACCCAACATAAAGCAACTCAAGACTTCAAAACACATATAAACCATGTGCGTTGCCACTACGACAAACAAATAAGATGAACATTAACATTAAAAGCTTTATAGTACCTATAACTTATATATTAACCTTCTTAAAAAGATTTTATGTGTCCATGTTATATCTCTTATTAAAATAAAAGGGAAGCGATCCTAGCATCTCAATTTATTAAAGGTCAGATAATGGAGTAGTTTCTTAGAAACATGGGTAGGCGGATTTTTTTGTTTTAAAGGGCAATTCCAAAACACCGAATTATAGATTTTGCGCTATTCTACATCTACTATACTCAATGGGTTATACTCCATGCGCTACTCTCCATGGGCTCCTTGATAAAAAAAATTAAATGGGCTATCGTCTGCAAGTCCACTGACCCCTAAAAGGCCGAATTAAAATGTTCTGGGCTAAAGAGGGGCCGAATGGGCTAGATTTTACCTACTCTTTAGTAAAATTTACATTGTGCTATGGGTCGGCCGGATACAGAACACATACCTCACACCAGAGGAAAAAGGCGATAATTCTTTTGACAAATATTTGTGTAAAAATATCTAAAGAACAAGGGACACAGACCGCGTGCGCCAAAACTGGACTGGTATCCAATGACTTCACTTGGTACCCTCTCATTTCTGTCCAATACACATCCAACGGTTCCGATGACATGTACGCAAAAGCTCTAGTGCAAGCAGCCCAGCAGCAGCGACATAACTTTTTTATAAATTCAGTAGCATTTGAAAGATCCAGTAATACAGAATAAGATAGAAAAAATATCGACAGATTCCTAGTTCATATTCAGCAACACTTGACCGATTCTGCAGTATTCCAAAGTGACTGTTTCAGCTATATAGACACTGAAACTCAATAGAGGTTCAGAGAGAACCCGTTCATGTTTCAGCTCTAAAAACCTTGTCGCACGATCAGTTTGCCCTTTTCCACAAACACACTCGATCATTGAGGAAGCAAAACTGATGATCAAGTATGCCTTTGTGTGCATACCTTCTCTTCACATCAATACCAGTGTGACCCCCATATATGCATCCCAAAATGCCCAAGCCTTATCTAGATTGTGACAAGGCCAAGTTTAAAAAGGGAAACAAGACAATCTGCTGCACATGATCTAAACAAATACCAGTACATCAGTATTAGTTCTAGAAAATACCTTAGTAATGGTAACGACATAACACTTGACAGATAGAGTAGCATTTGAAGATTGAGCGGTATAGAATAAGACAAAAATATCTACAGATTCCTAGTTCATATTCAGCACCACTTGACAGATTCAGCAACATTTCAAAGTGACCGATTTAGTAGTACATACAATGGCCAAAATAAATGACAGATTCAGCAATGCAGACATTGTAATTCAATAGTTGTAGCAAGGCCATGACTCAAAAGGAAAAAAGTCCATACTCATCACTCGATCAGTCGATCTAAACAAGTACCAGTACATATGTATTACTACAAAATAGATTAGCAGTAGCAAGTTAAGTCCTCCAAACAAATACTCGGCATAACGCAAAGCGTGTCAAGTTCTAGCCGGGTAGCACTTTATTTCCTGCCTGTTACGCTTTCCTTGTCACACCGTTGCCTATGGGCCTACTATGTCAGCAATGTATATTGGAAATAGGTATACTTTGTCGTAATCTTGTTCCACCTCTCCCCATACAAATTGAATCTATCACCAACATAAAATAGTAATTAAGTAGTACGATGTTACACATCTTAACATTGGGATCATCACAAAGAAGATTTAGATGTTTTATCTCACTTTTGAATCTTGTTGATGCAATACTCCTAATCCATAGGGAATTCTGACAAACGGTTCAGAAGCTTCTGGGTAACACCGTGGCAGCGACAGGTACGACCTGAGCCCTTCCAGGGTGACTTCGGCCAACGACGGCCTGCTCGTTAGCTCAGATGTCGCCACCATTTCGACCGCATGGATCTCATGCCACAGAGACATCGACCAAAGCTTCACCTTGTACCGCGGCGATTCGCACGCCCCTAAACTGACAAACCTGGGGGATATGGCGATGTCATGGTGTGGCATCCAATTGGGCGATCAACACGGTGTCCTCTTTCCCTATGCCAATGATATCCGCTCTCCGTGAGCCTCTTGTGGGCACCGGCTTAGATGGCTCCCACTGTTTGTGGCTATAGGGCATTATGGGCGCAATCCTCGAGTGGGCAACTTTGAGGTTGCACACAGGCTCTACCATAGGTGTTAGCTCTACCGATGAGGTGATGAACTCGTATCCAGTCTCCATGTAGACTTGCTAGCCGTGAATGCACCATATTATGTCTTTGTAGACATTGTTGTAGGGGATAAATGCCCTACAGTGGTCATTAGGGCATCTACTACCTTTTCTGCCTACGACTTGGTGGTACGCTCCTTGGAGCATGCGGCCAGCCGGGCGGTGCTGGTAGTGTCCAGACGCATAGCGATTTCGTTTAAAACGTCATCGCCGACCTTGCTCCAGACGCCGTGCAGTGGGTTGTATGTCGATTGCGACATCATGATGGATTGGGGGAAGAGGTCGAACCAGAGTATGATTGCCAGGGGACTTTTGGAGAGGGGTGGTGCGGCCTACAAGATCCGATGCAGCAGGTGAGATGACAAGGAAAATGTGCGAAGCCTGCACTAGAGACGATCCCAAATGCGGGGCCAAGCGGTGTTGGCGAGTGGGGATAAAAACAGCCGATATGGGGAAGATGGGGTGGCTCTTTGAACGAGGTTTTGTTGCAAGGCCTCTAGAGATGCATCCAGGATACTGACTAGCTTGGCTAGCACACTATAGTGCACTAAATTAACGATCTGAAATCCTGGCGTATTTTATAGCTAGGCCGGCACGCTGTCGTGTACGCCGACTAGAGTTACTACTACTGTCATTTTTGACCAAATGACATTTATTTACAGCTTCTATTTTCCTAAAAAATAGTACTCCAACCTAGTAGTAATACACTTGTACTAGTACAATACATACTACTAGCAGTAGAGTACAACAAACAATCATCTCGTTAGTTTCGCTGCATATAGGAGTTGTACTACACCTACCCAATTGATTGCTAGGTACACCAACACGACACAACTCTTGTATGCGGCCGAACTATAAAGATGATTTTCTAGTTTGCTAAAAGGATTTTACTGTGGAATAGAGGTAGTACAATACTAGCAGTAGTACACTAGATGTTTGTTTTGCAGTTTTGCTACAAAAATAGTACAGTAAATACCTCCACATTGGAGCCTAGAGCGATGCATGATAATGGAAGGTGTTCAAGCACCTCTTTACAGAAGAGTTCTAATTAGAAGCAAACAGTCACTACATTAATACACCTACGATATAGTAAATTGTCCATCAAATGATGGGTGGTAACCTATACATCTGATCACCTTCTCGCAGTTATCATGATCAAATACTATCACCTTAAAGGAAGTGGTGGCAAGCTTCTTGAATACCAGAAAGTATCCTACCTTCAAGTCATGTGCTTTGACAAAATCTAGCCATCGTTCGACAAGGATTACCTTGCCATCTTGCTTCTTCAGGTCGACGTCCCAGCTGCAGGTTTTGCATATCTTTAGCTTGATGGCTGTTGGATACTCACCGCTAAACATTGGAAAAAAGGAGCTGGGTATGCTCTACATGTCTAACCCTCCCAGTATTAACAACATCTTACAGAACTCTTCACAGGTGTTCTCCACGTGGGTGTTCCTGGCTCGCCCCTCCATCTGCAAAAAAAATATCATGGACAGATAATGTCTCTACCAGCTGTCAATAATTGTGAAATAGTACAGTATTAGCTGATAGAGTACAATACAAGATCAGCTAAGAAAGTAAAGTGGAGCAATTTTCTTATCAAAGTACACAAATTAAAGTCTTAACTCTAGCTAGCATGAACTCCGGTTTATTAGTACTACTTCCAAGGTCTAGACATCACATTAGTGTAGTTCATTATCGAGTAGTATAGATACCGAACACCCAGGAACAGACTAACGGACGAACAGGGTGAGCTCTATCTGCTATCGATGCTAGAGATGCATACATATAATTGACATTTTGGCGAATATCAGGGTAGGGAAGCAGCTTCCCTAACTTGCCCAAATAAAAGGGACCTCCGCCCCTAAGACCAATCAAGCAAAACATGCCGAGTGGCCTCCCAAATCATCATCAGCCGTGGATCAATCAATACACAATTCGAACTTATTATTATAGTTCATCATAGATCTAGCCCCGGAACTAGATTGCATGTGTAAAACTGAACTCTAGTATACAAACAGGTTAAATGCACTAGATGAGAACTATACTCAACACCAACCCAATGTTAACCAAGCGGTAATAAAAGCTTGATCGCATCTCATCATCAAGATCAAGGGTTTCAAGGATTATGTACATACCGCACTGCCCCCACGATGTTTGAGGGATGCGATGGCTCTATAGATGAGGTTGCAGGGCCCACAGCCTGTAGCCGACCCGCCTAAGACGAGTAGGTTGCGGCGGTGGTGGTCGTCAATGGAGGGAAGCGCAATGGCAATTAAGGAGTGTTTTGGGAGAGAGAGCTATGGCTGGGGCTAGGGAGGGAATAAATGAGGCGAGGTCAGACGAATGCTGTGTACAAAGCAAATCTTGCCTTTATTTCGCGGTAGGTCCGCCGCAATATCCATCATATCGCAAATCCAATGGCCACCAATACAGTACTACTAATTGTCATGACAAAATTAATAGCCTAGAAAATTGGGCATGGCAGCTTGAGTGCTTGAATAGGAAAACATCAAACACATAATATGAAAGTATATTATTACGTACATGGTGCCTAGTACAAGCAATAGTGGAAATGATGTTGCAAGTACTGATACTATAATACAGTATGAATGTACTACGTATGTAGTATTGTACATTACATGGTGACAAGTACTATCTACATAAATGATGTTGCGAGTGCTCATAATTAGCTTTTCTGTATTTTGGTCAAACTTCACACGTCAATGGTAGGGTTTACACGAACCACATTGGCGCCTCGAACATTTGCTCCCTATGTTCCGCTCCAGTGTAGTTAAGTGATGAACCTATGGCAGCCCCCTCATTGACGTGCATTCGGCTCCAATATGGAACTGGTTGTGGGCGATGTTCACAACGCACATGTGTAGCAAACACAGTCTCCTCTAAACACTGGCAGAGCTTCGTCAACATCGACAGCACCAGGTTCAGGGTTTGTAGGGGGCTCGAGGATGAATGGATGGTTGATTCCCACAAACACTGACCTCCCTTCAAGATTATCCCTTCTGATCCAATCCGGTGCTGCAAGGTCATCCAAATTAGGGGGCCTCTAGAAAACGTGGCAGTGGAGCGAGCGATAAGAGAGCAGTTCGCTACCCATGTACGATACAGGATCACCATGGCTACTGGTTCGTGCACCCCTGGTGTGAATCCATGGGATATCCCAGCCAAGCTCTTCCAAGTACCAGCTGCGTAATGCAATATTTTCAGCCTCGGCATCATCACCGGCTTGGATGTTTGCCGGATCTTCAATTACTGGACCCTGTATGACATGCGGGCCTACAAGTATACTTGTGTGTGCATTTCAGTTAGCAAAAGTATAATTGACAATGGAGTTGTAAGTAATTTATAAATTTTACTTTTAAATAACGTGACTCACTCTACTTTTTTGGTTCCCATACAAAAACATCTCCTCGCGGTTTTGTCACCGCGTATGTGCGATCCATAGAACCACTGATTAGACTCGTGGCAATGGCATCGACATACGTTGCTGGTGCAAGATAGTCGTTTTGAAGGATAATCTAGTCCCGTCCACAAGGAAAATCTATGGTAGAAATGAATTTTTCAAACACCGACATCCCGTTGTAGTGCCATTAGTTGTCAAATCTGTACAGTTTCTTTGCTATTTGTATCTTCAGCAGCTTGATACATTGCAAATGTATCTATAATTTTTGATGTTCCATGCTTGGTTTTATCCACTTTCTTGTGTTTTGTCCACACTTTGGAGTACTTTTCATATGATTTCTTGGACTAACCTATTAACAAGAGCCATAGTGCGAGCTGCCTGTTTTCTACTGTTTTTGGTTCCAGGAAAGTCAGAAAATGAATATTCTCGGAATTGGACGGGACAGAAGCCAAAGTCCCAATTTTTCCGGAAGTCATCAGATGCCAGAATACGAGACGGAGAGGAGTCAGGGGGCCACCACACCACCTGGCCGCGTGGCCTAGGCCTGGCCGTACCGGGGGGTGGTGTGGCCAGCCCAGGCACCCCCTCGGCCTCCCTCTTCGCCCATAAGATGCTTTCTGACCTAAAAACTTGGGGGGGTTCGACATTTTTCTAGAAGGAGTTCTGCTCCACCGCCACCACCATATTCCACGAAACAGCACCAGAAACTCTGTTCTAGCACCCTACCGGGACGGGGAATTGGGGGAGATCATCGCCATCATCATCACCATCGCTTCTCATCAACCATCCATGTTTCCCCCATCTATGAGTGAGTAATCCCCCGCTGTAGGCTATGGGGATGGTAGGGATTGGATGAGATTGTTCATGTAATGGCATCAGATTATTAGGGCATGGTGCCTAGTATCTTGTATTAGTGCTTTATGACCTTGTTGCGACTTGTTGTGCTTAATGCTTGTCACTAGGGCCCGAGTGCCAAGATTTCAGATCTAAACATGTTATTGATTCATTAGGATAGTATTGTTTTTGGTCTTATCTACAAGTTGTATACACACGTTGTTGTCCGGAACCAATGGCCCCGAAGTGACAGAAATCGGGATAACCAGAGGGAATGGCTTTGATGTGAGGATCACATGTGTTCACGGAGTGTTAATGTTTTGCTCCGGTGCTCTATTAAAAGGAGCACCTTAATTTCCAGTAGTTCCCTTGAGGCCCCGCTACAAACAGGCTGGCAGGACAAAAGATGTTGTGCAAGTTCTCATTGCGAGCACGTAGGACTATATATGGAACACATGCCTAGGATTATCTAGTACTTGGATGCTTTATCTTATTTATCTGCAATTGCCCTATGTTCTGATTTTTATGTGAATTGTCTTGTCCATGCAACGCCCGTCCATCCATCCCTATGCCTACTGCACTCGAATCCTACTGTTTACTGCTATTGTTACTACTGTTTTTACTTTACTACTGCTGCTACTTTACTATTCCTACTACAAAACTGTTGTTACTGATAAACTGCTGTGAGCAAGATTGTTTCCAGGTGCAGCTGAATTGACAACTCAGTTGTTAAGGTTTATAAATATTCTTTGGTTCCCCTTGTGTCGAACATATAAATTGTGTTTCACTTCCCTCAAAAATACCGCGATACACCCCCTATAATTGTGGGTCATCAAGACTATTTTCTGGCGCTGTTGCCGGGGAGCATAGCTTTGTTTATCAAGTTCACTTGGATCCTCTATTGTTCGCTGCTATCCATCCATCATGGGTAAGTCTCGTGATGGAAAGGTTCCTATTTTACCATGCACTACAAGATGAGGTACGGTTCTGAACACCTCTATTGCTCTTGATTTACCATGTGTTATGAGTAAGCTCGTTACACCACCACATACACATGCTACACACACTGCTACTACTGTTGAATCTAATACTTCTGATGCTTATGATGATGCTTCTACTATGCTTGATATGAGTGGTTCATTAGGTCCTTCCCTAGATGCTACGATTGCCAGAACTATAGCTGGAAATACTGAAACTCCTAATGAAGACACTACTACACCTGTTAGTTCACCTGAGTCTAGTGAGAGTTATGATATTGAAGATGGTTATGTTGAGATGACCGATGAATTTATCAAAGAATGTAAAAACAACCCATGATAGGAGCGCTGCTAAGAGTCTCCTTGAGAGGCGTACTATTAGACCCAAATTATCTCCTATTGCTAAGTTTGCTGCTTCTCCCATAAACATTATAGATGAAGAGTATGATTTCTCTCTCGATCTATCTTACGTAGCTATTGTTGAGAAAAAACCTTTTTGTGGGACTAAGAATGAAAGTGCGGTAGCATATATGAATGAACTTTCTACCATGAGTGGCTTGTTTTCTGATGATATTAAGATGCGTACTTACTTTGTTGCTAAGATTTTCCCCTTTTCACTGAAAGGAGAAGCTAAAACTTGGTTTAGTAATTTACCTCCTAGATCTATTAATAGCCCTGATTGCTTGATTAGTACTTTCCTGCAAAAATATTTTCCTCTTAGTGCTAGACATGCTATTTTGCAGGAACTTTTTGATTTTAAACAGGGAGAAGAAGAGATATTGCCCGAATCTTGGGCAAGGTTTTGTGCTTTGATTCATGCAAAGGCTGGAAGTCCATTACTTAAGAATGAGCTTCTTGATATATTTTATAATGGACTAACTGAAGAATCTAGGACATGCCTAGATAGTTGTGCTGATTGTGTTTTAAGGAATAGGACTCCTAAAGAAGCTGAGGAATTAATGGCTAAAATAAGCAAGAACTATGAAGATTGGACTCCTCCTGAACAAGCTATACCTGAAGTAATTGTACCTGAACCTACTATACCAGTGCCTATTCCAACATCAAAAAAGAGGGGAGTTATTGAATTAAATAATGAAGTGATGAAGGAAGCTAAGAAATGTCTTAAGGAGAAGGGAATTAAAGCTGCAGATGTCAAGAATTTACCTCCTATAGAAGAATTATGTAAGCATATTCCCTACTCATCCACTATTGAGGTACACTCTCTCCAACACTTTGATGAAGGTGATATCCCTTACTCTAAACCTCCTGATCAATGCTTAGAAGAATTCGATATCTTTATTGTTAAGCATGATAATTTTAATAAAAGGGTGCAAAATCATCTAATGGAAAACACTAGAGCTATTGTTGAGTTGAAAGATATTGTGGAAAGAACATCTAATGATGTTAAAATGATTGTTAAACACTTTAAATGGTTCAAACTCAAATAGATCAACTCATTAAAGTACAAAAAGATTTGCTAGTTAATGCTGCTAAAAAAAACAAGCTTATGAAATTAGAACTAGAAGTGGTGCTGCTACCCAGGATCCTCTATATCCTGAGGGGTATCCCAAAAGAATTTGGCAGGATTCTCAACTAGCTAAAAATAGTGGTTCTACTCGTTAGAAAAAGAGAAAGAAACATAAAACTATTGTAGAACCCTCTGAACCTACTATAGATCCTAATAGTATATCTACCTCTGATGCTAAAACTGAAAGTGGTAATGAAGAAAATGAAGCTCCTAATGAAGAAAAAGTTGAAGAAGAACCTGAAAAGCACACTAAGAATACAAAATACACTAAAGAAGATTTTATTGCTAAGAAACATGGTAGTGAAAGAGAACCTTGGGTCCAAAAACCTATGCCTTTCCCTGATAAGAAACACAAGTCAAAGGAAGATGAACACTATAATAAGTTTTGTGAGTGGATGAAACCTTTATTCTTGCAAATTCCTTTGACTGATGCTATTAAATTGCCTCCTTACTCAAAGTATATGAAGGATATTGTCTCGAATAAAAGGAAGATCCGTAATGAAGAAATTTCTACTTTGCTTGCTAATTATTCATTTAATGGTAAGGTTCCTAAGAAACTTGGAGACCCTGGGATTCCAACTATCCCGTGCTCTATTAAGAATAGTTATGTTAGAACTGTTGTGTCTGATTTGGGAGCTGGAGTTTGTGTTATGCCTTTCTCTCTCTATAAGAGGCTTCAACTAGAAAAATTAATACCAACTGATATATCTTTGCAAATGGCTGATAAATCTACCACTATTCCTGTTGGTATCTGTGAGGATGTACTTGTTCAAGTGGCTCATAATTGCTTAATATTAACTGATTTTGTTGTGCTTGAAATGCCTGAAGATGATAATATGTCTATTATTCTTGGGAGACCTTTCTTAATACTGCAGGAGCTGTTATTAATTGTAATCAAGGAAAGGTGACTTTCAATGTTAATGAAAAGGAACATACTGTCTATTTCCCCAAGAAGATTGAAAGGACTTATGGTTTGAATTGAATTGAATAGTTTGAGGGCATTCAAGTTGGAGAAATATATTGTCCCATACCAAGAGAAAAATTTGAAACTATTATGATTGGGACCATTGCTATCAAGGTTAAGGTAACATAATCATTAGTGGAATACAAAGTTTTGTCTCATATGAAATTGTTTGGTAACAAGACCTGATCAACCTTGTTAACAAAAGGATTTCAATGAACAAAACAATGTTTTCACCATGATTATCTTTGTTTACTTTTATTTTTATGCCTAACTTAAATGTGTTAAAGAAAAGTACTTATTGGGAGATAACCCAAAAGTTTTAGTTGAGTCTTGGAAGTTATTAATTCAGTAATAACCGCTCCTTATCCTTTTTATTTGCTTTTTTTGCCAAGAGTATCCTCTAATGAGAGAGAAGTAATGATTGGGAAAGTTGCTGTCCCGAAACAGATTTCTATGCTTCACCGTAAAAATTCGTGTAAAATCTCTGTATGTCCTATTGAGGCGTGCATTTTTGTGATTATGCCCCATGTTGTTATATAACTTTCGTTAGTTCAACACTTTTTTATTTGAGCATCATAAGGACTTCGAAAAATTTTGTCTTTACCTGCTGGTCTGTTTTGACAGATTTCTGCCATTTTCTGCATTTGCTTCTTGTTGGTTTCTTTTTGAGTTCTTTTGGGGAATTGAGCTTTTTGAGGGAAGTGCTACAGTAGCTTGTGTTTTAATGGAAGTTTTATTGGTGTTAGAACTGAACATAAAGACTTATTATCTTGAGTGCACTAATGTTGCTAATAAAGATTGTGTGAAGTTTTGTATGAAGGAAAAATTTCAGGTGTATGGAAGGAATGAGTAATGAGATGAAGGATGGACTAAAGCTCAAGCTTGGGGATGCCACGCGTGTCACCCCAAGAAATATCCAAGAAGTACAAGCGTCAAATCTTGGGGATGCCCAAGGCATCCCCTTCTTCATCAATAAAAATCCCAGGTTTCTTCCAAACGCATCATTTTTATTGTTTCATGCACAGTTGTGTTGTTCTTGGAGCATCTTCTTTTTTGTTTTCATTTTGGTTTTTCGTTTGCTTTGTTTGCTTAGTTTTCTGAATAAATTGGTTGGACCCACTGTTTCATACGTTGGTTTTCAAATAGTTTGGTTTGGATTGGAAAAGAGTAGGAAAGTTCATGCTTAAGTGGTAAAGAGAGCTTGTTTTTGACTATGGCCTATGCTTTGTCATGCCATGCTTGATATTGTTTTGGATTTATGCTTAGTATTCTTTGCTGTAGCATGACTTGTTATAAACAATTGAGATTGCTTAATGTGCCTTGGATGAATCATGCGTTGTAGCATATTAAAGCATAGTATTGTGGTATTCTCCTTTGATGCTTTATTTCGGTCGACTTGACACATGCTCACACCATGTTATGACTATCTCAAGTCACCATAAGCCTTTATGATCCTTTAGTTTTCAACTTGTAGTATCACTTTATGCTTTTATCAATGATGTTTTGTCACTCTGCATGATTATGGCCATTATTGCTCTCCTAGTTTATCGCTCCCAGTCTTTTGCTAGCCTCCACAACCAAGTATGAGTTCCACTCATGCATCCAACTCCCTAAACCAAGTTATTCCAAAGAGTCCACCATACCTACCTACTAGCATATGCTATTCCAAGTATATTCATGTTTTTCTTTACCTTCTAAATTAAACTTGTTATGAGAAAATTAGTGATTAAAGCTCTCACGAACTTGATGGCACACTTTACTTTTCTTGCCCTTACTAAACTTGAACCATTGTGTCGTCTGTGTTCTATATACTTGCACTTATTTGTTGGGGATTATCAGAACCATGCTGTCATGGGGAACGCTTTCAACATTGCACGTGTACTTTGTACCTAGTTGATATCATGCTCTTTTGTCTATGGATGTCATCGGTGTGAAATGAAAGGGGAGCTTGTAAGTCCATGGAGCTTGTAAGTCCTGGGCCGCTGGTCTAATCCATGCTGACATGGCGGAAACCTGCAGCGTAACCATAATGAGCTGTCTATGAAGCATTCTTCTTATAAAAAAAAGAGTCCTATATTGAGAAAAAAGAGAAAAAGAGAAAAAAAGAGATTATGAAAAAAGCACCATATTCCCATGGTAAATAAGAAGATTGCTGAGATGCTCGTTGTCTGCTTGCCTTGTCATTTTGATATGGGGATTCTTCCGTATCATCGGGCAAGGGGTACCCCGTTGGCGGTTCTCTATGATACATATTTGCTCCCTATGTTCCGCTCCAGTGTAGTTAAGTGATGAACCTATGGCAGCCCCCCATTGACGTGCATTCGGCTCCAATATGGAACTGGTTGTGGGCGATGTTCACAACGCACGTGTGTAGCAAACACACAGTCTCCTCTAAACACTGGCAGAGCTTCGTCAACATCGGCAGCACCATGTTCAGGGTTTGTAGGGGGCTCGAGGATGAATGGATGGTTGATTCCCAGAAACACTGGCCTCCCTTCAAGATTATCCCTTCTAATATAGTCCGGTGCTACAAGGTCATCCAAATTAAGGGGCCTCTAGAAAACGTGGCAGTGGAGCGAGGGATAAGAGAGCAGTTCGCTACCCATGTATGATACAGGATTACCATGGCTGCTGGTTCGTGCACCCCCTGGTGTGAATCCACGGGATATCCTAGCCAAGCTCTTCCAAGTACCAGCTGCATAATGCAATATTTTCAGCCTCGACATCATCAATGGCTTGGATGTTTGCCGGATCTTCAATTACTAGACCATGTATGACATGCGGGCCTACAAGTATACTTGTGTGTGCATTTCAGTTAGAAAACGTATCATGAACAATGAAGTTGTAAGTAATTTATAAATTTTACTTGACTCACTCTACTTTTTTGGTTCCCATACAAGACATCTCCTCGCGGTTCTATCACCACGTATATGCGATCCATAGAACCACTGGTTAGACTCATGGCAATGGCATCGACATACGTTGCTAGTGCAAGATAGTTGTTTTGAAGGATAATCTAGTCCCTGTCACAAGGAAAATCTATGGTAGAAATGAATTTTTCAAACACCGACATCCTGTTGTAGTGCCATTAGTTGTCAAATCTATACAGTTTCTTTGCTATTTGTATCTTCAGCAGCTTGATACATTGCAAATGTATCTATAATTTTTGATGTTCCATGCTTGGTTTTATCCACTTTCTTGTGTTTTGTCCACACTTTGGAGTACTTTTCATATGATTTCTTGGACTAACCTATTAACAAGAGCCACAGTGCCAGTTGCCTGTTTTCTGCTGTTTTTGGTTCCAGGAAAGTCAAAAAATGAATATTCTCGGAATTGGACGGGACAAAAGCGAAAGTGCCTATTTTTCCGGAAGTCATGAGATGCCAGAATACGAGACATAGAGGATCCAGGGGGCCACCACACCACCTGGCCGCGCGGGCTAGGCCTGGCCGCGCCAGGGGGTGGTGTGGCCAGCCCAGGCACCCCCTCTTCACCTATAAGATGCCTTCTGACCTAAAAACTCGGGGGGGGGGGGTCGACGTTATTCCAGAAGGAGTTCCGCTCCGCCGCCACCACCAGATTCCACGAAACAGCACCAGAAACTCCGTTCTGGCACCCTGCCGGGATGGGGAATTGGAGGAGATCATCGCCATCATCATCACCATCGCTTCTCCATCGACCATCCATGTTTCCCCCATCTATGAGTGAGTAATCCCCCACTGTAGGCTATGGGGATGGTAGGGATTGGATGAGATTGTTCATGTAATGGCATCAGATTGTTAGGGCATGCTGCCTAGTGTCTTCTATTAGTGCTTTATGACTTTGTTGCGACTTGTTGTGCTTAATGCTTGTCACTAGGGCCCGAGTGCCATGATTTTAGATCTGAACATGTTATTGATTCATTATGATAGTATTGTTTTTGGTCTTATCTGCAAGTTGTATACACACATTGTTGTCCGGAACCAATGGCCCCGAAGTGACAGAAATCGGGATAACCGGAGGGAATGCCTTTGATTTGAGGAACACATGTGTTCACGGAGTGTTAATGCTTTGCTCCGGTGCTCTATTAAAAGGAGCACCTTAATTTCCAGTAGCTCCCTTGAGGCCCCGCTGCAAACGGGCTGGTAGGACAAAAGATGTTGTGCAAGTTCTCATTGCGAGCACGTATGACTATATATGGAACACATGCCTAGGATTATCTAGTACTTGGATGCTTTATCTTATTTTTCTGCAATTGCCCTATGTTCTGATTGCTATGTGAATTGTCTTATCCATGCAACGCCCGTCCATCCATCCCTATGCCTACCGCACTCGAATCCTACTGTTTACTGCTATTGTTACTGCTGTCTTTACTTTACTACTTTTGCTACTTTACTATTCCTATTACAAAATTGTTGCTACTGATAAACTGCTGTGAGCAAGATTGTTTCCAGGTGCAGCTGAATTGACAACTTAGTTGTTAAGGCTTATAAATATTCTTTGGCTCCCCTTGCGTCGAACAAATAAATTGGGTTTCACTTCCATCGAAAATACTGCGATACACCCCGTATACTTGTGGGTCATCACAGCTCGATATTCACGTGCTTGTAGTTGTAAGTGCATGGGGGTACGGGGAAACACTGGTTACCCGATGGATAAATATCAACATGTTACACATGTGGAAGCTCGATACATGCCATATCGTAGACCTTTTGGAGGTACTAGCGCCCCGGGTGCTTTGCAATCGCAATCCATTCTCCGTTGGGACCAACCCAACAAACCTTTTTTTCAAATCCTTCATCATCCCATGTTCCGGGTATGTCATCATCAACTGGTACAAATGCTTCTAATGTTGGATTTTGTAGTGGCATCAGCAACGCATCAATGCCCTGCAACATATTTTCTTCATATCTAGGGGCATGCAAGGTGTTTGACAAAGGGGGGGAGTGCTAGCTAGCTTTGCGGAAAAACTACTATCTGAAAGATGCAGAAACATGATGAATAAATCATGAATGCATGCAGACAAACACACCAAGGAATAAGCTCTTGTTTGCATTATAGAAAAAGTGTAGAAATAGTTAAGTTTCCTATGCTAGCACTGTTCAGCCATTTGGTTAAGAGGAATGGACCAAAGGAAAAACGCAGGCAATTTTCCTATGATTGATTAACAAGATTAGGAGCCTCTTTCAATCAATGGTTTTTAAAAAACGTAGGAATAGGAAAACACAGGATTGACATGGTAGGTACAGTAAAATCATATTAGGAATTAAAAACACAGGAAGTTTGTAACAAGTGTCTTTGGATGGTGAATAGGAAATAAATACAGGAGTTTTGTAGGAATATAGAGTGAGCGCATTGGACTTCTCAAAGGAGAAATAGAATAAGGTTGGAGCTCATGTTTAGATTCTTATGGAATGGAGTACATAGGAACTAAGAAGGGACTCCATAGGAATTTGATATCTTCCAAAATCCTATGGGTTAGAATCCTCCAAAACTCATATGGAATTCTTCATATCCAACTTGGACCTCATTTTCAAATTCCTACATGCACAAAGAACAAGAATGAGGTCCCAAGAGACACGATAACATCATGAATATACTCTCCCGTGAGGTTTGACTTTGATTTTACCATGTTTTAAAGTAATACTATGTTTTTGTATTCATGTAAACCAAATAGCCAACTTTTTACAGAAATCTTGTGTTTGTAAAACACATGAAACTTAAAATATAATGCCAGCCTTGATTGTCCAATACACCTTTCGTTACGGGTATCAACAATCTTGTTCGTTCTTGTGTTTTCAGATTAGTATGTTTGGAGGAGAGGGGGGACACTGAAGCAAAAGTCTTGGCCCTCTTTGGATCGCAGGATTGAGAACACTGGAATTTCACAGGTTTGCCGGTGAAAAACAGGCGATTATAAAATGTAGGAAAACTACCTACATGAATGGCATGTTTCGATCCTACGCACGCGATGAGAGTTGAGGCTCAAGTAGATGTTCCAATTCCTTTTGGATTTAAGCATGGGTGGGGGTTGCAGTTCAAAATAATTTGGGTACCACGATTCCTTTGATCCAGATGCAATCCATAGTTAAAGAATCTAAGGATTAGAATCCTACAAAAATTATGCAAAACTGATTTTTACCTTCTCGTCACGGTCTAGTGGCCATGTCTGTGGGTCAGGGTGAAGTAGGCAGCGCAAACCAAATGGGAGACCAGGATCTTCCGTAATCCCTTGACGCATGCCAACCATGCCACAAGCCAGGCGAGTGGTGCTCAGAAGATCGGCATGACCAGTGATGTTCCTCGACGGCCCGTAGTGGAGGTTGCCAAATCCCATTGCCTGGCTGTAGCGCTCAGATATCTTACGCTTCATCGCTCCAGATGTCGTTCCGGGGAAGAGTACTGCGTAAGATTAGTCAGGATGGGTTGGTGGTTTCTACTTTTCTGCAAGGGTGGAGAGGGGCTGCGATGGTGCATAAGCGGCCAGAGAGGCAGAGTAAGACGATGAGGGGCGAACGGTTTCTCAGCCAAAAAAATGATGGGGGTGGGCGGTTCTGCTCCGGTTGTCAGATTGACTCCTCCGACCCGGTATATTAGGGAAAAACTAACACGAGACGTTAACATAGGCGCTTATGCAAAAATGAATAACAACAGAAAATTAGATATATTTCTTAAATGCTGCAGCCGACAAAGCTTTTTTCCTGTCGGTAGCTAGGGATAGAAAATCACACCGTGCCAAAGAAAAAAGTTCGAAGTGTCCTCAAATTTGTTTTGCGTGTGGGGATGGTGATGCGGCACTGAAGGAGAGAGAAAACACAATTTGTTTTGATGCATGTATACTACTCCCTCCTATCCATATAATGTTCTCATATTTATCTAGATTATAATGTATATAGTCATGTTTTAGTGCTAGATGTATCTAATGGTTAGAAACTCCAAGTGGCAACATTGTTCCCATGCCATGATTCACCTATTTACTCCCAAATATAGGAACATCACGGACGGTGGGATTACAATTTACATCAAGGACCTAAAAATGGATAAAATTACATCAAGGTACTTACATTTGGCACGAAGCACCCTAAAATTAAGCAAGGGAAATAGTCGGGTCCGGCTCCTTCTCGAGAGAGCAGCTGGTCGAGCCATACTCTTCATACTACTTTTTCTTTGTTTGTTTTCAAAATATATGGCAAAATTTGGTGGCATGAAATTTCCTGGACATGGGATCATCATTAGCATAAAGTATGATGTAGATATGTCCATGACCTTGGTCGTTCGGCTTGAAATCCAAGAATGTTCATACTCATTGACAACTAATAATCTTAAATATGTTTAAATTTTACCACTTGCTTTTACACTCAAATTTTACACGTATGGACTATGGGAGTATATTTTACATCAAGGATCTAGAAATGGTAAAATTACATCGAGGTCCATACATTTAGCACGAATCACCCTAGAGTTAAAAAGGGAAAACAATCATGTTTTGCTCCTTCTCGAGAGAAAAGCTGATTGAGCTATACTCTTCATAATACTTCCCCTTTGTTTGTTTTCAAAATATGGCCAAATTTGGTGCCATGCAAATTCTTGGATATGGGTTCAGGAATCATCAGCATAAAGTATAATGTAGATATAGCCATGACCTTGGTATTCGTCTTGAAATCCAAAAATATTCATACTTATCAACAACTAATAATCTTAAATATGTTTAAATTTTACCACTTGCTTTTAGGTTCGAATTTTATATGTACTGACGGTGGGAGTACATTTTACATCAAGGACCTAAAAAGGTAAAATTACATCGAGGTTCATACATTTAGCATGAAGCACCCTAAAATTAACTAGGGAAAACTGTCATGGTTTGCACCTTCTTGAGATAAAAGTTGATCGAGCCATACTCTTCATACTACTTTTTGTTCATTTGTTTTCAAAATATGGCCAAATATGGCGGCATGCAAATTTTTGGATATGGGATCAAGAACCATCAACATAAATTATGATGTAGATATGGCCATGACCTTGGTCGTTCATCTTGAAATCCAAGAATGTTCATACTCATCGACAACTAATAATCTTAAATACGTTTAAATTTAACCACTTGCTTTTAGGTTCGAATTTTACACGTACGAACGGTGGGAGTACATTTTACATCAAGGACATAAAACAGGTAAAATTACATCGATGTCCATACAAATAGCACGAAGCACCCTAAATTAAGCAGGGAAAACAGTCATGGTTTTCTCCTTCTCCAGAGAAAAGCTGATTGAGCCATACTCCTCATACTAGTTCCTCTTTGTTTGTTTTCAAAATATGGCCAAATTTGGCGGCATTCAAATTCTTCGATATGGGATCATGAATGATCAGCATAAAGTATGATGTAGATATGGTTATGATCTTTGTCGTTCATCTTGAAATCCAAGAATGTTCATACTCATTGACAACTAATAATCTTAAATACGTTTAAATTTTACCACTTGCTTTTAGGTTCGAGTTTTACACGTACGGATGGTGAGAGTGCATTTTACATCAAGCACCTAAAAAGGGGTAAAATTACATCGAGGTCCATACACTTAGCACGAACAACCCTAAAATTAAGCAGGGAAAACAATCATGTTTTGCTCCTTCTCGTGAGAGAAGATGATCGAGCCATACACTTCATACTTCTTCCTCTTTGTTTGTTTTCAAAATATAGCAAAATTTGGCGGCATGCAAATTCTCTGATATGGGATCACGTATCATCAGCATAAAGTATGATGTAGATATGGACATGACCTTGGTCGTTCGTCTTGGAATCCAAGAATGTTCACTCATCGATAAAGAACAATTTTAAATACGTTTAAATTTTACAAGTTGCTTTTAGGTTCAAATTTTACATGGACGGCGGGAGTACATTTTACATCAAGGACCTAAATAAGGTAAAATTACATCGAGGTCCATAAATTTAGGACGAATCACCCTAAAATTAAGCAAAGAAATAAAACAATTGGGTTCGGCTCATTCTCGAGAGAGTAGCTGATCGAGCCATACTCTTCATACCGCTGCTTCCTCTTTGTTTGTTTTCAAAATATATGGCCAAATTTGGTGGCATGCAAATTCTTGGATATGGGATCATCATCAGCATAAAGTATGATGTTGATATGTCGATGACCTTGGTCGTTCGGCTTGAAACTCCAATAATGTTCATACTCATTGAAAACAAATAATCTTAAATACATTTAAATTTTACCACTTGCTTCTTGGTTCGAATATTACATGGATGGTGGAAGTACATTTTACATTAAGGACCTAAAAAAGGTAAAATTACATCGATGTTCATACATTTAGCATGAAGCACCCTAAAATTAAGCAAGGAAAACAGTTGGCTGAGAAGCTTGAGAACTCATAAAACTATGTAATCAATCGTAAGTGTATCAAGCTCCATGCTTTGTCTAAAAACTAGGATTTGTTGTTGTGGTACTCTAAGCCATTTTTCTTCATACTTGTTACAGAAAAAATCTCATCGCTTCGAAAACTGAAAAAATTATTGTTCCTATAAGTTGGAAACTATGGTTGCCACCATTTTTCACCTTGCCAAGATGCACACATCTACCAAATATAGGAACATTACAATACAATACGATGTGCATATGGTTGTTACCTTTGTCGTTCGGCTTGAAACCCAAGAGTGTTCATACACCATGGGCCATATATTGTGTAACTAATTTTTTGTAATTTATGATGACTCATGGTTATTAATTATTTTTCAGTGCAAATAGTAGTACACGCAAGAGGACGCCATGAAGAAGGCTTCATTTTTAGGGTTTTAATTATTTTTGTTCATAGCTAGTGAGGATCAAATTGTCGACATGCATATTCGTAGCAAGAACTTTAATCCTACAGAACTCTCGTTGGTTCTTGAAGTATTGACCGTCTCGGTACCATAAAGACTCAAAGGATGTTTGCAACTTTTTAAGAGCATTCTATCATGTTTACTTGTAGTTCAAATTTGAAAATGATTTTTTATTCCTAAATTTTGGAAACTCCCAGTACTGGTAGCATTATTTTTTACCATGCCAAGATGCACTCATCTACCAAATATTGGAACATTACCATAAAGTATGTTGTACATATATAAGGCCATTTAGCTTGTCTTTTGGCCTGAAGCCTAAGGATACGTTCATACATGGCATGCCATATTTTAAATTAGTTTTCTTTTTATATGTGAACTCTCTTGATAATAATCATTTTTCATGGCAAGTAGTTATAACATCCCAAAACTTTAATCCAAGTGATCAAGATCAAATCTACCCAATTTAGGGTTAACAAAAACTTTTTCTATTTAAAAATCTTTAAGCATTGATATGTGTGTGCATTTAAATAGGAGTTGTTTTGAATTGCCATCATTGAATGATCTATTGATTGTAAAATGACTCTAAGGTGAATTACAGATCATCCAGATCATCCCCAAGCAAATCCCAAAGAAAAAGAAATCAAAAAGAATTAAATAAGCAAATGGTCACTTTTGCCATTTTAATCACATAGCCCACTTTGGCTATTCCTAGCACTCAATTTCAAACAGAGACAATTGTGGATCTTTGCACCCCTTGCTAGTACAAGTAGTGTTGTACCAATGCCCACTTTGTTTCATCAAAAAACTTTCAAACTCTAAATTTAATTGACATTTGAAAATTGAATATAGTTCATATGTCTAGATACCACTTTTGCAAAAACCACTCAAATGAATTCCATTTAACAAATCCTAGCAACCATAATCTACCAAGCATCAGATCAAAGCAACCACCAAAAATCTTTCAAAAATTCAAATCTTTTGTTCATGCGGCCATTTGGTCGAACACTTGGCAAGCATGAATCACACTCTAGTTTTAGCTCACTATTTCTACAGGGTTTTGTCACCCATTTGCCTTAAATTACTCCCTCTGTCTCCATTTGATATAACCAAACCATAATCACCCCATCCCCTAGTCCCTAGCAGCAGTGCCGCGCCACCTGAGCGCCATGCTCGCCGGTCGAGCATGGACAACTCCCAGCCGACCACCCCTCTCTCTCTCGCCGTGTCTAGCAGATAGACTAGACCACACCGCGACTCCTTGCCCCTTCCCCAAGCTCAGCCAGGCACTGGACCACCTCAGCGCCGCGCCGTCCTTTCTCTCTATGAGCAGCCAGAGCGCGCTAGAGCACAATCGCCGCCAGCACGCCTTAGGCCGTGCCCCGACACCAAATCGCGCATGCCGCTACGCCATCAACCCAGCACCCTGCCAGACACGGCCGTGCACCACCGCGCGACCCACAGTCTCCATGATCGCCGTCGAGCACCGCCTCTGTCTCCCAGAGCGCGGGAAGCTCCCGACCGTTAGGCACCGCCCCTAGCCACGCCATTGCGCCGTAGCTAACCGCCAGCAAACCGCCCACTATCCGCCTACCTCGCCCATGCCGGTAGCCCCCTGTTTCGCCGTCACCGACGAGCCGCGCCCATGCCTCACTTCCTCATCGTCGAGCCTATATAAGGAGGCCACCACAACACCATTTCTTCACACCATATCACTCCCCTCTCTCCACTGACCGTTTCCCCTCGCTCGCCGGAGCCGCTCGAGCCGCCGTTCACCGGAATTCCACCGGAGGTAGCCGCGGTAGAGTCTGCCATCATCCAGCAGTTTGTTTGCCTGCCTCGCCGCACTAGTTGGAGCCCTGGTGCATCCCTAGTAGAGCCCTACCGGCCGTTTAGGGTTCAGTCTCGCCGGCGACAAGTCCGTCGTCGATGACGACCGTGAGCCGTCGATCTGTGTTTTAATCGTGTGGCCCAGATCGTCCTGTACCGCTTCGGGTTTTATGTTCCGCTAACATGCGAGACCCCCTGCCAGTCGCCCTCTGCGCTGCTGAGCGCCACTGGGCCGGCCCGTTAGCGTTCCCGCCTAAGCCCGTAGATTCAAATTTAGCCTTTTCTATTTAGACTTAAAACCAATTCCGTCCCTTAGTTTGAAATCATTTCAGAGAGTTTTACTAAACCAAATTGAGTGATTCCAATTTTGTTGGAAAGCTATTGAAAATATCTATCCAAGCCCGTTGGATTTAAATAATTTAGAGATAGAGATCTCTCCTAGTTAAAATAACAAAATAGAAGCGTTTGCACATTCAAACATTTTTATAAAATCAACCATGATAGCTTTTGAGTTGATTCCAACTCTCCAAAATCACATTTAACCATACCTATCTGAGTACGTAATAATATTAAGTTTTGCATGCAGTGACTTTGGACTAGTACCAAAATAATGCTATATAGGCATTTCTAGTCACTTTAAATCATTAATTATTAAACTTGAACTTATTAAAATATGATCCAACCTTTAAATCACATTCCCACATGTTAGAATATGTGGCGATGACATGTGTCCACATGATCCCATATTTTAATTGGAGAATATTAAATCTTAGTTAATTTCAATGAGGAGAAATTACCTTTCTCAAATAAAAAGGATGAAGCTAGTTCATTAACCTTGTGATGTTTGTGATTATACTAGATCATCAAATGTGTGCCTTAGTGTGCTAAGTAGACTAGTTAAGTATTGTTTGGTGATTGTGTATCCCATATGTATTTATAGACGATAGTACCGACCAAGTCTACGAGGAGGAGGAGTTCTACCAAGAGGAGGAGGAAGAAAACTTCAACCACTGCACTACCCAAGGCAAGCTAGCATTATACAAGTTAACCATGCAAGTGATTACTTGTAAGCCTATCACTTCAAGTAAACTGAGCGAGCTATTGTTAGTAAGTTAGAATTAATCTAGATAACTTAAGCAAATGCATTAGGCATGCTTTGGTTATACCACTTTGACTTATACCTATTCCAAGTTTTATTTCCAAGCTTTACTTTCTTTACTTTACCAAAGTCCTTTACTTGTTTAAAGGTAGCATAAAGAGTATAAAACTGAAAATACTTGGTAGTTGGAACAAAACCCAAAACTTGATTCACTCTAGATGGGAATACTTGGTGAAAATGACTTGTGAAAACCTTGGAATGATGAGTCATTCCATTGAGGTGTTTTGACATGTTTTTTGAAACACAAATGGTTTATGATGATGAAAATGTTGAGGCATGAGCCTTAGCCCTTTTATAAAACTGATGGTTGGGTTCGGATGCGATACCATTCCAATTTTACCGTACAACCACAATACCTGAATTGGGTAAGGCTTAGCCGGAAGTTTATATGCATTAGTATTAGTTCCCTCGCATGAGAGGTTTGAGTTGAGACTGCCTCTCAATGTTGTCCACCTATGTAGTGCCCAAGATGACAGATGGTCATGGTTGGGAGGCCATGCTCATAGGAGATGTGCTTATACTAGGGTGTGTAAAGGAAAGGTTATGTTTGATTATCTGCATACTAAGTATGATGATTCAGGGTTATCCCTGACAGATGTATCAAATCTTGTGGTGAAAGTGTACCCCCTCTGTAGAGTGTCAAACTATTCAAATAGCCGCGTCGGCAGTTATGGACTGTTGGAGTGGACATACTGTTCCGTTGTCAGATGTTTTCAAAACAACTTATGAAATGAATGGTGACTTGACTTGACCACAACATAGTTGTGACTATGACAATTAAGTTCCCACTTAGGTGATTTCAAACTTTATTTTATCTTTCTTTGTTTCTGAACTCAGCTTAGGTTTCAAACTTAACTTCACATTTAAACTTAGAGTTAGTATTCTTACTAGAACTATACTACTTGTTAGTGGTAGTTTGCGAGTACTTAAAGAGTACTCATGGCTTTGTCCCTGACTATTCCTATGGCCAGACTATGAAGGATATTACCAAGATGAAGGACAGCAAGACGGCTATGATAACTAGGACTATCTCCCATTGTCAGCATTGCCTGTGACTCTGAAGATGGACCCTACCACTACGCTATTTATTCCGCTACTTGATTATACTAAGACTGGATCATGAGATCCTTATTTGTGTAAAACCTTATTTATGGTTTGTAATGGATGATGTACTGTGATATCCAATCTGTTATGTCTCACAAAAATGGTAATCCTGGAATTGCGAGGTATGGCATAACAGGAATCTGGGATTAAAAATCCGGGTGTTGACAAGTTGGTATCAGAGCCATCCTGACCATAGGAGACCCTAGTTAGAATGGACGTCCGAACAAAAACTTAGTTTCAAAAACCAAAGTGAGTACTTATGAAAACTAATTCCTCTCTTACCCTTGGGAATTCTTTCTTTCAAAAAAATTCATGTTCCTCCAAAGTCTTACATTACTACATAAAACTTTGACACACTTGGTCACTTCACTAACTTTCTCATCCTAAATCCTTATAGATGGAAACTCAATACAGCAAGTTCTACCAGTTGGGCAACGGAGGCCAACTGATCTTCGAGAGGGATTTGGATGCCCTGTCTGAGTTCTTGGAGGGTCCTCATCCGGAATTCCTTGGAGCTTAACTCCTGGGTCCACCAGGAGGAGATTTACAATGGCTAGTGACCGCTGATCTTCGAGGCAAGATAGAAGCACTAGTATTTGGGAGGATTCAGTTCTTGGTGAGAGAGAACAACTGGCTAGATGGATTAGCCAGGGCAATGCATGAAGCTCTCGCACGTCTGTGTGCCCTCAGTGTCAACCTCATCCAAGGAACCCGCTTTTTTCACTAAGCAAGGCGTGATTCCGTGGGAATGCCGCTAGAGATGCCAAGTCACACAATTCAGAAGCGTCAAGTGGAGAACCTCGACTTCCTACTGTATGACAAACAGAAGGAGTTGGACAATGCTAGAGAGCTCGCATACAACAACCTCGCCATTGTCGCCCAGAAGGCCTAGACTTTCGTCAGGATCGTCAGTCTCTGCGCTGTCAACGTGCCAAGAAGGATCGCACCATCGACCGTCTTCGCAAGAAGGTGGTCAAGCTCGAGAAGACCATCAAGGAGCAAGAAGCTTAGATTGCCGTAAAGGAAGAAGAAGAGGAAGGTGAAGATATCCAAGGGGATATTGACTCCTACCTCAGCAATGATGATGACTTTCTGGAGGAAGATGCCGTGGACTTCTACACCGACGATGACGACTCCGACTTCATCGATGATAAGTAGATGCACTAGAGCACTGTCGTAGCATGAGATGTATCGGTCCCATTGTATCATAGCTTATAGAATGGTTCCTAAAACCATCTATTTTCCTTTGATGTTGTGGTGTGTGTGCGTTTGTATCGTGTGCCTTGTTTGAATGAATGAAAATAAGTTAGTTGCAAAAACCTGAGTCAAACTCAAAGTTTTAACTTTGAAATCAAAACCATAAACCATAGAATTTTCCCTCTTACCCCTTTATCTACCTCAATCTTTAGATGACTGATACATTGCAAATGTATCTATAATTTTTGATGTTCCATGCTTGGTTTTATCCACTTTCTTGTGTTTTGTTCCAACTTTGGAGTATCTTTCATATGATTTCATGGACTAACCTATTAACAAGAGCCATAGTGCCAGCTGCCTGTTTTCTGCAGTTTTTGGTTCTAGGAAAGTCAGAAAATGAATATTCTCGGAATTGGACGGGACAAAAGCCAAAGTGCCTATTTTTTCGGAAGGGATCAAGTGCCAAAATACGAGATGGAGAAGGGCCAAGGGCAAGCCACACCACCTGGCCGTGCGACCATGCCTGGGCCACGCTAGGGGGTGGTGTGGCCGCTCCCGGCACCCCCTCGGCCTCTCCTTCCGCCTATATATTACCCTCGGGACAAAAACCCTAAGGGCCTGATCAAAAATCCACGAAAGAGTCTGTAGCCGCCGTCATCTCCATCCCTAGATCGGGAGGGATCTGAAGCTCTTCCCGGCACCCTACTAGAGAGGGGAATTCACCCTGGAGGCCTTCTTCATCACCATGCAAGCCTCCGGTGTGATGCGTGAGTAGTTCATCCTTGGACTACGGATCCATCTAGTATCTAGATGGCTGGTTCTCGTCCTTTTTGCTTTCATGTTTAGATCTTGTGAGCTCCGTTCATGATCAAGATCATCTATTTGTAATTCTACATGTTGTGTTTGCGGGGATCCGATGGATATTGAAATGCTATTTCAGATTGATTATTGATTCTATCATGTCTTTGTTATTTGTGATCTTGCATGCTTTCCGTTGTTAGTAGCTATCTTGGCCAAGTAGATGCTAGCAACTCCAAGAGTTAGTATTTATGCTCGATAGTGGGTTCATGCCTCTGGTAATCTGGGGAAGTGACAGAAATCTCTAAGGTACTAGATGTGCTGTTGCTACTAGGGAGAAAACAACAATCCTTTGTTCATAGAACAATCGTATTGTTTACTTTACACGAAGTTCGTAAAGCAATAATCTGTTGCTTGCAACTTAATACTAGAGGTGGTTCGGATGATAACCTGAAGGTGGATTATTAGTCATAGATGTAGTTGGATGGCGGTCTATGTATTATGTTGTAATGCCCAATCAAGTCTCAAAGGAGTCAAGATGATTAGTATATGCATGTATTGCTTTCTCGTTGTTTGTCAATTGCCCCGCTGTAATTTGTTCACCCAGCATGTTATCTATCTTAAGGAGAGCCACCTCTAGTGAACTATGGATCCCGGTCCTTTTCTTTACATACAATCTACAATCTTTTACTACTTTGTGTTTACTTTCTGCAAACATTTACTTCTGTCCATTCGATACGTTTAATCCTTTGTTTTACGCAAAACACGGTGAGATTGACAACCTCATCGCAAGTTGGGGACAAAGTTCTGTGGTGGTGTTGTGCAGGTCTCCACGTTGCTACTAGCACCGGTAGTGTGCCCTGCCAAAGCTCAGCTAGTAACACCTTTGGGGTGTTTCCTTGCTCCTACTGGTTCGATTAAACCTTGGTTTCATAACTGAGGGAAACTTGCTGATGTGCTCATCATACCTTCCTCTTGGGGTTCCCAACGAGCTCTACATCAACACCGCCATCAAGCATTTTTTTGGGCGCCGTGCATTGAGCCATCAAGCATTTTTCTGGCGCCGTTGCCGGGGAGTCAAGGACATCTTCACAAGGGGAGTCCCTCATAACCAAACTCTTTACTTTGTTGTTTTTGTTTTTCTTAGTTTCTTTTTGCTTTGTTTGCTTGTTTTGTTCTTCAAAAAACACAAAAAAATTAGTTTTACTAGTTTGCTTTCTTATTTCAAAAACACAAAAAAATTATTTCGTATCTTGAGTTGCCACTATGTATAGCCTTGCTCCAATCACTATGTCACCCGAGGAAATGATTTTAACTTTTAAACAAGGAATTGAGGAAAGTTTTAAGGAAGCTTGGTCTAGAATCTCTGATCTACATGAAAAAACTGAGCCTAAAATGACTCAAGGCTTGTTCCTTAGCAGCTTTTACCTTGGGATTGCTCTTTGCTATAGATATGCTTTAGATGCTATTATGGGAGGAGATTTCCTCCAATGTAATGAGGATGATGCTATTAATGCTATAAATAAATTGATCCTCACTTACAACATGCCTAGCCAAACTGATATTTCTTTCGCAAAAATATTTGCTAGGTTAAACACTCTTGAGGCTAGCACTACTAGCTTAGAAAGTTGCTATAATATTCTTAGGTAGCATCACAATTATGTTCCAATAAACTTTGAACCATCAAAGTGGTTCCCTACAGTAAAGATTGAGATGAACACTGAAACTTTTCAAGCTCGTTGTAATATCATGTCTGAATTTTGTCTTATGCCCAAAGCTATTTATACTCTGAATACTTGGGGGCTTACTGAAGGAGGAAAAGAAATATCTCTTGCTAATAATACTACCATATTACCTCTTGGAATAGCTGAAGGAGTGTTTACAAACATCCTTGGGTAAACGATTTCTATTGATTATCTTGTTATTGAATGTGTAGGAAAAGGACAAATTACACTTGGAAGGTCCCTATTAGAACTCCTTGGGGCAATAATAGATGTGGGAAAGGGGACCATGCACCTTTGTTCTCCACCAAACAATCACATTTTCCCAAAGGTTAAGAATAAAAATAAGAGATGTAAGGGCAAGAAAGTTGGTCTTAATGCTTCTTCATTTGAGAACACTTGATTCTTTCTTTGCTTCTTATGCCTAACTTAAAGGCGTTAAAAAAAGTACTTATTGGGAGATAACCCAAAAGTTTTAGATGAGTCTTGAAAGTTATTACTTCATTAATAACCGCTCCTTATCCTTTTTATTTGCTTTTTGTGCCAAGAGTAACCTCTAATGAGAGTGAAGTAATGATTGGGAAAGTTGTTGTCCCGAAACAGATTTTTGTGCTTCACCGTAAAAATTCGTGAGAGAGATCTCTACGTCGGATTGAGCTGTAATTTTGTGTGATTCTGCCCCAGGTTATTATCTAACTTTAGTTAGTTCAACACTTTTTAATTTGAGCAACATAAGGTCTTCGAAAAATTTTGTCTTTACCTGCTGGTCTGTTTTGACAGATTTCTGCCATTTTCTGCATTTGCTTCTTGTGGGTTCCTTTTTGAGTTCTTTTGGGGAATTGAGCTTTTTGAGGGAAGTGATACAGTAGCTAGTGTTCTAATGGAAGTTTATTTGGTGTTAGAACTTTATCTTAAGTTCACTAATGTTGCTAATGAGATTGTGTGAAGTTTTGTATGAAGGAAAATTTTCAGGTGTATGGAAGGAATGAGTAATGAGATGAAGGATGGACTAAAGCTCAAACTTGGGGATGCCACGCATGTCACCCCAAGAAATATCTAAGAAGTACAAGCGTAAAATCTTGGAGATGCCCAAGGCATCCCCTTCTTCATCAATAAAAATCCCAGGTTTCTTCCAAACGCTTCATTTTTATTGTTTCATGCACAGTTGTGTTGTTCTTGGAGCGTCTCCTTTTTCGTTATCATTTTGGTTTTAGTTTTCTTGGTTTGCTTAGTTTTCTGAATAAATTTGTTGGACCCGTGCTTTCATACTTTGGTTTGGTTTGGAAATGAGTAGGAAAGTTCATACTTATGTGGTAAAAAGAGCTCGTTTTTGACCGTGGCCTATGCTTTGTCATGCCATGGGTGATATTGTTTTGGCTTTATGCTTAGTATTCTTTGTTGTAGCATGACTTGTTATAGACAATTGAGATTGCTTAATGTGCCTTGGATGAATCATGCGTTGTTTTAGCATATTAAAGCATAGTATAGTGGTATTCTCCTTTGATGCTTTATTTGCTTTGACTTGGCACATGCTCACACCATGTTATGACTATCTCAAGTCACCATAGCCTTTACGATCCTTTAGTTTTCAACTTGTAGTATCACTTTATGCTTTCATCAATGATGTTTTGTCACTCTGCATGATTATGGCCATTATTGCTCTCTTAGTTTGTTGCTCCCAGTCTTTTGCTAGCCTCCACAACCAAGTATGAGTTCCACTCATGCATCCAACTCCCTAAACCAAGTTATTCCAAAGAATCCACCATACCTACCTACTAGCTTATGCTATTCAAAGTATATTCATGCTTTTGTTTACCTTCCACTTGTTATGAGAAAACTAGTGATTAAAGCTCTCACGAACTTGATGGCACACTTTACTTTATTGCCTCTAATAAACTTGAACCATTGGATCCTTCTTTGTTGCGTATATGCTTGCGCTTTATAAGTTGAAATTAGCAGAACCATGTACCATGGGGAACGCTTTCAACATTGCACTTGTACTTTGTACCCCGTTGATATCATGTTCTTTTGCTTACGGATCCTGGCGGTGTGAAACAAAAGTAGAACTTGTAAGATCATGGAGTTTGTACGTGTGTTAGAGAAACGCCTGGGCCGCTAGCCTAAGCCATGCCTAATCATGGTGGAAACTTGCAGCATCACCATAATGAGCACTCTATGAAGCATCCTCAATAAAAACATATGCAAATAGCAAATAAAAAGATTGCTGAGATGCTCATTGTCTGCTTGCCTTGTCATTTTGATTATGGGAAAGCTCCCGTATCATGTGCAAGGGGTACCCCGTTGGCGGTTCTTAATGATACACATGTACTTACAATGATAAGAGCTTACTTGTGACTGAAGTTGAGTAGCATGACGATCGGTCTTCATAAGTAAGGGGCATGAGATTTCGGTTTATAACTTGTCAAGCATATCCTCTTAGTTGTGTCACTTTAACCTTAATCACCTTCAAGATGCTTATGATAGGGGCAATGAGAGCTAAAAGCTACAAGTACCAAATTTTTTGGAATCTCTTTATGAGACTTGAATCCCTACTTCCTTTTACAAAAGGCCTTTCTTCCACCATTATATTGAGTCTCCACCTTCTATCTTTATGCACCTACTTTGAGAGCATAGTGGCCATTCTTAGTTCTATGTGCTTTGTCCCAAGACTAGTCGATTGATGCATAACTTGTTATTTCTTGTTTTAAACTATTGTATATAGTCACTCTTATGAACTTTGAAGGTGTCCTATGCATTTATATTTGCTACTCTATTGAGGGACAAGTTGAATACTATTATGCTATGTTTTCTTTATGTGAAACAAACAAACGTCTTGCAAAGCATGTTATTCATGAATCTTTTGTTTGTGCCTTATCATGTTGCATCATAGTTTCTTTGCTTATTGCTAGAACTTTGTATTTCATGTTATGATTGAAGTACTATGATCCTAGCTTTGAATGTTTTGCAAATACTTTGATCAAGTCTTTGATGGTGCATGTCACCTCAAAAATTATTATTTCTTTTATCACTTACCTACTCGAGGACGAGCATGAGTTAAGCTTGGGGATGTTGATACATTGCAAATGTATCTATAATTTTTGATGTTCCATGCTTGGTTTTATCCACTTTCTTGTGTTTTATTCCAACTTTGGAGTACTTTTCATATGATTTCTTGGACTAACCTATTAACAAGAGCCACAGTGCCAGTTGCCTGTTTTCTGCTGTTGTTGGTTCCAAGAAAGTCAGAAAATGAATATTCTCGGAATTGGACGGGACAGAAGCCAAAGTGCCTATTTTTCCGGAAGGGATCAAGTGCCAAAATATGAGACAGAAAAGGGCCAGGGGCCAGCCGCACCACCTGGCCGCGCGGCCAGGCCTGGCCCGTGCCAGGGGGTGGTGTGGCCGCTCCCGGCACCCCCTCGGCCTCTCCTTCCGCCTATATATTGCCCTCGGGACGAAAACCCTAAGGGCCCTATCAAAAATCCACAAAAGAGTCTGTAGCCGCCGTCATCCCATCCCTAGATCGGGAGGGATCTGAAGCTCTTCCCGGCACCCTGCCAGAGAGGGGAATTCACCCTGGAGGCCTTCTTCATCACCATGCAAGCCTCCGGTGTGATGCGTGAGTAGTTCATCCTTGGACTACGGATCCATCTAGTATCTAGATGGCTGGTTCTCGTCCTTTGTGCTTTCATGTTTAGATCTTGTGAACTCCGTTCATGATCAAGATCATCTATTTGTAATTCTACATGTTGTGTTTGCAGGGATCCGATGGATATTGAGATGCTATTTCAGATTGGTTATTGATTCTATCATGTCTTTGTTATTTGTGATCTTGCATGCTTTCCGTTGTTAGTAGCTATCTTGTCCAAGTAGATGCTAGCAACTCCAAGAGTTAGTATTTATGCTCGATAGTGGGTTCATGCCTCTCGTAATCTGGGGAAGTGACAGAAATATCTAAGGTACTAGATGTGCTGTTGCTACTAGGGAGAAAACAACAATCCTTTGTTCATAGAACAATCGTATTGTTTACTTTACATGCAGTTCATAAAGCAATAATCTGTTGCTTGCAACTTAATACTGGAGGGGGTTCAGATGATAACCTGAAGGTGGATTATTAGTCATAGATGTAGTTGGATGGCGGTCTATGCGTTATGTTGTAATGCCCAATCAAGTCTCAAAGGAGTCAAGATGATTAGTATATGCATGTATTGCTTTCTCGGTGTTTGTCAATTGCCCCGCTGTAATTTGTTCACCCAGCATGTTATCTATCTTAAGGAGAGCCACCTCTAGTGAACTATGGATCCCGGTCCTTTTCTTTACATACAATCTACAATATTTTACTGCTTTGTGTTTACTTTCTGCAAACATTTACTTCTTTCCATTCGATACGTTTAATCATTTGTTTTCCGCAAAACACGGTGAGATTGACAACCTCATCGCAAGTTGGGGACAAAGTTCTGTGGTTGTGTTGTGCAGGTCTCCACGTTGCTACTAGAACCGGTAGTGCGCCCTGCCAAAGCGCAGCTAGTAACACCTTTGGGGTGTTTCCTTGCTCCTACTGGTTCGATTAAACCTTGGTTTCATAACTGAGAGAAACTTGCTGTTGTGCTCATCATACCTTCCTCTTGGGGTTCCAAACGAGCTCTACATCAACACCGCCATCAAGCATTTTTCTGGGCGCCGTGCATTGAGCCATCAATGACTCGTGGAAATCAAGGAGGGAGCAACTCATCGCAAGACCCAATGCTACAAATTATGCCGACTCTCATTGCAGACTAGGAAGCAAGCAGGGCAGAACGCCAAGCTAATCTAGCAACACTACAGCAGATCGCCCAGATGGCTCACAACAATAAGAACCATGGAAATCAGGATCATCATGGATCCAAACTCAAAAACTTCCAGAATACCAATCCCCCAATCTTTAGTACTACAGAGAACCCCCTGGATGCTGATGACTGGTTACAAACAATGGAGAACAATCTAGAAGTAGCAGGAGTGGATGCCAACGAGAAAGTTCTTTTTGCCACCCACTATTTGGCAGGAGATGCAAGAGCATGGTGGAACAACGTCCGCACAATGAACCATGGTCAAGTGATGACATGGGAGGCCTTCAAAATCAAGTTCAGCCGCACCCACGTGCCGCAGGGTCTACTCACCCAAATGAGAGATGAATTCCAAGAATTGAAGCAAGGCAGAATGACTGTAGTGGAGTACCGTGACAGATTCCTGTCCTTAGCCAGATATGCAGCTGATGAGATCAACACAGAGGCCAAGAAGAAAGAGAGATTCTTGAACAGACTGCATGATGAGATGCAGACTATCCTCGTCAACATCCGTTTTCAGGATCTCGAAGAGTTAGTCGACTCTGCCATTCAGATGGAAGGGAAGCTTAACCAGGCAAATGACAACCGCAAACGTCATATGATGCACCAAGCCGGAGCCAACAGTCACCAGAAGTACCGTCCCAACCCTTCTGCGGGATATGCACCGAGGAACAACCGACCCCCAATGTCTCGCCCGAGCTACCCCAACCATAGTGGAGGAAATGTGAAGTCCGGAGGAAACAACAATCACCCAGGCAACACCAGCAATTTCACACTTGTACCTCCCAAGAGCAACAACAACAACAACACGGCACCCAAAACTGGAAGCAATGTTGTGCCCGTAGCAGCGAAAGACAAGTCTCAGATCACTTGTTTCGAGTGTGGTGTGAAGGGTCACTATTCCAATGAGTGTCCCAAGAAGATTGCTGCCACTGCTAATGTGAATGCCCCAGCTCAACATCAGCGTCATGTTCAACCAGGAAGAAGATTCTCCCCAGGGAACCCTCACAACCGCAACGGCCGCCTCTTCCACATGAACGCCGAAGATGCCCAAGAAGCGCCAGATGTAGTGCTGGGTATGTTTTCTGTCAACTCCGTTTTAGCAAGAGTGTTGTTTGATTCTGGACCATCACACTCATTTGTCACCGAAGAATTTGCATGCACTAGTAAGATTCACCTAACCAACTTGAAGCATGTCATGATAGTTCAAATCCATGGTTCAACTACAAAAGCTAGAAAAATTAGCAAAGTTGTGCCTATCCGAATACATGGGATAGATTTTTATGCCAACCTAATTATACTTGGAACCAAAGGTTTGGAAGTAGTACTAGGAATGGATTGGATGTCAAAGCATAAAGGATTGATAGACTGTGCCAAGAAAGCCATCACAATGACCAGTAGCTCTTGAGTCTCAGTAGAGCATATATCTGAAACCTTGCCCCGTCAATTCAAGTGTAATAAGAGTCTAGCCCTGCCCACCATCGACCAAGTCAGAGTAGTCTATGAATACCCCGATGTATTCCCAGATGAATTGCCCGGTATGCCCCCGGATAGGGATATTTAGTTCATTATTGAACTGATCCCCGGAACCAGACCCATAGCACAGAGACCCTATAACATGAACCACTCAGAGTTAGTGGAATTGAAGAAGAAGTTGGATGCTATGTTGGCAACAAGCTTGATTCAACCAAGCACATCGCCATGGAGATCGCTAGTGTTATTCGTCGACAAGAAAGATGGAGGCAACCGTCTGTGCACCGATTACAGGAAGCTGAATGATGTCACCATCAAAAACAAGTACCCATTGCCAAAGATAGAGGATCTATTTGATTAGTTGACTAGAGCAAATGTATTCTCTAAGATCGATCTTAGGACTGGTTATCACCAACTTAAGATTCGTGCAACGGATATTCTGAAGACTGCCTTTACTACTCGTTATGGATTATACGAGTATACGGTTATGTCTTTTGGATTAACCAATGCCCCTTCTTATTTCATGAATCTCATGAATAAGATCTTTATGAATTTTCTGGATAAGTTTGTCGTTGTGTTTATCGACGATATCCTTATCTACTCCAAGTCAGAAGAAGAGCATGAGCAACATCTGAGGATCATCCTTGAAACCCTTAGAGAGCATCAATTGTATGACAAGTTCAGCAAATGTGAGTTTTGGCTGAAAGAAGTAGGATTCCTAGGACATATTGTGTCTGCCGGAGGAGTCGCTGTTGATCCCGCCAAGATCAAAGATGTCAAAGAATGGGAAGCCCCAACCACTTAAACCCAAGTCCGTGCATTTCTCGGATTAGCGGGATATTACCGCAAGTTCGTAGAAGGATTCTCGAGCATAGCCATACCCATGACCCAATTGTTGAACAAAGACAAGAAGTTTGAATGGACGGCCAAATGCGAAGCCAGTTTCCAAGAGCTGAAGAAGAGATTGATTTTAGCACCAATATTGATCATGCCAGATATCAAGAAGCCATTTGATGTGTATTGTGATGCATCCAAGATTGGTCTCGGATGTGTACTGATGCAAGAAGGCAAAGTCAACGCGTATTTGTCTCGACAACTGAAGCAGCATGAGCAGAACTATCCGACCTATGATCTTGAGTTAGCAGCCGTAGTTTTGGCACTAAAGACATGGCGTCATTATCTTATGGGTAATCGCTGTGAGATTTAGTCGGATCACAAAAGCTTGAAGTATATTTTCACTCATAAGGAGCTGAATATGAGGCAAAGGAGATGGATATAGTTAATCAAGGATTATGACCTTGACATTCACTATCACCCTGACAAAGCCAATGTGGTAGCGGATGCTCTTAGCAGATTGCCGTGTAGGCTAAACACCATGATCAAGGAGAAGCAACCAAGTTTGTATGAAGAGTTGGAGCAGTTCACGACTGAGTTGGTTAGCAAAGGATTTTTAGCTAGCATTGAACTTCAACCCAAGTTGATTAGCCAAATCAAGGAATCCTAGAAGGGAAATGAAAGTATCGATGGAATCAAATGTCGTATGGGTACAAGAAAGGTACCTGGATTCACCGAAGACGAAGAAGGAGTTCTGTGGTACAAAGGCCATATCTGTGTGCTAGTAGATTCGGAGCTGAAGCAAGTTATCATGCAGGAAGCTCATGATACTCTTTATTCTATCCACCCCGGAGGAACGAAGATGTATCAAGATTTGAAAGAGCAATTTTGGTGGCACAAGATGAGGAGAGAAATCAGAAGCTACATCGCCAAGTGTGATATCTGTCAAAGAGTCAAAGCGGAACATCAGAGGCCCGCAGGACTGTTGTAACCACTGCAGATTCCGGAATGGAAATGAGATTCCATCGGAATGGATTTTATCACCGGTTTGCCTACTTCTAGTAGGGGAAATGACTCAATCTGGGTCATCGTTGATAGACTGTCCAAGGTAGCTCATTTTATACCTCTCAAGACAACCTACCAGAGTTCAAAGCTAATAGAGTTGTATATTGCTAGAATTGTTAGTCTGCATGGAACCCCCAGGACCATAGTATCAGATGAGGAACCCAACTTACCTCGAGATTTTGGCAGAAAGTTCAAGAAGGATAAGGAAAGAAGTTGAATTTCAGCACCGCTTATCACCCGCAAACCGATGGACAAACTAAAAGAGTCAACCAAATTCTAGAGGATATGTTGAGAGCTTGTGTGTTGGAATATGGATCAAAATGGGAAGATTGCCTGCCTTTCGCGGAATTCTCATATAACAACAGTTATCAAGCTAGTTTGCAAATGGCACCATTTGAGTTCCTATACGGAAGAAAGTGTCGCACCCCTTTGAATTGGTCGCAAGTAGGAGAGAGTCAGATTTTCGGACCCAACATTCTCCGAGAAGTTGAAGAGAAATTTCACAAAGTCTGTGAGCACCTCAAGACCGCCCAATCCAGACAAAAGAGTTATGCTGGCAAGAGAAGGAGAGACCTGACTTTCAATGTCAGAGATTTTGTATATCTCAAGGTTTCACCATTGAAGGAAACCCAGCATTTTAGCCTGAAAGGAAAGTTAGCCCCTAGATATATCGGACCCTTCAAGATTCTGAACCATCGAAGAGAAGTATCGTATCAACTAGAACTGCCAGAAGAGATGTCATCCATCCACAATGTGTTCCATATCTCGTTACTTCGCAAATGCTTAGAAATCCCAGAGAAGACCGAAGTTTTCAAGAACATCAATCACCGAGTTTTTGATATCAACAAGGACCTGACGTATCGTGAAGTGCCCATCCGTATCTTGGAGGAAGCCTACAGAACCACCAGGACTAGGAGTATCAAATTTCTCAAGATCCAATGGAGCAACCATACCGAAGAGGAAGCCACGTGGGAGCGAGAAGATTACATTAGGACTGAGTTCCCAGATCTCTTTAGTTCCTAGTTTTCTTTCTTAAATCTCGAGACGAGATTTTGTTTAAGGGGGGAAGGTTTGTAACATCCCAAAACTTTAATCCAAGTGATCAAGATCAAATCTACCCAATTTAGGGTTAACAAAACCTTTTTCTATTTAAAAATCTTTAAGCATTGATATGTGTGTGCATTTAAATAGGAGTTGTTTTGAATTGCCATCATTGAGTGATATATTGATTGTAAAATTACTCTAAGGTGAATTACACATCATCTAGATTATCCCCAAGCAAATCCCAAAGAAAAAGAAATCAAGAAGAATTAAATAAGCAAATGGTCACTTTTGCCATTTTAATCACATAGCCCACTTTGGCTATTCCTAGCACTCAATTTCAAACAGAGACAATTGTGGATCTTTGCATCCCTTGCTAGTACAAGTAGTGTTGTACCAAGGCCCACTTTGTTTCATCCCAAAAACTTTCAAACTCTAAATTTAATTGACATTTGAAAATTGAATCTAGTTCATATGTCTAGATACCACTTTTGCGAAAACCACTCAAATGAATTCCATTTAACAAATCCTAGCAACCATAGTCTACCAAGCATCAGATCAAAGCACCTACCAAAAATCTGTCAAAAATTCAAATCTTTTGTTCATGCGGCCATTTGATCGAACACTTGGCAGGCATGAATCACACTAGTTTTAGCTCACTCTTGCTACAGGGTTTTGCCACCCATTTGACCTCAAATTACTCCCTCTATCTCCATTTGATCTTACCAAACCATAATCACCCCATCCCCTAGTCCCTAGCAGCAGTGACGCGCCACCTGAGCGCCATGCTCGCCGATCGAGCATGGATAGCTCCTAGCCGACCACCTCTCTCTCTCTCTCGCCCTGTCTAGGAGATAGACCAGACCACACCGCGACTCCCTGCCCTTCCCCAAGCCCAGCCAGGCACTGGACCACCTTAGCGCCGCGCCGCCCTTTCTCTCTGCGAGCAGCCAGAGCACGCCAGAGCACGATCGCCGCCAGCACGCCTCAGACCGAGCCCCGACACCAAATCGCGCATGCCGCTCCGCCATAAACCCAGCACACCGCCAGACACGGCTGTGCACCGCCGCACGACCCACAGTCGCCATGATCGCCATCGAGCATCGCCTCTATCTCCTAGAGCGCAGGAAGCTCCCGACCGTTAGGCACTGCCCCTAGCCACGCCATTGCACCGTAGCTGACCGTCATCAGACCGCTCACCGTCCACCTACCTCGCCCACGCTGGTAGCCCCCGGTTTCGCCGTCACCGACGAGCCGCGCCCATGCCTTACTGCCTCACCGTCGAGCCTATATAAGGAGGCCACCCCAGCACCATTTCTACACACCATCTCACTCCCCTCTCTCCACTGACCGTTTCCCCTCTCTCGCCGGAGCCGCTCGAGCCGCCGTTCGCCAGAATTCCACCGGAGGTAGCCACTGCAGAGGAGGAGAAGCTCCCGTCGATTCCGTCCACCTCAGCCCCTACCGCGACCTCGCCTGAGTCCGCCGTCGTCCACCATTTCATTTACCCACCTCGCCGCACTAGCTGGAGCCCTGGTACATCCCTAGTAGACCCCCATCAATCGTTTAGGGTTCAGTCTCGCCGGCGACGAGTCCGTCATCGATGATGACCGTGAGTCGTCGATCTGTGTTCTAATCGTGTGGCCCAGATCGTCCCGTACCGCTTCGGGTTTTAAGTGCCGCTGACATGCGGGACCCCCCCCCTGTCAGTCGACCTCTGCACCGCTGAGCGCCACTGGGCCGGCCTGTTAGCGTTCCCACCTAAGCCCGTAGATTCAAATTTAACTTTTTCTATTTAGACTTAAAACCAATTTTGTCCCTTAGTTTGAAAATCATTTCAGAGAGTTTTCCTGAACCAAATTGAGTGATTCTAATTTTGTTGGAAAGCTACTAAAAATATCTATCCAAGCATGTTGGATTTAAATCATTTAGAGTTAGAGATCTCTCCTAGTTAAAATAAAAATACAGAAGCTTTTGCATATTCAAACATTTTTATAAAATCAACCATGATAGCTTTTGAGTTGATTCCAACTCTCAAAAAACACATTTAACCATACCTATCCGAGTATGTAATAATATTAAGTTTTGCATGCAGTGACTTTGGACTAGTACCAAAATAATGCTATATAGGCATTTCTAGTCACTTTAAATCATTAATTATTAAATTTGAACTTATTAAAATATGATCCAACCTTTAAATCACATTCCCACATGTTAGAATATGTGGTGATGACATGTGTCCACATGATCCCATATTTTATTTGGAGAATATTAAATCTTAGTTAATTTCAATGAGTAGAAATTACTTTTCTCAAATAAAAAGGACGAAGCTAGTTCATTAAACCTTGTGATGTTTGTGATGATACTAGATCATCAAATGTGTGCCTTAGTGTGCTAAGTAGACTAGTTAAGTATTGTTTGGTGATTGTGTATCCCGTATGTATTTATAGATGATATTACCGACCAAGTCTACGAGGAGGAGGAGTTCTACCAAGAGGAGGAGGAAGAAAACTTCAACCACTTCAATACCCAAGGCAAGGTAGCATTATACAAGTTAAACATGCAAGTGATTACTTGCAATCCTAGCACTTCAATTAAACTGAGCAAGCTATTGTTAGAAAGTTAGAATTAAGCTAGATAACTTAAGCAAATGCATTAGGCATGCTTTGGTTATACCACTTTGACTTATACCTATTCCAAGTTTATTCACAAGCTTTACTTTACCAAAGTCCTTTACTTGTTTAAAGGTAGCATAAAGAGTATAATACCCGACCTATCTAGTTAGACTTAGATGTCATTCTATGGCATGAGATTGGGTTAGCATCCCACATTAGTAAACACTCTTAACTTAGTAGTTGGAACAAAACCCAAAACTTGATTCACTTTAGATGGGAATACGTGGTGAAAATGACTTGTGAAAACCTTGGAATGATGAGTCATTCCATTGAGATGTTTTGACATGTGTTGAGAAACACAAATGGTTTATGATGATGAAAATGTTAGGGCATGAGCCTTAGCCCTTTTATAAAACTAATGGTTGGGTTCGGATGCGATACCATTCCAATTTTACTGTATAACCACCATACCTAAATTGGGTAAGACTTAGCTGGAAGTTTATATGCATTAGTATTAGTTCCCTCACGGGAGAAGTTTGAGCTGAGGCTACCTCTCAATGTTGTCCACTTATGCAGTGCCCAAGATGACCGATGGTCATGGTTGGGAGGCCATGCTCATAGGAGAGGTGCTTATACTAGGGTGTGTAAAGGAAAGGTTATGTTTGGTTATCTACATACTAAGTATGATGATTTAGGGTTATCCCTGACAGATGTATCGAATCTTGTGGTGAAAGTGTAACCCCTCTGCAGAGTGTCAAACTATTCGAATAGCCGCATCCGCGGTTATGGAGAGTTGGAGTGGCCATACTGTTCCCTTGTCAGATGTTTTCAAAACAACTTATGAAATGAATTGTGACATGACTTGACCACAATAGAGTTGTGACTATGACAATTAAGTTCCCACTTAGGTGATTTCAAACTTTATGTTATGTTTCTTTGTTTCTGAACTCAGCTTAGGTTTCAAACTTAACTTCACATTTAAACTTAGAGTTAGTATTCTTACTAGAACTATACTACTTGTTAGTGGTAGTTTGCGAGTACTTAAAGAGTACTCATGGTTTTGTCCTTGGCTATTCCTATGGCCAGACTATGAAGGAGATTACCAAGATGAAGGACAGCAGGATGACTATGATAACTAGGACTATCTCCCATCGTCAGCATTGCCTATGACTCTGAAGATGGACCCCACCGCTACGCTATTTATTCTGCTACTTGATTGTACTAAGACTGGATCATGAGATCCTTATTTGTGTAAAACCTTATATATGATTTGTAATGGATGATGTACTGTGATATCCAATCTGTTATGTCTCGCAAAAATGGTAATCCTGGGATTGCGAGGTATGGTATAACAGGCATCTGGGATTAAAAATCCAGGTGTTGACAGTAGTACAAGTTAGAGGGCATCGTGCAATGTTTTTTATTGTTTTCAAATAAAAGTCAAATTTTCTACATGCAAATTCTAATAAGAAGTTGAATTCAACAAATTCACTGGTTTCCTATATATTGACAGTGTGGGTGGGTACCTTCAAAAGATACTTGTATAACTTTAAGAGCAATCTACTACTTACTCATAGTTCAAATTTTATATAATATTAATAAATAAACTTAAATTTGTTTAAGAATGTGAAGTTTGCTAGGAAACCTTGAGAACTCAAAAAACTTCATAATCGTAAGTGAAACATGTATAAACTTTGTCTGGAAACTGGGCTTATAGCATTCCGAGGCATATTCACCGTGCTTGATCTCAAGAAAATAAATCCCGGGAAAATAATTGTCTTCTTAAAGTTTATTATAAGTCGGGGTGCTTTTTGTGTGAGGTGTAACAAACAGACATATATCGTTCATACGACACTTTAAAAGAAACTCTTCGATGGACATTTGGTTATGTGAATGAAACGTCAAATCTTATGTATAAACAAGTTATGTTAAAAAATAAGTTTATTACGACCAAATAAAGCCTTCACAAATTCAATGTGCGACGAACTAATATTTTGGTACCTTTGTGTAAAAATTAATGTTTCATATGAAATAAGTCTCTTACATCCCAGCTACATGCATCCAAAAAGTATTGTGGGTGATAAATATCGTTAGTATCCAGTTTTTAGCATCATTCAATCTTTGTGTGTGAATGGGAGAAATGACATTCAGGGACGACTTGTCAGTATTTCTACCAATGAGGTTAAATCGGTCATTATAGGACTAACTAGCCAAATTTGTGCATATTAGGCCAAGAACTATTAAAATGTGCAAAAATAACGTCCACCAAGTGTTTTGTGCAAAAATGTGAGGAAAAGATGGTGGATCGTGCAATTTCCTCTATCTAAAAAAATGTTTTATACTACCATGGAGGGTAATACAAAGTATTGTACTGTACTTACTACTAGAAAAACATGTACTAGATGGAAGTTTAAAACCTAAAGGGTACCCACTATTTTAGTCGGTTCAAAGAAATGAACTAGTTTGTCAAAAAGTGATGATATGTGAAATCTAGTTTTTTTGTAGTATGGTACTACTAAAGTGGATAGAGGGTTACCCACTCCCATTCTCTAACTCCTGCCCCACCATTCCCTATCTCGCTATCACACTCCCATTCTCACCTCACAACTCTCAATCGTTAACCCAGTTGTTGCTTCGAAGAAACCAATGCCAAATCCTTTGTTTGTGGTTGAGCTAGGGTCCTCATCAAGCTCTGCTTCGGAACTACAGGTGGCTTGTTCGATTCTTCCGGCCAGAGCACCCTCTCTGATGCGTCCTTCACCTTCCGTGTGTGTGTGTTGGTCATGCCTAAGGTGAGGAGTCAGTCGCCCTTAGGGTTTCAGCCGGCCGCGCCGAAACTCTCATCGCCCGCCGAGCGGTCATCCAAGCCTCCGGCGCCGCATGTGTTGGGACTAAATGCTAGTGCTGTGGTGGACGCGTCCTTTTTGTCTGCAGGTTGGACTTTCATTCCCAATGTGCCAAATTTTAGAGTGTACACGGTGACACCCCTATCAGTGGATCCCCTTCATCAGCGATTCTCTGTGCTTCTTTGATATATGTGGTTGGTTCTTCGTCAGTGGCGCCCTATTCATCTACTCAACCCATTGATGACCCACAAGTATAGGGGGAGTATCGCAGTATTTTCGATAAGTAAGAGTGTCGAATCCAACAAGGAGTACAAGGTGCTGGCTAGTGGTATGGATCAGGGATTCTCTGCAAATACTTAGCAAACGGATTTTTAGGGGTTTTCGATAAAGCAAGTAAATAAAGTATGAGTAAATAAAAGACAATAAGAACAAATGCAGCAAGTGGCCCAATCCTTTATTCAGCAAAGGATAAGTCGGCTGCATTACTTAAGATGACCAAACGTTCTCGAGGACACACGGGAATTCTGCAAAGTGCTTTCACTTCATATAGTTGATCAATCTTCTTTAGCTTGCTAAGTGTTGTGTGGGTGAACCTGTGCTAATGTACCGACCTTCCTAGGACTAATACATACTTGTGATTATACTCCTTGCAAACATCCGTAAGTACAAGAAAGTAATTAAGGTAGAAACCTAACCACAACTTTAAACTCTAAGACCTGACATCCCTTGTGCAATGGTTTCCTAACGGGGGTTCAAGTTTCTGTCACTCTAGCAACCCCTACGATCAGTAGCCAAATACACAATGCATTCCCCTAGGCCCATATAGGTAAAGTGTCATGTAGTCGACGTTCACATGACACCACTAGAAGAAGTACACCATAACTTAAATATCAAACTATTGAATCTTTCTCAACACAACTCCACTACTAACAACATGACTTCTCCCATGTCCTCAAGAACAAAACGAACTACTCACAAGACATCATATGGATCATGATCAGAGATGGAATAATGATGTATAATAGTCTGAACGTAAAAAATAATTCAATGGTTCACTCAATAGCATCAACTACAAAGAGTAATCAACACCGGGAAAGTTTCCCCTAAGAACTATCTAGGATTCAACCCAATTGTTACAGCAATATGGAGATGGAGATGATGGTGTTGGTGGTGATGATGGTAGTGGTGATGATGATGATCCTAATGAAGTCCAGTTTGATGATGGTGTTGATGGCGACGATCTCCCCTCTCCGGGAAGGAATTCCCCTGGCAGAATTCTGTCTACCAGAGAGATCTTTCTCTCTCAGTGTTTTCTACCCCGCAGAGATGGCAAAATCTTTCTATGGTCGCTCCCTGAGTATTAGGGTTTTGGGAGGATTATATATGCCAGAGGGGAGAGCCAGAGGTGGGCTAGGGCGGCCACACCACCAGGTGGCGTGGCCTAGGCTAGCCCGTGCCAGGTGGTGGTGTGGGCCCCCTGTGGCCCATCTCCACTCCTTCTTCTAGCTTCCTTCGTCTTCTGGAAAAATAGGATTTTCCGTATATTTTCCCGGATTTTCTGATCTTCGCGAATTTTGCCTCCAAACAGCACCTTTTCCATCACAATCTTGACTGCAGCGGTCCATGCTCCGAAAGTCATCAACCATGTAAAAACAGGTGATATTACATAAGTATCATCTCTTAATATGAAATATATCAATGAATAACAGTAAATTATGATATAGAATAGTGATGCAAAATGGACGTATCAACTCCCCCCAAGCTTAGACTTCACTTGTCCCCAAGCGAAACTGAGCTCAATAAACATGGCCTCAGGATTATGGAGTGAAGAGTCAATAAAAGAATACGGACAAGAAGCATCACATTCATCAATACATAGATCATAATAGAAGACAATTCACTATTATATAACTCAACTTGCAATGAGTAAAGGAAACACAATAAAGATACATAAAGTAAATCATAATTGGTAATGGCAAACTTAGCTCTTGGTCGAAGAATAGTTGATAATTTGCTGGAGTTCACAAATAACTGGTTTTCAATGATAGCTTTCAAAGTAGTAAACAAGATAAGAGCAACATGCAAAACAAGGAACATAAGAAACATGATTGAATAAATCATCATATGAACGAATGAAACACAACAACTCAAAATACTTGCTGAGATAGAAGGGAATAGGTTTATTGACTCAACTAAAAAGTAAAAGAAAAGCCCTTCGCATAGGGAAGCAGGGATTTCAAGTTTCATAAAGAGCTCCCAAAAATTATGATACTTATTAGCTTTCAGCTCTCATTGCCCCTATCATAGGCATCTTTAGGTGATTAAGGTTAAAGTGATCAAATATGAGGATATGCTTGACAAGTTGTAAATTGAGAATCTCATGTCCCTTGAATACGAGGGCCGCTCCTCATGCTACTCAAGTTTAGTCACCAGTAAGTTCTTGTCATCGTAAGCACATGTGTATCATGGAGAACCGCCAACGGGGTACCCCTTGCCCGATGATATGGAAGAATCCCCATATCAAAATGACAAGGCAAGCAGACAACAAACATCTCAGCAATCTTCTTATTTACCATGGGAATATGGTGATTTTTTCTCTCTTTCCTCTTTTCTCATCATTTTTTTCTCTTTTTCTCAAATTCTATCTCTCTTTCTTATATAATAAGAATGCTTCATAGATTCTCATTATGGTTACGTTGCAGGTTTCCACCATGACTGCATGGATTAGACTAGCGGCCTAAGCGTTTCTCTAACACACATATATTACTCCATGGACTTACAAGCTCCCCTTTCATTTCACACCGATGACATCCATAGACAAAAGAACATGATATCAACTAGGTACAAAGTACTAGTGCAATGTTGAAAGCGTTCCCCATGACAGCATGGTTCTGCTAATTCACAACTTACAAAGTGCAAGCATATACGCAATATAGATGGGCACAATGGTTCAAGTTTATTAAATGCAAGAAAGTAAAGTGTGCCATCAAGTTCGTGAGAGCTGTAATCACTAATTTTCACATAATAAGTTTAATTTGGAAGGTAGATAAAAACATGAATTTACTTGGAATAGCAATAGTGCTAATAGGTAGGTATGGTGGACGCAAATGGCATGGGTTTTGGTTTAGGGAAGTGGATGCACGAGAAGTATTCCCTCTCAGTACAGGATTTTGGCTAGCAAAGCTGGGTAGCAAGTATAAGAGTTGAAGGAAACAAACAAACATACAAGTGATAAAGAAAAACATGCAATCTTCCTTGGAAGCACAAAAGATCTTAACTAGAGAATACTAAACTTATGAGCAAATCAAGAAATAAAGATGATGAAATTATATTTCTTTAGAGTAATTTTATCTTTTTCATTCAACTCTCAAAAATAGTGTTGCTACTGACCGAGCCAGGTTTGCCAAAACCAACTAGATTAACTCAATGATCCCAAAGTGATACCAATACTAACAACAAGACCAATCATATAACCACGAATTGAAAACTTATAAGATATGCAAAAGAGTAAATGATAGAACTTCTCATTAATATTCCATAACGGCTACTCACACCAAGGATACATATCTAATGAGAGAGGGGACACTTCCATAATGCAAACCATCCTACATGATAACTTCTCTATTCATGATATGACTCTACTAAAAAGGTAAAAAGATAGAATATAGTAATATGATACCGCGGCACTCCCCCAAGCTTGGAACAAGCCAAGGGGATGCCAAACCTGATGACGAATTACTCCTTCGGTGCTGGTGGTATTCTTTCGATGAGCTCCTTGATCAGTTTCCCCAAGCCCTCGATCTCAAAGGTGAGATTGCGAATAAGCTGCGAGTTTTGCTCAATGCAGCTTATGATCATGTCGGGTTGCGAATTCCAGCTCTTGTGATTATTTCCCCACTCTTCCTCCTTAAAGTCTTCTTTTCCTGCATGGCTAGAACGAGGCAAATCCCAATTGGAGGGTAATTTATCCTTGGGCATATTCTGGTATTGATGCTCATGGGTAAGGGTATGGAAAGGATTCTTGGCGCGTGGGGGAAGTGACCAGGGATCTGAACAGTGATGCAGAGGCTTCCCTCCAATTGACATATTCCTGGCAGGGTTTGCCACCACTCCAATTCTTGCAATGGTAGTGCCGGTGTGCTTTGCCTCCTTTTCATCTTCACTCTTGATCTCCTTCTCCTGCCCAGGGTCTTGGAGATCTTCCTCCATAGGCTCCTTCCCCTTATCCTTGGCGGACACCATTATGCTTCTAAACTTTCAAAGATAGTTCCTGGCAGAAACAGATCAAAATGAAAACACGAGGAGAACACGATATATGAACCTTAGGGGATCCGGGGGATTATATATTACGAAGTTTCGTAACAAAAGGAAGGTACTAGGGGAAAACGGGTCAGAGACGGAGTCCGGAGTGGCCACACCACTTGGTGGCGTGGCCACCGGTGGGCCCGCGCCACAGGGTGGTGTGAGCCACCCTGGCTCTGTTTCTGTCCCTCCTTCACTTCGTAGCTTTCCTTATTGGATAAAAACTACAAAAATATAACTAGACAGATCTTTCGTGGAACTTTTCTTACCAGAACTGTTACCTATTCAAAAACGGACTCTGTAGGTCTCTGAGTTTGGTATTTATTAGATTCGTCCGTAGTCACCACTTGAATAACATCAATATCTCCATCTTCATACACTTATTGGTCGAGTCATGAAACCTTTCACTTTCTTATTACACCATTATCTCCGCTAACCTGGAAATTTCTTTCACACAAAACTTCACACAGTTCCCATTAGCAACAGTAGTATAAGTGAAGTGATAAAACCTTTTGAGTTCAACTTAAACTGAAAACCATCAAAACAAGAGCTACTGTATCAATTCCTTCTGAAAACCCAAAAAGAATTCAAAAAGGAAATCAATTAAAGAAGCAAATGCAAGAGTGGCAAAATTTGTCAAAACAGACCAGCAGGTAAAGATCAATTTTCTCAAAAATCTTATGTTGCTCAAATCAAAACGTGCAAAACTAACGAAAGATAAATAACAACCTGGGGCAGAAGCACAAAAAATTACAGCTCAATCCGACATACAGAGATCTCTCATTAATTTTTACGGTGAAGCACAAAAATCTGTTTTGGGACAGCAACTTCCCCAAATCTTATTTCTCTCTCATTAGAGGTTGATCTTGACACAAAAACCAAACAAAAAGGATAAGGAGAAGTTATTACCGAAGTAATAACTTCCAAGACTCAAACAAACAAAAACAAACTGAAAGAAAAAATAAATTGGGTTGTCTCCCAAAAAGCTCTTTCTTTATAGCCATTAAGATGGGCATGATGATTTCAAAGATGCTCACATATGAATTGAAGTGAAAGAGAGCATTGAGAAGAAAAAATACACACGTTTAAGTCTAACCCGCTTCCTATGCAAGGGAACTTTGTAAACAAACAAGTTGTTGAAACCGGAGTTTACAAGCATAGGAAGGTAAAAGGAGTGCAACATAAAAACTTTCAGCATAAAACGAGGAAACTTGATATTATTGATATACATAAGAACACTTTTCCCTCTCTCATAAACTTAACAATATAACTATCACAAGGACCACCGTAACAATGATCACTTATTCTAACAAAAAACACAGGAATACTAGCTCTCATAACACTACTTTGTGAAATAATATTAGAGGTGTCCTTACAAAGGATAGTGTGTCCCTCTTGTACATATTTAGTGACAAAGTCTTTCACATTTGCTATTATAGGTTCATCATCCATTTGTTTATCAGGTTCAACAACTTTATTTGTACTTACACTAACCATACTAGCTATCATAAAGTGTTCGTTTATCTTAACTAGGAAATGGATTTTCTCAATATAAGGTTCAGGTAAAACATGATTAGCAGTATAAACTTCAGTATTTCTTGCAGGAACACACTTAGCAACATCTTTATATGGTTCATGATACTTATTCCACTTATTTTTAGGCACTTCAATGTAGGAAGCAAAAGCCTTAAAGTAAGTTGCAATAGCTTGAGAGTCAGACCATAAGAATTTTTAATATTTTGGAAGTCATCAGTTCCCATAAAAGATTCAATGCATTCATAATCATAATTTATACCTGACTTTCTTCCTTTGTCATTCTACCATGCTTCAGCATTGTCTTGAATCCGGTCCAGAAGATCCCATTTATCTTCTTCTTCCATGCGGGTGAATGATCCAGCACAAGAAGCATCCAATAAATCCTTATCATGTAGAGGGAGCCTTGCATAAAGTTATTGATAATAATATTGTTGGGGAGCTCATGAATGGGACATTTGAGCATTAGTAACTTAAATCTCCACCAAGCTTGAGTTGTACTCTCTCCATCAAGAGGCTAAAATTTTTATATTTGATTCCGATCTTTATGAATCTCACTAGGAGGATAAAACTTTGAATAAAAGAGAGGCACTATTTCCTCCCATTCAAGAGCTTGACCATTCTTCAGCAACTTATACCATTCCTCAGCTCTTCCTTTCAGTGACAATGAGAATAACTTCTTCTTACCTTGATCTGTAGTAATACCTGCACACTTGAACAACCCACATAATTCGTGTATAAAGAGTAAATGATCACCGGGATGGACAGTTCCATCCCCAACATAGTAGTTATCCATACGGGGAAGGAATTCCAGCTTGATGGTGGTGTTGATGGCAACGATCTGCCCTCTCTGGGAAGGAATTCCCCTGGCAGAATTCTGTCTGCCGGAGATATCTTTCTCTCTCGGTATTTTCCGCCCCGCAAAGGCGGAAAAATCTTTCTGTGGTCGCTCCCCGAGTATTAGGGTTTCGGGAGGATTATATACGCCAGAGGGGAGAGCCAGAGGTGGGCCATGGCGACCACACCACCTGGTGGCGCGGCCTAGGCTGGCCCGCGCCAGGCGGTGGTGTGGGCCCCCTGTGGCCCATCTCCACTCCTCCTTTTGACTTCCTTCGTCTTTTGGAAAAATATGATTTTTCGTATATTTTCCCGAATTTTTTGATCTTCGCGAATTTTGCCTCCAAACAACACCTTTTCCATCAGAATCCTGACTATAGCGGTCCATGCTCCAAAAGTCATCAACCATGCAAAAACAAGTGAAATTACATAAGTATCATCTCTTAATATGAAATATATCAATGAATAACAGTAAATTATGATATAGAATAGTGATGCAAAATGGACGTATCACCCATCAACCCCTGTGCAAGTTCGATCCCCCCCAACTTCAACGAGGTTAGATCTGTAGGATTGGGTCTTTAACCCAAATCCGACATGCATCTAGTCAGATTTTTGCAACGTGTACTACAGATCCTTTGTTGAACTGCTTAGTTATATGTTATATTCTCGATAATTGTCTTTTGTGCTATTCTTTATATGTCATATTCTTGATAATTGTCGTTTGTGTTGTTCTACTTAGTTATGGAATATTCTTGATGACGATGATGTAGGGTTCTATTTTGGTACTTAGATGATCATTGTGCTATTTAGGAATTTTCCATGATGCGTTGTGCTATTTTGGTATTTTTTTTAATGATGCGTTGTGTCATATATCCTCACTGTGTTGTTTCGTCCATTTTGATCTCCGTTCTATTGTTTTGGATTAAATGATATGCCTTCTAGCTATTCAGATTATTTCAATGACCCATCAGTTTAGGTAATTTTGATTATGTAGACACCACTTATTAAATTTAATTAATGATACCTTGTGCTGTTTTGGTATTTTTGATGATGCACTGCATATATGTTGTTTTGTCTATCCATATAATGCATTGTGCTATTTTATCCATTTAGATTATGCATTGTGCTATTTAATCAATCTAATTAAATGGTATGCCTTCTAGTAGCTATTCAGATAATTTTGAGGACCCGTCGGGTTAGGTGATTCTGATGATGCATTGTGCTCTGTAGGCAATTTAATTGACCTGATACCTTGTGTTGTTTAGGTATTTTTGATGGTGTAATGATGCATTGTGATATTTAGTCAATTTATATAATGCATTGTGGTGTTTTGGTAATTCCAAAGGACTGACATAATGGTAATTTTCATGTAGGACGACCCAGTTGTAATGCCTATTCTTGACCGGACTGGTCCAGCTCGAGGTGGCTATGAAGATGCGCTCCCATCATACCAAGGGAGTTGAATCTGCCGGGCAGGAGAGTGGAGGCCTTGGCAAGGGAAGTGCTGCCATGTCGGTTGCTAGTTCTGCCAAACCGAGCAGATGCCCTAGGTCGGTTGGACACCATGCCACGGCGCATCGTCCTAGGGTCTTCTACATCCAGTTAGTCCAGCATGACTTGTATATGCTTATCATCCTAACTTACTTCAAGGCTTACGTGAAGGGACACCCCTACCCACAACTAGTGGTGCTCCAAGCATGCAAGGAATGCGAGTGGGTTGTCCATGCCAACTGCAACAAAGACCAGATTGTCCTAGACAAAGAGTGTACTACCTTTGCTGCTTTCCATGAGTTGAAGGAGGGTGACTACCTTATGTTCAAGGTCACCGCAGATGGGTTCAATATGAGAATCTACGACCGCATCACCTCCTGTCGGAAGGTGTTTGTCTATCGTGAGCACGCACATCTTGATTAAGGGCCAATTTGGATCAAAGGATTTGCAAAGGAATTTTGGAGGAATTCGACCCATAAGATCTTTTTCATAAGGAAGACCTTTGGATGAAAGGAATCATACCTCTAAAATTCATATGGATTGCATTTCGACACCCTAATCCCATAGGAATTTCAACATCCACTTTGTTTAGACTCATTCGCGTAGGATTGAGGCAATTTTCCTCTGCGTTTCTTGTGTTTCATCGAAATGACTTTAAGCCTGCATATTTTCTCTGTTTTGTACCTCCGATCCTGTTATCCTATGTTTTGAAATTCTGTGTTCCAAAGAAAGCTATTTTCTCTATTTTGCAATCCATTGTTTTGTACCTATGACCGAGTAAAATTCCTGTGTTTTTAAATCCTGTTATCCAAAGAAGCCCTAAATTATCTTTAAGTTTGTCGTTCGATCTTTTGATGATCGTTTGTGATGCTTATGCGTCAAGCCCTAAGTATATTCAATGTGACTAGTACTAGTACTACTGCTACTGCTATTGCTACTGCTTCTACTACTACTACTGCTACTACTACTACTACTGCTACTACTACTACTACTACTGTTGCTACTGCTGCTACTGATGCTACTACTGCTGCTACTGGTACTGCTGCTGCTACTGCTGCTGCTGCAGCTGCTGCTACTGCTATTGCTATTGCTACTGCTACTACTACTGCTGCTACTGGTACTGCTGCTGCTACTGCTGCTACTGCTATTGCTACTGCTATTGCTACTGCTACTGCTGCTGCTACTCCTCCTCCTACTACTACTACTACTACTACTACTATGAGCAAGCACATCGTGAGCCGTTACTAGACGTGGCTAAGAAATGTACGTACTAGATTTTTTCTGAATCTACTAGAAATTGACTAGATTGGCCGACAAAAACCAATCCTAAAGATGGGAACCACTTAGTACAGCACAAGCCAATTCATTGCACCACTATGTATCTAGCAAAATTTGTCCATAAACTTTGGGTGGGTCGTAAATATTTACATCTAGTAGCTCGATCGCTTAGTATGATGGACCAGCGAGATTGCTCGAAGGGCAGTGACAAGACCCAGACCTTGACATTTTTCTTCCACTATTCACTCTCATCTCTCCTCCAACTAGTATTACCTCGCTCCGCCTTTGCAGAAACCATTTTATTCCACTATTCCTTCCTTTATTATTTACTTCTTCATCCAGCGATGTCACAAAATATCCCGTCTCGTCAGAAGAACAGCAATATGGCAGTGGTTAGAGCCGTGGAGAAATCCTGCCGGCAGAGTGACCTGCAGGCTCAGACCGAGAAAGGAGACCAGCCATGGGGCGAGGGCTCATCTTCGCGCATGTATCCGAAGAGCGACTATCATGGGGACCAAGAGTCCGGGCAGGTTTGTAATTCCGTTGATTCCTGGGCTATCTTCTCATACTATTGAGGCGTCTCTTTACATCTTCCAGGGTAGGCGGCTCGAGCATCGAATTTTCGACCCCATGGGTCGATATCACGATGGATATCTCTGACGCGTACGATGCCCTCATGCCCGCTCTCGGTCGAAGAAGAGAGGTACTATAGTCACTATACATGTATTGGCATTTTATGTTCTTCTCTGCATGCACTCCATAATAGCAATAACATGAACATTCTACAGAAAAACTTCGAGCTCAACCTAGAGTGTGATCGCCTCCGGGCCGATTTGGATTTTCAAATGAAGCTCGCGCGATCTTATGAGCATGACTCCTCGACGCTTCACGCTGAGTGAAAAAATTTGAAGAAGGACGTCATGGACCTCCGCAACCTGCAGCTACCACTGCGGAGATCGTCCAGGTCATGCCCCGCTAAGTAGGAAGAGATAAGCCATCTCATGTTGGTCATCGAGGTCACAACCATTATGGAGGTCGTTGAGGCCCTGCCTCCGCAGGGCGGCCACAGTGTTGCAATCGTCGAATCTTGGAGTAGGAACTAGGAAGGGAGAGGACTTCCCGGCGTGGCCCTCTTTTTTTCTTTTTGGTGCATGTATCATTTTTTCTCATCCGTTTTCACATAATTATATTGCACTCTTAATAATAGAATACGCTATGTGGAGCTTATGTAACGATATACTTGTCGTATAGTAGTCACTGTTTAGTGTACATATACATTCAAATTTAGTCAAAATGGTGACATCCTTTTCAATTTGGTTGGAGGGAAGTTTCAGAAAAATTAGGATGGAGGGAGAGTATGTCTAATAAATCAAAATAATTAAATCGTCAATGAGTGATCTATAAATTTTGTCATAGTTTCTACTTTGTCAGATGTGTAGGGATCCAGTGTCTGGTATACTTATCAACTATTCTGTCTTCCCTTTATGTGGCCCCTACGTTGATGAGTGAGTTATTGGGTGATTTTTTTGCTCTTCCCTATTAAAATATTGTGGTTATGATATACGGTTGCTACTAGAGATAAGCAAAATTTAAGGGAAGAATCTTTTTAGGCTAGTCATAGTGCAAATAACGTCATGAGTAACTAAGGGTCCAACTCATTAAAATTGCTTATGTGGCAGTAAGTTATTCACATATATCAAGATGAAATGAGTCTATTACCTAATAAATAAACTACTCCTATATTAACATAGACTAATAACTTATGCATGTTATTGAAGTAGTCTATGTTAATATAGGAGTAGTTATTAGTCTTTGGCTCGGATCCCATAAACTACTCCTATTCAACCTTGTTCTCTTCCCTCGTTCCTTTTTTATTTCTTTATTGAAGTAGACATTGTGTATAGTAGTACTAGACTCACATCACGGAATATTTTTCTTACTCAACTGCTCCACTATTTAGACATATATACTATCAGGAGGCGCTTTGTCGGTCTAGAAAATAAAATGCGCCGTCAGCGTCACAGACACCCAGCTATTGTCTGGAGTAGTTTGGGTCACAAGCACAACTACCCCTATAGTCTACCTAGGGACACCCAATGATTCCTTGCATATGCACTCGTGCCAGAGCCTTCATAGGGAAGGTATCCGCTTTGACCCATTGATTTCGGATTGGACGGACAAGATTGCTAGATGCTGAACTTTATCTCCCTAGATGATGCTCCTACTACTACTATGGAAAATACACTTCTAAAACAATAAATGTAACTGTATTTATGAGTTACTAGTTTGATTTCATTAGAAGTCTGGTTATGGCTATGTCGTGGTGATGTCACGGCAGATGCCATGGATAGGCTAAAGGTGGGAACTAATACGCGCTAGGGGAATCCATGGAGGGATAGTGGAGTGATTCTCCACACAGAAGTTTGTATTGATTTCCTTTGAAAATTACAAGTGCTCCTAGAGCTATATTGGCGAGAGGAGGAAGAAGGAGCTCTCTTACTCTTGCCCACAGTTTTTCCCTAGAACCTCAGCTCAACTAGTCACTGATGGAATCATAAACCCAACTAGAGCTCAACCCCTTCTACTGGAACCCTAGCCCCCCTTATATAGAGGAGGCTCGGTCCCTGCCTAGGGCATACGTGGAGGCATATTCCTAAGAATATGCCTCCTCCCAATGTGGTAACCCGACCGGGGTGCTTTTCCCCCGCGTCATACATGCTTTAGCTACGTAAGCCTCTACGGCGCCTGCGTCAGCCGACATGGGCGTTGTCACCCTTGTCGGCCATGACCCGGTGGTCCTGCCCTTGCTTTCTTCGCTCATGCAGTGTGTATCGGACCTTCTTTTTGACCAGAGAGATTCCTTCCTTCTCCCAGAAGCTAAGCGGGGATCCGGATCATAGTAGATCTGGCCACACCTGTTCCTGCATATAAGTTAGACAAGCACTTCTGACTTGCTCCTTAAGTCGACTGAGACAATGTTAGGCGACCCCCCTGGTCCGGGTTACTCCGTGATCCGGTCTGCCTGGAGTTGACCCGGCCAGCATCTGCTTTGGCCTTGCCGAACCTCGGCTAACTCGGCCTCTATACCCCGGAGTGACCCTACCCGGGGTTATCCCCCTAACATTAGTCCCCGAATCTGGTGCGCTCTTAGCTGACTTGGCCGCTAAGGCCACATCAGGTTCATTCATGTTCGAGCCTTGGATGTTATTTCCGAGTCAACTTTTTATCTCGGATTATATGGATTTACGTTCCCTTCGCACGTTCCAAGTTTTCACTTGCCGGCCGGGTTACCACTTTGGCTCGGATCCCATGGTTACCATGGTTTGATCCGGGCCTTGTTACCTTCTCTCGTACGCTAGCCCACGTGGAGGCTAATCATTACCTCGTCTTATTTTAAGGGCCTGCACAGTAACCGCCGCAGTAATTGTCAGCTATCACTGTGCGTGGGTCACGTCACGCCTGCCTCCTCGTTTACCGCATCAGTGCATCACATCATGGGATTGCTTCTGCTCTGTGGCCCTCTGTGTGGATCTTCTCCGATTGGTTGAGGCGTGCGATACACAGCCACACCATGTGGCTCGTTGGCGCAACGCGATCCCACTCACCCTCTCAGGGGGTGGTTAAGTAGCGGAGGGGCGCACCCCTTAGCATTTTTCCCACTTCTGCGCCCCTCTGCTCATTGCTCTTCTCCTTTGTCTTCCTAGCGACCGTGCCGCCGCCAGTGCTTGTAGCAGCAGCGCCGCCGCCGTGATTTTCCCCGTGCTTCTGCGTTGCAGCCACCGCTGCGCGACTTCCTCGCCATGGGTCCATGCCAATCCAGGCCTCAGATCTCCGCCGCCGCTAGCGCCAGTGAGGGTAGTGAATACGAGATGACAGAGGAGGACCTCGTCGTCGCCGAGCAGGAGATGGAGGAGGACGCCGCCGCGGCGGACCGCGACGCGTGGGCCGGATCATGGGTCTGTCAAGATGACCTTGACTGGCTCTACCGGACCAGACGCATTCCTGTCGGCGTCGCCGCTCGTCTCCCCTCCACCGAACTGGCCCCCTCACCCAATCCGGGTGAGTTTGTCGTGTTCCTGTCCCACTTCCAACGGGGATTTGGTCAGCCGGTGAGCGATTTCTTCCAGGATTGGCTTAGCACCTACCACTTGTAGCCGCACCATCTCCCAGCCAACGCCATCATCTCTCTCTCTGCTATTACCTCTACGATCGAAGGCTACACCGGACTATGGCCCACGAAGGAGCTGTGGATCCGGTTTTTCGGCCTTCGTCGCAACGTCATCCCCAACATACAAGTAGAGTCGGAGGATAAGAAGCTCACCCAATTCAGAGCTGCCTCCATCTCACCCCGGAGACTTTCCGTTTTCCCCCGGGTTACCGGAATTGACTCCTGCAAAGGATGGGCCCGGACCTTCTTCTATGTCCGGAATGCGGGCACTGAAGATTTGATTCGGTTGCTGCCATACGCTCCGGGTCCACCTGACCCGGAATTCTGGGAGGAGGTCTCCAAGAAGCCCACAGCTCTGGCCAACCAAGTTAACAAGAGGTTCGTGGAGCTGAAGAAACTCGGATTGCGCAACGAGGATGCTATGATCACGTTCGTGCGCAACCGAATCTCTCCCCTCCAGAAGCGCACCCACAAGTTGTGCCACATGAGTTTCGGCCACGACCCCAACCGGACCTCCTCCTTCGAGTTGAGCAACACGGAGATTTTTCGCCGGGTTAAGGCTCTTTTCACCACCCACAGGGATTTCTCCGCCAAATGGACGTGGGGAATTGAGCACTACTGTCGTGACAGCCTCCCACGGTAAGCTTCATGGGGCAAACTTATTTCGGATCAAATATGTGTCGGTTTTTGTTGTATTTTTGACTCAATTCTTCATGCTTTTTCTCAGTTGTTCCTTCAGCAAACTCTCGAGGATGGTACGGATCCGACCCTTAAGTGGGCGCCGAACCGAGAAATCCCGAATGAGGAGGAGCCGGACCAGGAGATGTTTCTCCCTATGATCGACGCTACCAAACGACCAAGCGGTAAATTCTCTTCTCTTAGAGATTGGCCCGATGATGAGGATGACTCGGATGTCGACGTGATTGAACCTGTTGAGGCTGTCCCTCTTTCTTTTGCCTTTCCGGCATCATCTAACCCCGGTGGGCATATCCACGAGGATCCTCCACTTGCTACGGGCGAGCCGGTTCTGGTGGCGTCGAAGAAGAAGCACGAAGCCGCATCAAGTTCTTCCTATGAACCTTCTCAGCCCACAAAAAGGCAAAAGAATGCCGGAGACAAGACTGCCTCCAAGCGGGCAGGCAAAGCCCTGGCACGGAGGGCTCGGAAACCCAAGGAGGCCGAAACCTCGGATGCATAAGTCATTTTTCGTTGCATAACGTACTTCTCCTTGCATCGTGGTAATTTCTCTTCTGACATTATTCTCTTCTTCACACCTCCGGTGGAGGTCCATCAGAGCGGATCAAGCATCTCTTCACAATTTCGATCTGGCCCTTATCCTCTTCGTGACGACGAGTCACGTCCGCTAAGCCCTATTCCAGAGGGTTCTGCGTCTGCTCTGGGTTCCGCACTACCTCGTTGAGAGGAGCGCGACCTCGGAGCAGGAGGGGTCGGTCCAGCCGAGGCGACAGTGTCCACCACCTCGGCATCGCCGCAACCAGCAGCCACCGAGGATATCTCAACACCAGCACCAGCAGCAGTTCCAGTACCAGTGACCGAACCAGCTCCAGCACCTGCTCCGGCCCTAAGAAAACCAACAACAGCTCCAAGTCCAGCTACAAGAGCTCCAGTGCCAAGTTCTTCCGCCTCGTCCGAGTCGTCTCAACCTCGGCGAGGAACTACTCCAGCAGCTTCTAAGGGGAAATCCACCGCAGTTACTTCTTCCCAGCAAGCTAAGGGCAAAAAGGCTCCGGATGCCACCAAGTCTGAATCTGTCGAGGCTGGGCAGCGAACCCTAGCATCGATGCTTCCCAAGAAAGCTCTAGCAGCGAAGGATGTTCCTGCCGAGCCAACTGATGCACAGCAGATGGTTCTGCATACCAGCCCAGCTCTTGCCCTGGTTGAGAGGAAAGAAGCTCACGCGAAGGGCTTGGTGGCACCCCATATGCCCAGCGGTGAGCGGTACCCTCCGAGTCTTATTGAGTTCGTCATGAACTGGAATAAGGTGGAGTTCGTCCACAACGACGATCTCCCGGAAAAGTTCAGCCCCGCTGAATTTTCCGCCAAGATGAATACCGCTGCTAAGGCAATTAACCTCGCGGGGCGAATTGAAGGTATGTTGTTTCTCCTTTACATGCTGTAGATAATAACCATTAGTCCCCGAGCCTCCGGTGGAGTAGCTTGTTACTCGGCCGGATGCTCATTACAAAACTAACGTAGCTCCATGTAAACTTCGAATATGCGCACACCTAGAGCCGGGTTAAGTTCCACTTGGCCCGGATCTTGTACACTTCGAATATGCACACACCTAGAGCTGGGTTAAGTTCCACTTGTCTCGGATCTTGTACACTTCAAATATGCACACACCTAGAGCCGGGTTAAGTTCCACTTGGCCCGGATCTTGTACACTTCGAATATGCACACACCTAGAGCCGGGTTAAGTTCCACTTGGCCCGGATCTTGTACACTTCGAATATGCACACACCTAGAGTCGGGTTAAGTTCCACTTGGCCCGGGTCTTGTACACTTCGAATATTCACACACCTAGAGTCGGGTTAAGTTCCACTTGGCCTGGATCTTGTACACTTCGAATATGCACACACCTAGAGCCGGGTTAAGTTCCACTTGGCCCGAATCTTGTACACTTCGAATATGTACCAAGCTAATTTTACACTTCTGTACTTTTTTCAGGTAACCACCAATCGCCGGAGCGCTGAATTCCAACGCCTGCTGGATACCCACAAGATGCTACGCGCAAAACATGTTGCACTTGTTGCAGAACATGAAAAGAGGGGTAATTTTCTCCCTCGGCACGTCTCCGTTTTTCTTCACCTTCTTCTGCCGAACTAATCTCCTCATTCGGTTTCTGCAGCTGGGGTGGAGGCTGAGAACAAGATCATGCGGAAGAACTTGGAGGAAATCCGGGGTATGTCCTCTTTTGTCCGACTTTGTAGTGTTTTCCATTTCCTCTTCTCCTTGGCTCGGCAAACATTCACTCCTCGGCTATGCCGGGTCAACATACTATTTCAGCATCGCTTGAGGATAGTGTGCCCATGCCTGATATGATGCTGCATTTTCTCGAACAAGCAGGACAACATCAAGCCGAGCTGAAGAAAAAGGATGATGAGCTCGCTCTCCTATGGACTAAGGACAACGAGATTGCCAAGCTCAAGGCTGAGATGGAGAAGATGAAGGCCCAGCACCAAACCGAGCTCCAAAAGATTGGCTAGAACTTCACAGAAGAGCGAGAGCGCTTTACTCTCCAGATCTCCAAGGACCAGGACCTACTTAAAGAATCCGACATCCAGCTTGGGTCAGCAAACGCTAAGCTTGAGCAACTTCGCAAGAGACGTGATGACTACATCAGGGAGTTAACCCGGATCCTTAGCCACATATCACGTAAGTTCCTTCCGACCTACTTTTCCGGGTTGCTTCATATGTCTTTTCTTTACCTTCTTCCCTTATCTGGCTTCCAGGAAAATTTCCTGAGAGCATCACTATTGCAAGCGCACCAGTTGCGGATTTTCGCCAAGCGAGGGGTACTCCTGCCGCTCCTGCTGGTGAGGAGGTTCCTTACAACATGGAGGACCTATTGGTTAGCTTGTCATCTCGCGTGGAGATCATCAAGAATTACGGCAAGGATATCCTCGACGTTGCCATTCGCATTTTCAACATGTTCTGGCCCGGAGAGAGTAGCCCGGAGACCACCGCGATTCTCGTTGAGAAGTTAATGGAGACTGAGACCCAGCTCGATCTCTAGAGAGAATCCGTTGGGCGTGCCACAGTTGATACTATCCTTCACCATATTCTCACATGGTACGAGAAGATCGACCTCAGCCTCCTTACACGCCGGCGCACCGGATCCAGATGGACCGATGATCCGGAATGGGTAGCTCGGTGCCAGGCTTGCGCCTACAGCCTCGTCGAATATTCTCCTATCCATGACTGGGTTGAAGGACCGAGCTTCCTGGAATACGCTGGGGACGAGAACGTTGAGAACGTTGAAGATGGGTCGGATGAGGGTGGAGAAGATGATGCTTCAAATATTGAAGACAGCGACGACGACGCCGAACTTCCTCCTCCTGCTGCTCCTTGTATGTTGTATATGTGATATTTTCCTACTACATGTCTATGTCGGGTGCTCCTTGTATGCTGTATATGTGATATTTTGCTACTACATGTCTATGCCGGATTAACTTGGGCGTAGTCCCCGAGTTTCATTTTCTTGTTCGTCCAATCCTCTGGCTCGGTCCGTGTCTACCTTGATTCGGTTTTACGACTTACGAATCCGAGCTTCAAAAATTGTTTTAACAATACTTAGAAACTTTTAGGCTTAGCTCAAAATAATTCAGCATAATAACTTGAAAATAAATACAAGGTTAGTCCGAAAAACAAACGTTAGCTCGAATAAATTCGTTTCCTTAGTCGTTTTTCATGTGCTACGCAATTCCAAACTTGTTCTCTTGCTTGCCATGAAGCCAATTCTTGTTGGACAGCAGCAAGTCGAAGAGTCGGGTTTTTGGTTCTCACACATTACTAATTCGGGTTAAGTAGAATGACTTATTCCAGCTACCGCATAAGAAGTAACAACAAACATTATTAAGGCAGTCCCCGAGTTACTACTCGAGGCGCTGCTATTTCATTGATAAGCTCATTGCCGACATACATACCGACATATGAGGCGACTCGGATACATACACTTCTTAGCTAAGTGTAGAAGGGACGAAGTAGTGCTACATTCCACGGTCGCTTAGATTCCTCTCCGGACCTGTCCGCCTTGTTCTTTTCCTGTGGCTTTGCATCTATAAGATAGTAAGAATCATTGTGCAATGCTTTGCTCACAATGAACGGCCCTTCCCATGGGGGGGATAATTTATGCATGCCAGTAGTACGTTGTACCAACCGGAGCACTAGATCGCCTTATCGAAAGACTTGGGGGCACACTTTCCGGCTATGGTAGCGTCGGAGATTTTGCTAATATATGGCGGATCTGGACAGTGCCAGTTCTCTCGCTTCTTCCAGCAGATCAACATCATTTTGCCGGTCTTCTTGCACTTCGTCTTCTGTGTATTGGGTGACCCTAGGCGAATCATGCTCTATGTCGGCTGGTAATACAGCTTCGGCCCCATATACCAGAAAAAATGGCGTATATCCTGATGATCGATTCGGAGTTGTTCTTAAACTCCACAGTACCGCCGGTAGTTCTTCTATCCAGCACCCCGCTGATCTTTGCAGCGGCTCAATGAGCCAGGGTTTTATCCCGGATAATACTAATCTGTTGGATCTTTCCACTTGTCCGTTCGATGTGGGGTGGGCTACCGAAGCTACATCGAGTCGGACCTTCTTGTCTCGGCAAAAGCGCGCAAATGCTCCTTCCACAAAATTTGTTCCATTATCAGTTATAATACTGTGTGGATAACCGTATCTCAAGATGATGTCTTTGAGAAATGTCACGGCCGTAGCTCCATCACATTTTCTTATAGGTTTCACTTCAATCCATTTCGTAAACTTGTCCACCATGACCAAAATGTGTGGCATGTTTCCTCTTGCTGGTTTGAACGGGCCAACCATATCCAAGCACCATACAGCAAATGGCCACGTAATTGGTATGGTCTTGAGTTCTGAAATAGGCATATGTGTCTTGGTGGCGTACCTTTGACAACCATTGCATTTTCTCACCAGATCTTCTGCTTGTTCTAAGGCACTTGGCCAATAGAATCCATGCCGGAACGCCTTTGCCACCAAGGCACTAGATGAGGCATGATGCCCACATTCTCCTTGGTGTATATCTCGAAGGATGTCAAGTCCTTCTTCCGGGTCAACGCATCGCTGGAGGATGTTGGTTACACTCCGTTTGTATATCTCGGAATTGATAATCGTGTATGCTTTTGCTCTCCTCTGAGTTTGCCTGGCTAACACCTCCTCAGCAGGTAACGTTCCGTCTTTCAGGAATTGGAATATAGGCAGTGCCCAAGCTGGTATCGCTCGTGGAGGGAATAAGTCCTCATCAATTTCCATCTGATCTACCGGCATAACCTCAGCCGGAACACGCTGGGCAGTCCCCGGGTCGAACGAGGTAGTCCCCGGGATAGCTGAGTCAGTCCCCGGGTTTGCTGAGGCAGTCCCCGGGTTTTGCGTACTACCTCCCGTGTCAATGTCCATGGGCTCAGCTCCGGATTCCGTATTTTCCGGGACATAGATCGAGTCGGTTCCTGGGGACGGCCTGATAGATGGTTTTCTGAGGTGTTCCAATGCTACACCCGGTGGAATTGCTTGCCGGGTTGATCCGAGCTTTGACAACATGTCGGCAGCCTCGTTTTCCACTCGGGGTACATGGTGAAATTCACACCCCTCGAAGTAACCAGATATCTTCTGCACGTGAAATTTGTATAGTGCCATGTTTGGATCCAGGGCGTCCCACACTCCGGACACTTGCTGCACCACCTGATCCGAGTCGCCAAAGCATATTATCCGTCGTATGCCAATCTCTTTTGCCACTTTGAGCCCATGCACGAGAGCCTCGTACTCAGCGACATTGTTTGATGCCGTGAAATGGATCTACAATTCGTATTTTAGTTGGTCCTTCTTTGGCGAGGTAAGCACAACTCCGGCGCCTAACCCGGTTTTGGTTTTCGACCCGTCAAAGTGCATTCTCCAGTAGTTTGGATCTGGTGGCGGTGGTTCGTATTGTACCTCGGCCACAGCCTGAGACTTGATCGCTTCCCTTCTGTCGTATTGGGGCGCATAGGGGCTAACTCAATTGCCCATTTTGCAATTCTGCCACTCGCATCCTTGTTACCCATTATCTCGGATATGGGAGCTTCACATATTACTTTGATGGGGTGCTCCTCAAAGTAATGCTTTAACTTCTTTCCCGCCATATAGACACCATATGCCACCTTTTGAAAGTGCGGGTAGTTCTGCTTTGAGGCAGACAATACCTCGCTCAAGTAATATACTGGCCTCTGCATCGACTTACCCTCTTCATTGCGCTCTACTACAATCACTGCACTTACAACTCGGTTGGTTGCGGCTATGTAGAGCAACATTGGCTCCTTTGATAGTGGAGAGGCTAACACTGGTGCAGTGGCCAACATCCTTTTTAAGTGGGCAAAGGCTTCATCGGCCTATGGCGTCCAAACGAATTTATCCAACTTTTTCATGAGTTTGTAGAGAGGTTGTGCCTTTTCTCCCAACCGACATACAAACCGACTCAACGATGCCAGGCACCTAGTGAACTTCTGGACATCGCTAAGACACTTCGGCAGCTCCATTCGTTCAATGGCCCGAATCTTAGTAGGATTAACCTCGATACCTCGGCTGGAGACGAGAAATCCGAGTAATTTTCCAGCCGGGACACCGAAGGTACATTTTTATGGGTTAAGATTCATCCAGAACCTTCTCAAGTTCGCGAATGTCTGCCTAATGTCGTCAAGGAGCGTTTTGCTTTCCTTGGTCTTGATAACCACATCATCCACGTATACTTGTACGTTTTGACCTATTTGGTCGTGCAAACATTTTTGCATACATCTTTGGTACGTTGCACCTGCATTACGCAAACCAAACGGCATAGTGCGATAGCAATAAGCCCCGTACGGGGTAATAAACACAGTCTTTATTTGATCATCCGGGTTCAGAGGTATCTGGTGGAAACCAGAATATGCATCAATGAATGACAATAGTTCACATCCCGCGGTTGAGTCTATGACCTGATCTATCCTCGGCAGTGGAAATGGATCTTTTGGACACGCCTTGTTCAGCTTCGTGTAATCGATACACATACGCCAAACCACTGCTACGTTCGGATCATCCTTCTTCTTTTCTACTAGCACCGGATTAGAGAGCCAATCCGGATATAGTACTTCCATGATAAATCCTGCTGCTAGCAATCGAGCTATCTCGTCTCCAATGACTTTTCTCCTATCCTCGGCGAAGTGGCGGAGAGGTTGCTTCACCGGCCTTGCTCCGGGCCTTACGTTTAAAGAGTGCTCGGCCAACTCCCTCGGAACACCTTGCAAGTCCTGTGTAGACCAAGCAAAAATATCCCGATTCTCACAGAGGAAGTTGACGAGCTCGCTTTCCTATTTGTCAGTTAACCCAGCACCAATTGTTACGGTGCACTCCGGGAACATGTCATCAACTGGAACCTTCTTGGTGTCCTTTGCGGCTTAGAATGAAACGCTGCCATGCGGGTTACTCAACGCCGGCATATACTGCTGCGCGGACTGAGCTAATGCCGCCACCTCTTGGATTTTTCTTTTCTCTTGCGCAATCACGAGTGACTCGGCTAGGTTAGACCCATTTGAAGCACACTCAATGGAACGTCGGAAATCTCTAGCAATGGTAATCACTCCATTTGGCCCGGGCAACTTCATCTTCAGATAACTGATGTGGCAGCTTGTCATGAACTTGTTCAATGTTGGTCTTCCGAGTAATGCGTGATACGCACTTTCCAAGTTTACCACCTCAAACTCCAGATTTTCGGTTCGGCAGTTATCCCTTGTGCCGAATAGCACGTCCAGCCGAACTTTGCCTATGGGCTCACAAGGAATGCCTGGTACAATGCCATGGAAAGTTGTTCTCGTAGCCTGGAGCATGTTCTCCGAGATGCCCAACTTGTGGATCGTATCCGCATACATGATGTTAATGCTACTGTCATTGTCAATCAGTACCTTGGAGAACCTCACATTGATGTTTGGTTCAATGAATGTCGGATCTAGCACTAGCGCATACGAGCCTGGACTTGGCATAAGCTTAGGATGATCTTTGATGTTCCAGGTGATTTCCTGGTCCGACCAAGGCATGTACCTCGTCACTGCTGGCACTACCGCATTGACCTCCATATGTCGGCGCTGCAAGATTTTCCTATCTGTTTCCTCAGTTGTGAACACACAATAGCTCTGGTGATGTTCTCTGTATTCATTCCTTCCCTTATTGCCGGGGTACCTCTGATCCGGCTGTTGCTGATTTTCCACCTGATGCACTGCATCCCTTCTCTCATTGTTGTCATACCTCGGCGGAGGGGGAGGCAACATTAACTGTTGCATGTTCGCTCCGGAGAGCAATTGCTGTCGGGGTAACTCCTGCCGAGGTTGATCATTCCGGGGTGCCTGAGCATTCCCCGAATCACCTTGTTCTATCTTATGCATCCACTCACATTGCCTCGTTGTGTGACCCGCCAGGCTATTCGGATTTGGCGTGTGAAACTTACATGGCTGGTCCAACATCGACTCATAGGTATACCTCGGACGGTCTTTCTTTTCTTGCCACTGTTTCTTTTGCTCTGGAGTCCATGTCTTCTTGTCATCGTTTCTTGGAGTCCATTGCCCTCCCGTTCTCTGGTGTTGGTTGCTCTCTGCTCCGGGTTGATCTTGATTCACAGCTACGACTTGTTGCGAACCGTAGCGATGAGCCGGTCTATCATCTCTTCTTTTTCCTCTGTAATCATTCCTCCAGGATGACCCGACTCTGTCCCTCTGATAGTACTCCTTGTTTGACTCATTTGACGCGAGCCTAGGTTGAGTCGGATCACCCAAAGCATACGAATCAGCAATCCGGATCATCTCGGCCAACGTAATTGGCATTTTCCTTTGCAACTTCATCCACAACTCGCTGCCATACCTGCACCCTTGTGCAAACCATGCTATGGCTTGTGACTCTATGACACCCTCACACGAGTTTCTCACGGTACACCACTGGGTCAAGAATTCACAGTCCGTCTCATTAGGTCTTTGCTTGCACATTGCTAGGGTCTACGGCCTATTCGGCCTCTGATATGTACTTGAGAAGTTGCTGATAAACATTTCTTCAAAATCTATCCAGCAGTTGATGCTTCCGGGTGGTAGATTATTCAGCCATACTCTGGCCGGACCTTCCAACATCTGGGGTACGTATCGTATAGCCCATCTCAAGTTGCCAGTGGTAATTTTCACGGCCGTAGCATAGTTTATTAGCCAATCCTCTGGCTTGGTACTGTCGTCATACGTCTTCGTGCCTCTAGGCAGCTGGAAGTTGGGTACCGGTGGCTCCTTCATGATCCGGGGTCCAAAGCACGCTGGATCCAGGGGACCTTGACATTCGATATGTTCTGACCTATACAGGCGATCTAGTTTCAACCTGGCGTCATCCGACATTAAATCCCTACTTCCCAATCTTGACCCTATCATGTGATAGTCCGGTCTCGGGTACCCCGCGTTCACCATCTCCGAATCACCATCATTGTATCGGTTTTGCACTTGGGGCGCACCTTTCTGTTGCATACCTCGGTCGGCGCTTTGCTCTTGCCTAGGTATATTCCGCTATTGCGGTTGTCCTGCTCCTGTGGAGTTTCGATGTCCGGCATTGCCATTGGCAGCGTTCCCTTGACCGACATTGCCTTGGTTGTGGTTACCTCGGTCAGCTTCACCTCGGCTCACACTTCGTCGATCATTATTTTTTTGTGTTTCTTTTTATTTTCCCGCACGCGTCGGGTCGTATGGGACGATATGTTTGTTTCGTCTGGCCGAGGTTACTACCTCTTGTCTCCTCGGACCACCATGAGGTGACGATGCGGCTCCAGCAGATTTCTCCGGGTTACCCATCGCTGAATGGACGATTTTAGACGCTCCAGCTCTCTCCGGGTTAGCTCTGAGTAGCTCTTCGTTCTGTCTGTTCGCGATCCAAACCAGCTCGTTAACCCTATCTTGCTGTCTTTGACGGGCCTCATCCGTTAGACCCTCTAACTCGGACGCAGCAGCATCCGCTGCTCTGAGGTTCTTCTCCGGGGTACTATACCTCAGCAACCCCACAGACAAATAGTTTTCCGACCCCTCAGCTCCATCATCACCTTCTCTGTTCATCTTGCTCATGAGGTTTCTCCCTTTTACTTTTACCGTATCAACCTTGTTTGCCTTTGCATACTCACGCAGCGTCATGTTCAGCGACTGCTGAGCCACGGCTATTTTCTTTGCGCCCTCTAGTATCTTTTGCCTAGTTTCCTCTAGCTCAGCCTGTGCCTGAGCCGGATCTACCACTGCTGCTACCGGGTTAGCCAAGCTATCCATAGCTTCTCTCAGTATGTTCTCAGGCCTCTCTAGTGGAGGTCCTCTACCTTTCCTCGGTGCCTTAGGTGTTACCTCCGGATCCGGTGCTGGGTCCTTGCTTGCGCCTGCACCTGGCGCAGTCATCATCACCTCCGCATGGTCCGGGGAGCGAGCGATACGCGCCCCGCGAGCCACAGTGAGGGGTGGTTCCCCCGCATCGACGACACGGCGCGGATGAATGCATGATACATCCACCGCAACGTAGACCTTGTGCGCACCCAACTTGACGAAAAGGCCGTTGCGCGGAAGTGGGCGCGTGCCGAAGCAGCCAGCGTTGTCGCTGACGAAGTCCAGCGCTCCAAAGCGCTGAACAAGCCCGGAGACGATGCGTTCGCCGGTGCCGATGAGGTTTCCCGTCTGGATCTTCACCCCTGCTTCCGCTGCTAGCCCCACGGTGGGCGCCAACTATCGTGGTGGTGTCACGGCAGATGCCATGGATAGGCTAAAGGTGGGGACTAATATGCGCTAGGGGAATCCAGGGAGGGATAGTGGAGTGATTCTCCACACAAAAGTTTGTATTGATTTCCTTTGAAGATTACAAGTGCTCCTAGAGCTGTATTGGCGAGAGGAGGAAGAAGGATCTCTCTTACTCTTGCCCACAATTTTTCCCTAGAACCTCAGCTCAACTAGTCACTGATGGAATCATAAACCCAACTAGAGCTCAACCCCTTCTACTGGAACCCTAGCCCCCCTTATATAAAGGAGGCTCGGTCCCTGCCTAGCGCATACGTGGAGGCATATTCCTAAGAATATGCCTCCTCCCAAAGTGGTAACCCGACTGGGGTGATTTTCCCCTGCGTCATACATGCTTTAGCTACGTAAGCCTCTGTGGCGCCTGCGTTAGCCGACATGGGCGTTGTCAGCCTTGTCAGCCATGACCCAGTGGTCCTGCCCTTGCTTTCTTCGCTCATGCAGTGCGTATCGGACCTTCTTTCTGACCAGAGAGATTCCTTCCTCCTTCCAGAAGCTAAGCAGGGATCCGGATCATAGTAGATTTGGTCACACCTGTTCCTGCATATAAGTTAGACAAGCACTTCCGACTTGCTCCTTAAGTCGGCTGAGACAATGTTAGGCGACCCCCCTGGTCTGGGTTACTCCGTGATCCGGCCTGCCTGGATTTGACCCGGCCAGCATCTGCTTGGGCCTTGCCGAACCTCGGCTAACTCGGCCTCTATACCCTAGAGTGACCCTACCCGGGGTTATCCCCCCAACAGGCTATAAACTACAGTATGTGTGAGCTGCGTTGATTAGCGAAGGTCATCAGCGGACGGGGGCCTCGACCGCACAAAAAAAGGTTTGTCACTCTCCATGCAACTTAGTAACTAGACTGTGATAAATGTATATACGGAGAGAGAATACGAGTAATACAATGATCAACCCAATAGAATCAACTCATTACTACACGATGCATACAACTCAGTGTCCTAATAATATCATGCACGTAATCACGTAAGTACCTTTTTTTCAGCTGCATGCATTCACTCTTGAACACCATAAGTAAAAGTTTGAACTCGTGGAACGCCAAAATGACATCACCCAGCTAGCCCGATTAATGGTCTGCTGCTACAGTAACCTACACATCTACCCATATAGTCTACTCTGGGACACCCATCAATTTCTTGCATAGGGGCCCGTGCTAGAGCCTTCGAAGGGAAGTTATCTGTAATGCCCGGGAAAATATCCTCAATTAGAAATTGATTGTTATTTTATTTTGTGCATCATCATGATATCACCATGCATATTTTGTTCCCAATTTTGACCGTAAACTATTTTGCTAAAAACCTATTTTTGTTTTACTAAATATCCCTATGGTTTTATTAAATCTGTTTCCCTTTTCTTATTTTCAAACTAAAATAAAATAATATTTTCGGTCTGTTATATGACCCTAAATGGTTTTCTTATTTGACTAAAAATAAAATTAGGCTAAAGGCCCGTCTAAAGTTTTAGTCCAAAACTAGCCCATCTAGTCTACTTTGGACTAGCTAAATATCTCAATCTCCTTCTTTCTCCTTCTCAAACCCTAGCCCCAAATTAGAGATATAGATCTGACAAAAACTCTGCCATCACCTCATCCTCTTAGTCTGCATGCAAGACATCAATCAGCAGAAACAAGCAAAAATCCAATCGTGGCCTCCTTCTCTTAATTCTTGAGCTAACAATCCCTTATCCAATCCCTTGCTCCAATCGATCTCCACCAAAACCAGCTCCACACGCCACCATCCCCTCCTCCTATTGTTCTTAATCTGCCTCTCCACCACTAGGCTACATTGATGTAGCTAGCAGAGCAGGTGGCCGCCGCCAGCCTTGCTTCCATGTTGCTTGGCTGCGTGCGCCCCAAAACCCCATCGCCGCAATAGCAGTGGGGCTGCTCTCTGCTCCACGTGAGTCTCCCCCAGACGCGACACAACCAACAGCTCCCTGTAGATCCATCTCACCAGTTTTCCAATCGATCTCCACACCAAGACCACCGACCACCACCTCGTTCCGCGTCCAGCACGCACAAGTTCTTGATCCGGCTGAATTCTACCATGCAGCAGCCGACAACAGTGAGAATCTCAGGATCGTCATGTGTCTGACGCGCGTCATGCTACTCCTCTCTTTGTCCTGCATGCATACTAGATGTGCCATCGACCATCGTGTGCCACCAGCGCACCAAGCCAAGTTCCTCTATTCAGTACAGTGGCTATGTGATGTCCTTGTCCGGAGTCAACCCTTGAAGGTGAATCACGTCCGTTGACTCTGCCGTCTTACTCCAGCACCCCCGCCTCTCACTCCCGTCTGTGTTGCCTCACAGGTGTTCGACAAATTTCTCGCAAGACCTTCGGTTTGCTTTTCTACCCAGCTTCGTCAATCTGACACTGCTCTATGGGTCTTCGTCTTTATCGATCAAGATCTACACCTCATTATACACCTCGCTAGAGCTCACCTTCCGATGCTGTTGCCCCTCCAACAAGATTGGCGTCCTAGCATTCAATACTTCCACTACTTAGACTACCGGAACATCAAGATGGCACCGATGGGACTATTTCCGTGACTTCGTCTACTTCCCCTACTACAACAACAACCCGAAGACCATCTCTTGTTCCTTCCAATCCGAACCGTGAGACCCTCACTCTATCCCTATTTTTTATAAAATGCTTTATTTCTTGTTGCATTAAACCATTCATGCTCACATACATATTGTTGTTGTTGGTGTATTTAGTTGATTCACCTCATAATTAAGTATGGAAACTATATGAGGGCTATCCTATTCTTATATTGCCTCTATTTAAATGTGTGTAGTGAATCGATGGCATGTTTTGTCTTGTTAAGTCAACATTTAATTTGTGGTGTAGCTAAATAACTTGAACCTCATATTTAATTGTCGGGATTTCTATTCCGCTTAATATTATTAAGATAGGCTGCATATTGCCATGTCATGCATCATATCATGAGCATGCCGGATCTTTGTCGTAGTATTAAATATCGCATCCGATGTTTCTTCTAGTGCTTTTCTTCTTCACCGGTTAGGAAGAAGAGTCGGTGCAAGATGCGACAAGCCTTCGGTCATGGACTTTGTCTCTCAGGCGAGCGTTCTCCCCCTTCTACCTATTTTGCATTTATAGTCTTTACTTCCTTCCTTTGATCTACTGCTATCCCTATTATCGATGCTTTAGTACCGATACCTTGATTTACCCGCTCTACCATATTGCCTTGGTTATCCTATTGCCTTGTTTGATTAGCTAGCTTTGCCCTTGTGAGTCGTAGAGCATGCTTAGGTCTGCTGCTGCTCTCATACAGGTGAACCGTGATATCTGGTTATGGTTGATAACATGATAAGTTAAATGGGTGATGTTGATTATGGTTATGGTTTCACCTAATGATAAGGCCCCGGCAGGGACCACCTTTGGGAACTAATTGAGCCGACCTAGGACCCGTTCGTTCTACGATACTAGTTCTGAGTTCATCGCGCTAACCAAACGTGGGGGCAACTGGGATCCCCCCTCAACTACCGGCGCTATTCGTTTATCCAGAGGGTCACAAATTGGTTTTACATTTGGTGCATACGCATAATATGTCCTCGGACATGGTGACTATAATATGTCTTCAAACTTGATATTTGGTGGACAACAACTGCATTGCATACATAAACGCGGTTCGGCCGAGAGGTCATCTTCCATAGTGGAGCTCCGATCCTTCTTGACCGTGGTCGCAAACGCTGTACCTCCCTTGAGAATCATCGTGCCTCCTGGTTGGGTCAATACAGTAGGTGATACCTCTGGATACGCGCGTAGTTATGGGACAGTTCTTATTGTGAGATTTGGAAGGCACGCGTATTATATTGCCTGAAGGGTTGAACATGCATTTGGGTACCGTAGTGCACCCCTGCAGGGTAAATCTTTTCGAGAAGCCGTGTGTCCACGGTTATGGACGCCTCAGGAGTACGGTGTCATGATCATAGACAACGCCACTAATATTTTGCTTCTAATAACATGACTAGTAATTAGCCTTATCAACTAGACACCTACTTAATTAAAATTGCCACCGTGTGTGTTCTGCAAGTGGACTTCCTCGACTGGTCTTTGAGGGGGAAACTTTCGGATGGGTTATGTTTGGTGTTATATTATACTTATCGTATAGCGCTCTCTTATCTCGCTCTATTAGCCGAAGTTGTAGTCTGTCTCTATAAGTTAGATAGTGCAAGCTTTGCTGCCATTGAACCCACCATACCTATGTAGGCGAGGACCGCCGAATTCTAGCCTCGCCGTGTACTGGCCTTAGTACTGACCGCTCTCTTTTTCCTTTGCCCATTGTCGGCACCCCTTTGGCTTTGACAGGTATGTGATTGACGATGTTAGCAGGGTTACCCTTCCGGCTTGGTCTGGGCAGGGTTATGGACACCGCTTGGTTATTCTTCAGGACTCTTAGTCCAATTTGGACCTTGTCTGTACCTGCGCACTATTTCGCTTTCTTCGAGATTTGTACCTTTGAGTTGTATCATTTGTATTCTTGACTCGTCGAGTAGTTGTTGTATATATAAGTTCTTGTGGGCTCTGTTGTAAACTACTGTGATGTAACTACTTGTAATCAAATTCCACCCACACGAAAGTGTTTGATGGGCGTATTTGAATCGCTTCTATGCGGATTCTTGCGGGAAACGCTAAGATCTGCATAGACCCGATTCTGGGGCGTTACATTATCCCCTCTGGCTCGTTGATTTGGGATGGACGGACAAGATTTCTAGACGGCCAAAATCACGTGGTCTCCACTCCCTCGTGCCCCTCCATTTCAAACACTGCGAAATTTCTCGTGCCCCTCCATTTCAAATGGTACCAAAATCACATGGTCCCCACTCCCTCGCACCCCTCCATTTCAAACACTGCAAAATTTCTCGCGCTGGGAACCTCCCGTAGCACTTCTCCGGCTGGCTTTGGCCGCCGGAACTCGACACCATGCACTCCTCACCCAACAGTATACCGAAGCTGCATCAGCTGCGGTCTCATCCAAAAAAACCATTACTGCTTCACCTACGTCCACCGCACCCGACCGAGGTCACCGATTCCATCGTCGTCCACCGCACCTGATTTTGTTTTCCCACATTCCCATCCATGGCGCCGAATCTGTCAACGGCTGCCCAAGATCTGCATCAACACCGCCGACATCCTCCCCACCCATACCGTACTGGAACCGCCATGCAGTGCACCAATTCTCCCTCGTCCATCGTGCTCAAGACAGCATCGAGTGCCCAAGATCTGCTTCCCCGATGCAAACAGCTGGCGCAACCGCAACACCTTGGGTGACAAGGATGTTACCCGCGCAAGTTCGGATGATGCTTAGAAGCCTATCTGACCATGCTAACGAAATCTCTAACTCTTTTTTTTGTCAGCAGTACAGCAGGTTCAAGCCTGTCGCAGTGAACTGCATTTTTGTAATCGTGTTATACACCCAGTGAAAGCGCACGCCTGTTCTTCGTGCTACATACTACGGAGTTGGTCACTTAACATGTTGGTTTGCATTCGGTGCTCTACAAATTTTGAAGTCATGCACATGTTCTTAGCTACTTCAAATAGCAGCAATTGCCTGCTATCGTGTAGTTCTTGCAAAATGTAAAATTAGTGGAAAATATTAGTGTGGATTCCTTGATCCACAGTAATTGAATCTATCTAGTTTGTCCTGAGATAAGTTCATGGTATTATTTCCTCCTTGGCATTGTTCTGCTGTCATCTATTACCCGTTTAGATTCTTCATACTAATCCGATTATAATTTTGTTGTTGCCATCTGGTTCTTCAAAACCTACAACACTAACTATTTTTTTTCCTACATAGAGCCCAAAATGGAACAATGAACATGATGGTTTGCATAGTCTCTTCTACAGGTTGACAAGCGACGCCATTATTTCCTTATCTGGTGCTGGTTCGTCCTAAGCAATGGCATAATTGTCCTCTACTATGTAGTTCACTCGTGGTTTGCATTCCTGCTCTAGAAGTTCTCTTATGATGCCATTATATTTCTATCTGGTTAATTCTTAGCTATGACAGTAACTGCATGCCATTGTGTAGCTCACCGTTAATTTTGAGTCACCGAATGTCTCTTGCATTCCAAGAAATACCACTGCTTCCATATATATTTGCTTATATGACCTGGCTAGTCTATATTTGTTGAAATTCTAAAAACACTTTGTTTGATTGCTCATTTCATTGTAGGCACACTTGTCTAATGATTGTTTGTCTTATTCTACAGGTTCATGTGCGACCCTACTATATCTCGCATCTGGTTCTGGTTCGTCCTAAACAATGACATAGCGGTCCTCTACTATATATAGTTCATTCCTGGTTTGCATTCCTTCTCTACAAGTTCTCGTATGATGCGATTATAATTTCTATCTGGTTCATTCTTATCTACAACAGTAACTACATGCCATTGTGTAGCTCAACACAAATTCCAAGACACCCAATGTCTCTTGCATTCTAGGGTATACAACTGCTGTAACATCCCAACTTCAGCAACCCTGTTTAGTTATCTAGAGTGCAAAAATTAGGGGGAACAAAAACTTTTTCTTATTTAATTGTGCAGTGCTTGTTTGTTGTTGCCTGTGCTTATGCTTCTGATGGTATCATTTATGATATACTCCTTACCTCAACATCAGTGTCAAAAGCTATTTAATAAAACTATCCTGGCTCACTTTACATATTCTCAAATGTTTTGGCATTTCAAACATGAGCCAAGATGCTTCTGTAACCAAAAATATTTTAGTAGCTTCTATTGACAAAACTATGGAGAGCTATAATCTCCTTATGTTTTCAAGACAGAACCTTCAACTACTCTTACCTCTTGGATTTCCAAAACCTTGTATAAAACTTTTGAATTCTACTCTTAGTAGGGATACCAAGGACTCTTACCTTATTCAAACTCCAACCTTTGAAAATTTCCCAAACTTACCTCAAGCTAAGCTTGATGGTAACCCTAGTAGTAGTTGATTTGTTTATAAGATGAGTTGCCTTAATCTGCTGCTTGACTTGATTGCTTAGAAGTAGTATGAGCTACTCTAGGAGCTCATCCTCTAGGAACAAGAAACTTTAAAATCCCCAAACTCTAAGCAAGAATACAAGATGGATCTGATCTCTAGCCACTAGGTGATCATCTAAAACCCTTAACCAGATCAATTCTGAAGTGATCCATTCTAGAAGTTACCAAGTCAACCAAGACCAATATCAAGTATGGATCTATTATACCTAATATACACTTCAACATCATCCACTTGATGATGCTTTGATACCTTGCAAACCCTCAAAAACATTCCCACTCATATTCTAGTCAAAAACCCTAAATCTGCTAAATTTTGACTATGTTTGGAAACTATTTCAACATCAGTTCTTTGAGTGCCTCTCTTTCTCAATCCTTGTGCCTTTTCAGTAATGCACTTGAATCATCTTGTATACCATCATAAGAACTACCAAGGACCACTCTCGCCCTTGGTTAAACCATCCTCTACCCCCCTTGTTCTTGATGGTTTTGCAGGCAAGAAAATAATCTTCTCTGCCAATCTTATCAACATGCCTAATTTGGAAGAAGCTCACACCTTCATGCCAAACTCTTTGGACCAACTATTTACATGGTGGTACTCTAATCATGAAGGTCTATCAATCCCTACTTCAATTGTTTCAATCCCTACTTCACTTGTTTCAATGGAATAATAATTATTTTAAATACTTTTATTCTCCAATAAATCTTGGGAAAAATCTACAATGTGTGAATTCATATTTGGGATCATATCAAGCCAAAATCCATTCTTGTCCAATTTAAAAATATCCAATCTAATGTTAAAAACCATTTCTGCTCTATTTGAATACTTGACATAAAGAGGATCAAAATTCATCCAATAAATCCCATATAATTTATAGAGGCTTACCTTGACCCTATCCATCTACCTGTACCATTGCCCTACCCTTCCAAGATCAAACTTCAAGAGTTGCTTCATAAGCATAAAAAATGGCAAATCTTGGATAATTAACAACATTGGGTTAATACTCCCTCAAACCCTCACCAAACCACCACCCTTGATCACCATAACACCACTAGATCATCTCTGGTCGACTCTCTACTATAGCACTCACTTCTCCCTTGTTTCTTGCCATTGGAAGTGAGAGAGAGAGACTTGTCCTAGGAAACTTAAATCTTGATCTTAAAGCCACAGAAGCTGCAGCACGCCTCACATATCCCTCTAGTCGTGTCCCTGACCCCACCTACCTCCCCTCTGCACCACTGAGAGCCACCCTAGCTCTCCCTAGCCCTCTCCCCCTCCCCTCTTTTCTTTCACCCGAGGTAAAAAGGGTGGAGCACCCAAGGCTCCTAGGGTAGAGACACCGCCCCTCCTTTGGTCCCTGACCCATAACCTCGCCCTCCACCGTCTCTCTCCACCAACCTGCGCTCTACACCACCCCCACCATGTGCAAAGGGACCAAGTCCATCCAATACACACCCCAACCGGGATAAAGACACAGGTCGCCCAACACCTCCCCCTCTGCCTCATTTACTCACCCGTCGTTCCCTTACACACCCTCGAACGCCACTCCTCCTCCATCGCTCAGTCCTGGCCGGGAGAAGAGGGAGAACACCTCTCGGCCACCATCAAGAAACAAGTGTAGTTCCCTCTCTCCTGCTCCCCTCCTTCTGCATGTTGCCCTGATATCCCTAGGATTTTCTGAGGCTAACCCTGCCTTTATCTCTTCCCAGTGCAGCTCCTCTCGAAGCCAGGGCAGAGCTCCGACGAGCCCTCCCTTGCAGACAACAACGAATGAACTCTTGCCATAGAACCAGATCTTCCCGCCATCTCCGGAATCGCCTTGACGTGCTGCATCGACCCCACCGCTCCCCGGCCACCAGCAAAGCCCCGGTAAGCCTTCCCGTGCCCCATCAAATCATCCCTAGGGTTCCACGTGGCAGCACCTGCCCCAACGGAGAAGACGACCTTGCGGTCGTATATCGTCTCTAGATCTAACGGCCAGCGAGCCACCATACCAGTTCGGCCGCCCCTCCCACTGACCGGCGGGGCCAGCCCGTCAGGATTTGAATCCTTCCCGCCCGCTGTGACACGCTAGTGGGCCAGCTGCTACGCAAATCCGGCCCATTTACCTCCAGATCTGGCCCACGACGCCCCCCTTTTTTTCCTTTTTCCTGTATTTCTAGATCTAATAGTTTCCCTCTGTTTTAAATCATTTTGAAAATGGAAATCAACACAATATGCCCAGATCTAAATTTTCTAAGTACATGTATGTTTTCCCTAACACCCAGTAACCCTGGTTAGCTCATAATATGTATATATTAAATATATTAAATCAATTTGCATAAAGTACTTAAAACACTCCTTAAATCCCTCAGGTAGATTTGCATATCCAAATGGAGTAAATCTAAGTCCCTATGAAAGGTATTTGTTTTACCTACTAGAGAATATTTATCTCGTTCCATGTTAAGCTACATTTGGCATGTAAAGAAAATAACAAATTTAGGCCTATTATGACTTTAAGAAATTCCCCAGGCCAAACCACAAATTGTTTGGACCTAATTCAAAATCCCTTAGCAGAGGAACGTCAATATCTACCAAAACCTGAGAGATCAATATTTTTGGAGCCCCTGTTAAATATATCTGTTCCGGGGTTTTTCTAGTATAAAAATCACTACAGGAGTTTTACAACTCCAAAAAGGGTGAATTCAATTTCTACAGAATGGTATTAGAAATACCTAACATATGTCCTTGGTTACATATCAATAGCCGCTGTATATTTAATTTGGTGAAAAAGACAAAAAGCTTGCATAATTGACTTTGGGAATTTCCCAAGGGGATTATGGTAAATATTTTTAGAGGAATCCATCTTTCAAAAATCTTAAACACCAAAGGCTCCCAAAACCTCCGAGGACAACTTTATTTGAGCTCCATATCTTTTCTGGTGATTTATTCACCTAAACTAGAGGTTATTTCACTAAAATAATCATATCTAAATAAAGAAAAGTGATAAAATAATGAAACCACTTTTGTTGGCCTTGTTATTTCAATATCTATCTGTTGATATCAATTTTGTATATTGATATCATATAGGACCAAGCCTTAGTTCCAAACCCCTTTATTAAGTGGTTTTGGCAAATAAATCCTAAAGGAAATTCCCCAAAGGCAATTTAAGTAATTCCATTTGCTACTATCTTAATCTATCAAAACCTACTGAAGTGATTAGGGTGTTGAATGTTTGTTTGCTGTATTAAAATGATGCTTGTATGCCTTATGTTGATTGTGGCTCTGTTTGCTTGCATGTATCCTCCATAACGACGTTAGATGTGATTATATCAGAGACCAGAAGAAGATGGTTATTTATATTAGTTATTATGGTATTCTAAGAAGAACTCTAGGGACATAAATTGCCAGATTACTGATCTCAGGCAAGCCACCTTCTTGCTCATGAGCCTTGTCCTACTGTTTTACTTACGCATGTTTTATCTAATGTTTATGAAACTACATTGTTTTATTATATGATGAGTTATCTCTGGTAGTGGCTTGGCTCCTCCAAACCATTACATAATGGTACTACTGAGTAAAACCCCCTTGATGATACCTACTTGTCCCTAGTATTGTAGATGGTGCATAACACCATAACCCTTTAGAGACCCTGTTTTAGCCGAAGGAAAGCTATAGGATGGGAAAACCCGGAAAAGTTTTACAAAGAGTTTTATGATAAAACCTTGGTGAGGTTTGACCTACCAAGAGAAGTTGATAAATAAAAAGGTTTTCGTTTTACAAAAGATGTTGAAGGAAAGAGGAGGTAAAACGTTTACGAAAATGCACCCAGTTCTTTGTAGTTTTGCCAAAACAAATAACCCGTGTAACCACATTACTCCTATATGGGAAGGGGATGGACTCGAAGTTTGGTTACTCTGGTATGAGTTGCCTCGCAACTACTACAAGGGATGTCAAGGTCTTCTCCTATAAAGGTCCATGTGAGACATCGACCTAGAGAAGGAACGAACTGTCTGCGGGTAGCCAAACGTTACTATGAGCCCCTCATTGAAAGTGCACACTTTGTGTAGTGAAAAAGGCGCTCTAGTTGGATTGGAAACTATACAGGACGTCCCGGTGTTGAGGGGAACAACACTCATAGGGTAGGCGCTTATACTGGAGTGGGCATTCTGAAGGTCTTGACCGGTTACTCGACTCACGATCGGTGTAGATCAGGGCAGGGTACTCGGATGGTGTTGGTAAAGTGTACAACCTCTGCAGAGTGTAAATCTATTCGAATAGCTGTGTCCATGGTCATGGATGGTTGGGAAGGTTGCTGTAGAGCGATGCTGGTTTTGTTTTGAAAAAGGATTTCGGAAAAGCAATGGCTTTGGAAATGTTTTGACCATGGGATGGTCAGAAAGGATACATGTTTTGACCATGGGATGGTAGGAAAGGAAGGAAAGGAACAAATGGGTGACCCAATCCTAACGTTTTCCAAAACTTTTCAAAAAGGTTTCCAAAAATGTTTTTTTCCAAAAAATTTCAACAAAGGTATGTAGATGCTATATCTACAAGAGAAATTAGTTGAGAAAAGAACCTCTCTTGGAACCCTCCTACTACCACAGCCATATTGCATATCCTCTTATTATTATTATTCTCTTAAGGTGGTTTGCGAGTATATTCAAAGTACTCACTGGTATTGTCCCTGGCTATTAACTTGGTCAGATAATAAGAAGAAGGTGACGATGACGACTATGCGAGCTAGGACGTTCTCCCAGACAGTTTTCTGTAGGTTAAGGCATGGCTTGGGCTCTACGCTTGATGAAGTTCCGTTGATGATTATTGATGTAGCCATAATGGCATGTAAGGTATGACATGCATCCGCTTAAGTAATCGATGTTTTACTTTGATACTTGTCGGTTATGTGCCACGACTAACTGATCATGGGATCATGGTGTATGCATAACAGGGATTCTCGGAGGATTAATCCGGGGGCCTCACAACTGCTTCCATATATATTTGTTGAAATGACTTGGCTAGTTTATATTTGCTAAAATTACAAGCCACACACACATATTTTTGGATTAATCATGTCATGTTCGGAACACTTGTTTAATGCGTTCTTGATTGTCCTGTTTGTTTGACATGTTGGTCAATAATTGAACCATTGACCGGTTGTAAACTCTAGTTTATAGCTCATGTCATATCAGTCAAATGAGTAGTTTGTCTTGTTTGATGTAGTAACTTGTTATTACTTAGTTTTAGACTGCAATTATTGCTATCACCAACAAAGACAGGACTGCAAGATCATGTCTCAAGGTGGGTTTACAATGTAGCTATCACACTCAAAAGGAGATGCAGTTGATGGATTGAGAAAGCAAACTGAGGACAATGCTATCAACTGAAATGCTGAATTTTCTTTCCCGGGTGTTGATATTATGTAATATTTTTAAGAAGTTTGCAGCCGATGTAATATCTAGATAACTCGCATAGGCCATGTAGGCATTTAGTTGACGTCGTCCACACATGGCTCTAGGCGGTACCATAACTACGCCAGCCTGGTCGATCAGGTATCATTATAGGGCTTTGTTATTTGCCCTTCTTGTATTGGGCCTACCATGAACAGTAAAAGATGCTCGCTAATTATACTCCTTTTATGATATTTGCGTGGGCTTCAAAAAGTCCAAAATTGTAGGTGCCCATGATCGTAACAGGCCTACCCTCAGGTGCAAGTAGTAACAGTAATATGCTTGAACAGTAACATGCTAGAATAGTAACATGCCAAAATAGTAACAGGCCAGACATAGTGGCAGCACAACACAGTAACGGGCCAAAGAAGTAACGGGTCAAAATAGTAACAGACCACAACAGTAATGAACCTGAATAGTAAAAGGCTAGAACAGTAACATGCCGAAATTATTACAAGGCATGAACAGTAACAGGACAAACATATTGTGAGGCCAGAACAGTACCAAATCAGAATAGTTGCAGGCCGCCTATGGGCCTGAAAGGTTGACGGACGATACAGTAAAAGGCCAGAACAGTAATAGACCTTCTTAAAGATGGACCGTTAGTAGGCGGCCCAGTATAATCTACGAGAACAGTGACGGGCCAACCGTAGGACTTAACAGTATCGGACCTACTTGACGCAGGCTGTTAATGGGCCGCACAACATTCGGACAATGTGGGCCTCTTATAGGACGAAACAATTATGGGACTAAAATTCGTGGGTCGTTGCTGGTTGCATCTCTTGGGCCCATTTCAAAAATTTAGGACAAAATAATAACAGACCATCTTCTTATTGGGCTCTTTTCATGAGCGGACCCACTTGATATTTAGTAGGCCTTAGCTGGGCCTGGCTTCTGCCACAATTTCTCTGACTGTTAATGGTGGTAACCGGCTGTTAACGGTGGCTGCCACGTGGCGGTTTGCATGACGTCAGCAGTCAATGCAGCTGGCGAACAGATCTACGACATAACAAGTTTTCGTGGCTAAATGGTACGATCCACCATGGTCCAAAAAAATCCGTGGTAGATTCTTTTATGAGGGGGATTTAACCATGAAGGCTATCCGTCGTGCAAGACTTTTTAACCATGAAAAACATGCCTTCCACCATGAAAATCATCTGTTGTAAAAGCCAACTTTTCTTGTAGTGTTAAGCCTAGGAAGGGAGGTTGAGTTCTGCATGATATAAAGTACAAGAACCAAATATATAGCCGATAATTTATGGATATGATGTAGATTAAAATTATAATTATCTTTTGATAGGTACCTATTTTAATTTTATATAGACATGACATGTCATAATTCTATTATCTTAGTCTCACGTGCAAGACACATGCAACTTATGCTAGTAATACTAGTAAGTTGCACGTGCCATTCACGTGAGACTCAGATAATAGACATATCACATTTCATCACTATATAATATTAAAATTATAATAGGTAAACTTAAAAAAATTATAAAGTTGATCAACATCTATAAAGTATGGGTGTGTATTTGGTTTTTGTACTTTATGTCATGTAGAAGTCAACGTTTATTAGCTACCTAACACTTGAAAATTTGGTAATATGGTCTAGCGAAACAATAGAGAAGATTCTTAAATGATGATGGAGAAGTTTGTTTTGATTTTTATGCACAACTTGCATTGTTATAAGGACTATCAGCAATACAATCTTCTAGATGATAGAATGGAAAAGAAGATCCAACAACTGGAAATGTTGAGATTCGAGAGTCTTGATCCAACGTTCAATATTCAAAGTTATTCATACACTATATAGTGGTAAGATAAGTGAAAGGGCAGCAGGCGCAATGAAATGCGGAATATTCGATACAAACGATGGAAACTATGGCTTGCATACAATAGGAGTTTGATCAAATTGCAGGCCTTAGCCTTACATTACGGTGAAATGAGTGTTAGAATACAACCATAGGCAGACCCAAATATCCCTAGGCATTAGCACGTGCCCACAATTTCAAATGACCGACAAGCCTAATTTGATGGCAATTTGATAAAAAGTAGTGTTACTAGCCTTGAAATACATTGTTTGACTATGCTTTAAATAATTCTTGGATCCGCCACTGAGTACAAAAAATTAATGGTTGAGGCCATATGATACAAATTAGGCAAAGGAAATACTACACCCAAAAGGAAATAGTTCAAGGTAAACAAATCCCTATTCCATATGATCACTATGTTCAACCCCTCTTCCTTGAACTGTTAATTTTGCTGGTTCTAATGCTTTGCGTTGGCCAACCTTGGGATGAACCACAACGAAGTTTGTCACCAATTCCAACGAATGTTGGTTGTGAAACCAACAACGACGTCTTTAGCATTCATACTGAAGCGACATATTTCAAGATGAGGAACATATCCACCGAGACTAACTACATGCGGCGAGGTGTATACGTAGTTGCTCCTCATCAGATCTCGGGGGCCAAGTCCTTCCAGGCTAACTGGAATAGTAATCGGATATTTCAATACAAGGAAGATATAAAATGCTCCAAGGTTAACAACCCTCCGCCATTGCATCAGTGGAAGTAACCTACTAGTGTCAATCAAGCACACATGTCATCAAAACCCAGTAGAATAGTTGCAAATAGTGTGGCCGTGGGATCAACAACATTTTCAGCGACATGATAACCACCATAAGTTGTGTCATACCGTCCATCAGTAATGCCCACAATATTGATCAGAATAAGGCTACCACCATCAGGAGATCTTGCTGACCACCACCGATCAGGACCATACTCATCATTACCGCCAAAATAGGGTGGCCCCGGTAGACACACAGGACCTTGCAACAAAAGGACATTCAGAGGTCAGTTCAACAAAATTTGAATGATGAAGCTTAAAAGTTTAAGGATGGAAATTTTACCCCATGTCAGAGGATTCCATGCATAAACATTGCCAATCTGAGTTACAGTATACACAAGTCCATTGTGGATAATTGCATTGTGGTAGCTCAACATGCTGAACAGGTTCTCAAGAACCACCCACATACCATGACGACCATCAAGAAAGGCAATTACCATGTCAAAGATGCCAGGACGGAGAAATCCTTATGGTTCCTAGCAGTTGTCGGAACTCGGCAAATGGCTATGTTCAGTAGATTAGTATGCGGACCAGCCGCCACAAACATAATTAACTCGGGGGGTGGCCTCAAAATCAAAGATTGATGGTAGAGAAGTCTGGCGGTGAGTGAACACACTAACAAGCTCCCAGTTCTAGGTGAGGCCAATAGTGGTGATCTAATCTCCATGCACAGCTGCCCACTTCTTACCTGCATAATCTGGTATCACAGCATCAGAGGAGGACCTATCCAACGGCATCAGCTTGCACAAGTTCCACCTAACCTTATGTGGCTTCTGCTTGCCGTAGCTGCAATAGTAGCTGCCCTTGTACAACTTCTTCTTGCGATTGTTATAGTATAAGACATTGTACTCACGTGGTAGCTCAGTCGGGTGAGAGTGAAGAACACATGGGAGACCAAATGGATGAGACTTGGCCAGGGATGCACTATGTGTTGCTGAGTGAAGCTAACGTTTGCACTAGGCGATGAGGCTCGCGACAGTGATGGCGTTGCATCTAGCCGAGACTTCTTCAAGGGGGCCATCGGAAAACACCCTAGAAGTGTCACTGTCATCGATTGATTGGGCCATCGCAAGGAAGAGATCGAGCAGGTGGGGGATGATGGCATTTAGTTGGCATCCCTTCTTTAGCCATCCCATGGAATATGCCATGACACCACCACGATAGTTGGCGCCCAGCATGGGGCCAGTAGCAGTGCTAGATGGTGTGTTCATCTAGACAGGAAACTTTATCACCTCGAGCGAGCACATCGTCTCTGGTTTGGTCTAGCGATTCGGCTCACTATACTTCGTCAGCGACAACTTTGGAAACCACCCATTTGTTGAGTTCACATAATAGAAAACAAAAAAAATCCTACGATGTGAACAACTAAGCAACAAGATCTATCTACCTAGATATAATACACGGGTGGATTTACATCCATAGAGAACATACCCTTGAAGAGCGACAAAGTGTTGTTAAAGAGTTTGAACTCGTGGATGATGTAGTCGTACACTTTCCAATCTCAAGATTGTGATGAAGTCCAGCGAGTCCAGCAGGTCCAGCACCAGCATGTCCAGCTGGTCCAGCACCAGCAAGTTCAGCAGGTCTAGTACCAGCAAGTCCAGCAACGCAAAGCAGCGGTTGCATCCATGATCGCACACACGTCCGGTACCCCGACAACCTCCACATCCTCGCTCCAATGATGCAGCGGAAGCAGCAACTCCTTTCCACATAAAGCCACTGGGAACATGTATCTCGCTAATCCGAGACCATGGGGAATAATTTCTAGAGGGGGAGAGAGATCCTTCATGAGAAGGTGTTGCAAGAGGAGAGGAGCCATGTGGCTCATTTTATAGGGGGTGGGGCGCAGCCCCATGGCCATGGCTAGCCGGCCATAGTGGGTGCCCCTGATACGTCCATTTTTTATCACTATTCTATATCATAATTTACTGTTATTCATTGATATATTTCATATTAAGAGATGATACTTATGTAATTTCATCTGTTTTTTCATGGTTGATGACTTTTGGAGCATGGACCGCTACAGTCAAGATTCTCATGGAGAAGGTGCTGTTTGGAAGCAAAATTCGCGAAGATCAGAAAAGACGGGAAAATACATGGAAAATTCTATTTTTCCAGAAGACGAAGATTGGCAGAAGGGGAGTGGAGATGTGCCACAGGGGGGCCACACCACCCCCTGGCGCGGGCAGCCCTAGGCCACGCCAACAGGTGGTGTGGCTGCCCTGGCCCACTCCAGGCTCTCCCCTTTGGTGTATATTATCCCCACGGAACCCTAATACTAGGGAAGCGACCATAGAAAGATTCCGCCGCCTCTTCGAGGCGAAAAACACCAAGAGAGAAAGATCTCTCTAGCAAATAGAATTCTGCCGGTGGAATTCCTACCCGGAGAGGGGAGATCGTCGCCATCAACACCACCATCCAGCTGGACTTCATCGGGATCATCATCATCATCACCACCATCATCACCACTTCATACCGCTGTAACAATTGGGTTGAATCTTGCATAGTTCTTAGGGGAAACTTTCCCGGTGTTGATTACTCCTTGTAGTTGATGCTATTGAGTGAACCACTGAATTATCGTTTAAGTTTAGATTGTTACATATCATTATTTAATCTTTGATCTTGATCCATATGATGTCTTGTGAGTAGTTCGTTTGTTCTTGAGGACATGGGTGAAGTCATGTTGTTAGTAGTGGAATTGTGTTGAGAAAGATTCAATAGTTTGATATTTAAGTTCTAGTGTATTTCTTCTAGTGGTGTCATGTGAACGTCGACTACATGACACTTCACCTATATGGGCCTAGGGGAATGCATTGCGTATTTGGCTACTAATCGTAGGGGTTGCCGGAGTGATAGAAACATGAACCCCCATTAGGAAACCTTTGCACAAGGGATGTCAGGCTCTTAGAGTTTAAAGCTGTGGTTAGGTTTCTACCTTAATTACTTTCTTGTACTTGCGAATGCTTGCAAGGGGTATAATCACAAGTATGTATTAGTCTTAGGAAGGTCGGTACATTAGCATGAGTTCACCCACACAACACTTAGCAAACTAAAGAAGATTAATCAACTAGATGAAGCGAAAGCACTTGACGATATTCCCGTGTGTCCTCGAGAACGTTTGGTCGTCTTAAGTAATACAACCGGCTTGTCCTTTGCTAAAGAAAGGATTGGGCACTCGCTGCATTTATTATTATTGTCTTTTATTTACTCATACTTTATTAATTTGCATTATCAAAAACCCCTAAAATCCATTTGCTAAGTATTTATAGAGAATTCCTGCTCCAAGGCACTCATCAACACCTTCTGTTCATCATTGGGTTCGACAGTCTTACTTATCAAAAATACTGCGATACACCCGTATACTTGTGGGTCATCAAGACTATTTTCTAGCGCCGTTGCCGGGGAGTGAAGCACTATTGGAGAGTGGAACTGGTAAAGGAAACTTCTACTATGAGTATTGTTTACTTCTGTTATTTGCTTTATTTTCAATATGGATAATTCACTGAGTTTCTTATTTCGTAATTCTACTACCACTGCTAAGGTAGTAGATGAACCACCACCTGCTGAGAATCATACTTTTAAAATAGCTACAAGAATTAATTATCGTGTTATGGATAACTATTATGTTGGAGATGGAACTGTCCATCCCAGTGATCATTTGCTCTTTATACACGAATTATGCGGGTTGTTCAAGTGTGCAGGTATTACAACAGATCAAGTCAAGAAGAAGTTATTCTCATTATCATTGAAAGGAAGAGCAAAAGAATGGTATAAGCTGCTGAAGAATGGTCAAGCTCTTGAATGGGAGGAGATAGTGCCTCTCTTTTATTCAAAATTTTATCCTCCTAGTGAGATTCATAAAGATCGGAATCAAATATACAACGTTTGGCCTCTTGATGGAGAGAGTACAGCTCAAGCTTGGGGGAGATTGAAGTTACTAATGCTCAAATGTCCTATTCATGAGCTCCCTCACAATATTATTATCAATAACTTTTATGCAAGGCTTTCTCTCCATCATAAGGATTTATTGGATGCTTCTTGTGCTGGATCATTTACACGCATGGAAGAACAAGCTAAACGGGATCTTCTAGACCGTATCCAAGACAATGCTGAAGCATGGGAGAATTACAAAGGAAGGAAGTCAGGTATAAATTATGATTATGAATGCATTGAATCCTTTATGGGAACTGATGACTTTCAAAATATTAAAAATGCTTATGGTTTAGACTCTCAAGCTATTGCAACTTATTTTAAGGCTTTTTCTTCCTATATTGAAGTTCCTAAAAAGAAGTGGAATAAGTATCATGCACCTTATAAAGACATTGTTAGTAGTGTTCCTGCAAGAAATACTAAAGTTTATACTTCTAATCATGTTTTACCTGAACTTTACATTGAGAAAATGCCTTTCCCAGTTAAAGTAAAGGAACATTCTATGATAGCTAGTATGGTTAATGAAAGTACAAATAGAGCTGTTGAACCTGATAAACAAATGGACGATGAACCTATAATAGCAAATGTGAAAGACTTTGTTACTAAATATGTAGAAGAGGGACACACTATCCTTTGTAAGAATATCCCTAATATTGTTTCACAAAGTAGTGTTATGAGAGCTAGTGTCCCTGTGTTTTCTGTTAGGATAAGTGATCATTGCTACAATGGTTCTTGTGATAGTTATATCATTAAATTTATGCATGATACTGAAGGTTATTATGAGAGAGGAAAGACTGTTCTAATGCATCTCAATAATATTAAGTTTCCTCGTTTTATGCTTAAAGTCTTTATGTTGCACTTGTTTTTCCTTCCTACGCTAGCTGTCCCTGGTTTCAACAACTTGTTTGCTTACAAAATTCCCTTGCATAGGAAGTGGGTTAGACTTAAACATGTGTATTTTTGCTTCTTAGTGCTCTCTTTTACTTCAATTCATATTCTTATGTGAGCATCATTGAAATTATTATGCCCATCTTAATGGCTATAAAGAAAGAGCTTTTTGGGAGACAACCCAATATATTTTTGCTTTCAGTTTTTTTTCTTTGAGTCTTGGAAGTTATTACTTCGGTAATAACCTCTCATTATCCTTTTGGTTTAGTTTTTATATAAAGATCAACCTCTAATGAGAGAGAAGTAAGATTTGGGGAAGTTGTTGTCCCGAAACAGATTTTTGTGCTTCACCGTAAACATTTGTGAGAGATCTCTGTATGTCGGATTGAGCTGTAATTTGTTGTGCTTCTGCCCCAGATTGTTATTTAACTTTAGTTAGTTTTGCACTTTTTGATTTGAGCAACAGAAGACTTTCAAAAAAATCGATCTTTACCTGCTGGTCTGTTTTCATAGATTTTTGCCACTTTCGCATTTGCCTCTTAAATCGATTTCCTTTTTTTGAATTCTTTTGGGTTTTCGGAAGGAGTTGTTTCAGTAGCTTATGTTTTGATTGATTTCAGTTGAAATTGAACTTAAAAGGTTAATTACCTCGCTTATACTTATGTTGCTAATGAGAATTGTGTGAAAGAAATTTCTAGGTTATCGGAGCAAATGGTGTAATAAGAAAGTGAAAGGTTTCATGACTCGAGCAATATGTGTATGAAGATGAAGATATTGATGTTATTCAAGCGGTGACTCCGGAAGAATCTACTAAATACCAAGTTCAGAGACCTCCATAGTCCATTTTCGAATAGGTAACAGTTCTGGTAAAAAAAGTTCCACGAAAATTCTATCCAGTTATATTTTTGGAGTTTTTACCCAACAAGGGAAACAACGAAGCGAAATAGGGACTGAAACGGAGCCAGGGTCACCCCCTGGCATGGGCCCCCCTAGCCGCACCAGCAGGTGGTGTGGCCACCTCGGACTCTGTCTCCGACCCGTTTTCTTCCAGTACCTTCCTTATGTTGTAAAAATTCATAATATATAATCCCCTAGATCCCCCAAGGTTTGTATATTGTGTTCTTGTCGCGTTTTCGATCTATTTCTGAGAGGTAGAATCTTAGATTTGGAGCCACAATGTCCTCCTCTAGATCAGCCAAGGGAGATCCCTCCACAGAAATCATTAACCCATACATGCGTGAGTTGAAGATTCATCCCAAGGAGTTGTTGCTCGAAGATGGGAAGGTACAGATGAAAGAGGTTCAGGGCCCTAAAGGTGAAGGAAATATGGAAGACTAGATGGAAGCATTGGAGCAAGAAGTCTTTAGGTACAGGAAGATGGCGGAACGTGAAGTGGATATCATCCATAAGATTTGTTTCGAACTCATCGCCGAGCACCAAAAGGAGACTTCTGAGCTTAAGGATGAAATTCTCTCACTCCACCGAACGAACAACCAACTACAAGCACAGCTCTACGATGTGCAAAACCAAAACTGTGAGTATGAGGTTAGGTTTAAACGCATAAGTGCTGCTGCTAGTTTCAGGATGATGCAGACCAGGATGTCTTTTGTTAATGGGGAGCCCTTACCTTGGAAGTCGGACGATGATGAGAGAACGCCACCACCACCGAAGGAGTAATTCATCATCAGGTTCTGGCATCCCCTTGGTTTGTTCCAAGCTTGGGGGAGTGTCGCGTATCACATCACTATCTTCTATCTTTTTACCTTTTTAGTAGAGTCATATCATGAATAGAGAAGTTATCATGTAGGATGGTTTGCATTATGGAATTGTACCCCCTCTTGTTAGATATCTATGTATCCCTTGGTGTGAGTTGCCGTTATGGAATATTAATGAGAAGTTCTATCATTTACTCTTTTGCATATCTTATATTATTTTTCAATTTATGATTATATGATTGATCTTGTCATTAGTATTGGTATCGCTTTGGGATCATTGAGTAAATTTAGTTGGTTTTAGCAAACCTGGCTCCGTCAGTAAAAACACTATTTTTGAGAATTGAATGAAAAGATAAAAGTACTCTAAAGAAATATATTTTCATCATCTTTCTTTCTTGATTTGATCATAAGCTTCGTATTATCTAGTTAAGATCTTTTGTCCTTCCAAGGAAGATTGCATGTTTGTTTTTATCATTTGTATGTTTGTTTGTTTCCTTCAACTCTTATGCTTGCTACCCAGCCTTGCTAGCAAAAAACCTGTACTGAGAGGGAATGCTTCTCGTGCATCCAATCCTTAAACCAAAACCTATGCCATTTGTATCCACCATACCTACCTACTAGCACTATTGCTATTCCAAGTAAATTCATGTTTTTATCTACCTTCCGAATTAAACTTGTTATGTGAAAATTAGTGCTTAAAGCTCTCACGAACTTGATGGCACACTTTACTTTCTTGCACTTAATAAACTTGAACCATTGTGTCCATCTTTGTTGTGTATATGCTTGCACTTTATAAGTTGAAGTTAGCAGAACCATGTATCATGGGGAACGCTTTCAACATTGCACTTATATTCCGTTGATATCATGATTCTTTTGCTTATGGATCTCGGCGGTGTGAAATAAAAGGGGAACTTGTAATATCATGGAGTTTGTATGTGTATTAGAGAAATGCCTGGCTGCTAGCCTAACCCATGCCTAATCATGGTGGAAACTTGCAGCATAACCATAATGAGCACTCTATGAAGGATCCTCAATAAAAACCTATGCAAATAGCAAATAAAAAGATCACTGAGATGCTCATTGTCTGCTTGCCTTGTCATTTTGATTATGGGATAGCTCCTGTATCATGTGCAAGGGGTACCCCTTGGCGGTTCTCTATGATACATATGTATTTACAATGACAAGAGCTTACTTGTGACTGAAGTTGAGTAGCATGAGGTTTGGTACTCGTAAGTAAGGGGCATGATATTTCAACTTATAACTTGTCAAGCATATCCTCTTAGTTGTGTCACTTTAACCTTCATCACCTAAAGATGCCTATGATAGGGTAATGAGAGATGAAAGCTAGTAAGTACCATAGTTTTTGGAAGCTCTTTATGAAACTTGAAATCCCTGCTTTCCTCTGTGAAGGGCCTATCTTTTACTTCTTAGTTGAGTCAGTAAACCTATTCCCTTCTATCTACGCAAGTATTTTGAGTTGTTCTGTTTCATTCATTCATATGATGATTTATTCAATCATGTTTCTTATGTTCCTTGCTTTCCACATTTGCTCTTATCTTAGTGTTTATTACTTTGAAAGCTATCATTGAAAAACCCCTTTATGTTTGAACTCCTACAAATTGTCAACTATTCTTCGACCAAGAGCTAAGTTTTCCATTACCAATTGTTATTTACTTTATGTATCTTTACTGTGTTTCCTTTACTTATTGCAAGTTAAGTTATATAATAGTGAGGTGTCTTCTATTATGATTTATGTATTGATGAATGTGATGCTTCTTGTCCATATTCTTTTATCGACTCTTCACTCCATAAACCTAAGGTCATGTTTGGAGGCGAAATTCATGAAGATCATAAAATCCGGGAAAATACATGGAAAATTCTATTTTTCCAGAAGACGAAGATTGCCAGAAGGGGAGTGGAGATGGGCCACAAGGGGCCCACACCACCCCCTAGCGCGGGCAGCCCTAGGCCACGCCAGCAGGTGGTGTGGCCGCCCTGGCCCACTCTAGGATCTCCCCTTTGGCGTATATTATCCCCACGAAACCCTAATACCAGGGGAGCAACCACAAATAGATTTCGCCGCCTCTGCAGGGCGGAAAACACCGAGAGAGAAAGATCTATCTAGCAGACAGAATTCTGCCGGGGGAATTCCTTCCCGGAGAGGCGAGATCGTCGCCATCAACACCACCATCAAGCTGGACTTCATCAGGATCATCATCATCATCACCACCATAATCTCCACCAGCACCATCATCACCACTTCATACCGCTATAACAATTGGGTTGAATCTTGCATAGTTCTTAGGGGAAACTTTCCCGGTGTTGATTACTCCTTGTAGTTGATGCTATTGAGTGAATCATTGAATTATCATTTATGTTCAGATTGTTACATAACATTATTTCATCTCTGATCTTGATCCATATGATGTCTTGTGAGTAGTTTGTTTGTTCTTGAAGACATGGGAGAAGTCATGTTGTTAGTACTGGAATTGTGTTGAGAAAGATTCAATAGTTTGATGTTTAAGTTGTGGTGTATTTCTTCTAGTGGTGTCATGTGAACATCGACTACATGACACTTCACCTATATGGGCCTAGGGGAATGCATTGTGTATTTGGCTACTAATCGTAGGGGTTGTCGGAGTGACAGAAACCTTAACCCCCATTAGGAAACCTTTGCACAAGGGATGTCAGGGTCTTAGAGTTTAAAGTTGTGGTTAGGTTTCTACCATAATTAATTTCTTGTACTTGCGGATACTTTAATTAACAAACATTCACATAAAACCCCTTGCAACATTTCGATATCACATGCAGAACCAGTTTCAACAATTTCACCCGAAACAATTTCGATGTCCATCGAAACAATTCCAGCGTTTTCATAATCTTTCTCTGGTATCTTATTTGCTCCAAATGGAGTTGGTATCCCTTAAGTGTGTCACCCTATGGTTCGCGAATAATGCAGACATGATCGAGACCTTTCTCTAATCAATAATCAACAGCGGGACCTAGAGATCTGTACTGACTCCCACACATTCAATGTCCATGTCCATGATTAAAAAACCTTGATCATCACTAGGAACCCTTTATTTGTTTATTAAACACACATGTATTAATGCTTCCAATTAAAACAATTAAAGGATGCAAAATAAATATTTATCATAAACATGGAATAAGATAATAACCACTTTATTATTGCCTCTCGGGCATATTCCCTTCAGTCTCCCACTTGCAATAGAGTCAAGAATCTAGTTTGTAAACTTGCGCATTCAACACCTATGGCTTTCTGGTGTTGTATATACGCGTTTGCTAGTGGTTAACATAATCTCCGGTTCTGACACTTTCAGGTCCATGTGTATATGCATGTCTTTGCGTCTCTACGCATCACTCATTCTCTAATGAGATGGCATTGTATAAATTTAGTCCTTTGGTGATACCTTTAGTTCCTTTGGGTTAATAACAAGTTGATATAATTGTCGCACAATATATCTTCATAGTACTAGCCCACTGTGAACCGCACCTAGTTTGATAACAAACTACTTAACCAAATTTCCTCCTTTGCTGCTACTATAGGAGTCATATACTTAGCCTTTTGTTGTAGTATCTGTCACAATGTATCAACTTTGGAACTCATCCGAATCCATCATGGAACCTAATTTCCATTACATTTTGCCACCCATAGTTTAAATTGAGATAAATTTAATTTGTATCTTGTGACAAACTAGTCTCAATGTAACATTTTACAATGAATTACTTTTAACTATTTGACACTTATACATGATATATTCTTAGCAGTTCAATATCTCATATATGTATGTCTGGCACAACCATTTTATCATTTCAATCTATCTATATAGACATTGATGCTAAATATTCCGATTTTGCCTAATTCTTTCATCGAAATCCAATTTTAATGAAATTCTTAATTCGTGTCAATAAAAGATACATCATTTCCAATCAACACCATGTCTTCTACATAATGTATTAGAAATATGTCTCAGCGCTCCCACTTAATTTCTTGCAAATGCAAGCATCTTCATCGTCTACGATGAAATTAAACCTTTAAACAGTTTCATCACGGTGAAGATTCTAACTCCGCTATCCTTACTTCAACAATTGAAGTTTGCATGCCCTTTTTAGCATCCTTTCATTTAACAAATCCCTTCAGACCATGTCATGTACACGTCCTAGGTAACCATTATATTAGAAGAACATTGTTTTGTTTGTTCAACTACCATATACCAAATTATATGTAGTGGTTGCTACATTAATCGGTCAAGACTAAATATCACTATGAAAGATCAAATCTTGTCATAGTCAACTCCTTGAACATTGTCATAAACTCCTTTTCGACATGTCGACTATTTCACAGATGTCAAACATCCATGTCTATTTCTTCATAGATCCAAATATGACCGATAGGCTTCATGCCTTTCTAGAGGGACTTCCAAGTTCAAAAACTTGATTTCTTGTGTATGGAAACTATCACGTAATTTTATGAAATCTAGTCATTTTATGGAGTCAGGGCCCATCATCCCTTCTTTGCATGCAGTCCGTTAATCATTGTCAAAACAATAACGACTTGTTTATCAAATCTCACTATTTGATTGTTACCCGACGCATATGGTTCAAATAGGAACTCTAATCTCCGAGATCACAACCTTTGTAATCGCGGGAGCCATGTGCATTGTGGCCACCAATCGGACACTTTCCGGCACTGCGCTACTTAGCACATATAGCTAAGGTTCAATAACCTTATCAAAGTTCTATTATCCACCCACTTAACTTTTCACGAAAAACTCCTTCTCAAGAACCTTCACGTTCCAAGCGATAAACTCTTTTATCCTCGGTGTTATGGAGGAATACCCAAAAAATTCTTTGGGATAACCTATAAAGACGTACTTATCCGACTTTGGTTGTAAACATTTTACTGATGCATAGCATAACAAAGTTTAAGAAAAGACAACTCAGGTTTTATCCCAAACCATAACCTTTATGGTGTCATTTCAACGGATCACGATGGTGCTCTTTTAAGTATAAAAAGCGGTAGTCTCTAAATCTTTAATCCTTAAAACATAATGATAGTTTTATAAATGACACCTTTGATCTTACCATGTCAAACAAGGTTCGATTTTATCTCTCGAACATACCATACTCCTATTGTTTATTGGGAAACACAAATACATGTAACAATTCCTCAAATCTTAGGTGTTTTGCTAAACATGTAACTCAAATATCTTCCTTTATGATCGAATCATAAATTTCTTTATTTTCTTGTAACAATGATTTTCCACTTCATCTTGAAAGTCTTTGAACAATTTTCAAATGTTTCATACTTCATCCTTATTTAGTAAATATATAGATATATTCACTCAAATTTTTGGAGAAATCATATCAAGCTGAAAGATCCACCACACATGGCTACATATAATGGACTATATACATCAACATGCACAATTTCCAATAAGTTAGTCACTCGTTCCCCTTTGGTCTATGAACGACAATTATCTCAAGGAAGTCTCACAAGCATCAATTGATCAAAATCGGAGACTCCAAAAATCCATCAACATGGAGTTTCTTCATGTTTTCTTTCCAATATAATTTAAACGGCGATGTCACTTTGTAAGTGATCTTTCAATCATTTGTCTTGCGAAATTTTAGCATTAGTTTTTATGGACGTGATTTCTCCAACAAGACTTGTAAAAGTTCATCCATCTTCTATGGAATACGATATTTATTTGAACAACCATTGTTCTCATAATACTAGAACAAAACAACAATTACTTAAAACAAATCTTGAAGGCAACTTTTGATGTCAACAAGAAACACAATAACAATTTATTTGTTTTTGATGAACACCATCACATATTGTCTTGCCAATTACTTAGGCCATTGTAGTTCATGAATTGCGTTTTTCTGTATGCCATTTTGCACCAACCAATTCGGTATCCAATACCCAAGAACCACATTGTTTAACAAGCAAAGAATACAACCATAACATATATATCATCTATATACCACAGTTGGTCACTTCCAGTCTTTTCTCTTTTCTGCCAAATCTTTTATAGATTCTCTTTCAGCATTTCCTTTTCTTCTAAAAGAATCTACCAACATCCATAGTGGGGCCATACACATGACACATAGTCCAAAGCGTGTATAGTCAAATACTAATACCTTTGGACTTACACTTTGAAGTTGATCACCATCATCAAATGTTCGGCATTCTTTCAAAAATCCATTCTTTAGTAATCTATTAGTGTAGTAAACATTTTACCTACATCTTATGTTCATCCTTATCATGACAACTTTCATGATCTAGATACTATAGCCTATAAGGACGAATCGTGAGTATAATGTCAGTTCCCAAAACCTTTTTGCGAGATTAGGACGCCTAGCGTCTCCAACTTTCACAAATTCTCATACAATATGAGAATGTCTATTTTTCCAAATTATACTCTATCATATTGCAACCATAAACATTGTTTCAGATATCATAATATCTTCCACACATGGTGGTTTCTGAAACAATTCTTTTAGCCCCCAGATAACCTCGATATTAATACAATATTTGAATATCAAGAATCATGGAGGCAAATATGATACTTTAGATACTAACATTGGAATTCTTACTCTTGATTTAATACTACTTATTAAACTTAATGGAGTAGATGGAGTTTGCTAAAAGTTTGCAATAGGACTTTTAAACTTTAATTTGACACTTAAAACAATATGATACCAGTTCGTAAAGTAAATATCCAGAATTCTATAGTTCCATTATCTCAATTAAAACTAAGCGCAAGGTAGTAAACAGATGCCAATGACTACAACAAATTATGCAAATTCAATTCGATTTTAGTTTATGATAAATTGAGTTCGACTAATCCAAATTACAAATGAACTCCCACTCAAAACCAACATCCCTCGAGTTGTTTTGGTGATTACATGAACCAAATCCACTACACCATGTCCGATCATCACGTGAGTCGGTGTAGCTTCAAAGGCGAGCATCTATATGGGCATCATATCTACCATATGACTCATCCTTAACCTTTCGGTCCATGTTCTGAGGACATGTCTATACATGCTAGGCTCTCTAAGTAAGAACCTTAGTACTCGCGTGTGTAAAACTGTCTTACACCCATTATACGAACATGGATTCAAGTACACCCGATCATCACGTGATGTTTTGAAGCGACAAAACATAAAATGGTGCATACTTAAGGAAGAACACATTTTTATCTTGCTAACTAAATGAGGGATCATCTTATAATGTTTCTAAAACACCAAACAAGCAGTATAAGATGGAAATATCATATGTGTAAAGTGAAATGATATGGTTCTCGCACTTGATCACTATCATGTGCATCGTGGTATGATCTTTATCATTCCTTTATGTGGAAGGCCAATGTCTATGGAACTTACACATTAGGTATGCTATAATTTCCAAGAGTATCAACTATACTTCAAATTATAACAATACCACATCATGACACTAGCCTAACAACAATCTAAACTAGACACCTCTTATTTATCAATTGCAAGTTTAAAGTGATTTAGGGCTTTCGAAGATAGAACCGGTCTTACCTACGAACATCAAACCACAATGATGATAACCAAATTATTAGCAACTCGTTGTAAATCAGATATTGACTATAGTAGGAGAGACAGCCACCCGCTAGCCACTCATTCAAAACTAGTTGCTTGTCAAGTGTGGAACAGGTCTCATGTGCGAGGACATGTAAAATTAGTCTGGGCTGCTTCATCCCACTATGCCAGCAATATCCAAAATACATATAAGATGCAATAACACGATCATCACCCCCACATACTCTTATGTGTTCTACCCGTCAAAAGCATCTACGCATAGATCAGGCACTGATACCACTGTTGGGTTTGCAACATAGAAAAAAATTCCTACGATGTGAACAACTAAGCACGAAGATCTATCTACCTAGATACAATGAACAGGTGGATATACATCCATAGAGAACATACCCTTGAAGAGCAAAAAAGCGTTGTTAACGAGTTTAAACTCGTGGATGATGTAGTCGTACACTTGACGATCTCAAGATCGTGATGAAGTCTAGCGAGTCCAGCACCAACATGTCCAGCAGGTCCAGCACCAGCAAGTCCAGCAAGTCTAGTACCAACAAGCCCAGCACCGCAAAGCAGCGGTGCATCCGTGATCACACACACGCCCGGTATCCCGACAACCTCCGCGTCCTTGCTCTAGTGGTGCAGTAGAAACAACAACTCCTTTCTAGATAAAGCCACCAGGAACATGTATCTCGCTAATCCAAGACCATCGAGAATAATTTCTAGAGGGGGAGAGAGATCCTTCACGAGGAGGTGTTGCAAGAGGAGAGGAGCCATGGGTCTCCTTTTATAGGGGGTGGGGCACAGCCCCATGGCCATGGCTGGACGGCCATGGAGGGTGCCCCCACCTCTCCCTCATTCATGTGGGTGGAGCTTCCACTAAGCCCACTCACATAAATTTCAACTCCACCCACTTGCATTTAATGTCCACTAAATTAAATGCATTTTTCTCTTTAAATGAAACACTTTTATTTATTTTATTCATAATTTTGCTAATTACTTTAATTAACAAACATTCACATAAAACCCCTTGCAACATTTTGATATCACATGCAGAACCAGTTTCAACAATTTCACTCGAAATAATTCGGGTGTCCATCAAAACAATTACAGCGCTTTCATAATCTTTCTCTAGTTTCTTATTTGCTCCAAATGGTGTCTTACGAGGGGTAACCTCAGCAATGTCCATGAGGAAGGACTTAGGGTTTCATGAAAAGAGAAGGCTACGGATTTCGTCGGATGTCAGGAGAACAATGGAGTCAAAGTCGCCTAAATATTCGATGTCTCGCACTGTTACAAATCGCTTGGGGATTGTTCCGTATCTCCTCACTTAAGCCTCTCCCATCCTATATATAATAGGCCAGGTCTCGAAGCTATATGCGGATAGGTTACATATACATGATTACAATACCAACTCAATGTCGTAGCTTTTTCTTCTTTCCTAATACAACTACACCCTTTGTCTGTTGCTCCTTTCGGGCTATCATCTTGACTCTTCATGGGACATAAACCTTTCTTCAGGCCTGGGTAGAAAATCATAGGTACCTAAGTAATCATACCTATGTCAGTAGCTCCCGCGACTCTACTTGAATCGTAGATTCGAGTTGAGTCTCAAAGATATGTTTAGTTCTTTTCCTTTGTTTTTACTACTTTTGGTTTCATAGGGATTTGGTACAACAAGCCTGGTGCATCCGACGGATCGGGAATCATTTAATTGCACCTGGGAAAAAGCATGGTTTTCCTACATCAAATTCAAGTCCCCCAGCCTAAACTCCTAAATTATTATTGGCATAATTTAGTTTGAGCCGCTAAGGTTTTACCGAATACTGAATCCCAGTTTTATTTTATCAGGTACCCAACGCGTCCGTCGGGATATTTCATCACGTCGTAGATACAGATATATTACTGGCAGAGCGCATTCTTGTGCGATTACCAGGCCACACAGGATGAATCCCAGGGTTTTACCTTCATGTTTTGAACACGACATTCAAAGTTTTGTCACGTTTGAGTGCGATTCGAGATTTTCTTATGTTTTGATTTTTGTCAGATGCCCTCCTGGGTTGCAAATATTTCTGAATTTTATCAGATATTTTGATACTTTGTGAGAGATCCCAATGGGAGTAGCCTTATGAGGATACATTAATGTAAAATTGATTGATTTTTAAGCGATGATTGTCTTTGCTTCTCATGCATGATTTTTTCTATTGGGTGCGCGCCAGCGCTCCCGATGGGAGTAGCCCCTGAGGCTATGTTTGGATGCATGTATCTAGACATAGGCTCATAATTGCTTATTAATTTGATTAAAAAATAAAATCCCCTGAATTGATATGAACAAGAACTAAAGGTACGAAAAACTTATCTTTATATATATATATATGGCACAACCGATGATACACTATTTTGGCAAATTGCCGCCTAGCCGTTGGCCTAGATATTCTGGCTTTAAAAGATGGACCATAGGCCTTATTGTATTGTAAGTAAACATAAAATCTTAAGCGTAAAAACGCCGTAGCTGTGCGACGTTCCATGGATTGGAATATTTGACTCCTGTCTTCTTGTCTTGTAGACGATATGCTCCTCCAGGAATACCTTCTATAACAATGTAGGGTCCTTCCCAAGGTGATTCTAGCTTTCGGTGGCCATCTTGCTTCAGGCACAGAACTAGGTCTCCTATTGCGAAGGATCTTGGACGTAATCATCGTCCATGATAATTGCGCAATTTTTGCTGATATATAGTAGCTCTTTGTAGGGTTTCATCTCGAGCTTCGTCGAGTGCATCAACGTCATCCTCGAGCGCTTCTCTTGATACCTCTTCATCATATGCACCTACTCTGGGAGATCCATCTGAAACTTCGACTAGAAGGACAGCTTCAGTGTCGTGGAGCAGAAAGAAGGGTGTTTCTTGTGTTGCAGTATTAGGGGTGGTTCGCAAACTCCACAAAACAGATGGTAACTCATCAACCCAGGCTCCTTTTGGTCTATTGAGTGGAGCAAGTAACCTTTTCTTGAGGCCATCAGTTACTAAACCATTGGCTTTTTCCACTTGTCCATTGGTTTGTGGATGAGCCACTAAAGCGTAGCTTACCTTGATTCCCATCTCCTCGCAGTATTCCTTAAACTCATTGGAGGTAAAGTTGGTTCCATTGTCTGTAATGATGTTATTGGGAATGTCGAAACAAAATACTATGGACTGCATAAAATTCACATCCGAAGATCCATCTTGAGTTGTGACCGGCATTGCTTCTAACCATTTAGTAAATTTGTAGTCTGCTACTAGCAAAAGATGTGTCCTCCTGGAGGGGCTTGTTGGTTTGCAGCCTGAAAGTTCCTGAGCGAGTGCATCACGATACCCAAGTTGCTTGAAATTGCCGCATTTCGCAAAGTTGGGCTGCCAACTACCAAGAGGGGCCATTTCGAGGCAAACTCATCTCACCCCTACCAAATTCAAACATTCCATTAAACTGCCCCGTGAAGTAGATGGCCGGGACCCACATGTCAGTATTATGTCCGTGACGTGAGCGCGAAAGCGGAAACCTGTTAGACAAATCGAGGAACTAAGTGGCTTGGTGCATTGGCCAATTTCATAAATCATCTCCCTATTTTCCCCTAGCACTGGCGGCGTCGAAATCCACCCTCCAAGCAGAATGATCCCTTCGGACATTTTACTTCCAACGCCAAGTTGCTGCGCCCATTCGCTGTTCCCGAGCTCCAATGACGCATGCCTCCGCCACCGCCGACGAGCTGAGTAGCACGGAGGATGGCAGAGCCTCCTACCGAGGAAGAAGTAGTTCTGACTAATTGCGGGTGATTTACCGCTATTTACACTAGGTGTGATCTGGGTTTAGATATTGTTTAGGATGGTTGCAATTTCGGTTGTGTTTAGTGCGAGTCCAAATTTTATACCTCATTTTATAATTGTCAAGTTTACTTAGGATTGTAATAATCTGCTGTAATTCGCAGTTGTAAGTTGTTTGAGGATTGTTAAAAACCTGGCATCTATCGGAATTACTACACGAACATGAAAAAATAGTTAAATTGTAAGAGGTACAACACACGATCTTCTGGAAGGGAGAATATCCATTGTATTACATGGGCATCGCATAGAACTTGCATAATCCATAAACATTCACTACAAAAAACTAAACACACAAAGAGCTGACCTGAAGAGAATACATCAGGAGCAGACCCACACGATCCATCAATATGACGGATAGCCATCGTAGTAATCGTAGTGGTTGTTACCATCCTCGTCATAAGGCGGCACCATCTCTAGCTCAGAATGCTCGTAAATTCTGCAATACTCCGCCAGCAATCTTACATGTTCGAAAGGACGGTCATTGATCCGTAATCCTCCTACTCCATACCCATATACAACCCTTGGCTCCTCTTCCCACACAAGAGCATCAAAGTTGTAAAGTCTAATCTCGGATAGGTCCACATAGTATATGCTGCCTGCCTGCACCGTGGATACCCTGGTGCTGTCGACGCGGATGCACCGATTGTGACCAACAAAGAGAGCACGACTTCCAATGCCCCTGACCGGCTGAAGGACACGGTTCTGGGTATCAACCCGGTAAACAACCAGCCTGCCGCCGTAGATCGGTCCACTCACAACGACCAACAGCTCTTCGTCAGACTCGACGAGGTAAAGACGATTCTCTGGGAACTGGCAGCCCGGAACAGGGCATGCAAGGTGGGATGCATCTCTAGGGTCCATGCGGAGCGCTACAGCTAGAAATCTCCATGAGCAGCACCACACATAGTCGAGAGGACAGACCCGTATCTGTCTGCGATGAAAATAGTACCGGCGTTTCACGAAGTCATACGGCGAGTATGACCCTTCACCAAAAACCAGGGGTCTCCCTTCCTCCGTGCCCTCATCTTCCCACCGAATGTTGTTGTGAAGATGGTTTCATGTAAACACCATCAACGACGGGAACATCGTCACAGCAATAGAAGCCACCTGCTCGATCGCTATCTCCACCCTCAAGTGCTTGATAGCACCCGAGAAGGGGTTGTACAACCGGGTCTTTTACGGTTGCACCCTCTGTCCAAGCACAAGAAGGCCGTCGGATGTGCTACCCACATAAAAGTACCTTCAAGAGGAGAAACAGAGATTCAGTAAAGGTAAACATAGCAAGATTCAATCAAAGTAAACCAACTAGTAGACGAAGAAAGTGAACTTGAAAAACAGATAGTATAGGAGGTGAATGCAAAAAAAGGATCATATATATACACATGAATATCAACAAAGCACCTGCGAATAACCCGTCTAATCTTCTTCTCAAGGTGGTGGCTAATTCTCACATTTAGCAACATGATGGCGGCATCGTCTACCAAATACTGATACGTCCATTTTGCATCACTATTCTATGTCATAATTCACTGTTATTCATTGATATATTTCGTATTGAGAGGTGATACTTATGATATTTCATTTGTTTTTGCATGGTTGATGACTTTTGGAGCATGGACCGCTGCAGTCAGGATTCTGATGGAAAAGGTGCTGTTTGGAGGCAAAATTCGTGAAGATCAGAAAATCTGGTAAAATATACAGAAAATCCTATTTTCCCAGAAGACGAAGGAAGCCAGAAGGGGGGCTGGAGATGGGCCACAGGGGGCCCACACCACCCCTTGGCGCGGGCCAGCCTAGGCCACACCACCAGGTGGTGTGCCACCCTGGTCCACCCCTGGCGCTCCCCTCTGGCGTATATTATCCTCCCGAAACCCTAAGACTCGGGGAGCGACCACAGAAAGATCCCACCGCCTCTGCGGGGTGGAAAACACCGAGAGAGAAAGATCTCTCTGGTAGACAGATTTCTGCCGGGGGAATTCCTTCCCGCAGAGTGGAGATCGTCGCCATCAACACCACCATCAAGCTGCACTTCATCGGGATCATCATCATCATCACCACCATCATCATCAGCAGCACCCTCACCATCATCTCCATATTGCTGTAACAATTGCGTTGAATCTTGCATAGTTCATAGGGGAAACTTTCCCGGTGTTGAGTACTATTTGTAGTTGATGCTATTGAGTGAACCATTGAATTATTGTTTATGTTCAGATTGTTATACATCATTATTCCATCTCTGATCATGATCCATATGATGCCTTGTGAGTAGTTCGTTTTGTTCTTGAGGACATGGGAGAAGTCATGTTGTTAGTAGTGGAATTGTGTTGAGAAAGATTCAATAGTTTGATATTTAAGTTGTGGTGTACTTATTCTAGTGGTGTCATGTGAACGTCGACTACATGACACTTCACCTATATGGGCCTAGGGGAATGCATTGTATATTTGGCTACTAATCGTAGGGGTTGCCGGAGTGACAGAAACCTGAACCCCCGTTAGGAAACCATTGCACAAGGGACGTAAGGGTCTTAGAGTTTGAAGATGTGGTTAGGTTTCTACCTTAATTACTTTCTTGTACTTAGGGATGTTTGCAAGGGGTATAATCACAAGTATGTATTAGTCCTAGGAAGGTCGATACATTACCACAGGTTCACCCACACAACACTTAGCAAGATAAAGAAGATTAATCAACTATATGAAGCGAAAGCACTTGACAGTCTTCCCATCTGTCCTCGAGAATGTTTGATCATCTTAAGTAATACAACCGGCTTGTCCTTTGCTGCATAAAGGATTGGGACACTTGCTGCATTTATTCCTACTATCTTTTGTTTACTCGTACTTTATTATTTGCATTATCAAAAACCCCTAAAAATCCGTTTGCTAAGTATTTGTAGAGAATTCCTGATCCATACCACTAGCCAACACCTTCTGCTCCTCGTTGGGTTCGACACTCTTACTTATGAAAAATACTGTGATACACTCCCTATACTTGTGGGTCATCAAGACTATTTTCTAGCGCCGTTGCCGGGGAGTGAAGCGCTATTGGAGAGTGGAACTGGTAAAGGAAACTTCTACTGTGAGTATTGTTTACTACTGCTAGTTGCTTTATTTTCGTTATGGATAATTCGCTGAGTTTCTTATTTGGTAATGCTACTACCACTGCTAAGGTAGTAGATAAGCTACCACCTGCTGAGAATGATGCTTTCAAAATACCTACAAGAATTATTGATCGTGTTATGGATAACTACTATGATGGGGATGGAACTATCCATCCCGGTGATCATTTGCTCTTTATACATGAATTATGCGGGTTGTTCAAGTGTGTAGGTATTACTACAAATCAAGTTAAGAAGAAGTTATTCTCATTATCACTGAAAGGAAGAGCTCAGGAATGGTATAAGCTACTGAAGAATGGTCAAGCTCTGGAATGGGAGGAAATATTGCCTCTCTTTTATTCAAAGTTTTATCCTCCTAGTGAGATTCATAAAGATCAGAATCAAATATACAACTTTTGGCCTCTTGATGGAGAGAGTACAACTCAAGCTTGGGGGAGATTGAAGTTACCAATGCTCAAATGTCCCATTCATGAGCTCCCCAACAATATTATTATCAATAACTTTTATGCAAGGTTTTCTCTTCATGATAAGGATTTATTGGACGCTTCTTGTGCTGGATCATTCACTCGCATGGAAGAAGAAGCTAAATGGGATCTTCTGGACCGTATTCAAGACAATGCTGAAGCTTGGGAGAATGACGAAGGTAGAAAGTCAGGTATAAATTATGATTATGAATGCATTGAATCTTTTATGGGAACTGATGACTTTCAAAATATTAAAAAAGCTTATGGTCTTGATTTACAAGTTATTACGGATTGCTTTAGGGCTTTTGCATATTGAAATTCCAAAAAAGGGGATGGAACAAGTACCATGAACCTTATAAAGATATTGTTGACTGTGTTCCTGTTGGGAGTGCTGAGTATTGCACTATTGATCCCATCTTACCTGAACCTTATATCGAGAAGATTCCCTACCCAGATAAGGTAAAGGATCATCCTATGATAACTAATGTAATCACCAAAAGTGAAAAGAGAACTGTAGAACTTGATGAACAAATAAACATTGAACCTATGGTAGCAATTGTGAAAGACCTTGTCACTAAAAGCATAGAAGATGGACACGTAATCTTTTGTGAGGATGCTTCTAATATTGTTTCACACCCCAATAGAACTAAAAAAGCTAGTGTCTCTGTGCTTTCTATTAGAATTGGTGATCATTTCTATTATAGTTTATGTGACATTGGTGCAAGTTCTAGTGCTATTCCTTATGAGATTTACAGAGAAATTATGCATGAAATCAGTCCCTGCGAATTGGAAGAGATTGATGTGGTTATTCACCTTGCTAATAGAGATACCATCTCCCCAATTGGTATTATACGAGATGTGGAAGTTCTTTGTGGTAAGATTAAGTACACTACTGATTTTCTAGTACTCGGTTCAGCTGCTAGTAAAACTTATCCTATTATTTTTGGTAGACCTTTCTTGAGTACTTGTGGAGCTATTATAGATTGCAAAAGGGAGAAAATCTTGACTAAGTTTGATGGGGAATCTTATGAGTTTAATTTCTCAAAATTCACTAAAGAACCTTGTGAAGAGGAAACCCATAATGAGGATTTTAGAGTTGAACAACTTGCTTCTATTTCTCTTGCTCCTAACAATGCTTTGCAGCAATTTATGGAAGATCATGAAAGTGAAATCTTCATGGAAGAAAGGAATGAGATTGACAAGATTCTCCGTGATCAGCCTAAGATGCTTAAACATAATTTGCCTGTAGAAGACTTGGGTACCATGTTGCCACCTAAAAAGGATCCGGTCTTCGATCTAAAACCTCTCCCTGATGATCTTAAATATGCTTATATTGATGATAAAAAAATATATCATGTTATTATTAGCGCTAAACTTTCAGGAAAGGAAGAAGAAAGGTTATTGGAGGTTTTGAGGAAACACCGAGGAGCTATGGGCTATACTCTAGATGATTTAGAAGGTATTTCACCAACTATATGTCAGCATTCTATCAACATAGAACCAGATGCAAAGCCAGTAGTAGAGCACCAACGACGTTTAAATCCTAAGATGAAGGAAGTGGTAAGGAATGAGGTATTGAAACTCCTTGATGCTAGTATTATTTACCCTATTGCTGAGAGTGAATGGGTTAGTCCTGTTCATTGTGTTCCTAAAAAAGGAGGTATTACCGTTGTTCCTAATGATAATGATGAGATTATTCCTCAAAGAATAGTAGTAGGCTATAGGATGTGCATTGATTTTAGAAAAGTCAATAAAGTTACTAAAAAATATCATTACCTGCTTCCTTTTATTGATCAAATGTTGGAAAGGTTGTCTAAAAAGACCCATTTTTGTTTTCTTGATGGTTATTCTGGTTTCTCTCAAATTGCTGTTAAACAACAAGATCAAGAAAAAAAACTACTTTTACTTGCCCTTACGGAACTTATGCTTACAAACGTATGCCTTTTGGTTTATGTAATGCTCCTGCTACTTTTCAAAGGTGCATGTCTGCTATCTTTCATGGTTTTTGTGAGGAAATTGTAGAAGAGTTCATGGGTGACTTTTCTGTCTATGGAACTTCTTTTGATAATTGTCTACACAACCTTGATAAAGTTTTGCAGAGATATGAAGAAACTAATCTTGTTCTTAATTGGGAGAAATGCCACTTCATGGTTAATGAAGGGATTGTCTGTGGGCATAAAGTTTCTGAAAGAGGCATAGAAGTTGATAGAGCTAAGGTTGAGGAAATTGAGAAGATGCCATGCCCAAGAGACATCAAAGGTATTTGTAGTATCCTTGGTCATGCTGGTTTCTACAGAACGTTTATTAAAGACTTTTCTAGGATATCAAAACCCCTCACTAATCTTCTTCAAAAAGATGCACCCTTCGTTTTTTATGATGATTGTAAGGGAGCTTTTGAAACTCTTAAGAAAGCTTTATCTACGGGCCCTATTGTTCAACCACCTGATTTGAGTTTACCCTTTGAAATAATGTGTGATGCTAGTGATTTTGCTGTAGGTGTTGTCCTTGGGCAACGAATTGATAAAAAGTTAAACGTTATTCATTATGCTAGTAAGACTTTAGACGCTGCTCAAAGGAATTATGCTACTACTGAAAAATAATTTCTAGCTCTCGTTTTTGCTTGTGATAAGTTTAGACCCTATATTGTAGACTCAAAAGTCACCATTCATACTGATCATGCTGCTATTAAATTCCTTATGACAAAGAAGGACGCTAAGCCTAGGCTTATTAGATGGGTGCTACTTTTGCAAGAGTTTGATCTACATATAGTAGATAGGAAAGGTGCTGAAAACCCTGTAGCTGATAATTTATCTCGATTGGAAAACATCTCTTTTGACCCTATGCCTGTTAATGACAGTTTCCCAAATGAGCAGTTAGCCGCAGTAGGGGTAAGCTCGCGAGGGAGCCCTTGGTATGCTGATTATGCTAACTTTATTGTCTCCAAGTATTTGCCTCCAGCTTTTACAACTCAGCAAAGAAGGAAGATCTTCTATGATTTGAGGCATTATTTTTGGGATGACCCACACTTATACAAAGGAGTGGATGGTATTATGCGAAGATGTGTTCCAAAATATGAACAAAAGGAGATATTGCGTAAATGTCATGGTAGTGCTTATGGAGGACATCATGCAGGACATAGAACTGCACAAAAGGTGCTACAATCAGGTTTCTACTGGCCTACCCTTTTTAAAGATGCAAAAAAATTGTTTTATCTTGTGATGAATGTCAGCGTGTTGGTAATATTTCTAGACGCAATGAAATGCCTATGAACTACTCTCTACTTATTGAACCCTTTGATTGTTGGGGATTTGACTTTATGGGTCCTTTCCCTCCCTCGAAAGGTTATACTCGTATTCTTGTTGATGTTGATTATGTTACTAAGTGTATAGAAGCCATTCCTACGAAGAGTGCTGACGGGGAAACTTCTCTAAAAATACTTAAGGATGTTATCTTTCCTAGGTTTGGAGTGCCTAGGTACCTCATGACTGATGGGGGTTCTCATTTCATTCACGGTGGTTTTAGAAAGACCCTTGCTAAATATGATGTTAATCATATAATTGCTTCAGCCTATCGCCCCCAAACTAGCGGGCAAGTAGAGTTATCAAATAGAGAAATTAAATCCATCTTGCAAAAGACTGTTAATAGATCTAGAAAAAACTGGGCTAAAAAGTTGAATGATGCTTTATCGGCTTATAGAACTACCTACAAAAATCCTATGGGGATGTCTCCTTATAAAATGGTTTATGGGAAAGCTTGTCACCTACCTTTAGTGTGGCGACCCCGGATTTTCACCCGAGATTACCAAATTATGCAAACCACCATGATCCCAAGATCAGTGCATCGTGGGGCATAACCGACATGATATCAAAATACACACATCCATTACAATACGGTACAATAGGTCTTACAATAATAGTCTTACAACTTTGCCTCCATGGGCACAAATAGATAATAGCAGCGGGTCATAATAATGCGGAGGACCCGAGTCAAGCCAAAGCCCAATAGGTGCCTGACTCAGAGAAACGCCCTAGTTCACAAAGTCGTCACCATACCCTCAATTGTCCTCCTCATCCTGCTCATAGTCTTACCAAGTTGATAGCCAGGGAACATTGCTAGTGAGTACTTTTGAATGTACTCGCAAACCACCATCCAAGGAACAATAGAAGTATACAATATGGCTTGGGGGTAGGATGGATCCAAGGAAGCTATTTGCCAAAATCTCTTGGAGATATACTCCCTACTCTACCAATTTTTGTTTACCAAACCTTTTTAGGGTAAGAAAATAGTTAGTACAACTTGAAATACTAGGCTGGGGTCAACCCTGTTATTCACTTCCACTGTGGTCATCCCATGACCAAAACTTCAACTAGGTCCGACCATCCCATGGCCCATCCTCCTTGCCCTTCGACCATCCCCTGGCTGAATCTCTTTTTAGAAAACCTTTTTATAAACCAAAACCAGCACCGCTCTATAGAAGTTTGTCCAACCCGTCCTTAACTATGGACACGGCTATTCGAATAGATTTACACTCTGCAGAGGTTGTACACTTTACCCACAAGATCCTATACATCCGCCGCGAACTGTCGCGGATCGTCATACATCAGTATGCGGGTTTCGGATAACCAGACAAGACCTTCAGGATAATCCCCTCTTAACACAAGCGCGTACCCTGTGGGTGTTAGTCCCCTCAAAACCGGGACATCGGGTACCGAGGACCAACCAGACGCTTTTTCCACTTCTCGAGTGTGCGCTTTCAATGAGGGGCCCATAGTAATGCGTGGAGGCCAGCAGACCCTTCGTTCCTTCTCCAGGTCGATGTCCCACATGGACCTTTATCGGAGAAGGCCCACCCTCCAGGGATCCCCGATCCCCTGTAGTAGTTGTGAGGCACTTGTATCAGAGAGAATCACTTTCGGGTCAAGCCCCTTCCCATATAGGGATAGTGTGGTTGCACGGGGTTACGTTGTTATAGCTAGACTGCAAAGAACTGGGTGCATTTTCGAAAACAATTTTTCCTCCATCTTCATCTTTGGTGCCTCCTCCAGTGGCACGAATACCAAAACATTTTAAAAGCTCCTCGACAAGTCCCACTTGCCTAGGTTTTCTATCAAAAACTTTTTATAAAACCATCTTGCCTTCGGGTTCCCAACCTAGAGTTTTTGTTAGGCTGAATCGGGGTTTCCAATGGGTTGTGGTATATTAGACCACCTTAACTACTAGGGTAGGAATAGGTAATCCAAGGGAGAGTACTTAGACAGTAACATAAGCATAAGTTTGGTGGAGCCAAACTAATACCATAATAACAATATAGCGAGTAAAACCAATGCAGTAGTAAAGTAAGTAACACGAAGTGCATGGAAAATAACATGGGACAAGTCTCATGAACTTGTAGGTGGCTTGCCCTGGTTGGCAGCTTGTTCCTGGTCCTCTTCCTCAAAATCCTCCCAAGTACCTTCCTCAAACTCGTTCTCATTCGTATCTATCGTCGAAAAAGGAATTTATAATCAGACCACTATACCAACCATCATCCAAAAACACAAACCATGCAATTAGTACAGATCAATTGCACAACTGAACCAAACCAACCAAACATCAATAGCTATTGATCCCAGCAGTACAAGGCCATTAGAAACAATCAAAAAGGTTTGATTAAACAAATTTGGTGATTTTTGTGATCAAGACTAGATTAGCACTCAAGCAGATTTTTCGACCAAGACCTGTTGGTGGAAAGTGACTACAACATACATATCTGCGTAGCTACAGAAAATACCAAGCTAACCCTACTGGTTTCACCTCTATACCAAAAAGGGTTGATTTTTAATAAATAAAATACTAAAAACAGTGTAGAAACTAGTACTAAAATCCCCAGGGCAAAACTATAGAGCCAAAAATTAAGCCCTTCTAGGAATAAGTAGTACTATCAGAGGCCTAACTCTGGGAGTTTGTTTCATCCCAAAATTAGCTTCACATCAACCTCTGGAAAATAAACAAGAACCCTCTATTCATAACTTGCAAAATTAAGAACAGAGGCTTCACACATCCAAAATGGATGATTCCAGTTTTGCTCAGTAGGCAATTGCACAAGCACCGTCTCGAACGTAGTTTCACAATTTTCTGAGCTCTAGAACTGAAACTATTGATTTAATACTCTAAACAGATACTATTTACCACAGAAATTCTCAGTAAAAATACAGACAAGCTTTAGACTAGCTACCAGGGACATGCAATAGGTAAATACTAGGGTTATTCTACAAAATTTTAATCAAGCCAGAACACTACACAAATTTTATTTGGTGGAAATAAAGCTACAGAACATTTTTCTGGGAATTAAAATGACCTAAAAAGAAAAGAAATGACAGTGCAGAGGCTGGGTCGCAGCCCGCTACAGAGCTGGGCTGGCCCGCGTACACGGTGGCCTACACAAGAGGGCTGGGGATTCAAATCCTGCAGCAGGGCCCACGTGTCATCGGCACAGGGGGGTGAAGTGGTACCGGGCGATGCTGGTCGTTGGATTAAAAGACAGATCGACGGCTAGCAGCTTGTCTTCCTCTAGGGACAGAACGCCGGTGAGCAAACCCTAGCTCGATCGTGCTGGGGCTCGGGGTGGCTCACCTAGGGGCGGAGAAGGGTCGATGACGGTGGCGTTGGAGGCGGTCGTCGATGCGGATCTAAACAAGGGGCGGCTGAGGCGATTTCGGCTGCTGGCGGGGTCGGGGACATCCTCGGCTCCTCGGTGTCTGCGGCGTCCTCATGGCTCCGGTGATCCTGGCCAAGAGGGCAGGAGAGTAAGCGGTTAGACGCGGTGTGGGGAAGGGATTGGAGTGACGGTAGGGCAGAGAGATGGGCGGCGACAACCACCTAGACCATGCTCGACGGTGCCGTGTCGGTGCGGCGGTGGCGAGAGCAGCAGGGGGCCGAGCGGGCTCAGCTCTGCTCTGGCGGTGGAGTGGGGTGGCAAAGAGGGAAATGAGGTGGGTTCGCGGAGGTTGGGGTGGCCTAGGGGATTTAAAGCCAGTGGGGTGCACCCACGATGCACTAGGTGTAGAGGAGGGTGGTGAGACAGGGGGAGCGGCCTGGGAGTGGCTGGGAGCGGCGGCGGGGTCCATATCTGCGTGGGAGGGCTGCTGCGAGCGTCTGGTTGCGTCACTGGCCTCGGGAGTGCGCGTGGCAGAGAGAGAAGTGGTGCACGCGAGGTGCTCGCGTGCTGTCACGCGTGATAGGTCACGAGGCAGTAGGGTGGGGGGAGAGGTCATGTCGAGGTAGAGGGCAGTGTCGAAGCGTACCGAGCAAGCGGGGGAGCGGCATGGCACGCGCGGCGCTCTGCCGACGTGGCCGACACGGGTTGGGGGTGGTCGGGGCCGCGTGTGAGAGCGAGGAGAGGTGGAGTATGGTGGCAGGGCTCTCTTCGGTCCACCGCACGATTTTTGCACCAAGAGAAGGAAGAGAGGGAGCGGGGTCGGGGGTGATCTGCTGAGGTGGACGCCGGCGATTGGGGGTGGCTGGGCGCGCGTGGGAGAGAGAGGGAAGGGTGGAGGGAGTGCCTGGCGAGTTGGGGCTGTCCGTGGTGGGGCCAGATGGGACAGGAGGGAGGGAGAGGCTGCTGATTTTCGAGGTGGGCAAGATCTTCAATGATCTCACTTGTCTCTCCTCTTTGAAGTGTGCTGGCGCGTGCATGTGACCTGGTTGTGTGCAAGGTGGTAGCCCGGGTGGTGTTGCATCGTGCCAAGGCCAGAGAGAGGGTGTGGCATGGGCAGGGAAGAGGGAGAGGGTTTTGGGGCGATCTAGAGTGGTGTTGATGAGGTGGCAACTTTGGGAGCTTGCAATTTCGAGCTAGGGCCACCTATGGTAGGGGGAAGGGTATAGGGTGGTAGAGGGTGACTTAGTGATCATGCTTAGGCCTTGGTTGATCCTTGGATCACAGCCAGATGCTCACAAGGGCCAACCAAACTTTGGACAAAATAAGGGGGGTCATTCCCTAAGTGACAACTAGTGAGGTAACACTCACATGCAAAAGGCTAGGGCGTGTGGTTTTACCAGGACTAAGGGGTGGTTCTCAGGTACTAGTAGCATAGTACTACTTGGTACTCTTGTATGGTAAATGTTGGGTCCGCAACATAGAAAACAAAAAATTTCCTACGGTGTGAACTACACGCCAAGATCTATCTACTAGGTACAAAGCAACGGGTGGACATACATCCAATGAGAACTTACCCTCTTAGACAACGAGCTTTGTTAACGGGTAGGAACTCGTGGTTGATGTAGTCGTACACTTGCCGATCTCAAGATCGTGATGAAGTCCAGCAGGTTTGGCTCCAGCACGTCCATCAGATCCAGCTCCAGCACCTCCAAGTCCAGCACCGCAAAGCAGGGGTGCATCCATGATCGCACACACGTCTGGTACCCCGACAACCTCCGTCCCTCGCTCCAGCAAAGCAGCGGAAGCAGCAACTCCTTTCCAGATAAAGCCACCGGGAACATGTATCTCGCTAATCCGAGACCATGGGAAAATAATACTAGAGGGGGAGAGAGATCCTTCACAAGGAGGTGTGTGTGAGAAGTGAGGAGGGGTGGCCTTTTATAGGAGGAGGGGGGTTCCCCTCCTTCATGGCCGGCACATGGAGGGGGTGACCCTTCACCTCCTCCATTCATGTGGTGGTAACCCCTCCACATTAAAATGCCCCTTCACATTCTCTTTTAAAGTCTCCGCTTGAAATGCATTAAATTTCTCCAAATTTAATGCTCTCTCATTTAATAAAACTCTTTTATTATTTTTATTCAGAATTTTGTTAATTACTGTAATTAACAAACATTCACATAAAACCCCCTGCAACATTTCAATATTAAATGCAGAACCAATTTCAGCAATTTCACCCAAAACAGTTTCGGTGTCTAATGAAATAATTCCAGCGCTTTCTTAAATATTTATCAGAAACATATTTTCTCCAAATGGTGTCGGTATCCCTTAAGTGAGTCACCATACGGTTCGCGAATAATGCAGACATGATCGAGACCCCTCTCCGATCAATAATCAGCAGCGGGACCTGGAGATCCATACTGACTCCCACACATTCAACGATGACTTCTGTGATCGTGAGAACCTTTAACGTTAGTAACTAAATCCCTTTGTCCCGCGATATATTACATGTACGAGATTCGATCATTGGTATCTCCATACCTAGTTTGATCTCGTTACCGACATGCACTCTTTTCTCGTTCCCGTGATATAACATTCTAGTGATCATATCACTTGCTTGCAAGCTATCTTAATGTGATATCACCGAGAGGGCCCAGAGTATATCTATCTGTCATCGGGATTGACAAATTCCACTCTTGATCCATGAGCCTCAACATAACACCTTCGTAGCACTGAACCCATCTTTATAGTCACCCTGTTACGGTGTGACGTTTGATGTTATCAAGATACTCTTCCGGTGTTAGCAATTAACATGATCTCATGGTCTAAGGATAAAGATTACTTTGTATGATGTTATAGCAATATAAACATAATGACTTGATCGTAATGCTATACTTTGGATGAATGTTCATCACATCATTCCACCAATGGTGTGACCTTGTTATTAACAACATCCAATTTCCATGATCAGGAAACCTTGATCATCTTGTTAATCAACAAGCTAGTCTATAAGAGAGGCATAACTAGGAACCCTTTTTGTTTATTAGACACACATGTATTGATGTTTCCGATCAATACAATTATAGCATGCAAAATAAACATTTATCATAAACATGGAATAAGATAATAACCACTTTATTATTGCCTCTCGGGCATATTTCCTTCAGTCTCCCACTTGCACTAGAGTCAATAATCTAGTTTGAAAAACTTTGCGCATTGAACACCTATGGCTTTCTGGTGTTGCATATACGCGATTGCTAGTGGTTAACATAATCTCCGGATCTGACAGTTTCAAGTCCGTGTGTATTTGCATGTATTTGCGTCTCTACGCATCAGTCATTCTCAAATGAGATGGCATTGTATAAATTTGGTCCTTTGGTGAGACCTTTAGTTCGTTCGGGTTAAAATATGTTGATATTATTGTCACACAATATATCTTCATAGTATTAGCCCACTTTGAACCACACCTAGTTTGATAACAAACTACTTAACACAAATGCCCTCCTTTGCTGCTACTATAGCAGTTATATACTTAGCCTTTTGTTGTAGTATCCGTCACAATGTCTCAACTTTGGAACTCATCCAAATCCATCATGGAACATCCTTTCCATTACATTGTGCTACCCATAGTCTAAATTGAGATAAATTTAATTTGTATCTTGTGACAAAACTAGTATCAATGTAACACTTTACAATGAACTACCTTTAACTATTTGTCACTTATACATTATATATACTTAGTTCTTCCAAAGCTCATAAGAATATCTTTACTATTGTCCAATGATCATCTTATGAATCATTCTGGTATATGCTCATAACATTTTGAGCATAGGACATTCTGGATATATACATATCATGGTATAATCGATCAAAATCTTCATGTGATTTTACTCACCAAGTGTTGAAACACTTGAATTTTGATACAATCCTTTCCATGCAGCAAGAACCTTTCTTGTTGTTTCCATATTGAACCCTTTCAATATCTCATATATGTATGTCTGGCACAACCATATTAGCGCCTTAATCTATCCATATAGATATTGATGCCTAATATTCCGGGTTTGCCCGAGTCTTTCATCGAAATCTTATTTTAATGAAATTCTTAACTTGTGTCTATACAAGATACATCATTTCCAATCAACAATATGTCCTCTACATAATGTATTAGAAATATGCCTCCGTGCTCCCACTTAATTTCTTGCAAATGCAAGCATCTTCATCATCTCCGATGAATTTAAACTCTTTTAATAGTTTCATCATGGTGAAGATTCCAACTCCGCTATGCTTACTTCAACTATTGAAGTTTACATGCCCTTTTAGCACCCTTTGAATTAACAAAACCCTTCGGACCATGTCATGTACATGTCCTAGGTTACCGTTCTATTAGAAGAACCTTGTTTTGTTTATTCAACTACCATATACCAAATTATATGTAGTGGTTGCTACATTAATCCGCCAAGACTATATATCGCTATGAAAGATCAAATCTTGTCATAGTCAACTCCTTGAACATTGTCGTAAACTTCTTTCCGACATGTCGACTATTTCATAGATGTTAAACATCCATGTCTTATTTCTTTATAGATCCAAACACGACCGATAGGCTTCACGCCTTTCCGGAGGGTCTTCCAAGTTCAGAAACTTGTTTTCTCGTGTATGGATACTATCACGGATTCTATGACTTCTAGTCATTTTATGGAGTCAGGGCCCATCATCGCTTCTTTGCATGTAGTCGGTTCATCATTGTCAAAACAATAACGACTTGCTTATCAAATCTTACTATTTGATTCTTACCGACCCACACGGTTCTATAGGAACTCTAATCTCCGAGATCACACCTTTTGTAATCACGAGAGCCATGAGCATTGTGGCCACCACCGAGACACTTTCCGGTACTGCGCTACTTAGCACATATAGCTAAGGTTCAACAAACTTATCAAAGTTCTATTGTCCTCCCACTTAACTTTTCACGAAAAATTCCTTCTCAAGAAACTTGACGTTCCAAGTAACAAACTCTTTTGTCCTCGGTGTTATGGAGAAATTCCCAACAAATTCTTTGGGATAACCTACAAAGACGTGCTTATCCGACTTTGGTTGTAAACATTTTACTTATGCATAGCATACCAAAATTTAAGAAAAGACAATTCGGGTTTTATCCCAAACCATAACTCATATGGTGTCATTTCAATGGATCACGATGGTGCTCTTTTCAGTGTAAAAGCGGTAGTCTCTAAATCTTCAATCCTTAAAACATAATGGCAGTTTTATAAATGACACCCTTGATCTTACCATGTCAAACATGGTTTGATTTTATCTCTCGAATATGCCATACTCCTATGGTTTATCGGGAAACACAAATCATGGAACAATTCCACAAGTCTTAGGTGTTTTTTCTAAACATGTAACTCAAATATCTTCCTTTATGATCGAATCATAAACTCTTTATTTTCTTGTTACAATGATTTTCCACTTCATCTTGAAAGTCTTTGAACAATTTTCAAATGTTTCATATTTCTTCCTTATTAAGTAAATATACAGATATATTCACTCAAATTTTCGGAGAAAGCATATGAAGCAAAAAGATCCATCACATATGGCTACACATAATGGACTATGCACATCAGCATGCACAATTTCCAATAAGCTAGTCATTCGTTCCTCTCTGGCCTATGGACGGAGTTTCAATTATCTCGAGGAAAGTCTCACATGCGTCAATTGATCAAAATCAAAGACTCCAAAATCCCATCAACATGGAGTTTCTTCATGTTTTCTTTCAAATATAATTTAAACAGCGATGTCACTTCATAAGTGATCTTTCAATCATTTGTCTTGCGACATTTTAGCAATAGTTTTAATGGATGTGATTTCTCCAACTAGACTTGTAAAAGTTCATCCATCCTTTATGGAATACGGTAATTATTTGAACAGCCATTGTTCTCATGATACCGGAACAAAATAACAATTATTTAAACAAATCTTGAAGGCTTGGTTTGATGACAACGAAAAACACAATAACACTTTATTTGTTTTTGATGAACATCATCACTCATTCTTTTGCTGGTTACTTAGGCCATTGTAGTTCATGAATTGCGTTGTCCTGTATGACACTTCATACCAACCAATTCGGTATCCAATACCGGTATCCAATACCTAAGAACCACATTGTTTAACAAGCAAGGAATATAGCCATAACATGTATATCTTCTATATACCTAAGTTGGACATCTCCAACCTTTTATTTTCTGCCAAATATTTTATAGATTCTCTTTCAGCAATTCCTTTTTCTTTTAAAAGAATCTATCAACATCAATAGTGGTGTCATTCACATGACACATAGTACAAAGCGTATATAGTCAAATACTAATACCTTTGGACTTGCACTTTGAAGTGGATCACCATCATCAAATGTTTGGCATTCTTTCAAAAATCCATTCTTTAGTAATCTATTAGTGTAGTAAACATTTTACTTACATCTTCTATTTATCCTTATCATGACAACTTTCATGATAAAGCTACTATAGCTTATAAGGAAGAATCACGAGTATAATATCAGTTCCCAAAACCTTTTTGGTAGATTTGGATGCCTAACATCTCCATCCTTCACAAATTCTCATACAATATGAAAACATGTATTTTGCTAAATTATACTCTATCATAATGCAACCAAACACATTGTTTCAGATATCACAATATCTTTCACACATGATGGTTTCTGAAACAATTTCCAGCTCCAATATAATCTTGATATTAAAACAACTTTTTGAATATCAATAATCATGGAGGCAAACATGATACTTTAGATACTAACATTGGAATTCTTACTCTTGTTTTAATACTACTTATTAAACTTCATGGAGTAAATAGAGTTTGCTGAAAGTTTGCAGTAGGACTTATAAACTTTAAATTGACATTCAAAACAATACGATACCAGTTCATAAAGTAAATATCCAGAATTCTGTAGTTCTATTATCTCAAATAAAACTAAGCATAAGGTAGTGAACAGATGCGAATGACTACAACAAATTATGCAAATTCACTTTGATTTAGTTTATGACAAATTGAGTTCGACTAATCCAAATTAGAAATGAACTCCCACTCAAAAACGACATCCCTCGTGCCTTTTTGGTGATTACACGAACCAAATCCACTACACCAAGTCCGATCATCACGTGAGTCGGTGTAGCTTCAAAGGCGAGCATCAATATGGTCATCACATCAACTATATGACTCATGCTTAACCTTTCGGTCCGTGTTCCAAGGCCATGTCTGTACATGCTAGGCTCGACAAGTAAGAACCTTAGTATTCGCGTGTGTAAAACTGTCTTACACCCGTTGCATGAAAGCGTAGAGTTGAGAACACCCGATCATCACGTGATGTCTCAAAACACGATCCATAGAACGGTGCATACTTAAGGAAGAACACATTTTTATCTTGATATCTAAAAGAGGGATCATCTTATAATGCTACAGAAAGCGCCAAACTAGCAGTATAAGATGCTAACATCTAATGTGTAAAGTGAGATGATATGGTCCATGCATTTGATCTCTATCACTTGCATCGTGGTATGATCTCTATCGTTCCTTTGTGTGTAAGGCCAAGGTTTATGGAACTTACACGTTGAGTGTGTTGTAAGAGTATCGATCATACATCTACTTACAACAATACCATATCAATACACTAGCCCAACAACGATCTAAACTAGATGCCTCTAATTTATCAATTGCAAGTTTTACGTGGCTTAGGGCTTTCGGAGATAGAACCGTTCTTACCTATGAACATGAACCAACAAGGATAACTAAGTTATTAGCAACTCGTTGTAAATCAGATATTGACTATAGTAGGAGAGACAGACACCAGCCAGCCACTTATGCAAAACAAGTTGCATGTCAGTCGTGGAACCGGTCTCATGTACGATCACATGTAAGGTTGGTCCGGGCCGCTTCATCCCACTATGCCACCAATATCCAAAATACATGAAAGAAGCAATAACATGATCATCATCGCCCACATATAAACATATGTGTACTACCCGTGCAAAGCACCTACGCATAGATCAGGCTCTGATACCACTGTTGGGTCCGCAACATAGAAAACAAAAAATTTCCTACGGTGTGAACTACACGCCAAGATCTATCTACTAGGTACAAAGCAACGGGTGGACATACATCCAATGAGAACTTACCCTCGTAGACAACGAGCTTTGTTAACGAGTAGGAACTCGTGGTTTATGTAGTCGTACACTTGCCGATCTCAAGATCGTGATGAAGTCCAGCAGGTCCGGCTCCAGCACGTCCATCAGATCCAGCTCCAGCACCTCCAAGTCCAGCACCGCAAAGCAGCGGTGCATCCGTGATCGCACACACATCAGGTACCCCGACAACCTCCTTCCCTCGCTCCAGCAAAGAAGCAGAAGCAGCAACTCCTTTCCAGATAAATCCACCGGGAACATGTATCTCGCTAATCCGAGACCATGGGGAAATAATACTAGAAGGGGAGAGAGATCCTTCGGGTGGCCTTTTATAGGAGGAGGGGGGGTGCCCCTCCTTCATGGCCGGCGCATGGAGGGGGTGACCCTTCACCTCCTCCATTCATGTGGTGGTAACCCCTCCACATTAAAATGCCCCTTCACATTCTCTTTTAAAGTCTCCACTTTAAATGCATTAAATTTCTCCAAATTTAATGCTCTCTCATTTAATAAAACTCTTTTATTATTTTTATTCAGAATTTTGTTAATTACTTTAATTAACAAACATTCACATAAAACCCCCTGCAACATTTCAATATTACATGCAGAACCAATTTCAGCAATTTCACCCGAAACAGTTTCGGTGTCTATTGAAATAATTCCAGCGCTTTCTTAAATCTTTATCTGAAACATATTTGCTCCAAATGGTGTTGGTATCCCTTAAGTGTGTCACCCTACGGTTCGCGAATAATGCAGACATGATCAAGACCCCTCTCCGATCAATAATCAGCAGCGGGACCTGGAGATCCATACTGACTCCCACACATTCAACGATGACTTCTGTGATCGTGAGAACCTTTAACGCTAGTAACTAAATCCCTTTGTCCCGCGATATATTACATGTCCGAGATTCGATCATCGGTATCTCCATACCTAGTTTGATCTCGTTACCGACATGCACTCTTTTCTCGTTCCCGTGATATAACATTCTAGTGATCATATCACTTGCTTGCAAGCTATCTTAATGTGATATCACCGAGAGGGCCCAGAGTATATCTATCTGTCATCGGGATTGACAAATTCCACTCTTGATCCATGAGCCTCAACATAACACCTTCGTAGCACTGAACCCATCTTTATAGTCACCCTGTTACGGTGTGACGTTTGATGTTATGAAGATACTCTTCTGGTGTTAGCAATTAACATGATTTCATGGTCTAAGGATAAAGATTACTTTGTATGATGTTATAGCAATATAAACATAATGACTTGATCGTAATGCTATACTTTGGATGAATGTCCATCACATCATTCCACCAATGGTGTGACCTTGTTATTAACAACATCCAATGTCCATGATCAGGAAACCTTGATCATCTTGTTAATCAACAAGCTAGTCTATAAGAGAGGCATAACTAGGAACCCTTTTTGTTTATTAAACACACATGTATTAATGTTTCCGATCAATACAATTATAGCATGCAAAATAAACATTTATCATAAACATGGAATAAGATAATAACCACTTTATTATTGCCTCTCGGGCATATTCCCTTCAGTAAAAAGGGTGAAGTATTTAATCAAACCATGGCTCCAAAGTTGGAAGAAAATTATATCTCTATGAGTTAGCCACATATAAGTTGGGTGGGGTGACTAACTAGTATGACCCTTAGTGGTCATGCAAGCATGTAACTTAGCAAACAACACTACCCAAAACAACACAAGTGATCAAACAATCTAATATAGCTAGGCAAATATGCACATAAGTAGAAAAGCTTTATTTCCTCCTACTTTCTAGATTCCCAACCTTCAACAAACATGGATGCAGAAAATGGGATGTTACAAACCTTCCCTCCTTAAAAGAATCTCGTCCCAGGATTCGCTGGTTTTGCTGTCAGGAGATGGGGGACTTCCTTCTGGAGAAAATCCTCTCGTTCCCAAGTGGCTTCGTCTTCCGAATGGTTACTCCACTGAACCTTGTAGAAGTTTATGTTCCGATGCTGGGTGAGCCTATTAGCTTTCTCTAGGATTTTGACAGGTTAGATCACGGTTGAGGTCAATGGCTTGATAGTCAATCTCCTTGAACGTTTCGGGCTTGTTGGATGTCTGGAGGCACTTCCGGAGTTGGGACACATGAAAGACATTATGGAACTCTGCCAATTCCTTGGGTAGTACTAATTGGTATGACACCTTTCCTCGTTGGGCGCGGATCTTGAAGGGCCCAATATATCTAGGAGCGAGCTTCCCCATTTCATGAAACCTCTGCATTCCCTTTAGAGGGGAGATGTGAAGATACGCAAAGTCGCCCTTGTTGAAACTCACTTCTCGGCGTTTGGTGTCGGCATAGCTTTTCTGACGAGATTGGGCAGCTCTCAAGCGATCACGGGCTAGCTGTACTTGCTCTTCTGCGGCCTTGATCACATCAGGGCTGAAGATTTGGCCCTCTCCGGTCTCAGTCTAGTTTAGAGGGGTTCTACACTTCCTTTCGTAGAGGAACTGTAAGGGGGCCATCTTTAGGCTGGCTTGATAGCTGTTATTGTAGGAGAATTCTGCGAAGGGCAGACAGTCCTCCCACTTGGATTCGTAGGATAGGACGCAGGAGCGAAGCATATCCTCCAGGACTTGATTTACTCTCTCTGTTTGTCCCCCGGTTTGTGGGTGATAGGCGGTGCTAAAGGATAGAGTGGTACATAAGGCCTCATGTAGCTTATTCTAGAAGCGGGAGGTGAACTGCGGTCCTCTATCCGACACGATCTCTTTGGGGACTCCATGGAGACTGAAGATTCTGGAAATATACAGTTCCGCTAACTTCTTTCCATTTCCATTGATGGTTATTTTCACAGGGATAAAATAGGCGACCTTGGATAGGTAGTCGACTATAACCCAAAATGAGTCGTGGCCTCTGCTGGAGGTAGGTAATCCTGTGATAAAGTCCATCCCAACCTTTTCCCATTTCCACTCCAGAATCTTCATGGGTTGCAGCAATCCAGTGGGTCGCTGGTGCTCAGCTTTGACTCTCTGGCATATGTAGCACTTAGCCACGAACAAAGCGATTTCGCGCTTCATTCCATGCCACCAGAACTGTTCTTTCAGGTCCTGATACATCTTGGTGCTACCGGGGTGGATGGAGTAGAGTGTCTTGTGGGCTTCCTTCATAATCATCTGCTTCAAGCCATGCTCGCTGGGCACGCAGATGCGCCTTCTGTACCATAGTACACCCCTGTCGTCAACTTTAAATCCGAGGATGGTCTCTCTCTCCATTCTTCTTTTAATGCCTTCAATACTTTTGTGACCTTTCTGAGCTTCTTTGATTTGGTCTAAGAGGGTCGGCTTTAGCTCCAGATGGGCTAACAATCCATGGCTGACTATCTTGAGTCTGAGCCTTTCTAGTTCTTGATTTAGTTCTGGTTGCTCTTTCAATATCATAGCATTCAGGGAACATGGTTCCCGACTAAGGGCGTCGGCTACGACATTAGCCTTGCCCGGGTGATAGTGAATGCCAAGATCGTAGTCCTTTATCAGCTCAATCCATCTTCGCTGCCTCATGTTCAACTCTTTTTGGGTGAAGATGTATTTCAGACTCTTGTGATCTGTGTAGATCTCGCAGCAATTCCCCATCAGATAGTGGCGCCAGGTCTTAAGTGCATGAACCACTGTTGCGAGCTCCAGGTCATGGGTGGGGTAGTTCATCTCATGAGGCTTTAGCTGTCTAGATAGATAGGCGATGACCTTGCCTTCCTGCATCAGCACACTCTCGAGTCCTAACTTGGAGGCATCGCAGTAAACCTTAAAGCTTTTGGTGATATCCGGCATGGTCAGGACAGGGGTAGACACTAGTCTCTTCTTGAGTTCCTAAAAACTCTCTTCACACTTCTCAGTCCACTTGAACTTCTTGTCCTTCTTCAGCAGTTGTGTCATTGGCGTTGTGATACTTGAGAAACCTTCCACAAATTTACGGTAGTATCCGGCTAAACCCAGAAAGCTTCGGATTTCCGAGGGGTTTGTGGGGTCTTTCCATTCCAGAACCGACTTAATTTTGGTAGGGTCGACTGAAATTCCTCCGTCACACAGGATGTGGCCAAGGAATCCAACTTCCTTTAACTAGAACTCGCACTTTCTGAACTTAGCATACAGTTGATGCTCTCGGAGGGTCCCTAGTATGACTCTCAGTTGCTGCTCATGCTCGGCTTCAGTCTTGGAGTATATGAGGATGTCGTCGATGAACACTACGACGAACTTTTCCAGGTAGGGCACGAATAACTTATTCATGAGATTCATGAAATAGGAAGGGGCGTTGGTTAAGCCAAAGGACATGACGACGTATTCATAGAGACTGTATCGGGTGGTAAAGGCGGTCTTGGGGATGTCTGATTCTCGGATCTTGAGTTGGTGGTATCCGGTGCGGAGATCTATCTTGGAGAAGATTTTGGCCCCATTTAACTGGTCAAACAGATCTTCGATCTTGGTTAAGGGATACTTGTTTTTGATTGTGAAATCATTGAGTTTCTGGTAGTCCGTCACTAGTCGGGTGGTTCCATATCTTTTATCCACACAGAGAACGGGCGATCCCCAAGGGGAGGCACTCGGCTGTATGTGATCCTTGCGTTCCAGGTCGTCCAACTGTTTCTTCAACTCGACCAATTCTTCGGGGTTCATATGATAAGGCCTCTGAGCTATGGGGGATGTTCTGGGGACTAGCTCTACGATGAACTCGATATCCCTGTCAGGGGGTATACCGGGAAACTCCTCCAGGAACACATCTGGATATTCACAGACTACCGAGACTTGATCTAGGGTAGGTCCGGCTATACTCTTCTGGCAATAGATCCGGGATGAGGGCACAGTTGCCTTATACTCGACTTGAACTCCTTCACTACTTGTCAAGGATATGGACTTTCTGACACACTCAATGATTCCATGGTACTTGGTCATCCAATCCATTCCTAGGATCACGTCTAGACCTTGGGTTCCCATAACTATTAGGTCGGTCGTGAAGGTTTTACCATGTATAACTATGGGGATATCTCGGCAGACGGATTTGGTTTTGGCCGTAGAATCGGGTATTTGTACTAGCATGAGCCTGCTCAGTTGACTAGGTTCCATCCCAATTCTTTCAACAAACGGCTCCGTAACAAATGAATGCGAGGCCCCAGAGTCAAATAGTACTGTAGTAGGGATGGAGTTGACAAGGAACGTACCCAGAACAATGTCAGGAGACTCCGAGGCTTCCTCAGCAGTGATATGGTTCAGATGTCCTCTGGTCGCATCGGCAGGCTTCTTGGGTGCGGCACCCTTAGCTAGGGCTCGCCTGGCGTGGCCTTGATTCAGGCGGGCTGCATTAGGGCGGGGTGCATTGTCCTTCTTCCTCTCGGGGCATTCACGGGAGAAGTGCCCCACTTGACCACAGTTGAAGCAGCCAGCCGTATTGGGGTGGGCATTGGTGTTGACAGGACCTCTTGGGGCGTGTCTTGGGTATCCACCTCCAGGGCGAGGGTTGTTATAGTTACGATTGGGGTTGTTGGTGCGCGGACCATAGGACGGAGTTCTCTACGGTGGGGGTGCAGGCCTTGAGGGTGGCATGCTTCGCGACCTCTGTCCACTAGGTCCTCCCTGTTGCATCATCCGGCACTTGTGATTCTCAATCACTCCTTTGCGCTTGTTCTCTACCAGTATGGCGGCATCAACGAGGGCATCCAGCTCCTGGAATCCCTGGGCTACTAAGTGGCACTGCAGTTCATCCTGGAGTCCATTCATGAAGGTATCCACCTTCTTCTCTTCTGTGTTGGTGTCATTCAGGGCATACCGGGCCAGATCAGTGTACTTCTCCAGATATTGCAGGACTGACATTCCTCCCTACTTTAGATCACGGAATTGATCTCTCATCATCTTGATTATACCAGGTGGGATATGATGCTTCCGAAACCTTTCCTTGAAGTCCTCCTAGGTGATGGCTTGTCCCGCGGGCAGAATCTCCTTGACACTGATCCACCAAGTCCTAGCTTGAGCCGCGAGAAAATGAGTGGCCAAGGTGACTTTCTCATTCTCTCCTACACGCGCAACTTCGAGGTTGTTCTCAATGGTGCGGAGCCAGTCATCGGCGTCAAGTGGATTGGCGCATTTGGTGAACACAGGTGGGTTGGTGTTCTGGAAGTCCCTAAGTCTGGATCTCTGCCCCTCGCCCTCGGGCTCAGGAGCGTTTCTAGCTGCGGCTTGCACCAGCTGCTGGAGAGCGGCAATGTTGGCTTGGCGTTCCTCATTGGCGGCTTGGCGGTCTTGCATGAACATGTGCAGGAGCGGCTATTGGGTCCGTAGCATAGAAAACAAAAATTTTCCTACGGTGTGAACTACACGCCAAGATCTATCTACTAGGTACAAAGCAAACGGGTGGACATACATCCATAGAGAACTTACCCTTGAAGACAACGAGCTTTGTTAACGAGTAGGAACTCGTGGTTGATGTAGTCGTACACTTGCCGATCTCAAGATCGTGAGGAAGTCCGAGCGCCGCAACTCAGCAGCGCAACCGCACTCGCACACACGTTCAAGCCACCGGACAACCTCCACCTCCTCGCTCCAGCGATCCAGCGGAAGCAGCAACTCCTTCCAGACGAAATGCCACCGGGAACATGTATCTCGCTAATCCGAGACCATGGGGGAATAATTCTAGAGAGGGAGAGAGATCCTTCACAAGGAGGTGTGAGGATGAAGGAGGGAATGGGTGGCCTTTTATAGGAGGAGGGGGGGTGCCCCCTCTCTCCATGGCTGGCGCATGGGGGGGTGACCCCTCACCTCCCCCATTCATGTGGTGGTAACTCCTCCACATTAAAATGCCTCTTCACATTCCCTTTTAAAGTCTCCACTTTAAATGCATTAAGTTTCTCCAAATTTAATGCTCTCTCATTTAATAAAACTCTTTTATTAAATTTATTCAGAATTTTGTTAATTACTTTAATTAACAAACATTCACATATAGCCCCTTTCAATATTTCAATATCACATGCAGAACCACCTTCTACAATTTCACCCGAAACAGTTTCCGGTTTCTATTGAAACAATTCCTGCACTTTGCAATTCTTTCGTCTGAAACATATGTGCTCCAAAATGGTGTCCGGTAACTCTTAAGTGTGCCACCCTACGGTTCGCGAATAATGCAGACATGATCGAGACCCTTCTCCGATCAATAATCAGCAGCGGGACCTGGAGATCCGTACTGACTCCTACACATTCAATGATGACTCCTGTGATCGTGAGAACCTTTAACGCTTGTAACTAAATCCCTTTGTCTCTCGATATATTACATGTCCGAGATTCGATCATTGGTATCTCCATACCTAGTTTGATCTCGTTACCGACATGCACTCTTTTCTCGTTCTCGTGATATAACATTCTAGTGATCACATCACTTGCTTGCAAGCTATCCTAATGTGATATCACTGAGAGGGCCCAGAGTATATCTATCCATCATCTGGATTGACAAATTCCACTCTTGATCCATGAGCCTCAACATAACACCTTCGTAGCACTGAACCCATCTTTATAGTCACCCTGTTACGGTGTGACATTTCATGTTATCAAGATACTCTTCCGGTGTTAGCAATTAACATGATCTCATGGTCTAAGGATAAAGATTACTTCGTATGATGTTATAGCAATAAACACAATGACTTGATCGTAATGCTATACTTCGGATGAATGTTCATCACATCATTCCACCAATGGTGTGACCTTGTTATTAACAACATCCAATGTCCATGATCAGGAAACCTTAATCATCTTGTTAATCAACAAGCAAGTCTATAAGAGAGGCATGACTAGGAACCCTTTTTGTTTATTAAACACACATGTATTAATGTTTCCTATCAATACAATTATAGCATGTAAAATAAACATCTATCATATACAAGGAATACATAATAACAACTTTATTATTGCCTCTCAGGGCATATTTCCTTCAGCTGTGGCATGGTCAGGGGTGGTGGAGGGGGTCCGTGTGGGCGCACCATCCTGAAGGTATATGGTTAGGAGGGGTTACCAAGGGGGCAGTTTGCAACCAGAAACAACAAGGTGTGGGAAGGAGATAACTAATCAAACAAGCATGCATAAGAGAGATGGGTGCTTAGGAGTTAAGCAACCATCGAAATAACCACAAAATAACCAAGTTCATGCGTCACATCTCGACCCTAGATAATACTACGAGTTCAATCATACAAGCAAGCAGAATACAGACAAATCTCCACTCAAAAGGGGGACACGGCGATATTCTTACTTTCTCTCGTAGACTAACGTGAAACCTACCCCGCGTCGCAGCGTGTGGTGGTGTCTTCCTCAATGATGACCTCAGTATCATCCTCAGACTCGAAAACGCGTTCTTTGGGATCCTCTTCTTCCTCACCCATCGGATCATCATCTTCGGGTTCACTCTGTGGCTCCATGTCGAAATCCTCCTTGTAGGCCGCATCATTATCAGTCTCATTCAGCAGGTCGTTGTTATCCTTGTCGAGCCGTGCGCATTCCTCCTCCAATGCTTCTATCCGGGCCTCCATGGTCACCGGGAGTTCCTTCTGCTCCTTGGTGGTCTTCAGGAGACGCTTCTTCCTTGCCACAATCGCCTGCTTGTTCAGCTTGGTCTGAGCGTGCTCCAATTTCTCGATCCTCAAGTCCTCCACAAGGGTGAGGTACTCCAAGGTCTTGTTGTCCAGGCGAGTGAGAACATCATCCATAGATTCCTGGGTCTTCCTCAGGAGATACTCCATGTTTTGGATATGCTCACCAGAGTCATTGTGCTACGGGGTCACAGTGGCGTAACCCCGAGGGTGGCGCCCCCCAAAATGGTAGAACTTGGTTCCCTCTAGTTGCTCATGATGGTGATAGGCGAGGCGTGCTAGAGCCTCTTGAGCCACACGGAGCACACCATCGCCCCAATCCTTCTCTAGCACCTCCACCTTCAGCTCCTCGGAGAATGGAGGCACTACACCACCTCTCGTGGTGTAGACAACTAACCAATTCTTCTCTCCTTCAACCATCCTAGGAATGAAAGCGCCTTGGATCTCTGGTGTGGGACGGCCCACATGCTTGGCCAAGTACCTCAGCTCAGCCTCAAACAACTGGAGTGGCAAGTCCAGTCCGACCTGACGATACATGTTTGAACACCACAGCCATCTACAAAATTTTAGGTAAGTTTAAGTTAGTGAACAGTGTGCAAAATTTTAGATATGCAAAAATTTAATTTAATGTAAGTTGTTTTCAAAATAGAGGGGAGGATTCATAAGCAATATTTTTTCAAATATCAAACTCCTTCCTTTATAGAGAAAATAATTTTTGAGGTTCAGGTATAACGTCCAAGCTAACCAAGTCTATGGCGACCCCGAATTTTCACCCGAGATTACCAAATTATGCAAACCGCCACGATCCCATGATCAGTGCATCGTGGAGCATAACCGACATGATATCAAAGTACACACATCCATTACAATACGGTACAATAGGTCTTACAATAATAGTCTTGCAACTTTGCCTCCATGGGCACAAATAGATAATATCAGTGGGTCATAATGACACGGAGGACCCGAGTCAAGCCAAATCCCAATAGGTGCCTGACTCGGAGAAATGCCCTAGTTCGCAAAGTCGTCACCGTACCCTCCATTGTCCTCCTCATCCTGCTCAGAGTCTGACCAAGTTGATAGCCAGGGAACATTGCCAGTGAGTACTTTTGAATGTACTCGCAAACCACCATACAAGGAACAATAGAAGTATGCAATATGGCTTGGGGGTAGGATAGCTCCAAGGAAGCTATTTGCGAAAATCTCTTGGAGATATACTCCCTACTCTACCAATTTTTGTTTACCAAACATTTTTAGGGTAAGAAAATAGTTAGTACAACTTGAAATACTAGGCTGGGGTCAACCCTGTTATTCACTTCCACTATGGTCATCCCATGACCAAAACTTCAACTAGGTCTGACCATCCCATGGCCCATCCTCCTTGCCCTTCGACCATCCCCTGGCCGAATCTCTTTTTAGAAAACCTTTTTATAAACCAAAACCAGCACCGCTCTACAAAAGTTTGTCCAACCCGTCCTTAACCGCGGACATGGCTATTCGAATAGATTTACACTCTACAGAGGGTGTACACTTTACCCACAAGATCCGATACATCCGCCATGAACTGTCGCGGATCGTCATACATTAGTATGCAGGTTTCGGATAACCGGACAAGACCTTCGGGATAATCCCCTCTTAACACAAGCGCCTACCCAATGGGTGTTAGTCCCCTCAAAACCGGGACGTCGGGTACCGAGGACCAACCGGAGCGCTTTTTCCACTTCTCGAGTGAGCGCTTTCAATGAGGGGCCCATAGTAACGCATGGAGGCCAGCAGACCCTTCATTCCTTCTCCAGGTCGATGTCCCACATGGAGCTTTATCGGAGAAGGCCCACCCTCCAGGGATCCCCGATCCCCTGTAGTAGTTGTGAGGCACTTGTATCAGAGAGAACCACTTTCGGGTCAAGCCCCTTCCCATATAGGGATAGTGTGGTTGCACGGGGTTAAGTTGTTATAGCTAGACTGCAAAGAACCGGGTGCGTTTTTGAAAACAGTTTTTCCTCCATCTTCATCTTTGGTGCCTCCTCCAGTGGCACGAATACCAAAACATTTTAAAAGCTCCTCGACAAGTCCCACTTGCCTAGGTTTTCTGTCAAAAACTTTTTATAAAACCATCCTTGCCTTCGGGTTCCCAACCTAGAGTTTTTGTTAGGCTGAATCGGGGTTTCCAAGGGGTTATGGTATATTATACCACCTTAACTACTAGGGTAGGAATAGGTAATCCAAGGGGGAGTACTTAGACAGTACCATAAGCATAAGTTTGGTGGAGCCAAACTAATACCATAATAACAATATAGTGAGTAAAACCAATGCAGTAGTAAAGTAAGTAACACAAAGTGCATGGAAAATAAGATGGGACAAGTCTCATGAAATTGTAGGTGGCTTGCCTTGGTTGGCAGCTTGTTCCTGGTCCTCTTCCACAAAATCTTCCCAAGTACCTTCCTGAAACTCGTTCTCGTTCGTATCTATCGTCGAAAAAGGAATTTATAATCAGACCACTATACCAACCATCATCCAAAAACACAAACCATGGAATCAGTACAGATCAATTGCACAACTAAACCAAACCAACCAAACATCAATAGCTATTGATCCCAGTAGTACAAGGCCACTGGAAACAATCAAAAAGGTTTGATTAAACAAATTTGGTGATTTTTGTGATCAAGACTAGATTAGCACTCAAGCAGATTTTTCGACCAAGACCGGTTGGTGGAAAGTGACTACAACATACATATCTGCGTAGCTACAGAAAATACCAAGCTAACCCTACTGGTTTCACCTCTATACCAAAAAGGGTTGATTTTTAATAAATAAAATACTGAAAACAGTGCAGAAACTAGTACTAAAATCCCCAGGGCAAAACTACAGAGCCAAAACATAAGCCCTTCCAGGAATAAGTAGTACTACCAGAGGCCTAACTCTAGGAGTTGGTTTCATCCCAAAATTAGCTTCAGATCAACCTCTGGAAAATAAACAAGAACCCTCTGTTCATAACATGCAAAATTAAGAACAGAGGCTTCACACATCCAAAATGGATGATTCCATTTTGCTCAGTAGGCAATTGCATAGGCAATGTCTGGAACTTGGTTTCACAATTTTCTGAGCTCTAGAAAAGAAACTATTGATTTAATACTCTAAACAGACACTATTTACCACAAAAAATCTCAGTAAAAATACAGACAAGTTTTAGACTAGCTACCAGGGACATGCAATAGGTAAATACTAGGGTTATTCTACAAAATTTGAATCAAGCCAAAACACTACACAGATTTTATTTGGTGGAAATAAAGCTACAGAACAATTTTCTGGGAATTAAAATGACCTAAAAAGAAAAGAAATGGCAGTGCAGAGGCTGGGACGCGGCCCGCTACGGAGCTGGGCCGGACCGCGTACACGGTGGCCTACGCGGGAGGGCTGGGGATTCAAATCCCGCAGCGGGGCCCGCGTGTCATCGGACAGGGGGTGAAGCGGTTCGGGCGATGCTGGCCATTAGATTAAAAGACAGATCGACGGCTAGCAGCTCGTCTTCCTCTAGGGAAAGAACGCGGTGAGCAAACCCTAGCTCGACCGTGCTGGGGCTCGGGGTGGCTCACCTAGGGGCGGAGAGGGGTCGGTGACGGTGGCGTTGGAGGCAGTCGTTGATGCGGATCTAAACAAGGGGTAGCAGAGGCGATTTTGGCTGCTGGCAGGGTTGGGGACGTCCTCGGCTCCTCGGTGTCCGCAGCATCCTCGTGGCTTCGGTGATCCTGGCCAAGAGGGGAGGAGAGGGAGCGGTTAGACGCAGTGTGGGGAAGGTATTAGAGTAAGGGTAGGGCAGAGAGATGGGCGGCGACAACCACCTAGACCGTGCTCGACGGTGCCGTGTTGGAGCGGCCGTGGCGAGAGCAGCAGGGGGCCGAGCGGGCTCGGCTCCACTCTAGGGGTGGAGTGGGGTGGCAGAGAGGGAAATGAGGTGGGTGCGCAGAGGCTGGGGTGGCCTGGGGGCTTTAGAGCCAGTGGGGTGCACCCATGGTGCACCGGGTGTAGGGGAGGGTGGTGAGAGAGGGGAGCATCCTGGGAGTGGCTGGGAGCGGCGACGGGGTCCGTATCTGCGTGGGAGGGCTGCTGTGAGCGTCTGGTCGCGTCGCTGGCCTCAGGAGCATGCGTGGCAGAGAGAGAGGTGGTGCACGTGAGGTGCTCGCATGCTGTCACGCGTGACAGGTCACGAGGCAGTGGTTGCGGCGCTGTGCTAGGGGGAAGTCTAGGACAGATAGTAGGGTGGGGGAGAGGTCATGTCAAGGCAGAGGGCGGCGTCGAAGCGTACCGAGCGAGCGGGGGAGCGGCGTGGCGCGCACGACGCTCTGCCGACGTGGCCGGCACGGGTTGGGGGTGGTTGGGGCCGCGGGTCAGAGAGAGGAGAGGTGTAGTAGGGTGGCGGGGCTCTCTTCGGTCCACCGCGCGATTTTTGCACCGAGAGAAGGAAGAGAGGGAGCGGGGCCGGGGGTGATCTGCTGAGGTGGACACCGGCGGTTGGGGGTGGCTGGGCGTGCGCGGGAGAGAGAGGGAAGGGTGGAGGGAGTGCCTGGGGAGTTGGGGCGGTCCGAGGTGGGGCCAGATGGGACAGGAGGGAGGGAGAGGCTGCTGATTTTCGAGGTGGGCAAGATCTTCAATGATCTCACTTGTCTCTCCTCTTTGCAGTGTTCTGGCGTGTGCATGCGACTTGGGTCTGTGCAAGGTGGTAGCCGGGGTGGTGCTGCATCGTGCCAAGGCCAGAGAGAGGGTGTGGCACGGGCAGGGAAGAGGGAGAGGGTTTTGTGGTGATCTAGAGTGGTGTTGGTGAGGTGGCAACTTTGGGAGCTTGCCATTTCGAGCTAGGGCCACCTATGGCAGGGGGAAGGGTATAGGGTGGTAGAGGGTGACTTAGTGATCATGCTTAGGCCTTGGTTGATCCTTGGATCACAGCCAGATGCTCACAAGGGCCAACCAAACTTTGGACAAAATAAGGGGGGCCATTCCCTAAGTGACAACTAGTGAGGTAACACTCACATGCAAAAGGCTAGGGCTTGTGGTTTTACCAGGACTAAGGGGTGGTTCTCAGGTACTAGTAGCATAGTACTACTTGGTACTCTTGCATGGTAAAAATGGTGAAGGATTTAATCAAGCCATGGCTCCAAAGTTGGAAGAAAATTAGGTCTCTATGACTTAGCCACATATAAGTTGGGTGAGGTGACTAACTAGTATGACCCTTGGTGGTCATGCAAGCATGTAACTTAGCAAACAACACTACCCAAAACAACACAAGTGATCAAACAATCTAATAGAGCTAGGCAAATATGCACATAAGTAGAAAAGTTTTATTTCCTCCTACTTTCTAGCTTCCCAACCTTCAACAAACATGGATGTAGAAAATGGGATGTTACATTTAGAATTAGAACATAAAGCCTACTGGGCCGTTAAAGAACTAAATAAAGATGGTAAGATCGCTGGTGAGAAAAGATTATTTGACTTAAGTTCTTTACATGAATGGAGGAGTGAAGCCTCTGAAAATGCTAGGCTCTTTAAGGAGAAAGTTGAAAGATGGCATGACAAGCGAATACTTAAGAGAGAATTTCATGTTGGTGAGAAAGTTCTGTTGTATAGGTCTCGTATCAGATTTTTTGCAGGAAAACTACTATCAAAATGGGAAGGACCTTTCATTATTGAAGAAGTATACCGTTCAGGAGCAATAAAATTTTCTTCTTTAAAATATAATACTACACAAGTAGTGAATGGGCAGCGACTCAAACACTATATTGCTGGGGATTCTTATAATGAAGATGTTGTGCCTTTCAAGTTATAACTCCGGAAAAATCTATCAAGGACCAAATTCAGAGACCTGTAGAGTCTGCTTTCAAATAGGTAACAGTTCTAGTAAGAAAAGTTCCACAAAAATACTATCCAACTATATTTTTGCAGTTTTTACTCAATAAGGAAAGCTACGAAGTGAAAAAGGGACGGAAACGGAGCCAGGGTGGCTCACACCACCCTGTGGCGCGGGCCCACCCCTGGCCACGCCACCAGGTGGTGTGGCCACCCCAGACTCTTGTCTCCGACCCGTTTTCTCCCAGTACCTTCCTTTCATCATGAAACTTCGTAATATATAATCCCCCAGATCCCCCTAGGATCGTATATCGTGTTTTCGTCTTGTTTTTATTTTGATCTGTTTCTGCCAGGACATACTCTTTGAAACCTTAGAAGCACAATGGTGTCCGCCAAGGATAAAGGGAGGAGCTTATGGAGGAGGATCTCCAAGACCCCAAGCAGGGGCTGGTACCTTTAGTCTCTTGCCCTGCATCAACGGAAACCCTACGAGTCACTAAAGAGTTATGCGATAAGTACCGAGACTTGAAGAGGAAGGTGGACATGCTTCAATGGGAGAATAATAGGCTTCGCAAGATGTTGGAAGATTTCCTCATGTCAACTAAGAAAATATTACCACCACCACCATAGGAGTAATTCGTCATCAGGTTTGGCATCCCCTTGGTTTGTTCCAAGCTTGGGGAAGTGCCGCGGTATCACATCACTATCTTCTATCTTTTTACCTTTTTTAGTAGAGTCATATCATGAATAGAGAAGTTATTATGTAGGATGGTTTGCATTATGGAAGTGTCCCCTCTCTCGTTAGATATGTATCCCTTGGTGTGATTTGCCGTTATGGAATATTAATGAGAAGTTCTATCATTCACTCTTTTTCATAGCTTATATTAGTTTTCAATTCGTGGTTATATGATTGATCTTGTTGTCAGTATTGGTAGCACTTTGGGATCATTGAGTTAATTTAGTTGGTTTTGGCAAACCTGGCTCGGTCAGTAGCAACACTATTTTTGAGAGTTAAATGAAAAGACAAAATTACTCTAAAGAAAATAATTTCATCGTCTTTCTTTCTTGATTTTCTCATAAGTTTAGTATTCTCTAGTTAAGATCTTTTGTGCTTCCAAGGAAGATTGCATGTTTGTCTTTATCACTTGTATGTTTGTTTGTTTCCTTCAACTCTTGTACTTGCTACCCAGCCTTGCTAGCCAAAAACCTGTACTGAGAGGGAATTCTTCTCGTGCATCCACTTCCTTAAACCAAAACCTTTGCCATTTGTGTCCACCATACCTACCTAGTTGATGTCATGTTCTTTTGTCTATGGATGTCGTCGGTGTGAAATGAAAGGGGAGCTTGTAAGTCCATGGAGTTATGCATGTGTGTTAGAGAAACGCCTGGGCCGCTGGTCTAATCCATGCTGACATGGTCGAAACCTGCAGCATAACCATAACGAGCATCTATGAAGCATTCTTCTTATAAAAAAAGAGATAGAGATTGAGAAAAAGAGAAAAGAAGAAAAAGAGATATTATGAAAAGAGGAAAGAGAGCAAAAAGGACCATATTCCCATGGTAAATAAGAAGATTGCTGAGATGCTTGTTGTCTGCTTGCCTTGTCATTTTGATATGGGGATTCTTCCGTATCATTGGGCAAGGGGTACCCTGTTGGCGGTTCTCTATGATACACATATGCTTACGATGACAAGAACTTACCGGTGACTAAACTTGAGTAGCATGAGGAGCGACCCTCGTATTTAAGGGACATGAGATTCTCAATTTACAACTTGTCAATGCATATCCTCATATTTGATCACTTTAACCTTAATCACCTAAAGATGCCTATGATAGGGGCAATGAGAACTGAAAACTAGTAAGTATCATAATTTTTGGGAGCTCTTTATGAGACTTGCAATCCCTGCTTCCCTCTGCGAAGGGCCTTTCTTTTACTTTGTAGTTGAGTCATTAAACCTACTCCTTTCTATCTCATCAAGTATTTTGAGTTGTTGTGTTTCATTCATTCATATGATGATTTATTCAATCATGTTGCTTTTGTTCCTTGTTTGGCACATTGCTCTTATCTTGACGTTTACTACTTTGAAAGCTATCATTGAAAACCAGTTATTTGTGAACTCCAGCAAATTATCAACTATTCTTCGACCAAGAGCTAAGTTTGCCATTACCAATTATGATTTACTTTATGTATATTTATTGTGTTTCCTTTACTCATTGCAAGTTGAGTTATATAATAGTGAGTTGTCTTCTATTATGATCTATGTATTGATGAATGTGATGCTTCTTGTCCATATTCTTTTATCGACTCTTCACTCCATAAACCTGATGCCATGTTTATTGAGCTCAGTTTCGCTTGGGGACAAGCGAAGTCTAAGCTTGGGGGAGTTGATACGTCCATTTTGCATCACTATTCTATGTCATAATTCACTGTTATTCATTGATATATTTCGTATTGAGAGGTGATACTTATGCTATTTCATCTGTTTTTGCATGGTTGATGACTTTTGGAGCATGGACCGCTGCAGTCGGGATTCTGATGGAAAAGGTGTTGTTTGGAGGCAAAATTCGCAAAGATCAGAAAATCTGGGAAAATATACAGAAAATCCTATTTTTCCAGAAGACGAAGGAAGCCAGAAGGGGGCTGGAGATGGGCCACAGGGGGCCCACACCACCCCCTGGCGTGGGCCAACCTAGGTCGCGCCACCAGGTGGTGTGGCTGCCCTGGTCCACCCCTGGCACTCCGCTCTGGCGTATATTATCCTCCCAAAACCCTAAGACTCAGGGAGCAACCACCGAAAGATTCCGCCGCCTCTGCGGGGCAGAAAACACCGAGGGAGAAAGATCTCTCCGGCAGACAGATTTCTATCGGGGGAATTCCTTCCCGGAGAGGGGAGATCATCACCATCAACACCACCATCAAGCTAGACTTCATCGGGATCATAATCATCATCACCACCATCATCATCATCAGCACCCTCACCACCATCTCCATATTGTTGTAACAATTGCGTTGAATCTTGCATAGTTCATAGGGGAAACTTTCCTGGTGTTGATTACTCTTTGTAGTTGATGCTATTGAGTGAACCATTGAATTATTGTTTATGTTCAGATTGTTATACATCATTATTCCATCTCTGATCATTATCCATATGATGTCTTGTGAGTAGTTCGTTTTGTTCTTGAGGACATGGGAGAAGTCATGTTGTTAGTAGTGGAGTTGTGTTGAGAAAGATTCAATAGTTTGATATTTAAGTTGTGGTGTACTTATTCTAGTTGTGTCATGTGAACGTCAACTACATGACACTTCACCTATATGGGCCTAGGGGAATGCATTGTGTATTTGGCTACTAATCGTAGGGGTTGCCGGAGTGACAGAAACCTGAACCCCCGTTAGGAAACCATTGCACAAGGGACGTAAGGGTCTTAGAGTTTAAAGCTGTGTTTAGGTTTCTACCTTAATTACTTTCTTGTACTTATGGATGTTTGCAAGGGGTATAGTCACAAGTATGTATTAGTCCTAGGAAGGTTGGTACATTAGCACAGGTTCACCCACACAACAGTT